>OV050030.1:198740928-201417771 GCA_920105625.2 Clusia tigrina
ACGCCAAACAGTAACAAAAAGCAAAAAATAGCAAAAAACCAAGCCAAAGTATATTATCAAACTACTACTAGCGATATTATCAAACTACTACTAGCGTACTACTTCGGAAAGAAAAAACAAATTTGCTGCTTCGACCGTTGATGATGACGACCTTGCTGAACCCTCGCACAGTGGACACGTTGAACAAAATGAGTCCGAAAAAAAAACTAATAGTCAGAAAAAAAAAGTTCAAACAAACCGCGTAGAATGCATAACGACGTTAAAAAATGTGCTAACCGCTGTTGCAGAGAGTACCTTTATATTTTAAATATTAGCATACTATGAAGTACGAGTTCAATCGAATGACTCGGAAACATACACAAAAATATTCGAAATGCTAAAGCTAAAAGGTACGAAGCTGTACACATTGTTACAAACTTTACTTTATTGTTACAAAATTTCAAGGTTTTATGACGCTCCCGTAAAAAGTTACAAGCATTTCTATGTTGGAAACTTTGATAGGTGTAGGACGTACCGTATAGAAGCTAGGGCCCAAAAATGAAAGAGGTTTCAAAGTAATTCTTCGCAATATGCACCCCTCCGCAGACCAAGAAGAAATTAAAAATGAGCTTGGTGAAAACGGCTACAAAGTTTTAAACATAACTAACATAACTCAACGGACAACAAAAAAAAACGCTCCCACTGTTTAGCATAGAACTGGAAACAAATACTAACAATAAAGACATTTATAGCAGTAACAAATTAATGCATTGCATAGTAGTTTTTGAGGCACCTCATCATAAAAGAGAAGTCGCGCAATGCACTAAATGCCAAAAATACGGACATGCAAAAAACTACTGTACAAGGGATCCAGTATGTGTGAAATGCTCTGGAAAGCATCTAACAAGTGAATGTCAAAAAAAAAACCAACGCAGCTGAAATTCAATGTGCCCTATGTGGCGGAAATCATACAGCAAACTACAAAGACTGTGAAATATACAAAACCATAAAATGTCAAAGGTTTCCACCTTTACGCAGAAAGGATCCATTATTACTACAGACCAAAAATATGGATGGATCAGTAGTTAAACCAGGCGTAAGCTATGCCGAAATTGCAGGGTCGTCAAATCCAAATAAAACTGTAGAAAATTCAAAAAATTCAAACGATAGTGATATTAATGAACTTAAAGACATCGTAAAATCCGTAAACAATCAAATGACTTATATAATGAATATCATTACAATGTTACTAACAAGCTTAAATGCACGAAAGTAATAGTTTAATAATTGTAGCCTGGAATGCAAATGGCCTAACAAAACATTATCATGAGTTGAAGCAATTTTTGTCTGACAAGAAAATTGATATAGCACTAGTTTCAGAAACACATTTTACGAACAAAAGCTATTTAGTATTTCCTGGAAATAAAATTTATGTGACAAATCATCCTGATGGTAAAGCTCGTGGTGGGACAGCTATCATAATAAATTCACTATTAAAACATACTGAACGGCAACCATATGCAAGACTTCATATTCAATCCACTACTGTGCAAATTGAGGATACAAGTGGGACAATACTCATCTCCTCAGCTTACTGTCCCCCCAGACAACTAATAACGGTGGATCAATATGATAACTACATAAAGACGCTTGGCGTAAGATTCATTGCAGCTGGAGATCTGAATGCAAAACACACTGACTGCGGATCTAGGCTAACCAATAAAAAAGGACGAAATCTGATTAATGCTATAAACACATACTGGCCACCAGATAGGAAAAAGATACCAGATCTAATCGACTTCAGCATAACAAAAAACATAAAGTGTAACCAATTAAAAATTAAAGCTTGTTTTGAACTTTCTTCAGACCACTCTCCGATAATACTTGACTACACAACTGACATCAAACCCATAGAACCCATAACTACGATTTTTAACAAAAAAAAACAAATTTGAATGAGTATAGACAGCATATAGAAATTCAAATGAATATGTCTATCACACTGTAAGCACAATTAGACATTGAACGCGCCATTATTCACGTAGGAATCAAATCAAGCCAACAGCATAAATTTAGAAGAAAAAAACCTACAACGGATATTTTCAAAAGAAAGCAAATTATTGAGAAGAGAAAGCTGAGAAAGAGGTGGGAGCTAACTAGATCGCCTGAGGATAAACACAATTTAAATATAGCCTGCAAAAAACTCAAGAAAATATTAACTAAAAGACAAAGTATAGAAGTTGAAAATTACCTAAAAAACTTGACGCCTACACAGGATACGAACTACTCATTATGTGTATTCAGATAAGGTATCAGCCACCACTACGGAAAGATGACAACTCATGGGCTACTACCAATGAAGAAAAAGCAACTGCATTGGCTAAATACTTTGAAAAAGTCCTATCAAATGACGAAGATAAATATATTGAAACACGCAATGACTTAAATATAGACATTACAACCAAAATTAAGAAAACAAACACAACAGAAATAATTAATTGCATTAAAAAACCAATAAACCACAAAAAATAACCAGGATACGATATGTTGACAGGAAAAGCTCTCGCTGAGCTACCTACTATAGGTTATAACTACTTAAGGAGTGTTTTCAACTCAATGTTCCGACTGCAATTTTTTCCCAAAGTATGGAAAGTTGCTGAAATTATTGCACTACCGAAGCAGGGAAAAGATGCTACAACTGCTTCGTCGTATAGACCAATTAGCCTACTTCCCATAATCTCTAAAGTTGCTGAAAAACTATTACATGATAGACTTTGCCAGATCCTTGACAATAAAAACATTATACCAAATCATCAATTCGGCTCAGAAAACGACATTCAACAATTCAACAGATACACCGTATAACAAACAAAATTGAAACAGATATAGAATATAAGCGGTACTGCGTTGCTGTATTCTTAGACGTTGCAAAATCATTTGACAAAGTATGGCATAAAGGACTGCTGCATAAACTGAAGACGATGCTGCCACTTGACTACTATTTGATTGTTGAAAGTTATTTTAGTAATCGTTACTTTTTTGTTTTTTTTATTTTTTTTTTTTAATATCCATATATTTTATTGCAATCTGTTACATTCAATCACATTCAGCAATATTTAATAACTTAAGACTAATTTTTGTATTTACTGTCTTTTATGGACTACACCCAGTGGTGCAGCCATTGCCTGTTAGCACAGGAGATATGTTGTGGATTTTCTCTTCAGTCGGATGAAAGTGAAGGGGTTGGAAGTGAGTTCCGATATCAGTGGATTTTGGTGGACTAGGAGTCTCAGATTGTGCGAAGTAGAGAGATTTTTTATTTCTGGAGCGATTGTAGGAACTTTGAGGTCACGATGGATTTGGTTGTTTGTGATATAATAGGGCGCGTTTACAATCATTCTTAGGGTCTTTGATTGGAATCTTTGAAGTATTTCAACATTGGAAGTTGCCGCAGTGCCCCACAGCTGAATACCGTATGTCCAAACTGGTTTTAAAATTGCTGAGTACAAGAGCAATTTGCTATCGATTGAGATTTTGGAGTTTCGATTCAAGAGCCAGTGTAGATTTCTGAGCTTTATACCGAGTGATTTTCGTTTTGTAAATATATGTGTTTTCCAAGTTAATCTTCTGTCGAGGTGCATCCCAAGGTATCTAGCCTCATTACATTGGGGTATATTTATGCCGTTGAGTTTAACGGGTGGGCAGGTGTTTCGTTTGAGAGTGAATGTTACCTGGACTGATTTTGTTTCGTTCAACTTGATTTTCCATTTTTTTAGTCAGTCAGTAATTTTGTTTAGCCCACTCTGTATTTTAGAGGAAGCTAAGTGTGGGAGAGTGTCAACAGCTAAGACAGCAGTGTCATCTGCAAAGGTACCTATGGTGACTCCTTCAGCTGATGGTAAGTCGTACGTGTGAAGTAGATAAAGTATTGGGCCCATGACACTTCCTTGGGGTACGCCTGCTGAGCTTTCATGGAGCTCAGATTGTTCCTCACCTTGCTTTACGAAAAAATATCTATTTGTAAGATAGGACTTGATTAACACATAGTAGTTAATGGGGAGTGTAGTTTTTGATTTGTAAAGCAAGCCATCGTGCGAAACGCGATCAAATGTTAGCGAGAAGTCAAGAAACGCTGCTGTACAATATTTTTTCTGTTCGAATGCAGTGTGTATATACTCAACAATCCTATGAACCTGTTCGATTGTGCTGTGTTTTTTCCTGAATCCAAATTGATGATTTGGAATTAGCTTTCGCTCTTCTATAATTGGGAGTAGTCTTCTCAGGAAAAGGGTTTCCTTGAGTTTAGAAGCAATCGGTAACAAGCTAATTGGGCGATACGATTCAGCTTTATCAGCGCTTTTTCCGGGTTTGAGAATCATTTTTAATTGTGACACTTTCCATTGGGGAGGTATAAAGCCAGATGTTAGTACCGCGTTAAATAAGTAGGTAAGATATGTCACTCCTTCTTCTGGAAGTTGTTTTACTATTTTTCCAGTGATAAGGTCGTACCCAGGGGCTTTTTTAATATTTAGCTTATCAATAACTGCTTTCACTTCAGATTTGGAAAATTTACGTATGGGTAGGTCCATCTGATGGGTATTACTCAGAACACTTTTCACTTCTTCTGTTACACATGCTGGGGGCTCGATTTCCTGTGGGGTAAATACTGTTTTTAAGTGTCGGGCAAATGTGACTGCTCTTTCAAGGTCACTTTTAGCCCATTCGTTATTTTCCATTCGTAAAGCGGATTGGAACATTGTGGGTCTCTTTAGATTCCTAGTTGCTTTCCAGAGAGAGTATTCTGTAGCAGCTGTTGCATCGAGATTACTGAGGTAATGATGGAGTTGGGTGTTTCGTTCGTTATTAAGGATCTCTTTAAGTTCTTTTGTAAGCGCATTTAATTTTTTCTTGTCCTCAGGATGTCTAGTTTGTTGCCACTTTTTTCTTGCATATCGCTTTTCTCTCAGTTTTTCTTTTATAGGTTTGGAGATGTTCGTTGATTTTCGCTCATTTAGTGTGGGGGTGGAGTCCCACGCAGCTTGTTGCAGGCAGTTGTTGAAGTGTTCAACAGCCGCAATGATATCTTCTTCAGATTTCAGTGATAGTTTTAAATCAATTGTGGAAGATACCATATATCGGAAGCGATTCCAATCAGTTTTGTGATTATGTAAGCTACATTGACTGGGAAGAAGGGCAAGATTGTTGTTAAGCTCGACGAGAACTGGAGAGTGGTCAGAAGACAGCTCAAAACATGGGCTACATTTAAGATCACTAAGCATGATACCTTTCGTCACACAGAAGTCAATCAAGTCGGGAATTTTTCTTACATCTGTTGGCCAGTATGTTGGTGTACCTGAAGAGACAGGGAGTAAATTTAATTTTCCAATGGCCGCATAAAGCTGTCGACCTTTTGGTGTAGTGAGACGGGAACCCCAGTATGTGTGCTTTGCGTTATAGTGTCCTCCAGCTAGGAATCTATTGCCAAGGGTCTTAAAGAATTTCTCATACTCCTCCATTTTTATTGTGTGTTTAGGTGGGCTGTAGACAGCGGAAATTGTAATTGGCCCTTTCCAGTCATCAACAATTATATTCGTGGCTTGTATAGCTTCTGTGCGATAAGATGTGCTCTCACAGTGTTTTATGTTATTGCGTATTAATATTGCTGAACCTGCATGAGCCTTATTATCTGGGTGCAGGGTGTGATAAAACTTAAAGTTCGGAATCTGAAAATGGCTTTTGTTGGTGAAATGGGTTTCAGATATTAGGAGTATATCTATTTCGTATGTTTTAAGGAATTTTTTCTAATAAATGTTTTGACAGCCCATTAGCATTCCATAGAATGATTTTTATAGGATTGAGGATGAGCAATTCTTAGTCGTGAGGGTCACTAATAAGTTCATCATTGTTGTGATTTGTTACATGACTTGCCGGAGTAGCATTATCATTTCTCGCATTTCGTTCGGAGCTTGGGTTTCTGCAGGAACAGTATTAATTGGTAGGGCCGTTGTATTTTCATTAGTGGCTTGTGCTGAGTGTTTCAGTGCCTGAGCGTATGAAAGTACATTTTGAGTTTGTTTTGGTGTACTGGGATTTACCAGAACTTCCTGTTGTTGAGTAGGATTCATGGGTAAATTGTCGTTTTTCCTTAATTGTGGGTATTTCATTTTCTGAAGATTTTTATAGACTACACAACCTTTGTAATTTGCTGGGTGATTACCTTCACACAAGGTGCATTTGACTTCATCTGATCTGCTTTTACGTACACAATCTGAAGACGTGTGGCTTCCGGCGCATTTAATGCACATTGGTTTCCTGCGACAGTACGTTTTTGTATGCCCATACTGCTGACAGTTAGCGCATTGGGGAATATCGCGAGTCGGTCGGGGGGGCTCAAAAACAATTTTTGTATGAAGCAGGTATTTGACTTCATAAATTTCTTTATTGTTTGAGTTTGTTTGAAGTTCAATGATAAACATTGGCAGAGGCTTTTTTGTGTTTCTTCGCTTTATGTTCCAAATATTCGTGACAGAGAGACCGAGGTTTTGCAGGGCTTGGGTTATTTCATCTGTGCCTATAGATGGGTGCATATTTTTCAGTACTACTTTGAAGCCTCTTTCTTGTTTTGGCTTATAGGTGAAAAATTCGGTGTTTTTTAGCTCAAGCTGGTTGACTATTGTTTTGTAGGCTTCTGGAGAAAATGCCTGGATTTTAACTTGCTCATTGTTTATGAGCTTTAATTCGTATGAATTTGGAGCAGCTTCAGACAATAGTTTCATTAGAGGAGCTATATTGGTAACTCTGTCAACAAATATTGGTGGGGGCTTAGAGACTTTTTCTTTATGTTCTGTGTTTTTTTGGTCACATTCTTCAATTTCTTCTAGGGACGAAAATCGATTTTCGGATCCTTTCGGATCTCCTAGCCAGTATTTTTCAAGTTTAGCTTGTTTTTGAGTGGTCTTTGTCTTACCTGGACTCTCTCTCTGCCTTTTCTGGTTTAGAACCGTTTTCCAGTCCTCGTCGTGGGAGGGTACACTTACTGTGACTTGGGGAGAGGCAACTGGTTGCTGTTGTTTGTATAGCAGCTGAAGCTGGCATTGAAGCTGATCAATTTGTTGTTGGACAGTTTGTTGAGAGCTGTTTTTATTTGGAAAAGTCGAGCTTGATTGTGGCGAGGGGCATTGAGGACTCCAGGAATTTTGGAGCGGATTCTGAAGAAGGGGTTTCTTTTGTGTTTGCAGTTGTTGATGCTGCTGTTGTTGTTCCTGATGTTGTTTTTCTCGGTGTTGCTGTTGTTGTTGTTGTTGCTGCTGCTGCTGTTGTTGTTGTTGTTGTTGTTGTTGTTGCTGCTCTTCTTGTTGCTGACCTTCCCCTCTAGGTGGGGTACGGTCTACACCCATTTTTTTTTCTTTATTATTTATTTTTGTTTAAAATTAACGTTGGCAACTCTACACTAGATACTTGCTATCGCTATCGTTACTTTTACGTCAAATATAATGAAGAGTGTTCGTCTATTCATCTTACAACAGCTGGAGTTCCTCAAGGGAGTGTTGTAGGACCACTGCTATATGTCATATTTACCTCAGATATACCACTTCCAAAAGAGCTGAATACGACAATTGCTACCTTTGCTGACGACCCAATCCTCTTAGCATCTGACAAAAATCTAAATACTGCGACTGCAAATCTGCAGATATACACAGAGAATGTTAAGGAATGGTTTGATAAATGGTGCTTGAAAATTAATGAAGATAAGACTGTACAAATAATTTTTACAACTAAAACAAAATTTAACAAAATACCTATTAAAATAAACAATAAAGTTATACAAATAGGGTCTACAACTAAATACCTTGGTATACACATGGACTCAAAGCTAAATTGGCACTACCACATCAAACAAAAAACGAAACAAATAAAAGAAAAGTTTAGGCAACTATATTGGTTAATGCGTAAGCAATCTAAACTCACAATTAACAACAAGTTGCTGCTATACAAGTGTACTATAAAGCCAATTTGGACGTACGGACTCCAAGTATGGGGAACGGCAAAGCGGTCACACATACAAAAAATTCAAAGACAGGAATCTAGAATATTAAGCGTTATCATAAAGTCTGGTGGGTACACAACAAATGAAGATATACACCGCAAACTAAATATGACAAGAATTGACGAAGAAATAAAAAAGATATCCCCAAACCACTACGATACACTGCATGGGCATAATAACGAAGAAATAAACGACTTGCTACATCTAGAAGAAACCACCATTCGCCGTTTAAAGAGAACTCGAACAAACGACCTCATGAACTAGGAAATCCAGACTACATATATTAGTAATAGAATTATAAATGTTAATATAAATAATTATCATAAACATAATTTTGATCATAAATTGTTATAATATATTTACAGTGAACTATTATAATTAATGTAAATAATTTTTGTTGTATCACTTCTTGGCACTGGCCAAAATGTGTTTTTAGTATTAATTTCCAATATATATATATATATATATATATATATATATATATATATATATATATATATATATATATATATATATTTATTTTTGTTTATTTATTTATATAATTGCCAATTAGCGTTACCCGGACTGCGCAAAAATAAGAACATAAGAATTTAGAAGTGTGTATCCATTAGCATTAACATATGGTGTTTTTTAGACGGTTTTCAAACAGAAATAAAACGCATTGATTGTTTCGTTGGCTGTATGACATATAGCGCCGTCTTGTTGGAACCAAAGGTCGTCCACATCAACATCCTCCAATTCAGGTTAGAAAAAGTAATTAATCATGGCTCTATAGCGTTCCCGATTGACTGTAACAGTGTGGCCGGTTTCATTTTTGAAGAAATATGGACTAATGATTCCCTCTGCCCATAGAGCAAACCAAATAGTGACTTTTTGGGGATGTAACGGCGTCTCAACAATGGCTTGTGGATTATCGTCACTCCAAATGCGACAATTTTGCTTATTAACGTACCCATTCAACCAAAAGTGAGCTTCACCGCTGAACAAAATTTTCTTGTGAAAACGGGATCGGTGGCCATCACGTTTTGGACCCATTCACCAAACGTGCGACACACGTGATGGTCGTTCGACTTCAATTTTGTGAAATGGCAAACCAAACTGAACATAAATCAAGTAACAGCTGTCAAAAAGACCAACTCCGAAAGAAGTATTGCCAGATTGAAAACCACACTTCTTAAAAATACACACTTTATAAAAAAAAAAACACATTTCCACTGCACACCTCTAAATACATATGTCCTTATTTTCTGAGTTGCAACGCAGGCCGGGTATCGCTAAGGAACATGCATCCCGCATACATTCTTTTTTATACATGGAAAGTTCCACGCCCAATTATATAAATAAATACATTTTTGTAAGGCAATAACATTTGCTTTCCTATAAAATTTTATAATTTCGCGCAAAAGCTTTCAGAAATGCTCTATATAGAAGTTACTGTTTGTATGGGAGGTGCCGCCTTCCCTCTTCTAATATCCTCCAAACTTCACAGCAACACCCTCCAGACTGCTAAATCTTCATCGAAAATTTCGTAAAAATCAGATCAGCGGCTTCGACGTCTATAGGGAACATACATCCGTTTTTATATGAGTAGAAAGCAGATAGATAGGTAAGATAAGATAAGATAAGATATATATATATATATATATATATATATATATATGTATATATATATATATATATATATATATATATATATATATATATATATATATATTTATATATATATATATATATATATATATATATATATATATGTATATATATATATATATATATATACGAGGTGTGATAAAAAAAGAACCGTTATTGTGTGATCAAAAAATAAAGTATTTATTTATTTATCAACAACTATCCCCCTTTAAAGTAATTCCCCTCAGATATAATACACTTATGCCAGCGTTTTTTCCAATCCTCGAAACACTTCTGAAACGTTTTTTTTGGTATCGCCAACAGCTCGTGTTTCGATTTTTCTTTTATCTCCTCACTCGTAGCAAAACGCTTTCCTTTCATCGGTGTCTTCAGTTTTGGAAAGAGGAAAAAGGCAGGGGGGGCCAAGTCCGGTGAATACGGTGGTTGAGGCATGATAACGGTTTTGTTTTTGGCCAAAAACAGCTCCTGAGCGATGTCCATACGACGTTGTTTTTGCTCAAAATTTAGCAATTTTGGAACAGTCTTCGTTTCATGCCTAAAACATCCGTAAAAATTGTTTGGCATGAGCCGAACGATATGCCAACATCATCAGCAACCTCTGTGTTAGTGATTCGACGATTATCCAAAATCATTTTCTTCACTGCGTCAATGTTTTCATCGGTTGTTGACGTGCTCGGGCGACCAGGACGAGCATCGTCATTGACATCTTCTCGGCCTTCCTTAAACCGGTTATACCACAATTGAACTTGTGTTCTGCTCATAGTAGACTCGCCAAAGGCCACAGTCAACATTTCAAATTTCCTTGCGCATTTAATTTCATTTTTTACACAAAACTGAATACAGTTTCTTTGATCCATTTTTTTCGAATAGTACAAAATCGGAGAGCACACCAAAACACGACTAACCTTTTTATCTGTCAAAAACAAACTGACAATCCATAATGGTTGGTATTGCCAACATATATAACAGACATGTGTACCAACATAACAGAAAAAAAATGCGAACATCGAACATACGTAACTCACGAAAAGATATATATACATATATATATATATATATATATATATATATATATATATATATATATATATATATATATATATATATATATATATATATATATATATATATATATATATATATATATATATATATATATATATATATATATATATATATATATATATATATATATATATATATATATATATATATATATATATATATATATATATATATATATATATATATATATATATATATATATATATATATATATATATATATATATATATATATATATATATATATATATATATATATATATATATATATATATATATATATATATATATATATATATATATATATATATATATATATATATATATATATATATATATATATATATATATATATATATATATATATATATATATATATATATATATATATATATATATATATATATATATATATATATATATATATATATATATATATATATATATATATATATATATATATATATAGACCTGGCGTTAACATTTTTTTTTTGAAACTTGAATGTGGGTAGCGATCAAAATATGCGATTTGATACCAAAATTGATGTAGCAAATTTTCAGGCTGATCGGAGGGTGCCAAGCCGTGCCATCATGAGGTCAAAGGTCAAAATTTTCAAAAATCACCAAAATATACTTTTTTTTGCGTTTTATCAAATTTAAAATGAGAAATACTCTATAAATTAGTTTTTTCTTAAATTTTTATTTAATAGGCTTAAATTAATTTTATTTTAAATCAATGAAGATTTTGTATAGTATGGGAAGTCCTTACGGTAGCCCTTTACAATGTGTAACAAGTACTGTTTATCGTCTTCGTTGTGTGTTAAGCATCTGTTTTAGTCCGTTATTAGTTTGACTTTTCTTTCGGCGGCATCATTCACAACAGTAATGCATTTGACGATCTGTTCCCCTTTACAAAATGCTTCGCTCTTAGGCCAATTTGACGGATCAAAGCGTAAAAAATCCATAGGAATTTCCAAACGAGAAAAAAAACTGATTGAGCGACTGCAGCACCAGTTCCATCTTCAATGATGGGAATAGCTATCAATTTTTCAACATTCCGACGTGAGCACAATAGCCAAGCGTTCAACTTTATCTTTTCCAGCAATTGCGGGAAGTAGCTTTGCGTCCCGATGCAAAACAAATGTTTCAGGGATCTAAAAAACTTAAGCTCAAAGAAAAACTTATAACTTCGAAAACAAAAATTTGTACCTTGAAATTTTCAATAATTTCTTTGCCATGACGCCGACGATATTTTTTACGTTGTTCACGCAAACTTGTGCAATTCAGAACAAGATCCTCAAGATTGTGACCCAACGCTTTGGCAGTTGCACTGATGAAGTGTATAGCTAATGGAGATGAGATATTGCCAGCATCTATACAAGCTAGCATTCTGTCGTCAATAAAATTCTTCTTTCCACGTTTTCGAATCGGCTTATTGGAGCAACTTGGAATGTTGTCAGTCTGATGTACATCCATCGCCTGCACATCATCTCCCGATTCATCACTCTCAAATTCAACATGTTCCATAGTCAAGTCTGTACATGACATTAAATGGACAAAAAAATAACCACTGTACGTCCAAATACTATATATAAATTACCTGAAGTGCCTTTTTCTCTTCATAATTTTCTTTTCGACGTTTGTCATCTTCCAATCTTTGTGCCTTTCTTTTTTCTTTATTTGTTACATTTTCGTCGACACAAGTCATGCTACCAACACGCCCATTTTCTCGCTGCTTCGTTAAGAAGTCTCTATCTTCCTGAATACTAATAAGCTGGAGAGCGTCAACGTGGGCAATGTCAAATAAATTGTTTAAATTTTCCTTAAAGTCATTTTCTTTTTTGCGATGGCTCGGGAACGGAGATTTACATACTTTTTGGACTATTCTCCACTCTTCGTAAAGTTTAATGACTTTTGCAGAACATGTTCTTTGATCTGGCGTTGGGATTCTAGCTTTTTCCCAAAAAGGCAATATTTCATCTAACACCAATCTTGCACTTTCTTTAACTGTTTTATTTTCACAACGTACATTATAAAAAAAACACTGAAGCACTTGCTGTTTTGATAGCAATTTCACACCAACTATTTTAGGTTCACATTTACCAATCAAGTAAACATTTGTGTCAGCAGATCGAAGCCGTTTTAACGATGAATTTGTCTTCTGAGCCATTGAATTGCGAAAATTAACAAAGTATTTTATTTTACAATAAGTTAAACCTCTCTCAACTATATTCAAATTTGCAATGACAAAACTTTACATATTCATATCAACAGCAGTGCTATGTCCTCAGTAGCAGAGCTGGAAAAACAGTACTTTTAGACAAATATGCAGTTGTCAACAGCTCAAAGCGTAAACATTTGAAGGGAGTTTAAAAACAGCGACGAACAAAAAATTTTACAGTTTTTTCAGAAATAGTTATAATATAATTAAATAGGTATAAATATTGTTACGAAAATTCTATGTAAATCAACATGTTGATAAGACAGATGATGATGGAGATGACAGCCATAAACACAGCAGGATGAAGATGACACTGAGGTATGTTTCTAGAATTCACCACGAAAAGTATGGTCGAAGATTCGAGAAATAGATGGAGATAACACTAGGTAGGAACCACCACAAGAATATACTCGAATATTCGAGAAATAGATGTCAATATCACACTAGTGACAGATATAAATACATAATAACAGCAGAAACACCATACATTTTTGCAACTTAGAGCTCAATTAAAAATTATAATATAAAAGTATTTGATTCTGGTGATATTGTAAACTACAGCGTTAATACAAATAATAAGTAATTTACAAGTTATAAATGATGTTCTAATTAATAGTAGTTTTATTCATAGTATTTCTAATTAAAAAAATTGATAAAATGCAAAACAAGAGTATTTTTCTGGCTTTTCAAAAGTTTGACCTTTGACCTCATTATGCCACGGGTTGGCACCATCCGATCAACCTGAAAATTTGCTACATTAATTTTGGCATCAAATCGCATATTTTGATCGCTACCCACATTCAAAATTCCAAAAAATAAAAAACTCCATATTAGCTGCGCCAGGTCTAATATATATATATATATATATATATATATATATATATATATATATATATATATATATATATATATATATATATATATATATATATATATATATATATATATATATATATATATATATATATATATATATATATATATATATATATATATATATATATATATATATATATATATATATATATATATATATATATATATATATATATATATATATATATATATATATATATATATATATATATATATATATATATATATATATATATATATATATATATATATATATATATATATATATATATATATATATATATATATATATATATATATATATATATATATATATATATATATATATATATATATATATATATATATATATATATTGTTACGAAATTGCCCTCTTGACAATTTACTCTGTTACAAAATTGCCCTCCGGACAATTCCTCTAACTCTCTGTACTCGGACTCGTACCACTGGATTGTGTAGTAATCAAACAATCGCCGGTTAAATTAAAATAATTAGCTTTATTTAATTATTGCTATTTACACATTTAATATTAGGCTTAAAGTTTACTTAGTTATTATTTGCACTTTATTTAACACTTTATTTAATAAGTAATTTCATCACTTTATTTAATAATGAATTTCATCACTTTGCAAAATTACAAATACTGCTAATACTGCTGCTTAGATTAAAATGCCTGATGTATACACTTTTACGATCTCTGATCTACTGTATTCCACTTTGAACAGTCTTCTCGCTTTTATAGTTTTCGAATGGTTGGAGTCGAAAATTCTACGCTATTCTCGTATTTTCTAGAAGCTTCTATCCACTTCGACAGAAGTCGAGAATATTCTTTTTGATATTACCGACGGATGGTTCTTGAATAAGCTTTTATTCGAATAGTTCGCATCTTGACTCACAGGGGGCACTCATTCTCCAGATGGGATCCTAAAAGTATGCAATCCCTTTTCACTGAGCTATCACGTTTCAC
The DNA here is from genome assembly GCA_920105625.2 of Clusia tigrina. NCBI lineage: Eukaryota > Metazoa > Arthropoda > Insecta > Diptera > Clusiidae > Clusia > Clusia tigrina. Next base: position 198,755,733 of record OV050030.1, read on the forward strand.
TGCCCTCCGCTTAAACTTGTTCGTCCCGAACAAGGATAGTACTGCAACCTTTATAAGGAGATAACCTCTCTAAATGAACGACTTTCATTTTGCTCCTGGCATTTCTCGCCAACTGGATGCGGTATACTACATCGTTGAGCCGCTTTATCACCTTATAAGGGCCTTCCCAGTGTGTTTGCAGTTTTGGCGATAATCCCCTTTTCCTTTGCGGATTATGAAGCATAACTAGCTGCCCTTCCTGAAATCCCTTGGAGTTTGCTCGTAGATCATATCTGGCTTTCATTTTATCACTCATCAGTTGTGTGCGCTTTCTGATGGTTCCATGAATTTCATTCAGCTGTCTTCGTTTGTCAGCTACATAACTGCTACATGAAACTTCCGTAGATGAGTAGGCACCGAATTTCAGATCTGCAGGCAATCTTATGTCACAACCGAAAATAGCCTTAGCTGGTGTTGTAGATGTTGTATCGTGAGTTGCCGATCGGTATGCCATTAAGAAGAGGGGTATGTGTTGGTCCCAATTTTTCTGGTTTCTGTCCACGACTTTTCTTAGGTGTTCCTCAAGCGTACGATTAAATCTTTCAACCATTCCATCGGATTGTGGGTGCAAAGGGGTTGTACGAGTTTTGCGTATGCCCATCAATTCACTCATTTCCCTGAATATTGTTGACTCGAAATTTCTGCCTTGATCCGAGTGCAACTCGAGGGGAGCTCCGAATCTGCAGACCCAATTATTGATAAATGCATCTGCAACGGTCTTAGCTTCTTGATCGGGAATGGGGTATACTTCTGGCCATTTACTAAAATAGTCGATTATGACGAGAACATATTTGTTGCCGGAATCACTAATTGGAAACGGACCTGCTATGTCCATTGCAATACGCTCAAATGGCGCTCCCACGTTGTATAAATGCATCTTCCCCTGGCTGCGACGGCTCGGTCCCTCGGCAGCTGTACACTTTTCACAAGCACTAATCCAGTCAACTACCGATTGCTGGCAACCAACCCAATAAAATCGTGTTTTAATTTTCTCGACTGTTTTTGTTATTCCCAAATGTCCTCCGCTTGGCCCACTATGGTATTCCTTGAGAATTTCGCTTATTCTTGCCTTGGGTACCACAATCAAGTTCTTCGTGGTTTTTCCATCTTCGCTCTCCCACAGGCGGAATAGGCATCCATCTTGCAGCTTTAAGCTATTCCATTGAGCCCAATATGCTTTAGTTATGGGGCTTTCAGTCGAGATTTCGTTCCAATCAGGCCGTTTTCCTTCGCTCTTACTTGATACGATTTTTGCCAAATGTGGGTCATTTCGTTGTTCCTCTTTTATCTTTTCCGCTGTCCATTCATCGTCTGGTAAAACAGCCATTAAGCGCACATCGACTACTCCTTCTTTCCCTTCAGCTTTAGAACAGTGCTTACATTCCATACTGCAAGGACGTCGTGATAGTGCATCAGCATTCCCGTGGTTTCCGCCTCTGCGATGTTCTATTGCGAAATCGTAGTTTTGGAGTCTCTCAATCCATCTCGCAACCTGACCTTCGGGATTTTTGAACTGTAATAGCCAGCGCAGAGCAGCGTGATCCGTTCTCAACAAGAACTTTTGTCCATACAAGTACTTGTTAAAGTGCTTCACGCACTGCATAACCGCCAAAAGTTCTCTCCGTGTTACACAGTAATTTCGCTCTGCCTTTGATAAGATCTTGCTGAAGTAGGCTATTACTCTTTCATGTCCGTCAATAACTTGCGACAGGACACCTCCAATCCCGAATCCACTTGCATCTGTATCCAAAATAAATTTTTCGCCAGGTATTGGATACGCAAGGATCGGAGCTGTACACAATAGCTCTTTCAATCTGTTGAATGCCTTCTCCTGTTCGCTTTTCCACTCAACTAGTTGGTCTTGGCCACTCCCTTACTGAGTCTATCTTATCTGGATCTGTGTGTACTCCTTCAGTTGTGACTTTATGTCCAAGGTACTTGACTTCTTTCTTGAAGAACGAGCATTTCTTTGCGCTCAGCTTCAACCCTGAAGCTCCTAATCGCATCAATACTTCTTCCAAATTCTTCAAGTGGTCCTCGAAGTCCTTTCCCATAACGATGATGTCATCTAAGTACACCAGACACGTTTTCCAGTGGAGACCCTTTAGCACATGATCCATTAAGCGTTCAAATGTAGCTGGAGCATTACACAGTCCGAATGGCATCACCAAAAATTGCCATAGTCCATCGCCGGCACTGAATGCTGTCTTTTCCTTGTCTTGGTCGTCTACTGCCACTTGCCAATATCCGCTTTGTAAGTCCAGGGTGGAGAACCAATTTGAACCAGAAAGTGTGTCCAACGTATCGTCGATTCGAGGTAATGGATAACTATCTTTCTTCGTTACCTCATTTAGTTTACGATAATCTACACAGAAGCGTGTGGAGCCATCCTTCTTCTTGACTAATACCACTGGAGAACTCCAGGGGCTCGCTGATGGCTCTATGACGTTGTTCTGATGCATTTCCTTCAGCAATACAGTCACCTCTTCTCTCTTTGCCAGAGGTACTCTTCTTGACGCTTGACGAATGGGTTTGGCATCATCAGTGTTGATTGTGTGTTTCACCATCTTTGTTCTGCCTTCGTTTTTACCCTTTTCAGCAAATACTGACCAATATCTTGCCAAAAGTTGGCTGGCAGTCCTCCTCTGCTCTGTGGATAAGTCTTTGCTCCATTCTTTCGTGAGATCGTCGAGTACCTTTTTATCAGCTGGTATCTTCATTTTTGTGTCTCGAGGCTGGCTTTCACAGTTTACAATTACCGAAATTGCCCGGCAATTTCAAATTATCTGTCCTTTCTCTATGGTTTTAGCGGAATTTGCAAGATTGACCACTCTTACTGGCACTATTCTGTTCTGCTGCTCTTCTACGAGGGTTTTTCCAATGATGATGTCATCCAGTACAAATTTTTCATCCGTCTCCACAACCCACAACTTGTTCTTCTCCACATCTCCGTCCATTTTGGCCCATATGACTGCCTCTGACTTTGCTGGGATTTTTGTCCGCCGCGATACAATGGCTTGTCGGATACCTCCATACTTATCCTCACCAACGGATAACGGTATTTCGGTGTTCGCATAATTCAACATTCGGCATTTCAAATCTAGGGTGAATCCATTCCGAATCATAAAATCCACACCTAAGATTAATTCGTCCACAATATCCGCAACTACAAACTCGTGCGTCACTGTTGTGGTGCCGATAGTTATTTTCCGTGTAACTTTTCCCAGAACCGGTGCATCATCTCCAGTTGCCGTACGCAATCTTATTCCCAGAAGCGGCTCGATTCCCCGAACGAGATCCCTTCTAATTATGGAATGTGATGCACCCGTATCCAATGTTACCACGATTTTTCTTCCATTTACTACGCTGTCGACAGTTAGGCTGTTGATTTTCCGTGCCATCTGAGAAACGAAGATTCTGGGGCTACATGTTGTGGGAGTCAGATCAAGCCCCTCGACTCCATCTAGTTTGTCGACGACTTTTCAACATTTTCTGATTCCCTATTTTGGAATCTGACTTGCTTTGGAGGTCTTACCGGTGAGCGTGATCTAGAACGTTTCCGTCTCGATTGGCAATTACGGGCCATGTGTCCGACCTCTCCGCAGGTGAAGCATTTGCCCGTGAAACTTTGGCCGCTTTCAACTTGTACCTGACGGGCTCTGTATACTGGCTGGCACACCAAGGCTGCTGTCTCTGAAGTTAAAGCGCTAGCTACTGTGTCCATATATGTAGCTTTCGGATTTGTTATTGCAGAACGCTTTATCTCCGCATCGCGAATGCCATATACAAAGGTGTCCATCATACACCTCTCAGTGATCTCTCCTGGGTAGGCAAGATGAGCCAACCGCTCCACTTCCGCCGCAAACTGTTGAAGACTACTTGGTACATCTGCTTCCGGTGTTCACTATCATACTTGCGCTGAACGGCATTCATTAAGCTTTCATAGCAGTCTCGCTCACTTTCTGAGATAGTTTGAAGCACATCAGCGGCAGCACCTTTCAACGAAACGGTTAATGCAGCCACTTTTTCGCGAGCACTCCAACCATTTGTGCTAGCGGTAGTCTCAAACTGCATTCTGAAGACACTAAATGTTGTGGTTCCATCATAGGTAGGAGGCTTCAGTTTTATTGAGGATAAAGCTGTCACAGGCAATGCACCTTCCTATAGTAGGTGAATTCTTTGCTCTAATTCGTTTTGCTTTTGCTCGTTCGCAATTAATTTTTGTTCTACAGATTTTTCGAACGATTCCTGCCGTGTCTCAATTTCACAAACCTTCCTGTCTACCATCTCGGACATTTCTTTCATCTGCTGTGAGTTTTGTTCCGCTAGTAGAGCAAGTCGTATTTCACTCTGCTGTAACTGTTCTTTAACATCCTCTCTGACAGCTTGAGCATTTTGTTGTAATCGCAACTGCATCTTCTCATCGGCTACTTGAGAATTTTGTTGTAACTGCTGCTGCATATCCTGTTTAAAGGATTGCATTATCAAGATGAGTGCGCTCACGTCAAAGTTACCCGTGTTAGGTTCTTGTGGTGTTTCTCGTGGCGAGATGTCGTTGGCTCTTCACACTGGAATTCATGCTCATCGACGTCTATACCCTGCTCCTCTAAAGCGCTTCTTAATCGCACCTGCAGCTCCGCTTTAAGCCCTTGTGTTTGCAAATTTAAACGCTCAAGCTCCTTCTTGAGCTGCTCCAATCTCAGTTTTTCGAATTTAACTATTGTTTATTACAGATACACAATCCCACTTCTGACACCAATTGTTACGAAATTGCCCTCTTGACAATTTACTCTGTTACAAAATTGCCCTCCGGACAATTCCTCTAATTCTCTGTACTCGGACTCGTACCACTGGATTGTGTAGTAATCAAACAATCGCCGGTTAAATTAAAATAATTAGCTTTATTTAATTATTGCTATTTACACATTTAATATTAGGCTAAAAGTTTACTTAGTTATTATTTGCACTTTATTTCACAAACCATTAGTCACTTTATTTAATAAGTAATTTCATCACTTTATTTAATAATGAATTTCATCACTTTGCAAAATTACAAATACTGCTAATACTGCTGCTTAGATTAAAATGCCTGATGTATACACTTTTACGATCTCTGATCTACTGTATTCCACTTTGAACAGTCTTCTCGCTTTTATAGTTTTCGAATGGTTGGAGTCGAAAATTCTACGCTATTCTCGTATTTTCTAGAAGCTTCTATCCACTTCGACAGAAGTCGAGAATATTCTTTTTGATATTACCGACGGATGGTTCTTGAATAAGCTTTTATTCGAATAGTTCGCATCTTGACTCACAGGGGGCACTCATTCTCCAGATGGGATCCTAAAAGTATGCAATCCCTTTTCACTGAGCTATCACGTTTCAATATATATACGAGTATATATATATATATATATATATATATACTCGTATATATATATATAATATTAAACTTATTAAAACGTAACAAAAACAAAAATCTTTGGAACTAATTTACTCCGCAATGCAATTGCCGTTATGAGAATGATGCTTCACTATGCTTTGTGGTCATTTTAGACGCAAATTAATCAAAAATGGGTTTTCTCTGCTTATCGAATGCTGCATTTTTAGCAAAATTATTGTTAAATTAAGATGCCTGGTAAAATTACTTCATTTGATATGACGCAGTTGATTTGCTATAGCCACCGCATCTGAAAAAGTGTCCAAGATTTGTTCGAGATGTTTCTTTTGACCAGCTATCTATTTATTATATTTTAAATCGCATAAAAAAGGAAGATAGTCTGGTACCAAAACCTTCGCACTTTTGTGCACATAAAATATCAGATAGAGCAGAACGCATTTTGGTAACAACAGTAGTCGAAAATCCACAGATTTCTTCGAGAGTCCTTTCTAGTCAACTCAGAGTAAGTGTGTTCTTGCGGTTACCTACGAAACAGTAGGGAAGCTCCTGATAAAGTACCAGTAGATGTCAAAAGTTGCAAAAAAGCCAATGCTTTCAACATAATAAATTGAAAAGTGATTGTCTTTCGCTGGGATGTATTTTGGCAAACCAAATGACTATTGGGATGACGCTATATTTTGCGATGAGACGAAAATCATGCTTTACTATCATAGTGGAACTAATAGAGTGTGGCGACAACCGTTAAAAGCATTGGAAAATCGAAAAATTCGATTTTAGCCAAATATTTAAAGTAGGCAAACTTTCGGTCATGATAACGGAGTGCATATCCAGTAAATGAGTAGGAGAACTAGTTTTCATAGAGAATAAAATGGATATTTGGATATTTTCAAACGTTATTTGGTAAACAGCGCCGATCATTGTGGGTTCAATATTAATAACAATCCGCAATTCAAATTTTGTGAAGATAGTTGTGAAGTATTGAGTTATTTACAGGCATGTTAAGTACTCTTTACGTAATAAGAACAGGTTAAGATGTTGTATTAAGTAAAGAGATTATAAATAAAGCAGTTCAGTACCACCCACCTACGCTACTACATTGCAGTGGTGACGAGCGTAAAAAAGACAAAGTTAAAAGTAATTAGTATAATACACAAACAATTTATAATGCAGGAACTGGATGGAGGTATTGGACTCCCATTTTATCGAAGTTTCATGTCAAGACGACCAAGGGAAGCGATCAGTTTTATTGAAAGCCATCGGTATGGAGGCCTACGGGTTATTAAGGGATTTGTGTGACCCTGATTTCCCGCAAGCAAGAAAAATGGCTGTGTGCGCTTCTGGAATTACATTATTCGAAAATGGTAATTGTGTTTAGATAGCGCAAAGCGTTTTTTGCAGCATCGCGCGATAGGAGCGAAGAAGTTTCGGTATGGTACGCCAAGGTAAAGAGGTTAGCCAGGGATTGCAAATTTGGCAACCTGCTAAATGAATTCGTCTAAAATAAATTTATAATCGGACTGGAGGGAAAGTCGTTCGAAAGGTTATGCGAGGAGGACGAATCGCTAACAATGGAAAAAGCACTTAAGATCGCTATGATTGCGGAGGCGAAAATCGCGGCACAACAACAGCAACAACAACTACAACTGGTAGAAGGAGATTTAGCGGTTAACGCAATAGCTCACCGAACCGCTAGAACATCAAAAGGCAAACGAGGTCAAGGCCGTGACTAGGGCAAAAGCGGAGAGATTAAAGAAATCAGTTACAACAGCAGTAGCAACAAAAGAGGAGTACAGGAAAAGTGCAAGCATTGCGGTTGGAGGAATCACACGAGCGCAAACTGCAAGTACAGGAATATGACTTGTAATAAATGCGGAAGAAGTGGGCATGTTAATGTGATATGAGAAGAAAATAGTTTCAATATTTTTTAAATTTTTAGTGTCTCTGGTACATCTTGGTCCGCATTTTCTTCATCCACCCCATTTATGGTGGCTGCAGAGGTCAAGGGTTTTGAGTTGTACTTCATTTTGGATTCAGGTCCAGTGTGTTCACTAGTATCGAAGTTGGATTTTGAGAAATATTTCGCACAAGAAAGGCTCGAAGTGTCCAAAGACAATTGTTTCACCTACAGTGGCAGCGATATTGCAACTTTGGGTGAGTTTAGTACTAAAGTTAAGTGTCGCGGTCAGTCGCATACAATTAGGCTAATAGTGAGTGAAACGCGGAGCTCACCAATTTTCGGAAGGGATTTTGAATTGGTGGCGAAAGGTGTGTTAGTACCGGTCGATAATTCCGATTGGGGTACGCCTTTGGTACCGGTCCTTAAGGCACATGGAGACTTGCGAATTTGCGGTGACTACAAGTCAACAATAAATAAGAATTAAATGGATGTTAAGTATCCATTGCCAAGAATAGACGAGATATTTGGGTCTGTAAAAGGGCATATGTGTGCTGAAATCAAATGTGAATACCGTTTTTCAATAGCAGTTCTAGTTTTCAAGATACATCGATGGATGTTCTCCACTATGACTGAAACTTAAAAAAGGCAAAAAATAAATATATTTGTCAAAATTGAATATTTATTTTAAATTGCATGTAAAATGATTAAATATATTTACCAATTTTAATGTGCATTTAAGACATTTTTTTCCGGGACATTCTAGAATGACTACCTGGAGTACAATCTGTTATTAAGCTCCAACAATAGTCTGCTATGTTGTTGTCATGATATGAATATCCCATCTTCCTTGGTAACGAGATTCCATTGTTTTTCATGTACTGATGGACGCTCACCTTGCTCCTCACTTGTGTTTCCTAAATTCTCTGGAAAGTAGGCTAAATGACTGTGCAGGTAGTGAACCTTGATTCTCATGTTAAATCCAATATTTCGGAAATTGTGTAGCATGTTGTTCACTAATTCCTCATATCGAGTGGCTTTGTAGTTGCCGAAAAAGTTCTTGAGAACTGCTTCAAATGCCATCCATTCACTCCGTTCGAAGTCAGTCATCGAATTTTTAAAATCAGGATCTTTTATTAATTGTCTTATTTGGGGACCATCCAGAATACCATCTTTGAGCTTTTGGGAACTTACTCCTCTGCCTATGCACGCAAAAAATTCTCCATCTTTATTTAGTGCCTTCACAGATTGTTTCATCAATCCAAGTTTTATATGCAATGGGGGAAGTATAATTTTATCTCCGGTAACTAAAAGCTCACGAATCACATTTTTAACACCAACAACCATTGCATCTCTTACAGACCAATATTTGTTTTGCCAGTGATCTGGTTTGGCTCTGCTGTCTCAAAAGCATAAAAAGCAAGGAAATTTTGTGTAGCCACTTTGCCGGCCGAGGAGGAAATTGACCATTTTTAAATCCACACAAATTACCCATTGATGTTCATAGTACTTAATTTTATTCATCACCAAAGCAATAGTATCATATTCTTCTTTTAATTTTGTTGAATGTGCAATTGGTATTGCCGCATATTTGTTGCCATTGTGCAATATAACACATTTTAAACTCCTTTTACAGCTGTCTATAAATAAGCGCCAATCGCTTGATTGATATCTATATAAGCCCATTTTTTTTAAAAGCCCAGGAATATCATTACAAAATACAACATTTTCTACTTCAGAGAAAAAACGAAGTCATCTTTTCTCTCTTGTTCGGTAGAAAGTTATATTTGCTCCGGGGTTCAGGCAGTTTTTTTCTTTCAATGTTTAAGCAAGCAATTCACTACGACTGAAGCTTTGCGGAGTTGATATTGTTTCTGTAAAGGGATTACCGTTTTGAAATCAGCGCACAATTTTAAAATTTTTTTTTATTTATATAAAAACAATTCAACAAATGCAGGCAAAAAAAAATATATTTTTTTTATGCGCAATGTTATCGATCAGTGCAGCATTGTACAACTGGGGAAGCAGTTAAGTAATGTAAAATATCATAGAGGCACTAGAGAGAAGGTATTTGAGGAAGGTTCTCGGGTTTTTATAAGGGACTATTCAGATACAAATAAAAAGGCGTGGCGACAGGCCACAGTCAGGGAGCGATTGGGTCCGCGCACTTACACTAACAGAATTATTAAGAGGCACCTCGATCAAATGATTCGGAGTTATAATAGTGTAAACGAGCCAAACGCCGATCATCATAGTGAAGAATTGAATTGTATATCGGAAAACGAAGTCAAAGCAACTGAAACCAGCATTGGTCCAAATCATGACTCGTCAACTGTGGAGAATGGTGGGGGCTCAGATGTGCCAGAGAACTCGCCGTAAATGCCAAGATTTTTGCGAGAACGTCGAGTAAAAATTAATTACAAACAATAACCTTTGAAATACTTATTGCATTTTATTTATATGGATTTCTTTATATATAACCTTGTAATACTAATTATATTTTCATCATATAGATAAGTATTTGAAAACAGAAACATTGGTGTTGGATATAGAGATAAGTTCGTAGATATTTCTTAAAATTGTATACAGCTTAGGGAGAGAGTTATGAAGTAGTGAGTTATTTACAGACATGTTTAGTATTCTTTACGATATAAGAACAGGTGAAGGTGTTGTATTAAGTGAAGAGATTAAATAAAGCAGTTCAGTACCAACCACCTTCGCGTCTACATTGCAATAATGATCCGAAACATAAGGCGCATTAAGTAAGAATGTGGGTTCTCTATAATTACAAAAAAGTGTTAGATGGCTCCCCAGAGAAGCTGGGAACTTTTAAGAAAAAAGGCGGCCGAGAGGCAACCAAAAGGCGGAGCAGAGCTCGAATTTGCAATACTAGAGGAATGAAATAAAATACCAAGTGAATACGATGTGCAGAATTTGATTTTATCCTTGAGGAGAATACTACAAGTCGTTATAGATGCCATATAAAATATTACAACCCTTTATAGTACTCATTTTATTTTCTTTCTTTCATTTTTATAAATAAGTTCTGATTTGTAAAAACACTTTCTTGACACCAATATGCTTTTTTTTCTCTTAATTTAGTGAGTACATTTTTGAGATCCTGCTTATTTTTAATCGGTTTTTTCGGATTCGGCGCTCTAATTCTTCCCATACATGCTCTATGGGATTCATATCCGGCGACTGGGGTGGTGATTGAAGTTGATGAGGTGCATTATATAAAAGCCTTTCGTTGACAACGACGGCGGTGTGTTTGGGGTCATTGTCTTGCTGGAAGTACTAGCCCGCAGTTAGATCCATTTTAGCCGCAGATTGCTTCAGATTATCTTTTAGAAGATTCAAATATATGAATCGATCCATGGCGGTCTCTATAAAGACTAAATTTCCTACCCCAGCCGCCGACATGCAACCCCAAACCATGACATTACCACCGCCATGTTTGGCAGTAGGAAGCAAATTTTGTGGCAATAATTCTTGATTTTTCTTGCGTTATACCCTTTGTTTCCCAACAAAAACAATAGAAACAAAGATTGCGCAAAGCGGTGTACAAAAATATTTCATTCTGTGCATCTCCGTCACAGTAGTATGGTTGCAAAGAGAAATGTGAAAAGAATATCTATCCGCATTATGTATTTATTGATACGGTGACGTCAAAGCATGTCAAACTCAGACAGAAAATTATAACGGACCTGCGTAATGCGTAATCTTCTTCTCTATCATTCTTGGTTTCCCATCACATCCGAACAAATTAAACTTGCTCTCGTCGCTGGACATAACATTGGTCCAAATTTATCATCCTTCTTAGCAAAATCTCGCTGATAGAGGGCTTCTTTCTGGGCACACGGCATTTCTCAGCACACTTCTGACAGTTTCTGGCTTTTAGCTATTTCCACGGCGGTGGTCCTCAGATTTTGTTTCACCCATAATTATTACTTTCATTGGACGACTGCTCCTACCCTTGCTTTGCAAGCATTTTGTTTGGTTGTAGTTTTTTATAACTGCTTGCACACTCGCCTTTGAACGCCCAACCAATCTCCGATTTCTCGAAGAGATTTTCCATCGGTGCGATACTTAATAATGAGTTGGCGCACTTCTATGCAGATTTCCTTACCCGTTTGGTTCATTTACGCTAATCAACGCTTTTTTGTCACAAAAAAATGTATGTATCTAAACTTTTCCCATGTAACGGTATATTTCAAAACTGCTTACCAAAGTCGGTAGCACTATTTACAACGCACGGTTGCAGTTTCAAGAATTTAGAAATTGGCAGTATGAAGACTTTTCTGTGCATTAAAAATGGGTTTTGCTAACTTTTATTAATAATCGTATATATATATATATATATATATATATATATATATATATATATATATATAAATATATATATATATATATATATATATATATATATATATATATATATAAATATATATATATATATATATATATATATATATATATATATATATAAATATATATATATATATATATATATATATATATATATATATATATTTATATATATATATATATATATATATAAATATATATATATATATATATATATATATATAAATATATATATATATATATATATATATATATATATATATATATATATTTATATATATATATATATATATATATATATATATTTATATATATATATATATATTTATATATATATATATATATATATATATATATATATATATATATATATATATATATATATATATATATATATATATATGCTCGCAATTGTTTGACTAACGGCATTTCTACGAGGAACATATGTATGTATATGTAAATCTGTTTGTACAAACAATTATTTATAACCGATGTTCGGTGTTTGCATTTGAAATTACGGCATACATTTACCGTGAACTCATTCGTTTCGACTTTATGTAAACGGGGGGTCCCTACTTGTCAGTTTTCCATTTACAGCGGGGTCTACTTATTTTTGGTGGGAAAATCGTAACTTTTTGGATTTGTGCTGAAAGTTAACCTTCTCCAAGGTAGCAATCGCCGATCACCTTGAAGATCATTGGTAATTCTCCAGGTGTAGACATCCCTTGGGTGAACTCATTGTTTTATTTTAGCCTTTTGTAAAGAGGGTGAGTAACTGCCACCATGGTACTATATTGCTGATTATCTGGTTAGGTTTAAATTTTTTTGGTTGGTACCTCACCATTTTGAATGAAACCTTCTATCTCATTCGGTCAGTACGGTGCATTGGGGTGCTTTCCAACTGCCTCTAACGCCACACCTGGGAGTCATAATATTTTTTACCACTGCGCTGAGATGCTAATTCACAACGACGATCAAGATGAATCAATCTGAAAGTACTCTTGAACAACGATAGTGTTTTTTAGTGCTTTATATTTTAATTATCATAAAATTAACCCTCTTACGGTTAGAGTGCCTCAAAGCTTACATTTGGTCAACAAACAAAGTTTTGTTTCAGTGTAAGGCGATAACGGTACCGAAAGAAACAGTTAGTGATGCTCTCTCGAAAATTTTAGCGCATGCGATGTTTTATTTTCTTTGTGTTAATAGTTTAATGTGACTTGGCAGACTGTGAGTATTGAAAATTTCGCACTCGAAATTTTATTATTAAGAATTAAATTCAACTGACTTCTTTCTAATCGTTCGATTTAACAAAAATTATTATTGAACAGGTAAGGTATATTTTATTTTGTATTTATGTTTTGGTGAAGGTGGAAAAATTTAAATTTTGAGTTAAAAAAATTGAGGCATGCCTCAGGACAATGCTGTGTTCCGGTATAAATTTATCGTCCACTACTTTTGCGTTGCTTACTGCGCTTTTTTATATTATTTTTTATTGTCTGTCACAGTTCGTCTAAATATTGAAATATATTTTTAGATTTGGCGTACAGAGGTCATAGACGGATCAAATTATCTACTTTTACCGACGTTCAGTTGCTAGAATTTGTGTATTCTTTAGAAACAGTTGAAGAGCAGAGTTCAGTAGTGATGACGAAGAAAATCATCCAAACCACGAACCGGATGCTATCAGCCCAGAAGACGAACAATGTATTTCACAAAGCATTAGAAAAATGCGAAACATTGATTCATTTTCTGCTATAGAAGTGAAGGCTGCACTTAAATCACATTTGGGTTCATCACCCTTGAATTTAATAACGGAGAATGAAAAGATCGAGAATGTTGAACCCGAAGCAATAGTTGCCAAAACTAAATTTACTTTTGCACGCGCAGAGGAAGTTGCGTCAACAAGAGGAAAAAAAAACCAGCGAAGAGACTCCGCTCTCCATTACCATTGCTGGAAAGTGGTGGTCTAACAAATGCGCCTTCTCCTGGTGCTTTCATTGCTCCAGGTTAGAATTGGGAAATACCAATTGATTTAAAAAAATATCTATTTCGTTTTACAGGTATTGAATCAATAGGAAAGAATGCCAAGAAGTTCTCGAAAATTACGTGGCGGCAAAGTACAACGAAATTGCATATCAATTAAATAGCTTTCCGAGAAGACATCACTGTCATTAGAAATCAAGGAATTATGGAACCGATTTATATTTTCTGTTATTTTTTCACAAGAGAATTAATTTATACTATTGTCATAGAAACCAACAGAGCAGCTGGCACCGAAAACGTCAGCATCCAGTTCAATGTGAGCGTTGATGAATTGCATCATTACATTGGAACTTTGCTTTACAAGTCCGTATACCGGTATCTAACTTTGGATACTTACTGGGGTAGAAATGCGTTTGCACCAATTCAAAATACGATGAGTCGCAATCAATTTGAGATGATAAAAAACATTTATCATTCCGAGATGAATGCGATAGAATCAGGAAAGAAGAACCAGGCTACGATTCATTGTTTCGTATTTGAATTTTGGTCGACGAACTCAACAAACGATTTGATTCCGTGCCAAACATGGTCAATTGTGTATTGATGTGTACAGTACAAAAATGCTACATCATCTTCGTCATGCGAAATAAGTCACACAAATGGGATATCAAATTATTCGTTTTGTGTGATTTTTTCGGGTTTGCTTACCGTTTTGAAATCTACAACGGTGCCTAATAATAATATTGTTTTACCCGGCATTCCCGCTCTTGGTGAAAATTCGCATTTTATTGTGCGTTTTACACAAACAGTAACCAGTTTTGTGCACCATATCGTATATTTTAAAAATTTCCTTACATCACTTGGTTTTTTTACATACGAGGCGCGGAGACAGTCTGGGCACGGTGCGAGTCAACCGAATTCCAAATAGCAAGCTTCCTACTGATAATAATATCAGATATGAACAAAGAGGTTATAAGCATTGAGCTATATGCAAACACCAATCCTGACATACAAGTAGCAAAAGCATCACGTTACGATATGAACGCAAATAAATATATAGAAGTCGATTGCCCGCAAATAATACGCGAGTATAATAATATGGGTGGCATAATGGAAGAACTTATGGGCCAATATCATGTTCGAGCGTGACACGTGATGCAATGACTCGCATTTTTTATCATTTCATTGATATAGACATGACGAATGGCTACATTTTGTGTCGATGCATCCATACTGAAGAATGCAATGATTCCAGCAATCTTTCAGCTCTAGACCAACAGTTGCTCCAGTTACCTCAATTTCGAGAGCATATTGGTGCTGGTCTTATGATATATTTAAAAAAATGTGTGGTTGGTCATCCCAAGCTATGTAAAAAATCCCAAACACTGTTTGTTTGCTCAAAATGCAATCTTCACTAGCTCAAATTCCAAAAACTGCTTTTAGGATTATCATCACAAAACAAAAAAAATTTTCACCTTTATTATCTACATTTCAGTACTTATTTCAATAAACATATATATTAATCAAAAATATATACCTGACTGCTGAACTTTTTTCAACTATCTAGTAAGACTAAATTAGCAAATTACTTGCAGATGAACTTTTTGAGTTCATTGGATCATAATTTTTTTAAATTTTTAGAAAATTGCCGGTGAGAGGGTTAAATCTTAAAAAGTTGAAAAACCAAATATGGCAATCAACATAAGCCCAAATGCGAGACAAAGACTCCATAACATAAATACACAAACATAAACTGTAAACTAAGAACAGCTGCTAGAGCTTGCTTATGTACATATAATGCTCTCCCCAATCAGAGCGAAATGCACTCCAAAGCAAACACACTAACCGCTACAGCCAGTAATAATACTCTATCAGGTAATATCAAATAAAATACAAAACGGTACTGCGCGGCTATTCAGACTGGCATGGATCGGTATATATATATATATATATATTAAGCGTAAATTAAGTCTTTTAAAAAACACGAAAAATAGCACAAACAAAATCCATAAACCAAATAGAAATGATGAATGAAACAGACCCAACCAAAAATATTCAGGTACAGATATACATAAAATAGTTAAACTTACCCCAATTTATCTGTGAGATCGTAGCTTAAATATGTTGGTTTCTTAACACACTAGGACAATAACGCTTCCAACGGACAATAACGCAGGATAAAAGCGCTTCCATGTAATTGCTTTAAAGATGGTAGTTTTAAACGAAACAAAAATCCAGATTTATACTAAAAAAAGTTATCGATTGGCACAAATTACCTCGACGGAAGTAAAAAAAAATTATTATAAAGGGTGTTTTTTTAGACGTGTGGTTTTCAATCTGGCAATACTTTTTTCGGAGTTACTCTTTTGACAGCTGTCACTTCAGTTTGGTTTGCCATTTCACAAAATTGAAGTCGAACGAGCATCAAGCGTGTCGCACGTTCGGTGAATGGATCCAAAACGTGATGGCCACCGATCCCGATTTTCACAAGAAAATTTTGTTCAGCGGTGAAGCTCACTTTTGGTTGAATGGGTACGTTAATAAGCAATATTGTCGCCGGGTGGCCCCATCCTCCTGAAGTGTCTGACTGCGGCATACACCGCAAGCAACTTCCTGTCGTAGGCGCTGTAGCGAGTTTCTGGGGGATTGAGCTTCCTAGGGAAGAACCCCAGAGGCTTCCAGGTCCCATCGGGTTGCTCTTGGTTGAGTGCCGCTCCGATGGCGGTGCTCGATGCGTCGGTGTAGAGAACGATTGGCGCGGTAGGCGAGAGGAAAGTTGACTCTGTGGCCGCTGCGATACTCGCCTTGCACTGCTGGAATGCCTGCTCCGTTTGCGTCATCCAGCTAATCGCCGCCTTCTTCTTCGTGAGGTTCCTCAGAATTTCGTTGAGCGGGGCCTGTGGTTCCGCGGCGTGCGGTATACACCTGCGATAATAATTAACCATACCCAGGAAAGGTCTCAGCTGGGTAGAGTCTATCGGGCTTGGAAAGGCGTCGATCGCCTCGATCTTTGGGCACGGGGGCCTAAACCCCTCTTTCGAGACCCGATACCCAGCGAATGTAACCTCCTAAGCACCGAGTTGGCATTTGTCCAGGTTGATGCGTAGATTCGCCGCTTTCAGCGCCTCCAACAATTTGCGATGAGCAGGTCGTCTACGTAGCCCTTCACGACGGGTAGTTTCTTCAGTATGTGAATTACCCGCTGAAGCGTTTGCGCGGAGTTACGCAGGCCTAATAGCATACCCACGAACTCGAAGAGGCCGAAAGGTGTTGCGACTGCCGTTTTCGGGATGTCAGCTTTGGCAACCGGGATTTGGTAGAAGGCTTTCTGCAGATCGATTACAGAGAAGACTTCTCCCCTGCTCTGGATCAGATCCTCGATGATCGGTAGAGGATATCGGTCTGGCAAGCTGCACGCGTTGAGGCGGCGGTAGTAGCCAGTGGCTCGCCAGCTTCCATTTGGCTTTGGTACCATGTGTAGCGGACTAGCCCATGGGCTCGATGATGGACGTACCACCCCCTTGTCGAGGAGGTCAGCGAACTCTTCTTTGGCAGCAGCGAGTCGTTCACCGACGAGTCTACGGGGGCACTCGAAAACGGGAGGGCCCTCCGTGACGATGAAGTGTTGTACCGGCAAGTCTGGTACAGTGGACATGACCCTGCTGGTGAAGCGAGTTGCAGGAAGCGCTAGACGAGCTCTCTATACCGGTCGCCGTGTGGTCCCACAGGTGCATCAATGCGAGCCACTGTGGAGATGCCGTAGATTCGAGCCGAGTCCATGCGGCCCGTTGCCGCGATATTGGTAAGGGGGTCTACGATGCGTCGTCCCTTCAAATCTACCAGGAGCCCATAGTAAGCCAGAAAGTCCACCCCGAGAATGGCGGTTTGCACATCGGCCACAGTGAACGACCAAGTAAAATCCCGCCGCAGGGCGAGGTTCAGCTTCAGCGTGAGCTGCCCGTATGTGGCTATCGGCGACGAGTTGGCGGCGTATAGCGTGAAGCTGTTTCGCTGTAGTTTGCGGGCGACCGTTCCACTCGGCAGTAAGGAGACCACTGAACCCGAGTCCACGAGAAAGCGATTGGATGTCGTTTTATCCGTCACGTGTAGGCGTTTTTCGGTTGGTGGACGGCCGGCGTCGTTCGCCCAAGTCGGCGTCGGCAGCGATAGTTTCCCGACGGCGTCGGCAAATATACACGGTGGTCGGCACTGCTGTGCTGTCGCCCCGTATTTCTGATGGTACCAACATTGGCTAGGCGCTGTAGAGCGATCTCGGTGCCGGCTGGGGCTGCGGGTATCAGCGCGACCCCTCTGAAGTGGGGGCGTTATCTTACGCAGCAGCTCCTGATTCTCCCGCGTTAGTGCCACGAGCTGTGCCACTGACTGGCGTAGCGTGGCAAGCTCTGCGTGCACGGAGTTACCCGTTGAATCGTGCGACGATCTGTGCGAGAGTGGAGGTGACGTAGCCGCAACTGTAGGTCCATTGTCGACCAGCTCGTCATCTGCCTCTGCGAGCTCCTCCAGGCTGGTACCTTTCAAAATCTTCAGAAGCCGTCGCGTTGACGGCGGCATCAAATCGAGCCACTTCACTCGGATGACGTCATCCGTGGACCTGTCACCTGCCAAGGCGCGCATCTGCCGCAGGAGCTTCCTGTCCCCCAGCTAGAGTTGCGTGTGTAGCTTGTGGAGCTGTCGATCCGCCGAGTCGGTGAGGCGATTCAGTATGGCTGCCTTCAGCGCCTCATACTTCCCCACGGGCGGCACTGTCCGGAGTACATCCGCAACCTTGCAAATGGTCTCCGGGTCGTGCGCCGCAACTACCAAATTGTAACGGCTGTTGCCGTTGCGCACATGGTGGACCTGGAACGCGGCCTCGATCTGATAAAACCACAGATCGGGGTTACTCCTCCAGAAAGGTGGGAGCCGGCTGCTGTTCACCGCCTCGATCGCGGGTGGCGACGAAAAGGAGGCGTGTCCCCCAGGTTCCCCTGCACGGCGTGCCGGCGGGTGTATCGGTAGCAGCAATGGCGTTTTCATAGCCAGCTGTGCGTGCGCATGCACGTGCGGTGGTTGTAGCTGCTGGTGCGGAGCATACGTTGCTTGAGGCGGCGGCTGCTCCGGTGGTGCCGGCGGCGAAGGTCCTAAGGCCGTTGGCGAGTGGAGCAACATGTGCGTCGTGTACTGATTATATAATACACCCCTCTGGGTGGGGCGAATAAGTGTATCACGTCGGGGTCACCAATTTGGCTGCTCGCGTGCTCAACGTAGCGTTGCCAATAAAAAGCAGTAATATTTGTTATATCGTATACGAGTATATAATATATGATAAAATACGTTTCTGCAAATTTATTTGTTATATCGTATATATAATATATGATAAAATACGTTTCTGCTAATTTCTAGAGATTGTGTTATATATATATATATATATATATATATATATATATATATATATCTGTATATATATATATATATATATATATATATATATATAAATATATATATATATATATATATATATATATATATATACGTGATACACTTATTCGCCCCACCCAGAGGGGTGTATTATATTTTTTTTATAGTTTATTATTATTTATTTATTACAATACAATATTACAATAACAATTATATCATAAGTAATTTAATAATAATGTTTAGCCTGCATTCTGTAATTCTCAAGGAACTAGAAGCGAATGCAGTTTTTTAAACCAAGTATATAATCTACATGGGGTCATTCAAGATAAATTAAGATACAAATTTTATTATACGAGTAGGAAATTTTAATTTAAAGTTGACAATAGAACCCTGTGTATTAGTTATTAGATAGTTATATTAAGTAGACAATAGACATCTTGATAGGACAAATCAAAAAGCCACGACTTCATCTGTTTTAAAAAAGCAAGTTTATTCCGAAGGCACCTTATGTTGTTTGGAAGGCAGTTGAATAGCCTGGGGGCTATAGACGTATAAAACAATAAAAAGTGTTGCACGCTATGTGGCGGAACTTGAACCGTATTAAGGTGATTTATTCTTAAGTTATAATTTGAGTAACATCTATTTGTCAGATAGCCGGACCCAATAAAAAATATTTTCAGAACTTTATAAAAATACAAATGCTTCACAGGCAATATATTGAGTTCTTTAAATAGTGGTAGACTACCTTCAATCTGATTTCTTTTACATATAATGCGAATGACATGTTTTTGAGCAGTTAGTAGGGGATTAACTTTATTATTATGCGTACCTCCCCAACATGCCAGACCGTATTCTAATTTTGAATGGAAAATGCCATAGTAAATACTAGTCAGCAATTTTTCGGAACAACAATTTTTTAAATGATACATACATGTGCCTGGTTGCTGTGATTAAATATTTCTTCAGAGCAGTTGTGTGATCAGTCCAATTCATTTTCCAATCAATTATTAACCCAAGATATTTAAAACTTTTAACACAGTCAATACGAAAGCAATTTGAGGAACAAGAACCGGATTCAACATAGGTGTGGATGTTATTTTGTAAACCACAAATATCTTTACAGAGTACTTTTTACAGTTTGCGCAGTGAAACATGAAATTGTCAAGTTCAAGTTCTTTTCCACCAACATGAAAAAGCATGATTTTAGTTTTGTCACTAAGAACCAACTTGTGAGTTGTGAACCAATGCCTTAAGATTTCCAAATCGCTATTTAATGCAACATTAAAGTTAAACATTGTATCACAGGAATATGTACAAGCCATATCATCTGCAAATGCGATCGTCTCACTAGAGAATTTTTGCGAGAAGAGTGAATTTATAAATATCAAAAACAAAATCGGACCAAGTACTGAACCTTGAGGAACACCAATGTTAACGTCTCTATAGGAACTGAGATGATTGCATATTTTCACTCTTTGCGCTCTGCTTGACAGATATGAAGAAAACCATTCATAAGTATTGCTTCTAAAACCGCATCTATACAATTTATTTAGCAGAATTTTGTGATCCACCGTATCAAAAGCCTTTGTCATATCAATAAATAGAGCTGCTGAAATCTTTTTGTGATTTAAACTTGAATAAATATTGGAATAAAAATTTAAAAGAGCATCTTCAGTGGACATACCAGATCTAAAACCAAATTGATTGCTATTAAAAAAATTATATTTATTTAAAAAGTTCAGCATTCTTGTTTTGACAGCTTTTTCAAAGATTTGGGAAAAGGTGGAAAGAATGGAGATTGGTCTGTAATTATTAAGAATGCATTTATCTCCCTTTTTAAAAAGGGGAATTACTTCTGCCCTTTTTAGACACTCCGGGAAAATGCCTGCCTCGATACTTTTATTGAATAAATGACTCAGAACATCTACAATATTAAACACTATTTTTTTAATAAATGTGCTAGAGAAACTGTTTTCAGTACAAGAATTTGAACCATTCAAAGACATAATAATTTTGTAAAGCTCTAAGGACGATATGGGCTCAAAAAAGAAAGTGTTATTAAGATAATTCTCCTTATCCAAACAATTACAAGAAATACTCTGCAAGCCATTGTCAGAAACCACAGCTTTTCCAATGCTTGAAAAATAATCATTAAAGATATTAGATTTATCGTCAATAGTTGAAATTACATTATCACCTATTTCTAAATTTGGAATACTAACATTCTTTTTAGTTTTGTTTAATATGTTATTTACTAGATCCCATTCTTTCTTTACGTTACCCGTTATTTTGGTGAATTCATTTAAATAAAAGTTATTTTTAGCTATAAGAGTCTCCTTGGAAATTTATTTGCTATATTTCTATAGTTGCTTTTCATAATAATATTAGTTGGGTTTTTTAAGCATTTTTTATATAGCCTGTTTTTCAACGTTATTTTGCTGAGTAACTCTGAAGTCATCCAGGGTTTAAGCCGTTTTTTATTTGAAACTGCGTTCCTTACGCTTTTCGCACAGTGACCAACATGTTGTGTTAAAGTTTTGATAAACTTGTCGAAAGCCATTGATGGATCAGATTCAGTGTATACGCCATTCCACGACTCATACAGTAGAATATTGTTTAGCTCCACAAAATCTGTTTTGTTTGTCGTTGAAGTCTGAGGTCGGTTATCATTTTTATTATTTTCAATATTATTAAAATTTAGACAAATTAAGCAATGGTCTGATAAGTAAAGATTACAAACTGAACTGCTTATTGAAACCTTGAAACGTTTAAGAAGCGTTCGTTATACGAGTTGGTTGATTTATGCAACTTTCAAGACCATATGAGGAAAGCAAGAGCAAGTAGTTATCCAAAAAAACAGAAGTCTGTAAAACATTTATATTTAAATCGCCTAAAACTATCAGATTATCAGATTTATCAATTGATATTAAATCATTTAAATCACGTAGAAAAACTCCTTTCGATGTTCCTTCGTGAAATCTATAAATACATATAAAGGAAAATTTTTGGTTATCAATTCTACAATTTATCTTCAACACATCAGAACTTTGAAAATTCAAGCATGGAGACGCACAATTTATATTTTCAACAACAAAAGCTGCAACACCTCCAGAAGCGTATTTACCATTACAATTTGCAAATAATTTATAACCGGGTATATAAAAAAGGGTCAGTTCCTCTTCGTAAATCCATGTCTCAGTCAAAAAGATGAAGCACGGCTTATTGATGAACGAATCAAGATGCAGTAGGAACGTATCAAAATTTTTTCGCATACTTCTAATGTTTTGTAAAATTATATAAAAATTATTTGTGGTTTTTTTTGGGTTAAATATAATACCGCTGTAAATTACATTTCTACAATTTTCAGAAGGAATATCATATAAATTATCTCGAGGATCATAAACGACACTGTTCATACTTTACACAAATTAAATTTTTTTAAATAATCTTATTTAAATCCTCGAATGAGTACAAAACAATAGCTTTATCTCCTTCTTTTTTACGCATAAAAACCCTGCCTTCTTTAACCCAAACAAATTCAAAGTTTCTTTCTGTTTTACACTTCTGAGCGGCTTTTAAAAGATCCCTAGTAAAAACTGATAAGCTATCATTTATATAAATATTTTGATTTCTATCACTACCAAAGAATCTGCTGCACAAATTTTTCTTATTTGCAATTTTTTTCTTCATTATTTCTCTCTTTTTTTGTAGAGAGACGAATTTAACACACAAAATATCCATTGTTGCATTGCTAGACGAAGAATCTCGGCTCTTTCTAATTTTTTTGACGTAACATTCGTCAATATGATCATCGGAAATGTTGATATTCAAGCCCTTCGAAATTATGTTTAGAGCTGAATCTAGTGCATTGTTGTTTTGCAGATTTCGAACACCAACAATTTCAATGCTTTTTTCGCGATTTTTTTGTTGCAGAAAACAGACCTCTTTTTGGAGTTCATTTACTTTTTCGTTTAAACTATTTTTTTCTTCACGTAAGGTATCTATTAAACTAAGTGCATTAGCATTCATAGTTTTTAAAGCAACAATTTCTTTGTAAACAAGCTCTAGAGTGATTGTTGGCATATTTTTTTCGGGACTCACAAAGATTTCAGCATTGTTGTTGTTATTGTATTGACGACATTGCTGCTTTTGCTGTTGATATTGATGATTCTGCGACTGTTGTTGTTGTTGTTGAGGTCGCTGAATGATAGTTTGCCTTTGAGTAGGAGAGAGCTGTTGCTGAATAGGCTGCTGCGATTTTTGTTGTAGTTGTTGACGTGGCTGAATATTATTATTTTGAGGAGTTATTAACGAAGACGGAGACGGTGAAGAAGAATTTTTGCGCATTCTTTTTCGCCTGTGTTTATCCCAATTGCGGCTGGTTGACGAACGGGAGCAAGCGGTGGAGAGCGAAGCGACGAGCGCCTGGCAGTAGTGCAAGTGTTACAAATATAATTTTTGTTTGCGGTTTGCATAAATTCAATGTCACCTTGGGTCACATTCACGCAGCCACAGTGAAAATAGTCATTACAACTGTAACACTTTATTTTATCGTGACTACGTTCGACTTTTGAATTACAAACACAAGGCATTTTGAGCGCGATAGAAACTGTATAAATATAAAAACGAAGATCGACGGAGCGACAAAAAAAATATACGTGTTGACCCCACGACAGCTATTTTACTACTTGTATAATCAGTACACGACGCACATGTTGCTCCACTCACCAACGGCCTTAGGACCTTCGCCGCCGGCACCACCGGAGCAGCCGTCGCCTCAAGCAACGTATGCTCCGCACCAGCAGCTACAACCACCGTACGTGCATGCGCACGCACAGCTGGCTATGAAAACGCCATTGCTGCTACCGATACACCCGCCGGCACGCCGTGCAGGGGAACCTGGGGGACACGCCTCCTTTTCGTCGCCGCCCGCGATCGAGGCGGTGAACAGCAGCCGGCTCCCACCTTTCTGGAGGAGTAACCCCGAACTGTGGTTTTATCAGATCGAGGCCGCGTTCCAGGTCCACCATGTGCGCAACGGCAACAGCCGTTACAATTTGGTAGTTGCGGCGCACGACCCGGAGACCATTTGCAAGGTTGCGGATGTACTCCGCACAGTGCCGCCCGTGGGGAAGTATGAGGCGCTGAAGGCAGCCATACTGAATCGCCTCACCGACTCGGCGGATCGACAGCTCCACAAGCTACTCACGCAACTCTAGCTGGGTGATAGGAAGCTCCTGCGGCAGATGCGCGCCTTGGCAGGTGACAGGTCCACGGATGACGTCATCCGAGTGAAGTGGCTCGATTTGATGCCGCCGTCAACGCGACGGCTTCTGAAGATTTTGAAAGGTACCAGCGTGGAGGAGCTCGCAGAGGCAGATGACGAGCTGGTCGACAATGGACCTAAAGTTGCGGCTACGTCACCTCCACTCTCGTCTCCGAGACCCCGCTCTCCATTCGCGAACAGATCGTCGCACGATTCAACGGGTAACTCCGTGCACGCAGAGCTTGCCACGCTACGCCAGTCAGTGGCACAGCTCGTGGCACTAACGCGGGAGAATCAGGAGCTGCTGCGTAAGATAACGCCCCCACTTCAGAGGGGTCGCGCTGATACCCGCAGCCCCAGCCGGCACCGAGATCGCTCTACAGCGCCTAGCCAATGTTGGTACCATCAGAAATACGGGGCGACAGCACAGCAGTGCCGACCACCGTGTATATTTGCCGCCGCCGTGGCCGCCGCTTCGACGCCGTCGGGAAACTATCGCTGCCGACGCCGACTTGGGCGAACGACGCCGGCCGTCCACCAACCGAAAAACGCCTACACGTGACGGATCAAACGACATCCAATCGCTTTCTCGTGGACTCGGGTTCAGTGGTCTCCTTACTGCCGAGTGGAACGGTCGCCCGCAAACTACAGCGAAACAGCTTCACGCTATACGCCGCCAACTCGTCGCCGATAGCCACATACGGGCAGCTCACGCTGAAGCTGAACCTCGCCCTGCGGCGGGATTTTACTTGGTCGTTCACTGTGGCCGATGTGCAAACCGCCATTCTCGCGGCGGACTTTCTGGCTTACTATGGGCTCCTGGTAGATTTGAAGGGACGACGCATCGTAGACCCCCTTACCAATATCGCGGCAACGGGCCGCATGGACTCGGCTCGAATCTACGGCATCTCCACAGTGGCTCGCATTGATGCACCTGTGGGACCACACGGCGACCGGTATAGAGAGCTCGTCTAGCGCTTCCTGCAACTCGCTTCACCAGCAGGGTCATGTCCACTGTACCAGACTTGCCGGTACAACACTTCATCGTCACGGAGGGCCCTCCCGTTTTCGAGCGCCCCCGTAGACTCGTCGGTGAACGACTCGCTGCTGCCAAAGAAGAGTTCGTTGACCTCCTCGACAAGGGGGTGGTACGTCCATCATCGAGCCCATGGGCTAGTCCGCTACACATGGTACCAAAGCCAAATGGAAGCTGGCGAGCCACTGGCTACTACCGCCGCCTCAACGCGTGCACCTTGCCAGACCGATATCCTCTACCGATCATCGAGGACCTGATCCAGAGCAGGGGAGAAGTCTTCTCTGTAATCGATCTGCAGAAAGCCTTCTACCAAATCCCGGTTGCCAAAGCTGACATCCCGAAAACGGCAGTCGCAACACCTTTCGGCCTCTTCGAGTTCGTGGGTATGCTATTAGGCCTGCGTAACTCCGCGCAAACGCTTCAGCGGGTAATTCACATACTGAAGAAACTACCCGTCGTGAAGGGCTACGTAGACGACCTGCTCATCGCAAATTGTTGGAGGCGCTGAAAGCGGCGAATCTACGCATCAACCTGGACAAATGCCAACTCGGTGCTTAGGAGGTTACATTCGCTGGGTATCGGGTCTCGAAAGAGGGGTTTAGGCCCCCGTGCCCAAAGATCGAGGCGATCGACGCCTTTCCAAGCCCGATAGACTCTACCCAGCTGAGACCTTTCCTGGGTATGGTTAATTATTATCGCAGGTGTATACCGCACGCCGCGGAACCACAGGCCCCGCTCAACGAAATTCTGAGGAACCTCACGAAGAAGAAGGCGGCGATTAGCTGGATGACGCAAACGGAGCAGGCATTCCAGCAGTGCAAGGCGAGTATCGCAGCGGCCACAGAGTCAGCTTTCCTCTCGCCTACCGTGCCAATCGTTCTCTACACCGATGCATCGAGCACCGCCATCGGAGCGGCACTCAACCAAGAGCAACCCGATGGGACCTGGAAGCCTCTGGGGTTCTTCCCTAGGAAGCTCAATCCCCCAGAAACTCGCTACAGCGCCTACGACAGGAAGTTGCTTGCGGTGTATGCCGCAGTCAGACACTTCAGGAGGATGGGGCCACCCGGAGACACGAAAAAGAGCATACTGTGTAATATCACTGTTTGTTTCTTGATTGCTATTACTTTTAATGTATGAATTTTATGCAGAGGGAAATTTTTTATTTGAATTTCTTTAAATATTTAGTAAAGTTTTGAAATTAATTATACAGGGTAGCTAACTAACGGGTCCGCCATCTAACGTTTTTTTGGTCAACTAGTTCTTATTTCGTGAATGGTAACACTTAGCTCATGTCTGATTTGACAGATAATTAGTTTTATTCTTCCGCTGAACGAATATGGTTGTGTATACGCTTGAACAATGGTGGGAAATATTGCGACATTACTTTGAAAATCATGGTAATGTTGCAGAATGCCAAAAAAATCATTTGCCAAAAAAATCATCTTTACAGATGAAGTTCATTTTGATATTGGCGGGTATGTAAACAAGCAAAATTGTCGCATTTGGGGCACAGAAAACCAGCACGCATACATTGAAAAGCCGATGCACCCAAAACGAGTCACTGTTTGGTGCGGATTTTGGTCCTGAGGCATAATTGGGCCATTTTTCTTCGAAAATGAGCAAGGAGTGGCCGTTACAGTCAATGGCGATCGTTATCGGGCCATGTTGAACGAATTTTTGTTCACAAAAATTGAATAGGAGGATATTGGCAACATTTGGTTTCAACAGGACGGCGCTACGTGCCACACAGCCGAAGCTACACTCGATGTTTTGCGCCCTGTTTTTGAAGATCGCATTATCAGCCGCAGAGCTGATGTCGTTTGGCCACCTCGGAGCTGCGATTTGACACCGTTGGACAATTATTTGTGGGGTGCCCTCAAAGATAAGTGTTACACCGACAAGCCAGAGACAATTGACGCTTTAAAGGACAATATTCGTGAAGCCATTGGTGAAATACAGCTGCACACAATCGATAATGTGCTTAAAAATTGGACCGATCGTGTAGGCTACTGCATGGCCAGCCGAGGCAGCCATTTGAACGAAATTATTTTCCATTATTAACCGGAAGGATTGTACTTTCAAATGAAGAAAGAAATTTGAGAAAATATCCAGTAGTTTTTTTTTATAGAATTTTCAAAAAAAAAAGTTATTTGGCGGATCCGCTATAATGGAATTTCTCAATGATGTTATACATCATGTGGATATTTTAAGTTATGTTATTATAAAATTTATTTGATTGAATAAGTAAATTTCATATATTCGCATTGTAGAAATTGAACACACTCTTCTTAAAATGTAAATTAAACCTAATCAATTGAACGATAAGTGCATTGCTAGTGACATATCTCATTCGTAGTCGTTTTAACATCTTATCGTTTAATAAATAAATTAATGATATTCAGCTGGAAAAATACATTTTATTATTAGTAATCTAATATTTATAAATAATAAAAAATAGTAATAAATAAAGTTTAAGTATAGTATTTATAGTTACAATTTAAAAATAGTAACATTTTTACATTTTCATCCCCTAAACGATTTCGCCGCTCGCTTAATATCTGTCCAGCATGCGAAGAAAGGCGTTCCAATGGTACGGAAGATGCCAATGTGCAAAGATTTTGTTTCGGTATTACCGAAATATTTGTATACTTTGTTTTACAATATATATAATTATAATTTATAATAAAGGTTCGGAATTTCGATGAATTACGTCATCTTCCACATATCTATTATATTCTCTATTATATATGCGCAAATGTTAAAATATAAAGCGATACGTATGAATATTCAAACTTTGCACAAATCGTCACTCTTAACAGCAACAACTACATACATAAACATAACATGATAAAAACAGTGATTGATATATTCATTCGTTTCCAAAGTAGTGAAATCACCATTCGCTGTTATTTCACGCTTTTATTAAAAGTAGCGATTTTCAATCACTGTGAAAAAAGAGCGGTCTGTTAAAAATCACTCTTTTGATTTATTTCCCTCATTTGTTAAAAGTAGCGATTTTCAATTACTGTGGATTATAGCTGTCTGTTAAAAATCGCTTTTCGCTGTTACTTTGCTTATTTGAAAACAGTTTGGTTGACTGCTTACATACATATGTACTCGTATATGTATGAACGCAATGGAAATAGCGATCGAAGTCACTGTTTAAAATCACGGTGATTGAAAAATAGCAACCACTGGTAACGGCGATAATCAAAAATCACTGGATCGCTCATCACTAAAGGAGATATTAAAAAGGAACTACAGAAATACAGAAGTTAAAACAACGCCGTGGCAGAGATCGATGAAACGGTCAGGTGGCAAGACCAAGGAGGCAACGGTCGCATTTGCTGGAGTTATTGAAGGAGGAAGATTCTAAGGAACAAGCAAATAAGGTTTGGCAGGAAGTATACAGCTTAGAACAACTCCAAATGTAGAGTTTTCGTAACTAGAAATAGTTGCTGGTAATAATTTAAGCGTTTAAAAAAATGTAATACTTATTGTAATGAAACTGTTGGTTCAAAGACTTTTTATCTTGTATCAATTTATATGTGATAATAAAATTGAAATAAAATTGGCAACTTTATTGGCAAAACAGAATTTTCAAGTATTTAAGTTAATTGAGCTCCATATGATTTGCTTTAAGTCGTTCTGATAGTATATGGGTTCGTCGGCAGAAGTGAGGGAATTGTTGAAGGCTCAGGAAGTAGTGGGTAAGGAAATCCAAAAGTTCATATCTAATTTTGAAACGGACTGCAAGCATAGAAAAGAGTATTATCGTTGCCGCATTACAGATCTGGAAACCCTCTCTGAGAAGTTTAAGAAAAACGATGCGGAATTAGAAAAAGGATGGACTTTTATTTTATAAATAAGGCCCTCGTCTCTTCACTTTCTCTCACTTTGTCAAAGGTTTGTGTGACATCAAGGAACACTGCAGAGCAGTATTGTTTCTCCTCTAACGCCTTTCTGATTTAGGGCACTAGTCGATGAACTTTTTCCATAGTGCCATTGTTTTTTCGAATATCCAATATCCAGCACATGCGACCGTTGTTTCCTTGCTCTTGCAACCTGACCGTTTCATCGGCCTTTTCCATGGCGTCGTTGTAACTTTGGTACTTCTGTAGTTACTTTTGAATATTGCTCAAGTGTTATCCCAACAGCCATCTGATCACGGACCTTTCCAGAATCTGCCACCCTTTAAAACATTGTTCATCATAAAAATGTACCGCAAAAAGATAGCCCATTGCCTAATATTACATATTGTAGTTCATAAAAACAATATATTAAATATAAATACGCATATACGCAAAATGGGCTTCACCTTCTCTGCGGTGAGTTGTTTTTCATATTTTACCTTAAATATAGGAATAAAAAATAATTAAATACAAAGTTTAGATATAAGTATAAAAAGAAGCAAAAGCCAACACCCTCAACTTACCAAGAGAGCATATACAACAGCTGTTCCTTTCACATGAAATAATAGGTTGGAGTTTGCCACCTGTGGTCGGTACTCTGGGGTGATTGGCGTCGGCGTGTTATTTTAATTTAAACTTCTTACTTTACCAAGTAGAACGAAAAAGAATTATAAAAATAAATAAAAAGAGCAAAAAAAAATCGGGTTAGACCGACTTTCAAATACCCTTTACCTTTCCTTGTGCGTGCATGTTCAACAATGGGAAAGTTTTCTTCATAAATCATCATTTGGAGCATATCTACTGTAATTTTCGGTCGGACACCTTGAATTGATAATATTAGTGAGAGGCGATAACACGACCATTTTTTTGTGGTTACTACCCGCAACCTCCCTGTGAAATTTCGTTCATAAATCTTTAATTGGAAGCTAGTAATGATTTTTGGTTAATTGTGGGCGTGGCAGTAGTATTATGATCTCCATATTTTGCACACACCTAATGTATATTTTTGCCAATTTTTATTCCGCTGGTATCAATTCGAGTATAGGTAGGCTAATTTTAATTTTAGACCAGTAATTTCCTTACATCAAAAGTGGGCGTTTCTTTTTCCCAGATCAACCCCATTTGTTGCAGATAGATATAGAATGTCCACATGTTTCTTTCGTCCGAAAATCTCCACTACATCTTAATTTATTAATATTTGGTATTATACCGCTCATTTTTTAGATAGCGTTTAGTAGGTACCACATCTCCATAACTGCCGAATACCGTCACGATTCCATCAATTGCACCGAAGTTATAGTCATTTTAAAAAAGTTGAAAAAGGTTCCTTTTATGGGAGGTGGCGTTGTCTTTGTCCAAATCGGCCCATATAGCAATCTGGTTCTGTATCTTTGTCCAGACTATACTTTTGCAAAACTTCATTAAGATAGCTCTAATGGTGTTTAAAAAAAGTGGACACAGACGGACGGACGGACAGACGGACCGACAAAATAAAAATGCTTAGTAATGCATTCTGAACATATCGGTATATATATATGCTCATACCTACCACGCCTCCTTCTTGAAATAGCAAAGCACAAATTTATTATACCTGATTTACCTTTTTTGAAGGTAAAGGGTATAAAATTGGATAATGGTTGTACCCCACCTCCATGTCATACAAGCAGACTAATGAAAAATTCTACTAATTACAAAATCCAAGATGAAACTTTGTTCGAAACTGCAAGAATGTTTCCATGTGTGCTGAATAAAAATGGAAATAGCCAAGCTCAAGGCTGAAAATTTGAAACTAAAATCTGCTAAAGAGAATATGAAAACTAATGGTCAGAAAGATACTGAAATCACATGCTATACTCGTATGACTGATGAGGAAGAACTGGCTCGTGAGACTGATTGGATTTTGAAGAAAAAGAGGCCAAATAAAAAACGAAAAGCTGATTATTCCCCAGAAGTGTCTCAAACAACTCTCGGGTCTCAAACTAAAACTCGGAACCAGCGAGAAAATTGGAAAAAGAGTAGAAATTATTACGCCCTCCATCTATTATGGTTACTGGTAAGTATCAGGAAACAGATGCTACAATAAAAAACGAAGCAAACAAAGATTTTTATTTAAAATTGCTAAATAACAATGTGTATAAATTTAGCTTAATGGACGTTGCTGACTACAGAAACGTAACTAATGTAGTCTCTAATATAAATGTCTCTTGGCATATATACGAGAACAAGTTGTAGAAAAATATTTACATCACTGATAACTCTAATACTATCAGCCCTGAAAACACAAGGTTACAAAGTGTTGAATGCGATAAACAAATTAAAGTGGAAGACTAAGGTACCTTTAGATAGGTTTCTTCTAGCATTTGATGGCTCGGCAGATATTGATAAAATTTAAATCAAATCATGGCAATCCTTTGTTCATGGCAAAAACTACTGTGGCAAACCACCAATGTGCGTTAAATGCGCTGAAAAAAACAATACAATGGATTGCAATATACCATATGAGAAACAAGGAAAATGTAATTGTGGTGAAGCTCACTCGGCAATTTATAAAGGTTCCGTAGTGGGTAAAGAGTTACAAAGAGGCAAAAAATAATAATGAAAATATAATAAAATTCTAAAGCTACCAAATTAAAGGTGGTGAAAATAAATAAAACCAGCACCACCGCAAAAAAAATAAACTTTTGCAGATATCCTTAAAAGAAACACAAAAATAAATGTAACCAATCTGTTGTCACAAATACTTGCAAAACTTAATAGTCTAGAGAATTTCAATAAATGCCTGGAATCTCGACTACTACAACTTGAAAGTAAAATAAATATATTAACAAATTGATGAATCAAGATGAATTCAGCAGAAACTTAAAAAATCGGCTGAACGACCTTGAACATAACAACAAACCAGATCCCAATACAAAAAAATTGTAAAATTGTTACGATGGAAATGGGCTACAAGCAAAATCGAGCTACAACTTCTATTAGAGCTAAAAAAAATTGATATGTGCCTAATATCCGAGAGACATTTTAAAAGACTATCTCATATGGACTTCAAACACTACAACGTTTAGCACATCTTTCATCCGAGCAACTGCACAAGGGGTGGCAGTGCTTTATTTATAAAGAAAAGCATTGAACATTACGAAGAACTCCACTTAATTACTAATATCTTTCAAACTACTACTGTCACAGGAAAATTAAAACCAGCCTCTTTCTATCACGGCTATACACTGTCCTCCAAGATAGAGTATCTCTTCAGACGAATATAAAGAACTTATTAATATGTATAAATACAAATTTTTAATGGGCGGAGACTTTAATGTGCATAACACACACTGTGGGCCGCGCTTAACTACAATGAGAGGACGAGAGGTATACAAAGCAGCAAGGGACACAGGATGTGAGTTTATTTCAACAGCTAAACCAACTTATTGGCCAACGGATGTTAATAAAACCCCTAACCTGATTGACATTCTTATGATAAATAACTTTCAATGAACAGCTCTACTATCACAACAAAGGAATAATTGGAAAAAGAAGTACAAAAGTTTACGCAAGAATTTCAACAAACGGCATAGTCTAGTACTCCCACCCTTAAAAGAAAAACAATTGGAGCCAACGAGATAAAGCAACTTTTAGCAAAAAAAAGGAGGGTAAGACGGCCACTAGAAAAGGGCGCACTTAGGCCAACATTGAACCTTTGGAAACTACGCCGGAAATTGGAAACAACGCCTAACTTTAAAGCTAATTTTAGCAAAGCAACCCAGGAACTAAAGCGAGAAATAAATACCATAAAAAACGAATCCATGATTTGGTATTTATCAGAGTTAACAGCTAATAAAAAAGTCGACTGCTCTCTTTGGAAATGCATAAAATACCTAAGAAGGCCAAGCTGCCATGTACGTCCCACCAGTCAAAAATGCAAACAACACATGTGCGAGAAGCGATAAAGATAAAGCTAAAGCATTCGCAAAGCATCTGGCTAACACCTTCCAACCAAATGAGAATCAATGCGACAATTTGTACTCTTCATGAGATAACTATAAACGAATTAAAAAAAGAAATAAAACAATTGAAATATAAGAAAGCCCCTGACTTTGATTTAATCGCTGCGGTAGTATTAAAGCAACTATCCAGCAAAAGTCCAATTAATTTAAATTAGCAAAACTATTTAATTCATCGATCCGTGTCTTATATATACCAACTCTGTGGAAAGTTGCTGTGCTGATTATGATTGCCAAGCCAAGAAAACACCCAAACTCTGCTTCTTCATACAGGCCAATCTTCTTTCTTCCAAAAATCTCAAAATTATTAGGAAAACTTATTCATTTATCATTAATTCACGCAATCTTATACCATTACACCAATCACACTACTTTCATCCTCAAACATCCAAAGAATATATAAAAATCCGGTGGAGCTAGAGAAGGGGTCAATGAGCTGAATGAAATTATTTTCGAATCCTATGTTTTATCTTGTCCTCTAAGGACAAAGAAAAACAGCAGGAATGTTCCTTGGTGGAACTTTAGTCTGTCTACTAGACGTACTAAGGTGCGTAGGCTATTCAATCTAGCTAAGCGTACGAGGGACTGGGAAGAATATAAAATAAAGAGTTGACGATCTATAACAAAGAGACCAGAGAAGCCAAAAGGACTAGCTTTAGATCTTTTTGGGAAAGTGTAGAATCGACTCCTGAAGTAACACGACTCAATAGAGCTCTTGCGAAAATTAAAGCTGGCATTGAAATCTGAGGATGGGAAGTTCACAGCAAATGAAAAGGATCGCACTCTCCTTTTGCTGCGTGTGCACTCTCCTGGGAGCTCGATCCAGTTACCGCCATCTTTACAGATGGATGCTCTTCCTAGAAGAACAAGCAACATTGGCTGGAAGGTGGCCAAAGAAATTATAACTACTGAGAGGTTGAGATGGGCCATCAGCTCTTTTCAGCCATATAAATCGCCGGGTGTGGATGGTATTGCCCCGATCCTTCTCCAAAGGAGTGGTGAGGCACTGAATCCGCGCCTGGTAAATATCATTAGGGCAAGTCTTGCTTTGGGTATATACCGGAAGCATGGCGCACAGCTAAAGTGGTAGTTATCCCCAAGGTAGGCAGGAAGGATATGGCCCATTCCAAATCCTTAAGGCCTATCAGTTTGACATCCTTTGAACTAAAAGCAATGGAGAAAATAGTTAATATGCATCTCCTTGAGACCGTATGGAAAAGGGAGCCTTTACATCCTTGTCAGTTTGCATATTTTGCGGGAAAATCGACTGAAACCGCACTATACAATCTGACTGATTTTATTCAGGCAGCACTGGATAAAAAAGAAATAGCACTTTGTGTCTTTCTCGATATTGAGGGGGCTTTTGACAACACTCCTCATGAATATATGATTAGGGCTCTTAACAATAGAGGAATAGATAATACCACTTCCAATTTACTCAACAATAGACTGCCTGAAGCTGAAGCAGGTGGCAAAACTGTTAATGTCAAAGTCAATAAAGGATGTCCGCAGGGTTGGGTATTATCACCCATTTGTGGAGCATAGTAGTTGAAGTTATTCTGCAAAACTCACAAATCTAGACATAGCATGTCAAGGATATGCGGACGATATTGTGATAATAGCTAGAGGAAAATCTGAATCCACTCTTTGTGATATTATCCAGAGGGGCTTATTAGCAGCTAGTAAATGGTGCAGGGGAACAGGATTGAAAATCAATGCCTCAAGACCACCATTGTGCTATTCATTAGAAAAATACCTCGGAGTGATTTTCGACAAAAAAGTTATTGTGGAAGGCTCATCTGACAGCAACCACCAAGAGGGCTACAGCTTCCTTAAAGATATGTTGTTGGTAAATCTTGGGGATTTAACCCAAATATCTTTCGCTGGATGTATACCATGATGGTGAGACCAATCATCACCTATGGTTCTGTAGCCTGGTCAAATAAAGTCAGACTTTAGACAGTGAAATATGCATTAAGTAAAGTACAACTCCTTGCCTACCTTGTTATCACTGGAGCTATGCGCACTTGTCCAAAGGCAGCAATGGAAGTTATACTAGATCTAACACCCTTACATCTAGTAATTCAAGACTCTGCTAGGAAATCTCTTACCAGAATACAAGGATTTTTCTCGAGAGAATCAAATTACACAAAAAATATATGGGGTAAAAATTCTACTCAAGAATATGGTATACTAAAATTTCACAAAGATTTTATGCTAAGGAAATTAAATTTTGCACACAAATTCTGCAATGTTGCAAAAAATAATGGAAAGGTCTAACTGAGACGTATATAATTAGAGAAAATTCCCTCTTATACTATACTGAGGGTTGTAAGATAATGCACTCCAACGAAAGAAACTCTTTGAATTCATTGGTTGCTAGTATAAAGTAGGGATTTCAAAAATCTCTTCCCAAAATTCCTCAAAAATATTAAAATCAAACTGCTCGTTAGTTCCTTAAACTAGCAGTGACAGTAAACATTTTAGGTATGTATGTAGATGTTATGTTGAAATAAATTTTAAAAAAACCTTCTTATTTTGGAGAAGCTCCTATTTGAGTAGTGTGTGTATATCACAATAAATTTTCCATCATCTGTATGTGATGGAAAAATCAATTACACACTCTGCGGACCCGATTTCAAACCTGCTCAGAGATTGTGACGGGTTTTCAATGTGTTCGCATTCGTTCTTTAAACTTCGCGATATAGACGCTAGTACAAAAGTGCAATTTATTTGCATATTTTAGTATTTTATTTTGCAAGAACAGATTAAAAGTGAAAAGTGTGAAGTGTAAAATTCACAAAACATTTCAAAACCAACACCAACATAACTAAAATGAATATCTCCAACACTCATCAACAAAAACCAATAACAAGGAGAAATGCAACCATACAGAATCAAATAACAAAACACACTCAAAAACCTCAACCCATATATATACAAAACGTCGAAAATATTAATGAACTAACTAAAGATCTAAATCAGCTACCAAACACCAAATACGAGAAAGCATTGAACAAAAACTAAGTTAAAAAGCGACCGGCAGAATCTGCACATTATCCAAACATATTAAAATTGCTTAGGCAATATATTATACATTTACGCCCAAAGAAGCAACGTGGATTTAATGTAAGTTTACGAAATATACATTACTGAACGGAAAAAGGCGATATTATAGCTGAAGTGGCAGAATTATGACAGTACTAAAGTACTAAACATTCACAAAACGTAAAAAAAAATTAAACCAAACGATAATAACCAAAACATATATTCCTTAATCCATCTTTTACATTGTAAAATAAGTTTCCATCGACCTCACCAAAAAATAACTATTCCACAATGCAAAAATAACTATTGTACTAAAGACCCTGTATATATCAAATGCGTAGGTAACCACAGCACAATTCATTGCAATGCAGAGTCACCAATGGCTTACCACTTACAATGTAGAGTCACCTTGGCTTACCATGAATTTTCTTCCTTTAATGTAGGTTTCAAATAGTTTGTTGAAATTCTTTGGAAGAATTTCTGTAAATTTATATATGAGCCCTTTGTGCCACACCTTATCAAAGGCTTGCGTAATGTCAAGGAATGCAGCAGAGCAGTATTTCTTTTGTACGAATGCTGAGCATATAACTCTTACTATGCGATGCACTGGCTCTATCGTTCCATGCGTTTCACGGTGGTATTGGGGAATTACACTGTTTTTATTTAAATACTGGAAGACCTGCCGATGAACTATTTTTTCGAAGATTTTAGATAAGGTGGACAGTAGACTAATTGGTTTAGAAGAATAAACCTGTGTAACATCCTTTCCTGACTTCGGGATCTTTATTATTTTCGAAATCTTCCAGCGTTAAGGATAATGCCCAGTGCGTAAAATATCGTTGAATACTGTAACTAAGTGAGATATAGCAATATTAGGCAATTCTTTTATCATGTTTGCTCTTATCTGATCCAGTCCTGGTGTTTTTTAAGATTTAAGTCTTTAATGATGTAGTTACCCCCTGTTTTGAAGTTTTCAGGCGCACACTATTTCTAATACTCGGTATTTCACGAGGTTCAAACGATATAATGGGGGGATGTGAACAGAAGGTATTACTCAGGTGATGTGCGAAGGCAATGCATTTTTCATCATCGCCTTTAGCCCAAGTGCCACAATCTTTGCGAAGTGATGACTTATGGTGTATTGGACCTTCGAACTTCTTAGTAGCACCCACAATGAATACTCATTGTCGCCATGAGGACGCAAGCTTCAAAAATAGTCTGCAGCTGATATTTGGTGTTTCTGCATAAATATGTTTTTTAGTTTATGGGTGCAACACTCGAGTTCACTCTTCAATTTTGGTGACCGATAATTTGCCATTCTCTTCTAAGAGGTCGCTTTTCTTTAACCAGTTTTTCCACATCACGGTACAATAGTGAAGCTTTTTGTATTCCGTATGTGGTGGATAAATATGCGGCTTCCTTTAAAGCATTTATCAGGTCATTTAAGATATTTTCGATGTCACGATCATTTTTTAGGGAGGCTCTATATTTAATGTGAGTACTTATAATTTTTTTGTATTTAAGCCACTCAGTGCATCTATTTGTCAATTGAACAGAGTTGGAATTTGGAGACACTGATGATGTTTTCAGATGAATGAAGGTTGGCGAGTGGTCAGACGAAAGATCAAACGAAGTCTCAGCGGTAATGTTTTCCTTTTTTATGTTTTTAAACTCACCGAAGTCTATGAGGTCTGGTCTTTTGTTGATATCAGACGGCCAGTAGGTTGGCTCCCGGTTGATATAACCTTTAGACCCAACCTAGTCCACCTTTCGGTGAGACAATACAGGATCCCCAGAATGAATGCTTTGCATTGAAATCACCGGCTACAATGAATTTCTTCCCGAGTGACTTAAAAAAGCGTTGGAAGGTTATAGACTCAATTGAAAATCTTGGTGGATAGTAGATGGCGGATATGGTGATATTTCTTTCTAATAGTTTGATGTTAGTTGCTTGCAGGTAGACTTCGCTGACGTCTTTAAAAACTGTATGCTTAATTCGACTACGTATAGATTCTAATACGTTTGGATGTTGGAATCGTAAAATGTATATCCTGTAATTCTAAAGTTGTTTTTTGTTGGTAAGTGGGTTTCAGATATTAGCATTATATCTATTTGTTGAGCTGTCAGAAAGTCAGTCAGTTCCAATTTATGGTTCGTAAGACCGTTTGCGTTACAAAAGCATAATTTCAACGATAAATCCATACCTTGGAAGGAATTTTTGAAGGAGCGACTCTTGCGTTTTCATCATTTGTTGCATCAAAGTCATCATACCTTGCATAGATGTCATAAATGTGTTAAGAGTTGGAATTAGGTTCTGCTGGTCAGTATTGAATGTGCCACTTGGTGTATCACTTTGTTGTATAGCACGTTTGGCAATATCAGAGTAATTCTCGTGCTGGTGGTTCCCGTGTAAGGGACCAAATGTAGTTTGTCTTTGTTCTCTATTATTTTGATGAGTAGCTAGATGTCGATTTGAAGGTGAAAGATTTCTCCACAAGCTTGCGTACACTGAGCAGCTCTATAATATGCCGTAAGGTTACCTCTGCAATAACTGCATTTTTTCACTGTGTGATCTCCATTTTTTTATCACAATCTTTACATGCATGCATCACACAGACCGCACGTTGAGTACAGTATGCTTTAGTGTGCCCACATTCCTGTCAGTTATGGCACTGTACCGGACCAGTTTCCTTTAGGCTCTTTATAGGCTCTTCTATAGTAATTTTGCGGTGCATCAGATACTTTAATGCGTAGATGGGTGAGATTCACCTTTTTTCAATATAATTTTCTCTGGTTCAAGTTCTACCTTAAATAAGGGCTGCGGCACTTTGTTACGATTATGTATGTTGAAAACGGATTTGACCGCACAGCCCTCATCATTTAGAGAAGCTGTAATTTCGTCATTGCCAACAGAATGCTCTATGCCTCTGATGATAACTGTTAACCCTATGGCAGACTTCATTTGATAAGTGTAGTAGTTTATTTTACTAGAATAGAAGTATTTTATAAATTTACGAAAATTGCCTTCTTCATAAATTTGTATTTTTAACTCATGTATGGTCCCTTTTAACAGAGGAATAACATGAAATTGTCCACTACCTACAAAGACTTCCAGACGCCTGACTAAGGTGGTTGAATTTTGTTCTCTAAATTTTTTGATTGATTTCCTGGCAATATTGATTTCGGGCTTCTCTGTCTTTTTGTGATTGTGATGTAACGATCGATACCGGTTTGAATTTTGTTTTTGCTCGTATCATATGTGAAATAGTTGCTCAGTGAATGTGACCGGGTGCTTGCAATTCCTTACGGTACAGCAGATAAAGAGGAGTTACTTATCGGCCCTGCTAATTTCTCTGCAGTATTGTGCAGTTGAGTTGTACAAGGTCCTTACCATTAATTGATCCTGTTTTATTTTTAGATGCCAATTTCGTCGACGTTTTGGTGTTTAGAGTTTTTTTTATTTAATTTTGAATTTTCCATTTGATTCCCAAGAGTGTAGAGGGTTTTGTATGTCCACCACATCATAGCCCCCGATAATGTGGCAAGGTCACAGTTCCACTCCGAGGCGACCAGTTCTCGGAGAGGCTCTGTTCAAATGCAGCTTTCGTATCTTCCGCTGCAAACAGGTTCGACGGCGCGGATCGCGTAACGGCGCGGATTAAGGGAGTTCTTCCAGTTTGTACCACTTCGTTTCAGCCGCCCCCAACAGACTCTGCACAAGACGCCGTCAAAGATAGAGATGACGAGCCTGGATTTCCGCCTACTCACATCAGCTAACACTTATCGGTTGATAAAATGTTATTGCCCAGGTGACACTACTTGGAGGTTGTGAGATGCTTGAGGTGCACCTACAAGGATCATGCAGACCTCTCCCAAGTGGGATGTAATCAGACACTTTACCTTATAAATCCAACCCCGTCACCTATTTTCTTATTTGCAACGCCAGTGGACTATAGTGCCAGAACTTAAAACTTTCATGTGTGACTATTCAATTGATATCTTACTAATATCTGAAACGCATGTGATTTACAGAAGCTATAATAACATACCGAAATATAATATTCATATAATTATACAAATCACCATGACAGTCGAGCACACTAGCGAACAGCAATTATAATAAAGAAATCCATTAAATGTCTAGATCTAGAAGAATATTAAACACATCACATTCAAGCAACCTCTATAGAGATAAGTGACTTGAGAAGGCCAATTACCGTGTCAGCTTTATACTGTCCATCCAAGCATAATAACATAACGGCTCAGACATAGCTGGAGGAGACTATAATGCAGAAAACACCACACTCTAGATTTACAAACGCGAGAAGCAATCAACTACTAGACGCAAAAAAATTAAATAATATTCACTTTATCAGTAAGCGAAAATATTTAGAGGCTTCTATAATTATAAAACCGACTTTAACAATTTTTCCAATCGATCGAAAATAACATGATAACCTAAATGACAACAACGTCAAAGAAGCAATTCAATTAACACCAATTCTAAGCCCATCACAAATTACTACTATCCCAGCACACATTAATTATAAAAAAAACAAAAAAGAAGACTACGGAAAAAATGGCAATTTAGTAGACACCCTGAAGACAAAACTAGATTTAATAAAGCGGCAAAAGAACTGAAGGCAACGATAAAACAATATGAGGATTGCAAACTAGAAATTTGTCTCAATAATTTAGGGTCAAAGGCCGCTACAATTTCGCTTATGAAGCCTCCTAAAAAACTAAACAGTGCATACATAAACCACCCATAAGACAGAAAAGTATACCTGGACCAAATAGAATATTCAGAAAGCAACTACTCTCTCAAAACACTTCGCAAAAATTTTCAGTAACGACATGGACACTCTAAATATCCATTTTAAAAACCTACACAATGTCCGCTATAACAAAACAAAAATGGCGACAATAGCTGAATTCAAACGGAAATCTCGAAAGTGGAAAACAAAAAGACACCTGGACACAACCTAATAAACGGGAAAATATGAAAAAACTACCTGATTCTATAATAATATATATTGGAAATATATTTAATGTTATATTTAGACTTAATCATTATCCAATCTTGTGGAAATAGCTCAAATAATAGCAATTCCGAAACCAAACAAAGACGCAACAAGAAACAGCTCTTATAGACACATCAGCCTCTAGCCAATTCTTTCAAAGATTTTTGAGAAAATACTGTGTGATAGAATTGAACCTACCTTGATACAACAAAAGTTATTCCAAGCCACCAGTTCGGATTTAGAAGGCATAATTCAAACGTGCAACAAGTCCACAGAGTTGTAGATACAATTTTGGTCGATATAAATAAAAAAAAGTATTGCGTGGTGATATTATTGGAGATTGCTAAAGCGGTTGATAGAGTTTGGCAAAAAGGACTTTTAAATAAAATAAATAGTGCACTACTTTTAAAATATTATTACTAATTTAAAATTTTTATGAACAACAGACACTTTTAAATAAAATACGATGATGAATATTCAGATATATTACAAATGACAGCGGGAGTGTCCCAAGGTAGTGTACTAGGACTACTTCTAAATTAAATATATACTGCCAATATTCCAAACCCTATAAGAACAGAAACCATAATAGCAACATTTCCGGATGTTACTGTTACTGAGCATCAAATCACGAAGAAAAAGCCGCGACAGCTACGCTGCAAAAAGTAACCAAAAATACAGCCCTCAGGTTAAAAAAATGGGATATAGAGATAAACAAACAGAAAACTGTTGAAGTTGTGTCTACTAACAGCAAATCTGCGAAAAATCATCTAACAATTAAAAACGAAATAATTAAAATTCAACCCAGCGGAGCATAATAATCGACGCCAAACTTACTTGGAGAGACCATATAAAAAGTAAACAATACGAAATTAGAAGCAAATTCAGACAATTAAGTTGACTTCTAGGAAGAAGTTCCAAATTATCACTACATAATAAATAAAAAATATATGAGACTATTATCATACCAATATGGAAATACCGGATAGAAATCTGGGGACTTCGAGCAAAACCAAGATACAGCTGATCCAAAGAACACAATAAAAAATTCTCCGCACAATAACGAAGGCTGACTGGTACGTGACGAATAAATACACTCACAATGAAGTGCACATTGAAACGGTGGAGGAAATCATTAAAAATGTGGCAGAAAATGCACAGAAATATCCTCATATGGGACTATCTGAAATGGGAAATTTCCCACAAAGAAGACTAAGCCGAATAGCACCCACCGAACGTCCACAAAGGTTTTAACATTATTTTTTGTGGTTTGTTTTATATATGTGTATTAATAAGTAAGTAGCTGTAAATAATAAATTTTATTATATATATAGTGTAGCCAAATTGTTCAAATAATTACTTATTGTTGAAAAACAAATTATAAATAAATTGGGAAATAAAAATAGAAAATCATCTTTATTTATGTAGCATTGTGGTAAGAGAACTAAACTTATGGTATATAAAAAAAGTATGCCACAAATATGAATGATATAAAAATGTCTCTACTGACACACAAACCCAAATAAAAAATCCTTGCAGACTCAGCTGGCATACGTCAAGCATCCGATCATACTAACTAACAATGGTTTGCCAACAGAGTTGCGTGCAACGGGGATATGGTGCCCTTACGTTGCTCTTCTCCCGACCGACGCTTAACGCTACCCGTACGACTTTAGAAGTCTCTACATACTAAATGCATCTATCATGCTGTACTTACCCTATTACAGTTGATCCCTTCATGTTGACGTTTAGGGGTCGTTCTTCTCTTATTGCAGGTTTTCATTTGGCTGCTTAGTGGACCGACTTACAACTTGTCTTTGTTTTCCTTCAGTAGTTGCAGGTATTTTTCTTGCTTCATGGTCGTCTTCAGATTGTCGGAACAGGTCCCTCTTGGTTTGCAGAAGTATCTGCTACATTTCCTTAGATACCGCTCTATACCACTATAATACTAGACTTACTCCATTCGTTTA
The DNA here is from genome assembly GCA_920105625.2 of Clusia tigrina. Taxonomy (NCBI): domain Eukaryota; kingdom Metazoa; phylum Arthropoda; class Insecta; order Diptera; family Clusiidae; genus Clusia; species Clusia tigrina. The sequence continues at coordinate 198,799,092 of OV050030.1, forward strand.
TTCTTCGGTTGCCAAAATGTTGAGGTTCAAATGTTTTTCAAATATTGTTATTATACACTAATGTTGTTGCAGGTGTGCGTATCCTGCTTCAGAAATGCTTCAAAACTCATCCCGGATTTCCTGCAATAGTTCCAGGATGCTTTGTCTGCTCCATGAATGGCTCAAGGTCGTCTTAGGTCTCCTTCTTTTATGCCAATAATGTGATGACTGGATGTATATTCCACATCGTCTTCAGACGCACTGCCTTAGTATGATTTTGAGATCGTATACAAATCAGAAGAGAAGAATCTGAATGAATATGCTGTAACAGGGTGCCGCAAGAGAAACTAGTGGCAAGAAAGTTTAACAGCCACTTAGCAGGGCGGAATGGCTAAATCACGAAAAGGCTATCCAGTGGTTTTAAAATGTTTCCATAATACACCACATGGTGGACACTATGGGTCTTGGAAAGCCTATAAAAGGATAGAGCTCGTATACGCCTGGAAAGGTATGCTCAAGGATAGAAAAGAGATATGTCACGAATTATCCGAAATGTGAGGCCAACAACAGCTCCAGACTAACAAATAAGCCAATTATGTTGACTGACACACCGTAACAACCATTTAACAAGGTCCACATGGATATCGTAGCAATGTTGCCGCAAACAATCAATGGGAAGGAATGCATCTTGATGTTCCAAGATAATTTTTCTAAGAATATGGCATGCATAGCTATACTTGATAGGGAGACAAGTACGGTAGTCAAGGCATTTTTCCATGAAATTACAGCATTCACACCGCAAACAACACACCGAAATATTTTATGAGAACCATGTACAGCATGTAAAATGTTGAGTTTAAGAAGTTGCAGTTACTCTATGCCATACACATGCTGATCGTTCATTGGCATGGATTCATCGGGCACTGGATGAATACTTGCGTCGTTTCGCCAAGGAAGATGTATTCAACAGGAACCAGCGGTTGACTACGGCGATTCATGAGCACAACAACACAGATTTTACTTTAACATGCCAGGCAACCTAAATAGGAAATGTGAGACAGTGTACAATGCGGATGATCCTAATAAAGTCCGCACATATCAACTACAGCTAGCACACGAACTGGCTAATGAAAACCAATGTCGTGCTCAACAAGTAACTAGAGAAGCCTACAACAAGGTGCTAAACGCAGCAGTTTTCCTGCAGGTGCCCCCGTATTTCTGAAAAATAAAATGAAGGAAATAAATTTTCTCCTATGTGGATAGGCCCATATGTGGTGGCAGAAATCCCAACCCGGTAAACACAGAGGATACAATTAAGGGTAAACTTAAAAAAATAATAAAAATTTGTTAAATATTTTTCATACGAGACCAAACAGTTAGATTACACGTGTTTATTGTGTTCTGCTTTTGTAGGTACTCACATTACTCGTTAAGAATCGTAATACATATCTTTATTCCGAAAGTATTACATAGCAGTATAGTCAAGGTTCGGGTTGAGTCAGTGAGTACTCACAAAGTGGAGATACGCGATTATAGAGCTACTCAACAGCCTCTTTCCCATAAATGTCGTTGTGCGTGTTGAAAAATTACACCCTGCAAGAGGTAAACCTGCAATTAAACAGAACACGACGGTTCTAGACTGTTGAGTCCATAAATACCTCCCCTACTCCAGGGAGTCATGGGACCCGTGCCCATTTAATGGTGGGCAGCCAGCGTCTTAATACGGAGCCTCACGGATACCTGTGTAAGGGGGCCATGATATGGCTGACCTACTTACCCCCACAATCGTGGAAATTTACTGAATAATATAGAGAAACAAATACTAAACAAAATATAGTTAAATTATACCACATCACAACTGGCGAATCGGGTGAACGAATACCTCCAAGATACCGACCGCCAGCCGAACACGACCAGGAAAATGGACGGGACCAACAGACACGTACCGACGGGATCAACAGGGAAATATACCTGGACTTATAGGGAAATATGCCACTGATAGAGGCAGAGTAGGACCTACAAGTACTGGTCTGGCCGGTGGATTAAAAAGGAAGAGCGGCGAAACCGGAGGCATAGTCTGTGATCTACCGTCGAATAAGTTACGGTTTCGTGACATACGTAAGAAGACTGGTTTGAGTGGCGCCGGCGTGAAGTGGTACATGAGGTACTTAAAGGACGGTGTGACACACGACGCGGCTAAAGAATCGTGTCAAAACTATACCTCCTAGTGAAGCACGAAAACGGAATGCCACAGAGGTCTTTCCTCTGACGATTACTGTAGCAAAGAAGAAGAAGGATAAACGAACTCCTGTAAATATAGCAGCCAGGGGGTCCATTGCCTGCTTTGTTAAATCAATAATTATATATATATATATATATATATATTTGATATTTTCCATTTTAATATATATATACGAGTATATATACATATATATATATATATATATATATATATATATATATATATATATATATATTGTAACGACTAAAATTTATAGCTGGGGTAAAACTCAGCGGCTCCAGGGGTCGTTACAGGAAATTTCTCAGTAGTTGTATTTTAAGTTTTCTTTATTTAATATTTACGCTTATCACTAGGCTTACACGTTATTACATAGAAATGATGGGCTTTATGAAGGCCGCTCCTGAACTTGGTGCTGTGCCGTCCTGTCTCCAGTCTCGACGGTGGTGGATTGAAAAACCACTTCCACCGGTTTGACTCTGAGAAGCAAGTCCTGGTTTTCTATGAAGGCGGATTGAAAAACCCAGCGTTCGTAGCAAACTCAGTTCTTCTTAATGTCTCAGTCTGTGCCTTTAGTCTTTCGTTTCAACGGTGGTGGATTGACAAACCACTTCCACCGCTTCTAACGCTGACAAACAAACTCTGGTTTATTATGAGAGTGGATTAAAGTCCAACACTCGTAGTAAATGCAGCGCTTGTGTGTGTGTGTGTCCGTTGGTAATGTTTCCTAGTCTCGTGGCGTCTATGCGGCAAAGTTTTCTTCAGTACTTACTTACGCGATGTCTTAGCAGGGAAAAAGAGAGCGTATGCCCGGTTGCAGGCGCTTTTATAGCCACCTGTTGAACTTCTAGTTGTTGTTCCAGTCCCGCTGGCCGGTGCTCCGACTACCGCTTCCTGCTGCTAAGGCCAAGGCATTGTTGGTGTTTTCCTCTTGACCTTAGGCGACCCTCAGCGTCTTCCTGGAAAAGTCCGGCTGTTGTCAAGCGCGTAGTAGTTGCAGCGGCCCGTCGTTGCTGTTGCACGCCCTGTAGTTGTTGTTGCACGCCCTGTTGTTGTTGTTGCACGCCCTGTTGTTGTTATTGTACGCATGATTTTCTTCTGCTGGTGGTTAATATTAATTCAATTATCCACCAGCGTTTGAAAACTATTTGTGCGTTTCCCCTTTGTGTGATGTCCGCGCAACTTGTCTGCACAACGATTGTTATGTCGTTGTCTCTTTTTCTTTTCATTCGTTCCTCGTGTTGTTGTCGTTCTATTTCCCGAGCTAACGCACTCGGTAAATTCTACCGAGTCGTGTTGTTGTAATTAACGACGGATTAATTGAAACCTGCTTGCAGTGTTGTTGTTGTTGTCGATCAGTGCACACGGCTGGCTTGAGTTCGCCAAGTCTGTCGGCGCAGTCGTGTTGGTATAATTCACATGCAATTCCTTTTCCTTGTCTTACGCAAGCGGCTGGCTTGGCTTTACCAATGCTGCTGTTGACATTCCGCTTGCGTAGTTGTTGGTACCATTTGCATGTGATTTATTGACCAACGTTTATTATTTTGTGCATTTCATGCGCTCCCGCTTTCGCTGTGGTTTCTATTGGTGCGAAGGTATTCTAAGAATTAATATTAAGCGTTGATGGGGCCGCGCAAGCTGATTGGTTAACGCACCCGAAACTTCTTTGCACGCGAGTGATGCTGGCGGTCCATTCTCGCAGTGACTATTGCTTTGGGGAATTATTGTGCGAACAAAATTAGTCAATAATTTTGCTCGTCACACGCCCTCCCAACTTCACCGACGAGAAATTTTAACCACGTCATGGCAGAGGGTCACTCGGTACGCGTCTCGCGTAAACCGTAATCGTCTTTGTGCCGGGTTCTCCTGTGCCTCTTTAGCTTTACGCACAATTTCTGCTACTAAGCTCTGTGGTAGACCAGCTCCTTTCGATTCCTGTAGCTTTTCTAAACTTTGGAATGTGACATGGTTCCATTGTGTGGCTGAGTCGTCTGTATTTGGCATCCGTTTCTCTGTTGACGGGCTCCCTGTAGCACCGTTCCGTTGTCTACTACTGTTGCTGCGGTGGCTATGTGCGTCGCGTTCGTCCCTCTTGTCAATGCTTCTGCTGCTGTTAGAGCAGCTAATTGCACGCCGTAGGTCCCTGGATCTGTCGGTTTGTCTACGTGGCATTTCTCGGGTTTCCCGCGCTGGCGAACACCTTGCGGAATAACTGGAAGATGCGCTGCTTATCCTGGTCGTTTGACGCCTTAATGGCGTGATCTCACTACCACTTGGTGCGCCCGTGTTCTTCTCCTGAGGCCCCTGTGGTAATTCGTTTTTGGTTTTCCCTCGGCAGAATCCGTAGCAAGTGAATGCGTTCGTGTGTGTAATACTTGTTCCTGGTGATGTATATTTGCTACTGCGTTGGCTTCCGCTGTATTCTCTGTTGTGTCTCTGTTCCTTAGAATTTCTGACGTTAGTTGGCCTCTTGGAAGGCATTGATGCATTTACTTGTGGGAAGTTCTCAACGCGGATTGTCGTGCACGTTGCAAAGTCTCGTGGTTGCACACAACCGTTATGAGGTCCCAGCGTGATCTCCTGATCGCCGCACTTCAATGTCGGTCCCAGGCTTGTCATGAAATCCACTCCCAGAAGTAGATCATCACTGGAGTCAGGCATGATAAGTAGTTCTATCTGGCATGCCTGCCCTCCAAACCTTACATTCGTCACAAATGTCTCTTTGACCCTCCTAGCACTTCCATCTGCCATAAGCGCTCTGGTATGGGATTTTCCCAATTTGCCGGTAGAAGCGCGTAACTTGTGTGCTAGGCGTCTGCTCATAAAACTGTGCGTTGCACCTGTGTCCAGCGTCGCGGTGACAGTTTCTGTGCCAATAGAAACGTTAGCGCAGATTCGTTGCCCGACACAGTGCAATGCGTTTTTCCATGATAAAGCCTGGTGTCGCTGCTCTGCCCCATGCTGCGTGTCCGACGGTAGTCTTCTGTTGGGTGGTGCTCTCTGGTTGCAGCACTCGATCGTCCTAACTCCCCTATGGCCACACTCCCAACAAAACAGTATTTGCACGTTGCGACATAGTCGTGCTATGTGACCATTTTGGCCACAACGCCGGCAGGCTGTTTTGGGATGTATAGGTGCCACTTTGCTCTCTACCGTCACCTGTCGGTTCCTTACCTCTCGAGGTGGACCTTGCTCTGTTCGCCTTTGTGTGGGTGGCGCTGCTAGCTGTTCGCCTTCTCCCCGTATGCTCTCCAAATCCTCGGCCATCTCTATCAGCTCCTGTAGCGATACGAAATCTCTACGGCGCACGTATAGCTGATATTGTGGCAGACTGTTCTGGAAGATTCTTTCCAGTTTCTGCTCCTCCGAATACTCCACGTGTCGCATAAGATTTTGCAGTTCGAGAACATACTGCTTGAATGACTCTCGATGCCTCTGGTGACGCTGTCGGATCTGGTCGTCGAGTTTCTCCATGAAACGGGCCGGTAAAAAGAATTTCAGGAAGTCCCTCCTATATGTGCTCCATTCCCGCCACGCTCGATTGTTGTTTCTGAACCACATGAGTGCTCGTTCTCTCAAGAGTTCAGGCATAGTACGAGGAAGGAAATCTTTGTTTATTCCGTACACATCTGCAAGTTCTTCCACTCGCTCGATAAAAGCTAGTGGGTCACGTCCACCGTCAAAGTTAAGAGACCACTTCCGTACTTGATCAATAACAGCGGCGTACTGTGTAGACCCGTTGTATTGTTGATCCATTGGTGCAGGTGAAACGTAAGGATGCTGTGGTATTCCCCGTACTTCTGGATTCCACGCTGGTAGAGTTGCACCTGCGTATGTGCTTGGCCTGTCCACTTCCAGCGTTTCGCTGGGAACTATGGATGCAGCCGGCCTTGGTGATGTGCTTTTAACATGACTGCGTTGTAGATTCATCAACCGGTATTGTTGCTCCTGAGTCAGTACCGTTTCTGTGAAAAACTCAGAAAGCCGCTTTCGGAGGTAATCTACTGTGCCTGTAGTTTCCAAACCGAATTCCTCCGCAAAAATCACCAACTCATCTTTCCGTAGCTCGTACACCCAGCTTGTTTTCCCCATCCTGTGACTTTCCTGGTTAATGGCGAAGACTATGGGTGAGCGTCAGATGCGTTGAATTTCCTTGTTTTTATAGTCCCTGCTCGGGCGCCACTGTAACGACTCAAATTTATAGCTGGGGTAAAACTCAGCGGCTCCAGGGGTCGTTACAGGAAATTTCTCAGTAGTTGTATTTTAAGTTTTCTTTATTTAATATTTACGCTTATCACTAGGCTTACACGTTATTACATAGAAATGATGGGCTTTATGAAGGCCGCTCCTGAACTTGGTGCTGTGCCGTCCTGTCTCCAGTCTCGACGGTGGTGGATTGAAAAACCACTTCCACCGGTTTGACTCTGAGAAGCAAGTCCTGGTTTTCTATGAAGGCGGATTGAAAAACCCAGCGTTCGTAGCAAACTCAGTTCTTCTTAATGTCTCAGTCTGTGCCTTTAGTCTTTCGTTTCAACGGTGGTGGATTGACAAACCACTTCCACCGCTTCTAACGCTGACAAACAAACTCTAGTTTATTATGAGAGTGGATTAAAGTCCAACACTCGTAGTAAATGCAGCGCTTGTGTGTGTGTGTGTCCGTTGGTAATGTTTCCTAGTCTCGTGGCGTCTATGCGGCAAAGTTTTCTTCAGTACTTACTTACGCGATGTCTTAGCAGGGAAAAAGAGAGCGTATGCCCGGTTGCAGGCGCTTTTATAGCCACCTGTTGAACTTCTAGTTGTTGTTCCAGTCCCGCTGGCCGGTGCTCCGACTACCGCTTCCTGCTGCTAAGGCCAAGGCATTGTTGGTGTTTTCCTCTTGACCTTAGGCGACCCTCAGCGTCTTCCTGGAAAAGTCCGGCTGTTGTCAAGCGCGTAGTAGTTGCAGCGGCCCGTCGTTGCTGTTGCACGCCCTGTAGTTGTTGTTGCACGCCCTGTTGTTGTTGTTGCACGCCCTGTTGTTGTTATTGTACGCATGATTTTCTTCTGCTGGTGGTTAATATTAATTCAATTATCCACCAGCGTTTGAAAACTATTTGTGCGTTTCCCCTTTGTGTGATGTCCGCGCAACTTGTCTGCACAACGATTGTTATGTCGTTGTCTCTTTTTCTTTTCATTCGTTCCTCGTGTTGTTGTCGTTCTATTTCCCGAGCTAACGCACTCGGTAAATTCTACCGAGTCGTGTTGTTGTAATTAACGACGGATTAATTGAAACCTGCTTGCAGTGTTGTTGTTGTTGTCGATCAGTGCACACGGCTGGCTTGAGTTCGCCAAGTCTGTCGGCGCAGTCGTGTTGGTATAATTCACATGCAATTCCTTTTCCTTGTCTTACGCAAGCGGCTGGCTTGGCTTTACCAATGCTGCTGTTGACATTCCGCTTGCGTAGTTGTTGGTACCATTTGCATGTGATTTATTGACCAACGTTTATTATTTTGTGCATTTCATGCGCTCCCGCTTTCGCCGTGGTTTCTATTGGTGCGAAGGTATTCTAAGAATTAATATTAAGCGTTGATGGGGCCGCGCAAGCTGATTGGTTAACGCACCCGAAACTTCTTTGCACGCGAGTGATGCTGGCGGTCCATTCTCGCAGTGACTATTGCTTTGGGGAATTATTGTGCGAACAAAATTAGTCAATAATTTTGCTCTTCACAATATATATATATATATATATATATATATATATATATATATATATATATATATATATATATATATATATATATATACGATACGTGCACCACAACCGTCATGAGATGTATTCCTGGTAGGTTGTTACCCAGGCTCGACGTCAGATCTACTCCCTTCCAGCCAGGTAGTTTTGAGACTACTTCCTGCAGCCTTTTCGCATATATATATATATCTATATATATATATATATATATATATATATATATATATATATATATATATATATATATATATATATATATATATATATAAATATATATATATAAATATATATATAGGGTTTTCATTCATTCTTTCTTGATATTTTTATATCTTACATTTTCGATTATTCTAATTTGTTTATATCTAATCCCTTTCACTTAAAACTAAACTCAAATTCCGCTCAAATTCCACTCAAATACAAACATGGATTCCCCAATTACACATGTCAAGTGTAACAGTTTCGTAGTGCAGCCGATGGGGTTTGGATGCGTAGTGTTTGCATAGATTGTTTTTGTGCTACACTAAGTTTGTGCGCAATAGTGCACATGCACCACACCCTCACTTAAAAAAGTTACAGTTGTTTGAAAGAGAAAAAACAACTTAAAATTTGTATGTGTTTGTGTGTTTGTGTGTTTCCGGTAGAAATAAGTTCTTACTTATTTGATTCTAATTTTTACTTATTGAATTTTATTTAATACTAAGTTGTTCCTTATTAGAATTGTATTCAGTATTTATATTTATATAGTACTAGCTGACCCGGCATACGTTGTTTTGCCTTCAAATTTTATGTTCACTGAAAGTCTGGTTCCGTTGCAAAGTCATGGTGGATTAATATTTCGAAAAAGAATGATAGGTACTGAACCGACATACCAATTATTGTTCAAATGCAGTCCCCGACTGACACTCGTGCCTACTAGTCGTGTTTTCTTTGATTTATTGCTATAGTCGCAAAGTGTTTATTTTTTCATTATTTTTCTGTGCTTTTCTTTTTTATTTCGGTTTTCTCCACAATAAGTGCTTCAATTCGACACATATACTGAGAGTATTTACCCCTCGACAATGGCCAGCCGGCCCCCTGACCTCAGCAATAACCGGTTCGCCGATCTTGCTGAAGTAACCAATAAAAGAAAACGCAAACTTGCAAAAAATTCAAAAATTGACATCTACCCAGACCTTCCGCAAATTAAGCAACCTGATCCAAAATTTATTATAGTCCAATCAACTGACGACAAAAAACCTTTATCACATTACTCGTGCTTTGCGGTTAACAAATCCCTAAACCTAATTAGTAAGGAAATATTATCTATTTCTGAACTGCGAGACGGAAATTTGTTGCTTTTGGTGAATAATAAAATTGTCGCCAAGAAATTCATTGCCACGAAACAATTACATGGCTTATGTTCAATATCAGCCAAATACCACGAAAATCTAAATTCAACAAAAGGCACAATTTATGCGCCATTCCTTAATAATATTCCTGAGGCAGAAATAATTGAAGAGCTGAGCTCTAAAGGTGTTTCAAATGTATTTAAATTCAAAAAAAAAAATTAAATGTGAAATGGTTCCAAGTGGTGTAGTTCTATTAACATTCGATCTCTACAATTTACCAGAAAAAATAGATATAGCTTGGAGAAGAATGGTGATTAGACCTTATATTCCCAGTCCCATGCGTTGTAAGCATTGTCAATTGCTTGGCCATACAGCTAAATTTTGCAAACGGTCCCCTTCATGTGTACAATGCAACTTGCCCCCTCATTCCCCATTACCATGCACACGTACCTACTGTGCAAATTGTGCAGCAGAGCAACCGGCTTCTTCATTTGAATGCACTAAATTCATACAAGCTAAAGAAATTTTAAAATTAAAAATCAACAACAAATGGTCAATGCATGAAGCATTACAAAAATACAAAGAAACAACAACGACTACTACCGCTGCATCAGAAGCATCATACTCTGCAGTTGCTGCCCAAGCTGTTAAAAACAATAATAATAGTAAACCTCCAACCACTCAAACCAACTCAAGTTTTTCAATAAACAATTCGCGCAATAGCCCAAACACAGTAATCAACCAAGTCTCTCCCTCCTCTACTCTTTCACCAGAAAGAAACTATTTAAACCAACCTTTATTAAAATCTACTCCGAATACTTCCACATTTACTCTTGCACACAAAAACAAATCCAACAACCAACCTCTCTTAACCCCCTCAAATATTTCCACTACTTCTCAATCAATCAACACTCTCCCTCACTCTCTAATACCAATCTCAAATAACACCGCTGACCTTCACTTATTTCACCCTACAGTCAACATTTCAGACGATGAAGAATCAAGCAACATAAAACAAACTTACAACAGTAACACTAACTCTAATTCAGATTCTTAATACATTTAAATCACGCACATATTAAAAACAAATAATAATAATTCTTTATAATTTAAATTTTGTTATCATTTTGTAATGAAACTATTACAATGGCATATAAAAGGATATTACAACATTTTAACGAATTAAAAATACTTATCTAAACAGGGAATCGCAGTACTTGTAAAAAAGGACATTTCTCATACTCGAATAAATGTCCAATCAAATATTACCAATATTGCCATAGAAAATAACATAGGCTTTAAATTTACCATATTATCCCTATACATTCCACCACAACAACATTTTAGTTTGAAAGAATTACTGGACATAACTAGCCAATTTTCAACACCAATAATCATTATTGGAGATTTTAACTCCTGGAGCCCACTTTGGGGTTCCCACACAGCTAACCACAGGGGAAAAATATTAGAAGTTCTGATTTTATCTGAAAATCTTACTGAATGATGGCTCACCTACACATTTCTCAACACACCAAACATTTACCCACATAGATTTGACTATTTGTACCGCCAATATTGCCTTAAAACTATCAAGCTCCACTCTCCCGTATTTACAATGTAGTGATCACTTCCCTATTATAACAAATTTAATAACACCCCTATTAAATAAAGGTAATCCCAAGCCAAAATTTTTAACAAACCAAGCTAACTGGAATAAATATGAAATGCTAGCTAAAAAACTTACGGCAAATACTATACCATCTAATAACAAAAATAAGGAAACTGCCTCCATTGTAAAATTGATAAGAACTGCTGCTAATTATGCAATTCCTCAAACTAAAAATAAACTACATAAGTTAATTGTCCCCTACTGGTCATGCGAGCTGACAAACTTGCGAAAGTAAAAACATAAACTATGGATCGAATATAGGAGAATGCGTTCAAGCATAAACTTATTGAAGTATAAGAAAGCTAACGCTATATTTAGGAAAAAACTTAAGGAAGCTAAAAGAAAAAATCTTGAGACTTTAACAGCTTCAATAACTCCCCAAACCAATCCAAAAAAACTTTGGTCTGACTTGAAAATGCTTCCAGGGTCACATTCTCAATCGTCAATCAAGTTTATTGAAACACCTCATGGTCCTCTTTACAGTGCAAAAGATATTTGCGAGTTTTTTGCTTCTACGAGGTCTTTGTATTCCCATAATTCAAACTTCCACACATCTTTCATTACTAATAAAAACCTAATTCTAAATCATGATTACAAAAACGATTATCCCTCTCCACAAGCTAAAATAATTGAAACTAAAATAACGTGTTACGAATTCAATACCACTATTTCTGCAATGATAGTTAAAACACTTGGTGGAGATAGAATATCACTTCCTATGATCAAAAATTTGTTAGTTAGTTAGCTTCAAAGAAGACCAAGGCACAATGGATAAAAACACTTTTGTACTTCTATCATTTTACAGCTACAGCTCTGGCACACAGAAATCATGTATCTGTGTTATGTCTTGATTTTGAAAGAGCTTTCGAGAGAGTCGGAGCTCATATAGTTTTGCGACAATTGGCTATATGGAAAGTGGGAAAAAAATTATACAACTTCATCAAATCCTTTTTGACAAATCGCACATTTAACGTAAAGCTCAATAACAAGTACTCCCAGTCATATAATTTATTCAATGGCATTCCGCAGGGATCTCCTCTTTCAGTAGTTCTATTCGTTATCGCATTTAATGAAATCAGCAATATCGCTCTAAACTATAGACAATTATCACATATTATGTATGCTGACGATATTATAATTTTTTCTAAATCAAACGATTTGCGAGCAGTTGAGAAAGATTTTTCAGACTTATTAACAGACATCTCCAAATGGTCCGAACAATCAGGGGCTAGCATCGCCTATGAGAAATGTAAAACTTTTCATATATGTAAAAAATATTCATGTAATTTTACAAATTTTCATTATAAAAATATAAACATTGTTCACGCTAATACTTTAAAATTCCTTGGAATATTATTTGATAAGAAACTTACTATTAAGGAACATTGTATATATTTAAAAAAGAACATAGCTGCCAGGCTTAATATAATTAAATATCTATCTTCAAAACATTGTTTGATTCACTCAGCTACATTAATTAATATAACCAAGTCCTTAATTATATCAAAATTAGCATATGGATTAGAAATATATGGACACTGCGCTAAAAGTAATTTAAAACTTATTACACCCGCATATCACACCGCTGCTCGAAGGAGTATACGAGCATATCCAACATCACCAATTCATTGTATTCTAACCGAAGCTGGCTTACCAAGTATTGATGAAATGGTCACACGCAATACCTTAAAACTTATTCCTAAGCTCTTCTGCTGCAATAATATAATTTTGCACAAAAAAGTGAAGAGAGCTTTACAGTACAAACGCAGCCTTAGAAGAAACTCCACCATCATAAAGTGTATTAAGTATGTGAAAGAATTGGGATTTTCCACGCTTCCCATAATGAAAAAACATGATAATTCATCACCTTGGCGACACTTGAAATCCTCGTTCCTTCTCGACCTAAAACCATATTCGAAAAGCAATACAAGCACTCAAACGTATCAATGCTTATTCCGAGAATTAACTCAACCCTTTCTAGAAAAATCTTGGAAATGTCTCTTCACAGATGCCTCCTCTATGGATAGCAACACCTCATTTGCTGTAGTGGACGATCTCGGAAACACCGTTAGTACTGGCCTTCTACAACCACATTGTTCTGTATATACAGCTAAATCTATAGCAATCCTTCAAGCAGCTCTTCACGCTTCCAAATCAAACTGCAAATACTTGATTTGCACTGATAGCCTATCGACAATATCTGCTCTGATGAACTATGCGAACAAAAGTAACCTTATAATAAACATTCGGAACATTTTAGATCAATATAGAACTAAAATCAAAATTATGTGGTTGCCAGGTCATGCGGGTATCATTGGTAATGAAATTGCTGACGAAAGGGCGAAATTAGCTACAAAACAGCCTCTACATTTCATTTATTCTACAGAAAAGAAAGATTCACTCAGAGCAATAGATTATTATCTAAATAGATTAAGAATGAACAAATGGCGAAACATTACCCACCACTATGCCAATATGAACGTAGATGGTACGAAGGCAATGTACCCTCCGAACAGTCGTTGCGACCACTTACAAGCTTTCACCCGCTTTCGAATCGGACACACAAACCTCACACATATACACTTACTTAAAGGCTCTGGAATACAATCATGTCCATATTGCAATTCAACTCCTCTGACAGTAACTCATATTCTCGATGAATGCACACAATTTTCCGTAATACGAATTAAGATTTTAAAAGATCAATCCCCATCAAACTTTTTAAAAACAATAAATAATGTGAACATACTAAAAATTTACAATTTCTTAATTCAATCAAACATAAAGCATTTAATATAATTATTTATAACTTTAGCTTTACTCCATTTTTAAATTTTATGTAAGTATTTTATATTTAGTAAAATAACTTATCATAATGCCTATATGTACCAGAGAGCCAAAAGCCTTGGCAGCTAGTGCTCCTTTATTATGTATTCTAATTATTAATAATTATTGTACATATAATAATAAATAAATAAATAAAATTGTTCAAATGCCGTTAACCGGAGCAGAAATAATGATTTTTTATATTGATGCACACTTCACGCGTTTCTACGCTACCAACTAAAATAAATTTGAAAGAAAGACATATACAAATATTCAATTAATTTTGAGTCATTTTATTGATTTTGTTTATTTCCAAAAAATTGTGCATTGCACGCAACGGTTCATTTCAATTCGATATTTATTGAAGTGCTGTGGGATACACAATATTTCTTGTTTTCCCATCTGGTGCGTAAACGAATAAATCAGAAGGTTTTCCGACGCGTGAGCAGGCCACATAGAGCTGCCCATGTGAGAAGCATGGATTCTGCAAATTTAATCCACACACATGCAACGATTGTGCTTGTGCTTTGTTGATATTTATTGCGAAAGCGAGTCGCACCGGGAACTGCAAACGTTTAAATTCGAATGACATATCTGTCGGGATCATTGGGATACGTGGCAACAGTACGTCTTCACCTTTGAATTTTCCAGTCAAAATTGTTGCCTCGATAACATTGTTCATCATTTTCTTGACTGAGAGTCTGGTTCCGTTGCACAGTCGTGGTGGATTTATATTTCGAAGAAGAATGATGGGTACGCCAATTTTCAATGTAAGAACGTGTGGTGGTATGCCTGGCAAATCAAGCGAATTCAAGAATTCAGTTGGATAGTTGACAACTTCGTCTTGATTCACCACAGTATCGATGGATATATATGTTGTCGCTTCGCCCATTCTAAATATTGAAGTTGATGGTATTGACATCGATGTTTTTGGCCGCTGATATAGCACGCGTACTGAGCCACTGATGATTTTTGTAGTTCTGTGCAATGTTTGGGAAAACTTTTTGCACCAATTCGTTTAAGCTTTCTGTGATCTTACAGAAGTTTGCTGGCAAGGTGATACATTGCGTAGATTCATCAATTTGCATTCGCCCATTTCCAATATCCATTAATTGTTTTGCAAAATTCCCAGCCGATGCATCCCGTTGTAGTTGTACACGCATGTTGGTATTCAAAGTCAATTTCTGTAAATGACGCCATAAAACTGATGATTTGAGACATGCATTAAATTCATCAGCGGGTGTTGAACGTGGTATAACCGGCAGTGTTTGTCGAAAATCACCAGGCAATAAAATGAGTGCGCCACCGAAGATCCGTGCGTTTCCTCTCAAATCTCGCAGTGTACGATCAAGCGCTTCCAATGCTTTCTTGTGAGACATGGTACATTCGTCCCATATGATAATTTGACACGTTCGGAGTACTTTGCCCATTCCAGAGTTTTTGCTGATGTTGCATGTTGGTGCCTTAGTGTTTTGTAAATTCAAGGGCAGTTTTAATGCTGAATGCGCTGTTCGGGCTCCATCCAAAAGAGTTGCCGCAATTCCAGATGATGCAATGGCCAGTGCAATATTATTTTGTGATCGTATGGTTGCCAAAATGAGTGAAAGAAAAAAGTCTTTCCTGTACCACCGGGCGCATCTATGAAAAACAGTCCACCGCTTTGTTCTGTGATTGCATGCATAACTCTGTCATAATCAATGCGCTGTTCTGGAACCAACCGCGGAAGATTTGCCTGAACAAATGTCCCCAGTTCGTCAGAATCAAAGTGTATTTCACGTTGCATATCACGATCGAAAATGTCGTTCCGACCAGCGTTCGGAGCAGGCATTTCCAGTTGCATCAGTGCCTTGTTAGCGATTGCCAAACATATGTCTTCAATCAAAATCAATGCCTCATTATACACGTTTGTTGTGAATTGAATGTCCGGATTTTGATTCGCAGAGCGCAAACGATGTAGAATATCTTCACTCATGTAGTCCTTGTATTTTTCCCAAAGATCTTTTGGATTAGATGTGAAGCAGGTTGTTAATATTATGGCAAATAACGTGCGTATTTGCTGTGGTCGAGCAGTATTCGATGCATCAGCGAGTGCAGTGTCCCAATGTACATCATTCTCAAGAAGATTTAGTTCCTGGCAAGCTTGACGATAAGTGGCGCACAGCCGACCGTTAACTGTTCTTAAATCTTGGAAAGATGTCGGTCCACGTACATTGAATAACAGCAATCGCAGATAGAAGCATTCGGCATTGTTCGGGTGAATAGTGTACAGACGACCCAACGTGTCACTGGAATACAAATTGGGATGTCCTTTAACTGCTTTGCCTTGTTCGCGACGTTGAAACTTTTGAGCTGATGTATTCCATGTGTAGAATTTCGGTACCTCAGAATAAAGTAGAGTCTTTGCAACAATATCATCTTGTCACAATGAGTAAAATGCAGTTAAAGTTGTTGCCGGTGGAACCAATGCTCTTGCACGTACATTATCTGGTGTAAAGTACACGCGCTGTCCATTCTCGAGATGCACCGCCAAGTGCACGACTGTTGGATGCCGTTCATTGATTGGAAACGATAAGATGCGCCATACTTTTTCATTACTGCCAATGTAGCGTCCAAGTTGGTATTGGTTAACTTCATCGAGCGGTGCGGCCACATTCTCTACTCCGAAGACTGCCATGTCGCTTCCTTTGTTGATATATTTGCAAATGTATTTGATAGCCTTCACTGAATTGCAATACTCTGCGTTAATGTGTGCTTTTAAAGTCTTTGAGAGCAACGGTGAATATGGCACAACCCACCGATTATCGACTTCGACATCAACGTTTCGTACTTTCAGAACGATGGATTTGCCGCCATCCTCAAGTGTTCGTGGACGATACAGTGGGTATCCGTCATTACCAGTGATGGTATCAGAAACCAAGTTTCTTGGGTATCGTTTCGTGCATTTCCCATCAGACATGCAGGGTGAATTATTGTTGAATGCGCCACATGGACCATGAATCATATTTTTGGTAACGACGTCGATTAAGTATGGATCAATGTCCTTATCTGGTATTTCTGCTGAGATGATTTGGTCCATTTGATCCTGCGTAATTTTGTTGAATAACCAAAGCAAAATATGTGCATGCGGCAATCCTCTTTTCTGCCATTCAATGGAATACATCCAGCAGCGTGTCTCTCCAAAAACGCGATGCTTGGTAATAAAATCCATCAAGGATTTCAATTTTTGTTTAAATACGCGTGCGGTAATGTCATGGCGGTCCAAAGATGATTGTCTAGCTAACAGAAGTTCTTCAATTTCATCCCATGGTGGATTGCATGTAAATGTGATGAACAAATCTGGACGACCATATGCGCGAACGTGTGTCATAGCATCTTGTGTTATTCATGCATGTGCCGTGGACTCCCCGTGAATGTAGACGGTAATATGACCATTATTCCCAATTCGTTTGGTTTCACGTTACCATCATTAACGATTGCGTCTCGCAAATGGATTCAATCGACTATATAGGAGTCGTTTGCTTTCAATCTTCGCGTACATGTCGACGATGTATTGATGGAACAATTGTCGACATTCCAGAATGTGGTTCTCAGCGTCTTGATGAATCATCAATCGATACGAATAATAATTCATGACACTGACTTTCTTATTCGTTTCCTCGTCTGTTTGTGGATTTCTTATTTTGATGTTGAAATGATATCCATCTTCTCCTCGCCAAAACAGAATCGGATACTGCAATCCGTCGTATGAGCGATGAGTATCGGAGACTCGCTGAACGTCACCACTTCTGCGATGAAGAATTATGTCGCGCGATTCGAATTCGTCGCCAACTATCACGATCGCCACTTCATCGATTGTTGGTGCATTGAACTGTCTTTCGTGTTGGCCAACGGGTCTTTTGTCTGGTCGAATTACAACTGCGTAGTCATCGGCTGGCATTCGTTGAATGGCGGTTTTAAACAACTGAACTAATTCATTGTGTTGATCGAAAAGGGCTTGTAACGCAGCCACGATTTCTCGTCTAGTGCCCGCATTGTAATGACATCGTTGTTCCATTTGTTCATCACTGTATGCAATGAAATAAATTTGAATAAACTTGTGATCTGCGTCCTGCAATGGTAGAAGCGATCCGACACAATGATAAATTTGCCCTTGGACTCTGAATGTTGGCATGTAATTTTCGCGCATGATGTTCGTTGCACCGAACGATGTTATTTGGAAACATGAATTGTATTTACGGATGTTTTCCAAGAAATGCTTCGACTCACGTGTAACTCCTGATAGCAACGTTGATAGTGGTTCGGGTGGTGGATGTAATTCTGGCAGTTTAACTTTTCCATTGGCGCAGCACATTCCTGGCGTTTCGTTCTTAAATTTGAGGGCGCTACAATACATGCAAATTTTATCCATTTTTCCAATGACGATATTTGGATGAAGACTGTAATCATTATTACTGTCATAATGGGAAGCACCAAGATTTAAAACAGCGTATAGTGATCGTCTTGATCGAGCGGTGCTTATTCGAACATTTTGCAGCCTTCTTTCCCGTTGGTCAGTTATCTCAGACGAACGGGCCTGAGTTGTACGTATTCGATTAGTTTCTAACCTCACTTCTCGTTGTTCAGATGATTCAGACAAACGGGTCTCAGCGGCATGTACTCGAAGATTTTCCAGCCTTAATGCTCGTTGCTGGTCTGATTCTGAGGCTCGTAATTCACTTTTCTTCCGTGTTTGAGGTGTAGATCGGCCAATTGCTTGTCGCTTTGGAGGCATAATTGTACGGGAACGACTCGAAAAATGCGTTTGAATTTATTAGTTGTCAATCAGTGTATAATACTTATTGCTGTATAGTAAAACAACTCGTCGCTCTGAGTTTGCAATTAATACTGACTTTATTTGTAACAATTCTTAACATTGAAGACAAAGTCAGCTTCCAAAATCTAATTGATATACCTACATATACATACACCTACATATACTTATACATATTCTTATCTCTAGATAAGCGTACACATCCCTTATTTCGGCCGTCATGATCAGAACATCTTTTTATCGCATGCTGGTTACCTGGCCTGGGGTTGTTGCTTAACTCCAGGCGCAATCAGCATAAAAAACACTTAACGTTGTGTTGATTCACTGATCCTTTTCTTCGAATCGTCTACCTAAAGTGTCAGTCTAGACGACGGGAGAAATGTACTTAGGAAATTCAGTTGTTAATGATTATTATTTTATTGCTAGGTCCTCTATTCTACGTAAACCGACGACGACGACAGATAATGGGATATGTACGCTAATGCATTTTTTATTACTTTTGTTTTTTGCATTTTTTATTACTACTGTGGATTATGAAATGAATGTGTTGGTGCAGAGCTGTAATATCGGTACATATATACAAATTTGGAATTTTGAACATAGCTCCAGAGCCACCTATGTAATTAACAGGAATATATAGTATGATCATGAGAAAGATAAAATAACATTACATTATAATTAAATTTTCCTTAATATGTTGATATTAGTGGCAAACCGGTTCTTAAATAACTTAACTCGACTACAGTGCCACCTACCGTAGATTTATAAAAACACAAAGTAATCGGAGCACCATATGAACATACGGTGTGAATATGAAATTGTTAGCTTCAGTGGTTCAGCCGGAATGATCGTATGAATATACACACCAAATATACGCAAAAACGTTAATATCTCGACGTGGGCGACATCTACCGGGTCCAAATTTTGTCAACAACTTTACTTTTGCCTAGGAATTATATGTTGTAAATTTGAGCCAAATCGAACTATAAATAACCGAAATCGAAATTTATTGGAATAACAGTGGCGCCATCTGTCGAAAATTAATCGTACCAACTCAGAAACCTTCCTGGGCTCATGCACAACAACTTTGCTAAAGATCATCACATGATCAAATGCATAGTTTACGATTCTATAAAGGACATACACACAAACATTCATTTTTATATCTATTGATTGTAATATGAAAAAAATTTACATTTTAATTAATTATAGTTACAAATTCTTAAAATAGTAGTTTAATATTATTATTTTTTATATAAGTTTTTATACTTAAATTTTTTATAATTATTTTTATTTAGAATTTCATATTTGAACATTGTATCTTCTTAGCATATTTTTATGCATTTTTTTCTCGATACCGTTTATTAATATGAGTGAATATACTCCTTGTTTTGTAATTCTATACGGATCGTGGTATGGACTTTGAGACTTTTTACGATTACCAAATTTTACTAATACTAAGTATCCTAGTATCCTAATGTAATTTCAATGGTTTTGCTTTAAATGCATCTCTTCTCCTTCACTACTTCGACCAGTTCCCTTGCTTTGTTCATTGACGTTCTCATTCTCAACTTCAGTTCATTCGCATAATTTTCAATATCATAAATTGGTTCTCCTGTGTCAATTATGTCGCTTGGTAAGTGTGGCAGTTTATCAAACACTAGCTCATATGGTAAGTAGCCCTTATCGACATGCGGCGTCGTATTGTAAGCAAAATTGTAAAATGAAACCCATTTGTCACACTCGTTATCGTTTGCGAACGTCAACATAAATTAATTAAGAGTGTGGTGATTGCTTTCTATTCAACTCAGTGATTCGTGTTGATAAGGAGTTGAAAATATTTTATTCATTTTTAGACATTTACACACATTTGTCATTAGTTCGTTTACGAGCTCTGTACCCTTGTCTGATTTAAATTTTTTGTAATTACAATACTTGAGAATAAATTGGTCAACAAGTGTTTTAGCTACAGTTTTGGCATCTTTGCTTTCCATGGGGTGTTGGGGTGCATGTTTGGTTGACAGGGGACGTCCTTCTGCTGTGCGCGCGTGGCTGAAAATCCTAAATCACTCTTTGGAAATAACACTACATGACACTTTTAGTTTTAAAATCACAAGCCGATTTATTCTTAAAATACTAGATCTTATATACTATTTACAATTCACAGTTTCAATACAAAAACTGACCTTTCTGGTGTTCCAGTTTCGCACCTGTTAATTGGTGTCAGTTGGTCCAGCCAACTGACCTACGCCATACTGAAAGTGTTGATGGTGCATTCAAAATTTCAATGCCCTTCGGTGGCTCGACTGCGAAACTGTAGCACCCTAAAAGTTTACATAATAAATATTATATAGGTAATATTAATTCAAAATACTCGCACCCTAAAAATAAGTGTTTTCTTAAGTAACTTTAAGACATGCTACTCACACAGAATGTGTGGCATCTATTAGGAGTCGATGATGTGAGACACTAAGCGCAGGCAGCTTTATTCTAACTCACAACAGGAGTCTTTTGTGAAAAATTTTGTCAATTCGCTCAGCTCTATCAATATATATCTGTACCCATTAGATATTTTTAGCGGACCGACAGTCCAAACTACTTGTTGGAGTGTGTGTAATAACCATTTGTTCTTTAGTATGTCGCATTTGTTTATTCTTAACACATTCTTTACAATTTGTGTCAAAATTGTTCATCATTTTCCCATATTCTTCCGAACGTATTTTTGTTTCAATTTGAAAAAGGTTTTTCTTACACCAAAATGCCCTCCATAAGGCGAGGCAAGATATTCTGCGATTAATTTATACATAATTACATTATCTTCTATTCTCTGGGAACTTCTATATATCAATATATTCAACTTTGAGCATTCATTATTTTCTTTATTTTTCTTTTGCAACATATTATATTCCTCTTTTAATTAATTTAAGTTCACCTCTCCATGTTTGCGACACCAGTTTGTTTTCGTTGATCTTCTTTTGTTTACACTTGTAGAATACTGTTAACACATGTCTTTAGTTGTGTGGTCTAATGTGGAACAATTTCAATAAATTAATATGTAGCTTCTTATTCTTGCCCTTATTTGTTACGACTGTTGTAACTGGGCTGTGGATCTCTGCTACTACATACGGACCTATCCAAACAGGTAATAACTTGTTTCTCCTAGCCTGACTCTTCATTAATATTTGGTCACCCACATGAAATATTACTGGGCTTAGTACCTTGTTATAGGCTTCCCTGGCTACTCGTTTAGCACAATCCTGGTTTTATCTGACCAACTCGTGCGCTCGCTGTAGCTGATGCTTTTGCACTTTATTCGGGTCATCATTGTATACTGGCGCACATTTGCGCTTCAGATTTGCTGGCATGTTGAAATCAAACCCGTAGAGTGTTCTAAACAGAGTTTGCCTCGTTGATACATGCACAGTATTATTGTGTACATGCATTGCAGTAGTCAACCATTGATCCCAATTCGAGCCGTCTTCCTTGGCAAAACTGCGTAAGTACTCGGCCAGAGGTCGATGACTACGCTCCAATGAGCCATTCGCCTGTGGATGATATGGTGTTATATGCAATTTCTTAATTCCCAGCATTTTACACGTTTCTGAGAATAGTTTTGATACAAAATTTGGATCATTGTCGGTTATCAAAACCTTAGGTATGTTGTATCGTGCTATAATTTCATCAAATAATGCTTTGGCCACCGTACTTGCTGCAGCATCGGGTATAGCCACGCACGCCATATACTTTGAGAAATCATCTTGGAATGTCAAAATGTATTTATTTCCCGAAACTATCACAGGTAAAATACCTACAATATCCATATGAAATTTATCAAATGGCTGTTTTGGTGTGTCAGTTAACACCATTGGCATCTTTGTTAGCCTTGAACTCTTATTGGCCTGAAATTTTGAATAACTCTTTATATACTTTTTAATGTCTCGAAGCATACCTTTCCATCCGTATACCCGTCTAATTCTGTCATGAGTTTTCCAGAATCCCAGGTGTCCACCTAGAGGTGAATCATGGAAACCCTTTAACACTGCCTGGATATCCTTTATATCCTCCAGCCATTCCACACTACTGGCTCTTTGCTCATTGGCATTATCACCCGCATTGCTAACATTTCTTGTTGCATCAATCTTATTTTCTTGCATTCTCTCGGCCTTCTCCTCATCTGACCTTGCTCTGGCCCTAGTTTGCACTACTGATATATTCTGTGCTTGCGGTACCCTGCTGAGCGCATCCACATTCAGATTCTTTTTCCCAGGTTTTCAAAATCATTCTCAGACAATTTGCATCTGAACCTGGCTAGCCTAGACGTTTGGTCTTTCAAATTGGCTATGTCCCTCAATGGCTGGTGATCAGTGTATATCTTAAATGGGCGACTTAACAGATATTCTTCGTAGCCCACAATATTTTTTTTTTTTTTTTGTATCTCCATTTATTTAACTACAATCTGTCCAGCTGGACATTCAGTACTACTTATATTATATTTGGTTATAAACATGTGTATGAATTTTCAGTAGGTACATTAATTTAACAAAGTTAGATTTTATATATATTAATTTCATTCATTCCTTATTATTATTACTATTATTATTATTATTATTTATTTATTTATTTATTTATTTTTTATTTTTAAATTTAATCTTTTTTTTTTATTTTTATTTTTAATTTGATCTTAGGTGGTAAATCTGAATGGTAAGTCCGATGGTACATATTTTTTTAGTCTTCGCGCGCTGGTATCGCTGGTTATCAATTCTACCGCTAGGTTGTTAGGATGGACTCTAAGACGTTTGCGATATGAGTGGCTATATTTCATGATTTCATCATTTACTTTTGGGATGTTTAGATCGCGATGAATGATGTCGTTGCTGACATACCAAGGTGCATTAGCACACAGTCGTATGACTTTTGATTGGAATCGTTGTAGGATGTCCAGGTTTGACTTGGATGCTGATCCCCAAATTTGAATACCATAAGTCCATATGGGCTTCAGTATTACCTTATATATCAGGACTTTATTTCCAAGTGTTAGGGCTGACCTTCTTCCAAGTAGCCAGAACAATGACCTAAGCGTTAGTCCAAGTTGTTTCCGTTTGGAGAAGATGTGACAGCGCCACGTAAGCCGCCTATCCAGGTGCACCCCAAGGTATTTTGCATGGTCTGCTTGTGGCAATTGGGAGTTACTTAGTGTCACTGGAGGGCAAGAACCTGCACGCAGGGTAAAAGTCGTTTGCACTGATTTTATTGCATTTGCTTTTATTCGCCACTTGTCTAGCCATAAGTCAATTTGGTTCAGGTTCTCCTGCAAATGCTTCGAGGCTAACACGGGGTTTTTGTTGCAGGCCATTACAACAGTATCATCTGCAAAAGTTGCGGTATATGTGGTAACAGTCAGCGGCAGGTCAGCCGTGAATAGTGTGTAGAGCACAGGTCCCAAAACGCTCCCTTGTGGAACACCAGCTTTGATTGGATAGAGGGAAGTTACGTCGCTGTTAACTTTGCCCATGAAGAATCTGCTTTCTAAGTAGGACTTTAATATGGCAAAGTAATGATAGGGTAAATGCATTTTCAATTTGTACAGTAACCCTTGGTGCCACACCTTGTCGAATGCTTGGGTGATATCCAGGAATGCAGCTGAACAGTATTCTCTATTTTCTAAAGCATTCTGTGCAAATGCATATACTCGATTTATTTGTTCAATCGTAGAATGATGCTTTCGGAATCCAAATTGATGGGAAGGTATAAGTTGTTTTGACTCGATAATTGGGAGGAGACGCTTCAAAAGAAGTTTCTCAAACACTTTGGAAAGTATCGGAAGCAAGCTAATTGGTCTATATGAGGTGACCACTTCTGCCGGTTTCCCAGGTTTGGGAACAAGGATAATTTGCGCCACTTTCCATTGGCTTGCGAAGTGATCACATCGGATAATCGCATTGAATAATTGGGCAATGAATTTATAGCCGCAATCTGGTAGCTCCTTTAGGATTCTGCTCGTAATAAGGTGATTCGGAGGTCCCGGCGATTTTTTGTCTTTTAGCGTATTCTTGATAATTCCTCTAATTTCTTTTAGTTTAAAATGCTGGATCGGAATATCCATTTGGTATGGGGCATCTAGTAATTCAGCTATTTTTATGTCTTCTTGTGGATATTTGCTTGGAAACGGCGCAAATACTTCTAACAAATGAAGAGCAAATGACTGTGCTTTTTCCTTGTCAGATCTGGTCCATCCGCCATCTTTCGTTTTAATAGGTGGCACATGTGATGTTGGTTGATTTAGTTTTTTTGTAGCTTTCCATAGAGAATAACCTGAAGCCTGTGAAGGTGACAAGCTGCTGAGATAGCTTTGTATTTCTGAATTTTTTGTTGACCGTAGGGCGTTTTTGAGTTGTTTTGTAGCGCAATTGTACCGGTTTTTGTCATAGGGGCTTCTGGTCATTTGCCAAATCCGCTTTTCTTTTAGTTGCTCCTTTACAACCTGGCTTACATCACGATGATTACTTATACAGCTGTGCTCCAATGTGGAAGTCCATGCAGCATGCTGAATGGCTGAGTTCAAAAGTTCTACTGCATCGTCTATATTTGTTTTGTTTTTTAAAGGAATATTGGTGACTAGAGTCTCGATAATGCTTTGTCTAAACAGCTCCCAATTTGTGCTTTTGTTGTGCAGACAGATTGTTCTTGCTCTGATCTGAACCTCACAGCTAATTGTTAGAACTATCGGTGAGTGATCTGATGACAGGTCCAGGCACGATTCCATGGAAGTGTTTGTTTTTGGTACACCTTTGGATACAAAAAAGTCGATAACGTCTGGAATCTTGTTTCTGTCCGTTGGCCAGTAGGTTGGCTCACCCGTTGATAGGTGGGACAGGCTGTTTTGTTGCATAGCTTTATATAGGTTACGGCCTCTAGGAGTTGTTATTCTAGACCCCCATTGTGGATGCTTAGCATTATAATCACCCCCAGCGATGAATCTTGATCCTAGGGAGTTATAAAATTCTTGGAACTGTTCGCAGTTAACTGGTTGGGAGTGCAATATACCGCTGCAATTGTTATGGGGCCTTTATAATCATCAATTGTTATAACCGTTGATTGTAGGTATTTCTTTTTAAAACATTCGTGCTCCACGTGTGCAATACTGTTGCGAAGAATTACAGCAGTTCCCCCACGCGCAGTGCCAGCGGGGGTGATTGTGGAGTATAGGACATATTGCGGAATTTTTGCGTAACTTTTTTCAGTGAAATGGGTTTCAGATATCAACATAATGTCAATATTTTTGTCCGCTAAGAAAGCTGATATTTCATGGATATGACGACTGAGCCCATTGGCATTCCAGACTGCGATTTTTAATAATTTATTCATTTCGACATATTTGCTACGACTGTGGTTAGTAGATTAAGTAGTGTACTCACTTGACCCATCAATGCTTTAAGCATGGTTTTTAGCTCGGTCATATCCTCATTCAGTTGAGTATTTGGATTGTTGAGCGGAGTGGTTAGGTTCGTATTGGTTTCTACCGGAGTATTGTTTCGTACTACATTTGCATACGACGTTGTTGTTCGTGGAGCGGATCTTTGAGGCGCTTCCTGGTTAATGTTCCTCGCTTCTCTGTTTCTGAGTGCTGGGAACGACTTTTGTTGCAGGTCCTTATAGACAGTGCAACCTTTATAATTAGCGGGATGATTGCCTTCGCAGAGCACACATCGAACGTCTTGTGCGACGAGTTTGCGGGAACATTCAGAAGTAAGGTGGTTTCCTGTACATTTAACGCATCGTGGGCTACGATTGCAGTATCGCTTGGTGTGTCCGTAACGTTGGCATCGGACACATTGAGGAATCTCACGTTTCTTCGTAGGTGGCTCAATTTTAATTCGTGTGTTTAAAAGTGCATTACATTCGTATATGCCTTTGTTATTGCTGCATTGCTTCAGACTGATGTAAAACATAGGAAGCGGTTTTTTTGTAGTTCTTTGCCTAATATTACAAACGTTAACAACTGTATAACCCAACTCCTCAATTGCTTCTCTTATTTCGTCGATTGGGGTTGAACAGTGCATACCCCTTAGTACTACGTTAAAGTCTCTTTCCTGCTTCAATTTAAAAGTATGAAATTCAGTGTTCTTTTCGGTTAGAGCCTTTGTAATGGCTGAGTATTTTTCAGACGACTTTGGTTGTATTTTGACAACGTCTCCATTTATAACTCTGAGTTCATATTCTTTCTTAGCAATTACTTCAAGTAATTCTTTTAGGGGAATTATATTACTCACGACTGAAACAAAAATAGGTGGAGGTTTTGGTTCTCTCCGGACGTCAGTTGTTGCATCTTGACGTGCCTCTTCTTGGTCTAGTGCAGCGAATCTATTCGAGCTGTTTAAAGAAGGTGTTCCGAGCCAGTAGTTATCCAATTTGGATTGTTTTGGAGTGGGACGCGATGTTGCGCCTGGGCTAGATCTATTCCTCTTCGAGTTTGCTTTCTGCCATATTCCAGATGCCTCCACTCCCAATTGTGGGAGTTTAAGGCTCGTTGAAGCCACCATACCAGTGGTGTTTTCACCTCGATAACCTTCGCTTCTATTTTTTCCTGTTTCTACGGTACTGCACTGATCACAATCAGTATTTTTGGCGATGGTTTCCGCTTGTGGGTTAACATTTTTGGAACCCCCTTTGGGGGAGCGGATAACACTCATACTACAAAGTGTAGGGGGCGCTTAAGCAAAAAAAAAATTAGTGCATACACAAACCAACTATACTGAGATTTACAAAGTAATAGATTGAACTGTTTACAATATCAATGAGACAGCTGCTGTGAAGCATATGCTGTTGTTTTTTTATTTATTTTATTTATTTGCAGGTCTCTCTTTTGAGTTAATTAAGGTAAAATGTATATAAATAAAAACCTTTAACGGTTAATAAAATTTCACTTTTAGCGCCTAAGGAAGACCGTGGTTGGTTACCACCAGGAATACCGACCCCTGGACCAGCAGTCAACGGGGCGGAAATCACTACAGGTACGCACAAGT
Source organism: Clusia tigrina (assembly GCA_920105625.2). Classification (NCBI taxonomy): domain Eukaryota; kingdom Metazoa; phylum Arthropoda; class Insecta; order Diptera; family Clusiidae; genus Clusia; species Clusia tigrina. The sequence continues at coordinate 198,826,694 of OV050030.1, forward strand.
TTTAACGTTTTATTAAATAGTAATTTTTACACTTTTAGACACTTTTACACTTTTACACATTTCACGCAGCAACCTGACACTCGTCTGAATCACTCTACTCGTCCGAATATATATGACATTTGGATTCTATCCGACAGCCAAGCAGTTTTGCGCTCCCTGGATTCAACTATTACCTCAAAAGCCGTCAGGAGCTAGCGCAAATCTTCAGACCATATAGTTAAGCAGACCCGTCTGCATCTGTGCAGGATGTAAAATAGCTAGACAAACCTGGCCAGAGATAAATATATAGCGGACCCAGAGGCTGTAAATAGACAAAGTATAGGTTCCGTGAGAAATGTCCTAACGGACTCTGGGCACTCACGGGTGTATGCTGGGGATTGCCTTAAATGACATCTGCGGGAGTTGCTGTGGGCTGGAACATGGCACATGAAAGATGGTGACATGGTCCAGTTACGCAAACTAAGAACTACTTTCAGCGCACAGGTTGAAAGTAGTTTTCTACGATTCCTGCTCAGTCGTTAAGGCTACTTAGTAGTCCTACTGGCCCACATCGAACGTCTCGTTGAGACCGCTGAATCGCCTAGACACTAACGAATTGGTCAGCCCTTCGGGAAAGTGCGGCAATTCTTTTTCAGACCAATGGCCAACTTTCAGTACGGTCATGTCTCTGCTGGAATTGGGTCGCTCATTGCTGGGCGGGGGAGAAAGAAAACTCCCTGGGGCAGGGTTCATCAGACCTATTGACCCAAAAAAACACCCTAAATTCACGTTGGAACAGCCATGCCAGTGAGCTTGCTTGACCGGGGAGAGTCAAGCTTAATAGCGAACTCCGCACGAGGTCCGGCGAACCTACGGTTTTAATTAGGGTGACCAAAACCCAGAAAAGAAATAAACAAAACTATATGTAGAATTTAATGCTATATGAAAAAATGGACTGCAAACCTTCAAATGTGCATAATGTGGCTACAAAGAGCCAAGAGCCATCATTGGCCGAGGGGGGCATCTGGTCCCATCGCCAATGAAAGTATGGAACACGACCTGTTTGGGGGGCACCCAGTCCCTTGTCCGACAGGCCGGATGGTATGGATATCCCACTTAGCCAGAAGTCGGCTGGGATGTCTATCTCCTCGGAAAAAGAGAGAAATCTTCTTGAACCTGCTCCAGAGAAGATTCCAAAACTTAGGGTGAAGTTGTCCGGCGCTGGACGTAAACGTTTTAAGGTTTTGCTTGCCAGGATCATATCGCTGGAAAAAGCTCGGTCCTTCGCGTCAAACCCTGCCAACATGTCTGCGCGAATGAACCCTAAAAGATCAACATCGAGCTCTAGGCCGACCAAGCGGTTTGCACAACAGGGCAACAAAAATATTGATAAATAGTGGTCCTACCTGGTCCTAGAAAGAAGGTAGCGGTGGTCTCTGAAAGACATGGCATGCAGGGCGCCTCCTTGGGGGTTCCCTCTTCAAAGCCTACTCTAGCGGAGACAGTCTGCTCCAAAAAAATAGGGGTAATTGGAGGCACCTGCGAAATAAGAAATGTTAGGAAGACCAACTGGTCGATATATCTATAACTTTTACTTAGAGCAAAATATTGCGTGCCTTAGTGAAAAAATAAGTAATTCTCAGGAGCTAGATCTTGAAGTTAAAAAATTAAATAAAATAGTAATTGAGGCTTTTGAAAGTAGTTGCAATCTAGTTGTGAAGAAACGTTCTAGGAACGTACACTGGTGGAGTGGGGAGCTAAACACTTTGCGCAAAAAAGCCCGTCAACTCTTTAATAGAGCCAAGTCTAATGGTGACTGTGCATCATATGGAAATGCCTTAACGGCCTATAATAGTGAGTTGAGAAAATCTAAGAGACACTCATGGAAAAAGTACTGTGGGAAATTGAAACTCTCCGAGCAACTACTCGACTCCAGAAATCACTCAATAAAGATCACCTAAATAGCCTTTCTACACTCAAGAAGGCTGACGGATATTTTACGGTTAGCCTGGAAGAGACGGGACAGCTTTTCTTGGACATCGAGAATACTCGTTTGATGTATCCAAAATACCACTCCCAGTTTTGAAAGGATTTCTTCCTTGGTTAATTCCTTCAGTTGAATTAACTCGGAGACTACTGAAGTTACCTCTGCTGTCCCTCAAGGGTGGCTCGGGCGCCTCGTAGCTGGCTGCCTTCTACTTTGATCCCACTTATTGTCTACTTGGCACTGTCTACTTGCCTCATGACCGTAAGTTTGGCACTTCATACAGAAGGGCGTATTTTTCCGTGTAGCGCATTCATCCCTTGTATGCCCTGGCTTATCACAGAATGAGCAAATGGGTTTCCTTGGCTGGAACCTCTCAACCTGGAATTCTTGGTCTCTTTGTTGCGGAAATTGGCTCATCAATCTACCGACTCCACTGGTGTTTCGCTGATTTACTGGTCCTACCTCTGCAGGAGCATCAGTCCAGCAGAGTCCACCTGTTCTCGTTCGTTGTTGTATTGCTGCTTCAGCTAACGAGACCGCTTCCACTAGTTCTGCCATGCTCCTCGGCGTGAGAGTAGAAGTATAATTAGCTAAGTCCCTATTGATCAGGCCTTCCTTGAACACAGAAATCATAGCCCGTTCTACTTGAGCCTTGTATGCTGCAACGTTTCTTGAAATCTGCCTGTTGGCTTCCATCTCAGCAGCATTCCCCAGAGACTGGAGCCTTCGTCCCCAGACTCTCAATTGATCCCCGGGTTTCTGAGTTGATTCCTGAATTTCCCGAACGAGAGAGTCGTAGAGTTTTGTTTTAAATATGTCCGATCCAAAAGTGCGTATAATTCTGCCATGGTGCTTACTGAGCTATGCACCAGTAAATCAAACGCATCACCTGTGGTTCTTTGCCTAATACACTTTATTAAGTGTTCCCCGTCCGCTTCCGGAACACTCTGTTGTGCGAGCTCACAACCTTCTTTGATGCGCCGGATCTCAGTTCTCAGATCATACAACTCGACTCCTGAGAACATGGGCACCAACTTCTCCACCGCATGAACAACTTCCAGAATGCCCATTTTTCTTATTTTTGTTTTGCTTATGGCTGGTAAAATTCGAACGTTATCTTCATGTGATTTTTCCAGATTCTGTTCTCCCGGATCTGAGAGGTAATTGGCCAGTGACGGACTCAAACTAATTAGCCTTCGATCGTTTGTTCGTACAGGCGAAATACTGTCCACAGTATCGGGACTTTGCTGCACTGTTACTGCTTCCGGCTGCTTTGGCGGATATCCCTGATTTTTATTATTTATCGGACTTCCCGGAGAAAAAGACTCTACACCGATTTCAGATGCGCCAAACAAAAATTCCGCTTGCCTTTCTTCTTTAAATACTAATTTTGGCTTTACCATGCGGCTTATCCCTTCTGGTGCTAAATATTCCGGCCAGCGTACTTCCGGAGGGAATGTCAATACTGTCTGCGTTAATCCAGCCGATGCTGATTTTGATCTCTCCCTATTCAGTGAGGTCCTATTGGTCGCCCGTCCTCTCTTCAATTCCACACACTCCTTTTCCAACAGCGATGCTGCTTCCTCTGTTTCCGTCAATTTCTTAGAAAGTTCCTTTACCTTATTCTCAAGATACTCCTTTTGTGCTTTCAAATCTTCTGTTTTCTCATGAAATTTGAACAACTTTTCTTCTCTTTTTTGGATTGGCGTTAAGGCTTGATCCGCTACTTCTAATGGTGACACAGCTCCTCCGGCATTCGCCTGCTTCCACAGTTCCTGAGCTTCTTCCATGCTCGTACTCGCTTCGAACTGGTCAACTATTTTCGCAGTAAACAGTTCCACCTTTGACTGCATTGATTTCAATCTGTTCCTTACTTCCTGTTCTGGCGAAACCAAATTCACAGTTTGTTGTCCTAGTCCTCTAATTCAGAACTAAAAGTATCTGCCCATTTGTTGATCAGACTAATTATGTAGTCTGCATAATTTTGCGCAAAATATTTTCCTTTGCCATACTCAACTGCGTAGGCAACAACAACCCGTGATTATTGTTCAACTCTCTCCCCAGATTTGGCAACTGTGTTATTCGCTTGCGGTAATACACGTTGTCCTTACGTAACCTGCCGTCTTTCTTAAAGTTGTGGACCAGTTTTTCAATCGCTCCGCCAATTTGCTCCTACATCAGCAGTAATCCTTGCGCTTCCTTCCTCATATCCCAAATGCCAGAACAGCTGGCGTATCCCCATTTCCAAATCAATTTACAAATAAAACCCAATAATTGTTAAAACTTTTTATTAACTTATCCCAATATTTTTATTTCATCTTACTTAATGATAAATACAAATTTATTAAAAAACATTCCACCGTAAATTCCATCTTAATATTCTTTCTTTACTTATCTTCCACCACAAGTTCCATATCCGCTCTCTACAGGCGTCCAATAAGTCCTTCCATCAGTGCAAATTTGCCCTTGACCTCCTCACAGATATTCCTTGATTTCCTCTCACCATCTTTAATACTCCAAAAAATCCATAGAAAAGGCCATATGTTTGTAAAAACCGAAATAATAGCATTTAAAAAAATTTTTTTTTTCAACATTACTACCCAAATTGTAGTTTCCGAACCACAAAAAATTTGATGCAACAACACGTGTTGTCTGCCCCTCTTCACCTAATACCCTAAAATCAAAATGCCAAATATTTAAATCAATCTTTATTTTGATTTCAAAACAATATAAATTGAATCATATAAATGTCCCTACCGACAAACAAACACAAATCATAACCGTACGAACCCTATACCGTGGCACGTTCTTTCCGAAACAAACCAACCGGTATACACAAGTTCGCAATTCAATAACGCAAAAACCGTGAATAAACAGACACGTCCCACATCGCCCGAGAATGCTGAAACAAGAAGTAAGAAAAAATATGAGCCTAATCTCACTGAAATAAACCTATACAACCTGACCATTAAACATTTTTGAGGATCTACCTAGTGTCACCTAACCGCAGCGGCTATTCAGCCCCGATGCTGCTTCTTCTGCATGACCGGCGCAAAAGTGCCCACATGGCCACCGAAGAATCGTCGACAAAATGTACTTAAATACTAAAGTATCCAAATATAAGCATACTCACCAATATTCTTGCTCCCTCCATTTAACTCATTTGGGTACTTTTCCTAGTGGTCCTTCAAAGTGGTTTCCTGTTGGAGGATTCCGGCGTAGGAGTGCTCTTTTACTGGCACTCGACGTTGGATCCTACCGGCTGCGCCAAAATGTTGGAGTCCGTGTTTGGTTGACGGGGGACGTCCTTCTGCTTTGCGCGCGTGGCTGAAAATCCTAAATCACTCTTTGGAAATAACACTACATGACACTTTTAGTTTTTAAATCACAAGCCGATTTATTCTTAAAATACTAGATCTTATATACTATTTACAATTCACAGTTTCAATACAAAAACTGACCTTTCTGGTGTTCCAGTTTCGCACCTGTTAATTGGTGTCAGTTGGTCAAGCCAACTGACCTACGCTACTCTGAAACTGTTGATGTGCATTCTAAATTTTAATGCCCTTCGGTGACTCGACTGTGAAACTGTAGCACCCTAAAAGTTTACATAATAAATATTACATAGGTAATATTAATTCAAAATACTCGCATCCTAAAAATATGTGCTTTCTTAAGTAACATGCTAATAACACAGAATGTGTGGCATCTGTTAGGAGTCGATGATGTGAGATACTATGCGCAGGCAGCTTTATTCTAACTCACAACAGGAGTCTTTTGTCAAAAATTTTGTCAGTTCGCTCAGCTCTATCAATATATATCTGTACCCATTAGATATTTTTAGCGGAACGACAGTCCAAACTACTTTTTGGAGTGTGTGTAATAACCATTTGTTCTTTAGTATGTCGCATTTGTTTATTCTTAACACATTCCTTACAATTTGTGTCAAGATTATTGTAAGACGACAATACGCAAGTCTGGCATCACTATTCTTTTCTCTATTAATTAATTTTCTATCTTCTATAAGTTTGACATTTCTTGTAAAGTTTCTATTCTCCTTCTTCTTTTTCCTGCTCTCGAATAAAGTACTACAGATTTATTACAAGTTGATTATATTTTTATCTTTTTGCATCAAGAAAATTCTAACAGGTTATGGGCCCAGAGTACTTCTAAAGCTCTGTGCATATACCTAAAGTTAAATGAGTGAGGCATCGATAAAAACAAACTACGAATCAATTCTTGATAAACCTGTTTTGGAAACAAGTGAAGCGATAAATTCTTTTACCATGTGAAACATGTCAGCAAATGTTTTGTCGGCATCAACGCGCATTGAATTATTGTCGAAAGATAATTTTGATACCTGGAGTATGCAAGTTGAAGCCTTGTTGGTGAAGAATGATTTATGGGAATTTGTAAGCGGAGCAAATGTGCTGCCCGCTGCAGCGAATGCAACAGCGACAGATGAGTGGCATAAACTCGATAGAAAAGCAAAGGCGGACTTAATTTTATCAATCCATCCTTCAGAAGTGAAACAGGTGCGAGGCTGCAACACTTCGCGCGATGTCTGGTTAAAGTTGGAGTCTATTTACGCCTCACGTGGACCAGCTCGAAAGGCAACGTTGCTTAAGCAGTTGATGTTGCAGAAATTGGACGAAGATGGTGATGTTCGTGGGCATATAGCAAGGTTTTTTGATGCAGTTGACAAACTTGAGAATATGGATGTGCAAATAAATGGTGATCTCCTAACCATAATGTTGCTATACAGCTTGCCGTCTACTTATGCAAATTTTCGTTGTGCTATTGAATCTCGCGATAAACTACCAGCCGCCGAGGTACTAAAAATAAAAATTATCGAGGAAAGTGAAGCGCGCAAGCAGTCAAGTGGAAGTTCTGTAATCGCAATGGCAGCTGGGAGACCATCAAGAGGAGGTTTTAAAATTAGATGCTATAAATGTGGCACATTGGGCCATAAAGCAAACGTTTGTCAAAAGAATAGTGGCAGAAATTTAGAGAAACAAGCATATACTCAAAAACAGTCAACAGACGAAATTGATGAGAGTTTCGCTGTGTGTCATGTGGCAGAGAGTGCCTGTTCGGCAGACGAAAATGTGATGGGGGCGCGTAGCTGGATTCTTGATAGCGGTTGCACATCCCATCTATGCGGGGACAAAGAAGTTTTTTCATCAATAATTGAATCAGGAATGAAAAAAGTTAATCTAGCAAGTCATAATTCTGCAAAAGTGAATGGACAAGGTGCTGTTCAGCTGTCTGTGGCTCCACGAACTGGCCAGAATCTAAAAATTGAGCTTAAGAACACGCTTTTTGTCCCTGATTTGAGGTTAAATCTTGTGTCCGTGGCAAAAATCACAGATAAGGACTATACTGTGACATTTACAAAATCTGATGCAGTTGTCACTGATAAATTTGGCAACCAATCCATGTTTGCTGAAAGAAGAGGCGATTTATTCTTTATTCGTGAAAGCGTAGAATGTGCTAACGTCGAAACGAAGTGTTCCGTACTGTCGAGGTGGCACTGTCGTTTTGATCATTTAAACGCGAAGGACCTTCTACACCTGATTAAAAGTGGTATTATTACGTTGAACAATTCTAAGGAGACCAAACATGTAATTAATTGCACTGTATGCCTAAGGGCAAAAATGTCAGCTTTACCATTTGGTAAAGGAAATATTCCTTGTAAGAAACCTTCAGAAGTTGTGCATACTGATGTTGTCGGTCCATTTAAAGTAGAAGGCACTGGTCGCGCAAAGTACTTTGTTACTTTCATCGATGACTGTACAAGATGGTGTGAAGTTTACTTTCTGAGGGAGAAATCTGGTGTTCTCGAGGCGTTTAAACAATACCAGCTGTATTTTGAGAGGCAGACCGGGAAGAAAATAAAGGCTTTGCAGTCCGACAATGGACGTGAGTATTGTAATAATGATTTTGATAAGTTTCTTTCAGATAATGGCATACGGAGAAGATTAACGATTCCCTACACCCCGGAACAAAATGGACTGGCTGAGCGAATGAATCGTACTCTGTTAGATATGGCCAGGTGTTTACTGCTGCATTCCAGACTGCCTCCATCTTTTTGGTCCGATGCGGTCGCTACGGCTGCAGAGATCCGGAATCGCTGTCCAACAAGTGCTCTTGGTGGCAATACACCTTATGAGAGGCTATTCAACAAAAAACCAAATGTAAATTATTTTCGAGTGTTTGGTTCAAAAGCAGTCATGCTAAACAAAGATCCAAGCAAAAGTAAACTTGATCCCAGGGGTATTGAAGGAATTTTTGTTGGATATCCAAGGGACCGAAAAGGGTATCGAATCTGGAATCCGGTCAGCAGACAAATACTATACGCTCGTGATGTAAGATTTATTGAGGATCCAGAAAACAGGTCAGACACATCAACCGATGAATATAATTTACTCGATCAAGGAGAGAAAGGTGACAACGCATGTGAGTTGGAGGTTATGTTGAATACTCCAATGCGGTCCAACTCTATAGAAACTGTTGCCGCACCTGAGACTGAAAACAAAGAGAAAACTAAAAGGAATGTGAGACGACCAACACCTTTGCTCACAGATCGCAAATTGCGTCCGAGGAAAGCACGTTCTTTGAGTGTGGCAACTGAAGATGATGGCATCTTAAGTGCAAGTGATCAATGTGATGATTTTGAGAACGAAGTTTTTGTTAATGCTGCTGAAGTTGACATGCGAGATGCCCTTGATGGAAAGGAACGCGAAGAGTGGAAGCAAGCAATAGAGAGCGAAGGCAAAAGTTTAATTAAAAACCAGACTTGGGATCTCATTAAAGCATCTGACACTGTGGATATAATTGGATGCCGCTATGTGCTTACTAACAAATATTCACATAATGGAGAAATTGATCACCGAAAAGCACGCCTTGTAGCTAAAGGTTACAACCAAAAATTTGGTGTTAACTATCATCAAACTTTTGCACCAGTTGCAAGACTGGAAACTATTCGACTTCTTCTGGCCTTGTCCGCGCAGTTTGGTTTAAAGATATGGCAGTTTGATGTAGTGACGGCTTACCTGAATGGAACGTTAAACGAAACAGTCTTTATGAGGATTCCAGATATGATGAATGAGATGCTCGAACGCATTTTAAGAAATGAAGATGAACTTTCGGCAGTATATATCGGAGCCAAAGAGATGCTGCATAACATTCATGATGGCGCCAATGTATGTAAACTTAATAAGGCATTATATGGCCTTAAATAAGCTGGGCGACAATGGTTTGCTAAGCTCAGTGGGAAGCTAACTGAAATTGGACTGAAACCAATGAAAAGTGAACCTTGCCTATTCTATGTTAAAGACAATCAAACTCTGACACTTGTTTTGGTATACGTCGATGATTTGTTGGTGGCGACTTGCAATGATGAAAGCCTTCTAAAAATAAAAGGTCATTTGATGATGGATTTTGATATAAAAGATATTGGTGAAGCAAAGCATTGCCTTGGTTTACAGATAAATCAACGGAGTTCCTCAATTGAGTTGAAGCAATCGAATTAGATACGAGAATTACTCACTAGATATGGAATGAGTGAATGCAATTCTTTGGCAACTCCCTCCGAAGTAAATTTGCACTTAGACTACAGCCAATCTGATGGCACATGTAAAAAGGAAACATATAGAGAACTTATTGGAAGCCTTATGTACTTGAGCGTAGCATCGAGGCCTGATATAGCACACATTATTTCAAGACTTGCACAATTTGTTGAAGAACCTAGCCAAGATCATTGGAATGCTGCCAAGAGAGTTCTAAGATACCTTGCTGGAACAAAGGAGCTTGGACTGATCTACAGAAAAACAAATGAGTCACTTGTTGGATACGCTGATGCTGACTGGGGTGGATGCACTCTCGACCGGAGATCCTATTCAGGCTACGTTTTCATTCTGAGTGGTGCTGCGATAAGTTGGAAGTCACAAAAACAAAGAACTGTTGCGCTATCTTCTACTGAAGCGGAATACGTAAGCTACACTGAAGCTGGAAAAGAGGCTATCTATTTACGTGGGTTGCTACATGAGCTTGGTCTTGTTCACATTGTTCAACAAATAACGCTTTTTGTCGATAATAAGGGGGCCTTATTTCTGGCTAATGATCCAGTTTTTCATGCAAGAACAAAACATATTGACATCAAGCACCATTTCATTCGGGATGCCGTGGCTGCCTCTATGTTCCAGTTAAAGCACATACCAACGCAAGAAATGATTGCAGACGTATTGACAAAATCGCTGCCAAAAGTTAATCATGTGAAATGTCGGCAAGGTCTTGGGTTTCTGGAATGATAAACTGATATACCTGCGTATTGAGGGGGCGTGTCAAGATTATTGTAAGACGACAATACGCAAGTCTGGCATCACTATTCTTTTCTCTATTAATTAATTTTCTATCTTCTATAAGTTTGACATTTCTTGTAAAGTTTCTATTTCTCCTTCTTCTTTTTCCTGCTCTCGAATAAAGTACTACAGATTTATTACAAGTTGATAATATTTTAATCTTTTTGGATCAAGAAAATTCTAACAATTTGTGTCAAAATTGTTCATCATTTTCCCATATTCTTCCAAACGTATTTTTGTTTCAATTTGAAAAAGGTTTTTCTTACACCAAAATGCCCTCCGTAAGGCGAGGCGAGATATTCTGCGATTAATTTATACATAATTACATTATCTTCTATTCTCTTGGAACTTCTATATATCAATATATTCAACTTTGAGCATTCATTATTTTCTTTATTTTTCTTTTGCAACATATTATATTCCTCTTTTAATTACTTTAAGTTCACCTCTCCATGTTTGCGACACCAGTTTGTTTTCGTTGATCTTCTTTTGTTTACACTTGTAGAATACTGTTAACACATGTCTTTAGTTGTGTGGTCTAATGTGGAACAATTTCAATAAATTATTAGGCAGCTTTTTATTCTTGCCCTTATTTGTTACGACCGTTGTAACTGGGCTGTGGATCTCTGCTACTACATACGGACCTATCCAAACAGGTAATAGCTTGTTTCTCCTAGCCTGACTCTTCATTAATACTTGGTCACCCACATGAAATATTACTGGGCTTAGTACCTTGTTATAGGCTTCCCTGGCTACTCGTTTAGCACAATCCTGGTTTTCTCTGACCAACTCGTGCGCTCGCTGTAGCTGATACTTTTGCACTTTATTCGGGTCATCATTGTATACTGGCGCACATTTGCGCTTCAGATTTGCTGGCATGTTGAAATCAAACCCGTAGAGTGTTCTAAACAGAGTTTGCCTCGTAGATACATGCACAGTATTATTGTGTACATGCATTGCAGTAGTCAACCATTGATCCCAATTCGAGCCGTCTTCCTTGGCAAAACTGCGTAAGTACTCGGCCAGAGGTCGATGACTACGCTCCAATGAGCCATTCGCCTGTGGATGATATGGTGTTATATGCAATTTCTTAATTCCCAGCATTTTACACGTTTCTGAGAATAGTTTTGATACAAAATTTGGATCATTGTCGGTTATCAAAACCTTAGGTATGTTGTATCGTGCCATAATTTCATCAAAGAATGCTTTGGCCACCGTACTTGCTGCAGCATCGGGTATAGCCACGCACGCCATATACTTTGAGAAAGCATCTTGGAATGTCAAAATGTATTTATTTCCCGAAACTATCACAGGTAAAATACCTACAATATCCATATGAAATTTATCGAATGGCTGTTTTGGTGTGTCAGTTAACACCATTGGCATCTTTGTTAGCCTTGAACTCTTATTGGCCTGACATTTTGAATAACTCTTTATATACTTTTTAATGTCTCGGAGCATACCTTTCCATCCGTATACCCGTCTATTTCTGTCATGAGTTTTCCAGAATCCCAGGTGTCCACCTAGAGGTGAATCATGGAAACCCTTTAACACTGCCTGGATATCCTTTATATGCTCCAGCCATTCCACACTACTGGCTCTTTGTTCATTGGCATTATCACCCGCATTCCTAACATTTCTTGTTCTTGTGCAATTGGTCGGTCATTACCGACTTCCCCTTGTGACAACACTGCCCCCAATGCTTCATTGCTAGCATCAGTGGTCAACAAAAAAGTTTGCTCAAAGTCGGGGTATGCCAAAATCGGTGGCGAGCTAATTATTTCCTTTAGCCTCTTGAATGCTTGCTGACAGCTCTCTGTCCATTCGAACTTTGCTTCTTTTCGTAGCAACTTATTCACTAGCAATGCAATTCCGGCTAGGCCTTCTACGAACTTTCTGTAATAGTTCACTAGTCCTAGGACGCTTGTACTTCCTTTCTAGTCCTCGGAATCGCAAAATTTTTAACGCATTCCACCTGCTGCGGATCAGGTAGTGCTCGTGCCTCTGAACAACGATGGCCTAAATAAACCACCTCTTTTCGCAATAATTGGCACTTCTCCGTGCTCAATATCAAATTGTGTTCTCGTAATTTCTGGAGCACCTTGCACAAGCGTTGCGAATGCTGCTGCAAGTTCTTCCCATAAATTACAATATCATCCAGATATACAAAACAATCTAACCCTTGCAAGCCTGTTAGCATATGGTTCATCAGCCGTTGGAAGGTTGCCGGTGCTCCTGTTAATCCAAACGACATTCTGTTAAACTCATAATGCCCTAAACCGGTGCTGAACTCGGTTTTCTGCTTATCTTGGGGATCCACCAGAACTTGGTGGTAGCCACTAGCTAAATCAAGCGTAAAATATCGACTATGCCCCAATTGATCCAGAATTTCTTCTATCCCTGGAATCGGGACTACTTGCTTGATAGTGGCGTCGTTCAAGTTCCTAAAATCGACGACCATTCTCCACTTCTTTTGACCCTGAGCACCTCCCTTCTATGGTACCAAAATTATTGGTGAGTTCCAAGGCGAGATACTCGGTGAAATTATGTTATCCTTTAACATTCCTTCTACTTGCCTGTTTACCTTATTTTTGTGAGCTTGCGGCAATCTGTACTGTTTCTGGTTCATTGGTGGTTGATCCACTCTAGTAGGAATTTCGTGCTCTACCTCTTGTATACGTCAGCTGTTCTCCTTCTAGTAAAAATATGTCATGGAATGACGTACAAATGGCTTCTATTGATGCCTTCTCTCCTAAATCTACGCTTGGATTTAACTTCAGTGTTTCCAGCACCCCCTCCATCCTTTATCTTATATCAACTTGTTTAATCTGATTAACCGATCTATAATTCGGTTCTTTAAAATTATCGTAGCTAGTGAACTGAGGCCTAAAATCCTCATCCATCAGGTAGTCCTTCTCTGAGGCGTTGAGTACGCAAGTGTTATGGTTTCTGCCATATATATGCCCTCCGCTAGCTGCTGCTTGTGCAAAACAACAGTCCTAAGTTTCGTGTTTACATGCGTAGTAACAACTCTGGTCGATCTTCCGTTTACTACTTCCATACCACACTTCCTAACCCTATTCACGGTTCCTTCCTGCCATGACATTAATGGAAGAGTAAGAATTCTATCCTAATTACTATCATAGAATGATTACAGTTTCTCGAGCGCATCCAGTATGGTGCGGCGACAAAGATTATCGCGGCCAATTATCCCATCAGCCGGGATACCTTTCCTACCCACTTCCACTGCGTGCACTCTAAAACTCATGCCCTTAACTTCACTGTGCCCTATTCTGAGTGACCCCAATGTCCAGATGCACCCTCCAAACCCTCCGTTAAGCGTTCTTACGTCCATTTGATTAATATCTAGCCCCTTCCGTAAAACACTAGATTTTACGAGGCTAGTGTTCGCCCCTGAATCTACCAATAGCACTAGCTTTCCACTTGCTGCTTCCTTGCAGGGTATCTCGATGAAGGCATCACCTATCCTGCTCATAACAAAACAATATCCTTTTGTTCCCAACATGGACGTGCATCCACATCCTATTGGATATTGGAGAGCCTCTTGCTCTTCCTTCTCCTGGACTGTAGTTTCTACATTACTACTCACACGTACTTCCAGCCTAATTATTACTCTCTTTCTTTTTGCTTTCCAGTCTACTGGCCTCGACTGGGCCGCTGGAAGTTTCCTTGTTTCCTTTGATGGAATTGTCTATCCCTGCATTCCGCTGCCCGATGTCCCATTCGTCCACATGAGAAGCATCTCAACCCCTGTTGGGTGTTGCGTATCCTTGGCTCAATTCTGGAATTCCAATTTGGTTGCTGCTGACCACTCCCAGTTTTGAAAGGATTTCTTCCTTGGTTAATTCCTTCCGTTGAATTAACTCGGAGACTACTGAAGTTACCTCTGCTGTCCCTCAAGGGTGGGTCGGGCGCCTCGTAGCTGGCTGCCTTCTACTTTGATCCCACTTATTGTCTACTTGGCACTGTCTACTTGCCTCATGACCGTAAGTTTGGCACTTCATACAGAAGGGCGTATTTTTCCGTGTAGCGCATTCATCCCTTGTATGCCCTGGCTTATCACAGAATGAGCAAATGGGTTTCCTTGGCTGGAACCTCTCAACCTGGAATTCTTGGTCTCTTTGTTGCGGAAATTGGCTCATCAATCTACCGACTCCACTGGTGTTTCGCTGATGTACTGGTCCTACCTCTGCAGGAGCATCAGTCCAGCAGACTCCCCCTGTTCTCGTTCGTTGTTGTATTGCTGCTTCAGCTAACGAGACCGCTTCCACTAGTTCTGCCATGCTCCTCGGCGTGAGAGTGGAAGTATAATTAGCTAAGTCCCTATTGATCAGGCCTTCCTTGAACACAAAAATCATAGCCCGTTCTACTTAAGCCTTGTATGCTGCAACGTTTCTTGGAAACTGCCTGTTGGCTTCCATCTCAGCAGCATTCCCCAGAGACTGGAGCCTTCGTCCCCAGACTCTCAATTAATCCCCGGGTTTCTGAGTTGATTCCTGAATTTCCCGAACGAGAGAGTCGTAGAGTTTTGTTTTAAATATGTCCGATCCAAAAGTGCGTATAGTTCTGCCATGGTGCTTACTGAGCTATGCACCAGTAAATCAAACGCATCACCTGTGGTTTTTTGCCTAATACACTTTATTAAGTGTTCCCCGTCCGCTTCCAGAAGCCTCTGTTGTGCTAGCTTATAACCTGCTTTGAAGCGCCTGATCTCAGTTCTCAGATCATTTAACTCGACTCCTGAGAACATGGGCACCAACTTCTCCACCGCATGAACAACTTCCAAAATGCCCATTTTTCTTATTTTTGTTTTGCTTATGGCTGGTAAAATTCGAACGTTATCTTCATGTGATTTTTCCAGATTCTGTTCTCCCGGATCTGAGAGGTAATTGGCCAGTGACGGACTCAAACTAATTAGCCTTCGATCGTTTGTTCGTACAGGCGGAATACTGTCCACAGTATCGGGACATTGCTGCACTGTTACTGCTTCCGGCTGCTTTGGCGGATATCCCTGATTTTTATTATTTATCGGACTTCCCGGAGAAAAAGACTCTACACCGATTTCAGATGCGCCAAACAAAAATTCCGCTTGCCTTTCTTCTTTAAATACTAATTTTGGCTTTACCATGCGGCTTATCCCTTCTGGTGGTAAATATTCCGGCCAGCGTACTTCCGGAGGGAATGTCAATACTGTCTGTGTTAATCCAGCCGATGCTGATTTTGATCTCTCCCTATTCAGTGAGGTCCTATTGGTCGCCCGTCCTCTATTCAATTTCGCACACTCCTTTTCCAACAGCGATGCTGCTTCCTCTGTTTCCGTCAATTTCTTAGAAAGTTCCTTTACCTTATTCTCAAGATACTCCTTTTGTGCTTTCAAATCTTCTGTTTTCTCATGAAATTTGAAAAACTTTTCTTCTCTTTTTTGGATTGGCGTTAAGGCTTGATCCGCTACTTCTAATGGTGACACAGCTCCTCCGGCATTCGCCTGCTTCCACAGTTCCTGAGCTTCTTCCATGCTCGTACTCGCTTCGAAGTGGTCAACTATTTTCGCAGTAAACAGTTCCACCTTTGACTGCATTGATTTCAATCTGTTCCTTACTTCCTCTTCTGGCGAAACCAAATTCACAGTTTGTTGTCCTAGGCCTCTAATTCAGAACTAAAAGTATCTGCCCCTTTGTTGATCAGACTAATTATGTAGTCTGCATAATTTTCCGCAAAATATTTTCCTTTGCCATACTCAACTGCGTAGGCAACAACAGCCCGTGATTATTGTTCAACTCTTTCCCCAGATTTGGCAACTGTGTTATTTGCTTGCGGTAATACACGTTGTCCTTACGTAACCTGCCGTCTTTCTTACAGTTGTGGACCAGTTTTTCAATCGCTCCGCCAATTTGCTCCTACATCAGCAGTAATCCTTGCGCTTCCTTCCTCATATCCCAAATGCCAGAACAGCTGGCGTATCCCCATTTCCAAAATAATTTACAAATAAAACCCAATAATTGTTAAAACTTACTATTAACTTATCCCAATATTTTTATTTCATCTTACTTAATGATAAATACAAATTTATTAAAAAACATTCCACCGTAAATTCCATCTTAATATTCTTTCTTCCACCACAAGTTCCACCAAGTTCCATATCCGCTCTCTACAGGCGTCCAATAGGTCCTTCCATCAATGCAAATTTGTCCTTGACTTCCTCACATATATTCCTTGATTTCCTCTCACCATCTTTAATACTCCAAAAAATCCATAGAAAAGGCCATATGTTTGTAAAAACCGAAATAATAGCATTTAAAAAAATTTTTTTTTTCAACATTACTACCCAAACTGTAGTTTCCGAACCACAAAAAATTTGATGCAACAACACGTGTTGTCTGCCCCTTTTCACCTAATACCCTAAAATCAAAATGCCAAATATTTAAATCAATCTTTATTTTGATTTCAAAACAATATAAATTGAATCATATAAATGTCCCTACCGACAAACAAACACAAATCATAACCGTACGAACCCTATACCGTGGCACGTTCTTTCCGAAACAAACCAACCGGTATACACAAGTTCGCAATTCAATAACGCAAAAACCGTGAATAAACAGACACGTCCCACATCGCCCGAGAATGCTGAAACAAGAAGTAAGAAAAAATATGAGCCTAATCTCACTGAAATAAACCTATACAACCTGACCATTAAACATTTTTGAGGATCTACCTAGTGTCACCTAACCGCAGCGGCTATTCAGCCCCGATGCTGCTTCTTCTGCATGACCGGCGCAAAAGTGCCCACACGGCCACCGAAGAATCGTCGAAAAATGTACTTAAATACTAAAGTATCCAAATATAAGCATACTCACCAATATTCTTGCTCCCTCCATTTAACTCATTTGGGTACTTTTCCTAGTGGTCCTTCAAAATGGTTTCCTGTTGGAGGATTCCGGCGTAGGAGTGCTCTTTTACTGGCACTCGACGTTGGATCCTACCGGCTGCGCCAAAATGTTGGAGTCCGTGTTTGGTTGACGGGGGACGTTCTTCTGCTTTGCGCGCGTGGCTGAAAATCCTAAATCACTCTTTGGAAATAACACTACATGACACTTTTAGTTTTAAAATCACAAGCCGATTTATTCTTAAAATACTAGATCTTATATACTATTTACAATTCACAGTTTCAATACAAAAACTGACCTCTCTGGTGTTCCAGTTTCGCACCTGTTAATTGGTGTCAGTTGGTCAAGCCAACTGACCTACGCTACTCTGAAACTGTTGATGTGCATTCTAAATTTTAATGCCCTTCGGTGACTCGACTGTGAAACTGTAGCACCCTAAAAGTTTACATAATAAATATTACATAGGTAATATTAATTCAAAATACTCGCATCCTAAAAATATGTGCTTTCTTAAGTAACATGCTAATAACACAGAATGTGTGGCATCTGTTAGGAGTCGATGATGTGAGATACTATGCGCAGGCAGCTTTATTCTAACTCACAACAGGAGTCTTTTGTCAAAAATTTTGTCAGTTCGCTCAGCTCTATCAATATATATCTGTACCCATTAGATATTTTTAGCGGAACGACAGTCCAAACTACTTTTTGGAGTGTGTGTAATAACCATTTGTTCTTTAGTATGTCGCATTTGTTTATTCTTAACACATTCCTTACAATTTGTGTCAAAATTGTTCATCATTTTCCCATATTCTTCCAAACGTATTTTTGTTTCAATTTGAAAAAGGTTTTTCTTACACCAAAATGCCCTCCGTAAGGCGAGGCGAGATATTCTGCGATTAATTTATGCATAATTACATTATCTACTATTCTCTGGGAACTTCTATATATCAATATATTCCACTTTTAGCATTCATTATTTTCTTTATTTTTCTTTTGCAACTTATTATATTCCTCTTATAATTAATTTAAGTCCACCTCTCCATGTTTGCGACTTATCCAGGCGGTGATGTCTGAGATAATGGCGAATTTTCATCTTTCCTTGTCGGATCTCTGCCAGCGTTGCTTCCAGATCAGGATGCTCCGATGACGTTCATCCACCTTTGATGCATGTGCGCCTGCAGTAAACGAGCGCTGGCATTCAGAGGCCAGGATGTCCACTGGTGGCATAGCGGCGTTCACTCCGATTGCATCATCCGAAACAGTGCGGAATGCACTAGCCACTCTCAATGCACTGTAGTTATATGTTACCCGGATGCCAGCGAAATATAACGCCTTCTCCGTCGCGTCTGGCCATACTGGTGCAGCATACAGCAGTATTGAACAGGTGACCCTTGCTAGAAATTTCCTTCTGCTTTAGCGTGGTCCTCCGATGTTTGACATGATGCGTGAGACAGCGCCGTTTACCTTAGCGGCCTTTTCGCTGGCCGCTAGCAAATGCTCCTTGAAAGACATCCGGGCATCAATAAGCACGCCCAGATGCCGCAGATCTGGCCGTGATACCATCTCGTGGTATCCAACCCTGAATGAGAAAGTTTCCAATTTTTTTCATGTGGTCAGGAGGACCGTCGCAGTTTTTTGCGCTGCCAATTCAAGGTCTGCACATTCCAGTCCCCTCGTGACTTTTGACACCGCATCGCTCCTCCGCGTCTCTAGTGTGGGAATATCTTTCGCCACTACCACCAGTGCGATGTCATCTGCATAGCCAACCTTCGTCGTATCGTTTGGGAGATCAATCGTCAGAACGCCGTTGTACATCAGATTCCACAATGTTGGTCCTAACACCGAGCCTTGAGGGACGCCACGGGAGACCTTGTGTCGCTTTACACCGTCGTCAGTGTCTTTGTTTGGCACAGGGACGATGGTCACTGCATGAATGTCACTTTTCGTGCAGGGATGATCGTCACCGTGAAAATGTTATGTATTCTGTGTAAAAGAGTTAGTTCGGTTTTGGTGCTTGCTGGCGCATGGTTGCGCGAGATTCCGATTAAATATTGGGTTTTTAAAAACTATTTTTCCCAATTAAAATCGTGTGATTTTATTTCTTTGAATTTAATTTTATTTATTTTATTTTGTTTATTTTTCTTCTCATTTTCATCTAGTATGAAGTTTCCGTGAAGGCCTGAGCGTGCATGAAGTTCCGTTAGGTCTTTACGAAACAGTGCTAGAGATGCACTCTGCCCTCGAAGTAGTCCGCAATAATTCGCTACAAGTAGGACACATGGATGGATTGAAGTCACTCAGCGCCTGCAGTATTCGATACCAGCTCGCCGAATTGAACGCATTTTTGACTCGCAAATGTGCCGGGATCCGCCCTTATGGCCGACTTCATCGCAACGTTGGGAATACCATCCAACCCAGGAGTCGTGCTGTCAAACACTTTCCGAAGCGTCAACAGCACTTCGTCCACTGTCACCGCAGGGATGACTTCTGTTTCCATGGAAAGGTGATAGTGGTGGACCCTTTCTCCCTGTGGGGGAAAGAGTGTTGTTACCACGTTGCGCATGATCGCGGCTTCGGTGAGTTGCGGTGCTCTCGGTCCTTTGACTCTGCTCATCACAACCTTATACGCTTTACCCCAGGGATCGATATCAGCGCTATCCCCCAGTTCCTTGAAACAAGCCTCCTTGCTGCTGCGGATGGCTTTCTTGAGCTGCTGCCGGCAATATTTGTAGGCGGCCCATAGTGGTTGCCATATAAGATGTTACCGGGGCCGTGCGCGCTGCGCCTTTCTGCGCGCACTCTTACAGCGTCTTTTGAGCTCAGCGATTTCCTCAGTCCACCAGTAAACCGGCTTCCTGGATGGCACGCTCGTCTTTCTTGGCATGGCGGCGTCGATTGCAGCGCTTAGCCAGCGTCTAATGTCCCTAGCCATGTTTGTTGCTCCGTCATCCGAGGTCTCTCCTTCACCCCACAACAGTTGAAAGACTTCAGCATCAAATGCATGTTGTCTCCAACTTTCATTACTCGGGACGGCTGCATGTTGTGCCTCAGCTCGATGACGATAGCTCCATGGTCGCTGTGAGTGTGGAAATCCCGAATACTCCATGTGGCGGTGCGCGCGATCGAGTTGTGAGCGAAGGCAAAATCCACCGCAGACCGTTTCGCCCCTGCCTCAAATGTATGTTGCCCATTGTTTAGGAGTTCCACATCCAATGTGGCAAGACATTCTATCAGCATTCTGCCCCCGCCTTTGTGCTCCTGCTTGTTGTTGACCAAACATTAAAGTCTCCCGCGATAAGTGCTGGAGTTTTACCTCTCGCTTCTGCGACCAATTTCGTCAGCATCCGTTCAAAAAGCGCTCTGCCCATACTCGGCGGAGCGTAGCACGAGAAAAAATATAGTCCGTCGAGCTTTATCCAAGTGAAACCAGAGTTAGGTGCATTCGGTTTGTTTTGGTGCATCCTACTTCCGAGCGTCCATAACGCCGCTTTGCTGCTCGCGTCCGGTGTCAAGTGACATTCACTCACGACAAAAATAAGCGCTCCAACTGGGACAATACAACCAGTTTTACCTGTAGATGTCGCTATCAAGGTGTCTGAGGAGATGGCGGTGTCTAATATCACCGAAGAAATCAGCCTTCGATGTCACGAAACTGGGGGTTATGAGGAGGGTTTAGCCCAAAGACAGACACTACGTCTGAGGACTACAAAATTCTACATTCCGGAATACCTCTCCGGAGACGCAGTCATTCAGTACTAGGATGTGCCGACAATGCGCACAATGAAATTTGGGGCAGCTCCAACAACAAGACCAGAGGTGAGTGTATATTTGAATTTATACTCAGTACCGAACTAAAAACCCACTTTCGTAACAAGAACTCGGAAAGAGGTATTAGATTCCTCAATGGGGAGACTCTTACTTGGAGGGCTTAGTCAAACTATGTCTGTCAGACTATGTCTGATGAGCCTTCAATGTTAGATCACCGAATTATTAGGTTCGACATTGGGGTCCATCAGCTAAGAGTCATAAATAAAAGAACTCCGAGGAAAACAAACTGGGAGTCCTTTTCTAGGAACCTTATGTACAATATCAAAAAGGTAAATTTGATCAAGTCGATAAGGAACACTTTCCAACTTGAAATCGCGATGTCCTACGAAAAACGTTAAATCCACCAAGGACTCATCCTGGTGGACTGATTTCAAATCTTAGGGTAAATGTACCTAGAATATTCAACCGGGCTAAAATCATAGGTAAATGGGAGGAGTATACGGTGGCTCTCACTAACTACAACAAGGAAATTAGAAGTGCCACACGTATAAGTTTCAGGAAATACTGTAATACTGTGAGGGTATCACTGAAACTCCGGAAGCTAGCCGGCTGCACAAAGCTCTGGCCTACTATCTCATCACTCACTCTTAGGAGGGATGATGGTAGGTATACTGAAAGTGAGGAAGAAAAAGTTATGCTTCTCTTGAAAACTTACTTCCCAGGGTCCTTTGAACACAATGAAGAAAGGGGTAGTGCTGGCACAGTACACATACTCAGAAAAGAGGACTGAGCTTTAGCAAAATCTATATGCACTGGTGATCGGTTAAAATGGGCCATCCACAGTTTAAAACCGTTCAAGTCCCCAGGCGTGGATGGTATCTTTCCAGCCATGCTACAGAAGGGGTGAGATCTCATTTTCCAACCGTTATTAAAAATGATTAGGAGTAGTCTGGCACTGGGCTGTATACCAGCATCATGGAGGAGGGCCAAGGTAGTTTTCATCCCGAAGGCTTAGAAGAAGGATCCACTTCATCCCAAATTCTTCAGGCCAATATGCACAGGCACATCTACTGGGACGGCGAATGCAAGGGGAACAGGGGATTGAATACGCTCATATTTAAGTGACACATCAGATTGTATCATTGGGATACGAGGAATCAAAACGCCTTTGAATTTTCCTTTCTTAATTGTTGCTTCTGTCACATTTCTCAATATTTGACGGCAAACCTGGTGCCTTTAAAACGTTTTGGTTGGTTGATGTTACGAAGCATAATAATCGGCGCTCCAATTTTTTTCCTGAAAAATTATGTGGGTTTAAAAATTCGGTGGTATAATTCACCACCTCTTCCTGATTCATCGTGGTATCCACTGATTTGAATGTGAATAATGCATCTGGTATTTCTTTTAAAATAGCCTCGGTAAGTTCATTGACATTTTGGTTCTTTCCGGCCAGTATTGATCAGGCGCTTAACCAAGCCTGACTTTTGTACTGTTGTGATATGTTTGGTAACACGCTATGAATTAGTTCTTCTCTGATTGAGTAAAACAGCAAAAATCGCTTGGTTGTGTTATCATACCTGTATTTCTGTTGACTGGCATTGTACCATCCCCAATTTTAAATAATTGCTTTGAAAATTCAGCTGCTGATGGATCGTTTTGCAATTGAACGCGTACATTTGTTTTTAGTGTGAGTATTTTTACATTTTTCTACAGATTTGAAGATTTGCATCACGTATTTATTTCATTGGCAGCACTAGATTTAGGAATGACTGGTAATGTTTGTCTACAGCCTCCAGCTAACAGTATCAAAGCACTGCAAAATAAATATTGATTTCCTCGAGGATCTTTCATTGTTGTATGGTTAGGTTAGGTAAGGTTAACGTAGCAGCCTGTCTAAGGACCAGCTCACTGAGACCACCATGGGTTCATTGTGGTACCACTGCGTAACAACACACCTCCGATTCACCCGTCGACCCATTTCGAAGCCCTAATAAGCCACAGGATTTGTTTGACCTTCGCGTTAGACAATACTGTAAGAGAGCTAAAAGCGTATTTGCCTAATGGGCCCGCTCTGCTTCTAGCTATAGCGGGGAAACTACAGAAGAGATGTTTCATAGTCTCCTCCTCCTCATCCCCACAACTTCTGCAGTATTCATGAGAGAATGCTCCCAGCCTGAGAGAATGTCTGCCGAACAGCCAGTGACCAGTTACACAAGCCAGGACCTTAGGGATATCCTCTTTCGACAGGGCAAGCAAGTCTCTAGATATCCTGGCTAACTCATCAGCCCTATAGTTTCCCTCAATATCCCTAAGTCCCGGAACCCATATTAGACGTACCCTGAAAACGGTACTGATATAATTTATGGCTGCCCGCAATGCTGAGAAACATTTGATTTCGGTGCCACCGAGATCATTTACATGATGGCAGCCTGGCAATCCGAGTAGATATTTGTAATTTTCTTTGTTACGGCATGTTTATTTAAGTAGATGGCTACCTCCTTTCTGGCTAGGACCTATGCTTGACGAACACAGCAGTGGTCGGCGAGACGGAAAGAAAGTTCCAGCCCCAGTTCTTTTGAGAAAACTCCAAAACCGACTCTATCGTTAAGTCTGGAATCGTCAGTGTAGAAATTCAATTATTACCTTCTCCATGGCATTGGTGTTTGCCACTCTCATCTAGAGTGGATAGTGCCTATCGAAGTTCAGATGAGGTATAGAGTGGTCAATGTGTTGTGTACTACTACTACAGATATGCGCAATAGTCTAGTGACCAATCTGCCAATCATTCCATAACGCCGCACATTTCGGCCTTAGTGCTGATGCGGCGGCCACTGGTTTCCCTACAAGCTCTAGGGCAGGTTGAGTATCAATTCTAATGCTTTAGTTGGAGTGGGCCTTAAAGCACCAGGGATGCACAGAAAAGTCGGTTTTTCGACCTTGCTCAGAAGGTTCAAATAGCTTTGTTTCTGAGCGGCTGGCCACCATATCAATATTCTATATAGCAATCTAGGTGTGACCTGATTCCGACCGCTTTTTTACATGTGTACAAAGCAATAATGGCCTTTCTAACTCTTTCCTCAATATTGGGTTTCCAGGTAAGTTTCCTATCTAGTACAGTTATCCCCCCACCTAAATGCTATTTTTGAGTTTATTAAATAATGTTAAATTCCTGACCAAAGCAACGCCTTGGTCAGCATAAATAATTGTTTATACTTTGTTTCCGCTGCAACAGAACAGCTCATATTACATCTGTATTATTCTAAGTATCCACACAGCGAGCGCTTATCAGCAACCGTTTGTGTGAAGTAAGTTATTTTTAAGCTCCCACACTTTTTGTATCTTTAGCTTTAAGTCAATTTTGAACAAATAAAGTTTTCAGTCTTCATACAAATATTAAGTGGCGCAGTCGGCTTAAGAAATGAATCGTGCTAACCGTAACCGATCTTAAGGTTTCGTAAAAGATACAGTTTCTATAAAAAATTATTAATAAAAATTAAACAAATTCAACAAATAAAAAGTTTATCAAAAAAAAAAAAACAGACCAAAAATTAAACATTTTAAAAGTTTCTATTAAAATAAATTTTAAGCGTGTTTTTATTAACTGTGTTTAAATAAAAACCCACACAAACAACAACTCTTAAATATAAACTCTCTTGAAAATTAATAAAACTATTCAAGTGTAGTAAATGGAATAACTATTCAAATAAAACAAAATAAATCGTTTAAAATATTTGTATGAAAAAGGAGGACTCAAAAACAAAAAACCAAAATTTAAACAAACAAAGTGAAAAAAACAGGAAACAGGAAGGAAAATTTACACAACATTTGCAACAAATCCGAATCAACAAAAATCAACAAGAAATAATCGGAGGAAGCAGTATCGAAATAGTATTTGAAGACCAACCAAAGAAGATCCACCATGGAACCAAGTAGTTATTTTAATTATATGTCTAAGCGTATTGAACAAATCGATAGCTTTTATGGTGATTATTCAGATTTATTTAGGTTTTTAAATGCCGTCGAACGGTATAAAGAAATAATGAATACATTAAGTGCTGCAGAACAAAAATTGCTTTTGTTTGGTATAATTGACAAAATAAAGGAGAGTGCTTATAGGGCTATTGAAAATGAATCATACGAAGACTGGAAGGATATTAAAAATATTCTTATAAATAATTTTCAAGATAGACAAAGTATTGAAAATTTAACTGCACAATTGAGAACATTATCGATGAGGGATGGAATGACCATCCAGGAATTTTTAAAACAAATAGAAAACATACTGTGTAGGATAAATTCAAAAGTATTGCTAGAAACACTACAGGGAAAAGAATCTCAGTATAGTAAAGAGTCGAATGAAAAATTGGCGGTTCGTATATTTATGGATAAGATTCCAATAGGGACGAGGAACATATTGTTTGTAAGAGAAGCAAAAACGCTTGCACAGTGTAAGCAATTAGTATTTGAGGCTAGGCATGAGCTTCTAGATAGAGATGGAAATTTTAAAAAGAATTCCAATTCGCTTTATTCAAATAAAAATATAGGTATATCAAAATCAAATAATAAATCAAATATAAATCCGGAAAATCAAAACAAAAATCAATTTTATAACCAAAATTATAATCGACAATTAAACAATTATAACAATAACAACAGAGACTTAAATCCTTCAAGAATCTTTAGAAATGCAAATAATAATAACCCATCTTTAAATGCTAGGAATTTTACAAATAATAACGTAAATCCTACAACGAATTTTAAAAACGTTTCCAATGTAAGAAACATTAACCCTACTGGAAATTATAGGTATAACCAAAATAACTATAATCAAAACTATCAGGAAACAAATCAGAATGTTCGAAATAATAGAAGTCATGTAACAAGAAATAGTACAGAATCAATGGACGTAAACAATGTGTACGAAAATAACAACAGTGATAATAAAAACAACACTCCAATAAATTTTTGTCTAGTGACACCGACAGACTTCCCTATATAGTAATTAATACAAAAGTTAAACGTTTAAAATTTTTAGTAGATTCAGGTGCTTCCACAAGTCTTGTGTCACCAGGAATATGTAATGAAAAATATTTAATTCCATATCAAAATAATATAACTGCTCTAGGAAAAAATATCGAAGTAAAGAACATAGCTCAAATCCCATTGTTTAAAGAATTTAACCAGCCCAATAAAACTATGCAGCTAGTTGTATATAAGTTTTCTGATAACTTTGACGGAATTTTAGGAAATAATTTATTAAAACCACTAAATGCTATAATAAACTATAAATAAAGATTGTTAATAACAGATAAAGCGAAAATTTCCATTTGTTTTAATGAAGAGGAGGAAAATGAATCTCTTCTTTGATGATATTGATGATGATGATATTTTTAATGGAAATTCGAATTGTTTTAGAACAGATCATCTTTTAGAAAAGGATAAAAGTCTACTACTTAATTTACTTAGGAATTATAAAAAATCTTTTTTTTTTGAAGGAGATCAACTAACCTTTACTTCTGAAGCTAAACACGAAATTAAGACAACGACAAGTAGTCCAATTTTCTCTAAACTATATAGGTATCCTGAAGTATATATAAACGAAGTCAATCAACAAATTGACGATATGTTAAAACAAGGAATTATTGTCCACAGTAATTCTCCTTATAATTCTCCGTTATGGGTAGTTCCAAAAAAAATGGATGCCTCCGGAAAGAGGAAATTTAGGGTAGTTATTGACTATAGAAAGCTCAACAGTGTGACAATCGATGACAAGTTTCCGATCCCAAACATGGACGATATACTAGATAAACTAGGTAAAGCTATGTATTTTTCTACTTTGGATTTGGCAAAGGGCTTCCACCAAATCGCGGTGAATCCCGAAGATAGACATAAAACCGCATTTTCGACCTCCCATGGTCATTATGAATTCGCAAGTATGCCATTCGGTCTAAAGAATGCACCTGCGACTTTCCAAAGAATGATTAATTCCGTATTAAAGGAATACATTGGAAAAATATGCTTCGTTTATTTAGATGACATATTAGTATTTTCCACAACAATAGAAGAACATCTTGAATCACTTAAGAACATTTTTAAGAGATTACAAGAAGTTAATTTAAAAATCCAACCCGATAAATGTGAATTTTTGAAACAAGAGAGCGAATTCTTGGGTCATATAATTTCAAGGGAGGGGATAAAGCCAAATCCAAATAAAATAGAGACAATAAAGAAAATTCAATTGCCAAGGAATCAAAAACAAATCAAGCAATTTTTAGGTATCACTGGATTTTATAGAAAATTTATTAGGGATTACTCGAGAATTGCGAAACCTTTAACCATATATTTAAAGAAAGATACTAAGCTTAATTTAGGGGATGAGGAATATATTGAGGCTTTTCATACATTAAAACGTCTTATATCATCGGATCCGATACTCATACATCCTGATTTCACAAAAAAATTAACTCTTACAACAGATGCGTCCAATTACGCAATTGGCGCTGTTCTTTCGCAAAACTCTCATCCAATCGCCTATGCGTCGAGAACATTGAATACTCATGAAATAAATTACAGTACGATTGAAAAAGAATTACTATCAATTGTTTACGCAGTTAACTATTTTCGCCCATATTTATATGGAAGAAAATTTGATATAGAAACCGATCATAAACCACTTATATGGTTATCGAACTTAAAAGAGCCAAATTCAAAGCTACAGCGCTGGAAAATTAATCTAAACGAATATGATTTCAATATTAAATATATAAAAGGCAAATCAAATTATGTAGCAGATAGACTGTCCAGACTAGACATTAATCAATTAAATGACGAAGATGACACGAATGAAACTATTCATACCAGTAGAAATGAAGATAGTATATATTTGATTCCGATATCAGAAAAACCACTTAACTTATTCAAATTCCAAATAACACTTAAATCCGGTAGAAATTCTACTACAAAATCAAATTTCCTGAATAAAACTAGAGTAATTTTATCAAGAGAAAATTTTAACGATGAAGAAATACAAAAAATTATGAGCGAACTTCCATCAAAGGGACTTATAGGACATCGTGTAGACGACCCTAGGATATTTGTTAAATTTCAAAATGCATATAAGATTTTTCAGAATGAAAAACATCGAATTTATAAGTGTAGCAAAATATTGAAAGACATAAAAAATTTTGATGAACTAAAAGAACTCAATCTCACCGAACACACTAAAAACAATCATAGAGGAAGCGACGAAACGTACAAAGAAATCAAGGATATTTATTGCTATCCAAACCTCTATAAAGAGATAGAGAAGCTACTTGCTAACTGTCAGGTATGTCATTCTGCTAAATATGACAGAAGAAAAAGCCAACATCATCATTACCTAGCAAAGACACCAACAGACGAAAGGGAAATAGTAATGGTAGATATTTGGTATACTGGATCAAAAAATAACATATATTTAACATTTTTAGATAAGTTTTCCAAGCATTTGGTTATTAAGAAAATCAAGGATAGAAATCATACAACCCTAATAGACACATTTAAAGAATATTTTTCACACCAAGGAAAACCTTAAGTTATAAAAGGGGACGGAGAGTTTGGTAGCAAACTTATTCAGGAATTCTTACAATCGGAAAATATAGAATTAATTATTTCTCCAGCAGAATGCTCCAATGCAATATCTGATCTAAACAGAACACATAATACATTGAACGAGCACTTACGTTTATATAACAGTAGACCGGAAAAGAAAGACCTTCCTTTACACACGAAAATTACAGAAATAGAATACATATATAATAATACAATTCACTCTACCACGAACAAACGACCAATTGACTTTAAAAATAACAAAATAACACAGGAAGAAAAAATCAAAATAATAAACACAATGAATAAAATAAAAGAAAAATCAAACATGTATTTAAATAAAAACAAAGGTAAAGAAGCCAATCTAATTGACCAACAGGATTATTTTGTAAGACAAAATTATAAACACACGTTTAATGTTTCTAAAACCCAGCCTCGATATACTCAAAAGAAACTTTATAAGGATAATAGATATTTTACATACAAAAATAATAATCGTCATATAAAAGTAGATAATAATTTTATAAAACCCCCTTTCAGGTATCAGAACAATAATTCTAATTCTATTAATGAGCCAACCGAGCCATCAACAAACAATCCAAATCCAACATAGTCCCGCTCAGGAAAAAGGATATATTATAATTAAAAAGGAATATATTCAGATAATAAACGACTATAAAACAATTTTAAACATAGTAAATTTAACAACAATTAGTCAGAGTGCTGGTATTATAGAATCTAGTATAATAGAGTATGAAAAATATTATACGAAGGACATAAAGTTGAACATTTTAAAAACTAGTTTTAAGAATCTATTAATTAATACAAATATACTTACAAATTTCGACAATAAAAAATTTAAAGTTAAACGCGCAGTAAATATGAGTAGCATAGATGAAAACTCGAAATTTATTCCACAACAAATGCCTTCATTTGGACAGGCATTTTGGTCATGGAATGCAGACCTTGCTAAAGAAAGGGCTGGACTTATGAATGACGAAGACAGGAATCAAATTTATAAAGAACTTAATGCAATTAACGAAAAAACATTTAACCTAGTAAAAAACAATAATAAACAATATAAGATTAATAAAGAACTCTATAATCAATTATAAGAAATTGCCACATACATTAATGCACAAACAGAAGAGATGAAAAAGAATAATAGGAATATAGAGAAAAATATAGGAGAAATTCAGGAAAAATTATTAGCCTTCGATCAGTTTAACATAATAATGAATAATATTGATTCACTTACAAGATATACTGATTCAATAGTCAATTGTATTAATTATAAATACCTTAATGTTATTGATCCAAAATTACTCACGTTTGAAGAATTAAATATAAATAAAGAAATTTTGCCGTATATTAAACAGAATGCAATTTTAACAAAAGGACTTATCGCTTTTACTTTGTCAATTCCAAAAATAGAAATAAGCAAATTTGCTAAAGCAAAAATTGAACCTATACCTAATAAAGAAAATTATGAACTCGATTTAAAAGATTCTGAGAAATTAATAATTATTAAAGGAAACGAAGTATTCGAAAACAATAAAAAAGATATTATTCATAAAGAAGAACTTAGATATCCAAATAATGAATGTATAAAAAAACTACTTAAAGTAAATCACGTATGTAGCTATAAAAAAAATTTTGAAAGTAAAATAGTAAATATAAAACACAATCTAATTTTAGCAATTAATATAAATGAAACAATAAAACAAGATTGTCTTGAAAATGAAATAAGAATCCAAAATTCTAATATTATAACTTTTAATAACTGCAGTGTTACACTTTCAAATAAGACTTTTACATCTATTAATGAATATTATCATCCGATTGAATTAATTCCGATAAATCACTTAAACTCAATAAAGATATATGAAAAACCTATTCCAATAGAAAAACTGTATTTGGAGCATTTAGATAATATTGAAAAATTTAAATTGTTAACCTACCACAGAGAAAAACACGAAGTTGGGTTGAAAAAATTAAGAAAACATTTATATCTGTTTTAATATTGTTAATTTTATTATATATTTTGAAATGTATACTTTTAAAAATTATATTAAAGAAATGTGGAAAACCAAATAAATCCCTAGAGGTGATTCTTGTGGAGGGAGGAGTTATCCCCCCACCTAAATGCTATTTTTGAGTTTATTAAATAATGTTAAATTCCTGACCAAAGCAACGCCTTGGTCAGCATAAATAATTGTTTATACTTTGTTTCCGCTGCAACAGAACAGCTCATATTACATCTGTATTATTCTAAGTATCCACACAGCGAGCGCTTATCAGCAACCGTTTGTGTGAAGTAAGTTATTTTTAAGCTCCCACACTTTTTGTATCTTTAGCTTTAAGTCAATTTTGAACAAATAACGTCTTCATACAAATATTAAGTGTACTAGTCCCAAATATTTTATTTCATCGGAATTTTCACACCTTTATATGTTTGCGGGGAGACTTTTTTTAGATCTATTTTTATGGAAAAGCGGATTAATTCCATTTGATCGGGGTTTAACCCTAATCCCCTTCTTCCCGTCCAACCAGTAAGCGTGGCCATGCTGGATCGTAAAATATCCATAAAAGTGTTTGGAGATTTCCCTCTAATCACAATTGCCAAATCGTCAGCATAGTCGACGACAAGGCAACCCCCCTCTCTAGGGTTAGCAGTTAGGAATTTACCACCAAGTTCCCGAGTAGGGAGAGCGAACTCCTCCGAGAGGAGTGCCTCTGCAGACCTGTCTTCTTAAAGTGTAGGTACCTAAGCTGGAAGTTACCTTCCTGCTGACAAGTATAGTCTCTATCAACGCAACTACAGTAGGATCACCACCCAGAGCTTCTAATGCTCCCGTAATGGCGTTCGCATTTATGTTGTTAAAAGCGCACTATATGTCAATGAACGCCGCCAGTACAAAAGTCTTCTGCTGGATGGCTTTTTCTACTATACCAATAGGTACGTGTAACGCAGTCTCTGTCGATTTGCCTTTCTTGTATGTATGTTGTGCCGAGGAGATTCTACCAGTTAGTATAGCTTCCCGTAAGTGTGCATCCATCAATCTCTCCAGTGTTTTTAGGAGGAAAGACGTGAGACTGATTGGTCTGAAGTCGTTAGGATTTTCATGTGAGGGCCTGCCTGGGTATGAAAGAAACCTTCGATTCTCTCCAAATTAGCAGAATATAGCCCAGGTAAAGACAGCTTCTAATTGCAGTCACAACCCAGGGCGTAATTATGTCCCATGGTTGTTGCAATTTTGCTGGGTAAATTCTATCCGGACCCGGTGATTTTTATGGACCAAAGGTGTTAATGGCCTACTCAACTTTATAGACTGTAACTTTCGCATTTCTTATCTCAGACTGTCTGCCCCTAGATGTCGAGTTATTACCCTCCACCGTGCTACTACCTGGAAAGTGCGTACCTAAGAGAAGTGCGAAAGATTCCTCGCTCGATTCGCTCCACACATCACCCGGACCTTTTAGGTAGCCCAAGTGGTGTGGTGTCATCACTAGGATTCTTCTTAATCTAGCTGCTTCAGATGTTTCTTCCAATAATTTTGCCAGGACTCTCGTTGCGCAGTTCTGGTTGCTTTTTTGTATATTTTTAGCTCAGTCTTGTAGGCTTCCCATTCCGAGGGCAGACTCGAAGTTTTAGTACTGTTGAATAACCGTCTACTAGACTTCCGGAGTAGGCCTAGATCCATTGACCACCAAGGTGGTATGTTCTTGCCTCTCAGTTTTACAACGGGGCACCGGGCAGTTTATTTAAGAAAAATGACAAACAAACATGACAGCTGTGAGGAACCAAAATGCTGAACAACCTCGTATTTTGGTCTCACAACGTGGGCACGCACGCGCGCATGTGAGTTGCCCACACCTAAAAAAACTATCACCGCCATCTAGCGGCCACTAGGGCTACACAATTGCAGGATCGAACGCAGCACACTTGGTGGCCATATGGAAAAGCGCCCGAACACCTCACACCACAAACAGCTGGAAGGCGTTATAAAAACGCGTACAGAGCGTAACTCAGCCCTTCTTCTTCGGCGAGCCAACAGAGTGAAAACAGACAGGTAACTATCCTAGGACACTGACGCATAGTTACACTGAGAAATTCGGGATTCGTCTGCTTTTCTCAGTGCTAACCTAGACATAGGATACTCGCTTGAGATCCTGACTTTTGCAAGACTGAGAATTTCGGGATTCGTCTGCCTTTCTCAGCTCTTGTTCAAAGCAGCACCTAGCGAATATTCACTGAACACTGACGCTTTCGTTACACCGAGAATTTCGGGATTCGTCTGCCTTTCTCATTGCTAACTCATACGCTCGTGACTTATGTACAGGAAATAGGGCAACTTTTAGGTAGCCCAGGTTGTGGGGTGTCATCGCTAGGATTCTTCGTAGACTAGATGCTTCCGATGTCTCTTCCACATCCCTACAATCGTTTTGCCAGGACTCTCGTTGCGCAGGTCTCGTTGCTTTCTAGTATATTTTTAGCTCAGCCTTCTAAGCTTCCCAGTCCGCGGGCATAACCGAAGTTGTAGCCCTGTTAAATAACCGCCTATTGGACTTCCGGAGAAGGCCTAGATCATTTGACAACCAAGGTGGTTTGTTCTTGTTTCTCAAATTTACAACCGGGCACCCGGTTGTCAGTGAACTATTCAAGGCCCTGGTTACCTGATTAATCAGTCCGTTTAATTCCACAGGGTCTGTGGGGTCAGACGGGGGATTTCTTGGCAGTGACGCCCTGAGAGTCTTCCTATACTTTCCCTAGACCGTTCTCCGTATATTTATAAACGTATGAACTGGAGATACTGGGAAGTCCAATTCGTATTCTATATAACGAGGTCAGAGTAGGAATTTTCATTCGACACTCTCCATCTTTTTACATTATTCGCGAAACTACTGAAGGTCAGATGAATATCTGGCACTTGCTTCCTATTCTGTGTTATAAAAGTCGGCTCTGTGAATAAATTCAGGACACTAAGCTTTTTTTTTATAATAAAGTCTAAAAGTGACTCACCTCTTGCGTTAGTGTTTGTGCTTCCCCACAATGTATTGTGTGTGTTTACGCCGCTGGAGACAAACAAGTTCCTGTTGGCTCCGGCTGCCTCCATGATTAATTCCCTAACCTCCTTCGGTGGGACATCCTTGTCATGAAGCATATCGGCTGATGCTACCCAGAAGCTGCTAATTTGCAACTCAATGCATGTCGTCACTGTATCGCCATTGCTTAACTGCGGGAGCAAGAAGATGTTAATGTTATCCTTTGCTAATATACAAGCACGAGGCTTTCCTGTGCTCTGAGCGGTTATCATCTTTAAACCTCTCATCTTTAGACCGCAGGTTTTGTTGCCGCATATCCACGGCTTTAGGATGAGGGCCACGCCAAAGCAACTTGAACACAGGTGGACCATCAAATTCGCGGAGGCGAGTTAGCAATGGTGAAGGTTGATTTGGATCAGCTTCATAGGAATCTGCACTTCTCACTTCCACCATCGTATTGTCCGCGTCCTCAAGGAGTGTCCAAGTCAAGGAGGTCGTCCTCATCAAAAATAGGTTGCCCTGATATCAGCCCGCATCGTGACAGAAAGGTTTTTCCTCTAAGACCTGGAGGTAGACTACCGCAATCGCTTGCTCCACCCAACTCCATTTCTCTTTGTTTATGACCCCTTCCTCCTCCTTCCGGTCAATGATCGCCAGCATCTCACCCCCACCTTTGACAACTTCGCTGTAGGATGGGTATTTCTGGCCGCCGACTTTTTGTCTTTTATCGACCTCACCCGCCTCTTCAGTCGAACGTTTTCTCTTTGGGGCTGCACCCGCCCGTTTGCCCAAGCCGGATAGCACACCCCTTGCCCACTCTACCGATTTGGCCTGCTCCTAATTGCGCTGATTAGTTGGTAGAGCTTCGTATTTTGCCAGGACCTTGAACGCCGCCTTCTTTTCGTAAAAGGCCTGCTTTGACGGACGGACGGGTTTAAACGATCCCCCTGGCCTACCCCAGCAACCTTCTGTGAGCTGCTGGCCCCCCTATTGTCTGCTGCCGATTGATCCCCGAGGCAGCCTCTCGCCCCCTGACCGCACTCAGCGTTTGGGGTTTGAGCACCTCCCCCGGATTTCTCCCTTTTGCACACTCTATGAACAAGACGAGAGACCGGTTTTCCCAAGCGTCCCCGTCCCCTGCAACCAGCACTCGTGCTGGGACCTGCTCTAACGCCTAAGCCCCCTCTGCTTCTTTCTGCTATCGATATGTCTACCACCCTTGTATTAGCGGTAGACAGGATCGTCCCTGGCGGTTTTTTGGGACGACGGCCCTTCTTTCGTTTTGGATTTTTATAGTTTAAGTTGCTCATATGTGGTCCCACGAGTATCGGACAAGAGAGGTCGACTCGCACAGAGGTCCGTGTGCGCGGGTAAGGCTAGATAGAACCAGAGGACACCAAGTATCCGGCGCACTCTGTTAGAGACTCGGCTAGTTTCTAACCTGGGTCTCCAGCCAGTTATCCTCTGTCGACCAGCGACGATATAACGTGTATCCGTCATTGCCTGTAACTGTATCTGAAATCAGTGCTTTGGGATAACGCTTCAAACATTTGCTGTCTTGATTGGTGGTTTCGTCCGGAATTTCCGCAGATATGATGTCATCAATTTGATCCGGTCTTATTTTATCTACCAAGAGAAAAAGTACTGTGAGGAGATTGAAACCCTCCCAGTAGCTACCCGACTCCAGAAATCACTCAATAAAGATCACTCAAACGGCCTTTCTACACTCAAGAAGCCTGACGCAAATTTTACGGAGAGCCTGGAAGAGACGGGACAGCTTTTGTTGGACACTCACTTTCCAGGCTCTGCCACTAGCGGAGAGGATAGTGAAATCATCGACAATACTCGTTTCTTGATGCCTACACGGAGGGAACTCTCACTGGCTCGCAGAATCTTCACCGTCAATAAAACCAAATGGGCTATCTCCACTTTTAGACCATTAAAATCGCCAGGTATCGATAATATACCACCGTGCCTACTTCGGCAAGGTGTTGATGTATTAGCACCTGTGCTAACAAACATTTTCAGGATAAGCCTGGAACTAGGCATAGTGCCTAAACCTTGGACGAACGCTAGGGTGGCTTTCATACCGAAAGCAGGCAAAAAGGCGGACCACACGCCAAAAGCCTATCGTCCCATTAGCCTAACGTCATTCCTGCTAAAAGTTATGGAAAAAATTCTGGACCAATATATATAGGAAACTTATCTTAAGATTCTCCTCTTCATATTGAACAATACGCTTTTACCAATCAGGTAAATCGACTGAGACAGCCATACATAGCTTAACGAGCAAAATTGAAAAGGCGTTTGAGGGTAAAGAAATAGCTCTCTGTACATCGGTTGACATTACGGGGACTTTTGACAATGCTACTTTCAGATCAATTGAGGAGGGGATGAACAGGAAAGGTATACAAAGACTGATCATAACATGGGTTCTCAATATGCTGAAAAACAGAACAACAATCTTTGAAACAGGGACAGCAAAGCAAATTGTCAGGTCAACCAAAGGATGTCCCCAGGGGGGCGTCCTATCGCCACTCCTATGGTTATCGACGAGCTCTTACAAACTCTCAATGACCTCGGATGCGAAGTTCAGGGCTTTGCGGATGATTTGGTAATTATGGCCAGAGGCAAGTTTGACTCTACCATAACAGATCGCATGCAACTAGCTCTTGACATCACTCAAAACTGGTGTCAGGAGAAATGCCTATCGATAAATCCGAATAAAACAAACGTGGTACCCTTCACCAAAAGAAGGAAACTGAATCTGGGGACCTTAAGTTTAGTGACCACAAACTTAATAATGTCCAATGAAATAAAATATCTGGGAGTAATCCTAGACAAAACTCTAACTTGGAAAAACCACTTATCATACATAACTAGTAAAGCGTTAAGAGCATCCTATGCTTGCCAGAGGTTGTACGGTAAAACATGGGGACTACGGCCAAAAATAATGGCGTGGTCATATAAAACAATAATAGTACCAATGATTACTTACGCGTCGTTGGTATGCTGGCCAAAAGTAAACCAAACAAGAGCTCAGATGACTCTTAACAAGATTCACCGTATAGCATGTTTGAGTGTGACGGGAGCAATGAGAACGTGCCCCACACTAGCTTTGGGAGTGATCACTGGACTGACTCCTCTACACCTTGTAGTTAAAAGAATGGCGGCCAGTGCCCTAAGGCTACCTAATCTAGCCCATCTTAAAGAAGGCAACCTTTCGGGGCACGCAAAGATTCTGGACACTGTCTGGAATTCTCATATCAATATGTGTGCGTGAGGGAGTCCTCTTTTTTGCCTTTCGACAGAATACATCCAGCATTGCGCTCCGCTATGAAACTATTAATGATTCCAGCTTTTGTTTAAACACACATGACATTATGTTGTGGCGATCTGTTGGCGATTACCCTGGTAATAAGTATTCTCGGATCTCACACCATTGTGGATTGCAGGTAAGAATGATAAATAGGTCTGGTCGGTCATAGGAATGAACATATACCATCGCCTCCTCATGCATATGATGCAGGCTAGCAGTGTGTGAAGATGGCAATATCGTCAGTTGGCCAATGTTTTTTTGACTTACACGCTGGTTCCAATCATTGTTACTGGCATCACGTAGATGTATGTACATTTTAGCGCGGAACCGATTGTAATTCAATCGTTACGATTTTCGCATACATGTCGACAACATACTGCTGAAAAAGTCTTTGACATTTCAGAATATGATTGTCTTGATTTTGACGAATCATAAATTTGTACGCATAATAATTCATTATGCTGACTGCTTTATTTGGAATTGTCACACCTGTAGTTGGATTTTAAACTTTTGTAAAAATTGTGTTACCCATTTGTGAGAAGAAATTTCACTAACCAATTGGCTGATTGAGCAACTTAATGTTAATTTGATAGCCGTCTTCCCCTTGTGAAAACCAAGTCGGATATTGCAAAACATCATAAGAGCGATGAAGTTCAGAAACACGTTGAAGTTGATCTTTTCTACGATGAAGGACGATATCGCGTGCATTAAATTATTTTCCAGCGCTTACCACTGCTTCATCCGATATTGTTGGTACATTGTATCTTCTGGCGTGCTGTCCAGCGGGCATTTTTCCAGCTCTTATGATAATTCTATGATTATCCGACGACATTCTGTGACATGCCGATTTAAACAAAGTCACCAATTCATTGTGCTGATGAAAATAATCTTCTAAGAGAGCAATTATTTCTCTTCGTACGTTCGTATAAATACAACACCGTTGATCTATTTCATTATTGGTATTTCCTAGAAAAAAATTTGCAAAATCTGGATAATTCAATACCGTCAATTTAACATTCCATTTGCACAGCACAATCCTGGTGTTTCAGTGCTAACTTTTAGTGCTTTGCAATGTTCAGAAACTTTGTTCATTGAACCAACGGTCACTGATTTATGTGAAATATGGTCCAATTGTTTGTGACTTGCGTCTCATAACTGAGTACGTGACCGGACACTGCGTTCTCTATTATCTTGTGTTCGCTGTATGCGCTGTATTTCACTTTCTTCTACTCTGGCAACAGCTTGCCTCCTGGCATTAGTAGACAAAATTCCCTTGGCATGATTCTTAAAAATAGTGGTAAAATAAACAATTTTATTTTCAATATTTACTTACTTAAACAACAATTAAAAAAATGCACCCACTGTAAATTAACTTTAAACAATTTCAAACGTATAAAAACGATTTGTTCGAAGAATTTAAAAACACTCATCCATAACTATTTTCCAATAACTTTTTTTACTCTATAACTTTTGCCCGCAAGCTTGCAGTTTCTGAGAGAATACAGAGAAACGTCTCCCATCTTGCGCAAACTGTAGTAGTATGGGTGATTATCTTCAAAACCAATAAAAAACAAACCTATACAGATTGCCAGCTAATGATAATGATGACTAAACATTTTTTGTACCATATTAAAATTTGACGTTAAGTTTCGTTTCTCTGTCTTCTCTGATTCGTACATTCTCTCTTGCTCAGCGTGAGCGTAATTTTATTTAATTTTTCTTTACATTTTTTAAAAATGTTTTTCAATGTTTTTTACATATTTGCGTATTACCTTCGTAACGTAATTATCACAACAAGAAACCAACCAAAGTGGTTGAAAAATACAGGCAGCAGAAACAGACACTTTTTGTGACTTGTTTTATATATAAGATATATATATATATATATATATATATATATATATATATATATATATATATATATATATATATATATATATATATATATATATATATATATATATATATATATTAGAGCGACCATGAAATATATAGAAAAATGGAAAAGTGTTATGCTTTCCGCTCCCCGCTCATTTTCTAGTATATTGGTCATCAAAAATAATATCCGTGCAAAAATTTTTCCAATCGGATGCAAACCGGCCAGTCCGTCACGACTTTTAGCCCTAAAAATGGAGTAAAACTAGTTGCAAGCTTTGATGAGCTATAACTCGTACGCCAGACGACTTTCAGAAAATACACCTTAAACATTTGTATTGCAAATGTACAGGCAAATATTTTTCTCCTACACAATTTTTAACCTAGCTATGACCCTTCATGGTGTTTTTAGAGGTCAAACTTCAAATTTGAGTCGAAATTTTTTTCAAACGTAAATTAGTAATTTTAGTTATAAATCTCTTTAGGTTTGACTATTGCCAAATTGTAAAGTATTATATGTAGTTTCCATAAAAAATAAGACATTTTTAAAACGTATCGTTTATTCCATGACAGAGTTAAAAACAATGAAAAAATCAACAAAATTGTAAGTAGGGAATTTGCCTTCAATCCCTGTTGTTGTCTGACATTCTCTTTAAATGGCGTTCATATCCCGCTAGCATCAGAGGTTAACGGGAGGAGTTAAAAGTGCATTTTGACCGACGGCTCACTTAAATCGGGTTTTTCAATAAGAGCGCTACAAAAGTTTTTTTAAATAAATCAAAACCGGTTTTAGATAATAATGAAATTCTTTATTCCTGTGAAAGTACGTTCGATACCATTATGTATGGAACTCGATTTCTTTTGCATGGCCACCACGGGCACGCTTGCAGAAGTCCAGACGCTGAACCCAATTTTCAACGGTTTTCAAGCATAAATCGGCCGATACTGCTGCAATTTCGCGTTCGATATTCGTACGAAGTTCATCAATCGTCGCTGGCTTGTTGGCATAGACCATAGACTTGACGTAGTCCGACAGGAAATAATCTAACGGCGTCAAATCGCACGACCGAGGCGGCCAATCGACTGGGCCATTTCGTGAGATAACACGTTCACCAAACTTGGTTTGCAGTAAATTGATTGTGGCATTCGCTGTGTGGCTTGTGGCGCCGTCCTGTTGGAACCACATGTCCTCCAAGTCCATATTGGGGCCAAAAATATTCGATTATCATTGAACGGTAGCGATTCGCATTCACAGTAATGTGCCGGTCTTGATCATCACGGAAGAAGTACGGCCCAATGACGCCGCCGGCCCATAAACCGCACCAAACCGTAATTTTTCGGGATGCAATGATGACTCATGGAGTACGTGTGGATTGCTGTCTAACCAATAACGCATATTTTGCTTATTGACGAAGCCATTCAGCCAGAAATGAGCCTCATCGCTGAAGATGATTTTCCGATGAAAATCCGAATCATTTTCAAGTTGTTGCTCAGCCCAATTCACGAACATACGACGCTTATGGTGGTCAAGCGTTCTTGCGTCAATTTGATCTTGTAAGGATGTAGGCCAAGATTTTTTCGCAAAATTCGCCACAACGACGTCACAGAGATGCCCAACGCTTGAGAACGACGTGTGAGAGACACATTTGGGCTTTCTTGAACTGAAGCCTCAGCGGCATCAATATTCTCGACACTACGGGCACTTCTTTGTCTCACTGGTACGGGAACATTTTGTAGTGTGCCTGTGGATTCAAATTTTTCCACTAGACGCTCAATTGTTGATCTGCTAGGACAATTATGACGTCCATAAATTGGACGTAGCGCTCTTAAAGTTGAGGCGACTGACTCCGAACTTCGGTAGTAAATTTTAATAATTTCGACTCGTTGTTGGCTCGTATGTCTTTGCATAATGAAATGGCAAACCTTACTGAAGAGAAATGTCAAAAGAGCGGGAAAAAATATGGCGTCGTTTGCTGTCACTATATATTTACTTTTGTAGCGTTTCGTTCGAAAAACCCTTTAGAAGCGGAGAAAATCCAAATGAAACTGAATGCAAGTCATTTGTACTATCTTACCAACAAAATATCAAAGCAGCGATTGAAGTTTAAAGTATTTATGGACCTAAATTAAACCAATTTGGTCTTACGGTATCCAGATTTGAGGCACTATAGTGCTACCAAGCCAAATACAAGAATTGGGGACTTTCAGATAAAGGATACGCCACCCTCCCATATAGTGAACTTTTTGGACGCCACCTAAAAATAATTACCCTATCTATGTTTCTAGTGACGATATATGAATACAAATGCATAGCTGTATATATTGGGTCTGTACTAGCATACTCGTGCATTCCAAATATGGGCAGATTATTACTACTGCCTCGCCCACAATGAACCAAAAACCATTATTAGGTTCCTATTAAAGATTTATGAACGAAATTTCACAGGAAGGTTGCGGGTACCAGCATTAAACACCACACGAAAAATAGGCGTGTTATTTTTAGAGCCACACCCACTATTGACATATTATTATATCTTACGACCAAAACAATACTTTTGGACGATATGTTACATTAGTACATATATTGATTCTACAAAGCCATATACAAGAAATTAGGTCGATCAGATAAAGGCGACGCCTTCCACTAATATAATCAATTCAAGGTACTCGACCGAAAATTACCATAGATATTCTCCTAATGATGATTTGTGAGGAAAACAATGGGAAGGTAATGAGTATTTGGAAGTTGGTATAATCCGACTTCAGACATCTTTACTCGTTTAATTTTTCTTTGTTTTTTATCAGGCTTAATTCTTACAATAAAATTGTTCTAAGCACTGACAAGGAACATCAATTTTTTTTATCAGATAGTCGTAGGGTTTGCAAATTTATTGTTGATTTAATTGATATGATATAATAAATTAATCCATGATTAATTTAAAAAAAAAATGGTTTTTAATTGCTTAATTTATTTCTTGTTTAAATACTTTCCTTGTTGGTGTGCTTGGTGTGTATTATATTGTTCCGCAATAGTGGCACTGGTACTTTCGACTTCGTTTTTTAATATTTTTAGTCCATGTAGATATATTAAAGTGTCGGTAAGGACATTGATTGTGGTTCTTACTTGGATACCTTTAACATACATGGGAGGGGGTTTTTGTGTTTGAGTGGGTGGGATGTTTAAAATATGTACATTATTGTTTAATTATTGGCTCAGCTAGTTAATCTGCAATAATTAAAATGCTAAAACAAGATTTAACGGCTGATCAAGGCTGACTTTGTAGTGTTGGGTTATCAACCCACCACTATTTTTTGTTCTATAGATTTCCTTCCATCGGCTGTTGTGAGCATATCAAAACCGTTTGAAGGATGACTTTCAGATGGAGGGCGGATTCCTTTTAGTTTTATTGGAGTATTTTCAGTTATTGTAAATTCAGTTCTTTTTGTTTTTTGATAAATTTATTCATCATATGCTGTGCTTGCACTTGTTGCCATTCGTAGAGAGTTTGAAGAAGTTGTTGTTGCAGTCGTTAAATGAGAATAAGGAGTTGCTGTGAGTACTTGTTCTATTGTAGGTGTAGTGATGATTGAGGCCACGGTTGTTGTCAGTTAAGTAGTTTAGTATAAGTAGTCCTGCTGTTGTGTTGGTTGTTGCCGCTTTTTCGCCGAAATTTAGGAGTGTAGCTGGAAGCAACTAAATTGATATATGCTCTGGCTACCTGGGAAATTAGAGTGAGAATATGCATTTTGAACAGTTCTGTTTGTTAGTCAAAGTTTGCTGGGTTTTTGGCAAACTTTTCTCAGTTTTGAGTTTTTGTTAAATTCTTTGTTACATATTTTTTTTTTAATAATGATATTGGAAATGCGTCCCAGAAAGTGATTGCGAATTCGGTGCACCGATCCCAACCTTATCGCACTTTTCATATGTCATTGAATTTGGGAAATATCACCTAGAATACGAAGCAAAATTATACAATTATACGCACATACAGCTTGGCAAAGGAGCTGAACAATTTACACACCAGTAGAAATCACAATGCACCGTACACAACAGAGCAATATAGCATATACATACAGCTCAGCAAGCCAATTAAAACAGTAGAAGATCATACCACAGCTAGTGCAATGAGGGGGAACAAACTATCTTTCCAGCATTGCCAGTTTCCTTCTGGTGAGCAAATAAGGGTTCTCAAGAAACAAACATCGTTTGCAGTATTAATATCAGTGGATGCTTGCATTCGAAATTTCGGAAATTCAACGTCCAATAAGGATTTTAAGACTATATTTATATACTCAAATAAACGGAGCTCCAATGCTTTAGTGCAAAGTATGACCCAGCTAACCTGTAGACAGCATAGTCGTATTATACCTTTAATGGAAGGTAACATTGCAAAACAAAAATTCAAATATATGAAAAATGGATCTACCGTGTATTAGTATTGTACATTGATAAAAATACTGAAAGTTACTATAAATACATGCCATCTAAATAGTAGTAAGGCACATGTTGTAGTTATTAAAGGCATTAAATATGATGCTGATCTGGAGGAAATCTAAGAGACTCTTGGAAATGGGAGTTATAAAAAAAATTAATATCAAAATTAAAGACAAAGTACTACAACCACTATTTCTAGTCGATCTCACCAACTGATACATTTATTGAATAATAATGAAATTCAATCAGATTATGATATCCGATATTTGCTGCATCGCAGAGCTGTGATGTACCCCATTCGTCACAATATAGCTCAGAAAAAACCAATAATGGTGCTAACAAATTCATTAACTGTGGTAGGTAGGCAGGTAGGAGTGGCAGCTTAGTTCACCAAAAGAACACAGTGTGGCGCCGTTCAAATATTGACTAAAATTCTCTTAAAGATGGTGATAGTCAGTATAAGGGCAGCGCCTGGAATGGCTCGACTCCCATATTATGTGGCAGGAAAATATCTTGATAATTTAATGAATTTTGTAATGCCCCTAATATTGAAGGATGACAGCTCTGTCAAATTTGTGAGAAATGGGGCAACAAAGGTGTAATTTATTCTTCTCCCCAAGGATGGGAAGTGACAAAAGTCCCATCTCCTCCTCATCTGTACCACAGC
This sequence comes from Clusia tigrina, assembly GCA_920105625.2. NCBI lineage: Eukaryota > Metazoa > Arthropoda > Insecta > Diptera > Clusiidae > Clusia > Clusia tigrina. The sequence goes on from OV050030.1 coordinate 198,870,628, forward strand.
CTGAAATCGTTTGAAGGTAGGCCCAGTCTTTCTGCATGCTTGCCCAAAGAGATTTAATGGTGGCTTTGCTATCTGAGAAGATAGCTTTGTCGACTGCGCCGATATCGCTACTCAGAATCCATTGAGCTGCGTGATAAATGGCCATAACTGCAGCCTGAAAACCCCTGAATTGGTCAGGGAGACGAAGAGGGATTTTGAGTCGAGTTTATCGGAAAAAATACCGCTGCCGACTCTCCCTTCAAGTTTAGAAACATCGGTGTAGATATCAAGCGTTTCGTCGACGATGCCAGTGCAGCATGGCAAAAAGAGCTTTCGTGCTTGTGGTGCAAAGAGCGCAATGGCTCCTCTGATTTTATTGAGGAGTTTGATGTTGCAGCCTTTTTCGAGACCGACTTGAGAGATCCTAGATTGCCTATGGTTTCCACTAAGTCAATGCCAAAGTTGCTATAGCAGTGGTCCGAAAAGGAGCATTCCTTGGAGACAAGCCAGCTGCTCGTGGTGTTTGAGGAGTTATCACTGACGAGGGTGATGGCAAGCACTTTAATTTGATGGATAAGGTCGGTTCATTTTCCCTGTTCGGAATGACTAAGTTGTTTGGAAGGATAATGTCAAAAATACTCTGTGCTGTAGCTGCCCTACATTTCGTGGTGGGCGTTGGCAACAATGCCGATAATTACGGGAATCCGGATTTGATAGGCGGTGGCTACCAGGTTCTTTACAGTGTCGGGTGGCGGAGAGTCACCATAATCGTGAGCGATATAGCTGGAGGATAACCAAAGGTCAGTGAGCCCGTTTCAATGATCGAGGCTAAATTGTCCTTGTCACTCAATCTAGGCAGTAAAAGAGCACTAACGCTGTTATGCAGGGTCTGGGTTTATTTGATCCTTGATACTGTACGATATCCGCACGAATTGAGTCCGGAAATGTCAGTATTGTTTGGCAGATTAATAATTGTGGGGCGTTCATGTCTTCCTCTTACAACATCGGGGAGACTTATCCACCAACCATAAGTGTAGATCATTTGGCGTTACCCCGGGTGAACCCCAATGAAGCGATCTATATTACACCCCTAACTGTGGTGGTAACCTGTAGTGTAAGACCTTAAAAATTAACATTTCCAACGTCGGCCAATCCAATGTAGTCACAATTTTGAGAGAATAGTAATACGCGGCAATTATCAGATAATTCAAAAACTTAATCTGCTATGACGTATACAAATATAGTTAAGACCAACTTAAGCACAAATCCAACCAGCAATACTTCAAAGTATAGACGCTATACAAACGAGCCTTACACAATGATACAGTTTATGGTCGCAGAGCAACATGGTGGCTGTGGCTACAAATACGCAAAATCAAAGAGCACATATTTATCGGCTAATAACGTTTATATAATGCTTGTTTCGGAAACCCATTTTTCGAACAGATTTAATTTTTTCATTCCGTGCTACAATTTACATATGACGAATCATCCTGATGGGAAGGCCCATGATTGTAATGGGATGTTAATAAGATAATGAATTAAATTGTTCGCTTTCAAGGCTACAAAAAATACCACCTAGAAGGCACTACTATAGGAATTGAATTCATTGGGGAGAATATCACCTTAAACGCATTTTACTGTCCCACGGTTTTCAATCACTTCCCTGCAGATTATTGAATTTTTCAACAAGCTTGAGAAAAAGGAGGTGGTTTGAATGCGAAACACATAAGTTCTGGGGTGATTAATCACAAAAGAAAAATATTATTTTCTGGGTATTTTATTTTTTTTTCTTTTTTCTTTAATTTCCATGTATTTATTTATTATATCTTCTAACAATAGAATAATAATAAGTGGGCAAATATTACAAATTAATTAATTGTAATGTCTTAATAAACCACGAGTTTAATTATCAGAGTTCAATGCTAGACTGATTGTACTTTTTTTAGTTTACCTTAGCTTAGACTTAATATATAACAATGTAACAGTCGGCATATAAGAACTTTTAATACATATGAATATAAGAGAGAAGAGAGTATATAATGGGAATATTTACAAAATTGAAATAACCCAATAGGAATACTACATTAATTAACAATAATACAACTTGCCAGTGCTTAGTGTATTTTAAAGATCAGAGTTCTAAGTATATGAGTTATTACAATGAATTAAATCCATGAAAATTGAACTAGTACATAAGTATATATTTAAACTGTAAGTAATTGTAGTGCTGGTGTTTCACCCCATTTGAGGCCACTAGGGACCCAATTATGTACCAGGGTTCTAGATAGGGAGTTTGGATGACTTTTAATCTTTTGAGTGTATTTCCGGTAGAAATCATTGATTTTCACGAGTGGTATATTCAAGTCGTTGTGAATGTTAATATTTTTGATGAAAAAAGGTGCGGCAGAAATGCTTCTGACAATTTTGCTCTCTGTATTAATTCTATATTAAAGTTGCCTGTGCCACCCCACAACTGGCTCCGGTAAGACCAAATAGTTTTTATAATAGCTTTGACCAAGAGTATTTTGTATTCTAAACTCAATCTGGATCTATTGTGAATAAGCCAATGTATGCTGTTAGCTTTTTGTATCATATGCTTTTTCTTGGCTTCGATATGGCGCTTCCAGGGCAAACGTCTGTCAAGATGAATTCCTAGATATTTCACTTCTTTTGCTTGCGGACAGAAACATTATTTAGTCTTATAGCTGGATATTCACCTTTTTTTTAGAGTAAATGTGATCTTTGTACATTTTGATTCATTGACACTAATTCGACAGTCTGCCAACCAATTTTCTAATAATACCAGATGGTCTTCTAAATCACGAGATGAAATTTGGGATTTGGGTGAGTGCCAAGGATAGCAGTGTCATCTGTGAAAGTTTCTGTGGTTAAAAGATTGTCGGTAGATCTGATAGAATATAATAAGTACAGCACGGGACCTGGCACTTTTCCTTGTGGTACACCGGCTTTGATGTCATAGCTTTTAGAGTAAGCGTTATTATATCTCACTTAGGATTTCCCGCCCCTTAGATACGATTCCATTATTTGGTGTGCTTTTGCGGGCAACAGTTTATTAATTTTTAAGATAAGCCCCTCGTGCCATACTTTATTAAACACCTGGGCCACATCTAAAAAGATGGCAGAAACGTATTGATTTTTGTCAAAGGCATATTTTATTTCGAAAACTATTCGATGAGCATGCTCTACTGTACTATGATATTCGCGAAAGACAAATTGGTGATGAGGAGTAATATACTTTTTCGCTAAGCGAAGCATTAAACAATAAGCTAAGCACGATGACATTTTTTATCACTTCTTGTCCATTTTTTTTTTGTTGTTCGAATAGGTGGAATTCCCCGCATAGTGTTTCCATTTTCCTGACAGCTTTCCACAGGGGGTAGTTGGTAACGTCAGTTGGAGAAAGAGTTTGATTATACCGAACCAAAAAAAAATTTTTTTTCTACAACTCTACTTTATCTCATTGCAATCTATCCTAGAAGATGAATCAATTATTACATCTTAAAACTAGATTTAAATCTAAAATTGTACTAACCATGAATTCAAATCTAAGCAATTAGAATATTGGCCAATGCTAAAATTCACAAAAATGTTTACCTATTAGGTAATTATTGGATTTTTTTTAACTATAATTTTTTTCATTTTAATTTTTTTTATCTTTTTATTAAAATTATTATTTACTTACATTTTTATTTAATTAAATTTTAAATACAATTATTTAATATTATTATTTGACGTGATTTTTATTTATGAGGTAGAGGCAGCTGATTCTAACGGAAATTTTCGTTTGAGTCTGCGATTGGTTGGGTTATTATTCAGAAGGCCCGAAGCAAGTATGTTAGGGTGCCTTGAAAGGCGTTCACTATATCTTAGTTACATCGAATTATCTCATCGCTTATATTTGGAATCTCTATGTAAGATTTGGTTTGTTACATACCAAGAGGCGTTTCCTATCAGACGTAGTACCTTTGATTGGTATCCTTCCAGAACCGCAATATTCGATTTTGACGCTGACCCCTATAACTGGATGCCATAGGTCCATATAGGCTTCAGTATGACTTTGTAAACTACAACTTTATTTTCAATTGAGAGCTGGGAGTTGCGACCCATGAGACAGTGCAACGAGTTTAGTTTTAGCACCAATTGTTTCTTTTAGCAAAGATATGCTTCTGCCAGGTCATTCGACGATCTAAATGAAAACCAAGGTACTTAGATCTGGTGACTGTGGTAGTTCCTCATTGTTTAAAAAATACCGGTGGACACGTGTTCTTTCTGAGAGTGAAAGTAACTTGGGTAGACTTGGTCGCATTTGCTTTCTTTCTCCACTTTTGTAACCATATTATAGAGGCTTAACTGCAGATCAGCCGCTTCTGTCAAATGGTTGGAGTGAGTTACAATAATCACTGTATCGTCAGTAAAGGTAGCAGTTGTCGTAATTGCTCTTTTTGGCAAATCAGCTGTAAATAGTGTGTAGAGCACAGGACCCAGAACGCTTCCTTGTCTCCCTGTTCCAATCCAAAATCAGCTCTGATTCTTGGCGTAAGACGTTTCTTAAGTTTTCGGTGGCAACGGATAACTTCCGTTTTAGGAAAGGAGATCTGAATTTTTGTCATTCTTGTCAATTTAGAATAATAATCAATTAGAATAATATCAATTTGAATTAAAGTTTTGGGTGTGTAATGTCATCACAGTTGTTGTCGGGTTAGATATAAATAGCTCCAGAAATGTTTTTTATTCCTCATTAGTTTTGAGGCGGGGAATTGGAATAAGGTGAAGTATTTTCTATATTTCAGCCGATTGACTCTAAGGGGTATGAAATCGAACGTAGGGTGTAAGTTTTTGTTGAGGTATATTATTATAGGAGAGTGATCTGAAGAAAAGTCGAAAAGGGGTAACACTTTTAACTCGTCTCATTTTAGGTAGAACTTATACACTTGTTTTCCTTTTGGCGTTGATAGTCGGTAGCCCCAGTGGGTTGTGTTTAGCATTGTAGTCACCAGCAGCTAGGAAACTTGTTCCCAATCAGAAAATTGATTTGTTGATATTCTGAATTTTGGAGGACAGTACACAGTGAAATAGTTATATTATCATCCCATCCGGCTTGATGCTGCTTGAAGGTACTCTTTGTTGAATTCTTCCGTAGCAAAATGTTTTATTCTTTTTTTGAATATTTTACCAGTGAGATGTTTTGTGTCATAAAATTTATAACCTGGTATACAAAAAATGTACTTTTTGGTTAGTTCCCGATATGAGAAGTATATCGATTAAATTCGAGAGTAAAAAGTTATTGACTTCTACCTTATGCTGGTTTACACCGATTGCATTCCATTGACAGATTTTCACAAGCTTATTTCTGAGATAGCAGAAGCTGCATGTGCTGATTTTGGTTTCTTATCATTTCTTCGATCATAGTTTGTATTGAACTCATAAACTGGGTCATACATTGAGTGAGCGTTGCTATCATTCCTTCAAAGTTCTGAAGATTTGTCCGGCTACCCATCTGCAGGTCGCCCCTGTGTTAAGCACCCCTGCGTACATTGTCCCTGTGTCGCAATATAAAATTGGCTTCTGTGGTTGTGCAATGACAGGAATATTTGAGCTAACTTGAGTGCGCTGAGGGTCCTTATTCCTAATTTCCTGGTAAACATGGCAACTTCTGTAGTAGGCAGTGTGGTTACCGCCACAATACACTTTCTAGTAGCAATGTCATTTCTGGTCTTGGTACATTTTGATGTAGAGTGTAAATCACCACAGGCAACACATACACTCCGAAGTTTGCAGTAGGATGTAGTGTGCCCGAACTCTTGGCAATTATTAAATTGTACTCGACCATTCCATTTGAGGGGCTCCTCCACCGTAATTCTACGATGCATAAGGTAGCGAAGGTTAAATATGCCAAGTACTTTCCCTTTTTTAAACTTTTCGGTTTCTGGCTCAGGCTCTACGTGAAACAGTGGTTGGGGGATTTTGTTGCGATTAATGACATTGTTACAAAGTAGCACTTGCTGCCACAGCACAATATTTTTATAAGTAGGCTGTGCAGCAGAAATTATAGTTAAGCATAGTTAAACGGTTGTAATTCACAACTGCTTTATCATTGCAAAAGCACAAATAGTTTTAAGAAGTATTGTTAAGGTAGCTCGACTGGCAATGAGTTTTATTACGATAATAAAATCCTATCTTTTCGACTAGTTTATTTTGTTGTGTTTATTAGTGCTTATTACGCAATCCAGAGGTCAGACCAAGCAGGCCCGAAAAACGTAACAATTGGTGTCAGAAGTGGGATTGCGCAATAAAAAAAAAAACAACAACATGCGGTTCCAGCAATTAAGAGTGTCACACCTGAAGAGGGACTTGGAACTGCGAGGACTCTCGACAGCAGGCACTAAGGCAGAGTTGCAGGCGCGGCTACGAGGCGTCATGGAACAACAAAGCCTCAATGTAGAAGACTACCTTTTCTTGGCGGAATCTTGTGAGGAGGCAAGGATGGCCGGGTTCACGGAGAACATCGTCGACAATGTAACCGAAGTCGAGGAAGCACGGGAGAGCAAAGCTATTTCCGGTAGTGAGCCAACATTGGCGGCCATACTGGCAGCGATGGCGGACCAGGAGCAACGTCAATAGGCAGCCAATTAAGTCTTGATGGAAAAACTGGACGCTGTTTCAGGATCAATCGCCGGAAGACTGGAATGAGTTAAAAGGAGTTGGGTGACGTGAAGACGCGCCTTGATGATTCTGACGACAGGATCTTACGACTGGAGTGGCGGGTTGAGGACTTGAGTCTAGACGGCAATAGCGGCGATGGTTACACGGCGCAAGTGCGGGAGGGAGGCAGAATGAAGCTGAAACCGCAGACCTATGACGGAACTGCTCCCTTCAACATCTTTAAGTTGCAGTTTGAGACAGCGGCCAACGGAAATGGCTGGAACGATACGGACAAGGCAGCGGCACTAACCGTCACTTTGAAAGGAGGAGCCGCGGAGGTACTACAAACTATCCCTGCGGCATTACGAGATGATTACACCGCTGTAATGAGTGCGGTAGAACGGAAGTATGGGAGCGAACACATGCTACAGGTTCATTACATGGAGTTAAAGAATCGGAGGCAAGGGCCTGGGGAGACTCTACAGGCATTTGCGGCGGACGTGGATAGATTGGCGCATCTGGCGTACACCGCCGAAATAACAGATAAATTCAAGATACAGGCGTTCGTCTATTGTATACGCGACCCGCAGACTAGAATCTCCATACTAACGGCTCCAAGGAAGGCATTCGCGGATACAGTCAGTAACGCGATAACCCATGAAACAGCAATTTCCATGGTTTTATCGGGACACAGGGTGAAGCAGATGGACGCAGAAGGAGATAACATATTCGAGTCGGTTTGCCGGGCAGTTAAATCCGTTACGAACCCCGAACAGGGTAGAACTACGGTGCGACGAGGTACTTTCCAAGGACGTTGTTTCGGCTGTGACAGAATAGGTCACATGGCACGCGACTGCCTCCAGCGTAAGAAACGCTCAAGATCATGAACCCCGGAGCGGCAAAGTCATTTAAGGTCAATTCAGGACGAAGATACGCTCCCTAACGCTCCGTTAGAGCAAGAGTCGGCTTAGAGGGTCATAAGCCGGCTCCCAAATCGAGTGCCCCCGAAGTCTTTATTTCCAGTTTGACGAGTAAGCTCACTAACCTGACTGTGGAGGGAAGGGTAAGCGGGAGACCACTCACGTTCACTCTGGACACTGGAGCATCGCATTCAATTTTCAGAAGTGATCTAGTTGACGGGAGATGGCAGTCATTGAAAGGAGTTCGATTAACGACTGCGACTGGGGAAGCTGCGCGAGTAACGGGAAAAATAATTGGATCACTTACATTTGGCAATATGACGATGGAGCACGACCTCATAGCTGCAGATATCGTCGGCGAGATTATAATCGGCATCGATTTGTTGCTGAAGCATGGTGTAACACTGGACTTGGAACGACGCTTCCTGAAGTATAACAATATGGAACTGGCACTGGGAGTGGGGGACTCTAACGGAGTCAGTATAAGGCGGATTACTGTAAAGCAGCGACACGTTGCCCCACCGAACTCGGAAGTAGTGGTTTGGGCAGAAGCAATTGGAGATGTTGACGGGAGAAAACTGTGGACGGTAGAAGCATGTAAAGATGCACCAATCTCTGGAATTTTGGTTGGAAAAACTCTGGTGGCTCCGAAAGAAGACGGGAAAATGCCAGTGCAAGTATTGAACCCCACAAGTCACCCAAGAGTCATAAAGAAAGGAGAAACGATTGCCCAATGCTGGGAGGTGTGAATGGTCGTAGAATGCGATTACGGCGGAATGAAGAACCATCAGGAAAGTGATCCGGCAAACGTCTCCGCGATGGAAGCCAGGATACAAGAATGGACCGAGAACCTAACGGGAAGCGAAAGAAAGGAAGCACAATTACTCTTGCGGGAACATTCGTCCATTTTCGCGATCGGACCCAGAGATCGTGGCAGGACCACGATAAAGAAACATCGGATTGATACAGGGGACTCTAAGCCGATTCGGCAGCCGCCAAGGAGAGTACCGCTTGCCAAACGGGACGAGGCAACGAGATGGTTGAAGAAATGCATGAAAACAAGGTGATTGAATCATCTGCAAGTCCCTGGAGCTCCCCAATAGTGATGGTTAAAAAGAAAGATGGAAGTACGTTTTGTGTTGACTATAGGAAGCTGAATGACGTCACCAGGAAGGACAGCTATCCGCTCCCCAGAATCGACGACACATTAGACACACTTTCCGGTGTGGAATGGTTTTCTACGCTGGATCTTCAGAGTGGATATTGGCAAGTGGAGATGGACGAAAATTACAAGGAAAAACGGCTTTCAGCGTGGGCCATGTCTTGTGGCAGTTCCTGGTGATGCCGTTGGGTCTTTGTAACCCACCGGCAACTTTTGAGCGTCTGATGGAACGCGTTGTGAGTGGACTCCATGGGAAGATATGTCTGGTGTACATCGAGGATATAATCGTAATGGGTAAAAGTTATGACGATCACCTGAGGAATCTGCGGACGGTTTTGGAGAGGATAGAAGCGGCCGGCTTAAAGTTGAACGCGAAGAAGTGCTCTTGGTTTCAGACGGAGGTGAAGTTCCTCGGTCACGTAATTACGGCCAACAGAGTGCGCACTGATGACGACAAGATAAGAGCGGTCAAGGAATGGCCGCGACCGACCAATCTGCAGGAACTGCGAAGCTTCGTCCGGCTATGCACGTACTATCGGCGATTTGTCCCCGCATTCGCGGACATAGCAGGTAGCCTTCATGAACTGACACGAAAGAACCAGAGATTCGTATGGAATCAGGAGCAGGGAGACGCGTTCCGGCTTAGAATTAGAAACTCTGTTCAGCACCAATCCTGTCGTACCCGGAGAAAAATTTATACTGGATACAGACGCTAGCGGATTTGGTATAGGGAGTGTTCTTTCACAGGTCATCGGCGATGAGGAAAAGGTGATTGCTTTCTTTAGCAAAACACTGTCCAGGTCGAACAGAAATTACTTTGTGACGAGGAGGGAGCTTTTGGCGGTAGTGGAATCAGTTAGACATTTCCATAAATATTTATACGGGCGGAAATTCCAGCTGAGAACATGGTTATTACGATTTAAGAATCCAGAAGGTCAGATTGCACGCAGGATCGAACAACTCCAGAGTTATGATTTCTCTATTGAACATCGCAAGGGAAGACAGCATGGCAATGCGGATGTCCTATCACGCCGCCCCTGTGCAGCAGAGTGCACACATTGCAGTAAATCCGAACATGGCGAAACAGTGGTAAATGTCCACCGCCTAGGTGTGCTACCTTATGAGGAGTGGTCTCTTGACAAAATACGGGCTGACCAGAATCATGACGTTGATTTAGCGGTCCTGATGGCAGCTATGGAGCAGGGCAGAAGGCCTACGTGGGAAGAGATAGCAGGAGAAAACCCAATAGCGAAGGCGTACTGGGCACAGTGGCAGAGCTTAATACAGGAAGACGGTTGTCTACTTCGGATCTGGGAGAACAGAATTCCCCAGATATTAAAGGCCTATCATGATGACACGAGTGGAGGGTGTATCAAAGACGGTCGAGAAAATCAAGGCGAGGTTTTATTGGATCGGATGCCAGGAGTCAGTGGCAGAGTGGGTTCGTACTTGTGATCGTTGCAGCAAGGCGAAGGGACCTCAAACTAGAAGCCGTGGAAAGATGTACCAGTATAACGTGGGTGCACCATTTGACCGGGTAGCAATAGACGTGGCCGGACCGTTTCCTACTAGTGAAGCTGGTAATAGGTTTCTGCTAGTAGTTGTCGACTACTTCAGCAAGTGGCCAGAAGTCTAAGCCATCCCGAATCAGGAAGCTAAGACAGTCTCCGGAGTGTTGATTGAAAACTGGATATCCCGATTTAGAGTCCCTTTGGAGCTGCACTCGGACCAAGGTAGAAATTTCGAGTCTAGATTATTTCAGCAACTATGCGCAATGCTGGGGATAAAAAAAAACACGCACAACGCCGTTTCATCCGCAGTCAGACGGTATGGTCGAGCGTTTTAATCGCACGATAGTGGAACATCTCCGAAAGATGTAGCGCACATCGCAACGCTCTTATTGGCCTACAGATCCGCAGCACACGACACAACGACGTATTCCCGGCGAAGGTGTTCTTCGGCTCGGATCTGAGGCTGCCAGCTTATCTACAGTTTGGCGTAAATTCTACAGAGCAGCTTGGAGTAGACGAATTCGTAGCTATAAAACGAAGGGAGTTGGACGAAATCCGTCAGGTCGTGAGAGACAGCACCCTCCTAAGGAGCAAGAAGATGAAAGCAAGGTACGATCTGCGAGCAAACTCCAAGGTCTTCGAGGAAGGCGACTTGGTTCTGCTCTACAACCCGCAACAGAAGAAAGGGTTGTCCCCAAAGTTACAAAATCAATGGGAGGGACCATACATAGTCATAAAATGGATCAATGACGTGGTGTACAGGATTCGAAAGCACCCAGGAAACACAGGGAAACTCAAAGTAGTGCATCTGGACAGATTGTCGGTTTACGGGAGCAGATAAACGTTATTGTTCGGGACGAACAAATCTAGGTGGAAGGTAGTGTTACAAAGTTGCACTTGCTGCCACAGCACAATATTTGTATAAGTGGGCTGTGCAGCAGAAATTATAGTTAAGCATAGTTAAACAGTTTTAATAATCAACTGCTTTATCATTGCAAATGTACAAATAGTTTTAAGAAGTATTGTTAAGGTAGCTCAACTGGCAGTGAGTTTTATTACGATAATAAAATCCTATGTTTTCGACTAGTTTCTTTTGTTGTGTTTATTAGTGCTTATTACTCAATCCAGAGGTCGGACCAAGCAGGCCCGAAAAACGTAACAATATTAATAATTGAGCGAGCTACGAATCCTACGAATATCTGATTCTAGTCTCTTTATAACAATTGTAAGGACCTTGCTACTTTTGAGCTGATAAGTATGTATAGTAGTTTTTGTTTTCTGTGTCGTGGTTTTTCAGAACGACCCTTCAATTACCCTCACTATATATTTGAATTTTTTATTATTTTATATTACCTTTAACGAGCGGGATGACGTGGAAACTTGTTGAACCAATGAGCTCTTTAAGCTTGTTGACTTACTTATTAGAGTAAATTTCACGCAAATAAATGGGGAGGTAGTTTAAATTGAAGTTTTGGTGCATCTGTATCCTATACACTTTGAAGTAAGGCGAAGCGGTTGTTGCTTGATAGTTGGGTCTCACCAGTTTTAATAGTTTTTGGATTGTTAGTTTGATAGCAGTTGATCGTGGACTTAGCTCTATCTATCTAGACCGGTTTCTGTTGCTCCACTGTTGGGTTATTAGCTAAATTTTCTGCTTGGTGATTTAAACAATTTGTTGGTGTGAGAGTTTACATTATTAAAAGTGTACTTTGCTTTAGCACGGTCAGGCGAGTGAGACAGAGGCATGTATTGAACTTGGGTACACTCTTGAAATTATTTGTCCATTGCACTTTCTTAACAATTTTAACCGGTTAATGGACGGCAATGGAAGAATTCAGCAGCGAGCTAGTTTTTTTCATGCGAAAAAATCTTTGATAAAAACATTTATAACGACTGACCAGCCGTTATTAGAGTTCCCTTTAAAGATTATCTCTGTATATTAATCGGTTAGAACATTTACTAATTGTTCAATGCAACCAATATTTGGTGGGTTTCAAAGTAAACAAGACTTTTTTAAAATAAGAATAACAAAAGGTTATTTTAGGAAAACTGATTTATTTTATTCAAAATATTTTCTTTCCGACTAAATATAGCGATTTGCACGGTCTACATGCATGTGAAATGAGTATTTGACATAATCGTCTTTTAAGTTGTTGGTACAAGGCTTTTGAATAGTTAATATTTTCACAAAATGCATTCCTTTCATCGGAAATTTTTTTTTTAGAAAAAGTAAAAGACGCACGGTACCAAATCGGGCATATAAAGGGAATGTTTTGCCAGTTTAGTTGCCAATAGATGGTCACAATAGAATCAATAATATAAATATTTTTATTTAAGGGTCCTGTTTACTTTTACAACTACAAATTACAACTACTATTGCGAGAAAAACAACAACAAGAACATTTAAAAGCCAATAAAGCCAACAAAAATGCACAGAGGGACTGAATTCACTCACAGTTTTTCACGACGGTGATCACGTATTTGGATTGGCAAAGAAGTTGCTGAATATTTATGTCCTCACGCCGTTTTTATACCGCCTATACCCCTCATGAACATTGCCATAAATCTGGTTCATTAATGGAAACGTTGCGGTAAAAGTTTTATTAAGTATAAAACAAAACTTAATATTAGCTATTTGTTCGATGCTCATTTTTGTACCCCAAGTACAAACATACTATCGCTTCCAACGCAATAGCTGCGCTTCTGTTAGTGCAAATGATAGAAATTGGACAATTATTTTTTAGCATGTTAATTTTCCATGGTCTAATGTGATTGTCAAAATTATATTTTTAAGTTTTCAGACAACTAACTAAAAACCAGTAAGGCCATCAGTATCTTAGAAACAGATATTCCATTCATTGCAATATCCAAAATATGTATATTTACTGATTCTATAATTCATATAAAGGTGGGTGATCGCATACTATCTTTAAATGGGAAAGACGTAAGGAACACTACAGAGGAACTTGTTATTGAACTAATAAGAGATGCTGGAATCAAAATTAATTTGGAAATTCAGACATTTGACAAGGTAAGATTACACCAACGAACATCAACGTAATAAGAAGTAGCAGCGACTGCAGAACGAATTAATATATTTTCTCCCTCATGTTCCAAACTACGTCGGCATCAAAATAAAAAGGATGAATTGCGAGAAACTTCACAATTTTGTAATGGATTTTACACACATGGGCATACATACATATGTGTGTATGTATGCTCATATGCGAAATAAAAACAAAGAAGATGGATGCACATTTGAAAAAAAGAATTATTTCAACTTTGAATTGAAAACGTGACGCCTTATGCTGCTTTCGCTTTCTATGAGTAGCCAACATTCTCAATCAGAATAAGACTTTCTTCAATTTATTATATTTATATAATTATATATAATGCAACAAATCTTTCAAAATCTGTAAAAATTTTAGATGATTTTAGAATTGCTTATTCAGGGTGTTTTGAGGATGTGCAAGGAAATAATAAAACATTATTTTTTATTTTCGTCATTTAATTTTATGAAGACAAAAAAATAAAAAAAAATTCACGTCAATAAAAAAAAATTATGGGAGTCGAACCCAGGTCCGAAGGCATCGAGGTTAGCTTGCTAATTACCACGAAGAAGAAAACCAAAATCTTGTTATTGATTTATAAACAGATTAACAAAAGAAACTGTTTGTTGGATTTGGGTTGGTTTTCTGGGTGTTCAACTCAAATCTTCAAAATTGAATAATTTAATTTTATAATTTTTTCTTATTTAGAAGATTTACGATTTTCGTCTAAGCGTAAGCGTCTTATTTCATTTCAAAACCACATACTATTTTATGAAATCGAATACACATACAATTTCATATGTGAATTGTTACCGGTTTTGAAAGTTTTGTTTTATTATAATAATAATATAAATATAATAAATAAAATAAAGTCTTCTTTGTATTAAGTATCTTACCCACTACTTGCAGGCGACCCAAAAATGAGAGCATCATCCGAAATCATAAAGTGAATCCATTTTCTTTGTTTTTATTTTGCATATAGCATACATACAGACATATGTGTGAATGGCTTTGTATGTAAAGTTAACAACAAAAAATTCCAAACTGGGAAGTTTGTCGCATTTCATGATTTATAGTTTGTCACAGACTTAACTTGGAAAATGAGCTATTACTTCTTATTACATTGATTTTCTTTGAAATCACATATTTTGTAAGAAGTAGTTGTTTCATTTCTTAGTAAGAACACTTTACAATTTTTATATACTTTAAATACATGGCATTCACTAGTTTTTATATATTGTTTAATATTCGCCCAATATAAATCGAACAAATTAGATATCTTTATTATATGTGTATATAATATATATTTTATTAATCTTATAATGACAAAGTTGTGTTAGTTACTGGAAGAAAGGCTAATACATAGATATTAATAAGCTAATACAACGATGAAAGGGAGTTACGAGTTGCGATTAAAAGGATTTATTCCCTTTAACCAAATAAAATTCTTAATTACAAAAAGATATATTCTCTGTTCAATAAAATCGTTTATTCAGCCGCGTTAAGAACTTTACTTCTTAAAGGTTGATATGCAACTGCAACTTTTAAATACATAATAAAAAGATCTTAAATCTACCACAACGAAAATGCTTACTTGTTATTTAAGTCCCTTAGAACCATTGCTACGCGCTTAGCTTGAGCTTATCTCAAAAGTTTGGTATTTCATTATATAAAAAAATTGAGGATTCATTCACATAAACAAATCTCAGTATTTGAACTATACACTTGTTTCAGCTGCGTTCGCTATTTTAGCGGACGTCGCTGAATCTACATTTAGTGTAGCACTGGTAATGGGTTGTCATCATATATGAATCGACATCCCCCCCCCCCCCTTAGATTTCGAATACCTTCGAAATTCTACAAATTTTAAAACTTTTCTTATAAGTAAGTATATTATAATTATGGTAAGTACAATATAAAGTATATAAAATTTAGTATTAACATGTTTATCTTCAAAAATGTTCTTAATTTCATCCAAATTAGTAATATTCAGTGGTTTTGGTATTTCAGTTAGATTTTCAGATAAGATATTTAAATTTGGTACCACAACAGTTAAGTGGCTTTCAAATCTTTTTAATCTAAAATTTTCAATAGAGATTTCACATCCTTCAAATCTTACAAAATAATTGCACTTCAATTTGTATGAAAAATTATTACATTCACTAAACAAAAGGGTGTCAGCATATATTAACAATACATTTCCGATATCAATTTATTGTATTAATTTTTCTATAGATTTTACTTTCTTACAACTGTAACAATTGTTATTTAATATATTAGATATGCAAACATTTGCTCTTTCCATTTTTGAAATATCATTTTCATCATTAACTATGTATGTTTTATTTTTTATGCTCACAATTCTAATTGCTGAACATTTTTATTGTGTATTGGTAAAATTGTTTTTAAAATATTCATTAATAAAATTTAGGATTAATATTACAAATAAGATTACATCATTTTTAAAAAATATCAAACTACATTTTAAATATTTCTCTTTATGACTTTCAATATCATAAAAATCTATTTCTTTATTAGTAATTTTTCTCTTTTATTTAAATTATTATTAACAGAAAGTTATTATACTTGTTAATTGCAAAGCTTTCTTAAATGGTCTTGGCATAAGTCTGATTAAACATTTTCTTGTGTGAATCAAGGATTAATCCAATATCTTTTCAATAGGTTTGCAAATCATCATTTATTTTAATTTGTTTATTCATATTGTTGACTAAATTGTATTGATTTATATCTAACTTCTTAAAATGTTAATTAATACTCTGTCTGTTTTCGTCACATAAATTTCCGAATAACCAGTTTATTGGTCTTCCGCCTATATTCATTAAAACTCTTTTCTGTCTGGTGTGAATTAAAATTGAAGTCATTCGGTGTTCAAGCTCGCTTATTTCTTTATTAAGCCCAAAAATGAACCATCCGTTTTTAATTTCGAAGCTATTTGATATGCTGGCTTTGAATTTCTGTATTTCTGCTAAATCAATGAAGTGTATTAGTTTTCAAAATTTTTGTATTACTTTTTTATTACTTTTTATTACTGTTTCAATCTTATCAACAAAAACTGCCGGCTGAATCGATGCCGCAAACATTATAAGCATTGTTATTAGGACTGTTACCTGAAATTATTTTTAAAGGTATTTTAATTTGTGCTATATTTATATTGTTTCGGTTATTAGAGTTATATTTTAAATATATTTTGGCTATCTTTTGTCTTTGGGCTTTTGGATTCTTTATATATATATATATATATATATATATATATATATATATATATATATATAATGGGATTATTGTAATTTGGTACACGTTTTCTCTTTGAATTAAGTCTGTCAATCGCTTTGGCTTTTCTTTGATTTGAATCCTGTGCTATTTTTTCAAGATTCAAGTTTAGTTGATTAATAAAGTCGATTGGTTTATGTTTTGTGGTTGAATGAACTAAATCATTATAAACACCTATTGCCCTGATTGCTAATTCTTCAAAATCACCATTTTCATTTTCTCTTTTTAATATTCGTATGTGTTTTAATAGGGTTGAATGCAATCGTTCAATCCTATTTGCTGTATGCGAATTTGGCGTTGTAAAGTGTTGTTTAATACATTTTTCTCTGGAGAACATGTCTATTAACTAATTTTTAAATTCATTGTCCATAATCAATAAAGTTGGCTTGCCTAAAAATGCTATTCTTTCTTCTAACTTCATGATCACTAATCATGATTTTGTCATGTATTTTATGAATGCTACCTAATTTTGTAAATCTGTCTATTGATGTTAAAAAATATGTTCTTTGTACTTCAAATATGTCAATATGAACAAGTTCTTTTGGTGTTTGTGGAGTTTCGGTATGATTAAAATATTTCTTAAACGCTTTTCGATCATATTTGTTTTCTACAACTATTTATAAAACGATTTATGTATTTTATTAGATTGGAATAAACATATTTATCTTTTCTTTCTTCGTCGATTTCCAATATCCCCCTGTGATTTGTATTTTTATGTATATTTTCAATAATTTGTAATGCGTTCACTTCGTTCAAAAGATCTTTTGCTAATTTAGAACATTTCGTAAATTTTAAACTTTGGTTATTACTAAGTAAATTCAAATCAACTTTTCTTGCATAAGGTTATATTTTCTTTCTTGTATTTCTGAATAGATGTCTATTGTTCCCTTCTTTAGGTTTTCCCTAAATAAATTGGTTAAGTATTCGTCACTGTTTAAGTCATTCTCAGCTATATACAGAACTTTATATTTATTAAATAAAAGTTCCATTTGTTTATCTTTTCTTTTCATGATTCTAATTTGAGTTTTATATTTATTAACAATTGTTTCACTGATTTCAAAATGTTCGTTCAATTTTCTTGTGCACTATGAATGTTTTCGATTTCAAATAAAGATTTTAACATTTTAATAAGATTTTCCCCATTGTTTAAAATAATTTCAGTAGCACTGTCAATTTTTTCTATTTTGCTTAGAAAGTCTGCTATCTTATTATTCTTCCCTTTTAAATATTCTACATGGGATAAACATATTTATCCTTTCTTTCTTCGTCGATTTCCAATATCCCCCTGTGATTTGTATTTTTATGTATATTTTCAATAATTTGTAATGCGTTCACTTCTTTCAAAAGATCTTTTGCTAACTTAGAACATTTCGTAAATTTTAAACTTTGGTTATTACTAAGTAAATTCAAATCAAGTTTTCTTGCATAAGGTTATATTTTCTATCTTGTATTTCTGAATAGATGTCTATTGTTCCCTTCTTTAGGTTTTCCCTAAATAAATTGGTTAAGTATTCGTCACTGTTTAAGTCATTCTCAGCTATATACAGAACTTTATATTTATTAAATAAAAGTTCCATTTGTTTATCTTTTCTTTTCATGATTCTAATTTGAGTTTTATATTTATTAACAATTGTTTCACTGATTTCAAAATGTTCGTTCAATTTTCTTGTGCACTATGAATGTTTTCGATTTCAAATAAAGATTTTAACATTTTAATAAGATTTTCCCCATTGTGTCAAGTTTTTCTATTTTGCTTAGAAAGTCTGCTATCTTATTATTCTTCCCTTTTAAATATTCTACCTCAAACTCATATTCTCCAAGCATCAATTTCCATCGTATAATTCATGATTAGGTTCTTTTAAAGAATATAACCATTTTAATAGATGATGATCTGTTTAACCTAGAAACTTTTTCCATAAAGTTATGATCTGAAATATTTTATAGCCAATCGGATTTGCGGTAAGTGAATAATTTTTTACAAAAACCTGTTACTCCAAGGAAAGATTTGATTTCTATAATTGTTTTGGGTAACTGTAGATTGTTTATTTTTTTTAATTTTTTCTTGTTTTGGCTTAATTCCGAGTGTTGTAATAATATGTCCTAAAAATTCGGTTTGTTTTGCCAAAAGATTACACTTGGTTATTTGCACTTTTAAATTAAATTCATTAATTTTGATAAATATTTTTTCCAAATTTTCACTACTACCTTTTCACGGACAACAAATACTCGTATATGCTGTTTTTTCTTGAGCGTATAGGAGAAAAGAAAGAATGTGAGAATCCCCAATAATTATCTACTACATATTCACAGCGCATTTGCTTCGAGTAAGAAGGACGATTTCGCGGTATTTATTGTAAATGTGTACTCAGTATGTCATCGTGACCGTTTTAATTGACAGCGTACAATTCCCATACGATGATCGCACGGTCGCGTGCCTAAACCCTAAATATTTTGGAACGATGTATATGATATACGTTCGTATAAGTATATATTTTTTTTAAGTAGTAATTATTTTTTTTAGCCTAATTAGGTCGAATAACAATTTAATAAAATACACTAGTTTAAAAAATAAAATTTTTTTCATGTACATTTGATGAGAGGTTACTTTTCTTATGCATTTTCATCTGCTGAATTCGAAAATCAAGGTTACATTTTTTTCATGGAATAGTTTTTGAGATATTGTAATTTTTGTATTTTTTCGACCTTTTTTCACGTGATAAATCATATCTCGGGCTTTTTTTACGCGAAACGTCTATTGGATAAGTAAGACCCAAGAATTTTATGATAGCTTTTTGGAGGAATCTTTTTGATTTTGAACATCAGTCCTTGATGCCATACCTTATCAAATGTTTGAGACACATCAAGGAATATTGCAGAGTAAAACTCCCCAAGTTCAAAAGCTTATCTTATTTCATTTGTAATTCGATTCACTTGCTCAATAGTTCTGTGCTTTTCTCGAAAACCGCATTGGTGTTGCGGTATTACGCTATGTTCATGAAGAAAAGCAGATAGTTTATTTAGTAGTAGTTTCTCAAACAATTTGGAAAGACAAGGGAACAGGTTGATAAGTCTATATGATGCCGGCAGCGTTGCGTCTTTAACAAGTTTAGCTATCAAACATATCTGATACTTCTTTTATGCATTCGGTTAGTAACAGATTTCCAAAATTGCGATAAAAAGCTTACAGGGAAATGCAGATGCAGAATCTGGTAACTGTTTTAGCATTTTCGGGGTAATATTTTCGAACCCAGGTTTTTTTTTTTTTTGATTCAGTTGTTGAATATATTTGGCTGTTTCAGGAAGGGAAACTTTAATAGACTGAGAAATCTCAGTACTGCAAGGTAAAGCAGGCAATGCAAAAGAGTTTGTAGCCATATTGGGCTGAAATACGTTGCATAGATGTCGTGCGTAGCAGAGTACTTTTCTTTATCGCTTTTAGCCCACGTGCCGTCGGGTTTTTTAGAGGTTCTACACCTTCCATTGGAGCCTTAAAGTTTTTCGATGATTTTCCACGGGGAATACCTTTCGGTGGAATTTGGGGTTACCTTCTTCAGGTACTCTTTAAGGTTTTTATCCTCTTCCTAAGAGGATCTTTAAAAGCCCTTTTGGCTGCTTTAAGATTGTATTTAGATATGGGTGAGCGATGGGTCTGCCATTCTCGGCGCAGCCGTCTCTTCTGTTCTAAAAGTTTTTTCTATTTGGCTATTTGTACAGGCATACTTGCACATTTTAGAAGTATTTTTTGGCGTTGCCACTACGGCTGCAGTCGTCAGCATGGAGCTAAAAATTTGAATATTATTATCTATATCATCTGCATGTTTTACCTGAACTCTTGTAGAGATATGACTACAAATATACTTTTTGTATTTTAACCAATCGGCTTGGTTGATCCCTAGGCGAAACAGTGGATTTTTATATTCTGGCTATGCATAAAGGTTGGTTAATACAGGCGAGTGATCAGAGGACAGATCGACAGTGGTTTCCGCTGATACTAAATACTTATTGATATTTTTAGAAATAGCAACATCAATAAGATCATTCCTGTGGGCCTGCTGGCTAATAAGTGGGCTGTGTTGGTGATACAAAATCGAGCTTACTCTGTCTGTTACTTATTACAGTTGTCGACTTTTGGATTAATAAGGCCCAAGTGTTTATGTTTCGCAATAAAATCAGTTTGTGCATGTCTGTGCAGAACAACGATGTAACATTGAATGTTTCTTCATTACCATAACTTTACAACTAAATATTGTAACATTCCACATACAGACTATCTATTCTTCAATAATATATATTATGACAGATACACACACCAGGAAAAGTAGCCCATTCAACTGCAAGTAGAACTTCTCAAAGCAAAAAAAAAACAATTTATCTTTCAATTATAATTGCGTCAAAAGGATTTACTACAACTCTATCAACTAATGAAGGTAGAATTTGGCACGACAAATTGTCATACCATTTTGAAAATTTGTAGCGATTGACTATCCAGGAAAGTTTCGACTTGTATCTGTACAGACTTATTCCAAACGTATTTAATTGCTACAATTAAATATTGCAACAAATTACTAACAACAAATGTGAACGATGCCATCAGTCTAGGTAATTTGAATGATTGTACTTTGACGAAAGCAAACAAGAACTTAGGTTCCAATACCCAAACTATACGAGGTGTGATAAAAAAGAACCGTTATTGTCTGATCAAAAAATAAAGTATTTATTTATTCATCAACAACTATCTTGTCCCCTATAAAGTAATTCCCCTCAGATATAATACACTTATGCCAGCGTTTTTTCCAATCCTCGAAACACTTCTGAAACGATTTTTTTGGTATCGCCAACAGCTCCTGTTTCGATTTTTCTTTTATCTCCTCAATCGTAGCAAAACGCTTTCCTTTCATCGGTGTCTTCAGTTTTGGAAAGAGGAAAAAGTCAGCGGGGGCCTAGTCCGGTGAATACGGTGGTTGAGGCATGATAACCGTTTTGTTTTTGGCCAAAAAATTACGCACAAGCATCGATGTGTGAGCTGGTGCGTTATCATGGTGCAAAATCCATGATTGGTTTTTCCACAATTCTGGGCGCTTCTGACGAATTGCTTCTCTCAAACGGCGCATAACTTCAAGGTAGTATTCCTTGTTGTCTGTACGACCTTGTGGCAAGAAATTATGATGCACCACGCCATTGCAATCAGCAAAACCTTTACGTTCGACCGAACTTGACGTGCTTTTTTCGGTCTTGGCTCATCTGGACGTTTCCATTGGGATGATTGGGCTTTGGTTTCAATGTCATAGCCATACACTCACGATTCGTCACCAGTTATGATATTTTTGAGGAAATCTGGATCGTCGTTGACGATGTTCAACAGCTCCTGAGCGATGTCCATGCGACGTTGTTTTTGCTCAAAATTTAGCAATTTTGGAACAATCTTCGCTGCCGCACGTTTCATGCCTAAAACATCCGTAAAAATTGCTTGGCATGAGCCGAACGATATGCCAACATCATCAGCAACCTCTCTGATAGTGATTCGACGATTATCCAAAATCATTTTCTTCACTGCGTCAATGTTTTCATCGGTTGTTGACGTGCTCGGGCGACCAGGACGAGCATCGTCATTGACATCTCCTCGGCTTTCCATAAACCGGTTATACCACAATTGAACTTGTGTTCTGCTCATAGTAGACTCGCCAAAGGCCACAGTCAACATTTCAAATTTCCTTGCGCATTTAATTTCATTTTTTACACAAAACTGAATACAGTTTCTTTGATCCATTTTTTTCGCATAGTACAAAATCGAAGAGCACACCAAAACACGACTAACCTTTTTATCTGTCAAAAACAAACTGACAATCCAAAATGGTTGGTATTGCCAACATATATAACAGACATGTGTACAAACATAAAAAAAAAATGCGAACATCGAACATACGTAACTCACGAAAAGATGAAAATAACGGTTATCTTTTGATCACACCTCGTATACAATAGACTGTCTGAAGTGTGGTTGTGGGAAGTGCTTGCAGTAAGTTGTTAAGCGCAGTGTTTCTCCAGTTAGTGCCACTCGAACTGGGAATCCACGACGAAATTAAGGTAGTACCAAAATAACCAAAACTATGGATTATTGATCAAATATGTGGAGAAAATTATCCCGCGTTTCAAAAAATATATGGATTCATAATGCACAAAAATCAAAGTTTGAATAAAAGAGTATATAAGGTGAAAATAGGCTGACGACTTTTGCGGCTTCTACTGTAATTATGTGGGAAGTTAAATTTCAACAATTAAAAATTATAGGACAATATTTAAACGATTTTATATCCTCCATACAAAGGACATCGAAGAAAAATTAATGAAGCAGTAGTTGCAATTAAACTTTCAACAGATTTCTAACCACAATCCTGGAAATAGATCCATAAGTTTAAGGTTGTGATGTATGCTCGTATGTAGTTTGACTTCTTATAATCGATATTCCACTGTATTAATTTCAAAACAATTCAACCTCGATTCAAATGGAATTCCAGTTCTTTGAGTAAACGGATAAAACGATGCAGTAACTGTTCTAGATCACATACCGCTAATTATTATGCATGCCCGATGTACAGCGAAGGAAGGCAAAAAGAGCGGTTCCTCCAAACTCAATAACATACACTAATACAGTTCATACAAGTACATCAGTTTTTAAGAATACTATAGCCCAATTTCATATACAACCAAATATTTCCTATTCCACTATACTTAAAAACGCTGGTAACAAAGAAGCCAATCCACCCACCCACCAAAGAAAAATGCTTATAACTCTGATACAGACTCTAACCCATTTCATGACTAGCATACAAAATATACAGCAGGAAATTATGTGCAGCTGGTGAGAATTTCTTCAATTGCTTACTGCTAACAAATGAACAAATTAAGAAACAGTAATTGGAATGCCAATGGATTTAAATAACTCAAGCTTGAACTTGAATAGTATACGAAAGAATAACAAATAGACATTATACTACTTTCAGAAGGACATCTTACCAACAAAAATAAGTCGAAATCTAATGGATATCTGCTCCTTGATATAAAATATCCAAACGGTAAAAATCGAAAAGGATCTGGAATATGGATACAAAATCGGCTAAAACATTTTGTGCTAGAAAATTTTTGCAAAGATTAACTTCAAGTAACTTCTATCTGCTTAATTAATTGAAATGAAAAAATATCAAGATCAGCAATATGCTGCTCTCCAACATTTAAGATACTATTTAACCAACAAAGTTTTTTAACCCATTTTCGGCTGCTGGTTGATTTTTCCACCAGTCAATTTTATCAAATTTCAAAAAATATTTCTTACCTTCTATGCAAACTAAAAGATGAAGAAAGGAAAGGTGTCAAAATATAGTTTGATTGGTTGATTGGTATGATTGGTTTCAAAAAATGAATCACTTGTCGCGCTTGACTCCTTTGCACCTGGTTCTCGCTTTTTTTAGACACCTTTTTTGGACTTTTTAATTAAATTATAATGAATATTAAAATTAAAAAAATTAAATATCGAATGATGAGGAATTCATTCCAAAGGTTCAAATTTCTAAACATTCATCCCCTGGGCATTTATTGTCAAATTTTTATGTAATTTACCACTCTATTCTTACTCAGTCACAAAACTCAACACAGGCACAGCTGCCAGCCGAGTATCAATAGAGACTCAGAGCTATTCACAGAGAAAATTGAAAGCCTTCTAAGTGACATATGAGATTTTTATAGAGACATAGCAGGTCACAGCGAAATAAAAAGAAATCATTTATTTCATTAAATTTAATAATTTATTTTAATCACACTAAGAATTAATATGTATATGTATATATATATATATATATATATATATATATATATATATATATATATATATATATATATATATATATACATATATATGTATATATATATATATATATATATATATATATATATATATATATATATATATATATATATATATGTATATATATATATATATATATATATATATATATATATATATATATATATATATATACGCGTCACATAAAAAATAATAATTTTATGAAGCCGACCACTGGCTCCAATTGAAACGCACTGTTATTTTGTTTAAGTAATTTATTTTGACAGCGATTCGTTCTATCCAAATGCGGACTGCCGAATAATAAAACGTTACACATATTTATAGCCTAGAATAAACATAAGCATAGCCTAACTTAGCCGCTACCCTAAAACTGCTGACATGACTGTTCCCACAATGGCTAAGTCGCCAGTGCACTCGCTGCTGCTCTGCCGGATGTGCCGGCACTACGTCGGCACGTACTTAGTGATTGTAAGTTGATCCTCTTATTATTGTCAGGTGGTTCGTGGCAACGCTGCGTGATAATTCCTTCCCCTTTTAAGGTCTGCGTCCCGCAGATCAAAGTGTGATTGGAAGGATCGAGGTGGCTTCATAGGTAGTCCTGCGACGTTAGGTTGTTCCTCCAGCGACTTGATCGGTGGTATACTGAGCTTCTTTGTGACGACGTGCCATAGTGCCATGAAACCAGAGTTAAAATAACGATTTCCGAAATTAGGTAAACCCCAAGCGTAGCTTTCAAACGACCAAGGCGTTTGATATTCTCGATGCTCAGTTCGTGTAAGTAATCAATGTCCACCTTTAGTCCTTGATTGGTGACATTTGCCAGAACAGGTGGAACTGCTTGTAGGTGCGAGATACTTCTGCTATTGAACGGTTGGTTTCGAATAAATATAGTTTCGTTTGTTAACTGGATTACGTTAGTACCCTCGATGAGGGTTGTTGTGATCTCGCTTGCGATTTGGCCTTTAAAATTGGTTAGAAGATTGTACTCCCGGTAAGCATTTCGATTACCTCCTCCTTGTTTGTACGGAACTGACATTTGGCGTGACCTCCTTTTAAAATTCGGGGTAAGCAGTTATCTTCAGGAATCCTTTGTAATACCTTTTCCTCACAAACGGTCGAGTTGATAATTGCGAGGCATTTGTTCTTTAAACCGTATGTCTCCGACTGGCTCACCAGCATTTGTGAGAATTCCAAATCAATTTGTTTACCTTCAATTATTGCGGCTCTGGTTATAAGAAGATGATACTTTGCCGTGTTTAATTTCGGCATTGCCAGGACGTACAACAAGAGGGAACTATTTGTATATACTGAAGGCTTTCCAAACTCGATCGCCTCTATAGCATTTTGATAAGGAAGCGTCTCTATTTCTGCCAGGATTTGGTTTATTTCTTCTTTGTCCAGCAAATTTCCGTTTACGATTCCGGTCTTGGCCATCTGACAAGCCCGAACAATTTCACTGACTTCAGCTCTTATAACGAGTAGCTTGTTCAGAAAGTCTCCCTCAACTTGGTCTTCTCTGGTATCTTTTGATATAATGTAGATCTTGTCGACTATCTGGTTCACTTTCTTCAACGTATAGAAATGAAAAGTTTCTCGTTCACCTTATATTGGTGGTTATTGTTCCCAATTTTGTTGTCCTCGCTCTTGAGTATAGAGTTCCAATCGGCAGCATCCGGCGAGCCTGCGATCCACTTCCAGGCGGAGCCTATCCAATCTATCGACCGAGTTCTTCTTGAACCTCTTGCTCTTAATTCATCCAGTCGATTCATTATCCACCTAAAGTGATATTCGTATACGAGTTTTTTATCGTTGCTTTGCATAGTGGAGTTGGCCGTAGATGAAATGTTTAGAAGTAAGTCCCAGTATGTATTCAAATCCACGATGTGTACGAGTTTGAAACAACCGTTTATAACCCATCCATCTCCGTCGCGAACTGATACTATTGCGGATTGTTAGCTGAAAACCTGGAAACTATGTGCAGCAGCTATTGTTATGAATAGTCCTAAACTGTAATAAGAAAAATCTGTATTAATATTATAACTCCCTTCCCCCTTTTTTTATTACATTACTCGTATAAATGTAAAGACAACACTATCAATGATAGTATGATAACACTGTTCACTGTACACTGAAATTTCTGGTACAAACGTGAAAACCATATGGTTGTGTTTGAATGAGCCCCCTGAGTACTAATCCATCGATGAAAGTGCCAACTTGGCTCATTGGGAAAATTTTATGGCGTTTTGTTTGAATTTCGGTCAATTAGTGAATTTTTTACCATTTAAGCCCATTTAAGTCGCTATTCCTGTATTCAAAATTTCTTTCGTTATTTTTATACGGCTCGCAATTACTAGTTCTACCATTAGAACGCACATTTCAACTGAGAAAATCAAAATTTTTAGCCTATTTTCATGATTTTTGCCCATTTTTCATCGATTTTCCCCATTTTTTGCTGTTTTTATGCGCTTTTTCGGATGATCGGTGTTCGAATGTCGTTGAAAGTGCATTTCATGCATCACCACCAAGATCACTTTGAGCGTCAGTTGCCGTCTGAATCAGACGAGCATGGTGAACGTTTCCACCAGGTATCAGCACAGTTGGAACACTGGTACAGTGGAAAAAAATTAGATTCACTTTTGGCAGATCTTTGCTGGAATCTGTTAATGGAATTGGAGGATAACGAATGATATTCCATTGAATAATTCTATATTTCAATTGCCAATTTAAAATTAATTACATTAATACGGAGAAACACGCATTTCCATTCATTTTTATACCGAAAAAATGTATTCAAAAAATTTAATTAAATCAATAAAAAACGCGAAAATCATCCGAAAAAGCGGAAAAAGGATGGTTTCTGTATTTAAAAAGTGTGTTGAGTTGCTTGAAATGGCAATAATATTGCATAGTATATTATAAAAAGGAAAAACTGTAAGAACTATATCGATAAGTTTGCGCAAGAACTACAAAAAAGCGCATAAAAACAGCAAAAAATGGGGAAAATCGATGAAAAATGGGCAAAAATCATGAAAATAGGCTAAAAAATTTGATTTTCTCAGTTGATATGTGCGTTCTAATGGTAGAACTAGTAATTGCGAGCCGTATAAAAATAACGAAAGAAATTTTGAATACAGGAATAGCGACTTAAATGGGCTTAAATGGTAAAAAATTCACTAATTGACCGAAATTCAAACAAAACGCCATAAAATTTTCCCAATGAGCCAAGTTGGCACTTTCATCGATGGATTAGTACTCAGGGGGCTCATCCAAACACAACCATATGGTTTTCACGTTTGTACCATTTTACAACTTGAACAGTGTAATTATAATTTTACTTAAACTAAGATTTAATTTATTTAAAAATAAACTAATTAAAATATGATTTGTAATAAGGAAAAATTAGGGTCCTAGTTTTATATATATTCTGTAACTATACATCTTAATGATTTAATTATTAATTAATTTTTAGTAGGCAAATAATCATTGCATATTTCTTATTATATTTAAATTCTAAGTTTAAATTTTTTTTCCTAATTATTTTTATTTTATTTTTTTTTTATTTATTTATTTTAAATTTTTTATTTTTTTTGCAAAGTATCTAGCATATTCTATTACTATTTTGTATCTAATATTTTATATCTCTTATTTTATAATATTTTTATATTCTAATTTTTTTATTAAAAGGTATCCCTTTTTTTATAAACAACCTGTGAAGAATTCGTGGAACAACAATCTTTATGTTTACATAAAGGTATATATATTTTTTCATGATTATATGTGATCTTATATCTCAATAACAATGTTAGGGTGCATTTATTATGAATAGGTACGTGCCTTATACATACATTTTTATTTCTAGTGCCTATAAATTCTTTGCCAATAACTATTAAAGCTATTGCTTTATTTTTACTAGTTCTTTACGTGTGTCTTATGAAATCTTTTACCGGTTTCAGTTACAACTGTCACTTTGTTATCCCTTGCCACTACTTCTTTCTTGTAAAGGGGTTTTTGTTTACTCTTTATCTGTTTATAAGCGATATAAATTTGGTCTCCCAAATCAAACTTTTTGGGAATCTGTTTCTTTTTGTTTAATCTTAAATTCCTTAATTCCTGATTCCTTTCTATTTTCGCTCGAATTTCTTCATGGATTTTATTTCGAAAGTCCGCGAGGTTTTGGTAATTGATTCTTTGTGTCCTGTCAAAAAAAATAGGTTTTTTGTTTGTCACCGTGTGAAACGTGTTGTTATATCGATCCACAGCTATATATACTAATTCTTTCGGCGTCAGATTGCCAATTTATTGCTTCAGACAGCGATAAATTTCTATGAGAGTAGAAGTCGTTCTACTTGACCGTTTACCTCACTGCGCTGGGTTGGCATTTGATACAATTCAACTCCTAAAGATCTAATGTAGTTAGAAACGGTAGGGCTTATAAAACCTCTCTCATTATCTGTAACAATAATTTTGGGTACTGTAAAATAGTGAAGGACTTTAGTTAATTTTGAACGAAGATGGATTGCGGATTTATTTTTAATATGAAAGAGTTTTGCAAATATAGTGAATTTGTCAATACAACTAAGAAATTTTTGCTTTTGTAATTCAAAGTTGTCTAAGTGTAAAATTTCGCATGGGTATGTGGGAACTGGGGTTTGTTGCAGTTGAGGCTTAGGTGGATGTCGGTCGTATTCCCAACAGTGAAAATCATTACCTTGTCTCACAACCAATTGGTTCCTAAATACGTTCAAGGGAGTATCTACGTGAGGAATCAAATCAGAGCTGTCCCTTTCCGCACTATGCATGGTGGCGGCTGTTGAATAGTTGCCTTCGCTGGCTGTTTCAGTGGCAGAATCTAGGCCTTCACTAGCTATATCCGTAACAGAACCGCTTGAACCTGGCAAGTGATTTAGTTCCATTTTACGCCTCGAGAGAGCATCGGCTACAAAGTTTGATTTACCAGGCTTGTAAATCAACTCGTAATTATACTCCTCAATTCGGGCCTTCCATCGCTTAAGTTTTGCGTTATAGTTTCTATTCCCCAATGCGAAAGTTAGGGGCTGGTGGTCTGTAAAGATTTAAATTTTTTTTGTACCATAAACATAGTTGCGAAGGTTATCCAGGGCCCATACTATCGCCAGCATTTCCTTTTCGTTTGTCGCATAGTTTTCTCCGGTTATATTCAAGGAACGTGACACATAGGCAATAGGCCTATCCTTACCTATTTCGTCCTGGGATAGGACGGCTCCAATCGCAAAGTCAGAGGCATCAGTTGTCAAATTGAATGGTTTTTTAAAGTCAGGGAACGCTAAAACCTCTTAAGACATTAATAACAATTTCAATTATCGAAAAGCTTTAAGAGCCTGTTCGTCTAAGTTAATCGAAATTTTCCTTGATTGGTTTGCTTTAACCTGTGCGTGCTCCCCCCTAGTCAAATTGGTTAAGGGTTTAGCCACCTTCGCATAATCCTTTATAAATCTTCTATAATATGATGTTAATCCAGGGAAGCTTTTTAGGTCTTTCAAGGTTTCGGGAGGCCAAATCTGCTCGATGGCCTTTACCATCACGTGCTACAACGTAGCCAAGAAACTCTACCCTTGTTCTCATGAATCGAGTTTTTTTAAGGTTAACTCTAAGGTTTGCTTCACGCAACTGGGAAAAATCGTTTCAATATTATCAAGATGATCCTCCTCGCACCCGCCGAAAACGATTATGGCATCTATATATACATGTGGGATCGAAAGGAGACGAAGCTCTCCCCTGCTCTCTCATGTCATCACTCTTTAGTTCAGCGTGACGTGTCGAAGCGATAAGACGTTCCCTCCGTGTGTTCTTTCAAATTCTTTTATTACTACTTTGTTTTATACTTATTAAATACCTTTAATATACATTTTTTTTTATTAAACCTTGCACAAATTGTTCCTGTAAAAATAAAAGACCATAAATTTGGGGGCTCAACCAGGATTTATAGCGAGCTAAAGTGTAAAATAATAGAAAAATTTGTTGTGAAATTCGTTGTGGCAAAAGTACAAGTAAAGAACCGTTATGACGCCGAACCTAGCTTCGTTTGAGTTGGTTCGAGAGAACTTGTTGCGTTGCAGAGGAGACAATGTAGCCGCTCTGCACAAATTTGTTTTTGAGACGGCTGGCGACAGGGGAAATCGCAAGCGTTTACGCGCGTTTGAAGGTTTTGCGTACAATGAGAGCGACGTAAAATACGGAGAAAAGTGCGCGTACGTGGAGGAGAATATAACAGCCGCTGAACTCGTAACGATCTGCAGCATACTTGGTTTGAGCTGCAAAGAAGACGACTTAACACTGCACATATTCAGAAACTTGACGAAGGGGAATCTGCTTGGCGCATATGAGAAAGACGACGAGGACGAAAGCGAAGACGAAGAAGACGATCACAGCAGCGATGAAGAACACGCTGATGTGACGATAACGAGGAAAGACGAAGAGAAGCAGAGAAGGAAGCACGTAAACAACGGTGCGTCAACGAGCAGCAGATGCAGAGGAGAAGACGAAGATTGTATGTCAACCAAAAGTCCCGACGATAATATTGTAATGACGAGCGGCATGCCAATATTTACGATCAGCTTTCGTGATGTTGAAGACTCTATACGGTCTTTCGACGGTAGTAACAAAGTGCTAGTAGAAGTGTGGGTGAAGGAATACGAAGAAACAGCTTCACTCATGCGCTGGGATGAATTCCAAAAATTTGTGTTTGCAAAAAAATCACTCAAAGGGCTGGCGAAGCTGTTCATTCAAAGCGAGAGTGGAATAACTTCGTGGAGCAAATTAAAAGCAGCGCTCATCGACGAATTTGCTACGGCAACAAATAGTGCGCAGCTGCACAGGCAACTTGCAGAGAGAAAAATTAACAAAGAGGAGAGTGTGCAAGAATACTTTTTCCAAATGAAAGATTTGGCATCGCGCGGTAATATTGAAGAAAATGCGCTTATTCAATATGTAATTGACGGCATAAAAGACTTCAATGTAAATAAAACAATTCTGTACGGTGCAAAAAACATAAAAGAATTCAAGGAAAAGTTGAAGTGCTACGAAATAATTTGCGGAAAGAACAAGCAAGTAAACGAACTAAAGCAAAGTGAGAAGAGAAGTTTCGCAGCGAGCAAGACAGTGAAGAGAGAAATTGTGTGTTACAATTGCGGCGAAAAGGGCCATATGTCACTCGATTGTAAAAACAAAAACAAGGGCGCGAAGTGCTTCAAGTGCAATCAGTACGGCCATATTGCAAAGAATTGTGATGTAAACAAAAACGAAAATACGAGCAATGTGCGGAAATTAAGCTCAAAAATTGGTTTTATGAACAAAGAAGTACAAATGTGTAACCAAAAGTGCATCGCTTTGTTTGACACGGGCAGCAAATTCAATTTAATTACTGAAAGTGTTTATGCAAAATTGAACAAGCCGGCTATTTCGCAATCTAATGTTTACCTAGTAGGATTCGGTGCAAATAAATGTGAAAACAAAATAAAACCAATCGGTAATCTAACGTTTGATACCGAAATTGACGGTGAAACGTACAATGTAAAATATCATATTGTGCCGACAAAATGTTTGGATGTTGAAGTTGTGATCGGAGAAGAGTTTTGCTCACAAGCCGAAATAAAAATTGATCGCGACGGTGTTCACATCGAAAAAAATAAAAGTGACGAAATAAGTGAAATGTCCGCCGTGATGAAAATTGATGTGAAGGCGGACAATGAAAACATAAATATTGACAAAACGGCTAGTGTTGCAGCAACGCAAAAAGTGTGCGAAATGGTAAGCAATTATCGCCCAAATCAGCAAAAGACAACCGAAGTGAAAATGCAAATAGTGCTGAAAGATGAAACGCCAATTTTCTCGAGACCGCGTAGGCTGCCAATTGCAGAAAGATGTATCGTGGACGACCAAATCGAACAATGGCTAAGAGACGGTGTGATTGAAAACTCGGAATCGGAGTTTAGTAGCCCTGTTGTGCTGGTAAAGAAACGTGACGGTACGCCACGTTTGTGCATCGATTTTAGAAAAATCAACAAAGTTGTTGTGAAAGATCGTTTCCCGTTACCACTGATTGAAGATCAGCTGGATCGGTTGCAAAACGGCAAAGTGTTTAGTTCATTCGACATGAAAAATGGGTTTTTCCATGTGCCGGTCGCAGAAACGAGTCGTAAATACACATCATTTGTCACGCACAATGGACAATACCAGTTTCGAAAAGTGCCGTTCGGATTATCAAACTCTCCCGGTGTTTTCCAAAGGCACGTGAACGCAATATTTCGTGACCTTACGCGCAAGGGTATCGCATTGCCCTATATTGACGATATTATAATCCCCGCGGAAAATGAAGAACAAGCAGTGAAAAATTTAGAAGAAGTGCTAAATTTATGCGAAGAGTACGGACTTGAACTAAATTTCAAAAAGTGTCAGTTCCTAATGAAACGGGTGGAATTTTTCGGACACGTAATTGAAAATCAGCAGATATCACCGTCACCAACGAAAGTGGACGCACTGCGAAGGTACAAGATGCCACATACGTTAAAGCAACTGGAAAGTTTCCTTGGTCTGGCAGGTTATTTTCGAAAGTTCATACCTAACTTTTCTTTGATCGCGAAGCCTCTAACCGATTTGAAAAAACAAAACAGAAAATTCGAAATTAAAGAAGAACAGGTAGTTGCATTCAATACGCTGAAGACAATTTTAAGTGAAAAACCAGTACTGAACATTTACAATCAAAATTATGAAACGGAAGTGCACACAGATGCATCAATCGATGGCTATGGAGCCGTGATGTTGCAGAAATCACCTGACGACGGACGGTTGCATCCTGTGTATTATATGAGTAAAAAAACTACTGACGCAGAAAGAAAATATACAAGCTACGAGTTAGAAATATTAGCTGCTATTGAGGCGTTGAAAAAGTTTAGGGTGTATCTCCTCGGCATGCATTTTAAGCTGGTCACCGACTGCAATGCATTCACTAAGACTTTGGAGAAAAAATATTTATGTACGAGAGTAGCGCGCTGGATACTTTTCCTAGAAGAATACGACTATGAGGTGGAGCATCGATCTGGCTTGCAGATGAGGCACGTCGACGCACTGAGTCGCTATGCAGTTATGGTAATCGGCGAAGACAGCATTCTTTCCAAGATACGACGAGCACAATTACATGACGACGATTTGAATGCACTTATTGATATCCTTCGAGAAAAAACTATACATAACGACTACTACATGAAAAGCGACGTACTACACAAGCTACAAGACGATCACGAGCTCATTGTCGTTCCGAAGGACATGCAGCGTGAAATAATCAGGCAGGCGCACGAGCAAGGGCATTTTGCTGTAAAGAAGACAAAGGAGTTGCTGTGTAAAGACTATTTTATACCCAAAATAGACGAAAAGATACGTAAGCACATCGAAAACTGTATTCCGTGCATTGTCGTAAATAGAAAGCAGGGTAAGCAGGAAGGTGAGTTACATCCGCTACGCAAAGGAGGGGTACCGCTACACACCTACCACATCGACTTCCTAGGTCCTTTAGAATCAACCCACAAGCAATATAAGCATATCTTAGCAGTTATTGACAGTTTCACTAAATTTTGTTGGCTCTACCCAACAAAGACGGCGTCAGCAAAAGAAGTAACAGCGAGGCTCCAAGCTCAAAGTGCAATATTTGGAAATCCGATCCAAATAATTTCAGACAGAGGTTCCGCATTCACAGCAGAAGAATTCAAACGATATTGTATCGCCGAAAATATTACTCATCATGTAGTCACGACGGGTCTTCCACGAGCGAATGGACAGGTGGAAAGGCTCAACAGTATAATCATTGCAGTTTTGTCCAAACTTACAATAGACGACCCAAGCAAATGGTACAAGTTTGTCGACAAAGTACAGCAAACAATAAATTCAACGCACTGCAGAAGCACAAACACAACGCCTTTTGAACTACTGGTTGGTGCAAAGATGCACACAAACTCTGATGTAAAAATTAAAGAAATGATACAAGACGAAATCATTCAAACATTTAACGACAGCCGTGAAGAACTGCGAAGAGACGCCAAGAAGCAAATACTAAAAATGCAAGAAGAAAATAGGCATTCCTATAATTTACGACGAAAGCCAGCAAGAACATACAACGTCGGCGATATTGTAGCAATTAAACGTACACAACTGGGTGGGGGACTGAAGTTGAAACCTAAATTCTTAGGTCCATACGAGGTCACCAAAGCGAAAAACAATGATACCTATGAAGTAACGAAAAACTCTATATACAGTGATGGTCCGCGGCAGACAACTACTTGTGCCGAGTACATGAAACCTTGGCCTAACACCGATGATGACAATTCTACATTCGGGTCGAATGTCTAACAGGATGGCCGAGTTGTGGGATCGAAAGGAGACGAAGCTCTCCCCTGCTCTCTCATGTCATCACTCTTTAGTTCAGCGTGACGTGTCGAAGCGATAAGACGTTCCCTCCGTGTGTTCTTTCAAATTCTTTTATTACTACTTTGTTTTATACTTATTAAATACCTTTAATATACATTTTTTTTTTATTAAACCTTGCACAAATTGTTCCTGTAAAAATAAAAGACCATATACATAGCAGATCTTTCCAATGAATTCTTTCAACACGTCATCGATCATTCTTTGAAAGATCGCCGGAGCGTTTTTTAAACCAAAGGGCAATCTGAGAAACTCATAGTTACCATTCATGGTCGAGAAGGCTGTTTTTGGAACATCTGATGGCTTCATCTATTCCGACTGTCTTGATTGTATGGATTCATCAACCTCCATTCTCTCTGGTGGAGTAGATCCCATTCTTTGATAGTTCGATGAAAAGTTCATGTTATTGTTATAATTGGTGTTACCACTTGGAGGAAAGCGATTAAATTGCCTGAGTGTAAGCTGTGGTTTAGATTCCATATGAGGTACCTGACTTATTGGGACTGTCACTCTATTAAGAGTATTCGAGTGAATTGTGTTGTTCCTTAAAGATATATTCTGTACCTCCAGGCAAGCAGAGTATGCTTCTGGTAAAGTTCTAGGTTTTTGAATTATTAGCATTTTCGACACCGTTCTATCGAAATGCGGACTGCCGAGTAATAAAACGTTACACATATTTATAGCCTAATTTGTATCAATCAGATTTTCGTATTGTGTTTTATTTAAGTTATTTATTCTGTTTTCCTTAACTAACTGAGGATTAATTTTAGGAGCTAGACGATTGTAAAACATATTGTAAGGAGTCTCGCCTGTAGTAGAGTGTAATATGGTATGGTTGTAGGTAAAAAGGGTATGTTCTAATTGGAAATATTTTAGATCTTTGTCGTCTGATGTATTTATTATTCGTAATTTTTCGTTAAGTGTTTTGTATAAACGCTCAATATCGTAAATTCCGGTTTTGCCTGTTGTGACTTCTACTTTTATGTTTAATTGTTGATACCACTGTTTTCTATCAATGTTATTAATGCCCTGATCTTGATCTATTTTGAGATTTTTCGGTGGCCCCATTGTATTGAAATTCTTAAGTAGTCCTTTTTTAGTTTCTAACCAGTTCAAGTTCTTAACTGCTTCTGCGGTAGCAAATTTGGAATACACGTCAATATATGTTAGGAAGTAGTTTTTGTAATAAACATTTTTGTGTTTCGATATTTGTTACGCTTAGTTTTATGCTATCATTGATTTCACCAACTTCTGAGTTAATTTCATCGCACAGTTGTCTTTCATTACCTTTGAATTTAATATTATCTACTAATGAAGATTATTTTTGTAACGAATTTGCTGACAAAACAAGTTACAACAGTAGTTGCAATTGCGTATGTGGTTATGGGACCGTAATAATTTTTCAGAAGAAGAAGAAGAATTATTGAAACATTTTTTAGCAGATCTTATAGTTATTTCGGACACGCCACTTGCCCTCATCAGACATCTTTTAATGAAAGGCAATTTTTCCCCAAGCATTTTTTTATTATGTCTCAGAAATCAACAGCACACCAATCATGAACCCTCCCAGGAATCGAACCTGGGACTACAGCTGTTGTAATCTGTCCATCCAGACAACTACGCTAACTGCAGGTGGTCAACTGACTGATCAAATTCTGTTCATGTACTGTCTCATTCCACCACACAGTTTAATCAACTCTGTCTCATTATTACCCCTCTTTTGTTCCATTAGGTCTCTCTCTCTCTCTGTTTTTTTTTATTACATTTCAGTGGTGTCATAGTACATTGCTTTTGTTAGTGGCAGGCTAATTAAGCCTGATCACACTAACCTTCTAAGGATACATTCTATAAAGTTTACAATTTCTTGTGAAGATTCGTCAGTAGACATAGTTGTCACCTTTTTACCGTATTCATTCTGTAAATGTGAGTAAGTCGATAGTCGTCAATTCTGTGTATATGAAGATTATTTTTGTAACGAATTTATCGACAAGACAAGTTACAACAGTAGTTGCAATTGCGTATGTGGTTATGCCACCATAATAATTTTTCAGAAGAAGCAGAAGAATTATTGCAACATATTTTGGCAGATCTTATAGCTATTTCGGACACGCCACTTGTCCTCATCAGAGATTTTTCAATGAAAGGCAATTTATCCCCAAGAATTTTTATTATGTCTCAGAAATCAACAGCAAACCAATTATGAACCCTCCCAGGAATCGAACCTGGGTCTACAGCTGTTGTAATCTGTCCATCCAGACAACTACGCTAACTGCAGGTGGTGAACTGACTGATCAAATTCTGTTCATGTACTGTCCTATTCCACCACACACTCTAATCAACTCTGTCTCATTATTACCCCTCTTTTGTTCCGTTAGGTCTCTGTCTCTTTTTCGTTTTTTTATTACATTTCAGTGGTGTCATAGTACATTGCTTTTACTCATATACACAGAATTGACGACTATCGACTTACTCACATTATCTACTAATAATATAAGAGTAAGTAATAAGAGTATGATCTGCGAATTCGCCGACTAAGAGTTTCCGTAGTGTAGACCAGGTTGTTGGTTGTTCTCACTTTATAATATCCAACGCAGAACCACGAAGAGTACCTATCACGCATTGAAAACATAATGGTTGCTCTCTCTCTCCTCTCTTTAGCTTCCGACATTGTGGCAGAAGTCGAAATTTGTAGCGTGGTGAGTTGAGAGCAAATGTCGTCTAAGTCGCAGGTGTTCATGCACTTTCGTCTCTTTTGCACTTGTCCACCTTTTGTTCTTTTTTTGTTGCTTTGCTACTTTTCTTTTGCTTTAGCTTTTTCTGTTATTTTCGTTTAACCTTTTCTGTACAGTCACAAAATGGAAATTCGTCTTTTCTGTGTTTTGTTTTTATGATTTATTATTTTTATGCTTCTTCTTTTTTTTGTATTATTGT
Source organism: Clusia tigrina (assembly GCA_920105625.2). Classification (NCBI taxonomy): domain Eukaryota; kingdom Metazoa; phylum Arthropoda; class Insecta; order Diptera; family Clusiidae; genus Clusia; species Clusia tigrina. The sequence goes on from OV050030.1 coordinate 198,908,448, forward strand.
TACTTTTTAGGCACTTTTATTTAGTTGAAGGCACTTAATTGGCACTTTTATTTAGTTTAAGTTTTAATATTTGGTTATGTTCGGTAAGTTTTATTTTCTGACTTTTATTTAATTTAATAGTTTAAATTACTTTAGTTAACGTAGGTTCTTTTAGCGGATCATTTTCACTGATCCTACCGACTGCGCCAGTAAAAAAAACACTAGTTAAGTTTATTATTAATATTTATTTATTTAACAAAACTTATATTTAGCTTAATAATAAAGAACGACGTGTGCGTGGATTGATAGATGACTCGAAATAAACTAAGCAAAACTTGGTAAGTACAGTCTTCGTAAAGAATAAGGTAGGAATTCATAGAGAGTAATAGAAGTTGTATTACATATATGATTTGTGAGAGTAGAGAGGAATATGTTACAGCGCTCCATAATGCTACCAAATAAAGATTCACTGAGTATCATTACGTTTCTAACATTATTATATTCGTTTCTGTTAAAATAAATATATATAATTAATTGGTTTTTGTAATGAGTTGAAGGTCCAAAAATAAAAATTATTTTTATTCTTATTTAATTAAAAAGTTCCCAATATCCTCAGGGTAATTTTCTGATCTTTCAACTTAAATGTAAATTACAGACTTAATAATTACAGATTAAAAAAGAATAAAAAATATTTTTCTTTTTGGACCTTGAACTCGTTACAAAAACAAATTAATTAGATTTCAACCGTTGCCGATCATCAATGTATTAAACAACAATGAAGAGGCAATCTCTATGTGGAGCAGGGTACGTAGATTTCTAATGAATATCGGCAGAGAAATTGGGCTATTGGCACACCGTGATGAGGAACGAATTTACAACCAATTGCATGTTCTTGAGAAACAGCAGGCTAAAACAAATATATATATATATATATATATATATATATATATATATATATATATATATATATATATATATATATATATATATATATCCCGAAAAATGGATCAAAGAATTTGTTTCAAATTTTCTGTGAAAAACAACATAAAGTGAGGTGAAATATTCCGAATGTTAACTGTTGTATACGGCGAAGCTACTTTGAACAAAAGCAACGTTTATCGGTGGTACGAAATGTTTTCAGAGGGCTGAGAAGATGTGAGCGACGAAGAGCGTTCCGGACGCCCGACCACGTCAACAAAATACAAAAACATTGATAACGCCCCAAAAAGTTCGAAAATCGAAAGTTTATGGAATCAACGACGAAGAATTGATACACGACGATATTTTACCGAAGGATGCACAAATCAATCTCTACCAGGATATCGCCGGAATGGTTGAAATTTAGTACGAGTCGCAAACCGATGATCCTGCTCCGCTAGTTGATACACTACCAAATCGAACAATCGTAAATACCTTGACGACGAAGGCTAACCATCGACAATGACGGATGCAACTGCAACTGCTATTGGCAATGCGAATCGAATACACCTGTGTGTGATTTTTATGCGCCGAAATAAAAATCCCGAAAAAATCAAATACACATGAGATGCGGAAGGCTTACTATTGAACAAGATCATAAAGGCTATGATGGAAATAGTGGGCGAAAAATACCCGCGTAAGCTATTCGAATTGTTTGTCGACCACAACATAATTCAACAAATAGTCGATTTGTCCAATATATACCTAAGACAAAACAATGTACAGGATAATGTGGTCGATTTGTTCGACATGAAACGGTTTTTTGGAATTTTAATTTTGTCTGGTTACTACCAGTTGCCAGACGATGATTCGTATCGGTCATTTCCAGTGAATCTTGCCATTCCGATTGTGAAACAAGCTGCAAATTCAAAACGATTAAACGATTCCTTCATTTAAGCGACAGAGACGAACTTGATATAATCCAGCGCTTCGCCATAACGCCCTTTACTGAGCAACTTTTCCTTTTTTTATTTCCAATGTTTATTACACCTGTCTACAATTAATCGTAATTTTAAATCATGACATAAAATTATTTGTTGAAATAATATTGTTGAAATCTAATGTCAAATGACAAACCTGCAAAATAAATGTTAAACTTTATAGAAAATACCCTAAAAGGTTAGTGTCGATCAGGCTTAATTAGTCTGTCCACTCAAAAAAAGTAATGTACTATGAAACCATTGAAATGTAATAAAATAGAGAGACTTAACGGAACAAATGAGGAGTAATAATGAGACAGAGTAGTTTAGAATGCTGTGAAATGAGACAGTACATGTTCAAAATTTGATCAGTCAATTCACCATCTGCATATTTGTCTGGATGGACAGATTAAAACAGCTGATTCGATTCCTGGGAGGGTTCATAGTTGGTGTGCTGTTGATTTCTGAGACATAATAAATGCTTGGGAAAAAATTCCGTCTCTTCGAAAAAGTAATTAGCCAACCAGCAGATGCTGCCATATTCAAATCTACGTATTTATCATATATTTATTTAAAAAACATCTGAATAATTTGTGCAAACAAACCTGTATAGTTTTTTATATTCAGTTAATAAATTTGTTTTTCGCTTTTGATAGCACTTAGTTCTTTTTTCTGGCACAAATCGTCTCATGCATAAAACGTGAGCTTGAGCTCGGACTCGATTTTTTGAGTAAAAGGTGCTTGTCGTATGCATAATAAAAATGTATATATTTGCTTTTACTCACTGCTCACGTTTGATCTCGTCTTGCTCAGTTTGAACTAAGTTAGATGAGCTTGTGCTCATTTTAATATGCATAAAAACAAGCTTTTGCTTTCTTTTGTGAGATCTTGCTCAAATTTTGTTGAGCCTGCCTTATAGTTGACTCGCGTACACTAAAAAGGAATCATGGCTGAATATTTTGTGCCACAAAGAAATACAAAATGTTATCAACAGCGTAAAACAAATTTAGCAAGTGAGGATAAAAACTATACAGGTTTGTATTCTTAATTATAAATTTTTTTTTTATATAATTAATAATGAGATGATAATTGATGATAGTAGCATCTGCTGGTTGGCAAATTATTTTTTTGAGGAGTCAGAAGAAGCACGTAGTGGTGCCCTCAGCAACATTGATAAAATTCGACTGTATTTAAGATTTTGTGCAGATCCTGGATTCCACAATAGTATAGCCACAGATATTGGATTCCATCAATCAACTGTGTCGCGAACTATTGCGGAAGTTGCGAAACTTATATCTGCAAAAGCATGTTTCTATTGTTTGTTTTTTTTTTATTTTTAATGCTTGGTAATTGATTTTTTTCTAGTAAATATTTATTTTGTTTTATTTTTAGTAGTTTGATCTCCCTTTGCTCAAGTAATTGCAATTGGTTTGAACTTATTTTTATGCATACGAAATTGAGCAAAAGCTGTTGCTGTTTGATCGAACTCGACTTACGAGCAATTGCTCACCTGACTCAACTCAGCGCTTTTACTCGTTTTTATGCATGAGACCCAAAATATTCAGCCATGCTATCTTGTTAATATACGAGTCAACTATAGGGCAGCCTCAACAAAATGTAAGCATCAGCTCACAAAAGAAAGCAAACGGTTGTTTTTATGCATACGAAAATGAGCTTAAACTCTCATTCTAACATGTAACGGAGTTCCAACATATTATATGAGTTCAAACAAAAGCAGTGAGTCAAAGCAAGTGAATCAAATTTTTTTATGCATACGCCAAGCACTTTTTACTCGAAAAATCAAGTCGGAGCTCAAACTCACGTTTCATGCATGAGACCCTATATCTGCAAAAGCAAGCGAATGGATAAAATACCCGACGACTGCAGATGATATGCAGGCTGCACAAATGAAGTGGCAGGAAAAGTACTGCTTTTTTGTAATAATATTTTATTTTCTTTTAGCTTTTCAACTAAAAACGAATTTAAATAGTCATTATTATTATTTTCATTTTTCTCACCGATCTCACATTCACTCTCGCTTGAAGCCATGCTTGCACAATAAACGTTAGGTTTGATCTCATTAATCACAAGTCAAGTGCATTTGCTCGCACTCATTTCTATGCATACCAAAATGAGCAAAAGCTGTTGCTGCATGCTTGAACTCAAACTATAAGCGATGGCTCACATGACTCAACTCAGCGTATTTACTCGTTTTTATGTATGATGCCAAATATCCCACTCCCCCGCAATCTTCGCATTCAGTTATATAAAAAAAAAAGAAGGAAATCACTAAAATCAGCGGAATATCCCTCTACCTCTCAAGAGTCTAATGCATATGCACATTTGACTCCACCTAGCAACAAACATTAAATGCAAAACCTGGCTCTGAAAATACATAGAAACAAACTGTCACTCAACGAACACAAAGTTATTAAGCTCTCTATCGCCTGCGCAACCAACTAATAAAAGTTCAACAAATTTAGCCCAAACTGAATGCATACAGACAGGCATGGATCGTTCGGGTCTTCGAGTTCTCACTGCCCGTCACCATCCTCTATGATAATGATAACTGAAGAAAACGAAAAGGGGAAAAGTTACCAAAATTTAAACAATTCGCATATATCCGCCCAGAATGCGGACTCTCTCCCATAAGCGGATTGAACCATTAAAGGGTTTGAATTGTCAAGAAGCCAAAACAAGACAAAAAACAATTGTACGTTTTATACATTGCCCTAAATCTTTAGATGATTGTAGTGTAAAAATTATGGTAACGTGTGTGGCAATCTTGCTGCAAATTGTAAAAGCTGCCCAGTGTTTGTTAATATAAAAGACCACAGCCTAATTAAAATAGGAAAAAAACAACTGTCACCTGCTTTCAATGTAGGGCCTATAACGCAACCTCGGATGGATACTTATGCTAACGTTGTAGGAAACCCGTAGCGCCAGTCATATACTAGTGTTCTAAGAGAAATCTCACCCACAGGTCAGCCCATTGAACCAAATAGTACAATGGAAAAAACTTTACAAACTTTCATCGCAGGCATGACTCAATTCATGTGTTCTATGCTGAGTATGATCCAGGAGAAGCTGAGAAATCAAAATATGTTATTCCCATATCTTTTAGCAAAACCTTGAATTCGATTAAAATTGCACACTGGAATGCTAACGGTATAAACGAGCATATGCTAAAGCTTAAACACTTTTTAAAATAAAATTTCATTGATATAATACTCATCTCTGAAACACATCTCACGCACAAAAATTGTTTCAATAAGGACGGACACCAAACAACATTGTGGAAAAACTATTTTATTAAAAAAAAAGCATATCCCTTGTAAAATTTTCAAAGAATACGTTAATGGCTTGACAATATTAGCGATTTATTGCCAACCCAGATTCGATAAAGATGAATGAGTATAAACACATTTTTAGTACTCTCGGTATAAAAATTATCGCTCCTGAAGACTTCAATACCAAACATAAGGAAGGTGGCTGCTATCAACAATTTCTCATATAGGACTCGAAGTCTTATCCCAGCCCCACATATTGGCCGTCGGACATATTGGCCGTCTGACAGATGTAAGATCCCAGATCTCATAGACTTTGCTAAAGGTCTGAACAAGATCCATTCTCTCGTGCAGTCCTCTCTCGACCTGTCATGTAATCACACACCAACAATAATAGCACTTAAATCTTCCCAAAGAAAGTTTATAAAAAAGCTCTTGATTATAATCAAATAGATTGGTGGAAGTATAAAATGAATATGTACGCATCTTAATCTATCCATACCCATAGAGCCAGAGCAAGAAATCTGCTTAGCTGTACATACATTTAGAGCCTTGAAAGTAGCTACCCCGACATATAATATTCAAACGCTTCTTTCAAAATAACGGTCACTCAGACGAGAATGGCAAAAAGAGATCCGCAGCTCTAAAAAAGAAACTAACTTTATAAACCAAAAATCTGCAGCATCTTTTAAAGGAAAGGGAATAGTGTGACAAGCAGCAACTAGTTACTCCATCTGGCGAGCGGCCAAAACCTTCGAAGACCAACATTGCGGAGTCACCAGGCCGTATTGGTAAAGCGGTTCAAAATATATCGATGAAAATAGGGCACATTTTCAAAAAAATAATATTTTACAGTGATTCTGTGCCGGTGGAAAAGTACAAATCGTTGAAAGAACGAAAGATGATACTTTAACGTAAGAACTAAGACCAACTAGAAGAAAATAGACCGGAAAATGACAAAGTTATAAGCAATTGAGTGAATAAATCCACTCCATATATTCCAAAATGCCCAATCGGACATTTCTAGCTCGAGATATGATTTGTCACGTGAAAAAAGGTCGAAAAAATACAAAAATTACAAAATCTCAAAAACTGTTCCATGAAAAAAATGTAACCTTGATTTTCGAATTCAGCAGATGAAAATGCATAAGAAAAGTCACCTCTCATCAAATGTACATGAAAAAAATTTTATTTTGTAAACTAGTGTATTTTATTAAAATGTTATTCGACCTAATTAGGCTAAAAAAAATAATTACTGGCATATATACTTATACGAACGTATATCATATACATCGTTCCAAAATATTTAGGGTTTAGACGCTGTCAATTGCAACGGACACGATGACATACTGAGTACACATTTACAATAAATACTGAGTACACATTTACAATAATAACTCAGACAAAACCATGTTAACATCATATCGTCCAATCTCACTTAACCCTTGCTGCTCCAAAGTACTAGACAAAATCATTGCCAACAGGCTTTGGTGGCTTGTATCAAATAACAAACTTCTCAATAGCCATCAATTAGGATTCAAAAAAGGGAAATCAATGTCTGATTTTCTGGTGTACCTTGATCATCAGATCACCCATTCCCTCTCTTACAAAAAACACATATGCCTCATCTCACTGGATTTTGCTAAAGCATTTGTTAAAATTGGAGTACATGCTATTTAGATCAATTTAGCTTGTGGAAAATCGGCCCCAACATTTATAATTATATAAAAAACTATATGACAAATAGGAACATCAAAGTAAAAATCGAATCCCAATTTTCTCAAAGCTTTTCTCTCCAAAATGGCATTCCCCAAGGTTCCCCCCCCTCCGTAATCCTATTTCTGATAGTCTATAGCAAGCTAAGCAACACCTTATCACTCCACAAAGAAACTCAGTCAACACTGACCTACGACAACATAACAAAAATAATACACCAAATGTAATCTATATACAGAACTTTCTTAAATTAAAAGCAGAGTTATTTATACTCCTTTAAGTTTTACAGCACATTACAGCACAAGTTTTGGAGCTGAGCTAATAGCCATTCACGAAGCGACTAAATACGCAAACACAAAGAGAAGGAAAATCGCGATATGCTCAGATTCTCTCTCAGTCTTAGACGCTATTATTAACCCAGTAAACAGCAACCATTACATAGACGATATAAAAAACATATTAACAGAGCATAAATCCACAATCAGACTCATTTGGATCCCCGGTCATGTCAATATAAAAGGCAACGAATTAGCGGACAAAATTGCCAAAAATGCCACATGTGCCCCACTAACAACTACACAAAATATCTTATCATCAGACATCCTAAAATTCATAAAAACCATTCACCGGAAAAAAGCCAAAGATCTATTCCAAACTACTAAAGACTGGTTCAAAAAAATTAATAAATCTTAAATACCTATCTATGAACATTTTAAAACCGTTAATAACACCAACATAAACAGACAAGACTCAATAAAACTCGTACGACTCCGACTTGGACACCCAAAACTGACTAATGAATTGAATGAATTATCAATAAAACAAACAACATATGCAAATTCTGCACCCTACCCAACATGAACGTCGAACACATATTAGACAATTGTACATACTTTAACATTTACAGAAAATCACTTCCAAACATCAAACCAACAACCCTACTTAACAACCCTACCGATAAAGACTTAAAGATGCTGATAAATTACCTTCAGTACTCTAACACCTATAAAGAAATCTAGCATATATATAAAATTAACTAGCTTAAGACCATAGATGTCATAGCTGTAAGTCTTATTGTATTAAAATTTTAATTTTAACACAAGTATGAATAAATAAATAAATAAATTTAAATATATAGAATAATTAGATGCAATGAAAAATTGAGTCATGCAATGGACAATGTTTTCACATAAACGGGTTTATCTTAAATATTCTTGTTTATGTGAAAGAGCAAATGAATTTGCTCAGAATTTGAAAATTTTAAAAGATGCAATATACTCGTTTGAAGAACAAATAAATATAGATGGAAGCGAATGAATTACAAGAAATTATATTTTTATTCTAAAGAATTTTTGGTTCTTACAAATTTCACAAAATAAGTACAGATTACTGCATATTAAATATGAAGAATATACTCGCATTAGGAAAAATTATAAATTAAAAAATTATAATCTGTGTAAAAGTTCAGATTAAAATTAAAGGTAGTTTAGAAAATAATCAATGTTGAAGAAATTAATTATTTAAATTCTAAATTTATAAAGAAATAAATGTAATAATCCAAAGAAATCACAAATTATACTAAATGGGAAAATTATACCCAAGAGTATATATAGTATATTTGTTTAAATATTATACAAATTTGAAATTGATTTCTTAAATTAGCTTATGAAATGTTCGGCTGAAATAAAACATAGAAAAATTTCAAATTAAAATGTTAACTAGAAAAATTAAGAAAATTATTATAAGTATTCCGTTTTGATGATGTGAACCGAAGCAGGAAGTTCCAGGAACAGCGCATATCGGAAGACGGTGCAGACTAAGGGACCAGCGTATTATTCGGAAAGATGGGTTTTTGAAAATCAGAGATTTCTGGTAGCTTTTCCAAGGTTTGGGAATCCGGTTGTGACCGCAAGGATGCCAATATATTGGATTGGGGATGAATGGTGACGGATTTATTTTTCTTTGCGAAACGGCATATGGCCGCATTTGAACGCGTTGTGGATGAGTTATTGACTAGCAACGAAAAATAAACAAGTTTCCTTGCGGAGTCATGTTTTGCATTGGACTGTTTTATATTAAAATGTCCAACCAGTGTATCACAATCTCAACAGAATCAATTTTGGATAAGTTGAAGATGGGTAAAAGCTTAAAGAGGGTGACTGAAACCACCACCAAGTATAATAAGCAGAAGAAATTTGGCTCACGGAAGTTAATTGCTTCATTTAAGTATATGTCCAATCTAGAGTATGAACATATGAAATTTAATTTACATATGAAATATGATTTTATACAAGAGGGCACAGAGACTGGTATCCGATCAGAGTACACAGATTACGTCATTAAGAGTGTATCTCAGAGAAATACCGATAGTCTACACATCGAAGGCAACGAAAAAAAAAAATACAATTATGAGAACGCCAAAGAAAAGCACTTCCAAAACAGAACGCTTTGCTGCAAAGTAAGAAGGAATATTGCAATCTCTCATGTATTCCAAATGCTTTTTACAAGTTGAATACTATAAGCAGAGGCAGTACCACCTACAGCCGTGGGACACGCTATATAAATGGAAAGAAGAAGGCCACTAAAAGCAAAGTTTTAATGGCAAATCAATCAATTGATCCAATAATGCACGATAATACTTTCCTGTGATTGTGGATCCTTTTTCAAGATAATCGATGAGCAATATTCCGTGTGCATCCCAAAAGACAGTGGCCAGCCGATTCCACTGCCTTCGCCTTCCTCGGAGCACTTCCAACAGCTTCCACCCATTGTTTCGATTGACTTTTGGTTTCAGGTGTGTATTGGTGGACCCACGTTTCATCAACAGTTTTTAATCTACGTCAAAAATCAACAGGATTACGCTTTATCATGTCCAAACATCACTGTGAAGTGGTCTGTCGAACTCGTTTTTGTTCGACAGTGAGCAAACGCGGCACCCATCTTGCCGATAGCTTTTTCATATGCAAATGTTCATGCAAAATGTTGAGCACATGTTCATATGATATGTTTACTATTTCAACAATCTCACGCAACTTGACTCGGCGATCAATTATAACGATATCGAGGATTTTCTTGATATTTTCTTCAGTCACGAAATTTGAAAATAACGGTTATTTTTTGATCACACCTCGTATATATATATATATATATATATATATATATATATATATATATATATATATATATATATATATATTTATGTATATAGATATATATATATATATATATATATATATATATATATATATATATATATATATATATATATATATATATATATATCTATATACATAAATATATAGATATATATATATACATAAATATATAGATATATATATATATATATATATATATATATATATATATATATATATATATATATATATCTATATACATAAATATATATATATATATATATATATATATATATATATATATATATATATATATATATATATATATATATATACGAGGTGTGATCAAAAAATAACCGTTATTTTCAAATTTCGTGAGTTACGTATGTTCGATGTTCGCATTTTTTTTCTGTTATGTTGGTACACATGTCTGTTATATATGTTGGCAATACCAACCATTTTGGATAGTCAGTTTGTTTTTGACAGATAAAAAGGTTAGTCGTGTTTTGGTGTGCTCTTCGATTTTGTACTATTCGAAAAATGGATCAAAGAAACTGTATTCAGTTTTGTGTAAAAAATGAAATTAAATGCGCAAGGACATTTGAAATGTTGACTGTGGCCTTTGGCGAGTCTACTATGAGCAGAACACAAGTTCAATTGTGGTATAACCGGTTTAAGGAAGGCCGAGAAGATGTCAATGACGATGCTCGCAGTGAAGAAAATGATTTTTGATAATCATCGAATCACTATCATATCGTTCGGCTCATGCCAAGCAATTTTTACGGATGTTTTAGGCATGAATTGTTCCAAAATTGCTAAATTTTGAGCAAAAACAACGTCGCATGGATATCGCTCAGGAGCTGTTGAATATCGTCAACGACGATCCAGATTTCCTCAAAAAGATCATAACTGGTGACGAATCGTGGGTGTATGGCTATGACATTAAAACCAAAGCCCAATCATTCGAATGGAAACGTCCAGATGAGCCAAGACCGAAAAAAGCACGTCAAGTTCGGTCGAACGTAAAGGTTTTCCCGACAGTTTTCTTTGATTGCAATGGCGTGGTGCATCATGAATTCTTGCCACAAGGTCGTACGGTCAACAAGGAACACTACCTTGAAGTTATGCGCCGTTTGCGAGAAGCAATTCGTCAGAAACGCCCAGAATTGTGGAAAAACCAATCATGGATTTGGCACCATGATAACGCACCAGCTCACACATCGATGCTTGTGCGTAATTTTTTGGCCAAAAACAAAACCGTTATCATGCCTCAACCACCGTATTCACCGGACTTGGCCCCCGCTGACTTTTTCCTCTTTCCAAAACTGAAGACACCGATGAAAGGAAAGCGTTTTGCTACGATTGAGGATATAAAAGAAAAATCGAAACAGGAGCTGTTGGCGATACCAAAAAAAAGCGTTTCAGAAGTGTTTCGAGGATTGGAAAAAACGCTGGCATAAGTGTATTATATCTGAGGGTAATTACTTTGAAGGGGACAAGATAGTTGCTGATGAGTAAATAAATACTTTTTGAAAAAATAGAAATTATTTTTTGATCAAACCCTATGCTGGTACTTTATCAGGAGTTGCCTTAATGTTTCGTATGCAACCGCAACATCATATTCTAGTCTAAGTTGACTTGAAAGGGTTCTTCTAGAAATCTGCGGATTTGCGACGACTTTCACTACAAAAATGCGTAATGCTTTATCTGGTATTTTGTGCGCATGGAAGTGCGAGGGTTTTGGTACCAGTGTAGTGTATGCATGCATGCATGCTGATCATAGCGCGTAACTTGAGCATGAGTATGCAAGCCGTAGCGTGTTACCCATGAGCGACCACCAAAGCAATTCATTGCCTGGTGCGGAGCGCTTGCACTCTTTCAAGTGCAAGGGCGTCAAATTGCACACTCGTAATGCACTCGAAACAACTGTCGAAACAGAATCGACAGTTGGTCCCGCTGCGAACATATGATGAGGCAGCATGTTAAAAGTACATAAGATTTCATCTCTGGTAAATAATAAAGAATTAGTAAGAGCCAATCTATACATTTCCATTACTTGCATATTATCTAATTAAATAAGTTATGCAAGAGTGAGTGAATGAATTGACATTGATTGGTGAATAAGAAATAGACCATAAGATGTTTCTTGTAAACTAAAAATGAAATTAAAAATCATACTTGTGCTGACCAAACCAACACAAGTGTCTCATTTGTCTTTGCCTTGTGGCGAAGTAAAAGGAATGTCTGAGCCTTGAGGCTCAATTTCCAAGAGCGGCCTTTGGCCTTATTTCTAGGACTTCAAAACCTGATGGTCGCGCGGGCTACACAGAGGCCCAGAAATTAGAATTAGTGGAAATGGCGGAAGGGTATACGTGGTGACAGCGAAACGTCACGAGCAGCACCACCATGACCACCAATACCACGAAGAACGGGTATTGGCAGATACCAATGGAAGAGCACTGCAAGAAGTATACCGCATTCACGGTACCCGGTAGAGGCCTCTTCCAGTGGCGTGTTATTTCTTTCCGACTACACTCCGCACCAACAACGTTTCAGAGAGTACTGGACCAAGTTATTGGCCACGATATGGAGCCTCACGCCTTTGCCTACCTTGATGGCATTATTGTGATAGGGAGAGACCTAGAAGAGCACATGAGAAACATGCAAGAGGTGTTCCGACGGTTGAGGGAGGCAAATTTAAAACTAAATCTAGAGAAGTGTGCATTTTTTCCGAAGGAGCTAAAATATCTGGGACACGTGATCAGCGACAATGGTATACATACTGACCCAGATAAAGTCGCTGCCATACGGGAGCTGCAAGCACCAGAGAATATACGACAGCTAGGCCGCTGCTTGGGCATCGCATCTTGGTACCGCCGTTTTGTAGCCGACTTTGCAGAAGCAGTACACCCTTTAACGGCGCTGGTAAAGAAAGGAAAACATTTCCGATGGGGTACCGAACAACAGGATGCCTTTGAATTACTGAAGCAACAATTGACGAAAGCTCCGATCCTCGCCTGCCTAGACTTTAATCAAAAGTTCACACTCCACATCGCCGCCAGTGAGTTCGGGTTGGGTGCTGTGCTTACGCAGGAGATCGTTGGGGTGGAGCTAGTAATAGCGTATGCTAGCTGACACCTGAATGGAGCTGAGCTAAACTACTTCCCAACTGAGACAGAGTGTCTAGCAATATTATGGGACATCCAGAAATTGCGGCCATATATTTGATTGGGCCTCTACCCTGCCCAAAGCATGGAAACATAATGGTACTAGTTTACAAAGATAAGTTTTCGCAATGGACAGAGATGGCGCCTCTCCAAAAGACCACCACCAAGACCCTTCAACGGGAATTTCGGGAGCGCATCTTAGCCAGTTTTTGAGTTTCAAAGGTCTTGGTAACAGACAACGGTTCGCTGTTCACAAGCAAGTCCTTTCAACGTTTTGTTGAAACATATGGTATCAAACACTAGTTTACTGCACCCTACACACCAAAGAAAAATTCCACCGACCACGCCAATCGCACAATGAAGACAATAGACGCCCAATGTGCCGGTAAACAAAAACAAAATTGGGATGACCTGTTACTGAGTTAACCCTCGTAATGAATGACAGTGTGTCGGAAACCACTGGCTATATCCCCGCGTTCAAAATACAACGACGAGAGCCACGCCGCCCACGAGCGCTGTATGATGAAACCCCCCCAGGAACAGGACAACGGAAACAAACGTTCAATAAGAGAGCCGAACTACTCAAGGACTTATATAGATTTGGGCAAGAAATCTGGAGCGAGCGGCGCAAGATTAACGACAGTATTACAGTCTATGGCGAAGGCTTTGGAAGCCAGAAGTCGGACAATTGGTGCTGGCAAAGCATTTGTTCAAAGCCATTGACAACTTCGCCGTTAAGTTGACCCCACCGCATAAACACCTTCACTTCTCCAGTTATCGTCAAGATGAAACGGGAGGGGAGTAAGGAGACATATTCGCGAACTAAAACCTTTCTGTGAGCCAGTGCCAGCGAAGCTTATGCGTGTTAATAAACCAGTCTGATGAGAACAAAGTGCATAAAGGTAAAAGGAAAACATATTTATCCAAAGCAGAAGAAGTACAAAGAAGCCAGGACTACTGTTCAAAAGAACAGAAGTTCTTTGTGACTTAAACATTCAAAGTAAGTACACCGAACAATCGAGAACAAACTAAGATTATCAAAGAAAAAAACCCCAACATTGAAAACGCCATGTGAGACCGTACCATGCGCATGCATCGATATCAGCTCCGACGAGGAACCCAAAGAAGCCACCCAGGAGGAAAATTTGACGCCCAACATGTGCCCTCCTATACCTTTATATCAGGAGCAGGAAATGGTACCGACTGCGGGGTATACTTGCTGTAGTAGACAGAATGCTTCTACACTCAAGCGATTGGTGGAGACACCTGGTGAGTGACCGACTGGCGCACATGGTATACTGCCGACGCCGTGTCCCAAAAATGTAAGGGGATAGCTCACATCCTGAAACAACTCGCACGAGGGAAAAGACATGGACTAGCGTCAACACCAGCGACCCTAAGTAACAAACCAAACAGGTTGCTCGCAAAACGAAGAAATCTCAAGCAACGGGATTTATCGAGCCCTGATAACTCGGAGGGACCTGGAAACGACACCACCAACCGCAAACCTCGAGAACACATACGCTGGCCCGATACCACATTCGAGGATGCTGATGATCTTGCAGGATAAAATGGAGTGGGATTACTCCAAATCTTACAACAGGAATTGCGACATAAAATGACCACAATGCACAAAAGTATCCGGTTCAATCGAAGGCCCTACCGAATCACTTTCTGGCAGGGCAACGTGAAAGGCCTCTATCGCCAGCAAAGTGGGGAGGACAAGTAAGGAGCAAATTCTAAGCGTAAATTTCCCCCTACATATTTATGTTCCATACCACATCCAAACGTGTCTATTTAACGTATGAGCCATGTGGTTACACCAACAACCCTAAAATATACAAGTTAATAGAGCATAAAATATACATGTTAATACGCAGGCATATCCTACTTCTCCCGTGATTAAATACGCAACCATCACGGGAACCACACCTGAGGATCCTCCCACAAACAAAACCCTACCAACAACAAACGAGGAACGAAACCAGAAATATTTAAAGACCAGACGAAAGCAGAAATATCTAAAGCAGAGCTACGACGGAATGGTAAAAAGTAAAACAACAAGATCACGTGGAACAGGGAAACCTCTTAGTAAACGATGATAGAAATAAAATAAGTACGTCAAAAAGACAACAACAGTCACTAGCGCAACAAAGTGAGAAAATACAACAGAGGAGTACCAGCCAATGATAAAGGTATTGGAAGGACTTGACAAATCAATTTCAAGTTAAATCACTTTTTGTTAAATCAAAATTACAGCAAGAGACGACTGCTTCGATATCAGCAGTTGAAAACGCAGTGTTTCTAAAAAACCCTTTCGTAAAAGTTAAAGTATAATTTGCTATTCATGCCACCAGAAAGGTCACTTTGCAGACATTGTCCACAAACAACAAAAATGGCGCATACTACGGACAGAAAGTCATGTGTAGACAAACAATACTCGTATATGGCGTTCAGTGCAGTGTTTTTAGCAGATAAATTCGATTCCAGTTATTGGTATATTGACTCTAACGTTACCAACCACATGATGATGCACAGAGGAGGGAGTACGGGACAAAAGAAGTATTCATCTGCAGTAACTGGAGCGGCAAATAATGAATGCGTGGAAGTTGAATTCGCTGGCGAAATTAACCTCAAAATTTATACATCAGGAGAGTGTGTGGAAATTAACGTCAAAGACGTGTGCTATTTGTGCCAAACTTAACTGCAAATTTACTTTCAGTAAGTAAGATCGCAGAAAAGGGTTATTTGGTAAATTTTGCATCTAAGGGTTGCACAATTCATGACAAACACGAAAGATTTTTGGCAACAGCGTCATCAGATGGCGGCTTGTTTAAATTGGATGCGATGACAAACGTGGCATTGACATTAATTAAGTCAGAAAATTCAATGGAGTTATGGCATCAAAGGCTTGGTCATTTGAATATGTGTGACTTAAGGAGAATGAAAAATGGTTCTGTGATTGGTGTATCGTTTATCGATAGTGACAGTGAAGTATGTGTTGCTTGCTGTCATGGTGAACTCGCACGACGACCATTTCCAAAAGACGGATCGAGAACGTCACACTTGTTGGAGGTTATACGCGCGGACTTAGCTGGAAGTATGGAGTGCAGCTCTATTGGTGTAAAGTAAAATTACTCTATTGGTGTAGAGTAATGGTGGGAAGTAATTACTGTTTCGTGCTTATCGATTATTTTAGTGAAAAACTGTTGTGTACGTGTTGAAGCATAAGAACGATACGGATTAGCTGAGAGGATAATTCGAACTCTTACGGAAAAAGCCATGTGTATTTTGCAGGATGCTAACACAAAGGATTTTGGGGAGAAGCACTGAATACTGCAGCGTACATAAAAAATCATACGTCATTAGTAATTTTGGGAGGAAAATCACCTATTCAGATCTGAAGCGGAAAAAAACCAGACGTAAGTCATTTTAAAGTATTTGCTTCACGTGCAATTGCATTTCTACCCAAAATGAAGATGCAGAAGTTTGACGCCAAATCAAAAGAATATTCATTCGTTGGATATTGCGATGCACAAAAGGGATATCGCTTGATGATCAAGGAAACCCATAAAGTGATTATAAGCAGAGATGTAAATTTTATTGAGCATTTCAACTATCTTGGTGACAATTTGAATAACAAAGTTTTCCAATTTGCAGCGGATGTTTTTGAATCAGATACTTCGGCAAGCGGTAGCTCAAATGGCATGCAACAATGCCAAAACAATGTTGTAAGCGATCTTTTAAATTCAAATGGCGTGCGACATTGCCAAAACAATGTTGTAAGCTCTATTTTAAATTCGAATGGCGTGCGACATGGCCAGAGAGGTGTTGCCAAGAGAGAAGGAGTACAATGGCTTGAACAGTGGTCTATAACCTAATCAAATGGAAGATCACAATGATGATAAGATTGACAGAACAGTACGGTCTTTGCATGATGATGCAGATGACAGCATATTTGTTCACAGCAGATTGGACGTAGGCAATAATAGAGAAGTCCAGATTATACGGCGTTCAGATAGAGGCACTAGGCCACCAAATTGTTCTGGAGATCGAGTGTTGCATCTAGTAAAGAATGCGAGTCAGAAGATAGCTATTTGGAGCCAATCGGAACGACAATATATTTTACGTATGTGTCCCTACGAGGGAGTGAAAAATTCCAGTGGGCAGCAGCAATGGACGAAGTGTACCGGGAGTTTATTGATAATGGCACCTGGAATCTAACACATTTACCCGATGGTCATTAACCCATCAACTGCAAGTGGGTCTAAATTTCGGGGCTAAAATTGTGCGATATGAGGCGCGAGTTGTGACGCAAGGCTATAGTCACCGTGAAGGCGGCGACTACGTACATACTTTGCCGCCATTAGTTCGATACTCATCGATAAGATTGTTAATGGCGATGGCAGGAAAATTTGGCTGTAAAATTTAGCAAATAGATGTCGTGACAGTATTTTTGCACAGTGATGTTCACGAAGAGATTTATATGCGCCAGTATGAGGCATATGACGACAAAGTATGCAAATTAAATAAAGCTTTGCATAGTCTGAAGCTGGCCAGCAGACAGTGGAATCTTAAACTCAACGAGGTACTGGAGCGTGCTGGGTATAAGCGATGTAAAACCGATTCCAGTATTGATGCACGACACAAAGAAAATTTGATTGGGGTGATTACTGTGCATGTAGAAATGACATTTTTTCATAATCCTGCTTGGAAAGATAAACTAAAATCAACGTTTAAGAAGCCTTTTCATATGAAGAATCTGGACATATATATATATATATATATATATATATATATATATATATATATATATATATATATATATATATATATATATATATATATATATATATATATATATATATATATATATATATATATATATATATATATATATATATATATATATATATATATATATATATATATATATATATATATATATTAAAGGGAAAGTGGCAGCCTACGTGGGTATGCTGACACTTATTGGGGATCAAGTTTTCAGGACCTAAAGTCGTGTATTGGCAGTTAAAGGATGAAATTATTACATTGTGAAGGAAAAGGAAACGTCGATTTAACAGCTACTGGAATGTTTAGTCCTAGGGTGAAACACATCGCGATTCGCCATCATTTTATATGAAATTACATAAGAAGGCGCCTGGTTAAAATTATCAAAGTAAGCACTAATACAATGATTGCAGATAATTTGACTAAAGAAGTATTAATTGAAAAAAATGGTAATCAAATGAGCTCTCAATATATAGCTCTGTACGGAACCTTCCTGGCTACACTTATGCTGAGGTGACGCTCGCCGTTGTCCAGGGTCCACACACAATTTATTTATTTGCTGGGTTGATTATAATTATTATTTATTATTGGAAAAAAAGCTTAACCTATCTAACACGGATATATGCTTATTTATAATATAAAGTGATTTCCTGAAGTACGGCCGTGGTTTACAACATATTACCAGACCGTAGCTTTTATAATTATATAATATTTCAATATACTTATGTGCGGTGACGAGGAATCCCACGTTGCGGCGAAATAGTCCGTGGTGTTGTTGCCCTATTTCCTGTACATAAGTCACGAGCGTATGAGTTAGCAATGAGAAAGGCAGACGAATCCCGAAATTCTCGGTGTAACGAAAGCGTCAGTGTTCAGTGAATATTCGCTAGGTGCTGCTTTGAACAAGAGCTGAGAAAGGCAGACGAATCCCGAAATTCTCAGTCTTGCAAAAGTCAGGATCTCAAGCGAGTATCCTATGTCTAGGTTAGCACTGAGAAAAGCAGACGAATCCCGAATTTCTCAGTGTAACTATGCGTCAGTGTCCTAGGATAGTTACCTGTCTGTTTTCACTCTGTTGGCTCGCCGAAGAAGAAGGGCTGAGTTACGCTCTGTACGCGTTTTTATAACGCCTTCCAGCTGTTTGTGGTGTGAGGTGTTCGGGCGCTTTTCCATATGGCCACCAAGTGTGCTGCGTTCGATCCTGCAATTGTGTAGCCCTAGTGGCCGCTAGATGGCGGTGATAGTTTTTTTAGGTGTGGGCAACTCACATGCGCGCGTGCGTGCCCACGTTGTGAGACCAAAATACGAGGTTGTTCAGCATTTTGGTTCCTCACAGCTGTCATGTTTGTTTGTCATTTTTCTTAAATAAACTGCCCGGTGCCCCGTTGTAAAACTGAGAGGCAAGAACATACCACCTTGGTGGTCAATGGATCTAGGCCTACTCCGGAAGTCTAGTAGACGGTTATTCAACAGTACTAAAACTTCGAGTCTGCCCTCGGAATGGGAAGCCTACAAGACTGAGCTAAAAATATACAAAAAAGCAACCAGAACTGCGCAACGAGAGTCCTGGCAAAATTATTGGAAGAAACATCTGAAGCAGCTAGATTAAGAAGAATCCTAGTGATGACACCACACCACTTGGGCTACCTAAAAGGTCCGGGTGATGTGTGGAGCGAATCGAGCGAAGACTCTTTGGCACTTTTCTTAGATACGCACATTCCAGGTAGTAGCACGGTGGAGGGTAATAACTCGACATCTATGGGCAGGCAGTTTGAGATAGGAAATGCGACAGTTACAGTTGATAAAGTTGAGAGAACACTTTTGGCCCATACAAATCTCGTCCGGATGGAGTTCACCCAGCAGAATTGCAACAATCACGGGACATAATTACGCCCTGGGTTGTGACTGCAATTAGAAGCTAGCTTAATTACGCTAAGATGGAGAGAAACGAAGGTTTCCTTCATACCCAAAGCGGGCAGGTCCTCACATGTAAATCCTAAAGACTTCAGACCATTCAGTCGCCGTCTAACCTCCTAAAAACATTGGATAGATTGAGGGATGCACACTTACGGGAAGTTATACCAACTTGTAGAATCTCCACGGCAAAACATGCATACACGAAGGGCAAATCGACGGAGACGGAGTTACACGTACTTATTGTTATAGTGGAAAAAGCCATCCAGCAGAAGGATTTTGCTCTGCCGGCGTTCATTGATAGAAGGCGCTTTTAACAACATATCTGCGAACGCCATTACGGGAGCGCAAGAAGCTCTGGGCGTAGGTCCTAATGTGGTTGTGCTGATTGAGGCTTTTCTCGTCAGCAGAAAGGTAACTGCCAGCTTAGGTACCTACACTTTGAGCAGACAGGTCTGCAGAGGCGCTCCTTAGGGAGAATTTCTCTCTCCCCTGCTCGGGAACTTGGCGGTAAATTCCTTACTGCAAGCCTTAGAGGGGGGAGGGGTTGCCACGTCATCGCCTCTGCTGACGATTTGGCATTTGTGATTAGAGGGAAAGATCCAAACACTCTTATGGATATATTGCGGTAAAGCATGGCCACGCTTACTTGTTGCACGGGGAGAAGGGGATTAGGGTTAAACTCCGATAAAATGAAATTAATCCTCTGTTCCAAGAAAGAGAGATCTCCTACGGTCTCCCCGCTAACATACAAAGGTGTGGAAATTCTGATGAAGGAGACAGTCAAATATTTGGGACTAGTACTAGATAGGAAACATACCTGGAAATCCAATATTGAAGAAAGAGTTAGAAAGTCCAATACTGCTTTGTACACATGTAAAAAAGCGTTCCGAATCAGGTGGGGGTTATCCTCACAACTTAGGCACTGGATGTACATTGCGGTGGTCAGAACTATATTGCTATATGGGAAACTGGTATGTTGTCCAGCCACTCAGCAACAAAGCTATTTGAAGCTTCTGAGCAAGATCCAAAGATGGGCTTTTCTGTGCATATCTGGTGCTTTGAGTTACAGCTCCAATTAAAGCATTAGAATTGATATTGAACCTGCCCTAGAGCTTGTAGGGAAACCGGTGGCTACCGCATCAGCACTAAGGCTGAAATGTGCGGCGTTATGGCATGATCGGCAGATTGGTCACTCGACTATCGTGCATACTATCGTGAATGTATCTAATCTCAACTTTGATAGGCACTTCCAGACACACACACCGTCTAGAAGAAAGTGGCATACACTCATGCCGCGGAGAAGAGGGGAAGCGAATTTCTACACCGCTGGATCCAAACTTGACGATAAAGTCGGGTTTGAAGTTTTCTCAAAATAACTGACACTAGAGCTTTCGTTCCGTCTCCACGACCACTACTGTGTTCATCAAGCAGAGGTCCTAGCCAGAAATGAAATAGCCTTCTACTAAAATAGACATGCCGTAACAAAGAATATTATAAATATCTACTCGGATAGCCAGGCGGCCACTAAATTAATGAACTCGGTGGTACTGCAATCAAAGGTTGCTCAGGACTACCGGGCAGCCCTAAAAGATATCAGTACCGTTTTCAGGGTACGCCTTATATGGGCTCTGGGCCATAGGGATATTGAGGGAAACTGTAGGGCAGATGAGTTAGCCAGACGGGGTACCAAGCTTCCTTAATGCACTTACGGATGCGAGGTTGGAATACCAATTGCCACCTGTAAACCGTTTCTGAAAGATAGGATCGTGCGTGAGGACAATGGGTATTGGACACACGAAGGCACTTGCTTAGCGACCAGGCTAATGTTGCCGGAGCTCAATAGGCGGAAATCTAGAGACTTGCTTGCCCTGTCGAGAGAGGATATCTCTAAGATCGTGGCTTTTATAACTGGCCATTGGCTATTCGGCAGGCATGCTATCAGGCTGGGAGTATTCTCTCATGAATAATGCAGAAGCTGTGGGGATGAGGAGGAGCATGAGACTGTCGAACATTTCTTCTGTAATTGCCCCGCTCTGGGTAGAAGCAGAGCGGGCTCTTTAGGCAAATACGCTTTTAGCTCTCTTACAGAAGTGTCTAGCGCGAAGGTCAAACAAAACCGTCGCCTTATTAGGGCTTCGAAATGGTTCGACGGGTGAATCGGAGGTGCGTTGTTACGCGGTGCTATCACAATGGGCCCATGGTGGTCTGAGTGAGCTGGTCCGGACCGGCTGCCACAATAAACTAACCTAACCCAAATAAACAACCATCGTGTAAAGACGTAAGGTTTTTAACTAAATAATATACAACATTTCATTAACTTATCTAATAAGACCAATAAATATACTCGTACATATACATATACAAATACATATCATATACATGTTCATATACACATACATTTACACATATATATACATATATATATATATATATATATATATATATATATATATATATATATATATATATATATATATATATATATATATATATATATATACGAGTATATACATTTATGTATATATATATACGAGTATATACATATAGATATATATATATATATATATATATATATATATATATATATATATATATATATATATATATATATATATATACATGCACAGGTGGAGGATGAGCCATGGGGCATGGCATATAGGCTTGTCATGCAAAAATTACCCCGCTACAGGCAGCCGGTCCCCACCTGTCCAATGTTGCTCAGGCACATAGTGGCACAGCTCTTTCAAGTACAGAAATATGTCCCATCAAAGCTCCCTCTCGAACAAAAAGAGGAACGCATACTGGGTATGACTATAGATAAGATTTTCGGGCGGTTGGGAAATTTGGAGACCTGAAGGCACTTGATGGAATCCCCAACCGAGTGCTCAAAACCGCAGCTGCACTGAACGCAGAACCACTCAGGAAAATGTACGATGCCTGCTTTAGAGAGAGCATTTTCACAAAGCTAAAAGACAACAAATCAACATACCCTTCAGCGTGCCACCCACTCTGCATGTTAGATACGGTGGGAAAAATTCTGTAGCAGATTATCTGAACGATATAACATTGGTAATAACAGCGAAATTCTTGGAGGAAGTAGTTGCAGAGGCCAACCGGACAGTGGCTACCGTCGGAAGATAGCTGGCTAACGTTGGACTTAACTTCGCTGAAGAGAAGACCGAGGCAATGCTTGAGCCGCAGGGTATTGGAGGTAGTGAAATTAAGATATGGTAGATGCACCATAACCACGACTCCACACCTCAAGTACCTATGCGTCTGGATAGATGACAGGCTTGCTTTCAAATAACATCTGCGGCGCGTGGGAGATAAGGCAGCAGAGGCATGTGTTCTTCTGTGTAGAATTATACACAACGTGGGAGGACAAAGATACCGGAGGGTTTCCCGCCACGTCATTGAGGAGGCTTTAGTAGATTGATGTGCCACACTGACTTATTGGCTTAAAGCTTTCCCCCTCGCTAAAAAAAAGCCAGTGTATGAAGATGGCAATATCGTCAGTTGGCCAATGTTATTTTGACTTACATGTTGGTTCCAATCATTGTTGCTGGCATCACGTAGATGTATGTCCTTTTTAGCGCGGAACCGAATGTAATTCAAACATTCAGTCTCGATTTTCGCATACATTTCGACAACATACTGGTGAAAAAGTCTTTGACATTTCACAATACGAGGGCGGATTGATTTTGAAGCTACCTAGCGCTAGATGGCAGCACAAACTCAAAAACTTTTTTTTTTAGAAATAGCGATCTGTCAAACGTCAGCTGTTAAAATTTCACCCAAATTCATCGATTAGTTTATTTGTTGTAGTCGTTTGAAGTAAACAACTTTTGAGTTTCTTGAAAAATGGAAAAAGCGAATTTCGTGCAGTGATAATCACTATTATTTGAAAGGGAAAACGGCGAAAGAGACAAACGAAAAGCTCGATAAACATTACGGTGAGTCTGCTCCGTCAGATTACATGCTAAAATATTGGATTGCTGAATTTAAACGCGGCCGAACAAGCACTGCAACAATACCATCAACAGAACGGCCAAAAGAGGTGGTTACTGAAGAAAATATCAGAAAATCCTCGATATCGTTATGAATGATCGCCGAGTCAAGTTGCGTGAGATTGTTGAAATGGTAAACATATCATATGAACGTGTGTTCAACATTTTGCATGAACATTTGCATATGAAAAAGCTATCGGCAAGATGGGGGCCGCGTTTGCTCAGTGTAGAACAAACACGAGTTAAACAGACCACTTCACAGCGGTGTTTGGACATGATAAAGCGTAATCCTGTTGATTTTTGGCGTCGATTAATAACTGTTGATGAAACGTGGGTCCACCAAGACACACCTGAAACCAAAAATCAATCGAAACAATGGGTGGAAGTGCTCCGAAGAAGGCGAAGGCAGTTAAATGGGCTGGCAAGGTTATGGCCACTATATTTTGGGATGCACGCGTAATATTGCTTATCTTGAAAGATTATCCAATCACAGGAAAGTATTATCGTGCATTATTGAATTAATTGATTTATGCAAAGGAAAAATGACCACATTTAAAGAAGAAAAAAATGCTCTTTCTTCAAGACAACGCACCGGTTCACACAGCATTAGACACGATGCTAAAATTACGTGAAATGCACTTCGAATTGGTTAATCATCCACCTTATAGTCCAGCTTTAGCTCCTAGTAACTTTTTCCTGTTTCCAAACTTGAAAAAATGGCTCGCAGGAAAAAGATTCATCTCAAACGAAGAAGTGATTACCGAAACTAACGCGTATTTTGAGGGGTTCCCGAAATCGTATTATTCAGATGGTATAAAAAATTTGGAATATCGTCTTACTAAGTGTGTCGAAGTAAAAGGAGACTATGTTGAGAAAAAATGGTTTTTGGAAAAAAAATGTTTTTTCCTACTTAGGTAGCTTCAATATGAATTCGCCCTCGTATATATATATATATATATATAT
Organism: Clusia tigrina; assembly: GCA_920105625.2. NCBI lineage: Eukaryota > Metazoa > Arthropoda > Insecta > Diptera > Clusiidae > Clusia > Clusia tigrina. The sequence continues at coordinate 198,933,307 of OV050030.1, forward strand.
ATATATATATATATATATATATATATATATATATATATATATATATATATATATATATATATATATATATATATATATATATATATATATGAGGTTTAACAAAAGATAACCGTTATTTTCATCTTTTCGTGAGTTATGTATGTTCGATGTTCGCATTTTTTTTCTGTTATGTTGGTACACATGTCTGTTATTTATGTTGGCAATACCAACCATTTTGGGCTGTCAATTTGTTTTTGACAGATAAAAAGGTTAGTCGTGTTTTGGTGTGCTCTTCGATTTTGTACTATTCGAAAAAATGGATCAAAGAAACTGTATTCAGTTTTGTGTAAAAAATGAAATTAAATGCGCAAGGACATTTGAAATGTTGACTGTGGCCTTTGGCGAGTCTACTATGAGCAGAACATAAGTTCAATTGTGGTATAACCGGTTTAAGGAAGGCCGAGAAGATGTCAATGACGATGCTCGTCCTGGTCGCCCGAGCACGTCAACAACCGATGAAAACATTGACGCAGTGAAGAAAATGATTTTGGATAATCGTCGAATCACTATCAGAGAGGTTGCTGATGATGTTGGGATATCGTTCGGCTCATGCCAAGCAATTTTTACGGATGTTTTAGGCATGAAACGTGCGGCAGCGAAGATTGTTCCAAAATTGCTAAATTTTGAACAAAAACAACGTCGCATGGACATCGCTCAGGTGCAGTTTTTGGCCAAAACAAAACCGTTATCATGCCTCAACCACCCTATTCACCGGACTTGACCCCCGCAGACTTTTTCCTCTTTCCAAAACTGAAGACACCGATGAAAGGAAAGCGTTTTGCTACGATTGGGGAGATAAAAGAAAAATCGAAACAGGAGCTGTAGGCGATACCAAAAAAAGCATTTCAGAAGTGTTTCGAGGATTGAAAAAAATGCTGGCATAAATGTATTACATGTACCTGTCTCCTTCTAAGATCTCCGTCACCAAAAATGGACCTCTGAAAATTAGGTTATTATTTAGTTTGATGTTTTTATTCATTTTGAAGCAAAACATTATCACCTTTCTTATGTGTAACAATCTTGGCCTTGTTTTTATCGAATCTAGACTTATCATAAGTAGCGTTTAGCTGGATATTTTCCACTGCCTAAGCTATAATATGGTTATTATCAACGATGTTTTCAACTACCTGGTATTAAGCCAAATGGCCGTGCCTCTTCTCCGATTAGCAACTCCAATGGGCTAGCTAGCTATTTAGTAACTGAAAGGGTCTTACAATATAGACCCAATTGTATATCATTAAGGGCGTCTTGCCATGAGCTTTGACTAGTGTCAAATGCTGAAAAGAAAATTTTCAAAGTAGCCAAGATTTGCTCGACTTGCCCGATAACGCGATTTGCACCTGTTGCAAGTGTATCTTTTGTGAAGAACCAAAATAGAGAAACCCCTTGATAGCTAAACATCTTCCTTGGTAAGCCATTACACGTGAAGTACTCCTAACAATGATATAGAAGACTTAGATACTTTGATTCAATTTTTGGTATATACGTTAACAGTATGATATAAGACGCTATACGAATTTTTAAAACCGTAAATTTGAGACATATTCCTTGAGGTCATTTTTGGAACTCTGTCTGCCAGTTATGTCGATATGGAGAATATGCCATGGTACATTCACTTTGGGAATAGGATGAAGTTCTTCAAACCAATTTTAATTCTTCAAACTTCAAACCAATAATAATCATTAACTTTGTCAAGTGCTTTCTGCAAACCCAAGTGCATGACATATTATTGGATATTATTAATTACAGACCACCTAAAAGGCCACGGAATCACCGGTATACACCTTGTTTTGCTGTTTCTTTGTATACTCCAGCAAAGGTTTCCCGACCTCAATGCATACATTCTTGCCACATCTTCCGCTAGTTCATTGTTACGCAATCGAGATACAGTGGGGAACATTTCTGAATCTTTTTACTGTTCGGCCACAAGCCGGTTGTCTGAAATTTCAGCCCGTTTTTTTCCGAAATTTTAACATTGCGTAAATTTCTACCGGCATTAGAATGCGAGAAAATGTGTCAAATCAATTTTCGTATCAGAAACTTTCAAAAAGATATGGTCTCTGAAGACTATGAATCAAGCGGCTTGCAAATAGAGACAAAATTGTCTTATTGTGTATTGCTAGAAGTATTTCTAGTTGACCAGTAATAAGTTGCCTTCTCCGAATTCCTTATATAAAACATTCCGACTAATCATTCAAAATTCCTGTTAATCGGGTTTTATCGCAATGAACTAAATCACTATCAGTATTTACGAAATATTCGTAAACCTCGGATGCATAAATACTATTCTTGGCTTTAGTTTTAAAAATATCGAATTTCTCAAATGAAATCAGAACATCGACACCCTGGCTTAGAATCTCATGACCAATCTATGCATCGTATTTGAGATAATTGTCCAAGTTTACATGAAACAAAATTTCTAAAGAATGATCACTTTTTGAAACGTTAGATAAAATTTGCAATATGCTACATATCGAGGTAGTTCCTATACCTTTTCTGTATAAATTTCTTAGTATGTTTTCTTGGTTTCTTTTATAAGCGAACATTCAGCACCCGAATCGAAACAAAATGGATACGACCACCAGACTGAAACAGTATAAGGTTCGGCTCAACTACCGCACATGAATTCACTATTCCTCGTTGTTACTTGAAGATAAATTGCTGTTCCTTGGGCACGCTGTTGAAATATGCCCAGTGACTCCACACTTGAAGCAGATTACCGGTGCTACGTTCCTAGCTGTTGATGTTCTGCATACTTTTTGATTTAAATTTTTCCTATTTCAAACGACAATCTGCATTTTTATAGCAAAATTTCCCGCAAATGTAGGCTTTCACAAAAGGCGACTGTTTTAACCGTTTAGTGGAATTTGCTGAGGCAAGGTGCTACTTCTTTTTGCTAAACGCGAGAGCTATCAATCCTTGCGGTAGTTCAGTTCTTGTTTTTGCATTTGATGTAAATATCAACCGTTGCAGCCTGCCTTCGAATTTAGCAGTATTTGCCAGAACAAATGACACAACTATTTCCTCAGCACACACTGAATTCCACCTTGCAATAATCGAAGTAACCAGCACGCTTCAATATTGAAAGGCACTCACCATTTTTTGGATGACCATTCAGCATATTAACCAGTGTTGCTTCTGGTGTCTCGACACTTTCGAAAAGCTGCACGAATAGTTCTTTAAACTCCGACCATGTAATTCCAATAAAACTTATTTGAGGCAACCACTGTGAAGCGCTGCTCTCGAGGGATTAACTAAGTTCCATGACAAGTGCACTGCCCTACAGAGCATTCTCAATTTAAAAAATTCGACTGTCGAGCACCAAGCCAGAGCAACAGCGCCCACACAATCCGGGTTGAACTAGGTAATGCAATAGTTTTTGCTTCTGGTGGGGCTGACTTCTGACCTTAAATCACCTTAATTAATTATAACATGGTTCGATTTTGCGACTCCATTAGTATACGCCAATGTGCATTCGGATACTCTTGAGGCGCAATAGATCCCATTTCTGATTCCGTTGTAACTGCTTAATATTCTATGCTATTCTTGAAACTATTATACGCAGCGAGTCCCCAAGCGCTTCCCTACACTGTTTCACGGCTATATAAGAACTGCCTAATTTTCTCATCTCAAAAAAATATTCTGGAAATTTACCATCTGTTTCATAAAATTCATTCTAATCAATCATTTCGTCTCATGCTCCCCTTTTCATAGCAGAACTCGGGCAACACACAGCAACACTACATGTCCTGCTTCATCTCCAATAGCAGAGAGATGCATCTTCTCAAAACAGAACATGAATTTCGGTTTTATGCAACACCTGTAGGTTTACGTGCCGTAACTGATTGAACCGACGAAACCGTGAGTTAGCCCCTCCAAGTACATAAACGGTATTTTTATTCAAATAAACAATACATTGAAAAAGTAGATAAATTAATAAGAATAATAAAGTCGCAAAAAAAATAATAAGGCGCTACATTATGCATGCGCCGACATATACATATACATATACTTATTCATATACTTATACACATAAATATTCAGATAGATATACATATACATATACATATGCAAACACTTACTCATATATATGTACATATACATATCCATATACATATTCATATACATATACATATACAGAGCCATATACAAGTACATATACATAAACATATAAATATACATATACGAGTACATATCGGTCATCGTGTTGTCGGACATTCAGGGGGATTAACATTTAACACCGGTAGGTGTACGTGCCGTAACTGATTGAAACGACGAAAGTGTGGTTTAGCACCCCCAAGTGGTGATGAGTGGTAACAAAGGCACCTGGATCTGGATTCTGGATGCGGTTGACTAAGCTAGCTGGGGCGAAAACTCCCTAATCCGGGGTTTCATGCGACCCATGCCCATCGGATGGTTTGCAGCCAGGGAGTATACCGGCTGTATTTCTACAGAGCCTTTCTGATATCAGGCCGCCGCGGTATGGGGCGCTACCATGACGGACTTCTTTTTCCCCTTCTTTTGACTAGGTCACCGTGCTAGTACTTTGGTGTAATGCACAGCCCTCGTAGAAGGACAGGTGACCGTACGAAACAGATGATTAGTGTCCAAAAAAAATTTCGCCTGGAACAGGAAAAAACCGAAAAAACAAACATGGTAATGGACAAAGAAACGGAAAGGGAAATGCACAAGGACGAACGGTGAGATGACGGCTGGAGGGAGTTGGGACCTCTAAGGACGAACTCCTGGCTTTAAACCAGGAAACAATAGTTGCATCGGTAAAGGAAGATGCTGTGGGACACAGCACACCTAAACCTACCGAGAGATCTGCTGTGGCGAAGGGCCAAAATAAACTCGCTAAACCTAGGGAACCGTCTAGGCATAAGCAGTATCAGAGGACCATTGCTATCCTTGGCAGGATTAGCAAAAATGACGCAGCTGGTACAGTTCATGCAAAAGACACGGAGGAGAGGGTTCGGTTTCAGAAGGTCGTCGACGAGTACTTGGTGTACAAATCGGCACTTCCTGAAGCCGTAGCGACAAAAAGAAACCGTTCAACATAGGACACATCTGACCGTGCTCCTAAAAAATCCAAAGTTGTAACGGACAATATAAGAAATAAAAAGAGGTGCTATAGCAATAGGTCCGGGACCACCTGCAAGTAGCACTAGTTAAAATGGACACAAACCGCTGAAGGCAAGACCTGGAGAGGTGGGAGGAGATTGAGGCCAGGTTGACGAAAATGGTAATGGACCATGTCATGGATAACCTGACAGCAGAACCGAAGGTGCCTCTCCCGGGCTTCGACTTCTTCCGAAATTGTCCGGGGGTACAGAGTGGTCAAGTGCGATGACCAATATTCAAAAGATTGTCTGTGAGGCTGAAAATTTGCTGCTCCTCCAATCTGGAAGAGGAGGAGGAGGAGGGAGCTGAAGCCGAAAAGTTGTTGATTGACGTAAGGCTAGACCCACCACTATTTAAATGGGGTTGAAGGTTGTCCAGGTCAACCTCCAACACTCCAAAGGGGCTCTGAAGGAGCGACTACAACCTCTTCTATAAAATAACAGAGGGCAAGCCTGGGGCTTGTATAGTCGCGAAAAGAGACGTTAATATATTTATCTTACCTCATCATAGCACTATGGTTTCAGCGGTATTTGAAATATTCACTACTTTTTCTGTTACGATTCGGCTCTTATGCTTCCCAACATTTCCGCCCATTTTGGCCCGAATAACTGCCTCTGACTTGGGCGCGATACAATGGCTTGGCCGCCGCGATACAATGGCTTGTTTAACACCTCTATACTTATCCTCACCAAATAATAACGGTATTTCGGTGTTCGCATATTTCAGCTCTCGGCTTTTGAAATCTAGCTGAATCCATTCCGAATCATAACATCCACACCTAAGATTACTTCATCCACAATATCCGCAACTATAAACTCGTGCGTTACTGTTGTGGTGCCGATAGTGATTTTCCGTGTAACTTTTCCCAGTACCGGTGCATCATCTCCAGTTGCCGTACGCAAACTTATTCCCTGAAGCGGCTCGATTCTCCGAACGAGATCCCTTCTAATTATGGAATGTGATGCCCCCATATCCAATGTTACCATGATTTTTTTTCCGCTTATTACACTGTTGACAGTTGGGCTGTTATTTTTCCGCGCCATCTGAGAATCGAAAATTCATTGACACTCTTTTCCGATTCCCTAATTCGGACTTTGTTTTGCTTTGGCAAACTTACTGGAGCGTGTGTTGCATAACGTTTCCATCTCAAATGACAATTACGAGCCAAGTGTCAGACATCACCGCAGGTAAAGCATTTGCCCGTGAAACTTTGTCCGTTCTCGACTCTTATCTGATGAGCTGTGTATTCTGACCGACACACCAATGCTGCTGTCTCTGATAACAAAGCGCTAGCTACAGTCTCCGTATATTTAGCTTTCGGATTAGTTATCGCAGAACGCTTTATCTCCGTATCGCGAATACCATATACGAAGGTGTCCATCATACATCCCTCAGTAATCTCTCCGGGGTAGGCAAGATGAGCCAACCGTTCCGCTTCCGCCGCAAACTGTTGTAAATAGAGACTCACCACTCTTTTGCACAAATGTTCGTAGCTCTACTTGGTACATCTGCTTGCGATGTTCACTACCATACTTGCGCTGAACGGCATTCATCAAGTTTTCAAAGCAGTCTCGCTCACTTTCTGAGATAGTTTGAAGCACATCAGCGGCAGCACCTTTCAACGAAACTGTTAATGCAGCCAATTTTTCGCTAGCACTCCAACCATTTGTGCTAGCGGTAGTCTCAAACTGCATTCTGAAGACACTAAATGTCGAGGTCCCATCATAGGTAGGAGGCTTCAGTTTTATTGAGGATAAAGCTGGCACAGGCAATTCACCTTCCTGTAGTAGGTGAATTCTTTGCTCTATTTGTTGCTTAAAATCGTTCTGCTTTTACTCGTTCCCAATGAATTTTTGTTCTACAGATTTTTCGACCGATTCCTGCAGTGTCTCAATTTTTCAAACGTTCCTGTTTACCATCTCGGACATTTCTTTCATCTGCTGTGAGTTCTGTTCTGCTGGTTGAATAAGTAGTGTTTCACTCTGGTGTAAACGCTGCTGCATCTTGTCGTCGCTTTGTTGTTAGCGTTCTTTGACTTCTTCTTTGACGGATGCAACACTCTTTTCGACGGATTGTATTGCCCCGAGGAGTGCACACATGTAGAAGTTACCAGTATTAGTTATTTGAGGTGCTTCTTCTTCCCTAGATTTCGTTGGCTTCACACTGGAATTCATGCTAATCGACGTATACACTCTGATCCTCTAAAGCGGTTCTTAATCGCACCTGCAGCTCCGCTTTAAGCCTTTGTGTTTGCAAATTTAAGCGCTCAAGCTCCTGCTTGAGCTGCTCCAATCTCAGTTTTTCAAATTTAACCATTGTTTATTACGGATACACAATCGCCCTTTTGACACCAATTGTTACGAAATTGCCCTCTTGACAATTTATTCTGTTACGAAATTGCCCTCTAGACAATTTACTCTAACTCTCTGTACTCGGATGCGTACCACTGGATCGTATAGTATTCAAACAATCGCTGGTTAAATTAAAATAACAAACTTTATTTAATTATTGCTATTTACACGTTTAATATTAGGCTTAAAGTTTACTTTATTACAATCTGTACTTTATTTCACAATTCATTGTTCACTTTATTTCATATTGAATTTCATCACTTTGCAAAATAACAATTGCTAATACTGCTGCTTCGATTATAATGCTCGATGTACACACTGTTACTATCTCTGCTCGAATGTCTTCGACTTTGCACAGTCTTGTGCTTTTTATAGTTTCGAATGGTTAAGGTGGAAACTTCTACAATACACTAGAAGTTTTTGGATGTTTCTAGAAATTTATACCGGAAGTTTTTACTTTCGAGATGATTCTTTACACCACAATCTCTACAACGAAAGAAGCTTTTATTCGAAGAGATTGTGTCTTAACTAATTGACACACAGAGTGGTGCACTCATTCTCAATCTCCAGGTGGGATCCTAAAAGTATGTAATCACATTTCACTGTGCTATCACGTTTCAATATCTATAATTACAAGATACGGTGTAAAAACAGATTCAGCTAAGCACAAATTGTTGAGAGACTATCCACAAGTGCCGATGAAGTGCGAGGATTTGTTGCATTTTCCAATTATTGTCGACGTTTTATTCCAGATTTTGCAGATATTGCACGATAATTAAACTCATTACTTAAAAAGTATACGAAGTTTAATTGGACAGAAGGCTGTCAGACAGCATCTGACACTCTCAAATTAATGAATTCACCTGTATTGCAATATCCAGATTTTAATAGACCTTTTATTTTAAAGACAAAAGGCTGTCAGACAGCATCTCACACTCTTAAACATAAATTAATAATGAATTCCCCTGTATTGCAATATCCAGATTTTAATAGACCTTTTATTTTAACGACAGATGCATCAAATTATGCCTTAGGAGCGGTATTGTCGCAGGGCGATATTGGAGGATGATTGTACAATATCGTATGCCAGCAACACACTCCAGAAGCATGATATGAATAAATCTGTTATTGAAAAGGAGCTGTTAGCAATACATTGGGGTATAAATTCTTTAGGCCATATTTATATGGACGTAAATTTACAGTGGTGGCAGATCATAGACCGTTAATTTCATTATTTTCACACAAAAATCCATCTTCTAAGATGACGCGTATTCGCTTAGATTTATGTGATTATGATTTTGAGATTATATACAAGAAAGGAAAAATGAATTCTAATACAGATACACTTTCACGCATCAATTTGAACTCAGAAATACTGAAAGAGATGATACCTAAAGAAGGTGATATTACACTGAAAAGGGCATTAATAGTAACAAGGGGCATGGCACAGAAGATTGCCAAAGATAAAGAGTAATGCACTGAACCTACGAATCTTCACAAGAAATTGTAAACTTTATAGAATTTATCCTAGAAGGTTAGTGTGATCAGGCTTAATTAGCCTGCCACTAACAAAAGCAATGTACTATGAGACCACTGAAATGTAATAAAAAACAGAGAGACAGACCTAACGGAACAAAAGAGGGGTAATAATGAGACAGAGTTGATTGTGGTTGAGTGTGGTGGAAAGAGACAGTACATGGACAGAATTTGATCAGTCAGTTCACAACCTGCAATTAGGCTGCAGGCAGAGTGCCGCCTGACGACCGAACCGAACCGAACCGAACTTATTGCTGACTTGTTTCACCTTATGGGATGGCAGAGTGCCGACTGAAATTTGTGCGTTTTTTGTAAACAAAACCAATCATACACTGCGTTGACAACAGCAAGAGCATGGTAGAGGCAGGAGAAGTTGTTGGTGAGGAATGAAGGAAAATCATTTTGTGTTTTGTATATACATATGTATGTATATTTCGTTCAAACGGTAAACAAAACCAATCATAAACAAAAAAGCAAGAGCATGGCATAATGATCTACATGATAGATACACACATACATATGTGTCAAACAAAACAGGAAGAATTATTTCAATAGCATCAAAGCATCAACTTAAATATTTACACATACAATCAAACATCAGTGACAATCGGCCACAAATAAGTCTCTAAAACAGTTTTGTCCAGTCAGTCAGCAATAAGTTCGGTTCGGTTCGGCTGTTACTCTGCCATCTCGGCGGCGATTTGCACTAATTTGTATTGAACCAGTTTTTTTTTTCAGTCAGCAATAAGTTCAGTTCGGTCGCCAGTCGGCACTGCAGCCTTAGCCTAGTTATCTGGATGGACAGATTACAACAGCTGTAGGCCCAGGTTCGATTCGTGGGAGGGTTCATAATTGGTGTGCTGTTCATTTCTGAGACATAATAAAAAATGCTTGGGGAAAAATTGCCTTTCATTGAAAGTTCTCTGATGAGGACAAGTGGCGTGTCGGAAATAGCTATAAGATCTGCCAAAAAATGTTTCAATAATTCTTCTTCTTCTTCTGAAAAATTATTACGGTGGCATAACCACACATACGAAATTGCAACTACTGTTGTAACTTGTCTTGTCAATAAATTCGTTACTAAAATAATTTTCATAACAATATTATTCTGTTACGGAGAATCAATCGACCGAATTTTATAGCTTATATTATTATTATTAAAATAAAAACAACACAAAATTTAAATATGGAAGAGGTGATGAAGAAGCAAACTGGCTGAAGCCATAACTGCAGTGTAAGCAACATTACTGTAGTAATGAAAGTATTGACAGAAATCTAAATAGCATATATATCCAACCAAATATGATTTATAGCGTTACTCATTGAAATACTTTCACCTGCACAGTAACACTAAAATATAAAATAAAAACAACAGAAAATTTAAATATGGAAGAGGTGATGAAGAATCAAACTAGCTGAAGCCATATCTGCAGTGGAAGCAACTTTACTGCTGTAATGAAGGTATTGACAAAAATCTAAATAGCATATAAGTTAACACATATATTATTGAAAATACTTATCACCAAATTCTACATGCTTGCTACACGCGCCAGCAACAAACCAGACGAAATTTGATGCCTGGAATCCGCTGAACCGCATTCCCACCAAAAAGTGCAACAGTCGCAGGTAAGCGACGTCAACAGGAAAATTCAGCAGCGCGTGCACCAACACATTTGCAGATATAGGTTTAATGTTAAGTCATTTTAAGTTTGTGAGTTCGTTGATAAGCGGAAGTAAAACAATAAAGAAGGCTTAGGCCGAAAAATATATCTTTTTTTAACTTTTTAGTTCGAAAAGACTTAACTGGCGCCCGAGCAGGGACCAGTGTAAAAAAGTAAACGATAGAGTTTTAAAAAATAAAGTGCTACAAAAAGTGCGTGATATTTTAACAGAAAGCCGATACTAAAAAAAGTGCCACTGAAAAATAAAAAGTGCCACAAAAGTGAGCGGAATTTTTTTAATAAAAGAAAAGCGCAACTAAAAAGTCCCTCAAAAATAAAAACTCGAAAAAAACGTTGAAAATCCAAAAGTACGACGAACTTAGTAGCAGGAAAAAGGCCCCTTAGTAAGCGGATAAACATCATAGGAAAAGGAGTTCTAGAAGAACAGCCGACTGCCCAACACTCGTTGTCAGGACACTGGTCACCATGACAGAATTAAGTATTAGAATTATAATGTAAGTTGAACAATCGAAACTATATTAAGAAAGAAATAGCGATTCTTGAATAATAAAATAGGAAGAATATAAATTAATTGAAACTAAGAGTAACAAAGAAAAAATTAATTTCAAAGAATAACACAAAAAACAAAGCAAATAAATTTAGTGAAATTAAAATAAAGAATTGAGAAATAAATTGCAAAGAATAAATTAAGTAATTGTTTAAAGAAAAAAACATTTTTTTTTTTTATTTTACCACGAAATCGATAAATTATTAAATATTTTTTATATTACACAAAAATAAATTTTTCTTAAAAAGAAAAAAATTAATTAAATTAAAAATGGTGGATGCAGCAGAGGAACTTGCTAATCGTCTTAGTAATCTAAATCTACAGAGAAACCTAACTCCCAATAATCCAAGCCATCGTAATACACCCCAACAGAATCAAGTTTTAGTGAATAATGAGGAAATGATAAGAGAAATCACAAGAAGAGTTACAGAATCATTAACTAGTAGCAATAATCCATTTTTTGAAAACGAAGACGACGATCACCCACTCACAATTAACGCGACGAATATAAACGAATTGGACAAAATCCCAGCTATAGTCAAATGCTTGCGTGAGTTTTCAGGCCAACCAGGAGAATTCAATTCCTGGCGGAAATCAGTTGACAGAATTTTTTCTGTCTATGAAGGACTCAAGGGTACACCAAAATACTATGCAATCTTGCACGCAGTCAGACATAAAATCATAGGAGATGCCGATACCGCTCTAGAGTCGTATCGAACCCCTCTCGACTGGGTAAAAATAAAAAAGTGCCTAATGATGCACTACTCCGATAAACGAGATATAGGAACACTAGAATACCAAATGACGAAATTAGCTCAACACGACACCATAATAACCGACTTTTATCAACGTGTATACCAACATCTTTCCCTGATTTTAGACAAGATAGCTTGCCTAGATTATAATGAAGAATCTCTCCGCGCAATGACTAATTCATATCGTGAAAAGGCACTAGACACTTTTATTCGAGGCCTTAACGGGGAATTGCCCCGATTACTGAGCATTCGAGAACCGACAACCTTTGCACAAGCACTACACTTGTGTCTAAATCTCGACAATATGACATACCACATGAATTATGCACACAACTCAAATAATTTCAGAAAAAGTAATAACCACGCTACCACGAACAAATCATCCCCCGTCGCAACCACAAAGAAATACATTCTTCCCCGAATGGGCACACAATTCCCAGAATTATAGATATAAAATCGCTCCAAACCCCCAAACCTATTGGAGACCACAACAACCCAATTTCACAAATTTTTCACAAAATTATCCCCCGCAACAAAATGTACAACAAATTTACTCGCAACAAAATGCACGTAATCAATTTCCATTCAACAATAGGCCACTGCCATTTAATAATAGACCTTATCTCTCACCAAAACCCCCAGTACCTATGGAAATATATCCTTCCATTCAAACGCGACAAGTAAACTACCAAAATAGGCCCAACGCACAGAACTACAACAACGCACCAAAGCGCACAGCATCGCAACAAGTAAATCCCCCAACTAAAATACAGAGGAACTTCCACACTAATACGGACACCCCCGCTGAAGAAGAAATTTATGCCGAGGGCATATTTATTTTTTTTTGACTAAAAGAGTCTTCACTCCCATATTTTGAATTTAAAACTAGGGGTGGAGACGTACTCAATTTCTAATCGACACAGGTTCGAATAAAAATTACATTCAATCAACGCGTATACGAAATCCAATTCCAAACACAAAACCATTTTCCGTTAATTCAATTGCTGGTAGCAACCATCATACTTTTGTAAACATTTTTGGTCCACAAACTGAGAAGTTATAATTCTTTATTTTACCTAATTTACAAACATTCCATGGGATAATAGGAAACGACACATTAAGACAGCTTAAAGCCGTCATTAACACGGAAAAAAGCTTCATGACTATTTTCCCAAATGTTAAAAGTCCACTCAAGCAACTTTCTACGCAGGATGTTAATAACAAAAACCTTCGCATTTCACATCTTTCTATTGAACAAAAAAATAAACTTCACAGCATTATAAAAAATTGTCCACATTTATTTTCAGATCCTGACAAAAGGCTTACTTACACAACAACTGTTAAGGGTGAAATATGCACCATAACAGAAACTCCGGTTTACTCCAAATCCTATCCTTATCCTATGGCACTAAAAAACGAAGTCGAAAGACAAATCCAAGAGTTGCTAGAACAAAATATCATAAAACACTCAAAGTCCCCCTATAACTCTCCAGTATGGATTGTAACAAAAAAAAAAATGCCTTAGGCGAATAATAAATACAGAATGGTCATTGATTACAGGAAACTCAATTCAGTGACCATAGCAGACAGGTACCCAATCCCAGAAATTAACGAAGTGCTGTACAACCTTGGGAAAAATACGTATTTTACAATTATCGACCTTAAAAGCTGATTTCACCAGATCTTACTTAAAGAATCTGACAGGGAAAAAACTGCTTTCTCCATTAATAATGGAAAGTTTGAGTTTACAAGACTCCCATTTTCGCTGAAAAATGTCCCCTCCATCTTCCAACGCGTCCTTGACGATGTTCTACGAGAACATATCGGCGTTAGATGCTACGTCTACATAGACGACATCGTAATATTTGGCAAAACTGAAGACGAACACTTCAAAAATCTTCAAGCTGTCTTCAAAATACTAGAGAATGCCAACTTTAAAGTCCAACACGACAAATGCGAATTCCTAAAAAAGGAAGTCGAGTTCTTAGGTTTCATCGTCTCCCAAAACTGCCTTAAGACCAATCCCAGAGAAGTGCAAGCCATCATAGAACTCCCCGAACCAAAAACATTGATAGATTTAAGATCTTTCTTAGGAATGGTAGGCTATTACCGAAGATTTATACAGGGCTATGCGAACTTGGTTAAACCACTAACGTCTCTCTTAAGAGGAGAGAACGGACGTTTGCCAAAAAATCTTTCAAAAACCAAACCAATCGATATGAATAGTCAAGCAAAGAAGCGTGGAACAAAGCCAAAAGTTGTCTTATTTCAGACGAAGTAATGCTCTCATACCCCGACTTTCAAAAAAGTTTCGAATTAACAACGGATGCCTCAAACCAAGCGTTAGGAGCCGTACTTTCACAAGACTCCAAACCCATTACATTTCTATCTAGGAGTCTTAACAAAACAGAAGAGTCGTACGCAACAAACGAAAAAGAGATGCTAGCCATCATATGGGCCCTAACATCTCTACGTAGCTTCCTTTACGGATCAAGAAAGGTAAAAATGTATACAGACCACCAGCCTCTGACCTACGCACTGAGTAACAAGAATGCTAACTCAAAAATGAAGAGGTGGAACGCAATATTAGAAGAATATGACCACGCACTACATTATAAACCAGGCAAAATAAACATAATGGCGGACTCACTATCTCGCCCCCTAAATACACAAGTTTTTTCTCTCACTCCTACCGAACACAGTGCCGAAAGTGCATCCCAAAACCTTATTCCTTGCATCGAAACCCCTATTAATGCCTTTAAAAACCAAATTTTTTTTTAAAATCAACGAAATATCAACATATCAATTTAAAATAGTTTTTCCCGGCTATCACCGACATATTATAACCGAACCTTCACACAACCAGGAAAACCTAATAAGCATTTGTAAAAGACACCTCAACCCTTCGGTAATAAATTGTATTACAACACAAGAAAGAGTAATGGGAATGTTGCAAGAAGCGTATGCACAACATTTCAACAATTACAAAATAAGATTTACACAACTTTTTGTAGAAGACATAACTAACGAACAACAGCAGGAAGACATAATAATAACTACACACAATAGAGCCCACAGAAACGCGAAAGAAAATAAATTACAAATTCTGAAAACATATTATTTTCCAAGTATGAATAATAAAATTCAGAGGATCACAAAAAAATGTGTAACTTGCAAACTTAACAAATATGAAAGACATCCCTACCAACCGAAACTTAATGAAACTCCTATCCCAAATTATCCCGGCCACACGTTACATATGGATATTTATTCGACTGACAAGAAATTAGTCTTGACTAGCCTAGACAAATTCACAAAATACGCACGGACCAAAATCATCCCTGGAAAGTCAATAGAAGAAATAAGAAGGCCCCTAAGAGACATGTTATTTTGTTACGGCATTCCAAAAGCAGTCGTAATAGATAATGAAAAAGCTCTAAATTCCGCGTCCATAATGTTCATTATGAAAGACGATTTAGGGATTAACGTCTTCACAACACCCCCATACAGAAGGGAAGTCAATGGGCAAGTAGAGCGATTCCATTCGACTTTATCAGAAATTATGAGATGTCCCAAAGCGGACGGAACTGATAGAAACTTCGACGAACTCCTCGAAAGGTCGACAAACGAATACAACCACAGTATTCACTCTACTAGTGGAAAGAAACCAGTAGATCTTTTTTTCGGGAGAACCGTTGATTTCAGTCCACAAGACTACGAGAAAACACGACAGGACAATATACAGAAATTGACACAAAAACAGCAAACTGACACCACAACAAAAAAAGAAGGGCAATCAACGATTATGTGCCAGGCCAAGTTATTTACGTAAAACAAAACAAAAGATTAGGAACCAAACTTTCAGGAAAATTTAAAGAAGAAATAGTAAAGGAAAATAGAAATAGTACAGTAGTAACTGAATCACAAAAAGTAGTTCACAAAAGCAACATACGCAATTAAGACCGCTAATAAAAATTACCATATTTTCAGACTCATATTCCCCTTATGCCACGCAAAAATACAAATACTGGATTTTACTAACGCTCAACTAATTGAGTTTCAAATTGGAAAAGCAAAAATACAAAATGGCAATTTCAAAATTATACACGTAATCGACTTGGACCCCTACCAAAAGTTTATGGATGAAACGGAACTAACAGTAAAACAAAACATTAGCACCCAGAATGCAATATATCCATTCATATCAAATCAGCTTTCTCAAATACGCGCTCTTCTTAATAGACTACAGTCCAAAGAAATACCAAAACGATCCCTTATTTTCATAGAAAGCGCATGGAAATGGATTGCGGGTAATCCAGACCATGAAGATTTTCAAATAGTCCAAAATAAAATGAATAATCTATTAAAAAACAATAACCAACAAATGGTAATCAATAAAGTTTCAATTGCTAGAATTAATGAAATTACTAATGTAACGAACGAAATACTTAAAATTGTCAAATCAAATGAAGTCATAAAAAACGAATTTGTAACCAACATTAAATATAAAGTTGATATTATTAAAGAAGAACTTCTTAATATTGATTACGCAATACAATGGGCTAAGGCAGGAATAATTAATGCCTATATTTTGTCAAACGTAGAAATAAATACAGCAAAATCCATTTTTGATTCAGAAGAAATGCCCTATATTAATATTATCGGAGCTTTAGAATTTAGTGAAGTAACATAATTAGTTAACCTGTTACTAAAAAAGAGTCATGGGAAAAAATATTACTTAAGCCTATCAAAAAAGGCAGAATAACAAACGAATTATCATTTGATAAAATTTTAAAATGCAAAAACAAAATTTTCGGCATTAGAACGAATTGTAAAACTTTTAGCGAACTGTCTGTTTGTAATAACAAGAACATTATAGAAATAAGTAATACAAAATGTATACCTAATTTACTAAAAAGCTTACCATCTAACTGCACTGTATCAAATAACCAGCACCTACCAACTATCGATGAGATAGCCGACGGCACCATACTACTTAATCAATACAATGGATCAGTGACAATAGACAACAATCTACTGAACCTTACCGGAGCCTTTATCCTGCAATACCACAATGCTACTATAAAAATAAATAACACAATCTACACCTCCAACGAGACGATCCAGATTAAACCACTTCACAGTGGCCGAAATACCCCATCTATCGGCGCTTCAGCGAAATGTTAAAAGTCATAATATGGCAAACTTTATTATTTTTTTTGAAAACTTAAACCGCAACGGATTTTTTTCAAACACACAAATTCAAAAACAATTAAGAAATTTTATGAGCCAACTTGTACAAAAGTGGAAAGAAAGTCATAGAGTTTTGGCTGTGTTCGAAAAGCGAAATAAGATGTAGTTGGATGAAGACATTATTTTCCCTAATCCAGCCGTTGCCCAACGTAATGAGAAACCTTTTTCAGAGTGCACAAGTAAGACTCAAATAAAAAAAAATTGCATAAATTGACAATGAAACACCGAACGAAGAGTTAATGGTAGCAACGAGCGTGAGTCTTTACAAGGCTGGAAAAAGAAGCGCTTCACAGGTTGTTTCAAAGTTACGTTCAGAATCTGCAATAGCTCCAAAAATGCTTAAATCTGTAGACTCTGAAGCAAAAACTAATATTCCGTATACACCTGAGGAAGCTCTAGCTGTTTATATTGATGGTGGATACTCAAAAATGTCATACAGACAAATGCAATCTGGTGCCAAAGAACGAAACGCCAATATTTATCCAAGCTACGATATTTTGGCTAAAACTAAAAGGGAGTGTTACCCCAGTGACATACACGTAACTGAACGTTCAGCTGAAGTTGGCTTGCAAAGTCTCGAAGACCATACTATTGCACGTATAATACAAGGATTTTCAACAGCTTTTGAGGTTCTCATTACTGTAGGCAATAATAACGATTGCATAAAAGCAATATTTAAATGGGGCTGTGACGGTAGCAGTGGGCACTCTACTTACCGTCAACGTTTCAGTGTTTCTGATACTGGAACAATTGATGAGCATTTATTTGCTGTATGTATTGTTCCTTTACAAATTAAAAAAGGACCCGCAATACTATGGCAAAATAACCGGCCTTCTTCAACTCGGTTCTGCATACCCATTAAAATCATTTTTGAAAAAGAGTCAGCGGATTTAGTTAGGGCTGAGATAGAAAATGTAAAAAGAGAAATTGCACAAATTCTGCCGACAAAATTAAGTTCTTTTGAAGTAACACACGAATTTCATTTGACCATGATCGATGGAAAAGTGTTTAATACCATAGCGGAGTTACCATCACTGGCTTGTGGAATTTGTGGTGCGACACCAAAATTGATGAACAATCTAAATTTAGTTCAACTGAGGCAGCCACAAAACCACTTGTACGAATATGGATTGTCGACACTTCATGCTTGGATACGGTGCTTCGAGTGTATAATTCATATCGCCTACAGAATGCCCATAAAAACTTGGCAAATACGTGGAGAAAATAAAGAAATTGCTGAACAAACCAAAAGAAAAATTCAACTTGAACTAAGAAAAGAATTGGGTATTTTGGTGGACATTCCAACGAGGGGTTCGGGGAATACAAACACTGGGAATACCGCCAGAATGTTTTTCGAGCAGCCAACCATGGCCTCTATAGTAACTGGAGTAAAAATGGAACTTATAAAAAGGTTTGGTATAATATTGCGCACAATGGCATGTGGGTATGCAGATAACGTAGAGACTTTTCGCATATATGCCTGGGAAACAGCAAAAATATTTGTTTCCGAATACCCTTGGTTTTATATGCCTCAATCTGTACATAAAATATTAATACATGGAGCAGAAATTATTGAAAAAGTTTCGCTACCAATAGGAATGATGTCAGAAGAGGCACTTGAGGCAAGAAATAAAGATTTTCGCACTTATATGCTGAACCACACGCGAAAAGACACGAGATTGCACACAATGGAAGACTTACTGCACACTCTATTGGTTTCGTCGGATCCTTTTATTACATCTAAATCTAAAAGCACCTCGAAATACTCGAAAAAACACATCCAAATAGATGATGAGGTCAAGCAGCTTCTTTTAAATATGAATGATATATCTGGCGGCCTTAATTCTGAAAGCTCCGAATCTGAATAGTTTTTTGCATTTGCACCTTAGATTCATCTAGTAGTTCCGAAACGGAATAAAAAACTTTTATTACTATTGTTATTACTACAGTTATTTTTTTTTTTTTTAAATTATAATTAAATTTTTGTTATGAAAACAACAAAAATATATAAAGACTGCATATGGCCAAAAATAGTTATTTCAACAGAAAAAAAATTAAAAACAAAATAAATAAATAAATGTTTAAAAAAAAAAACTGTTTTTAATATTAAAGTTTAATATATTTTCAGCCCAAAGGAATGTGAAACATTATATATTTTAACTTTACGATGTTTTCCTGAATAAAATAAAAAAAGTCTAAAATATGAAAAAAAGTTGCAACTTTCACAAAAAAAAAAATATATAAATATATTTTAAAAAAACATTTTTTTTGTTTAGCATTGTAGCTTAATCTATTTTCAACTAAAAAAAATATTACACAAACAAAAAAAATGTTTCCCTAAGCGCTATTAATTAAACGCCGCTAAATGAGCCTTTTCGGCCACTGTGCACTTCCTGCAATAGTACAACCATTTTAAAAAAATTCAGAAGTTACAGAAATCTTATCACTACAAATGCTAAAAGAACTTAATCTGAATAATACCGAATACATCAAATCATTCGAAACAACAAACGATATCCAAGTATGGACCAGCGGAAGCTTCGCGATCATAACAATCGCACTTATCATAACCATAATACTTAGAATATACCTTGTAAAGAAACCACAAGCAATAGAAGTCATAACACAAATAGAAAACGAAACGGCCAACATTAGAAAAGGAATTTCACAAGGATCAATTAACATGGCAGGAAAAACAAATTCACCTAAAGTTTCCAGGATCAGCCAGATACCATTCTTTTAATATTCAAGCGAGGATGCTCGAATCTAAGGGTGGAGGAGTTAACACATATCTTATTGAAAATACTTGTCACCAAATTCTACATGCTCGCTACACGCGCCTGCAACCAACCAGACGTAATTTGATGCCTGGAATCCGCTGAACCGCGTTCCCACCAAAAAGTGCAACAGTCGCAGGTAAGCGACGTCAACAGGAAAATTCAGCAGCGCGTGCACCAACACATTTGCAGATATAGGTTTAATGTTAAGTCATTTTAAGTTTGTGAGTTCGTTGATAAGCGGAAGTAAAACAATAAAGAAGTTGTTGCACAGAAACACTTTTCTATTGTTATTTAAAATTAAACACACTTTATTTAATTTTAATTTAACTCAGATTGGTCCTTTCTTTATTATGTGGCTCTGTGGCTCTTTTCTGTTCACAATTTTCTTCTGTCTATTATAAACAATTCTAAACTTATGGCTCTTTTAACAATCACTTCTTTTTCTGTGATATGTTTCTCAACTCAATAACAACTGAACTGAAACTGTAAGTCGTCGGACCACTAAACATTCGACAAAAATCAGACAGTTATTCTAAGCAGCGAAAGCAAAGGGAATAACAATAACAATGCAGCGGCTGAATAGAACATTGGAAGTAAATAACTTCAAATCGCGCTGTTGTTGTTATTCTTCTTTGCATCGAAGATGTAAACATCTAACGACAATGACTACATAATGGTCAAACGGAACCATATTATTTATGTATGTATGTTGGTGCTGCTGTGACAATTATAGAAAAACAGTATTAGGGTGGCCCGGAATACAAGTTTACAAATAACTAATATTATATAAAATAAAAATTTATAAAATAAATGATGGAGGGCGATCTTATCCGACATTCTCCCCCCGTTGAAAGGCCTCCTTTTCAAACATCATCTGGAGAAGGTAAGGGAGCCACCTTGTGTATGGGACGACGAAACACACCACTTTTTGTTTTCAACTCGACTACTCGGACTCGTCCATCAGGGTCGGATATAGGTTTCAGTACTCGAGCCAATAGCCATTGTTGTGGTGGGGTGTTGTCCTCATGGATAATGACTAGTTGGCCTTCTTTAATGTTTGGCTGTGCGTTTAGCCACTTTGTGCGTTGCTGAAGCGACAATAGATAATCTCGGGACCACAATTCCCAAAACTGTTGCTTTAAAAACGCAATACGCTGCCAACGGGTGAGCGACGATTGTTTCGTGACATCAAAGATTTCGTATGGAATTGCGATTAACGAAGAACCAATAAGCAAATGACCTGGAGTAAGCGTCTGGCCGTCATTTGGGTCGTCTGACATCGGTGCGATAGGGCGAGAATTTAAAATTGATTCTACCTCTGTTACGAGGGTCTGCAACTCTTCGAACGTCAGACCTGCTTGGCCGATGTTTTTCAGGAGCAACGTTTTGGTAGATTTAACTGCTGCCTCCCACAGTCCACCAAAGTGGGGGGCACGAGGGGGTATAAAACAAAATTCAAAACCGTTTTGGCTGGAGAACGTTTTCATTTCGTGGACACTTCATCGCGAAAAAGTGTGGCTTTGAGCTCTGCCAATTTATTGTGAGCCCCAACAAAATTCGTAGCATTGTCGCAATATAGCTTTTGGGGTATGCCACGTCGTGCCACGAAACGATTGAGACATAAAATAAAGTTGTTTGTTGACAAGTCGGAAACGAGCTCCAAGTGTGTTGCTTTTGAGCTAAAGCAAACAAACACAGCGATGTAAGTCTTGTATGGCACTTTACCCCGAATACGATACGATGTTGAAAATGGTCCACAAAAATCGACACCAGTTATTAAAAATGGGCGTTAAGCTCGAAGACGATCAGCTGGCAAATTTCCCATAATTTGCTCCATCAATTTGGGCCTGTAGCGGAAACAGTGTACGCATTGTCGGACCACATTCCGAACCACGTCTCTAGCGTTGACTATCCATATCTTTTGCCTCACGATGCCCAGTAAAACCTTCGGACCTGCGTGCAAATGTTTGCGATGCAAATGTTCAATGTACAACTTGACAAACCGATGGTTTTTGGGCAACAAAGCAGGAAAACGAGCGTCGTATGGTATAGGTGCGTTGGAGAGTCGACCACCAACTCTTATTAAAATTACAAAGCCATAGCCGACTTCAGTTTTATGCAAGAATGGCGTTAATTTTTGCAGCGATGGGTGAACTAATGTCCCCTTCTCAAGTGCGGTGATGTCATCTTTAAAAGTGGCTTGTTGTATATGGGCCACAATTCGCCAAAATATTTGATCCATTTCACAGGGGCTAATATGGACTAGGTCCTTGAGCTTCAACGAACGGTTTACTGGGCATCTATTAAATAAACGAAAGATATAAGCAATTATTCGAACAATTTTAAAATCTGATGAATGCTTATCAATTATTTCCTCTGTGATTGATGGTGTGACGTCAGAACACTTGAATGCTGCAGACTTTCTACACTCGATTGGATCCACGGATGTTGCTTCTTCCATTTTAGGCCATTTAGAGGGATTCTCTTGCAGAAAAGCTGGACCACTGAACCATATCGTATTGGGCAACTCTTCAGCGCTACAACCACGAGAGACGATATCAGCCGGGTTACTTTTTGAAGGAACGTGTCTCCAAACGACATCTCTTGTTTGTTCTTGCAGCTCTGGGACACGATTGGCGACGAAACATTGTAGTGTTGACGAATGCAATTTTAGCCATTGCAGAACTATTTTGGAGTCAGTCCAAAAATAGGTCGATGATACAAATTTTTTAATTAAGGTTTAATTTTGTGCCACGTTTTGCTTAATAAGACGGCAGCACATAATTCAAGTCGAGGCAACGACTGGGCTTTTATTGGAGCGACCTTTGACTTGGCGATTAGCAGAGTTGTTTTGTACGTACCTTGGTCGCTAACTCGATAATAAAGACAACAACCATATGCCCGTTGAGAGGCGTCAGCGAATCCATGGATTTCTCCTTGCACGTCGAGGAATGTCAATACATATCGAGGCACTTGAATATGTTTAACCAATTTTAGGTCTTTTTGTATGTGCAACCAAAGATTTTTAAGCTGACCAGTTATAACATCATCCCAGGCAAAATTCTGGACCCATGTTTCCTGCAGTAGAATTTTGCAGCGAATTACCACAGGACTTAAAATTCCTAGCAAATCGTAGATTTTGGAAACAACGGATAACATGGACCTCTTTGTAGGAACAGAGACTTCGGGCAGCTCGAATCTGAAGCAAAACATATCAACCTTAGGGGTCGAAGACATACCTAAGGCTTTGGTGACGTCATCTTCAGCTATATTAATGATGATGTCATCGTCGTGAGCCTTCGAAATTGCGCTGCAGTTACTATTCCATTTAGCTAGCTCGAGCCCATGCAAACGCAGAATGTGGACTAATTCAGCTCTTTTAGTGAGTAGTGTGTCGACATCGTTCGCGCCAGTGAGTACGTCGTCTACGTAGAGGTCTTCGCGAAGAACCTTTGAGCCAATAGGGAAGGAGCCACCATATTTTTCTGCAATGACAAACAAACTTCGAATTGCTAAAAATGGGGCAGACGACAAACCATATGTGACAGTGTTGAGTTGAAACACTTTTATTTCTTCCTCCTTGCGGCTTCTCCATAATATGAGTTGGTACCTTCGATCTCTTTCGTCGATACGAAACTGGCGATACATTTTCGAAATATCAGCGGTGAGAGCGTATTTATTTAATCGAAACGAAAAAAGTGTGGTGATAAGGTCCTGCTGTATTGTAGGGCCGACCATAAGTATATCATTCAACGAATGATTCGACGATGTTTGAGCCGACGCATCAAAGACCACTCGTATTTTTGTTGTGGTGCTTTGTGGCCTGAGAACACAATGGTAAGGTATGACGTAATTCGGACTACGTAGCGAGCTGTGATAAGGCGACATGTGTCCCAATGACAAGTATTCCTCCATGAACTCCACATACATAGATTTTAAGACCGAATCACGTTCTAAGCGTCTTTCAAGCGATAAAAAACGCTTTCGAGCTATTTCGAATGAGTCTCCTAATATATTAGGCGATTTGTTAAACGGTAGACGTAATTGAATTCTATTGGCCTGATCGATGCAAACGTTTTCTACAAAGTGCCGTTCACACGATTCTTCTTCAAGTGAATATTTTGATGGGGAAGTTATATATTCCTCCACTTCCCAGAATTTATTTAACATTGACTCAAGGTTGCAAGTTGAAGTGCTTGTTGCGAGATTACAGGTGGGCAACGACGATTTCAAAGTTGAAGCAAAAGTGCCACCGACAACCCAACCAAACTCTGTATTGGTGAGACAAGGCATATTACTCCCCAACGAAATACGACCATCGAGCAACAAGTCAAAAAATATTTCGGTGCTAAGAAGCAGATCTATATGCTGCGGCTTATAGAACATAGGGTCTGCAAGTTCTACGGAACTGGGTATCTGCCAATGTGACGTCTGTACTCACCAGGTTGTCGAGCAGCTATAGACTTCGTAACAGCAAAACTTGAGGACCACTGGAACGAGGTTACACGGGATTTGATCGTAGCAGCGACACATGACCTTATCTTGGTTCGAAATTCACCAATTCCGGATACTTCTTGGTTGTATGGCTTTAACTTCAGCTGGAGTCTTTTATCCGTTTCTTCTGCAATGAAATTTATCTCGGAACACGAATCAAGAAGAGGTCTTACCGGCTGAAATGTGCCACAGCTGTCCAATATAAGCACTACTGCGGTTGGGATGATCGCTCGCTTAAATGATCGTACTACCAACGATACTGGGTTATGGTTGGTTGAGGTAAGTTGAGTCGGAGCCTGTTGGGACGCCATGGGCCAGCTTGTTCAGGACCACTAAATTTATGTAATAACGTATGAAGCGATGACTGACAAATTCTACAACGAGATTTGGATGAGCACTTCGATACTAAATGCCCCTTGCGAAGACAGTTTATGCAATGTCCGCTACGCTTTACAAAGTTAAAGCGTTCTAAAACAACGAGAGACGAAAACGATGAACAAGTTGATATATTGTGCTCGGATGAGTTACAATAACCACAATTCGAATTTGAATTCACAAATGTATGGGAGGGCCGACTAGAACCTGATTTTGGTTTCGCAATCTTCTGGTTTTCAATTCCATGTATCTTTCTTCCATGGCTCTCAAGAAATTGACATCGATGGCTTAAAGTGTCGTAACAGGTGTCCCAAGATGGCAGCATTTTAAAATCCTGCTTCTCATCATAATTTTCCTTCGTATCAGCGTCCACTTTAGATAACACCATGTGAACCAAAATGGCGTTCATGATGTCCATTTCTGAGCCGAGCGACAACAACGAGCCACGAATAGCAGCTACAGTGTCAATAATATTCCTTAACGAACCACTATCACCTTTGGGCATCGAAGTAATATTGAAAAGAGCGTTGATGTGTTCCAAGAAAATCAGCACCTTATTGTTGTACCTCTCTTCTAACCGCGTTAGCGCCTTCGGATAATTTTGTTCCGTTACGGTGTACGGCTCCACCACTGCTAACGCTGGACCCGAGAGACAACTCAGCAAATAGTTAAATTTATCAACAGCAGTAATTGATAAATTCTCATGGACCATGTTGTTGAAAGTTGAGATAAACCTTGTATAATCCGCGTACTTTCCATCAAATCGAGGCAACTTTAACGAGGGTAGACGATTGGGATTTGAGCCGCCAACTATTGAAGCGTTGAAAAAACTGTGGTCCATCGATGTAGAGCCACGATTTTTATTCAGCAAAATCATTATTTTAGCTTTAGCCGCAATAAAAATGTCCTCCAACTCACTTCTCGAATTATCGGTGGAACTATGTTTTTCAATCTGTCCTTGGATGAAACAAAGTTGCTTAAAATATGACTCCAATATCTGCAAACGGCAATCCAAAATGGTGGGGTCAACTTTATCGCCATCTTTTTCAATCTTCTTATGAAGGTTAGTTATATTCCGCTTCATGTGGCTGCGTTGCAATTTGAGCGACGCCAATTCTGAGCCACTCGCAGGTACATCTTCAGCTAATGCTTCAACTTTGTCGGTAGACATTTTGTTTTTCAAGTCAAGTACTTAAAACACGAACCAATAATATAGAGCCGAAAAATTAAAGCGCGAAACACTTATTGCGACGCCTCAAATCGAGTATATATTTCCCGTTAGGATACTGCCGAAAATATGTACGGGAATGTCTATGGTAACAAAACCGTATTTGAACCACTTTAAAGAGCGAGCTAACGAACCACTATTGCCAAATTCGAGAGGAAAGGTTCCCGCAATAGAAATCACCGAAGTAAAATTTACACGGCCGTAATAAAATTGTGTCTCAAAATTTCGCAGTGGCAGCAGCAGCAAATTCCTTAACTGAAGCGACGTAATTCCAACGATGAGTTAACTCCAACGACGAAATGATGAAAATAATTACGTCTCTCCCATGAAGGCACGAAATAATTTTGTGCTCCCCGACACAATTCGAAACACTTTATTTTGTTTTTTAAAATAAGCTAATTTTATTACGAACCGTCCTGCCACGGTCTCCAAAATGTTGCACAGAAACACTTTTCTATTGTTATTTAAAATTAAACACACTTTATTTAATTTTAATTTAACTCAGTTTGGTCCTTTCTTTATTATGTGGCTCTGTGGCTCTTTTCTGTTCACAATTTTCTTCTGTCTATTATAAACAATTGTAAACTTATGGCTCTTTTAACAATCACTTCTTTTTCTGTGATATGTTTCTCAACTCAATAACAACTGAACTGAAACTGTAAGTCGTCGGACCACTAAACATTCGACAAAAATCAGACAGTTATTCTAAGCAGCGAAAGCAAAGGGAATAACAATAACAATGCAGCGGCTGAATAGAACATTGGAAGTAAATAACTTCAAATCGCGCTGTTGTTGTTATTCTTCTTTGCATCGAAGATGTAAACATCTAACGACAATGACTACATAATGGTCAAACGGAACCATATTATGTATGTATGTATGTTGGTGCTGCTGTGACAATTATAGAAAAACAGTATTAGGGTGGCCCGGAATACAAGTTTACAAATAATTAATATTATATAAAATAAAAATTTATAAAATAAATGATGGAGGGCGATCTTATCCGACAGAAGTCTTAGGCCGAAAAATATATTTTTTTTAAACTTTTTAATTCAAAAAGACTTAACTTATATATCCAGCCAAATATGATTTATAGCGTCACTCATTGAAATACTTTGACCTGTATAGTAACAATAAATTTGTGGACTCCTACAAATAGATGCAAAGAGTTAGGCAATTAAGTGTCTAAATACCCTGTAGGACCAAAACCACACTATTTAGAACGAAAGGTCTACTCTAATTTATGATAAGATATAAGGAGTCAAAAAACTAATTACCAATATACAAACCTCTTCATTCTCTTTACACAAAGTGCAAAAGCTTTATCCTGACACATCCCTATATTATTAAAAAATGAAGTTCGTACGCTGTACAAGCAATAGCCAACAGCTCCATTAATATTAAAATGTCCACTCAACCCAAATACAAGTTGGCGGATGGCTTCATATTTATGACATCGACCACAATATAACAACTTTATAATTTGGTTGCCCCATGTGGTTGTTGTTAGAAGTTCCATTGCACGGTTTTTGGTGCCTGGTCTTGAAGTATCCATCGGCAGTGCTTCCTAATTAACACCACTATTAGAAAATTTCAGGTTCTCCATGTGTGCTGGAAATTTCATGCGAAAACCAATTTGGATATTTATACCCTTTACCTTTAAAAAAGGTAAATAGGGTATACTAATTTTGTGCTTTTGAGAGGGGTTGCAATTTCAAGAAGGAGGCGTGGTAGGTATGGACATATACATGTAATCAGAATCACTTTCTATATTGGTCAGTATTTGCTCAAAAGGGTAAAAACGAAGGCAATACAAAGATGGCGAAACACACAACCAACTGGTGATGCCAAACCCATTCGTCAAGAGTCAAGAAGAGTACCTCTGACGAAGAGATAAAAGGTGAATGTGTTGCTGAAGGAAATGCATCAGAACAACATCACTGAGCCATCAACAGGCCTCTGGGTTTCTCCAGTGGTATTAGTGAAGTATTAGCTCTACACGTTTCTATGTAGATTGTCGGAAAATTACTGAAAAAAGATAGTTATCCCTTACCTCGCATCGATGATACCTTTGACACACTTTCTGGTTCAAATTGTTTCTACACGTTGTATTTACAATGTGGATATTGGCAAGTGGCGGTAGATGAACAAAACAAGGAAAAGACAGCATTTAATCACGGTGATGGACTATGATGCCATTCGGACTATGCTCCAGCAACATTTGAATGCCTAATGGAACATGTGCTAAAGGGTCTCCACTGGAAAACGTGTCTGGTGTACCTAGATGACATCATCATTATGGGAAACGACTTCGAGGACGACTTGATGAACTTGGAAGAAGTATTGATGCGACTGGGAGCTTCAGGTTTGAAGCTGAGCGCAAAGAACTGCTCGTTATTTAAGAGAGAAGTCAAGTACCTTGGAACTAAAGTCACACCTGAATGAGTGCACAGAGATCCATATAAAATAGACTCAGTAAGGGAGTGGCCAATACCAACTAGTTTGCATGAGCTACGCAGCTTATTGGGTATTTGCACCTATTACAGACGCTTTGTTCCAAGCTTCGCAGGCGTGGCTGCTAGTCGGTGTGAATTAACGAGGAAGAATTGTCCTTTTGAGTGGAAAAGCGAACAGGAGAAGACATTCAACATACTGAAAGAGTTATTGTGTACAGCCCCGATCCTTGCGTATCAAATTCCTGGCGAAACATTTTTTAAGGACCCAGATGCAAGTGGCTTCGGGATTGGAGGTGTCCTGTCTCAAGTTATTGACGGACATGAAAGAGTAATAGCCTACTTCAGCAAGATCTTTTCAAAGGCTGAACGAAATTACTGTGTAACGCAGAGAGAACTTTTGGCGGTTATGCAGTGCAGGAAGCACTTTAACAAGTACTTGTATAGACAAAGGTTCTTGTGGATCACGTTGTTCTGCGCTGCTATTACATTTCAAAAATCTTGAAGCGAGATGGATTGAGAGACTCTAAAGCTAGGATTTCACAACAGAACATCGCAGAAGCGGAAGCCACGGGAGTACTGATGAATTATCACGACGTCCTTGCAATGTGGAATGTAAGCACTGTTCTAAAGCTGTAGGGAAATAAGGAGTAGTCGATGTCCGCTTAATGTTGTTTTACCAGACGAAGAATGGACAGCATAGAAAATAGGAGAATAACAACGAAATGAGCCAGAATTGGCAAAAATCATATCAAGTAAGAGAGAATGAAAAATACCAGAATTTAGGCCAAATATTAAGTGTGTATATAGCAATAAATAAAAAAGTTACTTATTTTAATTCAACCAGTGATTGTTTAATTACTACACAATCCAATGGTAGTAATCCGAGTATAGAGAGTTAGCGTAAATTGTCAGGAGGTCAATTTCGTAAAAAAAATATATATATATATCATCTACTCGTATATTATTATTTTTATTATTACTATTATTACACTTTATTCTAATAAATTATTTATTACAATAAATATAAATAAGGAGTACTGGCTGCCGGGCGACTTTAGTCTATTATTGTTTTAAATTTAATTTTTGAAATTTATACATCTTAAAGGTTTCTATTGATTTTATACTATCTAGAGTCATATTTTTTAAAAGACTACTAGGGACTTCCGTTCCAAATACATCCCTTCTAATGGCTCTGTATACGTTAAATAAATGAGTTATTGAAGCTCTGTGTTTGGTGCAATATTGACAATTTGGCGCTGGTTCTCGACGCAGTAAGTGTTCGTGTCAAAATGAGGCATATCCCAACCGAAGTCGAACAAACATTTTTTTTTGCTTTAAGGTGCATGTTCCTGAATAGGTTTGTTTGATCCCTTCTCGTTTATACGATATATAATTTTGAGTATAGTTGTTCCACTCTTCCATTTTTCGTATATATAAGGATTTCTCAATTAGTTTACGCATATCTGTATTTTCTCGTGTAGGGTAATATAATTCGGGATGCCTTACAGCTCTGATAGCGGTTGAATCAGCAAATTCGTTTCCGTCGATCCCAACATGGCTGGGTACAAACATGACTGTTAATTTATTAGCGCATTTTATGCATGCTTCTCTTATATCTGAAGCAAGGATGCCCTCTTTGCTTATACTTCGAATCACCTCTATTGAAGGTTTGCTATCAGAGCATATGAGAAATCTACCTTTTTGCAAGCGAGCATAGTCCCATTGCCAAGCTAGGTATTTTTATTGCCAAAATTTCGGCTGTGAAGATTGAACAATGTTTTTGAATAAGGCCAGTTGATATTACAATTCCGGTAGAGAATACTACCGCGAAAGTAGTGTATTTAGTTTGTTTTGAGCACTTAGTAAATAAATCCAGTTCTTATTAGTGTATTTGCTTCTGCAAAAAGTTGTCGGTAGGTTTAAGGATTTGTGGTAGATATAGAGTACGAAATCAGATCTAGGACAAATGATGTGTCTTTGAGATTCCAAGGAGGGTCTATTTTCTGCTTGATCAGCTGAAGAGCTTTAGGTGTGTTGGAAGGCACACTGGACGTCTTTGAGAAACATTGCATTTCTGGCGTTAAATAATTTTGGTATAAGGTGAAAAGTTGATCCACGTACTTGCTCCATAATAGAAGGTAAACATGCTTAGGCTAAGATATTTTTGGTCAGCGACGTGGGAAAGGTTCTTATGGCTCTTTGAGCAGCTGCATGGTAGTGCGCGTATAGCTGCTTTTAATTGCAGTATATTTTTCTATACATACACATATAAATATACATATACATATAAATATACATAAACATATACATTGACATAAACATTTACACATACAGGCAGAATAGTAGAAGCAGCTTTTCGCAGCATAGCGCCCCGACCTCGACACCTGCTCTAGAGAGCATTATCCGAGGGGATGTGGGTGGAAAGGAGACGATTTTAGTGGCGTAGGCCTATTCGAAGGAATTCCACAGTACCAGCGCGGCAGGAGCTTGCTGGTCTCCATGAGGATTTTACGTCTCCCAACGGAGAAAAAAAAACAAAAAACATATACACATACATATGCATATAGGTACATGTCAATATTCCCACTACCAACAATACTAAGTAATTCTCATAAAACTACTTATCCCATCGCTCCTTCCAATTTCTTTATTTGTTCTTTATCCAATTCACCTTTTCTATTTTGAACTCTTTCTCTTTACATTTGTTTGATTCCTTCTTGTCATTGAATTGCTAGTCCTTCAGCTCATTATTGTTTACATAGTTTTAAGCATTTTGCAATTCCTCGATTATTAAAAAAATTTACCTTCGTAAAGAAAGGATTGACCTGACATATACGAGTACATATACATAAACACATACATATACATATACACATTTATTGACATATATTATTGTAATTAATATAAATCTGCAAATTCTAATTATCACTTTTCTTCTTTCCATGATTCCATTGTATTACATTAACTTATTTTACTGAATTAAAATAGCTGCCATCTTACATTGAAGCTGCGCGTATCCATAGCTGCTCAACAGGTTATATATGGGCTCATTCACTAATCGGAAAAAATTAAAAAAGTTTTAAATTAATTAAATTTGGCTGTCGGAACTCTCGGCTTTCCCTTTGAAAAACTACGAAAACTTCGACGTATGGTGGAGGAATGCCAAGTCCTACTTGGTTTTGAAAAGTTGCTGGAAAATAACCGAGAATGATTTTTCTGACAATTCTTCGGAAAAGTGTTGTGAAGCAGATGAACGGCCGCTGGTGGAGATTACGCTCATGGTGGAGCCGAGTAATTTCTAGCACATAGCAAAAACCCAAAGAGAATGGGACTCGTTAATAGCAGCATATGAATACAGTGATTTGACTCGCAAACAAAAGCTTTTGTAAAAGCTAGTTCAGATGGAACTGTAGCAGTTCCAATCCTCACAGAACTACTTGAACGAGGTGATAATGACTTTAATCAACCTGCAAAATATAGGTCAAAATCATGACGAAGTTGTCGCTCCATTATTGCTCGTTGGGTTGCCCAATGAGTATCAAGCACTATTTATGGCAGTAGAGAATTCAAAACCAAAATTAACCGTCAACAGCGTTAAAAGAGTACAAGAAGTCAAATTTGACAGCAGCAAAGATTCCACGGCCAATGCTTTTTACTCAAAGAATTACCAACAAAAAAAGTGTGAGAGAAATTCTAATAAAAAAAAGTTTCGATGTTTGAATTGTGGCCAACAAGGCCATAAGGAATTCGAATGACGATAAAAACAGGACGGCAATGGTTTCCTATTCGCTGTTAGCCAATTCATGTTATAACCCGCAGGGCGATGAAACTTAGTGGTACGTAGACTAAGACGGAACGTCACATTTGACAAATGATCTGCGGTTGATTTCGAAGGAGAGAGCGGCAGTGCACAATGAAATGAATTTGGCAAATAAAGAATAAGCGACTGTCAAAAGGGTAGGCGATGTCAGCCTAGTTCTGAACATTACCAAAAGGAAAATTGTAACTTATGTTCGAAATGTGGAGTCTGTTCCTAGCCTTTGCGCTAATCTTTTGTCAGTACGGCAACAAAGCAAAACAAAAACGTGGTATTCGAAGGCAATCTGTGTAAGATTTTCGATTCGATGAGCGAATTGATTGCAACAGCGCATGCGGATAACGAGTTGTATAAGTTAGCCTGCGAAAAAGTGCCAGTTGGAAGAGCAATGACTACAACTGACAGTTCTGAGATTTTGGCATCGTAGGTTGGCACATATTTGTAAACAAAGCATGAAGCAGGTGCAGAATGCAACAGTTGGAGTTAATTACAGCGTCCCAACTGATAAAGGGTACATTGAATGCTGTAAGGGTAAACTAACTAGAACTAGAACAATTGATAAATCTGTTTGGGCACGTGCGCAGTATTTATTGGACATAGAACATTCCGATGTTATTTTTGTGGCAAGAAGTCGTTCAAGATTTGACGATTTTTCTCGAAAGGTTTCTGCTATACCAATCGTGCGCAAATCCGTCGTATTTGAGAAATTGAAACAATTCAAGAGCGAAGTCTAGACTAGTGGCTGTAAAATTAAAGTACTAAGAACACATAATGGCACAGAAAATTGCAATGAGCAATTTATAAAGGTAAAGGTGCCTACTTGGTAAATCGCATTCCGTGTAGAGGCAACAATCGAAGTTCCGAAGAAATATGGTGTGATCTAAAACGGAATTTAAAGCATTTACGCATGTTTGGTGGTACTGCGAGGATTTATGTACCGACAAAGAAACGTTTCAAGCTTGACGCAAAATTAGTGGATTGTATATTTGTACGATATTGCACTGTTTCTAAACCATACCGACTTTATCGAAAATCTGATTATAAGTTTATTGTATGCCGCGATGTTACGTTGTTAGAAAACAAAAGCATACAGATCCCAATTTGTTTGTCGATATTGGTGATGCAAGGGAAGTTTACGACAATAAAAATTCAGGGAAGAAAAGTAATAGCGAATTGTCAGATGTCAACAAATTTTCTGACAGTGAAGTAGTTCTTCAGCATAAAGTGAATAACAACAAAATCTGGCCAGTTCGTCAAAGATACGAAAAGACATGGGGTCAGCTTAATCGGAGCTTGATATGCGAGTTCAGTGCGATAAGGTAAAATAGCTAATCAAACATGGCATATTTCCGGTGTATTGAAACGTTTTAAAATGGACGACTGTAAGGCTGTAGCAAAGCCACTCGACATGTCACAAAAGCTAACTGCAGAAATGTATCCACAAACTGAAGTCGCAAAAAAAAGAATGGAAATCGTTCCATATATGGAAGCAATTGGTTGTCTTCTGTATGCAGCGCAAAATACTCGTCCCGATATCAGCTTTGCAGTCAATTTGCTGAGTCGTTTTTGACAAACCCCGCCAAAGCTCACTGGGTTGCAGTAAAGCGAGTGATGCTGTATTTGAAGGGCACTGTTGACAAAGGCATCGTTTATTAGAAACCATCTGAAGGTCTTGCTGGTTTTTGCTGGAGATCTTGACGAAAGACGGTCAACGTCTGGTTACATGTTTGTTATGCAGGGTGGAGCAGTTTCTTGGTCTAGGCATAGGCAATGAACGGTTGCATTGTGTTCGCCTGAAGCAGAGTTAATATCATTAGTGGGTGCGATGCAAGAAGTTATTTGGTGAAATCGGCTGGTATCGGAGTTCATTCCTGGCAATAAAA
Source organism: Clusia tigrina (assembly GCA_920105625.2). Lineage (NCBI taxonomy): Eukaryota > Metazoa > Arthropoda > Insecta > Diptera > Clusiidae > Clusia > Clusia tigrina. The sequence continues at coordinate 198,967,627 of OV050030.1, forward strand.
TAGCAAAAATACATTATTAGCAACTATATTCATCACAAGCTGCACCGCACTCAGATATGGGAACATCAGAAGGCGGGCAAATAATTCTGGCAACCGCTATGTTGTATTCAAAGACGTCATGGGCGCATAAAGAGTGGGCAAAGCGAGGCTCATACTCCCAATTCAATTTCACCGCTGACGACATGGCACAAAAGCTTCGCCTTCGCGGTAAAAATAAAAATGTTGGAAACAGTAGCTTTGGTGAATCATTAACTAACCTTAAGGCCTGTACGACAATGACCATCAGATCGCATACGTCATCATTTGAACTACCACTCCAATTTGGAATCACTTCGCACATTGCATACCAGCCAGATGCAGAAATCGACACGTCTAATTGGAATTTTCCAGCAGCCAGGAAACTGGATAGCTAAGTCGGTAGAGCATGAAACTCTTTATCTCGGGGTCGTGTGCTCGAATAGCACGTTGGGCGTCTAAAAATGTTGTAATAAGAAATCTTTTTCCCTGCCAGCACGAAACTTAGGATGGGGGGATTAAAATAAGCAATCAGAACGACGTCTTTTAGAAGAGACATTGAATTCAACTGATTTATTCAAAGTCATAGTAATAACGTACAAGTTAGCATAGTGCAAAAGATAAGAGAAAGCTAAATTGAGTATAATAATGAGTAGCATTGAGTGCGTTAGTGTGCATTTGTATATTCACAAGAATGCATGCTTAAATCCATTGCCTGAGTGTTAATAATGCCAATAGAGTAACTCAAGATATCCACACACACACACACACACACACACACACACACACACACACACATATATATATATATATATATATATATATCACACATATATATATATATATATATATATATATCAGGGTCAGGGGGGATAACCTTAAGGCAAAGCTCCTGACAGCCACTCACCAGGGAGTGGCCAGGACGATCCTTACAGATAATTCCCTCAAGAAGACTCACTGCCTCCACGTGGCGACCCTGGGCAATGGTGTGCTAGCACCCGCTGGACACTAGCTGAAGTGAGTAACGAACCAGTCAGCGATGACCCCGATGGGGCGGTTGGCTGGGCAACGTGGGACACAGATCTACGAGGGACCGACGTGGGACATCGTGGGACGCCGCGGCACCAATGTGGGACACCGACGGATCGTCGTGGCATTGCGAAAAACCCAAGAGTGGCAGACCCATGACGGGCCCCATATCTTGGTCAGCGGTACCCCACGACTTGAGGACTGCTGCGAATTTTGGTGGAGGGCAAGTACGGCCCATTAAGGCCGAGACCGGTAAGGCCTTAATTACGATATACCGGGAAATGTGAGGACTTTGATGCTGCGGGCTGACGATAGTGGTATGCTGTCACTTCAGTATGCAAGGGTGAAACGTTGCAGAAATGGCTGGCAGCTTAATGCCACTGTCGCCCCCGTCCCGTTAAAACCATGGCAGGTCTCGGGGAGCGCTCTATGTCTCGTCACCATTAAGTTGGCAGTGCAGGTTCGGATGTCACATTCCCGATTAACGCTGGTCTGGCACTGAACGTAAGTACTCATGAGGTCTTACGTCAACCCTTGCATGGCCTCCCTGCTGCGGCATAGATAACCATGGGACCAAGAAAGCAACTGCACAACGATCATAGATAGCGGCCACGAGCGGGGACCACATTAAAACAAAATGTACAACATACAAACACAACAGGGAAAGAAAAATGATGCGGAGAAGGATCCCTTCAGTAAGAGATCCGCTCTTCCAAGGAGTCCGGAATGGACGAAGGATGTGGTGCGGAGAAATTCACTGGCAGACCCCAGTGAGCTCCGACCTACATCGGCTACGAAAACCGATGCAATGGCGGTGTTGGAGTGGCACGTCGAGGCTTTAATTGCCTTCGTGGGGCCACGGCATAATATCCACGCGGATATCAAGCGGAAGACGGCCAAAATCCGGGACATTTGCCTCCAGATCCATCATGAGCAGGACGTGGTGATGATTGAAAAGCCATCACAATCGGAGCTAGTCGGTAAAGGGACCAAGACTGACAATAAAATGTTGAACAAAGAGGTTCAGGCGGGTAGTCACCTGGTGGACAAGAAGGTCCAAGCTGGTGCGCCACCACGGGAAACTCCTGCCCTGGTGAAGAGCTTCGCGGCCACGGTGGCAACGCCGAAGCGGCCCCGCGAGAGGGGGGAGGTGGAACCAGCGAGTCCTAACAGCCTGGTGGTAACCAAAAAGCGGAAAGGAGAGGAGCGGAAGGCGACGACAGAAACAGCGGTAGCCCGGCCGAAACCAAAGTCCAAGGCGATTAAACCCAAATCGGACAAACCAGAGGTGGCAAAAGCGGGGTGGATCACGGTCGGTACTCGCGCCCGTGCCAAGCCTAAGGACCTGAAGCCCAGGCAAGTGCGCCCAGATGCTATAGTGATAAAGGAAACTGGGATGGCGAATTATGCGGAAATCCTCCGGAAGCTCAAGACGGATCCGCAGCTCTCTGAACTGGGAGAGAGCGTGCGGCGAATTCGCAAAACGGCAAAAGGTGAATTGCTGCTGGAGCTGAGCGCAGCGGCAGATCCAAAGACCATGCAGTACAGTAAGGCAGTGGTGAATGTCCTAGGATCCAGTGCGGAGGTGCGTAAACTCACGCAGGAGACGCTGGTGGAGGTAAAGGATCTAGATGAGGTTACCATGGTTGAAGATGTTCATGAGGCGCTATGTACACAGCTGAATGTCTCAGAGAGACCTCCCGTGGGTGCAGTCAGATCCCTCCGCAAAGCATATGGGGGAACGCAGACGGCGACCATCAGCTTACCGCCCCAGGTCGCCGCAACCCTTGTAAAAATCGGCAGGCTTAGAGTTGGATGGACTTCTTGCCGTGTGCGTGAGAAGGTGACACCAGTGCGCTGCTACAAGTGTATGTCGTTTGGTCACATCTCACAGAAGTGCACTAGCAAAGAGGACTGGCGCCACAAGTGCTACAGATGTGGTGGAGAAGGACACTGAGCCCGTGAGTGCGACAGGACGCCTGCGTGCGCACTCTGCACAGCCAAGGGTCGTAAGGACGTGGAGCACCCGACAGGATGCAGCTCATGCCCTTCCTACAAACAAGCCGCGGGAAAATCCAGACGTAGGAGATGAGGTTGCTCCAGCTCAATCTCAACCACTTCGAGGCTGCACAGGATCTCTTGGAGCAGACAGTAAGGGAACAAAAGGCTGATGTTGCGGTGCTTAGCGAGCCATACCGGCGCAAGCACCAAGGAGTTTGGGCCGAGGACAATTCTGGCGGAGCCGCACTGCGGGTGTGTGGAGCCACAGCCTTACAACTGAGCAACAAACATAGTAGCGACGGCTACGTCAGAGCGACCATTGGAGGTACCACGGTCTACAGTTGCTACCTTCCACCAAGCCTCACTACGAATGAGTTCGAGTCAGTGGTGGACAGACTTACCCTGGATGCGCGAGGCAGGCACCCCGTAGTGATTGCTGGCGACTTCAACGCATGGGCAAATGAATGGGGCTGCGCCCGAACAACGCCAAAAGGTCATATCCTCATGGACGCGTTCACGGCACTTGACGTAGTTCTCATGAACACGGGAGAGGCGACATTCGCCAGTGGAGGAGTCAGGTCCGTGATCGACCTTACGTTCCTGAGCAGCAGACTGGTGAGAGGAGCTAAGTGGATTGTGAGTCCCATATATACTCACAGCGATCACAATGCCATTACGATCGATCTAAGGTTACCGGGGAGAAGGCCAAAGATAGGTCCAAGATTAAGAGGCTGGAGGGCGGATAAACTCGATGACGGTACCCTTAAAGTCATGTTGGAGGACATGAAGTTGGAAGGTGGTGCGGACGAAATGGCAAGTCAGCTAGCAAGCCAGCTAGAGAGTGCATGCGACGCGGCGATGCCAAGAAGGGCCTATGGCGGATGCCAAAAATCCGTCAACTGGTGGACAGATGAGATCGCTGGCCTGCGTAAGGAATCTCATGCCGCAAGACGAAGACACCAGCGGGCAATAGGCAAGCCGGAGTGTCTGCAGCTACGCCAGGTATACAAGGAGGCCAAGAGGAGGCTAAAAAAGGCCATAAAGTCAAGCAAGCGGAGGAGTTTCATCGAACTATGTGCACAGGTTGAAGAAAACCCATGGGGCACAGCATATAAGCTTGTGATGAAAAAGCTCCCTTGCCATAGGCAACCAGCCCCACGCTGCCCCGACTTGCTCAGACGTATTGTGGGAGAGCTCTTCCCAGCACAAAACTGCGTGCCTGGACAATTCCCCCTCGAGTTACACGAAGAATTACCCAGTGTGACCACTGACGAGGTGATGCGGGCTGTTGGAGGATTTGGGGACCAGAAGGCACCTGGCCCGGATGGAATACCCAACCAAGTGCTCAAAACGGCAGCTGCGCTACACCCAGAGGCACTGAGGTCTCTTTACGAGGCCTGTTTTAGACAAGGTGTCTTCCCAAAACGGTGGAAAAGGCAGCAGCTGGTCCTGATGCCAAAAGCTGATAAGCCAACGGAAGACCCATCAGCCTATCGTCCCCTATGCATGCTAGTTACGGCAGGTAAGGTCCTGGAGCGGATTATTTGCAACCGGATTGACGAGGCTCTAGTGGAGGCTGGAGGACTGGCGCGACGCCAATATGGATTCCGGAAAACAAGATCGACAGCGGACGCCATTGACGACGTCATCCGAATGGCGAAGGGGGCGATACAAGGACGAAGATGGAAGGGGGGCTCCAAGAGGTATTGCCTTGTGGTCACCCTTGATGTCAAGAATGCATTTAACTCGGCGAGCTGGGCGCGCATAGCGAGTTCGCTGGCAGAGTTTGGAGTGCCCGTCTACCTAAGACGGATGATTGCCGACTACTTTAACGACAGGATGCTGCTATACGAGTCCGAGCGAGGTATGGAAACGCATAAGGTCACCGGAGGGGTTCCCAGGGGTCTGTATTGGGTCCACTACTCTGGAATGTTATGTATGATGGCATTCTCCGCATACAGGTGCCCCATGATGTAAAAATCATCGGATATGCGGACGACATAGCGTTAGTGATCGCGGCGAAACATCTGGAAGAGGTAGTAGCGGAGGCAAATCGCACAGTGGCCGTTGTCGGGAGATGGCTGGCGAATGCAGGACTTAGACTGGCGGAGCAGAAAACGGAGGCCATCCTTATTTCGAGTCGAAAGGTACAGGAGGTCGTGGAGATAAGAGTTGGAAACTGCACCATTACCACGATCCCACACCTGAAGTACCTAGGCGTCTGGATAGACTCCAGATTAACATTCAAGGAACACTTGAGGCATGTAGGCGAAAAGGCGGCTCGGATCTGCTCTTCGCTTTGCCGGATAATGCCGAACCTTGGAGGACCGCGGCAGCGGAAGAGACAGCTCATATCAGGAGTTGTCAAATCCGTAATCCTGTATGGGGCGCCCATATGGGCTGATAAGGCGAATGTCAGGGCATACGTTCGCACCATAGAGGCAGCCTATAGGAGAAGTGCACTTCGAACGATCTGTGCCCATCGCACTGTGTCCACAGACGCCGCGCTAGTGATTGCTGGTATGATCCCTGTGGACCTGCTGGCCAAGGAGTCATGGAGGCTATACTACGGCAGAAGTAAGCGCGAGTCCAGTGCGGAAGATCGCGTAGTAGCCACCAGACAGCGCACCATACGGGAGTGGCAAGCCCGATGGGATGCGTCTGAGAAGGGCCGTTGGACGTGGAGACTGATTCCTGACCTCCAACGTTGGATGAACAGGTCGCATGGCGACATGAACTACCACGTCACACAAATGCTGACCGGTCACGGAGGTTTCCGCGCATATTTGCACAGATTCCGGCTAGATGAATCCCCCTATTGTGGAAACTGTTGAGGCACGGAGGCAGAGGACGCGGAACATGTCCTTTTCGCATGCCCGCGGTACAGCGGTGCCAGAGCGGTGCTTCAGAGAGTTTGCGGAGAGCCCGTGACCCCTGACAATATCGTGCACCATATGCTCGAGTGCCCCAAGAAATGGGAAGTGGTCTGTGACGCTTCGGCGCAAATAATGCGAGACCTCCGCCACTTGGAGTGGCGACGACGTTCAGGGAATCCATAGGAGGGGTCCTTTGACCATTCCCCTCCCCGAATGAAGTATTGCTTAGCGGTTATGTACCGTCGGGGAGGCGTCCGTGGGGGTGGTTTTAGTGGGTAAGAGCCCCACACTACTGGCGCGTCGTCCAGTGTCTGGTTGCAGATTTCCACCTCCAATACAAAAAAAAAAAACACAAAAAAAAAAACACACACACACACACACAGCGACAGGATGCTATTATACGAGTCCAATAGAGGTGTAGAAACTTACAAGATCACCGGCGGAGTTCCCCAGGGGTCTGTACTGGTGCCACTTCTCTGGAACGTTATGTACGATGGCATTCTCCGCATACGGGTGCCCGATTACGTTAAAATAATCGGATATGCGGACGACATAGCGCTAGTGATCACGGCGAAACACCTGGAGGAGGTAATAGCAGAGGCCAATCACACAGTGGCCACTGTTGGAAGATGGCTGGCGGATGTTGGACTGAAGCTGGCAGAACACAAAACGGAGGCTATCCTTGTGTCAGGTCGAAAGGTACAAGAGGTGGTGGAGATAAGGGTTGGTGACTGCACCATTACCACGACTCCACATCTCAAATACCTAGGCGTCTGGATTGACGCAAGACTGACGTTCAAGGAGCACTTTCGGCGATTAGGTGAGAAGGCAGCGCGGACCTGTTCCCAGCTCTGCCGGATAATGCCAAATCTCGGAGGGCCACGGCACTGGAAAAGACGCCTCATCTCAGGGGTCGTCAAATCCATAATCATGTATGGAGCGCCCATATGGGCTGAGAAGTGGAGCGTAAAGGCGTATGGCAAGAATGATGGGATACAGCGACCAAAGGACAATGGACGCACAGACTCATCAAAAATGTGCAGACTTGGGTTGAAAGCAAACACGGAGATGTTGATTTCTATATGACGCAGTTCTTGAGTGGACATGGCTGTTTTAGAGAGTATCTGTACAAGTATGGACATGATGACGCAGAAATCTGTTTTTTTTTTGTGGAAGTGGTAATGAAAATGCAGAGCATATATTCTTCTACTGTTCGAAATTCGATACAGAACGTAAGTTTTTAGAGAACCAAACAGGAGACAGAGTAACACCAGAAAACATAGTGCCGCACATGCTGCAATCAAGGCAGATTTGGCAAATTGTGAAGGAGTTAACCGCTCGGGTTCTACAAGAACTAAGAAGAATGGAACGGTTACGAAGCAGCGAGACTAGATCCATGAATGTAGTATAAACCCCTTGAGATTTTCTAGCCAATAGGCTAAGCTAGCCCTGCGATGTATTACGTGTATGTATTAACGGTCGGGCCGCAGGGCAATTCTAAAGCTGAAGTAATTCGAGATGTTTTTCAGTTTGTTAAAGTTCCACACTTGTGGGGGCAACAGCGTCTTTTGAAGATATTTCATCTCAACAAAAAAATAAATAAATAAATAATAAATATATATATATATATATATATATATATATATTCGTGTATCTATATACTCGTATATACATATACATACACATTCTCATATAATATACATTGTGATGACGAACATTTTTTTAGAATTTACATTTTTCTACACACAACCATTGATTTGTATATTTTTCATTCTCTTTTATATATAACATTTTTATTTGAGCATTAAATTTAAGTCTTAGTATATTTTTATTGATTTACTGCCACCGTGAGTCGTACTGCCGCCACATTACACCACATAACTGGTCTTCCGTTCCAAATAAACAAATAACGACTGAGACTTAAAGAAAAGCACACAACAACAACATGCGAGCGTTCCAGGTGACAACAAATATCGATGCACTTTCCAGATAAACATATTGGAGCGGAAAGACGTTTTGAAACCATAAATATATAAAAGGCGGCTACTTTGAGAATAAGTTATTTTCTCTTCTTCGTTCTTGCAAACAACGGACATCAACGAGTAAGCGTCAGTAAATTAAGAAAATCCAATATATTATCGGGGAGGAATATAAGTTACCAAAAATTTAAGTCGTTAGGATAGTACCGCCACTAAACAAATCCAACCATAGACAATTTCATCGGAGACGACTATAAATTCGTTAGGATAATAGCTCTACTACAGAATTCCAAGGAGAGAAATTTCATCGGCGATGAATATACGAGTATATTTCTCAAAATGCAAGTCTCTAGGGTAGTAGTATTACTAAAAGTCCAAATGAAGGCAATGTCATCGTGAGCAAGGTCAACGATTCATTTCGTTACCGGCTGGATTCATCACATGGGACGACAAAAAGGAATTAAATATAATTTACTGATAACTAATTTTTAGGTTTAAGAAATACTATTAGACAATAATATGAGATATTCTTAAAATCCAATCTACTTATTTAACTGGAATATTATCTGTCATAGCCTCCAACTGTATATGAAAACAATGCTCTGGGATAACATTTCGAACATGTGCCATCAATCATGCATGGTGACCTTACGGACCATGGACCATGTTCCTTGTGACCAATTCAAAGAATTCTGGATCGGTGGTTTCATCTGGAATTTCCGAAGATGTGATGTCATCAATTAGATCCGGTCTTATTTTGTCAACCAACCATATCAATATTTGTACTTGAGGGAGACCTCTTCTCTGCCATTCGACAGAATACATCCAGCATTGCGCTTCGCTATGAAACCATTAAGGATTCCAGCTTTTGTTTAGACACACGTGTCTTAGGACCTGACGATCTGTTGGCGATTGCCCTAGCAATTAGTATTTCCGAAGCTCACTCCATTGTAGATTACAGATCAAAGTGATAAACAAGTGTATTCGGCCATAAGAACGAACATATACCTTCGCATTCTGTGCATATTCATGCATATTACGCGGGCTACCAGTGTAGAAAGATGGCAATATCATCAATTGGCCAATGCCATTTGGATTTACACGCTGGTTGCCATCATTTTGAATGGCATCACGTAGATATATGTACTCTTCAGCGCGTAGCCTTTTCTGATGGAACCTAATGTATTGCAAACACGTTCAGTCTCGATTTTCGCATACATATGGTGAATTTTTCTTTGACATTTCAGAATATGATTGTCTTGATTTTGACGAATCATAAATTTGTACGCATAATAAATCATTGCGCTGACCGTTTTTTTTTTTTGGAATTTCTACAACTGTCATTGAATTTCAAACTTTTGTAAAAATTGTTTTACCTATTTATGAGAATAAATTTAATTAACTAAGTTGACTGATTGACAAACTTAATGTTCGTTTGATAGCCGTCTTCGCCTTGTGAAAACAAAATCGGATATTGCAAGACAACATAAGAGCGATGAACTTCGGAGCCGTTAAAGTTGATCTTTTCTACGATGAAGGACGATATCGTGTGCATTAAATTCTTCTACAACGATTACCACATTCGTCTACTGCTGGTACATTGTATCTTCTGGTGTGCTGTCCAGCGGGCGTTTTGTCACCTCTTATGACAATTCTATGATTATCCGAAGGCATTGTGTACAATGCCGTCTTAAACAGAGTCACCAATTCATTGTGCTGATGAAAATAATCTTGTAAGGGAGCAATTATTTATCTTCGTAGGTTCGGAGAAATAGAACACCGTTGATCAATTTCATCACTGGAATTTCCAAGGAAATAAATTTTTAAAAACTGATGAGAACTATGTGCAAATGGCAATAACGATCCGATTCTGTGGTAAACTTGACCTTGAACCTTGATATCAAAAGATGTCAAGTTAAAATTTTTGTAAACACTGCAATGGTTGTTTATTTCTTCGATTACCTTAAATGTTGGCATGCAATTATCTCTGATAATATTTATTGCACCAAACAAAGTCATTTGAAAACATGAATTGTACACCTGAATATTCTTCAAGAAATCCGTTGATTCTGGTGATGTTCCAGAAACCAAGGAATGCAATTGTTCTGGTGGACAATTCAATGCCGGCAATTTGACTTTCCCATTTGCACAGCCCAAACCTGGTGTTTGAGTGCTGAATTTGAGTGCCTGGCAAAGTTCAGAAATTTTGTTCATTGAACCAACGGTCACTGATTTGTGTGAACTATAATCCACTTGACTATCATAATCGAATGCATCACGATTGAAATTTATACGTGCTCGATTATCAGTGTTCCTTGCTTCTCGTTACGAGAAAATGACAGCGCACTGCATTCTCGATCATCTTGAGTTCGCTGCGTGCTCTTTACTTCACTTTCTTCAACTCTGGCAGCAGCTTGCCTCCTGGCATTAGTAGATTGTCGACTAACACTAAATTCTTTTGGCATGATACTCAGAAATACTGGTCAAATAAATAATTATATTTTCATTATTCACATATATATATATGTAGGAAGTTAAAATAGTGCCGTCGAGTCCAATATTTTTATATAAGCATACTAACATTTTTTTTGTTGTCACTTATTATATTTTCAAGTATGAAGTTGTACTCATAATTTCTTTAGCCACATGAGTTAGTCGAAAAGAGAACGTCGAGAAGCAAAGTCGGTAAAGAGTCAAGTCGAAAAGAATAGAAAGGTAAAGTCTGTAGTATATTTTTTCATTTATTTTTATATTACCTAATTAAAACTTAAATTCTTAAAATATTAAATAAAAAACTGAATTTTAAAGTGAACTTTGGAATCTTTTATTTGATTCGCTTTGGTTAATTCCCACATGGTGTCAGAAGTGGGATCGCTTGAACAAATTGAGTGGAATTGCCAAAGAAAGAAGCAACAAAAACTGTAGCAGTGAAAAATTGGGTTTTTATGAGTGAAGGTGACTTTTCGTCTTTTACCGCAAGGCAATTACAAGAAAAATTGAAGCTATTGGGATTGCCTTATTGGTATAATAAGAAGCAAGACCTCGTCCTGTATTAAAATGCACATCCATTTGGAAGATGAAAAACCCATTTACCAGAAGCCAAGAAGATTAGCTCCTAAAGAACGTGAAATAGTTAACATACAGGTACAAGAGTGGTTGGAAAGTGGTATTATTCAACCTAGTTCGTCCAACTTTACAAGTCCCGTTGTTCTGGCGCAAAAAAAAAATGGTAGTCATAGGTTATGCGTGGATTACCGTAAAATAAATGCGAAAGTTATCCGTGATAGGTATCCATTGCCAAACATTGAAGAGATTTTGGAGGGTCTATACAATTCTCGAATTTACACAACTTTAGACTTGAAAAATGGGTTCTTCCATGTAGATGTTGACGAAGCTAGCATTAAATATACATCGTTTGTGACCCCGGACGCCCAGTACGAGTTTACAAAAGCACCATTTGGCCTTTGTAACTCGCCCTCAGCATTTCAAAGATACATTAATACCATTTTCAAAGATCTTATTAAAGATGGCGTAGTCCTGGTGTATATGGACGATTTAATAATACCCGCAAACAATAAAGCTGATGGTGTCGATAAGCTAAGAAGAGTTTTGCAAGTTAGTGAAGACCACGGTTTGTTAATAAAGTGGGAAAAATGCGCATTTTTAGAAAAGTCTGTTGAGTTTTTGGGCCACGTAGTAGAAGACGGATCTATTCGCCCATCCGATGGAAAAACGAAAGCGGTAAAAAAATTTCCAACGCCCAAGGACACACACGGCGTAATGAGTTTTCTAGGCCTTACCGGATTTTTTCGGAAGTTTGTAAGAGATTATGCTCTGCTGGCAAAGCCATTGACCGACCTTACAAAAAAAGATGTAGCATTTAGATGGAACGAAGCCGAAAATGAAGCATTTCTTTCACTCAAAGCCCAACTTAGTGAGGAACCTGTGCTGAAGCTGTTCAATCCAGACCTGTCGACGCAGCTCCATACAGACGCTAGCAAGGAAGGATTCGGTGCTGTGTTGCTGCAAAAGCATGAAGACTATCATCCAGTTTTTTATTTAAGCTTCAAAACGACAGCTGCAGAAAAGAATTACTCCAGTTACGACTTAGAAGTTTTAGCCATTATCAAAGCGTTAAAACGACTAAGAATTTATTTATTGGGCTTAAGATTTGATATCTTTACAGATTGCAAGGCGTTTCAGTTAACAATGTCGAAGACGGCACTCAACAGTAGGCTAGCACATTGGGCTATGCAGATTGAAGAATTTGATTGTACGGTTAAGCATCGATCAGGTAGCTGCATGCGTCACGTAGATGCGTTGAGTCGAAATCCAGTTGTGTTACGAGTCGAAGATGCTATCCTTCATTCCATCAAAAACTCACAGGTTACGGATGAGTTTTGTCAACTTATTATAAAACTACTGAAAAATGGAGAGCATGAGAATTTCCAGCTAAGAGGCGGTGTGTTATGTAAATTTTTAGAAGGCGCTTACCTCTTAGTCATACCGAAGTCGATGAGGAATGAATTGATCACAAAATTGCACGAGAAAGGACATTTTAGTACCAGCAAAGTAGAGGCGATGGTCAAGCATGAGTATTACATACCTAATGCCAGAAAGTATATTGAGAAAGTAATTTCAAATTGTATTGCTTGTATATTGGCAAATCGAAAAGCCGGAAAGTTGGAAGGATTTATAAATCCAATCGAGAAGATCGACATACCATTGCACACTTTTCATATGGACCATATCGGGCCATTACCCTCAACTGTGAAGTCATACAAATATTTACTCGTTATCACCGATGCGTTTACGAAGTTTTCATGGATTTTTCCGGTTAAGTCGACTACCACAGCAGATGTGCTAACCAAGCTGGAAAAGTTAAGTGAAATATTTGGAAATCCGTGCCGCATAATAACCGATAAGGGGACAGCTTTCACAGCCGGCAGCTTCGCGGAATATTGCAGAATCCGCAACATCAGTCATCACGCTATAACAACAGGAGTTCCACGAGGAAACGGCCAAGTGGAGCGGATAAATAAAATAATAATTGATATGTTGACAAAAATGTCACTCGATGATCCGCAAAAATGGTTTAAACATGTAAGTCGTCTTCAAATAATAATAAACTCTTCTACTTCCAGGAGTACAAAAAGAACGCCATTTGAGCTACTGTTTGGCATAAAAATGTTTACTCCTGAAGAGCAAGAGCTAAGACGTCTATTTGAAGAGGCTGTTATTAACGATTTTGAGCAAGCGAGACAAGAAATGCGCGACGATGCGAAGCAGCAAATCCTAAAAATTCAGGCTGAGAATAAGGGTCAGTTTGACAAAAAACGCAAAACAGCAAACACGTACAAAGTTGGTGATTTAGTCGCTATTCAGCGTACCCAGTTTGGAGTTGGACTTAAGCTAGTTCCGAAGTACCTGGGTCCGTACGAGGTTACGAAGGTGAGACGCAATGATCGATACGAGGTGCGTAAAGTTGGTGAGCATGATGGGCCGAAACTCACCTCAACGGCAGCTGACTATATGAAGCGATGGAAGCAATATGAAGACCGGAGTGATGGAGAATCGTCTGAGACATCCGATATTCAGAATGGCCGATTGTAGGAAGTTAAAATAGTGCCGTCGAGTCCAATATTTTTATATAAGCATACTAACATTTTTTTTGTTGTCACTTATTATATTTTCAAGTATGAAGTTGTACTCATAATTTCTTTAGCCACATGAGTTAGTCGAAAAGAGAACGTCGAGAAGCAAAGTCGGTAAAGAGTCAAGTCGAAAAGAATAGAAAGGTAAAGTCTGTAGTATATTTTTTCATTTATTTTTATATTACCTAATTAAAACTTAAATTCTTAAAATATTAAATAAAAAACTGAATTTTAAAGTGAACTTTGGAATCTTTTATTTGATTCGCTTTGGTTAATTCCCACATATATATATATATATATATATATATATATATATATATATATATATATATATATATATATATATATATATATATATATATATATATATATATATATATATATATATATATATATATATATATATATATATATATATATATATATATATATATATATATATATATAGTTATATATATGTATATAGTAGAGTATATTTATATATATATATATATATATATATATATATATATATATATATATATATATATATATATATGTATATAGTAGAGTATATTTATATATACAGGGTGGCCCAAATAAGACCAGCTGATGTGAAACACAAATAACTTTTTTATTTTTTAACATAATTTATTTTTTCTTTTTGCAGATTATATCTGAACTCTTGGAAATTTAAAATGAATACGTACAGTCCACAACAACGCACTCAAATGATCGAATTTTATTATTCTTCTGAACGATCAATTGTTCTGACGCAGCGAAATTATCGCCGTTTTTTTAACGTAAGATCAGCGCCCACATCTTCCATGATTACAAGTTTACTTCGCCGTTTTGAGGAAGTGGGTTCAGTTGCCGACCGTCCAGGAAGAGGTGCTCATCGAAATATTCGTACTGAAGACAACGTGGAAGCTGTGCAGCAGAGTGTTGCAAATGATCCATCTCTCTCAACTCGTCGCCGTTGATTTTTTAAATAATCTTTTGATGACGGATGAAACGCATTTCCATTTAAGTGGTTATCTGAATAAACAAAACTGTAGGTTGTGGGGCTCCGAAAATCCAAGGGCAATACATCAGCATCAGTCACACCCAATCAGATGCACTGTTTGGTGCGGTGTTATGGTCACAAAAATCATCGGCCCATATTTCTTTGAGAATGAGGATGAAACGCCAGAAACGGTCTCCGGGGCTTCTTACAGAACAATGATCGACAACTGTTTACGGCCAATGGTGGAGCAACATCCTAATTTGTGGTTTCAACAAGATGGAGCCACTGCGCATACTGCTAGGCAAACTATTGACATGCTGGGTGAAATTTTTGGTGAGCGCATAATTTCAAGAAATTCAGATTTCCCTTGGCCTCCTCGTTCACCAGATTTAACTGCGCCCGATTTTTTTTTTATGCGGATATTTAAAAGACAAAGTGTATGTTAACAAACCACAGACACTTGGACAGCTCAAGCAGAATATTCGAGACGAAATACGGCGCCTGCAACCAGAAACATTACGCCGCGTAATGCAAAATGCGCTAAAAAGAGCCAATGCCTGTATCGAGCAAAATGGTAGTCATTTGTCTGATGTCAGATATCACACATAGTCACGTTAAATTTCCATAAAATGTATTTAACATATTAAAATAAATCATTTAAAAAAACCCGTTATTACAAGAGTTACACGTGTTTAAGATCACTAGGTCTCATTTGGGCCACCCTGTATATATATATATATATATATATATATATATATATATATATATATATATATATATATATATATATATATATATATATATATATATATATATATATATATATATATATATATATATATATATATATATATATATATATATATATATATATATATATATATATATATATATATATATATATATATACGAGTATATATGGGGTAGGAAATTTAGTCTTTATAGAGACCGCGATCGATCGATTCATATATATGAATCTTCTAAAAGATAATCTGAAGCAATCTGCGGCTAAAATGGGTCTAACTGCGGGCTAGTACTTCCAGCAAGACAATGACCCCAAACACACCGCCGTCGTTGTCAACGACAGGCTTTTATATATTGCACCTCATCAACTCCATTCACCACCACAGTCACCGGATATGAATCCCATAGAGGATGTATGGGAAGAATTAGAACGCCGAATCCGAAAACACCGATTAAAAGTAAGCAGGATCTCAAAAATGTACTCACTGAGGAATGGAACCGTATTCCAAAGGAAGTTACGGAAACATTAGTATTTTCTATGGAAAAGAGATTGAACGCTGCCCTAACACTTGAAGGTGGGCCTACTAAATACAAATGAAACATTTTAGATTGTATATATATATATATATATATATATATATATATATATATATATATATATATATATATATATATATATATATATATATAATTATATATATATATATATATATATATATATATATATATATATATATATATATATATATATATATATATATATATATATATATATATATATATATATACATATACGAGGTGTGATCAAAAAATAAAGTATTTATTTATTCATCAACAACTATCTTGTCCCCTTTAAAGTAATTCCCCTCAGATATAATACACTTATGCCAGCATTTTTTTCAATCCTCGAAACACTTCTGAAACGCTTTTTTGGTATCGCCTACAGCTCGTGTTTCGATTTTTCTTTTATCTCCTCAATCGTTGCAAAACGCTTTCCTTTCATCGGTGTCTTCAGTTTTAGAAAGAGGAAAAAGTCAGCGGGGGCCAAGTCTGGTGAATACGGTGGTTGAGGCATGATAACGGTTTTGTTTTTGGCCAAAAACAGCTCCTGAGCGATGTCCATGCGACGTTGTTTTTGCTCAAAATTTAGCAATTTTGGAACAATCTTCGCTGCCGCACGTTTCATGCCTAAAACATCCTTAAAAATTGCTTGGCATGAGCCGAACGATATGCCAACATCATCAGCAACCTCTCTGATAGTGATTCGACGATTATCCAAAATCATTTTCTTCACTGCGTCAATGTTTTCATCGGTTGTTGACGTGCTCGGGCGACCAGGACGAGCATCGTCATTGACATCTTCTCAGCCTTCCTTAAACCGGTTATCCCACAATTGAACTTGTGTTCTGCTCATAGTAGACTCGCCAAAGGCCACAGTCAACATTTCAAATGTCTTTGCGCATTTAATTTAGTTTTTTACACAAAACTGAATACAGTTTCTTTGATCCATTTTTTTCGAATAGTACAAAATCGAACAGCACACCAAAACACGACTAACCTTTTTATCTGTAAAAACAAACTGACAATCCAAAATGGTTGGTATTGCCAACATATATAACAGACATGTGTACAAACATAAAAAAAAATGCGAACATCGAACATACGTAACTCACGAAAAGATGAAAATAACGGTTATCTTTTGATCACACTTCATATATATACGGGGTGTGATAAAAAAATAACCGTTATTGTGTGATCAAAAAATAAAGTATTTATTTATTCATCAACAACTATCTTGTCCCCTTCAAAGAAATTCCCCTCAGATATAATACACTTATGCCAGCGTTTTTTCCAATCCTCGAAACACTTCTGAAACGCTTTTTTTGGTATCGCCAACAGCTCCTGTTTCGATTTTTCTTTTATCGCCTCAATCGTAGCAAAACGCTTTCCTTTCATGGGTGTCTTCAGTTTTGGAAAGAGCAAAAAGTCAGCGGGGGCCAACTCCGGTGAATACGGTGGTTGAGGCATGATAACGGTTTTGTTTTTGGCCAAAAACAGCTCCTGAGCGATGTCCATGCGACGTTGTTTTTGCTCAAAATTTAGCAATTTTGGAACAATCTTCGCTGCCGCACGTTTCATGCCTAAAACATCCGTAAAAATTGCTTGGCATGAGCCGAACGATATGCCATCATCAGCAACCTCTCTGATAGTGATTCGACTATTATCCAAAATCATTTTCTTCACTGCGTCAATGTGTTCATCGGTTGTTGACGTGCTCGGGCGACCAGGACGAGCATCGTCATTGACATCTTCTCGGCCTTCCTTAAACAGGTTATACCACAATTGAACTTGTGTTCTGCTCATAGTGGACTCGCCAAAGGCTACAGTCAACATTTCAATTGTCCTTGCGCATTTAATTTCATTTTTTACACAAAACTGAATACAGTTTCTTTGATCCATTTTTTCGAATAGTACAAAATCGAAGAGCACACCAAAACACGACTAACCTTTTTATCTGTAAAAAAAAACTGACAATCCAAAATGCTTGGTATTGCCAACATATATAACAGACATGTGTACCAACATAACAGAAAAAAAAATGCGAACATCGAACATACGTAACTCACGAAAAGATGAAAATAACGGTTATTTTTTGATCACACTTTGGATATATATTTATATATATATATATAGATATCTACATATATATATATATATATATATATATATATATATATATATATATATATATATATATATATATATATATATATATATATATATATATATATATATATATATATATATATATATATATATATATATATATATATATATATATATATACATATATATATATATATATATATATATATATATATATATATATACATATATATATATATATATATATATATATATATATATATATATATATATATATATATACAGTTAGTCAAGAAAGTGTTTGGTAAAAAATCATCTCCAATTAGATTTTCTCCGTACATAATATAGTACTTAGTATTAATTTTTTGATGTCATTTAATCTAATTAATGTATTTACTTATGAACAGTAACAATTTATCAATTAAATCGATGGTTAGTTATGATCAATCAGTATAAACATTTCTTTAATTTGATTTAAGTTATTAAATTCGTGGTGTGGTAAGTCCTAGAATCCACAAATTTGGATATACCACATTTTTTGCGTGTTTTACCTTTCATATTTCGTCTCATATCTCATTTTGGCATATTTATATGCAATTGTTATATGGCATTACGTTATATTATCCTTTAGTGTCCGAGAAGTAACGCAGCCAGAATTCATCGTTTAAAACTTGTTTTTTCTTTGCTTTATTATTTCAACTTATCATTTTAATTTAGTATTTCAATTGTCTCATCTTGTTCTGTTTGTTCTTCCAAACTTTAATTTGAAATATTTCATTGAAAATTCGTGAGTTTTATCATTTCTTATAGGTCAATATGATGCACACCAAAGTCTTTGGTACAAATTTCAAGTCAATCCATTCAATCCAGAAAATAAATCAAAATAAAATTACTAAAATAATGTTCTTCTTTGCTAGTGTTCAGTACGGCTTACAAAAATAATGTTTGCTGACAACACCATCAAGATTTAATCCAACTAAAAAGACTAAATTTGATTAAATTGCATAAAAGTTTGCATTTTATAATAGACTCTTAAACACTGGAAATTTATCTTCACAGATGGGTCTAAATTGGAACACAGCACTTCCCTCGCAGTGGTCGATAACAACGGCAACACCATCGCAGCTGCACACATCTTGAGCACTTCTGCTCTGTTTCCACAGCTGAAGCTACTGCGATTTTGAAGGCTGTAGAATTCGCATCATCCACAAAAGGCAAATTCGTGATTTGCACAGACACCTACTCAGCTATTTCCGCGCTCCAGAAAGAGTCCAACAACAGTCTCCTGGTAACACTTATTCGTGAAATACTGGTCCAACACCGCAACAAAATTAAAATAATGTGGACACCTAGTCACGTGGGAATACGTGGGAATGAGCTAGCTGACAACAGAGCTAAACTAGCAGCCAAAGAGCCACTACACACATCGTCTTTCATAGAAAATAGAGATATTCATAAACTAATAAGCAAACACCTGTGTCATAGGAAAAATTCGGACTGGATTAATACACTACACCGTTATGTTGCTATTAACCCCACAAGAACGAAACCAATCTTTCCTGCATCGAGCTCCTGTATAGAGTTAAAAATATTTGTACGGCTTCGGCTTGGTCACTCCAACTTGACCCACCAACACATCCTCAATGGCTCACACCCTCCATCATGTCCATACTGCAACTCTCCGACACTGACCGTAGATCACATCCTCAACGACTGCGTTCATTTTAACCACATCAGATCCCAAATAATCCCAAACTTAACCCCTTCAATTTCATTAAAATTTGTTCACTCCGATACCATATGTAAATTCTATAATTTTTGTCATCAAACAAATATTTTAAACAATATATAAACTTTAATTAGTGTATAAGCTTTAATTAGTATAAGCGAGCTGAAGGCCCTGGCAGCTAGTGCTCCCCTTACAATGTAAAATAATAATTAAGTTATTGTTTTTCTAGTAATAATAATAATAATAATAATAATAGCCTCTTAAGCCAAAATCTTCCAACATTTCATGAACTACTGATTCTAAATTGCAAGGAGATCGAATCCCTTCATTCTCTGCAGAATCGGAAATATCTTCATTTTCGACGGCACTTGATGTAGTTGGCAACTGATATTCAGGAATGTCAGGAATCTTTAAAAGAAAAATAACTTCTCTGGGAAGCTGCAACCTACTAGATAATAACAGGTCAGAAGAATCCATTGCTCTGTTAAAAACATCCGTAATGTTGTTGGGTCTAGAGTCCTTTCGTGCATGGTCAACGGTCCTTTATATAGTATTTATTTCTCGCCTCAGAAGCATTTTCTCCACCACATCCGAGAGCCACGATTGCGGCTTGTAATATTTATGAAGAATGTGATAAAATTGTATGGAAGGTCGCTGACATTGGGTTCCATTTGTAATTTTTGAAATATATTTATACATCACAGTTGTGTGGCTTGTTCAGTTCCGTCATGTTGATATACTGTACATACGTTAAATTATTTTCTATAAAAAATATGTGCTTCTTCAGGGGAGAGTGCGACTTTTTGTCATCAGAAGTTAGTAATTTTCTCATTTTAGTTGGCCTTGATAGAAAGGAATCGGCTCCCTTTAAAACAGAATTCAAATAATTTTCTTTTGATGCATGAGTTGATGAATCTAAAAGTTGGTATCGTTTCACTGTGTGAACGATACTTTGGAAGCAATTTTACATTTTTGACGTCCATTTCCTTCGCTATATCCAACATAAGGTCGACCTTTGTTATTTCCGACATCACCTTTTGATAACTTAAAGTCAGTCACATGTGATCATAATCTTTCCTTTTTTTGGAATTGCTTCGCATACCTTTTGTTTTTGTTCTACTTTTAGCATGTGCACAAAAATTTTTATTTTTTTTTTAACTGTTGTCATATTGTGTTCATCAGCACTTTTTTGAGATTTCGTAGAAATCCAGCTGCCCACATTAATCGCATTTCGATTCTTTTCCAACTAAAATTTTACAATATCCGCATTTTTAATTTGTATGCAATCTAAAATCGGCAAAATTATAGTTTATGGCAGTTTCCTGCAGTTTCTTTTACCAACACATAAAAAACATAACATAGCGTTCCGCCACATATGTATGTACACATACTCGTATGTAAATTGTTTAACGGATACGCTCGGATAAACAAAGTACAGCTCCAACAAACACAGGGACGATAAAGAAAATTGCATGAAAAAGAGTACACACTTTGACACCAGCAATTATGTACTAAAAACAATTTTTATGAATTTTGTTAATAACATCTTAATTTGCATACCAGTATGAGTATTTTCCATTTTGCAAATTTTTTAAGCTTGAAACTTTTTGTTAACAAACATATGTTTTTCTTTATTACTTTTGCGTCAAATGTCAGAAAATTAAGCAAAACAAAGAATTACAATTTTGAAGCTTGGCTTTAAATCGTCAGTTGCCACCTGACTGTAATTTTTCATTTTTGTGTATTTTAATATTTTAGGTACACACTGCCACGGTATTCAGCGACCTGGACGTATTCAGCTACCATAACTTAGTTGTGTGCCAACTCCGCTTACGCCCGGAAGGCATCAGGAAGCAACAGAAGCGAAAGATGACCTTTAATCTGGAAAACTTCCATCATTACTTTTTGAAAATAGTTTACTTCAAATATGGACTTTTTTCCTCAAAAACCGGTAATTGGACCCGTTGTGCAATGTCAAAAACATTGTACGAATATTTAAACAAATTATTCTGAACCTAGAAGCAACGTTAAAAAGATCGGAAAAACCAGAGGGTACAAAATATTGCCGAGTATAATTAAAGCTTGGAGAAGAAGTCTAAAGCAGAATACAATCGTAATTTAAATACAAGTATACAACGTATACAAAATTTAGAGTCTGCTCAGTAGGACAGATATTAAAACGCGAAAGTTAGGAAATAAATCAAATTGAATGTGCGTATATAAGCGCTTATGTATAAGGAGAATTTCTGCACATATGGCATCGCATAAGGCCTCCACTTAACTAGAATTAGAGCGAATGTAGTATGAATTTGCATGGCACAATAGGCAACTATCTGCAATGCCGGAGCAGTTATAGTTCGGCCTACTTAATATATAATTGAATAACAACAAGTTATGTTAATAGTCAGCCCAACCAACTATATAAATAAACCGACAGCATTTCTATTTTATTATCTTTAGAGTAATTGGATCCGATTTGAACTTACTCAAAAACATAAAAGTTGACTTATATCTCATATTTATAAGTTATAGTACAGAAAATACAATAAAAATATTGGTCGGATCACTGTGCTATTGTTACCCTTTTTCCTTATATTGTTTGTTGGACAATAAAGAAAACTGATTCTGTTTGAATTTAATTTATTAATTGCAGCATAACTTTATTTATTCTTTCAGACACTAAACACTGCTTTTTGGACAATATTTAAAATTTCGCAAATGCATTCATGAAAAAAGAAAATTTTACATTGCATACTTTGAGGATGAATCATAAAAGTAATTTTTTCACATTTTTTGTTGCAAAAATGAATAAATTGCAATAAATTAGTCCATTATGCATACGGGCAGAGCTGGCTATTACGTTAGATATAATGGTATTTAAAATACCGGAGGCGTGGCATAGAGTGGAACACAAATAAAGCGAATATTTTCAAACTGCGTGGCTTTTAATTGTGTGCCGTTTAACTGATTTAAGATCGTTAGATTCAGAAATTGCAATCAAGTGGGATTATCATCAAAAGTATTTCTAATACTATTATAAATATTATGCGTAAAAGCTGAAATAAGTAATTAGTTAAATAATAAGAAAATCAGCTAATGATAAATTGATGTAAATGAGTTACAATGAAGACAGCATTCACACAGCATTGATTCAATTTGTCTTTAATTGCAGTTTTATATCAAAGTTGTCTATTTCGAAGGTGGGGAACAAATTATGCAATCCATCTTAAAGAATTTATAAATCAAGTCATTGAAAATCCTGAGTATAAAATGATAAGTTCATTATAGTTTTTGTCAGCAATAATGTTGGGTATCTCATTGTTCTGCAGCAGCCTGTTGAACCACTCTTCTTATATGCATAAAGGTCCCTGATTAAACTAAGTTCCTTGGGTGAAGCATCCTGTTTCTTGTCTTCAACAGTGGCTTGAAATATAATGACTTTTGGATGAATGAATAATGAATTATTATATGCGAGCAAAGTCCCAAATTAAACTGAGATCCTTGGGCAAAGCATCCTCTCTCCTGCCTCAAACAGTTTTCTTGCCAGCAGACTTGAAAACATAATGAATTTTGAGTGAATAATAAAATAATCGTGAAGGCCCATACTTAGCTATGATGACAGTTGTCATCATCTCTAGAGCCTCTAAAAATTATTAAATAAAATAAACTAAAATTGTTAGAAAAAAAACCGAAATGGTTCAAAAAAATTGTTAAATCAATTTATTCTAAAAATTCTTCTACTACATTTGAAATATCATTTTGAAAATCTTTGTACTGATTGACATTAAGCATGGCTAAATTTGATTCTCTGACTGAATAGAATTGTATCCGTAAATCGAAAACGATATTTCAACATCTACTGAAGTCATTGGCGCACATATGTCATTAATTTTCTGATTGACAGGTAACTGCTCAAAAAAGTTTAAGTCGAGATTTTTAAACAAAACTTTTTCAAATTTTAATAACTTAAACATTAAGTTAAAAATAATATATACATATACATATAAATATATACATACAAATAAAAGAAAAAAAAAGAAAGTTTTTTTTCTTTTCCCAAAAAGGGGAGGTGTCATGGATAACGGTCATTGAACTAACAGACATATGAATCTAATGACCTAAAATCAATTAACAATTGCAAAGTGTGCAACATTCCAAAGTGGTACCGATATGAGACACCAACATTCAAGGCGACGGTCAACGACCGTGAAATGTGAGCCAGCACACATACGTCTCAAATAACTGACCCTTATCCATCGATACCTCTTGAGTCATCGAACAGTGATGTCATCGACGACTCAACTATTTTAAGAATAAATATATGTCCAACATTGTAATTGCAAGACAGTGGATAGTCGACTGTTAATGATTAATGTTCGGGAGAGAGCGTGCGGCGAATTCGCAAAACGGCAAAAGGTGAATTGCTGCTGGAGCTGAGCGCAGCGGCAGATCCAAAGACCATGCAGTACAGTAAGGCAGTGGTGAATATCCTAGGATCCAGTGCGGAGGTGCGTAAACTCACGCAGGAGACGCTGGTGGAGGTAAAGGATCTAGATGAGGTTACCATGGTTGAAGATGTTCATGAGGCGCTATGTACACAGCTGAATGTCTCAGAGAGACCTCCCGTGGGTGCAGTCAGATCCCTCCGCAAAGCATATGGGGGAACGCAGACGGCGACCATCAGCTTACCGCCCCAGGTCGCCGCAACCCTTGTAAAAATCGGCAGGCTTAGAGTTGGATGGACTTCTTGCCGTGTGCGTGAGAAGGTGACACCAGTGCGCTGCTACAAGTGTATGTCGTTTGGTCACATCTCACAGAAGTGCACTAGCAAAGAGGACTGGCGCCACAAGTGCTACAGATGTGGTGGAGAAGGACACTGAGCCCGTGAGTGCGACAGGACGCCTGCGTGCGCACTCTGCACAGCCAAGGGTCTTAAGGACGTGGAGCACCCGACAGGATGCAGCTCATGCCCTTCCTACAAACAAGCCGCGGGAAAATCCAGACGTAGGAGATGAGGTTGCTCCAGCTCAATCTCAACCACTTCGAGGCTGCACAGGATCTCTTGGAGCAGACAGTAAGGGAACAAAAGGCTGATGTTGCGGTGCTTAGCGAGCCATACCGGCGCAAGCACCAAGGAGTTTGGGCCGAGGACAATTCTGGCGGAGCCGCACTGCGGGTGTGTGGAGCCACAGCCTTACAACTGAGCAACAAACATAGTAGCGACGGCTACGTCAGAGCGACCATTGGAGGTACCACGGTCTACAGTTGCTACCTTCCACCAAGCCTCACTACGAATGAGTTCGAGTCAGTGGTGGACAGACTTACCCTGGATGCGCGAGGCAGGCACCCCGTAGTGATTGCTGGCGACTTCAACGCATGGGCAAATGAATGGGGCTGCGCCCGAACAACGCCAAAAGGTCATATCCTCATGGACGCGTTCACGGCACTTGACGTAGTTCTCATGAACACGGGAGAGGCGACATTCGCCAGTGGAGGAGCCAGGTCCGTGATCGACCTTACGTTCCTGAGCAGCAGACTGGTGAGAGGAGCTAAGTGGATTGTGAGTCCCATATATACTCACAGCGATCACAATGCCATTACGATCGATCTAAGGTTACCGGGGAGAAGGCCAAAGATAGGTCCAAGATTAAGAGGCTGGAGGGCGGATAAACTCGATGACGGTACCCTTAAAGTCATGTTGGAGGACATGAAGTTGGAAGGTGGTGCGGACGAAATGGCAAGTCAGCTAGCAAGCCAGCTAGAGAGTGCATGCGACGCGGCGATGCCAAGAAGGGCCTATGGCGGATGCCAAAAATCCGTCAACTGGTGGACAGATGAGATCGCTGGCCTGCGTAAGGAATCTCATGCCGCAAGACGAAGACACCAGCGGGCAATAGGCAAGCCGGAGTGTCTGCAGCTACGCCAGGTATACAAGGAGGCCAAGAGGAGGCTAAAAAACGCCATAAAGTCAAGCAAGCGGAGGAGTTTCATCGAACTATGTGCACAGGTTGAAGAAAACCCATGGGGCACAGCATATAAGCTTGTGATGAAAAAGCTCCCTTGCCATAGGCAACCAGCCCCACGCTGCCCCGACTTGCTCAGACGTATTGTGGGAGAGCTCTTCCCAGCACAAAACTACGTGCCTGGACAATTCCCCCTCGAGTTACACGAAGAATTACCTAGTGTGACCACTGACGAGGTGATGCGGGCTGTTGGAGGATTTGGGGACCAGAAGGCACCTGGCCCGGATGGAATACCCAACCAAGTGCTCAAAACGGCAGCTGCGCTACACCCAGAGGCACTGAGGTCTCTTTACGAGGCCTGTTTTAGACAAGGTGTCTTCCCAAAACGGTGGAAAAGGCAGCAGCTGGTCCTGATGCCAAAAGCTGATAAGCCAACGGAAGACCCATCAGCCTATCGTCCCCTATGCATGCTAGATACGGCAGGTAAGGTCCTGGAGCGGATTATTTGCAACCGGATTGACGAGGCTCTAGTGGAGGCTGGAGGACTGGCGCGACGCCAATATGGATTCCGGAAAACAAGATCGACAGCGGACGCCATTGACGACGTCATCCGAATGGCGAAGGGGGCGATACAAGGACGAAGATGGAAGGGGGGCTCCAAGAGGTATTGCCTTGTGGTCACCCTTGATGTCAAGAATGCATTTAACTCGGCGAGCTGGGCGCGCATAGCGAGTTCGCTGGCAGAGTTTGGAGTGCCCGTCTACCTAAGACGGATGATTGCCGACTACTTTAACGACAGGATGCTGCTATACGAGTCCGAGCGAGGTATGGAAACGCATAAGGTCACCGGAGGGGTTCCCAGGGGTCTGTATTGGGTCCACTACTCTGGAATGTTATGTATGATGGCATTCTCCGCATACAGGTGCCCCATGATGTAAAAATCATCGGATATGCGGACGACATAGCGTTAGTGATCGCGGCGAAACATCTGGAAGAGGTAGTAGCGGAGGCAAATCGCACAGTGGCCGTTGTCGGGAGATGGCTGGCGAATGCAGGACTTAGACTGGCGGAGCAGAAAACGGAGGCCATCCTTATTTCGAGTCGAAAGGTACAGGAGGTCGTGGAGATAAGAGTTGGAAACTGCACCATTACCACGATCCCACACCTGAAGTACCTAGGCGTCTGGATAGACTCCAGATTAACATTCAAGGAACACTTGAGGCATGTAGGCGAAAAGGCGGCTCGGATCTGCTCTTCGCTTTGCCGGATAATGCCGAACCTTGGAGGACCGCGGCAGCGGAAGAGACAGCTCATATCAGGAGTTGTCAAATCCGTAATCCTGTATGGGGCGCCCATATGGGCTGATAAGGCGAATGTCAGGGCATACGTTCGCACCATAGAGGCAGCCTATAGGAGAAGTGCACTTCGAACGATCTGTGCGCATCGCACTGTGTCCACAGACGCCGCGCTAGTGATTGCTGGTATGATCCCTGTGGACCTGCTGGCCAAGGAGTCATGGAGGCTATACTACGGCAGAAGTAAGCGCGAGTCCAGTGCGGAAGATCGCGTAGTAGCCACCAGACAGCGCACCATACGGGAGTGGCAAGCCCGATGGGATGCGTCTGAGAAGGGCCGTTGGACGTGGAGACTGATTCCTGACCTCCAACGTTGGATGAACAGGTCGCATGGCGACATGAACTACCACGTCACACAAATGCTGACCGGGCACGGAGGTTTCCGCGCATATTTGCACAGATTCCGGCTAGATGAATCCCCCTATTGTGGAAACTGTTGAGGCACGGAGGCAGAGGACGCGGAACATGTCCTTTTCGCATGCCCGCGGTACAGCGGTGCCAGAGCGGTGCTTCAGAGAGTTTGCGGAGAGCCCGTGACCCCTGACAATATCGTGCACCATATGCTCGAGTGCCCCAAGAAATGGGAAGTGGTCTGTGACGCTTCGGCGCAAATAATGCGAGACCTCCGCCACTTGGAGTGGCGACGACGTTCAGGGAATCCATAGGAGGGGTCCTTTGACCATTCCCCTCCCCGAATGAAGTATTGCTTAGCGGTTATGTACCGTCGGGGAGGCGTCCGTGGGGGTGGTTTTAGTGGGTAAGAGCCCCACACTACTGGCGCGTCGTCCAGTGTCTGGTTGCAGATTTCCACCTCCAATACAAAAAAAAAAAACAAAAAAAAAAAAAAAACACACACACACACACACACAGCGACAGGATGCTATTATACGAGTCCAATAGAGGTGTAGAAACTTACAAGATCACCGGCGGAGTTCCCCAGGGGTCTGTACTGGTGCCACTTCTCTGGAACGTTATGTACGATGGCATTCTCCGCATACGGGTGCCCGATTACGTTAAAATAATCGGATATGCGGACGACATAGCGCTAGTGATCACGGCGAAACACCTGGAGGAGGTAATAGCAGAGGCCAATCACACAGTGGCCACTGTTGGAAGATGGCTGGCGGATGTTGGACTGAAGCTGGCAGAACACAAAACGGAGGCTATCCTTGTGTCAGGTCGAAAGGTACAAGAGGTGGTGGAGATAAGGGTTGGTGACTGCACCATTACCACGACTACACATCTCAAATACCTAGGCGTCTGGATTGACGCAAGACTGACGTTCAAGGAGCACTTTCGGCGATTAGGTGAGAAGGCAGCGCGGACCTGTTCCCAGCTCTGCCGGATAATGCCAAATCTCGGAGGGCCACGGTACTGGAAAAGACGCCTCATCTCAGGGGTCGTCAAATTCATAATCATGTATGGAGCGCCCATATGGGCTGAGAAGTCGAGCGTAAAGGCGTATGGCAAGAATGCTGGTATACAGCGACCAAAGGACAATGGACGCACAGACTCATCAAAAATGTGCAGACTTGGGTTGAAAGAGAACACGGAGATGTTGATTTCTATATGACGCAGTTCTTGAGTGGACATGGCTGTTTTAGAGAATATCTGTACAAGTATGGACATGATGACGCAGAAATCTGTTTTTTTTTGTGGGAGTGGTAATGAAAATGCAGAGCATATATTCTTCTACTGTTCGAAATTCGATACAGAACGTAAGTTTTTAGAGAACCAAACAGGAGACAGAGTAACACCAGAAAACATAGTGCCGCACATGCTGCAATCAAGGCAGATTTGGCAAATTGTGAAGGAGTTAACCGCTCGGGTTCTACAAGAACTAAGAAGAATGGAACGGTTACGAAGCAGCGAGACTAGATCCATGAATGTAGTATAAACCCCTTGAGATTTTCTAGCCAATAGGCTAAGCTAGCCCTGCGATGTATTACCTAACGGTCGGGCCGCAGGGCAATTCTAAAGCTGAAGTAATTCGAGATGTTTTTCAGTTTGTTAAAGTTCCACACTTGTGGGGGCAACAGCGTCTTTTGAAGATATTTCATCTCAACAAAAAAATAAATAAATAAATAATAAATATATATATATATATATATTCGTGTATCTATATACTCGTATATACATATACATACACATTCTCATATAATATACATTGTGATGACATTTTTTTAGAATTTACATTTTTCTACACACAACCATTGATTTGTATATTTTTCATTCTCTTTTATATATAACATTTTTATTTGAGCATTAAATTTAAGTCTTAGTATATTTTTATTGATTTACTGCCACCGTGAGTCGTACTGCCGCCACATTACACCACATAACTGGTCTTCCGTTCCAAATAAACAAATAACGACTGAGACTTAAAGAAAAGCACACAACAACAACATGCGAGCGTTCCAGGTGACAACAAATATCGATGCACTTTCCAGATAAACATATTGGAGCGGAAAGACGTTTTGAAACCATAAATATATAAAAGGCGGCTACTTTGAGAATAAGTTATTTTCTCTTCTTCGTTCTTGCAAACAACGGACATCAACGAGTAAGCGTCAGTAAATTAAGAAAATCCAATATATTATCGGGGAGGAATATAAGTTACCAAAAATTTAAGTCGTTAGGATAGTACCGCCACTAAACAAATCCAACCATAGACAATTTCATCGGAGACGACTATAAATTCGTTAGGATAATAGCTCTACTACAGAATTCCAAGGAGAGAAATTTCATCGGCGATGAATATACGAGTATATTTCTCAAAATGCAAGTCTCTAGGGTAGTAGTATTACTAAAAGTCCAAATGAAGGCAATGTCATCGTGAGCAAGGGCAACGATTCATTTCGTTACCGGCTGGATTCATCACATGGGACGACAAAAAGGAATTAAATATAATTTACTGATAACTAATTTTTAGGTTTAAGAAATACTATTAGACAATAATATGAGATATTCTTAAAATCCAATCTACTTATTTAACTGGAATATTATCTGTCATAGCCTCCAACTGTATATGAAAACAATGCTCTGGGATAACATTTCGAACATGTGCCATCAATCATGCATGGTGACCTTACGGACCATGGACCATGTTCTTTGTGACCAATTCAAAGAATTCTGGATCGGTGGTTTCATCTGGAATTTCCGAAGATGTGATGTCATCAATTAGATCCGGTCTTATTTTGTCAACCAACCATATCAATATTTGTACTTGAGGGAGACCTCTTCTCTGCCATTCGACAGAATACATCCAGCATTGCGCTTCGCTATGAAACCATTAAGGATTCCAGCTTTTGTTTAGACACACGTGTCTTAGGACCTGACGATCTGTTGGCGATTGCCCTAGCAATTAGTATTTCCGAAGCTCACTCCATTGTAGATTACAGATCAAAGTGATAAACAAGTGTATTCGGCCATAAGAACGAACATATACCTTCGCATTCTGTGCATATTCATGCATATTACGCGGGCTACCAGTGTAGAAAGATGGCAATATCATCAATTGGCCAATGCCATTTGGATTTACACGCTGGTTGCCATCATTTTGAATGGCATCACGTAGATATATGTACTCTTCAGCGCGTAGCCTTTTCTGATGGAACCTAATGTATTGCAAAGACGTTCAGTCTCGATTTTCGCATACATATGGTGAATTTTTCTTTGACATTTCAGAATATGATTGTCTTGATTTTGACGAATCATAAATTTGTACGCATAATAAATCATTGCGCTGACCGTTTTTTTTTTTTTGGAATTTCTACAACTGTCATTGAATTTCAAACTTTTGTAAAAATTGTTTTACCTATTTATGAGAATAAATTTAATTAACTAAGTTGACTGATTGACAAACTTAATGTTCGTTTGATAGCCGTCTTCGCCTTGTGAAAACAAAATCGGATATTGCAAGACAACATAAGAGCGATGAACTTCGGAGCACGTTAAAGTTGATCTTTTCTACGATGAAGGACGATATCGTGTGCATTAAATTCTTCTACAACGATTACCACATTCGTCTACTGCTGGTACATTGTATCTTCTGGTGTGCTGTCCAGCGGGCGTTTTGTCACCTCTTATGACAATTCTATGATTATCCGAAGGCATTGTGTACAATGCCGTCTTAAACAGAGTCACCAATTCATTGTGCTGATGAAAATAATCTTGTAAGGGAGCAATTATTTATCTTCGTAGGTTCGGAGAAATAGAACACCGTTGATCAATTTCATCACTGGAATTTCCAAGAAAATACATTTTTAAAAACTGATGAGAACTATGTGCAAATGGCAATAACGATCCGATTCTGTGGTAAACTTGACCTTGAACCTTGATATCAAAAGATGTCAAGTTAAAATTTTTGTAAACACTGCAATGGTTGTTTATTTCTTCGATTACCTTAAATGTTGGCATGCAATTATCTCTGATAATATTTATTGCACCAAACGAAGTCATTTGAAAACATGAATTGTACACCTGAATATTCTTCAAGAAATCCGTTGATTCTGGTGACGTTCCAGAAACCAAGGAATGCAATTGTTCTGGTGGACAATTCAATGCCGGCAATTTGACTTTCCCATTTGCACAGCCCAAACCTGGTGTTTGAGTGCTGAATTTGAGTGCCTGGCAAAGTTCAGAAATTTTGTTCATTGAACCAACGGTCACTGATTTGTGTGAACTATAATCCACTTGACTATCATAATCGAATGCATCACGATTGAAATTTATACGTGCTCGATTATCAGTGTTCCTTGCTTCTCGTTACGAGAAAATGACAGCGCACTGCATTCTCGATCATCTTGAGTTCGCTGCGTGCTCTTTACTTCACTTTCTTCAACTCTGGCAGCAGCTTGTCTCCTGGCATTAGTAGATTGTCGACTAACACTAAATTCTTTTGGCATGATACTCAGAAATACTGGTCAAATAAATAATTATATTTTCATTATTCACATATATATATATATATATATATATATATATATATATATATATATATATATATATATATATATATATATATATATATATATATATATATATATATATATATATATATATATATATATATATATATATATGTATATAGTAGAGTATATTTATATATACAGGGTGGCCCAAATAAGACCAGCTGATGTGAAACACAAATAACTTTTTTATTTTTTAACATAATTTATTTTTTGTTTTTGCAGATTATATCTGAACTCTTGGAAATTTAAAATGAATACGTACAGTCCACAACAACGCACTCAAATGATCGAATTTTATTATTCTTCTGAACGATCAATTGTTCTGACGCCGCGAAATTATCGCCGTTTTTTTAACGTAAGATCAGCGCCCACATCTTCCATGATTACAAGTTTACTTCGCCTTTTTGAGGAAGTGGGTTCAGTTGCCGACCGTCCAGGAAGAGGTGCTCATCGAAATATTCGTACTGAAGACAACGTGGAAGCTGTGCAGCAGAGTGTTGCAAATGATGCATCTCTCTCAACTCGTCGCCGTTGATTTTTTAAATAATCTTTTGATGACGGATGAAGCGCATTTCCATTTAAGTGGTTATGTGAATAAACAAAACTGTAGGTTGTGGGGCTCCGAAAATCCAAGGGCAATACATCAGCATCAGTCACACCCAATCAGATGCACTGTTTGGTGCGGTGTTATGGTCACAAAAATCATCGGCGCATATTTCTTTGAGAATGAGGATGAAACGCCAGAAACGGTCTCCGGGGCTTCTTACAGAACAATGATCGACAACTTTTTACGGCCAATTGTGGAGCAACATCCTAATTTGTGGTTTCAACAAGATGGAGCCACTGCGCATACTGCTAGGCAAACTATTGACATGCTGGGTGAAATTTTTGGTGAGCGCATAATTTCAAGAAATTCAGATTTCCCTTGGCCTCCTCGTTCACCAGATTTAACTGCGCCCGATTTTTTTTTATGGGGATATTTAAAAGACAAAGTGTATGTTAACAAACCACAGACACTTGGACAGCTCAAGCAGAATATTCGAGACGAAATACGGCGCCTGCAACCAGAAACATTACGCCGTGTAATGCAAAATGCGCTAAAAAGAGCCAATGCCTGTATCGAGCAAAATGGTAGTCATTTGTCTGATGTCATATATCACACATAGTCACGTTAAATTTCCATAAAATGTATTTAACATATTAAAATAAATCATTTAAAAAAACACGTTATTACAAGAGTTACACGTGTTTAAGATCACTAGGTCTCATTTGGGCCACCCTGTATATATATATATATATATATATATATATATATATATATATATATATATATATATATAAATATATATATATATATATATATATATATATATATATATATAAATATATATATATATATATATATATATATATATATATATATATATATATATATATATATATATATATATATATATATACGAGTATATATGGGGTAGGAAATTTAGTCTTTATAGAGACCGCGATCGATCGATTCATATATTTGAATCTTCTAAAAGATAATCTGAAGCAATCTGCGGCTAAAATGGGTCTAACTGCGGGCTAGTACTTCCAGCAAGACAATGACCCCAAACACACCGCCGTCGTTGTCAACGACAGGCTTTTATATATTGCACCTCATCAACTCCATTCACCACCACAGTCACCGGATATGAATCCCATAGAGGATGTATGGGAAGAATTAGAACGCCGAATCCGAAAACACCGATTAAAAATAAGCAGGATCTCAAAAATGTACTCACTGAGGAATGGAACCGTATTCCAAAGGAAGTTACGGAAACATTAGTATTTTCTATGGAAAAGAGATTGAACGCTGCCCTAACACTTGAAGGTGGGCCTACTAAATACTAATGAAACATTTTAGATTGTATATATATATATATATATATATATATATATATATATATATATATATAATTATATATATATATATATATATATATATATATATATATATATATATATATATATATATATATATATATATATATATATATATATACACATATACGAGGTGTGATCAAAAAATAAAGTATTTATTTATTCATCAACAACTATCTTGTCCCCTTTAAAGTAATTCCCCTCAGATATAATACACTTATGCCAGCATTTTTTTCAATCCTCGAAACACTTCTGAAACGCTTTTTTGGTATCGCCTACAGCTCGTGTTTCGATTTTTCTTTTATCTCCTCAATCGTTGCAAAACGCTTTCCTTTCATCGGTGTCTTCAGTTTTAGAAAGAGGAAAAAGTCAGCGGGGGCCAAGTCTGGTGAATACGGTGGTTGAGGCATGATAACGGTTTTGTTTTTGGCCAAAAACAGCTCCTGAGCGATGTCCATGCGACGTTGTTTTTGCTCAAAATTTAGCAATTTTGGAACAATCTTCGCTGCCGCACGTTTCATGCCTAAAACATCCTTAAAAATTGCTTGGCATGAGCCGAACGATATGCCAACATCATCAGCAACCTCTCTGATAGTGATAAGACGATTATCCAAAATCATTTTCTTCACTGCGTCAATGTTTTCATCGGTTGTTGACGTGCTCGGGCGACCAGGACGAGCATCGTCATTGACATCTTCTCAGCCTTCCTTAAACCGGTTATCCCACAATTGAACTTGTGTTCTGCTCATAGTAGACTCGCCAAAGGCCACAGTCAACATTTCAAATGTCTTTGCGCATTTAATTTAATTTTTTACACAAAACTGAATACAGTTTCTTTGATCCATTTTTTTCGAATAGTACAAAATCGAACAGCACACCAAAACACGACTAACCTTTTTATCTGTCAAAAACAAACTGACAATCCAAAATGGTTGGTATTGCCAACATATATAACAGACATGTGTACAAACATAAAAAAAATGCGAACATCGAACATACGTAACTCACGAAAAGATGAAAATAACGGTTATCTTTTGATCACACTTCATATATATACGGGGTGTGATAAAAAAATAACCGTTATTGTGTGATCAAAAAATAAAGTATTTATTTATTCATCAACAACTATCTTGTCCCCTTCAAAGAAATTCCCCTCAGATATAATACACTTATGCCAGCGTTTTTTCCAATCCCCGAAACACTTCTGAAACGCTTTTTTTGGTATCGCCAACAGCTCCTGTTTCGATTTTTCTTTTATCGCCTCAATCGTAGCAAAACGCTTTCCTTTCATGGGTGTCTTCAGTTTTGGAAAGAGCAAAAAGTCAGCGGGGGCCAACTCCGGTGAATACGGTGGTTGAGGCATGATAACGGTTTTGTTTTTGGCCAAAAACAGCTCCTGAGCGATGTCCATGCGACGTTGTTTTTGCTCAAAATTTAGCAATTTTGGAACAATCTTCGCTGCCGCACGTTTCATGCCTAAAACATCCGTAAAAATTGCTTGGCATGAGCCGAACGATATGCCAACATCATCAGCAACCTCTCTGATAGTGATTCGACTATTATCCAAAATCATTTTCTTCACTGCGTCAATGTTTTCATCGGTTGTTGACGTGCTCGGGCGACCAGGGCGAGCATCGTCATTGACATCTTCTCGGCCTTCCTTAAGCCGGTTATACCACAATTGAACTAGTGTTAGCTCATAGTAGACTCGCCACAGGCCACAGTCAACATTTCAATTGTCCTTGCGCATTTAATTTCATTTTTTACACAAAACTGAATACAGTTTCTTTGATCCATTTTTTCGAATAGTACAAAATCGAAGAGCACACCAAAACACGACTAACCTTTTTATCTGTAAAAAAAAACTGACAATCCAAAATGCTTGGTATTGCCAACATATATAACAGACATGTGTACCAACATAACAGAAAAAAAAATGTGAACATCGAACATACGTAACTCACGAAAAGATGAAAATAACGGTTATTTTTTTATCACACTTCGGATATATATTTATATACATATATATAGATATCTACATATATATATATATATATATATATATATATATATATATATATATATATATATATATATATATATATATATATATATATATATATATATATATATATATATATATATATATATATATATATATATATATATATATATATATATATATATATATATATATATATATATATATATATATATATATATATATATATATATATATATATATATATATATATATATACAGTTAGTCAAGAAAGTGTTTGGTAAAAAATCATCTCCAATTAGATTTTCTCCGTACATAATATAGTACTTAGTATTAATTTTTTGATGTCATTTAATCTAATTAATGTATTTACTTATGAACAGTAACAACAAAAAAACTAATACTAAAATTAAGAGAAAAAACATGAAAAAAGCAGTTAGAAAATTTGGTGTCAAGAAAGTGTTTTTACAAATCAGAACTTATTTATAAAAATGAAAGAAAGAAAATAAAATGAGTACTATAAAGGGTTGTAATATTTTATATGACTTGTAGTTTTATAACGATTATTCTCCTCAAGGATAAAATCAAATTCTGCACTTTCAATTGCAGATTCGAGCTCTGCTCCACCTTTTGGTTGCCTCTCGGCCGCCTTTTTTCTTAAAAGTTCCCAGCTTCTCTGGGGAGCCATCTAACACTTTTTTGTAATTATAGAGAACCCACATTCTTACTTAATGCGCCTTATGTTTCGGATCATTATTGCAATGTAGACGCGAAGGTGGTTGGTACTGAACTGCTTTATTTAATCTCTTCACTTAATACAACACCTTCACCTGTTCTTATATCGTAAAGAATACTAAACATGTCTGTAAATAACTCACTACTTCATAACTCTCTCCCTAAGCTGTATACAATTTTAAGAAATATCTACGAACTTATCTCTATATCCAACACCAATGTTTCTGTTTTCAAATACTTAGCTATATGAAGAAAATATAATTAGTATTACAAGGTTATATATAAAGAAATCCATATAAATAAAATGCAATAAGTATTTCAAAGGTTATTGTTTGTAATTAATTTTTACTCGACGTTCTCGCAAAAATCTTGGCATTTACGGCGAGTTCTCTGACACATCTGAGCCCCCACCATTCTCCACAGTTGACGAGTCATGATTTGGACCAATGCTGGTTTCAGTTGCTTTGACTTCGTTTTCCGATATACAGTTCAATTCTTCACTATGATGATCGGCGTTGGGATCGTTTACACTATTATAACTCCGAATCATTTGATCGAGGTGCCTCTTAATAATTCTGTTAGTGTAGGCGATCGTGCAATTGTAAGTGCGCGGACCCAATCGCTCCCTGACTGTGGCCTGTCGCCACGCCTTTTTATTTGTATTTGAATAGTCCCTTATAAAAACCCGAGAACCTTCCTCAAATACCTTCTCTCTAGTGCCCCTATGATATTTTACATTACCTAACTGCTTCCCCAGTTGTACAATGCTGCGCTGATCGATAACATTGCGCATAAAAAAATATATATTTTTTCTGCCTGCATTTGTTGAATTATTTTATATAAATAAAAAAAAATATAAAAATTGAACGATGATTTCAAAACTGTAAACCCTTTACAGAAACACAATCAACTCCGCAAAGCTTCAGTCAGGAAGAGTTATCAGACTTGATTCGAGACTTTGGTCTATCAAAGGAAGGTAGTGAATTGCTTGCTTAAATATTGAAAGAAAAAAACTGCCTGAACCCCGGAGCAAATATATATCTTTTTACTGAACAAGAGAAAAAAGCTTACTTCGTTTTTCTCTGAAGTAGAAAATGTTGTATTTTGTAATGATATTACTGGGCTTTTAAAAAAATGGGCATATATAGATATCAATCAAGCGATTGGCGGTTATTTATATACAGCTGTAAAAGGAGTTTAAAATGTGTTATATTGCACAATGGCAACAAATATGCGGCAATACCAATTGCACATGCAACAAAATGAAAAGAAGAATATGATACTATTGCTTTGGTGATGAATAAAATTAAGTATTATGAACATCAATGGGTAATTTGTGTGGATTTAAAAATGGTCAATTTCCGCCTCGGCCGGCAAAGTGGCTACACAAAATTTTCTTGCTTTTTATGCTTTTGAGACAGCAGAGCCAAACCAGATCACTAGCAAAAAAAATATTGGCCTGTAAGAGATGCAATGGTTGTTGGTGTTAAAAATGTGATTCGTGAGCTTTTAGTTACCAGAGATAAAGTTTACTTCCCCCATTGCATATAAAACTTGGATTGATGAAACAATTTGTGAAGGCACTAAATAAAGATGGAGAATTTTTTGCGTGCATAAGCAGAAAAATGCCAGGAGTAAGTTCCCAAAAGCTCAAACATGGTATTCTGGATGGTCCCCAAATAAGACAATTAATAAAAGATCCTGATTTTAAAAATTCGATGACTGACCTCGAACGGAGTGAATGGATGGCATTTGAAGCAGTTCTCAAGAACTTTTTCGGCAACCACAAAGCCACTCGATATGAGGAATTAGTGAACAACATGCTACACAATTTCCGAAATTCTGGATGTAACATGAGCACCAATGTTCATTACCTGCACAGTCATTTAGCCTACTTTCCAGAGAATTTAGGAAACACAAGTGAGGAGCAAGGTGAGCCTCCATCAGGACATGAAAATAATGGAATCTCGTTACCAAGGAAGAAGGGATATTCATATCATGGCAACAACATAGCAGACTATTGTTGGAGATTAATAACAGATTGGACTCCAGGTACTCATTCTAGAATGTCCCGGAAAAAAATGTCTTAAATGTACATTAAAATTGGTAAATATATTTAATCAATTTACATGCAATTTAAAATAAATATTCAATTTTGACATATATATTTTTTTTTTGCCTTTTTTTAAGTTTCAGTCATAGTGGAGACCATCCATCGTTGTATCTTGGAAACTAGAACTGCTAATGAAAAACGGTATTCATATTTGAATTCAGCACAACATATTTATCTATAATCAGCTCAAAAATCTTCGGCACTAAAATATTTGTTGCACAGTGTTATCGACCAAAAACCTGCTAATGGGTATGTCTAAGTCTTCGCTTGGGTTAGCGCTCAGGCTTGCCTCTAGCGATTTTTTAAATGTCTTAACAAAATTTTCCGCCTGCCCGTTCGTAGCTGGAAACCCTGGTGGTGTGAGTACATGCCTAATAGCATTCAACTCTAAAAACTGTTTGAAATCGTTGATTGTAAATTGTAGGCCGTTGTCACTAACCAAAGTATCAACCAATCCAAACCTACTGAACACCTTCCTTAATTTGGAAATTGGGAAAATTGGGGTAATTTGCTTCGTTTTAAAGACTTCCATCCACTTTGAGTGTGCATCTATAATGATTAAGAAATAGAAAGTTTTCTTGCCCGGCAAAATCAATATGAATACGCTGCCAAGGCGTTTCTGCTGGCACCCAAGGGATCAACCTGCTTTTGTTTGGGCTTTCTTGGATAAATTTACAAGGAACAAATCTCGCAACCAATGCTTCAATATCACTATCCATCTTAGTCTACCATACGTATGATCGAGCTGAACCTTTAGATTTTACTATACCCACGTGAGATCTGTGAAGCTCCCTAAGGACACTAGATCGAAGTCGTTGGGGGTATCACTGTCCGGTAATCCCACAACATCCGTATTCCACAGACAATCCGACTTTCTATCTTTAAAACCTTTAAAAGCGTCCCCTTCCAGAGTTTGCACGGTACCCCTGGGAACAGCTTTTTTTAGCTTCGCCAGAATAGGGTCCCGAGATGTTTCTTTAGCAATAGCTTTGAAAAAAACTCACTTAATTTTTCCCGTCTTACCGCTTGTTGGGGGAAGCGCGACAAATTGTCGGTGAAATTGTGGGAACCTTTAACATGCCGGATTGTATAATTGAACCCTGACAAAGTGAGCTCCCAGCGCTGTGGGCTGCTGCCATGAGAGGTGTAGTTCTTATTCTCACCAAAAAAAGACAGAAGTGACTTATGGTCAGTTTGGAATACAAACTTCCTAACTAATACTTTACCAAAAGCTCTCACTTCAGATACATTCTTAGGGACAGGTGCCTCAACTACCGATAGAACTCTTTCTCTATTCTTCGTTATATCAAAGCCTAAGTATGAAATGTGTTGTTTTCAAAGAAAACGCATTTACGCTCGTTCAACCGAAAATCGTCTTCTTTCAACCTGCAAAGCACCTTTTCTAATGTGCTTTTGTGGTCCTCGAACATCGTCCCAGATATGACTATATCGTCTAAATAATTTACTACGTTGGGAATCCCTCGGAAAATATTCTCAACTGTCCTCTGGAATATTGCAGCTGCCGGCTTCACCCCAAGAGTTACTTTAAAAATGCCAATTTGCGTACTCCACGCGCACAAAAGCTACGACGACTAGTCTAATTCCAATTGATTGTACGCATTTGACAAATCCAAATTCGAAAAATAAGGCCCTTTTACAGACGCAAATATCTCATCTATTCTTGGCAATGGATACTGAACATCCATTTAATTCTTATATATTGTTGACTTGTAGTCACCGCAAATTCGTAAGTCTCCATTTGCCTTTAGGACCGGCACCAAAGGCGTACCCCAATCGGAATTATCGACCGGTACTAACACACCTTTCGCCACCAATTCATTCATATAATCTTCTACCTTTATTTTCCAGGCCAACGGCACTGATCTAGGTTTGCAAAATACCGGCTTAGCTTTTTCCTCCAACTCAGGCTTAACTTTACTCCTGGTATATCTACCTATACCACCTTTGGAAACAGAAATAAATTTTTTTAAAAACTATTTACAATATATACTGATTCGTTCACTGCATTTATCCCCATTCCGAATTTTGACATAAAATCCCTTCTGAAAATTGGTGAGCTCCGCGTTTCACTCACTATTAGCCTAATTGTATGCGACTGACCGCGACACTTAACTTTAGCACTAAACGCACCCAAATTTGCAATATCGCTGCCGCTGTAGGTCAAACAATTGTCTTTGCACACTTCGAGCCTTTCTTGTGCGAAATATTTCTCAAAATCCATCTTCGATACTAGTGAACACACTGGACCTGAATCCAACATGAAGTACAACTCAAAACCATTGACCTCTGCAGCCACCATAAATGAGGTGGATGAAGAAAATGCGGACCAAGATGTACCAGAGACACTAAAAATTGAAAAAATATTGAAACTATTTTCTTCACATTTCACATTAACATGCCCACTTCTTCCGCATTTATTACAAGTCATATTCCTGTACTTGCAGTTTGCGCTCGTGTGATTCCTCCAACCGCAATGCTTGCACTTTTCCTGTACTCCTCTTTTGTTGCTATTGCTGTTTTAACTGATTTCTTTAATCTCTCCGCTTTTGCCCTAGTCACGGCCTTGACCTCGTTTGCCTTTGGATGTTCTAGCGGTTCGTTGAGCTATTGCGTTGACCGCTAAATCTCCATCTACCAGTTGCAGTTGTTGTTGTTGTTGTTGTGCCGTGATTTTCGCCTCCGCAATCATAGCGATCTTAAGTGCTTTTTCCTATGTTAGCGATTCGTCCTCTTTGCGTAACCTTTCGAACGACCTTCCCTACAGTCCGGTTATAAATTTATTTTGGACGAATTCATTTAGCAGGTTGCCAAATTTGCAATCCCTGGCTAACCTCTTTAACTTGGCGTACCATACCGAAACTACTTCGCTCCTATCGCGCGATGCTGCAAAAAATGCTTTGCGCTATCTAAACACAATTACCATTTTCGAATAATGTAATTCCAGAAGCGCACACAGCCATTTGTCTTGCTTGCGTGAAATCAGGGTCACACAAATCCCTCAATAACCCGAAGGCCTCCATACCGATAGCTTTCAATAAAACTGATCGCTTCACTTGGTCGTCTAATGGGAGTCTAATACCTCCATCCAGTTCCTGCATTATAAATTGTTTGTGTATTATTCTAAGAACTTTTAACTTTGTCTTTTTTACGCTCGTCACCACTGCAATGTAGTAGCGTAGGTGGTTGGTACTGAACTGCTTTATTTATAATCTCTTTACTTAATACAACACCTTAACCTGTTCTTATTACGTAAAGAGTACTTAACATATCTGTAAATAACTTAATACTTCACAACTATCCCATATTCCCAAAATTTTAATTGCGGATTGTTATTAATATTGAACCCACAATGATC
Source organism: Clusia tigrina (assembly GCA_920105625.2). NCBI lineage: Eukaryota > Metazoa > Arthropoda > Insecta > Diptera > Clusiidae > Clusia > Clusia tigrina. The sequence goes on from OV050030.1 coordinate 199,009,743, forward strand.
TGCGCTGTTTACCAAATAACGTTTGAAAATATCCAAATATCCATTTTATTCTCTATGAAAACTAGTTCTCCTACTCATTTACTGGATATGCACCCCGTTACCATGACCGAAAGTTTGCCTAATTTAAATATTTGGCTATAATCGAATTTTTCGATTTTCCAATGCTTTTAACGGTTGTCGCCACACTCTATTAGTTCCACCATTATAGTAAAGCATGATTTTGGTCTCAGCAAAATAGAGCGTCATCCCAATAGTCATTCGGTTTGCCAAAATTCATCCCACCGAAAGACAATCACTTTTCAATGTATTGTGTTGAAAGCATTGGCTTTTTTGCAACTTTTGACATACACCTAATTCTATTTTTACACGGTATTTTTTTACACGGTTTGCAAATACACAAATTTTAAATTTTTTTACACGATTTTATTCCATTTAGCATGATTCAAAATCTTTTGGGCTTAAATTTTTTTTGGTTAAATTTAATTTTTGCGAAATATGTTCATATCATAAATTTAGGGGAATTAACTTTTTGTGGATACAAGCAAATTTACTGGTCAGAGCAATTGTAAACACAACAAATTTAGGGGAATTCCCTTTTAGTGCATACAATAAACTTTATTTGTGACAGCAACTATAATGTGTTAATATTTTCTGAACTATTCATGCAATCAGATGTAAAAACACATACATACGAGGTGTGATAAAAAAATAACCGTTATTGTGTGTGATCAAAAAATAAAGTATTTATTTATTCATCAACAACTATCTTGTGCCCTTCAAAGTAATTCCCCTCAGAAATAATACACTTATGCCAGCGTTTTTTCCAATCCTCGAAACACTTCTGAAACGGTTTTTTTGGTATCGCCAACAGCTCCTGTTTCGATTTTTCTTTTATCTCCTCAATCGTAGCAAAACGCTTTCCTTTCATCGGTGTCTTCTCTTGGTCAGTTATCGGTCGTGTAACTAAACGGACGTGTAATCACACGAGCTCCGCCCTTGTGACATTTATCGTTATTTAAAACCAAATAACTAATTTTATAAAACCCGCGAAAGAGACGCTAAACGAAAGTGCAATTTTCAAGAAAGTGTATAGTTCTGTTTAGTTAATCTAAATGCTTATAATAACTAATTTGAAATTTATTAAAAGTGTTAAATAAACAATCAAACAAACAAAGCAACAGTTATATACATATATCAGTTAAAAGTTGAAAGAGACAACAAATAAAATAATCCCGGTTGTGTGTGGTGTTGCCACAGTGCACTCTGGCCATAATAAGTGATTAGAGTTCCCGCACCAAAAAAAAAATTTTGTTTTTTGTGATATTTTACATACATTCATAAATAAGATTAAAATATAGCAAAAATAATAATAAATACAATTTTTTTAAAAACCAAAAACAAAGTATAGTCAGTTTTCGCCATGAGTGTGCAGCGCTCTCCCCCGTGGGAGAGAACGAGATCTATGAGCGCGTCACTCCACTCTTCGTGCAGTGCACATGGCAAACCCCCAATAATGTCCTGCTCCAGTATAGCAGTGGATTGTGCGACAACTACAACAACTTCGTCAGCAATAACAACATCTGCCTTCTCTACGTACGGTACAACAACTACATTCTCGACTACAACTGCGACATCAACATGTTCTTCTGCCTGTGTGCAAATTCCACCAAAAGGCGTGCAGGTAAGTCAATTGCAATCGCTACCAAAGAGAGCACGAACCTCACCCACGACAGGTAAAGCGAAAAGGACGCCAAACATTAACAAAAAGCAAAAAATAGCAAAAAACCCAAGCCAAAGAAAGTTATCAAACTACTGGTTGAGCGATACTACTTCAGAAAGAAAAAACAGATTTGCTGCTTTGACCGTTGATGATGACGAACTTGCTGAACCCTCGCACAGTGGACAAGTTGATCAAAATGAGTCCGAAAAAGAAAAAACAACTAGTCCGAAAAAAAAAGTTTAAACAAACCACCCCCTATATACGTACAAGGCGTAGAATGCATAAATACGTTAAAAAATGCACTTACCGCTGTTGCAAACAGTAACTTCATATTTAAAATATTAACAAACAATGAAGTACGAGTTCAATCGAATGACTCGGAAACATACAGAAAAATATTCCAAATGCTAAAGCAAAAAGGTACGAAGCTGTACACATTTAAACCCAAAAATGAAAGAGGTTTCAAAGTCATTCTTCGCAATATGCACCCCTCCGCAGACCAAGAAGAAATTAAAAATGAGCTTGGTGAAAACGGTCACAAAGTTTTAAACATAACTAACATAACTCAACGGACAACAAAAAAACCGCTACCACTGTTTAGCATAGAACTGGAAACAAATACTAATAATAAAGATATTTATAGCATTAACAAATTAATGCATTGCATAGTAGTTTTTGAGGCACCTCATCATAAAAGAGAAGTCGCGCAATGCACTAAAAGCCAAAAATACGGACGTACAAAAAACTACTGTACAAGGGATCCAGTATGTGTGAAATGCGCTGGAAAGCATCTAACAAGTGAATGTCAAAAAAAAATAACCAACGCAGCTGAAATTAAATGTGCCCTATGTGGCGGAAATCATACTGCAAACTACAAAGGCTGTGAAATATACAAAGCCATAAAAATTCAAAGGTTTCCATCTTTTCGCCGAAAGGATCCATTATTATTACAGACCAAAAATATGGATAGATCAGCAGTTAAAACAGGCGTAAGCTATGCCGACATTGCAGGGTCGCCAAATCCAAATAAAACTGAACAAAATACAACAGATTCACACGATAGTGACATTAATGAACTTAAAGACATTTTGAAATCCCTAATCACTCAAATGACTAATATGATGAATATCATTACAATGTTACTAACAAGCTTAAATGCACGAAAGTAATAGTTTAATAATTGTAGCCTGGAATGCAAAAGGCCTAACAAAACATTTTCTTGAGTTGAAGCAATTTTTGTCTGACAAGAAAATTGATATAGCTCTAGTTTCAGAAACACATTTTACGAACAAAAGCTTTTTAGTATTTCCTGGATATAAAATTTATGTGACAAATCATCCTGATGGTAAAGCTCGTGGTGGGACAGCTATCATAATAAATTCACTATTAAAACATACTGAACGGCAACCATATGCAAGACTTCATATTCAATCCACTACTGTGCAAATTGAGGATACAAGTGGGACAATACTCATCTCCTCAGCTTACTGTCCCCCCAGACAACTAATAACGGTGGATCAATATGATAACTACATAAAGACGCTTGGCGTAAGATTCATTGCAGCTGGAGATCTGAATGCAAAACACACTGACTGCGGATCTAGGCTAACCAATAAAAAAGGACGAAATCTGATTAATGCTATAAACACATACTGGCCACCAGATAGGAAAAAGATACCAGATCTAATCGACTTCAGCATAACAAAAAACATAAAGTGTAACCAATTAAAAATTAAAGCTTGTTTTGAACTTTCTTCAGACCACTCTCCGATAATACTTGACTACACAACTGACATCAAACCCATAGAACCCATAACTACGATTTTTAACAAAAAAAAACAAATTTGAATGAGTATAGACAGCATATAGAAATTCAAATGAATATGTCTATCACACTGTAAGCACAATTAGACATTGAACGCGCCATTATTCACGTAGGAATCAAATCAAGCCAACAGCATAAATTTAGAAGAAAAAAACCTACAACGGATATTTTCATAAGAAAGCAAATTATTGAGAAGAGAAAGCTGAGAAAGAGGTGGCAGCTAACTAGATCACCTGAGGATAAACACAATTTAAATATAGCCTGCAAAAAACTCAAGAAAATATTAACTAAAAGACAAAATATAGAAGTTGAAAATTACCTAAAAAACTTGACGCCTACACAGGATACGAACTACTCATTATGTGTATTCAGATAAGGTATCAGCCACCACTACGGAAAGATGACAACTCATGGGCTACTACCAATGAAGAAAAAGCAACTGCATTGGCTAAATACTTTGAAAAAGTCCTATCAAATGACGAAGATAAATATATTGAAACACGCAATGACTTAAATATAGACATTACAACCAAAATTAAGAAAACAAACACAACAGAAATAATTAATTGCATTAAAAAACCAATAAACCACAAAAAATAACCAGGATACGATATGTTGACAGGAAAAGCTCTCGCTGAGCTACCTACTATAGGTTATAACTACTTAAGGAGTGTTTTCAACTCAATGTTCCGACTGCAATTTTTTCCCAAAGTATGGAAAGTTGCTGAAATTATTGCACTACCGAAGCAGGGAAAAGATGCTACAACTGCTTCGTCGTATAGACCAATTAGCCTACTTCCCATAATCTCTAAAGTTGCTGAAAAACTATTACATGATAGACTTTGCCAGATCCTTGACAATAAAAACATTATACCAAATCATCAATTCGGCTCAGAAAACGACATTCAACAATTCAACAGATACACCGTATAACAAACAAAATTGAAACAGACATAGAATATAAGCGGTACTGCGTTGCTGTATTCTTAGACGTTGCAAAATCATTTGACAAAGTATGGCATAAAGGACTGCTGCATAAACTGAAGACGATGCTGCCACTTGACTACTATTTGATTGTTGAAAGTTATTTTAGTAATCGTTACTTTTTTGTTTTTTTTATTTTTTATTTTTTTAATATCCATATATTTTATTGCAATCTGTTACATTCAATCACATTCAGCAATATTTAATAACTTAAGACTAATTTTTGTATTTACTGTCTTTTATGGACTACACCCAGTGGTGCAGCCATTGCCTATTAGCACAGGAGATCTGTTGTGGATTTTCTCTTCAGTCGGATGAAAGTGAAGGGGTTGGAAGTGAGTTGCGATATCAGTGGATTTGGGTGGACTAGGAGTCTCAGATTGTGCGAAGTAGAGAGATTTTTTATTTCTGGAGCGATTGTAGGAACTTTGAGGTCACGATGGATTTGGTTGTTTGTGACATAATAGGGCGCGTTTACAATCATTCTTAGGGTCTTTGTTGCCGCAGTGCCCCACAGCTGAATACCGTATGTCCAAACTGGTTTTAAAATTGCTGAGTACAAGAGCAACTTGCTATCGATTGAGATTTTGGAGTTTCGATTCAAGAGCCAGTGTAGATTTCTGAGCTTTATACCGAGTGATTTTCGTTTTGTAAATATATGTGTTTTCCAAGTTAATCTTCTGTCGAGGTGCATCCCAAGGTATCTAGCCTCATTACATTGGGGTATATTTATTGAGTTTAACGGGTGGGCAGGTGTTTCGTTTGAGAGTGAATGTTACCTGGACTGATTTTGTTTCGTTCAACTTGATTTTCCATTTTTTTAGTCAGTCAGTAATTTTGTTTAGCCCACTCTGTATATATATATATATATATATATATATATATATATATATATATATATATATATATAGGTAACATTCACTCTCAAACGAAACACCTGCCCACCCGTTAAATATATATATATATATATATATATATATATATATATATATATATATATATATATATATATATATATATATATATATATATATATATATATATATATATATATATATATATATATATATATATATATATATATATATATATATATATATATATATATATATATATATATATATTATATATATATATATATATATATATATATATATATATATATATATATATATATATATATATATGGGCGACCTAACAGATATGCCCTAAAATTCTTCGTAGCCCACACTATGGCAAGAAATTCCTTCTCTATTGTAGAGTATCTCTTCTCCGTGTCGCTAAGCGCCCTGCTTGCGAATGCAATTGGTCGGTCATTACCGACTTCCCCTTGTGACAACACTGCCACCAATGCTTCATTGCTAGCATCAATGGTCAACAAAAAGTTTGCTCAAAGTCGGGGTACGCCAAAATCGGTGGCGAGCTAATTATTTCCTTTAGCCTCTTGAATGCTTGCTGGCAGCTCTCTGTCCATGCGAACTTTGCTTCTTTTCGTAGCAACTTATTCACTGGCAATGCAATTCCGGCTAGGCCTTCTCTTTCTGTATATACTACTATATATATATATATATATATATATATATATATATATATATATATATATATATATATATATATATATATATATATATATATATATATATATATATATATATATATATATATATATATATATATATATATATATATATATATATATATATATATATATATATATATATATATATATATATATATATATATATATATATATATATATATATATATATATATATATATATATATATATATATATATATATATATATATATATATATATATATATATATATATATATATATATATATATATATATATATATATATATATATATATATATATATATATATATATATATATATATATATATATATATATATATATATATATGGTAGGTAGGTAGGAGTGGCAGCCTTTATATATATATATATATATATATATATATATATATATATATATATATATATATATATATATATATATATATATATATATATATATATATATATATATATATATATATATATATATATATATATATATATATATATATATATATATATATATATATATATATATATATATATATATATATATATATATATATATATATATATATATATATATATATATATATATATATATATATATATATATATATATATATATATATATATATATATATATATATGGTAGGTAGGTAGGAGTGGCAGCCTTTGTCGCAAAAAGCACACTTAAGCACATAGAATGGCTCGTTGTGGTACCACACTGTGACGACGCGACTCCCCCGTCTAGAATTTTGGGAACCACAGTGATTCCGAAATGAACCTGGCTATGTCCTTGATGTTGATGGAAGATAGTTCGGTTAAGGAAGTGAAGAAAGATGAGCCTAGGAATTTTAATCTACGCCTGGCCAGGCACTGACACATGAGATGAAGTACTGTTTCTTCCTCCTCCTCAGAGCCACAGCTGCGACAGAAGTCATTGTGGGGCAGTGCTAATCTTTCAGCGTGTTTCCCGATCAGGCAGTGTCCCGTTAGCACATTTATTACAGTGCCGATGGAGTTCCTGCTGATATTGAGTAGCTGACTAGTACGCCTAATGTCGATAGTGCTCCAGGTTTGTCTGGCAACACTACAGGTATGTTCATTTACCCAGGCTTTTTTAGCTGCCTCAAGGTAGTCATGTTTTATGGCCCATTTGACCGTGGCCAGTGGGACACCTACATCAAAGGAGGGGGAGATGTCAGGGAGTAGCGTACCTATTTTGGCCAATTCATCGGCCTCGCAGTTTCCTGGAATGTCGCTATGTCCAGGCACCCAGCATATGTGAACTTGTGAGTTACCTGAAACGACGTTCAGGGAGGAGCGGCAGTCGAGTACAAGCTTAGAGGTAGTGAAAACACCAGCCAGTGACTTGACTGCCGCCTGACTGTCCGTGAATATGCGTATCAACACATCGCATACTTCATTTCGAATAAGCCACTTGGACGCTTGGAATATTGCCATTACTTCCGCCTGAAAGACGCTGCAATGGTCAGGGAGACGATAGGAGAGCTTGATGCCAAGTTTTCTGGAGAAGATTCCGCAACCGACCTTATTCTGCAGTTTGGAGCCATCCGTATATATGTCAATGGAACTGCCAGTGACCACTAAATTGTTAGACCATTCCTCTCTACTAGGAATGTAAGTGTCGAACCCGTGGTTTAGATTAAGTGTAGAGCACGTATAGTCAACGTCCGCCTGTACGGGCGTGTCTTGCATCAGAATATTGGCGTGGCCCGATTCAGTCTAGTCCAACGCGATATAGAATTGAGTCTGGTTGCCGAGCATTTTGCTTGTTGCCTAACCAGAAGCCTAGTGGGCAACCAATGTAGGAATGCAAATAGAGCTTTGGTGGAGGTGGTACGCAGAGCCCCTGTTATCATAACCGCTGCTGTTCTTCTAACCTTGTCAAGAGGTTTTAGGTTCGCCGCCTTGTCGGTTGCGGGCCACCAGAAGACAGCGCCGTAGAGAAAGTACGGCTCAACCACCGCCGCATAGAGCCAGGACATGGTTCGAGGTTGGACGCCCCATGTTGTACCCACGGCCCTCTTGCAGCAGTACAGAGCACACGTGGCTTTACGTACCCTCTCCGCCAAATTTGCTTTCCAATAGAGCTTAGGGTCCAGGATCAAACCTAGATACTTGACGCTATTGCTTAGGCTAAGCGTGTTCCCATTAAGTTTGGGTAGGTCAAAACTTGGTATTTTGTGCTTCCTGGTGAAGAGCATGACCTCAGTTTTGGAAGGGTTGACATCTAGGCCAACTTCGAGACACCATTGGGACAGAATGCTAAGAGTGTAGTTTAGCTTTTCTGATAGTGTTGACAGATATTTACCGGAAACAGAGATAGCAATGTCGTCCGCATAAGCTATAGTGTTGCAGCCGGTCTGATCTAATCTCCTAAGTAGTGTGTTCACCGTCAAGTTCCATATGAGGGGTGAGAGCACACCGCCTTGTGGAGGACCTCTCTTGACAGTCCTTTTAGCATGTACGTTTCCTATTGAGGAGCTAATGACGCGTGTTTTCAGTAGCTGTTCGATGAACCTAACCAAGCTGGGGTCCAGGTTCAGGTTTACCAAGGATTTCGTGATGGCGGAGGGACAAATATTGTTGAATGCCCCTTCTATATCGAGAAATACTGCAAGGGTATATTCTTTGTTGGCAAGAGATTTCTCTACTTGCTCAATGAGCACGTGAAGCGCTGTTTCTACAGACTTGCCTTTAGTGTAGGCATGTTGTGATTTGGAAAGGCACGTGGAATTGATAGAGCTCCTGATATGTATATCAAGGACTCTTTCCAGTGTTTTCAAAAGAAAGGAGGACAGGCTAATTGGCCTATAGTCCTTAGGCTTGGTGTGGGTCGACTTTCCCGCTTTAGGGATGAAAACTACTCGAGCTTCTCTCCAGCTTATGGGAATGTATGACCATCTTAGGCATGCATTGTAAATATGCAGTAGCCAGGGCGCAACCGCACTTGCAGTGTGCTGAATGTCCGCGGGAATGATACCATCAGGCCCGGGAGATTTAAAAGGCTTAAAGCTGTTGATGGCCCACTGGATATGCGTGTTGGTCAATTGAAATTGGGTTGAGTGACTTAAAGAGTGGTTGGTGTTAAAAGACCTGCAATCCACAAAGATTTCATTCCCCGGGAAGTGTGTTTCTATTAGGGCGTCCAAAGTGTCGGTTTCAGAGTCGGTCCAGGTACCGTCCGATCTCTGAATGCATTCCAGAGCCCGAGGGGTGGTATTGAGAATCCTCCGGAGTCTGCTTGTCTCGGACGAGCTTTTTATGTTGCCACAGAAGTCACGCCAAGACGCTCGTTTGGATCTCCTAACCATATACTTGAGTTCCCTTTGTTTGTCTTTGAAAGGGAGCCAGTCATTAGTGGCTTTGGCTCTGTTGAAGAGCTTGCGACATACTTTTCGTAGCTCGGCAATTTCCGAATTCCACCAAGGGGGTTTTGTTTTTCCTCTTGGTTTCGGGAAGTTGCAGGCTGATTTGGCAGCAGAGTTAAATAGTGCTGTAATGGTTTCAACCGCTCGATCTATATCGAGGTGATTGTTGATCGTGGGAGGAGTCGACTGCAGGCCCGACTCCATAATGGTCTGGAATCGTGTCCAGTCAGTTCTTTTCCTGTTAGTGTGTCTTTTGCGCTCAGCCGTATCTAACGTATCTGAGATCGCAATTCTAAAACAGATGTAACAGTGGTCCGAGAAGGAGCATTCCTGCAGAACGCGCCAGCTCGAAATAAGGTGAGACGAGTGATTATTACCAAGAGTTAGATCGAGAACCTCCCTTCTATTTGATGCAATGAAGGTTGGCTCTCTCCCCCTGTTAGTAGTAACTAAGTCGTTAGTAATAATAAAATCAAAGAGTGACTCACCCCGCTCGTTGGTATCCGTGCTGCCCCACACCTCGTGATGGGCATTGGCATCGGCCCCGATGACTACCGGGATGTGCTTTCTCTTAGCCTCCTCTACCAGTAGCCTTACAGCATCCGGAGGCGGCGTCAGCCCGTGGTCATGCGCCATGTAGCTGCTGACGATCCATATAGCCATGGTGTTGGTGGAAATAACCATGGCTACATTATCCTTGTCGCTAAACCTGTGAAGAAGAAGAGCGTTAATATTGTTCTTAACGAGAATACAGGCTCTGGGTTTACCTCGATCCTGCACGAATACTGTGCGGTATCCGCTTGTAGTGAGTCCGCGAACCTGATCATTTACGACCCAAGGTTCTTGGACCAGTATGAGTTCCTCTCCTTTTTGAGTCAGGTGGAGGATCAGGGCTGCTGAGGCAGCCATAGAATGGTGAAGGTTAATCTATAATACCCTCATCATTCACGGAGGTGGCCATCATCGTCACGCTGACTGCCTCCTCTTCTGACAGAGGAGAATCACCAACGTCGGCGATATTTGTTATCGGACGTCCGCACAAACTGCCTACCGATTCTGAGGCCGAACCGTAACTCTCCAAATCATCGAAGGTGAGATCCGGTTCGGCCTGAGTGGGGGGCTTGTATGCTCCCTGGTTGTCGCTCCTATAGACCTTTAGTGAGATCGAACTAAAGCCATAGTTGATTTCTCCCTTTTTGGCATTAATTGGGGCTAGAGAGTCCTCATTAAGAATAATGATGATCTCGCGAGAGTTGCCTTTGGGCTCGCTTATTTTTGCGACCTTCCAGTCATCCGTGGGGAGGTCATAGTTGCTGAGCCTAGGCAACTCCAGAATTTCTTTTGGCGAGGAGTGCTCTGCCGGCACCCACGCCCTAGAACGCGGGCGGTTCGGGATCTGGTCTCTGGGAACAGCTAAAAGCTTGGCCCCCGGCCAGATTTCGCCAACCATTGAAATGGCCATCTTGTAAAACTCAGCCGACCGCTCATCTGAGCATGCGATGAGCTTCACGTGCCCCTTATACCATCCCGCGTCCCGGCATACAGGTCATGGGCCAGGATTGGCCCTCAGGATGTCCCTATAGATCCTGAAAAGAGCCTTCTCAACCATTTTCCAGTTCGCTGGGGAACTGGTACCATCACTGTTTCCAGTGTCAACGATTGCCCAGATGAGGCCCTCTTTGGCTACCTCATTAAATGGCCGAGTCAGTCTCGGCTTGGAAGCCAGTCGTCGGCGTTTAGTTTCCCGCACGACTGATTGGGAGATATATTTGGTGGCCCCATGCAAGCGCTCCCTTGTCTTTATCAGACAGTGAAGCGGGGTCGGCAGATTCCAACCTTTGCAGAATCCTGAAAGCGGACCTCCGGGTCCTGTACGCCCGTGTAGACGCATTCACATGCGTGCGAGCACCTGAAGGGAGATTGGTGCTGGGCCCATGCTGGAGGAGGTCAGCTTATTTGCCAAAGCTCTCCCTGTGCCAGCCCGAGGAATGGACGGAGGTGAGACCGTAGCACCCGGCCTGGTGTTGGGGTGGCCCAAAGCAGGGTTTTTATGACCCTGTGAGGATGCGCTTGTGGCTGGGCGCGGGTCTGGCCTCTGGCCGTAGCACCCGACGATATCCTTGGTCTGGCGACAAATGTCCAAGACGAAGTTGTTGTTGCGCTTAAGGCTGTTTTTTGCCTAACTAAGCTCGTTGTTGGTTTACGCTCCCCTTGTGGTTTGGCCGCTGGTTTTTTGTGGGATTTTAAATAAGTGTCCATGTGTTGTGAGTTAGAATCAAGCTACCTACGCGTAGTTGACCCACAGCACCGGCTCCTATTAAATACTTTAAGAACGCATATATTTTTAGGGTGCAAATATTGTAAATGAATAGTATTTATGCATTAATTATGATGTAAACTTTTAGGGTGCCACAGTTCCGCAGTCAAGCTGACGAGGGGCATTTAGAATGCACCGACGACACTTTTACTTTCAGTAGGTCAGTTGGCTTAAGCAACTGACACCAAATAACAATTGCGTAACTGGAACACCAGAAAAGTCAAGACGTAGACTGTAATGTTTATTTGTAAATAGTATATAAGAACTAGTATTTTAAGAATAAAGCTTCTTGCCGTTTTTTACAACCAAAACTAGTGCGTATCATTTATTGTGTGGAAAAGTGCTAGGTTTTAGGTACACGCGCGCTCAGGAGACGCAGCGACAAGGACGTCACGACAACAAGCAGATAAGGACCCCAACACATGCAAAAAGGGTCCCCATTAAAAGCCGCTATCTCAGTACGAATATGTAGTGTCCTTATTGGTCCCATGGTTATCTATGCAAATGCAGGGAGGCCATGCGAGGGTTGGCACAAGTCCTTATGGGTGCGAGTGCTCAGAGCCAGACCAGTGCTAATTGGGAGCTAGTCTCAACCAAACCTACATAGTCAACCAAATGACGACGTACATCGAACGTACTTTGAGGCCTGCCAAGGTTTTAACGGGACGGAATCGGATGTCACCTTAAACTGGAGCCATTCGCACTGGGTTTCACCCCAGTGGTAAGTGGTCCAGAAGCCACACCCGCCAGCCCAGGAGCAATCAAATAAAAATATTGTTGGGGGGTTGTCCGTGGATGAATAGGGTCGTGCCGTCTGACATCAGTTGTCAATCAAGTACACTATACAGACAAACACTATATATAGAACTCATATTAAAGATACAAATTTTACAAGATAACAGAGACCATATACAGGACAACACTACATCTGCAAGACTTGGCACTATTCATAGCAATCTACTAGGTTAGGTTAGGTTGGGAAGGCGTGTGCGGATACGAAGTATCCGCCCTTCCACTCGGAGACATTTATGTCCATTGTGACCGCCTTCAAAAAATGCCAGGAGGATGCATACTCGTCCTTACCCTCGATTTCCATAAACATTGGAAGTTCCATCCCTATTCAACCATTTGGTTTTCCAGGTGAAAGTGAGAAGATCCGATAAATCTACATCTTATCTTATCTCTGTCAAACTTGTGAAGAAGCGCGACCCCAAACATTGAAGTCGTTTCAACTGTAGTCTCAGACATTGACATAAAAAGTGATGAATCGACTCTGTCTGTTCTTCATCATGGCAACTCCTACATGTTTATTGACCATAAAATTCAGTTGGTAATTATCCATCTAATCAAATATATACTAGGCCAAACTATCAGAACTTTTCCCGACCTCCATTTCAAACAAATTATTTTATTCAATCTGCTCAATAACTAAATATTCGCCAACATCTTTCACAAAATTTCGCAAATCACACTAATCAAATTAGAAAATTCAACTCGAGTTTGAGGAATATTTCAGAACCTATGGAGATATCTAGTGGTAGCACCCTACTAAATTCTACAAACATGTTGGAGCAGCAACAAAATCTGCCAAGGGCAAAAGAACGAAATCCATACAGTTTGGCAAAAAACCTCCGCTGAACCCTCCGCGAGGGTGCCGATAGGTAATAGATATCACAGTATGATCCTGGTGTCAGGAGGTGTCTAGCTAAGATAAGGATGTGTATAGATAGATATATTTAAGTGAGTTATACACTGCGACCTGAAATATCTATTGTGATGCCCCTATTTATTTGAAAGATGAGGATATTCTCATCTATAAATCTTCTGTCAGGTTAATTTTCGACAGGAATTCATATATTTTGGAGGAATCAAGATGAGGGATCTTGTTAATATCTAAGATATATTCTCCAAAACACCTGAGTCTATTGTGTGTCAATGGTCCGCAGTCTGTGATCAGGTGATCAGGTGCAGCGAGGTTTTGTTCATTTTGTCCACAGAATCGACAGATGGCATCTGAAGATATACCCAACTTGTTCAAATGGTAGTTGAGTCTACAATGTCCGCTCAAAACGCCTGTGATGATTCTCCGAGGCAGATATATAAACTCCTTAGCTCTTTTAGAATTAAAATCTCCCAGAAGAGCTTTGGACTGTCAGTTTGACTTCTATTTGGTTCTGTACAATTCTTCAGCAGAACTCCAATCGTATTGGATGATAGTCCACAGAAGGGTGCAGGGCCGTTGAACTGGGAGGCCGCAGCCTTCCTAGCTAAGCTATCAGCTCTCTCATTTCCCTCTACTAATATTTGGCCTGGTACCCACATTAGAGATAACTTGTTCATACTGCCTAGGGAGTTTAGCTTCCCAATACAGTCCCACACAAGCTTAGACCTCACTAAGGGTGAGCTCAGACTCTTGAGTGCTCCTTGACTATCAGATAGTATAAATTTCAATCGTGCTGTATTCAACTATGATTCTCAAGTAGATTATAGTTCACACAAATCAGTGACCGTTGGATCAATGAACAAATTTTCTGAACAATTCAAGGCACTCAAATTCAGCTCTGAAACACCAGGTTTGTGCTGTGCTATTGGGAAAGTCAATTTGCCGGCATTGAATTGTCCACCAGAACCATTGCATTCCTTGGTTTCTGGAACGTCACCAGAATCAAATCATATCGAGAAGAGTTTTAGGCATACAATTCATGTTTTCAACTGATTTCGTTTGGTGCAATAAAAATTATCAGAGATAATTTCATGCCAACATTTACGGTAATCGAAGAAATAAACGACAATTGCAATGTTTACAAAAATTTTAACCTGACATCTTTTGATAGCAAGATTCAAGGGCACGTGTACCACAGAGCCGGATCATTATTGTCATTTGCACATAGTTCTCATCAATTTTTGCAAATTTATTTTCTTTGAAACTCCAATGATGAAATTGATCAACGGTATTATATTTCTTTATTTCTAAACGATTATTTTCATCAGCACAACGAATTGATGACTTTGTTTAAAATGGCGTTGCACAGAATTAATAGAATTGTCATAAGAGCTCAAACGTCCGCTGCAGAGCATGCCAGGAGATACAAAGTACTAGCAATAGACCATGTAGCAGTGATATTCGTTTTAGAAGAATTTAATGCACTCGATATTATAATTCATCGTAGAAATGATCAAAATCAACGTGTCTCTGAATTTCATTAAGCTGGTCAATCCGCCAACTGGTTAGTTAAATTTATTCTCACAAATGGGTAACACAATTTTTACAAAAGTTTAAAATTCAATTACAGTTGTGGAAATTCCAAATAAAATGGCCAGCGCAATGATTTCTTATGCGTACAAATTGATGATTCGTCAAAATCAAGAAAATCATATTTTGAAATGTCAGACTTTTTCACCAGTATGGTGTCGACATGTATGCGAAAATCGAGACTGAACGTTTAAATTACATTAGGTTCCATCAGAAATGGCTACGCACTGAAGAGTACATACATCTAAGTGATGCCATTAACAATGATGGCAACCAGCATGTAAATCCAAATGACATTGGCCAACTGACGATATTGCCATTGTAGGAATAATACACCAAATTTGAACTTTTAATTATTATTTGATTATTGTTTATTAGTGATGAGTTTGGCTTAACGTGTTGCGTGTTCAAAAGAGAAAAAGCTAATATATACATAAAATTGGCATAGAACAAAACTATAAGAAAAACTTCAGGGTTGCAAAACTTATATAATACATAAAGTAGATTGAAAAGTAATATGTATGCGATGGCATATATTGATTCTAATGGTTGACCAGACCTGTTTATCAGTTTTACATGTAATCCACAATGGAGTGAGAGTCCAGAATAGTTATTGCCAAGGCAAACGTCAACAAATCGTCACGACATAACGTCACGTATGTTTAAACAAAAGCTGGAATCATTAATGGGTTCATAGACAAGCGCAATGCTGGATGTATTCTGTCGAATGGCAATAAAGAATACATTCTCACGCACACATATTTATATGGTTGGATAACAAAAAAAGACCGGATCAAATTGATGACATCATATCTATTTGAAGTGAACACAAAAACATGATCCATAGTCCGTGAGCTCACCATGCAAGATTGATGGTAAAACCTATCCCAGAGCATTGATTTCAGATACAGTAAAGGCAATGACGGATACACGTTATATCGTTGCCGGTTGACAGAGGATAACTGAAAATCAACAACTATCAAAATGCGAGATCAATACGTTGAAATTGATTTCGTTGGATCGTGCAATACTCACCGATTTTGTCCAAAACGTACAAAGCCCACAATAACGAGGAGTATTTTAATTCTGTGAATTCCATAAAGTACATCTGTAAATACGTACATAAAGAAAGGTACAGATATGGCTGCATTTAGTGTACCTGATCCAAATATTAACGACGAAATCACATAATTTCAATTTCGGCGTAAAGTCAGCAGTAATGAGGCGGTGAGGCGGATTTTTACATTCCCATTCTAGCGTATCTGAGATAGCAATTCTAAAACAGATGTAGCAGTGGTCCGAGAAGGAGCATTCCTGCAAAACGCACCAGCTCGAAATAAGGTGAGACGAGTGATTATTGTAAAGGGTGAGATCGAGAACCTCCCGTTTTTGAGGTAATGAAGGTTGGCTCTCTCCCCCTATTAGCAATGACTAGGTCGTTAGTAAGAATGAAATCAAAGAGTGACTCACCCCGCTCGTCGGTGTCCGTGCTGCCACACACCTCGTGATGGACATTGGCATCGGCCCCGATGAATACCGGGATGCGCTTTCTATTAGCCTCCGCTACCAGCAGCTTTAAAGTATCCGGAAGCGGCGTCAGCCCGTGGTCGCGCGCCATATAGCTGCTGACGATCCATGTAGCCATGGTGCTGGTGGAAATAACCATGGCTGCATTTTCCTTGTCGCTGAACCTCTGAAGAAGAAGAGCGTTAATATAGTTCCTAACAAAAATACAGGCTCTGGGTTTACCTCGATCCTGCATGAATACTGTGCGGTATCCGCTTATAGTGCGTCCGCGCACCTGATCATTTACGACCCACGGTTCTTGGACCAGTATGAGTTCCTCTCCTTTTTGAGTCAGGTGGAGGATCAGGGCTGCCGAGGCAGCCATAGAATGGTGAAGGTTAATCTGTAATACCCTCACCATTCCCGGAGGTGGCCATCATCGTCACGTTGGCTGCCTCCTCTTCTGACAGAGGAGAATCACCAACGTCGTCGATATTGGTTATCGGACGTCCGCAGAAACTGCCTACCGATTCTGAGGCCGAAGCGTAACTCTCTCCATCATCGAAGGTGAGATTCGGTTCGGCCTGAATGGGGGGCTTGTATGCACCCTGGTTGTCGCTCCTATAGACCTTGAGCGAGATCGAACTAAAACCATAGTTGATCTCTCCCTTTTTGGCATTAATAGGAGCTAGAGAGTCCTCATTGAGAATAATGATTATCTCTCGAGAGTTACCCTTGGGCTCGCTTATTTTAGCAACCTTCCAGTCATCCGTGGGGAGGTCGTAATTGCTGAGCCTCAGCAACTCCAGAAATTCTTCCGGCGAGGAGTGCTCTGCCGGTACCCAGGCCCTAGAACGCGGGCGGTTCGGGATCTGGTCTCTGGGAACAGCTGAGAGCTTGGCCCCCGGCCAGATTTCGCCAACCATTGAGATGGCCATCTTATAAAGCTCAGCCGAGGGCTCATCTGAGCACGCGATGAGCTTCACGTGCCCCTGATACCATCCCGCGTCCCGGCATACAGGTGATGGGCCAGGATTGGCCCTCAGGATCTCTCTGTATATCCTGAAAAGGGCCTTCTCCACCATTTTCCAGTTCGCTGGGGAAATGGTACCGTCACTGTTTCCAGTGTCAACGATAGCCCAGATGAGGCCCTCTTTGGCTACCTCATTAAATGGCCGGGTAAGTCTCGGCCTGGAAGCCAGTCGTGGGCGCTTGGTTTGCCGCACGACTGATTGGGAGGGGTGCTCAGCCGACCGTTGCCGTTTCTGAGCACCTTCAGGGGGTGGCTGCGGACGAGCACCAACATTTTGGTGAGCCCATGCCAGCGCTCCCTTGTCTTTATCAGACATTGAAGCGGGGTCGGCAGACTCCAACCTTTGCAGAATCCTGAAGGCGGACCTCCGGGTTCTGTACGCCCGTGTAGACGCATTCACATACGTGCGAGCACCTGAAGGGAGATTGGTGCTGGGGCCCGTGCTGGAGGAGGTCGGCTTATTTGCCGAAGCTCTCCCTGCACCAATCCGAGGAGCGGAAGGAGGGGCGACCCTAACACCCGGCCTAGCAGCCCTGGTGCTGGGGTGGTCCGAAGCGGGGTATTTGTGACCCTGTGAGGATGCGCTTGTGGCTGGGAGCGGGGCTGGCCTTTTGGAAGTAACACCCGACGACATCCTTGGTCTTGCGACAAATGTCCAAGACGAGGTTGTTGCTGCGCTTAAGGCTGTCTTTTGCCTAACTAAGCTCGCTGTTGGTTTTGGCTCCCCTTGTGGGTTGGCCGCTGGTTTTTTGTTGGATTTTGAAAAGGTGTCCATGCAAAAAGGGTCCCCACTCAAAGCCGCTATCTCAGTACGAATATGTAGTCACCTTATTGGTCCCATGGTTATCTATGCAAATGCAGGGAGGCCATGCAAGGGTTGGCACAAGTCCTTATGGGCGCGAGTGCTCAGAGCCAGACCAGTGCTAATTGGGAGCTAGTCTCAACCAAACCTACATCGTCAACCAAATGACGACGTACATCGAACGTACTTTGAGGCCTGCCAAGGTTTTAACGGGACGGAGACGGATGTGACCTTAAACTGGAGCCGTTCGCACTGGGTTTCACCCCAGTGGTAATTGGTCCAGAAGCCACACCCGCCAGCCCAAGAGCAATCAAATAAAAAAGATTGTTGGGGGGTAGTCCGTGGACGAGTAGGGTCGTGCCGTCTGCCATCAGATGCTCTCCACAGGGAGGTTGCACCGGATGCCGGGGGGGGTAGAGACCATTTAGCGCTATCCAGAGTGCACCACGAGGAGGCGATCTACATTACACTCTTTTTTTTTTTTTTTTTTTTTTTTTTTTTTTAAATGTATTTTCCGGGTAAGTGAGTTCAGCTTGCTTGGAAGTTAACGCAAGAAACCCGTGGAGTGAAAGGAAAGTAGTTGGCTATAGCCCCTTAATTGTTGAACAACCGCTTTTTGAACAGCAATTTTCATATATATATATATATATATATATATATATATATATATATATATATATATATATATATATATATATATATATATATATATATATATATATATATATTGCCAACTGACAAATTTCACACACACAAAAACCTGTAAAAACACTAGTAGGCGAAAGAAAGCTTGTCGATTAAACGCGCAGTAGTGAGGGGATTGTCAAGAATAGAGAGCGGAAAATATAAAAAAACACTCCACAATCGGTATTTTAAACAAAGACATCGAGCAAATTTAACTCACAGGATTTTATATTAATAATTTTTGTATACGACCCCTGAAAGTTGCTGAGCTTTTCCCTCAGCTCTGGAAAGTGGGTTGCAGGACTAAATAATATCCAAGGATAATCCAAGTGCAGGACTAAATAATATCCAAGGATAATCCAAGGAGTTGTTGCGAATAAGGACTAAATAATATAAATGGGTAATCCAAGTGCAGGACTAAATAATATCCAAGGATAATCCAAGGACTTGTTGCGATTAAGCACTTTCAAGGACCCACGAAGAACTTCAAGGATCCTTGAGGTTTCTGGGTATAAATTCTGTATACGATACCTGGTTATCCGGCGAGCTTACCCCGGCGGAAAATTGAGTCGTTACACAGTTTCGGGAAATAAATACATTTTGACATTCCAAGATGATTTCTCAAAGTATATGGCGTGCGTGGCTATACCCGATGCTGCAGCAAGTACGGTGGCCAAAGCATTCTTTGATGAAATTATAGCACGATACAACATACCTAAGGTTTTGATAACCGACAATGATCCAAATTTTGTATCAAAACTATTCTCAGAAAAGTGTAAAATGCTGGGAATTAAGAAATTGCATATAACACCATATCATCCACAGGCGAATGGCTCATTGGAGCGTAGTCATCGACCTCTGGCCGAGTACTTACGCAGTTTTGCCAAGGAAGACGGCTCGAATTGGGATCAATGGTTGACTACTGCAATGCATGTACACAATAATACTGTGCATGTATCTACGAGGCAAACTCTGTTTAGAACACTCTACGGGTTTGATTTCAACATGCCAGCAAATCTGAAGCGCAAATATGCGCCAGTATACAATGCTGATGACCCGAATAAAGTGCAAATGTATCAGCTACAGCGAGCGCACGAGTTGGTCAGAGAAAACCAGGATTGTGCTAAACGAGTAGCCAGGGAAGCCTATAACAAGGTACTAAGCCCAGTAATATTTCATGTGGGTGACCAAGTATTAATGAAGAGTCAGGCTAGGAGAAACAAGCTATTACCTGTTTGGATAGGTCCGTATGTAGTAGCAGAGATCCACAGCCCAGTTACAACAGTCGTAACAAATAAGGGCAAGAATAAAAAGCTACATAATAATTTATTGAAATTGTTCCACATTAGACCACACAACTAAAGACATGTGTTAACAGTATTCTACAAGTGTAAACAAAAGAAGATCAACGAAAACAAACTGGTGTCGCAAACATGGAGAGGTGAACTTAAATTAATTAAAAGAGGAATATAATATGTTGCAAAAGAAAAATAAAGAAAATAATGAATGCTCAAAGTTGAATATATTGATATATAGAAGTTCCCAGAGAATAGAAGATAATGTAATTATGTATAAATTAATCACAGAATATCTCGCCTCGCCTTACGGAGGGCATTTTGGTGAAAGAAAAACCTTTTTCAAATTGAAACAAAAATACGTTTGGAAGAATATGGGAAAATGATGAACAATTTTGACACAAATTGTAAGGAATGTGTTAAGAATAAACAAATGCGACATACTAAAGAACAAATGGTTATTAAACACACTCCAAAACGTAGTTTGGATTGTCGTTCCGCTAAAAATATCTCATGGGTACAGATATATATTGATAGAGCTGAGCGAACTGACAAAATTTTTGACAAAAGACTCCTGTTGTGAGTTAGAATAAAGCTGCCTGCGCTTAGTGTCTCACATCATCGACTCCTAATAGATGCCACACATTCTGTGTGATTAGCATATCTTAAAGTTACTTAAGAAAGCACTTATTTTTAGGGTGCGAGTATTTTGAATTAATATTACCTATATAATATTTATTATGTAAACTTTTAGGGTGCTACAGTTTCGCAGTCGAGCCACCGAAAGGCATTGAAATTTTGAATGCACCATCAACACTTTCAGAATGGCGTAGGTCAGTTGGCTTGACCAACTGACACCAATTAACAGGTGCGAAACTGGAACACCAGAAAGGTCAGTCTTTGTATTGTAATTGTGAATTGTAAATAGTATATAAGAACTAGTATTTTAAGAATAAATCGGCTTGTGATTTAAAAACTCAAAGTGTCATGTAGTGTTATTTCCAAAGAGTGATTTAGGATTTTCAGCCACGCGCGCACAGCAGAAGGACGTCCCCCGTCAACCAAACACGGACTCCAACATTTTGGCGCAGCCGGTAGGATCCAACGTCGAGTGCCAGTAAAAGAGCACTCCTACGCCGGAATCCTCCAACAGGAAACCACTTTGAAGGACGACTAGGAAAAGTACCCAAATGGAGGGAGCAAGAATATTGGTGAGTATGCTTATATTAGGATACTTTAGTATTTAAGTACATTTTGTCGACGATTCTTCGGTGGCCGTGTGGGCACTTTTGCGCCGGTCATGCAGAAGAAGCAGCATCGGGGCTGAATACCCGCTGCGGTTAGGTGACACTAGGTAGATCCTCAAAAAATTTTAATGGTCAGGTTGTATAGGTTTATTTCAGTGAGATTAGGCTCATATTTTTTCTTACTTCTTGTTTCAGCATTCTCGGGCGATGTGGGACGTGTCTGTTTATTCACGGTTTTTGCGTTATTGAATTGCGAACTTGTGTATACCGGTTGGTTTGTTTCGGAAAGAACGTGCCACGGTATAGGGTTCGTACGGTTATGATTTGTGTCCTAGAAAGTTAGTGTGATCAGGCTTAATTAGCCTGCCACTAACAAAAGCGATGTACTATGAGACCACTGAAATGTAATAAAAAATAGAGAGACAGACCTAACGGAACAAAAGAGGGGTAATAATGAGACAGAGTTGATTGTGGTTGAGTGTGGTGGAAAGAGACAGTACATGGACAGAATTTGATCAGTCAGTTCACAACCTGCAATTAGGCTGCAGGCAGAGTGCCGCCTGACGGCCGAACCGAACCGAACTTATTGCTGACTTGTTTCAACTTATGGGATGGCAGAGTGCCGACTGAAATTTGTGCTGTTTTTTGCAAACAAAACCAATCATACACTGCGTTGACAACAGCAAGAGCATGGTAGAGGCAGGAGAAGTTGTTGGTGAGGAATGAAGGAAAATCATTTTGTGTTTTGTATATACATATGTATGTATATTTCGTTCAAACGGTAAACAAAACCAATCATAAACAAAAAAGCAAGAGCATGGTATAATGATCTACATGATAGATACACACATACATATGTGTCAAACAAAACAGAAAGAATTATTTCAATAGCATCAAAGCATCAACTTAAATATTTACACATACAATCAAACATCAGTGACAATCGGTCACAAATAAGTCTCTAAAACAGTTTTGTCCAGTCAGTCAGCAATAAGTTCGGTTCGGTTCGGCTGTTACTCTGCCATCTCGGCGGCGATTTGCACTAATTTGTATTGAACCAGTTTTTTTTTTCAGTCAGCAATAAGTTCGGTTCGGTCGCCAGTCGGCACTCTGCCTGCAGCCTTAGCCTAGTTATCTGGATGGACAGATTACAACAGCTGGAGGCCCAGGTTCGATTCGTGGGAGGGTTCATAATTGGTGTGCTGTTCATTTCTGAGACATAATAAAAAATGCTTGGGGAAAAATTGCCTTTCACTGAAAGTTCTCTGATGAGGACAAGTGGCGTGTCGGAAATAGCTATAAGATCTGCCAAAAAATGTTTCAATAATTCTTCTTCTTCTTCTGAAAAATTATTACGGTGGCATAACCACACATACGAAATTGCAACTACTGTTGTAACTTGTCTTGTCAATAAATTCGTTACTAAAATAATCTTCATAACAATATTATTCTGTTACGGAGAATCAATCGACCGAATTTTATAGCTTATATTAAATTAAAATAAAAACAACACAAAATTTAAATATGGAAGAGGTGATGAAGAAGCAAACTGGCTGAAGCCATAACTGCAGTGTAAGCAACATTACTGTAGTAATGAAAGTATTGACAAAAATCTAAATAGCATATATATCCAACCAAATATTATTTATAGCGTTACTCATTGAAATACTTTGACCTGCACAGTTACAACAAAATATAAAATAAAAACAACAGAAAATTTAAATATGGAAGAGGTGATGAAGAAGCTAACTAGCTGAAGCCATAACTGCAGTGGAAGCAACTTTACTGCAGTAATGAAGGTATTGACAAAAATCTAAATAGCATATAAGTGAACACATATCTTATTGAAAATACTTATCACCAAATTCTACATGCTCGCTACACGCGCCAGCAACCAACCAGACGTAATTTGATGCCTGGAATCCGCTGAACCGCATTCCCACCAAAAAGTGCAACAGTCGCAGGTAAGCGCCGTCAACAGGAAAATTCAGCAGCGCGTGCACCAACACATTTGCAGATATAGGTTTAATGTTAAGTCATTTTAAGTTTGTGAGTTCGTTGATAAGCGGAAGTAAAAATATAAAGAAGGCTTAGGCCGAAAAATATATCTTTTTTTAACTTTTTAATTCGAAAACACTTAACTGGCGCCCGAGCAGGGACCAGTGTAAAAAAGTAAACAATAGAGTTTTAAAATATAAAGTGCTACAAAAAGTGCGTGTTATTTTAACAGAAAGCCGCAACTAAAAAAAGTGCCACTGAAAAATAAAAAGTGCCACAAAAGTGAGCGTAATTTTTTGAATAAAAGAAAAGCGCAACTAAAAAGTACCTCAAAAAATAAAAAGTCTAAAAAAACGTTGAAAATCCAAAAGTACGACGAACTTAGTAGCAGGAAAAAACGCCCCTTAGTAAGCGGATAAACATCATAGGAAAAGGAGTTCTAGAAGAACAGCCGACTGCCCAACACTCGTCGTCAGGACACTGGTCACCATGATAGAATTAAGTATTAGAATTATAATGTAAGTTGAACAATCGAAACTATATTAAGAAAGAAATAGCGATTCTTGAATAATAAAATAGGAAGAATATAAATTAATTGAAACTAAGAGTAACAAAGAAAAAATTAATTTTGTAAGAATAACACAAAAAACAAAGCAAATAAATTTAGTGAAATTAAAATAAAGAAATGAGAAATAAATGGCAAAGAATAAATTAAGTAATTGTTTAAATAAAAAAATTTTTTTTTTTTTTAATTAACCAAGAAATCGATAAATTATTAAATATTTTTTATATTACACAAAAATAAATTTTTCTTAAAAAGAAAAAAATTAATTAAATTAAAAATGGTGGATGCAGCAGAGGAACTTGCTAACCGTCTTAGTAATCTAAATCTACAGAGAAACCTAACTCCCAATAATCCAAGCCATCGTAATACACCCCAACAGAATCAAGTTTTAGTGAATAATGAGGAAATGATAAGAGAAATCACAAGAAGAGTTACAGAATCATTAACTAGTAGCAATAATCCATATTTTGAAAACGAAGACGACGATCACCCACTCACAATTAACGCGACGAATATAAACGAATTGGACAAATCCCAGCTATAGTCAAATGCTTGCGTGAGTTTTCAGGCCAACCAGGAGAATTCAATTCCTGGCGGAAATCAGTTGACAGAATTTTTTCTGTCTATGAAGGACTCAAGGATACACCAAAATACTATGCAATCTTGCACGCAGTCAGACATAAAATCATAGGAGATGCCGATACCGCTCTAGAGTCGTATCGAACCCCTCTCGACTGGGTAAAAATAAAAAAGTGCCTAATGATGCACTACTCCGATAAACGAGATATAGGAACACTAGAATACCAAATGACGACATTAGCTCAACGCGACACCACAATAACCGACTTACATCAACGTGTGTACCAACATCTTTCCCTGATTTTAGACAAGATAGCTTGCCTAGATTATAATGAAGAATCTCCCCGCGCAATGACTAATTCATATCGTGAAAAGGCACTAGACTTAGCATTCGCGAACCGACAACCTTTGCACAAGCACTACACTTGTGTCTAAAACTCGACAATATGACATACCACATGAATTATGCACACAACTCAAATAATTTCAGAAAAAGTAATAACCACGCTACCACGAACAAATCATCCCCCGTCGCAACCACAAAGAAATACATTCTTCCCCGAATTGGCACACACTTCCCAGAACTATAGATATAATATCGTTCCAAACCCCCAAACCTATTGGAGACCACAACATCCCAATTTCACAAATTTTTCACAAAAATATCCCCGCAACAAAATGCACAACAAATTTACTCGCAACAAAATGCACGTAATCAATTTCCATTCAACAATAGGCCACTGCCATTTAATAATAGACTTTATCTCCCACCAAAACCCCCAGTACCTATAGAAATAGATCCTTCCATTCACACGCGACAAGTAAACTACCAAAATAGGCCCAACGCACAGAACTACAACTACGCACCAAGCGCCCAGCATCGCAACAAGTAAATCCCCCAACTTAAATACAGAGGAACTTCCACACTAATACGGACACCCCCGCTGAAGAAGAAATTTATGCCGAGGGCATACGCCCCGATCCCGATAATCTTTATACAAACCCTCGGTTAGAATACCAACAAATATCTGATAATTCTTACAGTGAAATCGATAACCCGAGTTACGATGAGGTAGAGCAAACTGATGACATTAATTTTTTAGACTAAAAGAGTCTTCACTCCCATATTTTGAATTTAAAACTAGGGTTGGAGACGTACTCAATTTCTAATCGACACAGGTTCGAATAAAAATTACAATCAAAGCGTATACGAAATCCAATTCCAAACACAAAACCATTTTCCGTTAATTCAATTGCTGGTAACATCTAATCAACCATCTTACTTTTGTAAACATTTTTGGTCCACAAACTGAGAAGTTATAATTCTTTATTTTACCTAATTTACAAACATTCCATGGGATAATAGGAAACGACACATTAAGACAGCTTAAAGCCGTCATTAACACGGAAAAAAGCTTCATGACTATGTTAAAAGTCCACTCAAGCAGCATTCTACGCAGGATGTTAATAACAAAAACCTACGCATTTCACATCTTTCTATTGAACAAAAAAATAAACTTGACAGCATTATAAAAAATTGTCTACATTTATTTTCCGATTATGACAAAAGGCTTACTTACACAACAACTGTTAAGGGTGAAATATGCACCATAACAGAAACTCCGGTTTACTCCAAATCCTATCCTTATCCTATGGCACTAAAAAACGAAGTCGAAAGACAAATCCAAGAGTTGCTAGAACAAAATATCATAAAACACTCAAAGTCCCCCTATAACTCTCCAGTATGGATTGTAACAAAAAAAAAAAAAATGCCTTAGCCGAATAATAAATACAGAATGGTCATTGATTACAGGAAACTTAATTCAGTGACTATAGCAGACAGGTACCCAATCCCAGAAATTAACGAAGTGCTGTACAACCTTGGGAAAAATACGTATTTTACAATTATCGACCTTAAGAGCTGATTTCACCAGATCTTACGTAAAGAATCTGACAGGGAAAAAACTGCTTTCTCCATTAATAATGGAAAGTTTGAGTTTACAAGAGTCCCATTTGGGCTGAAAAATGCCCCCTCCATCTTCCAACGCGCCCTTGACGATGATCTACGAGAACATATCGGCGTTAGATGCTACGTCTACATAGACGACATCGTAATATTTGGCAAAACTGAAGACGAACACTTCAAAAATCTTCAAGCTGTCTTCAAAACACTAGAGAATGCCAACTTTAAAGTCCAACTCGACAAATGCGAATTCCTAAAAAAGGAAGTCGAGTTCTTAGGTTTCATCGTCTCCCAAAACTGCCTTAAGACCAATCCCAGAGAAGTGCAAGCCATCATAGAACTCCCCGAACCAAAAACATTGATAGATTTAAGATCTTTCTTAGGAATGGTAGGCTATTACCGAAGATTTATACAGGGCTATGCGAACTTGGTTAAACCACTAACGTCTCTCTTAAGAGGAGAGAACGGACGTTTGCCAAAAAATCTTTCAAAAACCAAACCAATCGATATGAATAGTCAAGCAAAAGAAGCATGGAACAAAGCCAAAAGTTGTCTTATTTCAGACGAAGTAATGCTCTCATACCCCGACTTTCAAAAAAGTTTCGAATTAACAACGGATGCCGCAAACCAAGCGTTAGGAGCCGTACTTTCACAAGACTCCAAACCCATTACATTTCTATCTAGGAGTCTTAACAAAACAGAAGAGTCGTACGCAACAAACGAAAAAGAGATGCTAGCCATCATATGGGCCCTAACATCTCTACGTAGCTTCCTTTACGGATCAAGAAAGGTAAAAATCTATACAGACCACCAGCCTCTGACCTACGCACTGAGTAACAAGAATTCTAACTCAAAAATGAAGAGGTGGAAAGTAATATTAGAAGAATATGACCACGCACTACATTATAAACCAGGCAAAATGAACATAGTGGCGGACTCACTATCTCGCCCCCCAAATACACAAGTTTTTTCTCTCACTCCTACCGAACACAGTGCCGAAAGTTCATCCCAAAACCTTATTTCTTACATCGAAACCCCTATCAATGCCTTTAAAAACCAAATTTTTTTTTTTAAATCAACGAAATATCAACATATATATAACATATAAATATCACCGACATATTATAACCGAACCTTCATACAACCAGGACAACCTAATAAGCATTTGTAAAAGACACCTCAACCCTTCGGTAATAAATTGTATTACAACACAAGAAAGAGTAATGGGAATGTTGCAAGAAGCGTATGCACAACATTTCAACAATTACAAAATAAGATTTACACAACTTTTTGTAGAAGACATAACTAACGAACAACAGCAGGAAGACACAATAATAACTACACACAATAGAGCCCACAGAAACGCGAAAGAAAATAAATTACAAATTCTGAAAACATATTATTTTCCAAGTATGAATAATAAAATTCAGAGGATCACAAAAAAATGTGTAACTTGCAAACTTAACAAATATGAAAGACATCCCTACCAACCGAAACTTAATGAAACTCCTATCCCAAATTATCCCGGCCACACGTTACATATGGATATTTATTCGATTGACAAGAAATTAGTCTTGACTAGCCTAGAGAAATTCACAAAATACGCACAGACCAAAATCATCCCTGGAAAGTCAATAGAAGTAATAAGAAGGCCCCTAAGAGACTTGTTATTTTGTTACGGCATTCCAAAAACAGTCGTAATAGATAATGAAAAAGCTCTAAATTCCGCGTCCATAATGTTCATGATGAAAGACGATTTAGGGATTAACGTCTTCACAACACCCCCATACAGAAGCGAAGTCAATGGGCAAGTAGAGCGATTCCATTCGACTTTATCAGAAATTATGAGATGTCCCAAAGCGGACGGAACTGATAGAAACTTCGAGGAACTCCTCGAAAGGTCGACAAACGAATACAACCACAGTATTCACTCTACTAGTGGAAAGAAACCAGTAGATCTTTTTTTCGGGAGAACCGTTGATTTCAGTCCACAAGACTACGAGAAAACACGACAGGACAATATACAGAAATTGACACAAAAACAGCAAACTGACACCACAACAAAAAAAGAAAGGCAATCAACGATTATGTGCCAGGCCAAGTTATTTACGTAAAACAAAACAAAAGATTAGGAACCAAACTTTCAGGAAAATTTAAAAAAGAAATAGTAAAGGAAAATAGAAATAGTACAGTAGTAACTGAATCACAAAAAGTAGTTCACAAAAGCAACATACGCAATTAAGACCGCTAATAAAAATTACCATATTTTCAGACTCGTATTCCCCTTATGCCACGCAAAAATACAAATACTGGATTTTACTAACGCTCAACTAATTCAGTTTCAAATTGGAAAAGCAAAAATACAAAATGGCAATTTCAAAATTATACACGTAATCGACTTGGACCCCTACCAAAAGTTTATGGTTGAAACGGAACTAACAGTAAAACAAAACATTAGCACCCAGAATGCAATATATCCATTCATATCACACCAGCTTTCTCAAATACGCGCTCTTCTTAATAGACTACAGTCCACAGAAATACCAAAACGATCCCTAAATTTCATAGAAAGCGCATGGAAATGGATTGCGGGTAATCCAGACCATGAAGATTTTCAAATAGTCCAAAATAAAATGAATAATCTATTAAAAAACAATAACCAACAAATGGTAATCAATAAAGTTTCAATTGCTAGAATTAATGAAATTACTGTACTGTAAAGAACGAAATACTTAAAATTGTCAAATCAAATGAAGTCATAAAAAACGAATTTGTAACCAACATTAAATATAAAATTGATATTATTAAAGAAGAACTTCTTAATATTGATTACGCAATACAATGGGCTAAGGCAGGAATAATTAATACCTATATTTTGTCAAACGTAGAAATAAATACAGCAAGATCCATTTTTGATACAGAAGAAATGCCCTATATTAATATTATCGAAGCTTTAGAATTTAGTGAAGAAAAAATAGCATCCAATTATACAACTTTGGTCTACATAATTAGTTTACCTATTACTAAAAAAGGGTCATGCGAAAAAATATTACTTAAGCCTTTCAAAAAAGGCAGAATAACAAACGAATTATCATTTGATAAAATTTTAAAATGCAAAAACGAAATTTTCGGCATTAGAACGAATTGTAAAACTTTTAGCGAACTGTCTGTTTGTAATAACAAGAACATTATAGAAATAAGTAATACAGAATGTATACCTAATTTACTAAAAAGCTTACCATCTAACTGCACTGTATCAAATAACCAGCACCTACCAACTATCGATGAGATAGCCGACGGCAGTGACAATAGACAACAATCTACTGAACCTTACCGGAACCTTTATCTTGCAATACCACAATGCTACTATAAAAATAAATAACACAATCTACACCTCCAACGAGACGATCCAGATTAAACCACTTCACAGTGGCCGAAATACCCCATCTAGCGGCGCTTCAGCGAAATGTTAAAAGTCATAATATGGCAAAATTTATTATTTTTTTTGAAAACTTAAACCGCAACGGATGTTTTTCTGTTTTCTTTTTTGTTTTGTTCTTAATATTCGCACAGCTGTGAGCATTCAAAATTGACACATGTTTCAACATGTTTGCAACAGGTTTTTGAGCTTGTTTCAAGTGCAATTTTGTTGAGAGGAAAAAATTAAATATTTAATTTGTTAATAAGATTTGCGATTTTATTTTAATTAAAAGGTATGTATTAAATAACAAAAAATTGGTTTGTGATCTGTAATTGTATGTTTTAGTGCTTAACAGTTGAAAAAGAAAATGTCGTTTGTGAAAGTGTTTTTAGATATGAAATCCAATTTTATGTGGAATAAAAGTAAGGTGGATTGGACTGGATTGGTTGCATTGTTTGCTTAGTTTGTTTAAATGGGTTGTTATCTATGTCAAGTTTAAATATAGGCTGCTAGTTTTTGCAAACTTTTTATTTTTTTCGTTTTTTAGTTACAATGGCAGAATCTAAACGCACCCTTTTTTTAATATGGCATAGTGAACCAGTGCCAACAAACAAATTTTTAATGGTTGAAAATCATGTATTTTCTAATATCGCTCGAAATATAGCGAAGAGCAATACCGACAAATTCAAAAACAATTAAGCAATTTTATGAGCCAACTTGTACAAAAGTGGAAAGAAAGTCTTAGAGTTTTGGCAGTGTTCGAAAAGCGAAATAAGATGTGGTTGGATGAAGACATTATTTTCCCTAATCCAGCCGTTGCCCAACGTAATGAGAAACCTTTTTCAGAGTGCACAAGTAAGACTCAAATAAAAAAAATTGCATAAATTGACAATGAAACACCGAACGAAGAGTTAATGGTAGCAACGAGCGTGAGTCTCTACAAGGCTGGAAAAAGAAGCGCTTCACAGGTTGTTTCAAAGTTACGTTCAGAATCTGCAATAGCTCCAAAAATGCTTAAATCTGTAGACTCTGAAGCAAAAACTAATATTCCGTATACACCTGAGGAAGCTCTAGCTGTTAATATTGATGGTGGATACTCAAAAATGTCATACAGACAAATGCAATCTGGTGCCAAAGAACGAAACGCCAATATTTATCCAAGCTACGATATTTTGGCTAAAACTAAAAGGGAGTGTTACCCCAGTGACATACACGTAACTGAACGTTCAGCTGAAGTTGGCTTGCAAAGTCTCGAAGACCATACTATTGCACGTATAATACAAGGATTTTCAACAGCTTTTGAGGTTCTCATTACTGTAGGCAATAATAACGATTGCATAAAAGCAATATTTAAATGGGGCTGTGACGGTAGCAGTGGGCACTCTACTTACCGTCAACGTTTCAGTGTTTCTGATACTGGAACAATTGATGAGCATTTATTTGCTGTATGTATTGTTCCTTTACAAATTAAAAAAGGACCCGCAATACTATGGCAAAATAACCGGCCTTCTTCAACTCGGTTCTGCATACCCATTAAAATCATTTTTGAAAAAGAGTCAGCGGATTTAGTTAGGGCTGAGATAGAAAATGTAAAAAGAGAAATTGCACAAATTCTGCCGACAAAATTAAGTTCTTTTGAAGTAACACACGAATTTCATTTGACCATGATCGATGGAAAAGTGTTTAATACCATAGCGGAGTTACCATCACTGGCTTGTGGAATTTGTGGTGCGACACCAAAATTGATGAACAATCTAAATTTAGTTCAACTGAGGCAGCCACAAAACCACTTGTACGAATATGGATTGTCGACACTTCATGCTTGGATACGGTGCTTCGAGTGTATAATTCATATCGCCTACAGAATGCCCATAAAAACTTGGCAAATACGTGGAGAAAATAAAGAAATTGCTGAACAAACCAAAAGAAAAATTCAACTTGAACTAAGAAAAGAATTGGGTATTTTGGTGGACATTCCAACGAGGGGTTCGGGGAATACAAACACTGGGAATACCGCCAGAATGTTTTTCGAGCAGCCAACCATGGCCTCTATAGTAACTGGAGTAAAAATGGCACTTATAAAAAGGTTTGGTATAATATTGCGCACAATGGCATGTGGGTATGCAGTTAACGTAGGGGCTTTTCGCATATATGCCTGGGAAACAGCAAAAATATTTGTTTCCCAATACCCTTGGTTTTATATGCCTCAATCTGTACATAAAATATTAATGCATGGAGCAGAAATTATTGAAAAAGTTTCGCTACCAATAGGAATGATGTCAGAAGAGGCACTTGAGGCAAGAAATAAAGATTTTCGCACTTATAGGCTGACCACACGCGAAAAGACACGAGATTGCACACAATGGAAGACTTACTGCACGCTCTATTGGTTTCGTCGGATCCTTTTATTACATCTAAATCTAAAAGCACCTCGAAATACTCGAAAAAACACAATGATATACCTGGCGGCCTTAATTCTGAAAGCTCCGACTCTGAATAGTTTTTTTCATTTGCACCTTAGATTCATCTAGTAGTTCCGAAACGGAATAAAAAACTTTTATTACTATTGTTATTACTACAGTTATTTTTTTTTTTTGGAATTATAATTAAATTTTTGTTATGAAAACAACAAAAATATATGAAGACTGCATATGGCCAAAAATAGTTATTTCAACAGAAAAAAAATTAAAACCAAAATAAATAAATAAATGTTTAAAAAAAAAACTGTTTTTAATATTAAAGTTTAATATATTTTCAGCCCAAAGGAATGTGAAACATTAAATATTTTAACTTTACGATGTTTTCCTGAATAAAATAAAAAAAGTCTAAAATATGAAAAAAAGTTGCAACTTTCACAAAAAAAAAATATATATATAAATATATTTTTAAAAAACATTTTTTTTGTTTAGTATTGTAGCTTAATCTATTTTCAACTAAAAAAAAATATTACACAAACAAAAAAAATGTTTCCCTAAGCGCTATTAATTAAACGCCGTTAAATGAGCCTTTTCGGCCACTGTGCACTTCCTGCAATAGTACAACCATTTTTAAAAAATTCAGAACTTACAGAAATCTTATCACTACAAATGCTAAAAGAACTTAATCTGAATAATACCGAATACATCAAATCATTCGAAACAACAAACGATATCCAAGTATGGACCAGCGGAAGCTTCGCGATCATAACAATTGCACTTATCATAACCATAATACTTAGAATATCCCTTGTAAAGAAACCACAAAACCGACCAACATTAAAACACCACAAGCAATAGAAGTCATAACACAAATAGAAAACGAAACGGCCAACATTAGAAAAGGAATTTCACAAGGATTAATTAACATGGCAGGAAAAACAAATTCACCTAAAGTTTCCAGGATCAGCCAGATACCATTCTTTTAATATTCAAGCGAGGATGCTCGAATCTAAGGGTGGAGGAGTTAACACATATCTTATTGAAAATACTTATCACCAAATTCTACATGCTCGCTACACGCGCCTGCAACCAACCAGACGTAATTTGATGCCTGGAATCCGCTGAACCGCGTTCCCACCAAAAAGTGCAACAGTCGCAGGTAAGCGACGTCAACAGGAAAATTCAGCAGCGCGTGCACCAACACATTTGCAGATATGGGTTTAATGTTAAGTCATTTTAAGTTTGTGAGTTCGTTGATAAGCGGAAGTAAAACAATAAAGAAGGCTTAGGTCGAAAAATATATATTTTTTTAACTTTTTAATTCAAAAAGACTTAACTTATATATCCAGCCAAATATGATTTATATCGTCACTCATTGAAATACTTTGACCTGTACAGTAACAATAAACTTGTGGACTCCTACAAATATATGCAAAGAGTTAGGCAATTAAGTGTCTAAATACCCTGTAGGACCAAAACCACACTATTTAGAACGAAAGGTCTACTCTAATTTATGATAAGAAATAAGGAGTCAAAAAACTAATTACCAATATACAAACCTCTTCATTCTCTTTACACAAAGTGCAAAAGCTTTATCCTGACACATCCCTATATTATTAAAAAATGAAATTCCTACGTTGTACAAGCAATAGCCAACAGCTCCATTAATATTAAAATGTCCACTCAACCCAAATACAAGTTGGCGGATGGCTTCATATTTATGACATCGACCACAATATAACAACTTTATAATTTGGTTGCCCCATGTGGTTGTTGTTAGAAGTTCCATTGCACGATTTTTGGTGCCTGGTCTTGAAGTATCTATCGGCAGTGCTTCCTAATTAACACCACTATTAGAAAATTTCAGGTTCTCTATGTGTGCTGCAAATTTCATGGGAAAACCAATATGGATATTTATACACTTTACCTTTAAAAAAGGTAAATAGGGTATACTAATTTTGTGCTTTTGAGAGGGGTTGCACTTTCAAGAAGGAGGCGTGGTAGGTATGGACATATACATGTGATCAGAATCACTTTCTATATTGGTCAGTATTTGCTGAAAAGGGTAAAAACGAAGGCAATACAGAGATGGCGAAACACACAATCAACTGGTGATGCCAAACCCATTCGTCTGGCGAAGAGATAAGAGGTGAATCTGTTGCTGAAGGAAATGCATCAGAACAAAATCACTGAGCCATCAACAGGCCCCTGGGGTTCTCCAGTGGTATTAGTGAAGTATTAGCTCTACACGTTTCTGTGTAGATTGTCGGAAAATTACTGAAAAAAGATAGTTATCCCTTACCTCGCATCGATGATACCTTTGACACACTTTCTGGTTCAAACTGTTTCTACACGTTGTATTTACAGTGTGGATATTGCCAAGTGGCGGTAGATGAACAAAACAAGGAAAAGACAGCATTTAATCAAGGTGATGGACTATGGCAATTTTAGGTGACGCCTAAAAGACGCTTTGTTCCAAGCTTCGCAGGCGTGGCTGCTAGTCGGTGTGAATTAACGACGAAGAATTGTCCTTTTGAGTGGAAAAGCGAACAGGAGAAGACATTCAACATACTGAAAGAGTTATTGTGTACAGCCCCGATCCTTGCGTATCAAATTCCTGGCGAAACATTTTTTAAGGACCCAGATGCAAGTGGCTTCGGGATTGGAGGTGTCCTGTCTCAAGTTATTGACGGACATGAAAGAGTAATAGCCTACTTCAGCAAGATCTTTTCAAAGGCTGAACGAAATTACTGTGTAACGCAGAGAGAACTTTTGGCGGTTATGCAGTGCAGGAAGCACTTTAACAAGTACTTGTATAGACAAAGGTTCTTGTGGATCACGTTGTTCTGCGCTGCTATTACATTTCAAAAATCTTGAAGCGAGATGGATTGAGAGACTCTAAAGCTAGGATTTCACAACAGAACATCGCAGAAGCGGAAGCCACGGGAGTACTGATGAATTATCACGACGTCCTTGCAATGTGGAATGTAAGCACTGTTCTAAAGCTGTAGGGAAATAAGGAGTAGTCGATGTCCGCTTAATGTTGTTTTACCAGACGAAGAATGGACAGCATAGAAAATAGGAGAATAACAACGAAATGAGCCAGAATTGGCAAAAATCATATCAAGTAAGAGAGAATGAAAAATACCAGAATTTAGGCCAAATATTAAGTGTGTATATAGCAATAAATAAAAAAGTTACTTATTTTAATTCAACCAGTGATTGTTTAATTACTACACAATCCAGTGGTAGTAATCCGAGTATAGAGAGTTAGCGTAAATTGTCAGGAGGTCAATTTCGTAAAAAATATATATATATATCATCTACTCGTATATTATTATTTTTATTATTACTATTATTACACTTTATTCTAATAAATTATTTATTACAATAAATATAAATAATGAGTACTGGCTGCCGGGCGACGTTAGTCTATTATTGTTTTAAATTTAATTTTTGAAATTTATACATCTTACAAAGGTTTCTATTGATTTTATACTATCTAGAGTCATATTTTTTAAAAGATTACTAGGGACTTCCGTTCCAAATACATCCCTTCTAATGGTTCTGTATACGTTAAATAAATGAGTTATTAAAGATTTGTGTTTGGTGCAATATTGACAATTTGGCGCTGGTTCTCGACGCAGTAAGTGTTCGTGTCAAAATGAGGCATATCCCAACCGAAGTCGAACAAACATTTTTTTTTGCTTTAAGGTGCATGTTCCTGAATAGGTTTGTTTGATCCCTTCTCGATTATACGATATATAATTTTGAGTATAGTTGTTCCACTCTTCCATTTTTCGTATATATAAGGATTTCTCAATTAGTTTACGCTTATCTGTATTTTCTCGTGTAGGGTAATATAGTTCGGGATGCCTTACAGCTCTGATAGCGGTTGAATCAGCAAATTCGTTTCCGTCGATCCCAACATGGCTGGGTACAAACATGTCTTTTAATTTATTAGCGCATGTTATGCATGCTTCTCTTATAGCTGAAGCAAGGATGCCCTCTTTGCTTATACTTCGAATCACCTCTATTGAAGGTTTGCTATCAGAGCATATGAGAAATCTACCTTTTTGCAAGCGAGCATAGTCCCATTGCCAAGCTAGGTATTTTTATTGCCAAAATTTCGGCTGTGAAGATTGAACAATGTTTTTGAATAAGGCCAGTGGATATTACAATTCCGGTAGAGAATACTACCGCGAAAGTAGTGTATTTGGTTTGTTTTGAGCACTTAGTAAATAAATGGGTCCAGTTCTTATTAGTGTACTTGCTTCTGCAAAAAGTTATCAGTAGGTTTAAGGATTTGTGGTAGATTTAGAGTACGAAATCAGATCTAGGACAAATGATGTGTCTTTGAGATTCCAAGGAGGTCTATTTTTTGCTTGATTAGCTGAAGAGCTTTTGGTGTGTTGGAAGGCACACTGGACGTCTTTGAGAAACATTGCATTTCTGGCGTTAAATAATTTTGGTATAAGGTGAAAAGTTGATCCACGTACTTGCTCCATAATAGAAGGTAAACATGCTTAGGCTAAGATATTTTTGGTCAGCGACGTGGGAAAGGTTCTTATGGCTCTTTGAGCAGCTGCATGTTAGTGCGCGTATAGCTGCTTTTAATTGCAGTATATTTTTCTATACATACACATATAAATATACATATACATACAAATATACATAAACATATACATTGACATATACATTTACACATACAGGCAGAATAGTAGAAGCAGCTTATCGCAGCATAGCAACCCGACCTCGACGCCTGCTCTAGAGAGCATTATCCGAGGGGATTTGGGTGGAAAGGAGACGATTTTAGTGGCGTAGGCCTATTCGAAGGAGTTACACAGTACCAGCGCGGCAGGAGCTTGCTGGTCTCCATGAGGATTTTACGTCTCCCAACGGAGAAAAAAAAACAAAAAACATATACACATACATATGCATATAGGTACATGTCAATATTCCCACTACCAACAATACTAAGTAATTCTCATAAAACTACTTATCCCATCGCTCCTTCCAATTTCTTTATTTGTTCTTTATCCCATTCACCTTTTCTATTTTGAACTCTTTCTCTTTACATTTGTTTGATTCCTTCTTGTCATTGAATTGCTAGTCCTTCAGCTCATTATTGTTTACATAGTTTTAAGCATTTTGCACTTCCTCGATTATTAAAAAAATTTACCTTCGTAAAGAAAGTATTGACCTGACATATACGAGTACATATACATAAACACATACATATACATATACACATTTATTGACATATATTATTCTAATTAATATAAATCTGCAAATTCTAATTATCACTTTTCTTCTTTCCATGATTCCATTGTATTACATTAACTTATTTTACTGAATAAAAATAGCTGCCATCCTACATTGAAGCTGCGCGTATCCATCGCTGCTCAACAGGTTATATATGGGCTCATTCACTAATCGGAAAAAATTAAAAAAGTTTTAAATTAATTAAATTTGGCTCTCGGAACTCTCGGCTTTCCCTTTGAAAAACTACGAAAACTTTGACGTATGGTGGAGGAATGCCAAGTCCTACTTGGTTTTGAAAAGTTGCTGGAAAATAACCGAGAATAATTTCTCTGACAATTCTTCGGAAAAGTGTTGTGAAGCAGATGAACGGGCGCTGGTGGAGATTACGCTCATGGTGGAGCCGAGTAATTTCTGGCACATAGCAAAAATCCAAAGAGAATGGGACTCGTTAATAGCAGCATATGAATACAGTGATTTGACTCGCAAACAAAAGCTTTTAAAAAGCTAGTTCAGATGGAACTGTAGCAGTTCCAATCCTCACAGAACTACTTGAACGAGGTGATAATGACTTTAATCAACCTGCAAAATATAGGTCAAAATCATGACGAAGTTGTCGCTCCATTATTGCTCGTTGGGTTGCCCAATGAGTATCAAGCACTATTTATGGCAGTAGAGAATTCAAAACCAAAATTAACCGTCAATAGCGTTAAAAGAGTACAAGAAGTCAAATTTGACTGCAGCAAATATTCCACGGCCAATGCTTTTTACTCAAAGAATTACCAACAAAAAAAGTGTGAGAGAAATTCTAAAAAAAAAAAAATTCGTTGTTTGAATTGTGGCCAAGAAGGCCATAAGCTAATGCGAATGACGATAAAAACAGGACGGCAAAGGTTTCCTATTCGCTGTTAGCCAATTCATGTTATAACCCGCAGGGCGATGAAACTTAGTGGTACGTAGACTAAGACGGAACGTCACATAAGACAAATGATCTGCGGTTGCTTTCGAAGGAGAGAGCGGCAGTGCACAATGAAATGAATTTGGCAAATAAAGAATAAGCGACTGTCAAAAGGGTAGGCGATGTCAGTGTAGTGTACCATACAAGTGTACACTGACGACCACACATCGTCATAAGCACAGCAGCAAGTCGCATATGCAAACAAACTGACAATAGCGCAGCGTGCGCAATTGCACTCAATGTCCAAATACGCTAGACCAGCGTTTTGGGGGTGAAATAACACACGCTGCATATATTGCAGCGCATGCATGTTAGACAGTGCAGTGACTTTTAGCCCTGTACTTGCACTCAAAATAATTAACATAAACAAAGACGATGATTCGTCAATGAATAATATCGGTAATCCGATACTTGAGACAAATTTCGGGAATATGATTTGTAACTAGTGTAAATAAGATAGATACACTTTATATTAGTTAGAATAAGAAAACAATAAGAATTGAATAATATAAAAAGGCCAGCGAGCCACCAAATAAACCAGAATTAATCTGAACCTCTAAAACTGCAATCCTGCATTAGAATTCTTATTTCTTCTCTCGTGCTCTGGACTAGGCATAGTCACAGAACAGCACAAACAAGTAGCTTGGCCAACGGCACACTCTGCCGGTCAAAAACTCTGCTGAGGGCGACATTCCGCTTTGCACTAGGTTCATATATACATATAATTGCATTCATACGTTGTGTGAAATCTGCAATCGATGCGTAAGCCGATCTTGCAAGGCCAACGCAGTTGACGTTCAATCAACTCTTACTACACATCGTAGATTACCCCTACATGGCGATCCTGCAACCGTTCCTGTAACCGTTATAAAATCCTGCAACAGTTCCTGCAAAAATTCCTGCAACAGTTCCTGCAACCGCTTTAAATTCCTGCACCGCTCAAAAATCCTGCAACAGTTCCCGCAAAAATTACTGCAACCGATACTGCAACAGATCCTGCAACCGTTCCTGCAACAGTTCCTGCAACCGCTTTAAATTCCTGCACCGCTCAAAAATCCTGCAACAGTTCCCGCAAAAATTACTGCAACCGATACTGCAACAGATCCTGCAACCGTTCCTGCAACAGTTCCTGCAACCGCTCTAAATTCCTGCAACCGCTCAAAAATCCTGCAACAGTTCCTGCAACAGTTCCTGCAACCGTTCCTGCAACCGATCAACAAAGCAACAAAAACAGCAACCCAACTCATGGAAGAATACGTGCCACAATCTGCATGCAAGCCAACCGTTCCTGCACCAATATACGTTGCACAACCTCCACTAAAAGTCGGACCACTTCCACTAACAATCAAGGAGTACCAACGACGCCAAACACTCCAGAAAGAGCTAAAGAAAACAACAATCCCACCGTGCACAATAAAACCTATAAAGAAACGAGGAGGACTGTTGACCAAACAGAAGCACAAATTAGCACACTTACTTTCAATCGTTAGAGACGAAACCAACCCACCTCCGTGGAATGAGGCCACACGAATCTGGGAGGAAATTGAAGAACTCAAACGCCAAATCAAAAACAGAAGAAACTGACCAGATAGCGTGCATGCGAATAACTTGGCATATGATCGGAAAACCTGGCATTCCAACAGTAGAGGACTACAAAGACCAATCCACAGTCGAAGACGAGACTATACGAATGATCGAGGCGCTCAAAGAATGGGAACAAGCAAGAGTAAGCCACAGCACCAAGATGCTACAATAAACAACAACCAGCTACAGACAGAAATCACCTACCCATCGATCCCGGAGTCATACATAGTAATATTTTTAGTATTAATTATTATTATCGTAGCATACAAAGTACATAAATATTTTAAAAAATATGTCCATAAATATAAGAATGACGCTAATGGCAACGCTATTACAGCAGTCTAACTCAAACAATATATTAAATAAACATTTAAACATCTAAATAAAAATTTCAAATCCTATACAAAAATAAATAAAATTTCTTAACAAAAAATTTCTCGCTGTAATCCTAAATGGATTTAAAATTCAATTCTTTAAAAGACATACTAGCAACACTTAGGAAAAATCCCAGCAGAAGACATACAAACAAAACAGTGACAGCAAAACTTAGACTAATTGACACTTTAAGAGAGGAATTTAATAATATAATAGAGACCGACACTGACAATAAAGACCTAACTGGAATAAAAATTAGCTTCGCCAATACTTATTCCACAATAAAAACCATTTTACTACAACAATTAACCGAAGAGACTGAACCAATAGACAACATGGCATCTTTTAGCATAGAAACAGCATCAAAATCTCTACCCACATTTACGGGCAACTTCAGAGAATTAGATAGTTTCATAATCACAGCTGAGCTGATAAACAAATCACTCAACGAGTCAGGACAGACAGATTTACTAGAGTATATCTACCATGCCAAATTATCTGCCAATGTAAGAACAGCAATAGGAGGTTACACAAAACCAGAAGACTTAAATACACTTACCACTCTACTACAACAGAGGTACAAAGACGCGACAACAATACCACAGCTACAAGCCAGACTAACTAATCTACAACAAAGGAATTCAGGAATCAATCAATACAAAGAAAAAATACTGACAATAATAGAAAGTTTAAACAGAATCAACATACACACTTTAGGAGAGACAGCTACACAAGCAGAAAAGAACGTAATTATAAAAACAAACAACAAGTTAGCATTGGACACTTTCAAGAAAGGACTGAATGAAAATTACAAAGCGACAATTTTTGCTGCAAGACCACAAGATCTAGCAGAAGCAACAGAATTGGCACTTGAACTTGAGAGCGAATCTAGAATAATGCCAAACACATCACAGCTGATGCAAGTAAGACATAATTCATTCAACTCACAAGGTACAAGGTCCAATTTCAACGCTCCGCGCAAATATAATTCATTCAACCCTACTCCACAATACACAAACAACACACGACATAATTTCAGCACACGCTATGACAAAAATAAATACAATAACAATAACCGTAGCAATACAAATTACAGTCAAAGAAACAATAACTACAACAACACCAACAATCAAAATAATAACAACTTCAGACACAACAACAGCTACAACAACAACAACAACTACAACTCACAAGGCAGACAACAGAACAACAACAACAACAATTACAACTCAAACAGAAACCGCCGCATAAACATGATACACGATACGGGAAACGAACAAGGCCCAGAATGTATAACCATTCTGGACAGCCAAAATTAAATGTGTATAAAATCTCGGATAACCACACAAATTTCGTCACGCTGACACACAAAAAGCAAAAAATGACATTTTTGATAGACACAGGTGCCGACATCTCATTATGCAAAATAAGCAGCAAATTAGAAAACCACGAATACTTTCCTGATGACAAATGCAAATTAACAGGCATAACAAACGAAGAGGTATATTCTGAAGGTCAAATAGAATTACAATTAGATATTGGAGAAGAATCTTGCAACCACCCTTTCCAATTAGTAAACAAAACATTTCCAATAGAAACAGATGGCATTCTAGGTAGGGATTTTTTTGAAAAATATATATGTAAAATCGATTATGAAACGTTTACAATTTCCGCGTACGTAAACAAACAAACATTCATTATACCCATGCACACTAAATCTCACGATACTCAAACAATAAAAATACCAGCAAGAACAGAAATAATACAAGCCTTAAAATTAAACATAAATGAAGACAAAATAATTCTAAATAAAGAATTACAAGAAGGCATATTTCTAAGCAACTCAATAGCACCCAAAAGTGGTATAACCCACATAAAAATTTTAAATACAACAAACAAAGAGGTAATTTTAGACGGAATACAATTTGAAACTGACTCACTAAAAAATTATGACATACTAAAGTACAGTACGCAAGATAACTACAATGAAAATAGACTACAGAAAATCATTGAAACTTTAAATTTTAACTGCACAGACGAAACTACAAAAACCCAACTCATAAACATCCTAAGACAATACCAAGAAGTTTTTCATCTTGAAGACGAACCACTTTCGACAAACAATTTTTACACACAAAACATAACGACACATGACAACACCCCCGTTTACATTAAAAACTACAGACTGCCACACACACACACAGAAATTGTGAATGAACAGGTAAAGAAAATGCTACAAGAGGATATCATTGAACCTTCAGTCAGCCCATACAATGCTCCACTCCTTTTGGTTCCTAAAAAGAACACTATTGACAAAAAGAAATGGAGACTAGTAGTGGATTTTAGAAAACTGAATGACAAAATAGTAAATGATAAATTCCCGCTAACTCGCCTAGAAGACATTCTAGACAAGTTAGGCAGAGCAAAATGGTTTTCAACCTTAGATATGACCAGTTCATTTCATCAAATAAAATTAGAAAAACAATCACGACCATTAACAGCTTTTTCCACATCTAATGGACATTATCAATTTAAAAGACTACCTTTCGGACTAAAAATTTCATCCAACAGCTTTCAGAGAATGTTAACAATAGCACTCTCAGGACTTGACTCAGAAGCATTCCTTTATGTAGATGACATAATCATCTATGGATGCAGTCTAAACCACCATAACCAAAATTTAATCAAAGTACTAGACAGACTAAAACAACATAACTTAAAATTAAACGCAGCAAAATGCAACTTTCTGAGACCAGAAGTCGTATATTTAGGACATTTGATTACACAAGACGGAGTTAAAACTGACCCAGCAAAATACGAGACTGTAAAAAATTACCCTCAACCGAAAAACGCAGACGAAGTAAGAAGATTCGTTGCATTCTGCAACTACTATAGAAAATTTATACCAGAATTTGCAGATATTGCAAAATGTTTAAACTCCTTACTAAAGAAATCAGCCAAATTTGTATGGACAGATGAATGCCAAAAATCTTTTGAAACTCTTAAACTAAAATTAATAAACCCACCACTATTGCAATACCCAAATTTTGATAAACCTTTCATATTAACTACAGATGCATCGAATTATGCATTAGGCGCCGTACTATCACAAGGCGAAATAGGACAAGATTTACCAATATCATATGCTAGCAAATCATTACAAAAACACGATTTGAATAAGCCAGTAATAGAAAAAGAGCTACTAGCAATACATTGGGGTATTAACTTCTTCAAACCCTATCT
Organism: Clusia tigrina; assembly: GCA_920105625.2. Classification (NCBI taxonomy): domain Eukaryota; kingdom Metazoa; phylum Arthropoda; class Insecta; order Diptera; family Clusiidae; genus Clusia; species Clusia tigrina. The sequence continues at coordinate 199,053,752 of OV050030.1, forward strand.
ATATGGTCAAAAGTTCACGGTAGTAACTGACCATCGACCACTGATATCGCTATTCTCTCACAAAAACCCTTCATCTAAAATGACCAGAATTAGATTAGACCTCAGTGACTATGATTTTAACATAGTATATAAAACTGGAAAGATGAATACAAATGCAGATGCATTGTCAAGAATACAAATCGATTCAGACATTCTAAAAGAGATGATACCGAAAGAAATTGATGAAAAAGCCAAAAGAACCCTAGTAATAACGAGAGGGATGGCAAATAAAAATGAAATAAATAAAGAGGCAAATAAAAATGAAATAAATAAAGAGGCAAATAAAAATGAAATAAATAAAGAGTCAAATAAAAATGAAATAAATAAAGAGGCAAATAAAAATGAAAATAAGAAATTGAGAAATTGCATATCTCAGGAGACTGATCACCTTCAAATATGGGAATGTACATCAATAAATGACGTCAAGAATATTAAAAAATTAAAATTTAATGTCGACAAGAAAAATCAAAGCTTTGAAAAAATGAATATATATATGAAAAATGATATTGTGCACATAGGCGAAAGCGATAATTCACCGAATCAAGATTCGACTCTGAAGAAGCTCCGACCTAAAAATAAAAATATAAATGAAAATATAAAGCATGCAGGAATCAATGATAAATCAGCGAGACTAGACTCGATTCTGAGGAAATTGATATCCAAAACGAAGAAAGAAAAAATTAAAGAATTAGCAATTGCAAATAATGATGAAATATTCAAAATATATACAAAAGAAGAATTTAAAGAAGCCTACGCAAAAATAAAAATTAATAGCAAAAGTCCTCAGCTAAAAATATTAATTTATATACCTCCAAAGAGAATAACGGAGGATATTTTAAAATACAAACTAATAGATGAATGCCACAAAACAGGACATCCCGGAGTAAGAAAAACTCTACTCAAATTAAAACAAAGATACATTTGGAAAAATATGAACCAAATGGTAAAGAAATTCGTATCCAACTGTGACACATGCGTGAAGTGTAAACAAACAAGACACATCAAAGAACCACAAACCATAACAGACACCCCTAACACAAGTTTCGAAGTCATATCAATTGACACCGTAGGACCACTAAAAATTTCAAACGAATACCGCTACATACTGACCATGCAGTGCGAGCTGACAAAGTTCGTAATCGCACATCTAATGATAACAAAAGACGCACTCACAACAGCCAAAACATTAGTTGAACAATTTATACTCAAATACGGACACTTCAAAATTCTTAAATCTGACAACGGGACAGAATTTACAAACGAGCTAATGGCAAACATATGTACACTGCTCAAAATACAACAGAAATTTTCGACACCGTACCACCACCAAACGATAGGCTCACTAGAACGCAACCACAGAGTCTTGAATGAATTCCTACTGACATCGACAAACGACGACGAATGGGATAAGTGGATTCCCTACTTCACTTTTACGTACAACACAATGCCACATGTTGACACGGGCTACACGCCATATGAATTAATATATGGGAAACTCCCAGGTTTACCCAATGAAATAATAGAAAGTAACACAAAAATTTACAACTTTGAAAATTACGCCAACGAGCTAAAAGCGAGATTACGCTATGCCCACGAAAAGGCAAAACAAATGCTAATAAAAGCAAAACAAAAACGTACACTAACCGATTCAAAAACTAATACAAATACACTTAATGTAGAAATAGGAGATTTAGTTCTATTAAAAGTAGAAAATAGAAAAAAGAATGTGAATCCATATAAAGGACCATATAAAATACTAGATAAGTTAGGAGTAAATTCATTAATAGAATATAATGGTACACCTAAGAAAGTACATAATAATCAATTAAAACCATACAATGTAATTTAAATTTATAATTAAAAATATCACAATATATAAGCAAAACGATGTAATTAATAATCATAAAAATATGTAAACTGCATAATTTGTAATTTTAAAAACGCTACTATGTAACATTAATAATAAGAAACAATTAATATGTAAATAATCTAACATAAGACAATTGTAATACAACGCAAACCATATTTCCAGAAAAATTATTTGCTAACACCCCTAATTTTTCTCTTAAGGGTGAGGGTGTAGTGTACCATACAAGTGTACACTGACGACCACACATCGTCATAAGCACAGCAGCAAGTCGCATATGCAAACAAACTGACAATAGCGCAGCGTGCGCAATTGCACTCAATGTCCAAATACGCTAGACCAGCGTTTTGGGGGTGAAATAACACACGCTGCATATATTGCAACGCATGCATGTTAGACAGTGCAGTGACTTTTAGCCCTGTACTTGCACTCAAAATAATTAACATAAACAAAGACGATGATTCGTCAATGAATAATATCGGTAATCCGATACTTGAGACAAATTTCGGGAATATGATTTGTAACTAGTGTAAATAAGATAGATACACTTTATATTAGTTAGAATAAGAAAACAATAAGAATTGAATAATATAAAAAGGCCAGCGAGCCACCAAATAAACCAGAATTAATCTGAACCTCTAAAACTGCAATCCTGCATTAGAATTCTTATTTCTTCTCTCGTGCTCTGGACTAGGCATAGTCACAGAACAGCACAAACAAGTAGCTTGGCCAACGGCACACTCTGCCGGTCAAAAACTCTGCTGAGGGCGACATTCCGCTTTGCACTAGGTTCATATATACATATAATTGCATTCATACGTTGTGTGAAATCTGCAATCGATGCGTAAGCCGATCTTGCAAGGCCAACGCAGTTGACGTTCAATCAAATCTTACTACACATCGTAGATTACCCCTACATCAGCCTAGTTCTGAACATTACCAAAAGGAAAATTGTAACTTATGTTCGAAATGTGGAGTCTGTTCCTAGCCTTAGCGCTAATCTTTTGTCAGTACGGCAACAAAGCAAAACAAAAACGTGGTGTTCGAAGGCAATCTGTGTAAGATTTTCGATTCGATGAGCGAATTGATTGCAACAGCGCATGCGGATAACGAGTTGTATAAGTTAGCCTGCGAAAAAGTGCCAGTTGGAAGAGCAATGACTACAACTGACAGTTCTGAGATTTTGGCATCGTAGGTTGGCACATATTTGTAAACAAAGCATGAAGCAGGTGCAGAATGCAACAGTTGGAGTTAATTACAGCGTCCCAACTGATAAAGGGTACATTGTATGCTGTAAGGGTAAACTAACTAGAACTAGAACAATTGATAAATCTGTTTGGGCACGTGCGCAGTATTTATTGGACATAGAACATTCCGATGTTATTTTTGTGGCAAAAAGTCGTTCAAGATTTGACGATTTTTCTCGAAAGGTTTCTGCTATACCAATCGTGCGCAAATCCGTCGTATTTGAGAAATTGAAACAATTCAAGAGCGAAGTCTAGACTAGTGGCTGTAAAATTAAAGTACTAAGAACACATAATGGCACAGAAAATTGCAATGAGCAATTTATAAAGGTTGTGCCAACTTGGTAAATCGCATTCCGTGTAGAGGCAACAATCGAAGTTCCGAAGAAATATGGTGTGATCTAAAACGGAATTTAAAGCATTTACGCATGTTTGGTTGTACTGCGAGGATTTATGTACCGACAAAGAAATGTTTCAAGCTTGACGCAAAATTAGTGGATTGTATATTTGTACGATATTGCACTGTTTCTAAACCATACCGACTTTATCGAAAATCTGATTATAAGTTTATTGTATGCCGCGATGTTACGTTGTTAGAAAACAAAAGCATACAGATCCCAATTTGTTTGTCGATATTGGTGATGCAAGGGAAGTTTATGACAATAAAAATTCAGGGAAGAAAAGTAATAGCGAATTGTCAGATGTCAACAAATTTTCTGAACGTGAAGAAGCTTTTCAGCATAAAGTGAATAACAACAAAATCTGGCCAGTTCGTCAAAGATACGAAAAGACATGGGGTCAGCTTAATCGGAGCTTGATATGCGAGTTCAGTGCGATAAGGTAAAATAGCTAATCAAACATGGTCAATCTGAATATATTTCCGGTGTATTGAAACGTTTTAAAATGGACGACTGTAGGGCTGTAGCAAAGCCACTCGACATGTCACAAAAGCTAACTGCAGAAATGTATCCACAAACTGAAGTCGCAAAAAAAAGAATGGAAATCGTTCCATATATGGAAGCAATTGGTTGTCTTCTGTATGCAGCGCAAAATACTCGTCCCGATATCAGCTTTGCAGTCAATTTGCTGAGTCGTTTTTGACAAACCCCGCCAAAGCTCACTGGGTTGCAGTAAAGCAAGTGATGCTGTATTTGAAGGGCACTGTTGACAAAGGCATCGTTTATTAGAAACCATCTGAAGGTCTTGCTGGTTTTTGCGATCCTGACTGGACAGGAGATCTTGACGAAAGACGGTCAACGTCTGGTTACATGTTTGTTATGCAGGGTGGAGCAGTTTCGTGGTCTACGCATAGGCAATGAACGGTTGCATTGTGTTCGCCTGAAGCAGAGTTAATATCATTAGTGGGTGCGATGCAAGAAGTTATTTGGTGAAATCGGCTGGTATCGGAGTTCATTCCTGGCAATAAAATAGCAAAAATACTTTATTATCAACTGCGCGAGTAAACACGGCCCTATTCATCACAAGCTGCAACGCACTCAGATATGGGAACATCAGAAGGTGGGCAATTAATTCTGGCAACCGCTATGTTGTATTCAAAGACATCATGGGTGCAAAGTGGGCAAAGCGAGGCCCATACTCCCAATTCAATTTCACCGCTGACGACATGGCACAAAAGCTTCGCCTTCGCGGTAAAAATAAGAATTTTGGAAACAGTAGCTTTGGTGAATTATTAACTAACCTTAAGGCCTGTACGACAATGACCATCAGATCGCATACGTCATCATTTGAACTACCACTCCAATTTGGAATCACTTCGCACATTGCATACCAGCCAGATGCAGAAATCGACACGTCTAATTGGAATTTTCCAGCAGCCAGGAAACTGGATAGCTAAGTCGGTAGAGCATGAAACTCTTTATCTCGGGGTCGTGTGCTCGAATAGCACGTTGGGCGTCTAAAAATGTTGTAATAAGAAATCTTTTTCCCTGCCAGCACGAAACTTAGGATGGGGGGATTAAAATAAGCAATCAGAACGACGTCTTTTAGAAGAGACATTGAATTCAACTGATTTATTCAAAGTCATAGTAATAACGTACAAGTTAGCATAGTGCAAAAGATAAGAGAAAGCTAAATTGAGTATAATAATGAGTAGCATTGAGTGCGTTAGTGTGCGTTTGCATGCTTAAATCCATTGCCTGAGTGTTAATAATGCCAATAGAGTAACTCAAGATATACATACACACACACACACACACACACACACACACACACATATATATATATATATATATATATATATATATATATATATATATATAAATCATCGGTCAAAAGAAATATGCCAAATTGAGAGCGTTTGTAGAAGTACATCACAAAGAATAAAAAACTGGCTAACGTCATCGAAACTCCAACTGGCAGGCCAAAAAATGAAGCAGTCTTAATTAGAAGCAGGAAAAAAATTGAAGCCATTACACTAAATATAGACGGGTACAACATCAGAACACAGCCATCATTAAAATACTTAGGAGTGATGATAGACGCGACACTTTATTATAAAATAAACATTCAGCAGGCCTGTCAAAAAGCTGCGCGAGTAAACACGGCCCTATCTCGAATGATGGCCAATATAGGCGGCCCAAATCAAAGCAGAAGGTTACTTCTGGCCAAAGTTACCCAATCCATAGTAATGTGTGCGGCACCTGTATGGGGACAAGCATTAAAGCAGAAAACATACGCCAAGATTGCAAAATCATTATTCAGACTAAGTGCTATTAAAGTTGCTAGTGCATTTCGCACAGTGTCTCACGATGCTGTTGGAGTCATATCTAGCATAATGCTACCAGACATGATGGCTCTTCAGTTTAAGATAGTATATGACAAGAGCAAAAAAATGGGCAGGCCTTTAATAGCAGAAGACCGAAAAGAAGAAAGGCAGAAGAGCTTTAATGTATGGCAAGAATGCTGGGATACAGCGACCAAAGGACAATGGACGCACAGACTCATCAAAAATGTGCAGACTTGGGTTGAAAGAGAACACGGAGATGTTGATTTCTATATGACGCAGTTCTTGAGTGGACATGGCTGTTTTAGAGAGTATCTGTACAAGTATGGACATGATGAAAAAGACGTTTTGAAACCATAAATATATAAAAGGCTGCTACTTTGAGAATAAGTTATTTTCTCTTCTTCGTTCTTGCAAACAACGGACATCAACGAGTAAGCGTCAGTAAATTAAGAAAATCCAATATATTATCGGGGAGGAATATAAGTTACCAAAAATTTAAGTCGTTAGGATAGTACCGCCACTAAACAAATCCAACCAAAGACAATTTCATCGGAGACGACTATAAATTCGTTAGGATAATAGCTCTACTACAGAATTCCAAGGAGAGAAATTTCATCGGCGATGAATATACGAGTATATTTCTCAAAATTCAAGTCTCTAGGGTAGTAGTATCACTAAAAGTCCAAATGAAGGCAATGTCATCGTGAGCAAGGTCAACGATTCATTTCGTTACCGGCTCGATTCATCACATGGGACGACAAAAAGGAATTAAATATAATTCACTGATAACTAATTTTTAGGTTTAAGAAATACTATTTGACAATAATATGAGATATTCTTAAAATCCAATCTACTTATTTAACTGGAATATTATCTGTCATAGCCTCCAACTGTATATGAAAACAATGCTCTGGGATATCATTTCGAACATGTGCCATCAATCATGCATGGTGACCTTACGGACCATCGACCATGTTCTTTGTGACCAATTCAAAGAATTCTGGATCGGTGGTTTCATCTGGAATTTCCGAAGATATGATGTCATCAATTAGATCCGGTCTTATTTTGTCAACCAACCATATCAATATTTGTACGTGAGGGAGTCCTCTTCTCTGCCATTCGACAGAATACATCCAGCATTGCGCTTCGCTATCATTAAGGATTCCAGATTTTGTTTAGACACACGTGTCTTAGGACCTGACGATCTGTTGGCGATTGCCCTAGCAATTAGTATTTCCGAAGCTCACTCCATTGTGGATTACAGATCAAAGTGAAAAACAAGTCTATTCGGCCATAAGAACGAACATATACCTTCGCATCCTGTGCATATTCATGCATATTACGCGGGCTACCAGTGTAGAAAGACGGCAATATCATCAATTGGCCAATGCCATTTGGATTTACACGCTGGTTGCCATCATTTTGAATGGCATCACGTAGATGTATGTACTCTTCAGTGCGTGGCCTTTTCTGATGGAACCTAATGTATTGCAAACACGTTCAGTCTCGATTTTCGCATACATATGGTGAATTTTTCTTTGCCATTTCAGAATATGATTGTCTTGATTTTGACGAATCATAAATTTGTACGCATAATAAATCATTGCGCTGACCGTTTTTTTTTTTTTTTGGAATTTCTACAACTGTAATTGAATTTCAAACTTTTGTAAAAATTGTTTTACCTATTTATGAGAATAAATTTAATTGACTAAGTTGACTGATTGACAAACTTAATGTTCGTTTGATAGCCGTCTTCGCCTTGTGAAAACAAAATCGGATATTGCAAGACAACATAAGAGCGATGAACTTCGGAGCACGTTAAAGTTGATCTTTTCTACGATGAAGGACGATATCGTGTGCATTAAATTCTTCTACAACGATTACCACATTCGTCTACTGCTGGTACATTGTATCTTCTGGTGTGCTGTCCAGCGGGCGTTTTGTCACCTCTTATGACAATTCTATGATATATATATATATATACATATATATATATATATATATATATATATATATATATATATATGTAGATATCTATATATATATATAAATATATATCCAAAGTGTGATCAAAAAATAACCGTTATTTTCATCTTTTCGTGAGTTACGTATGTTCGATGTTCGCATTTTTTTTTCTGTTATGTTGGTACACATGTCTGTTATATATGTTGGCAATACCAAGCATTTTGGATTGTCAGTTTTTTTTTACAGATAAAAAGGTTAGTCGTGTTTTGGTGTGCTCTTCGATTTTGTACTATTCGAAAAAATGGATCAAAGAAACTGTATTCAGTTTTGTGTAAAAAATGAAATTAAATGCGCAAGGACAATTGAAATGTTGACTGTAGCCTTTGGCGAGTCCACTATGAGCAGAACACAAGTTCAATTGTGGTATAACCTGTTTAAGGAAGGCCGAGAAGATGTCAATGACGATGCTCGTCCTGGTCGCCCGAGCACGTCAACAACCGATGAACACATTGACGCAGTGAAGAAAATGATTTTGGATAATAGTCGAATCACTATCAGAGAGGTTGCTGATGATGTTGGCATATCGTTCGGCTCATGCCAAGCAATTTTTACGGATGTTTTAGGCATGAAACGTGCGGCAGCAAAGATTGTTCCAAAATTGCTAAATTTTGAGCAAAAACAACGTCGCATGGACATCGCTCAGGAGCTGTTTTTGGCCAAAAACAAAACCGTTATCATGCCTCAACCACCGTATTCACCGGAGTTGGCCCCCGCTGACTTTTTGCTCTTTCCAAAACTGAAGACACCCATGAAAGGAAAGCGTTTTGCTACGATTGAGGCGATAAAAGAAAAATCGAAACAGGAGCTGTTGGCGATACCAAAAAAAGCGTTTCAGAAGTGTTTCGAGGATTGGAAAAAACGCTGGCATAAGTGTATTATATCTGAGGGGAATTTCTTTGAAGGGGACAAGATAGTTGTTGATGAATAAATAAATACTTTATTTTTTGATCACACAATAACGGTTATTTTTTTATCACACCCCGTATATATATGAAGTGTGATCAAAAGATAACCGTTATTTTCATCTTTTCGTGAGTTACGTATGTTCGATGTTCGCATTTTTTTTTATGTTTGTACACATGTCTGTTATATATGTTGGCAATACCAACCATTTTGGATTGTCAGTTTGTTTTTGACAGATAAAAAGGTTAGTCGTGTTTTGGTGTGCTGTTCGATTTTGTACTATTCGAAAAAAATGGATCAAAGAAACTGTATTCAGTTTTGTGTAAAAAATTAAATTAAATGCGCAAAGACATTTGAAATGTTGATTGTGGCCTTTGGCGAGTCTACTATGAGCAGAACACAAGTTCAATTGTGGGATAACCGGTTTAAGGAAGGCTGAGAAGATGTCAATGACGATGCTCGTCCTGGTCGCCCGAGCACGTCAACAACCGATGAAAACATTGACGCAGTGAAGAAAATGATTTTGGATAATCGTCGAATCACTATCAGAGAGGTTGCTGATGATGTTGGCATATCGTTCGGCTCATGCCAAGCAATTTTTAAGGATGTTTTAGGCATGAAACGTGCGGCAGCGAAGATTGTTCCAAAATTGCTAAATTTTGAGCAAAAACAACGTCGCATGGACATCGCTCAGGAGCTGTTTTTGGCCAAAAACAAAACCGTCATCATGCCTCAACCACCGTATTCACCAGACTTGGCCCCCGCTGACTTTTTCCTCTTTCTAAAACTGAAGACACCGATGAAAGGAAAGCGTTTTGCAACGATTGAGGAGATAAAAGAAAAATCGAAACACGAGCTGTAGGCGATACCAAAAAAGCGTTTCAGAAGTGTTTCGAGGATTGAAAAAAATGCTGGCATAAGTGTATTATATCTGAGGGGAATTACTTTAAAGGGGACAAGATAGTTGTTGATGAATAAATAAATACTTTATTTTTTGATCACACCTCGTATATGTATATATATATATATATATATATATATATATATATATATATATATATATATATATATATATATATATATATATATATATATATATATATATATATATATATATATATATATATATATATATATATATATATATATATATATATATATATATATATATATATATATATAATTATATATATATATATATATATATATATATATATATATATATATATATATATATACAATCTAAAATGTTTCATTAGTATTTAGTAGGCCCACCTTCAAGTGTTAGGGCAGCGTTCAATCTCTTTTCCATAGAAAATACTAATGTTTCCGTAACTTCCTTTGGAATACGGTTCCATTCCTCAGTGAGTACATTTTTGAGATCCTGCTTATTTTTAATCGGTGTTTTCGGATTCGGCGTTCTAATTCTTCCCATACATCCTCTATGGGATTCATATCCGGTGACTGTGGTGGTGAATGGAGTTGATGAGGTGCAATATATAAAAGCCTGTCGTTAACAACGACGGCGGTGTGTTTGGGGTCATTGTCTTGCTGGAAGTACTAGCCCGCAGTTAGACCCATTTTAGCCGCAGATTGCTTCAGATTATCTTTTAGAAGATTCAAATATATGAATCGATCGATCGCGGTCTCTATAAAGACTAAATTTCCTACCCCATATATACTCGTATATATATATATATATATATATATATATATATATATATATATATATATATATATATATATTTATATATATATATATATATATATATATATATATATATATATATATATATATATATATATAAATATATACAGGGTGGCCCAAATGAGACCTAGTGATCTTAAACACGTGTAACTCTTGTAATAACGGTTTTTTTTAAATGATTTATTTTAATATGTTAAATACATTTTATGGAAATTTAACGTGACTATGTGTGAAATATGACATCAGACAAATAACTCCCATTTTGCTCGATACAGGCATTGGCTCTTTTTGGCGCATTTTGCATTACGCGGCGTAATGTTTCTGGTTGCAGGCGCCGTATTTCGTCTCGAATATTCTGCTTGAGCTGTCCAAGTGTCTGTGGTTTGTTAACATACACTTTGTCTTTTAAATATCCGCATAAAAAAAAAATCGGGCGCAGTTAAATCTGGTGAACGAGGAGGCCAAGGGAAATCTGAATTTCTTGAAATTATGCGCTCACCAAAAATTTCACCCAGCATGTCAATAGTTTGCCTAGCAGTATGCGCAGTGGCTCCATCTTGTTGAAACCACAAATTAGGATGTTGCTCCACCATTGGCCGTAAAAAGTTGTCGATCATTGTTCTGTAAGAAGCCCCGGAGACCGTTTCTGGCGTTTCATCCTCATTCTCAAAGAAATATGGGCCGATGATTTTTGTGACCATAACACCGCACCAAACAGTGCATCTGATTGGGTGTGACTGATGCTGATGTATTGCCCTTGGATTTTCGGAGCCCCACAACCTACAGTTTTGTTTATTCAGATAACCACTTAAATGGAAATGCGTTTCATCCGTCATCAAAAGATTATTTAAAAAATCAACGGCGACGAGTTGAGAGAGATGGATCATTTGCAACACTCTGCTGCACAGCTTCCACGTTGTCTTCAGTACGAATATTTCGATGAGCACCTCTTCCTGGACGGTCGGCAACTGAACCCACTTCCCCAAAACGGCGAAGTAAAGCTGTAATCATGGAAGATGTGGGCGCTGATCTTACGTTAAAAAAACGGCGATAATTTCGCTGCGTCAGAACAATTGATCGTTCAGAAGAATAATAAAATTCGATCATTTGAATGCGTTGTTGTGGACTGTACGTATTCATTTTAAATTTCCGAGAGTTCAGTTATAATCTGCAAAAAGAAATTATGTTAAAAAATAAAAAAGTTATTTGTGTTTCACATCAGCTGGTCTTATTTGGGCCACCTTGTATATATAAATATACTCTACTATATACATATATATATATATATATATATATATATATATATATATATATATATATATATATATATATATATAAATATACACTACTATATTCATATATATAACTATATATATATATATATATATATATATATATATATATATATATATATATATATATATATATATATACATATATATATATATATATATATATATATATATATATAAATATATGTGAATAATGAATATATAACTATTTATTTGACCAGTATTTCTGAGTATCATGCCAAAAGAATTTAGTGTTAGTCGACAATCTACTAATGCCAGGAGGCAAGCTGCTGCCAGAGTTGAAGAAAGTGAAGTAAAGAGCACGCAGCGAACACAAGATGATCGAGAATGCAGTGCGCTGTCATTTTCTCGTAACGAGAAGCAAGGAACACTGATAATCGAGCACGTATAAATTTCAATCATGATGCATTCGATTATGATAGTCAAGTGGATTATAGTTCACACAAATCAGTGACCGTTGGTTCAATGAACAAAATTTCTGAACTTTGCCAGGCACTCAAATTCAGCACTCAAACACCAGGTTTGGGCTGTGCAAATGGGAAAGTCAAATTGCCGGCATTGAATTGTCCACTAGAACAATTGCATTCCTTGGTTTCTGGAACGTCACCAGAATCAACGGATTTCTTGAAGAATATTCAGGCGTACAATTCATGTTTTCAAATGACTTCGTTTGGTGCAATAAATATTATCAGAGATAATTGCATGCCAAGATTTAAGGTAATCGAAGAAATAAACAACCATTGCAGTGTTTACAAAAATTTTAACTTGACATCTTTTGATATCAAGGTTCAAGGTCAAGTTTACCACAGAATCGGATCGTTATTGCCATTTGCACATAGTTCTCATCAGTTTTTAAAAATTTATTTTCTTGGAAATTCCAGTGATGAAATTGATCAACGGTGTTCTATTTCTCCGAACCTACGAAGAGAAATAATTGCTCCCTTACAAGATTATTTTCATCAGCACAATGAATTGGTGACTCTGTTTAAGACGGCATTGTACACAATGCCTTCGGATAATCATAGAATTATCATAAGAGGTGGCAAAACGCCCGCTGGACAGCACACCAGAAGATACAATGTACCAGCAGTAGACGAATGTGGTAATCGTTGTAGAAGAATTTAATGCACACGATATCGTCCTTCATCGTAGAAAAGATCAACTTTAACGTGCTCCGAAGTTCATCGCTCTTATGTTGTCTTGCAATATCCGATTTTGTTTTCACAAGGCGAAGACGGCTATCAAACGAACATTAAGTTTGTCAATCAGTCAACTTAGTCAATTAAATTTATTCTCATAAATAGGTAAAACAATTTTTACAAAAGTTTGAAATTCAATTACAGTTGTAGAAATTCCAAAAAAAAAAAAACGGTCAGCGCAATGATTTATTATGCGTACAAATTTATGATTCGTCAAAATCAAGACAATCATATTCTGAAATGGCAAAGAAAAATTCACCATATGTATGCGAAAATCGAGACTGAACGTGTTTGCAATACATTAGGTTCCATCAGAAAAGGCCACGCACTGAAGAGTACATACATCTACGTGATGCCATTCAAAATGATGGCAACCAGCGTGTAAATCCAAATGGCATTGGCCAATTGATGATATTGCCGTCTTTCTACACTGGTAGCCCGCGTAATATGCATGAATATGCACAGGATGCGAAGGTATATGTTCGTTCTTATGGCCGAATAGACTTGTTTTTCACTTTGATCTGTAATCCACAATGGAGTGAGCTTCGGAAATACTAATTGCTAGGGCAATCGCCAACAGATCGTCAGGTCCTAAGACACGTGTGTCTAAACAAAATCTGGAATCCTTAATGGTTTCATAGCGAAGCGCAATGCTGGATGTATTCTGTCGAATGGCAGAGAAGAGGACTCCCTCACGTACAAATATTGATATGGTTGGTTGACAAAATAAGACCGGATCTAATTGATGACATCATATCTTCGGAAATTCCAGATGAAACCACCGATCCAGAATTCTTTGAATTGGTCACAAAGAACATGGTCGATGGTCCGTAAGGTCACCATGCATGATTGATGGCACATGTTCGAAATGATATCCCAGAGCATTGTTTTCATATACAGTTGGAGGCTATGACAGATAATATTCCAGTTAAATAAGTAGATTGGATTTTAAGAATATCTCATATTATTGTCAAATAGTATTTCTTAAACCTAAAAATTAGTTATCAGTGAATTATATTTAATTCCTTTTTGTCGTCTCATGTGATGAATCGAGCCGGTAACGAAATGAATCGTTGACCTTGCTCACGATGACATTGCCTTCATTTGGACTTTTAGTGATACTACTACCCTAGAGACTTGAATTTTGAGAAATATACTCGTATATTCATCGCCGATAAAATTACTCTCCTTGGAATTCTGTAGTAGAGTTATTATCCTAACGAATTTATAGTCGTCTCCGATGAAATTGTCTTTGGTTGGATTTGTTTAGTGGCGGTACTATCCTAACGACTTAAATTTTTGGTAACTTATATTCCTCCCCGATAATATATTGGATTTTCTTAATTTACTGACGCTTACTCGTTGATGTCCGTTGTTTGCAAGAACGAAGAAGAGAAAATAACTTATTCTCAAAGTAGCAGCCTTTTATATATTTATGGTTTCAAAACGTCTTTCCGCTCCAATATGTTTATCTGGAAAGTGCATCGATATTTGTTGTCACCTGGAACGCTCGCATGTTGTTGTTGTGTGCTTTTCTTTAAGTCTCAGTCGTTATTTGTTTATTTGGAACGGAAGACCAGTTATGTGGTGTAATGTGGCGGCTGTAACGACTCACGGTGGCAGTAAATCAATAAAAATATACTAAGACTTAAATTTAATGCTCAAATAAAAATGTTATATATAAAAGAGAATGAAAAATATACAAATCAATGGTTGTGTGTAGAAAAATGTAAATTCTAAAAAAATGTTCGTCATCACAATGTATATTATATGAGAATGTGTATGTATATGTATATATGAGTATATAGATACACGAATATATATATATATATATATATATATATATATATATATATATTTATTTATTTATTTATTTTTTTGTTGAGATGAAATATCTTCAAAATACGCTGTTGCCCCCACAAGTGTGGAACTTTAACCCACTGAAAAACATCTCGAATTACTTCAGCTTTAGAATTTCCCTGCGGCCAGACCGTTAGGTAATACATCGCAGGGCTAGCTTAGCCTATTGGCTAGAAAATCTCAAGGGGTTTATACTACATTCATGGATCTAGTCTCGCTGCTTCGTAACCGTTCCATTCTTCTTAGTTCTTGTAGAACCCGAGCGGTTAACTCCTTCACAATTTGCCAAATCTGCCTTGATTGCAGCATGTGCGGCACCATGTTTTCTGGTGTTACTCTGTCTCCTGTTTGGTTCTCTAAAAACTTACGTTCTGTATCGAATTTCGAACAGTCGAAGAATATATGCTCTGCATTTTCATTACCACTCCCACAAAAAAAAACAGATTTCTGCGTCATCATGTCCATACTTGTACAGATACTCTCTAAAACAGCCATGTCCACTCAAGAACTGCGTCATATAGAAATCAACATCTCCGTGTTCTCTTTCAACCCAAGTCTGCACATTTTTGATGAGTCTGTGCGTCCATTGTCCTTTGGTCGCTGTATCCCAGCATTCTTGCCATACATTAAAGCTCTTCTGCCTTTCTTCTTTTCGGTCTTCTGCTATTAAAGGCCTGCCCATTTTTTTGCTCTTGTCATATACTATCTTAAACTGAAGAGCCATCATGTCTGGTAGCATTATGCTAGATATGACTCCAACAGCATCGTGAGACACTGTGCGAAATGCACTAGCAACTTTAATAGCACTTAGTCTGAATAATGATTTTGCAATCTTGGCGTATGTTTTCTGCTTTAATGCTTGTCCCCATACAGGTGCCGCACACATTACTATGGATTGGGTAACTTTGGCCAGAAGTAACCTTCTGCTTTGATTTGGGCCGCCTATATTGGCCATCATTCGAGATAGGGCCGTGTTTACTCGCGCAGCTTTTTGACAGGCCTGCTGAATGTTTATTTTATAGAAAAGTCTCGCGTCTATCATCACTCCTAAGTATTTTAACGATGGCTGTGTTCTGATGTTGTACCCGTCTATATTTAGTGTAATGGCTTCAAATTTTTTCCTGCGTCTAATTAAGACTGCTTCATTTTTTGGCCTGCCAGTTGGAGTTTCGATGACGTTAGCCAGTTTTTTATTCTTTGTGATGTACTTCTACAAACGCTCTCAATTTGGCATATTTCTTTTGCCACTATTATTACTGAAATATATATATATATATATATATATATATATATATATATATATATATATATATATATATATATATATATATATATATTTTTTTTTTTTTTTTTTTTTGTGTATTGGAGGTGGAAATCTGCAACCAGACACTGGACGACGCGCCAGTAGTGTGGGGCTCTTACCCACTAAAACCACCCCCACGGACGCCTCCCTGACGGTACATAACCGCTAAGCAATACTTCATTCGGGGAGGGGAATGGCCAAAGGACCCCTCCTATGGATTCCCTGAACGTCGTCGCCACTCCAAGTGGCGGAGGTCTCGCATTATTTCTGCCGAAGCGTCACAGACCACTTCCCATTTCTTGGGGCACTCGAACATATGGTGCACGATATTGTCAGGGGTCACGGGCTCTCCGCAAACTCTCTGAAGCACCGCTCTGGCACCGCTGTACCGCGGGCATGCGAAAAGGACATGCTCCGCGTCCTGTGGCTCCGTGCCTCCACAGTTTCCACAACAGGGGGATTCATCTAGCCGGAATCTGTGCAAATATGCGCGGAAACCTCCGTGCCCGGTCAGCATTTGTGTGACGTGGTAGTTCATGTCGCCATGTGACCTGTTCATCCAACGTTGGAGGTCAGGAATCAGTCTCCACGTCCAACGGCCCTTCTCAGACGCATCCCATCGTGCTTGCCACTCCCGTATGGTGCTCTGTCTGGTGGCTACTGCGCGATCTTCCGCACTGGACTCGCGCGTACTTCTGCCGTAGTATAGCCTCCAGGACTCCTTGGCCAGCAGGTCCACAGGGATCATACCAGCAATCACCAGAGCGGCGTCTGTGGACACAGTGCGATGGGCACAGATCGTTCGAAGTGCACTTCTCCTATAGGCTGCCTCTATGGTGCGAACGTATGCCCTGACATTCGCCTTATCAGCCCATATGGGCGCCCCATACAGGATTAGGGATTTTACAACTCCTGATATGAGCTGTCTCTTCCGCTGCCGTGGTCCTCCAAGGTTCGGCATTATCCGGCAAAGCGAAGAGCAGATCCGAGCCGCCTTTTCGCCTACACGCCTCAAGTGTTCCTTGAAAGTTAATCTGGAGTCTATCCAGACGCCTAGGTACTTCAGGTGTGGGATCGTGGTAATGGTGCAGTTTCCAACTCTTATCTCCACGACCTCCTGTACCTTTCGACTCGAAATAAGGATGGCCTCCGTTTTCTGCTCCGCCAGTCTAAGTCCTGCATTCGCCAGCCATCTCCCGACAACGGCCACTGTGCGATTTGCCTCCGCTACTACCTCTTCCAGATGTTTCGCCGCGATCACTAACGCTATGTCGTCCGCATATCCGATGATTTTTACATCATGGGGCACCTGTATGCGGAGAATGCCATCATACATAACATTCCAGAGTAGTGGACCCAATACAGACCCCTGGGAACCCCTCCGGTGACCTTATGCGTTTCCATACCTCGCTCGGACTCGTATAGCAGCATCCTGTCGTTAAAGTAGTCGGCAATCATCCGTCTTAGGTAGACGGGCACTCCAAACTCTGCCAGCGAACTCGCTATGCGCGCCCAGCTCGCCGAGTTAAATGCATTCTTGACATCAAGGGTGACCACAAGGCAATACCTCTTGGAGCCCCCCTTCCATCTTCGTCCTTGTATCGCCCCCTTCGCCATTCGGATGACGTCGTCAATGGCGTCCGCTGTCGATCTTGTTTTCCGGAATCCATATTGGCGTCGCGCCAGTCCTCCAGCCTCCACTAGAGCCTCGTCAATCCGGTTGCAAATAATCCGCTCCAGGACCTTACCTGCCGTATCTAGCATGCATAGGGGACGATAGGCTGATGGGTCTTCCGTTGGCTTATCAGCTTTTGGCATCAGGACCAGCCGCTGCCTTTTCCACCGTTTTGGGAAGACACCTTGTCTAAAACAGGCCTCGTAAAGAGACCTCAGTGCCTCTGGGTGTAGCGCAGCTGCCGTTTTGAGCACGTGGTTGGGTATTCCATCCGGGCCAGGTGCCTTCTGGTCCCCAAATCCTCCAACAGCCCGCATCACCTCGTCAGTGGTCACACTGGGTAATTCTTCGTGTAACTCGAGGGGGAATTGGCCAGGCACGTAGTCCTGTGCTGGGAAGAGCTCTCCCACAATACGTCTGAGTAAGTCGGGGCAGCGTGGGGCTGGTTGCCTATGGCAAGGGAGCTTTTTCATCACAAGCTTATATGCTGTGCCCCATGGGTTTTCTTCAACCTGTGCACATAGTTCGATGAAACTCCTGCGCTTGCTTGACTTTATGGCCTTTTTTAGCCTCCTCTTGGCCTCCTTGTATACCTGGCGTAGCTGCAGACACTCTGGCTTGCCTATTGCCCGCTGGTGTCTTCGTCTTGCGGCATGAGATTCCTTACGCAGGCCAGCGATCTCATCTGTCCACCAGTTGACGGATTTTTGGCATCCGCCATAGGCCCTTCTTGGCATCGCCGCGTCGCATGCACTCTCTAGCTGGCTTGCTAGCTGACTTGCCATTTCGTCCGCACCACCTTCCAACTTCATGTCCTCCAACATGACTTTAAGGGTACCGTCATCGAGTTTATCCGCCCTCCAGCCTCTTAATCTTGGACCTATCTTTGGCCTTCTCCCCGGTAACCTTAGATCGATCGTAATGGCATTGTGATCGCTGTGAGTATATATGGGACTCACAATCCACTTAGCTCCTCTCACCAGTCTGCTGCTCAGGAACGTAAGGTCGATCACGGACCTGGCTCCTCCACTGGCGAATGTCGCCTCTCCCGTGTTCATGAGAACTACGTCAAGTGCCGTGAACGCGTCCATGAGGATATGACCTTTTGGCGTTGTTCGGGCGCAGCCCCATTCATTTGCCCATGCGTTGAAGTCGCCAGCAATCACTACGGGGTGCCTGCCTCGCGCATCCAGGGTAAGTCTGTCCACCACTGACTCGAACTCATTCGTAGTGAGGCTTGGTGGAAGGTAGCAACTGTAGACCGTGGTACCTCCAATGGTCGCTCTGACGTAGCCGTCGCTACTATGTTTGTTGCTCAGTTGTAAGGCTGTGGCTCCACACACCCGCAGTGCGGCTCCGCCAGAATTGTCCTCGGCCCAAACTCCTTGGTGCTTGCGCCGGTATGGCTCGCTAAGCACCGCAACATCAGCCTTTTGTTCCCTTACTGTCTGCTCCAAGAGATCCTGTGCAGCCTCGAAGTGGTTGAGATTGAGCTGGAGCAACCTCATCTCCTACGTCTGGATTTTCCCGCGGCTTGTTTGTAGGAAGGGCATGAGCTGCATCCTGTCGGGTGCTCCACGTCCTTACGACCCTTGGCTGTGCAGAGTGCGCACGCAGGCGTCCTGTCGCACTCACGGGCTCAGTGTCCTTCTCCACCACATCTGTAGCACTTGTGGCGCCAGTCCTCTTTGCTAGTGCACTTCTGTGAGATGTGACCAAACGACATACACTTGTAGCAGCGCACTGGTGTCACCTTCTCACGCACACGGCAAGAAGTCCATCCAACTCTAAGCCTGCCGATTTTTACAAGGGTTGCGGCGACCTGGGGCGGTAAGCTGATGGTCGCCGTCTGCGTTCCCCCATATGCTTTGCGGAGGGATCTGACTGCACCCACGGGAGGTCTCTCTGAGACATTCAGCTGTGTACATAGCGCCTCATGAACATCTTCAACCATGGTAACCTCATCTAGATCCTTTACCTCCACCAGCGTCTCCTGCGTGAGTTTACGCACCTCCGCACTGGATCCTAGGACATTCACCACTGCCTTACTGTACTGCATGGTCTTTGGATCTGCCGCTGCGCTCAGCTCCAGCAGCAATTCACCTTTTGCCGTTTTGCGAATTCGCCGCACGCTCTCTCCCAGTTCAGAGAGCTGCGGATCCGTCTTGAGCTTCCGGAGGATTTCCGCATAATTCGCCATCCCAGTTTCCTTTATCACTATAGCATCTGGGCGCACTTGCCTGGGCTTCAGGTCCTTAGGCTTGGCACGGGCGCGAGTACCGACCGTGATCCACCCCGCTTTTGCCACCTCTGGTTTGTCCGATTTGGGTTTAATCGCCTTGGACTTTGGCTTCGGCCGGCCTACCGCTGTTTCTGTCGTCGCCTTCCGCTCCTCTCCTTTCCGCTTTTTGGTTACCACCAGGCTGTTAGGACTCGCTGGTTCCACCTCCCCCATCTCGCGGGGCCGCTTCGGCGTTGCCACCGTGGCCGCGAAGCTCTTCACCAGGGTAGGAGTTTCCCGTGGTGGCGCACCAACTTGGACCTTCTTGTCCACCAGGTGACTACCCGCCTGAACCTCTTTGTTCAACATTTTGTTGTCAGTCTGGGTCCCCTTACCGACTCGCTCCGATTGTGATGGCTTTTCAATCATCACCACGTCCTGCTCATGATGGATCTGGAGGCAAATGTCCCGGATTTTGGCCGTCTTCCGCTTGATATCCGCGTGGATATTATGCCGTGGCCCCACGAAGGCAATTAAAGCCTCGACGTGCCACTCCAACACCGCCATCTTGCCTTTAGCAACGACTTCGTCTGGGGGATGAAGCGCCATTGCATCGGTTTTCGTAGCCGACGTAGGTCGGAGCTCACTGGGGTCTGCCAGTGAATTTCTCCGCACCACATCCTTCGTCCATTCCGGACTCCTTGGAAGAGCGGATCTCTTACTGAAGGGATCCTTCTCCGCATCATTTTTCTTTCCCTGTTGTGTTTGTATGTTATACATTTTGTTTAATGTGGTCCCCGCTCGTGGCCGCTATCTATGATCGTTGTGCAGTTGCTTTCTTGGTCCCATGGTTATCTATGCCGCAGCAGGGAGGCCATGCAAGGGTTGACGTAAGACCTCATGAGTACTTACGTTCAGTGCCAGACCAGCGTTAATCGGGAATGTGACATCCGAACCTGCACTGCCAACTTAATGGTGACGAGACATAGAGCGCTCCCCGAGACCTGCCATGGTTTTAACGGGACGGGGGCGACAGTGGCATTAAGCTGCCAGCCATTTCTGCAACGTTTCACCCTTGCATACTGAAGTGACAGCATACCACTATCGTCAGCCCGCAGCATCAAAGTCCTCACATTTCCCGGTATATCGTAATTAAGGCCTTACCGGTCTCGGCCTTAATGGGCCGTACTTGCCCTCCACCAAAATTCGCAGCAGTCCTCAAGTCGTGGGGTACCGCTGACCAAGATATGGGGCCCGTCATGGGTCTGCCACTCTTGGGTTTTTCGCAATGCCACGACGATCCGTCGGTGTCCCACATTGGTGCCGCGGCGTCCCACGATGTCCCACGTCGGTCCCTCGTAGATCTGTGTCCCACGTTGCCCAGCCAACCGCCCCATCGGGGTCATCGCTGACTGGTTCGTTACTCACTTCAGCTAGTGTCCAGCGGGTGCTAGCACACCATTGCCCAGGGTCGCCACGTGGAGGCAGTGAGTCTTCTTGAGGGAATTATCTGTAAGGATCGTCCTGGCCACTCCCTGGTGAGTGGCTGTCAGGAGCTTTGCCTTAAGGTTATCCCCCCTGACCCTGATATATATATATATATATATATGTGTGATATATATATATATATATATATATATATATATGTGTGTGTGTGTGTGTGTGTGTGTGTGTGTGTGTGTGTGTGGATATCTTGAGTTACTCTATTGGCATTATTAACACTCAGGCAATGGATTTAAGCATGCATTCTTGTGAATATACAAATGCACACTAACGCACTCAATGCTACTCATTATTATACTCAATTTAGCTTTCTCTTATCTTTTGCACTATGCTAACTTGTACGTTATTACTATGACTTTGAATAAATCAGTTGAATTCAATGTCTCTTCTAAAAGACGTCGTTCTGATTGCTTATTTTAATCCCCCCATCCTACTAAGTTTCGTGCTGGCAGGGAAAAAGATTTCTTATTACAACATTTTTAGACGCCCAACGTGCTATTCGAGCACACGACCCCGAGATAAAGAGTTTCATGCTCTACCGACTTAGCTATCCAGTTTCCTGGCTGCTGGAAAATTCCAATTAGACGTGTCGATTTCTGCATCTGGCTGGTATGCAATGTGCGAAGTGATTCCAAATTGGAGTGGTAGTTCAAATGATGACGTATGCGATCTGATGGTCATTGTCGTACAGGCCTTAAGGTTAGTTAATAATTCACCAAAGCTACTGTTTCCAAAATTTTTATTTTTACCGCGAAGGCGAAGCTTTTGTGCCATGTCGTCAGCGGTGAAATTGAATTGGGAGTATGGGCCTCGCTTTGCCCACTTTGCACCCATGATGTCTTTGAATACAACATAGCGGTTGTCAGAATTAATTGCCCACCTTCTGATGTTCCCATATCTGAGTGCGTTGCAGCTTGTGATGAATAGGGCCGTGTTTACTCGCGCAGTTGATAATAAAGTATTTTTGCTATTTTATTGCCAGGAATGAACTCCGATACCAGCCGATTTCACCAAATAACTTCTTGCATCGCACCCACTAATGATATTAACTCTGCTTCAGGCGAACACAATGCAACCGTTCATTGCCTATGCGTAGACCACGAAACTGCTCCACCCTGCATAACAAACATGTAACCAGACGTTGACCGTCTTTCGTCAAGATCTCCTGTCCAGTCAGGATCGCAAAAACCAGCAAGACCTTCAGATGGTTTCTAATAAACGATGCCTTTGTCAACAGTGCCCTTCAAATACAGCATCACTTGCTTTACTGCAACCCAGTGAGCTTTGGCGGGGTTTGTCAAAAACGACTCAGCAAATTGACTGCAAAGCTGATATCGGGACGAGTATTTTGCGCTGCATACAGAAGACAACCAATTGCTTCCATATATGGAACGATTTCCATTCTTTTTTTTGCGACTTCAGTTTGTGGATACATTTCTGCAGTTAGCTTTTGTGGCATGTCGAGTGGCTTTGCTACAGCCTTACAGTCGTCCATTTTAAAACGTTTCAATACACCGGAAATATATTCAGATTGACCATGTTTGATTAGCTATTTTACCTTATCGCACTGAACTCGCATATCAAGCTCCGATTAAGCTGACCCCATGTCTTTTCGTATCTTTGACGAACTGGCCAGATTTTGTTGTTATTCACTTTATGCTGAAGAACTACTTCACTGTCAGAAAATTTGTTGACATCTGACAATTCGCTATTACTTTTCTTCCCTGAATTTTTATTGTCGTAAACTTCCCTTGCATCACCAATATCGACAAACAAATTGGGATCTGTATGCTTTTGTTTTCTAACAACGTAACATCGCGGCATACAATAAACTTATAATCAGATTTTCGATAAAGTCGGTATGGTTTAGAAACAGTGCAATATCGTACAAATATACAATCCACTAATTTTGCGTCAAGCTTGAAACGTTTCTTTGTCGGTACATAAATCCTCGCAGTACAACCAAACATGCGTAAATGCTTTAAATTCCGTTTTAGATCACACCATATTTCTTCGGAACTTCTATTGTTGCCTCTACACGGAATGCGATTTACCAAGTAGGCACCTTTACCTATATAAATTGCTCATTGCAATTTTCTGTGCCATTATGTGTTCTTAGTACTTTAATTTTACAGCCACTAGTCTAGACTTCGCTCTTGAATTGTTTCAATTTCTCAAATACGACGGATTTGCGCACGATTGGTATAGCAGAAACCTTTCGAGAAAAATCGTCAAATCTTGAACGACTTTTTGCCACAAAAATAACATCGGAATGTTCTATGTCCAATAAATACTGCGCACGTGCCCAAACAGATTTATCAATTGTTCTAGATCTAGTTAGTTTACCCTTACAGCATACAATGTACCCTTTATCAGTTGGGACGCTGTAATTAACTCCAACTGTTGCATTCTGCACCTGCTTCATGCTTTGTTTACAAATATGTGCCAACCTACGATGCCAAAATCTCAGAACTGTCAGTTGTAGTCATTGCTCTTCCAACTGGCACTTTTTCGCAGGCTAGCTTATACAACTCTTTATCCGCATGCGCTGTTGCAATCAATTCGCTCATCGAATCGAAAATCTTACACAGATTGCCTTCGAACACCACGTTTTTGTTTTGCTTTGTTGCCGTACAGACAAAAGATTAGCGCAAAGGCTAGGAACAGACTCCACATTTCGAACATAAGTTACAATTTTCCTTTTGGTAATGTTCAGAACTAGGCTGACATCGCCTACCCTTTTGACAGTCGCTTATTCTTTATTTGCCAAATTCATTTCATTGTGCACTGCCGCTCTCTCCTTCGAAATCAACCGCAGATCATTTGTCAAATGTGACGTTCCGTCTTAGTCTACGTACCACTAAGTTTCATCGCCCTGCGGGTTATAACATGAATTGGCTAACAGCGAATAGGAAACCTTTGCCGTCCTGTTTTTATCGTCATTCGCATTAGCTTATGGCCTTCTTGGCCACAATTCAAACAACGAAATTTTTTTTTTTTAGAATTTCTCTCACACCTTTTTTGTTGGTAATTCTTTGAGTAAAAAGCATTGGCCGTGGAATATTTGCTGCAGTCAAATTTGACTTCTTGTACTCTTTTAACGCTATTGATGGTTAATTTTGGTTTTGAATTCTCTACTGCCATAAATAGTGCTTGATACTCATTGGGCAACCCAACGAGCAATAATGGAGCTACAACTTCGTCATGATTTTGACCTATATTTTGCAGGTTGATTAAAGTCATTATCACCTCGTTCAAGTAGTTCTGTGAGGATTGGAACTGCTACAGTTCCATCTGAACTAGCTTTTTAAAAGCTTTTGTTTGCGAGTCAAATCACTGTATTCATATGCTGCTATTAACGAGTCCCATTCTCTTTGGATTTTTGCTATGTGCCAGAAATTACTCGGCTCCACCATGAGCGTAATCTCCACCAGCGCCCGTTCATCGGCTTCACAACACTTTTCCGAAGAATTGTCAGAGAAATTATTCTCGGTTATTTTCCAGCAACTTTTCAAAACCAAGTAGGACTTGGCATTCCTCCACCATACGTCAAAGTTTTCGTAGTTTTTCAAAGGGAAAGCCGAGAGTTCCGAGAGCCAAATTTAATTAATTTAAAACTTTTTTAATTTTTTCCGATTAGTGAATGAGCCCATATATAACCTGTTGAGCAGCGATGGATACGCGCAGCTTCAATGTAGGATGGCAGCTATTTTTATTCAGTAAAATAAGTTAATGTAATACTATGGAATCATGGAAAGAAGAAAAGTGATAATTAGAATTTGCAGATTTATATTAATTAGAATAATATATGTCAATAAATGTGTATATGTATATGTATGTGTTTATGTATATGTACTCGTATATGTCAGGTCAATACTTTCTTTACGAAGGTAAATTTTTTTAATAATCGAGGAAGTGCAAAATGCTTAAAACTATGTAAACAATAATGAGCTGAAGGACTAGCAATTCAATGACAAGAAGGAATCAAACAAATGTAAAGAGAAGGAGTTCAAAATAGAAAAGGTGAATTGGATAAAGAACAAATAAAGAAATTGGAAGGAGCGATGGGATAAGTAGTTTTATGAGAATTACTTAGTATTGTTGGTAGTGGGAATATTGACATGTACCTATATTCATATGTATGTGTATATGTTTTTTGTTTTTTTTTCTCCGTTGGGAGACGTAAAATCCTCATGGAGACCAGCAAGCTCCTGCCGCGCTGGTACTGTGTAACTCCTTCGAATAGGCCTACGCCACTAAAATCGTCTCCTTTCCACCCACATCCCCTCGGATAATGCTCTCTAGAGCAGGCGTCGAGGTCGGGGTGCTATGCTGCGATAAGCTGCTTCTACTATTCTGCCTGTATGTGTAAATGTATATGTCAATGTATATGTTTATGTATATTTGTATGTATATGTATATTTATATGTGTATGTATAGAAAAATATACTGCAATTAAAAGCAGCTATACGCGCACTAACATGCAGCTGCTCAAAGAGCCATAAAAACCTTTCCCACGTCGCTGACCAAAAATATCTTAGCCTAAGCATGTTTACCTTCTATTATGGAGCAAGTACGTGGATCAACTTTTCACCTTATACCAAAATTATTTAACGCCAGAAATGCAATGTTTCTCAAAGACGTCCAGTGTGCCTTCCAACACACCAAAAGCTCTTCAGCTAATCAAGCAGAAAATAGACCTCCTTGGAATCTCAAAGACACATCATTTGTCCTAGATCTGATTTCGTACTCTAAATCTACCACAAATCCTTAAACCTACTGACAACTTTTTGCAGAAGCAAATACACTAATAAGAACTGGACCCATTTATTTACTATGTGCTCAAAACAAACCAAATACACTACTTTCGCGGTAGTATTCTCTACCGGAATTGTAATATCCACTGGCCCTATTCAAAAACATTGTTCAATCTTCACAGCCGAAATTTTGGCAATAAAAATACCTAGCTTGGCAATGGGACTATGCTCGCTTGCAAAAAGGTAGATTTCTCATATGCTCTGATAGCAAACCTTCAATAGAGGTGATTCGAAGTATAAGCAAAGAGGGCATCCTTGCTTCAGCTATAAGAGAAGCATGCATAACATGCGCTAATAAATTAAAAGACATGTTTGTACCCAGCCATGTTGGGATCGACGGAAACGAATTTGCTGATTCAACCGCTATCAGAGCTGTAAGGCATCCCGAATTATATTACCCTACACGAGAAAATACAGATATGCGTAAACTAATTGAGAAATCCTTATATATACGAAAAATGGAAGAGTGGAACAACTATACTCAAAATTATATATCGTATAATCGAGAAGGGATCAAACAAACCTATTCAGCAACATGCACCTTAAAGCAAAAAAAAATGTTTGTTCGACTTCGGTTGGGATATGCCTCATTTTGACACGAACACTTACTGCGTCGAGAACCAGCGCCAAATTGTCAATATTGCACCAAACACAGATCTTTAATAACTCATTTATTTAACGTATACAGAGCCATTAGAAGGGATGTATTTGGAACGGAAGTCCCTAGTAATCTTTTAAAAAATATGACTCTAGATAGTATAAAATCAATAGAAACCTTTGTAAGATGTATAAATTTCAAAAATTAAATTTAAAATAATAATAGACTAACGTCGCCCGGCAGCCAGTACTCATTATTTATATTTATTGTAATAAATAATTTATTAGAATAAAGTGTAATAATAGTAATAATAAAAATAATAATATACGAGTAGATGATATATATATATATATATATATATATATATATATATATATATATATATTTTTTACGAAATTGACCTCCTGACAATTTACGCTAACTCTCTATACTCGGATTACTACCACTGGATTGTGTAGTAATTAAACAATCACTGGTTGAATTAAAATAAGTAACTTTATTTATTTATTGCTATTTACACACTTAATATTTGGCCTAAATTCTGGTATTTTTCATTCTCTCTTACTTGATATGATTTTTGCCAATTCTGGCTCATTTCGTTGTTATTCTCCTATTTTCTATGCTGTCCATTCTTCGTCTGGTAAAACAACATTAAGCGGACATCGACTACTCCTTATTTCCCTACAGCTTTAGAACAGTGCTTACATTCCACATTGCAAGGACGTCGTGATAATTCATCAGTACTCCCGTGGCTTCCGCTTCTGCGATGTTCTGTTGTGAAATCGTAGCTTTGGAGTCTCTCAATCCATCTCGCTTCAAGATTTTTGAAATGTAATAGCAGCGCAGAACAACGTGATCCACAAGAACCTTTGTCTATACAAGTACTTGTTAAAGTGCTTCCTGCACTGCATAACCGCCAAAAGTTCTCTCTGCGTTACACAGTAATTTCGTTCAGCCTTTGAAAAGATCTTGCTGAAGTAGGCTATTACTCTTTCATGTCCGTCAATAACTTGAGACAGGACACCTCCAATCCCGAAGCCACTTGCATCTGGGTCCTTAAAAAATGTTTCGCCAGGAATTTGATACGCAAGGATCGGGGCTGTACACAATAACTCTTTCAGTATGTTGAATGTCTTCTCCTGTTCGCTTTTCCACTCAAAAGGACAATTCTTCGTCGTTAATTCACACCGACTAGCAGCCACGCCTGCGAAGCTTGGAACAAAGCGTCTGTAATAGGTGCAAATACCCAATAAGCTGCGTAACTCATGCAAACTAGTTGGTATTGGCCACTCCCTTACTGAGTCTATTTTATATGGATCTCTGTGCACTCATTCAGGTGTGACTTTAGTTCCAAGGTACTTGACTTCTCTCTTATATAACGAGCAGTTCTTTGCGCTCAGCTTCAACCCTGAAGCTCCCAGTCGCATCAATACTTCTTCCAAATTCATCAAGTCGTCCTCGAAGTCGTTTCCCATAATGATGATGTCATATAGGTACACCAGACACGTTTTCCAGTGGAGACCCTTTAGCACATGTTCCATTAGGCGTCACCTAAAATTGCCATAGTCCATCACCTTGATTAAATGCTGTCTTTTCCTTGTTTTGTTCATCTACCGCCACTTGGCAATATCCACACTGTAAATACAACGTGTAGAAACAGTTTGAACCAGAAAGTGTGTCAAAGGTATCATCGATGCGAGGTAAGGGATAACTATCTTTTTTCAGTAATTTTCCGACAATCTACACAGAAACGTGTAGAGCTAATACTTCACTAATACCACTGGAGAACCCCAGGGGCCTGTTGATGGCTCAGTGATGTTGTTCTGATGCATTTCCTTCATCAACAGATTCACCTCTTATCTCTTCGCCAGACGAATGGGTTTGGCATCACCAGTTGATTGTGTGTTTCGCCATCTCTGTATTGCCTTCGTTTTTACCCTTTTCAGCAAATACTGACCAATATAGAAAGTGATTCTGATCACATGTATATGTCCATACCTACCACGCCTCCTTCTTGAAAGTGCAACCCCTCTCAAAAGCACAAAATTAGTATACCCTATTTACCTTTTTTAAAGGTAAAGTGTATAAATATCCATATTGGTTTTCCCATGAAATTTCCAGCACACATGGAGAACCTGAAATTTTCTAATAGTGGTGTTAATTAGGAAGCACTGCCGATAGATACTTCAAGACCAGGCACCAAAAATCGTGCAATGGAACTTCTAACAACAACCACATGGGGCAACCAAATTATAAAGTTGTTATATTGTGGTCGATGTCATAAATATGAAGCCATCCGCCAACTTGTATTTGGGTTGAGTGGACATTTTAATATTAATGGAGCTGTTGGCTATTGCTTGTACAACGTAGGAATTTCATTTTTTAATAATATAGGGATGTGTCAGGATAAAGCTTTTGCACTTTGTGTAAAGAGAATGAAGAGGTTTGTATATTGGTAATTAGTTTTTTGACTCCTTATTTCTTATCATAAATTATAGTAGACCTTTCGTTCTAAATAGTGTGGTTTTGGTCCTACAGGGTATTTAGACACTTAATTGCCTAACTCTTTGCATATATTTGTAGGAGTCCACAAGTTTATTGTTACTGTACAGGTCAAAGTATTTCAATGAGTGACGATATAAATCATATTTGGCTGGATATATAAGTTAAGTCTTTTTGAATTAAAAAGTTAAAAAAATATATATTTTTCGACCTAAGCCTTCTTTATTGTTTTACTTCCGCTTATCAACGAACTCACAAACTTAAAATGACTTAACATTAAACCCATATCTGCAAATGTGTTGGTGCACGCGATTCTGAATTTTCCTGTTGACGTCGCTTACCTGCGACTGTTGCACTTTTTGGTGGGAACGCGGTTCAGCGGATTCCAGGCATCAAATTACGTCTGGTTGGTTGCAGGCGCGTGTAGCGGGCATGTAGAATTTGGTGATAAGTATTTTTAATAAGATATGTGTTAACTCCTCCACCCTTAGATTCGAGCATCCTCGCTTGAATATTAAAAGAATGGTATCTGGCTGATCCTGGAAACTTTAGGTGAATTTGTTTTTCCTGCCATGTTAATTGATCCTTGTGAAATTCCTTTTCTAATGTTGGCCGTTTCGTTTTCTATTTGTGTTATGACTTCTATTGCTTGTGGTGTTTTAATGTTGGTCGGTTTTGTGGTTTCTTTACAAGGGATATTCTAAGTATTATGGTTATGATAAGTGCAATTGTTATGATCGCGAAGCTTCCGCTGGTCCATACTTGGATATCGTTTGTTGTTTCGAATGATTTGATGTATTCGGTATTATTCAGATTAAGTTCTTTTAGCATTTGTAGTGATAAGATTTCTGTAAGTTCTGAATTTTTTAAAAATGGTTGTACTATTGCAGGAAGTGCACAGTGGCCGAAAAGGCTCATTTAGCGGCGTTTAATTAATAGCGCTTAGGGAAACTTTTTTTTTGTTTGTGTAATATTTTTTTTTTAGTTGAAAATAGATTAAGCTACAATGCTAAACAAAAAAAATGTTTTTTAAAAATATATTTATATTTTTTTTTTTTTGTGAAAGTTGCAACTTTTTTCATATTTTAGACTTTTTTTATTTTATTCAGGAAAACATCGTAAAGTTAAAATATTTAATGGTCCACATTCCTTTGGGCTGAAAATATATTAAACTTTAATATTAAAAACAGTTTTTTTTTTAAAACATTTATTTATCTATTTTGTTTTTAATTTTTTTTCTGTTGAAATAACTATTTTTGGCCATATGCAATCTTCATATATTTTTGTTGTTTTCATAACAAAAATTTAATTATAATTCCAAAAAAAAAAATAACTGTAGTAATAACAATAGTAATAAAAGTTTTTTATTCCGTTTCGGAACTACTAGATGAATCTAAGGTGCAAATGAAAAAAACTATTCAGAGTCGGAGCTTTCAGAATTAAGGCCGCCAGGTATATCATTGTGTTTTTTCGAGTATTTCGAGGTGCTTTTAGATTTAGATGTAATAAAAGGATCCGACGAAACCAATAGAGCGTGCAGTAAGTCTTCCATTGTGTGCAATCTCGTGTCTTTTCGCGTGTGGTTCAGCCTATAAGTGCGAAAATCTTTATTTCTTGCCTCAAGTGCCTCTTCTGACATCATTCCTATTGGTAGCGAAACTTTTTAAATAATTTCTGCTCCATGTATTAATATTTTATGTACAGATTGAGGCATATAAAACCAAGGGTATTGGGAAACAAATATTTTTGCTGTTTCCCAGGCATATATGCGAAAAGCCTCTACGTTAACTGCATACCCACATGCCATTGTGCGCAATATTATACCAAACCTTTTTATAAGTTCCATTTTTACTCCAGTTACTATAGAGGCCATGGTTGGCTGCTCGAAAAACATTCTGGCGGTATTCCCAGTGTTTGTATTCCCCGAACCCCTCGTTGGAATATCCACCAAAATACCCAACTCTTTTCTTAGTTCAAGTTGAATTTTTCTTTGGTTTGTTCAGCAATTTCTTTATTTTCTCCACGTATTTGCCAAGTTTTTATGGGTATTCCGTAGGCGATATGAATTATACACTCGAAGCACCGTATCCAAGCATGAAGTGTCGACAATCCATATTCGTACAAGTGGTTTTGTGGCTGCCTCAGTTGAACTAAATTTAGATTGTTCATCAATTTTGGTGTCGCACCACAAATTCCACAAGCCAGTGATGGTAACTCCGCTATGGTATTAAACACTTTTCCATCGATCATGGTCAAATGAAATTCGTGTGTTACTTCAAAAGAACTTAATTTTGTCGGCAGAATTTGTGCAATTTCTCTTTTTACATTTTCTATCTCAGCCCTAACTAAATCCGCTGACTCTTTTTCAAAAATTATTTTAATGGGTTTGCAGAACCGAGTTGAAGAAGGCCGGTTATTTTGCCATAGTATTGCGGGTCCTTTTTTAATTTGTAAAGGAACAATACATACAGCAAATAAATGCTCATCAATTGTTCCAGTATCAGAAACACTGAAACGTTGACGGTAAGTAGAGTGCCCACTGCTACCGTCACAGCCCCATTTAAATATTGCTTTTATGCAATCGTTATTATTGCCTACAGTCATGAGATCCTCAAAAGCTGCGTAAAATCCTTGTATTATACGTGTAATAGTATGGTCTACGAGACTTTGCAAGCCAACTTCAGCTGAACGTTCAGTTACGTGTATGTCACTGGGGTAACACTCCCTTTTAGTTTTAGCCAAAATATCGTAGCTTGAATAAATATTAGCGTTTCGTTCTTTGGCACCAGATTGCATTTGTCTGTATGACATTTTTGAGTATCCACCATCAATATAAAGAGCTAAAGCTTCCTCAGGTGTATACGGAATATTAGTTTTTGCTTCAGAGTCTACAGATTTAAGCATTTTTGGAGCTATTGCAGATTCTGAACGTAACTTTGAAACAACCTGTGAAGCGCTTCTTTTTCCAGCCTTGTAGAGACTCACGCTCGTTGCTACCATTAACTCTTCGTTCGGTGTTTCATTGTCAATTTATGCAATTTTTTTTATTTGAGTCTTACTTGTGCACTCTGAAAAAGGTTTCTCATTACGTTGGGCAACGGCTGGATTAGGGAAAATAATGTCTTCATCCAACCACATCTTATTTCGCTTTTCGAACACTGCCAAAACTCTAAGACTTTCTTTCCACTTTTGTACAAGTTGGCTCATAAAATTTCTTAATTGTTTTTGAATTTGTCGGTATTGCTCTTCGCTATATTTCGAGCGATATTAGAAAATACATGATTTTCAACCATTAAAAATTTGTTTGTTGGCACTGGTTCACTATACCATATTAAAAAAAGGGTGCGTTTAGATTCTGCCATTGTAACTAAAAAACGAAAAAAATAAAAAGTTTGCAAAAACTAGCAGCCTATACTTAAACTTGACATAGATAAAAACCCATTTAAACAAACTAAGTAAACAATGAACCCAATCCAGCCCAATCCACCTTACTTTTATTCCACACAAAATTGGATTTCATATCTAAAAACACTTTCACAAACGACATTTTCTTTTTCAACTGTTAAGCACTAAAACATACAATCACAGATCACAAACCAATTTTTTGTTATTTAATACATACCTTTTAATTAAAATAAAATCGCAAATCTTATTAACAAATTAAATATTTAATTTTTTCCTCTCAACAAAATTGCACTTGAAACAAGCTCAAAAACCTGTTGCAAACCTTGCTGAAACATGTGTCAATTTTGAATGCTCACAGCTGTGCGAATATTAAGAACAAAACAAAAAAGAAAACAGAAAAACATCCGTTGCGGTTTAAGTT
This sequence comes from Clusia tigrina, assembly GCA_920105625.2. Lineage (NCBI taxonomy): Eukaryota > Metazoa > Arthropoda > Insecta > Diptera > Clusiidae > Clusia > Clusia tigrina. The sequence goes on from OV050030.1 coordinate 199,087,101, forward strand.
TTCAAAAAAAATAATAAATTTTGCCATATTATGACTTTTAACATTTCGCTGAAGCGCCGCTAGATGGGGTATTTCGGCCACTGTGAAGTGGTTTAATCTGGATTGTCTCGTTGGAGGCGTAGATTGTGTTATTTATTTTTATAGTAGCATTGTGATATTGCAAGATAAAGGTTCCGGTAAAGTTCAGTAGATTGTTGTCTATTGTGACTGCCGTCGGCTATCTCATCGATAGTTGGTAGGTGCTGGTTATTTGATACAGTGCAGTTAGATGGTAAGCTTTTTAGTAAATTAGGTATACATTTTGTATTACTTATTTCTATAATGTTCTTGTTATTACAAACAGACAGTTCGCTAAAAGTTTCACAATTCGTTCTAATGCCGAAAATTTTGTTTTTGCATTTTAAAATTTTATCAAATGATAATTCGTTTGTTATTCTGCCTTTTTTGATAGCTTAATTAATATTTTTTCCCATGACTCTTTTTAGTAACAGGTTAACTAATTATGTTACTTCACTAAATTCTAAAGCTCCGATAATATTAATATAGGGCATTTCTTCTGTATCAAAAATGGATTTTGCTGTATTTATTTCTCCGTTTGACAAAATATAAGTATTAATTATTCCTGCCTTAGCCCATTGTATTGCGTAATCAATATTAAGAAGTTCTTCTTTAATAATATCAATTTTATATTTAATGTTGGTTACAAATTCGTTTTTTATGACTTCATTTGATTTGACAATTTTAAGTATTTCGTTCGTTACATTAGTAATTTCATTAATTCTAGCAATTGAAACTTTATTGATTACCATTTGTTGGTTATTGTTTTTTAATAGATTATTCATTTTATTTTGGACTATTTGAAAATCTTCATGGTCTGGATTACCCGCAATCCATTTCCATGCGTTTTCTATGAAAATAAGCTATCGTTTTGGTATTTCTTTGGACTGTAGTCTATTAAGAAGAGCGCGTATTTGAGAAAGCTGGTGTGATATGAATGGATATATTGCATTCTGGGTGCTAATGTTTTGTTTTACTGTTAGTTCCGTTTCATCCATAAACTTTTGGTAGGGGTCCAAGTCGATTACGTGTATAATTTTGAAATTGCCATTTTGTATTTTTGCTTTTCCAATTTGAAACTCAATTAGTTGAGCGTTAGTAAAATCCAGTATTTGTATTTTTGCGTGGCATAAGGGGAATATGAGTCTGAAAATATGGTAATTTTTATTAGCGGTCTTAATTGCGTATGTTGCTTTTGTGAACTACTTTTTGTGATTCAGTTACTACTGTACTATTTCTATTTTCCTTTACTATCTCTTCTTTAAATTTTCCTGAAAGTTTGGTTCCTAATCTTTTGTTTTGTTTTACGTAAATAATTTGGCCTGGCACATAATCCTTGATTGCCTTTCTTTTTTTGTTGTGTTGTCTTAGGTCAGTTTGCTGTTTTTGTGTCAATTTCTGTATATTGTCCTGTCGTGTTTTCTCGTAGTCTTGTGGACTAAAATCAACGGTTCTCCCGAAAAAAAGATCTACTAGTTTCTTTCCACTAGTAGAGTGAATACTGGGGTTGTATTCGTTTGTCGACCTTTCGAGGAGTTCCTCGAAGTTTCTATCAGTTCCGTCCGCTTTGGGACATCTCATAATTTCTGATAAAGTCGAATGGAATCGCTCTACTTGCCCATTGACTTCCCTTCTGTATGGGGGTGTTGTGAAGACGTTAATCCCTAAATCGTCTTTCATCATGAACATTATGGACGCGGAATTTAGAGCTTTTTCATTATCTATTACGACTGCTTTTGGAATGCCGTAACAAAATAACATGTCTCTTAGGGGCCTTCTTATTTCTTCTATTGACTTTCCAGGGATGATTTTGGTCCGTGCGTATTTTGTGAATTTGTCTAGGCTAGTCAAGACTAATTTCTTGTCAGTCGAATAAATATCCATATGTAACGTGTGGCCAGGATAATTTGGGATAGGAGTTTCATTAAGTTTCGGTTGGTAGGGATGTCTTTCATATTTGTTAAGTTTGCAAGTTACACATTTTTTTGTGATCCTCTGAATTTTATTATTCATACTTGGAAAATAATATGTTTTCAGAATTTGTAATTTATTTTCTTTCGCGTTTCTGTGGGCTCTATTGTGTGTAGTTATTATTATGTCTTCCTGCTGTTGTTCGTTAGTTATGTCTTCTACAAAAAGTTGTGTAAATCTTATTTTGTAATTGTTGAAATGTTGTGCATACGCTTCTTGCAACATTCCCATTACTCTTTCTTGTGTTGTAATACAATTTATTACCGAAGGGTTGAGGTGTCTTTTACAAATGCTTATTAGGTTTTCCTGGTTGTATGAAGGTTCGGTTATAATATGTCGGTGATATTTATATGTTATATATATGTTGATATTTCGTTGATTTTAAAAAAAATTTGGTTTTTAAAGGCATTGATAGGGGTTTCGATGTAAGGAATAAGGTTTTGGGATGAACTTTCGGCACTGTGTTCGGAGGAGTGAGAGAAAAAACTTGTGTATTTGGGGGGCGAGATAGTGAGTCCGCCACTATGTTCATTTTGCCTGGTTTATAATGTAGTGCGTGGTCATATTTTTCTAATATTGCTTTCCACCTCTTCATTTTTGAGTTAGCCTTCTTGTTACTCAGTGCGTAGGTCAGAGGCTGGTGGTCTGTATAGGTTTTTACCTTTCTTGATCCGTAAAGGAAGCTACGTAGAGATGTTAGGGCCCATATGATGGCTAGCATCTCTTTTTCGTTTGTTGCGTACGACTCTTCTGTTTTGTTAAGACTCCTAGATAGAAATGTTATGGGTTTGGAGTCTTGTGAAAGTACGGCTCCTAACGCTTGGTGTGAGGCATCCGTTGTTAATTCGAAACTTTTTTGAAAGTCGGGGTATGAGAGCATTACTTCGTCTGAAATAAGACAACTTTTGGCTTTGTTCCATGCTTCTTTTGCTTGACTATTCATATCGATTGGTTTGGTTTTTGAAAGATTTTTTGGCAAACGTCCGTTCACTCCTCTTAAGAGAGACGTTACTGGTTTAACCAAGTTCGCATAACCCTGTATAAATCTTCGGTAATAGCCTACTATTCCTAAGAAAGATCTTAAATCTATCAATGTTTTTGGTTCGGGGAGTTCTATGATGGCTTGCACTTCTCTGGGATTAGTCTTAAGGCCGTTTTGGGAGACGATGAAACCTAAGAACTCGAATTCCTTTTTTAGGAATTCGCATTTGTCGAGTTGGACTTTAAAGTTGGCATTCTCTAGTGTTTTGAAGACAGCTTGAAGATTTTTGAAGTGTTCGTCTTCAGTTTTGCCAAATATTACGATGTCGTCTATGTAGACGTAGCATCTAACGCCGATATGTTCTCGTAGAACATCGTCAAGGGCGCGTTGGAAGATGGAGGGGACATTTTTCAGCCCAAATGGGACTCTTGTAAACTCAAACTTTCCATTATTAATGGAGAAAGCAGTTTTTTCCCTGTCAGATTCTTTACGTAAGATCTGGTGAAATCAGCTTTTAAGGTCGATAATTGTAAAATACGTATTTTTCCCAAGGTTGTACAGCACTTCGTTAATTTCTGGGATTGGGTACCTGTCTGCTATAGTCACTGAATTAAGTTTCCTGTAATCACTGACCATTCTGTATTTATTATTCGCCTAAGGAATTTTTTTTTGTTACAATCCATACTGGAGAGTTATAGGGGGACTTTGAGTGTTTTATGATATTTTGTTCTAGCAACTCTTGGATTTGTCTTTCGACTTCGTTTTTTAGTGCCATAGGATAAGGATAGGATTTGGAGTAAACCGGAGTTTCTGTTATGGTGCATATTTCACCCTTAACAGTTGTTGTGTAAGTAAGCCTTTTGTCAGGATCGGAAATTAAATGTGGACAATTTTTTATAATGCTGTCAAGTTTATTTGTTTGTTCAATAGAAAGATGTGAAATGCGTAGGTTTTTGTTATTAACATCCTGCGTAGAATGTTGCTTGAGTGGACTTTTAACATAGTCATGAAGCTTTTTTCCGTGTTAATGACGGCTTTAAGCTGTCTTAATGTGTCGTTTCCTATTATCCCATGGAATGTTTGTAAATTAGGTAAAATAAAGAATTATAACTTCTCAGTTTGTGGACCAAAAATGTTTACAAAAGTATGATGGTTGATTAGATGCTACCAGCAATTGAATTAACGGAAAATGGTTTTGTGTTTGGAATTGGATTTCGTATACGCTTTGATTGTAATTTTTATTCGAACCTGTGTCGATTAGAAATTGAGTACGTCTCCACCCCTAGTTTTAAATTCAAAATATGGGAGTGAAGACTCTTTTAGTCTAAAAAATTAATGTCATCAGTTTGCTCTACCTCATCGTAACTCGGGTTATCGATTTCACTGTAAGAATTATCAGATATTTGTTGGTATTCTAACCGAGGGTTTGTATAAAGATTATCGGGATCGGGGCGTATGCCCTCGGCATAAATTTCTTCTTCAGCGGGGGTGTCCGTATTAGTGTGGAAGTTCCTCTGTATTTTAGTTGGGGGATTTACTTGTTGCGATGCTGGGCGCTTGGTGCGTAGTTGTAGTTCTGTGCGTTGGGCCTATTTTGGTAGTTTACTTGTCGCGTTTGAATGGAAGGATCTATTTCTATAGGTACTGGGGGTTTTGGTGGGAGATAAAGTCTATTATTAAATGGCAGTGGCCTATTGTTGAATGGAAATTGATTTCGTGCATTTTGTTGCGAGTAAATTTGTTGTGCATTTTGTTGCGGGGGATATTTTTGTGAAAAATTTGTGAAATTGGGATGTTGTGGTCTCCATTAGGTTTGGGGGTTTGGAGAGATATTATATCTATAGTTCTGGGAAGTGTGTGCCAATTCGGGGAAGAATGTATTTCTTTGAGGTTGCGACGGGGGATGATTTGTTCGTGGTAGCGTGGTTATTACTTTTACTGAAATTATTTGAGTTGTGTGCATAATTCATGCGGTATGTCATATTGTCGAGTTTTAGACACAAGTGTAGTGCTTGTGCAAAGGTTGTCGGTTCGCGAATGCTAAGTCTAGTGCCTTTTCACGATATGAATTAGTCATTGCGCGGAGAGATTCTTCATTATAATCTAGGCAAGCTATCTTGTCTAAAATCAGGGAAAGATGTTGGTACACATGTTGATGTAAGTCGGTTATTGTGGTGTCGCGTTGAGCTAATGTCGTCATTTGGTATTCTAGTGTTCCTATATCTCGTTTATCGGAGTAGTGCATCATTAGGCACTTTTTTATTTTTACCCAGTCGAGAGGGGTTCGATACGACTCTAGAGCGGTATCGGCATCTCCTATAATTTTATGTCTGACTGCGTGCAAGATTGCATAGTATTTTGGTGTACCCTTGAGTCCTTCATAGACAGAAAAAATTCTGTCAACTGATTTCCGCCAGGAATTGAATTCTCCTGGTTGGCCTGAAAACTCACGCAAGCATTTGACTATAGCTGGGATTTTGTCCAATTCGTTTATATTCGTCGCGTTAATTGTGAATGGGTGATCGTCGTCTTCGTTTTCAAAAAATGGATTATTGCTACTAGTTAATGATTCTGTAACTCTTCTTGTGATTTCTCTTATCATTTCCTCATTATTCACTAAAACTTGATTCTGTTGGGGTGTATTACGATGGCTTGGATTATTGGGAGTTAGGTTTCTCTGTAGATTTAGATTACTAAGACGGTTAGCAAGTTCCTCTGTTGCATCCACCATTTTTAATTTAATTAATTTTTTTCTTTTTAAGAAAAATTTATTTTTGTGTAATATAAAAAATATTTAATAATTTATCGATTTCGTGGTTAATTAAAAAAAAAAAAAATTTTTTTTTTCTTTAAACAATTACTTAATTTATTCTTTGCCATTTATTTCTCATTTCTTTATTTTAATTTCACTAAATTTATTTGCTTTATTTTTTGTGTTATTCTTACAAAATTAATTTTTTCTTTGTTACTCTTAGTTTCAATTAATTTATATTCTTCCTATTTTATTATTCAAGAATCGCTATTTCTTTCTTAATATAGTTTCGATTGTTCAACTTACATTATAATTCTAATACTTAATTCTGTCATGGTGACCAGTGTCCTGACAACGAGTGTTGGGCAGTCGGCTGTTCTTCTAGAACTCCTTTTCCTATGATGTTTATCCGCTTACTAAGGGGCCTTTTTCCTGCTACTAAGTTCGTCGTACTTTTGGATTTTCAACGTTTTTTTAGAGTTTTTATTTTTGAGGGACTTTTTAGTTGCGCTTTTCTTTTATTAAAAAAATTCCGCTCACTTTTGTGGCACTTTTTATTTTTCAGTGGCACTTTTTTTAGTATCGGCTTTCTGTTAAAATATCACGCACTTTTTGTAGCACTTTATTTTTTAAAACTCTATCGTTTACTTTTTTACACTGGTCCCTGCTCGGGCGCCAGTTAAGTCTTTTCGAACTAAAAAGTTAAAAAAAGATATATTTTTCGGCCTAAGCCTTCTTAATATTTTTACTTCCGCTTATCAACGAACTCACAAACTTAAAATGACTTAACATTAAACCTATATCTGCAAATGTGTTGGTGCACGCGCTGCTGAATTTTCCTGTTGACGTCGCTTACCTGCGACTGTTGCACTTTTTGGTGGGAATGCGGTTCAGCGGATTCCAGGCATCAAATTACGTCTGGTTGGTTGCTGGCGCGTGTAGCGAGCATGTAGAATTTGGTGATAAGTATTTTCAATAAGATATGTGTTAACTTATATGCTATTTAGATTTTTGTCAATACCTTCATTACTGCAGTAAAGTTGCTTCCACTGCAGTTATGGCTTCAGCTAGTTTGCTTCTTCATCACCTCTTCCATATTTAAATTTTCTGTTGTTTTTATTATATATTTTATTGTTACTGTGCAGGTCAAAGTATTTCAATGAGTAACGCTATAAATCATATTTGGTTGGAGATATATGCTATTTAGATTTTTGTCAATACTTTCATTACTACAGTAATGTTGCTTACACTGCAGTTATGGCTTCAGCCAGTTTGCTTCTTCATCACCTCTTCCATATTTAAATTTTGTGTTGTTTTTATTTTAATAATAATAATATAAGCTATAAAATTCGGTCGATTGATTCTCCGTAACAGAATAATATTGTTATGAAAATTATTTTAGTAACGAATTTATTGACAAGACAAGTTACAACAGTAGTTGCAATTTCGTATGTGTGGTTATGCCACCGTAATAATTTTTCAGAAGAAGAAGAAGAATTATTGAAACATTTTTTGGCAGATCTTATAGCTATTTCCGACACGCCACTTGTCCTCATCCGAGAACTTTCAATGAAAGGCAATTTTTCCCCAAGCATTTTTTATTATGTCTCAGAAATGAACAGCACACCAATTATGAACCCTCCCACGAATCGAACCTGGGCCTACAGCTGTTGTAATCTGTCCATCCAGATAACTAGGCTAAGGCTGCAGGCAGAGTGCCGACTGGCGACCGAACCGAACTTATTGCTGACTGAAAAAAAAAAAACTGGTTCAATACAAATTAGTGCAAATCGGCGCCGAGATGGCAGACTAACAGCCGAACCGAACCGAACTTATTGCTGACTGACTGGACTAAACTATTTTAGAGACTTATTTTTGACCGATTGCCACTGATGTTTGATTGTATGTGTAAATATTTAAGTTGATGCTTTGATGCTATTATAATAATTCTTTCTGTTTTGTTTGACACATATGTATGTGTGTATCTATCATGTAGATCATTATACCATGCTCTTGCTTTTTTGTTTATGATTGGTTTTGTTTACCGTTTGAACGAAATATACATACATATGTATATACAAAACACAAAATGATTTTCCTTCATTCCTCACCAACAACTTCTCCTGCCACTACCATGCTCTTACTGTTGTCAACGCAGTGTATGAATGGTTTTGTTTACAAAAAAAGCACAAATTTCAGTCGGCATTCTGCCATCCCATAAGTTGAAACAAGTCAGCAATAAGTTCGGTTCGGTCTATTAAAATCTGGATGTTGCAATACAAGTGAATTCATTAATTTGAGAGTGTGAGATGCTGTCTGACAGCCTTCTGTCCAATTGAACTTCGTATACTTTTTAAGTAATGAGTTTAATTATCGTGCAATATCTGCAAAATCTGGAATAAAACGTCGATAATAATTGGAAAATGCAACAAATCTTCGCACTTCATCGGCCCTTGTGGATAGTCTCTCAGCAATTTATGCTTAGCTGAATCTGTTTTTACACCGTATCTTGTAATTATAGATATTGTAACGTGATAGCACAGTGAAATGTGATTGCATACTTTTAGGATCCTACCTGGAGATTGAGAATGAGTGCACCACTCTGTGTGTCAATTAGTCAAGACACAATCTATTCGAATAAAAGCTCCTTTCGTTGTAGAGATTGTGGTGTAAAGAATTATCTCGAAAGTAAGAACTTCCTGTATAAAGTTCTAGAAACATCTAAAAACTTCTAGTGTATTGTAGAAGTTTCCACCTTAACCATTCGAAACTATAAAAAGCACAAGACTGTGCAAAGTCGAAGACATTCGAGCAAAGATAGTAACAGTGTGTACATCGAGCATTATAATCGAAGCAGCAGTATTAGCAATTGTTATTTTGCAAAGTGATGAAATTCAATATGAAATAAAGTGAACAATGAATTGTGAAATAAAGTACAGATTGTACTAAAGTAAACTTTAAGCCTAATATTAAACGTGTAAATAGCAATAATTAAATAAAGTTAGTTATTTTAATTTAACCAGCGATTGTTTGAATACTATACGATCCAGTGGTACGAATCCGAGTACAGAGAGTTAGAGTAAATTGTCTAGAGGGCAATTTCGTAACAGAATAAATGGTCAAGAGGGCAATTTCGTAACAATTGGTGTCAAAAGGGGGATTGTGTATCCGTAATAAACAATGGTTAAATTTGAAAAACACGAGATTGGAGCAGCTCAAGAAGGAGCTTGAGCGCTTAAATTTGCAAACACAAAGGCTTAAAGCGGAGCTGCAGGTGCGATTAAGAGCCGCTTTAGAGGAACAGGGTATAGACGTCGATTAGCATGAATTCCAGTGTGAAGCCATCGAAATCTCGGGAAGAAGAAGCACCTCAAATAACTAATACTGGTAACTTCTACATGTGTGCAGTCCTCGGGGCAATACAATCCGTCGAAAAGAGTGTTGCATCCGTCAAAGAAGAAGTCAAAGAACGCTAACAACAAAGCGACAGCAGCGTTTACACCAGAGTGAAACACTACTTATTCAACTAGCAGAACAGAACTCACAGCAGATGAAAGAAATGTCCGAGATGGTAAACAGGAACGTTTGAAAAATTGAGACACTGCAGGAATCGGTCGAAAAATCTGTAGAACAAAAATTCATTGGGAACGAGCAAAAGCAGAAAGATTTTAAGCAACAAATAGAGCAAAGAATTGACCTACTACAGGAAGGTGCATTGCCTGTGCCAGCTTTATCCTCAATAAAACTGAAGCCTCCTACCTATGATGGGACCTCGACATTTAGTGTCTTCAGAATGCAGTTTGAGACTACCGCTAGCACAAATGGTTGGAGTGCTAGCGAAAAATTGGCTGCATTAACAGTTTCGTTGAAAGGTGCTGCCGCTGATGTGCTTCAAACTATCTCAGAAAGTGAGCGAGACTGCTGTGAAAACTTGATCAATGCCGTTCAGCGCAAGTATGGTAGTGAACATCGCAAGCAGATGTACCAAGTAGAGCTACGAACATTTGTGCAAAAGAGTGGTGAGTCTCTATTTACAACAGTTTGCGGCGGAAGCGGAACGGTTGGCTCATCTTGCCTACCCAGGAGAGATTACTGAGGGATGTATGATGGACACCTTCGTATATGGTATTCGCGATACGGAGATAAAGCGTTCTGCGATAACTAATCCGAAAGCTAAATATATGGAGACTGTAGCTAGCGCTTTGTTATCAGAGACAGCAGCATTGGTGTGTCGGTCAGAATACACAGCTCATCAGATAAGAGTCGAGAACGGACAAAGTTTCACGGGCAAATGCTTTACCTGCGGTGATGTCTGACACTTGGCTCGTAATTGTCGTTTGAGATGGAAACGTTATGCAATACACGCTCCGGTAAGATTGCCAAAGCAAGACAAAGTCCGAATTAGGGAATCGGAAAAGATTGTCAAGCCGGGAAATGAACGGACTCCCACAACTGGTGGCCCAAGAATCTTCGTTTCTCAGATGGTGCGGAAAAATAACAGCCCAACTGTCAACAGTGTAATAAGCGGAAAAAAAATCATGGTAACATTGGATATGGGGGCATCACATTCCATAATTAGAAGGGATCTCGTTCGGGAAATCGAGCCGCTTCAGGGAATAAGTTTGCGTACGGCAACTGGAGATGATGCGCCGGTACTGGGAAAAGTTACACGGAAAATCACTATCGGCACCACAACAGTAACGCACGAGTTTATAGTTGCGGATATTGTGGATGAAGTAATCTTAGGTGTGGATTTCATGATTCGGAATGGATTCACGCTAGATTTCAAAAGCCGAGAGCTGAAGTATGCGAACACCGAAATACCGTTATTATTTGGTGAGGATAAGTATAGAGGTGTTAAACAAGCCATTGTATCGCGGCAGTCAAAAATCCCACACAAGTCAGAGGCAGTTATTCGGGCCAAAATGGGCGGAAATGTTGGGAAGCATAAGAGCCGAATCGTACCAGAAAAAGTAGTGAATATTTCAAATACCGCTGAAACCATAGTGCTATGATGAGGTAAGATAAATATATTAACGTGTCTTTTCGCGACTATACAAGCCCCAGGCTTGCCCTCTGTTATTTTATAGAATAGGTTGTAGTCGCTCCTTCAGAGCCCCTTTGGAGTGTTGGAGGTTGACCTGGACAACCTTCAACCCCATTTAAATAGTGGTGGGTCTAGCCTTACGTCAATCAACAACTTTTCGGCTTCAGCTCCCTCCTCCTCCTCCTCTTCCAGATTGGAGGAGCAGCAAATTTTCAGCCTTACAGAAAATCTTTTGAATATGGGTCATCGCACTTGACCACTCTGCACCCCCGGACAATTTCGGAAGAAGTCGAAGCCCGGGAGAGGCACCTTCGGTTCTGCTGTCAGGTTATCCATGACATGGTCCATTACCATTTTCGTCAACCTGGCCTCAATCTCCTTCCACCACTCCAGGTGTTCCCTTCAGCGGTTTGTGTCCATTTTAACTAGTGCTACTTGCAGGTGGTCCTGGACCTATTGCTATAGCACCTCTTTTTATTTCCTATATTGTCCGTTACAACTTTGGCTTTTTTAGGAGCACGGTCAGTTGTGTCCTATGTTGAACGGTTTCTTTTTGTCGCTACGGCTTCAGGAAGTGCCGATTTGTACACCAAGTACTCGCCGACGACCTTCTGAAACCGAACCCTCTCCTCTGTGTCTTTTGCATGATCTGTACCAGCTGCGTCATTTTTGCTAATCCTGCCAAGGATAGCAATGGTCCTCTGATACTGCTTATGCCTAGGTTCCCTAGGTTTAGCGAGTTTATATTGGCCCTTCGCCACAGCAGATCTCTCGGTAGGTTTAGGTATACTGTGTCCCACAGCACCTTCCTTTACCGATGCAACTATTGTTTCCTTGCTTAAAGCCAGGAGTTCGTCCTCAGAGGTCCCAACTCCCTCCAGCCGTCATCTCACCGTTCGTCCTTGTGCATTTCCCTTTCCGTTTCTTTGTCCATTACCATGTTTGTTTTCTCAGTTTTTTCCTGTTCCAGGCGAAATTTTTTTTTGGACACTAATCTCTGTTTCGTACGGTCACCTGTCCTTCTACGAGGGCTGTGCATTACACCAAAGTACTAGCACGGTGACCTAGTCAAAAGAAGGGAAAAAGAAGTCCGTCATGGTAGCGCCCCATACCGCGGCGGCCTGATATCAGAAAGGCTCTGTAGAAATACAGCCGGTATACTCCCTGGCTGCAAACCATCCGATACGCATAGGTCGCATGAAACCCCGGATTAGGGAGTTTTCGCCCCAGCTAGCTTAGCCAACCGCACCCAGAATCCAGATCCAGGTGCCTTTGTTACCACTCATCACCATTTGGGGGTGCTAAACCACACTTTCGTCGTTTCAATCAGTTACGGCACGTACACCTACCGGTGTTAAATGTTAATCCCCCTGAATGTCCGACAACACGATAACCGATATGTACTCGTATATGTATATTTATATTTTTATGTATATGTTCTTGTATATGGTTGTGTATATGTATATGTATATGAATATGGATATGTATATGTACATATATATGAGTAAGTGTTTGCATATGTATATGTATATGTATATCTATCTGAATATTTATGTGTATAAGTATATGAATAAGTATATGTATATGTATATGTCGGCGCATGCATAATGTAGCGCCTTATTATTTTTTTTGCGACTTTATTATTCTTATTAATTTATCTACTTTTTCAATGTATTGTTTATTTGAATAAAAATACCGTTTATGTACTTGGAGGGGCTAACTCACGGTTTCGTCGGTTCAATCAGTTACGGCACGTAAACCTACAGGTGTTGCATAAAACCGAAATTCATGTTCTGTTTTGAGAAGATGCATCTCTCTGCTATTGGAGATGAAGCAGGACATGTAGTGTTGCGGTGTGTTGCCCGAGTTCTGCTATGAAAAGGGGAGCATGAGACGAAATGATTGATTAGAATGAATGGTATGAAACAGATTGTAAATTTCCAGAATATTTTTTTGAGATGAGAAAATTAGGCAGTTCTGATATAGCCGTGAAACAGTGTAGGGAAGCGCTTGGGGACTCGCTGCGTACAATCGTTTCCAGAATAGCATAGAATATTAAGCAGTTACAACGGAATCAGAAATGGGATCTATTGCGCCTCAAGAGTATCCGAATGCACATTGGCGTATACTAATGGAGTCGCAAAATCGAACCATGTTATAATTAATTAAGGTGATTTAAGGTCAGAAGTCAGCCCCACCAGAAGCAAAAACTATTGCATTACCTAGTTCAACCCGGATTGTGTGGGCGCTGTTGCTCTGGCTTGGTGCTCGACAGTCGAATTTTTTAAATTGAGAATGCTCTGTAGGGCAGTGCACTTGTCATGGAACTTAGTTAATCCCTCGAGAGCAGCGCTTCACAGTGGTTGCCTCAAATAAGTTTTATTGGAATTACATGGTCGGAGTTTAAAGAACTATTCGTGCAGCTTTTCGAAAGTGTCGAGACACCAGAAGCAACACTGGTTAATATGCTGAATGGTCATCCAAAAAATAGTGAGTGCCTTTCAATATTGAAGCGTGCTGGTTACTTCGATTATTGCAAGGTGGAATTCAGTGTGTGCTGAGGAAATAGTTGTGTCATTTGTTCTGGCAAATACTGCTAAATTCGAAGGCAGGCTGCAACGGTTGATATTTACATCAAATGCAAAAACAAGAACTGAACTACCGCAAGGATTGATAGCTCTCGCGTTTAGCAAAAAGAAGTAGCACCTTGCCTCAGCAAATTCCACTAACCGGTTAAAACAGTCGCCTTTTGTGAAATCCTACATTTGTGGGAAATTTTGCCATAAAAATGCAGATTGTCGTTTGAAATAGGAAAAATTTAAATCAAAAAGTATGCAGAACATCAACAGCTAGGAACGTAGCACCGGTAATCTGCTTCAAGTGTGGAGTCACTGGGCATATTTCAACAGCGTGCCCAAGGAACAGCAATTTATCTTCAAGTAACAACGAGGAATAGTGAATTCATGTGCGGTAGTTGAGCCGAACCTTATACTGTTTCAGTCTGGTGGTCGTATCCATTTTGTTTCGATTCGGGTGCTGAATGTTCGCTTATAAAAGAAACCAAGAAAACATACTAAGAAATTTATACAGAAAAGGTATAGGAACTACCTCGATATGTAGCATATTGCAAATTTTATCTAACGTTTCAAAAAGTGATCATTCTTTAGAAAGTTTGTTTCATGTAAACTTGGACAATTATCTGAAATACGATGCATAGATTCTGATTTCATTTCTGATTTCATTTGAGAAATTCGATATTTTTAAAACTAAAGCCAAGAATAGTATTTCTGCATCCGAGGTTTACGAATATTTTGTAAATACTGATAGTGACTTAGTTCATTGCGATAAAACCCGATTAGCAGGAATTTTGAATGATTACTCGGAATGTTTTTTATAAGGAATTCAGAGAAGGCAACTTATTACTGGTCAACTAGAAATACTTCTAGCAATTCACAATAAGACAATTTTGTCTCTATTTGCAAGCCGCTTGATTCATAGTCTTCAGAGACCATAACTTTTTGAAAGTTTCTGATACGAAAATTGATTTGACACATTTTCTCGCATTCTAATGCCGGTAGAAATCTACGCAATGTTAAAATTTCGGAAAAAAACGGGCTGAAATTTCAGACAACCGGCTTGTGGCCGAACAGTAAAAAGATTCAGAAATGTTCCCCACTGTATCTCGATTGCGTAACAATGAACTAGCGGAAGATGTGGCAAGAATGTATGCATTGAGGTCGGGAAACCTTTGCTGGAGTATACAAAGAAACAACAAAACAAGGTGTATACCGGTGATTCCGTGGCCTTTTAGGTGGTCTGTAATTAATAATATCCAATAATATGTCATGCACTTGGGTTTGCAGAAAGCACTTGACTAAGCTAATGATTATTATTGTTTTGAAGGTCGAGAACTTCATCCCATACCCAAAGTGAATGTACCATGGCATATTCTCCATATCGACATAACTGGCAGACAGAGTTCCAAAAATGACCTCAAGGAATATGTTTCAAATTTACGGGTTACTGTTAACGTATATACCAAAAATTGAATCAAAGTATCTAAGTCTTCTATATCATTGTTAGGAGTACTTCACGTGTAATGGCTTACCAGGGAAGATGTTTAGCTATCAAGGGGTTTCTCTATTTTGGTTCTTCACAAAAGATACACTTGCAACAGGTGCAAATCGCGCTATCGGGCAAGTCGAGCAAATCTTGGCTATTTTGAAAAATTTCTTTTCAGCATTTGACACTAGTCAAAGCTCATGGCAAGACGCCCTTAATGATATACAATTGGGTCTATATTGTAAGACCCTTTCAGTTACTAAATAGCTAGCTAGCCCATTGGAGTTGCTAATCGGAGAAGAGGCACGGCCATTTGGCCTAATACCAGGTAGTTGAAAACATCGTTGATATTAACCATATTATAGCTTAGGCAGTGGAAAATATCCAGCTAAACGCTACTTATGATAAGTCTAGATTCGATAAAAACAAGGCCAAGATTGTTACACATAAGAAAGGTGATAATGTTTTGCTTCAAAATGAAGAAAAACATCAAACTAAATAATATCCTAATTTTCAGAGGTCCATTTTTGGTGACGGAGATCTTAGAAGGAGACAGGTACATGTAATACATTTATGCCAGCATTTTTTTCAATCCTCGAAACACTTCTGAAATGCTTTTTTTGGTATCGCCTACAGCTCCTGTTTCGATTTTTCTTTTATCTCCCCAATCGTAGCAAAACGCTTTCCTTTCATCGGTGTCTTCAGTTTTGGAAAGAGGAAAAAGTCTGCGGGGGTCAAGTCCGGTGAATAGGGTGGTTGAGGCATGATAACGGTTTTGTTTTGGCCAAAAACAGCTCCTGAGCGATGTCCATGCGACGTTGTTTTTGTTCAAAATTTAGCAATTTTGGAACAATCTTCGCTGCCGCAAGTTTCATGCATAAAACATCCGTAAAAATTGCTTGGCATGAGCCGAACGATATGCCAACATCATCAGCAACCTCTCTGATAGTCATTCGACGATTATCCAATATCATTTTCTTCACTGCGTCAATGTTTTCATCGGTTGTTGACGTGCTCGGGCGACCAGGGCGAGCATCGTCATTGACATCTTCTCGGCCTTCCTTAAGCCGGTTATACCACAATTGAACTAGTGTTAGCTCATAGTAGACTCGCCACAGGCCACAGTCAACATTTCAAATGTCCTTGCGCATTTAATTTAATCCTCTTTTATCCATTTTTTCGAATAGTACAAAATCGAAGAGCACACCAAAACACGACTAACCTTTTTATCTGTCAAACACATATTGACAATCCAAAATGGTATTGCCAACATAAATAACATACATGTGTACCAACATAACAGAAAAAAAATGCGAACATCGAACATACGTAACTTACGAAAAGATGAAAATAAAGGTTATCTTTTGTCACACCTCGTATATATATCGGGTTTTTCAATAAGAGCGCTACAAAAGTTTTTTTTAATAAAACAAAACCGGTTTTAGATATCAATGAAATTATTTATTCCTGTGAAAGTACGTTCGATGCCATTATGTATGGAACTCGATTTCTTTTGCATGGCCACCACGGGTACGCTTGCAGAAGTCCAGACGCTGAACCCAATTTTCAACGGTTTTCAAGCATAAATACGCCGATACTGCTGCAATTTCACGCTCGATATTCGTACGAAGTTCATCAATCGTCGTTGGCTTGTTGTCATAGACCATAGACTTGACGTAGCCGCACAGGAAATAATCTAACGGCGTCAAATCGCACGACCGAAGCGGCCAATCGACTGGGCCATTTCGTGAGCTAACACGTTCACCAAACTTGGTTTGCAGTAAATTGATTGTGACATTCGCTGTGTGGCTTGTGGCGCCGTCCTGTTGGAACCACATGTCCTCCAAATCCAAATTTTCCAATTGGGGCCAAAAATATTCTGTTATCATTGAACGGTAGCGATTCGCATTCACAGTAATGTGCCGGTCTTGATCATCACGGAAGAAGTACGGCCCAATGACGCCGCCGGCCCATAAACCGCACCAAACCGTAATTTTTTCGGGATGCAATGATGACTCATGGAGTACGTGTGGATTGCTGTCTAACCAATAACGCATATTTTGCTTATTGACGAAGCCATTCAGCCAGAAATGAGCCTCATCATAAATTGGACGTAGCGCTCTTAAAGTTGAGGCGACTGACAGCGAATTTCGGTAGTAAATTTTAATAATTTCGACTCGTTGTTGGCTCGTATATCTTTGCATGATGAAATGGCAAACCCTACTGAAGAGAAATGTCGAAAGAGCGGGAAAAAATATGGCGTCGTTTGCTGTCACTATCAATTTACTTTTTCTAGCGTTTCTTTTGAAAAACCCTATATATATGTGTACTCGTATAAGATACAGAGTGAATGTTCGAACGTATATTTAAAAAAAAGGAAATATATAGAGACATACGATGGGAAATTGGGAATTTGCACATATTTACATACTGCAGCAGGCTACATGTAAATATACATAGATATTTTCAGTTTATCGCTTAGGAAATTAGCGTGTGGGGAATTGAAATGTTTTATATTGAATTAGAAGAATATATTAAGCTTACAATTCATATTAGGTAATAACGTTGTCAATTAATTAAAAAATTCCTTGAATGTCTGTATGTATTCATATAAGAACAGGTTGCATAGTGTAGGGAAATCCACTTGTGAATGGATATATACATACCAGGCTAGTAGTAAATTCAAATATATAGAGTAGTTAGATGCAATCAAAAATTGAGTCATGCAATGAACAATTTTTTCACATGAACGGGTTTATCTTTTATACTCGCTCATGTAAGATGGGCAACTAGTTTTGCCCAGAATTGATGAAAACATTTTGATAAAAGAGTTTTATATAAAAGAGTGGAAGAGCTTCCAACTTCCCATGTGCGAGATGACTACGATTTAAGCTTATGAAAAAATTGAGATGGTACCGGCTAAATACAAGAATCTCTATCTGACAAGTAAAAGCTGATAATACTTGAGTTTAATTGCATAACTGACAAAATGGAATGAAAACACTAACGTGTACGTTGTCCGTATAGAAAATCCAACGTGTCTGCCATTATTACATACGTCAGTATGTATATTGTATTATTGTATAAAAAGAAGAAGAGATAATTTTAGCCAAAACCCGAGGTTAGTCCTTAATTTTAGCGAGAAACGGCTACAACAACAATAACAGCCACAACTACCATCGTTCACTTAGCTTCGCCGAATAATCTCCTAGCGCAAAAAATCGTTTTAACCACGAAAAGATCGAGCATTACATAGCCAAGCCGGCTAACTTCGTATCGATTTCTCCAATGAGAAAATATCCACTGTCTCTGACTAAGCGAATATCGGATATTTATTTTGACTTCGGCAGAAGCGCATCTAGTCGCACAAGCTTGCATCATCTTTGTACGTACCGGTCCAGAAAGAAGGGAGGGGTATGCGGAGTTCATCGAGGGACTTCACTCCGACAACGACGGTCGTAAACTGGACCAGCGCGTAGCAGAGGTCGCGGTATTGCATTATGTTTTAGGTATAAAATAGAATTGTGTTATTGTATAGATGTGTGTATATACGCCAATGAGAAAAGAGTCAATAAAAGACCAAATTATAAAAAGGGGAATATATAAAAAAAAAATGATAGAGAAAAAAAAACCCGAAAGAAAACGAAAACAAAGTAAAAAAAAAATAAATTAAAAAAGAGGATAAAAAAATAAAAAAGATCCCAAATAAGGCGATTTTAAGAAAAAATTAAAACACATTATATGTATATACTATGGAGTTAAATCGATGCACATAATTGTTTGCAGTGCAAGAAAAATATTGTAGAGATTTAATGGAAGTTAGTTGCACAAACTCTTTTAGAAAGCGGGGAGGGATGTTGTGAGTTAGAATCAAGCTACCTACGCGTAGTTGACTCACAGCACCGGCTCCTATTAAATTCATTAAGAGAGCACATATTTTTAGGGTGCTAATATTGTAAATGAATAGAATTTATGTATTAATTACTAGTATTTATGTATTAATTATTAATTAATTTCTGTACACTTACAAAAATAGACGGAGCTCGACTGCTCCAATAAAAACACTTGGATTTAAACGTTATAATTTTATTTATTTCATTAATTAATTATTCAAGATTGTTATAAGGCAAAACTATTTTAACCAATCCAGTCCCGTAACACGACTGTCCGCCTGTTCGTATCGTTCCACGCTTTCCGCCATCACCATGTAGCAGCGACACAGTCGTTACGCAGCTCCCTCGTGATGGTTGCAACTGGCCATGGCCTTGAATTCCCACAGTGTTGTATTGCGGCGATACATAAAAATGCTGACGCCGCGGCACGTGGAACGCCCAGACATGGGAACTGCTCAGCTAAGTTAAACAAGGCGGGTTAACACCTCCCCCTTTAAAGGTCAGGATGTAGTTGAGCGTCCTTCTTTGATTCGTTGCAGAAGCTTTGCTTAGCACTGCCAAATTTACCGCAGTGAGTTTTGTACCATTAGTGAGTTTTCTCCAAGTGAGCCATACGAAAATTAGAACTAAGATGAATCCCAGGACTTTAGAAAGGAGGAACCAATCACTTTTTACTTCCAGGGAGTCCAACAGTTTTATGTTTTCTGTCATTATTTGGTGTACAAGACTCAGATTCACTGCCAGACTTCTATTGGCTATATTCGACAGTACAGGAGGTAGAATCAGGATACCTGTGGCACTCCATGGTGCTCCAGTAGGTTTGATTGTTGATACTTATGGTTTCGTTCTCTAACTGGAGAATATAAGATCCAGAAAGATAGTTAGCAGTGTTACCTGACAGTACGCTGCCGTTGGATTTATTGACGAAGATAGTATCTTCCTTGATGACCTCCATCGTTGAATCATTACAGGTGATGTAGCGGCAGCTCGTCTGGCCCCCTTTGAGTAGTTTTGGAAAGCAATCGTCTTCAGATAGTAAATCCAGATCTCCTTGTCTGCAGACCAAAGCAAGTTTTGAGATGTAGACAGTCAATTCTGATTCTATACGTCTGTTTTCTGCTAGTGAGGGCTGTCTTGTGCTTCAGCTCCACCTGCTGCCCATCCTACTGAGTGTCTCGAATGATCAGGTGGTTGTAGCTTGTTTGTGCAACCTGCTGCATCGAAATCAAGTAGAGCAGGAGCTTACCGCTGGTGTAGATCGATGGTTCACTGTATTCGATGGCTTTGATGACATTGCCGGCAAGGTAGGACCTCAATCTCGCTGACGAATTGATTGCCCTCTTCTTTATTGAGCAGGTTACTATTGATGATTCCCGCCTTGGCCATCTGACAGGCACGAACCAGTTCTTAAAAGTCATCTTTAAAAATTCCCAATTTGTTCTGAATTTCTTGGGAAAACTCCTCCAATTTTTCGCGATTCAGGATATGGGTCGTGGCAGCGATAACTCCATTAGTCATCTGTAACAATTCTTTAGTTTTTTGGAATATTTCAGAGTTTATCATGAACTGCTGGTTATTGTTTCTGTCAATACGTTTTCGGAATGCAGAACCTCGCACCAGTTTGACGCGTCGGGTGTGCCGGCGATCCACTTCCATGCGGACCCAATCCAGTTAATGGAGCGTTTGGGCCGGACATTTTGTGGTTTTTTAATATTTGGGATTGGGGCAGGAGTAGCTTAATTTTATTGAAGGCAGACAGGAAGTGATAGTGTGTGGAAATTATTATTAGTGATAGTATATTGTAAGTTAAAATATTTATTTTGGTTTTTATTACTAGTTTGTTTGGTAGCTTTGTTTTTGTTAATTATTAGTTTGTTAGTTTTTTTTAGTTAAAAGTTAATTAGTGAGGAGAGACTTTCTCTTTCCCCCATTTTTTATAATTTTTATTTATTTTTTTAATTTTTCTATGTAGACTAATTTTTGAATTTGCATTGCAATATGGGCGCTCAGTTCAGATGACATTCAGAAGACGTTTTTATTTGTGAATGGCCTACTCATGGCATGAGTGGCTTCACATCAATTAGTCCTCTTGATGGAGTTGAACCATTGTAGATTTTTGCCATTTGGGTTTAACCAATTGGCGTGTCTAATACAAATGTGAATTTGAACTCGGTCCGCCAAGACTCAAGGATCGATGCATGAATTGTTTGGCCGCAGTCTAATTTTACTTTTTTTAAATTTTTTATATCTTTTTTATGAAATTTTTTTCTACTTGGCGTAAGTATTATCGCATTTCTGTTTTCTGCGACCATTTCTTATACAAGTTTTTCGTTGCCTTTAATTTGTTTATTGGTGATGAATACATGGCGATCAAGTTAAAATTTTGAGGAGGTGAGTATTTTGAATTAATTCTGTTATTTGTAACCTCCTGGTCATGTAACAGTAGGGCTTTTATTGGTCTGATCCCTAAAGTTTACCAAATCCTGGTCATTTATTTTGGCTGTTCTATTAAAGAAAACGTCAGAGGGCTTTCTTTTTATCACGCGGAAGTCCGAAAGTGGAACAATCTTCAAAAAATGTGGATAATACTCAAAAATCAGAAATCGCTCGATTGCATGAACTTGAAATATTATGCACTGAACTCAAAAGAGAAATTAATAAGCTTAAAGCTGAAAATATCAAATTTAAATTTGATAATGCAGAAAAACACGAAACTGCAAACGAAAATTCTCAGAAATACGAAACAGATGAAGAAGAATTGGCCAGAGAAACTGAATGGATACTTAAAAGGAATAAACACGTTAAGAAAAGGAAGGCAAATTCATCTCCCGAACATACTCAATAACTTAGTTAACCAGGTGAGTTCCGAACAATCTAAAACAGCTAATGAACCGATCACTAAGAAAGAAAAAAGCCCTTCTTCCGTTATGATCATGGGAGTTGGCGAGTACAAAGAAATGTATAACTTGATAAAGAAAAATATTAGCAACGCATTTTCATTAAAACTATTAAACAATCGAGTTTTTTAAATAAATCTCAATAATAGCGATGACTATAGAGCCAAAACCAAATTGTTGTCAAGTGCATATTTGTGTTGGCAGACTTATGAGAGCAAACAAGATCGTCCCATTAGAGTAATGGCTCAAAAACTGCACCGTTCATGCGACCCGGAATTAATCCTTCTAGATCTTCAAGATCAAGGATTTAAAATAATTAGCGCAACAAACAAATTAAAATGGAAGTCAAATGACCCACTAGATATGTTTCTTTTAACAGTCACTGCAAACGAAGATATTAAAAAATATATAAATATTTTAAACTCTATAGTAGAAATAGAGTCATTAAAACACTTCCACAATGCAAAAACTGTCAGTTATATAATTATGCTAATGTAAATGAAACAAACCGTTCAGTTTGTGAGGTATTCTAAAACTGATCTTTATTTTTCAAAAAGTCTTACAGCTAGCTTAAACATAAATACATTAGAGCACTTAATAATAATAATAGTAACATACATACATAAGTGTTAGTAAATGTGCAGCTGCATTGTTCTCACGAAAAGTGTTAACTATGCATTTCATGCTTTCGTGGGAACAGTGCGCTAACGGAACTGGACAGCTAGACTATTTGGTTCAATAGTCACGTACGTTTGGTTATTTGAGTGGACCATATGTGACTCCACCAAACCCAGATTCAACAGTCCCTGTTGAACTAGGAATTACATTTAGATCTATATTTACTTCACTTTTCTGTTTCTTACATTTGTTTATATAAAAATATAATATTACAATAATAGCTAACACAATTAATAACAATGTTATATTTAGCCCATAAGATACATTTTTATGATATTTTAATTCCTTTATAAATTTAATGTTTTCAACTTGATTAGTTTTAATGTCTTCAAAAGTTATTTGTTTTTCAAATGTTACATTAAGATCATTATTAGGGTAAAAATATTTTTCGTGTTCAATGCTTTTCCAGTTTTGAAATGTTTTATTATTTATTTCAATGCTACAGTTTGAAACATTTATTAGACAATTTTTATTAAACACCATACTTCTGTCGTCACAATTTTGGTTTATTTTTCTATTTATTGCATTCTTTACTAACAATGTTTCATTATCCAACTCTTCAATAATTGTTTTGTTATTCCATCTTAATTTACATTTATGTTGAAGGATGCAATTTGAACTTTCCTGGAGTTCATTCATTATCGTATTATCTTTGTAAGTGTACATTTTATTATTTGCTGTGACAATATATTCGTTTATTTCATCTATTTCTAAAATATTTCTATTTGGTAATGGAGTAATAAGTTTTAAGTCAGTTGAGATATAGTTTCGTGGAATTTTTAGTGCTAGTATAAGTGAATTGTCTTTGTAAGTCATCATTCCTATTCTGATGAGTTTTAATTTGTAAAAATCTATTTTATAATTTTCAATTTCTTGTGGTGTGAGGATTCCCGGATGTACTAGACCGTGTTTGGCAGATGCAATATTATCCTGAATGTGGTTAATTTTGTCTTCAATGAATTTTAATTTCAACATTTGGTCAGTGTATAAGAGTCTCCTAGCAATTTCGTTGTGTCGTTGTTTTACCTCACTTAAAACGTCCTTTACTTTAATCCTGTCTTGTTCCAGTGCTTTTTTTAAAATAGTAATCTTTTCATTAAAGTGTTTATTGATAAAAATTTATTTATTCAGTGTTGTTATGGAATTGTCTCTTCAGTTATATTTAAGTGTTCTAAGATTTCCTGTCTGTCATCGTCATTCATGACACCAAAAAGCCATTTGTAAAGGGTACCTGCAACGTTAATGAGTCCCCTCTTTTTCCTTAGATTTACGTCAGGAGTTATTGACATAACTTTAGCTTTAATTATTCTGATTTCTATTTCCAAGAGGTCTTTATTGTCAACATCAAGATGAGCTAGATTTTTCTGAATTTGGTCAAGAATGTCATAAATTTCATTTGGATTAATTATATGTAATACTATATTGGTATCGTTTACTATTTCTAATTTTTTTTATCTGGATATCTGCATAACCTGCTTCCTTTTGAATGGTATCTACTTGGAGGAATGCGGTAGCGGCCAATAGTAACAGGATTTCCATTGGAATCACCATATTCCCTGAAAGTGAAATCTCTGTATAAAAATTAATTTGAAAATATCTTTCATCATTAGTTGAACTAAAAATAGTCAGTTTGCTCAATACTACTTTATATGAAGTTTGATTTTGTATTGCTTGTTCTGGAACCTTCCCCATTAATTTATGTTTTGATATTT
The DNA here is from genome assembly GCA_920105625.2 of Clusia tigrina. Taxonomy (NCBI): domain Eukaryota; kingdom Metazoa; phylum Arthropoda; class Insecta; order Diptera; family Clusiidae; genus Clusia; species Clusia tigrina. Next base: position 199,111,152 of record OV050030.1, read on the forward strand.
TTGTTTTCTTTTAACCTGTGTTTTGTATTTTTTTTTTGAATTTATTCTGATTAGATTTTATGTAAGTGTCCTCCGTTCTGTAGTTTGAAATTAGTTAGTACTTTGGGTTCGACTTGCCGACTCTATTATTTTTAACAAATCTGTTCTTAAAATTTATATCGGTACTTTTATCTGTATTCCTATTGATATTATTTATTTTCCTTGTTTTATTTTCGTGAATTGTTTTTGAAATTCGTTTAAGTTCGTTTTCTGAAATAACGTTATTTAAAAAGTCTACAGGTTTCATTCTTGTAGTTGAATGAAATGAATTATTATAAAAAGTTACTGCTTTGAATACTTGTTCATGGATATCATCAGAATTATTTGAATCTGCGTTGAAAAATCGGACGTGTTCGTTAAGTGTTCCGTGCAGTCTTTCTACGTCTGCATTACCAGTTTTTAGGTATGGTGTAGTGATGTGAATGTTTATATTGTTATCTTTAAGAAATTGTTTTATTGAATTTGTATCCAGTTCGTTATTTGTTATAAGTAGTTTTGGTTTCCCTTAGTATTCTATTCTAGCTTTCCCTCTATTATTGAAATCCACGTTCTATCTTTTAAAGGATGTGCAGTTGCGTATTTAGTTAGTTTATCTATACTCGTAAGATAAATAACATTTCTTTTAGGAAACCAAATATCGAAATGAACTATGTCGTCATGCTTTTCAGGAGTTTCTGTAACATTAAGATTATTCTTAATCGGGCTTCTGTCGAATTTCGCCAAATTGCACGTTTCACAATTATTAATATATTTTTGAAAATACTACTATCATTCCTTTTTTGGTATATTTTCTCGCATTAATTTTAACTTGTCACTTTGTGGTTTAACTTTAGAGTGTGCCTTATTTTTTTTTTAAACAGTATCTTTGAGCGACATGACTCAATGTTCGAATCCTCGAGAATCAACTGATTTTTAAAGAGGTTAATTGGCTTTTCCGTAACTGGAATGAAATAAGTACTGTCAGTTTCTGCACTGTGCACAGTCTCAATATCCTCTTCGAATAATTCCTTTAGATTTATTAACACGTCTTGGGTTTCTGATTCTTCGTAAACGATTCTACTCAGTCCGTCTGCTATTACATTTTCTTTACCTTTTATGTATTTTATATTAAAGTCAAAATCGTTAAGCTTAATTTTCCATCGCTGTAACTTAGAGTTGGGTTCTTTTAAATTATTTAACCATACAAGTGGGCGATGGTCTGTTTTTATTGTGAATTTACGGCGGAAAAGATATGGGCGAAAATTTTTCGTTGCCCAAACTATAGCCAAGAGTTCCTTCTCTATGGTACTATAGTTCTTTTCATGACCATTAAGTGAGCGGCTTGCATAGCATATTACTTTATTACCCTGCATGAGAACTGCTCCTAATGCAAAATTACTTGCATCAGTGATAAGTGTGAATGTTTTAGTAAAATAGGGGTGAATTAGTATAGGGTCTGCTTTAATCAATTTCTTTAATTTTTTTTCTTTTTGTAATCTTGATCCTTTATATTTATTTTAGCTTTTTTCTTTAAAAATTTAACTAGGTGATAGGCAATTTTAGAGTAATGTTTTATAAACCGTCTGTAGTAACCCGTTATTCCAAGAAAAGATTTTATTTCTTTTTGAGTTTTTGGTAGACGTATTTTGTTAATTGCTTTGATTCCGTCTGTCGTAATGACGTGACCTAAAAATTCTGTTTCTTTGGCCAGAAAGGTACATTTTTCTAATTGAATTTTGAGATTGGCGTTGTTTAAACAGTTTAATACTTTATTTAAGGATTCTAAGTGTTCTTCTAAACTAGTAGAAAAAACCAGAATGTCATCTAAATAAACTATACAAATTTTGTTCAAATGCTCTTTTAAGACATTATTCATAAGCCTTTCAAATGTGGCCGGCGCATTTCGTAATCCGAATGGCATACGAAGGAATTCGTAGTGCCCATTAGCAGTTGAGAAAGCTTCCTTATGAATGTCATCGGGATGCATTTCAATTTGGTGGTAGCCTTTTACCAAATCCAAAGAAGTAAAATATTGGCATCTACCCAATTTTTCAAATATATCATTTATATTTGGCTTTGGAAACCGATCTTCAATTGTTATACTGTTTAATTTTCCGTAATTTATAACAATACGCCATTTTTGTTTATTTGAAGTGTTTAATTTTTTTGGAACTATCCAAATAGGGCTATTATATGGACTATTTGATGCTCATATAATATTTTGTGCTAACATTTCTTCTATTTGTTTATTAACTTCTTCTTTATGGATTTCTGGGTACCTATATAATTTAGAGTAGATTGGAAAATCGTTTTTTGTAACGATTTTGTGCTTTGTTTCATTTGTAAATGTTAAATTGTCTGAATCATTATAAAATATTCTTCTGTGTCTATTTATAAAAGCTTTTAAAATTTTTTTCTCATGCTCGCTAAGGTGGTCTGTTCGAATGAAGTCATCTTGAACATTATGATTTATTACTTCCTTATTGATAATTTCTATAGTGTTTTCTTTATAGACCATTTCATCATATATTTCTTCTTCTTCCGAAAAATATAGTGTTAGGCAGGCGTTAGTGGTTATTAGTTGTCTATTAGGGTAGTATATTATACAATTAAGGTCTTTAAGGATATTGTTTCCTATCAGGCCATCATAGACTTTACTAAAGTGCCACTCTACAAATTCACTGTTGTAATTTTCTAAATTAAAAATTGGAAATTTACAAAGATTCTCTATTGGGTGCGTATTCCCTAATGCAGCGATTGAAGCCGTTATTTTGTGCTTCCATTTTGGGTAACAGACATCCTTATTAATGATACTAAACTGTGCTGCAATATCAATTAAAAATTATAGTGTTCGAATATGATTTTCAATTTTTATATAGGTAGTTCCTGTTTGAATGAAAATTTGCTTTTGTTATATCCATTGGCGTGACATCAAAATTTCGATTTGATTGTCTAGTTTGGTTCGAAAATCGTGTAGGGTCTGATGTGTTTCTTTAGTTTGAAAGTCTCGTACGGTCCGATGTGTCTCTTTGGTTTAACCCTCGATTAGGTGTGTTATTATATCCTAAATTGCTATTATAGTGTCCATTGTTTGGGGTAGTGTTGGGTAAATTAGGCGTACTTGCATTATAATTACGATTGAAATTTCCGTTCGACCTAGTATTCTTATTTGTATTATTTCTAAAATGTCCGCTAAAATGATTTTCTCTGTAGTTATTGAAAGTATTGTTATTATAACCTTCAGTTTTTAAGGTATGGTTGTCGTTGTTGTAGTGATTATTCTGATTAATACTCCTATATGTATTGTTCCTAAAATTGTCACTAAAATTATTTCTCTTATAAGTCTTCGAAGTAATATAACTGTTTACCACTGGGCCGTATAAAGTATACGATTGATGGCGTGCTTCCAAAATTATTTTGGACGCATCGTCCAATGAATCTGGGTTTCTAGCAAAAATCATAGTTTTTGTTGGTTCCGGTAAGTGATCCCTAAAAATGTTTAAGGCGATCCTATTTATTTCTGTTGTAGAGTATAGTCCGTCTAGGTGAGTCGATTGTCGGTTTATTAACCTGTTTGTAATTCCGTTTATTTTGAAATAATAGTTTTCTATGGTTCCCTCGAGTCTTGTTGTTCTAAGTCTGTCCATTAATTCGTTGCTACTAGCTTTTTCGCCAAAGTGTTTTACTAAAATATCTTTAAGTTGTGGCCAATCCTCTACAGATTCATGCCTGTGTATAGCCTGTCTTGTCCGTCCGACACATTTATTTTTCATGTAAGAAAAAATAATTTTTTTATTGTTCGCATCGAAATCTGCGATTGTAGGTAGGAGTGCTTCCATTTGCACTTAAAGTCTGTCAGTTGAATGGTGTCTGTTCCGTCAAAGTCGTGAATATTTTTTATGCAATTTAACGCGATGTTAAATATACTTATGGTAGTCGCATCCATTTTTGTTTGTTTTTTTTCCTATATAATTTACAAATTACTTTTCTTATTTCAGATACAGATATATTTTCTATAAAAGACGCCCTTATACTTTTAAATTAACTAATAACATTAAAATTTAATTATTATTTACTCCAGAGCTCACCGCACTTATCTTCAGGAGTAGAGTTGGGTTGTTCAATTTTCAAGTTGATCCTGTTGCAACTATCTTCTTTCACTGCTTTGTAGTATTTTGCTGCTACGAGTATGTTGGTTTGTCGTTAGTGTTTTTGTTTTAAGTCACAAAAAAAAATTATTTTTCCGTGAACACAATTGATTTATCACTCCACTTTATGGTGGATTATTATTATATAATGTTAACTTTTAAAAATTTTCTTTAATAGTCTTTATTTGATTAATTTGATTACTTTTAATTTTATAGATTTGTTGTTCTGAGTTCTAAAAAAATTTCTTAAAGTCTCCAACTATTTTAATTTTTCTTATAAAGTTTGTAATCTTTCCACCAGTTTGTAATTTGACTTTTCCTTCTTAAACTTTTCCAAAGTCACTCTTGTAATATTTTCACTGGTTAGAATTTGACCTTTTTATTCTTAAGCTTTGCCAAAGTCACTCTTTTACTCTAGGGTTGCTTTTTGTTTTCCTCGTCGCCAATTATGCTAATTTAAATGAAACAAACCGTTCAGTTTGTGAGGTATTCTAAAACTGATCTTTATTTTTCAAAGAGTCTTACAGCTGGTTTATACATAAACACATTAGAGCACTTAATAATAATAATAGTAACATACATACATAAGTGTCAGTAAATGTGCAGCTGCATTGTTCTCACGAAAAGTGTTAACTATGCATTTTATGCTTTCGTGGGAACAGTGCGCTAACGGAAACGGACAGCTAGACTATTTGGTGCAATAGTCACGTACGTTTGGTTATTTGAGTGGACCATATGTGACTATATGGTCACACAAAAAATTATTTTGGCAAAGAAGCACGGTTCGTTAAATGCACAGAAAAGTACAGTACTTCATCCTGTAATAAACCAGACAACCAGCAACCAAAATGTTGTAACTGTGGTGAAGCACATCCAGCAAACTATAGAGGTTGTATGGTACCGAAAGAACGACAAAAACTACGTAACGGAACCACCCAACAGAAAAAACCTCCTCAGCCAGGTACAGTAAACCCACCTGCAATGCAAACTACGCAGACCAATGTAAACGAAAAGAATGAGCAAAGCCTAAGTTACGCTCAAGTAGCGAGAAACGAGAATGCCACAAAGTATAATTCTGTAGAAGAAATATTGTTTCAAATTTTAAAACTGTAGCAGATTTCCCAAGAAGTAAAAACACGCGGAGAGTACTTAACTCATTGACAGTATATTAAAAACTTAATCTAACGTAGCAAAAAGAAATGTTAAAGAGTAGATCGTGATATTCGTGTTGCCAACTTATATAAATACTACTACTATTTCAACACTCCGTCTCAATACGAATATCCTCTACAAACTATATACAACAATATAATTTCAATTCACAAAATTCATTTTTAGACCCATCATTTCAGTTAGTTTACAATGTTTATCTTTAGATAGGTTTTTCGTCAAAATATCAGCCACCATTTGATTAGTTGAGACATACTCAAATTCAACATTTTTGTTTTTAGCAACTTCACGTACATAATGCTATTTTAAATCTATGTGTTTTGTTCTTGAATGATATACATGATTTTTAACAAGAGCTTGAGAAGTTAAATTATCGCCTTTTATTGTCATAGCTATGTCTCTTCATGGAATCCAAGCTCTGTTAAGAATCGCTTTAAATAAACAACTTCTTCAGCGCTCGTACACAATGCCACGTACTCTGCTTCTGTTGTACTCAACGATATAGTACTCTGTTTTTTTGATTCCCATGCCACGGATCCGCCACTCATCATGAAAACATAGCCAGAATATGCCTTCCTATCTTTCGTATCACCAGCCCAATCTGCATCCGCGTAGCCATATATTCCCTCACTGCTGGGGCGATACTACCTGCTAAGTTTTCGATAAATACCTAATAACGTGTTTGACGCCAGTCTGATGCTGGGTTGTTGGATTTGAATTACCCTGTGCCAATTTGCTAACATAGTGCAGTATGTCAGGTCTCGTGCAGATCGCTAAATACATTAGTCCTCCAATCATTGATTGATAAAATATTCGGTTATGATTGAACGGTAGCGATTCGCATTCACAGTAATGTGCCGGTCTTGATCATCACGGAAGAAGTACGGCCCAATGACGCCGCCGGCCCATAAACCGCACCAAACCGTAATTTTTTCGGGATGCAATGATGACTCATGGAGTACGTGTGGATTGCTGTCTAACCAATAACGCATATTTTGCTTATTGACGAAGCCATTCAGCCAGAAATGAGCCTCATCATAAATTGGACGTAGCGCTCTTAAAGTTGAGGCGACTGACAGCGAATTTCGGTAGTAAATTTTAATAATTTCGACTCGTTGTTGGCTCGTATATCTTTGCATGATGAAATGGCAAACCTTATTGAAGAGAAACGTCGAAAGAGCGGGAAAAAATATGGCGTCGTTTGCTGTCACTATCAATTTACTTTTGTAGCGTTTCTTTTGAAAAACCCTTTATATATATACTCGTATATATATATATATATATATATATATATATATACGAGTATATATATATATATATATATATATATATATATATATATATATATATATATGTGTCGAACGATGTTCCGACATCGATTTTTTGCGGTCACCCTAATATATATATACGAGGGCGAATTCATATTGAAGCTACCTTAGTAGGAAAAAAACATTTTTTTTTCAAAAACCATTTATTTCTCAACATAGTCTCCTTTTACTTCGACACACTTAGTAAGACGATATTCCAACTTTTTTATACCATCTGAATAATACGATTTCGGGAACCCCTCAAAATACGCGTTAGTTTCGGTAATCACTTCTTCGTTTGAGATGAATCTTTTTCCTGCGAGCCATTTTTTCAAGTTTGGAAACTGGAAAAAGTCACTAGGAGCTAAATCTGGACTATAAGGTGGATGATTAACCAATTCGAAGTGCATTTCACGTAATTTTAGCATCGTATCTAATGCTGTGTGAACCGGTGCGTTGTCTTGAAGAAAGAGCATTTTTTTCTTCTTTAAATGTGGTCGTTTTTCCTTGATTGCATTATTTTAATTATTATTTCAATAATGCACGATAATACTTTCCTGTGATTGGATAATCTTTCAAGATAATCGATGAGCAATATTCCGCGTACATCCCAAAATATAGTGGCCATAACCTTGCCAGCCCATTTCACTACCTTCGCCTTTTTCGGAGCACTTCCACCAGCTTCCACCCATTGTTTCGATTGATTTTTGGTTTCAGGTGTGTCTTGGTGGACCCACGTTTCATCAACAGTTATTAATTGACGCCAAAAATCAACAGGATTACGCTTTATCATGTCCAAACACCGCTGGGAAGTGGTCTGTTGAACTCGTTTTTGTTCTACACTGAGCAAAAGCGGCCCCCATCTTGCCGATAGCTTTTTCATATGCAAATGTTCATGCAAAATGTTGAACACACGTTCATATGATATGTTTACCATTTCAACAATCTCACGCAACTTGACTCGGCGATCATTCATAACGATATCGAGGATTTTCTTGATATTTTCTTCAGTAACCACCTCTTTTGGCCTTCCTGTTGATGGTATTGTTGCAGTGCTTGTTCGGCCGCGTTTAAATTCAGCAATCCAATATTTTAGCATGTAATCTGACGGAGCAGACTCACCGTAATGTTTATCGAGCTTTTCGTTTGTCTCTTTCGCCGTTTTCCCTTTCAAATAATAGTGATTATCACTGCACGAAATTTGCTTTCTCCATTTTTCAAGAAACACAAAAGTTGTTTACTTCAAACGACTACAACAAATAAACTAATCGATGAATTTGGGTGAAATTTTAACAGCTGACGTTTGACAGATCGCTGTATATTTATATGTTTATGTATTTGTACTTATATATGGCTGTGTATATGTATATGTATATGAATATTTATATGGATATGTATATGTACATATATATAAGTAAGTGTTTGTATATGTGCCAACAATACAAACCTAGCCAGCAACAACCGGCTGGAGGAATGCTGACGTAGATACCCCTGGAACCGTGGGCTATATTATGTGCTGACTTTGTTGGACCCTTACCTCGCTCACAGCACGAAAACACCATGATGGTAGTCTTCCATGACAAATTCTTCAAATGGACAGAAGTTGCTTCCCTCCGAAAGGCCACCACCGAGACCCTACAACCGGCCTTTCGGGAACGCGTTTTAGCCCGTTTTGGAGTCCCAAATGTCTTAGTGACAGACAACGGTTCTCAATTCACGAGCAATTCATTCAAACGTTTCGTCAAAGACTGCGGTATCAACCATCAGTTCACCGCACATTACACGCCACAAGAAAATGCTGCCGAGCATGCCAACCGCATTATAAAGACAATGGTCCCCCAATTTGCAGGAAACGAGCAACAAAAGTGGGATGAGCTATGGCCTGAATTAACCCCCGCCATCAACACCAGCGTGTCAGAAACTACGGATTATAGCCCTGCATTCTTGATACAAGGACGGGAACCACGCCGACCAAGAGCATTGTACGATGAAACCACTCCTGGAATGGGACAACAGCAGCAAACGCCAAACAAGAGAGCCGAACGACTTAAAGAAGCATATAAGTTGGTTACAAGAAATCTGGAACCAGACGCCCACGACCAACGACGATTTTACAACCTGCGGCGTAGACCCTGGAAGCCTGAAGTTGGACAGTGGGTGTTAGCTAAACAGCACAATTTATCCAAGGCTGTGGAGCACTTCGCCGCTAAATTAGCCCCACGCTATAGCGTGCCATACCAAATAGACACTTTCATCTCACCAGTCATAGTCAAGATGAAACGAGAAGGGGGTAAGGAGACGAGGATAGCCCATATCAGCGAATTAAAACCATTCTACGCGGCTGACCCCAAAGAGAGGTACCAAGAAACCAAAGAAAACTCCGCCATCACCAAAGGAAATTCACTGGCCCTACATCACGTTCGAAGACATATCGGAACTAACCGGGCCAACAGCAGTTGGCCTACCAATAGAACTAATCCAAGAGCTGCTCGAGAAGGCACCCACAAAGCAGGCGCGAATCCGGTTCTACCGGAAACCAAACAAAATCACCCTCTGCCAGGGTCGGATAATTATCGTCTATCACCCGCGAAGTGGGGAGGAAATGTAAGGAGCAAAATTTCCGCATAAATTTTGCTCCAACCTAATTCTTCTGCCACACCTTCAATTTTTCAAACCAAGCCACGAACCGCAGTCGATTGTTCTAGAAGAATGTAATTTATGCACTATTAGAAGCAATCGGCAAAACCCACCCCTAATAAACAGTATGATCGACGCGCATGACATCATCAACAACAACAACAACAGAGCGTGCAACAACAAACAAGACCATTCTGAATTAGTGGATTATAGGGTTTGTAATCGGTACTCCACTAATGCTCAGAATTACAAACGCTTACTGGATTAGTGTATTATAGGGTTTGTAATCGGTACTCTACTAATACCAAGAAGTACGACCGCTTACTGAGACCATTCTGAATTAGTGGATTATAGGATTTGCAATCGGTACTCCACTGATGCTCAGAATTACAAACGCTTACTGGATTAGTGGATTATAGGGTTTGTAATCGGTACTCCACTAATACCAAGAAGTACGACCACTTACTGAGACCATTCTGGATTAGTGGATTATATGGTTTGTAATCGGTACTCCACTTATTCCCAGAATTACCAACGTTGTACCGAGACTTTGTATTGGTATTAATATTAGCTATTAACTCAGCATTAGCTTTAATAAAAGGATTTAAGGATAAGGATTTAATTTAATAAAATAAATAAAACCAAACTAAGTAAACTCATAGTTATTTTCTGTAAACGACCCCTGGCAATCCGGCGAGCATTACCCAGGCGAAAGAAGGAAAAAGTTTCGTTACAGTTGATATTGTTGTATTGTTGTGCGACATACGCCTGGTGATTCCTTTCCTGTGTTTCGTTGTTCTTTCCTCGGCGTTCGTATTATTCTAAGAGTTTGACCTTGAGTGCGCTGTACTCGGGCAAAGTATCCCTTGTTTATATATGGAACATTACGAGTCAGAGAAATTCCGTACTTATGAAATCCAAGCAACCACTATCATTATAAATTCACACCACCAACCGCTGGCGCTCACGGTATTGTACAGTCCGCCGAGACACAAAATTAATAGTGAATTGTACGTTAAATTTATAAATAAGCACGAAACCAGATTTATAGTTGGAGGAGATTTCAATGCCAAAAACATATATTGGGGATCCAGACTAACCACAACAGAAGGGCGTGAGTTATTTAAAGTTGCCAGAGATACGGGTTGCGAGTTTATCTCAACTGGTAAGCCAACTTATTGGCCAAGCGATCCTGGAAAGATACCTGATTTAATAGATTTCTTTTTAATTAAAAAAGTTTCAAAGAACTATTTACAAATACATGAGGGTTTTGATCTCAATTCCGGCCACTCACCGGGTTTCTTATCAGTAAGCGAAAATATAATAAAAAAAAAATGCAAAATAAATATCTAACCAACAAGTTTACCGACTGGCAATATTTCAAAGAAGTGCTAGGTAAAAACAATCGATGCATAGAACCGCAAAATCAGAAGAACAACTAGAATACGAAGCCTTAAAACTAACGCAAAATATTCAAAATGCTGCTTGGGCTAGCACGCCAAGCTTAAAAAGAAGTCCGAAGGATGTTTCTATCCAAAAGAAATAAAAATTCTAATAACAAACAAAAGAAAACTCCGGCGTCGCTGGCACCAAAGTAGGTCACCCAATGATAAACATGCGCTTAACAAAGCTAAAAAAAATCGAAGTCAAGAAATAAAGGTTTCAAAAATTAATCGATTTGCAGACTCTTACGAAACCTTTCACATGAAAAAAACAATGACTACTCTTTGTGGAAAGCCACGAAAAACATAAAAAGGCCCACATTACCGATTCCTCCAATTTTTTTTTTTTTTTTTTTTTAATTCAACATGGATTTATTTATTGCATCTTTTCAATCGAAACCAACAATAATTTTACAAAGCTTACAACTAATAAATAAATTGATGCTCCGCGCCAGTGCTTAGAGCAATTTTAGTTCAAGTACATATTATATAAATTATGTTATGTAGAAAAAAAAAAAATAAATATAAAAATATTAATATAAAGAAACTCTATTTTTTTTAAAAAGTGGCCTTTTAAGTCGAGATGTATTCATCCTATGAAGCAGATTTCTTGCTAGTTCGTTAGGATGACACTGAAGTTTGAATTGGTATTTTGTTTTTAAAACTGCTAGTTCTTCTTCAACGGGTGCTATATTAAGGTCGCGGTGAATATTTTCGTTTCTGACGAACCATGGAGCGCCGCTGATCGTTCAGAGAAATTTCGATTGAGCCCTTTGAATTATTTGCAAGTTTGATGCACTAGTAGTGCCCCATATCTGAATACCATAAGTCCAAATCGGTTTAATTACAGCCTTGTAGATAAGTACTTTATACTCTAAACGCAGTTTTGATTTTCGGTTGGTAAGCCAATACAAGGAACTTGCCTTGAGTTTCATTTGCATTTTCTTGGCTTCTATATGTTTTTTCCAGGTGAGCCGTCGGTCAAAATGCACTCCTAAGTATTTAACCTCTGTTGCTTGCGGGATTACAATGCCATTTAAGGATACTGCCGGACAAGAACTGGGCTTAAGAATAAATGTCACATGTACACTTTTTTGCTCATTTACTTTGATGCGCCAATCTGCTAGCCAACTTTCTATTGTTTTAAGGTGTTACTCTAAATCCCGGGAGGCTATCCGTGGATTTAGGTGAGAGCTCAGGATAGCTGTGTCGTCAGCGAAAGTCGAGGTAACGAGGTTTTCATCCGTTGGCAGATCGGAAGTGTACAGAGTGTAAAGCATAGGTCCAAGCACACTACCTTGTGGTACTCCAGCCATAATTTCAAAGTCTGGCGTTACAAATTCTTTATATTTGACCCTAAATTTGCGATTTGTTAAATATGACTCCAGAATCTTATGCGAACTATTTGGCAGAAGTTTTTTAATTTTATATATGAGTCCTTCGTGCCAGACTTTGTCAAAGGCTTGTGCAACGTCTAGGAATATTCCGGAGCAGTACATCCTCTGTTCAAATGCTCGCCTTATTTCAGAGGCAATACGGTGCACCTGCTCAATAGTTCCATCATGTTTGCGGAAACCAAATTGGTGGTGAGGAATGATTAAATCGAGCTTTGGTGCTAATTTTTCCAGCAATAAGCGTTCGAGCGTTTTAGAGAGCGTTGGCAGGAGACTTATGGGCCGATAAGAAGATACCTGAGTAGGGTCTTTTCCGGGTTTTGGAATCATTATTATTTCCGATGTTTTCCATGTTGTAGGGAAGTAGCCCAGACGGAGTATTGCGTTAAAAATGTGTGTGAGATGTATTAGAGCTATTTGCGGCAATTCACTTACCATTTTATTGGTAATTAGGTCACATCCAGGTGCCTTTTTTGGGTTTAGACTCGTTGTACATAGGCGTATAACTTCCTTTGGTTTGAAATGAATTGGTACTGCTGACTTCGTAATTGAAAAGTTCTGTATGCTAGTGTTGTTGCAGGTCGGCGGGTTAAGTTGAAATACTGACCTCAGATGTGCTGCAAAGAAGTTGCCTTTTTCTTCTTCTGTTTTTGCCCAAGTTCCATCGCTTTGTCTTAGAGGCTATTCACTATCCTTCGGTTTTTTAACCATTCTTGTCGCTCTCCAGAGTGAGTAATTGGTGACTTTGAGAAGAGCCAAATCTTCAAGGTACTTATTAAGGTTTTCTTCCTTTTCCTCCTGTAGAGTGTTTTTTCAGCTGATTTTGTAATGACTTTAATTAGTTAGTGAGTTAGTTGAGTTTTGTGCGGTCGTGGCACTAATAGCAGCTGCTTTTATTATTGATCCAAGAGCCTGCGTCGCTGATTCAATGTCCTCTCCACTCTAAAGTTTTGTTTTAACGCACACGTGGGTACTAATGTATTTGCGATATCTGAGCCAGTTTGTTTTCTTGGAGGTCAGTTTTAATGTTTTTTCAATGAACTCTGGTCTTTTTTTAAAATATATTATCACCGGTGAGTGATCGGATGATAAGTCGAAACAGGGCTCGGTTTCCAAGAAACACCTTTCAATATTTTTAGTTATGCCAAAGTCAATAAGATCGGGAATTTTTCTCTGATCAGTTGGCCAGTATGTAGGTTTTCCATATGATACAAAGTCTAGACCATTCCGAGAGACTATCAGCGCATTAAACAATTGCTTCCCTTTAGGGTTGATTTACCGTGAGCCCCAGTAGGTATGTTTAGAATTGAAGTCTCCGGCAGAGAGAAATTTGTTACCGAGCGATTTAAAGAAAGAAACAAAATCGGTTGTGGAAATAAGAAACCTAGGAGGACAATAGACTGATGAAATTACTATTGGCTCACCCCAACGCTGTAAAGAGATGGAAGTAGAACGAATGTTTTTTTTTTGCATAGGATTCCAGAAAGTAATGCTTTAATCGAGACTTAATTAGAATTCCCGTACCACCATAACCTTTTCCTTGTGGGTGGTTTGTTGAGTAAAAATTATAGCCTGCTAGTTTGAAGTTATATTTTATAGTTAACTGTGTTTCTGAGATAAGCATGATGTCTATGCTGTTACTGTCTAGAAAATGTTTTAATTCACTTTTGTGTTGGTTAATACCGTTAGCATTCCAGTGACATATTTTTAGAACATTCATTTTTGTGAAAGTAGAGTTTTCATAAGTAAGTTTTGGTTATGTACAAGCTCTTGAATCATAGATTGCATCGAGGACATGAAGTTAGTAATACACTGAGACAAGTTAAATATTAACGTTTCTAAATTTTGAGGTTGCATAGGGTGACTCGGTTTATCAGAAACGCCAGTTTTCAGTACATTCGCACAGCTAGTGGATGAAGAGATGTTTTCGGTGGTGCTTCCAATATGGTTTGTGTTGGTAGGTATAGCACTATATTTTTGGGTTCGAACTGTCTTAGCAGTTTGGTTCATACTGATTTTTAGTTGTGTAAATATCGGGCAGCCTCTGTAGTTAGCAGTATGATTCCCCCCACAATTGCTGCATTTTTTTGTATCCTTCTCACTTGTGTTCAGCTTGCATTCCTTTGATGGATGGAAGTCGCCACACGCAACGCATACAGTACGTAAGGTGCAGTACGATTTCGAATGCCCATACTCTTGGCAGTTTGTGCATTGTATTGGCCCTTTTCGTTTGTGAGGCTCCTCGACTGTTATTCTACGATGCATTAAATATTTTAAGTTGTAAATGGGGTGGGTTTCGTTTTGTTTTAATTTAATATTCCCTGGTACTAGTTCTATTCTAAAGAGTGGTTGCGGAATTCTTTCCCTATTCCTTATATTAAACACAGATTTTGCTGTGAATCCAGACTCTTGGAGTGCATATTTTAGTTCAATAGGGTCTACTTCAGGTTCTATACCTTTAATAACAACTGTCAACCCTTTGCTACTTTTTATCTGATAAGTATAGTAATTTTTCTTCTCATTTTCAAGGAAAGAAACAACTGCCCGATAGTTTTTTTCCAAATATATTTGAATTTTTGTTTCATTTATTTTACCCTTCAACAGCGGGACCACATGAAAATTATTTTTTCCAATCAAGCTGGCAACACTGTCTATTAAAAAGTTGGAACTGCGTTCCCGCAAGTAAATTGGTGGTGGTTTGAATGCAATACTCTTAGTTGGTTCAGACTCTGCACTATCGCTTAATAGAGCAAAACGGTTTTTGTTTAGGGTATCTGTATTAGTTTTAACAAGTTTATTCTTTTCTGCCTTGGCAAGCGGGCTGCGTTTTCGTTTTATTGTTATGTATCGATCAATACCTGTTTGTGTGCTTATGTTTGGTTTTGCACACTGTGTTTCTATAGATTTATTTGCAACATTGGTAAGTTGTTGTTGCTATATATACTCATAGCAGAAACTTTGTTGTTTTTGTTTTGTGTTGGAGATGCTGTTGAATTTGGAGAGGCACATTGTCCACTCCAAGAGAGCTGAAAGTTTGCTGGCATATTTAGCGTAGCCGAGTCTGCTTGAGAATATGTGCTTATTTTTTTTGTTGTGCAAAGAGCAATGTTGTTTTGCTCCTGCGTGTTTATTAGTTTTATTGGTGTGGGTGTGACTAGCTTAGAAGTTTGAGCGTGCTCAGTGCTTACCGTTTGCTGAATTACAGGTGGTGATTGCGCATGTGCTGAACTATTGTGAGAGATCATCTCCGTTGGGTTTAAATTGATTTGTTGATTACTGTCTATTGCTGCATGCGGGGGACACGCGCGGGTGAGATATCGATCTCTCGCTTGTGGCGGTGAGTGTCGAATGCTCATGTAAATTGTTTTTGTTTATTTTTTTTCCCTTCTATTGTTGTTGTTTTTTGTTTGGAACCACTAATTTAAAATTTTTGTTTGTGATTTAATTAATTGTTTTTGGCCTGCCCATAAAGGCTAGCCAACAAAAAATGTTTACCACTTTGATGCTAAATTTTACACTCGTAGCTATTTTTTAATTTTTTATTTTTGATATACTCGTATTAAAAAGAAAAAAGAGCGGAGAATTGAACACCGTCACGCCGTTCGAGACTTAGAAAATGGCTAAGGTGGCTGGGCCAAAAGCAACCTTGAAAAGGCTCATACTTTTGCAGACCACCTTATGAAAACCTTTACGCCAAATGATGGCGTAGAAATTGATACGAATTACAACATCAACTATGAGAATAAGGCAGGCACTGTGCGGTGTACCCCTTCCGAAGTAAAATTAGAGATAAAAAACCTAAAATTGAAAAAAATCGTCCAGGTTTTGATCTGATAACCGCAGAATTTTGAAACGGCTGCCACAGACTTTGTATAACGCCACATTTAAATTTCTACATGTCCCAAGCATCTGGAAAGTGGCCGAAGTAATAATGCTTCTCAAACCAGGCAAATGACCTCAAGAAGTGTCATTATATAGATTGTTACCGATACTATCGAAAGTCTTTGAGGAGCTGCTGCACAATAAACTCCAGCCAATTATTGAAGAAAAGAAACTCATACCTAGCCACCAATTTGGTTACAGAAGAAAACACTCAACTATAGATCAAGTTCACAAGATCGTCGAAGTTATTGAAAACTCATGTGAATAGAAAAAAGTTTGTTCTGCGGTATTTCTAGATGTAGCGCAGGCATTCGACAAAGTTTGTCATAAAGGTCTGCTCCATAAACTGCAATTGATTCTACCTGCCGAATATTGTGAAATTATCGAATCATACCTTCAAAAAAGACACTTCAGAATTAAGCAAGATGATGCCTATTCTGGGCTCCACTAAGTAATTTCAGGTGTTCCTCAAGGCAGCATCCTAAAGCCCCTACTCTATCTCCTATTCACAAGCGATTTACCGATCGAACAAAACCATATTACCTCAACATTCGCTGAAGATACGGCACTCATAGCTACTGGTGGCACAGAGGAAATCTCAGTAGAGAAACTCCAACGTGCCGTAAATTCAATATTTAATTGGAGAAAGAAATGGCGTACTAAAATAAATAACACAAAATCGGTCCACATCGAGTTTACGAATAAAAAGGTTAGACATTACCCGCTATATATAGACGGAATAGAAGTACCATACTCAAATAACGCTAAGTATTTGGGTATGACACTAGACGTGAAGCTCCGATGGTGTGCACATGTGAAAAAGAAAAGAGAAGAACTCGAAATAAAGTATAAAAAAATGTACTGGTTAATTGGCAGATCATCTACGCTTTCTACATATAACAAGCTTTTGTTATATAATCAAATCTTGAAACCCGTATGGAGTTACGGTATTCAACTTTGGGGATGCACCACACAAACCAATATTAAAATAGTACAAAAATTTCAAAACAAAGTTCTAAGGTACATAGTCAATGCACCCTGGTACGTACGAATGTCAGACCTCCACAGAGAACTTGGCGTGAAGACGGTACACAGCGAAATTACTAATTACTTGGAGCGTGTTTGTCATACTTATTAAGTTTACATTTTTGCATTGATTAATGCAATCCCTAATTTGCTTGGACATTGCTGGAAAATATAATTTTTCTAGTATCTGTTCCCTATTTTCGCGGGCATTTCTATGTGCTCTTTTGTGTTCTAGTTCGATTATATTGAACATTCTATCGCGGATCGTCACGTTCTCTACATTGCGTTGCGTTATCCTGATTTTGTATTTGCAAAAATGATTAACATGGGCATTTTGCACATGAGGAAGGAAATTTTCAGGGATTTTAATACCGTTAATCATATTCGGATTAAGATGTTCTTACAGAATAGGAGGCAGGCTGGCACAGTCTATCCTGGGCAGAGGGATGAACAACGTTTGATAAATTGGATGTGGTGCCTCACTACAATGGAGACTTGGTTCTTGCCTGAAAATGATTGTCCTGCTCAGCAGAGTGCATCGTACCTTCCGAAACAGCGTCGGTTTCTATAAAACTCCGCGGTGGTTGGGCAATGACTGAGTCAGTGAGTGCATTAATGTCCGTCTTAAGGCGGGAGAGTGCATCGGCGACTACGATCGTCCTGCCCGGAATATAAATCATTTCGCAGTTGTATTCTTCAATATGCGTCTTCCATCGCGTTACTTTCGCGTTGTTATTGCGATCGCTCATTGAGAACGTCAACGGCTAAATCCCTATTTTCCTTGCGCCGTACAAATATCGCAGGTTGTCAAGGGCCGAAACGATCGCGAGCATCTCTTTCTCATTCGTTGCGTAGCTTTCCTCTGTTTTGTTCAACGACCGCGCTATTTAAGATATGGGTTTGTCTTTGGCTATTTCTCCTGGATGGAGTACCGCACCAACAGCGTAGTTTGATAGGTTTGTCGTCAAGTTAAAGGGTTTCTCAAAGTCAGGGAAAGCCAGCTCATCGGCTGTTTCATTTCAGCCTGAAGGGCACTTTCTCGATATTCTCACTTTCCTTGAAGCATTGGCTTTGATTTGCGCGGTTTGACCCCTAATAAGATTCATCAATGGTTTGGCCACCTTGGAATAATCCCGAATGAAATTCGTATAACACAAAGTAATGCCTAAGAAACTTTTGAGATCCTTTAGATTTTCCGGGGTTAAAATAATTTGTATAGCTTCGACCTTTCTCGGGTCGGCTGATACACCGTCGGGAGTAATTAAATAACCGAGAAACTCAACCTTCGCTGCAAAGAGACATGTCTTACCTAAATTTACCTTCAGATATGCGGCCTCCCTACCAAATACTATTATATCGTCAATATACGCGTAGCATTGTTTGCCGATATATGGTTTTAAGACTTCGTCGAATGGCAAACGAAGAAATTCGCATTTGCCATTGTAGTTGAGAAGGTCGTATAATACTTTGACAGTTCCAGGCTACAAAGTGTTGCGTTTATGTCAGGAATGGGGTAGGTGTCGGCAATTGTCATACTGTTAAGTCTCTTATAGTCAATCACCAAGCGATACTGTTTTTCCCCATTGGCCTTTGGTTTTTTTGGCACCACCCATCTTGGGGAAATGTAAGGACTTTTAGGATGTATAACCCCTTCGTCAAGCAATTCCTTAATTTGTCTTTCTACCTCAATCCTCATACATCCGGGGTATTGGTAACTTTTACTATATATATGATCGGGAGTCGATGCTTTGATTTCTGCCTGTATACTGGTGTCAGCGAGCTCATTGCCATTCAGTGGTTTAAATAGATCAGTATAATTAACTAGAAGGGCGCCGATATTTCTTTGGATTCCGGACGGCAAATCTTTACCTACAGTAAAATTAAATTCACTAGATATGCGCGCTTTCAACGGAATTTCAAAGTTCCCTATCTTTAATATATTACTTTTTCTGTCAATTATGGGACCCACTTCTCTCAACGTATCATACCCAATGACTCCACAGAATGTAGTTAAGCTAGGTAGAGAAAAAACACGAATTAGGAAGTATTTCCAACGCTGTTGAACAACTTCAAATGTATTTTTTCTTTTATTGGGACAAATACCCCCACAGATGGAACACAGAATATTTGATGAACCGCGATTGTTCTTTTAACGATAGATTGTTTAATAGAATTCTTATTTGCAACCGAATCCACTGAAAAGTTTAATTCTTGGCCATCAGGTTACAATGTGGAACAAGATATGTTGTTTGCTTGGCAAGTTCTCTGACCGCAGACTGGGCTTAAACGGATTTGGTCGGCAATCATAATTAGATCTACGCGTTTCAATAGATTGGTCGAGCTCCATCCTTTCTACTGGAGATTGTATTCCTGCGCGTTGTCCATCATCTGGGCCAAAGGGACGATCGCGTCGGGGAAAGGGAAGGGAGATTCCGGGATGCCAGGTTGGTTTCTGCGGTGTTCATTTCTGACTGGTCACACCTATGGCATGAGCATGGTTCGGTAGATTGTTAAATGGCACAACAACGTGATTGCTCACATGGTGAATAGCCAAATTTCTCAGATACACATTTTGTATTTATAAGCATGCTGAATATGCCTCTGGTAACGTTTTAGGAAGTTGCACCAGGAGCATTTTACATATATCGCAATTTAATCCCCGAATGAATACATCAAGAGCGCGGTTACGATAAGTATCTACGAGCACCTTGGTTGTTTCTTCCGTATAGAACTCGGTTTTAACCTTGTTTATGATTAAACTAAATTGGTGAATCACCGAGGCATAAAATTCGTCTAGGAGTTAATTTTTTTTGAGATCACTGGTGCAGCTGATGATCTAGTATGATAATATCACGCATGCCCGCATAATGCTATTACAGACACTCTTTAATTTTCAACCAGTTCGCATCAAAGATATGGTAGGACACAAGGGCAGAGTCGGCTGCTTCCCTCACCATCGGCCGTATGTGTTGTAAAATGGCACGATAAAGGGGTCTCCCCTTTAACACCTTAAAATCTGAAGGAATTGATTCTACCGAGTGGATACACAACACGTAATGTAGCGGATTGCCGTCAAAGTTTTATTACCCTTTTACGCAATCTGGCAACCGGATAATTTCATTCAAATCAGCTTCCGTAGTAGGGGCTTGCTCTCCTTCTTCTTCGGCTATAGGTGCAAGATTATGACGGCTTTCTTGAGTCGCCATCAGCTGAGCATTCATCGTATATATGTTGAAGACTCGTCTCTCAAGGCCATTTATTTCATCCAGGAAAGCATTTATAGCCCCAGTTAGGTTGGTCACGGTAGTTCTTAAATCCTCCATCGAAAATATGTGATAGAACAAAAAAAGGAAAAAATATTCGAAAATAGGAAACAAGGAATATTCTTAGTAGAACTAAATATTAATTCAAAACTAAGTCCAAAAGAGTTAAATTAAATACATAGACAATCGAACCCACAATACACCCTTTTAATGCCAGACAAAAACTTTTATGAATAACTGGGACTTTCATATCCCATATTTAATTTTTTATTTATATTTTTGCCGGTAAAACCATCGGCTGGTGCTTTAGCACCTAGAACGCAGCCGGCATTAATAAAGAAAAAATAAGTATTAATTTTGGAAAAAAAATTCCAGAAGCGCCCGTCGATGAAAATTCCGACACAAAACACTATGAAATAAATATATTAAAAGAAAAAATAATATTGTAATGCAAAGCAGGGCCAGTGAATTTCCTTTGGTGATGTCGGAGTTTTCTTTGGTTTCTTGGTACCTCTCTTTGGGGTCAGCCGCGTAGAATGGTTTTAATTCGCTAATATGGGCTGTCCTCGTCTTCTTACCCCCTTCTCGTTTCATCTTGACTACGACTGGTGAGATGAAAGTGTCTATTTGGTTTGGCCCGTTATAGCGTGGGGCTAATTTAGCGGCGAAGTGCTCCACAGCCTTGGATAAATTGAGCTGTTTTGCTAACACCCACTGTCCAACTTCAGGCTTCCAGGGTCTACGCCGCAGGTTGTAAAATCGTCGTTGGTCCTGGGCCGCTCGTTCCAGATTTCTTGTAACCAACTTATATGCTTCTTTAAGTCGTTCGGCTCTCTTGTTTGGCGTTTGCTGCTGTTGTCCCGTTCCAGGAGTGGTTTCATCGTACACTGTTCTTGGTCGGCGTGGTTCCCGTCCTTGTATCAAGAATGCAGGGCTATAAGCCGTAGTTTCTGACACGCTGGTGTTGATGGCGGGGGCTAATTCAGGCAATAGCTCATCCCACTTTTGTTGCTCGTTTCCTGCAAATTGGGCGACCACTGTCCTTATAATGCGGTTAGCACGCTCGGCAGCATTTTCTTGTGGCGTGTAATGTGCGGTGAACTGATGTTTGATACCGTAGTCCTTGACGAAACGTTTGAAAGAGTAGTCATTGTTTTTTTCATGTGAAAGGTTTCGTAAGAGTCTGCAACTCGATTCATTTTTGAAACCTTTATTTCTTGACTTAGCTTTTTTCTAGTTTTGTTAAGCGCATGTTTATCATTGGGTGACCTACTTTGGTGCCAGCGACGCCGGAGTTTTATTTTGTTTGTTATTAGAATTTTTACTTCTTTTGGATAGAAACATCCTTCGGATCTCTTTTTAAACTTGGCGTGCTAGCCCAAGCAGCATTTTGAATATTTTGCGTTAGTTTTAAGGCTTCGTATTCTAGTTGTTCTTCTGATTTTGCGGTTCTATGCATCGATTGTTTTTACCTAGCACTTCTTTGAAATAGTGCCACTCGGTAAACTTGTTGGTTAGATATTTATTTTGCATTTTTTCTATTATATTTTCGCTTACTGATAAGAAACCCGGAGAGTGGTCGGAATTGAGATCAAAACCCTCATGTATTTGTAAATAGTTCTTTGAAACTTTTTTAATTAAAAAGAAATCTATTAAATCAGGTATCTTTCCAGGATCGCTTGGCCAATAAGTTGGCTTACCAGTTGAGATAAACTCGCAACCCGTATCTCTGGCAGCTTTAAATAACTCACGCCCTTTTGTTGTGGTTAGTCTGGATCCCCAATATATGTTTTTGGCATTGAAATCTCCTCCTACTATAAATCTGGTTTCATGCTTATTTATAAATTTAACGTACAATTCACTATTAATTTTGTGTCTCGGCGGACTGTACAATACCGTGAGCGCTAGCGGTTGGTGGTGTGAATTTATAATGATAGTGGTTGCTTGGATTTCATAAGTACGGAATTTCTCTGACTCGTAATGTTCCATATATAAACAAGGGATACTTTGCCCGAGTACAGCGCACTCAAGGTCAAACTCTTAGAATAATACGAACGCCGAGGAAAGAACAACGAATAGAGGAAAGGAATCACCAGGCGTATGTCGCACAACAATACAACAATATCAACTGTAACGAAACTTTTTCCTTCTTTCGCCTGGGTAATGCTCGCCGGATTGCCAGGGGTCGTTTACAGAAAATAACTATGAGTTTACTTAGTTTGGTTTTATTTAATTTATTAAATTAAATCCTTAGGTAATAGCTAGTGCTGAGTAAATAGCTAATATTAATACTAATACAAAGTCTCGGTACAACGTTGGTAATTCTGGGAATTAGTGGAGTACCGATTACAAACCATATAATCCACTAATCCAGAATGGTCTCAGTAAGTGGTCGTACTTCTTGGTATTAGTGGAGTACCGATTACAAACCCAATAATCCACTAATTCAGAATGGTCTCAGTAAGCGGTCGTACTTCTTGGTATTAGTGGAGTACCGATTACAAACCCAATAATCCACTAATTCAGAATGGTCTCAGTAAGCGGTCGTACTTCTTGGTATTAGTGGAGTACCGATTACAAACCCTATAATCCACTAATCCAGTAAGCGTTTGTAATTCTGAGCATTAGTGGAGTACCGATTACAAACCTTATAATCCACTAATTCAGAATGGTCTCAGTAAGCGGTCGTATTTCTTGGTATTAGTGGAGTACCGATTACAAACCCTATAATCCACTAATCCAGTAAGCGTTTGTAATTCTGAGCATTAGTGGAGTACCGATTACAAACCCTATAATCCACTAATTCAGAATGGTCTCAGTAAGCGGTCGTACTTCTTGGTATTAGTGGAGTACCGATTACAAACCCAATAATCCACTAATTCAGAATGGTCTCAGTAAGCGGTCGTACTTCTTGGTATTAGTGGAGTACCGATTACAAACCCTATAATCCACTAATCCAGTAAGCGTTTGTAATTCTGAGCATTAGTGGAGTACCGATTACAAACCTTATAATCCACTAATTCAGAATGGTCTCAGTAAGCGGTCGTATTTCTTGGTATTAGTGGAGTACCGATTACAAACCCTATAATCCACTAATCCAGTAAGCGTTTGTAATTCTGAGCATTAGTGGGGACCGATTACAAACCCTATAATCCACTAATGCAGAATGATCTCAGTACGGTTGCATCAAATGCTGGAGTCAAAAGTCTTGATGCGTCGATGTTTTCTTCGTTTGCGTCGATGTGTCGTCGTCGATGGCTGTGCAGGAAAAATAACTACTGTCGATGCGTACTCGTTGGCTGCTGGAGAAGAAAAAGCTCCTGTTGACGAAAAGCGTTGTCGACGATGGTTGATGATGTAAAGAGAGCGAGTCCCTCAGTTCCTGCTGCTTTTATAGCCCAGCTTCAGGCGTAATGTGTCCAGAAAGTTCCGTTGTTGTGTCATTTGTATTCAAATGTAAACACCACTATCTCTGCAGAATTGGGCTTGTTGTGAAGCACGTGGCATTGTTTGTTGTTGCACGCTCTGTTGTTGTTGTTGATGATGGCATGCGCGTCGATCATATTGTTTATTAGGGGTGGGTTTTGCCGATTGCTTCTCATAGTGTATAAATTACATTCGTCTAGAACAATTGACTGCGGTTCGTGGCTTGGTTTGAAAAATTGATGGTGTAGTAGAAGATTTATGTTGGAGCAAAATTTATGGGGAAATTTTGTTCCTTACACAACTCAACTAGAGTTAGGCACCAAAGAAACTACAATAACAACAGGGGTAGAAACAACGGCAAGTGTTATAAATGTAATAAAAGAGGGCATTTCGACAACAACTGTACAAACGCCGCGGTAAAAGGAAAAGAGCAGTCAAATTTTGCTGCACTTTTTGTCAAGTTCAAATAATGTAAAGCGCGCGCTACATCGGTCGGTTTGGTGCGTCGACAGTGGTGCGACGTCGCACTTGTGTAATAATCGGGAGTTATTTGTTTTAATGCCCGAGGAGAAATAAAAATTCAGTGACGCGGGAAAATAGGTTTGTAGACGCAGATGGGAGAGGAGAGGTAAAAATTAAAACTTCGAATTGTAATCTTACTCTCAAAGACGTTTTATACGTTCCTTCCTTACAAGCAAATTTCTTCTCGGTTAGCAAAAGCGTAGAGTACGGTACAGAGGTGACCTTCACCGACATTTGTGCGATCGTTAGAAATAGAAAAACAATACGATATGGTTCAAAGCATATAAAGAGAACAACTTGCACATTTTTCGAAACCAACTCGAATCAAATTTCTTGTGTGGCGATGAATGTGTGCGATGGCATAACAGGTATGGCCATGTGAATTTTAATTGTTTACGCGAACTCGCCCCAAAAGAGATTGTGCGTCATTTTAAAAATTTTAAAATCCCAGAATAGTTTTCATGCATTTCGTGCATGAAAAGCAATGTGTGCGTACAGCCATTTCCTCAAACATCAGAAAATAGAGCAGACAATCTATTCGATTTGGTTCATACTGACGTATGTGGACCATTTAATACCCAGTCGATCGGTGGGTCGCGATATTTATTGACATTGGTCGATGACAAATCTCGACAATTTTTATTTTTTTATGAAATCTAAAGACAATGTGCTTGATTATTTTAAAACATTCAAAAATCTTGTTGAATGCCAAACGGGTCGAAAAATTAAAGCTATTCGTAGCGACAACGGTCGTGAATTTGTAAATACCGCGTTCGACAAATTTTTAAAGTTAAACGGGATAGTGCGTCAGCTGACGGTTCCACATACACCCCAACAAAATGGAATGGCAAAGCGAGCGAACCGTACACTGGTCGAAATGACCGGATCGATGTTAGTACATGCTGGACCAGGAGAAAAATTTTGGGCTGAAGCAGCAGCAACCGCAGTATACTTGCGGAATCGGATGTCATCAAAAATATTGGGAGATACAACTCCAAACGAAATTTGACACGGAATCAAGCCGAGCGTGAAGCATTTGAAAGTGTTCGGATGTTTAGCTATTGCATTAGACAAAACGCAAAATCGGAAGTTCCGCCCAAAAGGGAGAGAATGTGTTATGGTCGGTTACTCACAGCAGTCGAAAGCTTACCGACTGTACGATTTACGTTCACAAAAGGCAGTAACCAAACGAGGCGTAAAGTTTGATGAAATTACACTTATGGGTTCAGAAGCTAATCAACAATCGGAGTTGTTGAATGTTCTGCACAACAATGCAGCCAATAAAGATTATACAGTGCCAGCAGTAATAACAGGTTAGCCTGATGATGGAGCAGCTGATACTATAAATGAGCCTAGCAGCAATGACGAGGAGCCAAAGCGAATTGGGCCTGGAAGACCAACATTTATCAGAACTGGTAAGCCAGGGCGTCCACGCAAGGAATGCAACTGTGCTAATTTGGCAAATAGCAGTGACAATGTCAAGGTTCCACAATCAGTAAGTGATATAAAAGATGGTTCGCATTCCGAAGAATGGTTATCTGCAATGCAACAATAATATACTGTACTGATTGAGAATAACGCATGGCCGTTAGTCAATCTACCACTGAACCAAAAGGCAATTGGCTCTAAATGGGTATTCAGCATCAAAACGGATCAAAACGGCGAAATTGAGCGATTTAAGGCGCGGCTTGTCGCCAAAGGATGCAGCCAACAGTTCGGATTAAATTATATGGAGACATTTTCACCAGTAATAAGATATGCCACCATACGAAGAATATTAGCTTCGGCTGTATCACAATAATATCAACAGTGACCTGTCTGACGAGTGTTATATGCAGCAACCAGAATGCTTCATCAGCGAAAAATATCCGCATCGTGTGCTCCGATTAAACAAGGCAATATATGGGTGAAAGCAATCAGGGCGTGAATGGAACCCAAATCTGTATGGTGTACTAAAGAACATCGGGTTTCATCAGTGCCAGACGGATTCATGCGTATATAAAATGGTGTTAAAAGGCAAGTTAATTATAATAGCCGTGTACGTTGATGATTTAATTATAGGTAGCGCGGTCAAAGAAGACATTGAACCCATTGAGGCAAAGGTGGCAATCGAATTCAAGTTGGTGGACAAAGGGCCTCTTTCCCATTTCCTTGGTTGGGTGCGTTGAAACCGGCGCAATAGCGGCCAGTCAGAAGCAACATATCCGCAGTATATTGGAGAGGTACAACATGAAGACTTGTCGACCAGTTTCAACTCCTTTGGATCCTGGGTTTTATATCAGATGATATGACGAGCATGCTGAAAGAGTTGACAAGACATTTTATCAATCAATGAATGGAGGACTAATGTATTTAGCGATCTGCACGAGACCTGACATACTGCACTATGTTAGCAAATTGGCACAGGGTAATTCAAATCCAACAACCCAGCATCAGACTGGCGTCAAACACGTTATGAGGTATTTATCGAAAACTTAGCAGGTAAAACTATGGTATCGCCCCAGCAGTGAGGGAATATATGGCTACGCGGATGCAGATTGGGCTGGTGATACGAAAGATAGGAAGGCATATTCTGGCTATGTTTTCATGATGAGTGGCGGATCCGTGGCATGGGAATCAAAAAAACAGAGAACTATATCGTTGGGTACAACAGAAGCAGAGTACGTGGCATTGTGTACGAGCGCTAAAGAAGTTGTTTATTTAAAGCGATTCTTAACAGAGCTTGGATTCCATGAAGAGACATAGCTATGACAATAAAAGGCGATAATTTAACTTCTCAAGCTCTTGTTAAAAATCATGTATATCATTCAAGAACAAAACACATAGATTTAAAATAGCATTATGTACGTGAAGTTGCTAAAAACAAAAATGTTGAATTTGAGTATGTCTCAACTAATCAAATGGTGGCTGATATTTTGACGAAAAACCTATCTAAAGATAAACATTGTAAACTAACTGAAATGATGGGTCTAAAAATGAATTTTGTGAATTGAAATTATATTGTTGTATATAGTTTGTAGAGGATATTCGTATTGAGACGGAGTGTTGAAATAGTAGTAGTATTTATATAAGTTGGCAACACGAATATCACGATCTACTCTTTAACATTTCTTTTTGCTACGTTAGATTAAGTTTTTAATATACTGTCAATGAGTTAAGTACTCTCCGCGTGTTTTTACTTCTTGGGAAATCTGCTACAGTTTTAAAATTTGAAACAATATTTCTTCTACAGAATTATACTTTGTGGCATTCTCGTTTCTCGCTACTTGAGCGTAACTTAGGCTTTGCTCATTCTTTTCGTTTACATTGGTCTGCGTAGTTTGCATTGCAGGTGGGTTTACTGTACCTGGCTGAGGAGGTTTTTTCTGTTGGGTGGTTCCGTTACGTATTTTTTGTCGTTCTTTCGGTACCATACAGCCTCTATAGTTTGCTGGATGTGCTTCACCACAGTTACAACATTTTGGTTGCTGGTTGTCTGGTTTATTACAGGATGAAGTACTGTACTTTTCTGTGCATTTAACGAACCGTGCTTCTTTGCCAAAATAATTTTTTGTGTGACCATATAGTCACATATGGTCCACTCAAATAACCAAACGTACGTGACTATTGCACCAAATAGTCTAGCTGTCCGTTTCCGTTAGCGCACTGTTCCCACGAAAGTATAAAATGCATAGTTAACACTTTTCGTGAGAACAATGCAGCTGCACATTTACTAACACTTATGTATATATGTTACTATTATTATTATTAAGTGCTCTAATGTATTTATGTATAAACTAGCTGTAAGACTCTTTGAAAAATAAAGATCAGTTTTAGAATACCTCACAAACTGAACGGTTTGTTTCATTTACATTAGCATAATTGACGACGAGGAAAACAAAAAGCAACCCTAGAGTAAAAGAGTGACTTTGACAAAGCTTAAGAATAAAAAGGTCAAATTCTAACCAGTGAAAATATTACAAGAGTGACTTTGGAAAAGTTTAAGAAGGAAAAGTCAAATTACAAACTGGTGGAAAGATTTCAAACTTTATAAGAAAAATTAAAATAGTTGGAGACTTTAAGAAATTTTTTTAGAACTCAGAACAACAAATCTATAAAATTAAAAGTAATCAAATTAATCAAATAAAGACTATTAAAGAAAATGTTTAAAAGTTAACATTATATAATAATAATCCACCATAAAGTGGAGTGATAAATCAATTGTGTTCACGGAAAAATTATTTTTTTTTGTGACTTAAAACAAAAACACTAACGACAAACCAACATACTCGTAGCAGCAAAATACTACAAAGCAGTGAAAGAAGATAGTTGCAACAGGATCAACTTGAAAATTGAACAACCCAACTCTACTCCTGAAGATAAGTGCGGTGAGCTCTGGAGTAAATAATAATTAAATTTTAATGTTATTAGTTAATTTAAAAGTATAAGGGAGTCTTTTATAGAAAATATATCTGTATCTGAAATAAGAAAAGTAATTTGTAAATTATATAGGAAAAAAAAACAAACAAAAATGGATGCGACTACCATAAGTATATTTAACATCGCGTTAAATTGCATAAAAAATATTCACGACTTTGACGGAACAGACACCATTCAACTGACAGACTTTAAGTGCAAATGGAAGCACTCCTACCTACAATCGCAGATTTCGATGCGAACAATAAAAAAATTATTTTTTCTTACATGAAAAATAAATGTGTCGGACGGACAAGACAGGCTATACACAGGCATGAATCTGTAGAGGATTGGCCACAACTTAAAGATATTTTAGTAAAACACTTTGGCGAAAAAGCTAGTAGCAACGAATTAATGGACAGACTTAAAACAACAAGACTCGAGGGAACCATAGAAAACTATTATTTCAAAATAAACGGAATTACAAACAGGTTAATAAACCGACAATCGACTCACCTAGACGGACTATACTCTACAACAGAAATAAATAGGATCGCCTTAAACATTTTTAGGGATCACTTACCGGAACCAACAAAGACTATGATTTTTGCTAGAAACCCAGATTCATTGGACGATGCGTCCAAAATAATTTTGGAAGCACGCCATCAATCGTATACTTTATACGGCCCAGTGGTAAACAGTTATATTACTTCGAAGACTTATAAGAGAAATAATTTTAGTGACAATTTTAGGAACAATACATATAGGAGTATTAATCAGAATAATCACTACAACAACGACAACCATACCTTAAAAACTGAAGGTTATAATAACAATACTTTCAATAACTACAGAGAAAATCATTTTAGCGGACATTTTAGAAATAATACAAATAAGAATACTAGGTCGAACGGAAATTTCAATCGTAATTATAATGCAAGTACGCCTAATTTACCCAACACTACCCCAAACAATGGACACTATAATAGCAATTTAGGATATAATAACACACCTAATCGAGGGTTAAACCAAAGAGACACATCGGACCGTACGAGACTTTCAAACTAAAGAAACACATCGGACCCTACACGATTTTCGAACCAAACTAGACAATCAAATCGAAATTTTGATGTCACGCCAATGGATATAACAAATGCAAATTTTCATTCAAACAGGAAAGAAAACTACCCTATATAAAAATTGAAAATCATATTCGAACACTATACTTTTTAATTGATACTGGAGCACAGTTTAGTATCATTAATAAGGATTTCTGTTACCCAAAATGGAAGCACAAAATAACGGCTTCAATCGCTGCATTAGGGAATACGCACCCAATAGAGAATCTTTGTAAATTTCCAATTTTTAAAGAATTTAATTTAGAAAATTACAACAGTGAATTTGTAGAGTGGCACTTTAGTAAAGTCTATGATGGCCTGATAGGAAACAATATCCTTAAAGACCTTAATTGTATAATATACTACCCTAATAGACAACTAATAACCACTAACGCCTGCCTAACACTATATTTTTCGGAGAAGAAGAAATATATGATGAAATGGTCTATAAAGAAAACACTATAGAAATTATCAATAAGGAAGTAATAAATCATAATGTTCAAGATGACTTCATTCGAACAGACCACCTTAGCGAGCATGAGAAAAAAATTTTAAAAGCTTTTATAAATAGACACAGAAGAATATTTTATAATGATTCAGACAATTTACCTTTACAAATGAAACAAAGCACAAAATCGTTACAAAAAACGATTTTCCAATCTACTCCAAATTATATAGGTACCCAGAAATCCATAAAGAAGAAGTTAATAAACAAATAGAAGAAATGTTAGCACAAAATATTATAAGAGCATCAAATAGTCCATATAATAGCCCTATTTGGATAGTTCCAAAAAAATTAAACACTTCAAATAAACAAAAATGGCGTATTGTTATAAATTACGGAAAATTAAACAGTATAACAATTGAAGATCGGTTTCCAAAGCCAAATATAAATGATATATTTGAAAAATTGGGTAGATGCCAATATTTCACTTCTTTGGATTTGGTAAAAGGCTACCACCAAAATGAAATGCATCCCGATGACATTCATAAGGCAGCTTTCTCAACTGCTAATGGGCACTACGAATTCCTTCGTATACCATTCGGATTACGAAATGCGCCGGCCACATTTGAAAGGCTTATGAATAATGTCTTAAAAGAGCATTTGAACAAAATTTGTATAGTTTATTTAGATGACATTCTGGTTTTTTCTACTAGTTTAGAAGAACACTTAGAATCCTTAAATAAAGTATTAAACTGTTTAAACAACGCCAATCTCAAAATTCAATTAGAAAAATGTACCTTTCTGGCCAAAGAAACAGAATTTTTAGGTCACGTCATTACGACAGACGGAATCAAAGCAATTAACAAAATACGTCTACCAAAAACTCAAAAAGAAATAAAATCCTTTCTTGGAATAACGGGTTACTACAGACGGTTTATAAAACATTACTCTAAAATTGCCTATCACCTAGTTAAATTTTTAAAGAAAAAAGCTAAAATAAATATAAAGGATCAAGATTACAAAAAGAAGAAAAATTAAAGAAATTGATTAAAGCAGACCCTATACTTATTCACCCCTATTCTACTAAAACATTCACACTTATCACTGATGCAAGTAATTTTGCATTAGGAGCAGTTCTCATGCAGGGTAATAAAGTAATATGCTATGCAAGCCGCTCACTTAATGGTCATGAAAAGAACTATAGTACCATAGAGAAGGAACTCTTGGCTATAGTTTGGGCAACGAAATATTTTCGCCCATATCTTTTCCGCCGTAAATTCACAATAAAAACAGACCATCGCCCACTTGTATGGTTAAATAATTTAAAAGAACCCAACTCTAAGTTACAGCGATGGAAAATTAATCTTACCGAATTTGACTTTAATATAAAATACATAAAAGGTAAAGAAAATGTAATAGCAGACGGACTGAGTAGAATCGTTTACGAAGAATCAGAAACCCAAGACGTGTTAATAAATCTAAAGGAATTATTCGAAGAGGATATTGAGACTGTGCACAGTGCAGAAACTGACAGTACTTATTTCATTCCAGTTACGGAAAAGCCAATTAACCTCTTTAAAAATCAGTTGATTCTCGAGGATTCGAACATTGAGTCATGTCGCTCAAAGATACTGTTTAAAAAAAAAATAAGGCACACTCTAAAGTTAAACCACAAAGTGACAAGTTAAAATTAATGCGAGAAAATATACCAAAAAAGGAATGATAGTAGTATTTTCAAAAATATATTAATAATTGTGAAACGTGCAATTTGGCGAAATTCGACAGAAGCCCGATTAAGAATAATCTTAATGTTACAGAAACTCCTGAAAAGCATGACGACATTTCGTTCATTTCGATATTTGGTTTCCTAAAAGAAATGTTATTTATCTTACGAGTATAGATAAACTAACTAAATACGCAACTGCACATCCTTTAAAAGATAGAACGTGGATTTCAATAATAGAGGGAATAAAAGCTAGAATAGAATACTTAGGGAAACCAAAACTACTTATAACAAATAACGAACTGGATACAAATTCAATAAAACAATTTCTTAAAGATAACAATATAAACATTCACATCACTACACCATACCTAAAAACTGGTAATGCAGACGTAGAAAGACTGCACGGAACACTTAACGAACACGTCCGATTTTTCAACGCAGATTCAAATAATACTGATGATATCCATGAACAAGTATTCAAAGCAGTAACTTTTTATAATAATTCATTTCATTCAACTACAAGAATGAAACCTGTAGACTTTTTAAATAACGTTATTTCAGAAAACGAACTTAAACGAATTTCAAAAACAATTCACGAAAATAAAACAAGGAAAATAAATAATATCAATAGGAATACAGATAAAAGTACCGATATAAATTTTAAGAACAGATTTGTTAAAAATAATAGAGTCGGCAAGTCGAACCCAAAGTACTAACTAATTTCAAACTACAGAACGGAGGACACTTACATAAAATCTAATCAGAATAAATTCAAAAAAAAAATACAAAACACAGGTTAAAAGAAAACAAAAATATCAAAACATAAATTAATGGGGAAGGTTCCAGAACAAGCAATACAAAATCAAACTTCATATAAAGTAGTATTGAGCAAACTGACTATTTTTAGTTCAACTAATGATGAAAGATATTTTCAAATTAATTTTTATACAGAGATTTCACTTTCAGGGAATATGGTGATTCCAATGGAAATCCTGTTACTATTGGCCGCTACCGCATTCCTCCAAGTAGATACCATTCAAAAGGAAGCAGGTTATGCAGATATCCAGATAAAAAAAATTAGAAATAGTAAACGATACCAATATAGTATTACATATAATTAATCCAAATGAAATTTATGACATTCTTGACCAAATTCAGAAAAATCTAGCTCATCTTGATGTTGACAATAAAGACCTCTTGGAAATAGAAATCAGAATAATTAAAGCTAAAGTTATGTCAATAACTCCTGACGTAAATCTAAGGAAAAAGAGGGGACTCATTAACGTTGCAGGTACCCTTTACAAATGGCTTTTTGGTGTCATGGATGACGATGACAGACAGGAAATCTTAGAACACTTAAATATAACTGAAGAGACAATTCCATAACAACACTGAATAAACAAATTTTTATCAATAAACACTTTAATGAAACGATTACTATTTTAAAAAAAGCACTGGAACAAGACAGGATTAAAGTAAAGGACGTTATAAGTGAGCTAAAACAACGACACAACGAAATTGCTAGGAGACTCTTATACACTGACCAAATGTTGAAATTAAAATTCATTGAAGACAAAATTAACCACATTCAGGATAATATTGCATCTGCCAAACACGGTCTAGTACATCCGGGAATCCTCACACCACAAGAAATTGAAAATTATAAAATAGATTTTTACAAATTAAAACTCATCAGAATAGGAATGATGACTTACAAAGACAATTCACTTATACTAGCACTAAAAATTCCACGAAACTATATCTCAACTGACTTAAAACTTATTACTCCATTACCAAATAGAAATTTTTTAGAAATAGATGAAATAAACGAATATATTGTCACAGCAAATAATAAAATGTACACTTACAAAGATAATACGATAATGAAGGAACTCCAGGAAAGTT
Organism: Clusia tigrina; assembly: GCA_920105625.2. NCBI lineage: Eukaryota > Metazoa > Arthropoda > Insecta > Diptera > Clusiidae > Clusia > Clusia tigrina. The sequence goes on from OV050030.1 coordinate 199,144,976, forward strand.
CAAATTGTATCCTTCAACATAAATGTAAATTAAGATGGAATAACAAAACAATTATTGAAGAGTTGGATAATGAAACATTGTTAGTAAAGAATGCAATAAATAGAAAAATAAACCAAAATTGTGACGACAGAAGTATGGTGTTGAATAAAAATTGTCTAATAAATGTTTCAAACTGTAGCATTGAAATAAATAATAAAACATTTCAAAACTGGAAAAGCATTGAACACGAAAAATATTTTTACCCTAATAATGATCTTAATGTAACATTTGAAAAACAAATAACTTTTGAAGACATTAAAACTAATCAAGTTGAAAACATTAAATTTATAAAGGAATTAAAATATCATAAAAATGTATCTTATGGGCTAAATATAACATTGTTATTAATTGTGTTAGCTATTATTGTAATATTATATTTTTATATAAACAAATGTAAGAAACAGAAAAGTGAAGTAAATATAGATCTAAATGTAATTCCTAGTTCAACAGGGACTGTTGAATCTGGGTTTGGTGGAGTCACATATGGTCCACTCAAATAACCAAACGTACGTGACTATTGAACCAAATAGTCTAGCTGTCCAGTTCCGTTAGCGCACTGTTCCCACGAAAGCATGAAATGCATAGTTAACACTTTTCGTGAGAACAATGCAGCTGCATATTTACTAACACTTATGTATGTATGTTACTATTATTATTATTAAGTGCTCTAATGTATTTATGTTTAAGCTAGCTGTAAGACTTTTTGAAAAATAAAGATCAGTTTTAGAATACCTCACAAACTGAACGGTTTGTTTCATTTACATTTGCATAATTATATAACTGACAGTTTTTGCATTGTGGAAGTGTTTTAATGACTCTATTTCTACTATAGAGTTTAAAATATTTATATATTTTTTAATATCTTCGTTTGCAGTGACTGTTAAAAGAAACATATCTAGTGGGTCATTTGACTTCCATTTTAATTTGTTTGTTGCGCTAATTATTTTAAATCCTTGATCTTGAAGATCTAGAAGGATTAATTCCGGGTCGCATGAACGGTGCAGTTTTTTAGCCATTATTCTAATGGGACGATCTTGTTTGCTCTCATAAGTATGCCAACACAAATTTGCACTTGACAACAATTTGGTTTTGGCTCTATGTCATCGCTATTATTGAGAATTATTTAAAAAACTCCATTATTTAATAGTTTTAATGAAAATGCGTTGCTAATATTTTTCTTTATCAAGTTATACATTTCTTTGTACTCGCCGACTCCCATGATCATAACGGAAGAAGGCCTTTTTTCTTTCTTAGTGATCGGTTCATTAGCTGTTTTAGATTGTTCGGAACTCACCTGGTTAACTAAGTTATTGAGTATGTTCGGGAGATGAATTTGCCTTCCTTTTCTTAACGTGTTTATTCCTTTTAAGTATCCATTCAGTTTCTCTGGCCAATTCTTCTTCATCTGTTTCGTATTTCTGAGAATTTTCGTTTGCAGTTTCGTGTTTTTCTGCATTATCAAATTTAAATTTGATATTTTCAGCTTTAAGCTTATTAATTTCTCTTTTGAGTTCAGTGCATAATATTTCAAGTTCATGCAATCGAGCGCTTTCTGATTTTTGAGTATTATCCACATTTTTTGAAGATTGTTCCACTTTCGGACTTCCGCGTGATAAAAAGAAAGCCCTCTGACGTTTTCTTTAATAGAACAGCCAAAATAAATGACCAGGATTTGGTAAACTTTAGGGATCAGAACCAATAAAAGCCCTACTGTTACATGACCAGGAGGTTACAAATAACAGAATTAATTCAAAATACTCACCTCCTCAAAATTTTAACTTGATCGCCATGTATTCATCACCAATAAACAAATTAAAGGCAACGAAAAACTTGTATAAGAAATGGTCGCAGAAAACAGAAATGCGATAATACTTACGCCAAGTAGGAAAAAATTTCATAAAAAAGATATAAAAAATTAAAAAAAAGTAAAATTAGACTGCGGCCAAACAATTCATGCATCGATCCTTGAGTCTTGGCGGACCGAGTTCAAATTCACATTTGTATTAGACACGCCAATTGGTTAAACCCAAATGGCAAAAATCTACAATGGTTCAACTCCATCAAGAGGACTAATTGATGTGAAGCCACTCATGCCATGAGTAGGCCATTCACAAATAAAAACGTCTTCTGAATGTCATCTGAACTGAGCGCCCATATTGCAATGCAAATTCAAAAATTAGTCTACATAGAAAAATTAAAAAAATAAATAAAAATTATAAAAAATGGGGGAAAGAGAAAGTCTCTCCTCACTAATTAACTTTTAACTAAAAAAAACTAACAAACTAATAATTAACAAAAACAAAGCTACCAAACAAACTAGTAATAAAAACCAAAATAAATATTTTAACTTACAATATACTATCACTAATAATAATTTCCACACACTATCACTTCCTGTCTCCCTTCAATAAAATTAAGCTACTCCTGCCCCAATCCCAAATATTAAAAAACCACAAAATGTCCGGCCCAAACGCTCCATTAACTGGATTGGGTCCGCATGGAAGTGGATCGCCGGCACACCCGACGCGTCAAACTGGTGCGAGGTTCTGCACTCCGAAAACGTATTGACAGAAACAATAACCAGCAGTTCATGATAAACTCTGAAATATTCCAAAAAACTAAAGAATTGTTACAGATGACTAATGGAGTTATCGCTGCCACGACCCATATCTTGAATCGCGAAAAATTGGAGGAGTTTTCCCAAGAAATTCAGAACAAATTGGGAATTTTTAAAGATGACTTTCAAGAACTGGTTCGTGCCTGACAGATGGCCAAGGCGGGAATCATCAATAGTAACCTGCTCAATAAAGAAGAGGGCAATCAATTCGTCAGCGAGATTGAGGTCCTACCTTGCCGGCAATGTCATCAAAGCCATCGAATACAGTGAACCATCGATCTACACCAGCGGTAAGCTCCTGCTCTACTTGATTTCGATGCAGCAGGTTGCTCAAACAAGCTACAACCACCTGATCATTCGAGACACTCAGTAGGATGGGCAGCAAGTGGAGCTGAAGCACAAGACAGCCCTCACTAGCAGAAAACAGACGTATAGAATCAGAATTGACTGTCTACATCTCAAAACTTGCTTTGGTCTGCAGACAAGGAGATCTGGATTTACTATCTGAAGATGATTGCTTTCCAATACTACTCAAAGGGGGCCAGACGAGCTGCCGCTACATCACCTGTAATGATTCAACGATGGAGGTCATCAAGGAAGATACTATCTTCGTCAATAAATCCAACGGCAGCGTACTGTCAGGTAACACTGCTAACTATCTTTCTGGATCTTATATTCTCCAGTTAGACAACGAAACAATAAGTATCAACAATCAAACCTACTGGAGCACCATGGAGTGCCACAGGTATCCTGATTCTACCTCCTGTACTGTCGAATATAGCCAATAGAAGTCTGGCAGTGAATCTGAGTCTTGTACACCAAATAATGACAGAAAACATAAAACTGTTGGACTCCCTGGAAGTAAAAAGTGATTGGTTCCTCCTTTCTAAAGTCCTGGGATTCATCTTAGTTCTAATTTTCGTATGGCTCACTTGGAGAAAACTCACTAATGGTACAAAACTCACTGCGGTAAATTTGGCAGTGCTAAGCAAAGCTTCTGCAACGAATCAAAGAAGGACGCTCAACTACATCCTGACCTTTAAAGGGGGAGGTGTTAACCCGCCTTGTTTAACTTAGCTGAGCAGTTCCCATGTCTGGGCGTTCCACGTGCCGCGGCGTCAGCATTTTTATGTATCGCCGCAATACAACACTGTGGGAATTCAAGGCCATGGCCAGTTGCAACCATCACGAGGGAGCTGCGTAACGACTGTGTCGCTGCTACAAGGTGAAGGCGGAAAGCGTGGAACGATACGAACAGGCGGACAGTCGTGTTACGGGACTGGATTGGTTAAAATAGTTTTACTTTATAATAATCTTGAATAATTAATTAATGAAATAAATAAAATTATAACGTTTCAATCCAAGTGTTTTTATTGGAGCAGTCGAGCACCTTCTATTTTTGTAAGTGTGCAGAAATTAATTAATAATTAATACATAAATACTAGTAATTAATACATAAATACTATTCATTTACAATATTTGCACCCTAAAAATATGTGCTCTCTTAATGAATTTAATAGGACCCGGTGCTGTGAGTCAACTACGCGTAGGTAGCTTGATTCTAACTCACAGCATCCCTCCCCGCTTTCTAAAAGAGTTTGTGCAACTAACTTCCATTAAATCTCTACAATATTTTTCTTGCACTGCAAACAATTATGTGCATCGATTTAACTCCATAGTATATACATATAATGTGTTTTAGTTTTTTCTTAAAATCGCCTTATTTGGGATCTTTTTTATTTTTTTATTCTCTTTTTTAATTTTTTTTTTTTTTTATTTTGTTTTCGTTTTCTTTTGGGTTTTTTTTTCTCTATCATTTTTTTTTATATATTCCCCTTTTTATAATTTGGTCTTTTATTGACTCTTTTCTCATTGGCGTATATACAAACATCTATACAATAACACAATTCTATTTTATACCTAAAACATAATGCAATACCGCGACCTCTGCTACGTGCTGGTCCAGTTTACGACCGTCGTTGTCGGAGTGAAGTCCCTCGATGAACTCCGCATACCCCTCCCTTCTTTCTGGACCGGTACGTACAAAGATGATGCAAGCTTGTGCGACTAGATGCGCTTCTGCCGAAGTCAAAATAAATATCCGATATTCGCTTAGTCAGTGACAGTGGATATTTTCTCATTGGAGAAATCGATACGAAGTTAGCCGGCTTGGCTATGTAATGCTCGATCTTTTCGTAGTTAAAACGATTTTTTGCGCTAGGAGATTATTCGGCGAAGCTAAGTGAACGATGGTAGTTGTTGCTGTTATTGTTGTTGTAGCCGTTTCTCGCTAAAATTAAGGACTAACCTCGGGTTTTGGCTAAAATTATCTCTTCTTCTTTTTAGACAATAATACAATATACATACTGACGTATGTAATAATGGCAGACACGTTGGATTTTCTATACGGACAACGTACACGTTAGTGTTTTCATTCCATTTTGTCAGTTATGCAATTAAACTCAAGTATTATCAGCTTTTACTTGTCAGATAGAGATTCTTGTATTTTGCCGGTACCATCTCAATTTTTTCATAAGCTTAAATCGTAGTCATCTCGCACATGGGAAGTTGGAAGCTCTTCCACTCTTTTATATAAAACTCTTTTATCAAAATGTTTTCATCAATTCTGGGCAAAACTAGTTGCCCATCTTACATGAGCGAGTATAAAAGATAAACCCGTTCATGTGAAAAAATTGTTCATTGCATGACTCAATTTTTGATTGCATCTAACTACTCTATATATTTGAATTTACTACTAGCCTGGTATGTATATATCCATTCACAAGTGGATTTCCCTACACTATGCAACCTGTTCTTATATGAATACATACAGACATTCAAGGAATTTTTTAATTAATTGACAACGTTATTACCTAATATGAATTGTCAGCTTAATATATTGTTCTAATTCAATATAAAACATTTCAATTCCCCACACGCTAATTTCCTAAGCGATAAACTGAAAAAATCTATGTATATTTACATGTAGCCTGCTGCAGTATGTAAATATGTGCAAATTCCCAATTTCCCATCGTATGTCTCTATATATTTCCTTTTTTTTAAATATACGTTCGAACATTCACTCTGTATCTTATACGAGTACACATATATATATAGGGTTTTTCAAAAGAAACGCTACAAAAGAAAATCGATAGTGACAGCAAACGACGCCATATTTTTTTCCGCTCTTTTGACATTTCTTTTCAGTAAGGTTTGCCATTTCATCATGCAAATACATACGAGCCAACAACGAGTCGAAATTATTAAAATTTAAGAGGGATACGTCCAATATATGATGAGACTCATTTCTGGCTGAATGGCCTAAATAACCAACCTCTCTTCGCAAAAATTGACACTTCCCCGTGTTCAATTTCAAATTGTCTTCTCGTAATTTCTGGAGCACCTTGTACAAGCATTGCGAATGCTGCTGCAAGTTCTCCCAAAAATTACAATATCATCCAGATGCACAAAACAATCTAACCCTTGCAAGCCTGTTAGCACATAGTTCATCAACAGTTGGAAGGTAGCCGGTGCTCCTGTTCATCCAAACGGCATTCTGTTAAACTCAGAATGACCTAAGCCGGCGCTGAACGCGGTTTTATGCCTATCTTGGGTATCCACCAGAACTTGGTGGTAGCCACTCGCTAAATGAAGTATATAAAAATATCTACGGTGTCCCAATTGATCCGGAATTTCTTTTATCCTTGGTATCGGGAACACTTGCTTGATAGTGGCGTCGTTCAATTTCCTAAAATCGACGACCATTCTCCACTTCTTTTGGCCCTGGGCACCTCCCTTCTTTGGTACCGAAATTATTGGTAAGTTCCAAGGCGAGATACTCGGTGAAATTAAGTTATCCTTTAACATTCCTTCTACTTGCCTGTTTAGCTCATCTTTGTGAGCTTGTGGCAATCTGTACTGTTTCTGGTTAATTGGTGGTTGATCCACTCTAGTAGGTATTTCATGCTCTACCTCTGGTGTATACGTCAGCTGGTCTCCTTCCAGCGAAAATATGTCATGGAATAACGTTCAAATGGCTTCTATTGATGCCTTCTTTTCTGAATTTACGCTTGGGTCTAACTTCAGTTATTCTAATCTTTTCTCCATCCTTTTTCTTATATCAACTTGTTTAATCTGATTAACCGATCTATAATTCTTTTCCTTAAAATTATCGAAACTAGTTAACTTAGGACTAAAATCCTTATCCATATAGTAGTCCTTTTCTGATGCATTTAGTTCACAAGCTTACATCTCACCCTTGACAACGTGCGTTATGGCCTCTACCATATATACGTCGTCCGCTAGCTGCTGCTTGTGCAAAACAAGAGTCGTAAGTTTCGTGTTTACACGCATAGTAACTACTCTGGTTGCCCTTGCATTCACTACCTCCATACAATTTTTAACCCTATTCACGGTTTCTTCCTGCCGTGACTTTAATGGAAGAGTAAGGATTATATTCTTATTATCATCATAAAATGATAACTGCTTTTCTAGCGCATCCAGTATGGTGCGGCCACAGAGATTATCACGGCCAATTATCCCATCGGCCGGGATACCTTCCCTATCCAATTCCATTCTAAAACTCATGCCCCTAACTTCACTGTGCCCTATTCTGAGCGACCCCAGTGTCCTGATGCAACCTCCAAACGCTCCATTAAATGTTCTTACATATTTTGGGTTAACGACTAGCCCTTTGCATAAAACACTAGATTTTACGAGGCTGGTGTCCGCCCCTGAGTCTACCAAAAGCACTAGCTTTCCGCTAGCTGCCTTCTTACAGGGTATCTCGATAAAAGCATCACCTATCCTGCTCACAACGAAACAACGCCCTTTTGATTCCAAAATGGACGCGTATCTACTTCCTAACTCTTCAAATTTTTTCCTCCATGCGCCACAGTTATCCTTTACGATCCTATACTCCCTCAAAATTACCGTGAATATCTTAACCATGTACCACGTACGCGGCGATTGGCCCATACTCTCTACCCTTATTAAAACTTAATCTAAGCACTAGAAACATCACAGTTACGCAAATCAACACGCAATCAACAATTTTTTCCCGGAGAGAGTCTTGCTCCTCCGTATCTTGACCCATTGTTCTTTCATTACCCGGTACATGGTATTGGAGAGCCTCTTGCTCCTCCTTCTCCTGGACTGTAATTCCTAGATCACCTCCATATGTACCTGTACCGGTGTCGTAAGTTCCTTCATGTGTGCATGAGTCTGTCACGTACGCTTCTCCGCCTCTTGCTACAGCCACAGCTTTTTCATCACGAGCCTATATGCCGTGCCCCACGGGTTGTCTTCAACCTGTGCACATAGCTCGGTGAAACTCCTGCGCTTGATCGCCTTTATGGCCGTCTTCAGCCTTCTTTTAGCCTCTTTGTACAACTGGCGCAGTTGCAGGCAGTCTGGGTTGCCTATTTCACGCTGGTGCCTTTGCGTTGCTGCGTGGCATTCCTAGCGTAGGCCGGCGATCTCGTCCGTCCACCAATAAACGGATTTATGGTTTCCACCATAGGCCCGCATCGCAGGCGCAATCTAGCTGGCTCGCTAGCTGTTTCGCCATTTCCGCCGCACTGCCTTGCAGCTCAAAGTCCTCAAACATGACTTCGAGTGCGAAGTCGTCGAGGGCGTCCGCTCTCCAGCCTTTCGGCCACGGGCCTGTCCTCCGCCGTTGTTCGTTCCTTTCCAAGTCAAAGCAAATGGCATTGTGGTCGCTGTGGGTGTACGCGGAACTCACAATCCACTTGGCTCCTCTGACTAAACCGCTGCTGTGGAACGTAAGGTCCCGCGGTCATAACGACTACGTCAAGAGCCGCAAACGCGTCCATGAGGATATGACCTCTCGGTGTGGTTCGGGCGCAATCCCATTCAGTTGCCCACGCGTTGAAGTCGCCGGCAATCACTACGGGGTTCCTGCCTTGCACGTCCAGAGCAAGTGTGTCCACTACTGCCTCGAACTCGTCCGCAGTTAGGCTCGGCGGCATGTAGCAACTGTACACCGTTGTCCCTCCAATGGTCGCTCTGACGTAGCAATAGCTTCTCTCTATCTTGCTTAGTTGTATAGGCTTGGTTCCGCACACCCACAGTGCGGCACCACCAGTGGTGTCTTCAGCCCATACTTCTTGGTGCTTGCGCCTATACGGCTCGCTAAGCACTGCAACATCGACCATCTGTTCCCTAACGGCCTGCTGCAGAAGATCCTGTGCAGCCTCGCAGTGGTTGAGATTGAGTTGGAACAACCTCATCTCCTGCGCCTGGACCTCTTCTCCGCGGCTCGCTTGTAGGATGGGCATGAGCTGCATCCTGTCAGATGCTCCACATCCTTGTGGCCGCTGGCCTTACAGAGGGCACAGTTGGGGGCCTTGTCGCACTCCCGTGCGTTATGGCCCTCTGTGCCGCATCTGTAGCACTTGTGGCGCCAATCGTCCTTGCTACCTCATTTCTGCGCGGTGTGCCCGAACTCCATACATTTGTAACAACGCAGGGGACTCACCTTTTCGCGCACTCGGCATGAGGTCCATCCGACTCTCAGCCTGCCAGCTTTCAAAAGGGCTGCGGCTGCCCGGGGCGACAGACTGATGACCGCTGTCTGTGTTCCACCGTACGCTTTCCTGAGGGACCTGATTGCATCCACGGGAGGTCTCTCCGAGAGATTGGCTGTACACAGCGCCTCGTGGACATCTTCCACCGTGGTGCCTTCCTCCAGGTCTTTCACCTCCACTAGGGTTTCCTGCGTGAGCTTACGCACCTCCACACTGGTTCCCAGGACAGTCGCCACTCATGATACTGGGGTGTCTTTGGATCTGCCGCCACGCTCAACTCCAGCAGCAGTTCACCCTTGGCCGTCTTTCGGATCATGCGGACGCTCTCTCCCAGCTCTGACAGCTGCGGGTCCCTCTTGATCTTGCGGAGGATGTCCGCGTAGCTCACCGTGCCAGTTTCCCTGATGACGATGGCATCGGGGCGCGCTGGCTTAGGCTTCGGGCCCTTCCGCTTCGCTTGGGGTCTGTAACGAACTGTGGTCCACTCAACTTTTGCACCCTCCGCCTTTCCAGCCATAGGCTTATTGGTCTTAGGATTCGGCCGGGTTACCGTTTTCTTGGCCGCCAGTGTCGGGGCATTACCCTTCCTCCTCTTAGCTACCGCTCAGCTAGTCGGACTTACTTGCTCCGGATCCCCCTTCTCACGGGGGCGCTTTGGCGTTGCGACTGCGGCCGCGTAGCTCTTCGCCTGGGCAGGGGCTGCCCGCGAAGACGCACCGGCTTTGCCTTGGTTGTCCACACGAGGGCCGCCAACCTGCACCTCCTTGTCCACCTTCTCCGTCCGCCCTACAGTCTAGACTGCCCTGTCGGCTTGCACCAGCTCTGGCACTCTCGCAGCCGTACCTGCGTCCTGCTCCTCGACGACCTGCAAACAGACATCCCGGATTTTGGATGCCTTCCGCTTGATGTCGGCATATACATTGTGCCTTGGCACAAGGAAAGCTATGAGTGCTTCAATGTGCCACTCCAGCACCGCCATTTTGCCTTTGGCAATGACCTCATCGGGAGGGATGACCGCCATTGCCGTCGGATCGGCCTTCATGTCCATCACTCGCTGAAGCTCACTGGTGTCTGCCAGTGAGTTTCTCCGCACCACCGTCTTTCTTATTACCGGAGGAGGGGTCCTCTGAATAGTAGACCTCCTGCCGAAGGGGTCCTTTATCGCACCGTCGTCTTTGTTTGTTTTGTTGGAATTCATTTATTGGTGGGTCCCCGCTCAGGACCGTTATCTTTGCTCGTAGTGCAGTCTCCTTAATGGTCCCATGGTTATCCAAAATTTACCGCAGCTGGGAGGCCATGCGAGGGTTGACACAAGTCCTTATGGGCGCTTATGTTCAGAGCCAGACCAGCGCTAGTCGGGAATGTTACATCCGAGCCTGCACTGCCAATTTAATGGTGACGAGCATCGAACGTTTCCTGAGACCTGCCATGGTTTTAACGGGACGGGGGCGATTGCGGCATTAAGCTACCAGCCATTTCTGTAAGATTTCACTCTTACTTACTGAGGTGGCAGCATACCGCAATCGTCAGCCCACAAGCATCAGCTTATTTTCTATGTTTCCGGTATGCCATAATCAAGGCCTTACCGGTCTCGGCCTTGATTTGAGGTACAACAGATCCCACGATGTCCCTTTGTGGTCCCACGAAGGTCCCTCGCTGTTCCATCGTTGATCCCTCTTTGTCCCCCGTTGCCCAGACAGCCGCCCCATGAGGGGGTCATCGCTATCTCTGGGTGCGTTGCTCACTTCAGCTGGCCATCAGCGGGTGCTGGCGTGCCATTGCCCGGGGCCGCCACGTGGAGACAGTGAGTCTTCTTGAGTTTGTCCCACACCAGGATCGCTCTAGCCCCTCCATTAGATTAGAGGCAATTAGATGCTTTGCCTGGCTGGTTCCCCCCTGACCCCTATGTGTGTGTGTGTGGGTGTGTGTGTGGCTGTGTGTGTGTGTGTGGGTGTATGTCTATGCAAATGTATGTGTATATGTACGAGGGGTACTATTTATAATTCGGGAGTAGCAAATAATAAAAAACATTCTGAAATAAAATGGCTTTATTGTTTTCCAAAGTATTTTCTTTGGTGATCAATACACTTTTGCATTCGTTCAAACCATTTGTCATAGCAGTTTTTCTATTCCTCTTGAGACACCTCCAAAACGCTTTTTGAACGTTTCAACTGCTTCTTCGGCGGTCGTAAATCGTTGACCTCGCAGTTTACCTTTGATATTTAGGAACAATGATGTACAAGTGCTATTTGTTTTGTTTACAGTGTGTTAAGAAAATCAATTTGGCCAAAAAATGGATTATCTCAACAAGAATGGATTATCGTGTATTATCTAGTATAGTGAATTCAATCGTGGTCGTAGTTCGGTCGACGACGAACTCCGTGAAGATCGTCCAATATCGGTTGTTGTGTCACAATACATCGATGCAGTGCGTGAACTGTTTATGCAAGATCGTCAAGTGACATATCGTGAGATAGAGGACATCTTGGGCATTACTTCCACCTCCATACATTCAATATTGCATGAACATATGGCTGTAAAAAAGATTTGCTCGCGTTGGATCCCACATAATTTGACAATCGCTCAAAAAAAGGCTCGTGTCAATTGGTGTAAGGAAATGATTAAAAAGTTCGACCGAGGTGCTTCAAAAGACGTGTATAAAATCGTGACAGGAGACGAATCATAAATACATGCGTATGAGCCGGAAACAAAACCAGAATTCTGAAGTAGAATCAAGCTACCTACGCGTAGTTGACTCACAGCACCGGCTCCTATTAAATTCATTAAGAGAGCACATATTTTTAGGGTGCAAATATTGTAAATAGTATTTATGTATTAATTATGATGTAAACTTTTAGGGTGTCACAGTTCCGCAGTCACTTTTACTTTCAGTAGGTCAGTTGGCTTGAGCAACTGACACCAAACAACAATTGCGTAACTGGAACATCAGAAAATTCAATACGTAGACTGTAATTATTCTTTGTAAATTGTTGTTTTTAAACCAAAAGTAATGTGGTGTTTATTGAAAAGAGTGATTTAGGTTTACAGGTACACGCGCAGGACAAGCAGCAAGAGGATGTTCCCGACAACAACCAAATATGGTCCCCAACATTTTGGCGCAGCCGGTCTTAAGGACCTACAGGTGGAATCCCAGGGCAAGCAACCCTGTAGCAGGGAAGCATCCTGCAACACATCAGAAGTATTACCCAGGGCGAAGATGTCATCAGACAAGATAATGGTGAGTAGAGTGTATAGGAACTTAGTTTAAGTAGATACTTCTGCGACCCTGAAGCCACCGTAGCGCTGGCCAAAGTAGTCGCAACACATAGGCGCGTTTGCGCTGTAGCATGCAGCTTTGTATGGGCAACCATAAACCGGTCTATGTACGTCGTCTTAGCTGTGAGGATTTTTTTTGTAGGGGTTTGTGTTTGGTTGTCGATAGGGACATTAAATTGTTTTAATTGTTTTTAAATTGATCTGAATATTTGACATTATAAGCTTAGGGTATGAGGCAAAGATACATCAAGAAGTGCTTAGAACACGTGTTGTTGCATCAAAGTTTTTGTAGTTCGGAAACTACGATTTGCGTAGCAATGTTGACGAAAAAAATTTAAATGCTATTATTACGTGGCGGATACGTAACGGGTTTATTTTTGAATATGGATTCAATTTTCCGGGAATGAATCAAGACACTTTTGCCTGTAAATCCAATTTCGGTTTTTGTGAATATATAGCCTTTTCTAAGGATTTTTTTTTTGGGAGTAATAAAGATGGTGAGAGGAAATCAAGGAGTATCTGTGAGGAAGTCAAGGACCAATTTGCATTGAGGGAAGGACTTAATGGACGCCGGTGGACAGCGGATATTGAATTTGTGATGGAAAACAAGTAAAGCAGAAAATATATATAAAGATAGAATTTATGGTGGGATGCAGTTTAATAAATTTGTTATGATCAAATCATTAGATTAAGAAGTCTGATAATGTTGGCATTTTTATTTGAAACCAGCATAAATTAAAAAGTTTTGTATGAGTTGAAGTGTTTTTTTCTTTGTAGAAATATGTATTGTAGAAAAAACTGCGTAGTCATAATGTGATTATAGTTTTATGAATTGACATTTGAAGCAATTGTCAAATAAACTTAACGGGTCATTGAAGGCTCCAAAAGCAGTGCAACAAGAAAAACAGATGTTGGTCCTTGATTTTGAAAAGAACCACTTACGGGCAGTATAGAAAAGATGGGTATAGGTGAGATTTCAAAGGCAGCGTCCAGGCTAGTACCAGTATTTACTGGTGCTGAGTCGGTGGATTTAAGATTGGAGGTTCATCGATTTATCCAGGGGTGTGAACTAGCAAAGAGGAGTATTCGTCCTGACGAATTGCAAGACTTTTTCGATTGTGTGAAATAGAGGTTGTTTGCAGATGCGTAGAATCTGGTTTTGCCCAAAAGCTTTAGTAGCGTGGAAGAATTGTATACGTTAATAATGAAAACGTACTTGAAAACGAGAACGTTGGAAGAAGTCACTCAGGAAATCAGGGTGGCTCGGCTGTTGGCAAGCGAAGAGATACGAGTCTTTCCTAGGCGATTGAGCACATTGCAGGGGTGTGCGACGGAAATCGTTCGTGGCAGGTACAACGGTGTGGATGACAAGGCGCTGCTATATGAAGTTGACAGGTCGGTACTGACAGCTTTTGTAGTGGGACTGAGGGAGCCTGCGTTAAGGGTGCACATGCTGGGTATTCGGACGAGGACTCTGGAAGAGTTGGTAGAGGAAGCCATTAGGGCGCAGTTTCTGGTGGAAAGAAGTCAGCCTAGTGCCAGTGAAGTAAATGCCATATTTAACAGGCAGGACGTACCTGTGGCTGTAGCAAGAGGCGGAGAAGCTTACGTGACAGACTAATGCACACATAAAGGAACTTACGACACCGGTACAGGTACATATGGAGGTGCAAAGCGGGACGGGAGACAAACAGAAGGGGAGTTGCGTCAGGCAATACCGGTCTGTTCATTCTGCAATAAGTGGGTGCATACAAGGGTTAAGTGCATTTGGCGCAAAAACACAACCTACTGTATGGAGTGCCAAACATATGGTCATGAGGCAAGTAGACAGAGCCAAGGAGACACAGAATGGAGTCAGAATAGAAGGCAGCCAGGTACAAGGCGCCCGGATCCACCCTTGAGGGATGGCAGGGGTAGTAATCCCCGAGTTAATTCTACGGAAGGAATTAACCAACGAAGAAATCCTTTCAACACTGGGAGTGGTCAGCAGCGACCAAATTGGAATTCCAGAAGAGAGCCAAGGCTAAGAAACACCCAACAGGGGTTGAGATGTTTCTCATGTGGACGAATGGGACATCGGGTAGCGGAATGCAGGGATAGACAATTCCAACAAAGGAACTAGGGAAACTTCCAGCGGCCCAGTCGAGGCCAGAAATGAATTCCAACAAAACAAACAAAGACGACGGTGCGATAAAGGACCCCTTCGGCAGGAGGTCTACTATTCAGAGGACCCCTCCTCCGGTAATAAGAAAGACGGTGGTGCGGAGAAACTCACTGGCAGACACCAGTGAGCTTCAGCGAGTGATGGACATGAAGGCCGATCCGACGGCAATGGCGGTCATCCCTCCCGATGAGGTCATTGCCAAAGGCAAAATGGCGGTGCTGGAGTGGCACATTGAAGCACTCATAGCTTTCCTTGTGCCAAGGCACAATGTATATGCCGACATCAAGCGGAAGGCATCCAAAATCCGGGATGTCTGTTTGCAGGTCGTCGAGGAGCAGGACGCAGGTACGGCTGCGAGAGTGCCAGAGCTGGTGCAAGCCGACAGGGCAGTCTAGACTGTAGGGCGGACGGAGAAGGTGGACAAGGAGGTGCAGGTTGGCGGCCCTCGTGTGGACAACCAAGGCAAAGCCGGTGCGTCTTCGCGGGCAGCCCCTGCCCAGGCGAAGAGCTACGCGGCCGCAGTCGCAACGCCAAAGCGCCCCCGTGAGAAGGGGGATCCGGAGCAAGTAAGTCCGACTAGCCGAGCGGTAGCTAAGAGGAGGAAGGGTAATGCCCCGACACTGGCGGCCAAGAAAACGGTAACCCGGCCGAATCCTAAGACCAATAAGCCTATGGCTGGAAAGGCGGAGGGTGCAAAAGTTGAGTGGACCACAGTTCGTTACAGACCCCAAGCGAAGCGGAAGGGCCCGAAGCCTAAGCCAGTGCGCCCCGATGCCATCGTCATCATGGAAACTGGCACGGTGAGCTACGCGGACATCCTCCGCAAGATCAAGAGGGACCCGCAGCTGTCAGAGCTGGGAGAGAGCGTCCGCATGATCCGAAAGACGGCCAAGGGTGAACTGCTGCTGGAGTTGAGCGTGGCGGCAGATCCAAAGACACCCCAGTATCATGAGTGGCGACTGTCCTGGGAACCAGTGTGGAGGTGCGTAAGCTCACGCAGGAAATCCTAGTGGAGGTGAAAGACCTGGAGGAAGGCACCACGGTGGAAGATGTCCACGAGGCGCTGTGTACAGCCAATCTCTCGGAGAGACCTCCCGTGGATGCAATCAGGTCCCTCAGGAAAGCGTACGGTGGAACACAGACAGCGGTCATCAGTCTGTCGCCCCGGGCAGCCGCAGCCCTTTTGAAAGCTGGCAGGCTGAGAGTCGGATGGACCTCATGCCGAGTGCGCGAAAAGGTGAGTCCCCTGCGTTGTTACAAATGTATGGAGTTCGGGCACACCGCGCAGAAATGCGGTAGCAAGGACGATTGGCGCCACAAGTGCTACAGATGCGGCACAGAGGGCCATAACGCACGGGAGTGCGACAAGGCCCCCAACTGTGCCCTCTGTAAGGCCAGCGGCCACAAGGATGTGGAGCATCTGACAGGATGCAGCTCATGCACATCCTACAAGCGAGCCGCGGAGAAGAGGTCCAGGCGCAGGAGATGAGGTTGTTCCAACTCAATCTCAACCACTGCGAGGCTGCACAGGATCTTCTGCAGCAGGCCGTTAGGGAACAGATGGTCGATGTTGCAGTGCTTAGCGAGCCGTATAGGCGCAAGCACCAAGAAGTATGGGCTGAAGACACCACTGGTGGTGCCGCACTGTGGGTGTGCGGAACCAAGCCTATACAACTAAGCAAGATAGAGAGAAGCGATTGCTACGTCAGAGCGACCATTGGAGGGACAACGGTGTACAGTTGCTACATGCCGCCGAGCCTAACTGCGGACGAGTTCGAGGCAGTAGTGGACACACTTGCTCTGGACGTGCAAGGCAGGAACCCCGTAGTGATTGCCGGCGACTTCAACGCGTGGGCAACTGAATGGGATTGCGCCCGAACCACACCGAGAGGTCATATCCTCATGGACGCGTTTGCGGCTCTTGACGTAGTCGTTATGACCGCGGGAGAGGCGACTTTTGTGAGAGGAGAAGTGATCTGTGATCGACCTTACGTTCCACAGCAGCGGTTTAGTCAGAGGAGCCAGGTGGATTGTGAGTTCCGCGTACACCCACAGCGACCACAATGCCATTTGCTTTGACTTGGAAAGGAACGAACAACGGCGGAGGACAGGCCCGTGGCCGAAAGGCTGGAGAGCGGACGCCCTCGACGACGGCGCACTCGAAGTCATGTTTGAGGACTTTGAGCTGCAAGGCAGTGCGGCGGAAATGGCGAAACAGCTAGCGACCCAGCTAGATTGCGCCTGCGATGCGGGCCTATGGTGGAAACCATAAATCCGTTTATTGGTGGACGGACGAGATCGCCGGCCTACGCTAGGAATGCCACGCAGCAACGCGAAGGCACCAGCGTGAAATAGGCAACCCAGACTGCCTGCAACTGCGCCAGTTGTACAAAGAGGCTAAAAGAAGGCTGAAGACGGCCATAAAGGCGATCAAGCGCAGGAGTTTCACCGAGCTATGTGCACAGGTTGAAGACAACCCGTGGGGCACGGCATATAGGCTCGTGATGAAAAAGCTGTGGCTGTAGCAAGAGGCGGAGAAGCGTACGTGACAGACTCATGCACACATGAAGGAACTTACGACACCGGTACAGGTACATATGGAGGTGATCTAGGAATTACAGTCCAGGAGAAGGAGGAGCAAGAGGCTCTCCAATACCATGTACCGGGTAATGAAAGAACAATGGTTCAAGATACGGAGGAGCAAGACTCTCTCCGGGAAAAAATTGTTGATTGCGTGTTGATTTGCGTAACTGTGATGTTTCTAGTGCTTAGATTAAGTTTTAATAAGGGTAGAGAGTATGGGCCAATCGCCGCGTACGTGGTACATGGTTAAGATATTCACGGTAATTTTGAGGGAGTATAGGATCGTAAAGGATAACTGTGGTGCATGGAGGAAAAAATTTGAAGAGTTAGGAAGTAGATACGCGTCCATTTTGGAATCAAAAGGGCGTTGTTTCGTTGTGAGCAGGATAGGTGATGCTTTTATCGAGATACCCTGTAAGAAGGCAGCTAGCGGAAAGCTAGTGCTTTTGGTAGACTCAGGGGCGGACACCAGCCTCGTAAAATCTAGTGTTTTATGCAAAGGGCTAGTCGTTAACCCAAAATATGTAAGAACACTTAATGGAGCGTTTGGAGGTTGCATCAGGACACTGGGGTCGCTCAGAATAGGGCACAGTGAAGTTAGGGGCATGAGTTTTAGAATGGAATTGGATAGGGAAGGTATCCCGGCCGATGGGATAATTGGCCGTGATAATCTCTGTGGCCGCACCATACTGGATGCGCTAGAAAAGCAGTTATCATTTTATGATGATAATAAGAATAGAATCCTTACTCTTCCATTAAAGTCACGGCAGGAAGAAACCGTGAATAGGGTTAAAAATTGTATGGAGGTAGTGAATGCAAGGGCAACCAGAGTAGTTATTATGCGCGAAACTTACGACTCTTGTTTTGCACAAGCAGCAGCTAGCGGACGACGTTTATATGGAAGAGACCATAACGCACGATGACAAGGGTGAGATGTACGCTTGTGAACTAAATGCATCAGAAGAGGACTACTATATGGATAAGGATTTTAGGCCTAAGTTCGCTAGTTTCGATCATTTTAAGGAAAAGCATTATAGATCGGTTAATCAGATTAAACAAGTTGATATAAGAAAAATGATGGAGAAAATTCTAGAATAACTGAAGTTAGACCCAAGCGTAAATTCAGAAAAGAAGGCATCAATAGAAGCCATTTGTACGTCATTCCATGACATATTTTCGCTGGAAGGAGACCAGCTGACCTATACAAAAGAGGTAGAGCATGAAATACCTACTAGAGTGGACCACCAATTACCCAGAAACAGTACAGATTGCCACAAGCTCACAAAGATGAGCTAAACAGGCAAGTAGAAGGAATGTTAAAGGATAACATAATTTCACCGAGTATCTCGCCTTGGAACTTACCAATAATTTCGGTACCAAACAAGGGAGGTGCCCAGGGACAAAAGAAGTGGAGAATGGTCGTCGATTTTAGGAAATTGAACAACGCCACTATCAAGCAAGTGTTCCCGATACCAAGGATAGAAGAAATTATGGATCATTTGGGGCACAGTAAATATTTTTTCTACACTTGATTTAGCGAGTGGCTACCACCAAGTTCTGGTGGACATTATGAGTTTAACAGAATGCCGTTTGGATGAACAGGAGCACCGGCTTCCTTCCAACTGTTGATGAACCATGTGCTAACAGGCTTGCAAGGGTTAGATTGTTTTGTGTATCTGGACGATATTGTAATTTATGGGAGAACTTGCAGCAGCATTCGCAATGCTTGTGCAAGGTGCTCCAGAAATTACGAGAACACAATTTGAAATTGAACACGGAGAAGTGTCAATTTTTGCGAAGAGAGGTTGGTTATTTAGGCCATCGTTGCTCAGAGGCAGGAGCACTGCCTGACCCGCAGATGGTGGAATGCGTTAAAAATTTAGCGATTTCGAGAAATAGAAAGGAAGTTCAAGCTTTCCTAGGACTAGTGAACTATTACAGAAAGTTCGTAGAAAGACTTGCCTGAATTGCGTTGCCAGTGAAAAAGTTGCTACGAAAAGCAGCAAAGTTCGAATTGACATAGAGCTTTCAGCAAGCATTCGAGAGGCTAAAAGGAATAATTAGCTCGCCACCGATCTTGGCGTACCCCGACTTTGGGCAAACTTCTTTTTTAACCACTGATGCTAGCAATGAAGCATTAGGGGCAGTATTGTCACAAGAGGAAGTCGGTCATGACCGGCCAATAGCATTCGCAAGCAGGGCGCTCAGCGATACGGAGAGAAGATACTCCACAATAGAGAAGGAATTTTAGGGCATATCTGCTAGGACGCCAATTTAAAATATATACAGATCAACAGCCGTTGAGAGGCATAGCTTATTTGAAAGACCAAACGTCTAGGCTAGACAGGTACAGACAAACATTTTCTGAGTATCATTTTGAAATCATATACAAACCTGGAAAAAAGAATCTGAATGCGGATGCACTCAGCCGAGTACCGCAGGCGCAGAAGATATCAGTAGTGCAAACGAGCGCCAAAGCAAGGTCAGATAAGGAGAAGGCCGAGAGAAGGCAAGAAAATAAAATTGATGCGACAAGAGATGTTAGCAGTGCGGGTTTCGATGCCAATGAACGAACAGCAAGTAATGTGGAATGGCTGGAGGATAAAGAAGATATCCAGGCTGTGTTAAAGGGCGAATAAAATTGACTTAATGTGAATATGCTTATTAGGCACTGTAGCCGAATGAAGCACCGTAGGGAAAAATATTTTTTAAAATATTAAATAACAATTCAACCAAAAATCATAAGACAGTCGTGGGTAAGTAATATAAAAAGGCTGTCAGAGCGGCAGGTAACTCAAGGGGACTAACACGTACTTAGGTACATGCCGTAATTGAGTTTCCTCCGGTTTTAATTAAATGCCTTCCCATGGTACAAGGGCTATGCCATGGGTGACATATATTCCCTAATACTCGTGGGATTTCATATGGATCTAACAAAAAAAAAGAATTAAAAGTAAACGATAAATCTGGTGATGGGCAATCATCGTCGGTCATTGCCTCCGTGCCAGCTGTAGGGCTGGAGAACCTAACTTCTGTTGCGTGCAGAGTTGTTGGTGTTGAGAAAGAACGCAGAGTCTTGGAATTCACGTGTGCTTTATTCAACGGCTTAGAAGCGAGAGAGATAATATACATATGTGGATAATGAAAGTAGGAAGTTAAGAATAAAGTAAATTACATAGGGTTGCCAGAGTTATATTTCTAACACCCTCACTTATTGGAATAATTAATTATACAAAATAACAGTTCATTTTTCAAGGAACAAATTTTTTAAGAAAAGTGTAAATTACATATGTCTAATTATTTTTCATTAATTTTTCAATACAATTTTTGATGCCCATTCCTTTGGCACAATTTAATATTTTGTGGCTAGATACTGCTTTGGTTAGGCAATCAGCTACCATTTGTTCAGTTGGGACATAGTAAACTTCAAACATCCCAGCATTGATGTAGTCGCGTATAAAGTGGTGCGGCACGTCAATGTCCTTTGACCTTGCACGGAAAGAATCTGTTTGAGCCAAAGCTAGCGCTGATTGATTATCGCAGGCAATTTTGATAGGCCTCCGGTCAACCGACGCCTCCAATTCTTTGCCGAATTGTTGTAGCCAGATTGCTTCCTGCACAGCCGACGACATCGCCATATACTCCGCCTCGGTAGTCGACAGCGCAACGGTTGGTTGTCTTTTGCTGCCCCAGGATATTGCTCCACCACATAGCGTAAAGACATATCCAGTACAAGAGCGCCTCTTATCGACCCACGAGACCTTCAGAGCCGCTATAAAAAAGTTTATAATTAACAGTGCCATTTAGATACCTGAAAATTCGTTTAACAGCGGCCCAGTGGGGTTTTCCATGCTTTGCGTTGAACCGACTAACATTGTTAACTGCAAATGCAATGTCAGGCCGCGAGCCCTGTGCTAGATATAACAGACTCCCTATGGCCTCCTGGTACAGTACACTTACCAATTCTTCGTCGCAGTCGTTCAGCAATAACTTTTGGTTAATATCACTTGGCGTCGATATCGGCTTCGAATTTTCCATGCCGAATCGTTTCAGTATTTCGTGAGCGTATTTTTGCTGATCCAAGTAAACTCCTGCTGCACTATAAGTAATACTGAAACCAACACAAGTTTTCGCCACACCCATGTACTTCATCTGGAATGTTGTGGTAAGTTGACGCACAAATTCATCACGAACTGCAGGGTCATCCCAAAAAACGAGTATGTCGTCAACATATATGGCAACGATTAGTTTTGCGTCGTGTCTGAAGTAAACGCAGGGATCTGTTTTGGATTTCATCAAACCGAAATCTCGCAATGTTTTATCTAACAATAGGTTCCACTGTCTGCCACTTTGCTTTAGCCCGTAGATAGCTTTGCGTAATTTGCAAATTTTTCCGCTGTTTTCACCGCAGCCATCGGGCAGCTCTATAAAAATTTCTTCCGTCAAGTCGCTTTGTAGGTATGCGGTGACAGCGTCTAACTGATCAATTTTGAGCCCCAGTTTGACGGATAGAGCGATCAAATAGCGTATCGACGTGTAGCGCACTACAGGGGAGAAGGTTTCGCTGTAGTCTATCCCGAATTGCTGGGAACAACCTTTGGCAACAAGGCGAGCTTTATAGCGAATAACGTTACCTTTTTCGTCGCGTTTTGTGCGAAAAACCCACTTTGATTTAATCGCCTTTCGATTAACAGGCAGATTCCATATAGCCCATGTTTGATTTTCGGCGTGAGAGCTTAACTCGCATTGCATAGCGGACTTCCAGCTTTCGCAGTCGGCGTTAGACAAAGCTTCGTGTACAGTGAGTGGATCGTCACACGTGTCTCTTGTTGCTGCGAAATGCGTAACATAACCCTGACTGCCAAAGTCGCGCGGAACAGCAGGCCTCGTTGATTTTCGCAATGATTCTGGTATCGATATTTCAATGTCTGGAACGAACGTATCGTCTGTAGCATCGTCGAAAGTCTCTTCGCTTGCGTCTTCATCAAAGTCTTCGCTCTTTACAGCTTTGTGTTTTTCTTCCAATGCCCTCACTGAAGGTGAATCGTCTTCCACATCGACTGGAACAAATGAAACGATTCTGGGCTCGGTTTCCATGAAGACTACATCGCGGCTCGTTGTAATTTTCTTCGTTTGTGGATTAATACAACGGTACCCTTTTGTCAAGTCGCTATACCCAACAAACATCAGCTTCTGCGCCTTTGGATCCCATTTGTGTCTGCGTTGTTTAGGTATGTGAACCATCACGGGAGATCCAAAAATTCGTATTCCATTTAAATCGACGTCACGACCTGTCCACAGCTTTTCCGGAATTTGCCCATTTAATGCTGAACTAGGTGAACGGTTTATAATATATACCGCCGTATTTACCGCCTCTCCCCAATACGATTTAGATAAGTCAGCATCAAATAACATGCATTTGTCACGTTCTACAATCGTACGGTTGTATCGTTCGGCGACTCCGTTTTGCTGGGGAGTGTAAGCAGCTGATTTTTGGTGTAATATGCCGAACGAACGACAGAGCGAATCAAACTGCTCGCCGACAAATTCGGTCCCGTTGTCCATGCGTATTACTTTAATGCTTTTATCGAACTGTTTTTCGGCATACCGCTTAAAGCTTTTGAAGCAATCGGCAACTTCGGATTTCTGTTTTATTAAATAGAGAAAAACTTTCCGGGAATAGTCATCCACAAAGGAGAGGAAATATCGCGAGCCTCCTAAAGAGGTTGTCTCCATTGGACCACATAGATCTGCATGGATAAGCTGAAGCAATTTATTAGCCCGTGTTCCAACGCGTTTAAAGGGAGCCCGTGATAACTTGCCTTTGTGACAGGCCTCGCATTTGGCTAATATGCTTGCATCTCCATTAAAGTCGACTACATTACCCTTTTTTAAAATATTTAAGTCATTATAGTTCAAGTGGCCAAGGCGACGATGCCACGTCATCACGTCCACTTTTGCATTGGCGAGCAAGCACGAAACCGATTCTACGCGAAACTTAAACACGCCGGCGGAACCATCAGCTTCGGCGACAAGCTCGTTACTTCGATCGAATATTTGACATTGGCCTTTGTTAAAAACAACTTTATTCCCGTTTTCAAGTATTTGTGAAACTGATAGCAAATTAGAGGTTAGTTGAGGAACAAACAACACTTCTTTCATTTCGATTTCAGTATGTCCCAAGGAAAAGTTGACATTGCCGATGCCTTCAACAGTCATTCTTTCGTTATTTGCAGTTATGATTTCATGAACAGGGGACACGCTTAGACAATTAAATTTGTTTTTATAGGGTGTCATGTGTTTGGATGCACCACTGTCGATGTACCACTCATTTTGATCTTGCTCGTTTTTATACGACACGTAAGCACTAAAGGCTACCTTCCGACCATTGGTATTGCTTAAATTTTGACGAATTTTTTTATGCTCATTGCAATCTTTACTAAAATGGCCTTTTCGTCCACAATTATGGCACTTTAGATTTTGTTTGTTAAGTTTAGGGTATTTTTTCTTCACACTTAAAAATGCACTTACACCGTTTGCTGTTTTTTCATAGTCTCCATCTAGCAGCTTCATTTTAATGTTTTCACCGGTAATTTTTGTTCCACTACTTTCTATGCCCATTATGAACGGCTTAAAGTCATCGCTTAACCCCGCAAGCATTATGGCACCTAACCATTCGTCGCTTATATCGAAACCGATACCCGAGAGCTTATTCGCGGTATTGACGAGCTGATTAACATAAATGGCCATTGATTCACAATTTTCAAGGCGCGCCGTGATCAGTTTTCGCAATAGACCGATTTTTCGAGTGAGTCCAGAATCTTCGTATAGATGTTGAAGGGTTTGCCAAATGTTGGCCGCAGTTTTCTGATTTTGTATATGAACGTATATTGATTCATTCACGGACAAGATAATTTTAGCACGCGCTTTACGCAACTTCTTCTCATCGGTTTCTTTCACAGGATCCGTAATGCAATTATGTAGATCGCTCAGTTCCAATATACTTTCCATGGCAAACTTCCACGTGTGGAAATTTTCACTACCGCGAAGTTTTTCTATCGCGTGCGTGTCCGAACCGGCCATCTTGTTTAATTTATTTACAACGAATGTATTTATTAAACACGCTACTTGCACAAACTTCTCGCTTTTAATAAAATAAGCAACATATGCTTTTATTTAAATGGCTTAACCACGACACGTATCAAATCAGATTTGGCAACTTGCAGACGCGCTGTTGTCTGGGCCCATAACCTGTTGAGAAAGAACGCAGAGTCTTGGAATTCACGTGTGCTTTATTCAACGGCTTAGAAGCGAGAGAGATAATATACATATGTGGATAATGAAAGTAGGAAGTTAAGAATAAAGTAAATTACATAGGGTTGCCAGAGTTATATTTCTAACAGTTGGACATGCACCTAAGCAAATTACAACAACATCTACGTTGGCATCAACATCTACGGTGTTGATTGCAGGTGCAAAGAATGAAACTTTTCGCGTTTCGATACCACCACCACAGAATCCTGAATCGGGTCCATGAGTCAATGGACTCTTCTGACACTGATACACTGTGTGTTGAGAACAACAGAAGTGAGGGCCTAGCACACAGAAATGGATAGTTACTGTTCATATGCTCAAACAAGAATACGGCAACTTCGATGAGAAAACACATCGGCCTGATAAAAGGGAAATGTTGTTTGGAGATGACACTCGTTGAGGAAGCAAATTTTCCAAAAACATATATATGGTCAGAGGCTACTTCCCAGAAAGCACCGAGCTCACCAACGAAAAATTTCTTGCGACCATTGGGGCGTAGAATGAAATGGCAGCCAAGAATTGGAAGGTGATCCAAAGGTCAACCGAAGGTGCGTCACTTCACCCGGTTATCGCGATGGACAATGAATCACTGTCTAAACTGTCACAGTGCAAGGGAAAGATAGCCTATCACTATGGACACGTGCGTCTCATTTTAAAGAGCAACAAAGGCACAGAGAAAGCCAGCGATAGCTCAAAAACAAACAACGCCGACACTCGGGAGCAGTGCTGAAGGGCATGCTGGGGACACAAGGTCCAACGAAGTGGAGGCCGACAAACCATCGACTAGCAAAGCCGCGCTAGAACGACAAAAACAAATCGCATGCGCAACAACAACACCAAGAAAACGCGATCCCGCAGTATGGCATGCGCCGAAAGCGCCTCAGCACCAAAAACCAAAAGCCAAGAATACTGGGGGTCATAGGGACCACAAAAATAAGGGTCCTAGGGGCGCGAAGCTCCAGAAACTCGCTGCGGAAAGCCGCCGCGAATGAGCACTCTTAAAGTGCTACAGGCGAACTTGCACCATGCTAAAGGAGCATCGGCCACCCTGTGCAAGAGATTCGCCGCCGAAGAGATATCCATGGCCTTAATACAAGAGCCATGGACAATTGGGGGCCAAATCAAAGGTCATTCAAACAAGGTTGCAAGTTGGTTTATTATCACTGTTTGCGGCCCAGAGCGGCGAATATGATTGATTATAATACTATTTTCTCAATTCAGAATTCACTAGTCAAGATCTAGTAGCCATCCTTGTTGTGGATTCTCAACAGAGAAGGGAGCGCAGGAAATTGTTTGTGCGTCCTCCTACTTTACAGGTGACTCCAACATTATACCTCCCGTGGAGGTGCTGGGGCTTATTGGGCACTGCCAAGGTAACGTACGCAGTACGTGATTGGCTGCGATGCAAACGCGCATCATCATGTCTGGGGAAGCTCGGACATCAACAACAGGGGTGAGTCTCTCTTAAGTTTTCTCTTAAGCAAAAACACAAACATTTGTAATAAGGGTGCAAGACCAACCTTTATTAACGCGGTTAGAGAAGAGGTACTAGACCTAACTGTAACCAGTCTTTACATTGCCAATTTTGTCAGAAATTGGCATGTATCTGACGAGCCCTCTCTGTCAGATCACTTGCATATAAGATTCGACCTACCAGGTGAATCTGAATTTAAAAATGAAGTCTTCAATCCAAAAAAAACAAATTGGAGACTATATAGAGAATTATTAGAATCAAGATCCGACTCGCTGCCTACACGTATAAGTTCTGTTGGTGAACTCGAGGAGGCGGTGTATCGACTAAACGATATAATAATCTCAGCATATCATGAAAGCACTGTGGTCAAAACTCACAATGTGACTCGCAAGGTCCCATGGTGGAATGACAAGCTTGCAGATATGCGTAAAAAGATAAGAAAACTGTTCAATCGTTGTAAACGCACGAAGGTGTGGGACGACTATAGGGTCGCTCTGACAAATTACAACAAAGAACTAAGAAGATCCAAGCGTGAGTCTTGGAGGAACCTTTGCGAAAGCATAGTCGAAACGCCAGAGAGAGAGACACGAACGGTGTTGCAACTTTAAGAAGACCAGATGGGTCTTATACAATGAAGAGGAGGGACACTTTAGAATACCTGCTTCAAGTGGACTTCCCGGGGTCAACTAGAGTGTCAATGACACTTGATCACCGTCATGCGGCCAATGGGCCGTATTAGACAAAAGATCCTGGAGTTTGTCTGGAGTAATATTTACCCCAGACAAGGTTAAATGGGCTGTTGGGTCCTTTAAACCATTCAAGACACCAAGTGAGGATAACATTTTTCCAGCCCTCTTGATAAGAGGACTGGATATAATGCTTGAATCACTTGTTGATATTTTTAGGAACAGTTTCAGGAGGGAGTACATACCATCCATATGGCGTAATGTCAATGTGGTATTTATTCCAAAATTGGGCAAGAGGTCCAGCGAACTGCCTAAATCATACAGACCTATCAGTCTCACGTCGTTTTTTCTAAAAACTATGGAAAGATTGGTGGATCTACATATTAGAGAAACGCTAGACAGAACAACACCTCTGCACCAATCTCAGTTTGCATATAATAGGGGAAAACCCACGGTGGAAGCGCTTCATTACCTTGTAACAAAGATAGAGAAAGCTCCATATTCCAAGGAAATTGCTTTATGTGCATTCTTAGATCTCGAGGGCGCCTTTGGTAATACAGGTTACGACTCTATAGGGGGCCAATGCTCTGCAAAAATATCGATAAACCGACTGTTGGGTGGGTTAAAACGATGTTAAAAAGCAGAGAAATTAGCTCATCTCTGGGAGACGAGGCCGTATCAGTCAAGGCAATGAAAGGCTGTCCCCAAGGCGGTATGTTGTCACTCCTTCTATGGTCTTTAGTTATTGACGATCTCTTAGTCAAACTACAAGGGTTAGGCTTCCAGGCAATTGGATATGCTGACGATCTTGCTGTCCTTATTAGTGGCAAGTTTGAAAGAACAGTATCCGACATAATGAATCAGGCTCTAGCCTTCATCTCACTGGTGTCGCGCAGTGGGGTTATGCATGAATCCTAGCAAAACCATTTTCGTTCCTTTTACAAACAGATTAAAATTGAACCTTGGTACAATAGCTGTTGAGGGAATCAATATAGAATATTCCGATGAGGTCAAATATCTAGGTGTAGTTCTGGATAAGCGACTGAATTGGAACTCTCACCTACACTCGGTGACAAACAGAGCCACAAGAGCAATGTTGGCTTGTCGAAATCTCGTTGGTAGAACATGGGGTCTTGACTCAAAAATGATACACTGGATGTACGAAAATGTAATGATGGTTAGACCAATCATTACCTATGCATCTCGAGTGTGGTGGCCCAAGACAACAAAAGAATCTGGTAAGAAAATACTTACCAGATTTCAAAGGCAGGCTTGCCTGGCAATCACCGGTGCCATGCGAAACTGCCCAACCGCTGCTATTGAGGCCATAATCGGACTACCCCCACTTCACGCATTTGTGAAAAAATGTGCTGCTAGAAGCGCATTAAAGATGAAGATCTTGTCTAGACAAGAACCTCATGACAATGGTCATTTCAATATTTTAAATAACATAACAGATCAAAACATAATCTGCTCAATAACGGACTATATGATTCCAAAACGACAGTTTGATCGCAATTTTGAGATTATTATCTCAAACAGTGATGAATGGGACATAGGAGGACCTTGGGTCGACCCTAGAAGTCTAGAATGGTTCACAGACGGTTCAAAAACAGACACCGGAGTCGGAGCAGGGGTCTATGGACCAAGGCTGAAATTCAAGCAATCTCAATCTGTGCGAGGACAAATCTGAAAACGGGTATCAAGGGCGCACACATAGCTATCTATTCAGATAGTCAAGCTGCATTACAGGCATTTCAAATTCGTTAGAATCGAAACTGGTGGAAGAATGCTTCAACAACCTACAATCTCTAGGGGCAACAAATAAGGTTGCAATTTGCTGGGTCCCATGTCACTCGGGGATTGAAGGCAACGAAATTGCTGACGAGCTGGCTAGGGCCGGTTCCGCAGCAAGCCTCATAGGTCCGGAGCCATACTGTGGTATCAACTGGAAGGAGGCAAAATCTAGGTTAGATAACTAGGAACATAGTCTCACACTGTCACACTGGGAAGGGGTAGAGGGGCTTCGCCAAGCCAAAATACTGGTAAGGCCATTCACCTACAATAAAGAATTACGCAATATGTGCAAAGCAGACATAGGCAAAATAGTAGGTTTTCTATCAGGTCATTATTACCTGAAATATCACCTGACTAGAATCCACATTCTTGATGATACGGAGTGCCGGCTCTGTCTAGAAGAAGATGAAACCACGGAACACATACTGTGTGACTGCATTGAGTTGGCAAGAACCAGAATGAATATATTCCACCGCGACCAGTTGGCTCTGGAGGAATTAAAGAATGCTCCGGTTATGGACATTCTCAAAATCATCCATAAAGCGGAAAAGATAATGAAAGAACATGACTTTCAGCTACTTCCTTTCTCTAGAGAAGGAACATCTAGGTAGAAAAGAACCTGATAAATTATTGTGACGATTTGACATCACCAAACGGACGAAATGCCATGGCATTACGGAAGAAACGCCGGTACTAAACCTATAGAGCATAGTAGATCGGACAATTGTGATCACATGGATCATAGATGACAAATTTAGTATGACACAAAAGATCTTTTAGGTCGCAGTGTCGGCCATTGGGCAAACTACTAAAGCTAAATTATTATTATTATTAAGTAATATAAAACTTAACTTATAATATACACATACATACATACGGCAGATTATGCA
The DNA here is from genome assembly GCA_920105625.2 of Clusia tigrina. NCBI lineage: Eukaryota > Metazoa > Arthropoda > Insecta > Diptera > Clusiidae > Clusia > Clusia tigrina. The sequence goes on from OV050030.1 coordinate 199,174,364, forward strand.
CTAAAATTCGAGGCGTAAGCGTTAACGCCAGGCAACGGAACCGCTGGTGACGTAAGTATATATATGTATATATGTGTATAAGATACAGAGTGAATGTACGAACGTATATTTAAAAAAAGGAAGTACTCGTATATAGAGACATACGATGGGAAATTGGGAATTTGCAGAAATTTACATACTGCAGCAGGCCACATATATACATAGATTTTTTCAGTTTATCGCTTAGGAAATTAACGTGTGGGGAATTGAAATGTATATATATATATATTGAATTAGAACAATATATTATGCATACAATTCATATTAGGTAATAACGTTGTCAATTAATTAAGAAAATCCTTGAATATCTGTATGTATTCATGTAAGAACAGGTTGCATAGTGTAGGGAAACACACTTGTTAATGGATATATACATACCAGGCTAGTAGTAAATTCAAATATATAGAGTAGTTAGATGCAATCAAAAATTGAGTCATGCAATGGACAATTTTTTCACATGAACGGGTTTATCTTTTATATACTAGCTCATGTAAGGTGGGCAACTAGTTTTGCCTAGAGTTGATGAAAACATTTTGATAAAAGAGTTTTATATAAAAGAGTGGAAGAGCTTCCAACTTCCCATGTGCGAGATGACTACGATTTAAGCTTATGAAAAAATTGAGATGGTACCGGCTGAATACAAGAATCTCTATCTGACAAGTAAAAGCTGATAATACTTGAGTTTAATTGCATAACTGACAAAATGGAATGAAAACACTAACGTGTACGTTGTCCGTATAGAAAATCCAACGTGTCTGCCATTATTACATACGTCAGTATGTATATTGTATTATTGTCTAGAAAGAAGAAGAGATAATTTTAGCCAAAACCTGAGGTTACTCCTTAATTTTAGCAACAACAATAACAGCCACAACTACCATCGTTCACTTAGCTTCGCCGAATAATCTCCTAGCGCAAAAAATCGTTTTAACTACGAAAAGATCGAGCATTACATAGCCAAGCCGGCTAACTTCGTATCGATTTCTCCAATGAGAAAATATCCACTGTCACTGACTAAGCGAATATCGGATATTTATTTTGACTTCGGCAGAAGCGCATCTAGTCGCACAAGCTTGCATCATCTTTGTACGTACCGGTCCAGAAAGAAGGGAGGGGTATGCGGAGTTCATCGAGGGACTTCACTCCGACAACGACGGTCGTAAACTGGACCAGCACGTAGCAGAGGTCGCGGTATTGCATTATGTTTTAGGTATAAAATAGAATTGTGTTATTGTATAGATGTTTGTATATACGCCAATGAGAAAAGAGTCAATAAAACACCAAATTATAAAAAGGGGAATATATAAAAAAAAATGATAGAGAAAAAAAAACCCAAAAGAAAACGAAAACAAAGTAAAAAAAAAAAATTAAAAGAAGAGAATAAAAAATAATAAAGAACCTAAATAGGGCGATTTAAAAAAAAAACTAAAACACATTATATGTATATACTATAGAGTTAAATCGATGCACATAATTGTTTGCAGTGCAAGAAAAATATTTTAGAGATTTAATGGAAGTTAGTTGCACAAACTCTTTTAGAAAGCGGGGAGGGATGCTGTGAGTTAGAATCAAGCTACCTACGCGTAGTTGACTCACAGCACCGGTTCCTATTAAATTCATTAAGAGAGCACATATTTTTAGGGTGCAAATATTGTAAATGAATAGTATTTATGTATTAATTACTAGTATTTATGTATTAATTATTAATTAATTTCTGCACACTTACAAAAATAGAAGGTGCTCGACTGCTCCAATAAAAACACTTGGATTGAAACGTTATAATTTTATTTATTTCATTAATTAATTATTCAAGATTATTATAAAGTAAAACTATTTTAACCAATCCAGTCCCGTAACACGACTGTCCGCCTGTTCGTATCGTTCCACGCTTTTCGCCTTCACCATGTAGCAGCGACACATTCGTTACGCAGCTCCCTCGTGATGGTTGCAACTGGCCATGGCCTTGAATTCCCACAGTGTTGTATTGCGGCGATACATAAAAATGCTGGCGCCGCGGCACGTGTAACGCCCAGACGTGGGAACTGCTCAGCTAAGTTAAACAAGGCGGATTAACACCTCCCCCTTTAAAGGTCAGGATGTAGTTGAGCGTCCTTCTTTGATTCGTTGCAGAAGCTTTGCTTAGCACTGACAAATTTACCACAGTGAGTTTTGTACCAGTAGTGAGTTTTCTCCAAGTGAGCCATACGAAAATTAGAACTAAGATGAATCCCAGGACTTTAGAAAGGAGGAACCAATCACTTTTTACTTCCAGGGAGTCCAACAGTTTTATGTTTTCTGTCATTATTTGGTGTACAAGACACAGATTCACTGCCAGACTTCTATTGGCAATATTCGACAGTACAGGAGGTAGAATCAGAATACCTGTGGCACTCCATGGTGCTGCAGTAGGTTTGATTGTTGATACTTATGGTTTCGTTGTCTAACTGGAGAATATAAGAGTCAGAAAGATAGTTAGCAGTGTTACCTGACAGTACGCTGCCGTTGGATTTATTGACGAAGATAGTATCTTCCTTGATGACCTCCATCGTTGAATCATTACAGGTGATGTAGCGGCAGCTCGTCTGGCCCCCTTTGAGTAGTTTTGGAAATCGTCTTCGGATAGTAAATCCAGATCTCCTTGTCTGCAGACCATCGCAGTTTTGAGATGTAGACAGTCATTTCTGATTCTATACGTCTGTTGTCTGCTAGTGAGGGCTGTCTTGTGCTTGAGCTCCACCTGCTGCCCATCCTACTGAGTGTCGCAAATGATCAGGTAGTTGTAGCTTGTTTGTGCAACCTGCGGCATCGAAATCACGTAGAGCAGGAGCTTACCGCTGGTGTAGATCGATGGTTCACTGTATTCGATGGCTTTGATGACATTGCCGTAAGGTAGGACCTCAATCTCGCTGACGAATTGATTGCCCTCTTCTTTATTGAGCAGGTTACTATTGATGATTCCCGCCTTGGCCATCTGACAGGCACGAACCAGTTCTTAAAAGTCATCTTTAAAAATTCCCAATTTGTTCTGAATTTCTTGGGAAAACTCCTCCAATTTTTCGCGATTCAGGATATGGGTCGTGGCAGCGATAACTCCATTAGTCATCTGCAACAATTCTTTAGTGTTTTGGAATATTTCAGAGTTTACCATGAACTGCTGGTTATTGTTTCTTGTCAATACATTTTCGGAGTGCAGAACCTCGCCCCAATTTGTTGCGTCGGGTGTGCCGGCGATCCACTTCCATGCGGACCCAATCCAGTTAATGGAGCGTTTGGGCCTGACATTTTGTGGTTTTTTAATATTATAACTCGCTAAGGTGGTTTCGGATCTTCTTTATCTGATACGTAAGCACTTCAGTGATAGTGTCAGTCTCGTTCATATTAGTAGTTATGACATTCAAACGATTCAATGCCATCTCGTATCGGGTCAAGTCCACCTTGTGGATCAACTTAATCATCACAAACCGTTGTTTGGGGGAATCGATTTCGAACAGATCATATGCTTGCACGGTTGCTCAGAAGGTGATTCTAAGAAGAGATTTCAATGATTGTCCTAATTCTACAGATGTCCCCCAAATATTTATAGTAATCGTAAAGATACAAGAAATATCAACAGCACATAAATAGGATATACAAGTAAATTAAAGATTTGGTATAGCCCGATATGCGCGCGTTCTTAAATTGATTGTAATTAATTCTAATGGCTATAATAGACATAGATATTATTACGATTGGCAAATTCATTATTTTTTAAAATATTAAATTCTTAATTTCTTAACCCTACGTCCCCACGGGCAATTTTTGATGGTATGCCATTGACAATTTCAAGCAAATTGCCAATGGAGACTCCAAATTGCTTCAAGTTGGCAATTTATGTTATGAAATATTTTATGCCATAAATTGCCAACGTGCTGTGTTGCAATCAGTTGTCATTTTGCTTGTTTGACAGCCATTTTTTAATTTTTTCGTGATGCTTACAGTGGAAGCATCGTCGGACATTTTCGTTTTACTGCATCTATTAAATTAATAAAAACGCTAAAATGAATGGAGACTGTTCATTTGCATTCTTTGTAAAAAAGGATTCACCCACAATTGCGGTCTTATTTTTTCCTCTTCATCGTATAAATAAAAAATAATTCAAGCGCGGGCACAGCGAACTAGATTGCTTGACGACATTTTCAAAATGACGATGGCATAACATCGCAATCGATCAAGTTAAAATTTTGAGGAGGTGAGTATTTTGAATCAATTCTGTTATTTGTAACCTCCTGGTCATGTAACAGTAGGGCTTTTATTGGTCTGATCCCTAAAGTTTGCCAAATCCTGGTCATCTATTTTGGCTATTCTATTAAAGAAAACGTCAGCGGTCTTTCTTTTTATCACGGAATCAACCGTACCGTTGTATCGGTCTACGGTTTTGCAACACGCTGTCTAGTTGATAGTGTGGGTAATTCGTTGCGAAGACAATAATATATTTCAATTAAAGTCGAGTATAACCTCTCGACCTGAGTATTAGCTTCGCTTCGTTGGGTTGGGATTTGGTAAATTTCACTTCCTATTGATCTCAGATAAATTATTACGAATGGGATTACGAACCCTCGCTTGTTCCCATTATTATCATTCGTGGTACGGTGAAAAAATGCACTGCAACAGTTAGTTTTGTTCGCAAATGGGGAGAAGGTTTGTCTTTGATTCTAAATAATTTGGCAAATTTCGTGAATTTATCTATACAACTTAAAAATTTCTGTCGCTCTATTTCGAAAAAATCTATGTGCAATATTTTGCAGGGCAAACTGAGAATGGCGGTGGACTGCAGGAGAAGTTTTGGAGGGTGTCTGTCATACTTAATAAGTTTACATTTTTGTATTGATTAATGTAATCCCTAATTTGCTTGGACATTGCTGGGAAATATAATTTCTCTAGTATCTGTTCCCTATTTTCGCGGGCATTTCTATGTGCTCTTTTGTATTCTAGTTCGATTATGCTGAAGATTCTATCGCGGATCGTCACGTTCCCTAAAATGCGTTGCATTATCCTAATTTTGTATTTACAAAAATGATTAACATAGGCATTTTGCACATGAGGTAGGAAATTTTCAGGGATTTTAATACCGTTAATTATATTCGGACTAAGATGTTCTTTCAGAATAGGAGTCAGGCTGGCACAGTCAATCCTGGGCAGAGTGATGAAGAACGTTTAATAAATTGGAAGTTTATTGGTCTTTCTGCATTTGGTATCATATACTCGTATATATACGAGTATATATTAATGACCTGTATAAACTACTTCTGGTCTTATGAAATTACATTTTTGTGCATTAAGCTGCAAATTGTATTTCCTTAATCTACTAAGCACTTTTATCAGGTTATCATTGTGGAGCTACATCCATACACAATTATGTCGTCAACGTACAAAAATGCTTCAGATTCGAAACCAGTTAATGCTATTGTTAACATTCTTTGGAAACTATTCGACGATATTTTTAAACCAAATGGTAACAGTTTCAATTGGTAATGACCTTTACTTGTCGAAAAAGCTGTCAGTGAGCGTGAATTTTTGTCCAATGCAATCTTATGAAAAGAACTCGTCATATCTAGTGTAGAAAACTATTTCGCTCTACCTAACTTGTCTAGAACATATTCTAGTCGAGTGAGAGGAAATTTATCATTCACTATTCTATCGTTAAGTCGACCAAAGTCTACAACTACTCTCCATTTATTTTTTTTCTTCAGTACCGTACTAGCAGCAACGGTGCATTATACGGACTGTCTGAAGCATCAATTATATTATCAGCAAGAATTTTGTTCACTTGCTGCTTAATAGGGTCAGTGAGAGATTCTGGAACTCTGTAGTGTTTTATATAGACTGGTGTCTTGTCTGCTAATTCTATGCTCTGTTTATAGAAATTATTAGTTGTGAGTGAGATGAAATACTTCATGAATCTCACGAAATATGTCGGAAATCGACTTAGCTGCTGTCGGGTCATCTGTGTTAATTTGTAATTTTTCAAGTACCCTATTTGCTCTGTCTGTATTAGTCTATCTATTATAAGTTATCTATTATAAGTTCATTATACGCAATTACGAAATACCTGATTTTGGTACAATTGAGATACTTATGGCCACTTCTTCAATTTCGTCATTGAAAATCACAGTGTCCTTAGTCAAATTTTGTTTCGCTGGTCCAATTATTACTTCCGTCCGAGGTGGAAGATGAATTTTTAGCAATTCTAACGACTTAGCATGCATTGGAATTTGTTGGATTTGGTGAACTGTATGTATTTTCTAACAATTAATTTATTTTAACTGAACACACTAAATATATACTTCAGTTATATAGTACTCGTACGTAAAATATATTATTATGTTTGTTGAATAACAATTAATTTAATTTCTTATAACATAGGGGAATGTTGCGCATTCGGTGGCTTGATCTCTCCGATGATCTAACGACCAGTAACAAAATCATGACAACTCCCGTCTCATCAAAAGCAACAACAAATAAAATATTTTCGTACACAAATTCAATATGTACAATTAAAGTCACATAGCTTCAGCTACACCTCTGATTATTGAAACTTGCACAGCAGCAATAACCCAGTCAGCACATAACAGCATTAACACACTTACAATTAAGTACCCACTAGGAAAAGGAAAAAATTAATCACCATATAAAAGCTGTGCACTTCCTCCTTAAATTCACTCAACAACAATAACCCACTCATCAGATAAATGTATTGATTCACTCACAATAAAACACCCAGTAGGAAATCTTCAAACCGATTCACAATATAAATGTTGTCCACAAACTCCTGTAGTAGAAAGAAACCAAGCCACTAAACGGGCTAGTTCAAGCCCTGAAAACACCACACAAAATATAACAAAAACAAACCAAACTAGGGGACTACTGGCTTCATTTGCCAGCTAGCTCAAATAGATTCGCGATACTATCCGAATTCAAAAACAAAGGTACCAGTCCACAGGAAAAGGACGAAAGAGTCCCGAAACCCCTCCCATCGAAGTCTCTGGCGTAAATAATGCTCAGCCGTTACTAGAACTTCTAAATAACATTGCCAAGAATGAATACCAGCTCAAATTCCTTAAAGATAGCGAGGCTAAAATTCAACCAAAGTCAGGAGAATGGTACAAAACTATTACAAAAGTTCTGGCTGAAAAGAACACAGAATCCCATACATACTCGTATAAACTAGGAAAAATAGGAAAAAGACTTTAGAGTAGTATTAAAAGGGTTACAGCACACTATTCCCATAGAAGAAATAAAAGAGGAAATAACTAGGTTAGGATTCGATGTTACAAACGTTTGAAACATAAATCAAAGAAATACAAAGCAGCCTTTTTCGATGTTTTATGTCAACTTAAAATAAAACAAAAATAATACTGACATTTATAAATTGAAGCAGTTATGCCCAAAAAAAAAAAATTTCGAACCACCAAATAAAAACGGGAAATAGCTCACTGCACAAAATGTCAGAGGTATAGCCACACTAGAAATTATTTCAACCATACTCTTTGATGCGTTAAAGGCGTTGGCAATCATGCAACGTCAGACTGCCCTAGTAAAGAAAAATCACAGGATGTGAAATGTGTGCTATGCGGAGGAAACCACCCAGCTAGCGACGTGAAAAGTCAAAAAGGCGAAGAAGCCGAAGTCTCCTTCGTTTATGGCGATGTCTCCCGCGCCGATGCCCCAGACGAATGAACCGGCCGCTCAGTCGCGCTCCTTCGTACAGTGCGGATTTTTGGTCCGTACTGTCGTGCAGAACGCGGCGAACTACCGACAGTATGGTGTCCCAAACACCAGGCGGGAGACCTCACGGAATGAGGATTCGGTGTAAACCACCTTGCCCCCTTCCATTATTGCAAAAGAAAGACATGCCCACGCCAAACCCGTCATTGTCTCCTCAATGGAGGGAGGTGTTTTGGCTTTCGCCACAGATGGCGTATCAGGGATCCTTGACTCCTAGACACCGGAAACACAGCATCCAGCTGATCACCTGGTCGCGTCGCTTCTTCCGGCACAGCGCCAGTAATCGCTCGCACCCGATGATGGTTTGTCCGGGCTGATTGCATTGCTTGCAACGCATAGAGATAACTCGGTGCGGACACGCGGTAGTAGTGGTCGCGGGGGCAGCCTTAGTTGGTTTGGGTGGATGTGGTTGCATTGCGAGCTGTAGCTCGTCGGTGGTGATGGGTCTGCCGCGACCGTATCCTGTGGTAGACATAATATAAGGGAAAGAAAGAGAGGAATGCTACTAAGATGACGACCAAAGGCATGTTGCAACAAAGGGAAATGATTAGTGGATGTGTTAAAGACAAATTATTAAAGACAAATTATTAAAATACTATTATAAGTTCATTATATGCAATTGCGATATAGTCGATTTTTGTACAGTTACAGTGTGAGTTACTTATGGCCACTTCTCCTATTTCGTAATTTAAAATCACAGTGTCCTCAGTCAAATTTAGTTTCGCGGGTCCAATTATTACTTCCGTCCGAGGTGGTAGATGAATTTTTAACAATTCTAATGACTTAGCATGCATTGGAATTTGTTGGATTGTGCGGTGGACTGTATTTATCTTTTAACAATTTATTTTATTTTAACTTAACACACTAAATATATACTTCAGTTATATAGTACTCGTACGTAAAAGATATTATTACCTTTGTTGAATAACAATTTATTTAATTTCTTATAACAAAAGGGAATGTTGCGGATTCGGTGGCTTGATCGGGAGTGAGTCTACGTGAAAGGTTAAAAAGACGAAGAAGCCGAAGTCTCCTTCTATTATGGCGATGTCTCCCGCGCCGATGCCCCAGACACATTAGTCGCACTCCTTCGTACAGTGCGGATTTTTGGTCCGTACTGTCCGTGCAGAACGCGGCGAACTACCGACAGCATGGTGTCCTAAACACTGGGCGGGAGACCTCACGGAATGAGGATTCGGTGTAAACAGTATTATTATTTCAACATCATCAACGTAACATGTTAATGTAAAAACTCATAAACTAGTTTCGACATAAATCGAAGCAAGAAATCTTTTCCTATTATTCCATCAGTTTCAATTGGGAAATTATTTTCTACCAACTGCAGATTGAGTTCACCTAAAGAGTACATTTGCTCTTGGGTTATGCCCGAAAATTGTTTTCTTTTTTCTTTCTAATACGCCTCGTCTTCTAATTTTTTTGTGATTTTACACAGTGAAAATTCCGCACCTGTGTCGATTAACAAAGGCATTGCTATTGATTTGTGTTTTAGAGTAACATAATTTATGTTACTGTCTGAAATTCATATGCATTTAGTTTCGGCGCTCCGGAGTGTGGCTGTCCTCGCCTTGCACGTTTCCCATTTCGTTGTTTTTATTGAAACACCAAGTCCATTAATATGTAATCTATTTAAGTGTGCAATAATGCTTAGAATTCTGTCTTTGTAATTTGAGGTTGGTAACTGTCTTTGGGATATTGCTGCAAGTGTTGCTTGCAATTGTCATACGATTTGTGTGTCTTTATATCTTGACCTAAGGCTAGTAACGAGCGCATCGAGGGTTTCTGGCTCCTCAAGTATTGCCGTTCTAACATTGTTGGATAATTTTACATGAAATGAAGATTCAACAAGGTCTTTCTGTCCGGTAGGTGAAAGTTGTCTGGATACGAGTTGCAAAATCTTTACAAAACTATATAATTCTTTTGGATTCCCACTAAAAGTTGGTATTGCCTTTGCGGCAGAGTCAATGCTAAATGCTGACATTTTTAGCAGTTTAAGTGACGTATCGTAAGTTTTTAAAAAGTCCGTATGACTAGCTACAATATCTTTATTCTGTTCTATATTTTCAAAATCATTTATAAATTCCCTTCTTATTGTTTTTATATCTTCTATTTTCTTTTTTATAGTCTCAATGCTTTCGATTTGATGACTTTCGCAAATTTGACAGTATCAGAAGTAAAGATTTCTGTGGTGTTTTTATAATAATATAAAATATATATATTTTACACAATTGTTTGAATTGAAGCAGAAATTTTTCCTACTTGTTTTTGAACATATCGTTTAAAGTATCTATTTACTTTAGAGGCTACAAATATTATAGCGGCAACAACTAAATAGTGCACATGCTGTTTCTCCTAATTTATAATTATGTTAATGCCAATAACATAATTATTTTGATTGGCAACGATAGTCTCTTGAGGCTTTGTATTACCCATTTTTAACAATTTTAGCAATTGCAACAAATTTTATCCATTATTTAAGTTATTTTAAAAATATTTAATCAATAAAGAAAAGATTCTAACAAATTTCAACATACATCTAATGTGTGGATTGTAGTAGTCCATAATTGTTGGGTTACCGTGAACTCCTTTTGCTTCCCAAATGCTTCTTACACATTCAACTTATTTTTTGTTTGTTGCTCATTTGGTCTTCTCATTTCTGTTAGATTATGTGTTGACGCAGCTGCTGCAATTTGCTCGACAGCGTGCAGGTCTTCGTATGTTAGATCAAACAGGCGACGTTCATTTCTTTGTATTGATTTTGCCCCGTATTTCATCGATTTCTTGCCAGAATATGTTGGCGGAATCCCAAGTTGGCGGATTGTACTCGACTCTTAGAACGCGTAGTAGGTATCCTAGCCGTTACTGCAGCTTGGCCCGTTTTCCACCACATTTCTTTGGTGATGGTGTTAGCTGCATTTTTGGGATCATCGTCAGTATTTCGTCCTTGTTGGCGACTTACCTTTTACTGTATTGCTCGACCGTTAGTACCTTTATTATCTTTGTTGGTACGTACACCGGTGCGTTGGAAGGATTATATTCTTTCATGAGCAATTAAGACTTCTTGTAAAAATTCGTAAAAATTTAGCAGGCTCTATTAATCAGGATTGTATTTCGTCTTTTCATATCACATGAACGTATGTGGGCAGGATAAAATCTTCTGTGTCAAATGGCTCACAGAAACGTTGGCAGGATCGCCATGTAATGTTTAGTGTTAAATATTATGATACGCCTAAAGGCGGATAGCGGCACCGGCAGTATTTTGCCCTCGGCGCGGATGCTGGCTTGGATGGTTAGTCCAAAGCACCTTTGTATTTGTTCGCGAACCAATTTCCGCGAGGAGCGAAATGGAAGAATTTGGATCTTGGGTTGAGAGCTCTTTTTACACCTTCAAATCCCAGATATTTTTTTTACAATCGTTCTCTTACATTATGTTCAATGATTCTCCTTTGTAATTCTTATATAATGTTTCTAATAAAATTGTTATATATATATATGCTACCAAACATTGTGAAATTGGTCGACTTGAGTGTCTTCAGCTTGCGGTCGTGACGATAATGTTGTACCACTACACCCTCACCCTTAAGAGCAAATTTGCGGTATCAGAAAGATCGCTCAACTTTTGTGTCTGTTCTGTCAACTCAAAATATCTAAATTTTTTATAAAGCATAAAAATAAAAATTTATATATATTCTTATATTTATGATAGTATAAAATTGTTGTTATTGTATAGTTCTTAACTAAATTCTTATACATAATTCTTATGTATACGCGCATTATACTAATTATGAATTGTATTTAGCATGTAATAATATAATTAATTTGTATATTTGACAATCTAGTTATTATATTTGTTTAATTGATTATTATGGAATTCTATATGGATTCCATTTACATCTATTATCTTTAGCTTCATTTTATATAATACAACGTATTTAGTTAGCTCGCATTGCATTGTTAGAAAGTATCTGTACCCGTTAGATATTCGCAAGAGTCCTACAATATCTATTGAAATTGTCTCAAAGCTCGTGTGTGGTGTGTCAGTTATTGTTAAAGGTTCTTTAGTGTGTGTCTGGTTTGTATACTAATTTTACATATTTCACATCTGGATACAAAATCTTTAACCATACGACTCATATCTTTCCAAATATATATTTGCTTTATTTTTATTAGCATTCTTCTTATGCCTGCATGACCTCCATGCATAGAATTGTGATAACTATCAATTATTTTATACTTTTCTAACATATTGTCTATCTGTTTTGGGCTTTTATAAATTTAAATATTCATTTTGGGGCCTTTTACCTGTTCATAACTTTTCTTAAATTCATCCACCGTGTACAAAGTGAAAATGATATTATTATTTGTAATGGCTAGTTCTTTTATATTCATTTTATTTATGTTGGATGAGAAGTTCCTCAGTATCAAATCGTGATTTGCTAATTTATCGTTGTATTCCGCGCGCTAAATTCCATGCCTTAATGTGCTCTTATCCGAACTTAGAGTAAACATTAATAGTCATGTGTACACTATATTCATCAATATTTATCTTATTAATCGTTGCACTTTTGTCGACATAAAACTTTAAATTTATCATATTCTTGACGTCATTTATTCAGTTACATTCCCAAATATGAAGTTGATCCGAATTCATTGCTCTTTATCTTTGGCAATCTTCTGTGCCATGCCCCTTGTTATTATTAATGCCCTTTTCGCTGTACTATCACCTTCTTTAAGTATCATCTCTTTCAGTATTTCTGCGTTCAAATAGATGGGTGAAAGTGCATCTGCATTAGTATTCATTTTCCCTTTCTTGTATATAATCTCAAAATCATAATCACACAAATCTAAGCGAATACGCGTTATCTTAGTGGATGGATTTTTGTGTGAAAATAATGAAATTATATTTATTATTACCAAAATGTTAATTCAAAATTCTTTTTGAATTTGTGTTTTGAATTTCCAGTACTTGAACTGGTAATTCACGATGATGAATTCAAGAATTTAATCTGAATTTGAGGGTTTGAATTTTCAGTACTTGAACTGAAAATTCACGACGAAACAAAATTGAAGTTAATTTAAACTGACCTTCTAGTACTTGAACTAGAAAATCACGAATAAATAATGATTCAATTATTGTTCTTTAGAGTTCTAAATTTGAACTGGCTTTATTAAATAATTGCTTGCGTTTTTATACAAAATTTACATGTTACAAATCAATACTATATAATACTAATAATACATATGATCAGCAATACTGTAGTTCGATGCACGTTGCTCAACATACATATATGCTAGAGTAGCATATTGTCATGAGACTAAAAACAACAAACACACGTGCGGCATTTCCGTCTGCTTAATGTGCAAAAGAATTTAAACTGTTGTTATGCAAAGTGCAAAGAACTTCTGTTATTATTGAGGCAAAGAATAAATTGAACAGAAATCAAAATTGCAGTTTTAAACAAAACTCAAAAATATCGAAATACAATATATTCACATTAACGTTCTCCACCGCATTGAACGAATGTTCAACAATCAAGTCCACAAGTCCACGCAGAAGCTACGAGAGTACCGCGGCGCTGATTGTAGTGGGGCGTCTGGAGTTGCCTCTGACAGTGGGATTTCCTCTAGTGGTGAGTTTGCTTGCGAAGCCGTTGACTGAGCTACTCCACGCTGCTTCTCTTGCTGCTTGTATCTGATGAAGATTGCCATGATGATGACAATACTTAAGGCCAAGGCCGAATAACCCACTGCAAAGCTATGATGTTGATGGATTTGCAGTTTGTTTGGAAGGTCTCTGATTTCGTTTGTTTCCAAAATTTCTTGCAGCTTTGACAATTCCTTTAGTTGTGGTTCATAATCAATCTTTGTGTTGTCCAAAACTGGAAGTGATGCTGGTTTTGTTATGTTTATATTGACACCGTGTCCAACTGCAGTGTAGGAAGTGCTTGTAAATGATGATACTATCTGGTTGCTTGTTATAGTTAAGAGTTGATATTTTAGTACACATCCTGCCGTCAGATCGAGGAATCCGGACCCTTCCAGTGATATTTGCGAGACCTGGTTATTACATACTGCTGTTACTTGTATTGGAGTGACCAGAGCGAACATCCATTTATTTCTTTCATTGGTTTTTGTCCACACATGATCTCCGCTATGCTCAAGTTTACAGTGGGATCTTGTTTCATTGTTGAGTAAACTGAACTCGCAGGCACATATTTCTGATCCCTTGTTGTATATGGGTTGCTTGTTGGCACAAAGATATAATTCGTTTTCCATTCTGAAACAAGACTGTAGAGTTTCAATCGTGGTTGGAAAATACTGATCTCGATGTAAGTTGATCGCCAGAATTGTTGTAGATAATTTTATTGGTACCATAGTATTATTTATTATTGTTGGAATTGGTATTAATCGGTACAAGTTAAAATGGTTCAAACTAGTTAGCGGCACAGTTATCTGAAAGATTGCGTGTTTCTCTGTTATTGCTGCTTTAACTATCATCAACTTCTATATCGATAGGATGTCGCCTTGATAACCTGGTATTTGGATTGTTGGTGACAAATGTGCTGTGATTTTTAAGATTTCATCATTAAGCTGCTGTGGGGATAACAACTGAGGACTGATCTGTCCGTAATGAACATTTGTAAGAACATTTATGAGTGCCGTTTGAATACGTTGAACGTTTGATGTCATGAGGGAAAGTTGAAGAGCTATTGACAGGAACGTCTGGAATGTATGTTCCTTCTGTGCCTCCAGTTCATTATAAAGTATTTGGTTTTTGATGTCTCTCAGTCTTCTTTCAAGTTTTTCGAAAGATATTTGAGCGGAGGTTTGATCACGTTTTATGATGTCAATGGTTGAATCAATTACTGAGATTTGTTGCTTCATCATGCTTGTCAACTGTTGTTCATTGTTATTGATGGCCGCTATTGTTTCTGACATCTGACGGGCATATTCTGAGTCCAAAACTCCAAACAGCGAATTAGCAACATTTCCCACCAAATTAAGTGCACCTCTTTTTTGACGATGGCTTGCTAACAAATTTGTATCCAAGTCCAGGTCTGCATTAGTGTGTTGAAACTGTGTGACTAGTTCATCGCATATTGTTGTTGGCTGTATTTCTTCGCACATGTGATACATAGCCGAGGCGCCATACTTCAATAGTTGGATTTCAGTACGCAACGGTCTGAGATCATAATAAATCACCAGTTTCCACTCACTAGCAATGATTTGGCTTGATCCGGTGTGTTCAAAATGAATACCTACAGTTGGATCAAATTTTGTAACCTTGATTAGTTCGCACAATACCATTGGCAACATTAGTAATATTGCCAATAAATTTATTAGGCTAAACTGTCGTGCCGTTTTTATTCCTCTTGATGGCCCTTCATTAATTCTCAATGAGGCTGATGCGACACTTCTTAGTAGAAGATGTTTCGCAGATTTAATAGCTGCTTCCCACAGTCCTCCGAAATGAGGAGATCTGGGAGGGATGAAATGGAACTGTATTCCTTTTTCACTGTATGTTTTTCCAATTTTGTCTTGAGCGCTTGATGAATGGAGTGCTGATGATAACTCTGTCAATTGATTTCTTGCTCCGACGAAGTTGGAAGCGTTATCACTATATAGGTTTTGGCAGCGACCTCTTCGACTTATGAATCTTTTGAGGGGTCCAATAAACGCTTCTGTCGACAGATCCGTTACCAACTCCAGATGAACAGCTTTAGAGGCAAAGCAACAGAATACAGCTAAGTACGCTTTGGTTGGCTTCTTTCCTCTGACCTTATAATGCACCCACAAAGGTCCAGCGTAGTCAACACCAGTGTTAATGAATGGTCGAGCTGGTGTCACTCTTGTAGCTGGCAGGTGTCCCATCATTTGTTGTGCGAATCGAGGGCGAGCTTTATTGCATCGGATACAATGCTGAACAGTTGATCGAACTGTTGTTTTTCCCTTTATCCCTGTCAGACCCGACGCTTAACTAGTGAACATTTTTTTATGATTTTTGGTATGTATGGTCGTTATATGGTATAAAAATATTCTCATTGTTTAGGTTTCACAATTTACATATCCTTCAAGGATTTTCAGGACACGCACAATTGATGCATTTCGGTCTCATTTCATTTTAAAATAACTAAAGCCCAGTTTTAACAATTTTTAAATTTTGTTTATTTATCAGTATGATACAGCTTAAAACAATTATTTTTTTTGCTGAAACATAAAAACACGTCGCATTTTGTGCATCGTGTGCGCGTACGCGACTTACAGTCTTTGCGACGGCACATACGGGCTGATTTTAAGTCTAACTCTTCCGGCCAATGATTATAGCCATCCAGCCGTTTTCCGGACATGGTTGGTCCGCTGGGCGATATCGTTTTGGTTGTGGAGCAGTTTCAGCCTCGTCTGTTTCGGACTCAGAGCTCCACTCCACTTTAGTAGTTTTTGGAATGGCAACCAATGCCTCAGCTAACGCAAGTCGAAAACTTAATAAGTCATGCGTATCCTTTGGCGGTTTTTTGATTTTTCGGCAATCATTTCGGTACTCCATCCAAGCATTGCAGCATGCCAAATCTATGAAATGTATAGCTACTTTTAATGGCCACTTTCGAGTTTTGAAAAAGCAGCGATAAGCTTCCATTTGTTGGTCGCAAATATCCACACCACCCATTGATTCATTGTATTGCCGGACTATATTTGGACGGGCTACTACGATGAATTTCTTTTCTTTTTTGCACCAACTGCATCCAAAAGCAGATGATGCTAATAACACCGACTTTGAGTCCTTCCATTGAACAACGACAACTTCATCATCAGGGCAACAAAACTCCTCCATATCTCCTCTTTTCATCTTCTTATCCTCAGTAAAATTAACGGCTTTTATACGATTTTTCATTATCGTTCCCGTCCCAAAAATTCCTTTCTCTAGAAGCTTATCCAATAGGGGCAATGTGGTAAAGTACCGGTCAAAAAATACTTTCTATCCTTTTGGTAGTGTTTGCACAAGGCGCAGAATGAATGCAGGACCGAGTCCAATATTTTCCACTGGAAGAGGCGTTGTCTTGCCTTGATATATTTCAAAATCGACAACAAGTCCTTTTGATGTTGTCAATACCTCATTTTTTAAGCCCACACCTCCTGGTGTGTTAGGTAAACTTTGGCGCACTGGACAACGCACTGGACAACGTCCAGTAAATGGTATCATTTGCTCGTCGATTGAAAAACTTCCATTTTCTTGTCTCGGAATTTTTAAGCAAGCATTTCTGACTGAATCAATAATTGGCTGAACTTTCCAAAAGACATTTGCTTTTTTTTCTGCTTCAGTAACGTCATTTTGAATAAGAACATGGAATGCTTTCCGTAGTTTGAAGAATCTGTCCCGACTCATTGTTTCCGCTACTATTGGAATTTTGAACTTCGTCTGCCAGTACATACGGAATCTTGGGAAACGAACGCAACCCATAGCAATATGCATTCCAAACCAATTTTTAATTTCCCCAGCGGATGTTTTTAAATGTTCACCTTTCTGCAAAAATTTATATAGATTCGTGCAATCGGCTGCATTTTCAAAAAATATATCATCAAAATATTTTTTGAAATGTTCCATAGGCATCGCCACCTGCACCGCATCAGTCTGTCAACGAAATGTCATTCAAAACATCTGTGAAAATAAGCTTTCAATTCTTTAACTTACAATGGTTGGCAAAAAGGTTTTCTTTTCCAAACTTTTCGTCTGTTGCGACTCTATTACAACAAATTATTTCAGTTTTATTTATATTATTTCACTTGTAACGTTAATGAAAATCTTACCTCCGTACACACTAGCTCTACATCTTGATTGGCGCTTATCCCAGTAAGTACTGAATCTATTGCTTGACTCACATCTCCTTCCTCGCCCTCACTTTCAGTGCTTTCTCCCGGCACATAGTTTTTGTCCACTTCTTCATCATCGCTACTAAAATCAAGCGCATCCGAATCTTCTAGCGCTGCCAAAATGGCATCATCAGTAAACACTAATTGGAATTAAATTTCAAGAAAAAACACATTTTTTTTAGTAACATCAAACCCAACACGCACAATTGATGCACTCGTTTAAAACTTTATCTGAAACCCATTTTTTTTGGCAACAAATGATTCAAATTCATTTGAAAGATTAAAATTGATTATTTTTTTAGTTCAAATGCGTTCACTTCACTAGTTTTACACTGTTTATATTTTTGTAATTGAAGACACAACTTACCTCTGCGACTCATTTTGACAAAACTAAAAAGTTTATTAAGAATTCCACGCGTGTTCAAGTAACGGTAAAGCAATCGCGGAACAGTGTGAGAAACAAAAGTAAACAATAACATTCGTTAAATAAAAGTGGAATTATTAAAGATAGAACCCACCCGCACAAACGATGCATCACGGTCTGAAAGGGTTATTGGCCAAAATCGTTGCCTTAAGGTTCCCAGCAAGGCTTGAGGACCACAGTGCTTGTTCTCCTCATGCACTTTAATGAAGAGTAACTTGACCAGCGGGTCGTTGTAGGGTAGTAACATTTGGTGTTTAGCATCGAATGGCAGTGCTGCAGCTTCTAATCGTCCCCCCACTCGAAGAATGTTCATGTCATCTAAAAATGGTGATAAGCTACTGAGAGCACTGCTAATTTTGATTTCACTGTGTGGTTTCAGATTTTGGATTTCAACTTTGAAGTTACTTGCCTGAATGGTCTTGACGATGGCTACTAATGCATGATCCTGTTCGACTGTTGTTAAAGTAATGGTTTTTACTCTAAAATTCCGTTTCTTCTTCGTGTTATTTATAAATCGTAGGACATATCCAATGATTCTTTGAAGTGTGACAAACGAGTTGCGATGGCTTATTTGATAAATCCATTCTCCATTTACTTGTATTGTGTTATTGGATCCAGTGAGCAATGAAATGGCTGCTTCCTTTTTCGTTTCGATGTCAGAGGGAATTTGCAGCTGTTTTGACCATACTGGGGGCCATACCTCTTGCCTGGCGTGCAGAAACATTGGTCCTTGAAACCAGACTGCACTGTCAGCCAATGTCTTTGCTGAACATCCTCTTGACATTAAATCTGCTGGATTTTCCTTTGAACTGACATGTCGCCACTGCTCGGGTAGAGTTGACATTTGATTTTTTGCTACTCTATTTGCCACAAAAGTTTTGTATGCTGATGATTGTGCATTTATCCAATGAAGCACAACCTCTGAATCGGTCCAAAAGAAGATTGGTTTATCCTCTATCTGACAATCTGTTTTTACCCGAGCTGCGAGTTGGGCACCTACTAGTGCGGCACAAAGTTCTAATCGAGGCAGAGTTTGTGTTTTTAGTGGTGCAACACGGGTTTTGGCGCTTAATAACCGCGTCATTATCCTGATATCTTTAAGCGTTGCTCGTAGATATGCTGCCGCGCCGAAGGCCCTTTCGGAAGCATCAATAAAGATGTGTAGTTGTATTGTTTATGATAGTTCTCCCTTGAATATGTGTCTGGCTATTCGGAGATTGTTTAACTGGTTAAGATTGTCTCTGAATGCCGTCCATGTAGCGTTGAGATCTGATGGTAGAGCCTCATCCCAGGATAACTTTATTTGCCATAGATGCTGTGTGAATATTTTTGCCTTGACGATCACCGGTACCAGTAATCCAAGTGGTTCAAAGAGTTGTGCTAGATCGGAGCTGACCATTCGTTTAGTGATTGCCCGCACAGGATCCAGCGTTGATCTGACACAGAATACATCCACTTTCGGCAACCACAGTAACTCCAGCGTTTTTATTGGGTCATTAGTATCATTAGAAAAATCTAAATTCACTCCCTGGTCACCTTGTGGAATATTCTTTAATAGTTGGGGATGATTTGCACACCATTTTCGCAAATTAAATCCATGTGAGCTTAACATTTTCATCAGCTGTCGTTGCATTTCTATGGCTGTACCCAGACTGTCTGATCCTCCAAGTCTATCATCCACATAAAAATTGTCATGTAACATTTTTGCTCCCAAAGGATGATTTATCATGTTGTCGTTAGCGATTTGTTGCAGACATTTAGTTGCTAGGTACGGTGCTGGCCGTATTCCATATGTAACGGTGTTTAATTGATAGTACCCAATGTTGGCTGTTGGATCCTCACTCCATACGATGACTTGATAACGTCAATCTTCTGGATGTATTATAATCTGCCGATTCATATTTTCGATATCGGTCGTGAACACAAAGCGTGGTAATCGAAAGCGTAGCAGTATTGAAAAAAGTTCACTTTGAACTATGGGCCCGATATACATTAAATCGTTCAATGAATAGCCTGTCGTGGTTTTGGTGGATGCGTAGAACACCACTCGCAATTTGGTTGTTGTGCTTTCGGGTTTGAGAACACAATGATGAGGAAGGAAGTATTTAGGAGACAGCATTGAGCCAAGCTTCACTTTCTTCATGTGTCCCAATCTTTCTTATTCTCTCATAAACTCCACATATTCTTTTCGCAGCTCCACATTTCTCTGAAGTCGCTGTTCGAGACCAAGGAATCGATTATAAGCCATCAGTCTTGATTCTCCCAAAGCTGTTGGATTTTCACGAAATGGCAATTTCATGATGAAGCGTCCCAGATCATTTTTGCGCGTATTTTGGGCAAAGTGTATTTCGCATTGTTGTTCTGCTGGTAACATGCTCTTTCCAATTGTTTCGACTTCATCCATCTTCCATAATTTTTCAATTGCCTCGACAAGTGGACCATCCCTGCTATCGGTGTCTGTTTTCATCCCGAACACTGCACATGTCAATGATTCCGTCGATGGTTCAGACGCTCCAAATTTTCCGCTCACAATCCAACCAAGTGATGTGCTTCGGAGAATTGGGCCATTATTCATCATCTTTATATGACAAGGTGGCGAGAGACTCAGGTAAAATTCGGCACCCAGCAAGACGTCAATTTTGTCTTGCTTGCAAAATTTCGGATCTGCCAATTTTATGTTGGCCGGGATTTTCCAATTTGAAGTATCAAATTGATTACATTAATTCTCTGAGTGACCGTCTTTTGCACATCGCCAATTCCCTCAATGCACAAGGAAGCTTTGGTTGTAGATATGGATAATCTCTTCTCGAGACGTTCTGAGACGATGTTAACTTGGGTACCGGAATCCGAAATTTCTCTAAATTCCCCTGAGTTGCCATAGGCCGCAGTAATTAATATCCTTGCTGTTGCCAGATGACTGCATTTTTGGAACTAGTTGTTTTTCATTTCCAAAATGTAGCAACGTATTGTTTTTTTTTGTCACATTTGCTGCAACATCTCGACTTGGCATTGTTTGAATTGTGATCGTTCTTAAAACAATTGAAACATAGTCGTTGTGGCGTTCTGTAGTTGACAGCTGTAGAAATTTCTTGCAGTAATATAATGGATGACTACCATTGTCACATAATTTGCAGCTATTGCTCTTGGTCGACGTTGCAATGGAGGATACAACTCTGTTGGGTGGTTGTGCCATTGCAGCTTTATCCTTAGAACCGATGGCTTCCATTGAATGGAATTGTCCTTCCAAGAACAGCAGGAAGTTATCCACACCTTGTAATTCCTTTGGATTTGTTAAGGATTGCTCAAATATCATGTGTGTGGATCGATCTAGTTTCTTTATTAGTAGATGAAGAAGAATCGGATCCCATGCTCCCGTATCAACCCCTAAATTGTTCAGAGCCAAAATGCATTCACGTGTTGTGTCGTGCAAATTTTTAGTTGTCGAGGCAGTTGATGTCCCTGATGGCAGATTTAGTAGTTTTTCGATTAGCGTAGCTACTATTACCCTTCTGTTGTTGTACCGCTCTTGCAATAACGTCCAAGCTGCAACATAGTTGTCTTCCGTCAGGGAGAAGTGGTTGATTAATTTTGCAGATTCTCCTGAAACATTAGCCTTTAGGTACCACATTTTTTGCACCGCTGCTAATGGCTGCTTGTCGATCATTTGGGAAAACAGATCGAAGAATTGTTGCCATTTCAAGTAATCGCCGTTGAACTGTGGAATGGTTACCTTTGGG
Source organism: Clusia tigrina (assembly GCA_920105625.2). Classification (NCBI taxonomy): domain Eukaryota; kingdom Metazoa; phylum Arthropoda; class Insecta; order Diptera; family Clusiidae; genus Clusia; species Clusia tigrina. The sequence goes on from OV050030.1 coordinate 199,196,213, forward strand.
AGGTAAACTGAACTTCGCAATGTTTGCTCTTCTCTTGCGGCTGAAACACTGACTCTGGTACCTTGGCATTGATATGCTCTTATAGTGAGATCAAGTAACTGGTGTTGTACCATTTCATCTAATTGATCATACTCTGCTTGGCCAAAGCCTTCTGCTGCCCCATGTTCCAACTTTTTCCCAAGCTCGTCGTACACCAATTCTATTTGGGTCCAAAGATGACTGATGCTGTTTATTTTTAATTTATAAAATTGCAATACCTGGTTTTCTTGGACTGCTTCCAGATTTTCGAGTGCTCGCCTCAACCTAGCTATGCGAGCAGTCATCTTCCTCACTATTCCGTGTTGTAGTTCCGAATAATCCTCGTGATTTCTTCGCCGACCTCTCTTTGCCGTTCTGCAAGCTCCGATACATTTGCCATGGTGTATGTATTTCAGCAATTAAACTGAAATATCACGTCGGGGTCACCAAAATGTTAATTCATAATTCTGTTTTGAATTTGTGTTTTGAATTTCCAGTATTTGAGCTGGGAATTCACGATGATTAAATAATTCAAGAATTTTATGTGAATTTGAGATTTGAATTTTCAGTACTTGAACTGAAAATTCACGACGAAACAAAATTGAAGTTTATAGTACTTGAACTAGAAAACTACGGAGAAATAATAATTCAATAATTGTTCTTTAGAGTTCTAATTTCGAACCGACTTTATTAAATAATTGCTTGCGTTTTTATACAAAATGTACATGTTAAAATCAATACTGCTGATCTTATGTACTAATAGTACATATGATCAGCAATACTGTAGTTCGATGCACGTTGCACAACATATATGCTAGAGTAGCATATTATCATGAGACTAAAAACAACAAAATTGCAGTATTAAATGAAACTTAAAAATATCGAATTAAAATATATGTACATTAACAGTAGCTTTGCCACTCCTGTGGTCAAATGCTTTTGACTATGTATTAGCGAAGATCGATGCTATCTCAGCTTTATCAGAAATTACTTTATTGGTGGGATCCATACAATTATAGTGGTAGATGTGTTTTTTCCGTATAATTTATTAACGTGGTGCCATAAAGTTTGCATGGAAGAGTTGTTATTTATTCTGGATGTAAAATTGTAAAATGAATCGTGTTTTGCTTTTTTGGTTTCTCTTTTGGAAAAAGATTTTGCTTTTTTGTAGGCTAGGCTGTTTTCAGTGTTTATACTGTATTTAAAAGAGTGCCATAATATTTGTTTATTGGCTCTTAATTTCAAAAGGTTTGGGTTCCTCCAGTGTATTTACCTTTTGAATAAGAAAGGTGATAATTTTCTATGGATTCGTTTGCAGCAGCTATAATGCATTTTTTAAATACCGATGCATCTTTTTTAATGTTGTTGGATTTCTCAATTACACATACAAGCACAGGCCAACATCAGATTAGAGATGTCGCAGGAGGAATCTGTACAAACAATGCAACAAACAATACCAGCAGTGAGACTAGCACCACCGTTGCCAACAACCATCACACCGAACGACCTTCTGAACGATGCATAAAGGATACACGAGTTCACGGGGACTGGACATTATGCACTTTCTTCATTTCTACGAGAAGTGGATACTTTGTTACCATTACTGGACGGTAACCTGCAAATGAAGGCGTACATTTTCTCGAGGACTATCATAAATAAAATACAAGGACCTGCCTTAGATGTTGTCAGAACCTTGGGATCTAACGCCTCTTGAGACAACATAAAGGACGCACTTATAACCAACTTTGGAGTGAAGGAGACGTACCATCAGCTGAACAAACGAGTCATCGCAACAAAAAACTTTCAAGTAAGATCTTATTATTTAGAGCTAAGAAATATTTTAAGTAAACTTAATGAAAAGTATGAATACGACATAAATAAGCCCATAGAATTGAAGCCCAACAACCATCACACCGAACGACCTTCTGAACGATGCATAAAGGATACACGAGTTCACGGGGACTGGACATTATGCACTTTCTTCATTTCTACGAGAAGTGGATACTTTGTTACCATTACTGGACGGTAACCCGCAAATGAAGGCGTACATTTTCTCGAGGACTATCATAAATAAAATACAAGGACCTGCCTTAGATGTTGTCAGAACCTTGGGATCTAACGCCTCTTGAGACAACATAAAGGACGCACTTATAACCAACTTTGGAGTGAAGGAGACGTACCATCAGCTGAACAAACGAGTCATCGCAACAAAAAACTTTCAAGTAAGATCTTATTATTTAGAGCTAAGAAATATTTTAAGTAAACTTAATGAAAAGTATGAATACGACGTAAATAAGCCCATAGAATTGAGCCCAGCAAATTATGAGGGCATAATATTAGGAACCTTTATAAATAACATTAACATTAACTTGGCAACACTAATAATAAACAAAAATATAACAAACTTACGGAGTGCATTCGACTTGCTAGAAAGTTCAGGAATGATTTGGGATGCCAATAGTCATACTTCCACACTACACAATAATTTCAAACATAGTAACACTAGCTACAGACAATACAACCACGGACAAAATAATCCAGGACAATACAGACAATACAACCAAGTACAAAATAACCAAAGACAAATGCGGCAGCACGATGAAAGACAATATAATGGCTAAAACAGACAACAAAATAATCCTACACAAAGTTACAATAATCGTAGAGAATCAGGGTTCACTAACGTAAACCACATGGATCAGGAAGTAAAATTTCGCTCAATGCCTCACAAACGTACTTACCTATAGTAATCTTGTCGATAGGCAACGACAAAATTAAGTGTCTAATAGATACAGGATCATCAACATCCTTACTCGATGACAAAAAATTACCACAATACAGGATCCTCTCTCCATTCGTAACATCGATCTTCTGGATGTATTATGATCTGTCGATACATATTTTCGATATCGGTTGTGAACACTAAGCGTGGCAATCGAAAGCGTAGCAGTATTGAAAAAAGTTCACTTTAAACTGTGGGTCCGGTATACATTAAATCGTTCAATGAATATCCTGTCGTGGTTTTGGCGGATGCGTCGAACACCACTCGCAATTTATTTGTCGTGCTATCGGGTTTTAGAACACAATGATGAGGAAGGAAGTAGTTAGGAGACAGCATTGAGTCAAGCTTCACCTTCTTCATGTGTCCCAATCTTTCGTATTCTCTCATAAACTCCACATATTGTTTTCGCAGTTCCACGTTTCTCTGAAGTCGCTGTTCGAGACCAAGGAATCGATTATGAGCCATTAGTCTTGATTCTCCCAAAGCTGTTGGATTTTCGAGAAATGGCAATTTTACGATGAAGCGTCCCAGGTCATTTTTGCGCATATTTTGGGCAAAGTGTGTTTCGCATTGTTGTTCTGCTGGTGACATGCTCTTTCCAATTGTTTCCACTTCATCCATCTTCCATAATTTTTCAATTGCCTCGACCAGTGGACCATCCCTGCTATCGGTGTCTGTTTTCATCCCGAACACTGCACATGTCAATGATTCCGTCGATGGTTCAGACGCTCCAACTTTTCCGCTCACAATTCAACCCAGTGATGTATTTTGGAGAATCGGGCCATTATTCATCATCTTTATATGACCAGGTGCCAAGAGACTCAGGTAAAATTCGGCACCCAGCAAGATGTCAATTTTTTCTTGCTTGCAAAATTTCGGATCTGCCAATTGTATGTTGGCCGGGATTTTCCAATTTGAAGTATCAAATTGATTACTTGGTTGAGCGGAAATAATGTTTTGAAGTACAAATGCTTCCAAATTAGTTGTGAAACTGCCACTAGTGGATTCCATTTTGACGTTAATCCTCTGAGTGACCGTCTTTTGCGCATCGCCAATTCCCTCAATGCACAAGGAAGCTGTGGTTGGAGATATGGATAATCTCTTCATGAGACTTTCTGAGACGATGTTAACTTGGGAACCGGAATCCAAAATTGCTCTAAATTCCCCTGAGTTGCCATTGGCCGCAGTAATTCTTATCCTTGCTGTTGCCAGTAGTACGTATCCTTTAATTGATACGTTGTTTGCTGCTGCTGATGAAACTGTTGCATTTGGAATGGGACTTATTGATTCATTGGCTGATTGCCTTGCTTCTGATGACGGCATTTTTGGAACTAGTTTTTTTTCATTTCCAAAATGTAGCAACGTATTGTGGGTTTTGTCACATTTGCTGCAACATCTCGACTTGCAATTGTTTGAATTGTGATTGTTCTTGAAACAATTGAAACATAGTCGCTCCTTTTTTACCCACAACTGGCGTTCTGTAGTTGACAGCTGTAGAAATTTCTTGCAGTAATATAATGGATGACTACCATTGTCACATAATTTGCAGCTATTGCTCTTGGTCGACGTTGCAATGGAGGATACAACTCTGTTGGGTGGTTGTGCCATTGCAGCTTTATCCTTAGGACCGATGGCTTCCATTGAATGGAATTGTCCTTCCAAGAACAGCAGGAAGTTATCCACACCTTGTAATTCCTTTGGATTTGTTAAGGATTGTTCAAATATCATGTGTGTGGATCGATCTAGTTTCTTTATTAGTAGATGAAGAAGAATCGGATCCCATGCTCCCGTATCAACCCCTAAATTGTTCAGAGCCAAAATGCATTCACGTGTTGTGTCGTGCAAATTTTTAGTTGTCGAGGCAGTTGATGTCCCTGATGGCAGATTTAGTAGTTTTTCGATTAGCGTAGCTACTATTACCCTTCTGTTGTTGTACCGCTCTTTCAATAACGTCCAAGCTGCAACATAGTTGTCTTCCGTCAGGGAGAAGTGGTTGATTAATTTTGCAGCTTCTCCTGTAACATTAGCCTTTAGGTACCACATTTTTTGCACCGCTGCTAATGGCTGCTTGTCGATCATTTGGGAAAACAGATCGAAGAATTGTTGCCATTTCAAGTAATCGCCGTTGAACTGTGGAATGGTTACCTTTTGGAGGTAAACTGAATTTCGCAATGTTTGTTCTTCTCTCGCGGCTGAAACACTGACTCTGGTACCTTGGCATTGATCTGCTCTTATAGAGAGATCAAGTAACTGGTGTTGTACCATTTCATCTAATTGATCGTACTCTGCTTGGTCAAAGCCTTCTGATGCCGGATGTTCCAACTTTTCCCAAAGCTAGTCGTACACCAATTCTATTTGGGTCCAAAGATGACTGATACTGTTTATTTTTAATTTATAAAATTGCAATGACTGGTTTTCTTGGACTGCTTCCAGATTTCCGAGTGCTCGCCTCAATGTAGCTATGCGAGCAGTCATCATCCTCACTATGCCGTGTTGTAGAGAGCTTCTAGAAGACTCCCTCATGAACGATGTCCTTTGCGCTACATGAGGAGCTGATGTTGGTATTTCTTCAATTTGATGCTTGGTGGGTTCTGGTATGGCTGGTAAGCTTGCTGCTGCCGATGGTGCTGCCGCCTTTTCGCCTGGTATAGTCCCACCTTCCTCGTTTGCCTGGAGACGGATGGCTTCCTGGAGAAATCGGCTCTGATACGTATCGACTAACTTGCTGATTTGGTCGTAGTATCCGGATGTGAAATATTCATGGTCAGCCGGATGATCCGTTAATGCCCTTAATTTGCCATCTGTTTCATCGAAGTCCTCCCAGTACTGAGTCAATTGACGCAATTTCTCATTGTAATAGGAGGACCTTGTTTTTCTGTCCGCGGCATCCTTGTTGAAGTTCCGAATAATCCTCGTGATTTCTTCGCCGATCTCTCTTTGCCGTTCTGCAAGCTCCGATACATTTGCCATGGTGTGTGTATTTCAGCACTTAAATTGTTCTTTAGAGTTCTAAATTTGAACTGGCTTTATTAAATAATTGCTTGCGTTTTTATACATGTTTACAAATCAATACTATATAATACTAATAATACATATGATCGGCAATACTGTAGTTCGATGCACGTTGCTCAACATATATGCTAGAGTAGCATATTGTCATGAGACTAAAAACAACAAACACACGTGTGGCATTTCCGTCTGCTTAATGTGCAAAAGAATTTAAACTGTTGTTATGCAAAGTGCAACGAACTTCTGTTATTATTGACGCAAATAATAAATTGAACAGAAATCAAAATTGCAGTATTAAATTAAACTTAAAAATATCGAATTAAAATATATTTAACATTACATTAAAATATATAATACATTTAACAATAATCACACAAATCTAAGCGAATACGCGTTATCTTAGAAGATGGATTTTTGTGTGAAAATAATGAAATTAACGGTCTATGATCTGTCACCACTGTAAATTTACATCCATATAAATATGGTCTAAAGAATTTATACCCCAATGTATTGCTAACAGCTCCTTTTCAATAACAAATTTATTCATATCATGCTTCTGGAGTGTCTTGCTGGCGTACGATATTGTACAATCATCCTCCAATATTGCCCTGCGACAATACAGCTCCTAAGCCATTATTTGATGCATCTGTCGTTAAAATAAAAGGTCTATTAAAATCTGGATATTGCCATACAGGTGGATCCAGTGAGATGCTGTCTGACAGCCTTCTGTCCAATTAAACTTCGTATACTTTTTAAGTAATGAGTTTAATTATCGTGCAATATCTGCAATATCTGGAATAAAACATCCATAATAATTGCAAAATGCAACAAATCTTCGCACTTCATCGGCATTTGAGGATAGTCTCTCAACAATTTGTGCTTAGCTGGATCTGTTTTTACACTGTCTCTTGTAATTATATACGAGTTTATAGTAATGACCTATATAAACTACTTCTGGTCTTATGAAATAAAATTTTTTGCATTAAGCTGCAAATTGTATTTCCTTAATCTACTAAGCACTTTTATCAGGTTGTCATTGTGGTGCTGTAAGCTACATCCATACACAATTATGTCGTCAACGTACAAAAATGCTTCAGATTCGAAACCAGTTAATGCTATTGTTAACATTCTTTGGAAACTATTCGACGATATTTTTAAACCAAATGGCAACCGTTTAAATTGGAAATGACCATTACTTGTCGAAAAAGCTGTCAGTGAGCGTGAATTTTTGTCCAATTCAATCTGATGAAAAGAACTCGTCATGTCTAGTGTAGAAAACCATTTCGCTCTACCTAACTTGTCTAGAACATATTCTAGTCGAGTGAGAGGAAATTTATCATTCACTATTCTATCGTTTAGTCGTCTAAAGTCTACAACTACTCTCCATAAATTTTTTTTGTTCTGTACCGTACTAGCAGCAACGGTGCATTATACGGACTGACTGAAGGATCAATTATATTATCATCAAGCATTTTGTTCACTTGCTGCTTAATAGAGTCAGTGTGAGATTCTGGAACTCTGTAGTGTTTTGTATAGACTGGTGTCTTGTCTGCTAATTCTATCCTCTGTTTATAGAAATTATTAGTTGTGAGTGAGATGAAATACTTCTTGAATCTCACGAAGTATGTCGGAAATCGACTTAGCTGCTGTCGGGTCATCTGTGTTAATTTGTAATTTTTCAAGTACCCTATTTCCTCTGACTGTATTAGTCTATCTATTATAAGTTATCTATTATAAGTTCATTATACGCAATTACGAAATACCTGATTTTGGTACAATTGAGATACTTATGGCCACTTCTTCAATTTCGTCATTGAAAATCACAGTGTCCTCAGTCAAATTTTGTTTCGCTGGTCCAATTATTACTTCCGTCCGAGGTGGAAGATGAATTTTTAGCAATTCTAACGACTTAGCATGCATTGGAATTTGTTGGATTTGGTGGACTGTATTTATTTTTTAACAATTAATTTATTTTAACTTAACACACTAAATATATACTTCAGTTATATAATACTCGTACGTAAAAGATATTATTATGTTTGTTGAATAACAATTAATTTAATTTCTTATAACATAGGGGAATGTTGCGCATTCGGTGGCTTGATCTCTCCGATGATCTAACGACCAGTAACAAAATCATGACAACTCCCGTCTCATCAAAAGCAACAACAAATAAAATATTTTCGTACACAAATTCAATATGTACAATTAAACTCACATAGCTTCAGCTACACCTCTGATTATTGAAACTGGCACAGCAGCAATAACCCAGTCAACACATAACAGCATTAACACACTTACAATTAAGTACCCACTAGGAAAAGGAAAAAATTAATCACCATATAAAAGCCGTGCACTTCCTCCTTAGATTCACTCAACAACAATAACCCACTCATCAGATAAATGTATTGATTCACTCACAATAAAACACCCAGTAGGAAATCTTCAAACCGATTCACAATATAAATGTTGTCCACAAACTCCTGTAGTAAAAAGAAACCAAGCCACTAAACGGGCTAGTTCAAGCCCTGAAAACACCACACAAAATACACAAAAACAAACCAAACTAGGGGGCTACTGGCTTCATTTGCCAGCTAGCTCAAATAGATTCGCGATACTATCCGAATTCAAAAACAAAGGTACTAGTCCACAGGAAAGGGACGAAAGAGTCCCGAAACCCCTCCCATCTAAGTCTCTGGCGTAAATAATGCTCAGCCGTTACTAGAACTTCTAAATAACATTGCCAAGAATGAATACCAGCTCAAATTCCTTAAAGATAGCGAGGCTAAAATTCAACCAAAGTCAGGAGAATGGTAAAAAACTATTACAAAAGTTCTGGCTGAAAAGAACACAGAATCCCATACATACTCGTATAAACTAGGAAAAATAGGAAAAAGACTTTAGAGTAGTATTAAAAGGGTTACAGCACACTATTCCCATAGAAGAAATAAAAGAGGAAATAACTAGGTTAGGATTCGATGTTACAAACGTTTGAAACATAAATCAAAGAAATACAAAGCAGCCATTTTCGATGTTTTATGTCAACTTAAAATAAAACAAAAATAATACTGACATTTATAAATTGAAGCAGTTATGCACAAAAAAAAAAATTTCGGACCACCAAATAAAAACGGGAAATAGCTCACTGCACAAAATGTCAGAGGATTATTTCAACCATACTCTTTGATGCGTTAAAGGCGTTGGCAATCATGCAACGTCAGACTGCCCTAGTAAAGAAAAATCACAGGATGTGAAATGTGTGCTATGCGGAGGAAACCACCCAGCTAGCGACGTGAAAAGTCAAAAAGGCGAAGAAGCCGAAGTCTCCTTCGTTTATGGCGATGTCTCCCGCGCCGATGCCCCAGACGAATGAACCGGCCGCTCAGTCGCGCTCCTTCGTACAGTGCGGATTTTTGGTCCGTATTGTCGTGCAGAACGCGGCGAACTACCGACAGTATGGTGTCCCAAACACCAGGCGGGAGACCTCACGGAATGAGGATTCGGTGTAAACCACCTTGCCCCCTTCCATTATTGCAAAAGAAAGACATGCCCACGCCAAACCCGTCATTGTCTCCTCAATGGAGGGAGGTGTTTTGGCTTTCGCCACAGATGGCGTATCAGGGATCCTTGACTCCTAGACACCGGAAACACAGCATCCAGCTGATCACCTGGTCGCGTCGCTTCTTCCGGCACAGCGCCAGTAATCGCTCGCACCCGATGATGGTTTGTCCGGGCTGATTGCATTGCTTGCAACGCATAGAGATAACTCGGTGCGGACACGCGGTAGTAGTGGTCGCGGGGGCAGCCTTAGTTGGTTTGGGTGGATGTGGTTGCATTGCGAGCTGTAGCTCGTCGGTGGTGATGGGTCTGCCGCGACCGTATCCTGTGGTAGACATAATATAAGGGAAAGAAAGAGAGGAATGCTACTAAGATGACGACCAAAGGCATGTTGCAACAAAGGGAAATGATTAGTGGATGTGTTAAAGACAAATTACGCTTCTCTTCGTGGAGGAGGAGGCTCTTCTGCGTGAAAAACCATGATTTTAGTGATAGGCCTGGTCAAGACTCCTCGCACGGTTCGCACGCTTACGACACGCACTTTTCGTGCGAGGGCCCCGGAATGCGCTTCAGGGATTCTGCCCAGCCGCCATTCCTGAGGCGCGAAATTGTCCTCCCACACAACTACTAAGTCTCCTACACTTATTTTTCTCTGGGAGGTATACCATTTGATGCGTCTTTTGCAGCCTAGAAGGTACTCCGTCTTCCATCGTGCATTGAATTGGTGGGCGAGGGCCTCTAGCTTACGCCACCGGTTAATGATCGAGAGAAATGGCGTAGTCTCCTCTGGTTCGACTGGCGCTAGGAGCGGTCCACTCACTAGGAAATGGCCGGGCGTCAACGCTTGGATCCTCCTAAAGACCACTAATGGGCCAAGAATTGAGACACGCTTCTATGCGAGCTAAAAGTGTTAGAAATTCCTCAAGAGTATATTTGAGTTGCCCTGCCATAGGTTTGAACCGCGGCTTCCCAAAGTCCCCCCACCCCATGTGTGGAGCGTGAAGGGGGTGAAAATGCCCGATAAGCATCCGCTGGATATCCAGCTTTAGAGCTTTTTCGGCGCCTACGAAGTTTCTACCGTTATCAGGGTAGATTTTTGATGGGCACCCTCGTCGAGCGACGAACCGAGATAGTGCTGCGAGGAAGGCAGGCATACTCAGGTCGGTAGTCGCCTGAAGATGCACGGCTTTCATAACGAAGCATATGAAGATACAGACGTATCCGAGCTCCAGCGGTGTAGCGGCGCGTTTACCGCAAGTGCCTGGTATTCTTTAGGATAGTGCATTTGTTGTGCTAGTACGATCAGACGCAGGTTGATTTCACTGATTTCCCCGGGAGTAAGCGGGGCTCCTTTCTCAGCGGCTTCGCTTCGATACTTCAACCTATTTATTGAGCAGAGAAAAAATAGCCAGCGAAGTAGAACTGTATGCGGGAAAAATAAAAACGTGCTACCTTCTAGAATGTACAAACGGAAGAGAGAAGTATTTATTGACAGTTCAGTTGATAATCCTTATAACATACATGGTTGCATTAAACTGCATATATGTAAATGCAGTGCTGTATAAAATATTACATTCTTTTAACACCCTTCCGGAATATTAACGTTATACAAAGGCAAATATATACTTAGAGCATTTGGTCAGCAAAAAACAAGCTAAAAAAATCCAATGTAATTCAAATGCTTTTCTTTGTTGCAAAAATATTTGAAAAACTTAACTAATTTAAGCCAACTTCGCTCATGAAAAACTGCATTTTGTTTCCATCTACAGCTTTGGTTAAGTTGTCAGCTAACATGTTCTCAGACTTGATATATTGTAGCGCAACTTCTCCATTGGCAATTTTCTCCTGATCAAATTTGGCATTTATGTCGACATGCTTAGTGCGAGCCGAAAACGAGTTGTTTGATGCTATAAACATAGCGCTTTTGTTGTCGCAGAATAATACTATCTTCTTCGGTGCACTCGCCATTATTTCATGTTGTAGTCGTTTAAGCCATACGGATTCTTTGATGGCGCACACAACTGACATTAGCTCGGCTTCAGTCGAAGAAAGTGCCACTGTGGGCTGCCGCTTGGTTGCCCAGGATATTGCGCCATCTTTATACATAAAAACGTACCCAGTAGTGGAGCGCCTGCTGTCAATATCACCAGCCCAGTCGGCATCACAATAGCCAGTTATATTCTCAGGACTTTTTCTGTAAAATAGACATTTATTTATGGTACCTTGCAAAGGTGCGCCTTGCCAGGATTTGTTGAAAAACGACTCAATTTGTTAACTGCGTAACAGATGTCTGGTCTAGTAATTTGTGCAGCGTCCAACTGACATCCTATTGCTTCCATATACGGCACTTTAGCCATTTCCGCTCGTTCATCGTCGGTCTTCGGGCACATTTCCGATGTCAGCTTTTGGTTTACATCGATTGGTGTTGATATGCGATGACAAGTTTCCATCCCAAAGCGTTTTAATACATTAGCGATATATCGTGACTGATCGATTTTAATGCCGCAATCTTCACGTGTAACTCGCATGCCCAAAACTGATGTTGTTTCTCCCATATCTTTCATCTTGAAAGATTTCATTAGGCTACCTTTAAGCTTCCCGATTTTTTTGACGTCTTTGCTGAACATGAGCACACCATCAACATATATGGCAACAAACAACATACCATCGTCCGCACTCGTGTGGTAAATGCATTGATCAACTTCGCTTCTCTGGAGACCAAATTCCAATAGCACGGAGTTGAGTTTTTCGTTCCACACTCTGCTTGCCTCTTTTAAGCCATATAGTGACTTGTTGAGCTTGCAGACCCTTCCGGAATTGTCATCGAATTTTGCAGGTTGAACCATATAAATATCTTCTTCGAGCTCGCCGTTTAAAAATGTAGCCACAGCGTCCATTTGATGTATTGCCAACGTGTACAACCATATCTGTTGCATTAAGATCTTGGCTGTGATGACTATAGGAACCAACCACCCCGCAGGATCAAATAGTTGGGCGATTAAGGACAGCACCTTGCGTTTTTTGTATGTCGTTACAGGTGGCAAATCAGCCACGTGAAAATAAAACCAGTCCCCCCGCGCATTCCATCTAATGCCCAAAGTGTTAGTGGCACTGGTTTCTGGTAGTTTGAGGAAATCTTCCCGGAGTAAGTGCTCGGGAGGAATATCGGCTAGTATGGCCGAACAGTTCGATGCACACTTCCTCATTGAGAACCTGGCCGACTATAAGCTTTCAATAAGCTCATCACGAGTCTGAATAGCTGTCGCCACGTCGTGGGTCCCTATTAACGCGTCGTCAACGTACATGGAGTTGCGCACTACCTGCGATGCCAATGTGCACCTGCTCTCCATATCGTCTGCCAATTGTCACAGTGTCCTTATTGCGAGATAAGGAGCACAATTCACCCTAAAGGTGACGGTTTTCAGAGCTTTGTCATCAAATTCTGTGGTGGGAGATTCCCGGAACACAAGCGTTTGGTATGAAGTATTATTCGGCTCTACGAGAATCTGGCGGTACATTTTCTGTATATCTCCATTGAGCTAAACATACGCCACTAGATGATGATGTTGGGTCAGGTCTGCTTGAAGCGCTGGCTCTATATTCAACACGTCGTTCAAGCTGACGGTGTTAGATGCCGCCTGCGAGGCGTTGAAGACCACACGAAATTTTGTGGTGCTGCTCTCTGGCTTTATTACTGCGTGATGCGGCAAGTAATAGTTGGGCACCGGAGCAATCGGGAGTAGCTTTTCCATGTAAATTGATGCCACATACTCAAGTACCACCGCAGTGCTAAGTGGCGTGACGCCCCCAAGGACTTGTCAGGGACAAAATCGCGTTTGAATCGCCCTGATGGATCCCTACGCGTGGTTTCAGCGTATAGCTCTAGACACTCCTGGTCTGTTTGGGAGAGTTTCATCTCATGTGAAGGCTGTTCTATTTCCCAAAATCGCCTCAAAAGGCAATCAATCGAATCAGATTCGGACAGTTAGACTCGCGTAGTGAACGTGGAAACCCGGTCAGGGGGTAGAGGTCCCGTAAGGATCCAGCCAAATACGGTTTCCTGAGCTATTAATGCCCCTACGATGTTACGATGTAACCCTTCAAGCAACACTTTAAGGGTTAGGTAACTAGTAAAAATTCGACCTGCGATGAGTGTGAAGTCCCGTCGTCCGCTAATTGCAAACCAGTGAGTTTATGCCGTTCTCCTTTGATTAACACGAACGGCGGCAGCTCTCCTGTCAAGGTAGGCAACACTAAAACTGAGACCCGGAGGCGGACGGAGGAATCGTACCGGGACCCGATGGTTAGATGGCATGCTTTGGTAACGGTGGCCGTAAGGGTGTTGCTGACGCCCGAGTGTAATGGCAACTTAAAGCGCTTTTGGAGGCAGTCCGATATGAAGGACCCCTCGGAACCAGATACTATCAGAGCGGGCCATATACCAAACCCCCTGGTGTTCTATGTTAACTAAGGCCGTAGCCAAGAGAACCCGGCTGGAGTGGCGACCACACGGATGACATTGACTTGGCACCGCCCTAACTGCCACTCACGAACTTTGGGAAGTGTGGTAAGATGACTTGGGTACGGCTGGAGATGCCAGGGTGGGGTGTTATTGACGACCCCCCGGGTGTAGACGGCGGGTGGTTCGACGAAACGGTTGGATGACCCCGCTGCGCATTCGCGTGTAACAGCGTGTGGTGCCGCTCTCGGCAGGTGAAGCACGAAGAAAGACTTGGGCAATGAATCCCCTTATGCGATGGTGACAGGCTGTTTACACATAACTTGAGTCGGCGCACGAGACCCCACCGTGCTGGGACGGTGACGGCCTGGAACGTAGGACAATGACGCACAAAGAATGCTGCTTGTTTACAGACCTTACACCCCGGTGAAGTAGCATTAACTTGGTCGGTTTGCACCACGCGCGGAACGCGGCGGATTTCGCTGAACCCTTATGTTGGGCTGACTCGAGCCTAGACACCGGAGATTCGGGATCTCCGGTGACAAAAAATCGTCCATCACCTTCCATGCGAGCACATCGGCGCGACCTCCCACGGTTTGTTCCCAAAGGGCCAAGGTGAGCTCAGGCAGTCGCATGGAGCATAGGTAGACCAATATAGCATCCCACGATGCTACGTTCACCCCATAAGCGGCTAGGGCCGCGATGCAGCTGTTGATGTCGCGTTGTAGACGCTTTAGCTCGCCCCCGTCCTCGCGCCCTACCGGTTACAAATTTTCAATTGCGCGTTTATTTGGAGACGCTTGTTATCGTAGTGCTCCACAAAATTTTCACATGCGCGCGAGTTACGTGTTGGAAATGAGAGCAACACCATTCAATTTCACAATTTGTTTAATAATGAATTTTAATTTTAATTTACAAGTATTTATATCTTAAATTATCGCTACTTTAGTAATAAATTTCATGAGAAATGAAGCAAGCATGTATTAAATGCGAATTCAAATTAATATGAATTTAAAGATTTTCATAAGAACTGAACTCAACATGATTGGATCATTTTCATGGGAATTCAAGTCAACATGCATTGGATGATTTTTATAAGAATTGAAATATATTATAACTTAAATAATAGTCTTAATATGAATTAGAATTTCCGTCTGTTCAATTATTGGAATTTGATGTTGTTGTTTGTTGGATTGCGTGTTGTACTTCCTTATTATGTTGTACTTCTTGTTGTTACGTTAAGTGGTTGCGTTCGTAACTCCTCCCTACTTTGAATAAAGCGACGGCGACAAGGATAGTGATGGGGCCGGAGCGACAACGTGTAGTGGATGAGGGATGTATGTTAGTTTGCTTCTATTGTATTGGTTGTTTTACTGCAAGTAGATGTTATTAGAAATTTCAGAATATGTATATAAATTCAACAGTGTCATTCAGATAGGAAAACTGTTAAAATTTTATTAATTTTTTTTTTTTAAATCGTTTACGATACTGTGGGCTGCTCCCTTGTTTCTTAAGGCGATGTATGTTGGGTCATTCGTTGCTTCTTGGTGTAATAATATACATATATATGTATGTTTAGATTGTGGGACATGCTTTGTCAAAGTACTGGATATTTGGTTCATTATAAGTTATTAATAATTCTGTTATTTTTTTTATTTTCATTTATAGGAAGCAGTATAATATGATATAAAAAGAATTTTCAAAGAGCATATTTTGTATTTATATATTGTATATAATATTAAGTTTGGATAATATTATAATGCTATAATAATATAATAATAAGCTTTTAGACCAGCATTTGTTAATTTGAGTTTCTTTTCACTGGTTATTTATATACTTACGAATTTCATTCAATTCGTTCGGATTTTGCTAATTTTATTGCTTCTGCTATGTTTGTAAAACAATTGATTTAAAGGTCTATATTAGAATTTATTTGATACCTATATTAGATGTCTGAAAATATTTCATTTTATTTTTAGTTATTATTATTATTATAATAATTTTTTTTTTATTGAATTTTGCATATTTCTTTCATTAGTGTCTAAGTTCTCTATTTAATTATTTGTGTAATATACGTCATTTGCCTCTTTGTTTGTCGTTATGAATTCTATCATGGTCTCTAGTCTTAGTTTTCTCTTAAAGATCTCCTAAAAATCTTTTAAGTTTAATTATATATTTTTAATTTTGATTTGATTAATATTTCTTCCTTTTCTTTATTCTAATTTTATAGAATTTCTTATCATTAGTTGTTTGTATTGTTATTTTTTTTATTTATTATTTATTTATTGTCTTTAACTATATGTCTTGAGAATCGTGGAGTAATTTGTTCCTTCTACATTCATTTCTAAATATTACATCATTATTTTCGTTATTCTCAGGCTCCATGTATGGAGTTGTTGTATGTGATTAGTATTTCGATAAATATTTCTTTATGATCTAAGTCAAGCTTTTTTTCTTTTCTTATAGTTAGAATTATTCTATATATTTCTGTTAGAGTGGAATTTGAGCGTTCCACCAGTGCGTTACTGCTAGTTTGCTGAAATGATGTGTAGTGTAAATCTATTTGAAATTGAGTACAAAAATCTTTGAAAATATTAGCTGTAAATTCTGAGCCTTGGTCATATACTATTTTTTCGGAATACCGTATAGGCTTATAAAATTCTTTAAAGATTTCAGAACTACGATACTGTTTCTTGAGGGAAGGGTGTAACCGCAAGCGAATTTTGAACTGTCAGGATTTGGTCATTGTTTATACTACAGATATCAATGTGGATAATATCTAGTGGCTTGAGAGGGGTTTCAGGTTTCTGAAACTTTCGTTTTGCTGGGTTCCTATCATATTTTAATGTTTGGCACTTTTCACAGTTGTTGAGAGTTTGATCAATCTTATTTTTCATAAAGGGTTTTAAGAAATCGGAGTACTTTAAAATGGGATCATTCGTTAAAATATTTTTGCACAATTCAAATGTTTTAATGTAGCGATCATCGAGTTTTATGATCTTCCTTTTTTCAAGCATTCCGTTAAGGGCTTCGTTAGTTTGGCGAAATCTTTAATAAATTTCCGGTAGTACCCTAGAAGTCCTATAAAAGCTTTTATTTCTTTCTGACTTCGGGGAACAGGAAAATGTTTAATGGCGTGTATTTTTTAAGGGTTAGGTTTAATACCTTCTGTGGAAGCAATATGGCCCAGAAAGTTAATTTATTTTCGTAAGAATTCAGATTTGTCGAGTTGAATCTTGAAGTTGGATGCTCGCAGTTTTTCAAAAACTAGTTGGAGACTGTTCATGCGTTCCTGAAAAGAGGTTGAAAAAATAATGATATCGTCAAGATATACTAGACAAACTCTTCCAATGAGTTCTCTTAATACATTATCCATTACTCTTTGGAAAGTCGATGGGGCATTTTTAAAACCGATTGGCATTCTAATATACTCATAATGTCCTCCTTCGACAGTGAATGCTGTTTTTGATGTGTCTTTATGATGCATTTCGATTTGATGAAACCCGCTAGCTAAATCTAGCGTAGAGAAATACATACACTTTTCTAATTAGTCTAGAATTTCGAAAATATTTGGTAATGGGTAACGGTGATATGGTTTTTTCGTTTAATTTTCTGTAATCTATTCCCAGTCGCCATTTTTGTTTACCGTTGGCGTCGTGTTTTTTTGGTATTATCCACACTGGAGAACTCCAAGGAGAGTAACTGTGACGAATTATACCCTGATCTAGCATGTTTGGAATTTGATTTCCTACCTCCTCTTTGTGGACGTACGGGTCTCTATACGATTTAGTATAAATAGGAATATCATCTGTAATAGATATATTATGTTTAACTTCGTTTGTAAAACTGAGAGACACACCTTCTTTAAAAAATAAGTCATCGTATTTTTTGCAAAGTTTCAGAAGAGTGCTCTTTTCTTCTGTATTCAAATGGATTGTTCGCAAAAATTTAGTTACATTTGTGTTTGTCGTTGTATTTGTGGATTCACTTTCAAAACTATTGACTTCAATATAATCTGAAGGGTTATATTGATTAACTTTTATGGGTTGTTCGAGAAATAGAATTTGTTCTTCATTTGAGTTGTTAATTATTTCCATTAGGCTGAACCAATCTTGTGACTTGTAAATGCCTTCGGGAATATAAAAGTCAAAGTAGTAGTAAAGATATAAAAATTAAGTTGTCCGATTTCGTTAAATTCAATGAATGTAGGTAGAATTATACGTTTATTTAGTTCATATCTGTTTAGTATTGTGACAATTGCTGTAGATTTGCAATTGATTTCGTCAGTAGGGTTAGTAAATTCGGGTCTTATGAACGAGGATGAAGCTCCTGTGTCTACTAAAAATTTCAGTGGTCTACTGAACGGAGGCGATATATTAATATATATTAATTCTATGCCATGTTTATTAGCATCTAAGTATACGGTTGGTTGGCTGAGGCATATAGATGAACATTTTGTGAGTCCTCTATATTGTTTAAAACCTCAATTGCGTCAATTTTCATACTGGTCTAGTTGCTGTTGGTATGTATTGTTTGGGGGCAATCTTCTAAAGCTATTAGTGTTGTTAATATTGTTCATTTCTTCAGTTTTTAAGATTGAAGTCCTGTTGGATTGAGTACGCATACTCTGGGTATTGTTGCAGTTTCTGTACGATGATGTTGGATTCGTTAGGTTTGTCTTCCCTGAACTTGCATCCATGGGTTCAGGTGGAGGTTGTTTAATTGTTGCCAAACTATTTTGGGTGAAGTCCTTCCTAAATGGATTTGGATTTAGGGTGAAGCCCTTATTATACGGTTTGTTATTGTAATTCTGTGGATTTGTGTATGTATATGGCGGGCTTGTTAATGATGCCCTGATGCTGGTAATTAGTTCTAAACTGCTTAAGTATGTTCTGTTATTAAAATTGTGTGAGAATTGTTGATTATATGGCTTATAATACATTTTATATCTACTTGTGTCTACTCACATGTAATAAATATTCTGTTCTTTGATGCAGTAAGATAAAGCAGTAGCTAATAACTCGGCCATCATTGCTCTTATACTTGAACCTAATGGTTCCCTTAAATTACACAAGAATGCGTTGAGACACATCTCTGCATAAAGCTCTTTTTTTGCTGTAATTACTTTTAAATCTTTTTCGTGGATCAGAATATTGTTATAAAGAGTAGATTGTATCTCAATTATTTCACTAAAAAATGTTTCGACATTCTTATTGTTTTGCCGAACGTTATGCAAATCTCTGATAAGAGAAGTTTCAGTCCTCTTATCAGAGTAGTGAAGTATTAGATTATATTTTATATCGTCCCGGACAAGAGGTGTTCCGTACATACTTAAAACTTCATTTGCTTGCCCGTCTATTTTATTTCGAATGGCTCGCAATAAAATCTTTCCATATGACGAATCACCCGTGCCCCCAATATAAAGGAGAATCTCCTCAACGTTATTGATGAATTCGTGCAGTAGCCTGGGGTTCCCGTCGAACCATGGCAAGTCTTTTATTGCATCAGGAATTCTCAACGAATTATAATTATCTGTTTGGTTATTTTGTGAGCCTGAGGCCTGTGCAATATCGTTTGCTGGGTTCATAATTAACTATTTCCTTTATTAACTAATTGACACTATTTCCTTTTCTAAAAAAAACTTAGATTTATACTTTTGAACAAAATTTGGGAAATATATGTTTTGTTATTGTAGAAAAATTAAATTTACATATGCATACAGATATATATAATATATACGAGTATATATATATTATTTTCTATTTATTATAATTTTTATTTTTTTTTATGTACTCGTATATATATATATATTTTTTTTAGATATATTCAGTACTTGACTTACATGCAGAAATGTCCCAATACAATGGTTGTCCTTATTGATTCGCGATTTGGTTTTGTTAAGCTGTCTTTAAATATTGATATGCCTTCAATATAAGTATTGTTGCATTTCGATATTCCATCGAAAGGAATTTCCTTTAAGAACTTTTGCTTATTGGAGTGCAGTGTGTTATTTTTTGTTTTTATTTTGATTCTGTAGTATCAAGGAGTTGAAACTCGCCGGTCTTTCAGTGTTCTGAGCTTTGCCGTTTATATTGATATTCATTCCATATTTGAAATTAGCTTAATGATATTCCATCAAAAGCAATTTTTTACGACTTTTGCTCTTAGCCTCTTTGTTAAAAAAAATTCAGCTCATTGCTTTTTTTACTTTTTTTATTCAGTCAATGTTGGTGATATTCCTTCACCATGTTTTTAATGTTTTTGCACTGCACTGTTTATCTATTTTTTATTTATTTATTTATTTATTTTTATTTTTTTTAAGTTATTTAAATTTCTTAACACAAGGACACTACACTGAAGGATCCGTATACCACTCCGGACTGACTGCGCCAGTTATGTATTGGAAATGAGAGCAACACCAATCAACTTCACAATTCGTTTAATAATGAATTTAAATTTTAATTTACAAGTATTTATATCTTAAAATATCGCTACTTTAGTAATGAATTTCATGAGAAATGAAGCAAGCATGTATTTAATGCGAATTCAATTTAATATGAATTCGAATTAAGATTTTCATAAAAATATTAATTATTATTATTATTTTACCATAATTAATAATGAGTGCAAGGTTTTTGGGGAATGAGTTCTAGCTACAGAGGCTTTCGACGCGAAAATAAGTAGATTTTATAGAGAGAGACCCTCGGGGTGTGAGTCTAGCATGCTTACCAGTAGACCACAGGGGTGGCTTTCATATATTAAATTTATTATAATTATTCAAATACATATACAAAAATATGACCAAAAAAAATTATCGATTTATCTGCTCGGAATGGGTGGGTTATATGATGGGCTTATTCAAGGATGACCCGGCACTTAACTTTCCGTACTCCTGTTGGGGTCCGTGCTTGTTGGTGTCCTCGGGGAATGTCCTTATGCTGCCTTTATTGGGCGCGCGAGTTACGTATTGGAAATGAGAGAAACACCATTCAACTTCACAATTCGTTAAATAATGAATTTAAATTTTAGTTACAAGTATTTATATCTTAAAATATCGCTACTTTAGTAATGAATTTCAAGAGAAATGAAGCATGCATGTATTTAGTGTGAATTCAAATTAATATGAATTTAAAGATTTTCATAATTTCAGTCTTAATAAGAATTAGAATTTACGTGTGTTCAATTATTGGAATTTGATGTTGTTGTGTGTTAGATGGCGTGTTGTACTTCCTTAGTATGTTGTAATTCTTGTTTTTGGTTTAAGTGGTTGCGTTCGTAACTCGCGCAAAGCCCATTTCGGACAATTATATCTTAGATACAATTTCACGCAGCTCCCCCCGAGTTTTTTGCTTTAAATGGTAAATTTTCCACGTTGGTGAGCCGTGTGTTGTTTATAAACAACGCGCTAAACACGTGGGCCACTTCGTATACTCCCCTTCGAATATTGGAATGTCGCACGGCGGCACTGGAATGCTGTAATCCCCGGACAAACGCGAATCCCCTCGACCTGGAGTAGGTGCCACCGGTCCCACGCGTTGCTGTGCTTCCGCCATAAGCACGGAACCCCGCTCGCCACGAAGCGCTGCGCAGCCCATCGCGCCTCTAATTCGCTCTCGTCTGCACGAAGCGATAACGGAG
The DNA here is from genome assembly GCA_920105625.2 of Clusia tigrina. NCBI lineage: Eukaryota > Metazoa > Arthropoda > Insecta > Diptera > Clusiidae > Clusia > Clusia tigrina. The sequence goes on from OV050030.1 coordinate 199,217,677, forward strand.
AATAAGACTCCGGTAGTAGTCGTTCAAACCGGCTGCCGAAAACCGTAAGCTCGCCAGCTGCCGAAATATATGGACCCAACATATTGGCTACTTGGGTTTACGGCGGTCGCAGCTTAATATTGGCTGTTTATACGCCTCGATAGTGCCGTTATATAACTGGAACCCAAACCGGTATTTTCAGACCTTCACGCCAAAGTGTAATGCACCCAACCGTAACTTGTAACGCTATCAATTAAACGCACTAACCGAAAGGCTCGAATACGCCCCAAAAAACAGCAAAACCTTAAGCCGGCCCTGTTTATTTTTTCATTTGCGTTCAGCAGCTGGTTGACTACTGAACTAGTTTCCGCGTTGCCCTTTGCGCTGAGTTCGTTAACCGTATACCGAACACAGCAAATACCCACCAGCTCAGCCACCAAACGTATGGCAGAACGAATGACCGAGAAAAATGACCTCAAATATACACGACGTGTTTGTGTCTGCTCATACACAGTAAAAGTGTATCAAACCTGCCAACCTGCTGGCAGAATACGCCCCGCTTAAATGTCCACAGACCGTTTTGCACCGGGACACGATATATGGTAAATCACACACAACTGCACACACACACACACACACACACACACATATATATATATATATATATATATATATATATATATATATATATATATATATATATATATATATATATATATATATATATATATATATATATATATATTCGTATATATCTATGTATATATAATAAGAAATTAAACAAATCACTGCAGCTTATCTGGCTCGAAGGAACAATGTTTGATTGTGCGGTTGACTGTATTAACAATTCATTTTATTTTAACATTACACACTAAATATATACTTCAGTTATATAGTACTCGTACATAAAATATATTTTTATGTTTGTTGAAAACCAAGTAATTTAATTTCTTATAACAAAGGAGAATGTTGCGCGCTCGGTGGCTTGATCGGGAGTGATTCTATGTGGAAAGTCAAAAAGATTAAGAAGCCGAAGTCTCCTTTGTTTATGGCGATGTCTCCCGCGCCGATGCCCCAGACGCATGAGCCGGCCGCTTAGTCGCGCTCTTTCGTACACTGCGGATTTTTGGTCCGTACTGTCCGTGGAGAATGCTACCGACAGCATGGTGTCCTAAACACCGGGCGGGAGACTTCACGGAATGAGGATTCGGTGTAAACAGTATTATTATTTCAACATCATCAACGTAACATGTAAAGAACTCATAATCTATTTTCGACATAAATCGAAGTGAGAAATCTCTTCCTATTATTCCATCAGTTTCAATCGCCTTGCACGTCTCCCATTTCGTTATTTGATGATTCATACATTCGTACTCTGTTTCCGTTATTTCTTTGCCCAATATTTATATTTGGAGTAGGTCTGTGTGGTTGTTGCCTCTGCGCGTTCGAATATTGTGTGTTATTGTAATTTGAGTTCTGTCGTCTGTTTATTTGGAATTTTGGTCTGCTATTAAAATTATTGCCATAGCGTCTTGCAATTGTTGTATTTGTTATTGTAATATCCAACATTAAAATTTCGGTTCGAAGAGTACTGCGGACCACTTGTAAAATTAAGTTGGTCTCTACGTATTTGGTTTGAACGCTGCATTTCTGTCCGTCTATATTGAAATACATTTTTGGAGTCTTGTGATTTTTCAAAGTCTTCAGCTATTTCAGGTGCTTTAGCAAACGTATCTGGTTGACCTGTGAAAACTGTAGGTTTTATATCCTCACGTAGACCTCTTTTAAATACGTTTAATGCTGTAGCATCATTTAAATGTTTTATCAGATTTTTTTTAAGCTGCACTTATTGAAACACCAAGTCCATTAATCTGTAATCTATTTAAGTCTGCAATAATGCTTAGAATTCTGTCTTTGTAATTTGAGGTTGGTAACTGTCTTTGAGTTATAGCTGCAAGTGTTGCTTGCAATTGTCATACGATCTGTGTGTCTTTATATCTTGACCTAAGGCTAGTAACGAGCGCATCGAGGGTTTCTGGCTCCTCAAGTATTGCCGTTCTAACATTGTTGGATAATTTTACATGACATGAAGATTCAACAAGGTCTTTCTGTCCGGTAGGTGAAAGTTGTCTGGATACGAGTTGTAAAATCTTTACAAAACTATATAATTCTTTTGGATTCCCACTAAAAGTTGGTATTGCCTTTGCGGCAGTGTCAATGCTAAATGCTGACATTTTTAGCAGTTTAAGTAACGTATCGGAAGTTTTTAAAAATTCCATATGACTAGCTACAATATCTTTATCCTGTTCTCTATTTTCAAAATCATTTATAAATTCCCTTCTGATTGTTTTTATTTCTTCTATTTTTTTTTCTATAGTCTCCATGCTACACTTTCGATTTGATGACTTTCGCAAGTTTGACAGTATCAGAAGTAAAGATTTCTGTGCTGGTTCCATAATAATATAAAATTATATATATTTTACTCAATTGTTTGTGTTGAAGCAGACATTTTTTCTACTTGTTTATGAACATGTCGTTTAAAGTATCTATTTACTTTAGAGGCTATAAATATTATAGCGTCAACAACTAAAAAGTGCACATGCTGTTTCTCTTAATATATCGTTAATCCCAATAACAGAATTATTTTGATTGGCAACGATAGATTCTTGAGACTTTGTGTTACCCATTTTTAACAATTTTAGCAATTTTAACAATTTTATCTATTGTTTAAGTTATTTTAAAAATGTTTAATCAATAAAGAAAAGATTCTAACAAATTTCAACATAAATCTAATGTTTGGATTGTAGTAGTCCTTAATTGTTGGGTTGCCGTGAACTCCTATTGCTTCCCAAATGCTGCTTACACATGCAAATTGTTGTTTGTTTGTTGCTCCTTTGGTCTTCTCTGCTGCTGCAATTCGCTCGACAGCGTGCAGGTCTTCGTCTGTTAGATCAAGCAGGCGACGTTCAGTTCTTGATATTGAGTTTGGCCCGTATTTCATCGATTTCTTGCCAGAATATGTTGGCGGAATCCCAAGGTGGCGGATTGTACTCGACTCTTAGAACGCGTAGTAGGTATCCTATCCGTTTCTGCAGCTTGGCCCGTTTTCCACCACGTTTCGTTAGTGATGGTGTTAGCTGCATTTTTGGGATCCTCGTCAGTTGTTCGTCCTTGTTAGCGCCTTGCCTTTTACTCTATTGCTCGACCGTTAGTAGCTTTATAATTTTTGTTGGTACGTACACCGGTGCGTTGGAAGCGATTGATCCAGGATTATATTCTTCCACGAGCAATTTAGGCTTCTTGTAAAAATTCGCAAAAATTTAGCGGGATCAATTAATCAGGATTGTATTTCGTCTTCTCAGATCACATGAACATATGTCGGCAGGATAAAATCTTCTGTGTCAAATGGCTCACAGAAACGTTGGCAGGATCGCCATGTAAGATTTAGTGTTAAATATTATAATAAGCCTAAAGGCGGATAGTGGCAACGGCAGTATTTTGCCCTCGGCGCAGATGCTGGTTTGGATGGTTAGTCCAAAACACCTTTGTATTTGTTCGCGAACAAATTTCCGCGAGGAGAGAAATGAAAGACTTTGGAGATCAGTTCAATTCTGGTTTATTCTTGGGTTGAGAGCTCTTTTTATACCATCAAATCCCAGATATTTTGTTTACAATAGTTCTATTACATTATGTACAATAATTCTCTTATGTAATTCGTATATAATGTTTCTAAAAAAATTCTTACTTAAATATATATATATATATATATATATATATATATATATATATATATATATATATATATATATATATATATATATATATATATATATATATATATATATACTCGTATGTATATAAATAAGAAGAATTTTAGGCATTTAATTCATATTGTCAAATGACTTCGTTTGGTGCAACAAATATTATCAGAGAAAATTTCATGCCAACATTTAAGGTATCGAAGAAATAAAAAAATTAATTGCAATGTTTACAAAAATTGTAACTTGACATCTTTTGATATCAAGCTTTAAGGTCAGGTGTATCACAGAGTCCGATCGTTATTGCCATTTGCAGATAGTTCTCATCAGGCTTCGCAAATTTATTCCATTGATGAAACTGATCAACGGTGTTCTATTTCTCCGATCGTATGAAGAGAAATAATTACTGTCTTACAAGATTATTTTCATCAGCACAATGAATTTGTGACTTTGTTTAAAATGGCATTGGACAGAATGTCGTCGGATAATCATAGAATTGTCATAACCGCTGGACAGCACGAGAAGATACAATTAACCAATAATATCGGATGTAGCAGTGGTAAGCTTTGGAAAAGAATTTAATGCACGCGATATCGTCCTTTATCGTAGAAGAGATCAACTGCAACGTGTTTCTGAACATCATCGCTCTTGTTATGCTTTGCAATATTTGAGTTTATTTTCAAAAAGAGGAAGACGGCTACCAAATTAACATTAAGTTGCTCAATCCGCCAATTGGTTAGTGAAATTTCTTCTCACAAATGGGTAACACAATTTTTACAAAAGTTTAAAATCCAACTATAGGTGTGACAACTCCAAATAAAACGGTCAGCGTAATGAATTATTATGCGTACAAATTGATGATTCGTCAAAATCAAGACAATCATATTGTGAAATGTCAAAGACTCTTTCACCAGTATGTTGTCGACATGTATGCGAAAATCGAGACAGAACGTTTGGATTACATTCGGTTCCGCGCTAAAAAGTACATACATATACGTGATGCCAGTAACAATGATTGGAACCAGCATGTAAGTCCAAATAACATTGGCCAACTGACGATATTGCCATCTTCATACACTGGTAGCCTGCGCCATATGCATGAGGAGGCGATGGTATATGTTCATTACTATGATCTACCAGACCTGTTTATCACTCTTACCTGGAATCCACAATGAAGTGAGATCCGAGAATACTTTTTACCAGGGCAATCGCCAACAGATCGTCACATCATAATGTCACGTGTGTTTAAACAAAAGCTGGAATCATCAAAAGTTTCATAGCGTAGCGCAATGCTGGATATATTCTGTCGAATTGCACAAAAGAGGACTTCCTCACGCACACATATTGATATGGGTGATTGGCAAAATAAGACCGGATCAAATTGCTGACATCATATCTGTGGAACATGATCCATGGTCCGTGACCTCACCATTCACGATTGATGGTAAATATTCGAAACGTTATCCCAGAGCATTGATTTCAGATACAGTTACAGGGAATGATGGATACACGCTATATCGTCGACGGTCGACAGAGAATAACAGAAAATCAACAACTATCAAAATGATAGATCAACACGATGAAGTTGATAATCGTTGGATCAAGCCGTATTCACCGATTTTGTCTAAGAAGTACAAAGCCCACATTAACGTGGAGTCTTGTAATTCGTTGAAGTCCAAAGGTACATCTGTAAATATATACATAAATAAAGGTAGCGACTTGGCGGTGCTTAGTGTACCGGATCCAAATATTTCCGACGAAATCGCTTGATTTCAATTACGGCGTTATGTCAGCAATAATGAGGCGGTGTGGAGGATTGTTACATTCCCAATTTATGAGAGACATTCAACCGTAGTTCATTTAGCTTTTTGTCTTCAAAATGGTTAACGCGTTTATTTTGCCGCTGAAGACGCACAGCAAAGAGCAGCGACACCACCTTCCACAACATTAACCTAACTTTTGAAATTGTGTACATTCGCAGCATGTTATACTCAGAAGCACCGCACGATTATACTTGGGATAAATCGAAAAAAGGTTTCAAAGGCGTAAGCAAGCATACATAACAATTTTGCCAATAACTTTCGCACATTTATACGAATATGTCTATAAATTCTTTTGTACTCTAGAGTCATTGCTCTCGAGCTTGCAGTTTCCGAGAGAAAACTGCCAGAAACGACTCTCGTTTTGCACAAACTGTAGTAATATAACATAAGTTATTTTCAACTTAAATGTAAAGTTTATTTTTGTGAATTTAATATGAATGAATGAATAAATGAATGAAATAAAGAGAGAAAATGTACCTCGACCAATTTGATCTACTGTACACATCCTTCATGTACACCTCCTAAATGTCTTCCATTAGTGCGTTCTAAGGAAATAGTCCTGGCAAGATCATACGCTTTTTCATTTCCAGGGACCCCAGTGTGTTCTGGGACCCGTATTATGAAAAGTTTATTCAGGCCCCCTAACTTATTTAAAGGCTCTACGCATTCCCATACGAGTTTAGAATGAATGTCGCAAGGAATTTACTATTAAAAATGTATCCCAAAATTATTTAATTTTAATCTGAGATTTTAAATAACAAAATTTTCTTGTTGTTGTTTTTGCCACATTTTGCAACTAATTTTATAATTTTTCTTGGTTTTCTAATACTTTTGTTTAATGTTTCTTTCATTCCATTACATATATGAATTGTCAAGTAGTTTCTGATGCGAATTTGTGTTTTAATAATAATAACATTTATATTATATATGGTCTTTAAATTAAGTTAAAAGTCACGTACGTATATAAAAATTCTAAAATTGAAATATATTAAGTTGCTTTAATAAAAAAAATTATTCGTAAGAAGTTTTGCTTACTATGTTTGTAAACAAAAATTATGTAATGTTAAAATTATGTACATATTCCTTTGCTATTATTTTTATAAACATTTACAACTAAAGTCAAAGATTTTTATATTAAATACAAAAACAGCTTAAGCAAATGAAAAACAAAAATAGTTGTAAATGTTTACAGCGTTTTAGCACGACCCAGAAGATCACTGCTAAATTTCGATATTTCCTATTGTGTCGTTTATAGCCTGACAAAAACCTAATGTCGAGATATTCTTATGTCATCTCTGTCCAGATCTAAAATATCATCGATGTCCACCTCGCTCAGTGGAGCAAAGAGTTTCTGCAGTTCATCATACAGCACATCTCCAAAGCCAGTCGCTTTCGCATTAAACTCATCTGATTTGAACCATATTTTGCAGTTAGGAACTTCTCTCATTAAAATTGACGCGTAAACTTGTTCGGTTCGGTGAAGATCACAATTATTCATTTTTTCGAGACCGCACTGCATTTTGGATTGGCTTGAAAAGAACTTTGGTCAATTTTACGTTGTCTTCTTTTTTGAGGTGGACGAGATTCTAGCTTCGAGTCTTCCTTCTGGATGTGGACGCGGCAGAAATTTTGATGTCCTCATTCACCATAGCCAAGGTTTGCGTAATCGTGGACATCAATTTAATACATCAAAAAAATTCGGCAGGACCGGTCATCAGAAGTGTCTGTTAGGCAAGATCTGTTGATCACGAACGGTTTGGCAGGATCTGCTGATCAGGAACGGATTTAAAGTATCTGCTAATCAGGGGCGGTTTGGCAGGATCAATTGATCACGTACGGTTTTTGCAGGATCTGTTGATAAGGAACGGTTTGGCAGGATCGCCATGAGAATGTACGGTTCGTTGCTGTAAATAAAATCTACATATTTGCCCTGAAGCAAGCATATATACTGCACTAATTGTGGATTTAGCCGTGCTTGCTTTTCTATGCGCTTGATGTGGCATGCGTCATCATATTTATATTTATATATATTTGTATATATATGTATATTTTTATATATTCGGTGTGATCAAAAAATAACCGTTATTTTCATCTTTTCGTGAGTTACGTATGTTCGATGTACGTATTTTTTTCTGTTATGTTGGTACACATGTCTGGCAATACCAACCATTTTGGATTGTCAGTTTGTTTTTGACAGATAAAAAGGTTAGTCGTGTTTAGGTGTGTTCGGCTTATGCCAAGCAATTTTTACGGAAGTTATAGGCATGAAACGTGCGGCAGCGAAAATTGTTCCAAAATTGCTAAATTTTGAGCAAAAACAACGTCGCATGCACATCGCTCAGGAGCTGTTTTTGGCCAAAAACAAAACCACCGTATTGACCGGACTTGGCCCCCGCTGACTTTTTCCTCTTTCCAAAACTGAAGACACCGATGAAAGGAAAGCGTTTTGCTACGATTGAGGAGAAAAAAGAAATATCGAAACAGGAGCTGTAGGCGATACCAAAAAAATCGTTTCAGAAGTGTTTCGAGGATTGGACAAAACGCTGGCATAAGTGTATTATATCTGAGGGGAATTACTTTGAAGGGGACAAGATAGTTGTTGCTGAATAAATAAATACTTTATTTTTTGATCACACAACAACGGTTCTTTTTTTATCACACCTCGTATATACTCCTATATATTTTTACGAAATTGCCCTCTTGACAATTTACTCTGTTACAAAATTACCCTCCTGACAATTCCTCTAACTCTCTGTACTTGGACTCGTACCACTGGATTGTGTAGTAATCAAACAATCGCTGGTTAAATTAAAATAATTAGCTTTATTTAATTATTGCTATTTACACATTTAATAATAGGCTTAAAGTTTACTTAGTTATTATTTGCACTTTATTTCACAAACCATTAGTCACTTTATTTAATAAGTAATTTCATCACTTTATTTAATCATGAATTTCATCACTTTGCACAATTACAAATACTGCTGCTTTGATTATAATGCTAGATGTACACACTTTTACGGTCTCTGATCTACTGCATTCGACTTTATAGTTTTCGAATGGTTGAGGTAGAAACTTCCACGCTATTCTCGTATTTTCTAGAAGCTTCTATCCTCTTCGACAGTCGAGAATATTCTTTGATATTACCGACAGATGGTTCTTGAATAAGCTTTTATTCGAATAGTTCGCATCTTGACTCACAGGGGGCACTCATTCTCCAGATGGGATCCTAAAAGTAAGCAATCCCGTTTCACTGATATGCAATCACGTTTCACTGCCCTCCGCTTAATCTTGTTCGTCCCGAACAAGGATAGTACTGCAACCTTTATAAGAAGATAACCTCTCTAAATGAACGACTTTCATTTTGCTCCTGGCATTTCTCGCCAACTGGATGCGGTATACTACATCGTTGAGCCGCTTTATCACCTTATAAGGGCCTTCCCAGTGTGTTTGCAGTTTTGGCGATAATCCCTTTTTCCTTTGCGGATTATGAAGCATAACTAGCTGCCCTTCCTGAAATCCCTTGGAGTTTGCTCGTAGATCATATCTGGTTTTCATTTTATCACTCATCAGTTGTGCGCTTTCTGATGGTTCCATGAATTTCATTCAGCTGTCTTCGTTTGTCAGCTACATAACTGCTACATGAAACTTCCGTAGATGAGTAGGTACCGAATTTCAGATGTGCAGGCAATCTTATGTCACAACCGAAAATAGCCTTAGCTGGTGTTGTAGATGTTGTATCGTGAGTTGCCGATCGGTATGCCATTAAGAAGAGGGGTATGTGTTGGTCCCAATCATTCTGGTTTCTGTCCACGACTTTCCTTAGGTGTTCCTGAAGCGTACGATTAAATCTTTCAACCATTCCATCGGATTGTGGGTGCAAAGGGGTTGTACGAGTTTTGCGTATGCCCATCAATTCACTCATTTCCCTGAATATTGTTGACTCGAAATGTCTGCCTTGATCCGAGTGCAACTCGAGGGGAGCTCCGAATCTGCAGACCCAATTATTGATAAATGCATTTGCAACGGTCTTAGCTTCTTGATCGGGAATGCGGTATACTTCTGGCCATTTACTAAAATAGTCGATTACGACGAGAACATATTTGTTGCCGGAATCACTAATTGCAAACGGACCTGCTATGTCCATTGCAATACGCTCAAATGGCGCTCCCACGTTGTATAATTGCATCTTCCCCTGACGGCTCGGTCCCCTGGCAGCTGTACACTTTTCACAAGCACTAATCCAGTCAACTACCGATTGCTGGCAACCAACCCACTAAAATCTTGTTTTAATTTTTTCGACTGTTTTTGTTATTCCCAAATGTCCTCCGCTTGGCCCACTATGGTATTCCTTGAGAATTTCGCTTATTCTTGCCTTGGGTACCACAATCAACTTCTTCGTGATTTTTCCATCTTCGCTCTCCCACAGGCGGAATAGGCATCCATCTTGCAGCTTTAAGCTATTCCATTGAGCCCAATATGCTTTAGTTATGGGGCTTTCAGTCGAGATTTCGTTCCAATCAGGCCGTTTTCCTTCATTCTTACTTGATACGATTTTTGCCAAATCTGGGTCATTTCGTTGTTCTTCTTTTATCTTTTCCGCTGTCCATTCATCGTCTGGTTAAACAGCCATTAAGCGCAAATCGACTACTCCTTCTGTCCCTTCAGCTTTAGAACAGTGCTTACATTCCATACTGCAAGGACGTCGTGATAGTGCATCAGCATTCCCGTGGTTCCGCTCTGCGATGTTCTATTGTGAAATCGTAGCTTTGGAGTCTCTCAATCCATCTCGCAACCTGACCTTCGGGATTTTTGAACTGTAATAGCCAGCGCAGAGCAGCGTGATCCGTTCTCAACAAGAACTTTTGTCCATACAAGTAATTGTTGAAGTGCTTCACGCACTGCATAACCGCCAAAAGTTCTCTCCGTGTTACACAGTAATTTCGCTCTGGCTTTGGTAAGATCTTGCTGAAGTAGGCTATTACTCTTTCATGTCCGTCAATAACTTGCGACAGGACACCTCCAATCCCGAATCCACTAGCATCTGTATCCAAAAAAAGGATCGGAGCTGTACACAATAGCTCTTTCAATCTGTTGAATGCCTTCTCCTGTTCGTTTTTCCACTCAAAAGGACAATTTTTCCTCGTTAATGCATGCAGACTACCAGCCACGTCTGCAAAGCCTGGAACAAAGCGTCTGTAATAAGTGCAAATACCCAAGAAGCTGCGTAGCTCATGCAAACTAGTTGGTCTTGGCCACTCCCTTACTGAGTTTATCTTATCTGGATCTGTGTGTATTCCTACAGCTGTGACTTTATGTCCAAGGTACTTGACTTCTTTCTTGAAGAACGAGCATTTCTTTGCGCTCAGCTTCAACCTTGAAGCTCCTAATTGCATCAATACTTCTTCCAAATTCTTCAAGTGGTCCTCGAAGTCCTTTCCCATAACGATGATGTCATCTAAGTACACCAGACACGTTTTCCAGTGGAGACCCTTTAGCACATGTTCCATTAGGCGTTCAAATGTAGCTGGAGCATTACACAGACCGAATGGGATCACCAAAAATTGCCATAGTCCAACACCGGCACTGAATGCTGTCTTTTCCTTGTCTTGTTCGTCGACTGCCACTTGCCAATATCCGCTTTGTAAATCCAGCGTTGGGAACCAATTTGAACCAGAAAGTGTGTCCAACGTATCGTCGATTCGAGGTAATGGATAACTATCTTCCTTCGTTACCTCATTTAGTTTACGATAATCTACACAGAAACGTGTGGAGCCATCCTTCTTCTTGACTAATACCACTGGAGAACTCCAGGGGCTCGCTGATGGCTCAATGACGTTGTTCTGATGCATTTCCTTCAGCAATACATTCATCTCTTCTCTCTTTGCCAGAGGTACTCTTCTTGACGCTTGACGAATGGGTTTGGCATCACCAGTGTTGATTGTGTGTTTCACCATCTTTGTTCTGCCTTCGTTTTTACCCTTCTTAGGAAATACTGACCAATGTCTTGCCAAAAGTTGGCTGGCAGTCTTCCTCTGCTCTGTGGATAAGTCTTTGCTCCATTCTTTCGTGAGATCGTCGAGTACCTTTTTATCAGCTGGTATCTTAATTTTTGGTTCTCGCGGCTGGCTCTCACAGTTTACAATTGCAGAAATTGCCTGGCAATTTCCAATTATCTGTCCTTTCTCTATGGTTTTAGCGCAATTTGCAAGATTGACCAGTCTTACTGGCACTATTCTGCTCTGCTGTTCTTCAACGAGGGTTTTTCCAATTATGATGTCATCCAGTACAAATTTTTCATCAGTCTCCACAACCCACAACTTGTTCTTCTCCACATCTCCGTCCATTTTGGCATCTGACTTTGCTGGGATTTTTGTCCGCCGCGATACAATGGCTTGTCGGATACCTCCATACTTATCCTCACCAACGGATAACGGAATTTCGGTGTTCGCATACTTCAACATTCGGCATTTCAAATCTAGGGTGAATCCATTCCGAATCATAAAATCCACACCTAAGATTAATTCGTCCACAATATCCGCAACTACAAACTCGTGCGTCACTGTTGTGGTGCCGATAGTTATTTTCCGTGTAACTTTTCCCATTACCGGTGCATCATCTCCAGTTGCCGTACGCAATCTTATTCCCAGAAGCGGCTCGATTCCCCGAACGAGATCCCTTCTAATTATGGAATGTGATGCACCCGTATCCAATGTTACCACGATTTTTCTACCATTGACTACGCTGTCGACAGTTAGGCTGTTGATTTTCCGTGCCATCTGAGAAACGAAGATTCTGGGGCTACATGTTGTGGGAGTCAGATCAAGCCCGTCGAGACTGACTCCATCTAGTTTGTCGACGGCTTTTCAACATTTTCTGATTCCCTACTTTGGAATCTAACTAGCTTTGGTGGTCGTACCGGCGAGCGGGATGTATAACGTTTTGGGTCTCGACTGGAAATTACAAGCTATGTGTCTGACCTCTCCGCAAGTAAAGTATTTCCCCGTGAAACTTTGTCCGCTTTCGACTCTTACCTGATGGGCTCTGCATTCTGGCTGACACACCAAGGCTGCTGTCTCTGAAGTTAAAGCGCTAACAGCTGTCGTCATATATGTAGCTTTCGGATTAGTTATTGCAGAACGCTTTATCTCCGCATAGCGAATGCCATATACAAAGTTGTCCATCATACTCCTCTCACTGATCTCTCCTGGGTAGGCAAGATGAGCCAACCGTTCCACTTCCGCCGCAAACTGTTGTAGAGACTCACACCACTCTTCTGTACCCGTGTTCGTAGCTCTACTTGGTACATCTGCTTCCGGTGTTCACTACCATACTTGTGCTGAACGGCATTCATCAAGCTTTCATAGCAGTCTCGCTCACTTTCTGAGATAGTTTGAAGCACATCAGCGGCAGCACCTTTCAACGAAACGGTTAATGCAGCCACTTTTTCTCGAGCACTCCAACCATTTGTACTAGCGGTAGTCCCAAACTGCATTCTGAAGACACTAAATGTTGTGGTTTCATCATAGGTAGGAGGCTTCAGTTTTATTGAGGATAAAGCTGGCACAGGCAATGCACCTTAATGTAGTAGGTGAATTCTTTGCTCTAATTCGTTCTGCTTTTGCTCGTTCGCAATGAATTTTTGTTCTACAGATTTTTCGAACGATTCCTGCCGTGTCTCATTTTCACAAACCTTCCTGTCTACCATCTCGGATATTTCTTTCATCTGCTGTGAGTTTTGTTCCGCTAGTAGAGCAAGTTGTATTTCACTCTGCTGTAACTGTTCTTTAACATTTGTTGTAATCGCTCCTGTATCCTCTCATCGACTGCTTGCTTCAGGGTTTCAGCATTTTGTTCGAATTGTTCCTTGACAGCTTGAGAATTTTGTTGTAACTCCTGCTGCATCTTTTCATCTCGCTGCTGCATCTTTTCATCTCGCTGCTGCATATACTGTTTGAAGGATTGTATTACCCCGATGAGTGCGCTCATGTCAAAGTTACCCGTGTTAGTTTCTTGCGGCGTTTCTTCGTGTCGAGATGTCGTTGCTTCTTCACATTGGAATTCATACTCATCGACGTCTATACCCTGCTCCTCTAAAGCGCTTCTTAATCGCACCTGCAGCTCCGCTTTAAGCCCTTGTGTTTGCAAATTTAAGCGCTCAAGCTCCTTCTTGAGCTGCTCCAATCTCAGTTTTTCGAATTTGTCCATTTATTATTACAGATACACAATCCCACTGTTACGAAATTGCCCTCTTGATAATTTACTCTGTTACAAAATTGACCTCCTGACAATTCCTCGCTTTAAATTAAAATAATTAGCTTTATTTAATTATTGCTATTTACACATTTAATATTATGCTTAAAGTTTACTTAGTTATTATTTGCACTTTATTTCACAAACCATTAGTCACTTTATTTAATAAGTAATTTCATCACTTTATTTAATCATGAATTTCATCACTTTGCACAATTACAAATACTGCTGCTTTGATTATAATGCTAGATGTACACACTTTTACGGTCTCTGATCTACTGCATTCGACTTTATAGTTTTCGAATGGTTGAGGTAGAAACTTCCACGCTATTCTCGTATTTTCTAGAAGCTTCTATCCTCTTCGACAGTCGAGAATATTCTTTGATATTACCGACAGATGGTTCTTGAATAAGCTTTTATTCGAATAGTTCGCATCTGACTCACAGGGGGCACTCATTCTCCAGATGGGATCCTAAAAGTAAGCAATCCCGTTTCACTGATATGCAATCACGTTTCACTGCCCTCCGCTTAATCTTGTTCGTCCAGAACATGGATAGTACTGCAACCTTTATAAGGAGATAACCTCTCTAAATGAATGACTTTCATTTTGCTCCTGGCATTTCTCGCCAACTGGATGCGGTATACTACATCGTTGAGCCGCTTTATCACCTTATAAGGGCCTTCCCAGTGTGTTTGCAGTTTTGGCGATAATCCCTTTTTCCTTTGCGGATTATGAAGCATAACTAGCTGCCCTTCCTGAAATCCCTTGGAGTTTGCTCGTAGATCATATCTGGTTTTCATTTTATCACTCATCAGTTGTGCGCTTTCTGATGGTTCCATGAATTTCATTCAGCTGTTTTCGTTTGTCAGCTACATAACTGCTACATGAAACTTCCGTAGATGAGTAGGTACCGAATTTCAGATGTGCAGACAATCTTATGTCACAACCGAAAATAGCCTTAGCTGGTGTTGTAGATGTTGTATCGTGAGTTGCCGATCGGTATGCCATTAAGAAGAGGGGTATGTGTTGGTCCCAATCATTCTGGTTTCTGTCCACGACTTTCCTTAGGTGTTCCTGAAGCGTACGATTAAATCTTTCAACCATTCCATCGGATTGTGGGTGCAAAGGGGTTGTACGAGTTTTGCGTATGCCCATCAATTCACTCATTTCCCTGAATATTGTTGACTCGAAATGTCTGCCTTGATCCGAGTGCAACTCGAGGGGAGCTCCGAATCTGCAGACCCAATTATTGATAAATGCATTTGCAACGGTCTTAGCTTCTTGATCGGGAATGCGGTATACTTCTGGCCATTTACTAAAATAGTCGATTACGACGAGAACATATTTGTTGCCGGAATCACTAATTGGAAACGGACCTGCTATGTCCATTGCAATACGCTCAAATGGCGCTCCCACGTTGTATAATTGCATCTTCCCCTGACGGCTCGGTCCCCTGGCAGCTGTACACTTTTCACAAGCACTAATCCAGTCAACTACCAATTGCTGGCAACCAACCCACTAAAATCGTGTTTTAATTTTTTCGACTGTTTTTGTTATTCCCAAATGTCCTCCGCTTGGCCCACTATGGTATTCCTTGAGAATTTCGCTTATTCTTGCCTTGGGTACCACAATCAACTTCTTCGTGATTTTTCCATCTTCGCTCTCCCACAGGCGGAATAGGCATCCATCTTGCAGCTTTAAGCTATTCCATTGAACCCAATATGCTTTAGTTATGGGGCTTTCAGTCGAGATTTCGTTCCAATCAGGCCGTTTTCCTTCATTCTTACTTGATACGATTTTTGCCAAATCTGGGTCATTTCGTTGTTCTTCTTTTATCTTTTCCGCTGTCCATTCATCGTCTGGTAAAACAGCCATTAAGCGCAAATCGACTACTCCTTCTTTCCCTTCAGCTTTAGAACAGTGCTTACATTCCATACTGCAAGGACGTCGTGATAGTGCATCAGCATTCCCGTGGTTCCGCTCTTCGATGTTCTATTGTGAAATCGTAGCTTTGGAGTCTCTCAATCCATCTCGCAACCTGACCTTCGGGATTTTTGAACTGTAATAGCCAGCGCAGAGCAGCGTGATCCGTTCTCAACAAGAACTTTTGTCCATACAAGTAATTGTTAAAGTGCTTCACGCACTGCATAACCGCCAAAAGTTCTCTCCGTGTTACACAGTAATTTCGCTCTGGCTTTGATAAGATCTTGCTGAAGTAGGCTATTACTCTTTCATGTCCGTCAATAACTTGCGACAGGACACCTCCAATCCCGAATCCACTAGCATCTGTATCCAAAATAAGGATCGGAGCTGTACACAATAGCTCTTTCAATCTGTTGAATGCCTTCTCCTGTTCGTTTTTCCACTCAAAAGGACAATTTTTCCTCGTTAATGCATGCAGACTACCAGCCACGTCTGCAAAGCCTGGAACAAAGCGTCTGTAATAAGTGCAAAGACCCAAGAAGCTGCGTAGCTCATGCAAACTAGTTGGTCTTGGCCACTCCCTTACTGAGTTTATCTTATCTGGATCTGTGTGTATTCCTACAGGTGTGACTTTATGTCCAAGGTACTTGACTTCTTTCTTGAAGAACGAGCATTTCTTTGCGCTCAGCTTCAACCCTGAAGCTCCTAATTGCATCAATACTTCTTCCAAATTCTTCAAGTGGTCCTCGAAGTCCTTTCCCATAACGATGATGTCATCTAAGTACACCAGACACGTTTTCCAGTGGAGACCCTTTAGCACATGTTCCATTAGGCGTTCAAATGTAGCTGGAGCATTACACAGACCGAATGGGATCACCAAAAATTGCCATAGTCCAACACCGGCACTGAATGCTGTCTTTTCCTTGTCTTGTTCGTCGACTGCCACTTGCCAATATCCGCTTTGTAAATCCAGCGTTGGGAACCAATTTGAACCAGAAAGTGTGTCCAACGTATCGTCGATTCGAGGTAATGGATAACTATCTTTCTTCGTTACCTCATTTAGTTTACGATAATCTACACAGAAACGTGTGGAGCCATCCTTCTTCTTGACTAATACCACTGGAGAACTCCAGGGGCTCGCTGATCGCTCAATGACGTTGTTCTGATGCATTTCCTTCAGCAATACATTCATCTCTTCTCTCTTTGCCAGAGGTACTCTTCTTGACGCTTGACGAATGGGTTTGGCATCACCAGTGTTGATTGTGTGTTTCACCATCTTTGTTCTGCCTTCGTTTTTACCCTTCTTAGGAAATACTGACCAATGTCTTGCCAAAAGTTGGCTGGCAGTCTTCCTCTGCTCTGTGGATAAGTCTTTGCTCCATTCTTTCGTGAGATCGTCGAGTACCTTTTTATCAGCTGGTATCTTAATTTTTGGTTCTCGCGGCTGGCTCTCACAGTTTACAATTGCAGAAATTGCCTGGCAATTTCCAATTATCTGTCCTTTCTCTATGGTTTTAGCGCAATTTGCAAGATTGACCAGTCTTACTGGCACTATTCTGCTCTGCTGTTCTTCAACGAGGGTTTTTCCAATTATGATGTCATCCAGTGCAAATTTTTCATCAGTCTCCACAACCAACAACTTGTTCTTCTCCACATCTCCGTCCATTTTGGCATCTGACTTTGCTGGGATTTTTGTCCGCCGCGATACAATGGCTTGTCGGGTACCTCCATACTTATCCTCACCAACGGATAACGGAATGTCGGTGTTCGCATACTTCAACATTCGGCATTTCAAATCTAGGCTGAATCCATTCCGAATCATAAAATCCACACCTAAGATTAATTCGTCCACAATATCCGCAACTACAAACTCGTGCGTCACTGTTGTGGTGCCGATAGTTATTTTCCGTGTAACTTTTCCCAGTACCGGTGCATCATCTCCAGTTGCCGTACGCAATCTTATTCCCAGAAGCGGCTCGATTCCCCGAACGAGATCCCTTCTAATTATGGAATGTGATGCACCCGTATCCAATGTTACCACGATTTTTCTATCATTGACTACGCTGTCGACAGTTAGGCTGTTGATTTTCCGTGCCATCTGAGAAACGAAGATTCTGGGGCTACATGTTGTGGGAGTCAGATCAAGCCCCTCGAGACTGACTCCATCTAGTTTGTCGACGGCTTTTCAACATTTTCTGATTCCCTACTTTGGAATCTAACTAGCTTTGGTGGTCGTACCGGCGAGCGGGATGTATAACGTTTTGGGTCTCGACTGGAAATTACAAGCTATGTGTCTGACCTCTCCGCAAGTAAAGTATTTCCCCGTGAAACTTTGTCCGCTTTCGACTCTTACCTGATGGGCTCTGCATTCTGGCTGACACATCAAGGCTGCTGTCTCTGAAGTTAAAGCGCTAACAGCTGTCGCCATATATGTAGCTTTCGGATTAGTTATTGCAGAACGCTTTATCTCCGCATAGCGAATGCCATATACAAAGTTGTCCATCATACTCCTCTCAGTGATCTCTCCTGGGTAGGCAAGATGAGCCAACCGTTCCACTTCCGCCGCAAACTGTTGTAGAGACTCACACCACTCTTCTGTACCCGTGTTCGTAGCTCTACTTGGTACATCTGCTTCCGGTGTTCACTACCTTTCAACGAAACGGTTAATGCAGCCACTTTTTCTCGAGCACTCCAACCATATGTACTAGCGGTAGTCCCAAACTGTATTCTGAAGACACTAAATGTTGTGGTTTCATCATAGGTAGGAGGCTTCAGTTTTATTGAGGATAAAGCTGGCACAGGCAATGCACCTTAATGTAGTAGGTGAATTCTTTGCTCTAATTCGTTCTGCTTTTGCTCGTTCGCAATGAATTTTTGTTCTACAGATTTTTCGAACGATTCCTGCCGTGTCTCATTTTCACAAACCTTCCTGTCTACCATCTCGGATATTTCTTTCATCTGCTGTGAGTTTTGTTCCGCTAGTAGAGCAAGTTGTATTTCACTCTGCTGTAACTGTTCTTTAACATTTGTTGTAATCGCTCCTGTATCCTCTCATCGACTGCTTGCTTCAGGGTTTCAGCATTTTGTTCGAATTGTTCCTTGACAGCTTGAGAATTTTGTTGTAACTCCTGCTGCATCTTTTCATCTCGCTGCTGCATCTTTTCATCTCGCTGCTGCATATACTGTTTGAAGGATTGTATTACCCCGATGAGTGCGCTCATGTCAAAGTTACCCGTGTTAGTTTCTTGCGGCGTTTCTTCGTGTCGAGATGTCGTTGCTTCTTCACATTGGAATTCATACTCATCGACGTCTATACCCTGCTCCTCTAAAGCGCTTCTTAATCGCACCTGCAGCTCCGCTTTAAGCCCTTGTGTTTGCAAATTTAAGCGCTCAAGCTCCTTCTTGAGCTGCTCCAATCTCAGTTTTTCGAATTTGTCCATTTATTATTACAGATACACAATCCCACTGTTACGAAATTGCCCTCTTGATAATTTACTCTGTTACAAAATTGACCTCCTGACAATTCCTCGCTTTAAATTAAAATAATTAGCTTTATTTAATTATTGCTATTTACACATTTAATATTATGCTTAAAGTTTACTTAGTTATTATTTGCACTTTATTTCACAAACCATTAGTCACTTTATTTAATAAGTAATTTCATCACTTTATTTAATAATGAATTTCATCACTTTGCACAATTACAAATACTGCTGCTTTGATTATAATGCTAGATGTACACACTTTTACGGTCTCTGATCTACTGCATTCGACTTTATAGTTTTCGAATGGTTGAGGTAGAAACTTCCACGCTATTCTCGTATTTTCTAGAAGCTTCTATCCTCTTCGACAGTCGAGAATATTCTTTGATATTACCGACAGATGGTTCTTGAATAAGCTTTTATTCGAATAGTTCGCATCTGACTCACAGGGGGCACTCATTCTCCAGATGGGATCCTAAAAGTAAGCAATCCCGTTTCACTGATATGCAATCACGTTTCACTGCCCTCCGCTTAATCTTGTTCGTCCAGAACATGGATAGTACTGCAACCTTTATAAGGAGATAACCTCTCTAAATGAATGACTTTCATTTTGCTCCTGGCATTTCTCGCCAACTGGATGCGGTATACTACATCGTTGAGCCGCTTTATCACCTTATAAGGGCCTTCCCAGTGTGTTTGCAGTTTTGGCGATAATCCCTTTTTCCTTTGCGGATTATGAAGCATAACTAGCTGCCCTTCCTGAAATCCCTTGGAGTTTGCTCGTAGATCATATCTGGTTTTCATTTTATCACTCATCAGTTGTGCGCTTTCTGATGGTTCCATGAATTTCATTCAGCTGTCTTCGTTTGTCAGCTACATAACTGCTACATGAAACTTCCGTAGATGAGTAGGTACCGAATTTCAGATGTGCAGGCAATCTTATGTCACAACCGAAAATAGCCTAAGCTGGTGTTGTAGATGTTGTATCGTGAGTTGCCGATCGGTATGTCATTAAGAAGAGTGGTATGTGTTGGTCCCAATCATTCTGGTTTCTGTCCACGACTTTCCTTAGGTGTTCCTGAAGCGTACGATTAAATCTTTCAACCATTCCATCGGATTGTGGGTGCAAAGGGGTTGTACGAGTTTTGCGTATGCCCATCAATTCACTCATTTCCCTGAATATTGTTGACTCGAAATGTCTGCCTTGATCCGAGTGCAACTCGAGGGGAGCTCCGAATCTGCAGACCCAATTATTGATAAATGCATTTGCAACGGTCTTAGCTTCTTGATCGGGAATGCGGTATACTTCTGGCCATTTACTAAAATAGTCTATTACGACGAGAATATATTTGTTGCCGGAATCACTAATTGGAAACGGACCTGCTATGTCCATTGCAATACGCTCAAATGGCGCTCCCGCGTTGTATAATTGCATCTTCCCCTGACGGCTCGGTCCCCTGGCAGCTGTACACTTTTCACAAGCACTTATCCAGTCAACTACCGATTGCTGGCAACCACCCACTAAAATCGTGTTTTAATTTTTTCGACTGTTTTTGTTATTCCCAAATGTCCTCCGCTTGGCCCACTATGGTATTCCTTGAGAATTTCGCTTATTCTTACCTTGGGTACCACAATCAACTTCTTCGTGATTTTTCCATCTTCGCTCTCCCACAGGCGGAATAGGCATCCATCTTGCAGCTTTAAGCTATTCCATTGAGCCCAATATGCTTTAGTTATGGGGCTTTCAGTCGAGATTTCGTTCCAATCAGGCCGTTTTCCTTCATTCTTACTTGATACGATTTTTGCCAAATCTGGGTCATTTCGTTGTTCTTCTTTTATCTTTTCCGCTGTCCATTCATCGTCTGGTAAAACAGCCATTAAGCGCAAATCGACTACTCCTTCTTTCCCTTCAGCTTTAGAACAGTGCTTACATTCCATACTGCAAGGACGTCGTGATAGTGCATCAGCATTCCCGTGGTTCCGCTCTGCGATGTTCTATTGTGAAATCGTAGCTTTGGAGTCTCTCAATCCATCTCGCAACCTGACCTTCGGGATTTTTGAACTGTAATAGCCAGCGCAGAGCAGCGTGATCCGTTCTCAACAAGAACTTTTGTCCATACAAGTAATTGTTAAAGTGCTTCACGCACTGCATAACCGCCAAAAGTTCTCTCCGTGTTACACAGTAATTTCGCTCTGGCTTTGATAAGATCTTGCTGAAGTAGGCTATTACTCTTTCATGTCCGTCAATAACTTGCGACAGGACACCTCCAATCCCGAATCCACTAGCATCTGTATCCAAAATAAGGATCGGAGCTGTACACAATAGCTCTTTCAATCTGTTGAATGCCTTCTCCTGTTCGTTTTTCCACTCAAAAGGACAATTTTTCCTCGTTAATGCATGCAGACTACCAGCCACGTCTGCAAAGCTTGGAACAAAGCGTCTGTAATAGGTGCAAAGACCCAAGAAGCTGCGTAGCTCATGCAAACTAGTTGGTCTTGGCCACTCCCTTACTGAGTTTATCTTATCTGGATCTGTGTGTATTCCTACAGGTGTGACTTTATGTCCAAGGTACTTGACTTCTTTCTTGAAGAACGAGCATTTCTTTGCGCTCAGCTTCAACCCTGAAGCTCCTAATTGCATCAATACTTCTTCCAAATTCTTCAAGTGGTCCTCGAAGTCCTTTCCCATAACGATGATGTCATCTAAGTACACCAGACACGTTTTCCAGTGGAGACCCTTTAGCACATGTTCCATTAGGCGTTCAAATGTAGCTGGAGCATTACACAGACCGAATGGGATCACCAAAAATTTGCCATAGTCCAACACCGGCACTGAATGCTGTCTTTTCCTTGTCTTGTTCGTCGACTGCCACTTGCCAATATCCGCTTTGTAAATCCAGCGTTGGGAACCAATTTGAACCAGAAAGTGTGTCCAACGTATCGTCGATTCGAGGTAATGGATAACTATCTTTCTTCGTTACCTCATTTAGTTTACGATAATCTACACAGAAACGTGTGGAGCCATCCTTCTTCTTGACTAATACCACTGGAGAACTCCAGGGGCTCGCTGATCGCTCAATGACGTTGTTCTGATGCATTTCCTTCAGCAATACATTCATCTCTTCTCTCTTTGCCAGAGGTACTCTTCTTGACGCTTGACGAATGGGTTTGGCATCACCAGTGTTGATTGTGTGTTTCACCATCTTTGTTCTGCCTTCGTTTTTACCCTTCTTAGGAAATACTGACCAATGTCTTGCCAAAAGTTGGCTGGCAGTCTTCCTCTGCTCTGTGGATAAGTCTTTGCTCCATTCTTTCGTGAGATCGTCGAGTACCTTTTTATCAGCTGGTATCTTAATTTTTGGTTCTCGCGGCTGGCTCTCACAGTTTACAATTGCAGAAATTGCCTGGCAATTTCCAATTATCTGTCCTTTCTCTATGGTTTTAGCGCAATTTGCAAGATTGACCAGTCTTACTGGCACTATTCTGCTCTGCTGTTCTTCAACGAGGGTTTTTCCAATTATGATGTCATCCAGTGCAAATTTTTCATCAGTCTCCACAACCCACAACTTGTTCTTCTCCACATCTCCGTCTATTTTGGCATCTGACTTTGCTGGGATTTTTGTCCGCCGCGATACAATGGCTTGTCGGATACCTCCATACCTATCCTCACCAACGGATAACGGAATTTCGGTGTTCGCATACTTCAACATTCGGCATTTCAAATCTAGGGTGAATCCATTCCGAATCATAAAATCCACACCTAAGATTAATTCGTCCACAATATCCGCAACTACAAACTCGTGCGTCACTGTTGTGGTGCCGATAGTTATTTTCCGTGTAACTTTTCCCAGTACCGGTGCATCATCTCCAGTTGCCGTACGCAATCTTATTCCCAGAAGCGGCTCGATTCCCCGAACGAGATCCCTTCTAATTATGGAATGTGATGCACCCGTATCCAATGTTACCACGATTTTTCTATCATTGACTACGCTGTCGACAGTTAGGCTGTTGATTTTCCGTGCCATCTGAGAAACGAAGATTCTGGGGCTACATGTTGTGGGAGTCAGATCAAGCCCCTCGAGACTGACTCCATCTAGTTTGTCGACGGCTTTTCAACATTTTCTGATTCCCTACTTTGGAATCTAACTAGCTTTGGTGGTCGTACCGGCGAGCGGGATGTATAACGTTTTGGGTCTCGACTGGAAATTACAAGCTATGTGTCTGACCTCTCCGCAAGTAAAGTATTTCCCCGTGAAACTTTGTCCGCTTTCGACTCTTACTTGATGGGCTCTGCATTCTGGCTGACACACCAAGGCTGCTGTCTCTGAAGTTAAAGCGCTAGCAGCTGTCGCCATATATGTAGCTTTCGGATTAGTTATTGCAGAACGCTTTATCTCCGCATAGCGAATGCCATATACAAAGTTGTCCATCATACACCTCTCAGTGATCTCTCCTGGGTAAGCAAGATGAGCCAACCGTTCCACTTCCGCCGCAAACTGTTGTAGAGACTCACACCACTCTTCTGTACCCGTGTTCGTAGCTCTACTTGGTACATCTGCTTCCGGTGTTCACTACCATACTTGTGCTGAACGGCATTCATCAAGCTTTCATAGCAGTCTCGCTCACTTTCTGAGATAGTTTGAAGCACATCAGCGGCAGCACCTTTCAACGAAACGGTTAATGCAGCCACTTTTTCTCGAGCACTCCAACCATTTGTACTAGCGGTAGTCCCAAACTGCATTCTGAAGACACTAAATGTTGTGGTTTCATCATAGGTAGGAGGCTTCAGTTTTATTGAGGATAAAGCTGGCACAGGCAATGCACCTTAATGTAGTAGGTGAATTCTTTGCTCTAATTCGTTCTGCTTTTGCTCGTTCGCAATGAATTTTTGTTCTACAGATTTTTCGAACGATTCCTGCCGTGTCTCAATTTCACAAACCTTCCTGTCTACCATCTCGGATATTTCTTTCATCTGCTGTGAGTTTTGTTCCGCTAGTAGAGCAAGTTGTATTTCACTCTGCTGTAACTGTTCTTTAACATTTGTTGTAATCGCTCCTGTATCCTCTCATCGACTGCTTGCTTCAGGGTTTCAGCATTTTGTTCGAATTGTTCCTTGACAGCTTGAGAATTTTGTTGTAACTCCTGCTGCATCTTTTCATCTCGCTGCTGCATCTTTTCATCTCGCTGCTGCATATACTGTTTGAAGGATTGTATTACCCCGATGAGTGCGCTCATGTCAAAGTTACCCGTGTTAGTTTCTTGCGGCGTTTCTTCGTGTCGAGATGTCGTTGCTTCTTCACATTGGAATTCATACTCATCGACGTCTATACCCTGCTCCTCTAAAGCGCTTCTTAGTCGCACCTGCAGCTCCGCTTTAAGCCCTTGTGTTTGCAAATTTAAGCGCTCAAGCTCCTTCTTGAGCTGCTCCAATCTCAGTTTTTCGAATTTGTCCATTTATTACTACAGATACACAATCCCACTGTTACGAAATTGCCCTCTTGACAATTTACTCTGTTACAAAATTGACCTCCTGACAATTCCTCGCTTTAAATTAAAATAATTAGCTTTATTTAATTATTGCTATTTACACATTTAATATTATGCTTAAAGTATACTTAGTTATTATTTGCACTTTATTTCACAAACCATTAGTCACTTTATTTAATAAGTAATTTCATCACTTTATTTAATCATGAATTTCATCACTTTGCACTATTACAAATACTGCTGCTTTGATTATAATGCTAGATGTACGAACTTTTACGGTCTCTGATCTACTGCATTCGACTTTATAGTTTTCGAATGGTTGAGGTAGAAACTTCCACGCTATTCTCGTATTTTCTAGAAGCTTCTATCCTCTTCGTTAGAAGTCGAGAATATTCTTTTTGATATTACCGACAGATGGTTCTTGAATAAGATTTTATTCGAATAGTTCGCATCCTGACTCACAGGGGGCACTCATTCTCCAGATGGGATCCTAAAAGTATGCAATCCCTTTTCACTGATATGCAATCACGTTTCAATATATATATATTTATGTATATATATTGTGATGAGCAAATTTTAGGCTTAAATTTTCCCCTACATATTTAGATTTGCCAACTCCCCTAACGTGTATATTTAACATAGGGGCTTAAACAACCAACGCTAAAATATACACGTAAATAGCCCTAAGACTTTGGCACCTCCCACTTGCATTGCTAAAAAGCACATACACAACCGCCATCATATTTAGTGCAGCAGCCATCATACAAGTGAGTCTAAGACACCTCCCACCATAGTAATGCTACCAACAACAAGTTTCATACTCTGCATTGGGAGTACAGAAGACACGGCCACATTTAAGTGAGACAGTAGAACCCTGTGATAAGCGACGAAAAACATGCAACGAAGTCAACAACGCAAGATAACACAGGAGAATACTACACAAACAATTGTGCAATCGGCTGACCACAGTTAAAAAAATATGAATGTACAACCACAACGCCTAACGCACTGATATGAATTGACAACAACAGGGCCTAACGCAATGATATGAATGCACAAGATATCGCGATAGAAGTTGCCGACTGCATCACTTCGGAAAATAAGCCACTGACAACGCCCAAAAACGAAGGCCAAGCACAAAGTGGAACACGACAGACCGATCGCTAAGCACACCAACAGGGCGGACAAAGCATGAAGAGGAGAGGCAGAAATAAATATCCAAAATATTTAATATTTTTAAATATTTTAAGCCATCGATATAAAATATCAACAAAGTGCTGAAGCTGGCCGAAGGACAAATAGCAACAACAACAAACAACACAACAAACAACAACAAGGTAAATCATCACAACAACAACACAACATTGAGGGTGGCCCAAGGGCAAAAACTTACAAGAACAACAGCGAGAAAGCAAGAACAATGTGCTGAAGGTGGCCCAAGGTCAAATTCAAACAAAGAAGAACAATGCGGGAAACAGTAGCAACATGCAACAGCAGGAGATAGCAGACAGGTGCCACAACAAACTACAGTTCGCGCACAACAACAACTATTGGATAATCTACACTGAAGCTGGAGTATAAAAGCCGGCGCAACTGGCAACTCAGCCTCTTTCTTTCTTCCGGCATTAGGCAGGTAAGATGCTCATTCTTTCTTTCGGCATCAGGCAGACAAGACGCTCTTTCTTTCTTTCGGCATCAGGCAGACAAGACGCATCATACTAAATAGAGTTATACCAACTGACAAACGCTACAGAAGCTAGGAGAATCTAGAGGAGATTATGGTTTATAATCGATTCTCTGCTAGAAACCCAATCTGACAAACACTACAGAAGCTAGGGGAATCTAAAAGAGATTATCGTTTATAATTGATTCTCTCCTAGAAACCCAAACTGACAAACACTACAGAACATAGGGGGATCTAAAGGAGATTATGGTTTATAATCGATTCTCTGCTAGAAACCCAAACTGACAAACACTACAGAACCTATGGGGATCTAAAGGAGATTATGGTTTATTATCGATTTTCTGCTAGAAACCCAAATTTACTAACGCTACCGAACAACTACGCAAAGTCTAAACGAGTCTATGGTGTGCAATCGCCATTCTCGAAGAATTAACTTGACAGATATTTAGGGGGACATTAGAACTCAACTGTGTCCTTATTTAAGTAAAATATTTGTTACACGTAGTTAAGCTTTTTTTTAAATTAAGAAATAAATAAAATAATTAAATCCACGTAAATAAGTTTTGAATACTTTATCGATTTTCTGTAAAAGACTCCTGGCAATCCGGCAAGCTTACCCCGGCGAAAAAAAGTCGTTACAGTGGCGCCCGAGCAGGGACTCTCAGAATAAAGAGAGTACAGAGAAAAAAGCTAGATTATACAACTCACGCCCCATCACCAGAGTCTGGCGGTATATCTGACACCGCGTTCCACTCAGTAGTCCCCGAAGTTTCGCGAAGAGGAATTGCCATCTACTCGGCAGTCATCACCCACGTTAGGATATAGTCCTTGAAATATGATGGAGGGCATGACCCGATAGCTTTCATAGAGCGAGTGGAAGAATTGTCGGAAGTCTATGGACTAAACAAGCACATGCTGCCTCGAACTATGCCAGACCTCCTAACGGAGCCTGCTCTGCTCTGGTATAGAAACAACAACCGAGCATGGGTTGATTGGGTATTGTTTAACAACGACTTCTTGAAGTTTTTCCTACCCACCAGGTACTTCGAAAAGCTGGAGGATGAAATTCGCGAACGACGCCAAAATCCACGTGAACACTTCAAACAGTACGTGGTAGAACTTCAAAACCTGATGCGTGACGCGGGATACACGGAGGCCCAGAAAGTAGGACGAATCTTTCGCAACAGCCTAGAGGAATACCAGTGGTATGTCCGGCGAAAGGATTTCGATACGTTGGAAGAACTGGTGGAAATCGCGGAAGACCTCGAGGGCATACGTGGTGACAGCGAAACTTCACGAGCAGCACCACCCCGACCACCACCAACACGCCACGAGATACAACCAAGGGTCGAGCGCATGTCCCCACGCGAAACCAGGAACCGACAGGTAGCACCGGCCAACTATACCAACAATGTGGTACCTATAAATCCACGAACAGCATGCAGAAGATGCTGTCACTCTGACCACATAGCGCGACATTGCCGCAATGCCCAAGTACTCTTCTGTTGGGAGTGCGGAAAGAGTGGCACTAGAATAGTTGAATGCTGTAGGACGGTAGGGGGAAACGAGCGGGGCTGCCGCCAGCAACGAGGCATGGAGCAGCCCACCGACAACAAGCCTCAACCGCAGTAAGTGCACTACGCTACGATGGACAGCGTATCTGTGCCGCCGTCACCAGGCACAGGCGCCACAAGGAGTTTTATAAGCGAGAGACTCATCTCCCATTTAGGTGCTACCACCGGTAGAGTAAACTCAACATACACTAGAGCACGGATGGCGGATGGGCGAACGAGAGATATTACTCGAGTGTTTGTAATATGTGTCAAACTTGGAGGAAAGGTATGTCAGCTGGAGCTACTTAGAATGCCCGACTCCACCGACGACTTACCGCTCGGCCTGGACTTCATGATACAGCAAGGCCTGTCCCTGACATATGGAGGCCAGGAAATTCAGCTAGGCCCCCAGGCGGATGGTGTGCAATCACAAGTTACCGCATTGTGCACAACCATACGACAAGAAGCCGCTACGGACGAATCAAAGATAAAACTGCTTCTAGCCACAGAGTTGGTTAAATTCACAGACGGCCCAAACGTGACCAATCTCACAAGCCACAAGATAGTGATGGGCGATGACCGACCCATCAAACAACGATACTACCCGAGAAATCCAGTGCGGCAAGAAATCATTGACGTGGAAGTGGACGTCTTGATAGCTAATGGCTGTATCGAACCCTCGCATAGCCCCCACAGCGCACCAATTGTGATAGTAAGGAAACGGGATGGGAAATAGCGCTGTGCATCGACTATCGGCAACTCAACGCCAGGTCCATACCCGACGCATTCCCACTGCCTCGAATCCACCACATCTTAAACCGACTGCGTGAGGCTAAATTCATCAGTAGTCTGGATCTGAAGAACGGGTATTGGCAGATACCAATGGAGGAGCACAGCAAGCAGAATACCGCATTCACGGTACCCGGCAGAGGCCTCTTCCAGTGGCGTGTTATGCCTTTCGGACTACACTCAGCACCAGCAACGTTTCAAAGAGCACTGGACCAAGTTATTGGCCACGACATGGAGTCACACGCGTTTGCCCACCTTGATGACATTATTGTCACAGGGAGAGACCTAGAAGAACACATGAGAAACCTGCAAGAGGTGCTCCGACGGTTGAGGGAGGCAAATTGAAAACCAAATCTGGAGAAGTGTGCATTCTTTCGGAAGGAGGTAAAATATCTGGGACACGTGGTCAGCGACAAGGGAATACATACTGACCCAGATAAAATCGCTGCCATACGGGAGCTGCAACCACTAGAGAACATACGAGAGGTACGCCGCTGCTTGGGCATCGCATCTTGGTACCGCCGTTTTGTGCTCGACTTTGCGAAAGCAGTACACCCTCTAACGGCGCTGCTAAAGAAAGGAAAACATTTCCGATGGGGTACCGAACAAAAAGAGGCATTTGAAATACTGAAACAACGATTGACGGAACATCCGATCCTCGCCTGCCCAGACTTTACTCAAACATTCACGCTCCAGACCGACGCCAGTGACTACGGGCTGGGAGCAGTACTTACGCAGGAGATCGAGCGGGCGTTGTGAGTAATAGCGTACGCTAGCAGACACCTGAATGGAGCTGAGCTAAACTACTCCCCAACTGAGAAGGAGTGTCTAGCCATAATATGGAGCATCCGGAGAATGCGGCCATATCTGGAGGGCTACCACTTTACCGTGATCACCGACCACCTATCGCTGAAGTGGCTAAATTCCATCGAGAGCCCTTCAGGATGCGGACAACGGTTCGCATTTAACAAGCAAGTCCTTTCAGCGCTTTGTCGAAGACTACGGTATCAAGCATCAATTTACCGCACCCTACACACCACAGGAAAATGCTGCCGAACGCGCCAACCGCTCAGTCAAGACAATGATCGCCCAATACGCCGGTAAACAGCAACAAAAGTGGGATGATCAATTGCCGGAGTTAACCCTTGTCATAAAAAAAAGCGTCTCAGAAACCACTGGCAATAGCCCTGCGTTCCTAATACAAGGACGGGAGCCACGCCGCCAGGAGCGTTGTATGATGACACCACCCCAGGAACAGGACATCGGAAAAAAATTATATTATTATTATATCTTACACAATAATTAATTATGAGTTCAAGGTGTTGGGGAAATGAGTACTAGCTACAGAGGCTATCGACTCGAAGAGAAAAGGATTTTATAGAAAGAAGCATTTTGGACACCAAGCTCGTGGCAGGATTTGAACCTGCGACCCTCGGGGTGTGAGTCTAGCATGCAGTAGACCCTAGAGGGCGGCATATATATATATATATCTAAATAAATTTAATAGTATTCTATTTTATTTTCATGTTATTATATTGATTGGCAATGGTATAACCGAGCAAACAGCCAAATATATATATATATATATATATATATATATATATATATATATATATATATATATATATATATATATATATATATATATTTGGCTGTTTGCTCGGTTATACCATTGCCAATCAATATAATAACATGAAAATAAAATAGAATACTATTAAATTTATTTAGATATTTATAAAATGTATTATGATGCCTTGAGTAAGAAAATATGTGAGCGGGGTACTCGTTCGTCAGTCAGGTTTCAGCGCTGCGAAAGAAAAAAGAGGAAAGAAAAACGAACAGGCCGGAAAGACCAAGTCCGATATTCGGCAGCCAACACAGGCTACTTCCGCTTGCATTGAACACACTGCACGGCAGCGACAGCGCGTCAATAGATGGCGCGTGGAACTAGCGCCTGCTTGCGTTGCCGTACCCAACAACAAGGTGAGGGTAGAGATGTCGCCATATATATATATATATATATATATATATATATATATATATATATATATATATATATATATATATATATATATATATATATATATATATATATATATATATATATATATATATATATATATATATATATATATATATATATATATATATATATATATATATATATATATATATAGATATAGATATATATATATATATATATATATATATATATATATATATATAAACATTCTTCAAAACGAATTGGATAAAAGTGTTCAGAATTTCGTCTTCAATGGCCCACAAAATCCCGAAAAATTAAACTTCAAATTGTATCAATGACCCTAAGCAGAAATCGCTCTTGTGTAGGACCTCCATGACATATATTGCATACAAACAATCATAGACACACCAGCGCAAGACCCTGGCATAAAACCTAACGAAATTTAAAGGCATACCTTAAGAAATCAGTTGCAAATCGGGTTCCAACTAATAAAAACGTGTAGTGCATAACCATACACACAAATATTATAGTGCATTTGCATGCACTCAATCATTCTATGTTATGCACACACACAAACACACACACACACACATTCACACACACGGTACACGGACAGGAGGAGAGAGACAGTCGAATCGAAGAGGAGCTTTAAACTTTTCTGTCGGAAATTTTTTTAAAAATCTACTAAGGTAGACGTTAAATCAGTGCGGAAATCGTGGAAAGGGTAGCTAATGAGCAATTTATCCGCACGGCAGAGCGAAAACGGCAGCGATCTCTGCCTGCATAGTGCCCAGCTGAGCAGTGGCTTGGTCTGAAAGTACCAGACCCCTGAACGGCTACGCTTAGGCAGGTGGAATACTGCGGAAACGGCAAGTTTTGTGCCTAAGCAAATTTAAGTTTATTGCACTAAAGCCGAAGAGCAGAAAGAGAGAGAGACTCCAAAAAATTAAAAAAAGTGTTGCCAACGCGCCAAACGCAGATAAGTATCGCTTTTAGTGTGTTTTACTTTTTACATTCCCCCCCCCCCCTCCACCCCTTCTTGTCTTTTGCCCCCTTTTTCCCATTTTTTCTCCTTTTAGCAATTTACAGAGTGGAAACGACGTTTAAAAAGAAACTGCAAAATTCTGGATTTATCGCATAATAACGAACAGATTATGAGTGTCCAGCGTTCGCCTGATTCGGGGCGGAAAAATCAAGAGGTAGGTACGAAAGTACTTGAAAAGCAGACAGTTCTCGAAGACCCATTCGGAAAGAACTCCAGAATGGCTCGCTCACCCTAGAGATTGGTGCCTGACGCGGGGCAAGAGCGTTCAAGCTCGTCACCCCCATGCATGGAGCATGTTCAAACGATGAGTAAGGCGAGCACGGGCGATCCGTTCATCTTATTCGGCCAGAATCTTGAAAAGCTGGCTTCGATGATGGGTGGCAACCCGCCCCGCAGATCCATTCACCAGCCTATGAGGACCCTGGTCGAGACGTTAGAAGATCTGTACCAGAAAGCAGAGAGGCAGTGGCAGTGCAGAGGTAACGCTGTACAGGAGACCAACGGGGGTACGCAACCTTCGCTGTGGACAAAGTGTGTGCAATCCACGAAGCGCCTGCGGGAGGATAAAATTAGTCCCAAGGCGACGGAGGGGCAAGGCACCGCTGTAATGCTCCCGCGGCCAAAAAGAGCCGTGGACCAATGCAGCAGCAGGGACTAAAACTGAAAGCGAAGGTGACGGATTCAGGGTCAAAATCACGAACAGCAAAACAGGTGCCGACGGGAAAAACACAGGCTACGGCAGTGCCTCGACCCAGCAATAGTGCAGAGTGGATAAAGGTGCAGAAATCGCAGAAGAAATTGAAGTCTACGGCTAGGACCATTAGACCAAAAACAGATGCGATAATTATAAGTGCGAAAAATGAAGCGATGTCATACGCCAACATCTTAAGGAGCGTAAAGGAATGTGAGCAGCTGAAGTCACTGAATGACGCTGTGAAGACTATCCGCCGAACGCAAAATGGGGAACTGCTCATAGAGCTGAATAGAGCCAAAGAAGTGAACGCGGCCACATACCAGACGGCCATTGAAAGCGTGGTAAAGGACGCAGCCACAGTGAACGTACGCACGCACATGGTGACGCTACAGTGTAAGGGACTCGTCGCGGATATCTCTTCGAAAGAAGAGATCTACGGCGCACTGCGCCACCAGGCGAACATACGGCGCCCAGATGTGGAAGCTAATAAAAGCTTGATAAGAGGCTATGGTGGTGCACGGACGGACTTTTTAAGCCTACCGGCGGAGGATGCCAAGAAGACACTGGGATTAAAACATCTGCGGGTAGGATGGGCGAGCTGCCGACTAACAGAAGTCGTAACGCCACAACGCTGCTATAAGTGATGGGGCTATGGGAACAAGGCGGCTGGATGCAAAGAGCCGGATCGAACTGGACTCCGAAAGTGTGGCGAGACTGGCCACATGGCTGCGAATTGCCAAAATGAAGCAAAGTGCGCTTTGTGCAAGGGGGCGCATCCAGCGGGCAGCATGAAATGCCCACGACACCAGGAGGCATTGGAAAAGAGGAACGTATGAGCGTACTTCAGCTCAATCTAAATCATTGTGAAGCTGCACAGGACCTTCTGATGCAATATAAAAATGAAGTGAAGGCAAATGTGGCGCTCGGAACCATTTGCAAGGAAGGATTCCCCAAACTGGGCCGCGGATGAAACAGGCAGAGCAGCCATCTGGTCCATTGGGGAGACCACCCCTCAGAGCAAGATGTAAACTAGAGAGAGCGGTTACACCTGGGTGAAACTGGAGAACATTTACCTCTTCAGCTGCTACGCTCCTCCAAGTTGGACACTGAGACAGTTCGGGGAAATGATGACATCGCTGATGGAAGAAGCGAAAGGCAAACACCCAATAATTATTGCAGGCGACTTCAACGCGTGGTCTCGGACTTGGGGCAGTAGCCACACAAATGCTAGAGGACGCTTAGTTGAAGAATGCTTCGCGCATCTTGAATTAGTACTGTTGAATGCGCCAGGTCACTACACATTCGACAATGGAAGAGGCAGGTCCATCATAGATCTAGCCTTTGCGGACGACACAACTGCCAGTCGAATTAGCTGGAAAGTCAGTGATATATACACGGGCAGCGATCACAACGCCATTATAATAGACATGGAGTGAAGAACAAAGCAGTACACGCGTAAGGCGCACAAAATTGGCTGGCGAAAGGCGGCGTTCGACGCGAAGTCGTTTGACGTCATCTGGAAGTCAGCGTCTATTGAAGGCGAAACTGCAAGCACCATGGCTGCTGAAATCGCTAAGTACATTAAGGAAGCATGTGATGCAGCGATGCTGCGAAGGTCCAACAATACATCAAGGACTCCCGTTTACTGGTGGACCGATGAAATTGCTGCGATTCGGAAGAGCTGCCATCAAGCACGAGATAAGGCGCAAAGATCTCGATCGACACCGAATTTCGAGGAACATCAAGCAGTATACAAGGTACTTAGAAGAACTCTGAAAGCAGCTATAACAGAGAGCAAAAACAAGTGCTTCAGAGAGTTGCAGGAGAGTGCGGACCAAGACCCGTGGGGTCTAGCACACAAAAGGGTCATCAGCAAAATTAAGGGACCCAGAGCGCCTCAGCCTACATGCCCAGAGCTGATGCAGCGCATAGTGGTAACGCTCTTCCCCCCACAGAGCGAAACGAGAGACATCGTGACGCCTACCGTACAGAGGGGACCTATAGTCACTGTCGATGAGGTATTGTCGAGTATATCACGGCTCGACGACAACAAGTCTTCTGGATTGGATGGAGTCCCAAATGTGGCATTCAAGGCAGCGGTAAGAGCGAGACCAGAACTGTTCGCAAAGCTGTATGACGCCTGTCTGAGCGAAGGCATTATTCCAGACGCGTGGAAACGGCAGAGGCTTGTGCTGTTGCTAAAACCCGGAAAGCCACCGGATCAGGCATCCTCCTATCGTCCACTTTGTATGCTGGATACAGTGGGAAAGATCCAAGAGCGTATCGTTTGTGAAACACTGCAGGAGACATTCGAGAGACCAGGAGGGCTCTCCGACCGACAATTCGGTTTTCGGAAAGGGAGGTCTATAGTCGACGCGCTCAGAGCGGTAGTAGATATTGCTCGAGATGCGACAGGTGGCACTGGATGGCATGGTGGCGCCAAAATGTACTGCGCTGTGGTCACTCCAGATATCAAGAATGCCTTCAATTCTGCGAATTGGGGACATATAATGCAGGCTCTGGAGATTTTTGGAGTACCAATATAATTGCGGCGCATAATAGGTAGCTACCTCGACAACAGGGTGCTACTGTACGAGACAGAGGAGGGCGTAAAAGCATACCAAATAACCGGCGGGGTTCCTCAAGGATCGGTACTAGGGCCCATGCTGTGGAACGCTATTTACAACGGCATCCTGGAGCTGAATATGCCGGAAAACGTTAATATTATTGGTTATGCTGATGATCGCATTGGTAGTGGTGGTCAAACATATTGAGCATTTGCAGGTGGTGTGAAATGATGCGATCGCAAGGGTGCGTAGGTGGCTCCAATCAGCGCACCTGGAACTTGCTGCTCAAAAAACTGAGATTGTACTGATAAGCACGCGGAAAAAGCGAGAGGAGATGGTGGTGGACATCGGTAATCACCGTATTATGTCGCAACGAAGCATTAAATATCCTAGAGTTAACATTGACGCAAGGCTGTCATTTAAGGAGCACCTGGTAGCGGTCAGAAAAAAGGCTCTAAAATTCAAGGCGCCCTTACGCGGATTCTACCAAACATTGGAGGCCCACGTAAGGGAAGAAGACAACTTCTGGCGACGGTAACGGATTCCGTAATGCTCTATGCAGCACCCATCTGGGCAGGAGCAAAAATTACGCATCTCAGAGAAGCTTGCGCAACGCAACGATTAAGTGCGCTTAGAGTCACCTGGGCCTACCGAACGGTCTCCGACGACGCAATATCCGTCCTTGCTGCAAAAATGCCCCTGGACGAGCTTTGGAGCTGCAGCGACTATACGACCGACAGGTCGTAAGGCCTACAGCCGAACGAAGGCTAGAGGAGCGACGGCGATGCACCGAAGAGTGGCAAGAAGGATGGGAGCAGTCCGAGAAGGGACGATGGACATTCCAGCTCATTCCCAGGGTGTCCCAATTGGTGAACAGGAAGCATGGTAGTCTAAACTACTACATGACGCAGTTACTCAGCGGTCATGGATGCTTCAATGCATATTTCCACCGCTTCAAAATAACAGAAGACCCCTATTGTCCAAAATGAATGGGTGAATTCGAGAGCGCTAGGCACGTGATGCTTTACTGCTCACGCTTCAGGACCTGGAGAGAGGAGCTGGTATCTGCCTTGGGCAGACCACCGACCACAGCAAATATAGTGGCTGCAATGCTGGAGTCACCCGCTAAATGGAACGCGGTATCGACCTTCGCTGAACAAGGAATGGTGGCGCTACGCGAGGAGGAGCGGGAACGACAGCGGCTACTGCGTCAACAGCAGGTAGCAAATGTAGCAGAAATTTCGCCACAGAGCGACAACCAGCAGCGGACTGGTTTTAGACTGACAGTTACAGACGATTGAGCAATAATGCTCATGACGGCCTCCCGACGTAATCACATTATGCGGTCCCGGGTGGGTTGCCCGCCACGACAGTGAGGAGGTTTTAGTGGGTTGATGTCCCACACGGACTACTTGGCTTAAAGCTTTCCCCCTCGATAAAAAAAAACACGGAACTTAACCACGCGCATACAATTATTTCATGCTCCCACGATACTTCCTTTGGTGATAACAAAAGCATCTGGTGGTCCAGACAGAGCTCGACACCCAACACTCTTGCCGTAAATTTGTCACTTTAATTTATCGCGTCTGTGAACTAGCCGCTGCGACAAACGGCGCTACGAATAGGTAGAACGACAAAAAGGCGATCTGGAGTCACTAAGGCAAGTAGAGCATAGACCATATACTACGGCGTGTCTGCCAGCCGTCTGCGGCAGCACACGAGCGTGAGCATATGGAATGCAATGCACCAACCGGGTACATGCTATGACAGTGAAATGAATAAGCTATACAGGCGTGCGCTTTGCATTTAGGGTAGTTTAATTCTATAACAAACTGTAATATTTTCTACATTAGAATTTAAGTATAACACTTTTCTAAGTTTTCCTTTTAAATAAAAATCACAGAGAGATTCACCCTTGATCTGGAGTTCAAAACGAACAGACACTTATCATTTTTTTATTCCTCGGCAGTTCGATAGAACTTGCCTTATCATAAATATCTTAGTATGAACATTTGGGCAGTTTACAGACTTGCCACATCCATAGGCAGCGATCAGCATGCCTGAATAAACTGATCATATATTATAGGAAAGCATAGATATATTATAGGAAAGCATAAATATGGTGATTCTGCCAACCAACCCGGATTTTCTGCTGCCAAGCAAACAATAATTTACTGTTAATACAAATCTACAATCTGGAACAGGAATCTACTAAATCAACTAAAGAAAGAAGAATTCAACGCTATTTTTGCTAAATGGGGGAAACTGCTGCACCCAGAAGAACAACAAACCACTCCTATAGCAAATGAAGAATACAACCCAGGATCACCAACACCTGGTTGTCCAAGGTACGTTCCTTTAAGGCTTGGGCCAAAGCCAATAACAATAGAGGAATACCAACAGAGCCAAATGAAGTACAAAAATCAGAAGCTGCAAAAAGAAGACAAACACAAAAAGAAGAAGTGCAGAAGAGGCCGCGCAGTGCGACACCGCCACACCATCGCTTTGCTATATAGGGATTTAAATATATCCACCACTAATGAAGAAAAACTAAAAATAAAAAAGAAACTAGCTGAAGCTAGAAAGAAATATTAATACTTATATAAATATTATTCATTACCATAAATTAATTGTATAATTATTATGAGTATTTTGCGCTTCCATTAAAACAAAACAGAAAAAAAAAATTTAAAAAAAAATATGGGGAAAACACAAAGTAAACAAGAAAATATTTCAATATCAAACAACAATAATGTAATAGCAGAATATGTAATGACTAGAGGCGACTCAGTCATAATATTTATCCTAATAATTACAATTATAGCACTACTATATAAGATAAATACATGTTATAAAAATTATGGATTAAAACAGCTACATAGAACAAATAATGTCTAAATCTACAGCTAATCTAAACAAAATACTAATAAATTTTTAAAAAAATCCGAATAGAAAATTTTCTGCAAACTATTTTCAAAATCTTAAAAACATTATAGGATTAATTTTAAATGCTTTTCAGAAAGAATTAGGATCATTAAAAGAAGAGTCTGCGCAACTCAATTGTAAAATAAAATCTAAACAATTACTACTTCAAACAGAAAAATATATCAAAATGTCAACTTTTGATATATTAAATTGCTTAAAAATAATACCTGAATTTTCAGGAAAACATGAAGATGCCAATAAATTTATTCATACGATAAAAATTATGAGAGAAACTGTACCTACAGACCAATCAAACATATTTCAAAATTTTGTATTAAACATTAAATTACCAAATCAACTAAAACATAAAGTTGAACTTTTACTCACTGAAAAAACACTCCCAAACATAATACTAACATTAGAAAGCATTTCCAAACAAAAAAAAAACACCCAATACTCTTTTAAATGAAATCTCACGCGTACGCCAAGGCAATCTACCTATTACCAAATACGCTGAAAAATTAGATTATTTACTGAATTAAATAATTTACAAATACATAATATTGGCGAGGACAGTAGGAAAATAATACTCAAATCTAACGATGTAATAGCCTTTAATGCTTTCAAAAATGGCATTAACAATCAAGCAACAGCACAAACAATCACTGCAGGGTAAAAACTTTCCAAGAGGCGATACAAATCACGGAAGAGGCCGACGGAAACGACGAAAGTAGAATCTTAACTTTCAATTCACGCAATGAATGGAATAACCGTGGATCACGAGGATACAAACCACAAAATGGACGGAGACACTTTAATAATTATAGACTGCAAAACAACGACTACCGTCAAAACCACGCTTTCCAAAATAACAATTATAATAATCAGATACCCCGCTTCCATCAAAACTTTCGAGAACAAACTCAACAACAAAATTCGAGTCAACAACGTTACAACAACAGAAACTACAACAGGGGCCGATCACCACGGTATGGCAATAGGCCAAATAATAGACGAATCTACACCGTGCAAGGAGAAGAAATGGAATCGGATCAACATAACATAAAGGGAAACTCCAAGCACCCCGACAACGAGCACAAAAACTAAAATGTTGCTCGGGGAAACCAAAATTAAGAACCTACAAATTATCAATTAATAATAATATAAGCAATTACATTAAGCTATTACTCTTTAACATTTTTGGTCGATACTGGTGCTGACATTTCGCTAGTAAAAATAACTAGCACACAAAATGAATTCATCTCAAAAGATGACACATGCGCTATAACTGGTATAAATGACAATAATACACACACTCTAGGTATTTACACTTTACATTTCCAAGTG
Organism: Clusia tigrina; assembly: GCA_920105625.2. Classification (NCBI taxonomy): domain Eukaryota; kingdom Metazoa; phylum Arthropoda; class Insecta; order Diptera; family Clusiidae; genus Clusia; species Clusia tigrina. The sequence continues at coordinate 199,256,971 of OV050030.1, forward strand.
CATAATAACCATCTAGCACATGAATTCCATGCAGTAGATGAAAATTTCCCAATTACTGCAGATGAAATATTAGGCAGAGATTTCTTGCAAAAGTATGAAACAAAAATTGAGAATGGGACGTTTACACTTTCTCTATTTATTAATAATTCTGAGTATATATATTGGATATGCAAACTAAAATAAACAAAATATCTATACCTCCCCGCAATTAAAGTTCAATTGACAGAAAATAGCTTAGTATGCAGCAACAGTCTAAACGACAATCTGTTTATAGCAAACACAATAATACCAGCAAAAGGTATAAAGCACATACGCATCCTAAATATTTCAGATAAAACACAAACACTGGAAAAATTCGATTTAGAAATCAAACCACTACACATGTTCTCAATTATACAAAACAATACTAAGTCAACACCAGAAAGATAGGAAAATTTAAAAACCCAACTGAAATTTACTTCACCCGATGAGGCAGCAAATAAAACAATTGCTGACTTATGCAAAGATTACCAAGACATTTTCCACTAAGAATCCGACAAGCTTACATGCAACAATTTTTATAAGCAAAAACTACACCTTTCAGACAAATCAGCAGTATCCATAAAAAATTAAAGACTTCCACAAATTAGTGCTCAGCCGAAATTAGTGATGAAGGTTGAATCAATATCAATTGCGTTGGCCTTGCAAGATCGGCTTACGCATCGATTGCAGGTTTCACACAACGTATGAATGCAATGATATACAGAAACCTAGTGCGAAGCGGAATGTCGCCTTCAGTAGAGATTGTAACCGGCAGATTTTGCCGTTGGTTACGCTATCGTTTGGTGCTGTTCTGTAACTAAGCCTAGTTAAGAGCACCGAGAGAAGAAATGAGAAATCTAATGCAGGATTGCAGTTTTAGAAGTTCAGATTAATTCTGGTTTATTTGGTGGCTCGCTGGCTCTTTTATATCATTGAATTCTTATTGTTTTCTTATTCTCACTAATATAAAATATATCTATCTTATTTCTACTAGTTACAAATCATATTCCCGAAATTTGTCTCAAGTATCGGATTACCGATATTATTCATTGACGAATCATCGTCTTTGTTTATTTTAATAATTCAAGTTCGTTGCTAAAGTCACCGCACTGTCCAATATGCATACGCTGCAATATAGGTAGCGTGTGTTATTGCACCACCAAAATGCTTGTCTAGCGTATTTGGTATTGATTGCCATTGCACACGTTGCGCTATTGTCAGTTTGTTTGCATATGCGACTTGCTGCTGTGCTTATGACGATGTGTGGTCGTTAGTGTACACTTGTGTGGTACACTACAATATGCTTATCAAAAGCGACATAATTGAATCATCAAGACCTTTAATAGCTTTTTCAACAGTGAATGGACATTTTCAAATTAAAAAATTACCTTTTGGATTAAAAGTCACAATAGCACTTTCAGGACTCAATAGCGATGCATTTTTATACGTGGACGACATAATAGTATTTGGTAGCTCTTTAAAGCATCACAACACCAATCTAAGTAAAGTATTTGAAAGAATTAGACAATACAATTTAAAATTAGATCCTCAAAAATGCAATTTTTTACAACCAGAAGTCATTTATCTAGGCCATTCAATTATTGCAAACGGTGTAACCACCGACCCAGAAAAATGCAAAGCCGTTGAAAAATATCCCGTGTCAACAAACGCAGATGAAGTGAGAAGATTTGTAGCCTTTAGCAATTACTACAGACGCTTTGTCAAACATTTTTCTGAAATCGCAAAACCTTTAAACTCACTACTCAAGAAAGGAAAGATTTTTGAATGGAATTCAGAAACCAAGAGGATTTTGAAAAACTAAAACTCGCAATCACACAACCGCCCGTACTCCAATATCCAGACTTTAATAAGGAATTTGTGTTGACCACTGATGCATCAAACTATGCATTTGGAGCCGTACTGTTACAAGGAACAATTGGTACCTATTGGTTTAGCTATTTCATATACAAGTAGAGAAATAAAAATGAGGGAAAAAACCAGTTATAGAAAAAGAATCATTAGCCATACTTTGGGCAATAAATCATTTTAGACCTTATTTATTGGGCAATACATTCACAGTAGTAACAGACCATCGACCACTAATAGCATTATTTTCACATAAGGGCCCTTCTTCAAAATTAACTAGAATTAGACTAGACTTAATAGGTTATAATTTTAAAATAGAGTACAAGAAAGGCAGCATTAATACAAATACGGATGCCTTAAGTAGAATTAAAGTAGATTCAAATATACTTAAGAATATGATACCTTCAGCATTAGTCACAACAAGAAGTAAAAGCACTCACTTCAAGAATAAAAACATCAAAAATGAACAAAACGATATTGGATTTGCATCTCAATATCGGAAGTTCGGAAGATGAAAAAATTAAAATTTGTACAAGGAATAAATGAGGCGTCAATAAAGAAAAATAAAAGTTTGCCAAATATAAGAATTACCGACAAAGATATAATTATGCATTAGCGATAATCCTTACTCGGACTTAGGTACAGTCTTGGAGAAACTAATCACTGCATTAATGAAAAGAAATATCGAAAAGGTAGCGTTACAATCTAATGATTATACATTTAAATGTCATGACACGAAAGAATTAATGAATAAATATAATGAGATTCATATGAAATGAATTAAAACAGGACGGCAAACTCCTATGAAAATTCTCATTTATGACCCACCAATATTAGTGACAGAATACAGTGATCAATAACGATTGATCAGTTAGTATCACAATACAAAGGTAGGAGGTCATGTCGGTATAAAAAGAACAATATGTAAGTTAAAGCAAAAATACGTATGGCGCGATATGAATAAAATGTTCAAACATTTTATTCAAAATTGCGAAAAATGTTGTAAAAATAAAACAACTCGTCACAACAGAGAAGCACTAGAGATAACATATACACCTACTAATTCATTTGAAATTATTCAAATCGACACTGTCGGCCCACTTAGAATTTCAAATGAATATAAGTATATACTAACAATACAATGTGAACTAACAAAATATATAGAAACTTTTCCTATGAAAACAAAAGAAGCAATAGAAGTTTCAAAAACTCTGGTAGAGAAATTCATATTACGCCACGGAACTTTGAAAACAATAAAAAGTGACCAAGGCACCGAATTTAAAAATGAATTGCTCACAGCTATATGCAAATTACTCGAAATAAAACATATAACCTCAACACCATACCATCATGAAACAATAGGCTCATTTGAACGCAATCACAGAGGCTTGATTGCTGGTGATTGAGAAAATTGGCTTCCTTACTACACTTTCGTATATAATACCACCCCACACACAGATACTAATTATTCACCATTCGAACTCATCTTTACTAGCTAAAACTACCAACATTCCTAAATGAGAAAATAAATATCGTAATAACCGCAAATTTTATAATTTAGAAAATTACATAACAGAACAACAGAACAAAAATTTTACGTGCACAAGATTCAGCAAATAAAATGCTCACAAAAACTAAATGTACACACAAACAAATTTATGATAAAAAATGCAATAGTAGTGATTTCAAAATCGGTGATCAAGTCTTCCTCACAAATAATGGACAAAGAAAACATATAAGTCCATACGAGGGACCCTACAAAATAATTGAAATGGACAATGTAAATTCAAAAATACAAATTAAAAATAAAACAAAAATTGTAAACAATAACAATTTAAAAAAATTTATATAAACGTACATTGTAAACATTAAAAAATTTAATAACGTATAGCAATAAATTTAGAGATTATATATATACCATATATATATATACATTATACTAAATTTCATTCAATACATTGTAAACATTTCTAAAACTTATTATAAGTAATAAATTAGTGACTTAACAATAAATTTGAACAGTTATAAATACAATTAAGAAACATAAAAATAAGATTAATATTTGCAAACCTAAGTGCAACAAATGCCTTCTATAGTTCAAAAACAATTTTATTCTTTCTAACAAAATTATTTTCTTTAAAGGGTGAGGGTGTAGTGCATAACCATACACACAAATATTATAGTGCATTTGCATGCACTCAAACATTCTATAATATGCACACACATAAACGCACGGTACTTAACCACAATCTTATGGAATGTACTTTACGACGGAGTCCTTCGTCAACCTATGCCAAAAGAAATACAAATCATCGGTTATGGGGATGATATTGCGGTAACAATTGTGGCAAAAGAATTATGCCAAATTTAGAGCATTTGCAGAAGTACATCACAAAGAATAAAAAACTTGCTAACGTCATCGAAACTCCAACTGGCAGGCCAAAAAACTGAAGCAGCCTTAATTACAAGCAGGAAACAAATTGAAGCCATCACACTAAATATAGACGGGTACAACATCAGAAACAGCCATCGTTAAAATAAACATTGAGCAGGCCTGTCAAATAGCTGCGCGAGTAAACACGGCCCTATCTCGAATGATGGCCAATATAGGCGGCCAAATCAAAGCAGAAGGTTACTTCTGGCCAAAGTTACCCAATCCATAGTTATGTATGCGGCACCTCTATGGGGACAAGCATTAAAGCAGAAAACATACGCCAAGATTGCAAAATCGTTATGCAGACTAAGTGCCATTAGAGTTGCTAGTGCATTTCGCACAGTGTCTCACGATGCTGTTGGAGTAATATCTAGCATAATGCATATCTAGCAGATATAATGGCTCTTGAGCTTAAGAGTATATGACAAGAGCAAAAAAATCGGCAGGCCTTTAACAACAGAAGAGCGAAAAGAAGAAAGGCAAAAGAGCTTGAATGTATGGCAAGAATGCTGGGATACAGCGACCAAAGGACGATGGACGCACAGACTCATCAAAAATGTGCAGACTTGAACACACGGAGATGTTGATTTCTATATGACGCAGCTCTTGAGTGGACATGGCTGTTTTAGAGAGTACCTGTACAAGTATGGACATGATGACGGAGAAATCTGTTATTCTTGTGGGAGTGGTAATGAAAATGCAGAGCATATATTCTTCTACTGTTCGAAATTCGATACAGAATGTAAGTCTTTAGAGAACCAAATAGGAGACAGAGTAACACCAGAAAACATAGTGCCACACATGCTGCAATCAAGGCAGATTTGGCAAATTGTGAAAGAGTCAACCGCTAGGGTTCTACAAGAACTAAGAAGAATGGAAAGGTTCCGAAGCAGCGAGACCAGATCCATGAATGTAGTATAAACCCCGTGAGATTTTCTAGCCAATAGGCTAAGCTAGCCCTACGATGTATTACCTAACGGTCGCGCCGCAGGGCAATTCTAAAGCTGAAGTAATTCGAGATGTTCTTTAGTCGGTTAAAGTTCCACACATGTTGTGGGGGCAACAGTGTCTTTTGAAAATTTTTCATCTCAACAAAAAAAAAAAAAAAAAAAAACGGTACTTAACCACGTGCGTACAATTATTTCATGCTCCCACGATACTTGCTTTGGTGATAACAAAAGTATAGGGTGGTCCAGACAGAGCTCGACACCCAACACTCCTGCCGTAAATTTGTCACTTTAATTTATCGCGCCTGTGAACTAGCCGCTGCGACAAACAGCGCTACGAACAGGCAGAACGACAAAAATGCGATCTGGAGTCACTAAGGCAAGTAGAGCATAGACCATATACTACGGCGTGTCTGCCAGCCGTCTGCGTTAAATAACAACCAGATATCAAGAGAGATTACCTACCCATCGATTCCAGAATCCTACGTAGTTATATTTTTAGTTATAATTATCATTATAATAGCGTACAAACTAGATAAATATTTTAAAAACTATGTTCATAAATATAAGAATGACGCTAATGGCAACGCTACTACAGCAGTCTAATAAGCAAAAATTCATATAGTAAACATTTAAATAAAAATGTCAAATTTTATATAGTATAAAAATAAATAAAATTTCTTAAAACAAATTTCTTATTGTAATCCTAAATGGATTTGAAATTCAATGCCTTCAAATATATACTAGCTACACTTAGAAAAAATCCCGGCAGAATACATACAATCAAAACAGTGACAGCAAAACTTAGACTAATTGACACATTAAGAGAGGAATTTAATAACATAATAGAGACCGACACTGACTATAAAGATCTAACTGGAATAAAAATTAGCTTCGCCAATACTTATTCCACAATAAAAACTATTCTATTGAAACAATTAACCGAAGAGACTGAACCAATAGAAAACATGGCAGCTTTTAGCATAGAAACGGCATCAAAATCTCTACCCACAATTACGGGCAACTTCAGAGAATTAGATAGTTTCATAATCACCGCTGAGCTGATAAACAAATCACTCAGTCAGGACAGACAGATTTACTAGAGTATATCTACCATGCCAAATTATCTGCCAATGTAAGAACAGCAATAGGAGGATACACAAACCCAGAAGACTTAAATACACTTACCACTCTACTACAACAGAGGTACAAAGACGCGACAACAATACCACAGCTAAAAGCTAGACTAACTAATCTGCAACAAAGGAATTCAGGAATCAACTCGTACAAAGAAAAAATTCTGACAATAATATAAAGTTTAAACAGAATTAACATAAATAATTTAGGAGAGACAGCTACACAAGCAGAAAAGAACGTAATAACAAAAACAAGCAACAAGTTAGCATTGGATACTTTCAAGAAAGGACTGAATGAGAATTACAAAGCGACAATTTTTGCGGCAAGACCAAAAGATCTAGCAGAAGCAACAGAATTGGCACTTGAACTTGAGAGCGACTCTAGAATAATGCCCAACACATCACAGCTGATGCAAGTAAGACATAATTCATTCAACCCACAAGGTACAAAGTCCAATTTCAACGCACCGCGCAAATACAATTCATTCAACCCTTCTCCACAATACACAAACAACACACGACAAAATTTCAGCACACGCTATGACAAAAGAAACTACAACAACACTAACTATGCAAACAACAGAAACAATAACCGTAGCAATACAAATTACAGTGAAAGAAACAATAACTACAACAACACATATCCCAATAATCAAAATAATAAAAACTTCAGACACAACAACAGCTACAACTCACAAGGCAGACAGCAGAACAACAACAACAATTACAACTCAAACAGAAACCGCCGCATAAGCATGATACACGATGCGGGAAACGAACAAGGCCCAGAATGCATAACCATTCTGGACAGCCAAAATTAAATGTATATAAAATCTCGGATAACCACACAAATTTCGTCACGCTGACACACAAAAAGCAAAAAATGACTTTTTTGATAGACACAGGTGCCGACATCTCATTATGCAAAATAAATACCAAATTAGAAAACCACGAATACTTTTTGATGACAAGCATAACAAACGAAGAGGTATATTCTGAAGGGCAAATAGAATTACAATTAGATATTGGAGAAGAATCTTGCAACAACCCTTTCCAATTAGTAAACAAAACATTTCCTATAGAAACAGATGGCATTCTAGGTAGGGATTTTTTTGAAACATATATATATAAAATCGATTATGAAACGTTTACAATTTCTGCGTACGTAAACAAACAAACATTCATTATACCCATGCACACTAAATCTCACGATACTCAAAAAATCAAAATACCAGCAAGAACAGAAATAATACAAGCCTTAAAATTAAACATAAATGAAGACAAAATAATTCTAAATAAAGAATTAAAAGAAGGCATATTTCTAAGCAACTCAATAACACCCAAAAGTGGTATAACCCACATAAAAATTCTAAATACAACAAACAAAGAGGTAATTTTAGACGGCATACAATTTGAAACTGACTCACTAAAAAATTATGACATACTAAAGTTCAGTACGCAAGATAATTACAATGAAAATAGACTACAGAATATCATTGAAACTTAAAATTTTAATTGCACAGACGAAATTACAAAAACGCAACTCATAAACATCCTAAGACAATACCAAGAAGTTTTCATCTTGAAGACGAACCACTTTCGACAAACAATTTTTACACACAAAACATAACGATACATGACAGCACCCCCATTTACATTAAAAACTACAGACTGCCACACACACACACAGAAATTGTGAATGAACAGGTAAAGAAAATGCTACAAGAGGATATCATTGAACCTTCAGTCAGCCCATACAATGCTCCACTCCTTTTGGTTCCTAAAAAGAACACTATTTACAAAAAGAAATGGAGACTTGTAGTGGATTTTAGAAAACTGAATGACAAAATAGTAAATGATAAATTCCCGCTAACTCGCCTAGAAGACATTCTAGACAAGTTAGGCAGAGCAAAATGGTTTTCAACCTTAGACATGACCAGTTCATTTCATCAAATAAAATTAGAAAAACAATCACGACCATTAACAGCTTTTTCCACATCCAATAGACATTATCAATTTAAAAGACTACCTTTCGGACTAAAAATTTCATCCAACAGCTTTCAGAGTATGTTAACAATAGCACTCTCAGGACTTGACTCAGAAGCATTCCTTTATGTAGATGACATAGTCATATATGGATGCAGTCTAAACCACCATAACCAAAATTTAATCAAAGTACTAGACAAACTAAAACAACATAACTTAAAATTAAACGCAGCAAAGTGCAACTTTCTGAGACCAGAAGTCGTATATTTAGGCCATTTGATTACACAAGACGGAGTTAAAACTGACCCAGCAAAATACGAGACTGTAAAAAATTACCCTCATCCGAAAAACGCAGACGAAGTAAGAAGATTCGTTGCATTCTGCAACTACTATAGAAAATTCATACCAGAATTTGCAAGAATTGCAAAATGTCTAAACTCCTTACTAAAGAAATCAGCCAAATTTGTATGGGCAGATGAATGCCAGAAATCTTTTGAAACTCTTAAACTAAAATTAATAAACCCACCAATATTGCACTACCCAAATTTTGATAAACCCTTCATATTAACTACAGATGAATCGAATTAAGCATTAGTCGCCGTACTATCACAAGGCGAAATAGGACAAGATTTACCAATATCATATGCTAGCAAATCATAAGAAAAACACGAACTGAATAAGCCAGTAATAGAAAAAGAACTACTAGCAATACATTGGAGTATTAACTTCTTCAAACCCTATCTATATGGTCAAAAGTTCACGGTAGTAACTGACCATCGACCACTGATATCACTATTTTCTCATAAAAACCCTTCATCTAAAATGACCAGAATTAGATTAGACCTCAGTTAGACTATGATTTCAACATAGTATATAAAACAGGAAAGATGAATACAAATGCAGATGCATTGTCAAGAATACAGATTGACTCTGACAATCTAAAAGAAATGATACCGAAAGAAATTGATGAAAAAGCCAAAAGAACCCTAGTAATAACGGATGGCAAATAAACATAAAACAAATGAAGAGGCAAATAAAAATGAAATAAATGAAGAGGCAAATAAAAATGAAAATAAGAAATTGAGAAATTGCATATCTCAGGAGACTGATCACCTTCAAATATGGGAATGTACATCAATAAATGACGTCAAGAATATAAAAAAAAAATAAAATTTAATGTCGACAAGAAAAATCAAAGCTTTGAAAAAATTAATATATATATAAAAAATGATATTGTGCACATAAGCGAAAGCGATAATTCACCGAATCAAGATTCGACTCTGAAGAAGCTCCGACCTAAAAATAAAAATATAAATGAAAATATAAAGCATGCAGGAATCAATGATAAATCAGCGAGACTAGACTCGATTCTGAGGAAATTGATATCCAAAACGAAGAAAGAAAAAATTAAAGAATTAGCAATTGCAAATAATGATGAAATATTCAAAATATATACAAAAGAAGAATTTAAAGAAGCGTACGCAAAAATAAAAATGAATAGCAAAAGTCCTCAGCTAAAAATATTAATTTATATACCTCCAAAGAGAATAACGGACGATATTTTAAAATACAAACTAATAGATGAATGTCACAAAACAGGACATCCCGGAGTAAGAAAAACTCTACTCAAATTAAAACAAAGATACATTTGGAAAAATATGCACCAAATGGTAAAGAAATTCGTATCCAACTGTGACACGTGCGTGAAGTGTAAACAAACAAGACACATCAAAGAACCACAAACCATAACAGACACCCCTAACACAAGTTTCGAAGTCATATCAATTGACACCGTAGGACCACTAAAAATTTCAAACGAATACCGCTACATACTGACCATGCAGTGCGAGCTGACAAAGTTCGTAATCGCACATCCAATGATAACAAATAACGCACACACAACAGCCAAAACATTAGTTGAACAATTTATACTCAAATACGGACACTTCAAAATTCTTAAATCTGACAACGGGACAGAAGTTACAAACGAGCTAATGGCAAACATATGTGCACTGCTCAAAATACAACAAAAATTTTCGACACCGTACCACCACCAAACGATAGGCTCACTAGAACGCAACCACAGAGTTTTGAATGAATTCCTACTGACATCGACAAACGACGACGAATGGGATAAGTGGATTCCCTACTTCACTTTCACTTACAACACAATGCCACATGTTCACACGGGCTACACGCCATATGAATTAATATATGGGAAACTCCAAGGTTTACCCAATGAAGTAATAGAAAGTAACACAAAAATTTACAACTTTGAAAATTACGCCCACGAGCTAAAAGCGAGATTACGCTATGCCCACGAAAAGGCAAAACAAATGCTAATGAAAGCAAAACAAAAACGTACACTAACTGACGCAAAAACAAATACGAATACACTTAATAGAAATAGGAGATTTAGTTCTATTAAAAGTAGAAAATAGGAAAAAGAATATGAATCCATATAAAGGACCATATAAAATACTAGATAAGTTAGGAGTAAATTCATTAATAGAATATAATGGTACACCTAAGAAAGTACATAATAATCAATTAAAGCCATACAATGTAATTTAAATTTATACAATAAGATTTATAATTAAAACTATCACAATATGTAATCAAAACAATGTAATTAGTAATCATAAGTATATGTAATTATATCAAAACTACATAATTTGTAATTTGAACTATATAATTAAAAACGCTACAATGTAACTATAATAATAAGAAACAATTTATAAACAAACAATACCAACTATTAGAAAATATGAAAATCATCTAACAAATCCATAACATAACACAATTGTAATACAACACAAACCATATATCCAGAAAAATTATTCGCTAACACCAATAATTTTTCTCTTAAGGGTGATGGTGTAGTGTACCACACAAGTGTACACTGACGACCACACATCGTCATAAGCACAGCAGCAAGTCGCATATGCAAACAAACTGACAATAGCGCAACGTGTGCAATTGCACTCAATACCAAATACGCTAGACAAGCATTTTGGTAGTGCAATAACACACGCTGCCTATATTGCAGCGTATGCATATTGGACAGTGCAGTGACTTTAGCCCTGAACTTGCACTCAAAATTATTAATATAAACAAAGACGATGATACGTCAATGAATAATATCGGTAATTCGATACTTGAGACAAATTTCGGGAATATGATTTGTTACTAGTAGAAATAAGATAGATATATTTTATGTTAGTTAGAATAAGAAAACAATAAGAATTCAATGATATAAAAGAGCCAGCGAGCCACCAAATAAACCAGAATTAATCTGAACTTCTAAAACTGCAATCCTGCATTAGATTTCTCATCTCTTCTCTCAGAGCTCTTATCTAGCCTTAGTTACAGAACAGCACCAAACAATAGCGTAAGCAACGGCAAACTCTGCCGGTTACAATCTCTACTGAGGGCGACATTCCGCTTCGCACTAGGTTTCTGTATATCATTGCATTCATACATTGTGTGAAACCTGCAATCGATGCGTAAGCCGATCTTGCAAGGCCAACGCACTTGATATTGATTCAACCCTCATCACTAATTTCGGCTGAGCACTAATTTGTGGAAGTCTGTAATATTTTATGAATACTGCTGATTTGTCTGAGAGGTGTAGTTTTTGCTTATAAAAATTGTTGCATGTAAGCTTGTCGGATTCTTAGGGGAAAATGTCTTGGTAATCTTTGCATAAGTCAGCAATTGTTTTATTTGCTGCCTCATCGGGTGAAGTAAATTTGAGTTGGGTTTTTAAATTTTCCCATCTTTCTGGGGTTGACTTAGTATTGTTTTGTATAATTGAGAACATGTGTAGTGGTTTGATTTCTAAATCGATTTTTTCCAGTGCTTGTGTTTTATCTGAAATATTTAGGATGCGTATGTGCTTTATACCTTTTGCTGGTATTATTGTGTTTGCTATAAACAGATTGTCGTTTAGACTTTTGCTGCATACTAAGCTATCTTCTGTCAATTGAACTTTAATTGGGTGGACTAGTTCACTGCGGGGAGGTATAGATATTTTGTTTATTTTAGTTTGCATATCCAATATATACTCAGAATTATTAATAAATAGAGAAAGTGTAAACGTCCCATTGTCAATTTTTGTTTCATACTTTTGCAAGAAATCTCTGCCTAATTCCATCTGCATGGAATTCATGTGCTAGATGGTTATTATGCACTTGGAAATGTAAAGTGTAAATACCTAGAGTGTGTGTATTATTGTCATTTATACCAGTTATAGCGCATGTGTCATCTTTTGAGATGAATTCATTTTGTGTGCTAGTTATTTTTACTAGCGAAATGTCAGCACCAGTATCGACCAAAAATGTTAAAGAGTAATAGCTTAATGTAATTGCTTATATTATTATTAATTGATAATTTGTAGGTTCTTAATTTTGGTTTCCCCGAGCAACATTTTAGTTTTTGTGCTCGTTGTCGGGGTGCTTGGAGTTTCCCTTTATGTTATGTTGATCCGATTCCATTTCTTCTCCTTGCACGGTGTAGATTCGTCTATTATTTGGCCTATTGCCATACCGTGGTGATCGGCCCCTGTTGTAGTTTCTGTTGTTGTAACGTTGTTGACTCGAATTTTGTTGTTGAGTTTGTTCTCGAAAGTTTTGATGGAAGCGGGGTATCTGATTATTATAATTGTTATTTTGGAAAGCGTGGTTTTGACGGTAGTCGTTGTTTTGCAGACAATAATTATTAAACTTTCTCCGTCCATTTTGTGGTTGGTATCCTCGTGATCCACGATTATTCCATTCATTGCGTGATTTGACAGTTAAAATTCTACTTTCGTCGTTTCCGACGGCCTCTTCCGCGATTTGTATCGCTTCTTGGAAAGTTTTTACCCTACTTGCAGTGATTGTTTGTGCTGTTGCTTGATTGTTAATGCCATTTTTGAAAGCATTAAAGGCTATTACATCGTTAGATTTGAGTATTATTGTCCAACTGTCCTCGCCAATATTCTGTATTTGTAAATTGTTTAATTCAGTAAATAATCTAATTTTTCAGCGTATTTGGTAATAGGTAGATTGCCTTGGCGTACGCGTGAGACTTCATTTAAAAGGGTATTGTCTTTTTTTTTTGTTCAAATGCTTTCTAATGTTAGTATTATGTTTGGGAGTGTTTTTTCAGTGAGTAAGAGTTCAACTTTATGTTTTAGTTGATTTGGTAATTTAGCGTTTAATACAAAATTGTGAAATATGTTTGATTGGTCTGTAGGTACAGTTTCTCTCATAATTTTTATCGTATGAATAAATTTATTGGCATCTTCATGTTTTCCTGAAAATTCAGGTATTATTTTTAAGCAATTTAATATATCAAAAGTTGACATTTTGATATATTTTTCTGTTTGAAGTAGTAATTGTTTAAATTTTATTTTACAATTGAGTTGCGCAGACTCTTCTTTTAATGATCCTAATTCTTTCTGAAAAGCATTTAAAATTATTTCTATAATGTTTTTAAGATTTTGAAAATAGTTTGCAGAAAATTTTCTATTCGGATTTTTTTTCAAATTTATTAGTATTTTGTTTAGATCAGCTGTAGAATTAGACATTATTTGTTCTATGTAGCTGTTTTCATACATAATTTTTATAATATGTATTTATCTTATATAGTAGTGCTATAATTGTAATTATTAGGATAAATATTATGACTGAGTCGCCTCTAGTCATTACATATTCTGCTATTACATTATTGTTGTTTGATATTGAAATATTTTCTTGTTTACTTCGTGTTTTCCCCATATTTTTTTTTTACATTTTTTTTCGGTTTTGTTTTAATGGAAGCGCAAAATACTCATAATAATTATACAATTAATTTATGGTAATGAATAATATTTATATAAGTATTAACATTTCTTTCTAGCTTCAGCTAGTTTCTTTTTTATTTTTAGTTTTTCTTCATTAGTGGTGGATATATTTAAATCCCTATATAGCAAAGCGATGGTGTGGCGGTGTCGCACTGCGCGGCCTCTTCTGCACTTCTTCTTTTTGTACTTGTCCTCTTTTTGCAGCTTCTGATTTTTGTACTTCATTTGGCTCTGTTGGTATTCCTCTATTGTTATTGGCTTTGGCCCAACCCTTAAAGGAACGTACCTTGGACTTCTTTCTTTAGTTGATTTAGTAGATTCCTGTTCCAGATTGTAGATTTGTATTAACAGTAAATTATTGTTTGCTTGGCAGCAGAAAATCCGGGTTGGTTGGCAGAATCGCCATATTTATGCTTTCCTATATTATATCTATGTTTTCCTATAATATATGATCAGTTTATTCAGGCATGCTGATCGCTGCCTATGGATGTGGCAAGTCTGTAAACTGCCCAAATGTTCATACTAAGATATTTATGATAAGGCAAGTTCTATCGAACTGCCGAGGAATAAAAAAATGATAAGTGTCTGTTCGTTTTGAACTCCAGATCAAGGGTGAATCTCTCTGTGATTTTTATTTAAAAGGAAAACTTAAAAAAGTGTTATACTTAAATTCTAATGTAGAAAATATTACAGTTTGTTATAGAATTAAACTACCCTAAATGCAAAGCGCACGCCTGTATAGCGTATTCATTTCACTGTCATAGCATGTACCCGATTGGTGCATTGCATTCCATATGCTCACGCTCGTGTGCTGCCGCAGACGGCTGGCAGACACGCCGTAGTATATGGTCTATGCTCTACTTGCCTTAGTGACTCCAGATCGCCTTTTTGTCGTTCTACCTATTCGTAGCGCTGTTTGTCGCAGCGGCTAGTTCACAGACGCGATAAATTAAAGTGACAAATTTACGGCAAGAGTGTTGGGTGTCGAGCTCTGTCTGGACCACCAGATGCTTTTGTTATCACCAAAGGAAGTATCGTGGGAGCATGAAATAATTGTATGCGCGTGGTTAAGTTCCGTGTTTTTTTATCGAGGGGGAAAGCTTTAAGCCAAGTAGTCCATGTGGGACATCAACCCACTAAAACCTCCTCACTGTCGTGGCGGGCAACCCACCCGGGACCGCATAATGTGATTACGTCGGGAGGCCGTCATGAGCATTATTGCTCAATCGTCTGTAACTGTCAGTCTAAAACCAGTCCGCTGCTGGTTGTCGCTCTGTGGCGAAATTTCTGCTACATTTGCTACCTGCTGTTGACGCAGTAGCCGCTGTCGTTCCCGCTCCTCCTCGCGTAGCGCCACCATTCCTTGTTCAGCGAAGGTCGATACCGCGTTCCATTTAGCGGGTGACTCCAGCATTGCAGCCACTATATTTGCTGTGGTCGGTGGTCTGCCCAAGGCAGATACCAGCTCCTCTCTCCAGGTCCTGAAGCGTGAGCAGTAAAGCATCACGTGCCTAGCGCTCTCGAATTCACCCATTCATTTTGGACAATAGGGGTCTTCTGTTATTTTGAAGCGGTGGAAATATGCATTGAAGCATCCATGACCGCTGAGTAACTGCGTCATGTAGTAGTTTAGACTACCATGCTTCCTGTTCACCAATTGGGACACCCTGGGAATGAGCTGGAATGTCCATCGTCCCTTCTCGGACTGCTGCCATCCTTCTTGCCACTCTTCGGTGCATCGCCGTCGCTCCTCTAGCCTTCGTTCGGCTGTAGGCCTTACGCCCTGTCGGTCGTATAGTCGCTGCAGCTCCAAAGCTCGTCCAGGGGCATTTTTGCAGCAAGGACGGATATTGCGTCGTCGGAGACCGTTCGGTAGGCCCAGGTGACTCTAAGCGCACTTAATCGTTGCGTTGCGCAAGCTTCTCTGAGATGCGTAATTTTTGCTCCTGCCCAGATGGGTGCTGCATAGAGCATTACGGAATCCGTTACCGTCGCCAGAAGTTGTCTTCTTCCCTCACGTGGGCCTCCAATGTTTGGTAGAATCCGCGTAAGGGCGCCTTGAATTTTAGAGCCTTTTTTTCTGACCGCTACCAGGTGCTCCTTAAATGACAGCCTTGCGTCAATGTTAACTCTAGGATATTTAATGCTTCGTTGCGACATAATACGGTGATTACCGATGTCCACCACCATCTCCTCTCGCTTTTTCCGCGTGCTTATCAGTACAATCTCAGTTTTTTGAGCAGCAAGTTCCAGGTGCGCTGATTGGAGCCACCTACGCACCCTTGCGATCGCATCATTTCACACCACCTGCAAATGCTCAATATGTTTGACCACCACTACCAATGCGATCATCAGCATAACCAATAATATTAACGTTTTCCGGCATATTCAGCTCCAGGATGCCGTTGTAAATAGCGTTCCACAGCATGGGCCCTAGTACCGATCCTTGAGGAACCCCGCCGGTTATTTGGTATGCTTTTACGCCCTCCTCTGTCTCGTACAGTAGCACCCTGTTGTCGAGGTAGCTACCTATTATGCGCCGCAATTATATTGGTACTCCAAAAATCTCCAGAGCCTGCATTATATGTCCCCAATTCGCAGAATTGAAGGCATTCTTGATATCTGGAGTGACCACAGCGCAGTACATTTTGGCGCCACCATGCCATCCAGTGCCACCTGTCGCATCTCGAGCAATATCTACTACCGCTCTGAGCGCGTCGACTATAGACCTCCCTTTCCGAAAACCGAATTGTCGGTCGGAGAGCCCTCCTGGTCTCTCGAATGTCTCCTGCAGTGTTTCACAAACGATACGCTCTTGGATCTTTCCCACTGTATCCAGCATACAAAGTGGACGATAGGAGGATGCCTGATCCGGTGGCTTTCCGGGTTTTAGCAACAGCACAAGCCTCTGCCGTTTCCACGCGTCTGGAATAATGCCTTCGCTCAGACAGGCGTCATACAGCTTTGCGAACAGTTCTGGTCTCGCTCTTACCGCTGCCTTGAATGCCACATTTGGGACTCCATCCAATCCAGAAGACTTGTTGTCGTCGAGCCGTGATATACTCGACAATACCTCATCGACAGTGACTATAGGTCCCCTCTGTACGGTAGGCGTCACGATGTCTCTCGTTTCGCTCTGTGGGGGGAAGAGCGTTACCACTATGCGCTGCATCAGCTCTGGGCATGTAGGCTGAGGCGCTCTGGGTCCCTTAATTTTGCTGATGACCCTTTTGTGTGCTAGACCCCACGGGTCTTGGTCCGCACTCTCCTGCAACTCTCTGAAGCACTTGTTTTTGCTCTCTGTTATAGCTGCTTTCAGAGTTCTTCTAAGTACCTTGTATACTGCTTGATGTTCCTCGAAATTCGGTGTCGATCGAGATCTTTGCGCCTTATCTCGTGCTTGATGGCAGCTCTTCCGAATCGCAGCAATTTCATCGGTCCACCAGTAAACGGGAGTCCTTGATGTATTGTTGGACCTTCGCAGCATCGCTGCATCACATGCTTCCTTAATGTACTTAGCGATTTCAGCAGCCATGGTGCTTGCAGTTTCGCCTTCAATAGACGCTGACTTCCAGATGACGTCAAACGACTTCGCGTCGAACGCCGCCTTTCGCCAGCCAATTTTGTGCGCCTTACGCGTGTACTGCTTTGTTCTTCACTCCATGTCTATTATAATGGCGTTGTGATCGCTGCCCGTGTATATATCACTGACTTTCCAGCTAATTCGACTGGCAGTTGTGTCGTCCGCAAAGGCTAGATCTATGATGGACCTGCCTCTTCCATTGTCGAATGTGTAGTGACCTGGCGCATTCAACAGTACTAATTCAAGATGCGCGAAGCATTCTTCAACTAAGCGTCCTCTAGCATTTGTGTGGCTACTGCCCCAAGTCCGAGACCACGCGTTGAAGTCGCCTGCAATAATTATTGGGTGTTTGCCTTTCGCTTCTTCCATCAGCGATGTCATCATTTCCCCGAACTGTCTCAGTGTCCAACTTGGAGGAGCGTAGCAGCTGAAGAGGTAAATGTTCTCCAGTTTCACCCAGGTGTAACCGCTCTCTCTAGTTTACATCTTGCTCTGAGGGGTGGTCTCCCCAATGGACCAGATGGCTGCTCTCCCTGTTTCATCCGCGGCCCAGTTTGGGGAATCCTTCCTTGCAAATGGTTCCGAGCGCCACATTTGCCTTCACTTCATTTTTATATTGCATCAGAAGGTCCTGTGCAGCTTCACAATGATTTAGATTGAGCTGAAGTACTCTCATACGTTCCTCTTTTCCAATGCCTCCTGGTGTCGTGGGCATTTCATGCTGCCCGCTGGATGCGCCCCCTTGCACAAAGCGCACTTTGCTTCATTTTGGCAATTCGCAGCCATGTGGCCAGTCTCGCCACACTTTCGGAGTCCAGTTCGATCCGGCTCTTTGCATCCAGCCGCCTTGTTCCCATAGCCCCATCACTTATAGCAGCGTTGTGGCGTTACGACTTCTGTTAGTCGGCAGCTCGCCCATCCTACCCGCAGATGTTTTAATCCCAGTGTCTTCTTGGCATCCTCCGCCGGTAGGCTTAAAAAGTCCGTCCGTGCACCACCATAGCCTCTTATCAAGCTTTTATTAGCTTCCACATCTGGGCGCCGTATGTTCGCCTGGTGGCGCAGTGCGCCGTAGATCTCTTCTTTCGAAGAGATATCCGCGACGAGTCCCTTACACTGTAGCGTCACCATGTGCGTGCGTACGTTCACTGTGGCTGCGTCCTTTACCACGCTTTCAATGGCCGTCTGGTATGTGGCCGCGTTCACTTCTTTGGCTCTATTCAGCTCTATGAGCAGTTCCCCATTTTGCGTTCGGCGGATAGTCTTCACAGCGTCATTCAGTGACTTCAGCTGCTCACATTCCTTTACGCTCCTTAAGATGTTGGCGTATGACATCGCTTCATTTTTCGCACTTATAATTATCGCATCTGTTTTTGGTCTAATGGTCCTAGCCGTAGACTTCAATTTCTTCTGCGATTTCTGCACCTTTATCCACTCTGCACTATTGCTGGGTCGAGGCACTGCCGTAGCCTGTGTTTTTCCCGTCGGCACCTGTTTTGCTGTTCGTGATTTTGACCCTGAATCCGTCACCTTCGCTTTCAGTTTTAGTCCCTGCTGCTGCATTGGTCCACGGCTCTTTTTGGCCGCGGGAGCATTACAGCGGTGCCTTGCCCCTCCGTCGCCTTGGGACTAATTTTATCCTCCCGCAGGCGCTTCGTGGATTGCACACACTTTGTCCACAGCGAAGGTTGCGTACCCCCGTTGGTCTCCTGTACAGCGTTACCTCTGCACTGCCACTGCCTCTCTGCTTTCTGGTACAGATCTTCTAACGTCTCGACCAGGGTCCTCATAGGCTGGTGAATGGATCTGCGGGGCGGGTTGCCACCCATCATCGAAGCCAGCTTTTCAAGATTCTGGCCGAATAAGATGAACGGATCGCCCCTGCTCAACTTACTCATCGTTTGAACATGCTCCATGCATGGGGGTGACGAGCTTGAACGCTCTTGCCCCGCGTCAGGCACCAATCTCTAGGGTGAGCGAGCCATTCTGGAGTTCTTTCCGAATGGGTCTTCGAGAACTGTCTGCTTTTCAAGTACTTTCGTACCTACCTCTTGATTTTTCCGCCCCGAATCAGGCGAACGCTGGACACTCATAATCTGTTCGTTATTATGCGATAAATCCAGAATTTTGCAGTTTCTTTTTAAACGTCGTTTCCACTCTGTAAATTGCTAAAAGGAGAAAAAATGGGAAAAAGGGGGAAAAAGACAAAAAGGGGGTGGAGGGGGGGGGGAATGTAAAAAGTAAAACACACTAAAAGCGATACTTATCTGCGTTTGGCGCGTTGGCAACACTTTTTTTTAATTTTTTGGAGTCTCTCTCTCTTTCTGCTCTTAGGCTTTAGTGCAATAAACTTAAATTTGCTTAGGCACAAAACTTGCCGTTTCCGCAGTATTCCACCTGCCTAAGCGTAGCCGTTCAGGGGTCTGGTACTTTCAGACCAAGCCACTGCTCAGCTGGGCACTATGCAGGCAGAGATCGCTGCCGTTTTCGCTCTGCCGTGCGGATAAATTGCTCATTAGCTACCCTTTCCACGATTTCCGCACTGATTTAACGTCTACCTTAGTAGATTTTTAAAAAAATTTCCGACAGAAAAGTTTAAAGCTCCTCTTCGATTCGACTGTCTCTCTCCTCCTGTCTCTCTCCTCTAGGGCTTTCACAATCGCCAACTTTGATTACGTCGTACGTGTCTTTGGGTTTAACTTTGCAAATTTTATATGGTCCTAAATATTTGGGTTTGAGTTTAAGACCTCCTCCTAACTGAGTTCTCTTAATTGCGACAAGATATTCTAGCTTATACTGATTTGCTGGTTTACGACGACTGTCAAACGCCTTTTTATTTTCAGTTTGAACTGCGGAAATTTGTTGCTTTGCTGCTTGCCTAATTTCATTTCTCTTTTCGTCATGACTCGCCATTAGCTCTTGCTCAATAAGTTCTCTTAGTCGAATATCTGCTTTGGTTTTCATCTTTGTACCTGTTAACATTTCGAATGTTGTGGTACTTATACTTCGATGATAAGTAGAGTTAATTAACTGCTGCACATCTCCAACGAATTTGTACCATTTAGATGGATCGTCGATGCTAAGCTTTGATAAAACCGAGATGATAACGCTGTTTAGTCTTTCGATTTGTCCGTTCGCACGAGGCAGACCAGTCGTGATTTTTATATGATCAATATTTTCTTCTTCGCAGTAATTTTTAAAATCTTCACTAGTAAAAGCTGAGCCACGATCGGATATAATTCGTAACGGATTTCCAAAAATTAAACTTTGCAATTGCAATTTCATGATGGCATCTTTAGCGGATGTAGTTTTTGTCGGATACAGCCAACAAAATTTTGTAAATCCATCAATAACGGCAAATATATGGTGATACTTTTTTTCTTGTAGTTTCAAGCGGACCAAGGTAATCAACATGATACGTATGTAAAGGTGTGTCTTCTTTATGCAATGGATGTAACTCACCTTCTTGTTTTCCTCGTTTCCGATTGATTATTATACATGAAATACAATTTGATATGTGTCTTTGTATTTTTTCTTCCAACTTCGGAATGAAATATTCGGTACAAACTAACTCTTTAGTTTTTTTCGTCGAAAAATTACCTCTATCGTGGGCTCTTCTAATAATTTCACCTTGCATGCCTTTTGGTATAACTAGCAATTCGCGATCATCAAAAATTTTGTAAAGAATATCAGATTTCAGAAAATAATCATTGGATGTTGTTTTTTCTTTCAAAATATCTTTAATAACTTGAAGATCCTCGTCTTGTGTTTCTAGAAATGTTATCATAAGAATAAGATTATCTTCTTCAATTATCATAATTGGTGCTCGACTTAGTGCGTCGACATGGCGCATCTGTGTTCCAGACCGATGCTCCACAACATAGTCGTATTCTTGTAAAAAAAGTATCCAGCGAGCGACTCTCGTACACAGATCTTTTTTATCAAGCGTCTTGGTAAAAGTATTGCAATCTGTTACTAACTTAAATCGTAGACCAATTAGATAAACTCGAAACTTCTTAAGTGCTCCTATAACAGCTAAAACTTCGAGTTCAAAGCTTGTATACTTTCGTTCTGGATCGATGGTTTTCTTGCTCATATAGTATACGGGATGCAAAAGGTTATCTTCAGGTGACCTTTGTAAAAGGACTGCAGCATAACCATCGATAGATGCGTCTGTATGGACCTCTGTTTCATAATTTTGGTTAAATATATTTAATGCTGGGCTATTGCTTAGAGAATGTTTTAGTAAATTAAATGACACATGTTGTTCCTTATCAAAATTATATTTAACGTTCTGCTTTTTCAAATCAGTGAGTGGTTTTGCAACCGTTGAAAAGTTCGGAATAAATTTTCGAAAGTACCCTGCCAAGCCAAGGAAACTTTCTAGCTGTTTTATATTTTTCGGAGCTGGATAATTAATCATAGCTGTTGTCTTTTCGGGTGACGGAGATATTTGATGGTTTTCGATAACGTGACCAAGAAACTCTATTCTCTTTTTCAAAAAATGACATTTTTTAACATTAATGTCCAAGCCGTAATCTTTACTGAGTTCCAAAACAAGTTCTAATCTTTTCAAAGCTTCGTTTTCATCCTTCGCCGGAATAATGATGTCGTCGATGTATGGCAAAGCAATACCTTTACGGGTTAAGTCTCGAAAAATAGCATTTATGTGTCGTTGGAAAACAGCTGGAGAATTGGACAGACCAAATGGAACCTTGCAAAATTGATACTGCCCGCTATGAGTAACAAAAGAGGTGTATTTTCTACTTTCTTCGTGAACAGGAACATGGAAAAATCCATTTCGCAAATCTATAGTACTAAAGATTAATGCATCCTGCAAACGATCAAGCTGGTCCTCAATCAGCGGTAATAGAAAACGATCCTTAACGATTACTTTATTTACTCCTCTAAAGTCGACACAAAGTCTCTCCGTTAAATCTCTTTTCTTTGCCAATACTACTGGACTGCAAAAATCTGATACAGAAGTTTCTACTATACCTCCGGCTAACCACTGTTCAATAAAATTATCCACAATTTCTCTTTCTTTATATGGAAGCCGTCGGGGATTGCAAAATATTGGTTTATCGTCTGTTAGTATTATACGCATTTCAATATTTGTTAATTTGACCTTATTCGGCTTATATTCGCATATTATTTTTACAACCTGATGTTTTGCCTCAATACTCGCCGACTCATCAATATTTATAGATACTTGAGAAGTATTCTCACAAACATCCATGATCATAATACTTTCAACTTCCTTCGACGTGTCATTTTTAATTTTTTCAATTTTAATCCCACAAGGTGTAATTTTAATTTCGGCCAATAAACAAAATTCGTTCCCTAATACCACATCGATATCTATACAATCATTTGGCACTACATGAAAATTCAGATCATATTCTTCTTTGTCTATTTCGACGTTAAAAACGAAATTACCTAATGGCTGTATTTTACTGTCAGCTTTATTTTTACCAAATCCCATGAGACTAAATTCTGATTTCACAAGTTTAGGCTTATTTAAACAGTTATAAACTTTTACTGTAACAATATTGTACTTACTGCCTGTATCGAACAGTGCCAACCAACTTTCGACACCAAACTTTATTTGTTTTTTCATGATACTATCCGTTACCAATTGGCGTACATTAGCTTTTTCTTGTTTTAGCGGACATTTTTTTAGAAATATGTCCAAATTCGTTACAATGGAAACACTTAACACCTTTATCTTTATCCTTGCAATCGGTGGACTTGTGACCTTTAGCACCACAGTTGTAAGAAATTTCCGTTTTCTCACCTTTAACAATCAGTTTCTTTGTATTTTGTTTGCTGTCAAATTTTTGTTCATTTCGTCATAGTTTCATAGCATTTAATTTTTTCGTTGAACTGTTTCAAATTATTTGCACCGTACAGTATAGCCTTATTAACATTTAAATCTTTTATGCCATCAATGACGTACTGTATCAAAGCATCGTCTTCAATTTCAGCGCGTCCAGCCAACTCTTTCATTTTCAAAAAATATTCTTGCACACCTTCGCTTTTATTCATTTTTCTGTTTATCAACATTCTATGAATCTGTGCGCTATTGGCTGTCGTTGCATATTCTTCTAATAAAGCATTTTTCAACTTTATCCATGTCGTTAAGCCTCTTTCACCG
The DNA here is from genome assembly GCA_920105625.2 of Clusia tigrina. Lineage (NCBI taxonomy): Eukaryota > Metazoa > Arthropoda > Insecta > Diptera > Clusiidae > Clusia > Clusia tigrina. The sequence continues at coordinate 199,280,928 of OV050030.1, forward strand.
TCAACGAATAATTTAGCCAGTCCCTTCAATGATTTTTTTGCAAAAACAAACTTCTGAAAATCGACCCAATACATAATCGCTGCAGTTTCCTCAAACTCGCTAATCCATGCCTTTACGGGTAAATTGCTGCTGCCATCAAAAGATCTAATTGAGTCTTCAATGTCTCGAAAATTCATTGAAAATCGAGGCATGTTATACTGATGTGTATGAGCTACGTCATAATCGTCGTTATACAATTCTGCTCTGCTACCACCTTCGTTCTTCTTCATATGATTTTTTACCATTTCTTGTTGTTTAATTTTTGCTGCTTCAATCTTTGCGTCGTTTGCTGCGTTGTCGCTGTTTGCACTAAGCATCGTTCTTTGATCATCTCCATCATCATCGTTATCGTCGTTATCGTCATCGTCGTCGTCGTCAAACTTATTAGCACTCAGCAACCTTCCTTTACGCAAATTTTTAAAGATGTGTAAGCACAAATCATCAACGTCGTAGTTCAAACCCAACAAGTTGCAAATAGACACCAAATCTGCGGCAGCTAAACCCTTTTTGACGTACTCTAACTTCATTTGAAAGCCTTCATCGTTCTCGTCGTGATCAAAGCCTTCAAAATCACGCAGACGCTGTCTGTTTGATCGATCGCCATCATAGCCAAACACAAATTTATGAAAAGCAACAATAACATTACGTTTAGCCGTTGACAAATTGCTTTTAATTGTTTCAAATCGACATTTTTGTTGTTTCTTATACTCAGAGAATTCCAGAAACTTTGTTTTTATTTTGAATCTGCTTTATGCACTTATTTTTTTAGACTGAGGCTCTCCGTTTTTCTCGGTTTTTTGTTTTTACACTTTTCTTTTTATTGCAGAATATCAAATTCGTCTCTTTCTTTCTCTTTTATTTTTTGCGAAGTTTCTATCCTTTTTTCTCTATTTTATTTTCAACTGCGTAGTAAATTTCGATTGAGTCCCCAATTTATGGTTATTTAGTTTAAAAATAAATCATTTATTTATTAAATAATAATAATAGTAAATAGTTTATTTTAATGTATTTTAAATGAAAGTTTCTTTTTTTTTTTTAAGTATAAATGATATTTAATGAAATTGAAGCGCTTTTATAATTTGCACGTCGTGTCGTCTTTGCATCGTATATATATATATATATATATATATATATATATATATATCGCAGCTAACGTATTCCCCAGACCTGGCCCCCTGTGACCTTTTCTTGTTCCCGAAACTGAAAAGGCCCATGAAAGGACCACGCTACGCCACGATTGAGGAGATAGAAGACAAGCTAAAACACGTCCACGCACAATAGCTGTCGAAAACTGACTGAGCATTCAAAATGGCCAAGATTGTCAACATATATGAGGGACATGAGTACCAACATAACGCCACAAAAAGATCGAAAATCGTACATCCGTAGCTCGCGAAAATTCGCGATACGTTTTGAACAGACCTTATACATATACATATACATATACATATACATATACATATACATATACATATACATATACATATATATATAGGAGTACATATGTATACACATACACATACATATACAATCAAAATCCAGAAGAGCGAGTCGAATCGAAGTAGATGCATACATTTTTCTGTGCGAAATTTTTTAAAAATCTACTAATTGTAGACGGTAAATACGTACGGAAATCGTGGAAAGGGTAGCTAAAGAGCATACCCCGGTCCGGTGAAAGTGTCAAGTGTAAGTTGTGCACGCGATCGGGAAAAAATAAGGCATTTAAATTTTCTGTTTCTGCCAGTGATTTGCGACAGTTTTGGTTCTGCGTCGGTTTATCCGCACGGCAGAGTGAAAACGGCAGCGATCTCTGCCTGCATAGTGCCCAGCTGAGCAGTGGCTTGGTCTGAAAGTACCAGACCCCTCAACGGCTACGCTTAGGTAGGTGGAATACTGCGGATACGGCGAGTTTTGTGTTTAGGCAAATATAAGTTTATTTATTTAAACTTATTAAATTTGCCTTCGCGTCGTTAGGCAGTTTTTGGAATTTCCCGCCTCTCAATCGGCTTATTCGGAACTTGAGAGATCGTTGGAAATTGTGCACTTGGTGTGTGAGTGTGTGGTGCACTGAACGCAGAAGAGCAAAGAGAGAGAGAGAGAGAGACTCCAAAAAATAAAAAAATAAAAAAGTGTTGCCAACGCCCCAAACGCAGGATAAGTATTGCTTCTAGGGTGTTGTAGTTTTTACTTTTTTCCCTTTTCCCCCTTTCCCCCCTTTCCCCCCTTTCCCCCCTCCCCCCTAACCCCTTTTTGCAATTTACAGAGTGGAAACGACGTTGTGAAAGAAAGTGCAAAATTCTGTATTTTTCGCTTAAAAACGAGCGGATTATGAGTGTCCAGCCTTCGCCTGATTCGGGGCGGAAAAATCAGGAGGTAGGTACGAAAGTACTTAATAAGCAGCCAGTTCTCAAAGACCCATTCGGAAAGAACTCCAGAATGGATCGCTCACCGGAGAGATTGGTGCCTGACGCTGGGCAAGAACGTTCAAGCTCGTTACCTCCATGCATGAAGCATGTGCAAACGATGAGTTAGGCGAGCACGGGCGATCCGTTCACCTTACTGGGCCAGAATCTGGGAAAGCTGGCTTCGATGATGTGTGGCAACCCGCAGATCCATTCACCAGCCTATGAGGACCCTGGTCGAGACGTTACAAGATCTGTACCAGAAAGCAGAGAGGCAGTGGCAGTGCAGACGTAACGCTGTACAGGAGACCAGCGGAGGTATGCAGCCTTCGCTGTGGACAAAGTGTGCGCAATCCGCGAAGCGCCTGCGGGAGGAGAACATTAGTCCCAAGACAACGGAGGGGCAAGGCATCGCTGTAATTGCTCCCGCGGCCAAAAAGAGCCGTGGACAAATGCAGCAGCAGGGACTGAAGCTGAAAACGAATGTGACGGAATCAGGTTCAAAATCACCAACACCAAAACAGGTGCCGACGGGAAAACCATAAGCTACGGCAGTGCCTCGACCCAGCACTAGTGCAGAAGAAATCGCAGAAGAAATTGAAGTCTACGGTTAGGACCATTAGACCAAAAACAGATGCAATAATTATAAGTGCGAAAAATGAAGCGGTGTCACACGCCAATATCTTACGGAGCGCAAAGGAATGTGAGTAGCTGAAGTCGCTGAATGACGCTGTATAGGCTATCCGCCGAACGCAAAAAGGGAAACTGCTCATAGAGCTAAAGAGAGCCAAGGAAATGAATGCGGCCACATACCAGACAGCCATTGAAAGCGTGGTAAAGGACGCAGACACAGTGAACGTACGCACGCATATGGTGATGCTACAGTGTAAGGGACTCGTCGCGGATATCTTTTCGAAAGAAGAGATCTACGACGCACTGCGCCACCAGGCGAACATACGGCGCCCAGATGTGGAAGCTAATAAAAGCTTTCTAAGAGGCTATGGTGGAGCACAGATGGATTTTTTAAGACTGCCGGCGCAGGATGCCAAGAAGGTACTGGGACTAAAACCTCTGCGTGTAGGATGGGCAAGCAACCGACTAACAGAAGTCGTAGCGCCACAACACTACTATAAGCGCTGGGGCTACAGAAAGTGTGGCGAGACTGGCCACATGGCTGCAAGGGGGCGCATCCAGCGGGCAGCATGATATGTCCACTACACCAGGAGGCACTGGAAAAGAAGAAGGTATGAGATTACTTCAGCTCAACTTAAATCATTGTGAAGCTGCACAGGACCTTCTGATGCAATATAAGAATGAAGTGAAGGCAGATGAGGCGCTACTTTCGAAGCCTTATGCGAGGAAGGATTCCCCAAACTGGTCGGCGGATGAAACAGGCAGAGCAGCCATCTAGTCCATTGGGGAAACCACCCCTCAGAGCATGTTGGGGTCCGTATCTGCTTGTCCTCGGGAACGTCCTCTGGAAGTTCCTGTCGCGGCTTGTCCTACGCCGGAACCTGTAAACCTACATCACTTTCTTAAATGAGCACTGCACTATTTTGGGTTTAAAACAACAAGAAGTTTATTCTTAAAATTCTAGTTCTTATATACTATTTACAAATGAACATTACCGTCTACGTCTTGACTTTTCTGGTGTTCCAGTTACGCAATTGTTATTTGGTGTCAGTTGCTCAAGCCAACTGACCTACTGAAAGTAAAAGTGTCGTCGGTGCATTCTAAATGCCCCTCGTCAGCTTGACTGCGGAACTGTGACACCGTAAAAGTTTACATCATAATTAGTGCATAAATACTACTCATTTACAATATTTGCACCCTAAAAATATGTGCATTCTTAATGAGTTTAATAGGAGCCGGTGCTGTGAGTCAACTGCGCGTAAGTAGCTTGATTCTAACTCACAACATCCCTCCCCTCTTTCTAAAAGAAGTTAGTGCAACTAACTTCTAATGAATTTTACAGTATTTTTCTCTTTTCTGCACTTTAAACAATCTGTGCATTTTCTTAATCCTATAATACATATGTATAGTTTTTCTTTTTTCAATTCGCCTTATTTGGGTTCGATTGTTGTATTATGTTCTTTTTACTTTTGTGTGCCTTTTTTCTCTTTTGTTTTATCTTGTTCTTTTTTTTCTATTCTTTTTATTTCCTTTTTTTCTTTTGTTTTATCTTGTTCTTTTGTTTCCATCTTCTTTTTTTTTTTTTTCTTTTAAAATTTGGTCTTTAATTGACTCTTTTCTCATTGGCGTATATACAAATATCTAAACAATAACACAATGCTATTCTATACCTAAAACCTTATATTATACTGCGCCCTCTGCTACCTGCTGGTCCAGTTGACGGCCGTCGTCGGAGTGAAGTCCCTCGATGAACTCTGCATACCCCTCCCTTCTTTCTGGATCAGTACGTACAAAGATGTTATAGGTTGGCGATCTGGATTTCCATTAAAACTTTGCTTTTAGTGGCCTTCTTCTTTCCATTTATATAGTGTGCCCCACGGCTGTAGGTGGTACTGCCTCTGCTTATAGTATTCAACTTGTAAAAAACATTTGGAATACATGAGACATTATAATACTCCGTCTTCCTTTGCAGCAATACGTTTTATGGTGGAAGTATTTCTCTTGAGCTTCCGCATAATGGTATTTGACATCGTTAGGCTTTGATGTGGAGACAATAGGTATTTTTCTGAGATACACGTTTAATGATGTAATTTGTGTACTCTGATCATGATTAATGATTAAATCATATTTCATACATATGTAAATAACGTTTCATATGTTCATACTCTAGCTTGGACATATACTTCAATGAAGCAATTAACTTCCGTGAGCCAAATTTCTTATGCTTATTATATTTGATGGTGGTTTCAGTCACCCTCCTTAAGCTTTTACCCATCTTCAACTTATTCAAAATCGATTCTGTTGAGATCGTGATACACTGGGTGGACATTGTACTATAAAATTGTCCAATTCAAAAAATGACTCCTCAAGGAAACTTGGTTATTTTTCGTTGCTTGTCAATAACTCATCTACAACGTGTTCAAACGCTGCGGCCATATGCCGTTTCGCAAAATTAAAATTACATCCGTCGCCATTCATCCCCAAGCTAATATGTTGGCATCTTTGGGGTCACAAACCTTAGATAACTGCCAAAAATCTCTGTTTTTCAAAAACGCATCTTTCCGAATACTATGTTGGTCCCTTAGTCCGACCGTATTCCAATATCCGTTCTTCCCGGAACTTCCTGCTTCGCTTCAGATCATCAGAGCTATATAGAGAACACCTATAATAATTTTCTTAATTTCCTAGTATACATTTTAGTTTGATATATGTTTAATTTTTGTCGAACATTTCATAAGTCAATTTAATAAATGAATTTCAAAATTATATAATATTTAAATAAATACATTATAAGTACTTATACTCTTGGGTATAACTTCCTAATTTAGTATGATTTTTGTTTTTAACACTTATTTCATTATAAAGTTAGATTTTAAACAATTAATTTTTAACTCTAAATTTTTCTAAACTACCTTTAATTTTAATCTGAACTTTTACTCCGATTATAATTTTTTTAATCTGTAACTTTTCCTAAACATACGCTATTCCTGAATATATAAACAAAAAACAATATTTCTACAACATGCTTTTTTATATAATTGAATGCTATATCATTCAATTTGCGTCCACTTGTCTTCTCCCCTTACATTATCGGATTCGCTACCGTATCCTGGAGGAAAAGAGGACTGGACTATGCGTTTTCATAGCCATATAGGGCATCAGTTTTGCTCTGATTAATTTTCCGTGCTCTTTTTCAACATGTGAGTTATCACTCATTTCAACTTTGAACCAATTCATTGGCCCTCCGACAAAAACCAGATTATACAAAATAATCCCGTTTGTGTCAAAACTTTGTCCATTGCATGACTATACCTTTCATCGCATACAATTACGTTTTATTTAAATTTACTTCTAGCCTGATATGTATATATCCACTATCGATTCTATTTTCCATCCTGTAATTAGCTCGTATATGAATACATGCATACATTCAAGGCGCTTTAATTTACCTAGAATTAACTGCTTACTTTCCCAATCAACCTATACATTTTTTTTATATCTCAACATATACATTTATTCAATTTTCCATATGCTAATTTCCTAATCAATAAACAGTTAAAACCTATGTATGTATACCTACATATAGCCTGCTGCAGTATCTGCAAATTCCCAATTCCTAATCATATGTCCCTACATACTTACTTTTATGGCCATACCCATTCCTATAACTAGAATACTTACTTCTTTACATATTCCCTCGTACATTATACAGTTACATACATATATATTTACTTCACCAACGGTGCTGGCGCTACTGCTTTCATTTCATTAACCGCCGTATGTATGTATGTACATATTTGAAGTTAAGTTTTATATTACTTACCCACGACTGTCTTATTATTTTATTTTATTTTTAAATTACGTGCAATATTTATCATTTAATATTTAAAAAAAAATATTTTTCCCTACTGTGCTTCGTTCGACTATAGTGCATAATAAGCACATTTTTATTACCTCTACTTACTTGCTCGAGTTTAATTGGCACACTTCTGCTGGCCTTGACTTTGAACATCGGAGCTGTGTGTTATTTGATACACACACGTACATATTTACTTTGTTATTTTTGTGTTTACACTTGTAAAACACTGCTAACACATGTCTTTAGTTGTGTGGTCTAATGTGGAATAATTTCAATAAATTATTATGTAGCTTTTTATTTTTTCCCTTAATCGTTACGACTGTTGTAACTGGGCTTCGGATCTCTGCTACTACATACGGACCTATCCACACAGGTGAGAATTTGTTTCTCCTAGCCTGATTCTTCATTAGTACTTGATCACCCACATGAAAAACGACTGGGTTTATTACCTTGTTATAAGCTTCCCTGGCCACTCGTTTAGCACATTCCTGGATTTCCCTAACCAATTCGTGCGCTCGTTGTAACTGATACTTTTGCACTTTATTCGGGTCATCAGCATTGTATACAGGCGCACATTAGCGCTTCAAATTTGCTGGCATGTTGAAATCAAACCCGTAGAGAGTTCTAAACGGAGTTTGCTTCGTTGATACATGCACAGTATTGTTGTGTACGTGCATTGCAGTAGTTAACCATTGATCCCAATTCGAGCCGTCCTCTTTGGAAAAACTGCGCAAGTACTCGGCCAGAGGTCGATGACTACGTTCCAATGAGCCATTCGCCTGTGGATGATATGGTGTTATGTGCAACTTCTTGATTCCCAGCATTTTACACGTTTCTGAGAATAGTTTTGATACGAAAGTTGAACCATTGTCGGTTATCAAAACCTTAGGTATGTTGTATCGTGCTATAATTTCATCAAAGAATGCTTTGGCCACCGTACTTGCTTCAGCATCGGGTATAGCCACGCACGCCATATACTTTGAGAAATCGTCTTGGAACGTCAATATGTATTTATTGCCCGAAACAGTCTCAGGTAAAATACCTACAATATCCATATGAACTTTATCAAATGGTTGTTTTGGTGTGTCAATTAACACCATGGGCATCTTTGTTAGCCTTGAACTTTTGTTGGCCTGGCACTTTGGGCAACTTCTTACATATTTTTTTATGTCTTTGAGCATACCTTTCCATCCGTATACTCGCCTAATTCTGTCATGGGTTTTCCAGAATCCCTGGTGTCCACCTAGAGGTGAATCGTGGAAACCCTTTAACACAGCCTGGATATCCTTTATATCCTTCAGCCATTCCACACTACTGGCTCTTTGTTCATTAGCAGCGTCACCTGCATTGCTAACATTTCTTGTTGCATCAATTTTATCCCCTTGAACTCTCGGCCTTCTCCTTATCTGACCGTGCCTTGGCCCTCGTTTGCACTATTGATACCTTCTGTGCCTGCGGTACTCTGCTGAGTGCATCGGCATTCAGATTCTTTTTCCCAGGTTTGTATATGATTTCAAAATCATACTCAGACAATTTGTGTCTGAACCTGGCTAGCCTAGACGTTTGGTCTTTCAAATTGGCTATGCCTCTCACCGGCTGGTGATCAGTGTATATCTTAAATGGGGGTCGTAGCAGATATGCATTAAAATTCTTCGTAGCCCATACTATGGCTAGAAATTCCTTTTCTATTGTGGAGTATCTCTTCTCCGTGTCGCTAAGCGCTCTGCTTGCGAATGCTATTGGTCGGTCATTACCGACTTCCCCTTGCGACAATACTGCCCCTAATGCTTCATTGCTAGCATCAGTGGTCAACAAAAAAGTTTGCTCAAAGTCGGGGTACGCCAAAATTGGTGGCGAGCTAATTATTTCTTTTAGCCTCTCGAATGCTTGCTGACAGCTCTCTGTCCATTCGAACTTTGCTTCTTTTCGTAGCAACTTATTCACTGGCAACGCAATTCCGGCTAGTCCTTCCACGAACTTTCTATAATAGTTCACTAGTCCTAGGAATGCTTGCACTTCTTTTCTATTTCTCGGAATCGCTAAATTTTTAACGCATTCCACCTTCTGCAGGTCAGGCAGTGCTCCTGCCTCTGAGCAACGATGGCCTAAATAAACCACCTCTATCCGCAAAAATTGACACTTCTCCGTGTTCAATTTCAAATTGTGTTCTCGTAATTTCTGGAGCACCTTGCACAAGCGTTGCGAATGCTGCTGCAAGTTCTTCCCATAAATTACAATATCATCCAGATCCACAAAATAATCTAACCCTTACAAGTCTATTAGCACATGCTTCAGCAGCCGTTGGAAGGTAGCCGGTGCTAATGTTAATCCAAACGGCATTCTGTTAAACTCAAAATGCCCTAATCCGGCGCTGAACGCGGTTTTATGCCTATCTTGGGTATCCACCAGAACTTGGTGGTAGCCACTCGCTAAATCAAGTGTATAAAAATATCTACGGTGTTCCAATTGATCCGGAATTTCTTTTATCCTTGGTATCGGGAACACTTGCTTGATAGTGGCGTCGTTCAATTTCCTAAAATCGACGACCATTCTCCACTTCTTTTGACCCTGGGCACTCCCTTCTTTGGTACCGAAATTATTGATAAGTTCCAAGGCGAGATACTCGGTGAAATTATGTTATCCTTTAACATTCCTTTTACTTGCCTGTTTACCTCATTTTTGTGAGCTTGTGGCTATTTTGTTGTGGTTGGTTCACTCTAGTAGGTATTTCATGCTCTACCTCTGGTGTATACGTTAACTGGTCTCCTTCCAGCAAAAATATGTCATGGAATGACGTACAAATGGCTTCTATTTATGCCTTCTCCTCTGAGTTTACGCTAGGGTCTAACTTCTGTGATTCTAGCACTCTCTCCATTCTTTTTCTTATATCTACTTGCTTAATTTGCTAAACCGATCTATAATTCGGTTCCTTAAAATTGTCGTAACTAGTGAACTTAGGCCTAAAATCCTCATCCATCAGATAGTCCTTTTGTGAGGCGTTGAGTACACAAGCGTACACCTTACCCTTGTCAACGTGCGTTATGGTTTCTCCCATATATACGCCGTCCGCTAGCTGCTGCTTGTGCAAAACAACAGTCCTAAATTTCGAATTTACATGCATAGTAACTACTCTGGTGGACCTTGCATTTACTACCTCCCTACTATTCTTAACCTTGCTCACGGTTCCTTCCTGCCATGACTTTAATGGAAGAGTGAGGATTCTATTCTTATTATTATCATAAAATGATAACTGCTTGTCAAGCGCATCCAGTATGGTGCGTCCCCAAAGATTATCGCGGCCAATTATCCCATCAGCCGGGATACCTTTCCTGTCCACTTCCACTGCGTGCACTCTAAAACTCATACCCTTAACTCCACTGTGCCCTATTCTGAGCGACCCCAATGTCCTAATGCACCCTCCAAACGCTCCGTTAAGGGTTCTTAAGTCCATTTGATTAATGTCTAGCCCCTTCCGTAAAACAGTAGATTTTACGAGGCTAGTGTCCGCCCCTGAATCTACTAATAGTACTAGCTTTCCACTCGCTGCCTCCTCGCAGGGTATCTCGATGAAGGCATCATCTATCGTGCTCATAGCGAAGCAACCTCCTTTTGTTCCCAATATGGACGTGTATCCACTCCCTAACTCTTCGTGATACTGGAGAGCCTCTTGCTCCTCCTTCTCCTGGACTGTAGTTCCTACATTACTAGTCCCACGTGCTTCCGGCCTTATTATTACTTCCTTTCTTTTGGCTTTCCAGTCTACTGGCCTCGACTGGGGCGCTGGAAGTTTCCCTCGTTCTTTTGTTGGGATTGTCTTTCCCTGCACGATGCCCCATTCGTCCCCATGCGAAGCATCTCAACCCCTGTTTGGTGTTGCTTATCCTTGGTTCACTTCTGGGATTCCAATTTGGTCGCTGCTGACCACTCCCACTTTTGAAAGGATTTCTTTCTTTGTTAATTCCTTCCGGTGAATTAACTCGGGGACTACTAAGGTTACCCCTATTGTCCCTCAAGGGTGGATCCGGGCGCCTCGTAGCTGGCTGCCTTCTGTTCTGATTCCATTCCGTGCCTCCTTGGCACTGTCTACTTGCCTCATGACCATATGTTTGGCACTCCATACAGTAGGGCGTGTTTTTGCGTGTAATGCACTCATCCCTTGTATGATCTTGCTTACGGCAGATCGAACATGTGGGTGCCCTCTGTACACACTCCCTGTACATATTTCTAGGATTCATGGCTCTGTTGTCGGAGACCCCGGGATTATACGCTCCTCTGTATATATTGGGGACGGAATTGCTTCCATCTCTGTTCACGACAGCGGCGGTGAACATGTCCTGTCTATTTTCCAACATGTGTACCTCGCCTAACCCAGCCGTACTCCGTTCCACGAGAACTTGTGCTCTAATCGCTTCTTCTACTAATTCCTCCAGAGATCCTGTTCTGCTATTCAGAATATGAATCTTTAGAACGGAGTTGCGGAGCCCCACCGCGAAAGTTGTCAACATCGACTCGTCAACTTCGTGTAATAACGCTGTATCTCCAATGGCATTGTACTTATTCCTGATTATTTCCTGGAATACTGCAGACGCACGCAGCTTCACTTTCCAGCTGCTTCCCGATTCTTATTTCTTGGGTTATGTCCTCCAAAGTTCTCTGCTTCAGATAAGTTCTCCTTATAAGACTGTAAAGTTCGTCCACACTGGCGAATTGCTTTGGCAACACAAGGTTGTACGCGTCTCCAAATAACCTTTGCTTAACACAGTGGAAGAAATCCTGCAACTCATCAGGGCTTATGCTTCGCTTTGCAAGCTCACAACCTTGGATGAATCTGTTAACTTCTGACCGTAAATCTTCTGAAGCTGCACCAGTAAACACCGGTACTAGCCTGGCCACTGTCTTTGAAATCTCCTCTATACCCATTCTGCGTATTTTTGTTTTACTTATGACCGGTAAAACTTGAGCGCTATCTTCATGTGATTTTTCCAGATTCTGTTCTCCCGGATCTGAGAGGTAATTGACCAATGACGGACTCAAACTAATTAGTCTTCGATCGTTTGTTCGTACAGGCGAAATACTGTCCACAGTATTGGGGCTGTCCTGTACCGTTACTGCTTCTGGCTCTTTTGGCGGATATCCCTTATTTTTATTAGTTACCGGACGTTCTGGAGAAAAAGGCTCGACCCCGATTTCAGATGCGCCAAACAAAAATTCCGCTTGCCTTTCTTCATTAAGTACTAATTTTGGCTTTACTATGCGGCTTATCCCTTCTGGTGTTAAATACTCCGGCCAACGTACTTCCGGAGGCAATGTCAATACTGTCTGTGTAAATCCAGCCGATGCTGATTTTGATCTCTCCTTTCTATGTGGGTTGCTATTGGTCGCCCGTCCTCTTTTCAATCCTGCACACTCCTTCTCCAACAGCGTTGCTGCTTCCTCTGTTTCCGTCAATCTCTGAGAAAGTTCCTTTACCTTCTTCTCCAGATACTCTTTTTGTGCCCTCCAATCTTCTGCTTTCTTATGAAAACTGAACAACTTTTCTTCTGTTCTTTTTTGGATTGCCGTCAAGGCTTGATCCGCTCCCTCTAATGGTGACACAGCGCCTCCGGCGTTCGCCTGCCTCCACAATTCCTGAGCTTCTTCCCTGCTCGTACTCGCTTCGAACTGGTCAACTATTTTCCCAGTAAACAGTTTCACCTCTGACTGTATTGATTTCAATCTGTTCCTTATTTCTTCGTCTGGCGAAACCAAACTCACAATCTCTTGCCCTAGTCCCTCTAATTCAGAACTAAATGTATCTGCCCATTCGTTGACCAGACTATTTATGTAGTCTGCGTAATTTTCCGCAAAATATTTTCCCTTGCCGTACTCAACTGCGTGAGGCAACAACAGTCCGTGATTATTGTTGAACTCTCTCCCTAGATTTTGCAACTGTGATATTCGCTTGTCTTTATTAAAATTACGGACCAATTTTTCAATCGTATCGCCAATTTGTTCCTGCATCAGCAGTAATCCTTGCGCTTCCTTCGTCATATCCCAAATGCCAGAACAGATGGCGTATCCCAATTACAAATAAAAATCCAATCATTGTTAAAACTTGTTACAATATTTTATTCGATCTTACTTAATGATTCAAAACAGAGTTATTAAAAAAAAAAACATTCCACCGTATATTCTATCTTTATATACATATTCTGCTGTACTTGTTTTCCATCACAAAGTTCCGCTGTCTACCGGCGTCCATTAAGTCCTTCCATCAATGCAATTTCCTCTCACCATCTTTTAATTCTCCCAAGAATCCATAGAAAAGGCCATATCTTTGTAAAAACCGAAATTTGATTTACCGGCAAAAGTGTCTTGATTCATTCCCGGAAATTTGAATCCATATTTAAAAATAAACCCGTAATGTATGCGCCACATAATAATAGCATTTAAATGTTTTCTTCAACATTGCTACGCAAATCGTAGTTTCCGAACTACAAAAAACTTTGATGCAACAACACGTGTTGTCTGCACCTCTTCACCTAATACCCTAAACTCAAAATGCCAAATATTTAAATCAATCTTTATTTTGATTTCAAAACACAAAACACACTTTGTCCCTACCGACAAACAAACACAAATCCCCTAAAAAAAAAATCCTCACAGCTAAGATGAACATACATAGACCGTCCGATCATACTGACGGTTTATGGTTGCCATTCAAAGCAGCGTGCAACAGCGCAAACGCGCCTATAGGTTGCGACTTCTTTGACCAGCGCTACGGCGCCTTCAGGGTCGCAGAAGTATCTACTTATTTTACGCTCCTATACACTCTACTCACCATTATTTTTCCCGATGACATCCTTTTTTCCACAGTGTCCTTAGATGAGGTCCTTCGAATTCGTTGCAGGATGCCTCTCTGCTTCAGGGTTCCTTGCCCTGGGATTACTCCAATAAGTCCTTAAGACCGGCTGCGCCAAAATGTTGGGGTCCGTATCTGCTTGTCCTCGGGAACGTCCTCTGGAATGTCCTGTCGCGGCTTGTCCTACGCCGGAACCTGTAAACCTACATCACTTTCTTAAATGAGCACTGCACAATTTTGGGTTTAAAACAACAAGAAGTTCATTCTTAAAATTCTAGTTCTTATATACTATTTACAAATGAACATTACCGTCTACGTCTTGACTTTTCTGGTGTTCCAGTTACGCAATTGTTATTTGGTGTCAGTTGCTCAAGCCAACTGACCTACTGAAAGTAAAAGTATCGTCGGTGCATTCTAAATGCCCCTCGTCAGCTTGACTGCGGAACTGTGACACCCTAAAAGTTTACATCATAATTAGTGCATAAATACTACTCATTTACAATATTTGCACCCTAAAAATATGTGCATTCTTAATGAGTTTAATAGGAGCCGGTGCTGTGAGTCAACTGCGCGTAAGTAGCTTGATTCTAACTCACAACAAGCAAGATGGAAACCAGTGAGAGCGGTTATACCTGGGTGAAACTGGAGAACATTTACCTCTTCAGCTGCTATGCTCCCCAAAGTTGGACACTGAGACAGTTCGGGGAAATGATGACATCGCTGATGGAATAATTATTGCATTTTTCTTTGAAAACCAAAACAACACCTCTTATTGGAAAACCCTTTATTAATTGACATTAACCATTTTTACATTATCCGCTTCGTAACATAGATGCTGCGCCTCAACAAATAAAAAAATACAACAAATCTATATAATCTATATATTACTTTAAAAAAAAGTAGCTTTTTCTAAATTTACCTTCATGTTTGCTTTCTTTAACAACATCAAGATTTCTTCGATTTATTTTTATGATAGATTTCATCTCATCATAATAAATATATATTTATATATATATATATATATATATATATATATATATATATATATATATATATATATACATATATATATATATATATATATATATATATATATATATATATATATATATATATATATATATATATATATATATATATATAGGGTGGGGCGATTAGTATGGAAGGAAAAAAATCTTAATGGGCGTATTGGATCAAAAATCTCAATGGTTTGGCTGTTATAGGCCAAAATATCCAAAAAACGTGACAAAAAGTGGTGAATTTTCTACATTTTCGACTTGTCGACCATGAAAATGAAGTTTTTTCTAAGTAATATGTTCAGAGAAATTGTAGCCCGAGACAATAGCTACAACTTTACTTTTGAAAATAAGTTCAATTTTTTAAATACTTTACGAAATATGAGCCCAAGAAAATTTGCAAATTTTCCAAAAAAATAAAGTCTGAGAAAAAACTGCAAGTCAAAATCTGGAAGCTCGGTTTTTAGCGTAGACGTATGGTCTAATATATATACATAAAAAAATATATATTTTGCATTTCCTCTACTGACTTTGATTCTTTAGAACCGCCATCCGGCGATGGAGTTATAAAAGTATTCATTTTGCTTTTTAAATATGCACTGTATTATTAGTTAATATATTATAATATATATATATATATATATATATATATATATTAATATGTAGCTAATGCAGCAGACTGTCATCCACATGTCTTTATTGACACTCTCACTCTTTGAGTCCGTTATTACCTACTATATATACGAGTATATCTTTCACCGAACGAAGTTATAGATGAAAATAACGAAAATATTATTAATAATATAAGAATTGTTTTTTGTTTAGAGAAATGATTCTAGGCATTATATATATATATATATATATATATATATATATATATATATATATATATATATATATATATATATATATATATATATATATGCCGCAGCCAATGTATTCCCCAGACCTGGCCCCCTGTGACCTTTTCTTATTCCTGAAACTGAAAAGGCCCATGAAAGGACCACGCTACGCCACGATTGAGGAGATAGAAGACAAGCTAAAACACGTCCACGCACAATAGCTGTCGAAAACTGACTGAATATTCAAAATGGCCCAGATTGTCAACATATGTGAGGGACATGAGTACCAAGATAACGCCACAAAAAGATCGAAAATCGCACATCCGTAGCCCGCGAAAATTCGCGATACGTTTTGAACAGACCTCGTACATAAAAATATACATATGTATACACATACACATACATATATATACATATACAATCAAAATCCAGGAGAGCGAGTCGAATCGAAGTAGATGCATACATTTTTCTGTGCGAAATTTTTTAAAAATCTACTAATTGTAGACGGTAAATACGTGCGGAAATCGTGGAAAGGGTAGCTAAAGAGCATACACCGGTCCTTGGTCTGAAAGTACCAGACCCCTGAACGGCTACGCTTAGGCAGGTGGAATACTGCGGAAACGGCGAGTTTTGTGTCTAGGCAAATATAAGTTTGTTTATGTAAACTTATTAAATTTGCCTTCGCGTCGTTAGGCAGTTTTTGGAATTTCCCGCCTCTCAATCGGCTTATCCGGAACTTGAGAGATCGCTGGAAATTGTGCACTTGGTGTGTGAGTGTGTGGTGCACTGAACGCAGAAGAGCAAAGAGAGAGAGAGAGAGAGACTCCAATAAATAATAAAATAAAAAGTGTTGCCAACGCCCCAAACGCAGGATAAGTATTGCTTCTAGGGTGTTGTAGTTTTTACTTTTTTCCCTTTTCCCCCTTTCCCCCCTTTCCCCCCTTCCACCCCTTTTCGCCCCTTTTCACAATTTACAGAGTGGAAACGACGTTGTGAAAGAAACTGCAAAATTCTGTATTTTTCGCTTAAAAACGGGCGGATTATGAGTGTCCAGCGTTCGCCTGATGCGGGGCGGAAAGATCAGGAGGTAGGTACGAAAGTACTTAATAAGCAGCCAGTTCTCAAAGACCCATTCGGAAAGAACTCCAGAATGGATCGCTCACCGGAGAGATTGGTGCCTGACGCGGGGCAAGAGCGTTCAAGCTCGTTACCTCCATGCATGAAGCATGTGCAAACGATGAGTTAGGCGAGCACGGGCGTTCCGTTCACCTTACTGGGCCAGAATCTGGAATAGCTGGCTTCGATGATGTGTGGCAACCCGCCCCGCAGATCCATTCACCAGCCTATGAGGACCCTGGTCGAGACGTTACAAGATCTGTACCAGAAAGCAGAGAGGCAGTGGCAGTGCAGACGTAACGCTGTACAGGAGACCAGCGGAGGTATGCAGCCTTCGCTGTGGACAAAGTGTGCGCAATCCGCGAAGCGCCTGCGGGAGGAGAACATTAGTCCCAAGGCAACGGAGGGGCAAGGCATCGCTGTAATTGCTCCCGCGGCCAAAAAGAGCCGTGGACAAATGCAGCAGCAGGGACTGAAGCTGAAAACGAAGGTGACGGAATCAGGGTCAAAATCACCAACACCAAAACAGGTGCCGACGGGAAAACCAGAAGCTACGGCAGTGCCTCGACCCAGCACTAGTGCAGAGTGGACAAATGTGCAGAAGAAATCGCAGAAGAAATTAAAGTCTACGGTTAGGACCATTAGACCAACAACAGATGCAATAATTATAAGTGCAAAAAATGAAGCGATGTCACACGCAAATATCTTACGGAGCGTAAAGGAATGTGAGTAGCTGAAATCGCTGAATGACGCTGTATAGACTATCCGCCGAAAGCAAAAAGGGGAACTGCTCATAGAGCTGAAGAGAGCCAAGGAAGTGAACGCGGCCACATACCAGACGGCCATTGAAAGCGTGGTAAAAGACGCAGACACATTGAACGTACGCACGCATATGGTGATGCTACAGTGTAAGGGACTCGTCGCGGATAACTTTTCGAAAGAAGAGATCTACGACGCACTGCGCCACCAGGCGAACATACGGCGCCCAGATGTGGAAGCTAATAAAAGCTTTCAAAGAGGCTATGGTGGTGCACAGATGGATTTTTTAAGACTGCCGGCGCAGGATGCCAGAAGGCAGTGGGAATAACACCTCTGCGTGTAGGATGGGCAAGCCGCCGACTAACAGAAGTCGTAGCGCCACAACACTACTATAAGCGCTGGGGCTACGGCACAAGGCGGCTGGATGCAAAGAGTCGGATCGATCTGGACTCTGCCGAAAGTGTGGCGAGACTGGCCACATGGCTGCGAATTGCCAAAATGAAGCAAAGTGCGCTTTGTGCAACGGGGCGCATCCAGCGGGCAGCATGAAATGTCCACTACACCAGGAGGTATTGGAAAAGAAGAAGGTATGAGAGTACTTCATATAAACCTAAATCATTGTGAAGCTGCACAGGACCTTCTGATGCAATATAAGAATGAAGTGAAGGCAAATGAGGCGCGACTTTCGAAGCCTTATGCGAGGTAGGATTCCCCAAACTGGTCGGCGGATGAAACAGGCAGAGCAGCCTGTTTGGGAGACCACCCCTCAGATCAAGATGGAAACCAGTGAGAGCGGTTATACCTGGGTGAAACTGGAGAACATTTACCTCTTGAGCTGCTACGCTCCCCAAAGTTGGATACTGAGACAGTTCGGGGATGACATCGTGAATGGAAGAAGTGAAAGGCAAACACACCATAATTATTGCAGGCGACTTCAGCGCGTGGTCTCGGACTTGGGACAGTAGCCACACAAATGCTAGATGCCGCTTAGTTGCTGAATGCTTCGCGCTTCTTGAATTAGTACTTTTGAATGCGCCAGGCTACTACTCATTCGACAATGGAAGAGGTAGGTCCATCATAGATCTAGCCTTTGCGGACGACACAACTGCCAGTCGAATCAGCTGGAAGGTCAGTGAAATATACACGGACGGCGATCACAATGCCATTATAATAGACATGGAGCGAAGAACAACGCAGTACACGCGTGAGCCACAAAAAATTGGCGGGCGAAAGGAAGTCTGGAAGTCAGCGTCTATTGAATTCGAAACTGCAAGCACCATGGCTGCGGAAATCGCTAAGTACATTAAGGAAGCATGTGATGCAGCGATGCCGCGAAGGTCCAACAATACATCAAGGACTCCCGTTTACTGGTGGACCGTTGAAATTGCTGCGATTCGGAAAAGCTGCCATCAAGCACGACGTAAGGCGCAAAGATCTAGATCGACACCGAATTTCGAGGAATTTCAGGCAGTGTACAAGGTACGCAGAAGAAGTCTGAAAGCAGCTATAACAGAGAGCAAAGCAAGTGCTTCAGAGAGTTGCAGGAGGGTGCGGACCAAGACCCGTGGGGTCTAGCGCACAAAAGGGTCATCCGCAAAATGAAGGGACCCAGAGCGCCTCAGCCTACATGCCCAGAGCTGATGCAGCGCATAGTGGTAACGCTCTTCCCCCCACAGAGCGAAACGAGAGCCATCGTGACGCCAGACGTACAGAGGGGACCTATAGTTACTGTCGATGAGGTATTGTCGAGTATATCACGGGTCGACGACAACAAGTCTTCTGGTTTGGATGGAGTCCCAAATGTGGCCTTCAAGGCAGCGGTAAGAGCGAGACCAGAACTGCTTGCAAAGCTGTATGACGCCTGTCTGAGCGAAGTCATTTTTCCAGACGAGTGGAAACGGCAGAGGCTGGTGCTGTTGCTCAGTCCCGGAAAGCCACCGGACCTGCATTCTGCTATTGTCCACTTTGTATGCTGGATACAGTGGAAAAGATCCTAGATCGTATCGTTTGTGAAAGACTGCAAGAGACAATCGGGCGTCCAGGAGGGCTCTCTGACCGACAATTTGGTTTCCGGAAAGGGAGGTCTACAGTCGACGCGATCAGAACGGTAGTAGGCATTGCTCGAGATGCGACAGGTGGCACTAGGTGGCATGGTGGCGCCAAAATGTACTGCGCGGTGGTCACTCTAGATATCAAGAATGCCTTCAATTCTGCGAATTGGGAACATATAATGCAGGCTCTGAAGATATTTGGAGTACAAACATACTTGCGGCGCTAAATAGGTAACTACCCCGGCAACAGTGTGCTACTGTACGAGACAGAGGCGGGCGTAAAATAATATCAAATAACTGGCGGGGTTCCTCAAGGATCGGTATTAGGGCCCATGCTGTGGAACGCTATGTACAACGGCATCCTGGAGCTCAATATGCCGGAAATCGTTAATATTATTGGTTATGCTGTTGATATGGCATTGGTAGTGGTGGCCAAACATATTGAGCATTTGCAGTTGGTGTGTAACGATGCGATCTCAAGGGTGCGTAGGTGGCTCCAATCAGCACACCTGGAACTTGCTGCTAAAAAACTGAGATTGTCCTGATAAGCACGCGGAAAAAGCGAGACGAGATGGTGGTGGACATTGGTAATCACCGTATTATGTCGCAACCAAGCATTAAATATCTTGGAGTTAACATTGACGCAAGCCTGTCATTTAAGGAGCACCTGGTAGTGGTCAACAAAAAAGGCTCTAAAATTCAAGGCGCCCTTGCGCGGATTCTTCCAACATTGGAGGCCCACGTGAGGGAAGAAGACAACATCTGGGGACGGTAACGGATTCCGTGATGCTCCATACAGCACCCATCTGGGCAGGAGCAAAAATTACGCATCTCAGAGAGGCTTGCGCAACGCAACGTGTAAGTGCGCTTAGAGTCACCTGCGCCTACCGAACGGTCTCCGTCGACGCAATATCCGTCCTTGCTGCAAAAATGCCCCTGGACGAGCTTTGGAGCTGCAGCGACTATACGACCGACAGGGCGTAAGGCCTACAGCCGAACGAAGGCTAGAGGAGCGACGGCGATGCACCGAAGAGTGGCAAGAAGGATGGCAGCAGTCCGAGAAGGGACGATGGACATTCCAGCTCATTCCCAGGGTGTCCCAATTGGTGAACAGGAAGCATGGTAGTTTAAACTACTACATGACGCAGTAAGTAAGAGGTCATGGATGCTTCAATGCATATTTCTACCGCTTCAAAATAACATAAGACCCCTACTCTCCAAAATGCATGGGCGAGCTCGAGAGCGATAGACACGTGATACTTTCCTGCTAACGCTTCAGGACCTGGAGAGAGGAGCTGGGATCTGCCTTGGGCAGACCACCGACTACAGCAAATATAGTTGCTACAATGCTGGACTTGTTGAACGCGGTATCGACCTTCGCTGAACCAGTAATGGAGGCGCTACGCAAGAAGGAGCGTGAACATCTGCGTAGCAGAAATTTCGCCACGGAGCGACAACCAGCAGCGGACTTGATTTAGAGTGACAAGTACAGACGATTGAGCAATAATGCTCATGACGGCCTCCCGAAGTAGTCACATTATACGGTCCCGGGAGGGTTTCCCGCCACGTCATTGAGGAGGCTTTAGTAGATTGATGTCCCACACTGACTAATTGGCTTAAAGCTTTCCCCCTCGATAAAAAAAAACCAGTGTATGAAGATGGCAATATCGTCAGTTGGCCAATGTTATTTGGACTTACATGCTGGTTCCAATTATTGTTGCTGGCATTACGTAGATGTATGTACTTTTTAGCGCGGAACCGAATGTAATTCAAACATTCAGTCTCGATTTTCGCATACATGTCGACAACATACTGGTGAAAAAGTCTTTGACATTTCACAATACGAGGGCGGATTGATTTTGAAGCTACCTAGCGCTAGATGGCAGCACAAACACAAAAACTTTTTTTTTTAGAAATAGCGATCTGTCAAACGTCAGCTGTTAAAGTTTCACCCAAATTCATCGATTAGTTTATTTGTTGTAGTCGTTTGAAGTAAACAACTTTTGTCTTTCTTTAAAAATGGAAAAAGCGAATTTCGTGCAGTGATAATCACTATTATTTGAAAGGGAAAACGGCGAAAGAGAAAAACGAAAAGCTCGATAAACATTACGGTGAGTCTGCTCCGTCAGATTACATGGTAAAATATTGGATTGCTGAATTTAAACGCGGCCGAACAAGCACTGCAACAATACTATCAACAGGAAGGCCAAAAGAGGTGGTTACTGAAGAAAATATCAAGAAAATCCTCGATATCGTTATGAATGATCGCTGAGTCAAGTTGCGTGAGATTGTTGAAATGGTAAACATATCATAGGAACGTGTGTTCAACATATTGCATGAACATTTGCATATAAAAAAGCTATCGGCAAGATGGGTGCCGCGTTTGCTCAGTGTCGAACAAAAACGAGTTCGACAGACACTTCACAGCGGTGTTTGGACATGATAAAGCGTAATCCTGTAGATTTTTGGCGTCGATTCATAACTGTTGATGAAACGTGGGTCCACCATTACACACCTGAAACCAAAAATCAATCGAAACAATGAGTGGAAGCTGGTGGAAGTGCTCCGAAGAAGGCGAAGGTAATGAAATCGGCTGGCAAGGTTATGGCCACTGCATTTTGGGATGCACACGGAATATTGCTCATCGATTATCTTGAAAAAGGATCCACAATCACAGGAAAGTATTATCGCGCATTATTGGATCAATTGATTGATGCAATCAAGGAAAAACGACTACATTTAAAGAAGAAAAAATGTTCTTTCTTCAAGACAACGCAACGGTTCACACAGCATTAGATACTATGCTAAAATTACGTGAAATACACTTCGAATTGGTTAATCATCCACCTTATAGTCCAGATTTAGCTCCTAGTGACTTTTTCTTGTTTCCAAACTTGAAAAAATGGCTCGCAGGAAAAAGATTCATCTCAAATGAAGAAGTGATTACCGAAACTAACGCGTATTTTGAGGGGTTCCCGAAATCGTTTTATTCAGATGGTATAAAAAAGTTGGAATATCGTCTTACTAAGTGTGTCGAAGTAAAAGGAGACTATGTTGAGAAAAAAATGGTTTTTGAAAAAAAAAATTTTTTTTCCTACTTGGGCAGCTTCAATATCAATGCGCCCTCGTATGATTGTCTTGATTTTGACGAATTATAAATTTGTATTCATAATGATTCTTTACGGTGACCGTTTTATTTGATTTTAAACTTTTGTAAAAATTTGTTACCCATTTGTGAGAATAAATTTCACTAACCAATTGGCGGATTGAGCAACTTAATGTTAATTTGATAGCCGTCTTCCCCTTTTAAAATAAAATAAAGTCAAATGTCGCAAAGCATCATAAGAGCGATGAAGTTCAGAAACACGTTGAAGTTGATCTTTTCTACGATGAAGGACGATATCGCTTACATTAAATTCTTTTCCAACGCTTACCACTGCTACATCCGATATTATTGGTACATTGTATCTTCTGGCATGCTGTCCAGCGGGCGTTTTGTCAGCTCTTATGACAATTCTATGATTATCCGACGGCATTCTGTCCAATGCCATTTTAAACAAAGTCACAAATTAATTGTGCTGATGAAAATAATCTTGTAAGACAATAATTATTTCTCTTCATACGTTCGGAGAAATAGAACACCGTTGATCAGTTTCATCATTGGAATAAATTTGCAAAAACTGATGAGAACTATCTGCAAATGGCAATAACGGTCCGACTCTGTGGTACATCTGACCTTAGAACTTGATATCAAAAGATTTCAAGTTAAAATTTTTGTAAACAATCAATCGTTTATTTCTTCGATACCTTAAATGTTGGCATGAAATTATCTCTGATAATATTTGTTGCACCAAACGAAGTCATTTGAAAACATGAATTAAATGCATAAAATTCTTCACGATATGATTTGATTCTGGTGACGTTCCAGAAACCAAGGAATGCAATGGGTCTGGATGACAATTCAATTCCGGCAATTTGAGTTTCCCATTTGCATAGGATATTCTTGGTTTTGCAATGCTGAATTTGAGTGCCTTGCAAAGCTCAGAAACTTTGTTCATTGAACCAACGGCCACTGATTTGTGTGAACGATTAAAATTTATACGTGCTCGATTATCAGTGTTCCTTGCTCACTATCGAGAACATGACGGCGCACGGTGTTCTCGATCATCTTGTGTTCACTGTGTTCGTTGTATTTCACTTTCTTCTACTCTGGCAGCAGCTTGCCTCCTGGCATTAGTATATTGTCGACTAAGACGAAATTCTTCAGGCATGGTTCTCAAAAAATCTGGTAAAATCAAAAATATATTTTCATTATTCAAATACATATACAACACCACAAAAAATGCATCCACTTCGAATTAACCTTAGACAATTTCAAACCTACAAAACACACAATGACAAAAAAAAACTCATACATAACAATTTTGCCAATAACTTTCGCACATTTATACGAATATGTCTATAAATTCTTTTGTACTCTAGAGCCATTGCTCTCGAGCTTGCAGTTTCCGAGAGAAAACTGCCAGAAACGACTCTCGTTTTGCACAAACTGTAGTAATATAACATAAGTTATTTTCAACTTAAATGTAAAGTTTGTTTTTGTGAATTTAATATGAATGAATGAATAAATGAATGAAATAAAGAGAGAAAATGTACCTCGACCAATTTGATCTACTGTACACCTCCTTCATGTACACCTCCTAAATGTCTTCCATTAGTGCTTTCTAAGGAAACATTCCTGGCAAGATTATACGCTTTTTCATTTCCAGGGACCCCAGCGTGTTCTGGGACCCGTATTATGAAAAGTTTATTGAGGCCCCCTAACTTATTTAAAGGCTCTACGCATTCCCATACGAGTTTAGAATGGATGTCGGAAGGAATTTACTATTAAAAATGTATCCCAAAATTATTTAATTTTAATCTGAGATTTTAAATAACAAAATTTTCTTCTAGTTGTTTCTGCAACATTTTGCAACTAATTTTATAATTTTTCTTGGTTTTCTAATACTTTTGTTTAATGTTTCTTTCATTCCATTACATATATGAATTATCAAGTAGTTTCTGATGCGTATTAGTATTTTAATAATAATAACATTTACATTATATATGGTCTTTAAATTAAGTTAAAAGTCACGTATGTATACGTATATAAAAATTCTAAAATTGAAATATTTTAAGTTGCTTTAATAAAAAAAATTATTCGTAAGAAGTTTTGCTTACTATGTTTGTAAACAAAAATTATGTAATGTTAAAATTATATACATATTCCTTTGCTATTATTTTTATAAACATTTACAACTAAAGTCAAAGATTTTTATATTAAATACAAAAACTGTTTAAGCAAATGAAAAACAAAATTAGTTTAAATGTTTACAGCGTTTTAGCACGACCCAGAAGATCACTGCTAAATTTCGATATTTCCTATTGTGTCGTTTATAGACTGACAAAAACCTAATGATGAGATATTCTTATGTCATCTCTGTCCAGATCTAAAATATCATCGATGTCCACCTCGCTCAGTGGAGCAAAGAGTTTCTGCAGTTCATCATACAGCACATCTCCAAAGCCAGTCGCTTTCGCATTAAACTCATCTGATGGGAACCATATTTTGCAGTTAGGAACTTCTCTCATTAAAATTGACGCGTAAATTTGTTCGGTTCGGTGAAGATCACAATTATTCATTTTTTCGAGACCGCACTGCATTTTGGATTGGCTTGAAAAGAACTTTGGTCAATTTTACGTTGTCTTCTTTTTTGAGGTGGACGAGATTCTAGCTTCGAGTCTTCCTTCTGGATGTGGACGCGGCAGAAATTTTGATGTCCCCATTCACCATAGCCAAGGTTTGCGTAATCGTGGTCATCAATTTAATACATAAAAAAAATTCGGCAGGACCGGTCATCAGAACTGTCTGTTAGGAAAGATCTGTTGATCTGGAACGGTTTGGCAGGATCTGCTGATCAGGAACGGTTTTGCAGTATCTGCTAATCAGCGACGGTTTGGCAGAATCTATTGATCAAGTACAGTTTTTGCAGGATCTGTTGATAAGGAAAGGTTTGGCAGGATCGCCATGTGAATGTACGGTTCGTTGCTGTAAATAAAATCTACATATTTGCCCTGAAGCATGCATACATGACTGTATACTGCACTAATTGTGGATTTAGCCGTGCTTGCTTTTCTATGCGCTTGATGTGGCATGCGTCATCATATTTATATTTATATATATATGTATATATATGTATATGTTTATGTATATGCTCGTATATATATATATATATATATATATATATATATATATATATATATATATATATATATATACATATATATATATATACGAGGTGTGATCAAAAATAAAGTATTTAATAGTTCATCAACAACTATCTTGTCCCCTTTAAAGTAATTCCCCTCAGATATAATACACTTATGCCAGCATTTTTTTCAATCCTCGAAACACTTCTGAAACCCTTATTTTAGTATCGCCAACAGCTCCTGTTTCGATATTTCTTTTATCTCGTATGTATATATATTGTGAGGAGCAAATTTTAGGCGTAAATTTTCCCCTACATATTTAGATTTGCCATAACTCCCCAAACGTGTATATTTAACATAGGGGCTTAAACAACCAACCCTAAAATATACACGTAAATAGCTCTAACACTTTGGCACCTCCCACCTGCATTGCTAAAAAGCACATACACAACCGCCATCATATTTAGTGCAGCAGACATCATACAAGTGAATTTAAGGCACCTCCCACCATAGTAATGCAACCAACAACAAGTGTTATTCTCTGCATTGGGAGTACAGAAGTCACGGCCACAATTAAGAGAGACAGTGGAACCCTGTGATAAGCGACGAAAAACATGCAACGAAGTCAACAACGCAAGATAACACAGGAGAATATTACACAAACAATTGTGCAACCGGCTAACCACAGTTAAAAAATATGAATGTACAACCACAGCGCCTAACGCACTGATATGAAATTACAACAACAGGGCCTAACTCAATGATATGAATGCACAAGAGATCGCGATAGAAGTTGCCGACTGCATCACTTCGGAAAATAAGCCACTGACAACGCCCAAAAACGAAGGCCAACCACAAAGTGGAACACGACAGAGTGATCGCTAAGCACACCAACAGGGCGGACAAAGCATAAACAGGAGAGGCAGAAATAAATATCCAAAATATTTAATATTTTTAAATATTTTAAGCCATCGATATAAAATATCAACAAAGTGCTGAAGCTGGCCGAAGGACAAATAGCATCAACAACAAACAACACAAGGAACAACTGCAAGGTAAATCATCACAACAACAACACAACATTGAAGGTGGCCCAAGGGCAAAAACTTACAAGACCAATAGCGAGAAAACAACAACAATGTGCTGAAGGTGGCCCAAGGTCAAATTCAAACAAAGAAGAACAATGCGGGAAACAGTAGCAACATGCAACAGCAGCAGATAGCAGACAGGTGCCACAACAAACTACAGTTCCCGCACAACAACAACTATTGGATAATCTACACTGAAGCTGGAGTATAAAAGCCGGCGCAACTGGCAACTCAGCCTCTTTCTTTCTTCCGGCATCAGGCAGGTAAGATGCTCATTCTTTCTTTCGGCATCAGGCAGACAAGACGCTCTTTCTTTCTTTCGGCATCAGGCAGACAAGACGCATCGTACTAAACAGATTTATACCAACTGACAAACGCTACAGAAGCTAGGAGAATCTAGAGGAGATTATGGTTTATCATCGTTTCTCTGCTAGAAACCCAAACTGACAAACACCACAGAAACTAGGGGAATCTAGAGGAGATTATGGTTTATAATCGATTCTATGCTAGAAACCCAAACTGACAAACACTCAATTCAATTAATTTGACAGATATTTAGGGGGCCATTAGAATTCAACTTATTTAAGTAAAATAATTGTTACACGTAGTTAAGCTTTTTTTTAAATTAATAAGTAAATAAAATAATTAAATCCATGTAAATAAGTTTTGAATACTTTATCGATTTTCTGTAAAAGACTCCTGGCAATCCGGCAAGCTTACCCCGGCGAAAAAGAGTCGTTACAGTGGCGCCCGAGCAGGGACTCTCAGAATAAAGAGAGTAAAGAGAACAAAGCTAGATTATCCAACTCACGCCCCATCACCAGAGTCTGACACAGGATGGGAAGTACGAGTATGGTGTACGCCGTGCGGAAAGACCAACTGGTAGTCTGTTGTGTCGAGTTTGGCCTAGAGGCCACGGGCACTGTGGAAGAGCTACGAAAGAGGCTTGCGGAGTTCATCACCGACACGGAGATGACTCCAGACTAGGAGGTTTGGCTGGCAGAGCTACAGGCCCGACTCACGAGGAGTTTGTCGCCTGGACCCAGTTCACACTTGAGAGCTAGCCCCAGCGCAGAGAGACCTATAAGCCCCGGAGCATCGACAGCCGCGAAGAAATCAGCGGGTATATCTGACACCGCGTTCCACTCAGTAGTCCCCGAAGTGTCGCGAAGAGGAATTGCCATCTACTCGGCAGTCATCACCCACGTTAGGATATAGTCCTTGAAATATGATGGAGGGCATGACCCGATAGCTTTCATAGAGCGAGTGGAAGAATTGTCGGAAGTCTATGGACTAAACAAGCACATGCTGCCTCGAACTATGCCAGACCTCCTAACGGAGCGTGCTCTTTTCTGGTATAGAAACAACAACCGAGCATGTGTTGATTGGGTATTGTTTAACAACGACTTCTTGAAGTTTTTCCTACCCACCAGGTACTTCGAAAAGCTGGAGGATGAAATTCGCGAACGACGCCAAAATCCACGTGAACACTTCAAACAGTACGTGGTAGAACTTCAAAACCTGATGCGTGACGCGGGATACACGGAGGCCCAGAAAGTAGGACGAATCTTTCGCAACAGCCTAGAGGAATACCAGTGGTATGTCCGGCGAAAGGATTTCGATACGTTGGAAGAACTGGTGGAAATGGCGGAAGACCTCGAGGGCATACGTGGTGACAGCGAAACTTCACGAGCAGCACCACCCCGACCACCACCAACACGCCACGAGATACAACCAAGGGTCGAGCGCATGTCCCCACGCGAAACCAGGAACCGACAGGTAGCACCGGCCAACTATACCAACAATGTGGTACCTATAAATCCACGAACAGCATGCAGAAGATGCTGTCACTCTGACCACATAGCGCGACATTGCCGCAATGCCCAAGTACTCTTCTGTTGGGAGTGCGGAAAGAGTGGCACTAGAACAGTTGAATGCTGTAGGACGGTAGGGGGAAACGAGCGGGGCTGCCGCCAGCAACGAGGCATGGAGCAGCCCACCGACAACAAGCCTCAACCGCAGTAAGTGCACTACGCTACGATGGACAGCGTATCTGTGCCGCCGTCACCAGGCACAGGCGCCACAAGGAGTTTTATAAGCGAGAGACTCATCTCCCATTTAGGTGCTACCACCGGTAGAGTAAACTCAACATACACTAGAGCACGGATGGCGGATGGGCGAACGAGAGATATTACTCGAGTGTTTGTAATATGTGTCAAACTTGGAGGAAAGGTATGTCAGCTGGAGCTACTTAGAATGCCCGACTCCACCGACGACTTACCGCTCGGCCTGGACTTCATGATACAGCAAGGCCTGTCCCTGACATATGGAGGCCAGGAAATTCAGCTAGGCCCCCAGGCGGATGGTGTGCAATCACAAGTTACCGCATTGTGCACAACCATACGACAAGAAGCCGCTACGGACGAATCAAAGATAAAACTGCTTCTAGCCACAGAGTTGGTTAAATTCACAGACGGCCCAAACGTGACCAATCTCACAAGCCACAAGATAGTGATGAGCGATGACCGATCCATCAAACAACGATACTACCCGAGAAATCCAGTGCGGCAAGAAATCATTGACGCGGAAGTGGACGTCTTGATAGCTAAAGGCTGTATCGAACCCTCGCATAGCCCCCACAGTGCACCAATTGTGCTAGTAAGGAAACGGGATATGAAATGGCGTCTGTGCATCGACTATCGGCAACTCAAGGCCAGGTCCATCCCCGACGCATACCCACTGCCGCGAATCCACCACATCTTAAACCGACTGCGTGAGGCTAAATTCATCAGTAGTCTGGATCTGAAGAGCGGGTATTGGCAGATACCAATGGAGGAGCATAGCAAGCAGTATACCGCATTCACGGTACCCGGCAGAGGCCTCTTCCAGTGGCGTGTTATGCCTTTCGGACTACACTCCGCACCAGCAACGTTTCAAAGAGCACTGGACCAAGTTATTGGCCACGACATGGAGCCACACGCGTTAGCCCACCTTGATGACATTATTGTCACAGGGAGAGACCTAGAAGAACACATGAGAAACCTGCAAGAGGTGTTCCGATGGTTGAGGGAGGCAAATTGAAAACTAAATCTGGAGAAGTGTGCATTCTTTCGGAAGGAGGTAAAATATCTGGGACACGTGGTCAGCGACAAGGGAATACATACTGACCCAGATAAAATCGCTGCCATACGGGAGCTGCAACCACTAGAGAACAAACGACAGCTACGCCGCTGCTTGGGCATCGCATCTTGGTACCGCCGTTTTGTGCTCGACTTTGCGAAAGCAGTACACCCTCTAACGGCGCTGCTAAAGAAAGGAAAACATTTCCGATGGGGTACCGAACAAAAAGAGGCATTTAAAATACTGAAACAACGATTGACGGAACATCCGATCCTCGCCTGCCCAGACTTTACTCAAACATTCACGCTCCAGACCGACGCCAGTGACTACGGGCTGGGAGCAGTACTTACGCAGGAGATCGAGCGGGCGGAGTGAGTAATAGCGTACGCTAGCAGACACCTGAATGGAGCTGAGCTAAACTACTCCCCAACTGAGGAGTGTCTAGCCATAATATGGAGCATCCGGAGAATGCGGCCATATCTGGAGGGCTACCACTTTACCGTGATCACCGACCACCTATCGCTGAAGTGGCTAAATTCCATCGAGAGCCCTTCAGGACGCATAGCACGGTGGGCTCTAGAATTCCAGCAGCATTCATTTGAGGTACAATACCGCAAGGGAAAACTAAATGTACTAGCGGACGCATTATCCAGGCAACCAGTCGAAGCTGCATGCACTGTCACTATGCAGGACCAAGCAGAGCAAAATTGCAAGTGGTGACTCAAGCGAAAAGGTGAAGTACTTGCCAACTCGGCTAAATTCTCCGACTACACACTGGAAAACGGGCAGCTATATCGCCATATTCCAAATCGCACGGGTGATGACGACTGTACACCATGGAAGCTATGCGTACCTAGGCCTCTGAGGGTACGCATTTTGCAAGAGAACCACGACGCGCCAACCGCAGGACACCTTGGCATCCGGAAAACGATAGCCCGAGTTGCAAACAGGTATTACTGGCCAGAACGGTTCCGGGACACCAGCCGTTACGTTCGTCAGTTCACACTATGCCAGGCTATCGAGGCTATCGACCCGAAGAGAAAAGGATTTTATAGAAAGAAGCATTTTGGACACCAAGCTCGTGGCAGGATTTGAACCTGCGACCCTCGGGGTGTGACCCTAGCATGCAGTAGACCCTAGAGGGCGGCATATAGAGATGAAATCGATCATAAAAATAAATCGAAGAAATCTTGGTGTTGTTAAAGACAGCAAACATGAAGGTAAATTTAGAAAAAGCTACTTTTTTTAAAGTAATATATAGATTATATACATATATATAGTAGATTTGTTGTATTTTTTTATTTGTTGAGGCGCAGCAACTATGTTACGTAGCGGATAATGTAAAAATGGTTAATGTCAATTAATAAAGGGTTTTCCAATAAGAGGTGTTGTTTTGGTATTCAAAGAAAAATGCAATAATTATGGGGTGTTTGCCTTTCACTTCTTACATCAGCGATGTCATCATTTCCCCGAACTGTCTCAGTGTCCAACTTTGGGGAGCGTAGCAGCTGAAGAGGTAAATGTTCTCCAGTTTCACCTAGGTATAACCGCTCTCACTGGTTTCCATCTTGCTCTGCGGGGTGGTCTCCCCAATGGACCAGATTGCTGCTCTGCCTGTTTCATCCGCCGACCAGTTTGGGGAATCCTTCCTCGCATAAGGCTTCGAAAGTAGCGCCTCATATGCTTTCACTTCATTCTTATATTGCATCAGAAGGTCCTGTGCAGCATCACAATGATTTAGGTTGAGCTGAAGTACTCTCATACCTTCTTCTTTTCCAATGCCTCCTGGTGTAGTGGACATTTCATGCTGCCTGCTGGATGCGCCCCCTTGCACAAAGCGCACTTTGCTTCATTTTGGCAATTCGCAGCCATGTGGCCAGTCTCGCCACACTTTCTGTAGCCCCAGCGCTTATAGTAGTGTTGCGGAGTTACGACTTCTGTTACTCGGCGGCTCGCCCATCCTACACGCAGAGGTTTTATTCCCAGTTCCTTCTTGGCATCCTGCGCCGGCAGGCTTAAAAAATCCGTCTGTGCACCACCATAGTCTCTTAGAAAGCTTTTATTAGCTTCCATATCTGGGCGTCGTATGTTGGCCTGGCATAAAACCTTAAGAAATTTATAGACATACCTTAAGAAATCAGTTGCAAATCGGGGTCCAACTAATAAAAACGTGTAGTGCATAACCATACACACAAATATTATAGTGCATTTGCATGCACTCAATCATTCTATGTTATGCACACACACAGACACACACACACACATTCAAACGCACGGTACTTAACCACGCGCATACAATTATTTCATGCTCCCACGATACTTCCTTTGGTGATAACAAAAGCATCTGGTGGTCCAGACAGAGCTCGACACCCAACACTCTTGCCGTAAATTTGTCTCTTTAATTTATCGCGTCTGTGAACTAGCCGCTGCGACAAAGAGCGCTATGAACAGGCAGAACGACAAAAAGGCGATCTGGTGTCACTAAGGCAAGTAGAGCATAGACCATATACTACGGCGTGTCTGCCAGCCGTCTGCGGCATCGCACGAGCGTGAGCATATGGAATGCAATGCACCAATCGGGTACATGCTATGACAGTGAAATGAATACGCTATACAGGCGTGCGCTTTGCATTTAGGGTAGTTTAATTCTATAACAAACTGTAATATTTTCTACATTAGAATTTAAGAATAACACTTTTTTAAGTTTTCCTTTTAAATAAAAATCACAGAAAGATTCACCCTTGATCTGGAGTTCGAAACGAACAGACATATATCATTTTTTTATTCCTCGGCAGTTCGATAGAACTTGCCTTATCATAAATATCTTAATATGAACATTTGGGCAGTCTACAGACTTGCCACATCCATAGGCAGCGATCAGCATGCCTGAATAAACTGATCATAAATATATTATACGAAAGCATATATATATTATAGGAAAGCATAAATATGGCGATCCTGTCAACCAACCCGGATTTTCTGACGCCAAGCAAACAATAATTTACTGTTAATACAAATCTACAATCTGGAACAGGAATCTACTAAATCAACTAACGTAAATGAAGAAAGAAGAAATCAACGCTATTTTTGCTAAATGGGAGAAACTGCTGCACCCAGAAGAACAACAAACCACTCCTATAGCAAATGAAGAATACAACCCAGGATCACCAACACCTGGTTGTCCAAGGTACGTTCCTTTAAGGCTTGGGCCAAACCCAATAACAATAGAGGAATACCAACAGAGGCAAATGAAGTACAAAAATCAGAAGCTGCAAATAGAGGACAAACACAAAAAGAAGAAATGCACAAGAGGCCGCGCAGTGCGACACCGCCACACCATCGCTTTGCTATATAGGGATTTAAATATATCCACCACTAATGAAGAAAATCTAAAGATAAAAAAGAAACTAGCTGAAGCTAGAAAGAAATGTTATTACTTATATAAATATTATTCATTACCATAAATTAATTGTATAATTATTATGAGTATTTTGCGCTTCCATTAAAACAAAACAGAAAAAAAAAATTTTAAAAAAAATATGGGGAAAACACAAAGTAAACAAGAAAATATTTCAATATCAAACAACAATAATGTAATAGCAGAATATGTAATGACTAGAGGCGACTCAGTCATAATATTTATCCTAATAATTACAATTATAGCACTACTATATAAGATAAATACATATTATAAAAATTATGGATTAAAACAGCTACATAGAACAAATAATGTCTAAATCTACAGCTAATCTAAACAAAATACTAATAAATTTAAAAAAAAATCCGAATAGAAAATTTTCTGCAAACTATTTTCAAAATCTTAAAAACATTATAGGATTAATTTTAAATGCTTTTCAGAAAGAATTAGGATCATTAAAAGAAGAGTCTGCGCAACTCAATTGTAAAATAAAATTTAAACAATTACTACTTCAAACAGAAAAATATATCAAAATGTCAACTTTTGATATATTAAATTGCTTAAAAATAATACCTGAATTTTCAGGAAAACATGAAGATGCCAATAAATTTATTCATACGATAAAAATTATTAGAGAAACTGTACCTACAGACCAATCAAACATATTTCAAAATTTTGTATTAAACACTAAATTACCAAATCAACTAAAACATAAAGTTGAACTTTTACTCACTGAAAAACCACTCCCAAACATAATACTAAAATTAGAAAGCATTTCCAAACAAAAAAAAAAAACTCCCAATACCCTTTTAAATGAAATCTCACGCGTACGCCAAAACAATCTACCTATTACCTATTACTAAATACGCTGAAAAATTAGATTATTCACTGAATTAAAAAATTTACAAATACAGAATATTGGCGAGGAGAGTAGGACAATAATACTCAAATCTAACGATGTAATAGCATTTAATGCTTTCAAAAATGGCATTAACAATCAAGCAACAGCACAAACAATCACTGCAAGTAGGGTAAAAACTTTCCAAGAAGCGATACAAATCGCGGAAGAGGCCGACGGAAACCACGAAAGTAGAATCTTAACTTTCAATTCACGCAATGAATGGAATAACCGTGGATCACGAGGATACCAAACACAAAATGGACGGAGAAACTTTATTAATTATAGACTGCAAAACAACTACTACCATCAAAACCACGCTTTCCAAAATAACAATTATAATAATCAGATACCCCGCTTCCATCAAAACTTTCGAGAACAAACTCAACAACAAAATTCGAGTCAACAACGTTACAACAACAGAAAGTACAACAGGGGCCTATCACCACGGTATGGCAATAGGCCAAATAATAGACGAATCTACACCGTGCAAGGAGAAGAAATGGAATCGGAGCAACATAACATAAAGGGAAACTCCAAGCACCCCGACAACGAGCACAAAAACTAAAATGTTGCTCGGGGAAACCTAAGTTAAGAACCTACAAATTATCAATTAATAATAATATAAGCAATTACATTAAGCTAAAATATAAGAATTACTCTTTAACATTTTTGGTCGATACTGGTGCTGACATTTCGCTAGTAAAAATAACTAGTACACAAAATGAATTCATCTCAAAAGATGACACATGCGCTATAACTGGTATAAATGACAATAATACACACACTCTAGGTATTTACACTTTACATTTCCAAGTGCATAATAACCATCTAGCACATGAATTCCATGCAGTAGATGAAAATTTCCCAATTACTGCAGATGGAATATTAGGCAGAGATTTCTTGCAAAAGTATGAAACAAAAATTGACAATGAGACGTTTACACTTTCTCTATTTATTAATAATTCTGAGTATATATTGGATATGCAAACTAAAATAAACAAAATATATACCTTCCCGCAGTGAACTAGTCCACCCAATTAAAGTTCAATTGACAGAAGATAGCTTAGTATGCACCAAAAGTCTAAACGACAATCTGTTTATAGCAAACACAATAATACCAGCAAAAGGTATAAAGCACATACGCATCCTAAATACTTCAGATAAAACACATACACTGGAAAAATTCGATTTAGAAATCATACCACTACAAATGTTCTCAATTATACAAAACAATACTAAGTCAACACCAGAAAGATGGGAAAATTTAAAAACCCAACTCAAATTTACTTCACCCGATGAGGCAGCAAATAAAACAATTGCTGCCTTATGCAAAGATTACCAAGACATTTTCCACTAAGAATCCGACAAGCTTACATGCAACAATTTTTATAAGCAGACAAATCAGCAGTATACATAAAAAATACCAATGAGTGTTCGAACTCACGGGCGATGTGTTAACACCTTTTTGTTACACGGTACCTGTTCGATTTCTATGAACACATTAGTAAATGTTATTTTTGCATAGAATTTCCTATTACTTCTTTTTAACACAGAATATACCGGACAGGTTTTGCTATTTGCTCGTGCCGATGTCTGTGAAGGAAATATTTCTCATGAATTTGTTATTGCGCTCGCTGATTCTAATCAATTCCAGACTTGATTCATAAAATCTTGATTCGCAGAAAATCTTCGTTTTCGCAGTCGCAGAAAATCTTCGTTTTCGCAGCTGCAGAAAAAATGACTCTGTGTGTTGTTTGCGTGTATTGACTTTGTAGATTTAGTCCCTACACGCCGCTATAGATGTTAGCACATCAAAAATTACAGACTTCCACAAATTAGTGCTCAGCCGAAATTAGTGATCAGGTAAATATGCTTATCAAAAGCAACATAATTGAATCATCAAGACCTTTAACAGCTTTTTCAACAGCGAATGGACATTTTCAATTTAAAAGATTACCTTTTGGATTAAAAGTTTCATCAAATAGTTTCCAACGCATGCTCACAATAGCACTTTCAGGACTCAATAGCGATGCATTTTTATACGTGGACGACATAATAGTATTTGGTAGCTCTTTAAAGCATCACAACACCAATCTAAGTAAAGTATTTGAAAGAATTAGACAATACACTTTAAAATTAAATCCTCAAAAATGCAATTTTTTACAACCAGAAGTCATTTATCTAGGCCATTTTATTATTGCAAACCCAGAAAAATGCAAAGCCGTTGATAATATCCCGTGCCAACAAACGCAGATAAAGTGAGAAGATTTGTAGCCTTTTGCAATTACTACAGACGCTTTGTCAAACATTTTGCTGAAATCGCAAAAGCTTTAAACTCACTACTCAACAAAGGAAAGATTTTTGAATGGAGTTCAGAAACCCAAGAGGCTTTTGAACAAGTAAATGTCGCAATCACACAACCGCCCGTACTCCAATATCCAGACTTTAATAAGGAATTTGTGTTGACCACTGATGCATCAAACTATGCATTTGGAGCCGTACTGTCACAAGGAACAATTGGTAATGATTTACCTATTTCATATGCAAGTAGAGCCCTAAATAAAAATGAGGGAAAAAACCAGTTATAGAAAAAGAATTATTAGCCATACTTTGGGCAATAAATCATTTTAGACCTTACTTATATGGCAATATATTCACAGTAGTAAGCGACCACTAGTAGCATTATTTTCACATAAGGGCCCTTCTTCAAAATTAACTAGAATTAGACTAGACTTAGATGGGGGTGTAATGTAGATCGCCTCCACGCGGTGCACCCTGGGTTACGCTAAATGGTCTACACTCCCCCAGGTGCTGCTGTTTTCTTGCACGGGAGTTCAGTAGCACCAATTGGCACGACCCCCATCCTTCGTTCCCGGACTTATCTTTAGACAACTGTAACTATTCTGATTGCCCTGGGCTAGTAGCTGTAATTTTCTGGACCTAGCTGTCTTTTGTCACGGTAGCACCAAGGTGAAACTTGAAAGTGAACGGCTCCAGTCTAAGGTTGCAGCTGTCCCCGTCCCGTTAAAACCTTGGCAGGCCTCAAAGTACGTTCGACGTCTGTTACCGTTAGGTCGGTAGTGTGGGTTCGGTTGAGTGGAACTCCCGATTTGCACTGGTTTGGCTCTGAGCACTTGACCCCATAAGGGCTTGTGCCAACCCTCGCATGGCCTCCCTGCTTGCACAGATAACCATGGGACTATATTTAGTGACCACACGTTCGGACTGAGATAGCGGCTTTGACCCTTCTTTCATGGACACTACCAAAAAAAAAAAACACAAAGACAAACAAAATTTCCGCGCATATCCCCTCAGGGACGCGCAAAACCCTGGCTAGGCAAATGCCCACCAGCAACACCCCCGCCCTTGGTTCGAAGACAAGCAGCATAAGCACTGCCCCTTTAACAAGCACCACAGCTTCGGCTAATAATCCACCCAAGATCTCTTCGCTGTCCCCAGGCTCTTCAGACCGCTCCTCCTTCAGGTGCACCTACCAACGTGAACCCGAGTACAAGGGCGTACAGAACGTGTAGAGCGGCTCACCGCATTTTGACGAGGATCAACGCTTCAGAACCTTCTCCACTGTCAGAATACGACAAGGTCAAGCTTGAGTGGGCAAAAGTACACGCTGATGTGCGTGTCCACTCCTCCACTGCACAAGCAGCTGGTAACCCCAAGAGGCAGAGATCAGCCGATCGCCCGGGCAAATCCACCCAAAGCATCCCTAAGCGCGTAAGGCTGGCTACTCCCAAGCCTAAGCTCTCCAAACCGCTTAGTGAGATTGTGAAAGAGAGCCTCTAATGGGCTGTGGTCGACTCTGCCAATGCCGATGGGACCATTACTCCTGCCAATTGGAGACAGGTCGCAATGGCACTGTTACCAATTATCGTTCCTGGTCCTTCACCCAGCTGCCGTGCCGCAGGGTGGTATCAACGACATATTAAGATCATATCGTGCTCGGACCAACGCTCCGCGGATCTATATAAGGTAGCGATCTATAGGGTAGGTGAGATCTGGCCGGGTGCAAAGCTCAACGCTGTACCTTTGGACCAGGTTCCCCAACGACCTCGGTCCAAAACATGGCTTCCTGCCGAGCCCTCTGAGCCTGAGGAAATCTTAAGGATCCTGAAGCTCAGCAACACCGATCTTCCCACCGATGGCTGGAAGGTCGCGAAAGTTGGTGACCCCAAAGGCACTTTGCGTGAGGTCACCATCATTTTGAACGAGCAATCCCTTGTTCCCATCAACTCCCGCGAAGGGGTGATTAATTATGGCTTTGGAGCCATCACTCTCCGCATCTACAATTGCGATGCCCAGGACCCCTAACAGCCTCCCCAGCTGGTGCTGTCCCACAAGCCACAGCCAATGAGCCTACCTGCTCGGGTCCGGCTCTCACCCCTTTGCCGGGTAGTGACAATGAGAGTATGTGCTCCGTAACAACCAGAAGCAGCCGCTTCTCAACTTCCGAACTGGTCGGAGAATTTTTCGACCACATGGACACGGATGCGGCTGGTGGATACATCTCTCCAATGTTAAAAGAGGAAGAGTTGAATTCCACAATAATCACTCTTCCAGACAATGCCGAAGGTTTTACAGATTAACTTTCAGCATTCGAAAACTGCCTCGGCAGCCCTGCTTCTCCTCCTCTCGGATATAGGGGAGGAGCTCATTCTCGTCCAAGAACCTTGGGTCGTAAATGACCGGGTTTCTGGACTCAATGCATACGGATATCGTATGGTATATATCGAGGATCAAGGTAAACCAAGATCCTGCATTCTGGTAAAAAACAGAGTAACCGCTCTTTTACTCCCTAGATTCAGTGACAAAGACAATGTTTCCATGGTCATTGAAACGGATCCACGGACCTTCTGGATCTCCTCGAACTACATGGCTCATGACTATGGCGACTCCCCGCCACCAGACATACTAAAGCAAATGGTTGCTGTAGCCCACCAGAAACAGATTCCGGTAATTATCGGCGCCGATGCCAATGCCCATCATGAAGTATGGGGCAGCTCCGGCACAAATGATCGAGGTGAGTGTTTTTTCGACTTTATCATTTCAAATAACTTAGGAATTGCTAACCGGGGAAATGAGCCGACCTTCCTTACATCCGTCAGGAAGGAAGTGCTTGACATCACCCTCGTCAGCGATAACTACTCCAACATGATAAGCAATTGGTTCGTCTCACAGGAATGCTCCTTTTCGGACCACTGCTATATCACCTTTGACATTGACTTGAGGGAGACTACAGGCAATACATAATCTCTTAAACCAGTCAATAGAAAAAACACGAACTGGCCTCTTTTCCGGCCCAAACTGTGGTCATGCTTAGCAACGACTCCCCTTATTATCCACAACTGTCCCGACATTGATCGGGCGGTCGACGATCTGACCACAGTTTTTTAAAAAGCCACTCATATTTCTTGCATCACTCCCGAACCACGGGGCAAACCTAAACCTCCGTGGTGGAACTCGGAAATTGCAAGTATTCGCAAAACTTGTAGAATGCTTTTCAACAAAGCTAAAATTACAGCTGTTTGGGCCCCTTTCAAAAATAAACAAAAGGAGTTGAAATACGCCATTTAGCGAGGGAAACGAGCGTCATGGAGGGAATTTTGCGAAAGCATTGAATCGAGGTCCGAGGCCCTCTAACAAAGCCCTTGACTGTATCCAAAAACCAGATGGCACCTGGACTCACTCAAGCGCCGAAACCCTTGATATCCTGCTAGACAACCACTTCCCAGGGAGTTTAGCCTCAGCGGATCAAGCACTCTACCAGGTGGAGCAGGTTTCCCATGATAGCCTCCCCACATTCCAAGTGACAAAAAGTCACCTTGAGTGGTCCATTCAAACCTTTAAGCCATTCAAGTCCCCCGGACCGGACGGCATCATTCCTGCCGATATCCAAAATTGGGAAGAGATTATCCTTCCATGGCTGCTACAAATATATAATGCAAGCCTCAGATTGCAATATATTCCCTTACGCTGGCGCACGGCTCGGGTGGTGTTCATACCAAAAGTTGGGAAGGCCTCGCACATCAAACCTAAGGATTACAGACCCATAAGTCTAACATCCTTTCTTCTTAAGGTTCTTGACCTACATATCAGGACATCGATCAACCCTTCTCTTCTCTCTGTATCTCAACACGCTTACTCTAAAGGCAAATCGGTTGAAACAGCACTTAATTCTCTCATTTCTCAAGTTGACAAATCCTTGGCGTACAAGGAATTCACACTTGCCATATTTTTGGACATCGAGGGAGCATTCAACAATGTATGCCCCAACGCTGTCATTTCCGCACTCTATAATCTTAGCCTGAATTCAGGTCTTCTTAAATTTATAGAGCTTCTACTAAAATCTAGGATCATCACTTCCACGATCGGCAGTGCCCAATCCAGGAGGGTGGTTAACAGGGGCACGCCACAAGGGGGTGTTTTATCACCCCTTCTCTGGAACCTGGCAGTTAACACACTACTGGTGAGATTGGAATCTACTGGATGCAAAGTGATAGCCTATGCAGACGACATAGCAATCGCGGCATCCGGCAAGTTCCCCCAAACTCTTTCCGAAAAACTTAACTATTCACTCTCTATTGTGTCGAACTGGTGTCGCGAATTCGAACTTGGGGTTAACCCATCCAAAATAGAGACTAAGCTTTTAACTAGGAAGTACAAAATTCCAAAGTTTACAATGCCTAGTCTAAACGGCACTCCGCTCTCTTTGAGCACACACGTTAAGTACTTAGGCCTGATTCTCGACCCAAAGCTTAATTGGAAAGCCAATCTAACTGAGAGGGCACGTAAGGCAACATGCGCTATATACTGCTGTAAAAGAGCAGTTGGTGTACGATGGGGACTTCGTCCTCGAGTCGTGCTCTGGCTCTACACGGCCATCGTTGAACCAAACCTGTTATACGGGTCGGTCTTCTGGTGACAAGCTCTCGAAAAAGCCTGTAATATCAAACCCCTTGATAAAATCAGAAGATCCATTGCTCTACTGATCACTGGCGCTCTTCGCAGCACACCTACGAAAACCCTTTTTGCCATGTTGCACTGGCTCCCCTCGGGGATCCTTGTTAAGCAACAAGCCAAGCTGACAGCGATTAGACTTAACGCTCTTTCGCACTGGCGCATAACCCTGACAGGCCATGCTTCAATTCTGAATCAGGACCCACCTGTCCCCAACTTTATCGATTATATGTCGGTTTATCCCGGTTTGAACAGGGAATTCGACCTCACAATTCCAAGTCGAAGCGACTGGACCTCAGAAAACCGAATCGTCGGTGAAACAGTCGAAATCTACACCGACGGTTCCAAGCTTGGAGGTAGAGTCGGCAGCGGTATTTATTCCGACAAGCTGGACTTAAACATCTCCTTACGTCTCCCAGACCATTGCAGCGTTTTTCAAGCTGAGGTCATGGCCATTTACCACGCAGCCACATGGATGTTGAGTAGTGATATCGGCGCAGTTGACGTATCTATCTTCTCAGACAGCCAGGCCGCCATTAAATCTCTTTTTGGCTCCAGGGCCACATCAAGACTAGTTCATGAATGTCGAACATCTTTAAATGGGCTCGCAAGTTACTCTCGGGTGCACCTAGTCTGGGTTCTCGGAAACAGCGAAATCCCGGGAAACTGCGAGGCGGACAAGCTTGCCAAGGCAGGCACGCTAATGCACGACATTCACCCCTCTGTAAACATCTGCATTCCACTGGCAACAGCCAAGCTCGAAATCAAACGGAAATATCTGGCTGACGCCTACAAATCCTGGGCTAACGAGGAATCCTGCCACACGGCTAGACTAACTTGGGCAAGCATGGACAAACACAGAACCAATCAACTTCTTCGACTTGATCGCGTATCACTGTCGACAACTGTGTCGGTTTTTACCGGCCACTGCATAATGGGACAGCACGCAGAAAGACTGGGCCTACCCTCAAAAGACTTTTGCCAAGGCTGTGGCTTCGAGGAGGAGGACGATACGGTTTTCCACCTCCTATGCCACTGCCCATCCTTGAGCAGAAGAATAATTCGCACCTTTGGAGCCCCATTTCTTACAAGCCTGACAGAGATGTCACCCATTAATATTAGGGACATAGCCAGGTTCATCAAAGTATCAGGATGGTTTCCTGAAACATGACGGGGGAGTCGTGTCTTTCCAGGCGCTGTCCTTGCGCTAACTATCACCATCCCAAGTATGGGAACTTTTTTAGTCAGTGCTTGAACGGCGCCACACCGTGGTATCACAATGGGCCATTATGTGTGCTCAAGTGAGCTTTTGGCAAACTGGGCGGCCACTCCTACCTACCTACCTAGTAGATTATAATTTTAAAATAGAGTACAAGAAATGCAGCATTAATACAAATGCGGATGCCTTAAGTAGAATTAAAAGAGATTCAAATTTACTTAATGTTATGTTTCTTAACAAAAGATAATTATTTTATTTTAAAAATATAGCTAATTAAATATAATACAACTCGGATAAAAATACAACTTGCTTCCGCGTGGTAATCAGAGAGAGAATGCTCAGATGAGATCGATTGCAATATCGGTTAGCTGTTTTTGTATAGTGTTGCTGTTACCTACGTTGGTTATCGGTTATGCATACAAAAGGAACGAGTATGCGTAACACCTTCCCTTTTGAGTAAATTACATTAAGATGGTGTAAATTTGTTCACTGGCCAACGTTTGCGGGTTGATTTGCGAAGAGCCAGTGGTACTTCTATCGTAGAGTTTCCATTATGAGAAGTAGTAGGTGCTGTTGGTTCGTTGTCACTGTTGTTTATGTCATTTTCCAGGTTATCATCTGTATATGCAACTTCAGTTGGTGACGAATCGAAAATTTCAAGAGCTGCAGCCCATGGTTTTTTATGATCTTCGGAAACGTCTTTTATTGCAGTACGTTGACGAATTTGATTTATGTGAGATCTTATAATTTTGCCATTTGTGAGTCGCACATTGTACATGACAGCGCCTCTCTGCTCAATGATTTCTCCAGGTACCCATTTAAAGTGGTTTACGCCGTCTGGTACTCTCACAAATACCTTGTCGAATTTTTGAAATTCTCTCGAAATAACGCCGTGTTTCCTGTCGAATTGCTGTTTCATCTTCGTTGAGGCTGCTGACATTTGCTGATCGCTGTGTGTTAGTGGTTTCAGTTGATCTAATGTGGTACGCATTGGTCTGCCAAGCATTATCTCTGCTGGTGACTTGTTGTCTGGTACATTTGGGTTTAAAG
This sequence comes from Clusia tigrina, assembly GCA_920105625.2. Classification (NCBI taxonomy): domain Eukaryota; kingdom Metazoa; phylum Arthropoda; class Insecta; order Diptera; family Clusiidae; genus Clusia; species Clusia tigrina. Next base: position 199,324,503 of record OV050030.1, read on the forward strand.
TTGAACGATACAATTGTAGAAATTTGTGCATGTTTTCTATGACCGTCCCCTCTCCTTCCATCTTTTTGAGTGCTCTCTTGAATGAGTCTACAAATCGCTCGGCTTGTCCATTTGACATTGGATGGTATGGGCTAGTGCATTTATGATCAATGCAATTCTTCTCCATGAATTCCTTAAAAAATGCGCCTTTGAATTGCGTACCGTTGTCTGATACGACTCTTGATGGTAGACCAAAACGAGAAAAAAATGTCGCTTAACATCTTAACTGTTTGCTGCGATGAAATTGATTTTGTTTCTATAATCTCTGGCCATTTTGAAAAAGCATCAACGACCAGTAAAAAATAATACCCGTTGATTGGTCCAGCATAATCGATGTGCAGTCGGTCCCAAACTTTGGCTGGTGTGGGCCATGGTTGTAGTGGCGCTTTAAACGGCATTTTCGCTGCTGAGGCGCAGTTGCTGCAACAGTTTACCATCATTTTGATGTCATCATCGATACGTGGCCAGTAGACATAGCTTCGTGCTATAGCTTTTGTTCGTTCTATTCCTGGATGTCCATGATGAATTTGTTTTAATATACGCTTGCGATATGTGTGTGGGACGACAAGTCGTTCACCATACATAATACATCCGTCTGTGTGCAATAAATTGTCTTTTCTGTGGAAGAACAGCTTAAGCTCATCGTTTTGATTTATCTCTGAAGGCCATCCACTTTGGATGTAATTTAAAACAGTAGACAAAATTTTATCCTTTGCTGTTTCGTACTGTATCATTTTGAAAGTTACCGGCATTGACTTTATGACGTCATTGACAATCTTGACAATTTTTATTGATGCTATAACGAAATCTTCCGGAACATTGTTTTCTTTGATTATAAGACGTGACAATACATCCGCGTATCCGAAACTATTGGTGTTCACAAAACTAATTTCGAAGTCGTACGCTAGAAGTTGAATTGCCCACCTCTGCAAACGATTTGCCTGGTGTACTGCTACTCCAGTTTTGCGTCCAAAAATTGTTAATAACGGTTTGTGGTCGGTATGAAGCTTGAATCGTCGCCCATATATCATTTTGTGAAACTTTGTTACCGCAAAAATAAGTGCGAGCGCTTCCTTTTCCACTTGACTGTAACCTTGTTCAGCAGGTGTTAGTGAGCGTGCCGCATGAGAAACTGCTTTGATGGTGCCGTCCGCATATTCGTGTAAAATGCATGCACCAAGTCCGTATCCGGATGCATCTGCTGCAACTATGATGTTCTGCTGAGGGTCATAATGTGCCAATGTGAGGTCTGATAATAAAATGTTCTTTAATTCTTGGAACGATCGCTTATGTTTTGTTGTCCATGTCCATGTAACATTGGATTTCAAAAGTTCGTCTAACGGCCCTCTATGTTGACGCATGTTGCTCACAAATTTGCCGTAGAAATTAATTGCACCGAGAAATGATCTCAGTTCTGTAATATTGGTTGGATCAGGCATGTTCCCAATAGCCCTGACGCGTTCGGAATTTGGTTTGAGGCCATTTTGGTCAATTATGTAACCCAGGTAGCTTACAGAAGTTTTGAAAAATACGCACTTTTCGTATTTAAGCTTGAACCCATATTCCTTGATTCTGTCGAGAACAGCGTGAAGATTTTTTCCGTGTTCCCCTTTATCTTTGCCTGCTACAAAAATGTCATCAATGTACGCTGCTGCACCTGATATGCCTGCCAGCATCTGATCCATAGTTTGTTGAAAAATGGCTGGGAACGTTTTAACGCCAAATACCATTCTGTTATATCTAAACAGTCCGATGTGCGTGTTGATGGTTAATAAATGCTTTGATGCGTCATCAACTTCAATTTGTAAAAAGGCATCTGATAAGTCAAGATGACTGAAATATTTGGCATTTGCCAGTTTTGAAAAAATGTCTTCCGGCAGGGGAAGTGGATACTGATGTGATTCGAGGCGCTCATTCAGTCCAGTTGAAAAATCACCGCACACTCGTATTCCGCCAGCTGCTTTTTTTATTACCACGATGGGTGCTGCCCAATCGGAGTAGTTCACAGGTGATAAAATGTTGCAGTCCTGTAGACGTTTTAGCTCTGTCTCTACTAGCTGCTGCATGGCATAAGCAACGGGGCGTTTTGGTCTGAAAACTGGTTGAGCATGGGTCTTCGTCTGCAATACGGCCTTTGTCTTGTTGCGGAGTCCCATTTTGCCATCGAACACATCTGGAAAAGATAATTTTAAGTGAGCAATTTTGTTTTGAATCGATGTTTGATCAACACTCCCCTGATTATTCTGTATTTGATTGCACACAGAATTTATGGTCTGGTCTTTCAGTTGTAAAGCGTCCATCCAATCTAATCCCATGACATTGAGATCGTGAATTGATGTAACTCGGCAAATTAAAGATTTTTCTTTCCCTTGAAATTTGACTTTGCATTTGAACTGCGACGTGAGGGGTAGCTCGCCTGTTGCGCTACGTGCTGATTGGTCAACTTCCTCAATATCTTGAACGTCCAGTTTGTTGAAGTTCTCCTCTGATATAATAGTTATATCTGAGCCTGTGTCAAATTGAAGTCTTACATGTGAATCGTTGATATGTACGTCCACGTATTTTCGTAAGCTTTGTACTTGATTTGTCACAAAAATTCCGTTTGACTGCACGAAATTTGTATTTGTATGCTGCTTTCTGTGTCTTTTGTGTGAAGCATTTGAGTTGTATTTATGTTGTTGTTTTTGTTGCGAGTCATTTGCTCGGTTGTTTTTGTAGTTTTTGTTATTGCCTGTGCAATAACCTTCTTTGTGCCCAGTGTGTGAACAATCACCACATTTATGGTTTTTATATGAACAGAAACGTGCGTAATGAAGATCACCGCAGTACCAACATGGACTTTTCGGTACTTTTCCCTCCTTTGTGTTTATGGATTGTGACCTTGTTTTGATATTGTTTATATGTGCCGCCGTCTTCTGGTTTTCAATGAGCGCAGTATCAGTTTTTAAGTTCACCAAACGTTGACATTCCCGTGACAATGTGTCCAGTGTAATGGCGCTTTCGCCATCTCTTTTTTCGTCTAGTTTGTTAAGCAATTTTGTACGCAATTCAAAATCTGATGGCGATTTTAGACCCATAACAAAAATCAAGCATTTAAACTGATCGATTGTCAATTTTTTTAAGTCGAAAAGTTCACACTGTTTATTTACGTCACCTGCGTACGTGATAAAATCTACACTTGGGTCTTTTTTAAGTTGCAGGCAATTGTATCGGATGTTGAATTGTGATGCTTGTATTCCGAAAAGTTGCTTGTGTAATGACACTGTCTCTTTAAAGGTTTTGTCCCTTGGATGGTTTGGTAGTATGTAGTTTACATATTTGTGATGCACCTGTGAGTTCAACTTCCTAAGCAGTAGCCTTGTTTTTGCCGCATCGTCCAATTTCCCTGCATCGTGCTGAAAAAGGTCTTCATATCGCGCAAACCATGTGTCGAAGGTGAGGTTATGGTCGACATCGTAGCAAAATTCGGTAATGTTCGATGCAAGTGCCTCAATGATAAATTCTGGATTTCCACCGAATTTCACTTCATTCTTGGAGTCACTTGCTGGAATTATTTTCGCAAGAATATTTTGCATCGCCACACTATCTCTGTGTTGCTGTTCTTGCATTCGTACAAGCAATGTCTCTTCTATTGTAGACATTTTAGTTAATTTTTTTTCTACTGCGAATAAAAAATCCTCGTCGCCACTTTTTGTTATGTTTCTTAACAAAAGATAATTATTTTATTTTAAAAATATAGTTAATTAAATAGAATACAACTCGGATAAAAATACAACTTGCTTCCGCGTGGTAATCAGAGAGAGAATGCTCAGATGAGATCGATTGCAATATCGGTTAGCTGTTTTTGTATAGTGTTGCTGTTACCTACGTTGGTTATCGGTTATGCATACAAAAGGAACGAGTATGCGTAACACTTAAGAATATGATACCTTCAGTCTTAGTCACAACAAGAAGTAAAAGCACTCACTTCAAGAATAAAAACATCAAAAACGAACAAAACGATATTGAAGCAAACTCTAAAAAGGAGCCTGATCAACTCTATATTTGGAATTGCATCTCAATATCGGAAGTTCGAAAGATGAAAAAATTAAAATTTGTAAAAGGAATAAATGGCGCGTCAATAAAGAAAAATAAAAGTTTGCCAAATATAAGAATTACCGACAAAGATATAATTATGCATTAGCGATAATCCATACTCGGACTTAGGTACAGTCTTGGAGAAACTAGTCACTGCATTAATGAAAAGAAATATCGAAAAGGTAGCGTTACAATCTAATGATTATACATTTAAATGTCATGACACGAAAGAATTAATGAATAAATATAATGAGATTCATATGAAATTAATTAAAACAGGACGGCAAACTCCTATGAAAATTCTCATTTATGACCCACCAATATTAGTGACAGAATACAGTGATCAATAACGATTGATCAGTTAGTATCACAATACAAAGGTAGGAGGTCATGTCGGTATAAAAAGAACAATATGTAAGTTAAAGCAAAAATACGTATGGCGCGATATGAATAAAATGTTCAAACATTTTATTCAAAATTGCGAAAAATGTTGTAAAAATAAAACAACTCGTCACAACAGAGAAGCACTAGAGATAACATATACACCTACTAATTCATTTGAAATTATTCAAATCGACACTGTCGGCCCACTTAGAATTTCAAATGAATATAAGTATATACTAACAATACAATGTGAACTAACAAAATATATAGAAACTTTTCCTATGAAAACAAAAGAAGCAATAGAAGTTTCAAAAACTCTGGTAGAGAAATTCATATTACGCCACGGAACTTTGAAAACAATAAAAAGTGACCAAGCTATATGCAAGTTACTCGAAATAAAACATATAACCTCAACACCATACCAGCAGGAAACAATAGGCGCAATTGAACGCAATCACAGAGTCTTGAGTGAAATTTACTATCATTCTCAGACGCTGGTGATTGAGAAAATTGGCTTCCTTACTACACTTTCCTATATAATAATACCCCACACACAGATACTAATTATTCACCATTCGAACTCATTTTGCGTAGACTAGCAACATTCCCAAATGAAAAAATAAATAATAAACGCAAATTTTATAATTTAGAAAATTATATAACAGAACTCAGAACAAAAATTTTACATGCAGAAGATTCAGCAAATAACATGCTCACGAAAGCTAAATGTACACGCAAACAAATTTATGATAAAAAATGCAATATTAGTTATTTCAAAATAGGTGATCTAGTCTTCCTGAAAAATAATGGACAAAAAAAACATATAAGTCCATACGAATGACCCTACAAAATAATTGAAAGGGACAATGTAAATTCAAAAACACAAATTAAAAATAAAACAAAAATTGTACACAATAACAATTTAAAAAAATTTATATAAACATACATTGTAAACATTTAAAAAATTAATAAAGAATAGCAATAAATTTCAAGATAATATATATACCATATATATACATCATAGTAAATTTAATTCAATACATTGTAAACATTTATAAAACTTTTTATAAGTAATAAATTAGTGACTTAACAATAAATTTGAACAGTCATAAATACAATTAAGAAACATAAAAATAAGATTAATATTTGTAAACCTAAGTACAACAAATGCCTTGTATAGTTCAAAAACAATTTTATTCTTTCAAACAAAATTATTTTTTCTTTAAAGGGTGAGGGTGTAGTGCATAACCATACACACAAATATTATAGTGCATTTGCATGCATTCTATATTATGCACACACACACATTCAAACGCACGGGACTTAACCACGCGCATACAATTATTTCATGCTCCCACGATACTTGCTTTGGTGATAACAAAAGTATCGAGTGGTCCAGACAGAGCTCGACACCCAACACTCGTGCCGTAAATTTGTCACTTTAATCTATCGCGCCTGTGAACTAGTCGCTGGCAAAAAATAGCGCTACGTGCAGTCAGAACGACAAAAAGGCGATCTGATGTCACTAACGCAAGTAGAGCATATACCATATACTACGGCGTGTTTACCAGCCGTCTTCGGCAGCGAACGATCGTGAGCATATGGAATGCAATGCACCAATCGGGTACATGCTATGACAGTGAAATGAATACGCTATACAGGCGTGCGGTCTGCATTTAGGGTAGGTAGGTAGGAGTGGCCGCCCAGTTTGCCAAAAGCACACTTGAGCACACATTATGGCCCATTGTGATACCACGGTGTGGCGCCGTTCAAGCACTGACTAAAAAGTTCCCATACTTGGGATGGTGACAGTCAGCGCAAGGACAGCCCCTGGAAAGGCACGACTCCCCCGTCAGTTTTCAGGAAACCATCCTGATACTTTGATGAACCTGGCTATGTCCCTAATATTAATGGATGACAGCTCTGTCAGGCTTGTAAGAAATGGTGCACCAAAGGTGCGAATTCTTCTCCTGCTCAAGGATGGGCAGTGGCATAAGAGTTGGAAAACTGTCTCGTCCTGCTCCTCGAAGCCACAGCCTCGGCAAAAGTCATTTGAGGGTAGGCCCAGTCTTTCTGCGTGCTGTCCCATTATGCAGTGGCCGGTCAAAACCGACACAGTTGTCGACAGTGATACGCGATCAAGTCGAAGAAGTTGATTGGTTCTGGTTTTGTCTATTCTTGCCCAAGTTAGTCTAGCCGTGTAGCAGGTTTCCTCGTTAGCCCAGGATTTGTAGGCGAAAGCCAGATATTTCCGTTTGATTTCGAGCTTGGCTGTGGCCAGTGGAATGGCGATGTTTACGGAGGGGTGAATGTCGTGTATTAGCGTGCCTGCTTTGGCAAGCTTGTCCGCCTCGCAGTTTCCCGTAATTTCGCTATGTCCGGGAACCCAGACTAGGTGCACCCGAGAGTAACGTGCGAGCTCATGAACTAGTCTTGATGTGGCCGTGGAGCCAAAAAGAGATTTAATGGCGGCCTGGCTGTCTAGATACTTCAACTGCGACGATATCACTACTCAGCATCTATTTGCCATGACCTCAGCTTGAAAATTGCTGCAATGGTCTGGGAGACGTAGGAAGATATTTAATTCCAGCTTGTCGGAATAAATACCGCTGCCGACTCAACCTCCAAGCTTGGAACCGTCGGTGTAGATTTCGACTGTTTCACCGACGATTAGGTTTTCTGAAGTCCAGTCGCTTCGACTTGGAATAGTGAGGTCGAATTCCCTGTTCAAATCGGGATAGACCGACATATAATCTATAAAGTTGGGGACAGGAGGATCCTGATTCAGAATTGAAGCATGGCCTGTCAGGGTTATGCGCCAGTGCGAAATAGCGTTAAGTCTAATCGCTGTCAGCTTGGCTTGTTGCTTAACAAGGATCCCCGAGGGGAGCCAGTGCAGCATGGCAAAAAGGGCTTTCGTAGGTGTGCTACGAAGAGCGCCAGTGATCAGTAGAGCAATGGATCTTCGGATTTTAACGAGGGGTTTGATATTACAGGCTTTTTCGAGAGCTTGCCACCAGAAGACCGACCCGTATAACAGGTTTGGTTCAACGATGGCCGTGTAGAGCCAGAGCACGACTCGAAGAAGAAGTCCCCATCGTGCACCAACTGCTCTTTTACAGCAGTATATAGCGCATGTTGCCTTACGTGCCCTCTCAGCTAGATTGGCTTTCCATTTAAGCTTCGGGTCAAGAATCACGCCTCAGTACTTAACGTGTGTGCTCAAAGAGAGCGGAGTGCCGTTTAGACTACGCATTGTATACTTTGGAATTTTGTACTTCCTAGTGAATAGTCTCTATTTTGGATGGGTTAACCCCAAGTTTGAATTCGAGACACCAGTTCGACACTATAGAGAGTGAATAGTTAAGTTTTTCGAAAAGTGTTTGGGGGAATTTGCCGGATGCCGCGATTGCTATGTCGTCCGCGTAGGCTATCACTCTGCATCCAGTAGTGTATTAACTGCCAGGTTCCAGAGGAGGGGTGATAAAACACCCCCTTGTGCGTGCTCCAGTTAAACACCCTCCTGGATTGGGCACTGCCGATCGTGGAAGTGGTGATTCTAGTTTTTAGTAGAAGCTCTATAAATTGAAGAAGACCTGAATTCAGGTTAAGGTTATAGAGTGCGGAATTGAGAGCGTTGGGGCATACATTGTTGAATGCTCCCTCGATGTCCAGAAATATGGCAAGTGTACGCCAAGGATTCGTCAACTTGAGAAGGAGGGTGATGTCAAGCACTTCCTTCCTGACGGATGTAAGGAAGGTCGGCTCATTTCCCCGGTTAGCAATGCCTAAGTTATTTGAAATGGTAAAGTCGAAAAGGGACTCACCTCGATCATTTGTGCCGGAGCTGCCCCATATTTCATGACGGGTATTGGCATCGGCGCCGATAATTACCGGAATCTGTTTCTGGTGGGCTACAGCAACCATTTGCTTTAGTATGTCTGGTGGCGGGGAGTCGCCATAGTCATGAGCCATGTAGTTCGAGGAGATCCAGAAGGTCCGTGGATCCATTTCAATGACCATGGAAACATTGTCTTTGTCACTGAATCTAGGGAGTAAAAGAGCGGTTACTCTGTTTTTTGCCAGAATGCAGGATCTTGGTTTACCTTGATCCTCGATATATACCATACGATATCCGTATGCATTGAGTCCAGAAGCCCGGTCATTTACGACCCAAATTTCTTGGACGAGAATGAGCTCCTCCCCTATATCCGAGAGGAGGAGAAGCAGAGCTGCGAGGCAGTTTTCGAATGCTGAAAGTTAATCTGTAGTACCTTCGGCATTGTCTGGAAGAGTGATTATTGTGGAATTCAACTCTTCCTCTTCGAACATTGGAGAGATGTATCCACCAGCCGCATCCGTGTCCATGTGGTCGAAAAATTCTCCGACCAGTTCGGAAGTTGAGAAGCGGCTGCTTCTGGTTGTTACGGAGCACATACTCTCATTCTCACTACCCGGCAAAGGGGTGAGAGCCGGACCCGAGCAGGTAGGCTCATTGGCTGTGGCTTGTGGGACAGCATCAGCTGGGGAGGCTGCTAGGGGTCCTGGGCATCGCAATTGTAGATGCGGAGAGTGATGGCTCCAAAGCCATAATTAATCACCCCTTCGCGGGAGTTGATGGGAACAAGGGATTGCTCGTTCAAACTGATGGTGACCTCTCGGAAAGTACCTTTGGGGTCACCAACTTTCACGACCTTCCAGCCATCGGTGGGAAGATCGGTGTTGCTGAGCTTCAGGATCTTTAAGATTTCCTCAGGCTCAGAGGGCTCGGCAGGAAGCCATGTTTTGGACCGAGGTCGTTGGGGAACCTGGTCCAAAGGTACAGCGTTGAGCTTTGCACTCGGCCAGATCTCACCTACCCTATAGATCGCTACCTTATATAGATCCGCGGAGCGTTGGTCCGAGCACGATATGATCTTAATATGTCGTTGATACCACCCTGCGGCACGGCAGCTGGGTGAAGGACCAGGAACGATAATTGGTAACAGTGCCATTTCGACCTGTCTCCAATTGGCAGGAGTAATGGTCCCATCGGCATTGGCAAAGTCGACCACAGCCCATGTGAGGCTCTCTTTCACAATCTCACTAAGCGGTTTGGAGAGCTTAGGCTTGGGAGTAGCCAGCCTTACGCGCTTAGGGATGCTTTGGGTGGATTGGCCCGGCGATCGGCTGATATCTGCCTCTTGGGGTTACCGGCTGCTTGTGCAGTGGAGGAGTGGACACGCACATCAGCGTGTGCTTTTGCACACTCAAGTTTGCTTGTCGTATTCTGACAGTTGAGAAGGTTCTGTAGCGTTGAGCCTCGTCAAAATACGGTAAGCCGCTCCACGTGTTGTGTACGCCCTTGTGCTCGGGTTCACGTTGGTAGGTGCACCTGAAGGAGGAGCGGTACGGGGAGCAGTTTCCAATCGACTTGTGAGCCAATATCGAGGCGTTTGCTGAAGAGGGCTTAGGCGGAGCGACTGCTGCTGGTTTGTAAGTCAATACCCTAGCAGCCGCTGAAGAGCCTGGGGACATCGAAGAGCTCTTGGGTGGTTTATTAGCCGAAGCTGTGGTGCTTGTTGAAGGGGCAGTGCTTCTGCTGCTTGTCTTCGAACCAAGGGCGGGGGTGTTGCTGGTGGGCATTTGCCTAGCCAGGGTTTTGCGCGTCCCTGAGGGGATATGCGCGGAAATTTTGTTTGTGTTTGTGTTTTTTTTTTTTTTTGGTAGTGTCCATGCAAGAAGGGTCCCCACTCAAAGCCGCTATCTCAGTCCGAACGTGTGGTCTCTATATATTATCCCATGGTTATCTGTGCAAGCAGGGAGGCCATGCGAGGGTTGGCACAAGCCCTTATGGGGTCAAGTGCTCAGAGCCAGACCAGTGCTAATGGCGAGTTCCACTCAACCGAACCCACATTACCGACCTAACGGTAACAGACGTCGAACGTACTTTGAGGCCTGCCAAGATTTTAACGGGACGGGGGCAGCTGCCACCTTAGTCTGGAGCTGTTCACGCTCAAGTTTCACCTTGGTGCTACCGTGACAAAAGACAGCTAGGTTCATAAAATTACCGCTACCAGCCCAGGGCAATCAGAATAGTTACATTGGTCCAAAGAGAAGTCATCGGACGAAGGATGGGGGTCGTGCCAATTGGTGCTACTGAACTCCCGTGCAAGGAAACAGCAGCACCTGGGGGAGTGTAGACCATTTAGCGTAACCCAGGGTGCACCGCGTGGTGGCGATCTACATTACACCCCTGCATTTAGGGTAGTTTAATTGTATAACAAACTGTAATATTTTCTACATTAGAATTTAAGTATAACACTTTAAGTTTTCCTTTTAAATAAAAATCACAGAAAGATTCATTCTTGATCTGGAGTTCAAAACGAACAGACATACATCATATTTGTATTCCTCGGCAGTTCGATAGAACTTGCCTTATCATAAATATCTTAATATGAACATTTGGGCAGTGTACAGACTTGCCACATCCATAGGCAGCGATCAGCATGCCTGAATAAACTGATCACAAATATATTATACGAAAGCATAGATATATTATAGGAAAGCATAAATATATTATAATATGTATATGTATACATAAATGTATACATATTGTGAGGACGGAAATTATGACAGGTATTTTCCGCACACACATGGACCACCTCCTATTATGAATAAGCAATGACCTACTATGAAAATACATATACAGTGTACAAACATCCCCGACATCACACGAGAGTTGACAATTAACAAAAAGGTAATCGCCCACATGTTAATTACACCAACAAGATTTAACGAAGATTTGGTTAGACCAGTTGCAATGATTGGCTAAGCCAATAAATTTTAATAAGAAAAGCTAAGTGCTGCAATTGTAAAATATTGCAACAAACACTGCGCACCAAAGAAGAAACGCATCAAAACAAAACATATGCATGTTCCTGAGGTGATCGCGGGACCGGCAACGCTCGGTAAGACTCAAGCCGACCTGGTGCACTAACAAATAGCATCACGAATAAAAAATACGAACCGCAGACGACAACAACAACACAACGACAAAAGCAAACACACAACGCTTCCATAGCAGAGCGACTTGACCACATGCGCTGTCAGTGCGGACATAGCATAAAGAGGAAAACAAGAATTCTAAGCATTGGACGCAGTATAAACGCTTGCTAGGTGTACAACAAGAACAATAACTGTAAACCGGCAACAACAACACTACGGCCACCGGTAATTGTTTCAGGCTGCGCTGATTACAAGCGTCAACACTGCGGATCGAGAGGAACCGTGGTAGCCTGGCGACTGACCACAGTCACCTCAAGGTGGCCGAAGATTAACCCAGCTGCAGCAATAACAACGCACGGGTCCATGACGACTGGCAGTATATAAGCCGGTGGGTCTGGACGATAGGAGCACTCTCTGATCCAGCAGCAGTCAGTAAAGACACACCGCAGCAAGACTCCAGCACCAGTAGCACCAAGGTAAAGTATACACTTTGCAGAAGACTAGATTTATACAGACGCTATGACCGCCCCACGAGTTTATGGTTGTACCGACTCTCGTGGTGACTAATACCAACGCTAAGACCGCCCCTCGGGTTTATGGTTCTACCGATTCTCGCGGAGACTAGCACCGCCAACTGCGACTACACAAACGAGGCCCCAAACGATTAACAAGTCCAATTATTTAAGTTAATTAAATTAGAAAAAAAACCAAGACAATTTAATTTAATTAAATTAGTAAAACAACTTATTTAAGTTAATTAAATTAGCAAAACTCACAATTTAATGTAAATAAAATTAGTATTTAGATTATAAACGATTGTAACTAAGTAAATGAATTAAATAAAGTATACCACATACAAGTACACGCTCGTTTTATAACATTAATTTCTGTATACGACCATTGGAACCCGCGGAGTTTTACCCCAGCCAAAATAGAGTCGTTACACTATATGCATATGCATATATATATATGTATGTATGTATGTATATGTATATGCAAATGTATATGTATATGTTTATGCTTTTGTATATGTTTGTGTTGTAACGACTTGTTTTCGCCGGGGTAACCACGCCAGATTGCCAGGAGTCGTTTACCGAAAATCTCTAAAGTATTAAAAACTTATTTACGTGGATTTAATTATTTTATTTATTTATTAATTTTAAAAAAAGGCTTAACAACGTGTAGCAATTATTTTTATTAACTTAAATATGGATACAGTTGAACTCTATGTCTCTCTAAATATTTGTCACGTTAATTTTTACGAGAATTGCGATTTCACACCATAGGTGCGTTTAGATTTTTCCCTAGCTTCTGTAGCGTTTGTCAGTTTGGGTTTCTAGCAGAGAATCGATTATAAACCATCATCTCCTCTAGATTCCAATTTGTCAGTTGGTGTAACTCTGTTTAGTACGATGCGTCTGGTTACCCTGATGCCGAAAGAAAGAGCCGTCTTGTTTGGCTGCTGCCGAAAGTAAGAGGCTGAGTTGCCAGTTGCTCCTGCTTTTATGCTCCAGCTTCAGTGTAGATCATCCAAGAATTGTTGTTGTGCGGGAACGGTACTTGGGTCACCTTCAGCACATTGTTGTTGTTTTATCGCTCTTGTTCTTGTAAGTTTTTGCCCTTGGTCCTCCTTCAATGTTGTGTTGTTGTTGTGATGATTTACCTTGTTGTTGTTCGTTGTGTGGTTTGTTGTTGTTGCTATTCATCCTTGGGCCACCTTCAGCCGTTGTTGATATTTTTTATCAATGGCATAAAATATTTAAAAATATTAAATACTTTGGATATTTATATCTGCTCTCCGCTTTTTGCTTTGTCCGTCCTGTTGGCGCGCATAGCGATCGGTCTGTCGTGTTCCACTTTGTGCTTGGCCTTCATTTTTGGGTGTTGTTAGAAGGTTTTTTTTAAGTGATGCAGTCGGCAACTTCTGTCGCGATATCTGGTAAATTCATAACATTGCGTTAGGCACTGTTGTTGTAAACTCATATCAGTGTGTTGGGCACTGTTGTTGTGAATTCATATCAGTGCGTTGGGCACTGTGGTTGTACATATTATTTTAACTGTGGTCAGCCGATTACACAATTGTTTGTGTAGTATTCTCCTGTGTTATCTTACGTTGTTGACTTCGATGCATGTTTTTCGTCGCTTATCACTGGGTTCCACTGTCTCACTTAATTGTGGCCGTGTCTTCTGGTCTCCCAACGCAGAGTATAGTACTTGTTGTTGGTAGCATAACTATGGTGGGACGTGTCTTAGGGTCAGTTGTATGATGGCTGCTGCCCTAAATATGGTGGCGGTTGTGTGTGTGCTTTTTAGCAATGCAAGTTTAGGATTGGTTGTTTAAGCACTTAGCCCCTATGTTAAATACACAAGTTTGGGGGCGTTATGGCAAAACTACATATGTAGGGGCAAAATTTACGTCTAAAATTTGCTCCTCACAGTGTAAATGAAAATGTATTTGGATACGTATATTTATATGTATACTCGTATATACTCGTATATATATATATATATATATATATATATATATATATATATATATATATATATATATATATATATATATATATGTATATATATATATATATATATATATATATATATATATATATATATATATATATATATATATATATATATATATATACGAGTATATATATATATAAACATATATATGTATATAAGAGCATGTACAAATATATATAAATATAAATATGATCACGCATGCCACACGAAGCGCATATAAAAGCAAGCACAGCTAAATCCACCAATGAGCGCAGTATACAGTCATGTATGCATGCCCTCATGCATGGATACATGTAACATTACTGCATGCAGTTGAAATGAAGTGTGTGCAGCGTAAGCATAATAACGCTGCAAATAAATCACCACGCGTTTCTACTAATTGCTTACGTATGTTTTTTTTACTTTCAGTTGAAAAAGAATCCAGCAATTATTGAATGTAATTCAGAGTATATGAAAGAAGAATGATTCAATAAAGAGACATAAGGAAAGCTGTTCGTAAGTGATACACTTCTTGTCACTTCCATATTATACGGTCGACAGTTGATGTACTATAAAAACATCTGGTAGACTTTTCAGTCAGCGAAATATATAAGTTCGTTGGCTCTAGCGCCATTATAATAATCTTCTCGAGTTCACTCACTGCTCAACAGGCTAATCTGCAATCAGCTGCTGGGTATATAGTGGTAGGTAGCAGAGGTCGCAATATAACATAAGATTTTAGGTATAAAATATCGCAGTATAATATAGGATATTAAGTATAGAGTTACATTGTATGATCACTAGTTGTTTGAAATAGTTTATACGCCAGTGAGAAAAGAGTCGAAGAAGGACCAAATATAAAAAAGGGGATTATAACAAAAAAAAAAAATTTGAACTAAAAGAACAAAACAAAACAAAAAAGAAACTATAAAAGAAGTACACAAAAAAAAAACTATGAAAGAAGTAGTAAGAAAATAAAAAAAACAAAAGAACACAGAAGTAAAAAAGAAAACAATACAATGACAGAACCCAAGTCAGGCGATTTCTTAACACAAACAGGAGAGAAAAAAAATTATATACATGTATTATACGTTTAAGAAAATGCACGGATTGTTCAAAGTGCAGAAAAAATAAATATTGTAAAAGATTCATTAGAAGTTAGTAGCACTAACTTCTTTTAGAAAGAGGGGAGGGATGTTGTGAGTTAGATTCAAGCTGCCTGCGAGTAGTTGACTCACAGCACCGTCTCCTATCTACTATACTACACATTTGGTGTGGTTAGCTTTAAGCAATTAAGTTAAGTAAGAAAGCACATATTTATAGGGTGCAAGTATTATAAGTAACTAGAATTTATGTAATAAAGATTATGTAAACTTTAAGGGTGTTACATTTTCGCAGTCGACGAAGGGCATTGAAATTTAGAATGCACAGTCGACACTTTTACAGTAGGTCAGTTGGCTTGACCAACTGACACCAATTAACAGGTGCGGAACTGGAACACCAGAAAGGTCAGTTCACAGACTGAGAGTACTTTAAGAAAAAATCTTCTTGTTGTTTTAAATTAAAGTGATGTAGTGTTTATTTCTGAAGAGTGAGATTATTTTTTCAGATACACCTCCCCTAGGACAAACAAATACGGTTCCCAACATTTTGGCGCAGCCGGTCTTAAGGACCTACAGGAGGAACCCCAGGGCAAGGAACCCTGAAGCAGTGAAGCATCCTGCAACAAATTCGAAGGAAGATGTCATCAGACAAGATAATGGCTGTGACTTTGAAGGCGCTGTAGCGCTGGTCAAAGAAGTCGCAATACATAGGCGCGTTTGCGCTGTTGCACGCAGCTTTGTACGGGGAACCATAAACCGTCAGTATGATCGGGCGGTCTATGTATGTCGTCCTAGTTGTGAGGATTTTTTTTGTAGGGGAATCGAGTTTGTTTGTCGATAGGGACACTTATATTGTTTGTTAAATTATTTTAATTTTTTGGCGTAGGGTATTAGGCAATAATACTTCAAGAAGTACTTGCAATACGGGTTGTTTCGTCAAATTTTGAGTAGTTCCGAAACAATGATTTGAAGAAAAAAGAGAGAAAGAAAATGTTTATTTAATATTTTGCACGGAGAAGCAAAACAAGTCAACAAAGCATTTTACTGAAATGGGGATGTGTCAGTAGTGCTACAATTATTTTTTGTATTTGGAAATTTAATTTGATAGGGAGGAAAATATGGAAAATTATTTCGTGAAACCAATACCATTGTCAAAATGGGTTCATAGATATTGACACAATCGTAAATACGTATTGTTGTAAATAATCAGTATTTACCTTCAGTGGTTGCGCAATTAATTCAGTATAATTTTTATATTTACGTGATTCGTGTAATTTTATTTTCTCCGCTGCATTACACTACAGTTGTCTTC
This sequence comes from Clusia tigrina, assembly GCA_920105625.2. Taxonomy (NCBI): domain Eukaryota; kingdom Metazoa; phylum Arthropoda; class Insecta; order Diptera; family Clusiidae; genus Clusia; species Clusia tigrina. The sequence goes on from OV050030.1 coordinate 199,340,907, forward strand.
CTATGAGGAATAATGTTTGTTTTATTAAGTAATAAAGCTTAAAACTTATTGCTATACTATTACTCGTTTTAGTATATAAAATCATAAATTTTCGGGTCAAATGATGGTTAATGGAAAAGAAAAGTAGAAACGAAATCGGGTTTAGTGAGAACATAATCGAAAAAAAGTGAAAGTTAGTTGCTTAGTAATATGTGAAGGCAAATACGGAATACGGAAAGCCCAGATTAGTATTGAGTGAAGAGAGGGAAGCGGAATTGTTGTTTGGCGCATCCGAGATCGGTGTCGAGCCTTTTTTGCCGGGAAATCCGTTACAGAATAAAAACAAGGAATATCTGCCGAAGGAATCAGAACCAGTAACTGTGCAGCAAAGCTCCAATACTGTGGACAGTATTTCCCCTGCGCGAGCAAGCGTGTGAAGACTAATTAGATTGAGTCCGTCATTGGTCAAGTTCCTCTCAGATTCGGGAGAAGAGAATATGGAATCCCCCACAGAGAGTCACGCTAACTTTTTATCAGAAATTAAGAAAGCACGTAGGAGTAAAATGGGCATTCTGGAAGTTGCTCATTCGGTGGAGAAACTGGTGCCTGTGTTCTCAGGAGACAAGTTGTATGATCTGAGAACTGAGATACGGCGCTTCAAATAAGGTTGTGAGCTAGCGCAACAGAGTCTTCCGGAAGCAGAAGGGGAACACTTAATAAAGTGTATTAGACAAAGAACCACAGGTGATGCGTTTGATTTACTAGCGCATAGCTCAGTAAGCTCCCTGCCGGAGTTATACGCACTTTTAGATCGGACATATTTGAAACAAAAGTCGTACGACTGTCTTGTACGGGAAATACAGGAATCAACTCAGAAACCAGGGGAGGAATTGAGAGCCTGGGGACGAAGGCTCCAGTCTCTGGGGATCGCTGCTGAGACAGAAGCCAACAGGCAGTTTCCAGGAAACGTTGCAGCATACAAGGCTCAAGTAGAACGAGCTATGATTTCTGTGTTTAAGGTAGGCCTGATAAATAAGGGCTTAGGTAATTATACTCTTAATCTCAACCAGATTGATGTTGGTGGATAGAAAAACCGTATATAAGAAAAGACCTCTTACTTCATTAATAGTTAAAACGGAAGAGAAATGTTTATTGACAATTCATGTAATATAATTCAAATACAAGTAATAACATGTTGCAAGTGTCAAAGTGACACATTAAGCTTTAAGTTGCAGCTCTCATATATTGTGTACAGTTTTCACTGGATATATGTATTTAACTACAACACCCTCACTAGAGCTGCAACTTTATAATAACAAAAATAAAACTATTATATGTTTACATATCAAAAATAATCCATATATGTATGAAATTCAAAAAAGTTGTTTTAAAGAGATAATTAGTTTAAACAATAATGCGATATAAAATGGGATAGCTTCGAATGGTTTACGGGTTTCGTCATGATGTCAGCAACCATTTCATCTGTGCTTCGGTAGCTTAATTTGATGGTGCCTTCAGCTAGCTTCTCCCGTATAAAGTTATTCTTCACATCTATGTGTTTGGTTCGTGCCTGGTAGTTACTATTCATAGCCAACTGAATCGCTCCTTGGTTATCACAATAAAGTTCCATCGATTTTGGGGCCATTGGGAAAATTTCGCATTCAAATCGCTTGAGCTTCCTCTTGTATGGCCGCCACCATAGACATGAACTCCGCTTCTGTCCATGAAAGTGCAATCGTCGGTTGTCTTCGCGTAGCCCATGAAATTGCTGCAATCTGCAATTGAAAAATGTACCAGTTGTTGAACGTCGCTTGTCTTGGTCGGCAGCCCAATCGGCATCACAATAGCCAACAACTTGCCCTTTGGTGTCCTTTCGATACGTAAGTTTGAAATCAATGGTGCCCTTCAGGTACCGAAGAACTCTTTTAACTGCAGACCAGTGTGATTTTCCGTGGTTTGTATTGTAACGACTAAGTACGCTTACCGCATATGCAATGTCTGGTCGGCTAATTTGTGCAGAATACATAATGCAGCCAATCGCTTCCTGATACGGAACTTTTTTTTATTTTTTTATTTTTGCCCCATTTTTAATTACATTCTGTTCGTGATCAATAAGTAATTTTTAAATGCTACTATGGACCTTAATATGTTCTTTAGTCATTACCACAGAACATAATTTTATTTAATTATATATAATTAATTTATATACGAAAAGTGTCGTTTAAAATATTCTATGTGGAAGTTCTGTGGGTCCAATTCTTTTTGTTTTTTCCATTGCCGGCAATTGGCGCACGTCTCGGTTTTGATGAATTTTTAGGCGCTCTGTGTATTTGCTGCTACATTTTTTAATAGTGTCTTCCACCGAGTCAATGTTGAGATCGTGGTGTATGTCTTCATTTCTTATGTACCAGTCGGCTTTTGTTATTGTCCGCAGTATTTTACATTGTGTTCTTTGAATCAGTTGTATATTCGTTTTGCTTGCTGTCCCCCATACTTCGATCCCATATTTCCAGATGGGTGTTATCATTGATGTATATATCATTCTTTTATTATACAGTGATAACTTTGAACTAAGTCCTAGTAACCAGTTTAATTGTTTGAATCTACTTTTTATTTCATTTCGTTTATTTAATATATGTTGTCTCCATGTAAGTTTTGCGTCGATTGCTATGCCAAGGTATTTTGCGCTGGGGCAAATTTTTATAATTTCGTCTTTTATTGTGAGTGGGTGTTTAGCAGAGTTTCTATTCGTATATATTACTTGGACAGTTTTCTCTTTGTTAACTTGTATTCCCCATTTCTCGAACCACGAGGCTATATTTTTTATTATTTGTTGAAGTATGTCTGTCGCCGCTTTGTCGTCTTGATTGGATGCTAAGAGGACCGTGTCATCCGCGAATGTTGCTATCATGGTTCCTTGTGTCTTTGGGGACGGAATGTCTGCAGTGTATATTAGGTATAGTGGACCAAGCACACTGCCTTGAGGCACTCCCGCTGTCATTGTTAGGATCTCAGAGCATTCATCGTCATATTTAATGTAAAAGTATCTGTTGGTGATATAACTGCTTAGCAAGTAATAATAGTTTAAAGGTAGAATAATATTTAGTTTATTCAGGAGTCCTTTGTGCCACACTCTGTCAAACGCTTTCGCAATGTCCAGGAATACAGCCACGCAGTACTTCTTTTTGTCAATATCATCCATGATTTTGTTCACAACTCTATGAACTTGTTGCACAGTTGAGTGGTTTCGTCTAAAGCCGAATTGATGGCTTGGCAAAGCTTTTTGTTGTATCAAGATAGGCTCAATTCTGTCAAATAATATTTTTTCAAATATCTTTAAAAGAGTTGGCAAGAGACTGATAGGTCGATATGAACTGGTTCTTGTTGCGTCCTTATTTGGCTTTGGGAGAGCTGTTATTTGTGCTACCTTCCACAAGATTGGAAAATAGTTAAGCCTTATTATAGCATTAAATACATTTCTAATATAGAATATTGTTATGTCAGGTAGTTCTTTCAGTATTTTTCCGTTAATAAGATCATATCCAGGTGCCTTTTTGTTTTTTAAATTCTTGATTTGATTCTTGATTTCTGATATCGTTGTAATTTTTATTGCAGTGTTTCGGGTACTTTCGGTATTGGTAAGCTCGGTAATTTGATTGTCCATGTCGCTTCTGAATACCGTTTCAAAATGTTTTGCAAGAGTATTTGCTTTGTGTTTATTCGTATTTGCCCAAGTATTATCTAGTGTTTTTATGGGGGGTTTATGTGATATTGCACTGTTTAGTTTTTTGGTTGCCCTCCATAATGAGTAGTTCGTTGATGTTGTCGTTCCTAAGTTCTTTACTTCTTCAACTTTCAAATTTTTTCTCCTCAAATTGTCTCAATATTATATTCAGTTCATTTGCCGTATTGTTGAATTTGGCTTTGTCGTCTGGGTGTCTAGTGCTTTGCCATCTTTTCCTGAGTTTCCTTTTTTGTCTTATTTTATGTTTAATGTGAGCTGGGACAGTAGGTGATGGGCTCAGAATTAGGGTTGATGGTTTCATTTAGGTATGCTATTGCTGTGTCAAGTTCCTTATCAGATTTCAATGAAATGTTTGTTGTCATGTCATTTTCCATTAATTGGCGAAATTTGTTCCAGTCGGTTTTGTAGTTATATAAACCAGCAGCTATTTTTGTATCCAATCAATTAAATCAGGTAATTTTTTGTTGTCTGTTGGCCAATAAGTTGGTTCTCCCGTGCTAATAAAGCGACCATTATTCTCTTTTATAGCGTCTAGTAGTTGGCGGCCTTTCACGTTTGTCAGTCTTGAGCCCCATATGGAGTTTTTTGCATTATAGTCTCCTCCAGCTATGTAACGACTACCCAATGATTTTAAGTAGTCTATGTATTGAGCCTTTGTGTTGTTATGTTTGGGTCGACAATATACAGCTGACACAGTAATTGGCCCTCTCAAGTCACTTATCTCTATTGAGGTTGCTTGGATATGATGTGATTTATAGCCTTCTAGTTCTAGGCACCTAATAGATTTTTTTTATGATAATTGCTGTCCCTCCGTGGGCTCGATTGTCAGGATGATGTGTATAATAAATGTTATAGTTCAATATGTCATTATAGCTTCTATCAGTAGTATGCGTTTCAGATATTATTGCATTTTAAGTTCTAGTAAGTGGCGTGATACTCCATTGGCGTTCCAAATAGCAAAAGTTATTTTATTTCTGGAACCCATCTAGTTTTGATACAAGCAGTGTCACAATGTTCATCATACTTGTCATTTGAGTTATTAATTGTTTCATCATTATTTTTAAATCTGATAGATCGTCGTTATTCTGTGTTGGTGTCATGCTGTTTGCTGCTGCGTTAAGGTTTTGAGTTAAGTCTGCTGCTATATTTATCGCTGCTACTTTAGCATATGACATTCCAGGTGTGTAGGTTTTATGTGTTTGTACTGTGGGTATATTTATAGATGGTTCAGCAAAATTTTGTTCTTGAATTGGAGGGATTTCTTTTTTACGTAAAGTTGGATATTTTTTAATTTGTAGTGATTTGTAAATCATACAGCCTTTGTAGTTAGCTGTGTGGTTTTCATTGCAGAGAGCGCATTTAATTTGCTGTTTCATATCGCTTTGGATATTACATTTAATTGTGCTGTGGTTACCTGCACATTTGACACACACAGGGTCTTTAGTACAATAGTTTTTAGTGTGTCCAAATTTTTGGCAATTTGTGCATTGTGGAATAGTTCTTTTTTGGTGTGGTGGCTCGAAATTTACTTTGCAGTGTAGAAGATGGGTTAAGGAATAGATGTCTTTGTTGTTATCGTTTGGTTTAAGTTCCAGAGAGAATAAAGGAAGTGGTTGTCTATTTTTTTGCAAGTTGTGAATGTTTAGTACTTCATGTCCTAATTCTGCCAGTTCAGCTATAATGTCGTCTTTTTCCGTTGAGTATTGAATATTTAGTAAAATTACCTTAAGTCCACGTTGTTCTTTTGGCTTAAATGTATAATATTTGGTTTTTTTTTTGCTTAAGCAATTTTATTATGCTTGTGTAATGCACAGATTCAGCCGGCTGTATTTTGACTTCGTTTTTGTTCAGAGCTTTCATCTCGTAATTTGTATTTGGTAGCTGATTTAGAGCTTTAGTTAGTGCATGTATATTTTCTACGATTTGTATATATATGGGTGGTGGTTTTTGAGGATGTTTTGTTATTTGTTTCTGTATGGTTGAATTTGTTTTTGTCCCACTTTTATTTTGTTCGTCAGTTCTGTCATTTAGTGTTAGTAGTTCGAACCTGTTTGGTGTATTTGGAGCGATTGACTTACTCAGCCAATATTCTTTTAGTGTTGCTTGTGTCGCGCTCAGTGGTTTGTTTTTCTGTCTTTTGTTGTTGCTATTTTGGTCCGTTAATTTGTTTGGCGATTGCTTTTCGCGGTTTCGCTTTCGGGTACTCTCCGCTGAAGTTTTGTTAGTGTTTCTATTATTAGAGTTTTGTACTTGCGTGTTAATTGTTGCTGTTGTAATTTGTGTTGTTGTGCCAGTAGACATGATCATTGAGCTCGAATTTTGCATTCTACTTGTCGCTGTCGCGGCTATGGTTACAGTACAAGCGCTTAGTGTTGTTGTTGTTCTTCCTGATGCTGTGTTTGGTGGATAATGTTCCATAATAGTAGAGGGTGTCGCGCATTGGACACTCCAAAGTAGTGAAGCATTCGTAGTGGTGTCGTTTAGGAGAGCGGGAGAGCAGGACCTGGCTCTGCTCTCTGCTGCGTCGACTGGCAAATGGCCGCCGTTACCCTGTGTAGACACAAATTAGAAATATGCATTTCTATTTGTTACTGTTTTTTGCTTGTGAGTGTCAGAGACACTCATTTTAGTTATGTTGTTGTTTTTTGTTGTTTGTATTTCAATTGTGTATTTTTGTTTTCTAATTATTGTTAAAAATATATTTAAATTATGTGTCCCAGCTAGTAATCGTGAACTAGGTTCTCACCGATCAATACACTTTTGCACTATTGTAGAAGATTCGATTGGTTTGAAGGAAATTTTAACTCGCGATTTGGTGAAATTGCTGACCGACCGTCTCTGTTGCCGTATGTTTGTTTTGCAAATATGGAAGTGAACCCATTTCCTGTCGCTCCGCGTCATTTTTTGGACACATGTCTTTTGATAACCGCTGATTCGGATCGAGTGGAGTGTTCATTGGATTACTATCGCTCATGTTGAATCGTTCCAGGATTGACATCAAGTACTGCTTTTGATCTATGGAAATAGACTTATCATTATTTCTTACATTGTGCATGCCAAGCACGGAGGTTGCAACGCCCATGGCTTTCATCTTGAATATACAAGATAAGTCTTTCTTTAGTTTGGTAATCATCGTGCTGTTGCTTCCAAATATTAATTTATCATCTACGTACACAGAAAAAATAAGTACATTCTGCGCCGAATGTTTGTAGTATATGGACTGATCAACCGCTGATCTTTTAAAACCAAGCTGTTGAGATAGTACAGAATTCAACTTTAGATTCCGCTCGACTGTTTCAATCCGTATAATGATTTACGGAGCCGACATACTCTGCCAGTTTTGTCATCAAAACATTGTGGTTGGCTAATATAAAGTTCTACCAGTCTCTACTGTTAGCGCCATTCAATGCTTCCTGAACAGATTTTGGCTCACTTAGGTCCGATGTTGCTGCCAGTAAGCCAAGGGTGTCACATCTGATTCACGTCTTGGGTTTTCTTCGTCGTCAGATATACATACCATTGAAATTTCACTAATTTTGACTTCCAGATTCTCGTGGTCGCAGGAATCGTTTGGAGAATTCCCATCAAGAACGTTGTCATTACCCTCACTGGATTCGACATTCGATTCCTTCGTCACATCATTTTGTTGTTCACGGGGTGTGTTGTCTTCGCACTGCGTTTTGTCCAATTCTGTTGTATAGACATGACCTTTGAAGTGATTGTAACCCTCACTGTGTGCAGACATTTTATCCTCGAAGTCGCCATCATCGTCGTAGATGGAATCATCACTGACGGAGTCATCTCTACTACAAATCAACATCTTATCTTGCCGGTTTGGTTTTTGTGGTATTTGCGAAGGGAAGGTTGTGACATCACGGGTTTCATTTGCATTTTTGTTGATATTTTCGAAGAAAGTCACATCACGACTCACGATAGTTTGTCTAGTTCTAGGGTTGTACAATTTATACGCCTTCGATTGTTCACTGTAACCTAGAAAAATGCATTCTACTGATTTGGAGTCAAGCTTCCTGCGATTCTCCTTTGGGACATGTACCATTGCCTTGCATCCAAAAACACGTAGTGCAGACAAATCTGGTTTCACCTTAGACCAGATTTCTTCTGGAGTAGTATCGGTCATATTTCTGCACGGAGTCCGATTAATTAAAAATGCCGCTGTTGATGCTGCTTCTGCCCAGTATTGCTTACCAAGATTCGCATCAAATAGCATGCAACGTACCTTTTCAATGATTGTCCGATTCATGCGTTCAGCAACGCCGTTCTGCTCTGGAGTATATGGGGCAGTTAATTGATGCAAAATACCATGTCTGGCAGTGATTGCTTTAAAGTTTTTGTTGCTAAATTCCTTCCCGTTGTCAGATCTCAGTATCTTTATAGTTTGTTTTTGCTGATTTTCAATTAAATTCTTAAAATGCAAAAAACTTTCGTAAGCCTCATTTTTACGTTTAAGTGGGTATACGAAAACTTTACGACTGAGATCGTCAACAAATGTCAGTAAATACCTGGCTCCTCCGACAGATTTTGTTGATATTGGGCCACAAACATCCGTGTGCACTAGTTGAAGAATTTCCGTAGCTCGCTCTCCACTTTCTTTAAACGAAGCTCGTGTTTGTTTCCCTTGCAGGCAGACAGTGCATTTGTCCAGTTTTGCACTTGGTAAATTAAACCCAACAACAGAGGATTTAATACGTCTCATATTATTGTCACACGGGTGTCCCATATACTACTGATAGCAGCATTGCAAATTTGATCAGTTTCGCAGCTTAGTCGATACAAATCGTCGATAAGTGGTGCAATTGCAAGCAGGTTGGAGTTTTCATCAAATATACGGCAATTTTGGTTGTTGAACACAATAGTTTTTCCATGCTTGGCCATTTTACTTACCGACATTAAATTTGCACAGATGTTTGGTATACAAATAACATCCTTCATGGTCAGATCATACTGTGTCTTTGTATTTGCTTGTAATTTTACACGAATATCCCCAGCACTTTCCACATTCATCCGTGCGTTATTTCCGACAAAAATGTGGTTTAACTTTGGCTCACGCTGCTCGTAGAGGCATCCAGAATCCATTGTAATATGAGACGTAGCCCCCGAATCAATTAGCCAATCTGATGCACACTGAGAGTTAGCAATGAATCCTGTTGAGGCCAGCAATAAGTTGTTCGAATCCCTCTTTTCCTTAGTCTTTGATGGACATTTGTTGGCATAATGCCCTTTTTCACCACATTCAAAGCAAACAATTGAAGACTTATGTTTTACCTTCGAGCTCGGTTTCTTCTTCGCCTTTTTAGATGTCAACGCCATTCCGTCACCATTTAAGCCTTCGTGCTTAATTTCTTGGAGGAGATTCGTACGAACCAGGTCAGTTATCAATGCCTTTCCACTATTTGCGAGCGCCATTACCATCGGACGATATTCATCTGGTAAACCACTAAGCATTATCTGAGCCACAATATCATCTGGAATCTTAGTGCCCGACATTTCCAGATTTTGTTGAGTACATGCCATCTTATTAACATAGTCTTCCATTGAAGAGTAATCTGTCAACTCGAAGCGCATAAGATATTTTAGCAAGTCCATGCGACGCAAAACGCCATTATCCTCAAATGCTGCTTCCAATGCATTCCATGCATCTTTAGCCAATATACAATTTTGGACACACGTGTAGTTAGATGGTTCAATCAACAGTCCAAGAGCAGAAATTGCGTGCAAATTTTTTGTGGAGTCCCCCTCCGAACCTTCCATGCACGGCCAGTAACCCTTTAGCACAAGATATGACTTTGCAGCAAATCTCCATGTATCATAGTTTTCTCGCCCTTTCAATTTTTCAATTTTATCTTGACCCATTTCGAGATAAAATTTGCTTTAAAAAAATGATCTCCCGAGAAAAACTATCGAACAAGCTGAGTTCACGTAAGGCTGTTAATTACTTTAATACCGATTTTTTCTTAAAACATGCGGCCCATAACCTGATGTTGGTGGATAGAAAAACCGTATAAAAGAAAAGACGTCTTACTTCATTAATAGTTAAAACGGAAGAAAAATGTTTGTTGACAATTCATTTAATATAATTCAAATACAAGTAATAAGATGTTGCAAGTGTCAAAGTGACACATTAAGCTTTAAGTTGTAGCTCTCATATATTATGTACAATATTCACTGGACATATGTATTTAACTACAACACATATGAGTATGTCAGAGCTAGTGGAAGCGGTCTCTTCCGGTGAAGCAGCAATACAACAGCGAACGAGAACAGGTGGAATCTGCTGGACTAATGCGCCTGCAGAGGTAGGACCGGTACAGCAGCGGAACCCAAGTGGATTTGGCAGATTGATGGGCCAAGTTCCGCAACAAAGAGACTAAGGATTCCTAGTCGAGAGATTCAAGCCGAGGAAACCCATTTGCTCATTCTGCCGTAAACCAGGTCATACAAGGGATGAATGCGTTACACGTAAAAACACGCCCTACTGTATGGAGTGCCAAACATATGGTCATGAGGCAAGTAGACTGTGCCAAGTAGACACTAAATGGGATCAAAGTAGATGGCAGCCAGGTACGAGGCGCCCGGATCCACCCTTGAGAGACGGCAGGGGTAGTATTCCCCGAGTTAATTCAACGGATGGAATTAACCAAGGAAGAAATCATTTCAATACTGGTAGTAGTCAGCAGCGACCAAATTGGAATTCCAGAAGAGAACCAAGGATAAGCAGCACCCAGCAGGGGTTGAAATGCATCTCATGTGGATGAATTGGACATCGGGCAGCGGAATGCAGGGATAGACAATTCCAACAAAGGAACCAGGGAAACTTCCAGCGGCCCAGTCGAGGCCAGTAGACTGGAAAGCCAAAACAAATGAAGTAACGGTTAGGCCGGAAGTAAATGTGACTGGTAATGTAGGAATTACAGTCCAGGAGAAGGAGGAGCAAGAGGCTTTCCAATACCACGTACCGAGTAATATAAGAACAATGGTTCAAGATACGGAGGAGCGAGAGTCTCTCCGGGAAAAAATTTTTGATTGCGTGTTGATTTGGGAAACTGTGATGATTCTAGTACTTAGATAAAGTTTTAATAAGGTTAGAAAGTATAGGCCAATCGCCGCGAACGCGGTACAAGAGTTCATAGGCAAGATAATTATGATATTTTTTAGGGAGTGTAGGATTGTAAAGGATAACTGCGGTACATGGAGGAAAAAATTTGAAGATTTAGGAAGTAGATACGCCTCCATTTTGGAATCAAAAGGGCGTTGTTTCGTTCTGAGCAGGATAGGTGATGCTTTTATCGAGATACCTTGCAAGATGGCAGCTAGTGGAAAGCTAGTGCTTTTGGTAGATTTAGGGGCGGACAGCAGCCTCGTAAAAAATGGTGTTTTACGGAAACGGCTGGTTATTAATCAAATGGACGTAAGAACGCTTAATTGAGCGTTTGGAGGTTGCATCAGGACACTGGGATCGCTCAGAATAGGGCACAGTGAAGTTAAGGGCATGAGTTTTAGAGTACATGCAGTGGAATTGGATAGGGAAGGTATCCCGGCCGATTGGATAATTGGCCGCGATAATCTTTGGGGCCGCACCATACTGGATGCGCTAGAAAAGCAGTTATCGTTTTATGATTATAATAAGAATAGAATCCTCACTCTTCCATTGAAATCATGGCAGGAAGGAACCGTGAATAGGGTTAAGAATTGTATGGAGGTAGTAAATGCAAGGTCAACCAGAGTAGTTACTATGCTTGTAAACACGAAACTTACGACTCTTGTTTTGCACAAGCAGCAGGTAGCGGACGGCGTATATTTGGGAGAGACCATAACGCACGTTGACAAGGGTAAGGTGTACGCTTGCGTACTCAACGCCTCAGAAAAGGATTACCTGATGGATGAGGATTTTAGGCCTAATTTCAATACTTACGATAATTTTAAGGAACCGAATTATAGGTCGGTAAATCAGATTAAAAAAGTTGATATAAGAAAAAGAATGGAGAGAGTGCTAGAATCACTGAAGTTAGACCCAAGCGTAAATTTAGAAGAGAAGGCATCAAAAGAAGCCATTTGTTCGTCAATCCATGACATATTTTTGCTGGAAGTAGACCAGCTGACGCATACACCAGAGGTAGAGCATGAAATACCTACTAGAGTGAACCAACCACAACAAGATAGCCACAAGCTCACAAAAATGAGGTAAACAGGCAAGTAAAAGGAATGTTAAAGGATAACATAATTTCACCGAGTATCTCGCCTTGGAACTTACCAATAATTTCGGTACCAAAGAAGGGAGGTGCCCAGGGTCAAAAGAAGTGGAGAATGGTCGTCGATTTTAGGAAATTGAACGACGCCACTATCAAGCAAGTGTTCCCGATACCAAGGATAAAAGAAATTCCGGATCAATTGGAACACCGTAGATATTTTTATACACTTGATTTAGCGAGTGGCTACCACCAAGTTCTGGTGGATACCCAAGATAGGCATAAAACCGCGTTCAGCGCCGGATTAGGGCATTTTGAGTTTAACAGAATGCCGTTTGGATTAACAGGAGCACCGGCTACCTTTCAACGGCTGATGAACCATGTGCTAATAGACTTGTAAGGGTTAGATTATTTTGTGTATCTGGATGATATTGTAATTTATGGGAAGAACTTGCAGCAGCATTCGCAACGCTTGTGCAAGTTGCTCCAGAAATTACGAGAACACAATTTGAAATTGAACACGGAGAAGTGTCAATTTTTGCGGATAGAGGTGGTTTATTTAGGCCATCGTTGCTCAGAGGCAGGAGCACTGTCTGACCTGCAGAAGGTGGAATGCGTTAAAAATTTAGCGATTTTGAGAAATAGAAAGGAAGTGCAAGCATTCCTAGGACTAGTGAAGTACTATAGAAACTTCGTGGAAGGACTAGCCGGAATGCCGTTGCCAGTGAATAAGCTGTTACGAAAAGAAGCAAAGTTCGAATGGACAGAGAGCTGTCAGCAAGCATTCGAGAGGTTAAAAGTATTAATTAGCTCGCCACCGATTTTGGCGTACCCCGACTTTGAGGAAACTTTTTTGTTGACCACTGATGCTAGCAATGAAGAATGGGAATTGTCACAAGAGGAAGTCGGTAATGACCGACCAATAGCATTCACAAGCGGGGCGCTCAGCGATACGGAGAAAAGATACTCCACAATAGAGAACGAATTCCTAGCCATAGTGTGGACTACGAAGAATTTTAGGGCATATCTTCTAGGACGCCCATTTAAAATATATACTGATCACCAGCCGTTGAGAGGCATAGCCAATTTGAAAGACCAAACGTCTATGGTAGCCAGGTTCAGACACAAATTGTCTGAGTATGATTTTGAAATCATATACAAACCTGGGAAAAAGCATCTGAATGCGGACGCACTCAGCAGAGTACCGCAGGCACAGAAGGTATCAGTAGTGCAAACGAGGGCCAAAGCAAGGTCAGACAAGGAGAAGGCCGAGAGAATATAAGAAAATAAAATTGATGCGACAAGAGATATTAGCAATGCGGATTTCGATGCCAATGAACAAACAGCCAGCAATGTGGAATGGCTGGAGATCATATATAAAAAAGATATTTAGGCTGTGTTAAAGGGTTTTCATGATTCACCCCTAGGTGGACATCAGGGATTCTGGACAACCCATGACAGAATTAGGCGAGTATACGGATGGAATGGTATGCTCAAAAACATTAAAAATATGTAAAGAGTAGCCCAAAATGCCAGGCCAACAAGAGTTCAAGGCTAACAAAGATGCCAATGGTGTTAACTGACACACCAAAACAGCCATTTGATAAAGTTCATATGGATATTGTGGGTATTTTACCTGAAACAGTTTCCGGAAATAAATACATCTTTACGATCCAAGACGATTTCTCAAAGTATATGGCGTGCGTGGCTATACCCGATGCTGAAGCAAGTACGCAAACATACCCAAAGTCTTGATTTCCGACAATGGTTCAAATTTTGTATCGAAACTATTCTCAGAAACATGTAAAATGCTGGGAATCAAGAAATTGCATATAACACCATATTATCCCCAGGCGAATGGCTCATTGGAACGTAGTCATCGACCTCTGGCCGGCAGCCGGTGATTACAACGCTAAACATACGCATTGGGGTTCACGCCTTATAAATCCCAAGGGGGTGACAGTTATATTACGCCTTGACGAATCGGCGTAACAAAATTGACTACGTGTCTTCTGGTAAACCCACTTACTGGCATACGGATCAACGGAAGATCCCGGACTTACTAGATTTTGCAATAACGAAAGGACTCCACCAAAAACTTCTGTCTACGGAATCATGCTTTGAGCTGAGTTCAGATCATTCCCCAGTTATAATGCACCTAAGGGAATACCCAGAAGACATAAACCAACTTTTTCGATTAGTAACAGGTAAAACAAATTGGTTAAAATTCCGTAAATATATTTGCAGTCACCTTTCTGTAAAATGCAGTCTTAAGAGCCCGGATGAATTAGATTCCGCAGTACAATCATTCAACTTCACACTGGTATCAGCAGCAATCCACGCTACACCCCCAAACGGCCAAATCCCACGCAAATCAATATGCTCAACATCATTCGAAATTGTAAGACTGATAACGGCAAAGAGACGGCTCAGACGACTGTGGCAAAAGCACAGGTCACCAGCGGTAAAGCAAAAATTCATGACAGCCAAAAACAAACAGCGAAACGTATTGCGCGACGAAACTGAAAGAGGTATACAGGCCTACATCTCGCACCTGAACCGCCTTGAATCCACAAATTACTCCTTATGGGATGCATTAAAAAACACGAATAAACCTACAGAATCGGACTCGCCTATAAGACTTATAAACGGAAGATGGGCAAGAAGCAATGAGGAGAAGGGGCAAGCTTTTGCTCAACATCTTAAAATCACATTCCAACCAAATCCTCGTAGTAACAACTTTAAAATACCAACACAAAACAATTCCCCAGATGGACCTACGGTTGAGGCCGAAAGAAGTGTGGCATTTTATCGCAACTCATTTAGATCAAAAGAAAACAGCAGGCCACGATCTGATAACCACAAAGATGCTGATGGAGCTACCTCCGCTTGCAGTAAAGCATTTAACAACATTATTTAACACAATTCTTAGACAAAGTTACTTTCCTCAAGTTTGGAAACTGTCCCACGTAATCATGATACCCAAACCTGGCAAAACTCCAACGCAAGTCTCGTCATACAGACCAATAAGCCTTTTATCCGTCGTCTCGAAACTATTCGAGAAATTATTGCTATCAAAATTAACCCCAGAATAAAGTAATACCTAACCACCAGTTTGGCTTTCGAAAAAATCATGGCACTATTGAACAAGTACACCGACTAGTGTCCCAAATCAGAAAGGCGTTCGAGGAGAAACAATACTACTCTGCAGTGCTCCTCGATGTCGCATAAGCCTTTGACAAAGTGTGGCACGAGGGCCTCGTCTACAAAATAACAAAACTTCTGCCTTCAAATATCCATAGTATCCTGGAATCATACTTAAAGGGTAGGCGATTTCAAGTAAAATGTGAGGATTACCTTTCACCAGCAATGGATATATTGGCTGGAGTACCTCAAGGAAGTGTGCTTGGACCGATACTGTACACACTATACACCTCAGACTTACCAACAAACAAATATCTGCTCACCTCAACTTTTGCCGCTGACACTGCGATTTTATCTTGCCACAAGCACCGTCAAATAGCATCGCGTGATCTCAACGAACATTTACACGTGGTTGAAAATTGGCTTTTGAAATGGCGCATCGCAGTAAATGAACAAAAGAGCACACACATAACATTTACACTCAACAAACACACGTGTCCTCCAATCATACTCAACAACAAAACAATCCCACAGGAGACGAAAGTGAAATATTTAGGCATTCACCTCGACAGACTCCTTCCCTAGAGAACACACATAGAAAAGCAAAGAGCGCACATCAAACTTAAAGTTGCAAGTCTTAACTGGCTTTTAAATTCAAACTCTTATACAAAGCCATAATAGTACCCATCTGGACATATGGAATTCAGCTGTGGGGAGAAGCAAAAACATCAAACACCGGACTGTTGCAAAGGACCCAGTCTAAAATACTACGCACGATTACTGGTGCACCGTGGTTCATGAAAAACCTAAACATTCAACGAGATCTAGGTGTGCCCCTAATAGTTCAGAGGCATTCAGATGTCAAAAAGAAGTACCAACTAAATCTATCGAACCACCCCAATATACTAGCTAGGAATTTACTACAAACAAGCCCACGACCCGCTTAAAGAGAGCAGACTTATCGCCATCTTAAACTATTATTAAATAAGCCATCTTTACTAATTTCTATAATTGCTTTTATTTATATTGTTTTTCTAAAATAATAAGTGTTCACTAATATCCTCTCCTTACAGTGGTAAGGAGCAGTGATACATTGTTGTCTAGTTTTAAGATATATTTACTTATTGTTAGTCTCCACCATGACTTGTTACAAAAAATATGAATTGCTCAAAAAAAAAAAAAATGCTGCTAGTAGGAACTTTAATCTTCAGAAGAAACAAAGATGAGATTCCGCCAACAGTAAAATCTTACGCTCCTGCCCCAATAACTTCATTTTGGCCGTCGCTCTACTTCAAGGGGGGAGAAGTTACAGCACCCGCTGCAACGATAAAAACAACAACTCTACAAGCTCCCGCAAAACCATCAAGGGCAGTCGTACATTGACACCACCGAGCGGAAATGAAGCCGTAATCAAGCTACAGCACCCGCTGCAACGACAACAAAAACAACTCTACAAGATCCCGCAAAACCATCAAGGGCAGTCGTACATTGACACCTCCGAACGGAAATGCAGCCGTAATCAAAATCAACCTATTTCACAACAGATAGCCGAATTGCCGGAAAGCGGCCGACCAACAATCCAAGAAATAACCAAATTAACACATAAGCATAATCATGTACAACAGGTTTCTTTATTAAATTATTCCACAATAAACAGTCAGTTCAATTTGGGACTTAAAGCTAAAACGTTTGTTTCATTTAAACAACTCAAGATTAAGGTGCATAGTATATTTTTTTTGTCAAACCCAACTATACTAAAGATAACTCGCGCGTACCTGCAAACCTACAATCGCTCTTGTTAAATAAAACACCACATTACTCTTTTAAGGTAAAAACATCAAACACTTTATTCTTAAAATCATAATTCTTATATACTATTTCCAAAGAACACTTTCAGTCTACGTATTGACCTTTCTGGTGTTCTAGTTTCGCAGTTTTTAATTGGCGTCAGTTGGTCAAGCCAACTGATCTACTCTACGGTAAAAGTGTCGACGGTGCATTCTAAATT
Organism: Clusia tigrina; assembly: GCA_920105625.2. Lineage (NCBI taxonomy): Eukaryota > Metazoa > Arthropoda > Insecta > Diptera > Clusiidae > Clusia > Clusia tigrina. The sequence goes on from OV050030.1 coordinate 199,357,987, forward strand.
CCAATGCCCTTTATCGACTCGACTGCGGAACTGTAGCACCCTAAAAGTTTACATAACAATTGATACATAGATTCTGGTTGTTTACAATACTCGCACTCTAAAAATATGTGATTTATTAATTAACTTAATAGTGTAAAGCTAGGTTAGGTAAGGTTAATGTGACAGCCAGTTCAAGGACCAGCTCACTCAAACCACCATGGGTCCATTGTCATACCACCGCGCCACAACGCACCTCCGATTCACTCGTCGAACTATTTTGAAGCCCTAATAAAGCGCAGAATTTGTTTGATCTCCGCGCTAGACACCTCTGTAAGAAAGCTAAAAGCGTGTTTGCCTAAAGAGCCCGCTCTGCTTCTATCCAGAGCGGGGCAACTAAAGAAGATATGTTCCACAGTCTCCTCCTCATCCCCACAGCTTCTGCAGTATTCAGGAGAGAATACTTCCAGCCTGAGAGTATGTCTGCGAAAAGCCAGTGACCAGTTATACATGCCCCGACCTTAGAGATATTCTCTCTCGGCAGGGCAAGCAAGTCTCTAGTTTTCCTACTATTAAGTTCCGGCCACATTAGCCTAGTCGTTAAGCAAGTGCCTTCGTGTGTCCAAGACCCATTGTCCTCACGCACGATCCTATCTTTAACCAAGTTCGCATAACCCTGAATAAATCTTCGGTAATAGCCTACCATTCCTAAGAAAGATCTTAAATCTATCAATGTTTTTGGTTCGGGGAGTTCTATGATGGCTTGCACTTCTCTGGGATTGGTCTTAAGGCCGTTTTGGGAGACGATAAAACCTAAGAACTCGACTTCCTTTTTTAGGAATTCGCATTTGTCGAGTTGGACTTTAAAGTTGGCATTCTCTAGTGTTTTGAAGACAGCTTGAAGATTTTTGAAGTGTTCGTCTTCAGTTTTGCCAAATATTACGATGTCGTCTATGTAGACGTAGCATCTAACGCCGATATGTTCTCGTAGAACATCGTCAAGGGCGCGTTGGAAGATGGAGGGGGCATTTTTCAGCCCAAATGGGATTCTTGTAAACTCAAACTTTCCATTATTAATGGAGAAAGCAGTTTTTTCCCTGTCAGATTCTTTACGTAAGATCTGGTGAAATCAGCTTTTAAGGTCGATAATTGTAAAATACGTATTTTTCCCAAGGTTGTACAGCACTTCGTTAATTTCTGGGATTGGGTACCTGTCTACTGAATTAAGTTTCCTGTAATCAATGACCATTCTGTATTTATTATTCGCCTAAGGCATTTTTTTTTTTTTTTTGTTACAATCCATACTGGAGGGTTATAGGGGGACTTTGAGTGTTTTATGATATTTTGTTCTAGCAACTCTTGGATTTGTCTTTCGACTTCGTTTTTTAGTGCCATAGGATAAGGATAGGATTTGGAGTAAACCGGAGTTTCTGTTATGGTGCATATTTCACCCTTAACAGTTGTTGTGTAAGTAAGCCTTTTTTCAGGATCGGAAAATAAATGTGGACAATTTTTTATAATGCTGTCAAGTTTATTTTTTTGTTCAATAGAAAGATGTGAAATGCGTAGGTTTTTGTTATTAACATCCTGCGTAGAATGCTGCTTGAGTGGACTTTTAACATAGTCATGAAGCTTTTTTCCGTGTTAATGACGGCATTAAGCTGTCTTAATGTGTCGTTTCCTATTATCCCATGGAATGTTTGTAAATTAGGTAAGAATTATAACTTCTCAGTTTGTGGAGCAAAAATGTTTACAAAAGTATGATGGTTGATTAGATGCTACCAGCAATTGAATTAACGGAAAATGGTTTTGTGTTTGGAATTGGATTTCGTATACGCGTTGATTGAATGTAATTTTTATTCGAACCTGTGTCGATTAGAAATTGAGTACGTCTCCACCCCTAGTTTTAAATTCAAAATATTGGAGTGAAGACTCTTTTAGTCTAAAAAATAAATGTCATCAGTTTTCTCTACCTCATCGTAACTCGGGTTATCGATTTCACTGTAAGAATTCTCAGATCTTTGTTGGTATTCTAACCGAGGGTTTGTATAAAGATTATCGGGATCGGCGCGTATGCCCTCGGCATAAATTTCTTCTTCAGCGGAGGTGTCCGTATTAATGTGGAAATTCCTCTGTATTTTAGTTGGGGGATTTACTTGTTGCGATGCTGGGCGCTATGGTGCGTAGTTGTAGTTCTGTGCGTTGGGCCTATTTTGGCAGTTTACTTGTCTCGTTTGAAGGAAGGATCTATTTCCATTGGTACTGGGGGTTTTGGTGGGAGATAAGGTCTATTATTAAATGGCAGTGGCCTATTGTTGAATGGAAATTGATTACGTGCATTTTGTTGCGAGTAAATTTGTTGTGCATTTTGTTGCGGGGGATAATTTTGTGAAAAATTTGTGAAATTGGGATGTTGTGGTCTCCAATAGGTTTGGGGGTTTGGAGCGATATTATATCTATAATTATGGGAAGTGTGTGCCAATTCGGGGAAGAATGTATTTCTTTGTGGTTGCGACGGGGGATGATTTGTTCGTGGTAGCCTAGGTGGAGGTATTTGGTTATTACTTTTTCTGAAATTATTTGAGTTGTGTGCATAATTCATGCGGTATTGTCGAGCTTTAGACACAAGTGTAGTGCTTGTGGCAAGGTTGTCGGTTCGCGAATGCTAAGTAATTGGGGCAATTCCCCGTTAAGGCCTCGAATAAAAGTTTCTAGTGCCTTTTCACGATATGAATTAGTCATTGCGCGAAATGAGGGTCCTCCCTTATTAAACTTCAAAAAATATAGCTTTTCCACTGCTATCACAATAATTCACAACAAGTTCATTTGATTGCCAAAATGATAATGAACAAAGTTTATTCAATAATTAAAAAAGTAAATTATACAAAATAGGTATATGCCAAATTAACAATAAAATAAATGTCTTATTCTACGAATTACAGTTTATTAGTTCTTATTCTACCCTGTCTGGTGTTCCACTTATCGTCAGCATTGGCTTATGGTTGTTGTTGTATTTGAGTGCAATGCTCTTGTTGGGTTCTGACTTGCACTTGTTGTATTTGCAGAGTGCATTGGCCTTGTTGTTGTTGCACTCAGCTATTCGTCTCTGCTGCCATTCTTGGTGGTTTGGTTGGTGGTTTTGTCATTGCTAATGGAGGTGGGGACGTAACTCCTCCCCCCCATAGTGTAGAGCGAGGGCCACAGTGAACTAATTGTGGTCGGAGCGATACTCGGCTCGCGGCGGAAAGTGATTTCGTCGTTGATTATGTTAATTGTCTTTTTTTTCGGGAATAATGCGAGTATGATGCTAATTGCAATGATGATTATTAGAATGGCGAAGGTACTATATGCTTGCGTGGTTTTTGTTTCGTTCTGCCTGAGATCCACGTCCTCTTGTAAGTAGATCTGTTCGTCTTTTAGCTTCTGTTGTGTTAGCATCTTGTTTGTGGATTCGGCTTCGATTTTGACTGTTGAAAGGGGAACGGTGATCGGCATTTCGTTGAATACGAGTGGGTCATCGTTGTATGTGATTCCATTGATTTCAATTTGGCAGTTGTTGTGGTATATTGTGGCTGTACCTTCAACTATGTGGGTGGTGTTACTGCAACTAGATTTGATTAATATTGGTAGAGCATTAAAAATGACAATATAGTTATTTTCCGGTTGAAATATTGCTTCTATTTTTCCAACATCATTGAGGTGGCATTTTGCAGGTAGGTTCCGCATTAATCTACACATGCAAGTGGAATTTTGCGCTGCTTCTTCGTGTGCTGGTTCGTTACAGATGAATATGCTTTCTACTATTGGGCATGGCTTATCGCAATATTGAATCTATTGTTCATTATATGATACATAACGTTTTGTTATGATTTCTTTAGTGCCATTGATTGGGAGGTGTATGATGTGGTAAAATGTGTAATTGTGTGAGTGTATTATGGGTATTTTAATGTTGAATATTATATTTGTATTGTTGTAGTAGGCTTGTAGATCTAAAAGTTCATAAATGTGTTCTTCGGATTTAATTTCTATTGATTGGCTTTCTAAAAGTTCACGGATTATTCCCAATTCTTTTGGGCTCAAAATTTGTTTAGGGATTATATTTAGTTTAGCCAGTATTATGGCTTCGGAAATGTCAGTCAGATGGCTAGCAAGAAGTTCAATGTTATAATTAATCTGATTAAGGTATTGGGATTCTATCAGTAATTCTTTGTCTTCTTTAATATTGTTTGCAGTAGTTTCAAAGTAGTTTACTATTGTGTCTTGTTCCTCATTTATGTGTGTGTTTATGTTTTTAAATCTTTCTAACATCTTTTGATTTAGTAGTGTTTGCTTGGATAGTGCATTTCCCAAATCTGTGCCCTTACGTTGTAGCTCAAGTATTTATTTGTTGATGTTGTCTGCGTCATTTGCGTCCATGTTCCCAGTGATAAATTTTGCTAGGGTGTCGATTCCGTTGAAAAGTCCCCTTTTATGTCTAATTGTCCGTGTTAGTATAAGCATTTTGTGTTTAAATTCTTCGAGTTTTAACTGTGTGACTTCCATAGTGTTATCGAGTGTTGTATGTTTTCTGAATGTGTCAAGTGTTATCGAAATTCTTCTAATGTTTTCGTCGTAATCTTCTAGGTTGACTATGTGTATTAGGTTTTTGTGTCCTATTATCGTTTTTGCTGTGCCGAGTTTGATTGGGAGAATTCCTTGTAATTCTGTTAAATTGTGTATTTCTAATATTTGGGCTTTTGCCATAATTAGCCTAAAAAAGAATGTATAATATTAGTTTATTTTTTTCAATTTACGTGTTAATTGAAGCTTAGATTTATGAAGCTTTTGGAATTTCGTAGTTAATATCGTATTTTTCTTATTAATTTTCGTTTTATGGATTGTAAATCTGGGGGTGACCTTGTTTCGCCTGCATTCTTTCCTGAAAACTGTATCGTCAGTCTGAAATTGTAACGGGTCTTTTCTGTCCTTATTTAGTTTATCTATTCTAGTATCAACCTCGCTTGTATGGTAGGGTATAGTATTTCTTGATATTCATTTAATTTTTTTAAGTATTCGTGTTCGCTGTTGAATTGAATGTCATTGTTAAATTTCGGCGTTCTGCCATTGAAAAGTTCGTACGGCGTTAGTTTGGTTGAAGAGTGAATAGCGCTGTTATAAGTTAGAATTGTCTCTGAAAGAATTTCGTCGTGGTCGATATTAAGTTTTTCCTCTTTTTTTCTTGAAATGATGAGCCTGTATATTTCTGTTAGGGTCGAGTGTAGCCTCTCGACGGGAGAGTTACTACTAGTTTGCTGGAAAGAGGTAATATGTAAGTCAATGTTGTATTGTTTGCAGAAGTCTTTGAAGATGTTGCTCATGAATTCCGAGCCCTGGTCACACACTATTCGTTTAGGTATACCAAATTGGCTTAGGAAATGTTTCAAAGCTTTTAATACCAATATGCTATGTCTACTTGGTAACGGATATGCTGCTGCAAATCTAGAAAATTTATCGATAATTGTTAGGTTTTGGTTATTGTTGATTGTATATATGTCCATGTGTAGCGTATGCAACGGTGTGGGGGTGTTTCGGGCTTATGAAACTTTAGTTTGGGTGGGTGTCTGTCGTATTTAAGCGTAAGGCATTTTTCGCAATTATTTATAGTTTTTGCTATTTTTTCTTTCATAGCGGGAAAATAGTATTTCCTTTTTAAGTGTAATGTGGTTTCGTTTATTCCTCTGTGGTTAGTATTTATGTGATATTCTCTAATAATTTTCTCTTGTTCTTCTTCTGATCTAATGTCATGTAGCATTTCAGTACAACGCAATAATTTGAAAATTTTGCTCTGGGAGAAGAATTTTGAATACACGTTCTGTACTTTACTGAAAATTTCGTCAGTTGTGTATATTGCGGAAGTTTTGTTAGGAGGGCAGAATTTCTTAAAAACTTCTATTATTGCTTCTTCGCTAAATTGTGGTTGCCTAACAGTACGTCTTTGTTTGTTTCTAAAAACACTTTGTAATATCATCGGTGAACCTGTTTCCTTTTGTTCCCGAATGAGTTGTACATTGAATTCTTTCAAGGATCTCTCAGAAATGTAAATTCCGTCGTCTAAATTTTCTTGTGCGGAGTGCACGGTGGTTCCCTGTGTTCCCTGAATTGAGTCTGCATCGTTAACAAATATTTCCACCTCTGAATCTATCTTGATTCTACTAAGGGCATCCGCGTTCGTATTGATTTTTCCTTTTTTGTAGACAATCTCGTAATCGAACTCCTCCAGTTTAAGCCTCCATCTAACGAGTTTGGAATTCGGTTCTTTCATGCTCATTAGCCAAGTAAGCGGTCGATGGTCTGTGACTATTTTGAATCTGCGGCCAAATAGGTAAGGTCTGAAGTATTTAGTCGCCGATACTATTGCTAACAATTCTTTCTCAATATTGCTGTAATTATTCTCGTGTTTATTTAGCGTTCTGCTTGCATAGCATATAGACTTATCGCTGCCAACTGTTCCTTGTGAAAGGACTGCACCTAATGCTACGTTGCTCGCATCGGTTGTGAGAATAAACGGCTTGGAGAAGTCTGGATACTGGAGAATTGGGTCGTTAGTTAAGAGATTTTTACATAACTCAAATGTTTTCACGTATTCATCCGTTAGCTCTACTACTTCGTCTTTTTTTAAGCAAATTGTTAGAGGTCTAACTAGTTTGGCGAAATCTTTTATGAATTTCCTGTAATAACCTAATAGCCCTAGGAATGCTTTGATTTCCTTCTTTGTCTTTGGAAGGGGACATTTTTTTACAGCTATAATTTTGTCGGGATTTGGCTTGATGCCTTCTGTTGAAACAATATGTCCTAAGAAGGCAATTTGCTACTTTAGAAACTCGGATTTATCTATCTGAATCTTAAGATTTGCTTTTTCCAACCGTTTAAATATTTCCTTCAGATTTTGGATGTGCTCCTGAAGTGAGGTCGAATAGATAATAATGTCATCGAGGTATACCAAACACGTCTTTCCAACTAAATCTTTTAAAACATTGTCCATGATACGTTGGAATGTAGAAGGCGCGTTTTTCAACCCAAATGGCATCCTTATATACCCGTAGTGTCCTCCTTCAACCGTAAATGCAGTTTTTTGAATATCTTCTGGGTTCATCTCGATTTGATGGAACCCACTAGCTAAGTGTAACGTGGAGAAATACATACATTTACCTCACTTGTCAAGGATATCTGCAATGTTGGGGATTGGGTAACAATCTGAGACTGTTTTCTCATTTAATTTTCGGTAGTCGATTACTAGCCGCCACTTTTGTTTGCCACTGGCATCTTTCTTTTTGGGCACCACCCATACTGGTGAACTCCATGGCGAAAAACTTTGTTTGATTATACCCTGCTCTAACATATTTTTTATTTGTTTATTTACCTCTTCCTTGTGTATATACGGGTATCGATAGGACTTAGTGAAGATTGGTATGTCATCTGTTGTTTTTATTTTATGTTTGATGTCGTTGGTAAACGAGAGTTTTTGGCCTTCTTTGAAAAATATGTCATTAAATGATTTGCAAAGCTTAATCAATTTTTCTTTTTCTTCCTCGTTTAGGTGATCTGATCGAATTAGTTCTGATATGTTTTTGAATTCCAGTGGTTGTGGCCCTATTAAATTACAATTGTTACACTCTAAGAAGTTTCCCTCCTGAAACGGATCCACTTTTATTGGTTGCTTTAAGAAGAGGATTTGGTCTCTGTTTGAAAAATTCCTAACTTCCAAATTACTAAACCAGTTTTCAGCAGAGTATAAGCCTTCCGAAACCATGATGCAGGGTGTGAGTTGTATTGACGTTACGGAGATGTCTCCATTTTAAAATCTACCGGTAACCTTACTATTGCCTTGAAATGGGCTGGAATTAAGTATTTACCAGATGTGAAATTAGGTTTCAGTTTTAATGGTAATTCTGCATTTGTCGTAATAAGAGTCTGTTCGACTAAATTTATTGTTGCTCCTAATCGTTTAAGTGCGTCTAGACCAAGTAGACCTTCGAAGTAAGCATGGAATTTGAATATTAGGAATTTTAATTGGCCTTCGGTGTTAAATTCGGAAAAAATTGGTAGGTTGACGTACTTATTGATTTTGTACCCATTCAGGACAGTTGTTATTGTTATCGAATGTTACACTCTTCTTGACTTTGCTCAATTTTTATTAACACTTTATTTTTATTAACACAGAACTGAGCACTTATCATAAATTCATTTTTTTATGAACTTTTTCGACATGAAACCTGTTGCGTTAAGTTTTATATGTTTTTACCTTTTCCTACCCTCACAAAATTTGTTCACTTTCCTTTTTTACTATTCATTATAATTTTAAGCGATTACATTCAATACTTACATTTGCATAAGCACCAATAGCATACTTAGTAATTCTTTTGTCCTGTGGCTTCCAGCGGTTAGGTATAAATTCCAGTTTCCTTTAGTCATCTTCCTTCAGGGTGTTGGTTCTCGACCATTAAAGGAATAAAAATTCCACGGTTGTGTCAGGATACAACCGATGGTCGACCGTCGACTGCGCCAAATAAAGGTCCTCCCTCATTAAACTTCAAAAAAAAATATAGCTTTTCCACTGCTATCACAATAATTCACAACAAGTTCATTTGATTGCCAAATTATTAATAAACAAAGTTTATTCAATAATTAAAAAAGTAAATTATACAAAATAGGTATATGCTAAATTAACAATAAAATAAATGTCTTATTCTACGAATTACAGTTTATTAGTTCTTATTCTACCCTACTCAGCCGTCTGGTGTTCCACTTATCGTCAGCATTGGCTTATGGTTGTTGTTGTATTTGAGTGCAATGCTCTTGTTGGGTTCTGACTTGCACTTGTTGTATTTGCAGAGTGCATTGGCCTTGTTGTTGTTGCACTCAGCTATATGGTTGTTGTTGTATTTGAGTGCAATTCTCTTGTTGGGTTTTGACTTGCACTTGTTGTATTTGCAGAGTGCATTGGCCTTGTTGTTGTTGCACTCAGCTATTCGTCTCTGCTGCCATTCTTGGTGGTTTGGTTGGTGGTTGTGTCATTGCTAATGTAGGTGGGGACGTAACTCGCGGAGAGATTCTTCATTATAATCTAGGCAAGCTATCTTGTCTAAAATCAGGGAAAGATGTTGGTACACACGTTGATAAAAGTCGGTTATTGTGGTGTCGCGTTGAGCTAATGTCGTCATTTGGTATTCTAGTGTTCCTATATCTCGTTTATCGGAGTAGTGCATCATTAGGCACTTTTTTATTTTTACCCAGTCGAGAGGGGTTCGATACGACTCTAGGGCGGTATCGGCATCTCCTATGATTTTATGTCTGACTGTGTGAAAGATTGCATAGTATTTTTGTGTACCCTTAAGTCCTTCATAGACAGAAAAAATTCTGTCAACTGATTTCCGCCAGGAATTGAATTCTCCTGGTTGGCCTGAAAACTCACGCAAGCATTTGACTATATCTGGGATTTTGTCCAATTCGTTTATATTCGTCACGCTAATTGTGAGTGGGTGATCGTCGTCTTCGTTTTCAAAAAATGGATTATTGCTACTAGCTAATGATACTGTAACTCTTCTTGTGATTTCTCTTGTCATTTCCTCATTATTCACTAAAACTTGATTCTGTTGGGGTGTATTGCGATGGCTTGGATTATTGGGAGTTAGGTTTTTCTGTAGATTTAGATTACAAAGACGGTTAGCAAGTTCCTCTGCTGCATCCACCATTTTTAATTTAATTAATTTTTTTCTTTTTAAGAAAAATTTATTTTAGAGTAATATAAAAAATATTTAATACTTTATCGACTTCGTGGTTAATTAAAAAAAAAAAAATGTTTTTTCTTTAAACAATTACTTAATTTATTCTTTGCAATTTATTTTTCATTTCTTTATTTTAATTTTACTAAATTTATTTGCTTTGTTTTTTGTGTTATTCTTCGAAATTAATTTTTTCTTTGTTATTCTTAGCTTCAATTAATTTATATACTTCCTATTTTATTATTCAAGAATCGCTATTTCTTTCTTAATATAGTTTCGATTGTTCAACTTACATTATAATTCTAATACTTAATTCTATCATGGTGACCAGTGTCCTGACGACGAGTGTTGGACAGTCGGCTGTTATTCTAGAACTCCTTTTGCTACGATGTTTATCCGCTTACTAAGGGGCCTTTTTTCCTGCTACGAAGTTCGTCGTACTTTTGGATTTTCAACGTTTTTTTAGAGTTTTTATTTTTTGTGGCACTTTTTAGTTGTTCTTTTCTTTTATTCAAAAAATTCCGCTCAGTTTTGTGGCACTTTTTATTTTTCAGTTGGACCTTTTTTAGTTGCAGCTTTCTGTTAAAATATCACGCACTTTTTGTAGCACTTAATTTATTCAAACTCTATCGTTTACTTTTTTACACTGGTCCCTGCTCGGGCGCCAGTTAAGTCTTTTTGAATTAAAAAGTTTAAAAAAAATATATTTTTCGGCCTAAGCCTTCTTTATTGTTTTACTCCCGATTATCAACTAACTCACAAACTTAAAATAACTTAACACTAAACCTATATCTGCAAATGTGTTGGTGCACGCGCTGCTGAATTTCCCTGCTGACGTCGCTTACCTGCGACTGTTGCACTTTTTGGTGGGAACGCGGTTCAGCGGATTCCAGGCATCAAATTACGTCTGGTTGGTTGCAGGCGCGTGTAGCGAGCATGTAGAATTTGGTGATAAGTATTTTCAATAAGATATGTGTTAACTTATATACATTTTATTTTACCATATGCCGAGCGTAGCGATCCCACTGCTCCACGAACGAATATGCCCATCAAATTGCAGTTAGCTATATTTGCACATAAGTTTGCACAATTTTGCAAGCTAGCATTTTTATGTGTGTGAAAATTTATTGTCAATTTCGTTAATTTTAAGTAACATGACATTTCCGTTTTATTTTGTACGTAAGCATTAGTTAAATTCCTTTATTGTTATTGTAATTATATGTGTATCAATTAGTATATAAGTTCACACCTTTATCAAATAAATCAGTCAGTTTTAAAATTGACTCCATCAACCATACGAATTTGTGTTCTTTTTAAGTTATACTGGTTCATGCGCCAGATAACAATCGCAACAGCTATATTGGTACAAGCACCGAAATAGCAACCTAAGTAATCAATTTGTGATTAACCTACGTTATACTGGTACAAGCACCATATAACAATTCATCAGCCATTCTGGTACAAGCGCCGAACTGGGAACCATTTAAGAAAAAAGATCCTTAAACATTTTTGGTGACCCCGTCGTGATCAACAGGACACGGCACATCTACCATTCCTGAGGACATCAGCTGAATACAGCTCATCAACAATTTATCATGACTTCCGACAACATGTCAATGGAAGAGCTGGTTCGTCAACAAGACGACCGAGCATTGACCATTCAAACACTGATATCAAGCTATAAGAGAACAGCTCACGAACGAAGGACATTAGAAGTCGTGGAAAAAAGGCTGCAAGAACTTGATAATCAATGGCAACAATTCAACCAATCTGACGTTGTGATCCGGAAAAGCTATGGGGATGACACTTCTCATCCATACTTTGCGAAGGACATACACGCAATGGTGGGTGCCAAATATTACAAGTTTCGCGAGGAAATGCAAGGCACTATCAATACGCTGAAGGCATCGAAGATACTCCCGAAGACAACAACAACAGTTCCAAGAGCACAATCACCTGGACTAGTACGGCTACAACCACTAACTCAGGAAGGTGGGGCTATGCAACAACAGTCCCGTTCGCAACCTGTTCTGTCGCATGTTCAACGACAAGGACAACTCATCACTAACATCTTTAAGACGATTCATCAATTCCTTGCCAACCAGGCAGTTTCTACACGCGTCAGGCAAGCAATCCAAAGTCTGCACAAACTACTGTGTGAAGATGGAGACAGCACTTACGACACTGAAGACTTCTTCCAACGCGAACAACAGTTTCACATTAACTTGGCCCTACACTTGGACATGGGCCTACAATCGAGCAGCTGCAATGCCGTGGACATGCAACAACCATGCCAACAAATGCAACTCCAAAATTACAATTGTCAAAGGGCGAGAGTGCATTTTAAACCTTCAGAATTTGGGTCTAGACACTTCATCATGGGACCCAATTCTGCTATTCATCCTAGTTCAGCAGCTTAGCAAGTCACCGCACGTTTTATAGGAACAATCCATCCAGGACCCAACTAAAATGTCATCACTGGAGGAATTCCTGGCCTGAGGATACGTTTCCAAACCCTCGAAGCGCTGGGAATCAAGAGCGAACGAAAGGGGCAAGCACCATGGAACTACAGCGCCTTAAGTGCCACCGCATCAGCTCAAGCGTGTGACATATGTAAGCTGTCACACGCACTCTACCTGTGCCCAAGGTTGCTGAAGATGACTCCAAGTCAACGGTTGAACACAATTCAACGCCTAAAACGATGTGTCAACTGTTTGAAAACTGGTCATGGTTCAAGGAATTGCTCATCAAGAACAGGTACCAAGTGTCCAAAGAAACACAATACGCTTTTGCATTTGCACCTAGCGTCAGACCGAGAAAAACAGGAAATCGCCAGCACAACCAAGCCATCATCAGCAGCTTCGTTAGCAGCGTTGCCTATGCAACCAACTCTTCATGGACCAGCACTGTAGCACCGTTTCCATAACTTTAAGATCCAATTGGGGACAGGAAGTCAAATGTCGAGCGCTCCTCGACAGTGGCTCGCAGTTGAATTTCATAACACAAAACCTAGCAAGGCAATTAGGATTGCGTAAGCGAAAAGGCGACACTTCCATTGAAGGAATCGGCAATAGCAAAAAGCGAACCACAGAGACGTTGATCATCGGATTGGAATCAACGACCACTGGATTCACAACACACATAGAAGCACAAATTCTCCCTAAAATCGTGTCTGATCAGCCGAAAAAACTATTGACATTTCACAGTGGTCAATTCCGAAAAACATTAAGCTAGTAGATCCATCATTCAATGAATCAGCTCGAATTGATTTGCTAATAGGCGCAGGGTTGTTTTACCAAACATTATGTGTCGGACAACTATCACCAGTCGAAGGGGGAACAATTTTACAAAACACACTCTTCGGATGGGTAGTTGGTGGTGCATACAACAGGCAGGATACATCAATTCCAATTGCAACTTGTGGAGTTTGCACGGACGATAAAAATCTGGAAGAATCATTGGAGAAATTCTGGCGCTTAGAAGAATGTGATGCAACCAAGTCTACTCTCACATTAGCTGAACAACAATATGAAGAACAGTACAACCATCATACCCAATGAGGCATAGATGGCCACTTCATTGTAAAACTTCCTTTCCAAGGAGACCCTACGCATTTGGGTGAGTCAAGGGACATAGCCCTTCAACGGTTCTTCGCAGTCGAACGCAAATTAGAAAGAAATCCCGAGCTTACGAACCAGTATACCGCGTTTATGAGAGATTATGAATCCCTGGGACATATGGAGGAAGTATCAACTGACACCATCAGAGGTCCGTACTATTTCCTGCCACACCATGCGGTGGTGGAACCAGACAGTTCCACAACAAAATTACCGGTCGTATTTGATGCATCAGCCAAAACTTCAGCTAATATATCGCTCAACGACAATCTGTTAATTGGCCCCAGTATACAAGATGATGTGGTTCAAATACTACTTTGGTTTCGGTTGTCACAATATGCCTTCACCGCTGACATTGAGAAAATGTATCGGCAAATTTGGGTTTCTAAGGAGGATCGGAAGTACCAGCTTATCTGGTGGAGAGAAGACTCGTCGCAGCCGTGAAAATGTTACCAGCTAGCTACAGTCACATATGGCACATCAGTGGCTCCATACCTGGCCATTAAAACATTGCGGACACTAGCAAACCAACAAGCTCACAAATTTCCCTTAGCATCAGCAGCAATCAATTCTAATTTCTACGTAAACGATGCACTGAGTTAAACCAGGCGACATTCAAACAAAGTTACAAAATATGCTTGGATCGGCCGGATTTAAGGTACGGAAGTGGTGCGCCAACCACCATTATCTGTTAAAAAATGCTCCACCGAGTGTTTAAGAGCTAGCGTTAAACCGTAGTCAACCCGGAAAGGACAGCATTAAGACAATAGGACTTATCTGTCACCCATAAAGTGATACATTCACTCTCAAGATAGTAACTACAGCAGCAAGAAAAATCACGAAACGCAGTACGCTGTCTGACATATCTAGGCTGACCCTCTTGGATTCATTGCACCAGTCACCGTCACAGCCAAAATATTTCTTCAAACAGTCTGTAAGCTCAACGTAGACTGCGATGCATCCTTGCCACAAAATCTTCATACAACGTGGCTACAGTTTCGCACTGAATTAAGGGAACTACAAAAAATCAGTGTCCCACGATACATATTTAGTGGAGCATCACCCAAAAATCCCCAAATACATATCTTCGCAGATGCATCAGAGCGGGCGTATGGTGCAGTGGCATATATACGATCATCAGATTGTCCACGATACCATCATAGTACGATTCATTTGCGCAAAATCTAGAGTAGCTCCTACAAAACAAATTACGCTGCCTAGACTAGAACTTTGCGCTGCTAAACTTGCGGTAGAATTAATGCAGAAGCTAAAACAAGGAGCAACATTCCTCGATGCTGAAGTGTTCTACTGGTCAGATTCCACAGAAGTCCTCGGCTGGATCAACGATGACTCTGCACATTATCATACATTTATCGCCAATCGAATCTCTTCAATTCAACGATGGTCATCTCCAAGACAATGGCGCCATGTGCGATCACAAGACAACCCAGCGGATCTAATATCAAGAGGCCTGACTCCAGGGAAGTTGATTAATAACAGTTTTGGTTCTACGGGTCCCGTTTTTTACATGGATCATTCACAATCTGGCCACTTCAACCAGCTCTAGGAAAATGCGAATTAGAACTACGCCAGGCCAAGGAATCAATAGTATCGGGGTCTGCAGTAGCAACGATCAACAAAGAATCTAACCTCTTGTAAAGCATCAATCATGGTAACTCTTTTCGCCACTTGCAAAGGTTTGTAGCATACATACAACGCTTCAAAAGATTCAAAAGGGATGAAAGGTTCGATTCAACTTGCACCACTGCAGATGAATAGGAAGGTGCTCTAATAGCAATTGTAAGGCTAAAGCAGCAGCAAGAATTTACAGTCAGTAACAATAGCTCATTCAGCTCTCTTTCCCCGTTCGTTGATACAAATGGAATTCTCAGAGTAGGGGGCGGTTACAGTCATCTAGCCTTACCTATGACGCCAAACACCCAATGCTCTTGCCTTACCGCCATCCATTAACCAAACTCCTGTTAAGTGATCTACATAAACTACATCTTCATGCCGCGCGCAGACATTAATATCCACCGTCAAGCAAAGATATTGGCCAATCAAGGTAAAGGTGTTAGCCAGGTCGGTAATTCAGGGCTGTGTGAGATGCGTAAGAATGAAACCTGTAATGCTACAACAAATAATGGAAAACTTTGCTAAGGACAGAGTGCAACTGGCCAGACCGTTCATAATTTCCGGCGTTTACTTCTTTGGACCAATCTACAGACACTTCAAGCTGCGCGGGAAGCGGCCGCTTAAGGCATACGTAGCTGTATTCTGTTGCTTCGCTAACAAGGCCGTACATATGGAAATAGTCAGTGATTTAACAACAGAGGCCTTCATTGGAGCCCTAAGGCGTTTTATAGGACGACGAGGACACTGCAATAAAGTCTACTGTGACAATGCCACTAATTTTGTTTGCACAAAAAATCTTATGTACGAATTACAACAAGTTATCCTAGGTAAGGACGCTAAGCAGCACATTATCAGCGAATGTAGTAAGCAGCACATCGAATTTTCATTCATTCCACCCCGCGCCCCACATTTTGGCGGTTTATGGGAAGCAAGAGTCAAATCCGCTTAACATTTAGTACAGTCAACATTAGCTGCAGCGGCCCTAACGTATGAAGAAATGGAGAATGTGATAGTGGAAGCTGAGGCAATCCTAAATTGTCGGCCAATAGCTCCGTTATCATCGGATCCAAACGCCTTAGCAACACTAACGCCCGGTCATTTGTTGATAGGGGAACCTTTAACATCTATAGTCGACCCAGGAGCACAAGCAAATCATACCAATTACCATAAAAGATGGGAAATTGTGTCGCACTTACGTACAGAATTCTGGAGGAGGTGGACAAATGAATATTTGAACACCTTGCAACATCGATACCGATGGAAGAGCGCCTGTCACAGTGTCAATCCTGGCATGATGGTGATAATTAAGGATGAAAATGCACCACCACTGAAATGGCCATTAGGAACAATTACCAAGGTGATACGAGGAGATGACGGCCTAATCAGAGTGGCAGATGTAAGAACTGCCACAAGCATTCTGAGGCGACCAATTCACAAATTAGCCCCACTTGCCATTGTACCTGAGGAAGACACTTCACCAGAAACCACGACAAGTCAGACATATTCCACTGATAAAAACCCAGCCTCGAAGGAAACGCCAATCAATGGAGCGCCTCCTAACAAACGTACGCGAATCACAGCCACGTCATCAATTGTAGCAGTATTGTTGGTGACTCTCTTTTTGCCTGCTTGTTCGCATTCATCAATACAAAAGAACCATTTTCCTCCGATCCCGGAATATACTTCGAAAACATTGGCAAGACAGATATTGTAACCAGTCAATGGAGTATCATCACTTATGTGGACATGCATTCATATTGGAAAGAGTTAGGCAAACTCAAGGGTTATCCACAAATACTCCAGCGATCGTGTGAATCAACCCATGACCCGAAAGCATGCTCCACCACAATAACAATAATACAGCGATTGGCAAATGAATTAGACGCGAGAAATCAATTATTGCAGGCAAGTCACAATACACGTACGAAACGAGGCGCAATTGACTTCATAGGTAATGCTGCATACTCACTGTTTGGCGTTCTTGACTCAGAATATGCAAAAAACGCCGCAGAAACCATTCAAAAAATTCAACAAAACGAGCCACATCTCAAGGACCTTTGGCAGAAACACACTTCTGTTATTGATAGTACAATCAACATTATGAAAAGAAGTCCACAGGAGATAGAAGCTGAACTTCATATGACAAATACAGCCATATATCTAGAACGGCTCCAGGATACGATGTTTGACATCCTTTCTGATATACACCATGGAAAGGTCAACACGACACTACTCACACCTCAACAGCTGCAGACAGAGTTACTTCAAATCATGGCAAACCTGCCGCACCACCTCAGACTGCCTACTTCTTCAGATGACCTACTCAGTTTTTTCCAGCCACCATAATGACTATAAGAGGGAGAGTGACAATTGACCAAATCATTTTTGAAATTCAAATTCCCTTGAGCATGGCTGACAATTTTGAATTCTTTAAAATGACACCAGTTCCGTGGCAGCTAAATGATTCGTTCGCACAAATTCACAGTAATTTCCAGTAAATAATCATAAATCTTTATCGAGACCAGTACATGCCACTACAAATTGCGGAATTGAGAAGTTGTATTCTGATAGGGAAGACCACTATCTGTGTCGGCAAACCCGACCTCTGTTCTCTAAAGGTTCTATGAACGAAGGTTCCTGCGAATTAAATTTACTGAATCATGTCGCACATGAATCATGTCCCATTATAATTATCGGCCCAGGACCACATTGGATACAACTGCACGATCCTAACAACTAGATCTATGCCATCAGCGGAGATCAACTGATAAATATAGTGTGCAACAGCGAGCTGACTCAACTAACAATTCGACAATCGGGAAAACTGACATTGAACGAAAAATGCAATGTCAAACTCCGACTTACAATCCAAGGCTATGCAAACCTGAAGGCTATTCGAAGACAATCATACGTGCCAAACTTAAATGTCAGTGATTTCACGCGAATATCAAAGAACACACCCATCCCAAGCAGTCAGTTATCTAGCACTCTTAATAATCGTAATTCTCATAGCAGTGTTAGTTGGGAAATACATAAGAAAATCTACTAGCAGCAACGATCACGATCCAGCTGAATCAGCAGACCTAGAGTTCGTTACGATTTACGATAGATCGGGTAGAGCGACTGCCGCTCAAGGCCGGGAGGATGTTTAACCATATGCCGAGCGTAGCAATCCCACTGCTCCACGAACGAAAATGCCCTTCAAATTGCATTTAGTTATATTTGCACATACGTATGCACAATTGTGCAAGCTAGCATTTTTATGTGTGTGAAAATTTATTGTCAATTTCGTTAATTTTAAGTAACATGATATTTCCGTTTTATTTTGTACGTAAGAATTAGTTAAATTGCTTAATTATTTTTGTCATTAAATGTGAAACAATTAGTATATAAGTTCACACCTTTATCAAATAAATCAGTCAGTTTTAATAATTGACATCAACCACACGAATTTGTGTTCTTTTTAAGTTATACTGGTTCATGCGCCAGATAACAATCGCAACAGCTATATTGGTACAAGCACCGAAATAGCAACCTAAGTAATCAATTTGTGATTAACCTACGTTATACTGGTACAAGCACCATATAACAATTCATCAGCCATTTTGGTACAAGCGCCGAACTGGCAACCATTTAAGGAAAAATATCCTTAAACACATTTCAATATCCCGTACGCTAACTTCCTAATTAATAAAAGAAAAAACAATAAAGCATATTTACATTTACCCTGTTGCAGTATGTACGAGTACACGAGTATATCCGCAAATTCCTAATTTCCCATTGTATGCCCCTATATACTCATTTATATGCGTATATAAGGTAGTAGGGTGCCTGCGGCATTCAGAAATTACTGGCCGCACCCGCATACTACAGAATGACCTGATTATTGACGGCAACTTTAATTTGGGAGGCTGCACGATCGGACTCACCCAGGTGTTCAATACCCTGACCGAGTTAGCAACGCCCTTAATACACGGCGCTGCCAGTATGCTGGACTCAGCGGAACCCCAGCTCCTATTAGACAGACCTTGGCGACCCGGCCCCCAGTTGTCCCTACAGCTGATAAATTGTCTGCAGGACATAACTATACAATGGGACTATCGGAAGGAGGTGGATCTCGCCTGGAGGCTGTTCTTCTCGCTAAAACAGAATCCGGAGGACACGGTCATCGACCAGACGCTAGGGCGACTGCTGATGCTACTGCACCGCGTACATGCGTTAACGGTTCCAGGGTTACCACCCGCGAAACCGCTGCTTGTTTTAAGATATTATAGCACTCAATAATAACCATTGAATAAACAGTAATTCTAATCCCACATTCGTTTTTTTTCTTTTTCTCTTGTTCCATATAAGTTTTCCCAGGTCAACTGTAAGCATCCCCTACATACCATGCCTCGTTCCCCTAAGCCGTTCACTCAAATAATGCCCTAATCCCATATCTGTGTACATTATACGTAATCGTATTCTTGCACCTTTTCTCTTACACACATTCACCTATCATTAGCCTCAATTCCGTTACTTAATTCATCATGCTTGTGCTCAGTATTAATGCCGACACTTGAATAAACCGCCGCATGCATACTCGTATGTATAATAATCTTTACTTCGTATCCCTTACCAACAAAATGTCTTATTTATTTTATTTTTAAATTATGTTCAACGAACCTTTTCTTTTTTATTATTTAATATTTTAAAAAATAATTTATTTACTTATTTTTTCTACTGCGCTTCATTCGGCTATAGTGAATAATGAGCATATTTGTATTACGGAAGCTTTTACTCACCCGTGTTTAAGTGGCACACTTCTGCTGACATTTACTTTGGAAGTCCGAGCTGTGCTATTTGATATACACACGTACGCGATATCAGTTTATTTACGTTGTTATTCTTGTGTTTACACTGGTAAAACACTGTTAACACATGTGTTTGTGTGGTCTCATGTGGAACAATTTCAATAAATTATTATATAGCTTTTTATGCTTGCCCTTAATTGTTACGACTATTGTAATTGGGCTGCGGATCTCTGCTACTACATACGGACCTATCCAAACAGATGAGAATTTGTTTCTCCCAGCCTGATTCTTCATGAGTTCTTGGTCACCCACATGAAAGACTACTCGGTTTAATATCTTGTTGTAAGCATCCCTGGATACTCGTTTAGCACAATCTTGGTTTTCTTTAACCAACTCGTGAGCTCGCTAAAACTGATACTTTTGTACTTTATTGTGGTCATCAGCATTGTACACTGGTGCACATTTGCGCTTCAAATTTGCCGGCATGTTGAAATAAAACCCGTAGAGTGTTCTAAAGGGAGTTTGCTTCGTTGATACATGCACAGTATTGTTGTTCACATGCATTGCCGTAGTTAACCATTGATCCCATTCGAGCCGCCTTCCTTGGCACAACTGCGCAAGTACTCGGCCAGTGGTCGATGACTACGCTCCAATGAGCCATTTGCCTGCGTATGATATGGTGTTATGTGCAATTTCTTGATTCCCAGCATGTTGCACGTTTCCGAGAATAGTTTCGATACAAAATTTGAACCTTTGTTGGTTATCAAAATCTTAGGTATGTTGTACCGTGCTGTAATTTCGTCAAAGAATGCCTTGGCTACCGTATTCGCCTCTGCATCGGGTATAGCCACGCACGCCATATACTGAGAAATCATCTTGGAACGTCAAGATGTACTTATTTCCCGAAACTGTCTCAGGTAAAACACTTACAATATTCATGTGAACTTTATCAAACCGTTGTTTCGGTGTGTCAGTTACTACCATTGGCATCTTAGTTATCCTTGAACTCTTGTTGGCCTGACATTTTGGGCAACTCTTTACATATTTTTTTTTACACCCGTATATTCGCCTAATTCTGTCATGGAATTTCCAGAATCCCTGGTGTCCACATAGAGGCGAATCATGGAAACCCTTTAACACTGCCTGGATATCTTTTTCATACTCCAGCCATTCCCAATTTCTGGCATTTCGTTTATTAGCATCGTCACCCGCGTCACTAACATTTTTTGGTGCATGAATTTTATCCCCTTGGATTCTCCCGCCCGTCTCCTTCTCTGACTTTGCTTTGGCCAGGTTTGTATATGATTATGACAATTTGTGTCTGAACCTGGCGGCCTAGACGGCTGAACCTGGCTAGCCAAGACTTGGTCTTTCAAATTGGCTACGCCTCCCAACGGTTGGTGATCAGTGTATATTTTAAATGGGCGACCTAGCAGATATGCCCTAAAATTCTTCATAGCCCACACTATGGTTAGAAATTCCTTCTCTATTGTGGAGTATCTCTTCTCCGTATAACTAAGCGCTCTGCTTGCATATACTATATGTCAGTCATTACCGACTTCCCCTTGTCACAACGCTGCCCGCAATGCTTCATTGCAAGCATCGGTGGTCAAAAAAAAGTTTGCTCAAAGTCGGGGTACGTCAAAATCGGTGGCGAGCTAATAATCTCTGTTAGCCTCTCGAATGCTTGCTGACAGCTCTCTGTCCATTCGAACTTTGATTCTTTTCGTAGCAACCAATTAATCGGCAACGCAATTTCGGCAAGTCCTTCTACGAACTTTCTATAATATTTCACTAGTCCTAGGAACGCTTGCACTTCCTTTCTATTTCTCGGAAGTGCTAAATTTTTAACGCATTCCACCTTTTGCGAGTCAGGCAGTGCTCCTGCCTCTGAGAACGATGGCCTAAATAAACCAACTCTCTCCGCAAAATTGACACTTTTCCATGTTAAATTTCAAACTGTGTCGTAATCTCTGGAGCAGCTTGCACAAGCGTTGCGAATGCTGCTGCAAGTTCTTCCCATAAATTACAATATTATCTAGATACACAAAACAATCTTACCCTTGCAAGCCTGTTAGCACATGGTTCATTAGCCGTTGGAAGGTAACCTGTGCTCCCGTTAATCCAAACGGCATTCTATTAAACTCATAATGCCCTAAACCGGTGCTAAACGCGGTCTATTGCTTATCTTGGGTATCCACCAGAACTTGGTGGTAGCCACTTGCTAAATCAAGTGTAGAAAAATATCTACTGTGTCCAGAATTTCTTCTATCCTTGGTATCGGGAACACTTGCTTGATAGTGGCTTCGTTCAATTTCCTAAAATTGACGACCATTCTCCACTTCTTTTGACCCTGAGCACCTCCTTTCTTTGGTACCAAAATTATTGGTGAGTTCCAAGGCGAGATACTCGGTGAAATTATGTTATCCTTTAACATTCCTTCTACTTGCCTGTTTACCTCATCTTTGTGAACTTGTGGCAATCTGTACTGTTTCTGATTAATTGGTGGTTGATTCACTCTAGTTGGTATATCATGCTCTACTTCCGATGTATACGTCAGCTGCTCTCCTTCCAGCAAAAATATGTCATGGAAGGACGAGCATATGGTTCCCTTTGATGTCTTCTCTTCTGAATTTACGCTTGGGTCTAACTTCAGTGATTCTAGTACTTTCTCCATTTCTTATATCAACTTGTTTAATCTGATTAACCGAACTATAAGTCGGTTCCTTCAAATTTTCGTAACTAGTCAACTTAGGCCTAAAATCCTCATCCACAAGGTAGTCTTTTTCTGATGCGTTGAGTACGCAAGCGTACACTTTACCCTTGACAACATGCGTTATGGTCTCTCCCAAATATACGCCGTCCGCTACCTGCTGCTTGTGCAAAACAAGAGTCCTAAGTTTCGTATTTACTTGCATAGTAACTACTCTGGTTGACCTTGCATTTACTACCTCCATACTACAATTCTTAACCCTATTCACGGTTCCCTTCTGCCATAAATTTAATGGAAGAATGAGAATCTCTTCTTATTATTACCATAAAACGATAACTGTTTCTTTAGCGCATCCAGTATGGTGCGGCCCCAAAGATGTCCTCTGTAGAAACCCCCTGTTCGGATTTCTCGGATTCCCGGCTCTGTTGTCGGAGACACCGGGATTATACGCTCCTCTGTATACGTTTGGGACGGAATTACTTCCCTCTCTATCCATGACAGCGGCAGTGAAAGTGTCCTGTCTGTTTTCGCACATAAGTACCCAAACCGGCCGTACTCCGTTCCACGAGAACTTGTACTCTAATCGCTTCTTCTACTGATTCCTCCAAAGATCCTGTTCTGCTATTCAGCATATGAATCTTTAGAACGGAGTTGCGGAGCCCCACTACGAAATTTGTCAACACCGACTCGTCAACTTCGTGTAATAACGCTGTATCTCCAATGCCATTGTACTTATTCCCTGGGCCATCATCTGAAGTGACTCTAAACGCCTGGCAAAGGCACGTATGTCTTCACTCACCAGCCGCTTCCCGATTCTTATTTCTTGGGTTATGTCCTCCAAAGTTCTCTCCTTCATATAAGTTCTCCTTATAAGACCGTAAATCTCGTCCACACTGGCGAATTGCTTTGGCAACACAAGGTTGTACGCGTCTCCAAATAACCTTTGCTTAACAGAGTCGAAGAAGTCCTGCAACTCATCAGGGCTTATGCTTCGCTTTGCAAGCTCACAACCTGGAATGAATCTGTTAACTTCTGACCGTAAATCTTCTGAAGCTGCACCAGTCAACACAGGTACTAGCCTGGCCACTGTCTTTGAAATCTCCTTTACACCCATTTTGCGTATTTTTGTTTTACTGATGACCGGTAAAACTTGAGCGCTATCTTTATGAGTGGTTCCTAGATTCACTTCTCCCAGATCTGAGGGGTAATTGACCAATGACGGACTCAAACTAATTAGTCCTCGATCGTTTGTTCGTACAGGCGAAATACTGTCCACAGTATTGGGACTTTCCTGTACCGTTACTGCTTCTGGCTCTTTTTGCGGATATCCCTTATTTTTATTAGTTATCGGACTTCCTGGAGAAAAAGGCTCGACACCGATTTCAGATGCGCCACACAAAAATCCCGCTTCCCTCTCTTCACTCAATACTAATCTGGGCTTTACCACGCGGTTTATCTCTTCTGGTGTTAGATACTCCGGCCAGCGCACTTCCGGTGGCAATGACAATACCGTCGGTGTGAATCCAACCGATGCTGATTATGACCTCTCCCTATTCAGTGAGGTCCTATTGGTCGCCCGTTTTCTTTTTGATTCCGCACACTCCTTTTCCAACAGTGATACTGCTTCCTCTGTCTCCGTCAATCTCCGAGAAAGTTCCTTTACCCTATTTTCGAGATATTCTTTTTGTGATCTCAAATCTTCTGTTTTCTCAAGAAATTTGAACAACTTTTCTTCTGTTCCTGTTTGGAATGCCGTTAAGGCTTGATCCGCTACTTCTAATGGTGACACAGCTCCTCTAGCGTTCGCCTGTTTCAACAATTCCTGAGCTTCTTCCCTGCTCGTACTTGCTTCGAACTTCTCGAATACCCTCTCGGTGAAAAGATTCTGTTCTTACTACTCTTAACTCGTCCTGTGCGTCTTCCTTTCTCTTTAACGGAGACCCACTCGGTGCCTCAATCGTTGCCATTTCAGTCTCGAATACTTTAACTAACCCTGACACAAAATTTTCCACATATTCATGAAAACCTCCTTATGAGACAGCAATTTTGCGCGGTTGCTGTTAAATTTTTCCACCAAACGTCGCAACTCTGTGATGCGCCTGTGATAGTACTTCACGTTTTTGACATCCTTCCGGTGCTTCCTGAAGTTTGAAATCAATCTCTGGACCTTTTTGCCCACCACTTCCTGAGATTTCAGCAACTCCTTCACTTCCTTCGATAGTCCCATTGAATATATCATTTATAATAGTGGATAAAGAGCCTAAACTAAGTAAAAAAATTCTATACGACCTGATCATTAAAAGTTCGAAAGATCAACCTAGTGTCACCTAACCGCAGTGGCTATTCTGCCCCGATACTGCTTCGTCTTAATGACCGACGCAAAAGCACCCAAACGGCCACCGTGGAATCATCGGCAAAATTTCTATTATACTCTTAATATCTAGCATATATTTGATATATCCTTGCTTCCTCCATTGTCCTTCGAATTAATTTTCCTACAGGTCCTTCGTAGTGGTCTCGGACGGTAAATTCCCGGTGGGAGTGCTTCTTACCTGGCACTCGACGTAGAATCCTAACGGCTGCGCCAAAATGTCCGTGCTTGGTGGTGTCCTCAGGGAGCGTTCTTATGCTGCCTGTATTGGGCGCGCGAGTTATGTCAGAACCGCAACCCATACCCAACTCTTATTTCCAATATACCATTTGAGTAATATATATATATATATATATATATATATATATATATATATATATATATATATATATATATATATATATATATATATATATATATATATATACTCGTATATATATATATATATATTTCACAATAAATGTGAATTTTCATTCCCACAATATGACAAGTTCATATGAGTTCAAATTAACTTTTCATAAAAACTCTCTTTACCAATAACTAACATTTAGTCATTACGAGATAAATGTTACTCCCAAATTTTCATTCCCACAATATGACAAGTTCATATGAGTTCACTTTCAGTTTTTCATTGAGCTCTTCCTCATTGAGGAAATCAGTTCAATTCAACTTATTCTGCATTGAAACTGTTGCAAATCATATAGTGCACATTCAACGCCGAATGAAGAGGGAGAAGAAAATAAAAAAAGAAAGAATAAGTAAATGTAATAAATAGAGGTAACAAATTAATTTTAAGTTCAGTTAAGATTGTAATATCCAAAGTGAAACAATAAAATAAATATCTTTAAATGAATATTTATTGTTTTTTTTTGGAATTACTTTTCGCGACTCAAATAACTGGCGCAGTCGAACGGCAATTATTCAAAAGAATAAATTGAAAATATACTATAATTGAAAATATTATTCCAAAGAATAATATACAAAAAGAAGGGTGGAAGTTCAAAAATTTAACACAGTTTTTAGAAGTAAATATTGGAAATTTCAAATATTAACACAAAATTCTAAAAAAAAATAACATAAGAAATAAATAGTGAAAGTTTAAAAAGATATTAATATAGTATTCCAAAGAATATAAATCATCAAAATATATGCTAAAAATAAATTCATTTAAAAGACTAAGAGCAAGCATAAGTGAAAGTGACCGGAACATAAACGAAACCAAACGAAGCAGAACAATGCCAGGTCAACAAGTAACAACAGTGGGGGCACCAGCGTTTACAATAAAGGATTTAATAAAAGATGCTCAACGAATTCACGAATTCCGAGGCTATGACAAATTTGCCCTAACATCCTTTATACGACAGGTTGATACACTGCTACCACTTCTAGATGAACATCCAGAAGCAAAGGACTATTTTTAACAGAGGGTTATAGTAAACAAAATCCAAGGAACAGCATTAGACGTCATCAGAACACTTGGACAGGAAGCAACTTGGAATGAAATCAAAGCAGCACTCATCAACAACTTCGGCGTTCAAGAGTGCTACCATCAATTTTACCAGAAAGCATTCTCCACCAGGAAGTACAATGCAAGAGAATATTATATATTATTAAGAAATATTTTATCTAAACATAACGAAAAAGATGAGTATGACTCAAAAAAGCCATTAGAATTCAACCCAAAAAATAATGAATCTACGAGGGTCGCAGGTTCAAATCCTGCCATGGGCGTGGTCTTCAAAATGCTTCTTTCTAAAAAATATTTTTCTCTTCAAGTCGAAAGCCTATGTAGCTAGTACTCATTCCCCCAAAACCTTGCACTCATAATTGATTATGGTGTAAGGTACAATAATAATAATAATAATAATAATGAATCTATTATTTTAAGATCATTCTTAAACAATATAAATGTAATTCTAACTTCAATTATATTGAATAGAGACATAAACAATGTATGTGAGGCATTTATCTTATTAGAAAGTGAGGGATTAATAAGAGACAAAAACGCAAACCCAAACTCATACAAGACCATTACAAACAACAATAATGGACCAAAGTATAACTTAAACAATACAAACAGATACCATCAGTATAATAATAAACAAAATTTTAGACATCAGTACAATGACGAAAGAATAAACTCACCACAAACATACAGCAACCAACATACTTTCAGACAACAAAACACGAATTTCACACAAAATTCGGGAAGATTCCATGCCAGTCCCCGAGACAATCAGACCTACAGACAAAATTCAGGACAATGAAGAAGCTTTAGACCAAATTATAGTGAATCAGCAAAATGTTTTCAAGGCAATACCAGTAACATTGCAACGAGTCACAAACAGACAAAACGTCGAACCCATGGAAATCGACCATATCGAACATGACGTAAATTTTCACATGGTCCCTCCCAAAACTATTTACCGATAGTAGAATTAACTGTTGGAAATGACAAAATTACTTGCTTAATTGATTCTGGATCATCCACCTCCCTATTAGATGAGCAAATACTACCACAATATAAAAGAGAAACGACAAAAACTCAAATAAAATGTATATCACTTAATATTGAAACACTTATAAACACAGAAATAATAACTGACCTTCCAGAAGTGATTAAACAAGACGCATTAATGGTGTGGAAAATTACGAAAATGAACGGCAAAAGCTTTCAAGGAATAATAAGACAAAATTTATTGAAACCCTTCGGAGCTAGAATAGATATGGAAAAAGATATTCTTATTATTAATAACAGCGAAATTAAATTTCTTTATGCGTCCATATAGTGAAGAAGAAATTCATCAATTAGATTATAGCGACCCCGAAATGGCGAAATTCAAGATTCTTTTTAAAGCACTTAACTCTGAAGAGAAGGTAAAATTAGAAAAGCTAGTTAAATCGAATTGGGAACTATTTTATAAAGAAGGAAATAACGTAACAAGCACTTCAGCTATTAAACACGAAATAATAACTATTAATGAAATACCCACATATTCAAAAATCGACAGATACCCTCAAGTACACGAACAGGAAATCACAACCCAAATTAATGACATGCTTAAGCAGGGGATTATTAGAGAAAGTAGTTCACCTTACAACAGTCCACTGTGGATTGTCCCAAAGCAAACTGACTACGCCGGGAAAAAGAAATGGAGGATAGTGATTGATTATAGGCGGCTAAACGAAATAAGTATAGACGACAAATTTCCCATACCGAATATATAAAATATTCTTGACAAAATAGGCCGAGCTCAGTATTTTACGACGCTACATCTTGCATAAGGCTTCCACCAAATTTTGGTAAAAGAAGAAGACAGAAAGAAGACAGCATTCTCTACCCCTTTAGGCCATTATGAGTATGTTCGGATGCCTCAAAAATGCGCCATCCACCTTCACACGAATGATGAATTATGTACTTAAGGACTGTATAAATACTATCTGCGTTGTATACATGGACGATATTTTGATTTTTAGTATGACACTTGAAGAACATGTAGAAAGTATAACAAAAGTTGTTGATCGATTACGGAAACGCAACCTAAAAATACAACTAGATAAATGCCGTTTTTTTGCGAAAGAAACAGAATTTTTAGGACATGTATTAACCCCCGAAGGAGTGAAACCTAACCCTAAGAAAGTAAAAAATATTCTCCAACTAAAATTACCGCAAACCCCTAAACAAATTAAATCATTCTTAGGAGCGTCGAGATATTATAGGAAATTCATTAGAGATGATGCGAAAGTAGCGCAACCAATGACTAAATATCTAAAAAAAAAAGGTGCAAAAGTTAATACTAGCGACTCGAATTACATAAACGCTTTTGAAAAATTAAAACGCATAATAACAGAAAGTCCAATTTTGAAATACCCCGATTTTAACAAACCTTTTAAACTCGTAACAGATGCTAGTGCATTCGCAATTGGTGAAATACTCCAACAAGACAACCATCCCATTTGATATGCAAGCAGGACATTGAATGAACACGAACGAAATTATTCAACAACAGAAAAAGAACTCTTAGCCATCGTTTGGGCTACCAATTACTTCCGACCTTATTTGTACGGTACCAAATTCAATCTCTTAACATCACCAATCACCACAATCTCTTAACAACACCAACCATTGAAATGGCTTTACTTAAAAAATAACGGCAAAGATATAAATCCACGACTTCAGAGATGGTTATTAAAATTAGGACAGTATAATATTAATATAGATTACATCAAAGGACAAAACAATAAAATTGCAGATTTCTTAAGCCGCATTAATACAAAAACAAATGAAATAAACGCAATAGATGCAAATATCGACAGTAATACAGACATGGATGCAGATTGAAACATTTCGCTACATAACAATGCAGATAATGATAGCATAGCAACTATTCATTCGCAAGAAGAAAACATAAACAGCCATATCCCTATAATTGAAACAGTAGTTAACCGCTTCAGAACGCAATTAATTCTAACAAATAATAAAACTAAAGACTTTGAAACAAAAATAAAAAACACAAAAATATACATATCTTCCCAAGATATAGAAAATAATATATTAGACATTCTACGAAGGTACATTAAGCCTGGCAAAATAGGCATATACACTGAGTTAAACGACCACGAATATAATAAACTTCAACAAAAAATTATAGAATTTTTTTGACGGAGTTAATACTATAAAATTTGTTAGGTGTTCCTTCCACGCCAAAGACTTAAATAATGAAGAATAAGCTTTTAAGCAGATAAAAAAATATCACAAATTCGAAACAGGTCATATAGGAATTAATGAGAACTACGAGGGCCTCAAATGGCATGTTTATTTCCCAAATCTGAAAATGCTTGTACAGAAATACATCAATAATTGTGATGTATGTAACAGAGTAAAATATGACCGGCGATCAATTAAAAATAAACTTCAATTAACCGAAACCCCAACAGATCATACACATGGACATCTATACGAACTCAAAAACCAACTTTCTTACTTTTATTGATAAGTTTTCTAAAAATGCAACTGCATATCACTTAGAAGATCGTAATAACCAAACTATCATTGAAAAACTAAGACTCTTTAAATCTCAAAACGGACATTTTATCAAATTAATAACAGATAACGAATTTCGCAGTATTAATATTAAAGACTACTTAAGAAACGAAGACATAGAACTTCAGCTTGTAGAACCTAATAATCACACAGGCAATTCAGATGTAGAGCGACTACATAATACACTTGCCGAAAGAATAAGAATTCTATACATAAAAAAAAAAACCTGAGAATAAAATAAAAACTAAGTAAAGGCTTAGAATGGTACAATAATAGCTATCAATCCACAACTAAAGAAAAACCAGTGTATATACAACAGGGCAAATGTAATAAAGAAATCATTTATAATAATATATTAAAAGCGAAACACAAATACATAAGTAAAATGAATGTAGACAGAGAAGAATATTTGGAAGATAGAGAGGAAGGCTGTATTAAGAATTACAAAAGCGTTAGTCATAAGGATGAACCCAAATTCACTAAAAAACCTATCGACTATATACACACATCAAATATTAAATTTTCAGACTAATTGGATACTCAAATTATTGACAATGCTTCTGACGGCGATAACCATCAAGGCACACCTGAACATGGCACCAATTGAAACTAATTTTGGGTATATGGAAATCAAACTTGACGATACGGACTACATAGAGAGTTATGACAAAATTTATCATATCATAAACCCTACTGAAATCTTGAATATTAAAAACGACTTGGAAACGGATATAGGACAATGGGATCAACACCGTGTAGATTACTCTTTAGAAGTTCAACATAATGCGACAAGAAACAAACTTCGAACACTCATTCCCCATCGGAGCAGAAGAGGACTCGTAAACTTCGTAGGAACAATACAAAAATGGCTATACGGTACAATGAACGATGACGACCGTCAAGAAATCGAAGAACATTTACGGACAATAGACACGAACGTACATAATAGTATACAAAACGTAAACCAGCAGGTAAAGATTAACACTAATTTCAACGACACATTTTCAAAAATAAAACAATCATTCCAAAACGATCGAAAAACTATAACAAACAAAGTGAAGAGTTTAGACCGAAAACTAACGTATACTGATTTCGCACTAAGATTAAAAATTATACAAGACGATATCAAACATATTCAAGACAACATAGCTTCGGCCATATTAGGAATTATACATAGCAATATACTTACGAACGAAGAAATAGATGAATATAGTATAGATTTTCAGAAATTACAAAATATACCATAAAATTAGGAGTACTAATGGACAGTAATAAAAATATAGTATTCATAGTGAGAATCCCTAAAGCTATACTAACATTACAAAAAATATTAATAATGCCAATAGGAGACAATCAGAACAGAGAATTTATGTTTGATTCCACAGGAAATTATTCGATACAACAATAAAAGCTTCTTATCTATTGAAAATAAAAATATTAAAGACCTTAAACCTTTCAATAATTGTATACTTAAAAACAATTTCATAAAAATTTTTAATAATGTCTCCGAGATCATAGAAATAAAGACAAGTCTCGTCCTAGCAAAAAATCAAAAAGATGTAATTTTTAGCAATAATTGTGGTAGAGATAATCTTATAATAAATAATAATCTTATTTTTAATTTTAATAATTGTACCATAAGTATTGGAAATAAAATATTTCAAAACTATAAAAAAAATATTTAAACAAGCTTTATAATACCACACAATATAAGAAAAATCCAAGATGACAATCAAAAACTTTTATTTGATGAAATCATGTTAAAAAATATCGAAGACACTAAATATATAGAAGAAATTTTATTTGAGAAAACAATACAACTATACTGCTATTATAATGGCATTTTTAATTATTATAACTATCATTATTGTACTTCTTATTTTTCTTCATAACCGATTTAACAAGAATTTCAATATAAAAATTTTTAATACGTCAACTCAGGAGAGGTTTTGCACCTATCATCTCCTTAGTAACTCTCTCTCGATTTTATATAAGTCTGTATTATTTATATTTTGTTTTACATTTACATAAAATATTGAGAAAGCGGGTTTTGTTGTTCTTTGTTTATTGTTTGATAAGTTTGTGACATCAAATCCCACATATTTCAGCTCATCAGTTATTTCCTTTGTTGGAGTAGTGTGATGCAGGCTTTTCAAACCGACGTTAAAATTTTGTTCTTGTTTTGGTTTATAAGTATCAAATTCAGTATTTCTGTCTACAAGAGCTATTGTGATAATCTTGTATTTATCAGTTGTTATTGGCTGAATTTTGACTTCATTTTCTTTAAAAGATTTCAACTTGTTATCTGCAACAAACATTCAATCTGCGGGTTATTACAGTCATTTTCTTTTTCGGTTAAAATAGAATATCTATTCGAATTTGAAAGTAGATCCAGCCAGTAGTCGGCTAACTTGGACTGTTTTGATTTAGTGTGATTTTCAGGTTCTGGAAACGATCTAGCGTGTTTCGGATTTTTTTGAGTTCTTTTAGCTGGGGATTTCTTTTGATTACTTAATTTGGTTCCTACTGGATCTTGTTTTTCTTTTGGTTCCTGCTGGGGTTTCGCTTTAGTAAATTTTTCTGTGCTCAAATCATGATTTGGAATGTTCGTGATATTCTCATCAAGTTCGAAATTACTGATGTACTGTTGTACTGTTCGACAATACTCTAAATCACACTGCTTCAAATGGTCACAAGGTCAGTCAAGGCAATATTTGTTCTTACATTTTTCAGACACACGGAACTTGCTGGTGGTGGTTCCGCAGTCAGAGGTATATCATTATATATACTTGTTGTGTGCTGTTGTTGGTGAGAGGCCGACATACTGCTCATTTGGTTGATAGCGACTTTTCCTTGGTTGATCAAGGTCAGCGGCCGAGTGCCCATGCAGGAAAGTTTCGCTAGAGCTCTTCGGCTCACGTTGTGGGGGAGAGCGCAAGACACACATTAAGGAACACTTGTTTTGTTGGTTTTTTTTGGAATTATATTCCGATTTCACATTCTCTTTTCTGTTTTTAAAGGCAAAATAATTAAAATATATTGTTTACAATCTGCACAAAATACAATCACCATTTAGTAAACAAAAGTGTCTACGTGAAACGTCCTCGCACTATAGCACATTTTATAATCTAGGTTAATAAAAATAAAAATAACTTTGAGTGAAGAGACGTCTTTACACGTGGGAGATCAAAATAAATATATATGTATATAAACAAATATATATGTAAATATATATATATATATATATATATATATATATATATATATATATATATATATATATATATATATATATATATATATATATATATATATATATATACGAGGTTTGATCTGAAAATAACCGATATTTTCAATTTTTTCAAAAAGTATTTATTTATTCATCAACAATTATCTTGTCCCCTTTAAAGTAATTCCCCTCAGATATAATACACTTATGCCAGCATTTCAAGGGTCTCTCAGAAATGTAAATTCCGTCGTCTAAATTTTCTTGTGCGGAGTGCACGGTGGTTCCCTGGGTTCCCTGAATTGAGTCTGCGTCGTTAACAAATATTTCCACCTCTGAACCTATCTTGATTCTACTAAGGGCATCCGCGTTCGTATTGATTTTTCCTTTTTTGTAGACAATCTCGTAATCGAACTCCTCCAGTTTAAGCCTCCATCTAACGAGTTTGGAATTCGGTTCTTTCATGCTCATTAGCCAAGTAAGGGGTCGATGGTCTGTGACTCTTTTGAATCTGCGGCCAAATAGGTAAGGTCTGAAGTATTTAGTCGCCTATACTATTGCTAACAATTCTTTCTCAATAGTGCTGTTATTATTCTCGTGTTTATTTAGCGTTCTGCTTGCATATCATATAGGCTTATCGCTGCCAACTGTTCCTTGTGAAAGGACTGCACCTAATGCTACGTTGCTCGCTGCGGTTGTGAGAATAAACGGCTTGGAGAAGTCTGGATACTGGAGAATTGGGTCGTTAGTTAAGAGATTTTTACATAATTCAAATATTTTCACGTATTCATCCGTTAGCTCTACTACTTCATCTTTTTTTAAGCAAATTGTTAGAGGTTTAACTAGTTTGGCGAACTCTTTTATGAATTTCCTGTAATAACCTAATAGCCCTAGGAATGCTTTGATTTCCTTCTTTGTCTTTGGAAGGGGACATTTTTTTACAGCTATAATTTTGTCGGGATTTGGCTTGATGCCTTCTGTTCAAACAATATGTCCTAAAAAGGCAATTTCCTTCTTTAGAAACTCGGATTTATCTGTCTGAATCTTAAGATTTGCTTTTTCCAACCGTTTAAATATTTCCTTCAGATTTTGGATGTGCTCCTGAAGTGAGGTCGAATAGATAATAATGTCATCGAGGTATACCAAACACGTCTTTCCAACTAAATCTTTTAAAACATTGTCCATGACACGTTGGAATGTAGAAGGCGCGTTTTTCAACCCAAATGGCATCCTTATATACTCGTAGTGTCCTCCTTCAACCGTAAATGCAGTTTTTTGAATATCTTCTGGGTTCATCTCGATTTGACGGAACCCACTATGTAAATCTAACGTGGAGAAATACATACATTTACCTAACTTGTCAAGGATATCTGCAATGTAGGGGATTGGGTAACGATCTGAGACTGTTTTCTCATTTAACTTGCGGTAGTCGATTACTAGCCGCCACTTTTGTTTGCCACTGGCATCTTTCTTTTTGGGCATCACCCATACTGGTGAACTCCATGGCGAAAAACTTTGTTTGATTATACCCTGCTCCAACATATTTTTTATTTGTTTATTTACCTCTTCCTTGTGTATATACGGGTATCGATAGGACTTAGTGAAGATCGGTATGTCATCTGTTGTTTTTATTTTATGTTTAATGTCGTTGGTAAACGAGAGTTTTTGGCCTTCTTTGAAAAATATGTCATTAAATGATTTGCAAAGCTTAATCAATTTTTCTTTTTCTTCCTCGTTTAGGTGATCTGATCGAATTAGTTCTGATATGTTTTTGAATTCCAGTGGTTGTGGCCCTATTAAATTCCAATTGCTACACTCTAAGAAGTTTCCCTCCTGAAACGGATCCACTTTTACTGGTTGCTTTAAGAAGAGGATTTGGTCTCTGTTTGAAAAATTCCTAACTTCCAAATTACTAAACCAGTTTTCAGCAGAGTATAAGCCTTCCGAAACCATGATGCAGGGTGTGAGTTGTATTGACGGAGATGTC
Organism: Clusia tigrina; assembly: GCA_920105625.2. NCBI lineage: Eukaryota > Metazoa > Arthropoda > Insecta > Diptera > Clusiidae > Clusia > Clusia tigrina. The sequence goes on from OV050030.1 coordinate 199,393,110, forward strand.
TCCATTTTAAAATCTACCGGTAACCTTACTATTGCCTTAAAATTGGCTGGAATTACGTATTTACCAGATGTGAAATTAGGTTTCAGTTTTAATGGTAATTCTGCATTTGTTGTAATAAGAGTCTGTTCGACTAAATTTATTGTTGCTCCTAATCGTTTAAGTGCATCTAGACAAAGTAGACCATCGAAGTAAGCATGGAATTTGAATATTAGGAATTTTAATTGGCCTTCGGTGTTAAATTCGGAAAAAATTGGTAGGTTGACGTACTTATTGATTTTGTACCTATTCAGGACAATTGTAATCGTTATCGGTTTACACTCTTCTTGACTTTGCTCATCAATGAATTCCGGGGTAATGAATGAGGACGAAGCCCCTGTATCTATCAAAAATCTAAGTGGTCTTCCGAAAGGTGAATGGATTTTTATGAAGGGTAGAGTGTAACCGTGAGTATTGATGTCTAAGTACCCTTTGGGGACCAGACTGGTATCCGAAAATTTCCACAATCCTCTTCCATTTCGTGACCTTCATCTCCAGCCATTTCTTTTTGATTCATGTCACCTTCTTGGTCATCAATTTGGTCAATATTGTAAAACTCTCGTGGATTTTGGTTACCGAATCTCGATCTTGAGCTCTGGAAGGTTCTCCTGGATGCTAATGAATTCCTTGTAAGGCCCGTGCCAGTCTCTAGGGGCTCATATGGTTTTAACTGTCTGCTGTTTATAGAAGTGGTATCCATCGGTTCTGGCTTGGGTAGAATGTTTCTATTGAATGGATTGGGAGAAGGTGCGCTTTACTTGGTTGTCCCATATTTGTTATTCCTTGAAAATTTGGCCTATCGTCGCGTCTCGAAAAGTTGGGATTTTATTGCCGGAATCTATTTTGATGGAAATTTGGTACATAGCGTCTCATATGATCTTGCCTGGGGTAGGGTTCAAACTGGGGTTTGTAGTTGAACTTCTGTATTTCTGTCTTTTGGTAAAATATATTTTGTTCTTTTGTGCAAAATGCAAGTGCGTTCGCCAATGTGCCAGGTGTCATAGCTCTAATGGTTGAACCTAAGGGTTCCCTAAGCCCGGTGAGAAACGCGTTTACACACATTTTTGCATATAGTTCTTTTTTTGCCTCGACTACACTCTTATTCTTTTCATGTATTATGACATTATTTCTTAAAGTTGATTGGATTTCTATTATATCATTATAGAAATCTTCAACTGTTTTCCTACTCTGTCTCAAGTTGTGTAAATCTCGGATTAGTGAGGTTTCCGTTCTTTTATCAGAATAGTTGAGTATAAGGTTTTGTTTTATTTCGTCCCAGTTTAATGGGACTCCGGACATATTTAGAATTTCATTCGCTTGTCCCTCGATTTTGTTTCTAATAGCCCTTAACAAAATAGTTCCGTAAGGGGTATTATCTGTCCCCCTAATATACATTAATATTTCTTCTACATTATTTATATATTCATACAAGGTCCTCGGATTGCCGTCAAATCTTGGCAAATCTTTTATAACATCTGGGATTCTGAGAGAATTAAAAACATCTGCCGGATTCAAAGCGTTAATAGCTGCTCCAGCCGAGGTGCCAGGGTTTGTATTAAGCGACATTGCTCCTAATTGATTTGGTTCTACTTCTAGTGATTCTCAACTGTCCGAAAAAAATAGTGATACGGAAGGTGTGACGATTATTTCCTCTTGGATTGAACTTAACTTTCTTGTTTTGAAAATATTCTGGTATGGAAAAAATTTTTAGTTCTTCTTACTGCTGCTCTTTGACATTAAGGAAGTATTGATAAAAAAATTTTATTTGTGTGAAAGTGTGTCGGTTCTGTGCTTCCTTTCTTTCTTGAGGAAGAAAAAAAAAATATTATTTAACTTTTTTTATGTTTCTTGTTTAACCTTTTCAAGATATTTTATGCATCCTCGAATTTGTATATTTGTGCGTATAAATTTTTTTAAATATATATATAATTTTTATGTATTTGCCAGCTGATGCAAATTGAATTTTTCAGTATTTGTGCGACTACAAAAATTTTAGAACTTCATCACTCAGGCCTAGTGTGTGGGCTGTAGGACCATGAATTTCAGTTTTTATATTTATTAAAGTGATTTGAGTTAAACGATTTTTTTCAAATTTATAGATATTTTTCCCGATACAGACCTTTTACGGTACCGTATTTAATTGCTTTTGAGTAAGTTATTGCACTGATATGCAGTCAGTGATCTTTGCAGATGAAACTTTTTCAAACACAATTGGTACTAAATATATTGCACACTACTGATCTCAGCTTTTCTCTCTTTTTCTTTCTTTTGTTTTAATGTAATTTCTTAGGAAGGTTTGTTGTAATTGGAGGTCGCAGCGTAATTATTTAGTTATAATTTTTTCTCTGGTTATACTGCATTGCCCATATACAGTGCGATGACAGTGATGAATGTTTTGTTAAGTTTATATTAATTCATTTCACAAATTCCTTTATATTATTATCTTATTATTTGTACAATTCAATTTCAATTCTTAAATTTTCCATTTCGACTTTCTTTGTTTGCTTTATTTTTATTAACACAGAACTGAGCACTTATCATAAATTCATTTTTTTATGAACTTTTTCGACATGAAACCTGTTGCGTTAAGTTTTATATGTTTTTACCTTTTCCTACCCTCACAAAATTTGTTCACTTTCCTTTTTTACTATTCATTATAATTTTAAGCGATTACATTCAATACTTACATTTGCATAAGCACCAATAGCATACTTAGTAATTCTTTTGTCCTGTGGCTTCCAGCGGTTAGGTATAAATTCCAGTTTCCTTTAGTCATCTTCCTTCAGGGTGTTGGTTCTCGACCATTAAAGGAATAAAAATTCCACGGTTGTGTCAGGATACAATATCGACCGTCGACTGCGCCAAATAAAGGTCCTCCCTCATTAAACTTCAAAAAAAAATATAGCTTTTCCACTGCTATCACAATAATTCACAACAAGTTCATTTGATTGCCAAATTATTAATGAACAAAGTTTATTCAATAATTAAAAAAGTAAATTAAACAAAATAGGTATATGCTAAATTAACAATAAAATAAATGTCTTATTCTACGAATTACAGTTTATTAGTTCTTATTCTACCCTACTCAGCCGTCTGGTGTTCCACTTATCGTCAGCATTGGCTTATGGTTGTTGTTGTATTTGAGTGCAATGCTCTTGTTGGGTTCTGACTTGCACTTGTTGTATTTGCAGAGTGCATTGGCCTTGTTGTTGTTGCACTCAGCTATATGGTTGTTGTTGTATTTGAGTGCAATTCTCTTGTTGGGTTTTGACTTGCACTTGTTGTATTTGCAGAGTGCATTGGCCTTGTTGTTGTTGCACTCAGCTATTCGTCTCTGCTGCCATTCTTGGTGGTTTGGTTGGTGGTTGTGTCATTGCTAATGTAGGTGGGGACGTAACTCGCGGAGAGATTCTTCATTATAATCTAGGCAAGCTATCTTGTCTAAAATCAGGGAAAGATGTTGGTACACACGTTGATAAAAGTCGGTTATTGTGGTGTCGCGTTGAGCTAATGTCGTCATTTGGTATTCTAGTGTTCCTATATCTCGTTTATCGGAGTAGTGCATCATTAGGCACTTTTTTATTTTTACCCAGTCGAGAGGGGTTCGATACGACTCTAGAGCGGTATCGGCATCTCCTATGATTTTATGTCTGACTGTGTGAAAGATTGCATAGTATTTTTGTGTACCCTTAAGTCCTTCATAGACAGAAAAAATTCTGTCAACTGATTTCCGCCAGGAATTGAATTCTCCTGGTTGGCCTGAAAACTCACGCAAGCATTTGACTATATCTGGGATTTTGTCCAATTCTTTTATATTCGTCACGCTAATTGTGAGTGGGTGATCGTCGTCTTCGTTTTCAAAAAATGGATTATTGCTACTAGCTAATGATACTGTAACTCTTCTTGTGATTTCTCTTGTCATTTCCTCATTATTCACTAAAACTTGATTCTGTTGGGGTGTATTGCGATGGCTTGGATTATTGGGAGTTAGGTTTCTCTGTAGATTTAGATTACAAAGACGGTTAGCAAGTTCCTCTGCTGCATCCACCATTTTTAATTTAATTAATTTTTTTCTTTTTAAGAAAAATTTATTTTAGAGTAATATAAAAAATATTTAATACTTTATCGACTTCGTGGTTAATTAAAAAAAAAAAAATGTTTTTTCTTTAAACAATTACTTAATTTATTCTTTGCAATTTATTTTTCATTTCTTTATTTTAATTTTACTAAATTTATTTGCTTTGTTTTTTGTGTTATTCTTCGAAATTAATTTTTTCTTTGTTATTCTTAGCTTCAATTAATTTATATACTTCCTATTTTATTATTCAAGAATCGCTATTTCTTTCTTAATATAGTTTCGATTGTTCAACTTACATTATAATTCTAATACTTAATTCTATCATGGTGACCAGTGTCCTGACGACGAGTGTTGGGCAGTCGGCTGTTATTCTAGAACTCCTTTTGCTACGATGTTTATCCGCTTACTAAGGGGCCTTTTTTCCTGCTACGAAGTTCGTCGTACTTTTGGATTTTCAACGTTTTTTTAGAGTTTTTATTTTTTGTGGCACTTTTTAGTTGTTCTTTTCTTTTATTCAAAAAATTCCGCTCAGTTTTGTGGCACTTTTTATTTTTCAGTTGGACCTTTTTTAGTTGCAGCTTTCTGTTAAAATATCACGCACTTTTTGTAGCACTTAATTTATTCAAACTCTATCGTTTACTTTTTTACACTGGTCCCTGCTCGGGCGCCAGTTAAGTCTTTTTGAATTAAAAAGTTTAAAAAAAATATATTTTTCGGCCTAAGCCTTCTTTATTGTTTTACTCCCGATTATCAACTAACTCACAAACTTAAAATAACTTAACATTAAACCTATATCTGCAAATGTGTTGGTGCACGCGCTGCTGAATTTCCCTGCTGACGTCGCTTACCTGCGACTGTTGCACTTTTTGGTGGGAACGCGGTTCAGCGGATTCCAGGCATCAAATTACGTCTGGTTGGTTGCAGGCGCGTGTAGCGAGCATGTAGAATTTGGTGATAAGTATTTTCAATAAGATATGTGTTAACTTATATACATTTTATTTTACCATATGCCGAGCGTAGCGATCCCACTGCTCCACGAACGAATATGCCCATCAAATTTGTACGTAAGCATTAGTTAAATTCCTTAATTGTTATTGTAATTATATGTGTATCAATTAGTATATAACACCTTTATCAAATAAATCAGTCAGTTTTAAAATTGACTCCATCAACCACATGAATTTGTGTTCTTTTTAATTTATACTGGTTCATGCACCATATAACAATCGCAACAGCTATATTGGTACAAGCACGGAAATAGCAACCAAAGTAATCAATTAGTGATTAACCTACGTTATACTGGTACAAGCATCATATAACAATTCATCAGCCATTCTGGTACAAGCACCGAACTGGCAACCATTTAAGAAAAAAGATCCTTAAACATTTTTGGTGACCCCGTCGTGATCAACAGGACACGGCACATCTACCATTCCTGAGGACATCAGCTGAATACAGCTCATCAACAATTTATTATGACTTCCGACAACATGTCAATGGAAGAGCTTGTTTGTCAACAAGACGACCGAGCATTGACCATTCAAACACTGATATCAAGCTATAAGAAAACAGCTCACGAAAGAAGGACATTAGAATTCGTGGAAAAAAGGCTGCAAGAACTTGATAATCAATGGCAACAATTCAACCAATCTGACGTTGTGATCCGGAAAAGTTATGGGGATGACACTTCTCATCCATACTTTGCGAAGGACATACACGCAATGGTGGGTGCCAAATATTACAAGTTTCGCGAGGAAATGCAAGGCACTATCAATACGCTGAAGGCATCGAAGACACCCCCGAAAACAACAACAACACTGCCAAGAGCAGAATCACCTGGACTAGTACGGCTAAAACCAATAACTCAGGAAGGTGGGGCTATGCAACAACAGTCCCGTTCGCAACCTGTTCTGTCGCATGTTCAACAACAAGGACAACTTATCACTAACATCTTTAAGACGATTGATCAATTGCTTGCCAACCAGCCAATACACCCAGGCAGTTTCTACACGCGTCAGGCAAGCAATCCAAGGTCTGCACAAACTACTGTGTGAAGATGGAGACATCACGTACGACACTGAAGACTTCTTCCAACGTGAACAACAGTTTCACATCAACTTGGCCCTCCACTTGGACATGGGCCTACAATCGAGCAGCTGCAATGCCGGGGACATGCAACAACCATCCCAACAAATGCAACTCCAAAATTACAATTGCCAAAGGGCGAGAGTGCATTTTAAACCTTCAGAATTTGGGTCTAGACACTTCATCATGGGACCAAATTCTGCTATTCATCCTAGTTCAGCAGCTTAGCAAGTCACCGCACGTTTGATGGGAACAATCCATCCAGGACCCAACCAAGCACCATGGAACTACAGCGCCTTAAGTGCCACCGCATCAGCTCAAGAGTGTGACATATGGGTACAAACATATGAAATCAACCAATGAGTTGACCGCACCGATTTCGAATTGGATGAAATTTGGTTCGAAGGGAAAGTTAAAGATAATAATAGCGTTTGCCAACTTTCAGTGTCCTAGCTCTCGTACTTTCAGAATTATGGCCATTCCAAGTTGGCAAAAATCAATAAAAATACCTTCAGCTGCCTTAAAACAATTTTTAATATCTCGAAAAGTATTCATTGTACGTTAATAATCAAGGGCTCATTTTACAGACAAAAACATGCGCCATTAAAAAAAAATTGTTTTTTTAAATTTTCGATCAAGGATAATGTAAAAAAAAGGACTAAAATTTCCAAAGGATATATCTCGAAAAAAAAAATTTTTAAAAATTTCAAAAAAATATATGTTAATTCTTATTATGTTTTGTACAAGTCTGCAAAATTTCAATGTGGAGTCTTTATTACAGCATGAGTTATTAAGAAAAAAGCTGGCGAAGGTTTATGTATTTCATGAAATGTACCAAAATACAAAAAGGTGACAAATTACAAAAAGAAGGACAAATCAAATGTTTTCGGAACTGTTTCGACTTTTCAACCTAGGCGAAATATTTATTGCCTGTTCACACAAAAAATGTAGAAATATTTTATGACCTGTGGTCGGCTTATTGGCAGTAGCAAATTCAGTCCCTATTTAAAAAACATTTTATGACCCGTACTTCACGCAAATTTTCCAATTCAAGAAAAGCAAGGCGTTTTTTTTTTTACCTGAAATCTATTTTTTGTACCAAAAAAACAGTGTACGCATGTTATATTTTGTTGTTTTGTTTTCGTGGCAACTGCGTAGTGGCGCCAGTCGGGTTTTGCTTTTGCAGACATTCCACAAGCGTCGTCTGCTTAATTGACCAATGAAGAACGAGCTTCTATTTTCTTCTTCTTAATTGAACTATGCGAGTTGATGAGTAAGGGAAAGTGCGAGAGAATGAAAAGTCGTGATATTGAGCCCGAACGGTACGGTCATAAAATTCATTCGGTTGTGGTATTTAAATAAAAAATATGCCATTCAATTCAACATTTTGCTGTAATCCTTTTAACAAATCCGGTCACACTGGGTGCAATAAAAGTTTAAGACAAGTCCAAGAATGGATGCTACAGTATACTAAGGATAAAAACATTACGATCTCAAATAAAATTTGTGGGACATGTAGAATAAAATTTTCGCATCTGAAAAAATCTAATAAATCTAATTTGGAAGAAGGTTCAGACATAAACGAAAATGTAGATACTTTCGATGACATTGCGTCAGGCACGGAAGAAGATGACATTGCGTCAGGCACGGAAGAAGTTGCTATTTCAAAATTAAACCAATCTTTGCCGTATCTGGAACAATCTCCGATAAAAAAGAAGAAGTTACATCAAAAACGGTACAGAGATGCAAAATACAGGAAAATAAGTGATTCGATTCAAGACAAAATTTTCCACGGTTCAGCACAATCAACTTCGAATATGTGCCCACAATCCGAAATAATAGAACAATTAAAAGAAAAGTTTAAAACATTAACAAAAAATAGTGAGAAAATCCAACTGTTAACAATTTTACCAAAAAGCTGGACAATACATAAAATTGAGGAAGAATTCCTGGTTACAAACTATATCGCGCGAAAAGTTAAGCATTTGGTTGAAACAAAGGGTGTGATGAGTACGCCTAACCCAAAACTGAGAAGTCCAATTTCACCAGTGACAAGCAGTTTAGTAGCATCCTTTTATGAATCCGATGACGTCAGCAGGTGTATGCCCGGACAGAAAGATTTCGTGTCTGTTTTTGAAAATGGTACAAAAGTGAGGAAAAATAAAAGACTTTTGCTTGAAAACTTAAGAGAAATGTACGCCTTATTCAAGGAACGACATGATGGAATAAAAATAGGTATTTCCAAGTTTTGCCAACTTCGTCCGAGGAATATAATTCTAGCAAATGCGAGTGGATCTCATAACGTGTGTGTTTGTACAAAGCATCAAAATGTGAAGCTGATGGTTGATGCTATAAATTTAAAAAAATTAACTGCTGGTGTTCCGAATTATCAGCTTGAATGTTACAAAGATTGTTTGAAACAAATTACATGCATTCCATCTTCTTCAAAGTGTCACCTACGTAAATGTAACAAGTGTCCCGGAATTGAAAATTTAAAAGCAAAACTAAATCAATTACTAGAGCAAAATGATATTGATTAAATAACATATAAACAATGGGTAAGTGTAGATAGGGATAATTTGGAGACCATGATTGGCCAAGCCGACGTTTTTGTGGATTCCCTATGTGAAAAGCTTGAAATTCTATTACCCCATTCATTTACTGCAAAACAGCAGGCAGCATATCTGAGCGAAAGAAAATCAAATTTGGAAAAAAATGAGTATATAGCAGTTTGCGATTTTTCAGAAAATGCATCTTTTACTATTCAGGATGCAGTCCAGGGATTTCACTGGAACAACTCCCAGGCCACTTTATACCCAATTGCTATTTATTTTAAATCAGATGGAAAAACACAACATACAAACTTCATAATAATATCTGATTGTCTTGTACACGATTCTGTAGCTGTTCACCTGTTCCATCGCCACCTGAATGTATTTTTGAGAAAAAAGTTTAAAACAACCCCGAAGAAAATCACGTATTTTTCAGACGGTAGTGCTACCCAGTTTAAAAATAAAAAGAACTTTATCAATTTATGTTATCATATGGAAGATTTTGGATGTAATGCTGAGTGGCATTTTTTTGCAACAAGCCATGGAAAAGGCCCAAGTGACGGTCTTGGAGGTACCGTAAAGAGAGAGGCACGTCGAGCTAGTTTACAGCGTCCATTACAAGGTCAAATAACTACTCCAAAACAATTATATGAATGGTGCCTGCAAAATCTTTTGAACTGTAATTTCGAGTTTTTAACTCTAAAAGACCACGAAGAAGAAGCACGGTTCCTTCAAATTCGTTTTAAAGATTTGCGTACTATTCCTGGAACTCAAAAGCTGTATTCTATTGAACCTGTAGATAAAAAAAAAATTAAAGTCAAGCGTTACTCGGCAGATGCAGATTTTGTAATTGAAACCCTTCAGAAATAAATAAATATGCTGTAATAAAGTGTTTAATAATGATAATACATTATGTTGTACTTTTTAATAAAGGTTCAGCAATGGAGAAAAGGAGTTTAAGCAATGAAAAGTCGAAAAAGTTCCGTTACATTTGATTTGTCCTTCTTTTTGTAATTTGTCACCTTTTTGTATTTTGGTACATTTCATGAAATACATAAACCTTCGCCTGCTTTTTTCTTAATAACTCATGTTGTAATAAAGACTCCACATTGAAATTTGGCAGACTTGTACAAAACATAATAAGAATTAACATATATTTTTTTGAAATTTTTAAAAATATTTATTTTACAGATATATCCTTTGGAAATTTTAGTCCTTTTTTTATTTACATTATCCTTGAACGAAAATTAAAAAAAAAAATTTTTTTGAATGGCGCATGTTTTTGTCTGTAAAATGAGCCCTTGATTATTAACGTACAATGAATACTTTTCGAGATATTAAAAATTGTGTTAAGGCATCTGAGTGCATTTTTATTGATTTTTGCCAGCTTGGAATGGCCATAATTCTGAAAGTTTGAAGGCTATATGTCTGAAAGTTGGCAAATATTATTGTGCCGATCCATAGATCATGTGTACAACATCTTATCAAATTTGGAGGTGATGAGGTCAGAAATGTTAATATTTTCGTTTGATTTCATTTGTTTTTACCCATATGTAAGCTGTCACACGCACTCTACCTGTGCCCAATGTTGCTGAAGATGACTCCAAGTCAACGGTTGAATACAATTCAACGCCTAAAACGATGTGTCAACTGTTTGAAAACTGGTCATGGTTCAAAGAATTGCTCATCGAGAACATATACCAAGTGTCCAAAGAAACACAATACGCTTTTGCATTTGCACCTAGCATCAGACCAAGAAAAACAGGAAATCGCCAACACAACCAAGCCATCATCAGCAGCTTCGTTAACAGCGTTGCCTATGCAACCAACTCTTCATGGACCAGCACTGTAGCACCGTGTCCATAACTTTAAGATCCAATTGGGGACAGGAAGTCAAATGTCGCGCGCTCCTCGACAGTGGCTCGCAGTTGAATTTCATAACACAAAGCCTAGCAAGGCAATTAGGATTGCGTAAGCGAAAAGGCGACACTTCCATTGAAGGAATCGGCAATAGCAAAAAGCGAACCACAGAGACGGTGATCATCGGATTGGAATCAACGACCACTGGATTCACAACAGACATAGAAGCACAAATTCTCGCTAAAATCGTGTCTGATCAGCCGAAAAAACTATTGACATTTCACAGTGGTCAATTCCGAAAAACATTAAGCTAGTAGATCCATCATTCAATGAATCAGCTCGAATTGATTTGCTAATAGGCGCAGGGTTGTTTTACCAAACATTATGTGTCGGACAACTATCACCAGTCGAAGGGGGAACAATTTTACAAAACACACTCTTCGGATGGGTAGTTGGTGGTGCATACAACAGGCAGGATACATCAATTCCAATTGCAACTTGTGGAGTTTGCACGGACGATAAAAATCTGGAAGAATCATTGGAGAAATTCTGGCGCTTAGAAGAATGTGATGCAACCAAGTCTACTCTCACATTAGCTGAACGACAATATGAAGAACAGTACAACCATCATACCCAATGAGGCATAGATGGCCACTTCATTGTAAAACTTCCTTTCCAAGGAGACCCTACGCATATGGGTGAGTCAAGGGACATAGCCCTTCAACGGTTCTTCGCAGTCGAACGCAAATTTGAAAGAAATCCCGAGCTTACGAACCAGTATACCGCGTTTATGAGAGATTATGAATCCCTGGGACATATGGAGGAAGTATCAACTGACACCATCAGAGGTCCGTACTATTTCCTGCCACACCATGCGGTGGTGGAACCAGACAGTTCCACAACAAAATTACCGGTCGTATTTGATGCATCAGCCAAAACTTCAGCTAATATATCGCTCAACGACAATCTGTTAATTGGCCCCAGTATACAAGATGATGTGGTTCAAATACAACTTTGGTTTCGGTTGTCACAATATGCCTTCACCGCTGACATTGAGAAAATGTATCGGCAAATTTGGGTTTCTAAGGAGGATCGGAAGTACCAGCTTATCTGGTGGAGAGAAGACTCGTCGCAGCCGTGAAAATGTTACCAGCTAGCTACAGTCACATATGGCACATCAGTGGCTCCATACCTGGCCATTAAAACATTGCGGACACTAGCAAACCAACAAGCTCACAAATTTCCCTTAGCATCAGCAGCAATCAATTCTAATTTCTACGTAAAAGATGCACTGAGTTAAACCAGGCGACATTCAAACAAAGTTACAAAATATGCTTGGATCGGCCGGATTTAAGGTACGGAAGTGGTGCGCCAACCACCATTATCTGTTAAAAAATGCTCCACCGAGTGTTTAAGAGCTAGCGTTAAACCGTAGTCAACCCGGAAAGGACAGCATTAAGACAATAGGACTTATCTGGCACCCATAAAGTGATACATTCACTCTCAAGATAGTAACTACAGAAGCAAGAAAAATCACGAAACGCAGTACGCTGTCTGACATATCTAGGCTGACCCTCTTGGATTCATTGCACCAGTCAACGTCACAGCCAAAATATTTCTTCAAACAGTCTGTAAGCTCAACGTAGACTGCGATGCATCCTTGCCACAAAATCTTCATACAACGTGGCTACAGTTTCGCACTGAATTAAGGGAACTACAAAAAATCAGTGTCCCACGATACATATTTAGTGGAGCATCACCCAAAAATCCCCAAATACATATCTTCGCAGATGCATCAGAGCGGGCGTATGGTGCAGTGGCATATATACGATCATCAGATTGTCCACGATACCATCATAGTACGATTCATTTGCGCAAAATCTAGAGTAGCTCCTACAAAACAAATTACGCTGCCTAGACTAGAACTTTGCGCTGCTAAACTTGCGGTAGAATTAATGCAGAAGCTAAAACAAGGAGCAACATTCCTCGATGCTGAAGTGTTCTACTGGTCAGATTCCACAGAAGTCCTCGGCTGGATCAACGATGACTCTGCACATTATCATACATTTATCGCCAATCGAATCTCTTCAATTCAACGATGGTCATCTCCAAGACAATGGCGCCATGTGCGATCACAAGACAACCCAGCGGATCTAATATCAAGAGGCCTGACTCCAGGGAAGTTGATTAATAACAGTTTTGGTTCTACGGGCCCCGTTTTTTACATGGATCAATCAAAATCTGGCCACTTCAACCAGCTCTAGGAAAATGCGAATTAGAAGTACGCCAGGCCAAGGAATCAGTAGTATCGGGGTCTGCAGTAGCAACGATGAACAAAGAATCTAACCTCTTGTAAAGCATCAATCATGGTAACTCTTTTCGCCACTTGCAAAGGTTTGTAGCATACATACAACGCTTCAAAAGATTCAAAAGGGATGGAAGGTTCGATTCAACTTGCACCACTGCAGATGAATAGGAAGGTGCTCTAATAGCAATTGTAAGGCTAAAGCAGCAGCAAGAATTTACAGTCAGTAACAATAGCTCATTCAGCTCTCTTTCCCCGTTCGTTGATACAAATGGAATTCTCAGAGTAGCGGCGGTTGCAGTCATCTAGCCTTACCTATGACGCCAAACACCCAATGCTCTTGCCTTACCGCCATCCATTAACCAAACTCCTGTTAAGTGATCTACATAAACTACATCTTCACGCCGCGCGCAGACATTATTATCCACCGTCAAGCAAAGATATTGGCCAATCAAGGTAAAGGTGTTAGCCAGGTCGGTAATTCAGGGCTGTGTGAGATGCTTAAGAATGAAACCTGTAATGCTACAACAAATAATGGGAAACTTTGCTAAGGACAGAGTGCATCTGGCCAGACCGTTCATAATTTCCGGCGTTTACTTCTTTGGACCAATCTACAGACACTTCAAGCTGCGCGGGAAGCGGCCGCTTAAGGCATAGGTAGCTGTATTCTGTTGCTTCGCTAACAAGGCCGTACATATGGAAATAGTCAGTGATTTAACAACAGAGGCCTTCATTGGAGCCCTAAGGCGTTTTATAGGACGACGAGGACACTGCAATAAAGTCTACTGTGACAATGCCACTAATTTTGTTTGCACAAAAAATCTTATGTACGAATTACAACAAGTTATCCTAGGTAAGGACGCTAAGCAGCACATTATCAGCGAATGTAGTAAGCAGCACATCGAATTTTCATTCATTCCACCCCGCGCCCCACATTTTGGCGGTTTATGGGAAGCAAGAGTCAAATCCGCTTAACATTTAGTACAGTCAACATTAGCTGCAGCGGCCTTAACGTATGAAGAAATGGAGACTGTGATAGTGGAAGCTGAGGCAATCCTAAATTGTCGGCCAATAGCTCCGTTATCATCGGATCCAAACGCCTTAGCAACACTAACGCCCGGTCATTTGTTGATAGGGGAACCTTTAACATCTATAGTCGACCCAGGAGCACAAGCAAATCATGCCAATTACCATAAAAGATGGGAAATTGTGTCGCACTTACGTACAGAATTCTGGAGGAGGTGGACAAATGAATATTTGAACACCTTGCAACATCGATACCGATGGAAGAGCGCCTGTCACAGTGTCAATCCTGACATGATGGTGATAATTAAGGATGAAAATGCACCACCACTGAAATGGCCATTAGGAACAATTACCAAGGTGATACGAGGAGATGACGGCCTAATCAGAGTGGCAGATGTAAGAACTGCCACAAGCATTCTGAGGCGACCAATTCACAAATTAGCCCCACTTGCCATTGTACCTGAGGAAGACACTTCACCAGAAACCACGACAAGTCAGACATATTCCACTGATAAAAACCCAGCCTCGAAGGAAACGCCAATCAATGGAGCGCCTCCTAACAAACGTACGCGAATCACAGCCACGTCATCAATTGTAGCAGTATTGTTGGTGACTCTCTTTTTGCCTGCTTGTTCGCATTCATCAATACAAAAGAACCATTTTCCTCCGATCCCGGAATATACTTCGAAAACATTGGCAAGACAGATATTGTAACCAGTCAATGGAGTATCATCACTTATGTGGACATGCAATCATATTGGAAAGAGTTAGGCAAACTCAAGAGTTATCCACAAATACTCCAGCGATCGTGTGAATCAAGCCATGACCCGAAAGCATGCTCCACCACAACAACAATAATACAGCGATTGGCAAATGAATTAGACGCGAGAAATCAATTATTGCAGGCAAGTCACAATACACGTACGAAACGAGGCGCAATTGACTTCATAGGTAATATTGCACACTCACTGTTTGGAGTTCATGACTCAGAATATGCAAAAAATGCCGCAGAAACCATTCAAAAAATTCAACAAAACGAGCCACATCTCAAGGACCTTTGGCAGAAACACACTTCTGTTATTGATAGTACAATCAACATTATGAAAAGAAGTCAACAGGAGATAGAAGCTGAACTTCATATGACAAATACAGCTCTGAACCAAATTGATAACCAGTTCAGAGAGGGAGCAGCAACATTAACATTAACTGAGCTCTCACTACGAACTGCCTTGGAGGCCATATATCTAGAACGTCTCCAGGATGCGATGTTTGACATCCTTGCTGATATACACCATGGAAAGGTCAACACGACACTACTCACACCTCAACAGCTGCAGACAGAGTTACTTCACATCATGGCAAACCTGCCGCACCACCTCAGACTGCCTACTTCTTCAGATGACCTACTGAGTTTTTACCAGCCACCACAATGACTATAAGAGGGAGAGTGACAATTGACCAAATCATTTTTGAAATTCAAATTCCCTTGAGCATGGCTGACAATTTTGAATTCTTTAAAATGACACCAGTTCCGTGGCAGCTAAATGATTCGTTCGCACAAATTCACAGTAATTTCCAGTACCTAATCATAAATCTTCATCGAGACCAGTACATGCCACTACAAATTGCGGAATAGAGAAGTTGTATTCTGATAGGGAAGACCACTATCTGTGTCGGCAAACCCGACCTCTGTTCTCTAAAGGTACTATGAACGAAGGTTCCTGCGAATTAAATTTACTGGATCATGTCGCACATGAATCATGTCCCATTATAATTATCGGCCCAGGACCACATTGGATACAACAGCACGATCCTAACAACTGGATCTATGCCATCAGCGGAGATCAACTGATAAATGTAGTGTGCAACAGCGAGCTGACTCAACTAACAATTCGACAATCGGGAATACTGACATTGAACGAAAAATGCAATGTCAAACAACTCCGACTTACAATCCAAGGCTATGCAAACCTGAAGGCTATTCGAAGACAATCATACGTGCCAAACATAAATGTCAGTGATTTCACGCGAATATCAAAGAACACACCCATCCCAAGCATTGAGATCGCACACTACATTTCCCATCGGCTGGAGTTAGAGGCGTTACAACAGAACATGAGCCGTCTCCGAGGCGAACTATTCGACAACACGAGCCCTCACGACGTACATCAGTATGCGGTCAGTTATCTAGCACTCTTAATAATCGTAATTCTCATAGCAGTGTTAGTTGGGAAATACATAAGAAAATCTACTAGCAGCAACGATCACGATCCAGCTGAATCAGCAGACCTAGAGTTCGTTACGATTTACGATAGATCGGGTAGAGCGACTGCCGCTCAAGGCCGGGAGGATGTTTAACCATATGCCGAGCGTAGCAATCCCACTGCTCCACGAACGAAAATGCCCTTCAAATTGCATTTAGTTATATTTGCACATACGTATGCACAATTGTGCAAGCTAGCATTTTTATGTGTGTGAAAATTTATTGTCAATTTCGTTAATTTTAAGTAACATGATATTTCCGTTTTATTTTGTACGTAAGAATTAGTTAAATTCCTTAATTATTTTTGTCATTAAATGTGAAACAATTAGTATATAAGTTCACACCTTTATCAAATAAATCAGTCAGTTTTAATAATTGACTCCATCAACCACACGAATTTGTGTTCTTTTTAAGTTATACTGGTTCATGCGCCAGATAACAATCGCAACAGCTATATTTGTACAAGCACCGAAATAGCAACCTAAGTAATCAATTTGTGATTAACCTACGTTATACTGGTACAAGCACCATATAACAATTCATCAGCAATTTTGGTACAAGCACCGAACTGGCAACCATTTAAGGAAAAATATCCTTAAACACATTTCAATATCCCACACGCTAACTTCCTAATCAATAAAAGAAAAAACAATAAAGCATATTTACATTTACCCTGTTGCAGTATGTACGAGTATACGAGTATATCCGTAAATTCCTAATTTCCCATTGTGTGCCCCTATATACTCATTTATATGCGTATATAAGGTAGTAGGGTGCCTGCGGCATTCAGAAATTACTGGCCACACCCGCATACTACAGAATGACCTGATTATTGGTTCGATGGTTGAATTGATAAGACATTTCCACGTTTCAACTCAGCTATTTTACCTTTTTCTTTTGCGTTTCGTCACTCGTTGCTTATATTTTGCCCTGTCAGACACCCCACTTTGTTCAATTCTTCTACCTTTGTCAGCACAATTCCGTAGAGAACTCTGCTATAAAACTACGATTTCGCAGTGTTTTTCCAACAACAGTCAACCTCAACAACATGCTGAACGGCAACTTTAATTTGGGAGGCTGCACGATCGGACTCACCAAGGTGTTCAATACCCTGACCGAGTATGCAACGCCCTTAATACACGGCGCTGCTAGTATGCTGGAATCAGCGGAACCCCAGCTCCTATTAGACAGACCTTGGCGACCCGACCCCCAGTTGTCCCTACAGCTGATAAATTGTCTGCAGGACATAACAATGGGACTATCGGAAGGAAGTGGATCTCGCCTGGAGGCTGTTCTTCTCGCTAAAACTGAATCCGGAGGACACGGTCATCGACCAGACGCTAGGGCGACTGCTGATGCTACTGCACCGCGTACATGCGTTAACGGTTCCAGGGTTACCACCCGCGAAACCGCTGCTTGTTTTAAGATATTATAGCACTCAATAATAACCATTGAATAAACAGTAATTGTAATCCCACATTCGTTTTTTTTTCTTTTTCTCTTGTTCCATATAAGTTTTCCCAGGTCAACTGTAAGCAACCCCTACATACCATGCCTCGTTCCCCTAAGCCCTTCACTCAAATAATGCCCTAATTCCATATCTGTGTACATTATACGTAATCGTATTCTTGCACCTTTTCTCTTACACACATTCACCTATCATTAGCCTCAATTCCGTTACTTAATTAATCATGCTTGTGCTCAGTATTAATGCCGACACTTGAATAAACCGCCGCATGCATACTCGTATGTATAATAATCTTTACTTCGTATCCCTTACCAACAAAATGTCTTATTTATTTTATTTTTAAATTATGTTCACCGAACCTTTTTTGTATTATTTAATATTTAAAAAAATAATTCATTTATTTATTTTTTCTACTGCGCTTCATTCGGCTATAGTGAATAATGAGCATATTTGTATTACGGAAGCTTTTACTCACCCGTGTTTAAGTGGCACACTTCTGCTGACATTTACTTTGGAAGTCCGAGCTGTGCCATTTGATATACACAAGTACGCGATATCAGTTTATTTACGTTGTTATTCTTGTGTTTACACTGGTAAAACACTGTTAACACATGTCTTTGTGTGGTCTCATGTGGAACAATTTCAATAAATTATTATATAGCTTTTTATGCTTGCCCTTAATTGTTACGACTATTGTAATTGGGCTGCGGATCTCTGCTACTACATACGGACCTATCCAAACAGATGAGAATTTGTTTCTCCCAGCCTGATTCTTCATGAGTTCTTGGTCACCCACATGAAAGACTACTCGGTTTAATATCTTGTTGTAAGCATCCCTGGATACTCGTTTAGCACAATCTTGGTTTTCTTTAACCAACTCGTGCGCTCGCTAAAACTGATACTTTTATACTTTATTGTGGTCATCAGCATTGTACACTGGCTCACATTTGCGCTTCAAATTTGCCGGCATGTTGAAATAAAACCCGTAGAGTGTTTTAAACGGAGTTTGCTTCGTTGATACATGCACAGTATTGTTGTTCACATGCATTGCCGTAGTTAACCATTGATCCCATTCGAGCCGCCTTCCTTGGCACAACTGCGCAAGTACTCGGCCAGTGGTCGATGACTACGCTCCAATGAGCCATTTGCCTGCGTATGATATGGTGTTATGTGCAATTTCTTGATTCCCAGCATTTATCACGTTTCTGAGAATAGTTTCGATACAAAGTTTGAACCTTTGTTGGTTATCAAAATCTTAGGTATGTTGTACCGTGCTATAATTTCGTCAAAGAATGCCTTGGCTACCGTACTCGCCTCTGCATCCGGTATAGCCACGCACGCCATATACTGAGAAATCATCTTGGAACGTCAAGATGTACTTATTTCCCGAAACTGTCTCAGGTAAAACACTTACAATATTCATGTGAACTTTATCAAACGGTTGTTTCGGTGTGTCAGTTACTACCATTGGCATCTTTGTTATCCTTGAACTCTTGTTGGCCTGACATTTTGGGCAACTCTTTACATATTTTTTTATGTCTCTGAGCATACTTTTACACCCGTATATTCGCCTAATTCTGTCATGGGATTTCCAGAATCCCTGGTGTCCACCTAGACGCGAATCATGAAAACCCTTTAACACTGCCTGGATATCTCCATACTCCAGCCATTCCAAACTACTGGCATTTCGTTTATTAGCATCGTCACCCGCGTCACTAACATTTTTTGGTGCATGAATTTTATCCCCTTGGATTCTTCTGCCCGTCTCCTTCTCTGACTTTGCTTTGGCCAGGTTTGTATATGATTATGACAATTTGTGTCTGAACCTGGCTAGCCTAGACGTTTGGTCTTTCAAATTGTCTACGCCTCTCAACGCTTGGTGATCAGTGTATATTTTAAATTGGCGACCTAGCAGATATGCCCTAAAATTCATCATAGCCCACACTATGGTTAGAAATTCCTTCTCTATTGTGGAGTATCTCTTCTCCGTATAACTAAGCGCTCTGCTTGCATATGCTATTGGTCGGTCATTACCGACTTTTAATCGGCAACGCAATTTCGGCAAGTCCTTCTACGAACTTTCTATAATAGTTCACTAGTCCTAGGAACGCTTGCACTTCCTTTCTATTTCTCGGAATTGCTAAATTTTTAACGTTTTCCACGTTTTACGAGTCAGGCAGTGCTCCTGCCTCTGAGAACGATGACCTAAATAAACCAACTCTCTCCGCAAAATTGACACTTTTCCATGTTAAATTTCAAACTGTGTCGTAATCTCTGGAGCAGCTTGCACAAGCGTTGCGAATGCTGCTGCAAGTTCTTCCCATAAATTACAATATCATCCAGATACACAAAACAATCTTACCCTTGAAAGCCTGTTAGCACATGGTTCATTAGCCGTTGGAAGGTAGCCTGTGCTCCCGTTAATCCAAACGGCATTCTATTAAACTCATAATGCCCTAAACCGGTGCTACACGCGGTCTTTTGCTTATCTTGGGTATACACCAGAACTTGGTGGTAGCCACTTGCTAAATCAAGTGTAGAAAAATATCTACTGTGTCCAGAATTTCTTCTATCCTTGGTATCGGGAACACTTGCTTGATAGTGGCTTCGTTCAATTTCCTAAAATCGACGACCATTCTCCACTTCTTTGACCCTGAGCACCTCCTTTTTTTTTTTTTTTTTTTTTTTTTGTCGGAACAATCTAGTAAGCGCAGCACTCAGACAAAGTGTATATCCATTGTACTGCACTTAAGGTTCCCTTTTACTCTGTTTTAAATCTACCCGACCTCCGAAGAAGTAGAAGTAGATCCTGTGGTGCCAAGGAGCCAAGTTGGTTACTCCTCAGCACATCAGTGCCAAAAATCCCGAACCTGATTCGAGCAAAGGCAGGGCAGACGCAAAGAAAATGGTCCGCCGTCTCGTCTTCCTCTCCACAGGCTGGGCACAGCGCACTGTCTGATATGCCAATCCTTTCCATGTGCCTAGCCCATAGAAAGTGCCCTGTCATCACGCCAACCAACAGCCTGCAGTCCCTCCTACCTAAAGATAGAAGGAACCGTGACCATCGGTGAGAGATAGCAGGTAGCATAATTTTCGTCCATCCGCAGCCTCTCTCAGACCGCCATGCTCGCTTGTGGGTCGAAACAACCCACTTGTTTGCAGTGGCTTTGATGGCAGCGGAAGGGAGTGGCAGAACAGGCTCAGGGCCAATAAAAACCGCCTCGGAGCCCATCCTGGCCAAGGAGTCAGAGGTCTCGTTACCCGCAATGCCAGCGTGTCCCGGGACCCCAGTCAACGTCAGACTATTATGTTTTCCAACACAATTTAGCCTGGATTTGCAGGACCTGACTATCGTGGAAGTGGTGGTCGGACTATCCAAGGCCATGAGCGCAGCTTGGTTGTCACTGCAGACACAAATAGATTTGCCTTTCCACCTGTTTTCCACAACAAAGTCCATCGCCTCAAGTATCGCATACACCTCCGCCTGAAACACAGACGCATGCAGACCAAGGGCAAAGAACCGACGGGTTCCACAGGATTCCACGAAGACACCAGAACCTGAACCTTCTTCGGTCCTGGAGCCATCAGTGCAAATACGGCAGCAGTGTTTGCCGGGCTCGTTATCGGGATCTAACCATGAACGAGCCTCTGGGAGCAACACATTGTACCGCTTTTCTAGTATGACGGTTGACGACATGGAGTCCGGGGGCATAGACAGGATTGCAGAATCGATGTCAGTGCCTGCGCCGTCGTCCAACATCGAGCACACCCCATACCAGTGGCCACTATGTTTCACTCTGCAGATGGCCTTAATGGCCTCTCCGCGGATGAAGACATCTAGTGGCGGGAGATTCACCAAAGCATCAAGTGCCGGGCCTGGAGTAGTCGGAACTGCTCCGGTACAACATATGGCCACAGCACGTTGTAGTTTTGATAGAGCTTTTTTGACCCCTACAAGAAAGAGTCTGCTCATCCAAACCATCGATGCATAGGTCTTACCATAGCTGCTATAATAGGTCTTACCATAGCTGTATAGATCCATAGGACCTTACTAGGAGAAAGACCCCATGTCTTACCAAATATACCCTTACACTGCCAAAAAACTGACAGTGCTTTGGATGTCTTCAGTTCGACATGTGTTTTCCAAAGAAGTTTGTTATCAAGGATGACTCCAAGATATTTGATTTCCTTGGATAGCTGGATAGTGACTCCTTTCAGTGTAGGCAGAATAAGTCCATCAAGCTTTCTCCTTCTGGTAAAGAGGACAATACCAGTCTTGACAGGATTAGCCGATAGCCCATTCGCACTGCACCAAGTGTCAATCATATCCAGAGTTCTCTGCACCCTTCTGCAGACAATCATAAGGGATGGACCTGTCTCACAAGACAGCCAACATCATCCGCATATGCCTGAGCGTATACCCCCGAGTCATTAATGGCGTTAAGCAGGGGATCGATTACCATGCACCAGAGCAATGGAGACAGTACCCCACCTTGGGAACAGCGTCTATTACCCCAGGAGACACCAGCAAATCTTCCTCCGCCCGCACCGTTATGATTCTCTGGGCCAGCATTGAACGTATCCAATTTACTAGGACCCGGTCTACGCCATGCCGCCTAGCAGAGCCGCACATACTGTCGAAAGTAGCATTGTCAAACGCACCCTCTATGTCCACAAAGACGCCTATTGCGTATTCTTTCCTGTCGATGGCTCGCTCTATCCTTCCAACAAGGTTTTGCAGAGCCGTCTCGCAGGATTTTCCGCTTTGATAGGCATGCTGAAATGGAGATAGTGGATGCGTCTTCAGAGACTCCCTACGCATGCGAAGCTCCACCAGCCGTTCTAAACTTTTTAGCATGAACGAGGTCATACTAATAGGTCTGAGACTCTTGGGATTGGTGTAGTCGTCTCTTCCAACCTTAGGAATGAAGGCAACCCTCACCATCCTCCAAGAGCGTGGTACATAGGCCAGTGCGAGACATGCAGTGAAGATCTTCTTCAGTGTTGCCATCACTAGCTCAATGCCTTCCTTCAACACAATCGGATATATGCCATCCAGTCCGGGCGACTTGAAGTTGTCAAAGGATTTGATAGCAAATCCAATAGCAGTCTCATTCGCCACAGTTCTGGCGACATACCAATCATTTCGAGAGGGCGCAGCTGCCCTGACAACTTTTCCGACCAAAGGTGGTTGTTGACGGGCTATGCTTACCTGATTTTCTGGAAAGTGTGACTCCAACAGCAAACTGAGTGTCTCACTTTGCCTCTCCGTATAGGAGCCATCAGGTTTCCTGAGCGACCCCAGCTTAGCGGTTTGGTCCTTTTTCAGGACTTTCACCAGTTTTGCTGTGTCACTCAGGGATTCGATATCACTGCAGAAGTCTCTAAAAGAAGTCCTTTTCGAGTCCCGAATTAGCTTCTTGTAGTCCCTCTGAACACGTCGATATCGTTCCCAGTCCTCGTCAAGATTCGTCTTGAGGGCCCGGTTGAGGAGTTTTCTAGACTCACGCCTCAGCACCTGAAGCTCTTGGTTCCACCATGGAATAGGAGTCCGGCTAAGAGGAGGTCTAATTGGGCAGGCTAGCTCAAAGCAGTTTGTTAGAGCGGTGTTGAGATGCTCAACAGCCGCCTCAATGTTCTGCTCCTTGCGAAGTCTCAGTGGCGTCACGTGATTGCTACGCAGTGCCTCCCTGAACTTCGGCCAGTCTGTTTTTCTTGGGTTTCTGGTGGGCAATGGCATCTGCGCCCGCTCGCCACACTGAAACTCAATGTATCTGTGGTCCGAGCACGAGTCTTCGGCGAGGACCCTCCAGTTGTTGATCGACCACCCCAGTCTTGGATTTGACAGGGTGACGTCAATTATCTCCTGCCTTCTCGCAGTCACAAAAGTAGGCTGCCTGCCTACATTGTGGATGTTCAGGCTGGAGGAGGCAATATACTCGAAAAGTCGAGAGCCCCGCTCATTGCACTTGCTGCTGCCCCAGATCGTATGCTGGGCATTAGCATCGCAGCAAAGAACCAGACCAAGACCGCGCCGCTCACAGAACCCTACGAGAGTAGCGACCTTCCCAGGTGGTGGCGCCTCCAAAGCATCGTAAGGAAAGTAAGCAGATGCAATCACAAACCTCGACCATCCGTGCATACTCTTAAAACTAATCTCTGCCGCAACCAGATCCTGACAACAGAATGCGTCAAGGCAGGTCGCTGCGAGATGGGATGATATTATAAGGCCGGCTCTTGGTCTAATCGAGTTTCTGTCATATAATATCGTGGCCCCTTTCAACAAGCCAAGGCCACAGAGGCGACCCCTAAAGACCCAGGGCTCTTGTACTGTTGTTATGTGAGGTGATGTGTGCAGCTGGGTGAGTCGTCTACTTAGGAGTACAGTAGCGGCTTTAGAATGCTGCAAGTTGATCTGCGTTACCGTCAAAGGACGATAGCTACGAGAATCGTCCGAGCCACTCATCTGGGAAAGACATGAAAGGTCACAGTCCCAAAGAAGAGACTCAGACGGCTCCGGTACCGAGAAACCATGACATCAACAGTGGCCTCGTCCACTCGCACCACAAGACTAGCACCTTTTTTTACCATCCCGGTTGCTACCCCTGGTGTGTGAAAGAACTCTCCAAAGCCTCGTGTTGATGCCAGGGTTCTGAGCACGCAGACAAGAAAGGACATCTGTGGTCGTCAGATCGGGATCCGGAATCCAGCAGATGGCCTTCCTGAGGGACACGCCTGCTTCGCTATAGACCGCGAAGCGAGTGGTCCCCATGGGGGACACGTCCTTGACTGCACCCCTGAGCCAATCAAAGTTGGCCTGAGACGCGCACGACACCTGTAGAGTGCCGTCCTTTGTCTCATAGCCCCTCGCATTAGCTTCAGGACCGGAGGCAATGACGCGACGCATCAGATGACCGACTGCAGTGTTTTATTTCTGCATCAGTCAGCTGATGGTCAGGCCCCAGCTTCCCAATCACCGCCATTGGTTGCGGGCCGTTAGCCTTCTCGCTGTACGATGGCTTGGCTGCACCTTTGGAAGTGCTTGGGCGAAAGTCCAGCTCACCACCCGCCACTGGCAGAGATTTCGCCGGGCAGATGGTTTTGTGGATACGAGGGGCTGGGCAAGTTGCAGCTTATTGGCAACATTCTTCCCCGCCACATTAGCCGCCACCGAGGTTTCGCTCGTACCCTTTGGGGTCGTGGCGCCACCAGCAGTAACAGCTGCAGGGCAGGTGGGAATGCTGTTTTCAGCAACAATCTTCCGCCGCTTACCTCGCGAGCGAGCTTTCGGAGCAGTCAATCCCTCCGCAGGCTCGGTGGCTTCCGTGGGGGTTACTTCCGCCGACCTGGGCCTTTTGGAGGGAGTCGACACAGAAGGGCCGGCAGAGCCACGTGAGGATTTCTCCTGCACGAGCCTATCAAGCCGCTTCTTTCTCTGTCTCCTCGCTTGTGTTCTCGTTACCCTAGAACCATTGGTAGGTCGTTCCGCCACTGTGGTGACTTCCCGACGCAGGCCCTCTGGATCCAGGGTACGTTCCTCCGTCTCTGAAGAAGAAGAGATTGCGGTAACAATCCCCGTCTCCTCCAGGATGCGCTCTCGCTGATAAAGGCGAGAGACTTTAGCGATGGTTGGGACCTCCAGAATCCGTGCCCCTGCCGCCGAAGCGGGTGGATTTCCACATGCGTGGGTTCCACCTGGAGTAATAAATCTTTTGTTGTCCATCGCCAGACAGTGGTTTTTGTTCGGGACTCCTCCCTAGCCAGTTTGGTCCGCGGATGGTACCCATTCTCTATACCATCATTGTGATAGACAGACAGCTATAACTCCCGCCCCTCCTAAGAGGTTCAGAAGTAATGTCATTTGCCTACCAAAGGTCCCCCTATCCGCCACCTGGGGACGCGTCCGATGGGATGTCAGGCAAATCCAACACGGATAAAAGCACCTCCTTTCTTTGGTACCAAAATTATTGGTGAGTTCCAAGGCGAGATACTCGGTGAAATTATGTTATCCTTTAACATTCCTTCTACTTGCCTGTTTACCTCATCTTTGTGAACTTGTGGCAATCTGTACTGTTTCTGATTAATTGGTGGTTGATTCACTCTAGTTGGTATATCATGCTCTACTTCCGATGTATACGTCAGCTGCTCTCCTTCCAGCAAAAATATGTCATGGAAGGACGTGCATATGGCTCCCTTTGATGTCTTCTCTTCTGAATTTACGGTTGGGTCTAACGTGAGTGATTCTAGTACTTTCTCCATTCTTTTCCTTATATCAACTTGTTTAATTTGATTAACCGAACTATAAGTCGGTTCCTTAAAATTATCGTAACTAGTGAACTTAGGCCTAAAATCCTCATCCACAAGGTAGTCTTTTTCTGATGTGTTCAGTACGCAAGCGTACACTTTACCCTTGACAACATGCGTTATGGTCTCTCCCAAATATACGCCGTCCGCTACCTGCTGCTTGTGCAAAACAAGAGTCCTAAGTTTCGTATTTACATGCATAGTAACTACTCTGGTTGACCTTGCATTTACTACCTCCATACTACAATTCTTAACCCTATTCCCTTCTGCCATAAATTTAATGGAAGAATGAGAATCTCTTCCTGTTATTACCATAAAACGATAACTGTTTCTTTAGCGCATCCAGTATGGTGCGGCCCCAAAGATGTCCTCTGTAGAAACCCCCTGTTCGGATTTCTCGGATTCCCGGCTCTGTTGTCGGAGACACCGGGATTATACGCTCCTCTGTATACGTTTGGGACGGAATTACTTCCCTCTCTATCCATGACAGCGGCAGTGAAAGTGTCCTGTCTGTTTTCGCACATAAGTACCTCTCCCAAACCGGCCGTACTCCGTTCCACGAGAACTTGTACTCTAATCGCTTCTTCTACTGATTCCTCCAAAGATCCTGTTCTGCTATTCAGCATATGAATCTTTAGAACGGAGTTGCGGAGCCCCACTACGAAATTTGTCAACACCGACTCGTCAACTTCGTGTAATAACGCTGTATCTCCAATGCCATTGTACTTATTCCCTGGGCCATCATCTGAAGTGACTCTAAACGCCTGGCAAAGGCACGTATGTCTTCACTCACCAGCCGCTTCCCGATTCTTATTTCTTGGGTTATGTCCTCCAAAGTTCTCTCCTTCATATAAGTTCTCCTTATAAGACCGTAAATCTCGTCCACACTGGCGAATTGCTTTGGCAACACAAGGTTGTACGCGTCTCCAAATAACCTTTGCTTAACAGAGTCGAAGAAGTCCTGCAACTCATCAGGGCTTATGCTTCGCTTTGCAAGCTCACAACCTGGAATGAATCTGTTAACTTCTGACCGTAAATCTTCTGAAGCTGCACCAGTCAACACAGGTACTAGCCTGGCCACTGTCTTTGAAATATCCTCTACACCCATTTTGCGTATTTTTGTTTTACTTATGACCGGTAAAACTTGGGCGCTATCTTTATGAGTGGTTCCTAGATTCACTTCTCCCAGATCTGAGGGGTAATTGACCAATGACGGACTCAAACTAATTAGTCCTCGATCGTTTGTTCGTACAGGCGAAATACTGTCCACAGTATTGGGACTTTCCTGTACCGTTACTGCTTCTGGCTCTTTTTGCGGATATCCCTTATTTTTATTAGTTATCGAACTTCCTGGAGAAAAAGGCTCGACACCGATTTCAGATGCGCCAAACAAAAATCCCGCTTCCCTCTCTTCACTCAATACTAATCTGGGCTTTACCACGCGGTTTATCTCTTCTGGTGTTAGATACTCCGGCCAGCGCACTTCCGGTGGCAATGACAATACCGTCGGTGTAAATCCAACCGATGCTGATTATGACCTCTCCCTATTCAGTGAGGTCCTAATGGTCGCCCGTTTTCTTTTTGATTCCGCACACTCCTTTTCCAACAGTGATACTGCTTCCTCTGTCTCCGTCAATCTCCGAGAAAGTTCCTTTACCCTATTTTCGAGATACTCTTTTTGTGCTCTCAAATATTCTGTTTTCTCAAGAAATTTGAACAACTTTTCTTCTGTTCCTTTTTGGACTGCCGTTAAGGCTTGATCCGCTACTTCTAATGGTGACACAGCTCCTCTAGCGTTCGCCTGTTTCAACAATTCCTGAGCTTCTTCCCTGCTCGTACTTGCTTCGAACTTCTCGAATACCCTCTCGGTGAAAAGATTCTGTTCTTACTACTCTTAACTCGTCCTGTGCGTCTTCCTTTCTCTTTAACGGAGACCCACTCGGTGCCTCAATCGTTGCCATTTCAGTCTCGAATACTTTAACTAACCCTGACACTAAATTTTCCACATATCCATGAAAACCTCCTTATGAGACAGCAATTTTGCGCGGTTGCTGTTAAATTTTTCCACCAAACGTCGCAACTCTGTGATGCGCCTGTGATAGTACTTCACGTTTTTGACATCCTTCCGGTGCTTCCTGAAGTTTGAAATCAATATCTGGACCTTTTTGCACACCACCTCCTGAGATTTCAGCAACTCCTTCACTTCCTTCGATAGTCCCATTGAATATATCATTTATAATAGTGGATAAAGAGCCTAAACTAAGTAAAAAAATTCTATACGACCTGATCATTAAAAGTTCGAAAGATCAACCTAGTGTCACCTAACCGCAGTGGCTATTCAGCCCCGATACTGCTTCGTCTTAATGACCGACGCAAAAGCACCCAAACGGCCACCGTGGAATCATCGGCAAAATTTCTATTATACTCTTAATATCTAGCATATATTTGATATATCCTTGCTTCCTCCATTGTCCTTCGAATTAATTTTCCTACAGGTCCTTCGTAGTGGTCTCGGACGGTAAATTCCCGGTGGGAGTGCTTCTTACCTGGCACTCGACGTAGAATCCTAACGGCTGCGCCAAAATGTCCGTGCTTGGTGGTGTCCTCAGGGAGCGTTCTTATGCTGCCTGTATTGGGCGCGCGAGTTATGTCAGAACCGCAACCCATACCCAACTCTTATTTCCAATATACCATTTGAGTAATATATATATATATATATATATATATATATATATATATATATATATATATATATATATATATATATATATATATATATATATATATATATATATATATATATATATATATATATATATATATATATATATATATATATATATATATATATATATATATATATATATATATATATATATATATATATATATATATATATATATATATATATATATATATATACTCGTATATATATATATATATATTTCACAATAAATGTGAATTTTCATTCCCACAATATGACAAGTTCATATGAGTTCAAATTAACTTTTCATAAAAACTCTCTTTACCAATAACTAACATTTAGTCATTACGAGATAAATGTTACTCCCAAATTTACATTCCCATAATATGACAAGTTCATATGAGTTCACTTTCAGTTTTTCATTGAGCTCTTCCTCATTGAGGAAATCAGTTCAATTCAACTTATTCTGCATTGAAACTGTTGCAAATCATATAGTGCACATTCAACGCCGAATGAAGAGGGAGAAGAAAATAAAAAAAGAAAGAATAAGTAAATGTAATAAATAGAGGTAACAAATTAATTTTAAGTTCAGTTAAGATTGTAATATCCAAAGTGAAACAATAAAATAAATATCTTTAAATGAATATTTATTGTTTTTTTTTGGAATTACTTTTCGCGACTCAAATAACTGGCGCAGTCGAACGGCAATTATTCAAAAGAATAAATTGAAAATATACTATAATTGAAAATATTATTCCAAAGAATAATATACAAAAAGAAGGGTGGAAGTTCAAAAATTTAACACAGTTTTTAGAAGTAAATATTGGAAATTTCAAATATTAACACAAAATTCTAAAAAAAAATAACATAAGAAATAAATAGTGAAAGTTTAAAAAGAAATTAATATAGTATTCCAAAGAATATAAATCATCAAAATATATGCTAAAAATAAATTCATTTAAAAGACTAAGAGCAAGCATAAGTGAAAGTGACCGGAACATAAACGAAACCAAACGAAGCAGAACAATGCCAGGTCAACAAGTAACAACAGTGGGGGCACCAGCGTTTAATAAAAGGATTTAATAAAAGATGCTCAACGAATTCACGAATTCCGAGGCTCTGACAAATTTGCCCTAACATCCTTTATACGACAGGTTGATACACTGCTACCACTTCTAGATGAACATCCAGAAGCAAAGGACTATTTTTAACAGAGGGTTATAGTAAACAAAATCCAAGGAACAGCATTAGACGTCATCAGAACACTTGGACAGGAAGCAACTTGGAATGAAATCAAAGCAGCACTCATCAACAACTTCGGCGTTCAAGAGTGCTACCATCAACTTTACCAGAAAACATTCTCCACCAGGAAGTACAATGCAAGAGAATATTATATATTATTAAGAAATATTTTATCTAAACATAACGAAAAAGATGAGTATGACTCAAAAAAGCCATTAGAATTCAACCCAAAAAATAATGAATCTACGAGGGTCGCAGGTTCAAATCCTGCCATGGGCATGGTCTTCAAAATGCTTCTTTCTAAAAAATATTTTTCTCTTCAAGTCGAAAGCCTATGTAGCTAGTACTCATTCCCCCAAAACCTTGCACTCATAATTGATTATGGTGTAAGGTACAATAATAATAATAATAATAATAATAATGAATCTATTATTTTAAGATCATTCTTAAACAATATAAATGTAATTCTAACTTCAATTATATTGAATAGAGACATAAACAATGTATGTGAGGCATTTATCTTATTAGAAAGTGACGGATTAATAAGAGACAAAAACGCAAACCCAAACTCATACAAGACCATTACAAACAACAATAATGGACCAAAGTATAACTTAAACAATACAAACAGATACCATCAGTATAATAATCAACAAAATTTTAGACATCAGTACAATGACGAAAGAATAAACTCACCACAAACATACAGCAACCAACATACTTTCAGACAACAAAACACGAATTTCACACAAAATTCGGGAAGATTCCATGCCAGTCCCCGAGACAATCAGACCTACAGACAAAATTCAGGACAATCAAGAAGCTTTAGACCAAATTATAGGGAATCAGCAAAATGTTTTCAAGGCAATACCAGTAACATGCAACGAGTCACAAACAGACAAAACTTCGAACCCATGGAAATCGACCATATCGAACATGACGTAAATTTTCACATGGTCCCTCCCAAAACTATTTACCGATAGTAGAATTAACTGTTGGAAATGACAAAATTACTTGCTTAATTGATTCTGGATCATCCACCTCCCTATTAGATGAGCAAATACTACCACAATATAAAAGAGAAACGAAAAAAACTCAAATAAAATGTATATCACTTAATGTTGAAACACTTATAAACACAAAAATAATAACTGACCTTCCAGAAGTGTTTAAACAAGACACATTAATGGTGTGGAAAATTACGAAAATGAACGGCAAAAGCTTTCAAGGAATAATAAGACAAAATTTATTGAAACCCTTCGGAGCTAGAATAGATATGGAAAAAGATATTCTTATTATTAATAACAGCGAAATTAAATTTCTTTATGCGTCCATATAGTGAAGAAGAAATTCATCAATTAGATTATAGCGACCACGAAATGGCGAAATTCAAGATTCTTTTTAAAGCACTTAACTCTGAAGAGAAGGTAAAATTAGAAAAGCTAGTTAAATCGAATTGGGAACTATTTTATAAAGAAGGAAATAACTTAACAAGCACTTCAGCTATTAAACACGAAATAATAACTATTAATGAAAAACCCACATATTCAAAAATCGACAGGTACCCTCAAGTACACGAACAGGAAATCACAACCCAAATTAATGACATGCTTAAGCAGGGGATTATTAGAGAAAGTAGTTCACCTTACAACAGTCCACTGTGGATTGTCCCAAAGCAAACTGACTACGCCGGGAAAAAGAAATGGAGGATAGTGATTGATTATAGGCGGCTAAACGAAATAAGTATAGACGACAAATTTCCCATACCGAATATATAAAATATTCTTGACAAAATAGGCCGAGCTCAGTATTTTACGACGCTACATCTTGCATAAGGCTTCCACCAAATTTTGGTAAAAGAAGAAGACAGAAAGAAGACAGCATTCTCTACCCCTTTAGGCCATTATGAGTATGTTCGGATGCCTCAAAAATGCGCCATCCACCTTCACACGAATGATGAATTATGTACTTAAGGACTGTATAAATACTATCTGCGTTGTATACATGGACGATATTTTGATTTTTAGTATGACACTTGAAGAACATGTAGAAAGTATAACAAAAGTTGTTGATCGATTACGGAAACGCAACCTAAAAATACAACTAGATAAATGCCGTTTTTTTGCGAAAGAAACAGAATTTTTAGGACATGTATTAACCCCCGAAGGAGTGAAACCTAACCCTAAGAAAGTAGAAAATATTCTCCAACTAAAATTACCGCAAACCCCTAAACAAATTAAATCATTCTTAGGAGCGTCGGGATATTATAGGAAATTCATTAGAGATGATGCGAAAGTAGCGCAACCAATGACTAAATAACTAAAAAAAAGGTGCAAAAGTTAATACTAGCGACTCGAATTACATAAACGCTTTTGAAAATTTAAAACGCATAATAACAGAAAGTCCAATTTTGAAATACCCCGATTTTAACAAACCTTTTAAACTCGTAACAGATGCTAGTGCATTCGCAATTGGTGAAATACTCCAACAAGACAACCATCCCATTTGATATGCAAGCAGGACATTGAATGAACACGAACGAAATTATTCAACAACAGAAAAAGAACTCTTAGCCATCGTTTGGGCTACCAATTACTTCCGACCTTATTTGTACGGTACCAAATTCAATCTCTTAACAGATCACCAACCATTGAAATGGCTTTACTTAAAAAATAACGGCAAAGATATAAATCCACGACTTCAGAGATGGCTATTAAAATTAGGACAGTATAATATTAATATAGATTACATCAAAGGACAAAACAATAAAATTGCAGATTTCTTAAGCCGCATTAATACAAAAACAAATGAAATAAACGCAATAGATGCAAATATCGACAGTAATACAGACATGGATGAAGATTGAAACATTTCGCTACATAACAATGCAAATAATGATAGCATAGCAACTATTCATTCGCAAGAAGAAAACATAAACAGCCATATCCCTATAATTGAAACAGTAGTTAACCGCTTCAGAACGCAATTAATTCTAACAAATAATAAAACTAAAGATTTTGAAATAAAACATAAAAACAGAAAAATATACATATCTTCCCAAGATATAGAAAATAATTTATTAGACATTCTACGAAGGTACATTAAGCCTGGCAAAATAGGCATATACACTGAGTTAAACGACCAGGAATATAATAAACAAATAATTATTGAATTTTTTTGACGGATTTAATACTATAAAATTTGTTAGGTGTTCCTTCCACGTCAAAGACTTAAATAATGAAGAAGTAGCTTTTAAGCTGATAAAAAATATCACAAATTCGAAACAGGTCATATAGGAATTAATGAGAACTACGAGGGCCTCAAATGGCATGTTTATTTCCCAAATCTGAAAATGCTTGTACAGAAATACATCAATAATTGTGATGTATGTAACAGAGTAAAATATGACCGGCGATCAATTAAAAATAAACTTCAATTAACCGAAACCCCAACAGATATACGACAAATCATACACATGGACATCTATACGAACTCAAAAACCAACTTTCTTACTTTTATTGATAAGTTTTCTAAAAATGCAACTGCATATCACTTAGAAGATCGTAATAACCAAACTATCATTGAAAAACTAAGACTCTTTAAATCTCAAAACGGACATTTTATCAAATTAATAACAGATAACGAATTTCGCAATATTAATATTAAAGACAACTTAAGAAACGAGGACATAGAACTTCAGCTTGTAGAACCTAATACATAATACACTTGCCGAAAGAATAAGAATTCTATACATAGAAAATAAAAACCTGAGAATAAAAGAAAAACTAAGTAAAGGCTTAGAATGGTACAATAATAGCTATCAATCCACAACTAAAGAAAAACCAGTATATATACAACAGGGCAAATGTAATAAAGAAATCATTTATAATAATATATTAAAAGCGAAACACAAATACATAAGTAAAATGAATGTAGACAGAGAAGAATATTTGGAAGATAGAGAGGAAGGCTATATTAAGAATTATAAAAGCGTTAGTCATAAGGATGAACCCAAATTCACTAAAAAACCTATCGACAATATATACACATCAAATATTAAAAGACGATATAAATTTCCAGACTAATTGGATACTCAAATTATTGACAATGCTTCTGACGGCGATAACCATCAAGGCACACCTGAGCATGGAACCAATTGAAACTCATTTTGGGTATATGGAAATCAAACTTGACGATACGGACTACATAGAAAGTTATGATACAATTTATCATATCATAAATCCTACTGAAATCTTGAATATTAAAAACGACTTGGAAACGGATATAGGACAATGGGATCAACACCGTGTAGATTACTCTTTAGAAGTTCAACATAATGCGACAAAAAACACACTTCGAACACTCATTCCCCATAGGAATCAATCCAAAACGATCGAAAAACTATAACAAACAAAGTGAAGAGTTTAGACCGAAAACTAACGTATACTGATTTCGCACTAAAATTAAAAATTATACAAGACAATATCGAACATGAGTTGAAGGTGGTGGACGAGGCAAAAGTGCCAAAGGCCAAGATCTTCGTTGGCTACTTTCCCGGCTCGGTATCTTGGCAAAATGACCGAATTCTGGGGCAAGTGGAGTCGCAGAATTCGGGCATTAGTGTCAGCGAGTGGCGGGTGCTCCATCGCCTACAAAAAGGTGACCAGGTCGAGCTGGCAATTGCTCTGGACCCCATCTCGTCTGAAAGGGTTGACACACTGGGTAACAAGGTCTACTATGGCTTTGGCAGTGCCCAGCTCCGACCTAGACTGAAGGGGAACAGGGCAAAATCTGCTGTTGGTGTTGAAGAGCAACCAACAACATCTGTTGCAGCGCGGGCAAAGCAGAGTAGCCAGAAGCCGAAAACGGGGCCCATTTTCACAAAGCCAGTACCGAGAGCGGAGAGAGGCAACACACGTGCCCAACGTCCAGGACCATCTGCTCTCTCTGGTAGGCTCAGGAAATGGGAGAGAAAAGACCCGGAGGCTGCGGAAACTTTGCGGAGCACAAAGGGTGGTAAGATCCGCAAGGATCGGTCTGGGAAATAATGTCCCAGGCCCCATCACGAACGCAAAACTCTTGGAAGCAGCTTCACTGTCTCCAAATAAATCTCCACAGGGCTATAGCAGCCTCTTACAGGCTCAGTGCCTTGGTGGAACACCAGAGTCTGGACTTCGTAGCCATTCAAGAACCATGGGCCACAAATGGGCGCATAAATGGTCTGCAGACAAAAACATGTAAGTTGATCTATGATAATAATGTTGACCGACCGAGGGCAGCGATCATGATCAACAAAAATATTAAATTCCTCCCAATTTCAGAGCTTCTACAACGCGATCTGGTGGCAGTACAGGCAGAAGTGCCTAGTGCCAAAGGGAGGAGGACGGTAGTCCTGGCCTCCATGTACTTACCTGGCGACACAGAGGACGCGGTATCGCGCGAGCTCCAGCAGCTTACGGAGTACTGTCGCACTCGCAGTCTACAGTGGGTGGTGTGCTGCGACGCAAACGCGCACCACACGGTATGGGGAAGCACGGACACGAACGGGCGAGGTGAGTCACTTCTTGATTTTATTACAACAAATAATCTGGTGGTGGTAAATAGGGGTGACGAGCCTACCTTTATGAATGCGATAAGGGGGGAGGTGTTAGATCTCACTCTAACTAGCGCATTCATATCAAATAACATTTCTAATTGGAGGGTGCTTAATGAGGTCTCCTTGTCGGACCATAGGTACATTTGCTTTGATCTGGGGGGGGAGATTGGAGGCACCTTCGAAATGAGAAATGTTAGGAAGACCAACTGGTCGATATATAACTTTTACTTAGAGCAAAATATTGCGGGCCTTAGTGAA
The DNA here is from genome assembly GCA_920105625.2 of Clusia tigrina. Taxonomy (NCBI): domain Eukaryota; kingdom Metazoa; phylum Arthropoda; class Insecta; order Diptera; family Clusiidae; genus Clusia; species Clusia tigrina. The sequence goes on from OV050030.1 coordinate 199,428,887, forward strand.
AAAATAAGTAACTCTCAGGAACTAGATCTTGAAGTTAACAAATTAAATAATATAATAATCGAGGCTTTTGAAAGTAGCTGCAATTTAGTTGTGAAGAAACGTTCTAGGAACGTACCCTGGTGGAGCGGGGAGCTAAATGTTTTGCGCAAAAAAGCCCGTCAACTCTTTAATAGGGCCAAGTCTAATGGTGACTGGGCATCTTATAGAAGTGCCTTAACGGCCTATAATAATGAGTTGAGAAGATCTAAGAGAGACTCATGGAAAAAGTACTGTGAGGAGATTGAAACCCTCCCAGCAGCTACCCGACTCCAGAAGTCACTCAATAAAGATCACTCAAACGGGCTTTCTACACTCAAGAAGCCTGACGGAAATTTTACGGAGAGCCTGGAAGAGACGGGACAGCTTTTGTTGGACACTCACTTTCCAGGCTGTGCCACTAGCGGAGAGGATAGTGAAATCATCGAGAATACTCGTTTCTTGATGCCTACACGGAGGGAACTCTCACTGGCTCGCAGAATCTTCACCGTCAATAAAACCAAATGGGCTATCTCCACTTTTAGACCATTCAAATCGCCAGGTGTCGATAATATACAACCGTGCCTACTTCGGCAAGGTGTTGATGTATTAGCACCTGTGCTAACAAACATTTTCAGGATAAGCCTGGAGCTAGGCATAGTGCCTAAACCTTGGACGAAGGCTAGGGTGGCTTTCATACCGAAAGCAGGCAAAAAGGCGGACCACACGCCAAAAGCCTATCGGCCCATTAGCCTGACGTCATTCCTGCTAAAAGTTATGGAAAAAATTCTGGACCAATATATCAGGGAAACTTATCTTAAAGATTCTCCTCTTCATATTGAACAATACGCTTACCAATCAGGCAAATCGACTGAGACAGCCATACATAGCTTAACAAGCAAAATTGAAAAGGCGTTTGAGGGTAAAGAAATAGCTCTCTGTACATCGGTTGACATTACGGGGGCTTTTGACAATGCTACTTTCAGATCAATTGAGGAGGGGATGAACAGGAAAGGTATACAAAGACTGATCATAACATGGGTTCTCAACATGCTGAAAAACAGAACGACAATCTTTGAAACAGGGACAGCAAAGCAAATTGTCAGGTCAACCAAAGGATGTCCCCAGGGGGGCGTCCTATCGCCACTCCTATGGTTATTGGTTATCGACGAGCTCTTACAAACTCTCAATGACCTCGGATACGAAATTCAGGGCTTTGCGGATGATTTGGTAATTATGGTCAGAGGCAAGTTTGACTCTACCATAACAGATCGCATGCAACTAGCTCTTGATATCACTCAAAACTGGTGTCAGGAGAAAGGACTATCGATAAATCCGAATAAAACAAACGTGGTACCCTTCACCAAAAGAAGGAAACTGAATCTGGGGACTTTAAGTTTAGGGACCACAAACTTAACAATGTCCAATGAAATGAAATATCTGGGAGTAATCCTGGACAAAACTCTAACTTGGAAAAACCACTTATCATACATAACTAGTAAAGCCTTAAGAGCAACCTATGCTTGCCAGAGGTTGTACGGTAAAACATGGGGACTACGGCCAAAAATGATGGCGTGGTCATATAAAACAATAATAGTACCAATGATTACTTATGCGTCGTTGGTATGGTGGCCAAAAGTCAACCAAACAGGAGCTCAGAGGACTCTTAACAAGATTCACCGTATAGCCTGTTTGAGTGTGACGGGAGCAATGAGAACGTGCCCCACACTAGCTTTGGGAGTGATCACTGGACTGACTCCTCTACACCTTGTAGTTAAAAGGATGGCGGCCAGCGCGGCCCTAAGGCTACCTAATCTAGCCCATCTTAAAGAAGGCAACCTTTCGGGGCACGCAAAGATTCTGGACACTGTCTGGAATTCTCCGTGCCTCATGGTCTTCGACAAAATGGACAGAAAATTAGACTTCTCAAAGCAATTCAAAGTGGTCATCAGTGACCGTTCAGCTTGGAGAAACAAGGAAATAACAATAAAACAGGACTCTCAGTTGTGGTATACAGATGGGTCCAAAATGGAAGATGGCAGTGCAGGAGCTGGAATTGTAGGGCCAAATTTCCAAAAAGCAATTGCAATGGGAAAAACAGCTTCCATTTTTCAGGCGGAGGTCCACGCTTTAGAGTTATGTGCTAGAGAATGTCTACGCAGGGGTACACGCAACACCAAAATATGCATACTCTCAGATAGCCAGGCAGCTCTAAAATCATTAATAAACTTCTCATTCCAATCAAAGCTGGTCTGGGAATGCTGTAAACTTCTCAATACCCTAGCAGCGAGAAACTCTGTTACGCTAATGTGGGTACCGGGACACGAGGGACATGAGGGCAACGAAATGGCAGATTCTTTAGCAAAAAAGGGTGCAGACACTGCCTTTATAGGCCCAGAACCCTTCTGTGGGGTAAACAGTAGCTTCACAAATAACTTGTTGTGCGAACAGGAAAAACGAAGTCTGCTAAACTACTGGAGAGCCCAAAAAGGCATGCGGCAGTCGAGACTACTCATTGATCCTGAACACATAAGGGTAGATGCTTCTTTAAACCTCAGCAGAAATGACATCAAACTATACACTGAACTTTTAACAGGACACTGTAAACTAAATTACCACCTAAAGAAAATAGGCGTGGTAGAAGACGATTCTTGTCGACTCTGTCAAGAGAAGCAGGAAACGGCAGAACACATTCTGTGCACTTGCCCAGCGGTGGCAAGACGCAGACATAAGTACCTAGGCAGTGGGTTCATATCTCCAAATCACCTAGTTAAAATTAGGCCCACAGCAGTTACGAGATTTATAAACAGTCTAGGACTGTTTTAGTTGGGTACGAGGCTGCACAATAGATCTTTTAGGTCGCGGTGTTCTTTTAGCCTGTCAATAATAATAATATCGAACATATTCAAGACAACATAGCTTCGGCCATATTAGGAGTTATACATAGCAATATACTTACGACCGAAGAAATAGATGAATATAGTATAGATTTCCAGAAATTACAAAATATACCATAAAATTAGGAGTACTAATGGACAGTAATAAAAATATAGTATTCATAGTGAGGATCCCTAAAGCTATAATAACATTACAAAAAATATTAATAATGCCAATAGGAGACGATCAGAACAGAGAGTTTATGTTTGATTCCACAGGCAATTATTCGATGCAACAATAAAAGCTTCATATCTAATGAAAATAAAAATATTAAATACCTTAAACCTTTCAATAATTGTATACTTAAAAACAATTTCATCAAAATTTTTAATAATATCTCCGAGATCATAGAAATAAAGAAAAGTCTCGTCCTAGCAAAAAATCAAAAATATGTAATTTTTAGCAATAATTGTGGTAGAGATAATCTTATAATAAATAATAATCTTATTTTTAATTTTAATAATTGTACCATAAGTATTGGAAATAAAATATTTCAAAACTATAAAAAAAATATTTAAACAAGCTTTATAATACCACACAATAAAAGAAAAATCCAAGATGAAAATCAAAAACTTTTATTTGATGAAATCATGTTAAAAAATATCGAAAACACTAAATATATAGAAGAAATTTTATTTAAGAAAACAATACAATTATACTGCTATTATAATGGCATTTTTAATTATTATAACTATCATTATTGTGCTTCATATTTTTCTTCATAACCGATTTAACAAGAATTTCAATATAAAAATTTTTAATACGTCAACTCAGGAGAGTCTCCAATCTGGGACGTCAGAACCGCAACCCATACCCAACTCTTGCTTCCAATAGACCATTTGAATGTACGAGTATATGTAGAATATATATATAATTCACAATAAATGTTACTCCCAAATTTTCATTCTCACAATATGACAAGTTCATATGAGTTCAAATTAACTTTTCATAAAAACTTTATTTACCATTAATTAACATTTAGTCATTACGAAATAAATGTTAATCCCAAATTTTCAATCCCACAATATGACAAGTTCATATGAGTTTACTTTCAGTTTTTCATTGACTTACCTTCAGCTCTTTCTCATTGAGGAAATCAGTTCAATGACTTATTCTGCATTGAAACTGTTGCAAATCATATAGTGCACATTCAACGCCGAATGAAGAGGGAGAAGAAAATAAAAAAAGAAAAAATAAGTAAATGTATAGAGGTAACAAATTAATTTTAAGTTCAGTTAAGATTGTAATATCCAAACTGAAACAATAAAATAAATATCATTAAATGAATATTAATTGTTTTTTTTTCTTGAAATTACTTTTCGCGACTCACATAACTCGCGCGAGGCTGCAAACCTACAATCACTCTGGGTAAATAAAACACCACATTACTTTTTTAAGTTAGAAACATGAAGCCCTTTATTCTTAAAATCATAATTCTTATATACTATTTCCAAAGAACACTTGCAGTTTCGCACCTTTTACTTGGTGTCCGTTGGTCAAACCAACTGATCTACTGTCAAAGTGTCGAAGGTGCATGCTAAATTCCAATGTCCTTCGTCGACTCGACTGCGGAACTGTAGCACCCTAAAAGTTTACATAATCATTTTTTTTTAATTTTTTTTTTTAAATTTTTGCCCATTTTTAATTACATTCTGTTCGTGAACAATAAGTAATTTTTAAATGCTACTATGGACCATAATATGTTCTTTAGTCATTACCACAGAACATAATTTAATTTAATTATATATAATTAATTTATATACGAAAAGTGTCGTTTAAAATAATCTATGTGGAAGTTCTGTGGGTCCAATTCGTTTGAGTCTTCTTTTTGTTTTTTCCATTGCCGGCAATTGGCACACGTCTCGGTTTTGATGAATTTTTAGGCGCTCTGTGTATTTGCTGCTACATTTTTTAATAGTGTCTTCCACCGAGTCAATGTTGAGATCGTGGTGTATGTCTTCATTTCTTATGTACCAGTCGGCTTTTGTTATTGTCCGCAGTATTTTGCATTGTGTTCTTTGAATCAGTTGTATATTCGTTTTGCTTGCTGTCCCCCATACTTCGATCCCATATTTCCAGATGGGTGTTATCATTGGTGTATATATCATTCTTTTATTATAATCATTAGTACATAAATTCGGGTTAATTATAATACTCGCACCCTAAAAATATGTGCCTTCTTACTTAACTTAATTGTGTAAAGCTAACCACACCAAGTGTGTAGTGTCTGTTAGGAGTTGGTGCTGTGAGTCAACTATGCACAGCCCAGTAAAAATTTTGGGTCGCTCACAAAAAGGAGGAATAACAGAGCGCTCCAATACTACTCCTTTTTGAAAATAAATGGATCAAATTGACAGCTCTCATTTACTTTCCTCTCTCACTTCTTTCTATTGTTTGGTTCTTAGCTAATATCTCGCTTCTTCACTGTTTTGTATTGTTTATCGTTATAGAGTAGTTGCACTTTCGTTGAGAGGCAAGCTATTGCGTAGTTTTTATGCTTTAGTACTGAAGAAAAACCCCATACAACAAATTCAAGAAGTGAAAAAGTGAAATTAAGACTTAAATTAAAATTAAACTCTAAATAACCAGCAAGATGGGTGAAAATAGAAGCAATTTCGAATTTGTTCCTATTTATTCAGGAAACACAGGTAAGATATTTTATTTAATGCAAATTATTTCATTCGAGGTATATTACATACATACATTTTTAACAGTCGTCATTGCAGATTCAGTCGATACAACCGAAACGTAGGCGTATATTAAAAGTTAATTGGAACGGGTCGAAGGGAAAGATCGCCCTAAAAAGTTACAGCCTGTTTAATTACTATTTGTTTCAAGCCATGAAGACCATGATACCATCTATCCAGACTATGAGAAATCATTGTGAGAAGCGTTCCGGAAAATCAAAGTGGCCTTCTATAGAAAGATGTATGCCCTACATTACATTATTATACGAGTATTTCAACATTAATCCATTAATGCTTTTTCCAATTTTGAATTGAATTCAGTGTATAAATTGCCATATATATATGACTGGAATTTGCTAGAATTATGTTCTTTCAATTTTGTATACAGGCATTTAATATACAGAATAAGCAATAATCGTTTTTCTTTTACTCGCGTACTATGAATAAATATTACTCGCGTAGGAACTCTAACCGAACGCTCCAATATTACTCGCTTGGGAAGTCAAAACGAGCGTTCCAATACTACTCGCATAGGAAAACAAAACGAGCGCTCGCTTCCAATCACACGCTATGTTAAAAAGGAGCGGAAAATACATGAGCTCTAGAACAATAGGGAGCGATCAATGCCTCGCATTGGATCGATCCAGGATTGCTCCGAGAGCGATAAATTTTTTACTGGGTATTTAAAGATACATATACATATATAATCGTATACGAGTATATATATATATATATATATATATATATATATATATATATATATATATATATATATATATATATATATATATATATATATATATATATATATATATATATATATATATATATATATATATATATATATATATATATATATATATATATATATATATATATATATATATATTTGTATACATTCTGATTAGGTATGAGTTCTTTGTTAAGCAGTATTGGCTTGAGCTTACACAACATGAGCTTTTCAAAAACTTTGGAAATAATCGGCAGCAAACTTATCGGCCTATACGATGAAACTTCTACTTCCGGCTTTCCAGGTTTTGCAATTAGAGTTATTTCAGCAGCTTTCCATTAACGAGGGAGATAGGCACAAAGGTGTTTGGCAAATGTCTCTGTCAGTTTTTGCCCAAGAACTATTCCTGCCATTAGTTTATGTCCCGGTTCTTTTGCTGCCTTATTAAGACGTTTTTTGTCTTCTGGATATCTCGTAATTTGCCACAACTTTCTTATCTTTCGTTTTGCACCTATCATCTCCTTAGTAACTCTCTCTCGATTTTATATAAGTCTGTATTATTTATATATGGGGTTGCTAAGGGGGGCAGGTTCACGTTAGGGTTTCCTGCTACTAACGGCTCATGTCTCTTAAATCTTCCTACTCTCACCTCCACGTGGTGCACCCTGGTAACCTGAGCAACCTAGGTGAAGATGTGGTAACCAACCCATGTGGGATCCTTGGTCAGGGCCAACGAGAGAGGGAGCGTTGGTGAGGCCACTCTGACATATGCGGTTTAAGGATTCATCAAAGTGTGCGAGGCCAGGTGGGGTGTCGCATGTAGGAACGGTGGCGGAGGAGTACTATAGGTACCAACGGCAGCGCCCATACCCCCGAAGTGGGTTACCACTACCAAACAAAAATCCCTCGCTTAGGGTTGTGCGCTGGGCTTGGAACCCGCCACATAAAAAAGAAATAATCCAGTTTATATAAGATTGAAGCCTCGGATGAAATACCCCACAACTGTTGACGGCAACCCCCGCAAACGTTATAAGGAACACGATTTAAGGATATGCACCTGGAATGTCCGGACCCTTAATAGGGAAGGTGCCTCTATCCAGCTGGTTGATGTCCTCGAAAAATATAAAGCTGACGTCACCGCACTCCCGGAAATGCGATGGAATGCGATAGTTCATGGACGCTCAAAAAAAGCTACATGTGACATCTACTACAGCTGCCATGCGACGAAGCGCAGACTCGGTCTAGGTTTTGTGGTAAACAAACGACTGCGAGATGAAGTCCTGGGATTTACCCCAGTCGACGACAGGCTTGCCACACTCCGCATTAAGGCAAAATACTTTTACATCAGCCTAATCTGCGCACATGCTCCGACGGATGAGAAAGACAAAAACACCAAGGATGCTTCTACGATCAACTAGAAAAAACCTTCGATCGATGCCCCCGCCATGATGTAAAAATTGTGCTAGGTGACTTCAACGCCAAGGTGGGCAAAGAAGGCATTTTTGAACCAACCGTCGGTAAGTTCACCCTCCACGAGCAGTCATCAGAAAACGGTTTGAGGCTGATCGACTTCACCGCAGCGCGGAACATGGTAGTTAGTAGTACTAGATTCCAGCATCCCGATATTCATAAAGCCACCTGGCTGTCACCTGATCATAAAACCAGGAACCAAATTGATCACGTTGTGATCGACGGCAGGCATGCATCCAGCGTGTTAGACGTACGTACAATTCGAGGTGCCAACATTGACTCGGACCACTACCTTGTTGTAGCTAAGGTTCGCACTCGCCTCAGTGCGGCAAAAAACGTTCGCTTTAATTCGCAGAGGAAGCTTGACGTCGGAAAGCTACAGTCGCTACAGACAGCTACCGCATTTGCCTCTCGCCTCTCGAATATGCTGACGGATTCTCCCCCTAATCTCGATATTTGCGCGCAGTGGTCGCTTATATCCTACTCCATGCGCACGGCCGCTGAAAAGGTGATTGGCTATCACCGCCCGAAAAAAAATAACTGGTATGACGAAGAGTGTCGCAACGCAGCTGCAGAGAAAGACGCAGCACACCAACTCATCCTGCGATCGGCTGCAACGCGAGCTGCTAAGGAGCGATATCGAGAGAAGAGAAGGGAAGAGAGGCGTCTTTTTAGGCGGAAGAAACGAGAAGCCGAAAAGAGAGAATGCGAGGAAATCGAGATGTTTGGCAGAAGGAATATGGCTCGAAAATCCTACGAACGTGTGAGGCGCCAAACGGAAGGTTTTAAGACCGGAACCAATACCAATTCCTGCAAAGCCGAAAACGGAAATTTAGTGACGGATGTCCAGAGCATACTCACGTTATGGAGGGAACACTTCTCGAAGCTGCTGAATGGCGACAGCGCTAGTGATAGCAATGAAGATGAACCCGACCCCACAGTTGCTGACGACGAACATAAAGTAGCGCCCCCCGACTATGACGAGGTCTTGCTAGTTATTAGGCGGCTCAAAAACAACAAAGCCGCCGGAGCTGATGGTATACCAGCAGAGCTATTCAAGGCAGGCGGCGATGAGCTCACGAAACGCATGCACCAGCAAAATATGGTCGGAGGAATGCATGCCTAGCAACTGGAACTTAAGTGTGCTCTACCCAATCCACAAGAAGGGTGATCCGGCAATTTTGTGCCAACTACCGCGGGATCAGCCTTCTGAACATCGCATATAAGGTCCTGTCGAGTGTACTCTGTGAAAGGCTGAAGCCCGTCGCCAATGAACTGATTGGGCATTCGACAGCACCGTAAGGAGTCAACTATACGCCGCTATGTCTGAATTTGGCGTCCCTGCTAAGCTAATTCGGCTGTGCAAAATGACACTAAGCACCACCACTGGCTCAGTTAAAATCGGTAATGACTTGTCCGAGCCGTTTGTTACTGAGCGAGGATTCAGACAAGGTGACTGCTTATCGTGTGTTTTCTTCAATCTAATGTTGGAAAAAATCGTACGTGCAGCAGGTCTAAATGGCACAGGCACTATCTTCCACAAGAGTGTCATGTTACTGGCGTATGCTGATGATATTGACATCATTGGCCATAACAGCCGCGCCGTGAGTGCTGCATTTTCCGGCTTGGAGAGAGAAGCGAGGCGAGTGGGTTTAGCGATGAACGAGGACAAAACGAAGTACTTGGTGTCAACACACAAAGAGTCTCAGCGTCTTGGACACCACGTCACTGTTGGCGACTACAACTTTGAAGTTGTGAAGGATTTCGTTTATCTCTGGGAACCAGCATCAACACCACGAACGATGTCAGCAAGGAGATCAAGCGAAGAATCACTCTTGCCAACAGGTGTTACTTTGGGCTCAGTAGGCAATTGAGAAGCAGAGCCGTCCTGCTTTATGGTGCCGAAACCTGGACGATGACAAACAACGATGAGCGAGCTTTGGGGGCGTTCGAGAGAAAAATTCTTCGAAGGATCTATGATCCTAGCGGCTGGGACATGTTGTGCGAATAAATGAAAGTGCTCCGTCGAAAAAAGTATTCGAATCGATGCCGCCGGGTGGCGGACGCAGGAGGGGGAGACCACCACTACGTTGGAAGGACCAAGTTCAAGAGGACCTGGCTGCACTTGGTGTTTCCAATTGGCGCCAGCGTGCGCGAAGCAGAGACGACTGGCGAATGATAACGCGGCAATGATCAGAAATTATTGTACGCCAATTATGATGATGATGTATTATTTATATTTTGTTTTACATTTACATAAAATATTGAGAAAGGGGGTTTTGTTGTTCTTTGTTTATTGTTTGATAAGTTTGTGACATCAAATCCCACATATTTTAGCTCATCAGTTATTTCCTTTGTTAGAGTAGTGTGATGCAGGCTTTTCAAACCGACGTTAAAATTTTGTTCTTGTTTTAGTTTATAAGTATCAAATTCAGTATTTCTGTCTACAAGAGCTATTGTGATAATCTTGTATTTATCAGTTGTTATTGGCTGAATTTTAACTTCATTTTCTTTAAAAGATTTCAACTCATATTGCTTATCTGCAACAAACATTCAATCTGCGGGTTATTACAGTCATTTTCTTTTTCGGTTAAAATAGAAAATCTCTTCGAATTTGAAAGTAGATCCAGCCAGTAGTCGGCTAACTTGGACTGTTTTGATTTAGTTTGATTTTCAGGTTCTGGACACGATCTAGCGTGTTTCGGATTTTTTTGAGTTCTTTTAGCTGGGGATTTCTTTTGATTACTTAATTTGGTTCCTACTGGATCTTGTTTTTCTTTTGGTTCCTGCTGGGGTTTCGCTTTAGTAAATTTTTCTGTGCTCAAATCATGATTTGGAATGTTCGTGATATTCTCATCAAGTTCGAAATTACCGATGTACTGTTGTACTGTTCGACAATACCCTAAATCACACTGCTTCGAATGGTCACAAGGTCAGTCAAGGCAATATTTGTTCTTACATTTTTCAGACACACGGAACTTGTTGGTGGTGGTTCCGCAGTCAGAGGTATACCATTATATATACCTGTTGTGTGCTGTTGTTGGTGAGAGGCCGACATACTGCTCATTTGGTTGATAGCGACTTTTCCTTGGTTGATCAAGGTCAGCGGCCGAGTGCCCATGCAGGAAAGTTTCGCTTGAGCTCTTCGGCTCACGTTGTGGGGGAGAGCGCAAGACACACATTTAGGAACACTTGTTTTGTTGGTTTTTTTGGTATTATATTCCGATTTCACATTCTCTTTTTTTAAAGCCAAATAATTAAAATGTATTGTTTACAATCTGCACAAAATACAATCACCATTTAGTAAACAAAAAAGTGTCTACGTTAAACGTCCTATCGCACTATAGCACTTTTTATAATCTAGGTTAATAAAAATAAAAATAACTTTGAGTGAAGACACGTCTTTACACGTGGGAGATCAAAACAAATATATATGTATATAAACAAATATATATGTAAATATATATATATATATATATATATATATATATATATATATATATATATATATATATATATATATATATATATATATATATCTCAAAAATAGCCGATATTTTCAATTTTTTCAAAAAGTATTTATTTATTCATCAACAACTATCTTGTCCCCTTTAAAGTAATTCCCCTCAGATATAATACACTTATGCCAGCATTTCAAGGGTCTCTCAGAAATGTAAATTCCGTCGTCTAAATTTTCTTGTGCGGAGTGCACGGTGGTTCCCTGGGTTCCCTGAATTGAGTCTGCATCGTTAACAAATATTTCCACCTCTGAATCTATCTTGATTCTACTAAGGGCATCCGCGTTCGTATTGATTTTTCCTTTTTTGTAGACAATCTCGTAATCGAACTCCTCCAGTTTAAGCCTCCATCTAACGAGTTTGTAGTTAGATGGAGGCTTAGATAGTTTCGCTTGAGCTCTTCGGCTCACGTTGTGGGGGAGAGCGCAAGACACACATTTAGGAACACTTGTTTTGTTGGTTTTTTTGGTATTATATTCCGATTTCACATTCTCTTTTTTTAAAGCCAAATAATTAAAATGTATTGTTTACAATCTGCACAAAATACAATCACCATTTAGTAAACAAAAAAGTGTCTACGTTAAACGTCCTATCGCACTATAGCACTTTTTATAATCTAGGTTAATAAAAATAAAAATAACTTTGAGTGAAGACACGTCTTTACACGTGGGAGATCAAAACAAATATATATGTATATAAACAAATATATATGTAAATATATATATATATATATATATATATATATATATATATATATATATATATATATATATATATATATATATATATATATATATATATCTCAAAAATAGCCGATATTTTCAATTTTTTCAAAAAGTATTTATTTATTCATCAACAACTATCTTGTCCCCTTTAAAGTAATTCCCCTCAGATATAATACACTTATGCCAGCATTTCAAGGGTCTCTCAGAAATGTAAATTCCGTCGTCTAAATTTTCTTGTGCGGAGTGCACGGTGGTTCCCTGGGTTCCCTGAATTGAGTCTGCATCGTTAACAAATATTTCCACCTCTGAATCTATCTTGATTCTACTAAGGGCATCCGCGTTCGTATTGATTTTTCCTTTTTTGTAGACAATCTCGTAATCGAACTCCTCCAGTTTAAGCCTCCATCTAACGAGTTTGGAATTCGGTTCTTTCATGCTCATTAGCCAAGTAAGGGGTCGATGGTCTGTGACTATTTTGAATCTGCGGCCAAATAGGTAAGGTCTGAAGTATTTAGTCGCCGATACTATTGCTAACAATTCTTTCTCAATATTGCTGTAATTATTCTCGTGTTTATTTAGCGTTCTGCTTGCATAGCATATAGACTTATCGCTGCCAACTGTTCCTTGTGAAAGGACTGCACCTAATGCTACGTTGCTCGCATCGGTTGTGAGAATAAACGGCTTGGAGAAGTCTGGATACTGGAGAATTGGGTCGTTAGTTAAGAGATTTTTACATAACTCAAATGTTTTCACGTATTCATCCGTTAGCTCTACTACTTCTTCTTTTTTTAAAGGAAATTGTTAGAGGTCTAACTAGTTTGGCGAAGTCTTTTATGAATTTCCTGTAATAACCTAATAGCCCTAGGAATGCTTTGATTTCCTTCTTTGTCTTTGGAAGGGGACATTTTTTTACAGCTATAATTTTGTCGGGATTTGGCTTGATGCCTTCTGTTGAAACAATATGTCCTAAGAAGGCAATTTCCTTCTTTAGAAACTCGGATTTATCTATCTGAATCTTAAGATTTGCTATTTCCAACCATACCATATTTCCAAATTGCATACATTTACCTAACTTGTCAAGGATATCTGCAATGTAGGGGATTGGGTAACGATCTGAGACTGTTTTCTCATTTAACTTGCGGTAGTCGATTACTAGCCGCCACTTTTGTTTGCCACTGGCATCTTTCTTTTTGGGCACCACCCATACTGGTGAACTCCATGGCGAAAAACTATGTTTGATTATACCCTGCTCCAACATATTTTTTATTTGTTTATTTACCTCTTCCTTGTGTATATACGGGTATCGATAGGACTTAGTGAAGATCGGTATGTCATCTGTTGTTTTTATTTTATGTTTAATGTCGTTGGTAAACGAGAGTTTTTGGCCTTCTTTGAAAAATATGTCATTAAATGATTTGCAAAGCTTAATCAATTTTTCTTTTTCTTCCTCGTTTAGGTGATCTGATCGAATTAGTTCTGATATGTTCTTGAATTCCAGTGGATGTGGCCCTATTAAATTCCAATTGTTACACTCTAAGAAGTTTCCCTCCTGAAACGGTTCCACTTTTATTGGTTGCTCTAAAAAGAGGATTTGGTCTCTGTTTGAAAAATTCCTAACTTCCAAATTACTAAACCAGTTTTAAGCAAAGTATAAGCCTTCCGAAACCATGATGCAGGGTGTGAGTTGTATTGACGGAGATGTCTCCATTTTAAAAATCTACCGGTAACCTTACTATTGCCTTAAAATTGGCTGGAACTACGTATTTACCAGATGTGAAATTAGGTTTCAGTTTTAATGGTAATTCTGCATTTGTCGTAATAAGAGTCTGTTCGACTAAATTTATTGTTGCTCCTAATCGTTTAAGTGCATCTAGACCAAGTAGACCATCGAAGTAAGCATGGAATTTGAATATTAGGAATTTTAATTGGCCTTCGGTGTTAAATTCGGAAAAAATTGGTAGGTTGACGTACTTATTGATTTTGTACCTATTCAGGACAATTGTAATCGTTATCGGTTTACACTCTTCTTGACTTTGCTCATCAATGAATTCCGGGGTAATGAATGAGGACGAAGCCCCTGTATCTATCAAAAATCTAAGTGGTCTTCCGAAAGGTGAATGGATTTTTATGAAGGGTAGAGTGTAACCGTGAGTATTGATGTCTAAGTACCCTTTGGGGACCAGGCTGGTATCCGAAAATTTCCACAATCCTCTTCCATTTCGTGACCTTCATCTCCAGCCATTTCTTTTTGATTCATGTCACCTTCTTGGTCATCAATTTGGTCAATATTGTAAAACTCTCGTGGATTTTGGTTACCGAATCTCGATCTTGAGCTCTGGAAGGTTCTCCTGGATGCTAATGAATTCCTTGTAAGGCCCGTGCCAGTCTCTAGGGGCTCATATGGTTTTAACTGTCTGCTGTTTATAGAAGTGGTATCCATCGGTTCTGGCTTGGGTAGAATGTTTCTATTGAATGGATTGGGAGAAGGTGCGCTTCTACTTGGTTGTCCCATATTTGTTATTCCTTGAAAATTTGGCCTATCGTCGCGTCTCGAAAAGTTGGGATTATATTGCCGGAATCTATTTTGATGGAAATTTGGTACATAGCGTCTCATATGATCTTGCCTGGGGTAGGGTTCAAACTGGGGTTTGTAGTTGAACTTCTGTATTTCTGTCTTTTGGTAAAATATATTTTGTTCTTTTGTGCAAAATGCAAGTGCGTTCGCCAATGTGCCAGGTGTCATAGCTCTAATGGTTGAACCTAAGGGTTCCCTAAGCCCGGTGAGAAACGCGTTTAAACACATTTTTGCATATAGTTCTTTTTTTGCCTCGACTACACTCTTATTCTTTTCATGTATTATGACATTATTACTTAAAGTTGATTGGATTTCTATTATATCATTATAGAAATCTTCAACTGTTTTCCTACTCTGTCTCAAGTTGTGTAAATCTCGGATTAGTGAGGTTTCCGTTCTTTTATCAGAATAGTTGAGTATAAGGTTTTGTTTTATTTCGTCCCAGTTTAATGGGACTCCGGACATATTTAGAATTTCATTCGCTTGTCCCTCGATTTTGTTTCTAATAGCCCTTAACAAAATAGTTCCGTAAGGGGTATTATCTGTCCCCCTAATATACATTAATATTTCTTCTACATTATTTATAAATTCATACAAGGTCCTCGGATTGCCGTCAAATCTTGGCAAATCTTTTATAACATCTGGGATTCTGAAGGAATTAAAAACATCTGCCGGATTCAGAGCGTTAATAGCTGCTCCAGCCGAGGTGTCAGGGTTTGTATTAAGCGACATTGCTCCTAATTGATTTGGTTCTACTTCTAGTGATTTTCAACTGTCCGAAAAAAATTGTGATAGGGAAGGTGTGAAGATTATTTCCTCTTGGATTGAACTTAACTTTGTTGTTTTAAAAATATTATGGTATGGAAAAAATTTTGAGTTCTTCTTACTGCTGCTCTTTGACATTAAGGAAGTATTGATAAAAAAATTTTATTTGTGTGATAGTGTGTCGGTTCTGTGCTTCCATTCTTTTTTTAGGAAGAAAAAAAAAATATTATTTAACTTTTTTTATGTTTCTCGTTTAACCATTTCGAGATATTTTATGCATCCTCGAATTTGTATATTTGTGCGTATAAATTTTTTTAAATATATATATAATTTTTATGTATTTGCCAGCTGATGCAAATTGAATTTTTCATTATTTGTGCGACTACAAAAATTTTTGAACTTCATCACTCAGGCCTAGTGTGTGGGCTGTAGTTCCATGAATTTCAGTTTTTATATTTATTAAACTGATTTGAGTTAAACGATTTTTTTTCAAATTTATAGATATTTTTCCCGATACAGACCTTTTACGGTACCGTATTTAATTGCTTTTGAGTAAGTTATTGCACTGATATGCAGTGATCTTTGCAGATGAAACTTTTTTTTGATCACACAATAACGGTTATTTTTGTATATATATATATATATATATATATATATATATATATATATATATATATATATATATATACATATATATATATAGATATATATATATATATATATAGATATATATATATATATATATATATATATATATATATATATATATATGTATATATATATATATATATATATATATATATATATATATATATATACGAGGTGTTATCAAAAAATATCCGTTATTGTGTGAATAAAAAATAAAGTATTTATTTATTCATCAACAACTATCTTGTCCCCTTCAAAGTAATTCCCCTCAGATATAATACACTTATGCCAGCTTTTTTTCCAATGCTCGAAACACTTCTGAAACGCTTTTTTTGGTATCGCCAACAGCTCCTGTTTCGATTTTTCCTTTATCTCCTCAATCGTAGCAAAACGCGTTCCTTTCATCGGTGTCTTCAGTTTTGGAAAGAGGAAAAAGTCAGCGGGGGCCAAGTCCGGTAAATACGGTGGTTGAGGCATGATAACGGTTTTGTTTTTGGCCAAAAACAGCTCCTGAGCGATGTCCATGCGACGTTGTTTTTGCTCAAAATTTAGCAATTTTGGAACAATCTTCGCTGCCGCACGTTTCATGCCTAAAACATCCGTAAAAATTGCTTGGCATGAGCCGAACGATATGCCAACATCATCAGAAACCTCTCTGATAGTAATTCGACGATTATCCAAAATCATTTTCTTCACTGCGTCAATGTTTTCATCGGTTGTTGACGTGCTCGGGCGACCAGGACGAGCATCGTCATTGACATCTTCTCGGCCTTCCTTAAACCGGTTCTACCACAATTGAACTTGTGTTCTGCTCATAGTAGACTCGCCAAAGGCCACAGTCAACATTTCAAATGTCCTTGCGCATTTAATTTCATTTTTTACACAAAACTGAATACAGTTTCTTTGATCCATTTTTTCGAATAGTTCAAAATCGAAGAACACACCAAAACACGACTAACCTTTTTATCTGTCAAAAAAACTGACAATACAAAATGGTTGGTATTGCCAACATATATAACAGACATGTGTACCAACATAACAGAAAAAAATGCGAACATCGAACATACGTAACTCACGAAAAGATGAAAATAACGGTTATTTTTTTATCACACCTATTTATATATATTTATTTTATTATATTTTTTTTATATATAATTTCTATATATCTTTTCGTTTTTCTTCTTCTTATTTTTTCCTTTTCTTTTCTTTTTGTTCTTATTTTTTTAAATTTATTTCTATAATTTATTCTTATACTATTACTGCGTCCTCCGTCTCTTGGTACGCCGCGTTCTCTCCGTGAATGCTGCAGTCAGCTCGTGGTGCTATCACTTGTCGTAGGAAATTCCGCCGTAAACAAGCTAGGTTGCGTTGATCATTAGCATCGCTTCCTCGTTTTCAGCTTCTTTCAGCTGTTCGTCTACTGTCCTTTTGTTGGATGTTAGCAGTTGTTTCAACTCTGAATGATGGTTAATATGTATTACTGAGGGATCTCGTGTATTGTTGGCAGTGGTGGGTTTCTGGAGTGCACGCGTTTGTTTTTGGATAGTCGATAGTACACCACGAAGTTCTGCTGCCGTGTATGTTGCACCCATTTCTGCCAGTGTTATGTTGAAGTGTTGATTTCTTTGTTTCTTGTGTAGTTGTCTTGTGGTATTTATTTTAACAGCCTACACTTCTCGCCTATATGGATGAACCCTGTTCCTCTTTGTTCAAGGCGCATTGTCCTGTCTTGGCAAAGGCTGCCATATTTGTTTGTACGTTGAAATGAAAAACCAACGATTTAGTGACTGGGTTGCCATTAGCAACCCTCCTATTGCTGGAACTACAATATGTTCAGGACTTCAATTTCGCAGATACTACTATCTCTTGTTAGTATTTTTCCTGTACACATGCTCTATGTTGGTCCAGCACCTTGCACAGTTTTTTTCCATTGTAGATAGCAATGTAGGAATCATGTGTATAGCTTTCCGGTATATAATCGTACTCTACTTTTGGTAGATTTCGTTTTAAATGTTTAGCAATGGGGTATGTTCTCTAGAGAGTGTATGCACTCGTTATTGGTAAAGGTACTCGCATCACTACTGTGAAACCTCGTG
This sequence comes from Clusia tigrina, assembly GCA_920105625.2. Classification (NCBI taxonomy): domain Eukaryota; kingdom Metazoa; phylum Arthropoda; class Insecta; order Diptera; family Clusiidae; genus Clusia; species Clusia tigrina. The sequence goes on from OV050030.1 coordinate 199,447,053, forward strand.
CTGAGGGTGCCGCGCGCACCGACGCAAGTTCGTGTAGTCTCTCGGGTTGCCTTGCATACCAGATGATTTCGTCGAGAGTTTTTGTTGCCACTTGTGCCGGTATGAACAGCGGATGTACTTTCCCATACAATAAATCATCAACGATGACCATTTCTAGGGTTTGTTAGCTTTGCAGGTCCACCTCTAGCTGATGTCCTCTTAGCGTTCTAATTGCAGACTGCAAATACTAAATATTTGTGAATGTTTCATTTACAGCTTATTCAGACCTGTGTAACTTGCGCCCGGAATAATAATGTCTTTAGTTAAGACCGTTACGGTTGTAGTCTGCTTGGCTCCAAGTTCTCGCCAGTGGTCATAGTTTTCATCGGCATCTTTGTGGTCCGTCGTTGCAAACGCCTAGTTCCCCACCAACATCCATTAATGACCTTATCCTTCTGTTAGTGTTGATTTATAGTGATAAGACTTTCGCATTTTTCTTGAATCCAGCTATAGATACTCTACTTCTTTTGCTGACATTTTACATCTTTGTCGTTGAGCATCTTGGTCGACCGGGAACTCGTGTAACCCGCATAACTCGTTAGTTTTCACTTGTATCATTTCAAGTTGCACCAGTACAGGCTCTATATTAGTCCTGCGTCACTCTGACAGGACTACCCATTCATGCTAAGAGAACCACGCTTCATTGAGGGATTCCAACATTTCATCAGTTTCCTCCAGTTGTTCAATCCGTACCTCTTGCCGTAAAGCATATTAGTAATGCCATAATCTTAGTGTATAAGCTGAAAATCATAACTTATTACGCTACAACATGTATACATTGATCTGTTTTGAAATATAGTTAGATGTTAATTTGTTTCTCCCGTCTTTCCCTTTAAATTACATAAGATTTTACTTTATATCTACATAGAAATATACGTTGGGAAAGAGAAGTGAAATCTTTATACCGTTTAATACACTAATTTTTTAAATACACTGTATTCTAACTACTATTTATGACTCTTTAAAATTATACATTCCTATTATGGTCATCTGAAATGCTCAAATCTGAAATAAAGTTTGAGTTTTACTTTGGGATTCTTCTGAAATCGCTTGCGTAAGCGCATTTGATCATTTGGAATAATTTGGAATGGCTTCACCATTTGTTCTTAACTTATCAATTTTGATGACAGACAGGCGCTGAGGGTGTTGCAGGAGTACCAGGAAAACTTTGTGCATCCAAGCGTGCGCCTGATGACACCGTCAGAGAAGATTTCAATTCAATTTTCAATTTATTGTTTAAAGTTACAATAAGACAAAGTCTTTTAATATATAACTATATATCAGTTATTAAAATATATATACAATTAAATTAATCTAGCAACTGCTTATTCAACATTCTCCTAGTCATTCTCCGTAACTGTCTCATACCAAACAAAACTTGTTTCACTATACTATTTACTTGATCAGTGGAAGTGAAAGAAGAATTAATATGGAAGCCCAAACTACATGATCTTTTAATGAATTTCAGCTGTGCGCCACCAATAGACATTAAAGAAAGTTTGTCTTCTAGTTTCTTCTTCGAGATTCGTAAAACATAGGACTTCACCGGGTTTAGAAAAAGTTGATTTATTTTCGACAAATTAAATATAGAATTTAGATCTTCATTCATTTAAGACTCAAGTCATCAATAAATTCCATGCGCCCAGAAAGATAAATCTGTAGGTCATCAGCATATGCATGTATATTTACGTATTTACACACCGAGAAAATGTCCTTTGTAAATATAGTAAACAGGAATGGGCCAAGAATCGATCCCTGTGGAGCACCCGAAAAAACATGCCTATAATCAGAATTGATATTGCCCACCTTTACTCGCTTCATTCTCATTGTTAAAGAACTATTTATAAGACCAACTGCACACACAGAGCAAAGAATGAGTAACGCTATCAAAAGCCTTAGAGAAATCCAGGAGACATAGAAAAGTACCAGAACTTTGGTCATACATTACCCGAACATCATCCATAAGCATACCAGAACATCATTCAGCATAGCAGTCGCACAACTGTGCCCCAATCTAAAACCAGACTAAAATGGAGAGAAAAGATTATTTTGATGAAAGTAACCCGAAATTTGCTCAGCCCTAAGTGATTCACAAACTTTTGATAGAGAAGGTAAAATACTAATAGGTCAACAATCACCTGGCTCCAATGCAGAACATTTCTTACCTACTGGAATAAAGATACCAACCTTCCAAACACACGGAGAGCACGAAGTCGTAAAGCAATAATTAATTATATGGGTCATCAAACTAAGAATTAATGGTAATATAATCCTAAGAAATTTAACCGGCACGCCATCTTCACCAATTGCATTTGATTTAACCCTCATCAGACATCGCCCCACATCAGCCTCACAGATACAGCAGAACTGAAATGTAGACGTAGCGGAACTAAACATTCCAAGAGCAGGCGGAGAAATCGAGCCACATGATCCCGGGGAAGCAAAGGCATCACACATAACACTAGGATCCAACTTGCAGTCTGTACTATCACTACTACGTACTTCAAGGTTCCTCAAATTCCTCCAAAGTCGCTTGGTACGAAGGGAACTTTTCAACTTGGAATTGTAAAAATTTATTTTAGATTGACGAACAATAAATACAGTTTTATTTCGAGCACCCCTTAATAGATTCCAATTATCCAAAGTAGGCTAATTTTTCCATTTAGCATGGAATTTATTTCGTTTCCTAATGGCCAATTTAACTTGCTTAGAGTACCATGGACAAAAACCATTCTGAATTGTCGCTGAACGATTGGAAACATATTGTTAAAAAATCCTGTCAATGCAACCAACAAACAAGTCCAACTTATCATTCACAGAGTTTTGAAAAAAACAAATCAATGAGACGTCAGATACCAGAAAGAAATTAAGCAAACGAGTAGGTACATCCGAGTTTACCACAGATAATCCAGCAGTCGCTACGAGCACAACTATCACACAGCAGATTCACATTGAAATCTCCACAAATCACAAAGCGATCATAATCGGCCAAATTATTGGGTAGCTAAAAAAAAGGTTAAAGTTAACATGTTCTATTAGGGTTATATACATAAGATAGAAAAGTTATTCTACCGCTATCATAAATTTTAACATTCAAAAACTTAATGTCACACCCATTAGACAAGCTTAACAACTCAACATTTGGGAAAGTTTTGCAGTATATTGCTACACCACCCCCTCTCCTATTCAGCCTATCACTCCTCATTAACTTGCAGTCTTTAATGTAATAATGGGCATCCAAAACATCATCCTGAAACCATGTTTCCGAGACATATATAACATCCACTAAAGAGCCCTCAAAAATATATCTCAAGTAATCTAATTTCTCTGAATTCAGACTCCTTGCTTTACGATGCACAATATTGAGACCAGAACGCTGCCTGCATAATATATCAATGAGAACTTTATGATTTTCATTAACACTATCCGCACTGTCACCGATACCACCCACAACATTTGGAAGCCAGGCCTACGACTGAAAGTTCAAGCTTTAAATAATATACCCTAGCCATAAGGTTTATAAAATTAATTATAAAAATAAACCATAACCACATACCTTTACAAAATACATAATACACAATAAAATAATATAAAAAAGAAATAAGAAATAATGAGAGAGAGGAATTATACAGAAAAATAGTAAAAAAATACAGTTTTTAAAATACAATAAGAAAAATATACATACATACATCCCCTGGCCGGAGGTGATGGTGAATGGCGTGCCGAAAGTGCAGACCCAACTGTGGAAGAACGCTCGCGCGACGTTTACAGCTCGGATGTTTGACGATGATCAGGCAGTGCGACAGTCCTCTCACCAGCGGTAGCTTGATCAGGTCAACATGAACGTGGCAGAACCTGTTATCTGGCTCCCCGGAGCTTTGCAACTCTGCGCGATTGTGGCGATGGACCTTCGCGCGTTGGCCCAGCGGAGCGCGTCCTTGCGCATGCTTGGCCAGAAGTATTTGGCCACCAGACGTTTCGCCGTTACTCGACCACTCGGGTGGCATGATCAGTGTACAAAGCCAAACGCCGCTCGACTCAGGTTGGGTGGCAAATAGGGCCGTGTCGCCCCATCGGTAACCAGACAGTAGATCTCGCTGTCGTTGAAAGCGAGACGATCCAGTTGGATACGCGGATTCTCCAGCAGCTGAGGCAGCTCCACGTCAGAGGCTTGCTCAAGGCTGATAGTGGCTTCGTCGAGGATGGAAGGCATCGAGACCGTACAGGTTCGCGAAAGTGCGTCTGCCACAACGTTTTCTCCCGCGGGAACATACACAAATCGTGCATTGAATTGGAGGACGTAGTCCAGGTGCCGGCTCTGCCTCGGCATTGCCTTGTCCGAGCGTAGGTGTGCGGCGAAGGCGAGCGGCTTGTGGTCCGTGTGGATTGTGAAGACGAGTGCCTCCAGGATCTTCCGGAAGTGTCTGACTGCGGCATACACCGCGAGCAACTCCCTGTCGTAGGCGCTGTAGCGAGTTTCTGGGGGATTGAGCATGCTAGAGAAGAACCCCAGAGGCTTCCAGGTCCCATCGGGTTGCTCTTGCTTGAGTGTCGCTCCGATGGCGGTGCTCGATGCGTCGGTGTAGAGAGCGATTGGCGCGGTAGGCAAGAGGAAAGCTGAATCTGTGGCCGCTGCGATACTCGCCTTGCACTGCTGGAATGCCTGCTCCGTCTGCGTGGTCCAGCTAATCGCCGCCTTCTTCTTCGTGAGGTTCCTCAGAAGTTCGTTGAGCGGGGCCTGTAGTTCCGCGGCGTGCGGTATATACCTGCGGTAATAATTAACCATACCCAGGAAACGTCTCAGCTGGGTAGAGTCTGTCGGGCTTGGCGTCGATCGCCTCGATCTTTGGGCGCGGGGGCCTGAACCCCTCTTTCGAGACCCGATACCCAGAGAGTGTAACCTCCTGAGCACCGAGATGGCATTTTCCCAGGTTGATGCGTAGATTCGCCGCTTTCAGCGCCTCCAACAATTGGCGATGAGCAGGTCGTCTACGTAGCCCCTCACGAAGGGGAGTTTCCTCAGTAGGTGATTAGTTACCCGCTGAAGCGTTTGCGCGGAGTTACGCAGGCCTAATGGCATACCCACGAACTCGAAGAGGCCGAAAGGTGTTGTGACTGCCGTTTTCGGGATGTCAACTTTGGCAACCGGGATAACAGAGAAGACTTTTCCCCGGCTCTCCTGGATCAGGTCCTCGATGATCGGTAGAGGATATCGGTCTGGCAAGGTGCACGCGTTGAGACGGCGGTAGTCGCTAGTGGCTCGCCAGCTTCCCTTCGGCTTTGGTACCATGTGTAGCGGACTAGCCCATGGGCTCGATGATGGGCGTACCACCTCCTTGTCGAGGAGGTCAGCCAACTCTTCTTTGGTAGCAGCGAGTCGTTCACCGACGAGTCTATGGGGGCGCTCGAAAATGGGAGGGCCCTCCGTGACGATGAAGTGGTGTACCGGAAAATCTGGTACAGTGGCCATGACCCCTGCTGGTGAAGCGAGTTGCAGGAAGCGCTAGACGAGCTCTCTATACCGGTCGCCGTGTGGTCCCACAGGTGCAACAATGCGAGCCACTGTGGAGATGCCGTAGATTCGAGCCGAGTCCATGCGGCCCGTTGCCGCGATATTGGTAAGGGGGTCTACGATGCGTCGTCCCACGAGTCTACCAGGAGCCCATAGTATGCCAGAAAGTCCGCCCCGAGAATGGCGGTTTGCACGTCGGCCACAGTGAACGCCCAAGTAAAATCCCACCGTAGGGCGAGGTTCATCTTCAGCGTGAGCTGCCCGTATGTGGCTATCGGCGACGAGTTGGCGACGTACAGCGTGAGGCTGTTTTGCTGTAGTTTGCGGGCGACCGTTCCCCTCGGTAGTAAGGAGACCACTGAAACCGTCCACGACAAAGCGAGTGGATGTTGTTGGATCCGTTACGTGTAGGCGTTTTTCGGTTGGTGGATGGCCGGCGTCATTCGGCCAAGTCGGCGTCGGCAGCGCTAGTTTCCCGACGGCGTCGAGGCGGCGGCCACGGCGGCGGCAAAAATACACGCTGGTCGGCACTGCTGTGCTGTCGCCCCGTATTTATGATGGTACCAACATTGGCTAGGCGCTGTAGAGCGATCTCGGTGCCGGCAGGGGCTGCAGGTATCAGCGCGACCCCTCTGAAGTGGGGGCGTTATCTTCCGCACGAGCTCCTAATTCTCCCGCGCTAGTGCCACGAGTTGTGCCACTGATTGGCGCAGCGCGGCAAGCTCGGCGTGCACGGAGTTACCCATTGAATCGTGCGACGATCTGTTCGCGAATGGAGTGCGGGGTCTCGGAGACGAGAGTGGAGGTGACGTAGCCGCCACTGTAGGTCCATTGTCGACCAGCTCGTCAGCTGCCTCTGCGAGCTCCTCCAGGCTGGTACCCTTCAGAATCTTGAGAAGCCGTCGCGTTGACGGCGGCATCAAATCGAGCCACTTCCCTCGGATGACGTCATCCGTGGCCCTGTCACTTGCCCGGTCGCGCATCTGCCGCAGGAGTTGAGTCGGGTTCCTGTCACCTAGCTCGAGTTGGGTGAGTAGCTTGTGGAGCTGTCGATCCGCCGAGTCGGTGAGGCGATTCAGTATGGCTGCTTTCAGCGCCTCATACTTCCCCACGGGCGGCACTGTGCGGAGTACAGCCGCAACCTTGGAAATGGTCTCCGGGTCGAGCACCGCAACTACCAAATTGTAACGGCTCTTGCCGTTGCGCACATGGTGTGTAGTGTACCATACAAGTGTACACTGATGACCACACATCGTCATAAGCACAGCAGCAAGTCGCATATGCAAACAAACTGACAATAGCGCAGCGTGCGCAATTGCACTCAATATCCAAATACGATAGACCAGCATTTTGGGGGTGAAATAACACACGCTGCCTATATTGCAGCGCATGCATGTTAGACAGTGCAGTGACTTTAGCCCTGTACTTGCACTCAAAATAATTAACATAAACAAAGACGATGATTCGTCAATGAATAATATCGGTAATCCGATACTTGAGACAAATTTCGGGAATATGATTTGTAACTAGTGTAAATAAGATAGATACATTTTATATTAGTTAGAATAAGAAAACAATAACAATTGAATGATATAAAAAGGCCAGCGAGCCACCAAATAAACCAGAATTAATCTGAACTTCTAAAACTGCAATCCTGCATTAGATTTCCTATTTCTTCTCTCGTGCTCTGGACTAGGCATAGTTACAGAACAGCACAAACAATAGCTTGGCCAACGGCACACTCTGCCGGTCAAAAACTCTGCTGAGGGCGACATTCCGCTTCGCACTAGGTTTCTGTATATAATTGCATTCATACGTTGTGTGAAATCTGCAATCGATGCGTAAGCCGATCTTGCAAGGCCAACGCAGTTGATGTTCAATCAACCCTCATCTACACACGTATATCACCCCTACATGGCGATCCTGCAACCGTTCCTGTAACCGTTATATAATCCTGCAACCGATCCTGCAACCGATCCTGCAACCGATCCTGCAACTGACCTGCAACCGTTCCTGCAACCGCACTATAATCCTGCAACCGTTCCTGCAACCGTTCCTGCAACCGTTCCTGCAACCGATCCTGCAACCGTTCCTGCAACCGTTATATGATCCTGCAACCGTTCCTGCAACCGTTCCTGCAACCGTTATATAATCCTGCAACCGTTCCTGCAACCATTCCTGCAACCATTCTATAATCCTGCAACCGTTCTACAACCCGAAAGGCAGCCTATAATTCTGCAATCAATGAATAGCCTGAAGAAGATCCTGAAAATTATCCAGAAATGGTGGACCAATATTCCTGCATATGTAAGAATACGTGCCGACTACCATGCATTTCCAGCTTATGTTCCACCAAATATTATTAGTTGTGACCCGCAATCGAAGAGTACAAGAGGCGACAAATTAAAAAGTAGGAGCAACTGACACAGCCAATTTGGCTCAAGAATTGGAAAAATGACGAAGGAGAGAGCAAAGAAGAAGTCAAGGAGAAAAAGAAGCATATAGAGAAGAAGCAACAGATAGAAATGAAGACGAAGATAGAAATCAAGACGCAGTGATAAAATGATTTGAGAAAAAGGAAGAAGAATAGAGAAGACAAACAATCATATTAAAGTACGGCTACTACGAGTAATTGAATTAAAATTTCATATTGATTTATAATGTTAATCAACAATTTGATGTTTGCTTTAAAATATAAACATTTTATTTTGCTAAAATTACTTATATTACGTATTAGTAATAATTCATATTTTTATGATACAAAAGCATTAGAAAAGTAAAAATTATAAAATTAATATAACTCCAACTTCCCAAAAATGTACTGCGGAAATAGCAAAAATAGATTAAAAATGATAATGGGGACGTAAACAAAAAAAAAAAAAAAAAAAAAAATCTTTATGTATAATCAGATTAAAATAAAATAAATCTTGAGCTTAATTTTTAAGAATTAAAAAACAATTTTATGGCAAAACACCAGTATTCTCGTATATAAATAAAAATAAAAAATTATAGATTACCACAAACTCATACATAAATAGTAAATGAACAAGTATAGAAAATGCTACATGAAAACATCATTGAACCTTCAGTCAGCCCATACAATGCTCCACTCCTTTTGGTTCCCAAAAGAACAAAAAGAAAAAGAGACTTGTAATGGACTTTAGAAAACTGAACAACAAGATAATCAATGACAAATTTCCACTAACTCAACTAGAAGACATTCTAGACAAGCTAGGAGGAGCAAAATGGTTTTCAATTCCAGATATGACGAGTTCATTCCACCAAATAGAACTTGACAAACCATCAAGACCACTTACTTAATTTTTAATAAATAGTGTAAAAACAATTTACAACAATTTTATATTTAAGTTTTGAATTGAAAATATGTTTAGATAAACCAGTAACTAAAAAACAATTTTTACAATTTATATGGTTAAAAATTTATAGTTGCAACTAACCATTAGTATCACTTTTAACAATGACAAAATACCATTTTGATTTTAACATACTATAAAAAAAAGGATAAAATGAATTCGAACAAAGACGCGTTATCAAAAATACAATTAAACTCCAGCATACTCAAGAATATGATACCAATGAATATTGATGAAAATCGCTAATAATTACAAGGGGCATGTCTAAAGCGTAAAAGTTAAGAGAGGAAATAGAGAACTGTATATCTCGGCAGAAGTCTGATCAACTTCAAATTTGGGATTGCACATCTATAAATGACGTCAAATATAAGAGGAAATAAAAGAATTAATAATGGCAAATGAAAGAAAAGAAAGTGCACAAGAATAATTGGGTATAAAGAAATCCACGTGGGATGTAGTGATAATTCGGCGAATCAAGATTCGAACCAGAAGAAGCTATCATCAAATATAAATAAAAGATACAGTGATAAATCAGCGAAACAAGATTCGATACTGAAGAAACTGATATCAAGAAGGAATAATGAAGATATAAAGCATGCAGGAATCAATGATAAATCAGCGAGACTAGACTCGATTCTGAGGAAATTGATATCCAAAACGAAGAAAGAAAAGATAATGAATAAGCTAAATACATATATATAGCAAACAATGATGAAATATTTAAAATATGTGCCAAAGAAGAATTTAAAGAAATGAATCCGCAAATAAAAATAATGAATGAAAATCCTCAAATTAAAAATTTTGACATATGCCGCCCCAGAAAGAGAATTTAAATGAATATAAACTGATAGATGAGTATCATAATGCACCACATGGAGGTCATTTAACAATTAGAAAAATCCTGATAAAAAAAAAAAATTAAAAAAATAAGTAAATAAATTAAAACAGATATATATATATTTAAAAATATGAACAAAGTGGTAAAAGAATTTATTACGAACTATGACTTATGTGTACGACACAAACAAACAACCCACACTAAAGAACCACTTACAATAACAGACACCCCTAATAACAGCTTTGAAGTAATATTCATCGACAACGTAGGACCACTTAAAATTTGAAACGAAAACTGACCATGCAGTGCGAGCTGACAAAATTTGTAATCGCACACCAAATGATAACAAAAGATGCACACACAATAGCCAAGACACTAGTTGAACAATTCATTCTAAAATACGGACACTTTAAAATACTTAAATCTGACAACGGGACAGAATTTACAAACGAGCTAATGGCAAACATATGTGCACTGCTGAAAATACAACAAAAATTTTCCACAAAGTACCAGCACGAAACAATTAGATATTGGAGAAGAATCTTGCAACCACACTTTCCAATTAGTAAACAAAACAAATGCTAATAAGAAACAAAACAAAAACGTACACTAACCGACTCAAAAACTAATACAAATACACTTAATGTAGAAATAGGAGATTTAGTTCTATTAAAAGTAGAAAATAGGAAAAAGAATGTGAATCCATATAAAGGACCATATAAAATACTAGATAAGTTAGGAGTAAATTCATTAATAGAATATAATGGTACACCTAAGAAAGTACATAATAATCAATTAAAACCATACAATGTAATTTAAATTTATAATTAAAACTATCACAATATATAAGCAAAACAATGTAATTAGTAATCATAAATATATGTAATTATATCAAAACTGCATAATTTGTAACTTTAACTATACAATTAAAAACGCTACTATGTAACTTTAATAATAAGAAACAATTTATAAAAAAAAAAAAACAATACCAATTAATATGTAAATCATCTAACATAAGACAATTGTAATACAACACAAACCATATTTCCAGAAAAATTATTCGCTAACACCCCTAATTTTTCTCTTAAGGGTGAGGGTGTAGTGTACCATACAAGTGTACACTGACGACCACACATCGTCATAAGCACAGCAGCAAGTCGCATATGCAAACAAACTGACAATAGCGCAGCGTGCGCAATTGCACTCAATATCCAAATACGCTAGACCAGCATTTTGGGGGTGAAATAACACACGCTGCCTATATTGCAGCGCATGCATGTTAGACAGTGCAGTGACTTTAGCCCTGTACTTGCACTCAAAATAATTAACATAAACAAAGACGATGATTCGTCAATGAATAATATCGGTAATCCGATACTTGAGATAAATTTCGGGAATATGATTTGTAACTAGTGTAAATAAGATAGATACATTTTATATTAGTTAGAATAAGAAAACAATAACAATTGAATGATATAAAAAGGCCAGCGAGCCACCAAATAAACCAGAATTAATCTGAACTTCTAAAACTGCAATCCTGCATTAGATTTCCTATTTCTTCTCTCGTGCTCTGGACTAGGCATAGTTACAGAACAGCACAAACAATAGCTTGGCCAACGGCACACTCTGCCGGTCAAAAACTCTGCTGAGGGCGACATTCCGCTTCGCACTAGGTTTCTGTATATAATTGCATTCATACGTTGTGTGAAATCTGCAATCGATGCGTAAGCCGATCTTGCAAGGCCAACGCAGTTGATGTTCAATCAACCCTCATCTACACACGTATATCACCCCTACAGGTGGACCTGGAACGCGGCCTCGATCTGATAATACCACAGATCGGAGTTACTTTTCCAGAAAGGTGGGAGCCGGCTGCTGTTCACCGCCTCGATCGCGGGCGGCGACGAAAATGAGATGTGTCCCCTAGGTTGCCCTGCACGGTGTGGCGGCGGGTGTGTCGGTAGCAGCAATGGCGTTTTCATAGCCAGCTGTGCGTGCGCATGCACGTGCGGTGGTTGTAGCTACATTGCTTGAGTCGGCGGCTGCTCCGGTGGTGCCGGCGGCGAAGGTCCTAAGGCCGTTGGCGAGTGGAGCATAATGTGCGTCTTGTGCTGGTTATATAATATACCTCTCTGGGTGGGGCGAGTACGTGTATCACGTCGGGGTCACCAATTTAGCTGCTCACGTGCTCAACGTAGCGTTGCCAATGACATTCTGTGTCTCAATATTTGTCTTAAGAGTGCTGAGGATATTGAGTTTGCCGTTGAAAATTTTAACAAAACTGTCCAATACGCTGCATGGAACTCTACTCCGGAGCCAAAAAATCAACTGAACAAGCATCCTTCCCATCCTGTTATTAGGGAGATGGTTGATAAAAAACGCAAACTAAGAAGGGCGTGGCAAAGTTCCAGGCATCCGAAAGACAAAAATAATTTTAATAGAGCTACAAAAAACCATAAGCGGTACTTGGCGCAGAAGCAAAATGAAGAAATACAGCACTACTTGACCACTTTATCAGCAAATGAGACCACAGATTACTCACTTTGGAAGGCGACAAAAAAGCTGAAGCAACCCACCACCCGTGCTCCTCCTATCAAAAGCTCAAATGGCTCCTGGGCAAAAACTGATAAGGAGAAAGCAATTACATTCGCCAAACACCTTACTGGGGTCTTTAAGCCGTTTCCACCAACTTCACAGCAAGAGGAAGACGAGGTATTTAATCTTCTCAATAATCCAGGACAATTAGAGTTAGCCCTTTACAAAGAAGGAAATACATAACGCTGTTCACAAAACACTGAATGTGAAAAAGGCACCTGGCTACGACCTGATAACAGGTAAAATATTAAAGGAACTACCAAATAAAGGAATAAAATAAATATCTCTTCAATGCAATAATTAGATGTGGATATTTTCCGCGTCAATGGCAAGTGGCCGAAATTATTGTCATCCCAAAACCCGGAAAGCCCCTGGAGGAAGTCACTTCTTATAAACCAATTAGCCTTTTGCCAATTGTTTCCAAAATGTTTGAAAAGCTCTTGTTAAACAAACTTAAACCAATTCTGCTTAAAAAGGAGATAATACCTAATCATCAATTTGGATTTATCGAACACCACGCCACAACAGAACAAGTGCACCGAGTGTACAGCATAATAAGAAACGCTCTTGAGGAAAACCGTTATTGTACAACTGCTTTCCTAGATATAACACAGGCGTTCGATAAAGTATGGCACCCTGGCTTACTATTTAAACTGAAAAAGTTACTACCTCAGACATTTTATGATATCTTAAGATCATATCTGGAAGAGCGGCATTTCAGAGTAAAGACGAAAGAAGCAGTCACTGAACTATTCTCTATAAAGGCGGGTGTACCACAACGCAGTGTTCTAGGTCCTGTGCTCTACACTATCTACACGGCTGACCTTCCACTGACGGAGAATACAAAAATCGCAACCTACGCGGATGATACAGTCATAATGGCTACAAGCAGCAACAACATAACCGCTGCAAATTATCTCCAAGAAAGCTTGGATAAGCTCCAAATCTGGCTAAATAAATGGAGGATTAAGATGAATGCAACTAAGTCTGTGCAAGTAACCTTTAGCTTAAAACAGAAGACTTGTCCTTCAGTAATATTAAATGATTGTCAACTGCCCCAATCCGAAGACGCTAAATATTTATTGCTACATCGTGATCGACGTCTGACATGGCAGAAGTATATTCTTACGAAGAAAAAACAACTTGGAATAAAGCTTACTTCCTTATATTGGCTCTTGGGATATAAATCCCAGTTATCGCTTGACAATAAACTGCTCGTTTATAGCACAATTTTAAAAGCCATATGGACATATGGTATACAGCTATGGGGTTCAGCGGCAAAAAATAATATAAAAATCATTGAGAGATTCCAATCAAAAGTATTACGCTTGATAGTAAAGGCTCCATGGTTCGTCAGGAATGATATAATACGTCACGACTTAAACATCCCTACTGTCGATGAGGAAATAACAAGATACAGCAATAAATACCTGGAACGACTAAGTAAGCATCCTAACATACTTGCTTCAAATCTTCTGGAGAGGACAGGCACAACACGGCGACTGAAACGAGCAACACCACTAAATTTATAATAATAATTTTTTCTAACGCAATAGTTCTGAACTAACATTATGGGAGATCAGCACTGGCTCCTCTTCCTCATGTTGGTTTAAATAACTATTTTAAAAAATTACTTTGTGTATTGATTTATGTAGCTATTTAATATTGTTATTTAATTTGATTATTGCCCCAAGGGGCAGAATGCAAATAAAACTGGAGTTAAAAAAAAAAAAAAGCGTTGCCAATAAAAAATAGTAATATTTTTTATATCGTATATATAATATATGATAGAATACGTACCTGCGAATTTATTTGTTATATCGTATATATAATATATGATAAAATGCGTTGCTGCAAATTTGTAGAAATTGTGTTAAGTCCAGTAATTAATATAACTTTTAATTGCATAAAACGCTCTATATAACACTTCACCACAGCTTCAGCACCGAAAAAGAAAGAGAGTTGAAACACGAAGTGTGTTGTTCAGCAGCCAACACAGGCTAGTTCCACTTGCCCATAATCACGCTTTGCGACAGCAACATACTTTTCAAGTAATAGCAATATCGCACTCAGGCTGTTGCATCTCCTCTATGCTCCTCATCCGTAGCACAACTCTTTCCCGCGCTTGAATATCCTCTGGCCATGAGACTCGATTCTACTCGAGGCTCAAGTTATTTAATAGGTAATACGCAAAGTCGTTGAATTGGTCAGGTAAGGCTACCCATCCCAGTCCAAAGTGTAACATTCCGTACCAGTCAATCGGAGCTTGGAAGCAATTTCGACACTCGACCCGTTCGCCACAATGTAGGTGGAGTTGCTTCATTTTTGATATCGATCAGATCGCCTTCCCTTAGGTAACGCCTAGGTTCACGCCATTTGGGCCGCTGCTGTAGCTCATGCAGATAACTGCCGCTCCATGATTTCGAAAATCTTTTTTTCATGTCAGTAATTTAAACAGTTCTTGCTCTCCGAAAACTGGCGTCAAAGATTCTCCAATCAATAGATGATCTGAAGTTAACGAGTTCAAGTCTTCTGGGTCAGCACTTTGTGCGCACAGCGGACGACATTTAAGAATTGCTCCGATTTCTGCTAGTAGTATCTGCATTGCCTCGATCGAATGTAAGATGTGAGCAGTGACCATAGCGAGATGCGAATCTAATGAAACCCATAATAAATGTATTTGTGCTCAGGTCAGCTAAAAATTTTACGTACGAATACAGCTATATATCCCTTAAGTAGGACTCTTCCTTTCCCGTGATCGGGTCGCACCTGTATAGGGCCAGCATAGTCCACCCTGCGTGAAGAAATGGTCGTGCGGGGCGAATACGGCATGACGGCAGGTCACCCATCATTTGTTCGCCCAATTTAGCTCTTAGCCGTACGCACGTAGTACAGTATTTTATTAGTGTTGATGTAGTGTGTAAATGATCTACACAACTTGACTTTAATAAAGGCAATCTTGCAGACACCTCCAACGTTGGATGGTGAGGGTCTTCAGAAAACACCAAAGGATCAACAGAGGAAATTGAAATAAAATCTATTTCTTCAACAAAGACCAAATCAAGAAGTCTACCCACCTTATTATAGATTGAATTTATCTGCGAGAGGCCGAAGCTGAAAATAGTTTATAAACTCAGTATCATTTGAAAATGGCAAAATGATTTTAACGCAACATATTTGAATACTAACAGCTTCCAAGAATACGAATTCTTCCAAAAACAGGGACGTACTTACTACAATTAGAGCCCCCCCCTCTTAGAATAGACAATGAAGAAACAGAGGCCCTGTCCTTCTTATATACTATGAAATTAGGAGCAAAAACCACTGACGAAAGGGTACATGGGCGAAGTCATATTTCCGAAAATGCAATTATATCATGCACGAAAGCTGAACTGGCTAGCAAAACGTTTGTATGCTTTGTATTTAAACCCTGTACATTTTGGTATAACAATAACAGATCAGTAACGGTGTTTAGTTTTTGAAGCTGGTTTTGAATTAAGTGTAGCAAGTTTAAGATGTGATCGGTATTCATATTTACGTACCACTGCATTTAGGGGCCAGAATTTTGGGTCTACATCAGTTTCAAAGAAGTCTGTAGGTATCATTGAAAGATGAGGTATACCTAACAAATTTAAACTTGAAATTAGAAAGTAAACTTTAGAAGATGTGGAAAGACCAGATTTGATATGGAATCGTATGTCGTCCTCCGTTGTATCGGCAGAGAATCTCGAGACAAAAACCGCTTTCTTCGGGGCAATCACAACTAATTTTTTTTCAACTACGCTTTTATCCTTTTCAGACATACCACCAACCGAATTACCTGGACTTGCAGTTGAAACAGAGGGGGAAGTAATAATAGCATATGTTTTGCTCACAAGAGTCTTAGAAGAATTTAATCCCGGTAAAGGGCTGAATACTAATAGATTATCAGCCGGAATAGCCAAGTTAGACAAATTCGGAAAAAGATTTACATTAACTGGAAGATTTAAAACTGATGACAAATCCTGAACAGGCTTTTTTGCATTCCTCAAACTTTGCTTGCACCGATGCCAAGTCTCTGGCAACATCAAGGAATGCCTTACGGAAAACTCTAAACATCTTAAAGAGATCAACAACAGAATCAATACATTTATGGCAAGACCAGCGAATACCCTTACCATCATTGATGTTGTCGAGTACGCGACCAGCTAAGCCAGAACACCTAAGGTGCTCAGCATTGTCATACATCCAGCAAACTATATAGCGTTCTGACATATTTGTTACGTTGCAGCCCTTCTTAGTGCAATTCATTACATAAAAAATTTTAACAATCTGAAAATGTCAAATCTAAAACAGAAGAATTGTAAAGCAATTTAAATTACAGCCAAATATATAAAAATAAATCTATAGAGAAAATATTTAACAAAAAACCGGGTGTTATGGTAAGAAGGAATAAAAATGAAACTAAGAGTCCTAAAAGCAGTACACAATAATTTTTATCAAAAAACAGATAGCACGGGACCGAACCCACACCAAATGTCAAACAATCCTAGCTGAAAAACTTTAAAGGAACAGGAAAATGACGAAGCAAAAGTCATTAAAAGAAAATCTGTGAAAGAAAAGAAAAATTTTGAATGATAAAGAACAAAAATAAAGTACAACAACAAAATACACAGGTACAATGCTATTGCACTAGAACTGTCTGACACAGCCGAGTATCAAAATCCAACAACTTCACCGCTTAAGTAAAAAACTTGGACGATTACGCATTATGAATATTAAATACACGCACCGTACAGAATTTAGCAGCTATATTTAATATATATTTATAAAATTATAAAAATTTTAAGGAGCACTTAAAATTTTACGACAGATTAGAACAGTGCTGTCCATGAGTCTTATTTATTGATTAATCTCGCCAAGCATTATTCAAAATTCTTGGCAGCACGGCATCCCAAGTAATTTTCTCATTCCAAATCCTTTGAAGTGGCACCTTTGCCTTTATAATGAATGGTGCCGCCAAACCATCTGGGTCATATAGTCGGGGGTAACAGATAGATCTTTACGTTTAGTCCAACCAAGGGCATATTCTGATGGCAAAGATTCCACCTTGAAGATAAATTCATCTGAAGTTGTATTCCACCTAAGACCTAAAACTGACGTTTCTTCATTAGTGTTGAGTAGAGTTTCATTGTCAATCGATGGTGGTTCCAAGACCGTTTGGATATGGGGAGAGTTAGATAGCCATTTTAAAAGCTCGAAACCTCCCGCAGCCTCTATTTACCACCTCTGTAAGCTTAAGTTCACTAATTCTGGTACCGTGATTGCCCCTGCAAGACAGTCATCTATATAGAAATTACGTAATACTGCTTGAGAGCCTATAGGCCATTTCAATGCATTATCAGAAGCACATTGCCCTTAAGCAGAGAATGGTGGGGCGGCCATTCCAAAAGTCACTGCAGTCTGCCAATTCTCAGAAATTTCACCCGATTGGTTGCGCCAGAAGATTGGCTGAAGGTCCCAATGATTATTTGCTATCTTAATCTTGCTATTGGCAGAGACGGCATATGCATGCAATTGGAACCCCCAGAGCAACCTAATTAGATCTTGCTGAAGCTTGACTTTTTTTTTTGCACGTCGTTCAATGATACTAGCGTATAAGTCGCACATGACGCATCGAATACTACCCGGAACGCATCATCACTGGATGATGTGGAATATAGTAAACAAAATCATCAGTGGTCCTAGTCACTGCTTGTAGCCAACCTCTGTTCAAGTACTCATTCATAAAATCACTGTATTTTTCCTTTAAGTCTGGATCTCGTCTAAATCGTCGCTCAAACTCAGAAATCGCTGCAATGCTATTGATCGATTTGAACCGATACGACTCCAATCCGCCCGGAGGGGAATCTGTAGTGTGTAACAACTGATCCTTTGATCAATATTGTGAGTGTTCTAAAAATGGGACCCGCATACCTGCTCCTCCGCAGTCCAATTCGGTCCGTCATCTGCAAGCTCCTCTAATTCAAAGAACAATCCTCTTGATTTTCGATGCTCTTTGCCGCAATTGCAGTTGTCAATACAGTTGTTCCTGATGAAACCTCGCCAGACAAAAACCATCCTAGTCGCGACTCCTGAGGCACCAATCCTGTTGTTAATTCCGGTATATTTCCTTGCATTAGCCCAGCTCCTACGCCCAACAGCACTTGAACTGGCGTCGGCTGATTCAATACTGATTCTGCCAATGCTGCTGAAATATCGCGTCGCAAATTTGGTTTGCTCAGATGATGTTGAGGCAACGAAATTTCTCCAAGTACATGCTAAGTGTCCGGCGAGCAATTTCCGGCACATTCGAGATTCTGATCGGAGGCAATATACTAACTGACGTTCGGCCGGTAGGAATCCGATGCTTCGCTGATTAGATTATCTTGGGCTACCGTATCCCACATAGCTCGCATTTTTAATGTATATATATTATAAGTCGTATTTGTGCAGTCTCCATAGATTCAGATCTAAATCATTATGTGCTTTCACAGGCGATCGAATTCGTTTGCTTGGCGGAGTGGAAGTTTAGATGGTGAAAACTCCCATGCTATTTTCACCTTCTCGCATTGCTCTCTATCCGAGATATTTTCGACGGCCGCTGTTGACATTGGTAGCCAAGATGTTCTAGATCCTGAGTTATTAGTAAAACCAGTCGAAAATCCTTGTGGGCATATGACACTTGTTCCACGTTCAGATTTCTATTACATATTACTTTTCAATCTACTTTATGTATTATTTATGTTTTGCAACCCTGAAATTTTTCTTGTAGCTTTTGTTCTATGCCAATTTTATTTATGTATAAGGTTTTTCTTTTAAGAACACGCAACTCGTTAAGCCACACTCATCACTAATAAACAATAATCAATTAATAATTAAAAGTTCAAATTTGGTGTATTATTCCTACATTTTTTGGTCCTTCGAGCCGGATGAGTTTGGTTGAAGTTGTTAAGTGTTAATTTTTCAGTAAATTGCAAAAGTGAATTGCAAATCGTACATAACCACAATCATTGAGAACGCGTCCAGCGGAGCACCAAACAGCGGAGCACCGAATTCACA
The DNA here is from genome assembly GCA_920105625.2 of Clusia tigrina. NCBI lineage: Eukaryota > Metazoa > Arthropoda > Insecta > Diptera > Clusiidae > Clusia > Clusia tigrina. The sequence goes on from OV050030.1 coordinate 199,466,491, forward strand.
CCAGCGTCTGGCGGCGGTTGGTTGCTCCAGAAGTAGCACTTGCACACCAGCATATCGATAGCGGAGTAGCAAGTTTCGTATCGACAGTGGTCGTAAAGTTGAACGCTAATAATAATAACATCTGGCGGCAGTTGGTGGCTCCACAAGTAGCAGTTTTATACAATTTAAGACAATTTGACAGATCGGATTTAAAGTAGAGCAGCAAACTTTACTTTGTTGACATTTAAGTAAAATACATTTTTAAAAGGAAGTTTCACTAATTCAAGAGCAACATTTAAAAATTACAAAATGGAATAACTGAAACGCAATAGACAAACCATTAAAGGTTCTTTAACAAGGATTCTTAACTTTGTAGAGAGAACATAACTCTCTTTCGATTAAGTGAAGTTGCGTTCCGAGAAAGCTGACGAGATATTCAAACAATTTGAAAACCTTCAAATGCAAATATATGTTTTAATCGATTCGGACCAACTTGAAAATTCTGAAGAAGCTTACGTTACTGAAGTGGAAAATAAATATTTTTCTATCAAATTAATTTACAACAATAAGTTGGGAGATGCTGGCGCGAGTGGCAAGATGGTTGAAGATGGTACTTCGAATGGTATGGCATCTGCCATGCAAACGCTTGAACGAATGCGCTTCGATGTTACCAATTTCTCAGCAGCAACAATCGCAGCATGAAGTTCGATTACCACAAATTCAGTTACCTGATTTTGCCGGCATATGCGTCAATTGGTTAAGGTTTCGCGATCTTTTTGAAGCTATGGTGCACAACAAAACAAATATTTCTAACATCGAAAAACTAGAATATTTACAGACGAAATTGAAGGGTGAAGCTCTTTCACTTATAAAACATCTAAAGCCCACAAGTGCTAACTATAAGATTGTCTGGCAATTAAGTAAGAAAAAATACGACAAATCAGACAAAGTGAAGAAAGCTTATTTGGAAATTTTGCTTGAACAACCATCAATTAAGTCATCATCTGTGAATGAAGTAAAGCGTTTCTACAATAACACCAACGAAAGCATTAATGCGTTAAAAGTTTTAAATGAGCCAGTAGAACAATGGGATTCAATTTTATTGTTCCACTTGGAGAAAAAACTGGACAGTGAAACAAATTCACTTTGGTACAGAGATAGAAATCCAGATGCGGCAACAAAATTCCAACAATTTGTAGATTTTTTAGAAAGGCGAGTGTTCGAGTTGGAGAATACGCAATAAAATGTCAGCCACACAGCACGTCAAAACACGTCGAGTCAAAAAAGATATCAACAACTTACGGACTCCGCCGTGGTCCAGTCTTACCCCATGTGTTCAAGAGATCATTTCTTGTATCATTGTGATAAATTCAAGGACTTGCAAATTGATTCCCGCTACAAAGTCTTGAAACAACACAATATTTGTTTTAATTGCTTACAACCGAATCATCAAGCTCTAGAATGCAAACATTCATTATGTAAAGTGTGCAACGTAAAACATAACACACTTTTGCATTCAAAGAACAAGATGAATGGGGAATCTATTATGCAACAGGGAAATTTTCAAAACCAACCTTCAATGTCGGCCAATATTACAAGCTGTGTTAATATGAGACATCAGCAACATACTTTGGCAATACTGCCAACAGCAGTCATCATGATTCGAGATTCATCCAACAAGCTCCAGCCATGACGCACGTTACAGGATTCAGGTTCTCAAACAACTCTCATCACGGAGGCATGTGTTCATAGGCTTAAATTCAAATGTTTAAACTATCCTTTACGGAGTCGGCTCAGGAACTGGAAACGTCACACGGGGTAAAGTTCAAATTCAAATCAGCTCGTCACATTGCAACAAAAATACTTTTTGTGATGGAACGCAGATTTGGTTGCAATCACCAATTAGAAGTAGAGTATAAATCTTTTATTCATGAATTCATCAATCTTGATCATGCGGTGATGAAGTTTCGAAAATTCAAGGTAGAATTTACTGGCGACATTGAGAAGATGTACCCTCAGGTAGTTATTTACCCAACAGATCGATCACTTCAATGAATATTATGGAGGGATTCCAAGGATGAACAACCAAAGGAGTACAACCTTAAAACAGTGACATATGGCACCGCTGCGGCACCGTTCTACGGCTACGAGAAACTTAAAGCAACTATCATATGATTGTAACGAATCATATCCAGAAGTAGCAGTCGCAATTTCACAAAATTTTTATGTTGATGATTTTATGTGTTGTACAACCGACTCACAAAGTGCTACAACTTTGCGGAAAGATATTTGTGATGCACTCTCTGGCGCTGGGTTTCATCTCAGAAAATGGTCATTCAATTCCTCGAGTTTTTTGGAAACAATTGAACCACATGTCAGAGAAATTTCACGAGAAACCATAATAGACGACACACAAACAGTAAAAACGCTTGGATTGCTGTGGAACACAACAAACGATTCCTTCAAATTTAGTGTATTCCTTTCGGCAGCGGCAACCAAGTTTACTAAACGCACAGTTTTATCAGATACTCGTATATCGAAAATATTTGATCCATTGCGACTATTATCTCCTGTTATTGCTAAAATGAAAATATTTATGCAAAAACTTTGGTTAAGAGGTGTAAGGAGCAAAATGTCCGGATAAATTTTGCTCCAACATAATTCTTCTGCCACACCACCATTTTTCAAACGAAGCCACGAACCGCACTCGATTGTTCCAGAAGAATTTAATTTGTTGCATTATCAGAAGCAATTGGCAAAACCCACCACTAATAAAGCCACAACAGAATGATCGACGCGCATGACATCATCAAGAACAACAACAGAGCGTGCAAAAACAACAACACCGCCTTAGCAACAGAGGATGGACTTGGAAGAATGTCAACAAGCCGAATTCTGCAGCGATAATAGCTGTTACGTTTGAAAAAAATGGGTGCAACAACAACAACACCGCCTTAGCAACAGAGGATGGACATGGAAGAATGTCAACAAGCCGAATTCTGCAGTGATAATGGCGGTAACGTTTGAATACAATTTATTCAACAACAGAAATTGCTGGAAACTTTGCGACTGACACAGGGCTATAAAAGCAGCAGCAACTGAGGGACTCGCTCTCTTTTCCTGAACAGCCATCGACGACGACACATCGACGCACACGAAGAAAACATCGACGCACCAAGACTTTTGACTCCAGCATTTGAAGCAACCGTACTGAGATCATTCTGCATTAGTGGATTCGAGGGTTTGTAATCGGTACTCCACTAATGCTCAGAATTACAAACGCTTACTAAATTAGTGGATTATAGGGTTTGTACTAATACCAAGAAGTACGACCGCTTACTGAGACCATTCTGAATTAGTGGATTATATTGTCCACTAATTCCCAGAATTACCAACGTTGTACCAATACTTTGTTACTGTAGTAGTCTAGCTTATTGACTTAGTATTAGCTATTAACTCAAGGATTTAATTTAATAAATTAAATAAAGTGTTGAATATAACCAAACTAAGTAAACTCAAAGTTATTTTTCTGTAAACGTCTCTTGGCAATCCGGCGAGCATTACCAAGGCGAAAGAAAGAAAAAGGGTTCGTTACAGAGGCTTGGACTGGGACCAAGAGTTGCCCACTGATCTTGGCAATCAATGGTCTGAATTTCGCGAAAGGATTAACATAATTAAGGACCTTCAAGTTTCTAGACTCAAGGGTAGCATAGCTATGAGCGATAGCTTAAATTGATAAGAGGCTCGCGTACTTTATTTTCACACAATTTCAAGATTTTATGACGCTCCAGTAAAAGGTTACAAGCATTTGTGTTGCAAACTTTGATAGGTGTAGGACGCACCGTATAGAAGTTAGGGCCATTTGAAGTTTTATCAGTGTTTGATTTGGGCCTCAAGGGTAGCATCGATACGAGCGATAGCTTAAATTGATAAGAGGCTCCAGTACTTTATTGTCACTAAATTTCAAGGTTTTATGACGCTCCAGTAAAAAGTTACAAGCATTTGAATGCTGGAAACTTTGATACGTGTAGGACGCACCGTACATAAGTTAGGGCCATTTGAAGTTTTATCAGTGTTTGATTTGGGACTCAAGGGTAGCATAGCTTTGAGCGATAGCTTCAAATGAGGAAAACATTGAGCTACACGGTTTCGCTGACTACTCCGAATTGGCATTTTCAGCAGCAATATATTTACGAGTACAACATGAGAATGGTGAAGTTTTTACAAATTTGATTGCTTCCAAGACAAGAGTAACACCTGTTAAGCAAACAACATTACCCAGACTCGAATTGTGCGCCGCACATTTAATGACGAAATTGATAACCAAGTTTCAATCTGCCTTGGAATTTCCACATGTAAAACTAATTGGCTGGACTGACTCAACAGTCGTCCTGGCTTGGATTGCAGATCATCCTCGACGGTGGAAATCTTTCGTAGCCAATCGAACATCCGAAATAATTAATGTGATACCAGCACAACAGTGGAGACACATTCGCTCCCAACATAATCCTGCAGATTTGGAAACAAGGGGTATATGTCCCACAGAAATTATTGACAAACAAATATGGTGGCACGGAGCTGCATTATTAAAGCATTCCTATGCAAATCATCAAGTACCGGAAACACCTCCTCACATAGATATGGAAGAGCGTAAAGAAAGTGTAACACATGCTGCTACAGTTGCAGATGTTGAACTAATCAATCGCTACTCAGATTTTGTCAAATTAAACAGAATCACAGCTTTAATTTTAAGGTTCGTTCAAAATTGTAAACGGAAAAAACTCGGAGTTGACATTACAACAGGTTTTATTGAACTGCTGTCTGCGCACAACGCTCTTCTGAAAGTAAGACAAACATTGTTTTACAGTGCTGAGATTCAATATATAATGAATGACCAACAACTACCTTCTTCAAACAAATTATATGCGCTTGCACCATTCATTGAAGGGGCTGTTTAGAGTTGGTGGCAGAATCATAAACGCAAATGTCAGCTACGACCAGAAGCACCAACTAATATTACACAAGGATCATCATTTGACTACACTCATCATACGAGACTATCACATTCGGAATGCAGGAAATCGACAACTTCAATATCTGATTGGATTGAAATATTAAATTCCATGTATCACATATGTTATCAAGCGTTGCATCTATAAATGTACGACATGTATGAAATTTCGCGCTATACCATATCAACAACAAATGGGCAATCTGCCGCAACATCGATTGGAACCTGACACTACATTTATCAATACTGGCGTAGACTAAGCCGGACCAATTTTAGTCAGATCTTGGAAAGGTCGTGGCGCAAAGCAATATAAATCTTGGATTGTTCTTTTTACATGCTTGGTAACGAAAGCAGTACACCTTGATTTAGTGAGTGAATTATCAACAGCAGCATTTATAGCTGCATTTCGCCGTTTTTTGGTCAGACATGGCAAACCCAGTCATATGTATTCCGACAACGGAACCAATTTTATTGGTGCACATATCAAACTTAAAGAATACTATCAGTTTTTGAACGGAACACCAGTACAAGAAAGGATTACAAAGGAACTCGCCGAGCAGCAGATACAATGGCATTTTTCACCACCGTCATGGCTCATTTCGGCGGGTTTGGGAGGCGGGAATCAAACTGCTAAACACCATCAGAAACGAGTAGTTGGGAACTCCTGCATCACATTTGAGGAACTATATACGACATTATGGAAAATCGAGAGTTGCCTGAATTCACGCCAACTATGCAATAATATTGAAGGTGACATCGATCCACTAACACCAGCACATTTTCTCATTCTGCGTCCAATAGCCACTGTTCCAGATGAAAACCTACTCAGCATAAATGTGAATCTATTAAAAAGATGGCAAGATGTACAACAATTAATTCAAAAATTTTGGCATAAATGGTCAACGGAATATTTATTTCAATTGCAACAACGACCAAAGTGGTCACATAAATTCAAGAATCTTAAAGTCAACGACGTTGTTATAATCAAAGACGGAAATGTACCACCATCACATTGGAGCATTGGAAGAGTCACGGAAACATATCCAGGAGCTGACCAGTTGATACGAGTAGTATCAGTAACCACAAAAAAGGGAATATTCAAACGACCAATCTCCAAGTTATGTCTGTTATTCTTAGACATTTGAAAGAGTATGCTTTCAAAGGAGGCCGAGATGTTCGACGTTCAGATTTCTATTACATATTACTTTTCAATCTACTTTATGTATTATTTGCGTTTTTCAACTCCGAAATTTTTCTTGTAGTTTTTGATCTATTCCAATTTTCTGTATGTACGAGTATAAGGTTTTTCTTTTCAGAACACCCAACTCGTTTAGCCAAACTCATCACTAATAAACAGTAATCAAATAATAATTAAAAGTTCAAATTTGGTGTATTATTCCTACAATACTAATGTGGGGTGCCTGCGAGCAGTGATCCATATCTTGAACGATAGTGTCAGTCAAACTGGATTGGCGTTGTCTGTCGTTTATCACTGAAGTCGATATATCCCTACCCGGTGAACGACACAGGAGTCCACTGGAGCATCGTTCAGGCCAAGGAAAAAAAATCCGTGTGGAAGTTTGGAATACGGTCTGTGGGCCACGCCATCTCCCATTGGGTTCGAGAAGCACCATCCAATCTAGACTCTAGAAAGTTGAGGATGATCAAATCACGTTGCTCTTCGGAAGTCAGCTGTCTTGCTACTACTACTTGCTACTACTTGCTGCAAACTATTACGTGTTTTATCGAGCATATTACGGATGAAAATGTAACTTGACTTCGGCAAATCCAAGATTGCTGAGCAATACGCCTCAGAACATAAATATTCATTGTCATACGAGGAACATAACTCTCGTCACAAATCCCTGCAACCTACAAAATTTCTGGAAGTTAGTCAAATGAGGATTCTCTATAACCTCTACAGTGAATGTATCCCGAAATTGAATCCATTCGTTGTGATCCCCACAACATCACTCCCCTCTTTCTAGAAGAAAGTAGTGCCACTATTTTCTAATGAATATTAACTACTATTCCGTTTGCACCATAAACCATTTGTGCATTTTACTAGCCCCATAACACATACATTTTAAAATTCGCCATATTTTGGGTTCTATTATTCTCTTTTTCTCTTTTTATATTTTGTATTCTTTTTTATTATTTTTGCTGTAACTTTCTTTTTTTCATTTTGCTCTTTTATTTCTATCTGTTTATTTTTTACTTCCCCATATTTTTATATGTTGGACCTTCATTGACTCTTTTCTCAATGGCGTATATACAAACAAGCTTACAAACTAATTACAAATTTAGATAATGCTACGCTATTATAAACCGCGACCGCTGCATTTCTTGGTTCTGATAACGCCCGTCATTGTTAGAGTGAAGTCCCTCGGCAAATTCTTCATACCGCTCCTTTCTTTCTAACTGTGAATGCCCTCGTAGGACTCGGTGAGGCCTCTCTTCGGCTTTAGCTTCCATAACCAAGTCGCTGATTGCTTCTATTGGTATTCATCGTTTTCCACAAATCCTGATGGTATAATAGCGAAAATGCTGCTGGCGTAGTGAGAGGGCGTTTTGATTGCGTTTGTAGGAGATAATTCAGTAACTTCTGGAGTTTTGATGAAACTTCGCCTGTTCTGATGAAGGAAGTCAATAAATTGTATCGTGACTCATTTCGTGTTCTGTATTCCGCGCCAATCGTATTATAGCCTGCGCTTCATTTACATACGTGATGCTTTGCTTGAGCACACCGCCGTAACCACCATCGGTTCTTCCAAATGATAGGGTCGTCTATTTACAGATTTGATGACTATCAGAACTCCAGCCGATTCTAGAATGGCTACGTATTCACACCGGTCAGTTTCTAAATTATATATTATGTAATGTTCTTATGATTGGCTTTCGGTTATGTAGTCATACCTGATCTTTGGTGATAAACCGCAATATGTGAGTTATGGTGTTAAATTAAAGCGAGAATGTTTTCAATTCGATTGTCTTTATTCCACCACTTCGATCTTAAGACAAACTTAAAATATTTTCTCTACTCTACTTTACTATTCAAATTCAGTTGGCATTGAAGTGCAAATTATGCTACTAAGCATATTTTGCATTTGGAGCCTTAACTGCACTTGAGACCATCCGCTATACAATAACAAAAACTAAGCGATAACGTTATTGCAAAGAATGTGAATATTTTAACTAACGCAACTTGTTTACACACACATACATTTGTTGCTGTTTTCTACATTAAATTAAATAATATTCTTTTATGATCGCAGTTCGGTGCATGCAAAAATGCGCCGAATCAGCGTCTTTACTTATTTTAATAAATGTGAGGGATCGGGTTGCGCTGGGGACGTAACTCCACCCCTCATAAATTTGGGACTCTCTTGAGTCCAAATAATAGTACAAAACAAAATTGTATAGTATATATATACTCGTATATATATTTTTATTTTATTTTTTATATATTTGGAGGGTTTGGTTCTTAATATTTATGTTACAATTGTTGTATGAAATTAGACAATTTTTATTTAAAGTAATTTTTCTATCATTACAATTTTGAAACAATTCGATTTTAACCTTTTTACAATAGTATCATCATTTATTTCTTCCATATGTAGTTGTTTTGTTTAAAATGAATTCGCAATTTCCCGTTACAAGGCAGTTTTTACTTCGCTTTAAATCTTTTACAACACTATTTTCCTGGATTTCTACAAAATATGCTTTGCTTTCCTTAAATGCAAATGACGTTTAGATCTAAATTAATAAAATCTTCGGGTATTTTGATAGCAATTACTATTTTATTGCTATCAAGAGGCAATACGCCTAATATTTAGTTTTAATTTGAAAAAATCGCTATTATATCTGTCCGTCTCTTCAGTTGATAGGATATTAGGGTGCAACATATTAAATTTCGCAGATACAATGTTATCCTGAATAATGTTTATTTGTGTTTCGATAGACTTTAATTTATGCATATGATCAGATTATAGTAAGTGTTGGATAATTTCGTTATTTCTAATTTTCATATTTTTGAGTGACTGTCCAATTTTTACTCTGTCAGATTCTATGGTTGTTTTCAAAAGGTCAATACTCCTATTGAAATGCTCATTTACAATTATCTGGTGATTTAAAATACCAATAGAGTTATGGTCATTTGTATCGATAATTTTAAGTTGTTCGGTTATTTCTTCCCTATCTTCGTTGTACATTGTACCAAAAGCCCATTTATGTATACTGCCTACAAGATTAATTAGACCACGTTTCTTCCTAATATTATTGTTTTGAGTAATAATCTCAATTTGGCTTTTAGTCAACTTATCTCTCTTGCTATCAGATCTCCTTTCAATAAGCCAATATTTTTTATATTTTTCTCTAGAATATTTATTAAGCTTGTGATTTCTGCAGTGTCTATAATATGCAAAACCGAAATCGTATTATTAACTATCTGTACTTCTCTGAGTCGGACTATAGTGTAACCTGTATTAGAGCTGATTTGGTTCACTTGTAGAAAACCCTCTGCGCTCATCATCAGGATTAGAAGTATGGTTACCTGAAAATTTAAGTGGTCTTTTAATGTTGGTAGTATGAATGTTTTCTAAATTACGAGGGCGGATTAATATTGAAGCTACCTAAATAGGAAAAAACATTTTTTTTTTCAAAAACCATTTATTTCTCAACATAGTCTCCTTTTACTTCGACACACTTAGTAAGACGATATTCCAACTTTTTTATACCATCTGAATAATACGATTTTGGGAACGCCTCGAAATACGCGTTAGTTTCGGTAATCACTTCTTCGTTTGAGATGAATCTTTTTCCTGCGAGCCATTTGTTCAAGTTTGGAAACCGGAAAAAGTCACTAGGGGCTAAATCTGGACTATAAGGTGGATGATTAACCAATTCGAAGTGTATTTCACGTAATTTTAGCATCGTATCTAATGAATGTGGTCGTTTTTCCTTGATTGCATCAATCAATTGATCCTATTGGATTATTATGCACAATAATACTTTCCTGTGATTGTGGATCCTTTTTCAAGATAATCGATGAGCAAAATTCCGTGTACATCCCAAAATACAGTGGCCATAACCTTGCCAGCCGATTTCACTGCCTTCGCCTTCTTCGGAGCACTTCCACCAGCTTCCACCCATTGTTTCGATTGATTTTTGGTTTCAAGTGTGTAGTGGTGGACCCACGTTTCATCAACAGTTATTAATCGACGCCAAAAATCAACAGGATTACGCTTTATCATGTCCAAACACCGCTGTGAAGTGCTCTGTCAAACTCGTTTTTGTTCGACACTGAGCAAACGCGGCCCCCATCTTGCCGATAGCTTTTTCATATGCAAATGTTCATGCAAAATGTTGAACTCAAGTTCATATGATATGTTTACCATTTCAACAATCTCACGCAACTTGACTCGGCGATCATTCATAACGATACCGAGGATTTTCTTGATATTTTCTTCAGTAATCATCTCTTTTGGCCTTCCTGTTGATGGTATTGTTGCAGTGCTTGTTCGGCCGCGTTTAGATTCAGCAATCCAATATTTGACCATGTAGTCTGACGGACCTGACTCATCGTAATGTTTATCGAGCTTTTCTTTTGTCTCTTTCGCCGTTTTCCCTTTCAAATAATAGTGTTTAATCACTGCACGAAATTCGCTTTTTTCCATTTTTCAAGAAACACAAAAGTTGCTTACTTCAAACGACTACAACAACTAATCGATGAATTTGGGTGAAATTTCAACAGCTGACGTTTAACAGATCGAAATTTCTAAAAAAAAGTTTTTGTGTTTGTGCTGCCATCTAGCGCTAGGTAGCTTCAATATCAATCCGCCCTCGTAGCTCTGACGAATTTTGGCTCGTTCTAATGTCTCAAACTTTTATAATTTTTAATGAAACCTTCGTTTCTTGTTTGTATATAATTTTCTCTTCTACTATTTTATTTGTGGAGAATATTATTTTTCATTTATATTCTATCATTAATGATTTTATGATTTACTTTACTTTCCTGAACTTCTAGTGGAGTCTTTTTAATTGTGGAATTGTAAGAAGTGTTATAAAACCTAAGGGCTTTAAGGACTTGTGTTTTTATTGGAAGTTTTTCTTCCGTATTTAAAATCCTAATTCGTTCGGTTAGCGTATTATTTAGAGTCTCGATGTCTGAAGTCCCAGTATGAGTGTTGGGCTTAGTAGTATGAAAAGAAATATTTCCATAACTCAGGAAATCTCGAATACTTTGCGAATTAAATTCGTTATCGAAAATGAACTGTATTATCTTACCTTTTATTGCTAAAAATTGTCTTTATTTCCTAATGATAGTTTGGTGATTTCTGTCTGGTAAATTCTCAGTTAGACTAAACTTATTTTTAATTGTTTTCCTATCGTATTTTCCACGATTACAAATTTCGCAGTTATTAATTACTTTATGGATGGTTATTTTTAATTCGGGGTTATATATTTTGTTTTTAATTCCTTCGTATGTGGGAATGATTCCAGAGTGACCTGTTTCATATTTGTGAAACAATGAAATTTGTTTTTTTAGTTCGTTTTCATCGTCGATATCTTCGGCAAAATATGAGCATTTAAGTAATTTTAATTAGCTCTTGTTGTAATTTGTTATAATCGTGATCTCTAAGCTGGGAATAAATTGCAATTTTACCTTTGTTTATTTATTTCTTTGTTATATTCGCTATATTGTCGTTATTTATGTCCTCTTTGTCAATAAAAACTCTTGTGTATTTAAAAGTTTTTTCTTTATTTTCTTGAAATATTATTTGAGTCTTAAATCGGTTTACGACTATATCCAGGAGTGGGATCTGATCATTTGCATTTCCTTCTTGAGAATGTACTGTCTGAACTGCTAAGGAATCTTCGGACTCGTTAGCGCCATTTTCTCCTGTGTTTAAATTGTTTATATGTTCTTCGAACAAATTATTAAGTGGGAGCCCCAAATTTTCGGAGTCCAACAAACTTATTTCGTTAGAATTAATATTTATTCTACTGAGAAAATCGGCGACTTTATTGTTTTGTCCCTTAATAAAATCGATATTAATGTTATATTCCCCTAACCATCGCTGTAAACGTGGGTTGATGTCCCTTCCTGTATTCTTTGCCTGAAACCATTTGATTGGTTGATGGTCGGTTTGTGAATCGAAATCGCTACCGAAAAGATAGAGGGTCTATAATTTTTGTACCCCAAATTATCGCTAGTAATTCTTTTTCAATAGTTAAGTAAATTGTCTCGTGAGTATTAAGAGTAATAGAGGCAAAACTGATTGGATGTCCATCTTGAGTTAAAACGGCTCCGATAGCAACATTATTTGCATCATTTATTAATGTGAATTTCTTGTTAAAATTGGGATATCTCAAGATAGGATGATTTGTTATAATATCTTTTAGTTTTCAAATGACACAATGAAGTTACGATCATTTGATTTAGCATTTATTTTAGAATTTTTCTTTAGGCATTTTGTGAGTGGTTGGGCGATTTGGGCATAATTTTTTACAAACTTTCTATAAAAACCAGTAATGCCAAGAATGGCTTTATCTGCTTCTGGGTTGTAGGTAGTTTTAGTTTCTGAATTATTTCAACCTTGGCACGTTTTGGTTTTACACCTTCAGGTGTTAAAATGTGACCAAGATATTCAGTTTCCTTTAGGAGAAAACTACATTTATTTACCTGAATTTTTAAGTTTGCCTCTTTCAGTTTATTTAAAATTTTTTGGATACTTAAGATATGTTCTTTCAATGACGTGCTAAAAATTAAGATGTCATCGAGGTAGACTACTCAAATTTTGTTTATGTAGTTTATCAAAATGGAATTCATCAACCTTTGAAAAGTTGACGGTGCATTTTTCAGTCCAAACGGCATTCTGACATTTTCATAATGCCCGAATGGAGTTGAGAAGGCGGTTTTGTGCCTATCAGTAGTTTTTACTGGAATTTGATGGAAACCCTTCGCTAAGTCTAGCGTCGCGAAATATTGGGCTTTCCCGAGTTTGTCTCATATATTCTTCTGGCATGGGAAACTTGTCGTTGGTTGTAACCTCATTTAATTTTCTATAGTCTATTACTATACGCCATTGATTTTTTCCCGAACTATCTGCCTTTTTTGGTACTATCCAAAGGGGGCTATTGAAAGGAGAATTGCTCTCTTCAATTATGCCTTGCTCTAACATTTGCGATATTTGTCTTTCTATTTCTTTTTCGTGTACCTGGGGGTATCTATAGTTTTTGCAGTAAATTGGGGAATCGATTGTTGTATTAATTTCATGTGTTACTATATCAGTCGCTGTTAGGTGGCTTTGTTTTGTGTAAAATAAATCTTTGTACTTATCAAGTAGCTTTTCAATTTCATATTGTAAACCAGTAAAATTGGCGACCTTCAGGGAGAAGGTTCCTGAGACATTAAATTCTCTAGGTATTGGTGTAATGATCCTGGTCGATATTTGATTAAGCCCATTTATAGTCCTATACCAAAGTGTATTTGGCAAGGGTTCTTCTTATTATTAATATCGTTGAGGGGATGTTGCACTGCGACCTATAAGATCTATTGTGCCCCCTTCGTGCACCTAGAGTATTTCTCTTATTTCTCCCAATTCCCTCGATGAATTGGAGTATTGGTCCTACTTCACAGAGTCTGAGCTCTTCATCGAGTATGATGAATACGCCAAGGTGTTTCCTTCTCTTGTGCATCAGGGCGGGGCAAGTTCCTAACACATGTTGTGCGGTCTCGCCCTCTTCCTTGCAGAACCTACAAAGAGCATCAGGTAAGATTCCCAGTTTTGTTAGGTGATAATTCAACCTACAATGTCCTGTTAGCAGTCCCGTAATGATTCTCTAGTTGTTCTTCGTAAGATTCATACAGTCCTCGTAGCCTTTTGGGTTGTATGTCCCTAGTGCTATTTTGGAATGTGATAACCCCGGTAATTTTTCCCAGTATAATCTTCTTTGTCTATCCTCTTCTACCCAGATAATACGGGAGATGTTACCTGATCCTAATCCACAGAATGGTTCGAGTCCTACAAATGGAGATGATGCTCCCTTCCTGGCAAGTTTGTCTGCCATCTCGTTTCCATTAATCCCTACATGCCCCGGAACCCATAGAATCCACACCTGATTGAGTTGGCCTAGGATGTTCAGCTTATCAAAGCACTCCATCACCAGTTTTGATGTAACTTGGTGAGATTTAAGTGATTTGATAGCTGCCTGGCTGTCAGTCAGTATTGCTATTCTGCGGTTCCGATAGTTTCGTTCGAGATTAAAGTGCGCACATCTATCTAACGCGTATACTTCCGCTTGAAAAATAGAGGTGCTCTTACCTAAAGGTTCAGAGTATCTATTCCCTGGTCCAAATACACCCGCCCCGGCTCCATCGTCAGTGAGTGAGCCGTCAGTGTAACATGTCATCTTGTACTGGTCTAGCTTGTATGTTTCTGATATATCTTCCCCATCTTTTTTATTACTAAGTTCAGTTTTAAAAAGTTTCTTAAAGCTGGACGTTGGGAGTATGGAGTCCTTTGGCAGTAAAGTTGCTTAAGGGGAAGTTGCTTAACGAGAAATTCTTGCTTCCTTTGATTAAGATAACTACCTGTGCTGGTGTTGTTTCCAGCTACCCTCAAAATCGCCCTCCTCGCTTGGGACTGGATATAAATATGAAGAGGAGTGAGATCCAAGAGTACCTCCATCGATGCCGTTGGACATGTTCGCATAGCTCCCGTAATGCATACACATGTCAGTCTTTGTATCTTGCTAAGCGTGTTAGTTACTGTCTGCTGATTCGTGCAGTTTTCCCAGACTAATGCCCCATAGGTTAGCATTGGCCTGACAATTGCTGTGTATATCCATCGCAGGATTTTTGGTGTACAGCCCCAACTTTTGCCCGCAATAGTTCTACACGTCATGAAAGTTTTGATAGCTTTGTGTTTAATTTGCTCAATGTGAGTTTTCCACAGTAATTTTTGGTCTAAGACGACACCCAAGAATTTTGCTTCTTTCTGAAGTTCTATCTCTATGCCGTCTAAACGGATAGGTTTAAGATGCGCGAGTTTATACTTTCTTGTGAATGGTACTAAAGTTGTTTTTGCCGGATTAATACTCAGCCCAACCTTGGCGCACCATTTCTTCGTTAGTAGAGTATCCTCATATTTGCCTCTACAGATGATGACTATGTCGTCCGCATAGCCCTGAAATGACAGACCATTGTTTCCTAGTTCTGACAATAGCTCGTCTACTGCTATACTTCACATAAGTGGAGATAGCACACCTCCTTGTGGGCAACCCCGTTTGGTGTTAGCGATTATACTTCCTGTACTAGTTGGTATTTCTACCTTCCTGGTATGAAGCATATTGCTCTTCCAAGAAGCTAGAGTATTGTCAACCCCTCTTCTTTTAAGAGCTCTTCTGATAGCGTCATGTGAAGTATTGTCAAAAGCACCTCCTATATCTAGGAAGGCGCATAGCGCCGTTTCCTTCTTTCCTAAGCTATCCTGCAGTAAGTTCGTCAGTTGGTATAGTGCAGTTTCAGTGCAATGCCCTGCTCTATATGCATGCTGACAGGAGTGCAGCGGGTTTCGTATTAAAACCGTGGTCCGGATGTGGTTGTCTACTACCTTCTCTACAGTTTTTAGAGCAAAGGATGTCAGGCAGGTTAGCCTGAAGCATTTCGGATGGAAGGGGGCCCTCTTGCCTACCTTCGGCAAAAATACCACCTTTGCCCTTCTCCAAATCTTAGGTATGTAACCTAGCGCTATACTGCTTCTTGCTATTCTCGTCAATGGACCTAATAGCTGCTCATACCCTTCTGGAGTAGGGCAGGAAAAATTCCGTCTACACCAGGTGATTTCAATGGTTTAAAAGTGTTAACTGCCTATCTAATCGGTTCCGTGCAAATTTCGCTTGCTATGCCCCATTCATTCCTGCTTATTCTTCCCAGATTTTCAGTATATTCTGTCCCTGTTGCCACATATGTGGAGGATCCTGGGAAGTGTGTATCAAGAAGTAATTCTACTCTCTCTTCTTCATTTTCAGTGAAGGAACCTTCCTATTTTTTAAGGTTGGTGGGTGATATACTACTGCCTTTGGCAATCACTTTGTAGAGTTTTGAAACCTCAGTGGTGTGCTCAATGCTTTCGCAAAAATTTCTGAAACTTGTGCGTTTTGCTTCCCTAATCTCTTTGTTGTAGAGTGTTAGAGTCCTTCTGTATTCAGTCCAATCCCCGGTCATTTTTGATCTATTAGATAGCCTACAAACCTCAGTTCTTAGTTTCTTTAGATCATTGTTCCACCAAGGTACGTTCTTGGTAGAGCTTACCTTGCTTATTGGGCAGGGTTCTTCTTTAAAGGTGGTAAAAATATTTGGCTTAACGATACTAGTGTCTGACCCCGTATCAATCAAACATGTAAGTTTAGTTTTTTCTATAGTAATATCTACTAGCGGTAATTTGGCGTGGGGGCCCTGGAAAAAAATTTACATCATTTTCCACTACATTTCCTACTTCCATGAGCTCAAGACTTGAACTTCGAGTGTTATTGCGATTGTTACTATTTTGTGAAATTCCTGTATTTCTACATTGGCCTGAATTATTGCAGTAAGGTTGGTGCTGTCTTAAATATTGACCAGAATTGTCAGAATGAGTTTGGGTAGTCCTTAAATTACTAGTACTGTTTGAAAAATTGCTTTAATTATGCTGATTTTGACCATTAAGCCGATTCTGGTCAGGCCTTGAAAATCCCGAATTAGTTCTTAAATTATTGTTAGCTTGGTGCTGGTCAGGTCTGTTATTATTGCTATGTTGGTATTGTTTAAAATGGTAGTTTTGATTACCGCTTTGCTTTTCAGTATAGTTATTTCAATTATACTGCCGAGAGTTTTGTATTTTATTTTGAGAATAGTTAAAATGATCAGTATATTTTTGATTGTAATTATTATCTTACCTTTGTTGTGATTAAAAATTGTAAGATTTAAATCTAAAGATCTATAGTCATCTAGAAACTTAAGTTTGTTAAAATTATCAAATATTTCTTTAATTGTTTTTTCATTGTTGATATGGGCTCGAAATTGGCCATCGATTTTTTCTAATAGTAACTCAACTAGGTCTCTGTCAACATTATTTGGACTATATATATTTGGTTTATTTTCGTGATATACGAACTCGTTTATTTGATACTTAGATTTTAAAAATACATCTAGAAGTTCTCTAAAATTTCTAACCTTTATAATTCAGCAGAAGTTGAAAGTCTCTGCATAAGATTTGGTTGGCCGGAACTGTTGTTTTAGATTCTTTTTAACATCTTCCCATGATGGATTGTTGCCTAGTTGTCTTACGCAACTGCCTGCCTCTCCGAGTAACTTCTCGTTGATAACAATTTGAATTCCATATTCGTATAGTTGCTCGTTGGTGCCGCATAGGTTTATTACTTGTTCCACACAATTTATAAATGCTGTCAAATGGTGTCCCTTGGGCTCCATGTAAATATTCCTTGCTGTTGTTGATTTTGCTGGCTTTGTTGATTTTGTAACTGAATAATTTTGTTGATTTTGCTTCAGTACGGCTTTTAAATGTTCTATCCTTTGCCTAAACTTTTCTTCGGCTGCCATTTCTTCGTAATTAATGTTTCTGTTTGCGTCGTACTTATCGCGTTTTTTACTCATAAATGTTATTTTTAAACATATTGGATTACTATTTAGATTTATTAACGATAGTCTCTTTAGAGCCAGATTTAAGTTATTTTTAAAATTCACTTTTTTCTTCGAAAGAAATTGTAATTATCACCGAATTTACACAATCTTTCCGAAAAATGGTCTCTTTAGAGCCAAATTTAAGAATCCGTTTTTTCTAAGAACCGACTGCGCCAGTTATGGTGTTAAATTAAAACGAGAATGTTTTCAATTCGATTGTCTTTATTCCACAACTTCGATCTTAAGACAAACTTAAAATATTTTCTCTACTCTACTTTTCTATTCAAATTCAATTGGCACTGAATTGCAAATTATGCTACTAAGCATATTTTGCATTTGTAGCCTTAACGGCACTTGAGACCATCCGCTATACAATAACAAAAACTAAGCGATAACGTTATTGCATAGAATGTGAATATTTTAACTAACGTAACTTGTTTACACACTCATACATTTCTTGCTGTTTTCTACATTAAATAAAATAATATTCTTTTATGATCGCAGTTCGGTGCATGCAAAAATGCACTGAATCAGCGTCTTTACTTATTTTAATAAATGTGAGGGATCGGGTTGCAATCGCATGGGATAGTGTGCACATTTTACATCGTCAATCATTCCAGTAGTGATAGTGGAACTCTGATAACTACTGTTAGACCTTTTTCTATCTTCTTGGTACGGACTTAATTTAAATGTCCAAAACAAGATCGAGTGCGTGACATGTGCTACCTGCAAAATTAAAAGCAAAGTGTATGAAAACAAATATACTTACAAAAAATGTACTATAACTTGTTCATAGTGACTTGTGTGGCCCAATGTTTACCAGATCAGTGGGTGGCTCATCATATTTTATGATGTTTATTGACGACTATTCGCGATACATATACGAGTATATATATACTCGTATATTTATATAGATATATATGTATATGTATATACATATATATATATATATATATATATATATATATATATATATATATATATATATATATATATATATATATATAATCTATGCCTTCTTTGGCGGATAATCATACACATACTGATGGATACTTCGTACACCGTCTGTTCGCTAGTTCGTTCGTCCTATGTCCGTTCGTTCTTTCTTTCAATTGCTTAGCGTTGCCACCTATCAATATCCCATTCCCACATATATATATATATATATATATATATATATATATATATATATATATATATATATATATATATATATATATATATATATATATATATATATATATATATATATATATATATATATATATATGTGGGAATGGGATATTGATAAATATATATATATATATATATATATATATATATATATATATATATATATATATATATATATATATATATATATATATATATATATATATATATATGTGGGAATGGGATATTGATAGGTGGCAACGCTAAGCAATTGAAAGAAAGAACGAACGGACATAGGACGAACGAACTAGCGAACAGACGGTGTACGAAGTATCCATCAGTATGTGTATGATTATCCGCCAAAGAAGGCATAGATTCGACAAACTCTCCCGTAGTCTAAGTATACCGTGTACTAATTATATTAAATAAACGGGAATACAATTGCCCAATAAACCGTCTTTTCCTACAATTTGGGGGCTCGTCCGGGATGTGCGAACGCGTGCGGTAATAAAAAACCCAAAAATCGTGTGTGTGCTTGTTGGCAAATCAAAGTGTAAAAGTGACAGACAAACTAGCGTGCGCGCAAATGAACGTATGCGAAAATAAAACAACACATGCAAAAGCAATTCGATTCGCGCAAAATCAAAAGCAGACACTTGCAAAATATAGCAAATTGAGCCAAACGCGGTGTTCATCAGTCCAAATAACTGAAAAAAAAGTGGGTGCCCCAACGGACACAATACCTTTTACCGGCGAAGGGCAGTTAAGTTTAAAACATGCGTCCAAGTAGTCGCAATTAAAACGGGAAAAGACACAGTGAAAACTTTGAAACGAAAGTGCCAAAAATTGGAACCGAAAGGAGACATCAACGTATTGGCGTACTCTTTATGTACGTGAGTGTTCGTATATCACCACATGCAGCGCAGAGCGGCGCGTGGAACAACGGTTCGGTTAGCCCGAAAAACAACGGCACATTTGCGCAGTCTACGTTTACTTGAGCGTTCATAGACAGCAGAGCGGCGCGTCGAACAGCGATTCTGTTAGCCAAAGGAAAGCAGCAACACTCGTGCCCATCGTTTAAGTACTTGTGTGTACGTACGTCTACACAAATCGTGCAAAGCAGCGCGACGAACAGCATTACGGTAACCGAAAGAAACAACGGCGCATTTGCATACTCTTTATGTGCTTGTACATATACATATCAACATATAAAGCAGGGTAGCACGTTGAACAGCGGATCTGAAAGTGGAAGTAAGTAGCAGCATATGTAGATACATGCTCTTATGTGCATTTATGTACATACGTACAATTATACGGCGCAAGACAGAGAAACCGTCAAGTAGCGGCAGCGAGCGCAGCGACGGCGAAGTAGCGGTAACCCAGCTGGAAATCAGAGAAGTAACGGTGTTGAATAACTATAGAAACTCTTTGATAACATTGTCCATACTATAATTTGTAGTTTTGTCTTAATTATCAATTTGTAAGATGGATACCGAGACAATTATGACAATGACGGTGGAAATGTTGAAGGAAAGACTTAGGGAACTGAATTTGAGTGTGACGGGTAGGAAAAAGGAATTGCAGATGCGATTGCTGCAATACATGGTTTTTGAATGGTTTTGGAATGGCTTACAGAATTATGTGTAAGCTAAACAATTACTTAACCCTTATGTCAACGGCAACATACCTGGGTATGTTTAGCGTTTTCAAAACGCTGTAGCTCTGAACTGGATAATTGGATCGACTTGAAATTTCGTGATATCCTAGCAAAAACTGTTTTACGCAATTGTCTTAACTTTGGTTAGGATTGGGTCATCCGTTTGGTAGATAAAGCCCATTTACAAAGTTGCACCCTTACGTCAACAGCATACATACCTGGGTATATGGGCTATGTATAGTAAAACGCATGCAAATATGATGATATTTTTGAAAAGTATAGTTTCTTTTGAGTGAAAAAAATACTTATGGTATAAAAATTATTATAAACTAAAAAATACTTATGAAAAAAATATTTAAAAAACTACGAAAAAATTTAAAATTATTGAAATTCAATTACATCTATCGCATTGCGGCAAGTCTTTGGAATGCTCTGCGCACACTGGTTTCTTGCATAATGTGCATGCTTTACGAGTAGGGCGTCGTTTGGAGCAGATGTAGCAATTCCCCTTTACTTTTAGGCGTCCCGTACTATCACGCTCCTCCGCTTCATGTGCTCCAGCATCCACGGCTCGGATGGGCCTACCCATCATGGCTTCGATGGCGTTGCGCGTTGAAAAAACTCTGGATATTCTGCTGTCATTCGCCCTTCTCTCTATTTCTGGCTTGCATAGTTGCTCGCTTAGCTCATGGAGAAACATCCTACGGCGGCTTGTATATGATTTCAGGTGAGTGTTGTTGTCAACGTATATTATGTATGCAGCAAACGCAGCAACGTCCACAATATTATAAAAGAAAGCCAAAGGCCATCTCTTTGTGCGCCGCTTGGTACTATATTCTGACAAGCACATGTCCATGTTATCAACTCCACCTTTGGTTTTGTTGTAGTCCAATATAAGCAATGGCTTCTTCTTAGGACCGGCCGTTTCTGTTGTATAATGAGAAGTAGACAATATTACAACCGCCTTGTTTTTCTTGGGCACGTACGAGCACATCGTAACGTGATTATAGAACGCAAACATTGATGATTCAGCCTCACGTCCTTTGGGGTTAGCAAATGCTGCTGGCACGAATGTACGCCTTTTGTTGCAAGTACCCAATATAGATCAATTATTGTCTATCATCAAACATTTTGCCAAGTTGTAGCTAGTGAAAAAGTTGTCACATACAATATTTCTTCCACTTCCACCAAAAAGGTTGACACATAAATCTTTTACTACTCTTTCACCAACGTTTTTTTCACGTTCACTAGACGGTGCCATTCCTGTATAGATTTGTCCCTGCATTGAAAAATTAAATTCAATTTAGGTATTTATATTTTCAACAATAATGATAGTACCTGCAATGGATAGGACGAAATGGAGTCGCACACCCACCACACTTTTATCCCATATTTGGCAGGTTTTGATGGTATGTATTGTGTGAAACCAGTTCCACCACGATAAGCATACAATTGTTCATCTACGGTGACGTTGGCTCCTGCCACGTAATATCTACGAAGACAGCTGTTTAGCATCAAAAAAACGTCCGATATTGCTGCTGCTTTGTCAGTTTGTTTGCGTTGCTGGCGTGTGTTTCCATTATCAAAACGTGTGTTTCCATTATCAAACATTACCATCTCTGGCAGTAAAATATTCCCCAGTTTCAATTGGCGCATCTTCAAGTTCTTCATCAGAATCACTGTCGTCCTCTGTGTCATATTCTGGTAACGTGGGCTCTTCAAAGTCTGAGTCATCGACACCAATTTCACCTACACATTCATCTAAAGCCTCGTCATCAACTTTTGAATCGTGGTCACTTATTGCTTCCTGGCTCTCTTCAAGCGTTTGACGAATATATGCTTGCTGTTCTTCGTACGAAAGTGCACTTAGTTGTCGTGGAGTAAGCCATTCACCATCTGCCATTTCACTTTTATTTTATTTTTTTATTTCTACAAAATTAACAGAAACGTCTTTTCACTTCCAATCACAAATGTAAACTAAATTTGCTGACGAAACTACAAAGAATGAAATTTCTGCAAATTTCTTTTGTCTCTCCATTTCCCGCCATTTCTCGGCATGCAATTTCCCATAAAAAACGTATGTACAATGACTACCTGCAAGGGTAAAACTGGTTCTGAACCTTTTGTCTCATACTAACACAATAAAAAAATGCAAGGGTAAAACTGGTTTTGAACCTTTTGTCTGTTTCTAACAAAATAAAAAAATATGCAGAATGGCGGGAAATGGAGAGACAAAAGAAATTCCAACAAACGAGTTAGATATTAGCATTTATATGCTAACGGCATGACATTCCCCATACAAAACGTATGTACATACCCGGGTGTGTTGCTGTTGACGGGCGTAAAGAAGTTCTGCCGTTGACATAAGGGTTAAAGGCGCTGCTAGGTCGTTTGCTCGTGGCGTAGTAGGGTGCAAGGACTGGGACAGTTTGAAATGTGCCTTAGTAGAAGAGTTTGGGGAAAAGTTGTGTTCTTCGGAAGTTCACCGCGCTTTGAGAAACAGACGGAAAGATGCTAAAGAAAGCCTACAGGAATATTTGTACGCACTTATAGAAATAGGGAAACCAATCGATCTCGACAAAAAGAGTGTCGTGGAATATTTTGTAGAGGGAGTACCAGACACACGAGCAAGTAAATCTGTGCTGTACCAGGTGAAAAACCTGAAGGAGCAAAAGGAAAGGATATAAGAGTATACGAAAAAATTAGAGGGGGGCAACGTCATCAAACAGAGGGTTTATGCCCCAGTCAGGTTCAGGGAGAAGTCTGAGTGTGGGGGTCCCACAAAAGAAAAAATGCTTCAAATGTGACAAAGAAGGTCATTTGGCCAGGGAATGTCCGGTAGCGAGGTCCAGCAATGTAACGTGTTTTAAATGTAGGCAGAGAGGCCCATGGCCAAGGACTGTAAAGTAGATAAGGATTGTAAAACTGAGAGAGTAAACACGTTGGGCCAACATAAGGACAGCAAAAGGAAAAGCAGTATAGTATTTATCGGTGTAGAAATTTCTAATTTCACTTTTAGTGCGCTAGTAGATACAGGATGCGACTCATGCATTATGAGATACGATACCCTCATGATGCTAGGCGACGTTGAGCTTAGTAAGGAGAGGCGGCAGTTGTATGGAGTAGGCAAGGGGCAACTCACGACATTGGGTAGCTTTAAGGCCGAGATCGAAATCGACGAGGTGATTTTAAAAATTATTTTTCATGTAGTAAGGGAACGCGATATACCGTATGCAGCGATAATAGGATGCGATGTTCTCAAGGATGTGGAATTAATTTTTAGACATGGGAGAGTAACGTTCAGGAAACCGAGCAAACAAGCCGTATTGTGCAGCGAGGACCCCGAGAGGAAGGCCGAAGTGACAGGGCCAGTAACCTAGTGTGGTAGCTCTGGAGATGGTAGGCCAGAGCGTGGCAACGGGCATACGGGAGCAACGCCAGAGTGTGAGGTTGCGAAGAGTACGGAAACTGCTGGGAGCAGTAAAAGGCTTCGGTTGATACCGAGACGAGGGTATCGAACCGTAGTGTAGGAGGGTTAACAGGGGTAACTCAGGGCGAGGTTTCTGATGAACGTGAGATTCTAGATTGCGGAAATTGTCTGTTGAAAGAGTTCGAAGCGTTGTGTTAAGCCGAAGTAGAAGAACCAGAGAGAGAATTGAAAATCTTCGATCTGTCGTATTTAAAAGGGAATATTGCAAGGGAGGTAGAGCACTTGGTTGCTACCTATATGCCTGGAAAGCCGTCAAGTGTACCGGTGCAGATGAAGCTTATTCTGTCTGACGATAGAACCGTCTATCAGCGTCCACGTCGAGTGTCAGGTGAAGACCAACGTTACATTGATAAACAGGTACAAGGCATGCTTGAAGACGGCATAATACAATGCAGCACGTCTGAGTATGCTTCGCCGGTGGTACTGACGAAAAAGAAAAATGGGACAAGAAAAATTTGGTGCGATTTTCGCAAAATTAACGAGAAAATTGTTAGGGATAACTTTCCTATGACCTTAGTCGATGAGGTGTTGGACAAGTTACAAGGCGCGAAAGTTTTTACAACACTTGACTTAAAAAACAGATTTTATCACGCACCAGTCGAACCTAACTCGCGCAAATATACGTCGTTTGTCACAAAGACAGGTCAATTCGAACACCTGCAGTGTTTATTAGGGCAGTCTTTCAGGATATGCTCAAAGATGATACAATAGTCGTATATATGCACGACATCGTCATTCCAGCCAAGGATGAGAACGAATCGTTGGAAAAATTGCGGAGGGTACTTGAAAGAGCTGGTGAACATGGGTTACAGATAAAGTGTGAGAAATGTCAGTTTATCAAGAAACAAATAAATTTCTTGGGGTTTATTTTGGAAAACCGTAAAATTCTACCATCAGTAGAGAAAACGAAGGCCGTACGAAACTTTCCTATACCGACAAGTAAAAAAGAAATACAGAGGTTTCTAGGATTAACGTCGTTTTTTAGACGTTTTATACGAGACTATTCAGGAATTGCCAAGCCACGATCCGATTTGCTCAGAATGGACGAAGGTTTTAAAATGGGGGTAGATCAGCTGCTAGCCATTGAAGTGTTGAAAAAAGCAATGATAAATGCGCCTGCGTTAAAACTTTTCGATCCTTCAGCGGAAACAGAAGTACACGCTGATGCGTCTAAACATGGGTTCGGAGCAGTTTTATTGCAAAGGGATTCAGAGGATCGTTTTTTCCACCCAAAAGAATACATGAGTCGTAAAACTACATTGGCTGAAGAAAAGTATAGCGCATTTGAACTCGAGGTTTGAGCGGTGGTCAAAGCATTGTAGAAATGGCAGATTTACCTCAAAAATAGGAAATTCAAAATAGTGAGCGACTGCAATGCATTCGCCATGACGGTTAAGAAACGAGACGTGCCAGATGGGGTAATGCGATGGGCTATGTACTTGCAAGAATTTGACTACGTGGTCGAGCACAGGGCAGGAGCGCGCATGAGGCACGTAGACGCACTAAGTCGCATTTACTGTTTACTAGCCGAAGATTCACTATCGTTTAGACTGAGAGAGGCGCAAGAGCAAGATACGTGGGTTAGAGCAGTAAAGAAAATCTTAGAAACAGGAAATTATGAAGACTTTTTATTGAAGAAAGGTATAGTTTATTGCGACCCCATAAAAGAATTGCTTGTAGTGCCTTCCAGTATGGAAACTGAGATAATAAAAATAGCGCACGATCAGAATCATTTTGCTCGTAAAAAGACACAGGAGCTGGTAGAGAAAAACTACTACATATCAAACTTGGCCGAAAAGGTAGCAAAAGTTGTAAAGGGATGCGTGGAATGCTTAATTGTAGACGCAAAAAGAGGTAAAAAGGAAGGGTTTTTGTCTCCGATAGAAAAAGCATGTGAGCCGTTAGGAACCTACAATATCGATCATGTCGGACCATTAACCGAAACGCGCAAGAAATATAATCACATCCTAGCGATAGTGGACGGGTTTTCAAAATTTACATGTTTATATCCAACAAAGTCTACGGGAGTGGAAGAGGTGATCGGTAGGCTAGAAAGACAAGCTTCGATATTTGACAACCCAAAACGAATAATCACAGATAGAGGGGCAACGTTCACGTCCAAAATATTCAGAGATTATTGCAATAGGGAAAACATCCAACATTTATTAATTGCAACAGGGGTACCTCGCGGTAACGGCCAAGTGGAGCGCGTCCACAAAACGGTCATTCCAATCATCTCCAAAAAGTGTCAGACATGCGGGAAAATGATTACCCAGATTTGCGACAAATTTTAAATGATTTAACAGTGGAGAAGCTAGATACTGAATGAGATTCACTAAGACAGAGGGCTCAAGATAATATAAGGACAATACAGCACGAACAAAAACAAGAACAGGAAAGTTAGTTATAACATCGGCGAATTAGTAGCCATCAAAAATACTCAATTCGGGCCCGCCATGAAATTGAGGCTAACATTTTTGGGACCGTATAGGGTAGCCGCCAAGCTAAACCAAGGTAGAGATGACGTCAGGAAAGTTGGCAACCAAGACGGGCCGATTACACCAATAACTATAGCCGAAAATATGAAACCAGGGCGCTAATTATTCAGAGTCGAATAAATTGTCAGGACGGTCGATTGTGGGAATGGGATATTGATAGGTGGCAACGCTAAGCAATTGAACGAAAGAACGAACGGACATAGGACGAACGAACTAGCGAACAGACGGTGTACGAAGTATCCATCAGTAAGTGTATGATTGTCCGCCAAAGAAGGCATAGAGTCGACTAACTCTCCCGTAGTCTAAGTATACTGTGTACTAATTATATTAAATAAACGGGAATACAATTGCCCAATTAACCGTCTTTTCCTACATATATATATATATATATATATATATATATATATATATATATATATATATATATATATATATATATATATATATATATATATATATATATATATATATATATATATATATATATATATATATATATATATATATATATATATATATATATTACAGAAGAAATCTGATGCGTTTATTGCTTTCAAAAATTTTACTGCGATGGCGGAGACGCAGACAGGCTGCAAGTTGAAGTTTCGAAGCGATAATGGAATGGAATATGTAAACTCCCATTTTAGAGAATAATTTGCTCAACATGGGATTCTTCATCAAAAGTCTGTCAGTTATTGTCCTCACCAAAACGGTGTGTCGGAAAGAGCCAACAGAACACTGGTTGAGATGGCGCGATGTTTTCTGGAATCATCAAGTCTTCCGCAAAGCTTGTGGGCAGAAGCTATCAACACAGCAACGTATATCCGGAATAGGTCTCCAACTATATCTATTAGTGCGAGGACTCCTTACGAAAAATGGTATGGAAAGAAGCCATAATTATCCCATGTACGCGTTTTTGGCTGCGATGTGGTAGTTTTGAAAAACGGCCCACATAGAGGCGGAAAGTTCGAGCTAAAGGGATTTAAATTGAAATTTATCGGTTATGAGAGTTTAACCAAATGTTATAGACTTTACGTTAGAGCAAATAAATGTATCACTATATCAAGAGATGTATTATTTTTCGAACATTCATTCGAAAATTCGATTTCAGAAGACGATATGAATACTGATATGTTTTATTACGATGCTTTTGATAACCGCAACAGGCAGGTACTATTGTTTATCTACCTAATGAAGAAAATTTACTTTGTTTCACAGACGCTGACTGGGGTGGTGAAGCAAGTGACCGCAATTCCTATACTGGTTATGTGCAGTTTATGTCCGGTGGTCCTGTTGCTTGGGAGTCGAAAAAACAGTCAGTGGTGGCGTGAAGTACAATGGAGGCTGAATATATTGCTCTTTGTCAAGGAGCGAAAGAGGTGATCTTCCATTGAGCGTTGCTGAAAGAAATGGGATTTGGTGCCTACACTAGCGAACCAACAAAAATAATGAGTGATAGCCAGAGCGCACAATTTCTTGTCAAAAATCCTACAGTTCAGAGGAAGAGCAAGCATATTGACATTCGTTTTCATTATATAAGAGACAAATTTAATGATAAGGAAATTGTAAATGTACATTATGTAGAATCAAATGAAAACGCTGCTGATGTATTGATTAAAGTATTACTGAAACAAAAATATTTAAATTCATGTAGTTTGCTAAAAATGGATTCATGATTTTGTAACGATATTTTATTTTTCTGTAATGCATTTGGTTTGAGTGGGGGATTGTTAGAATATATTATGTTAACAATACAACTCTGAAACCCAACTGCATATATGTACTTCATATGTATACTTATATATATTAGGAATATACATTTGGAGTTGAAATAGAGTAGTTAAACTGAACACACGTGTTAAAATTTCGGCTAACGCTTTTTACCCTCGAAATCCTCTAACAGTTTGCACTTCACGCATGTGAAGTGGATACGAATTTCTTTACCATTTTGTTCATATTTTTCCAATACTCCGGAATGTCCTATTTTGTGACATTCATCTATTAGTTTGTATTTTAAAATATCTTCCGTTATTCTCTTTGGAGGATATTAGTATTTTTAGCTGAGGACTTTTGCTATTCATTTTTATTTTTGAGCACACTTCTTTAAATTCTTCTTTTGAATATTTCATCATTAATTGCAATTGCTAATTCTTTAATATTTTCTCTTTTCGTTTTGGTTATCAATTCGCTGATTTATCATTGATTCCTTTATATTTTCATTTATATCTTTATTTCTTCAGAGTCGAATCTTTATTCGGTGAATTATCGCTTTCGCCTATGTCCACAATATAATTTTATATATACGAGTATATATTCATTTTTTCAAAGCTTTGATTTTTCTTGTCGACATTAAATTTTAATTTTTTAATATTTTTGACGTCATTTATTGATGTACATTCCCATATTTGAAGGTACTCATTTTCCTGAGATATGCAATTTCTTAATTTCTCATTTTCATTTTTATTTGCCTCTTCATTTACTTTATTTTTATTTGCCTTTTCATTTATTTTATTTTTATTTGCCAGCCCTCTCGTGATTACTAGGGTTCTTTTGGCTTTTTCATTTATTTTAGAATGTCCGAGTCAATTTGTATTCTTGACAATGTATCTTCATTTGCATTCATTGCATTTTCCTGTTTTTTATACTACTAGCTGACCCG
Organism: Clusia tigrina; assembly: GCA_920105625.2. Lineage (NCBI taxonomy): Eukaryota > Metazoa > Arthropoda > Insecta > Diptera > Clusiidae > Clusia > Clusia tigrina. Next base: position 199,495,622 of record OV050030.1, read on the forward strand.
GCAAACGTTGTTTTGCCTTCAAATTTTATGTTCACTGAAAGTCTGGTTCCGTTGCAAAATCATGGTGGATTGATATTTCGAAGAAGAATGATAGGTACTGAACCGACATACCAATTATTGTTCAAATGCCGTTAACCGGAGCAGAAATAATAATTTTTTAAATTGATGCACACAGCGCGCGTTTCTACGCTACCAACTAAAATAAATTTGAAGGAAAGACATATACAAATATTCAATTAATTTTGAGTCATTTTATTGATTTTGTTTATTTCCAAAAAATTGTGCATTGCACGCAACGGTTCATTTCAATTCGATATTTATTGAAGTGCTGTGGGATACACAATATTTCTTGTTTTTCCATCTGGTGCGTAAACGAATAAAACAGAAGGTTTTCCGACGCGTGTGCAGGCCACATAGAGCTGCCCATGTGAGAAGCATGGATTCTCCAAATTTAATCCACACACATGCAACGCTTATCCTTGTGCTTTGTTGATAGTTATTGCGAAAGCGAGTCGCACCGGGAACTGCAAACGTTTAAATTCGAATGACATATCTGTCGGGATCATTGGGATACGTGGCAACAGTACGTCTTCACCTTAGAATTTTCCAGTCAAAATTGTTGCCTCGATAACATTGTTCATCATTTTCTTGACTGAGAGTCTGGTTCCGTTGCAAAGTCGTGGTGGATTTATATTTCGAAGAAGAATGATGGGTACGCCAATTTTCAATGTAAGAACGTGTGATGGTATGCCTGGCAAATCAAGCGAATTCAAGAATTCAGTTGGATAGTTGACAACTTCGTCTTGATTCACCACAGTATCGATGGATATATATGTTGTCGCTTCGCCGGGTATTCCATTCTGAATATTGAAGTTGATGGTATTGACATCGATGTTTTTGGCCGCTAATATAGCACGCGTACTGAGCCACTGATGATTTTTGTAGTTCTGTGCAATGTTTGGGAAAACTTTTGCACCAATTCGTTTATGCTTTCTGTGATCTTACAAAAGTTTGCTGGCAAGGTGATGCATTGCGTAGATTCATCAATTTGCATTCGCCCATTTCCAATATCCATTAATTGTTTTGCAAAATGTCCAGCCGATGCATCCCGTTGTAGTTGTACATGCATGTTGGTATTCAAAGTCAATTTCTGTAAATGATGCCATAAAGCTGATGATTTGAGACATGCATTTAGTTCATCAGCGGGTGTTGAACGTGGTATAACCGGCAGTGTTTGTCGACAATCTACAGACAATAAAATCAGTGCGCCACCGAAGATCTGTGCGTTTCCTCTCAAATGTCGCAGTGTACGATCAAGCGCTTCCAATGATTTCTTGTGAGACATTGTACATTCATCCCATATGATAATTTGACACGTTTGGACTACTTTGGCAATTCCAGAGTTTTTGCTGATGTTGCATGTTGTTGCCTCAGTGTTTTTTAGATTCAATGGCAGTTTCAATGCTGAATGCGCTGTTCGGCCACCATCCAAAAGAGTTGCCGCAATTCCAGATGATGCCAGTGCAATATTATTTTGTGATCGTATGGTTGCCAAAATGAGTGAAAGAAAAAAGTCTTTCCTGTACCACCGGGCGCATCTATGAAAAACAGTCCACCGCTTTGTTCTGTGATTGCATGTATAATTCTGTCATACGCAATGCTTTGTTCTGGAAGAAACTGCGGAAAATTTTGTCCCCAGTTCGTCAGAATCAAAGTGTGTTTCTCGTTGCAACTAACGATCGAAAAGATCGTTCGCTGGTCGGTTCGGAGCAGGCATTCCCAGTTGCACCAGTGCCCTTTTAGCGATTGTCAAACATATGTCTTCAATCAAAATCAATGCCTCATTATACACGTTTGGTGTGAATTGAAGGTCCGGATTTTGATTTGCAGCGCGGAAACGATGTAGAATATCTTCACTCATGTAGTCCTTGTATTTTTCCCAAAGATCTTTTGAATTAGATGGGAAGAAGTTTGTCAATAACATGGCAAATTACGTGCGTATTTGCTGTGGTCGAGCAGTACTCGATGCATCAGCGAGTGCAGTGTCCCAATGTTTATCATTCTCAAGAAGATTTAGTTCCTGGCAAGCTTGACGATAAGTGGCGCACAGCTGACCGTTCAATGCTCTTAAATCTTGGAAAGATGTCGGTCTACGTACATTGATTAACAGCAATCGAAGATAGAAGCATTCTGTATTGTTCAGGTAAACAGTGTACCGACGACCCAGCGCGTCACTGGAATACAAATTGGGATGTCCTTCAACTGCTTTACCTTTTTTGCGACGTTGAAATTTTTAGCCGATGCATTCCATGTGTAGAATTTTGGTACCTCAGAATAAAATACAGTTTTTGCAAAAATATCATCTAGGCACAATGAGTAAAATGCAGTTAAAGTTGTTGCCGGTGGAACCAATGCTCTTGCACGTACATTATCTGGTGTAAAGTACACGCGCTGTCCATTCTCGAGATGCACCGCCTAGTGCACGACTGTTGGATGCCGTTCATGGATTGGAAACGATAGGATGCGCCATACTGCTTCATTACTGCTAATGTAGCGTCCAAGTTGGTATTGGTTAATTTCATCGAGCGGTGCGGCCACATTCCCTACTCCGAAGACTGCCATGTCGCTTCCTTTGTTGATATATTTGCAAATGTATTTGATAGCCTTCACTGAATTGCAATACTCAACATTAATGTGTGCTTTGAAAGCAACGGTGAATATGACACAACCCACCGATTATCGACTTCGACATCAACGCTTCGTACTTTCAATACGATGGATTTGCCGCCATCCTCAAGTGTTCGTCGACGATACAGTGGGTATCCGTCATTGCCAGTGATGGTATCAGAAACCAAGTTTCTTGGGTATCGTTTCGTGCATTTCCCATCAGACATGCAGTGTGAATTATTGTTGAATGCGCCACATGGACCATGAATCATATTTTTGGTAACGACGTCGAATAAGTTTGGATCAATTTCCTTATCTGGGATTTCTGCTGAGATGATTTGGTCAATTTGATCCGGCGTAATTTTGTTGAATAACCAAAGCAAAATATGTGCATGCGGCAATCCTCTTTTCTGCCATTCAATGGAATACATCCAGCAGCGTGTCTCTCCAAAAACGCGATGCTTGGTAATATAATCCATCAAAGATTTCAATTTTTGTTTAAATACGCGTGCGGTTATGTCATGGCGGTCCGAAGATGATTGTCCAGCTAACAGAAGTTCTTTAATTTCATCCCATTGGATTGCATGTAAATATGATGACCAAATCTGGACGACCATATGCGCGAACGTATGTCATAGCATCTTGTGCGTATTCATGCATGTGCCGTGGACTCCCCGTGAATGTAGACGGTAATATGACCATTCTTCCCAATTCGTTTGGATTCATGTTACCATCATTAACGATTGCGTCTCGTAAATAGATGTACTCTTCAGAACGTAACTCGGTTTGATTCAATCGAATATATAGGAGTCGTTCGCTTTCAATCTTCGCGTACATGTCGACGATGTATTGATGGAACAATTGTCGACATTTCAGAATGTGGTTCTCAGCGTCTTGATGAATCATCAATCGATACGAATAATAATTCATGGCACTGACTTTCTTATTCGTTTCCTCGTCTGTTTGTGGATTTCTCATGTTGATGTTGAAGTGATATCCATCTTCTCCTCGCCAAAACAGAATCGGATACTGCAATCCGTCGTATGAGCGATGAGTATCGGAGACTCGCTGAACGTCATCACTTCTGCGATGAAGAATTATGTCGCGCGATTCGAATTCTTCGCCAACTATCACGATATCCACTTCATCGATTGTTGGTGCATTGAACTGTCTTTCGTGCTGGCCAACGGGTCTTTTGTCTGGTCGAATTACAACTGCGTAGTCATCAGCTGGCATTCGTTGAATGGCGGTTTTAAACAACTGAACTAGTTCATTGATCGAAAAGGGCTTGTAACGCAGCCACGATTTCTCGTCTAGTGCCCGCATTGTAATGACATCGTTGTTCCATTTGTTCATCACTGTTTGCAATGAAATAAATTTGAAGAAACTTGTGATCTGCGTCCTTCAATGGTAGAAGCGATCCGACACAATGATAAATTTGCCCTTGGACTCTGAATGTTGGCGTGTAATTTTCGCGCACGATGTTCGTTGCACCGAACGATGTCATTTCGAAACATGAATTGTATTTACGGACGTTTTCCAAGAAATGCTTCGACTCACGTGTAACTCCTGATAGCAACGTTGATAGTGGTTCGGGTGAGGGATGTAATTCTGGCAGTTTAACTTTTCCATTGGCGCAGCACATTCCTGGCGTTTCGTTCTTAAATTTGAGGGCGCTACAATACATGCAAATTTTATCCATTTTTCCAATGACGATACTTGGATGAAGACTGTAATCATTATTACTGTCATAATGGAAAGCACCAAGATTTAAATCAGCGTATAGTGATCGTCTTGATCGAGCGGTGCTTATTCGAACATTTTGCAGCCTTCTTTCCCGTTGTTCAGTTATCTCAGACGAACGGGCCTGAGTTGTACGTATTCGTTTAGTTTCTAACCTCACTTCTCGTTGTTCAGATGATTCAGACAAACGGGTCTCAGCGGCATGAACTCGAAGATTTTCCAGCCTTAATGCTCGTTGCTCGTCTGATTTTGAGGCTCGTAATGCACTTTTCTTCATAATTGTACGGGAACGACTCGAAAAATGCGTTTGAATTTATTAGTTGTCAATCAGTGTATAATACTTATTGCTGTATAGTAAAACAACTCGTCGCTCTGAGTTTGCAATTAATACTGACTTTATTTGTAACAATTCTTAACATTGAAGACAAAGTTAGCTCCCAAAATCTAATTGATATACCTACATATACTTAGACCTCCATATACTTATACATATTTGTTGTGTTCTACGATTGAAAGACAGACAACTTGCTTGTTTGAGGTATAAATCACGACTGACTTTATTATGATAAATGGGATTGAATATAAGTATGTGATATGTGTGTGTGCAATAGAGGTGAGTATAATATATGTGTGTATGCTATGTAATAATGGATGAGATGCAAAATGTGTGTACATATTTATGTGGTATTCAGTTATTGTTGATTTTCTTTAAATACATAACAATATTCTTATCTCTATATAAGCGTACACATCCCTTATTACGGCCGTCATGATCAGAACATATTTTTATCGCATGCTGGTTACCTGGCCTGGGGTTGTTGCTTAACTCCAGGCGTAATCAGAATAAAAAACACTTAACGTTGTGTTGAATCACTGATCCTTTTCTTCGAATCATCTACCTAAAGTGTCAGTCTAGAGGACGGGAGAAATGTACTTAGGAAATTCCCTTATTAATGATTATTATTTTATTGCCAAGTCCTCTATTCTACGTAAACCGACGACGACGACAGATAATGGGATATGTACGTTAATGCATTTTTTATTACTTTTGTTTTTTGCATTTTATATTACTACTATGGATTATGAAATGAATGTGCTGGTGCAGAGCTATAATGATTATTATTTTATTGCTAGGTCCTCTATTCTACGTAAACCGACAACGACGACAGATAATTGGATATGTACGCTAATGCATTTTTTATTAGTTTTGTTTTTTGCATTTTTTATTACTACTGTGGATTATGAAATGAATGTGTTGGTGCAGAGCTATAATATCGGTACATATATACAAATTTGGAATTTTGAACATAGCTCCAGAGCCACCTATGTAATTAACAGGAAGATATAGTGTGATCATGAGAAAGATAAAATAACATTACATTATAATGAAATTTTCCCTAATATGGTGATATTAGTGGCGAACCGGTCCTTAAATAACCTAACTCGACTACAGTGCCACCTACCGTAGATTTATAAAAACACAAAGTAATCGGAGCACCATATGAACATACGGTGTGAATATGAAGTTGTTAGCTTCAGTGGTTCAGCCGGAATGATCGTACGAATATACACACCAAATATACGCAAAAACGTTAATATCTCGACGTGGGCGACATCTACCGGGTCCAAATTTTGTCAACAACTTTACTTTTGCCTAGGAATTATATGTTGTAAATTTGAGCCAAATCGAACCATAAATAACCGAAACCGAAATTTATTGGAATAACAGTGGCGCCATCTGTCGAAAATTAATTGTACCAACTCAGAAACCTTCCTGGGCTCATGCACAACAACTTTGCTAAAGATCATCACATGATCAAATGCATAGTTTACGATTCTATAAAGGACATACACACAAACATTCATTTATATATATATAGATAGATAGAAGATGTTGAAATCATAGTCGCTAAGGTCTAATCTAATTCTGGTCATTTTAGATGAAGGATTTTTATGAGAAAATAGTGATATTAGTGGTCGATTGTCAGTTACTACTGTGAACTTCTGACCATATAGATAGGGTTTGAAAAAGTTAATACCCCAGTGTATTGCTAGTAGCTCTTTTTCTATTACAGGCCTATTCAAATCGTGTTTTTGTAATGATTTGCTGGCATATCAAATGGGTAAATCTTGTCCTATTTCGCCTTGTGATAGTACGGCGCCTAGTGCATAATTCGATGCATCTGTAGTTAAAATGCAGGGTTCATCAAAATTTGGGTATTGCAATAGTGGTGGGTTTATTAATTTTGGTTTTAGAGTTTCAAAAGATGTTTGGCATTCATCTGTGCATACAAATTTGGCTGATAAACTTTAGTAAGGAGTTCAAACATTTTGCAATATCTGCAAATTCTGTTATAAATTTTCTATAGTAGTTGCAGAATGCAACGAATCTTCTTAATTCGTCTGCGTTTTTCGGTTGTGGGTAATTTTTTAAAGTCTAGTATTTTGCTGGGACCGTTTTATCTCCGTCTTGTGTAATCAAATGTCCTAAATATAAGACTTCTGGTCTCAGAAAGTTGCATTTTGCTGCGTTTAATTTTAAATTATGTGTCTGTCTAGTACCCTGATTAGATTTTGGTTATGGTGGTTTAGACTGAATCCATAGATAACTATATCATCTACATAAAGGAATGTTTCTGAATCAAGTCCTGAGAGTGCTATTATTAACATTCTCTGAAAGCTGTTGAATGAAATTTTGAGTCCGAAAGGTAGTCTTTTAAATTGGTAGTGCCTATTGGATGTGGAATAGACTGTTAATGGTCGTGATTGTTTATCTAGTTTTATTTGATGAAATGAACTGGTTATATCTAAGGTTGGAACCCATTGTGATCTGACTAACTTGTCTAGAATATCTTCTAGTCGAGTTAGCGGGAATTTATCATTTACTATTTTGTCATTCAGTTTTCTAAAATCCACTAGAAGTCTCCATTTCTTTTTGTCAATACTGTTCTTTTTAGGAACCAAAAGGAGTGGACTATTGTATGGGCTGGCTGAAGGTTCAATGATATTCTCCTGTAGCATTTTCTGTACTTGTTCATTCATAATTTCAGTGTGTTTGTGTGGCAGTCTGTAGTTTTTAATGTTAACGGGTGTGTTGTCATGTGTCATTATGTTTTGTGTGTCAAAATTGTTTGTCGAAAGGGGTTCGTCTTCAAGATGAAAACTTCTTGGTATTGTCTTAGGATGTTTATGAGTTGGGTTTTTGTCATTTCGTCTGTGCAGTTAAAATTTAAGGTTTCAGTGATTTTTGTAGTCTGTTTTCATTGTAATTATTCTGCGTACTGTACTTTAGTATGTCATAATTTTTTGGTGAGTCAGTTTCAAATTGTATGCCATCTAAAATTACCTCTTTGTTTGTTGTATTCTTTTGGGTGCTATGAAATTGCTTAGAAATATGCCTTCTTTTAGTTCTTTATTTAGAATTATTTTATCTTCATTTACGTTCAATTATAAGGCTTGTATTATTTCTGTTATTGCTGGTATTTTTTTTTTTTTTTGAGTATCATGGTATTTAGTATGCATGGGTATAATAATGGTTTGTTTGTTTACGTACGCGGAAATTGTAAACGTTTCATAATCGATTTTGCATATATATTTTTCAAAGAAATCCCTACCTAGAATGCCATCTATTTATATTGGGAATGTTTTGCTTACTAATTGGAGAGGGTGGTTAGAAGATTCTTCTCCAATATCTAATTGTAACTCTATTTGACCTTTATAATATACCTCTTCATTTGTATGCCCGTTAGTTTGCATTTGTCGTCATTAAAGTATTCATGGTTTACTAATTTATTAGTTATTTTGCACAATGAGATGTCTGCACCTGTGTCTATTAAAAATGTCGTTTGTAGCTTTCTGTGTCATCGTGACGAAATTTGTGTGGTTATCTGATATTTTATACACATTTAATTTTGGCTGTCCAGAATGGTTATGCATTCTGGGCCTTGTTCGTTTCCCTCATTGTGTATCATGTTTACGCGGCGGTTTCTGTTTGAGTTATAAGTGTTGTTGTTGTTCTGCTGTCTGCCTTGTGAGTTTTAGCTGTTGCTGTGTCTGAAGTTGTTGTTATTTTGATTAGTTGGAGATGTGTTGTTGTAGTTATTGTTTCTGTGATTGAAATTTGTATTGCTATGAGTTGATTTAATAACATGGTTTTTATTGATGAATACGTATTGGCGAAGCTAATTTTCATACCAGTTAAGTTTTTGTTGTCGGTGTCGGTCTCTAGAGGATTATTGAATTCGTCTCTAATTCTAGTTTTAGCTTGTTTGTATGTATTCGGTTCGGATTTTTTCTTAGTGTTGTAAGTATATCTTTTCAAGCATTCAGTGTTGTTTCCATCTAGGATCAGACTCTTTGTTTTGATATTTTAAGACCTTTAATTATTTTAGCAAACAGTAAATTTGATAATTCTTTTTTAGATATAGATTCAAAAACTATTATTTTTTTTCTTTTATTTGTTTACTTACTTAAATAAACTGCTGTAATAGCGTTGCTATTAGCGTCTTTCTTATATTTATGAACATAACTTTTGAAATATTTATCTAATTTGTAGGCTATTATTACAGTAATTATGACTAAAAATAAAACTATATAAGCTTCCGGTTCGATAGGTAAGTGATTTCCGTAGAAAGCTGGTTGTTGTTTATAGTTGCATCTTGGTGCTGCGGCTTGCTCTACCTTCTTCCCATTTTTCGAGAGCTTCAATCATCCGTATGGTTTCGTCTTCTATTGTAGTTTTATCGTTGTAGTCGTCTGTAGTTGGCGTGCCTGGTCTTCCTGTCATGCGCCAGGTTATTCGCATGCATGCGATTTTATTGGTTTCTTCTATTCTTAATTTGGAATTTGAGTTCATCAATCTGCTTCCATATGTGTGTGGCTTCATTCCACGGAGGTGGGTTGTCGTCTCTTACTATTGCTAATAAGTGGGCCAGTTGGCATTTTTGTTTGGTTAAAAGACCTCCTCGTTTCTTTAGTTTTTTGTTCTCGCAATGTGGGATCGCAATTTTATGTAATTATTTTTGCTTCTCCTGCCGTTTTTTGTAGTCTTCAATTGTTAGTGGCAGTGGCCCGACTTTTAGTGGTGGTTTTGCTGCATTTGCTGGCGCAGGAATGGTTGGTTGTGTTCCGGCACGTATTCTTCCATTAGGCTTATCCGGTTTATAGTTTCTTCTAGTTTGCTGCTGGATCGGTCGCAGGATCGGATACAGGATCGGTTGCTGGATATTTGGCTGCTTTTCAGGTTGTTTATTGGATCTGTTGCTGGATATTTTGCTATATTTGGCCACTTTTATGTTTTCAGGTCGTTCGCAGGATTACCATGTAGGTTTGGATTGACGATGAGGGTTTAATAAATGCCGATAACGTTGGCCTTGCAAGATCGGCTTACGTATCGGTTGCAGGTTTCATACAGTGTATGAATGCAATGATATGCTGTAGTATAAAAGAAACTTAGTGCGAAGCGGAACATCGCCCTCAGCAGAGTTTGTAACCGGCACAGTTTGCCATTGGTTACGCTATTGTTTGGTGCTGTTCTTAACCAAACCTAATTAAGAGCACCGAGAGAAAGAATCAGAAGTCTAATGCAGGATTGCAGTCTTAGATGTTCAGATTAATTCTGGTTTATTTAGTTGCTCGCTGGATATTTTATATCATTTAAATTATATTGTTCTCTTATTCTATCTAACATAAAATATGCCTATCTTATTTTTACTAATTACAAATCATACTATAAAAAATTATATCATAATAATCTTAAATCTCAAATTACCGATATTATTCATTGACGAATCATATGACTTGTTGATATTAACGATTTTGAGTGCAAGGCCAAAGTCATTGCACTGTCCAATATGCATACGATGCTGCAATGTAGGCAGCGCATGTCAATGCACCACCAAATGTGCGTATCTAGCGTATTTGGGAATTGAGTGTAGTGCATGGGTTGCGCTATTGTCTGTTCGTTTGCATAGGCGAATTGCTACGGTGCTTGTGACGATGTGTGGTCATCAGTGTACACTAGTGTGGTACACAACATAAGAGAGGGTATTCCAAATATACCCGCTTATGTGAAAACATTGTCAATTGTATGACTACATTTTCATCGCACCTAATATTTCTTAAACAAGTTATCGCCTGGTATGTGTGTACCCATAAATGAGTACATTCTCTCACACCCTGTAACTTACTCTTATATGACTACATACATACATTGCAGGCACTTTTACTTGTTTCTATTTTAATTTTGTTTCTCTCATCTTTCAATATCAAAGTACAAAAGATTGTACTTAATATTAATATATATTGGGAAAGAGGAGTGAAATTTTAACCGCGTAATACCCATTTTTTGTATAAGTACGTACGGTATTATAGGTACTCTATTTGTAACCATTAATGAATTTCTCTTATTTGTTAAGTGAATTTTTCCCTTTCATAGAACTTCAATTTTAGCAATTCTTAATTATATTTACATGTTTCCCTTGAACTTCTTTCTAATCCATTACTTTGTCCCACACTACCTGTTCTCCTATATTTTACTTTGTCTTGCTAATTCTAAATACTGCTTAGATACTTATCCAATCAATTCCCAGAAAATCGAATGCAGTTAAATTTTTATATATGTTACCATCTTTTTTCCGCCATTTTTTTCAATTTTTATAGCAAATTGAAATACTCTGCTTTGAGCTGCATGCTTATGTATGTAATAGTATGCCCCCATTATTTTATTTAAGTTTATATGTACTTGTGTGTGACGTTCATTCATAAATATATAACACTGACTCGCACAGAATTACTCAAACTCGCTTATACCAAAAATCAATATTATAAGGAATTTTTATTTTGCATTACTGATTGATTAATTTATTCGTAGTTAGATTGATCCAATTTCTTACTTAAAATTATATATTTCTACTTCTTAATCCTATCACCCCCTTTTTCTGTCTCGTAAAGTATAACTTTGTTGAAGTATTGTCGAGCCAGTCAAGTATATAAAAAAATACTACTAGCATACTTACTTAATAAAATGCATGCTCATTCATTCCAATATTTCTTATTGGTACAGATTTTGTCCACCTTCATATCATATACCAAGTTTGTACGAACTTACGTCTACAAACATATATGCACTCCATCCTCACACTATATGCAAAGTTTGTTCGGATGCACAAGCATATGTGCAATGTTAACATTTCCGGCCTGCATGCGCTCCACTTTGCGCTTTGCACAATTAGGTTGGACAATGTACTGTCGGCTTTCCCAAATGAATTAAAAAAATCTGCTATTCCTTTTATTTTTTCTTCCATGAATTTTGATTTTCGTATATGTGTTAGCTTGTATTTATATTTGCTTGCATATTCACATTATGTAATTTATTAACGAACTAAGTCAACATGGTTTAATATCACGCTAGCCTTGACTTTGAAAATAGAACTGCTATTTTATGTTTGTTAATAAAATGCTGAATTCAGTTGCTTATCAAATGAGGAATACGAGTGTCTACGAGTGTAGTACACTACAAACACATGTTATTTAGTTGTGAGTTCGGAATTGGAATCACTTTTGTAAGTTAGTGTGGAGTTCTTTGGGTTTGCCTTTAATCGTTACCATGGTGGTAACTGTGCTGCGTATTTCGGCCTCCGTGTGCGGCCCTAGCCACACTGCAGAAAATTCATTTTTCCTAGTTTGCTTCTTCATTTGTACTAGGTCACCCACATGAAAGACTACTGGGTTTAGTACCTTGTTGTAGGTTTCCTTGCTTCGCGTTGAACACGATCTTGGTTTTCTCTAACTAACTCGTGTGCTCACTATAGCTGATATTACCGCACTTTATTTGGATCGTCAGCATTACATACTGGTGCACATTTACTCTTCAAATTTGCTGGCATAATAAAGTGAAAACCGTAAAGCGTTCGAAATGGCATCTGTTTAGTTGACATATGCACATGCATAGCTGTAGTCAACCACTAGTCCCAATTGGAACCGTCTGCCAGAGTTTGATGAATTCGTTCCAGCGAACCATTAGCCTGCGGATGCAATTTTTTGACACAAAGCATTTTACATGTTTCAGAAAACAACTTGGACTTGGTTGTCGATCACGAACACTTTATATTATAACGTTCTATTATCTCATCAAAAAATGCCTTGGCTACTGTACTTGCTTCAGCTTCGGGTGTACTCACGCATGCCATGTATTTAGAAAAATTATCCTCAAACGTAAGGATGTTTTACTTCCCGAAACCGTTTCTGGAAGTATTCCTAACCTTATCAAAAGGTTGCTTTGGTGTGTCGGTCAACACCATTGGCATATTTGTGTGTCTGGAACTATTGTTAACCTGACACTTTTGACAATTCCTGATGTATATCTTTATATCCCTGAGCATACCCTTCCATCCGTTTACTCCCTTAATTCGGTCAAGGGTTTTCCAAAATCCCTGGTGTCCACGTATAGGAGAATCATGGAAACCCTTTAACACAGCCTGGATATCTTTTTCATCCTCCAGCCATTCCACATCACCGGCTGGTTGCTCGCCACCCGCATCACTCACATCTAGTGGCGCATCACTTTTACCCTCTTGACTTCCCCCGGCCACCGCATTATCTGACCTTGCTTTGGCCCTAGTTTGCACTACTGACACCTTCTGCGGTTCCCTGCTGAGCGCATCAGCAATCAAATTTGTCTTCCTAGGCTGATAGATGATCACAAAATCATACCTAGACAACTTACAAACCTGGCCAACCTGGTCCTTCAAATTCGCTATCCCACGCAATGGCTGGTGGTCATTGTTTAATCATATGCCGAGCGTAGCGATCCCACTGCTACACGAACGAATATGCCCATCAAATTGCAGTTAGCTATATTTGCACATACGAATGCACAATTTTGCAAACCAGCATTTTTATGTGTGTGAAAATTAATTTTCAATTTCTTTAATTTAAAGTAACATGATATTTCCGTTTTATTTTGTATGTACGCATTAGTTAAATTCCTTAATTGTTATTGTAATTATATGTGTATCAATTAGTATATAAGTTCACACCTTTATCAAATAAATCAGTGAGTTTTAATAATTGACTCCATCAACCACACGAATTTGTGTTCTTTTTAAGTTATACTGGTTCATGCGCCATATAACAATCGCAACAGCTATATTGGTACAAGCACCGAAATAACAACCTAAATAATCAATTTGTGATTAACCTACGTTATACTGGTACAAGCACCATATAAAAATTCATCAGCCATTTTGGAACAGCACCGAACTGCCAACCATTTAAGGAAAAAGATCCTTAAACAGTCATTGTATACCTTTTTTCAACATCACTTAACGTCCTGCTAACAAATGCTATTGGCCTGTCATTTCCGACTTCCCTTTGCGACAAGACCGCCCCAATGCTTCATTTCTAGCGTCAGTGGGCAACAAAAAGGTTTGTTCAAAATCGGAGTACGCCAAAATCGGCGGTGAGCTTATAATTTCTTTTAGCTTTTCAAACACTTTCTGAGAGTTCTCTGTCCATTCAAATGTGGCATGTTTCCGTAACAGTTTGTTAATTGGCAGTGCAATCCCAGATAAAACCTCTACGCTCTTTCTATAGTAGTTCAGCTTGTTGCAATCTCTATTGCTTTTGGTTAATTGGCGTCTGATTCGCCCTACTTGTCATTTCATTTTCTATCTCGGGAGTATATGTTGACTGGATTCCTTCCAGCAGAAATATGTAATGAAATGACGTACAAATGACTTCTATATATGCCTTCTCTTCCGAGGTTTCGCTTGGGTATAACCTCAGTGATTCTAGTACTCTCTCCATCCTTTTTCTTACATCTACCAGCTTAATCTGGTTAACTGATAAATAATTTGGTTCCTTAAAATTATCATAACGAGTAAGCTTACGCCGAAAATCCTTATCCATATAATAGTCCTCTTCTGATGCATTTAGTACGATAAAAAGCAATATTGGTCAGCCATTTTTTAAGTGTGTCGCAGGCATTTGACAAGGTCTGGCAAAGTACACGACATATTGGAATCGTAACTGAGGGGCAGAAAGTTCAAGGTAAGGTACAATAATGCTTACTCTAAATTTTTTGACATCAAAGCTGGCTTACCACAAGGAAGCGTGCTAGGTCCGGTGTTGTATCTACTATTTACCTCAGATCTGCCTACCAATAAATACTTAAGAACAGCAACTTTCGCAGACGATACAGCTATCCTTAGCATTCATCCGAACTCCAAAATCGCATCACGTGACTTTGAAGATCATCTGGTCCTAGTAACAAATTGGTTGACTGACTGGCGAATAAACGCTATTGAATCGAAAATTACGCATATTACCTTTACTTTAAAAAAAGGTACATGTCCAGCGATAAAACACAACAATGTTCCTATTCCTCAAGCAAAGGAGATGAATTACCTAGGAATTCATCTTGACACACGTTTGACATGGAAGCGCCACATCGAAGCAAAAAAAAAAAACAAATGACTTTGAAAGCAAATAGCCTACACTGGCTCATGCACAAAAATTCCAGGTTGAGCCTAGAATATAAAACACTGCTGTACAAAGCATAAAACCAATATGGACTTACGGTGGCCAGTTGTGGGGTGGCGCAAGCAACTCTAACATAGAACTGATTCAAAGAGCGCAGTCGAAATTTCTAAGAACCATTACTGGGGCTCCTTGGTTTATAAAGAATACAAACATTCACAAATATCTGAACATTCCGCTCGTAAAAAAGTAATTCTTTGACGCCAGCTTAAAATATGCGCAAAAAATCAAAGAGCACCCAAATCATCTAGCTAGGATACTAGCATGTAATAGGGTTCCAAGTCGCCTAAAACGTACGAAATCATCAGCACAACTAACATCGACACCTTAATCATGTACAAAAACTAATATAACAATTATTACAGTAACTAACATATAACATTGTGATTACTAAAAAGCACTAAGCATTGGCAAGGTGTATTAATATTAATTATTTAGTTTGTAAGATATGCTTACTTATTGTTAGTCTAAGCTTAGAAGATACAATAAATAAATATATGGGAAAATAAAAAATAAAAAATAAAGTACGCAAGCGTATATCTTACCCCTGTCAACGTGCTTTATTGCTTCTCCAAAACTTTGCGAAACAACCGTTCGGAGAGTAATTACTCTCGTTGTCCTCGCGCTTACCATTTCCGGACTACTATTCTTAACCCTATTCACGGTACCCTCCCGCTATTGTGTAAGAGTCACAATCTTATTCTTATTCTTACCGAAAAGTGATAACTCTTTAGTTACTGCATCCAGAATGCTGCGGCCCCAAATGTTATCCGCCCGAGTGTGCCATCGGCCGGAACACCTTCCTTTTCTAGTTTCACTACGTCATTCTGAAGCTTACGTCTCTGAACTCGCTGTGGTTCACCCTAACTGAGCCGAGTGTCCTAATACTCCCCCCAAAGGCACCGTTAAGAGTCTACAAACTCGTTTCATCATTTGACAGTTCTTTTAGTAGAGCACTAGATTTAACGATGCTTGTGTCCGCTCCGGAGTTGTAACTTAGTTATTTTATCCTTGTACTATACCACTTTTACTGCTGCCTACCTTTACTTCCTAATTTTATCAAAACCTAACCCTACTACTAAAATCAACACTGTCAAAGAAGAATATCTTGGAATTCCTCATGCTCCTCCTTGTCTTGCGTTATCGCTATATATTCACTCTCATTGCTACTTTCGGCCAACTATTTGCTTTTTCCTTCATGGCTTTCCAATCGATTGTCCTCGACTGGGCCGCTGGAAGATTCCCTGGTTCCTCTGTTGGGATTGATTTTGCCTGAATTCTGTTGCTCGATGTCCCATTGGTCCACATGAGAAGCATTTCATCCCCTGTATAGTGTTACTCATCCAAGCTTTACGGCTGTAATTCAAAGTGTAACACTGTGTGTTACACCCAGTGCTGGAAAGATTCCTTCCTGGGCTAATTCCTTCCGTGGAATTAACTCGAGGTGTTTTGAAATTATTCCCACTTTCTCTCCTGGTTGGATCCCGCCGCCACGTCACTGGCTGTCTCATACTCTTCCCCTAGCAGTGTAGACTTGCTTCATGACCATATGCTTGGCATTTCTTACAATAGGGAGTATTTTTGCATGTAAAGCACTCATCCTGTGTATAACCTGGATTACGGCAGAGCGAATATGTGTGTGTCGTCTGTACAAGCCCCCTGTACGGATTCCTCGTATTCACGGATATGTTGTCAGAGACAACGGGATTACACGCTCCTCTGTATTTTTTTGGGACGGAATTACTGCCCTATCTAACCATGACAGAGGCAAAGAACATATCCTGTCTCTTTGTACTTATTAAGTTGCTTTTCAATTTCATATTTTTCTTCTTTATTTAAATGGTTCAGGTTGAATAAAGGTTCATTAGTTGCTTCTTAGGTACGTATTTCGTCTGCAATGTAAGGAAATTTTCTATTTTTGAATAACAATGTTTGATTATTAATGGTCAGAATCTCATTCTCTAAGTCAACCTTAGTATTAAGGGGTACTAGAAAATTTCCTCGGATTATAGCATCGTATTTGCAACCAATAAAATTGGCGACCTTCCCGGAGAAGGTTCCTGAGACATTAAATTCTCTAGGTATTGGTGTAATGATCCTAGTTGATATTTGATTAAGCCCATTTATAGTCCTATACCAAAGTGTATTTGGCAAGGGTCTTTAAAGGTGGTAAACATATTTGGCTTAACGATCTGACAATAGCTCGTCTACTACTATACTCGACATAAGTGGAGATAGCACACCTCCTTGTGGGCAACCCCGTATAGTGTTAGCGATTATACTTCCTGTACTAGTTGGTATTTCTACCTTCCGTGTATGAAGCATATTGCTCATCCAAGAAGCTAGAGTATTGTCAACCCCTCTTCTTGTAGGAGCTCTTCTGATAGCGTCATGTGAAGTATTGTCAAAAGCACCTTCTATATCTAGGAAGGCGCATAGCGCCGTTTCCTTCTTTCCTAAGCTATCCTGCAGTAAGTTCGTCAGTTGGTATAGTGCAGTTTCAGTGCAATGCCCTGCTCTATATGCATGCTGACAGGAGTGCAGCGGGTTTCGTATTAAAACCGTGGTCCGGATGTAGTTGTCTACTACCTTTTCTACAGTTTTTAGAGCAAAGGATGTCAGGCAGATTGGCCTGAACGATTTCGAATGGAAGGGGGCCCTCTTGCCTACCTTCGGCAAAAATACCACCTTTGCCCTTCTCCAAATCTTAGGTATGTAACCTAGCGCTATACTGCTTCTTGCTATTCTCGTCAATGGACCTAATAGCTGCTCATACCCTTCTGGAGTAGGGCAGGCAAAATTCCGTCTACACCAGGTGATTTCAATGGTTTAAAAGTGTTAACTGCCCATCTAATCGGTTCCGTGCAAATTTCGCTTGCTATGCCCCATTCATTCCTGCTTATTCTTCCCAGATTTTCAGTATATTCTGTCCCTGTTACCACATATGTGGAGGATCCTGGGAAGTGTGTATCAAGAAGTAATTCTACTCTCTCTTCTTCATTTTCAGTGAAGGAACCTTCCTATTTTGAAACCTCAGTGGTGTGCTCAATGCTTTCGCAAAAATTTCTGAAACTTGTGCGTTTTGCTTCCTTAATCTCTTTGTTGTAGAGTGTTAGAGTCCTTCTGTATTCAGTCCAATCCCCGGTCATTTTTGATCTATTAGCCTACAAACCTCAGTTCTTAGTTTCTTTAGATCATTGTTCCGCCAAGGTACGTCCTTGGTAGAGCTTACCTTGCTTATTGGGCAGGGTTCTTCTTTAAAGGTGGTAAAAATATTTGGCTTAACGATACTAGTGTCTGACCCCGTATCAATCAAACATGTAAGTTTAGTTTTTTCTATAGTAATATCTACTAGCGGTAATTTTGGCGTGGGGGCCCTGGAAAAAAATTTACATCATTTTCCACTACATTTCCTACTTCCATGAGCTCAAGACTTGAACTTCGAGTGTTATTGCGATTGTTACTATTTTGTGAAATTCCTGTATTTCTACATTGCACTATGGTCCAGAAGTCGATTTTTTTGGCATAAATTCAAAAAATTTTTTCTAATGTTTAGAAAGAAGGGGTATGCCATATTGTTGGGTATATTCCACTCTTTCAAATTTCCCCTAAAAAAATGTTGAGGGGGTAACCCTGTTCTTTTCATAACCGGTCAAAGTTGGCATATTGGAATCGGTAATTTTAATGTGAACAGCTGTCTTAAAAATTGTAAACAAAAAGAGCTAGTGAAAAGAAAAAATATTATAAAAACTTCGTTTTTTAATAATGGAAAACAATAATAAAGGTTTGCTTTTGTGAATTAAATAAAGAGAAAAGTAGATTAAGGTCGAATAATTTTAGATTTGAATGTTTTGTGTAACCACTTTTTTTTTAGGAAAAATTGGATTTGTTTTTGTTTCGTGGAGTAAAAGTTATGTGTATTGTCCTGCATTGTCCTCAACTTTTGTGTTAGGTGAAAGGTAAGAGTCTGACCTTCACGGTTATATATGTTACTTTTGCCCGTTTTTGCCCCATTTAAAGATATTCGACTTTTTGCAGATCAGACGTTGAAGATTACCCGCTGGTCTTAGATGCAGAATATTGGTCTAATGATTCGTAGTGATGTATTTGGTAAATGTCTCTGATTATTGGATATAAGTTCTTTAGTAATCAAATGATTTTTCTTTTTATTTCAGATGAATTTACTTAACATAAAGCTACATTTTTGTTATTTTAATAAAATTATGTATACATATACTTGTTTTCAATTGTAACTTATTTTGTATTTAAAATTGAATCAGGGGAGATGTGCCACGCCCCCAATTTATTTTATTTTTATTTTTTTGCATTGGCTAGCTATTCGCTAACAACATGCGAATTTTAAGTCGTTTGGGCCATAGTGCACTATATGAGGGGAGGGAGTGCCACGCCCCCAATTTCCGATTTTTTCATTTTTTTCAAATTAACTAGCTATTAGTTACCAACATGCGAAAGTTAAGCCAAATATCTCTTCTCTACGATTTTATGCCAAAAAAATCGACTTCTGGACCATAGTGCATTGGCCTGAATTATTGTAGTAAGGTTGGTGCTGTCTTAAATATTGTCCAGAATTGTCAGAATGAGTTTGGGTAGTCCTTAAATTACTAGTATTGTTTGAAAAATTGCTATAATTATGCTGATTTTGACCATTTCAATAATTAAGCCGATTCTGGTCAGGCCTTGAAAAAATAAAGTACGCAAGCGTATATCTTACCCCTGTCAACGTGCTTTATTGCTTCTCCAAAACTTTGCGAAACAACCGTTCGGAGAGTAATTACTCTCGTTGTCCTCGCGCTTACCATTTCCGGACTACTATTCTTAACCCTATTCACGGTACCCTCCCGCTATTGTGTAAGAGTCACAATCTTATTCTTATTCTTACCGAAAAGTGATAACTCTTTAGTTACTGCATCCAGAATGCTGCGGCCCCAAATGTTATCCGCCCGAGTGTGCCATCGGCCGGAACACCTTCCTTTTCTAGTTTCACTACGTCATTCTGAAGCTTACGTCTCTGAACTCGCTGTGGTTCACCCTAACTGAGCCGAGTGTCCTAATACTCCCCCCAAAGGCACCGTTAAGAGTCTACAAACTCGTTTCATCATTTGACAGTTCTTTTAGTAGAGCACTAGATTTAACGATGCTTGTGTCCGCTCCGGAGTTGTAACTTAGTTATTTTATCCTTGTACTATACCACTTTTACTGCTGCCTACCTTTACTTCCTAATTTTATCAAAACCTAACCCTACTACTAAAATCAACACTGTCAAAGAAGAATATCTTGGAATTCCTCATGCTCCTCCTTGTCTTGCGTTATCGCTATATATTCACTCTCATTGCTACTTTCGGCCAACTATTTGCTTTTTCCTTCATGGCTTTCCAATCGATTGTCCTCGACTGGGCCGCTGGAAGATTCCCTGGTTCCTCTGTTGGGATTGATTTTGCCTGAATTCTGTTGCTCGATGTCCCATTGGTCCACATGAGAAGCATTTCATCCCCTGTATAGTGTTACTCATCCAAGCTTTACGGCTGTAATTCAAAGTGTAACACTGTGTGTTACACCCAGTGCTGGAAAGATTCCTTCCTGGGCTAATTCCTTCCGTGGAATTAACTCGAGGTGTTTTGAAATTATTCCCACTTTCTCTCCTGGTTGGATCCCGCCGCCACGTCACTGGCTGTCTCATACTCTTCCCCTAGCAGTGTAGACTTGCTTCATGACCATATGCTTGGCATTTCTTACAATAGGGAGTATTTTTGCATGTAAAGCACTCATCCTGTGTATAACCTGGATTACGGCAGAGCGAATATGTGTGTGTCGTCTGTACAAGCCCCCTGTACGGATTCCTCGTATTCACGGATATGTTGTCAGAGACAACGGGATTACACGCTCCTCTGTATTTTTTTGGGACGGAATTACTGCCCTATCTAACCATGACAGAGGCAAAGAACATATCCTGTCTCTTTGTACTTATTAAGTTGCTTTTCAATTTCATATTTTTCTTCTTTATTTAAATGGTTCAGGTTGAATAAAGGTTCATTAGTTGCTTCTTAGGTACGTATTTCGTCTGCAATGTAAGGAAATTTTCTATTTTTGAATAACAATGTTTGATTATTAATGGTCAGAATCTCATTCTCTAAGTCAACCTTAGTATTAAGGGGTACTAGAAAATTTCCTCGGATTATAGCATCGTATTTGCAACCAATAAAATTGGCGACCTTCCCGGAGAAGGTTCCTGAGACATTAAATTCTCTAGGTATTGGTGTAATGATCCTAGTTGATATTTGATTAAGCCCATTTATAGTCCTATACCAAAGTGTATTTGGCAAGGGTCTTTAAAGGTGGTAAACATATTTGGCTTAACGATCTGACAATAGCTCGTCTACTACTATACTCGACATAAGTGGAGATAGCACACCTCCTTGTGGGCAACCCCGTATAGTGTTAGCGATTATACTTCCTGTACTAGTTGGTATTTCTACCTTCCGTGTATGAAGCATATTGCTCATCCAAGAAGCTAGAGTATTGTCAACCCCTCTTCTTGTAGGAGCTCTTCTGATAGCGTCATGTGAAGTATTGTCAAAAGCACCTTCTATATCTAGGAAGGCGCATAGCGCCGTTTCCTTCTTTCCTAAGCTATCCTGCAGTAAGTTCGTCAGTTGGTATAGTGCAGTTTCAGTGCAATGCCCTGCTCTATATGCATGCTGACAGGAGTGCAGCGGGTTTCGTATTAAAACCGTGGTCCGGATGTAGTTGTCTACTACCTTTTCTACAGTTTTTAGAGCAAAGGATGTCAGGCAGATTGGCCTGAACGATTTCGAATGGAAGGGGGCCCTCTTGCCTACCTTCGGCAAAAATACCACCTTTGCCCTTCTCCAAATCTTAGGTATGTAACCTAGCGCTATACTGCTTCTTGCTATTCTCGTCAATGGACCTAATAGCTGCTCATACCCTTCTGGAGTAGGGCAGGCAAAATTCCGTCTACACCAGGTGATTTCAATGGTTTAAAAGTGTTAACTGCCCATCTAATCGGTTCCGTGCAAATTTCGCTTGCTATGCCCCATTCATTCCTGCTTATTCTTCCCAGATTTTCAGTATATTCTGTCCCTGTTGCCACATATGTGGAGGATCCTGGGAAGTGTGTATCAAGAAGTAATTCTACTCTCTCTTCTTCATTTTCAGTGAAGGAACCTTCCTATTTTGAAACCTCAGTGGTGTGCTCAATGCTTTCGCAAAAATTTCTGAAACTTGTGCGTTTTGCTTCCTTAATCTCTTTGTTGTAGAGTGTTAGAGTCCTTCTGTATTCAGTCCAATCCCCGGTCATTTTTGATCTATTAGCCTACAAACCTCAGTTCTTAGTTTCTTTAGATCATTGTTCCGCCAAGGTACGTCCTTGGTAGAGCTTACCTTGCTTATTGGGCAGGGTTCTTCTTTAAAGGTGGTAAAAATATTTGGCTTAACGATACTAGTGTCTGACCCCGTATCAATCAAACATGTAAGTTTAGTTTTTTCTATAGTAATATCTACTAGCGGTAATTTTGGCGTGGGGGCCCTGGAAAAAAATTTACATCATTTTCCACTACATTTCCTACTTCCATGAGCTCAAGACTTGAACTTCGAGTGTTATTGCGATTGTTACTATTTTGTGAAATTCCTGTATTTCTACATTGCACTATGGTCCAGAAGTCGATTTTTTTGG
This sequence comes from Clusia tigrina, assembly GCA_920105625.2. Classification (NCBI taxonomy): domain Eukaryota; kingdom Metazoa; phylum Arthropoda; class Insecta; order Diptera; family Clusiidae; genus Clusia; species Clusia tigrina. Next base: position 199,518,282 of record OV050030.1, read on the forward strand.
CATAAATTCAAAAAATTTTTTCTAATGTTTAGAAAGAAGGGGTATGCCATATTGTTGGGTATATTCCACTCTTTCAAATTTCCCCTAAAAAAATGTTGAGGGGGTAACCCTGTTCTTTTCATAACCGGTCAAAGTTGGCATATTGGAATCGGTAATTTTAATGTGAACAGCTGTGTTAAAAATTGTAAACAAAAAGAGCTAGTGAAAAGAAAAAATATTATAAAAACTTCGTTTTTTAATAATGGAAAACAATAATAAAGGTTTGCTTTTGTGAATTAAATAAAGAGAAAAGTAGATTAAGGTCGAATAATTTTAGATTTGAATGTTTTGTGTAACCACTTTTTTTTTAGGAAAAATTGGATTTGTTTTTGTTTCGTGGAGTAAAAGTTATGTGTATTGTCCTGCATTGTCCTCAACTTTTGTGTTAGGTGAAAGGTAAGAGTCTGACCTTCACGGTTATATATGTTACTTTTGCCCGTTTTTGCCCCATTTAAAGATATTCGACTTTTTGCAGATCAGACGTTGAAGATTACCCGCTGGTCTTAGATGCAGAATATTGGTCTAATGATTCGTAGTGATGTATTTGGTAAATGTCTCTGATTATTGGATATAAGTTCTTTAGTAATCAAATGATTTTTCTTTTTATTTCAGATGAATTTACTTAACATAAAGCTACATTTTTGTTATTTTAATAAAATTATGTATACATATACTTGTTTTCAATTGTAACTTATTTTGTATTTAAAATTGAATCAGGGGAGATGTGCCACGCCCCCAATTTATTTTATTTTTATTTTTTTGCATTGGCTAGCTATTCGCTAACAACATGCGAATTTTAAGTCGTTTGGGCCATAGTGCACTATATGAGGGGAGGGAGTGCCACGCCCCCAATTTCCGATTTTTTCATTTTTTTCAAATTAACTAGCTATTAGTTACCAACATGCGAAAGTTAAGCCAAATATCTCTTCTCTACGATTTTATGCCAAAAAAATCGATTTCTGGACCATAGTGCATTGGCCTGAATTATTGTAGTAAGGTTGGTGCTGTCTTAAATATTGTCCAGAATTGTCAGAATGAGTTTGGGTAGTCCTTAAATTACTAGTATTGTTTGAAAAATTGCTATAATTATGCTGATTTTGACCATTTCAATAATTAAGCCGATTCTGGTCAGGCCTTGAAAATCCCGAATTAGTTTTTAAATTATTGTTAGCTTGGTGCTGGTCAAGTCTGTTATTATTTCTATTTTGGTATTGTTTAAAACGGTAGTTTTGATTATCGCTTTGCTTTTCAGTATAGTTATTTGAATTATACTGCCGAGAGTTTTGTATTTTATTTTGAGAATAGTTAAAATAATCAGTATATTTTTGATTTTATTATCTTACCTTTGTTGTTATTAAAAATTTTATGATTTAAATCTAGAGTTCTATAGTCATCTAGAAACTTAAGTTTGTTAAAATTATCAAATATTTTTTCTAATAGTAACTCAACTAGGTCTCTGTCAACATTATTTGGACTATATATATTTGGTTTATTTTCGTCAAATTCGTATCTCGTTAATACATCTAGATGTTCTCTAAGATTTCTTACCTTTATAATTCAGCAGAAGTTGAAAATCTCTCATTAAAGTTTGGTTGGCCGGAACTGTTGTTTTAGCTTATTTTTAACATCTTCCCATGATGGATTGTTGCCTAGTTGTCTTACGCAACTGCCTGCCTCTCCGAGTAACTTCTCGTTGATAACAATTTGAGTTCCATATTCGTATAGTTGCTGGTTGGTGCCGCATAGGTTTATTGCTTGTTCCACACATTTTATAAATGATGTCAAATGGTGTCCCTTTCCAAAAGATTTTAGCTGCCTGAATTGTTCGATGATGTACTTTGGGCTCCATGTAAATATTCCTTGCTGTTGTTGATTTTGCTGGCTTTGTTGATTTTGTAACTGAATATTTTGCAACTCTATTTGTTGATTTTGTAGCTGCACCGTTGCTTCCTGCTGCTTCAGTACGGCTTTTAAATGTTCTATCCTTTACCTAAATTGTTCTTCGGCTGCCTTTTCTTCGTAATTAATGTTTCTGTTTGCGTCGTACTTATCGCGTTTTTTACTCATAAATGTTATTTTTGAACTTATTGGGTTACTATTTAGATTTATTAAAGATAGTATCTTTAGAGTCAGATTTAAGTTATTTTTAAAGTTCACTTTTTTCTTTTAAAGAAATTGTAATTATCACCGAATTTATACAATCTTTCCGAAAAATGGTCTCTTTAGATCCAAATTTAAGTGTCCGTGCAAGTAATTTCTAAGAACCGACGGCGCCAGTTATAGTGTTAAATTAAAACGAGAATGTTTTCAATTCGATTGTCTTTATTCCACCACTTCGATCTTAAAACAAACTTAAAATATTTTCTCTACTCTACTTTACTATTCAAATTCAGTTGGCATTGAAGTGCAAATTATGCTACTAAGCATATTTTGCATTTGGAGCCTTAACTGCACTTGAGACCATCCGCTATACAATAACAAAAACTAAGCGATAACGTTATTGCATAGAATGTGAATATTTTAACTAACGTAACTTGTTTACACCCACATACATTTGTTGCTGTTGTCTACATTAAATTAAATAATATTCTTTTATGATCGCAGTTCGGTGCATGCAAAAATGCGCCGAATCAGCGTCTTTACTTATTTTAATAAATGTGAGGGATCGGGTTGCGTTAAGGACGTAACTTGTGTTCAATCGCTTGGGATAGTGTGCACTTTGTACATCATCAATCATTCCAGTAGTGATAGTGGAACTCTGATAACTACTGTTAGACCTTTTTCTATCTTCTTGGTTTGCACTTCGGCTAGATCGTAGAACCGCTCCGGAGCCTTATTGTACCAAGATATGGCTCTCAATGATGGCGCTGCCTCGGGTAACTTGTTCAAAGTTAGAAACAATGGATGCAACTTGGCAATTGTTAAGAATATATGCAATAAAGTTATGTTTTGTGCGAGTCTGGAGTGCGGTGTATTTTCTGCTAGATTTAACCCGCTAGCAACTATCGAGAGTTTGAGCAGTGTAATTGACGAGATAAATACTCAAAAGTGGCATAAAAGACTAGGACATATAGATGTGAATGATTTAAGAAACCTTTCAAACGAAAATATGGTGCACGAACTTAATTTAAATGTGCAAAACAAGATCGAGTGCTTGACATGTGCTGCTTGCAAAATTAAAAGCAAAGTGTATGAAAGCTTTTCAAATATACTTACAAAAAATATACTATAACTTGTTCAAAGTGTCTTGTGTGGCCCAATGTCTACCAGATCAGTGGGTGGTTCATCACATTTTATGACGTTTATTGACGACTATTCGCGATACATATATTACAGAAGAAATCTGATGCGTTTAGTGCTTTCAAAAATTTTACTGCTATGGCGGAGACGCAGACAGGCCGCAAGTTGAAGGTGTTTCGAAGCGATAATGGAAAGGAATATGTAAACTCCTATTTTAGAGAATATTTTGCTCCACATGGGATTCTTCATCAAAAGTCTGTCAGTTATTGTCCTCACCAAAACGGTGTGTCGGAAAGAGCCAACAAAACACTGGTTGAGATGGCGCGATATTTTCTGGAATCATCAAGTCTTCCGCAAAGCTTGTGGGCAGAAGCTATCAACACAGCAACGTATATCCGGAATATGTTGTAAGGAATCTCTAGCTGGGGTACGCTCTGTCTTCCCAGAGTCCTGTACAATATTTATTTTATTGACCTTAACACAACACGTTTGATGTAGTTTGTTTTACTTTGTTTTATTATTCAGTAAATTATAACTTCATCTTAAACTAATTATAACTAAATCCTGTATACTCTCCGCTTCGTCTAATTGCGGTGAAGTGGGGTAGTACCAGGTAGTACCGTATTTCGGCGTTGTGTCATGTTCGAGCATAACCACGTGTGGCGTGGTTTGGCTACGTGTGCTCGCATGGTGTTGGTATATGGTGAAGGCGGTATTTTGTGTGACCTTAAATTGTTACAAAATTTAGGTCTTCACACCCCCCCCCCCCCCCCCCCCCCCCTTACTTCATGGTGCGCAATCTTACGGTTCTTGACGTGGGGTTAATGACGATTCGGTATGGTGGCATTTCGAATCGCAATCGTTTCAGTTTCCCAGTCCTATGATCTATCTGCACCCTCGCCGTTATTGCGTGTTTGACCGTTTGTGGTAAGTGTTGCCCCTTCTCTCCATGTACCTCGTTCAGGTCGCAGAAAGTGATGCCAGTTGTAATGGGCAGTTTATTTAATAGCGCGGTCAATGATGTAGCGCCTCTCTTCCACGTGCCTCTGTTGTTTCCAGTCGTTGCTTTCTTCTCTTCATCTTGCAGTTCAGTACGTGAGTAAAGAGTTTCTAGTGGTTGTCTAGATAGCGCATCGGCTACGACATTCAGTTTGCTTTTCCTGTCAAGTTTAACGCTGGTAATAATGTCGGCCGGTGTAGCTGTGTCCTTGTCCATATCCAATGGATTGGGGATAGCTTGAGGCTTAATGACGCGAGTAAATTTGCCAACCACTGGTCTATTGTCACGTGAAAGTGTTCTTTTGCTCGACTCATCATTGAAGTCTTCAAAAAGGCCGTCGGGCGATGATCGTGTGGCTTTCTTGTCATTGAATTTCGGAGGTATTGCGTCGCAGGAAGCGTCGCCGTTGGCTTCAGCACCCCACCGATGTTTGTACAGATGCTGTCGCTTGTTGACTGGAGACCGCTCGGGTTGGTCGGACTGAACAAGTACCCCACTTTTGAAAATCCTACCCTTCTTTTTGGATAATACCAGTTTTACCGAACCGCGTTGCTGTTCCTCCTCGGCTGCGACTATGCCAGAAATACCAGTGCTTCAGCGGATAGTTGTGCGCTCGGTGACGGGACCACCGCGTTGCAGTTGACCTGGTTGTCTAGCATAAGGGTCCGTTTGAACTTGTCTTTGATCTTATAATTACGCCGCGGTGGCGATGAAGGCGCAGTGCTTGGTAGACGAACGTGGAATTGGAGTTGGGATCGTGAAAATCCAGCGTTGGAGTTTCATTATAATGGGCGGATAATAGAGGCGATGTCGCTGTGAGTGCACTTGTACGTGAACCTTCTGCTAATTCAATATTAGCCACGTTGCTGGGCATCGGATGTGGTTCCTGACCCTCAAGAATGTCAGCAGTTGGTTGCAGGACTTGCGTTACTTGTTTGTTCTTTCTCTTCCGTCCGTATTTGCGGGGTGTTGTAGGTGTGGCTGAAGCCGGTGATGTAGTTGCGGCTGCTTTGGCTTCGTCGGCAACGCCGGCTTTAGCTGAGAGGCTAGCGGCAATTTTGTTAATGTTATTGTTGTTTTTGCTGAGATTGCTGTTGTTTGCGCTCCGCATCGAAAGCCCTCGTCTCACTGCAGGCGGGGTTATCTGTTGATCGTCGTTTGCTATTGTCAACTGTTGTTGTATTAGCGTTTGTTGCCCTTGTTGTTTCTGTGGTGACCTCTGCTGTTGCTTCCTAGGAATCCTGTTACGCACTGTCAACTATTTGTGGTTGTTTCGTGAGTTCCTCCTGTCGGCTCTCAATTCAATGGAGCTCCCTCCGAGAGAAAGTGTAGCTCCCATGGCGTACAATAAATCTAACCCTAAAATAACTTGTCCAGATGCACGTGGGAAGATGAGAAACGGCATTCGCCAACATTTATCACCTATTCGCACGTCGAGAATAAGGGCTTCGTTGCTTGTGCATTCACCGCCGTTTGCTAGTTGTGCCCTCACGTTTACTGCGACTACTTTGTTCGGACTTCGATGTTGTTTGGCAAAATTTCCATTGATGAAGCTCTTTGTAGCCCCGGTGTCTATCGTCGCATTTATTTGTTCTCCCTCCACCGTAACTGTGGCGAAGATATGGTTACGCTCGCAACGTAACAACTTTACTGTTGGCGGAACGGGTTGCGACTTGACGGCCCCACTCGTCCCCGGTTCTGAGGGGGTCCTTGCTCGTTTCGCGCTTGCTGTTGACAGCACTCAATTGTTCGGATATTCGTCTGGCCGCACTCCCAGCAGAACAGTACCTGTGGGTTCCGACAATTGCGTTGAATGTGTCCTTCTTGACCGCAGCGTCGACATGCGGTTTTGGGACTTATTTTGATGCCCATTGTTTGTGCTCGATCGCGTCGAGATTCCGTCTACACTTCCAGTATCGTCAAATTTAAATTCTACCGCGTATTGTTCTTGCTGGTCTTTCCGTAGGGTATAGATCCACCCTGACTTCGGCTTCATATCGATTCGTTGTGTCAAGTCCCTGCTCGGACGCCATGTAACGAATCTCTAGCTGGGGTACGCTCAGTCTTTCCAGAGTCCTGTACAATATTTATTTTATTGACCTTAACACAACACGTTTGATGTAGTTTGTTTTACTTTATTTTATTATTCAGTAAATTATAACTTCATCTTAAACTAATTATAACTAAATCCTGTATACTCTCAGCTTCGTCTAATTGCGACGAAGTGGGGTAGTGGCAGACGTAGAAGCAATAGCCTCTTTGAAGTTAAACGCCGGCTAAAACCTCGCGTTTACTTCGCCTACGGTGGAGCACTCTCTTACGTGGTAGTGATGTCGGTTAAAACCTCACACCACCAATCACGTAAGAAGCCTCAAAAGTCTAAATTGAAGCAATAGCTGCTTTGAAGTTAAACACCGGTTAAAACCTCGCGTTTACTTCGCCTAGGGTGGAGCACTCTCTTACGTGGTAGTGATGTCGGTTAAAACCTCACACCACCAATCACGTAAGAAGTCTCAAAAGTCAGGAACTGTCTGCCGTGGTCGCCACTGTCCGCGAATACTATACCCACTTACTCGCCTGCTCGTTCGCTGTTTTCGCCGCTACTGTTGAAATCGCAAGAGAGAGAGGGCCTGCTCGTCCGCTGTTGTCGCCGCCGCTGTTGAAATCATAAGAGCGCCTGCTCGTCCGCTGTTGTCGCTGCCGCTGTTGAAATCATAAGAGACCGGTTCCTCTGTGCATGGGCCTTTTATACATTTTTTCATGCGAGCATCGACAAGTCCCGTATTTCGGCACTGTGTCGTGTTCGCGCATACGGAATTCCCGTATTTCGGCGTTGTGTCATGTTCGAGCATAACCACGTGTGGCGTGGTTTGGCTACATGTGCTCGCATGGTGTTGTTATATGGTGAGGGCGGTATTTTGTTACAAAATTTACGTCTTCACAAGGTGTCCAACTAAATCTATTAGTGAGAGGACCCCATACGAAAAATGGTATGGAAAGAAGCCATCATTATCCCATGTACGCGTTTTTGGCTGCGATGTGGTAGTTTTGAAAAACGGCCCACATAGAGGCGGAAAGTTCGAGCCAAAGGGATTTAAATTGAAATTTATCGGTTATGAGAATTTAACCAAAGATTATAGACTTTACGATAGAGCAAATAAATGTATCACTATATCAAGAGATGTATTATTTTTCGAAAATTCATTCGAAAATTCGGTTTCAGAAGACGATATGAATACGGATATGTTTTATTACGATGCTTTTGATAACCGCAACAGGCAGGTACTATTGTTTATCTACCTAATGAAGAAAATTTACTTTGTTTCACAGACGCTGACTGGGGTGACCGCAATTCCTATACTGGTTATGTGCAGTTTATGTCCGGTGGTCCTGTTGCTTGGGAGTCGAAAAAACAGTCAGTGGTGGCGTGAAGTACGATGGAGGCTGAATATATTGCTCTTTGTCAAGGAGCGAAAGAGGTGATCTTCCATTGAGCGTTGCTGAAAGAAATGGGATTTGGTGCCTACACTAGCGAACCAACAAAAATAATGAGTGATAGCCAGAGCGCACAATTTCTTGTCAAAAATCCTACAGTTCAGAGAAAGAGCAAGCATATTGACATTCGTTTTCATTATATAAGAGACAAATTTAATGATAAGGAAATTGTAAATGTACATTATGTAGAATCAAATGAAAACGCTGCTGATGTATTGATTAAAGTATTACTGAAACAAAAATATTTAAATTCATGTAGTTTGCTAAAAATGGATTCATGATTTTGTAACGATATTTTATTTTTCTGTAATGCATTTGGTTTGAGTGGGGGATTGTTAGAATATATTATGTTAACAATACAACTCTGAAACCCAACTGCATATATGTACTTCATATGTATACTTATATATATTAGGAATATACATTTGGAGTTGAAATAGAGTAGTTAAACTGAACACACGTGTTAAAATTTCGGCTAACGCTTTTTACCCTCGAAATCCTCTAACAGTTTGCACTTCACGCACGTGAAGTGGATACGAATTTCTTTACCATTTTGTTCATATTTTTCCAATACTCCGGGATGTCCTATTTTGTGACATTCATCTATTAGTTTGTATTTTAAAATATCTTCCGTTATTCTCTTTGGAGGATATTAGTATTTTTAGCTGAGGACTTTTGCTATTCATTTTTATTTTTGAGTACACTTCTTTAAATTCTTCTTTTGAATATTTCATCATCAATTGCAATTGCTAATTCTTTAATATTGTCTTTTTTCGTTTTGGATATCAATTTCCTCAGAATGGAGTCTAGTCTCGCTGATTTATCATTGATTCCTGCATGCTTTATATTTTCATTTATATTTTTATTTCTTCAGAGTCGAATCTTTATTCGGTGAATTATCGCTTTCGCCTATGTCCACAATATAATTTTATATATACGAGTATATATTCATTTTTTCAAAGCTTTGATTTTTCTTGTCGACATTAAATTTTAATTTTTTTATATTTTTGACGTCATTTATTGATGTACATTCCCATATTTGAAGGTGCTCATTTTCCAAAGATATGCAATTTCTTAATTTCTCATTTTCATTTTTATTTGCCTCTTCATTTACTTTAATTTTTTGTTGCCTTTTCATTTATTTTATTTTTATTTGCCAGCCCTCTCGTGATTACTAGGGTTCTTTTGGCTTTTTCATTTATTTTAGAATGTCCGAGTCAATTTGTATTCTTGACAATGTATCTGCATTTGTATTCATTTTTCCTGTTTTATGTACTATGTTGAAATCATAGCCGATAAGGTCTAATCTAATCCTGGTCATTTTAGATGAAGTTTTTTTATGAGAAAATAGTGATATTAGTGGTCGATTGTCAGTTACTACTGTGAACTTCTGACCATATAGATAGGGTTTGAAAAAGTTAATACCCCAGTGTATTGCTAGTAGCTCTTTTTCTATTACAGGCCTATTCAAATCGTGTTTTTGTAATGATTCGCTAGCATATCAAATGGGTAAATCTTGTCCTATTTCGCCTTGTGATAGTACGGCGCCTAGTGCATAATTCGATGTATCTGTAGTTAATATGCATTCGATGCATCTGTAGTTAATATGCGTTTATCAAAATTTGGGTATTGCAATAGTGGTGGGTTTATTAATTTTTGTTTTAGAGCTTCAAAAGATGTTTGGCATTCATCTGTGCATACAAATTTGGCTGATTTCTTTAGTAAGGAGTTCAAACATTTTGCAATATCTGCAAATTCTATTATAAATTTTCTATAGTAGTTGCAGAATGCAACGAATCTTCTTAATTCGTCTGCGTTTTTCGGTTGTGGGTAATTTTTTAAAGTCTTGTATTTTGCTGGGACAGTTTTAACTCCGTCTTGTGTAATCAAATGTCCTAAATATACGACTTCTGGTCTCAGAAAGTTGCATTTTCCTGCGTTTAATTTTAAATTATGTGTCTGTCTAGTACCCTGATTAGATTTTGGTTATGGTGGTTTAGACTGAATCCATAGATAACTATATCATCTACATAAAGGAATGTTTCTGAATCATGATATTCTCCTGTAGCATTTTCTGTACTGGTTCATTCACAATTTCTGTGTGTGTGTGTGGCAGTCTGTAGTTTTTAATGTAAACGGGTGTGTTGTCATGTGTCATTATGTTTTGTGTGTAAAAATTGTTTGTCGAAAGGGGTTCGTCTTCAAGATGAAAACTTCTTGGTATTGTCTTAGGATGTTTATGAGTTGGGTTTTTGTCATTTCGTCTGTGCAGTTAAGGTTTCAATGATTTTCTGTAGTCTGTTTTCATTGTAATTATCCTGCGTAGTGTACTTTAGTATGTCATAATATTTTGGTGAGTCAGTTTCAAATTGTATGCCGTCTAAAATTACCTCTTTGTTTGTTGTATTTTTTAGGTGCTATGGAATTGCTTAGAAATATGCCTTCTTTTAGTTCTTTATTTAGAATTATTTTATCTTCATTTACGTTCAATTATATGGCTTGTATTATTTCTGTTATTGCTAGTATCTTTATTTTTTGAGTATCATGGTATTTAGTTTGCATGGGTATAATAATGGTTTGTTTGTTTACGTACGCGGAAATTGTAAACGTTACATAATCGATTTTGCATATGTGGCTACAAGATTCTTCTCCAATATCTAATTGTAACTCTATTTGAACTTCTTTGCATTTGTCGTCATTAAAGTATTCATGGTTTGCTTATTTATTAATTATTTTGCACAATGAGATGTCTGCACCTCTGTATATTAAAAATGTCATATTTAGCTTTCTGTGTGTCATCGTGATGAAATTTGTGTGGTTATCTGATATTTTATACACATTTTATTTTGGCTGTCCAGAATGGTTATGCATTCTGGGCCTTGTTCGTTTCCCTCATTGTGTATCATATTTACGCGGCGGTTTCTCTTTGAGTTATAAGTGTTGTTGTTGTTCTGCTGTCTGCCTTGTGAGTTTTAGCTGTTGCTGTGTCTGAAGTTGTTGTTATTTTGATTAGTTGGAGATGTGTTGTTGTAGTTATTGTTTCTGTGATTGAAATTTGTATGGCTACGGTTGTTGTTTCTGTTGTTTGCATAGTTAGTGTTGTTGTAGTTATTTTTGTTACTGTTGTCATAGCGTGTGCTGAAATTTTGTCGTGTGTTGTTTGTGTAGTGTGGAGAAGGGTTGAATGAATTATGTTTACGCGCAGCGTTGAAATTACACCTTGTACCTTGTGAGTTTAATGAAATATGATTACTTGCATCAGCTGTGATGTGTTGGGCATTATTCTAGATTCGCTCTCAATTTCAAATGCCAATTCTGTTGCTTCTGCTAGATCTTTCTGTCTTGCAGCAAAAATTGTCCCTTTGTAAATCTCATTCAGTCCTTTCTTGAAATTGTCAAATGTTAACTTTTTGTTTGTTTTTGTTATTACGTTCTTTTCTGCCTGTGTAGCTGTTTCTCCTAAATTGTATATGTTGAGTCTGTTTAAACTTTCTATTATTGTCAGTATTTTTTCTTTGTAAGGGTTAATTCCTGAATATCTCTGTTGTAACTTAGATAGTCTAGCTTGTAACTATGGTATTGTTGTCGCGACCTTGTACATCTGTTTTAGTAGAGTGGTAAGTGTGTTTAAGTTTTCTGGTTTCGTATAACTTCCTATTGCTGTTCTTACGTTGGCAGTTAATTTCGCATGGTAGATATATTCTTATAAGTCTGTCTCTCCTGTCTCGGTGATTATAAAGCTATCTAATTCTCTGAAGTTGCCCGTAAATGTGGGTAGAGATTTTGATGGTGTCTCTCTGCTGAAAGACGCCATGTTGTCTGTTAAATTGCTTTCTTCTATGAGTTGATTTAATAAAATGGTTTTTATTGTTGAATACGTATTGGCGAAGCTAATTTTCATACCAGTTAAGTTATTGTTGTCGGTGTCGGTCTCTAGAGGATTATTGAATTCGTCTCTAATTGTAGTTTTAGCTTTGCTGTAATTGTCTTGTTTGTATGTATTCGGTTCGGATTTTTTCTTAGTGTTGTGAGTATATCTTTTAAAGCATGGTTCCATTTAGGATCAGAGTATTTGTTTTGATATTTTAGACATTTAATTATTTTAGCAAACAGATAATTTGATAATTCTTCTTTAGATATAGATTAAAAATAATTTTTTTTTCTTTTATTTGTTTACTTACTTAAATAAACTGCTGTAATAGCGTTGCTATTAGCGTCTTTCTTATATTTATGAACATAACTTTTGAAATATTTATCTAATTTGTAGACTATTATTACAATACTTATGACTAAAAATAAAACTATATAAGCTTCCGGTTCGGTGGGTAAGTGATTTCCGTAGAAAGCTGGTTGTTGTTTATAGTTGCATCTTGGTGCTGCGGTTTGCTCTAGCTTCTTCCCATTTTTCGAGAGCTTCCGTATGGTCTCGTCTTCTATTGAAGTTTTGTCGTTGTAGTCGTCTGTTGTTGGCGTGCCTGGTCTTCCTATCATGCGCCAGGTTATTCGCATGCATGCGATTTTATTGGTTTCTTCTATTCTTAATTTGGAATTTGAGTTCATCAATCTGCTTCCATATGTGTGTGGCTTCATTCCACGGAGGTGGGTTGTCGTCTCTTACTATTGCTAATAATTGGGCCAGTTGGCGTTTTTGTTTGGTTAAAAGACCTCCTCGTTTCTTTCGTTTTTTGTTCTCGCACTGTGGCACCGCAGTTTTATGTAATTATTTTTGCTTCTCCTGCCGTTTTTTGTAGTCTTTTGTTAGTGGCAGTGATCCGACTTTTAGTGGTGGTTTTGCTGCATATGCTGGCGCAGGAACGGTTGGTTGTGTTCCGGCACGTATTCTTCCATTAGGTTTATCCGGTCGCAGGATCGGACACAGGATTGGTTGCTGGACATTTGGCTGCTTTTCAGGTTTTTTACTGGATCTGTTGCAGGATATTTAGCTATATTTGGCCGCTTTTCAGTTTTCAGGTCGTTCGCAGGATCTCCATGTAGGTTTGGATTGATGATGAGGGTTGAATCAATGGCGATAACGTTGGCCTTGCAAGACCGGCTTACGTATCGGTTGTAGGTTTCATACAGTGTATGAATGCAATGATATGCTGTAGTATAAAAGAAACCTAGTGCGAAGTGGAGCATCGCCCTCAGCAAAGTTTGTAACCGGTACAGTTTGCCGTTGGTTACGCTATTGTTTGGTGCTGTTCTTAACCAAACCTAGTTAAGAGCACCGAGAGAAAGAATTAGAAGTCTAACGCAGTATTGCATTTTTAGATGTTCAGATTAATTCTGGTTTATTTAGTTGCTCGCTGGCTCTTTTATATCATTTAAATTATATTGTTCTCTTATTCTATCTAACATAAAATATACCTATCTTATTTTTACTAATTACAAATCATACTATAAAAAATTATATCATAATAATCTCAAATCTCAAATTACCGATATTATTCATTGACGAATCATATGACTTGTTGATATTAACGATTTTGAGTGCAAGGCCAAAGTCATTGCACTGTCCAATATGCATACGATGCTGCAATGTAGGCAGCGCATGTCAATGCACCACCAAATGTGCGTATCTAGCGTATTTGGGAATTGAGTGTAGTGCATGGGTTGCGCTATTGTCTGTTCGTTTGCATAGGCGAATTGCTACGGTGCTTGTGACGATGTGTGGTCATCAGTGTACACTAGTGTGGTACACAACATAAGAGAGGGTATTCCAAATATACCCGCTTATGTGAAAACATTGTCAATTGTATGACTACATTTTCATCGCACCTAATATTTCTTAAACAAGTTATCGCCTGGTATGTGTGTACCCATAAATGAGTGCATTCTCTCACACCCTGTAACTTACTCTTATATGACTACATACATACATTGCAGGCACTTTTACTTGTTTCTATTTTAATTTTGTTTCTCTCATCTTTCAATATCAAAGTACAAAAGATTGTACTTAATATTAATATATATTGGGAAAGAGGAGTGAAATTTTAACCGCGTAATACCCATTTTTTGTATAAGTACGTACGGTATTATAGGTACTCTATTTGTAACCATTAATGAATTTCTCTTATTTGTTAAGTGAATTTTTCCCTTTCATAGAACTTCAATTTTAGCAATTCTTAATTATATTTACATGTTTCCCTTGAACTTCTTTCTAATCCATTACCTTATCCCACACTACCTGTCCTCCTACATTTTACTTTGTCTTGCTAATTCTAAATACTGCTTAGATACTTATCCAATCAATTCCCAGAAAATCGAATGCAGTTTAATTTTTATATATGTTACCATCTTTTTTCCGCCATTTTTTTCAATTTTTATAGCAAATTGAAATACTCTGCTTTGAGCTGCATGCTTATGTATGGAATAGTATGCCCCCATTATTTCATTTAAGTTTATATGTACTTGTGTATGACGTTCATTCATAAATATATAACACTGACTCGCACAGAATTACTCAAACTCGCTTATACCAAAAATCAATATTATAAGCAATTTTTATTTTGCATTACTGATTGATTAATTTATTCGTAGTTAGATTGATCCAATATCTTACTTAAAATTATATATTTCTACATCTTAATCCTATCACCCCCTTTGTCTGTCTCGTAAAGTATAACTTTGTTGAAGTATTGTCGAGCCAGTCAAGTATATAAAAAAATACTACTAGCATATTTACTTAATAAAATGCATGCTCATTCATTCCAATATTTCTTATTGGTACAGATTTTGTCCACTTTCATATCATATACCAAGTTTGTACGAACTTACGTCTACAAACATATATGCACTCCATCCTCACACTATATGCAAAGTTTGTTCGGATGCACAAGCATATGTGCAATGTTAACATTTCCGGCCTGCATGCGCTCCACTTTGCGCTTTGCACAATTAGGTTGGACAATGTACTGTCGGTTTTCCCACATGAATTAAATAAATCTGCTATTCATATTATTTTTTCTTCCGTGAATTTTGATTCTCTGTTAGCTTGTATTTCTGTGATCTGAGTTAGCTTGTATTTATATTTGCTTGCATATTCACATTATGTAATTTATTAACGACCTAAGTCAACATGGTTTAATATCACGCTAGCCTTGACTTTGAAAATAGAACTGCTATTTTATGTTTGTTAATAAAATGCTGAATTCAGTTGCTTATCAAATGAGGAATACGAGTGTCTACGAGTGTAGTACACTACAAACACATGTTATTTAGTTGTGAGTTCGGAATTGGAATCACTTTTGTAAGTTAGTGTGGAGTTTTTTGGGTTTGCCTTTAATCGTTACCATGGTGGTAACTGTGCTGCGTATTTCGGCCTCCGTGTGCGGCCCTAGCCACACTGCAGAAAATTCATTTTTCCTAGTTTGCTTCTTCATTTGTACTAGGTCACCCACATGAAAGACTACTGGGTTTAGTACCTTGTTGTAGGTTTCCTTGCTTCGCGTTTAACACGATCTTGGTTTTCTCTAACTAACTCGTGTGCTCACTAGAGCTGATATTACCGCACTTTATTTGGATCGTCAGCATTACATACTGGTGCACATTTACTCTTAAAATTTGCTGGCATAATAAAGTGAAAACCGTAAAGCGTTCGAAATGGCATCTGTTTAGTTGACATATGCACATGCATAGCTGTAGTCAACCACTAGTCCCAATTGGAACCGTCTGCCAGAGTTTGATGAATTCGTTCCAGCGAACCATTAGCCTGCGGATGCAATTTTTTGACACAAAGCATTTTACATGTTTCAGAAAACAACTTGGATCCGTTGTCGATCACGAACACTTTATATTATAACGTTCTATTATCTCATCAAAAATGCCTTGGCTACTGTACTTGCTTCAGCTTCGGGTGTACTCACGCATGCCATGTTCGCGCCAAAGGGATTTAAATTGAAATTTATCGGTTATGAGAATTTAACCAAAGATTATAGACTTTACGATAGAGCAAATAAATGTATCACTATATCAAGAGATGTATTATTTTTCGAAAATTCATTCGAAAATTCGGTTTCAGAAGACGATATGAATACGGATATGTTTTATTACGATGCTTTTGATAACCGCAACAGGCAGGTACTATTGTTTATCTACCTAATGAAGAAAATTTACTTTGTTTCACAGACGCTGACTGGGGTGACCGCAATTCCTATACTGGTTATGTGCAGTTTATGTCCGGTGGTCCTGTTGCTTGGGAGTCGAAAAAACAGTCAGTGGTGGCGTGAAGTACGATGGAGGCTGAATATATTGCTCTTTGTCAAGGAGCGAAAGAGGTGATCTTCCATTGAGCGTTGCTGAAAGAAATGGGATTTGGTGCCCACACTAGCGAACCAACAAAAATAATGAGTGATAGCCAGAGCGCACAATTTCTTGTCAAAAATCCTACAGTTCAGAGGAAGAGCAAGCATATTGACATTCGTTTTCATTATATAAGAGACAAATTTAATGATAAGGAAATTGTAAATGTACATTATGTAGAATCAAATGAAAACGCTGCTGATGTATTGATTAAAGTATTACTGAAACAAAAATATTTAAATTCATGTAGTTTGCTAAAAATGGATTCATGATTTTGTAACGATATTTTATTTTTCTGTAATGCATTTGGTTTGAGTGGGGGATTGTTAGAATATATTATGTTAACAATACAACTCTGAAACCCAACTGCATATATGTACTTCATATGTATACTTATATATATTAGGAATATACATTTGGAGTTGAAATAGAGTAGTTAAACTGAACACACGTGTTAAAATTTCGGCTAACGCTTTTTACCCTCGAAATCCTCTAACAGTTTGCACTTCACGCACGTGAAGTGGATACGAATTTCTTTACCATTTTGTTCATATTTTTCCAATACTCCGGGATGTCCTATTTTGTGACATTCATCTATTAGTTTGTATTTTAAAATATCTTCCGTTATTCTCTTTGGAGGATATTAGTATTTTTAGCTGAGGACTTTTGCTATTCATTTTTATTTTTGAGTACACTTCTTTAAATTCTTCTTTTGAATATTTCATCATCAATTGCAATTGCTAATTCTTTAATATTGTCTTTTTTCGTTTTGGATATCAATTTCCTCAGAATGGAGTCTAGTCTCGCTGATTTATCATTGATTCCTGCATGCTTTATATTTTCATTTATATTTTTATTTCTTCAGAGTCGAATCTTTATTCGGTGAATTATCGCTTTCGCCTATGTCCACAATATAATTTTATATATACGAGTATATATTCATTTTTTCAAAGCTTTGATTTTTCTTGTCGACATTAAATTTTAATTTTTTTATATTTTTGACGTCATTTATTGATGTACATTCCCATATTTGAAGGTGCTCATTTTCCAAAGATATGCAATTTCTTAATTTCTCATTTTCATTTTTATTTGCCTCTTCATTTACTTTAATTTTTTGTTGCCTTTTCATTTATTTTATTTTTATTTGCCAGCCCTCTCGTGATTACTAGGGTTCTTTTGGCTTTTTCATTTATTTTAGAATGTCCGAGTCAATTTGTATTCTTGACAATGTATCTGCATTTGTATTCATTTTTCCTGTTTTATGTACTATGTTGAAATCATAGCCGATAAGGTCTAATCTAATTCTGGTCATTTTAGATGAAGTTTTTTTATGAGAAAATAGTGATATTAGTGGTCGATTGTCAGTTACTACTGTGAACTTCTGACCATATAGATAGGGTTTGAAAAAGTTAATACCCCAGTGTATTGCTAGTAGCTCTTTTTCTATTACAGGCCTATTCAAATCGTGTTTTTGTAATGATTCGCTAGCATATCAAATGGGTAAATCTTGTCCTATTTCGCCTTGTGATAGTACGGCGCCTAGTGCATAATTCGATGTATCTGTAGTTAATATGCATTCGATGCATCTGTAGTTAATATGCGTTTATCAAAATTTGGGTATTGCAATAGTGGTGGGTTTATTAATTTTTGTTTTAGAGCTTCAAAAGATGTTTGGCATTCATCTGTGCATACAAATTTGGCTGATTTCTTTAGTAAGGAGTTCAAACATTTTGCAATATCTGCAAATTCTATTATAAATTTTCTATAGTAGTTGCAGAATGCAACGAATCTTCTTAATTCGTCTGCGTTTTTCGGTTGTGGGTAATTTTTTAAAGTCTTGTATTTTGCTGGGACAGTTTTAACTCCGTCTTGTGTAATCAAATGTCCTAAATATACGACTTCTGGTCTCAGAAAGTTGCATTTTCCTGCGTTTAATTTTAAATTATGTGTCTGTCTAGTACCCTGATTAGATTTTGGTTATGGTGGTTTAGACTGAATCCATAGATAACTATATCATCTACATAAAGGAATGTTTCTGAATCATGATATTCTCCTGTAGCATTTTCTGTACTGGTTCATTCACAATTTCTGTGTGTGTGTGTGGCAGTCTGTAGTTTTTAATGTAAACGGGTGTGTTGTCATGTGTCATTATGTTTTGTGTGTAAAAATTGTTTGTCGAAAGGGGTTCGTCTTCAAGATGAAAACTTCTTGGTATTGTCTTAGGATGTTTATGAGTTGGGTTTTTGTCATTTCGTCTGTGCAGTTAAGGTTTCAATGATTTTCTGTAGTCTATTTTCATTGTAATTATCCTGCGTAGTGTACTTTAGTATGTCATAATATTTTGGTGAGTCAGTTTCAAATTGTATGCCGTCTAAAATTACCTCTTTGTTTGTTGTATTTTTTAGGTGCTTAGAAATATGCCTTCTTTTAGTTCTTTATTTAGAATTATTTTATCTTCATTTACGTTCAATTATATGGCTTGTATTATTTCTGTTATTGCTAGTATCTTTATTTTTTGAGTATCATGGTATTTAGTTTGCATGGGTATAATAATGGTTTGTTTGTTTACGTACGCGGAAATTGTAAACGTTACATAATCGATTTTGCATATGTGGCTACAAGATTCTTCTCCAATATCTAATTGTAACTCTATTTGAACTTCTTTGCATTTGTCGTCATTAAAGTATTCATGGTTTGCTTATTTATTAATTATTTTGCACAATGAGATGTCTGCACCTCTGTATATTAAAAATGTCATATTTAGCTTTCTGTGTGTCATCGTGATGAAATTTGTGTGGTTATCTGATATTTTATACACATTTTATTTTGGCTGTCCAGAATGGTTATGCATTCTGGGCCTTGTTCGTTTCCCTCATTGTGTATCATATTTACGCGGCGGTTTCTCTTTGAGTTATAAGTGTTGTTGTTGTTCTGCTGTCTGCCTTGTGAGTTTTAGCTGTTGCTGTGTCTGAAGTTGTTGTTATTTTGATTAGTTGGAGATGTGTTGTTGTAGTTATTGTTTCTGTGATTGAAATTTGTATGGCTACGGTTGTTGTTTCTGTTGTTTGCATAGTTAGTGTTGTTGTAGTTATTTTTGTTACTGTTGTCATAGCGTGTGCTGAAATTTTGTCGTGTGTTGTTTGTGTAGTGTGGAGAAGGGTTGAATGAATTATGTTTACGCGCAGCGTTGAAATTACACCTTGTACCTTGTGAGTTTAATGAAATATGATTACTTGCATCAGCTGTGATGTGTTGGGCATTATTCTAGATTCGCTCTCAATTTCAAATGCCAATTCTGTTGCTTCTGCTAGATCTTTCTGTCTTGCAGCAAAAATTGTCCCTTTGTAAATCTCATTCAGTCCTTTCTTGAAATTGTCAAATGTTAACTTTTTGTTTGTTTTTGTTATTACGTTCTTTTCTGCCTGTGTAGCTGTTTCTCCTAAATTGTATATGTTGAGTCTGTTTAAACTTTCTATTATTGTCAGTATTTTTTCTTTGTAAGGGTTAATTCCTGAATATCTCTGTTGTAACTTAGATAGTCTAGCTTGTAACTATGGTATTGTTGTCGCGACCTTGTACATCTGTTGTAGTAGAGTGGTAAGTGTGTTTAAGTTTTCTGGTTTCGTATAACTTCCTATTGCTGTTCTTACGTTGGCAGTTAATTTCGCATGGTAGATATATTCTTATAAGTCTGTCTCTCCTGTCTCGGTGATTATAAAGCTATCTAATTCTCTGAAGTTGCCCGTAAATGTGGGTAGAGATTTTGATGGTGTCTCTCTGCTGAAAGACGCCATGTTGTCTGTTAAATTGCTTTCTTCTATGAGTTGATTTAATAAAATGGTTTTTATTGTTGAATACGTATTGGCGAAGCTAATTTTCGTACCAGTTAAGTTATTGTTGTCGGTGTCGGTCTCTAGAGGATTATTGAATTCGTCTCTAATTGTAGTTTTAGCTTTGCTGTAATTGTCTTGTTTGTATGTATTCGGTTCGGATTTTTTCTTAGTGTTGTGAGTATATCTTTTAAAGCATGGTTCCATTTAGGATCAGAGTATTTGTGTTGATATTTTAGACATTTAATTATTTTAGCAAACAGATAATTTGATAATTCTTCTTTAGATATAGATTAAAAATAATTTTTTTTTCTTTTATTTGTTTACTTACTTAAATAAACTGCTGTAATAGCGTTGCTATTAGCGTCTTTCTTATATTTATGAACATAACTTTTGAAATATTTATCTAATTTGTAGACTATTATTACAATACTTATGACTAAAAATAAAACTATATAAGCTTCCGGTTCGGTGGGTAAGTGATTTCCGTAGAAAGCTGGTTGTTGTTTATAGTTGCATCTTGGTGCTGCGGTTTGCTCTAGCTTCTTCCCATTTTTCGAGAGCTTCCGTATGGTCTCGTCTTCTATTGAAGTTTTGTCGTTGTAGTCGTCTGTTGTTGGCGTGCCTGGTCTTCCTATCATGCGCCAGGTTATTCGCATGCATGCGATTTTATTGGTTTCTTCTATTCTTAATTTGGAATTTGAGTTCATCAATCTGCTTCCATATGTGTGTGGCTTCATTCCACGGAGGTGGGTTGTCGCCTCTTACTATTGCTAATAATTGGGCCAGTTGGCGTTTTTGTTTGGTTAAAAGACCTCCTCGTTTCTTTCGTTTTTTGTTCTCGCACTGTGGCACCGCAGTTTTATGTAATTATTTTTGCTTCTCCTGCCGTTTTTTGTAGTCTTTTGTTAGTGGCAGTGATCCGACTTTTAGTGGTGGTTTTGCTGCATATGCTGGCGCAGGAACGGTTGGTTGTGTTCCGGCACGTATTCTTCCATTAGGTTTATCCGGTCGCAGGATCGGACACATGATTGGTTGCTGGACATTTGGCTGCTTTTCAGGTTTTTTACTGGATCTGTTGCAGGATATTTAGCTATATTTGGCCGCTTTTCAGTTTTCAGGTCGTTCGCAGGATCTCCATGTAGGTTTGGATTGATGATGAGGGTTGAATCAATGGCGATAACGTTGGCCTTGCAAGACCGGCTTACGTATCGGTTGTAGGTTTCATACAGTGTATGAATGCAATGATATGCTGTAGTATAAAAGAAACCTAGTGCGAAGTGGAGCATCGCCCTCAGCAAAGTTTGTAACCGGTACAGTTTGCCGTTGGTTACGCTATTGTTTGGTGCTGTTCTTAACCAAACCTAGTTAAGAGCACCGAGAGAAAGAATTAGAAGTCTAACGCAGTATTGCATTTTTAGATGTTCAGATTAATTCTGGTTTATTTAGTTGCTCGCTGGCTCTTTTATATCATTTAAATTATATTGTTCTCTTATTCTATCTAACATAAAATATACCTATCTTATTTTTACTAATTACAAATCATACTATAAAAAATTATATCATAATAATCTCAAATCTCAAATTACCGATATTATTCATTGACGAATCATATGACTTGTTGATATTAACGATTTTGAGTGCAAGGCCAAAGTCATTGCACTGTCCAATATGCATACGATGCTGCAATGTAGGCAGCGCATGTCAATGCACCACCAAATGTGCGTATCTAGCGTATTTGGGAATTGAGTGTAGTGCATGGGTTGCGCTATTGTCTGTTCGTTTGCATAGGCGAATTGCTACGGTGCTTGTGACGATGTGTGGTCATCAGTGTACACTAGTGTGGTACACAACATAAGAGAGGGTATTCCAAATATACCCGCTTATGTGAAAACATTGTCAATTGTATGACTACATTTTCATCGCACCTAATATTTCTTAAACAAGTTATCGCCTGGTATGTGTGTACCCATAAATGAGTGCATTCTCTCACACCCTGTAACTTACTCTTATATGACTACATACATACATTGCAGGCACTTTTACTTGTTTCTATTTTAATTTTGTTTCTCTCATCTTTCAATATCAAAGTACAAAAGATTGTACTTAATATTAATATATATTGGGAAAGAGGAGTGAAATTTTAACCGCGTAATACCCATTTTTTGTATAAGTACGTACGGTATTATAGGTACTCTATTTGTAACCATTAATGAATTTCTCTTATTTGTTAAGTGAATTTTTCCCTTTCATAGAACTTCAATTTTAGCAATTCTTAATTATATTTACATGTTTCCCTTGAACTTCTTTCTAATCCATTACTTTGTCCCACACTACCTGTCCTCCTACATTTTACTTTGTCTTGCTAATTCTAAATAATGCTTAGATACTTATCCAATCAATTCCCAGAAAATCGAATGCAGTTTAATTTTTATATATGTTACCATCTTTTTTCCGCCATTTTTTTCAATTTTTATAGCAAATTGAAATACTCTGCTTTGAGCTGCATGCTTATGTATGGAATAGTATGCCCCCATTATTTCATTTAAGTTTATATGACTTGTGTATGACGTTCATTCATAAATATATAACACTGACTCGCACAGAATTACTCAAACTCGCTTATACCAAAAATCAATATTATAAGCAATTTTTATTTTGCATTACTGATTGATTAATTTATTCGTAGTTAGATTGATCCAATATCTTACTTAAAATTATATATTTCTACATCTTAATCCTATCACCCCCTTTGTCTGTCTCGTAAAGTATAACTTTGTTGAAGTATTGTCGAGCCAGTCAAGTATATAAAAAAATACTACTAGCATATTTACTTAATAAAATGCATGCTCATTCATTCCAATATTTCTTATTGGTACAGATTTTGTCCACTTTCATATCATATACCAAGTTTGTACGAACTTACGTCTACAAACATATATGCACTCCATCCTCACACTATATGCAAAGTTTGTTCGGATGCACAAGCATATGTGCAATGTTAACATTTCCGGCCTGCATGCGCTCCACTTTGCGCTTTGCACAATTAGGTTGGACAATGTACTGTCGGTTTTCCCACATGAATTAAATAAATCTGCTATTCATATTATTTTTTCTTCCGTGAATTTTGATTCTCAGTTAGCTTGTATTTCTGTGATCTGAGTTAGCTTGTATTTATATTTGCTTGCATATTCACATTATGTAATTTATTAACGACCTAAGTCAACATGGTTTAATATCACGCTAGCCTTGACTTTGAAAATAGAACTGCTATTTTATGTTTGTTAATAAAATGCTGAATTCAGTTGCTTATCAAATGAGGAATACGAGTGTCTACGAGTGTAGTACACTACAAACACATGTTATTTAGTTGTGAGTTCGGAATTGGAATCACTTTTGTAAGTTAGTGTGGAGTTTTTTGGGTTTGCCTTTAATCGTTACCATGGTGGTAACTGTGCTGCGTATTTCGGCCTCCGTGTGCGGCCCTAGCCACACTGCAGAAAATTCATTTTTCCTAGTTTGCTTCTTCATTTGTACTAGGTCACCCACATGAAAGACTACTGGGTTTAGTACCTTGTTGTAGGTTTCCTTGCTTCGCGTTTAACACGATCTTGGTTTTCTCTAACTAACTCGTGTGCTCACTAGAGCTGATATTACCGCACTTTATTTGGATCGTCAGCATTACATACTGGTGCACATTTACTCTTAAAATTTGCTGGCATAATAAAGTGAAAACCGTAAAGCGTTCGAAATGGCATCTGTTTAGTTGACATATGCACATGCATAGCTGTAGTCAACCACTAGTCCCAATTGGAACCGTCTGCCAGAGTTTGATGAATTCGTTCCAGCGAACCATTAGCCTGCGGATGCAATTTTTTGACACAAAGCATTTTACATGTTTCAGAAAACAACTTGGATCCGTTGTCGATCACGAACACTTTATATTATAACGTTCTATTATCTCATCAAAAATGCCTTGGCTACTGTACTTGCTTCAGCTTCGGGTGTACTCACGCATGCCATGTATTTAGAAAAATCATCCTCAAACGTAAGGATGTTTTACTTCCCGAAACAGTTTCTGGAAATATTCCTAACCTTATCAAAAGGTTGCTTTCGTGTGTCGGTCAACACCATTGGCATCTTTGTGAGTCTGGAACTATTATTAATCTGACACTTTGGACCATTCCTGATGTATATCTTTATATCCCTGAGCATACCCTTCCATCCGTTTACTCCCTTAATTCGGTCATGGGTTTTCCAAAATCCCTGGTGTCCACGTATAGGAGAATCATGGAAACCCTTTAACACTGCCTGGATATCTTTTCACCCTCCAGCCATTCCACATCACCGGCTGGTTGCTCGCCACCCGCATCTCTCACATCTAGTGGCGCATCACTTTTACCCTCTTGACTTCTCCCGGCCTCCGCATTCTCTGACCTTGCTTTGGCCCTACTTTGCACTACTGACACCTTCTGCGGTTCCCTGCTGAGCGCATCAGCAATCAAATTTGTCTTCCTAGGCTGATAGATGATCACAAAATCATACCTAGACAACTTACAAACCTGGCCAACCTGGTCCTTCAAATTCGCTATCCCACGCAATGGCTGGTGGTCATTGTTTAATCATATGCCGAGCGTAGCGATCCCACTGCTACACGAAAGAATATGCCCATCAAATTGCAGTTAGCTATATTTGCACATACGAATGCACAATTTTGCAAACCAGCATTTTTATGTGTGTGAAAATTTATTTTCAATTTCTTTAATTTTAAGTAACATGATATTTCCGTTTTATTTTGTACGTACGCATTAGTTAAATTCCTTAATTGTTATTGTAATTATATGTGTATCAATTAGTATATAAGTTCACACCTTTATCAAATAAATCAGTGAGTTTTAATAATTGACTCCATCAACCACACGAATTTGTGTTCTTTTTAAGTTATACTGGTTCATGCGCCATATAACAATCGCAACAGCTATATTGGTACAAGCACCGAAATAACAACCTAAATAATCAATTTGTGATTAACCTACGTTATACTGGTACAAGCACCATATAAAAATTCATCAGCCGTTTTGGAACAGCACCGAACTGCCAACCATTTAAGGAAAAAGATCCTTAAACAGTCATTGTATACCTTTTTTCAACATCACTTAACGTCCTGCTAACAAATGCTATTGGCCTGTCATTTTCGACTTCCCTTTGCGACAAGACCGCCCCAATGCTTCATTTCTAGCGTCAGTGGGCAACAAAAAGGTTTGTTCAAAATCGGAGTACGCCAAAATCGGCGGTGAGCTTATAATTTCTTTTAGCTTTTCAAACACTTTCTGAGAGTTCTCTGTCCATTCAAATGTGGCATCTTTCCGTAACAGTTTGTTAATTGGCAGTGCAATCCCAGATAAAACCTCTACGCTCTTTCTATAGTAGTTCAGCTTGTGGCAATCTCTATTGCTTTTGGTTAATTGGCGTCTGATTCGCCCTACTTGTCATTTCATTTTCTATCTCGGGAGTATATGTTGACTGGATTCCTTCCAGCAGAAATATGTAATGAAATGACGTACAAATGGCTTCTATATATGCCTTCTCTTCCGAGGTTTCGCTTGGGTATAACCTCAGTGATTCTAGTACTCTCTCCATCCTTTTTCTTACATCTACCAGCTTAATCTGGTTAACCGATACATAATTTGGTTCCTTAAAATTATCATAATGAGTAAACTTAGGCCGAAAATCCTTACCCATATAATAGTCCTCTTCTGATGCATTTAGTACGATAAAAAGCAATATTGTTCAGCCATCTTTTTAGATGTGGCGCAGGCATTTGACAAGGTCTGGCACGAGGGGCTTATTTACAAAATAAAAAACTGTTGCACACACAAGTACACGTCATATTGGAATCGTATCTGAGGGGCAGAAAGTTCAAGGTAAGGTACAATAATGCTTACTCTAAATGCTTTGACATCATAGCTGGCGTACCACAAGGAAGCGTGCTAGGTCCGGTGTTGTATCTACTATTTACCTCAGATCTGCATACCAATAAATACTTAACAACAACAACTTTCGCAGACGATACAGCTATCCTTAGCATTCATCCGAACTCCAAAATCGCATCACGTGACTTAGAAGATCATCTGGTGCTAGTAACAAAATGGTTGGCTGACTGGCGAATAAACGTTAATGACTCTAAAGGCACGCTTTACTATAAAAAAAGGTACATGTCCAGCGATAACATTCAACAACGTTCCTATTCCTCAAGCAAAGGATAAATTCATCTTGACAAATGTTTGACATGGAAGCGCCACATCGAAGCCAAAAAAAAAAACAAATGACTTTGAAAGCAAATAGCCTACACTGGCTCATGCACAAAAATTCCAGGTTGGGCCTAGAATATAAAATACTGCTGTACAAAACCAATTTGGACTTACGGTAGCCAGTTGTGGGGCGGCGCAAGAACTGATTCAAAGAGCTCAGTCCAAATTTCTAAGAACCATTACTGGGGCTCCTTGGTTTATAAAGAATACAAACATTCACAAAGATCTGAACATTCCGCAAAAAATCAAAGAGCATCCAAATCATCTAGCATGTAATAGGGTTCCAAGTCGCCTAAAATGTACGAAATCGTCAGCACAACTAACATCATGTACATGACCTTAGTCATGTACAAACACTAATATAACAATTATTACAGTAACTAACATATAACATTTTGATTACTAAAAAGCACTATGCATTGGCAAGGTTGTTGGGGTCCTCGTGTCTGCTTGTCGGCGAGAGACGTCCTGTCGCCGTTTTCGGGCGCGTGGCTGAAAAATCAAGAGCCCTAACATAGAATTCAAACACTACCACTTTTCGGTTTCAAAACACAAGAGAGCTTTATTCTTAAAATACTAGTTCTTATATACTATTTACAAATGAACATTACCGCCTACGACTTGACTTTTCTGGTGTTCCAGTTTCGCAATTGTTATTTGTCAGTTGCTCAAGCCAACCGACCTACTTCAGTAAAAGTGTCGTCGGTGCATTCTAAATGCCCCTCGTCAGCTTGACTGCGGAACTGTGACACCCTAAAAGTTTACATCATAATTAGTGCATAAATACTACTCATTTACAATATTTGCACCCTAAAAATATGTGCATTATTAATGAGTTTAATAGGAGCCGGTGCTGTGAGTCAACTGCGCGTAAGTAGCTTGATTCTGACTCACAACATCCCTCCCCTCTTTCTAAAAGAAGTTAGTGCAACTAACTTCCATTAAATCTTTACAATATTTTTCTTGCACTGCAAACAAATATGTGCATCGTTTGAACTCTATAGTACATATATATAATTTGTTTTATTTTTTCCATGAAATCGCCTTATTTGGGTTTTATAACGGTTTTTTTTTTTTCTTTTCTTTTCCATATATTTCTTTTTCTCTAGCTTTTATTTTCTTTTGTAGTTTTCTTTCTTTTATTTTTTTCTTTACTTTGTTTTTGTTTTTCTTTTTTCTTATTTTTATCCATCATTATTTTTTTTTTATATTCCTCTTTTTATAATTTGGTCTTTCATTGACTCTTTTCTCATTGGCGTATATACAAACATCTAAACAATAACACAATGCTATTCTATACCTAAAACCTTATATTATACTGCGCCCTCTGCTACCTGCTGGTACAGTTGACGACCGTCGTTGTCCGAGTGAAGTCCCTCGATGAACTCTGCATACCCCTCCCTTCTTTTTGGATCGGTACGTACAAAGATGTTATAGGTTGGCGATCTGGTTTGCCATTAAAACTTTGCTTTTAGTGGCCTTCTTCTTTCCATTTATATTGTGCCCCACGGCTGTAGGTGGTACTGCCTCTGCTTATAGTATTCAACCAGTAAAAATCATTTGGAATACATGAGAGATTACAATACACCTTCTTACTTTGCAGCAATGCGTTTTATGGTGGAAGTGTTTCTCTTGAGCTTCCTCATAATGGTATTTGACATCGTTTGGCATTGATATGGAGACAATCGGTATTTTTCTGAGATACACGTTCAATTATGTAATTTGTGTACTCTGGTCGGTTACCAGTCTCTGTGTCCTCTTGTATTAAATCATATTTCATATGTAAATCACATATCATATGTTCATACTCTAGATTGGACATATACTTCAATGAAGCAATTAACTTCCGTGAGCCAAATTTCCTCTGCTTATTATATTTGGTGGTGGTTTCAGTCACCCTCCTTAAGCTTTTACCCATCTTCAACTTATTTAAAATCGATTCTGTTGAGATCGTGATACACTGGGTGGACATTGTAATATAAAACTGTCCAATGCAAAATATGACTCCGCAAGGAAACTTGTTTATTTTTGGTTCTTTGTCTATAACTCATCCACAACGCGTTCAAATGCTGCGGCCATATGCCGTTTCGCAAAATTAAAATTACATCCGTCGCCATTCATCCCCAATCTAATATGTTGGCATCCTTGGGGTCACAAACCTTAGATAACTGCCAAAAATCTCTGTTTTTCAAAAACGCATCTTTCCGAATACTATGTTGGTCCTTCAGTCCGCACCGTCTTCCGATATCCGCTGTTCCCGGAACTTCCTGCTTCGCTTCACATCATCAGAGCTATTTAGAGAACACCTATAATAATTTTCTTAATTTTCTAATATACATTTTAGTTTGATATTTCTTCTATGTTTAATTTTTGTCAAACATTTCATAAGTCAATTTAATAAATGAATTTCAAAATTATATAATATTTAAATAAATACACTATATGTACTATATATACTTTTGGGTATAATTTTCTATTTAGTATGATTTGTATTTTTTTTTTTATTATAACACTTATTTCATTATTAAGTTAGATTTTAAATAATTAATTTTTGTAACTCTAATTATTTTCAACTACCTTTAATTTTAATCTGAACTCTTACACAGATTATAATCTTTTTAAATTTATAACTTTTCCTAAATATACGCTATTCCTGACTATATAAAAAAAAACAATATTTCTACAAAATGCTTTTTCCATAATTGAATGCTATATCATTCAATTTGCCGTCCACTCGTCTTCTCCCCTTACATTATCGGATTCGCTACCGTATCCTGGAGGAAAAGAGGACTGGACTAAGTGTTTTCATAGCCATATAGGGCAATAGTTTCGCTTCGATTAATTTTCCGTGCTCTTTTTCAACACGTGAGTTATCACTCATTTCAGTTTTGAACCAATTCATTGGTCCTCCGAGTAAAACCAGATTATATAAAATAATCCCGTTTGTGTCAAAACTTTGTCCATTGCATGACTATATCTTTCTTCGCATACAATTACTTTTTATTTAATTTACTTCTAGCCTGATATGTATATATCCATTAACGTTTCTATCTTCCATCCTGTAATTATCTCGTATATGGCTACATACATACATTCGAGGCGCTTTAAATTACCTAGAATTAATTGCTTATTTTCCCAATCAACCTAAACATTTTTTCAAATTTTCATACGTTAATTTCCTAAACAATAAACAGTTAAAACCTATGTACGAGTATATCTACATATAGCCTGCTGCAGTATCTGCAAATTCCCAATTCCTAATCATATGTCCCTACATACTTACTTATATGGCCATACCCATTCCTATAGTTAGAATACTTCTTTAAATATTCCCTTGTACATTCATTCTGTACATTATACAGTTACATACATACTCGTATATATTTACTTCACCAACGGTGCCGGCGCTACTGCTTTCATTTCATTAACCGCCGTATGTATGTATGTACATATTTGAAGTTAAGTTTTATATTACTTGCCCACGACTGTCTTACTATTTTATTTTATTTTTTAAATACGTGCAATATTTATAAAAAAAATATATATATTTTTCCCTACTGTGCTTCGTTCGGCCATAGTGCATAATAAGCACATTTTTTTATTACGTCAACTTTACTTGCTCGAGTTTAATTGGCACACTTCTGCTGGCCTTGACTTTGAAAACCGGAGCTGTGTGTATTATTTGATACACACACGTTCATTTTTACGTTGTTATTTTTGTGTTTACACTTGTAAAACACTGCTAACACATGTCTTTAGTTGTGTGGTCTAATGTGGAATAATTTCAACAAATTATTATGTAGCTTTTTATTTTTTCCCTTAATCGTTACGACTGTTGTAACTGGGCTTCGGATCTCTGCTACTTCATACGGACCTATCCACACAGGTGAGAATTTGTTTCCCCTAGCCTGATTCTTCATTAGTACTTGATCACCCACATGAAAAACTACTGGGTTCAGTACCTTGTTATAAGCTTCCCTGGCCACTCGTTTAGCACATTCCTGGTTTTCTCTAACCAATTCGTGCGCTAGCTGCAACTGATATTTTTGTACTTTATTGGGGTCATCAGCATTGTATACAGGCGCACATTTGCGCTTCAAATTCGCTGGCATGTTGAAATCACATCCGTAGAGTGTTCTAAACGGAGCTTGCTTAGTTGATACATGCACAGTATTGTTGTGTACATGCATTGCAGTGGTTAACCATTGATCCCAATTCGAGCCGTCTTCTTTGGCAAAACTGCGCAAGTACTCGGCCAGAGGTCGATGTCTACGTTCCAATGAGCCATTCGCCTGTGGATGATATGGTGTTATGTGACACTTCTTGATTCCCAGCATTTTACACGTTTCTGAGAATAGTTTTGATACAAAATTTGAACCATTGTCGGTTATCAAAACCTTAGGTATGTTGTAACGTGCTATAATTTCATCAAAGAATGCTTTGGCTACCGTACCTGCTTCCGCATCAGGTATAGCCACGCACGCCATATACTTTGAGAAATCATCTTGGAACGTCAAGATGTATTTATTGCCCGAAACAGTGTCAGGTAAAATACCTACAATATCCATATGAACTTTATCAAATGGTTGCTTTGGTGTGTCAGTTAACACCATGGGCATCTTTGTTAGCCTTGAACTTTTGTTGGCCTGGCACTTTGGGCAACTCTTTACATATTTTTTTATGTCTTTGAGCATACCTTTCCATCCGTATACTCGCCTAATTCTGTCATGGGTTTTCCAGAATCCCTGGTGTCCACCTAGAGGTGAATCATGGAAACCCTTTAACACAGCCTGGATATCCTTTATATCCTCCAGCCATTCCACACTGCTGGTTCTTTGTTCGTGGGCATCTTCACCCGTCTTGCTAACGTCTGTTGTAGCATCAACTTTATCCTTTTGCTTTCTCTCGGCCTTCTCCTTATCTGACCGTGCTTTGGACCTCGTTTGCACTACTGATACTTTCTGTGCCTGCGGTACTCTGCTGAGTGCATCGGCATTCAGATTCTTTTTCCCAGGTTTGTATATGATTTCAAAATCGTACTCAGACAATTTGTGTCTGAACCTGGCTAGCCTAGACGTTTGGTCTTTCAAATTGGCTATGCCTCTCAACGGCTGGTGATCAGTGTATATCTTAAATGGGCGTCCTAGCAGATATGCCCTAAAATTCTTCGTAGCCCATACTATGGCTAGAAATTCCTTTTCTATTGTGGAGTATCTCTTCTCCGTGTCGCTAAGCGCTCTGCTTGCGAATGCTATTGGTCGGTCATTACCGACTTCCTCTTGTGACAATTCCCATGCTTCATTGCTAGCATCAGTGGTCAACAAAAAAGTTTGCTCAAAGTCGGGGTACGAAAAAATTGGTGGCGAGCTAATTATTTCTTTTAGCCTCTCGAATGCTTGCTGACAGCTCTGTGTCCATTCGAACTTTGCCTCTTTTCGTAGCAACTTTTTCACTGGCAACGCAATTCCGGCTAGTCCTTCCACGAACTTTCTATAATAGTTCACTAGTCCTAGGAATGCTTGCACTTCCTTTCTGTTTCTCGGAATCGCTAGATTTTTAACGCATTCCACTTTCTGCGGGTCAGGCAGTGCTCCTGCTTCTGAGCAACGATGGCCTAAATAAACCACCTCTCTTCGTAAAAATTGACACTTCTCCGTGTTCAATTTCAAATTGTGTTCTCGTAATTTCTGGAGCACCTTGCACAAGCGTTGCGAATGCTGCTGCAAGTTCTTCCCATAAATTACAATATCATCCAGATACACAAAACAATATAACCCCTGCAAGCCTGTTAGCACATGGTTCATTAGCCGTTGGAAGGTAGCCGGTGCTCCTGTTAATCCGAACGGCATTCAATTAAACTCATAATGCCCTAAACCGGTGCTGAACGCGGTTTTCTGCTTATCCTGGGTATCCACCAGAACCTGGTGGTAGCCACTCGCTAAATCAAGTGTAGAAAAATATCTACTATGCCCCAATTGATCCAGAATTTCTTCTATCCTTGGAATTGGGAACACCTGCTTGATAGTGGCGTCGTTCAAATTCCTAAAATCGACGACCATTCTCCACATCTTCTGACCCTGAGCACCTCCCTTCTTTGGTACCAAAATTATTGGTTAGTTCCAAGGCGAGATACTCGGTGAAATAATGTTATCTTTTAACATCCCTTCCACTTGCCTGTTTACCTCATCTTTGTGAGCCTGTGGCAATCTGTACTGTTTCTGGTTAATTGGTGCTTGATCCACCCTAGTATTTCATGCTCTACCTCTGGTGTATATGTTAACTGGTCTCCTTCCAGCAAAAATATGTCATGGAATGACGCACAAATGGCTTCTATTGATGCCTTCTCTTCTGAATTTACGCTTATGTCTAGCTTCAGTGATTCTAGCACTCGCTCCATTCTTTTTCTTATATCAACTTGTTTAATCTGATTAACCGATCTATAATTCGGTTCTTTAAAATTATCATAACTAGTGAACTTAGGCCTAAAATCCTCATCCATCAGATAGTCCTTTTCTGAGGCGTTGAGTACACAAGCATACACCTTTCCCTTGTCAACGTGTGTTATGGTTTTTCCCATATATACGCCCTCCGCTAGCTGCTGCTTGTGCAAAACAACAGTCCTAAGTTTCGTATTTACATGCATAGTAACTACTCTGGTTGACCTTGCATTTACTACCTCCATACTATTCTTAACCTTACTCACGGTTCCTTCCTGCCATGACTTTAATGGAAGAGTGAGAATTCTATTCTTATTATTATCGTAAAACGATAACTGCTTGTCGAGCGCATCCAGTATGGTGCGTCCCCAAAGATTATCGCGGCCAATTATCCCATCAGCTGGGATACCTTTCCTATCCACTTCCACTGCGTGCACTCTAAAACTCATACCCTTAACTTTACTGTGCCCTATTTTGAGTGACCCCAGTGTTCTGATGCAACCTCCGAACGCTCCATTAAGCGTTCTTACATCTTTTGGGTTAACAACTAGTCCCTTCCGTAAAACACTAGATTTTACGAGGCTAGTATCCGCCCCTGAATCTACCAAAAGCACTAGCTTTCCACTAGCT
Organism: Clusia tigrina; assembly: GCA_920105625.2. Lineage (NCBI taxonomy): Eukaryota > Metazoa > Arthropoda > Insecta > Diptera > Clusiidae > Clusia > Clusia tigrina. Next base: position 199,551,565 of record OV050030.1, read on the forward strand.
GCCTCCTTGCAGGGTATCTCGATGAAAGCATCTCCTACCCTGCTCACCACGAAACAACGCCCTTTTGACTCCAAAATGGACGTGTATCCACTCCCTAACTCTTCGTGATACTGGAGAGCCTCTTGCTCCTCCTTCTCCTGGACTGTAGTTCCTACATTACTAGTCCCACTTACTTCCGGCCTAATTATTACTCTCTTTCTTTTGGCTTTCCAGTCTATTGGCTTCGACTGGGCCGCTGGAAGCTTCCCTGGTTCCTTTGCTGGGATTGTCTGTCCCTGCATTCCGCTGCCCGATGTCCCATCTGTCCACATGAGAAGCATCTCAACCCCTGTTGGGTGTTGCGTATCCTTGGTTCACTTCTGGAATTCCAATTTGGTCGCTGCTGACCACTCCCAATTTTGAAAGGATTTCTTCCTTGGTTAATTCCTTCTGTTGAATTAACTCGGGGACTACTGAAGTTACCCCTGCTGTCCCTCAAGGGTGGAACCGGGCGCCTCGTAGCTGGCTGCCTTCTACTTTGATCCCATTTTGTGTCTACTTGGCACTGTCTACTTGCCTCATGACCGTAAGTTTGGCACTCCATACAGTAGGGCGTGTTTTTGCGTGTAACGCATTCATCCCTTGTGTGCCCTGGCTTATGACAGAATGAGCAAATGGGTTTCCTTGGAGGAAAATCTTGATCTCTTTGTTGCGGAAATTGACCCATCAATCTACCAATTCCACATCTGTTTTGCTGCTGTACTGTCCCTACCTCTGCAGGAGCATTCGTCCAGCAGATTCCACCTGTTGTCGTTCGCTGTTGTATTGCTGCTTCAGCTAAAGAGACCGCTTCCACTAGTTCTGTCATGCTCCTCGGCGTGAGAGTAAGAGTATAATTAGCTAAGTCCCTATTTATCAGGCCTGCCTTGAACACAGAAATCATAGTCCGTTCTACTTGAGCCTTGTATGCTGCAACATTTTCTGGAAACTGCCTGTTGGCTTCCATCTCAGCAGCATTCCTTAGAGACTGGAGCCTTCGTCCCCAGGCTCTCAATTCCTCCCCCGGTGTCTTAGTTGATTCCTGAATTTCCCGAACGAGATAGTCATACGACTTTTGTTTTAAATACGTCCTATCCAAAAGTGCATATAATTCTGCCAGGGCATATAATTCTGAGAACATGGGCACCAACTTCTCCACAGCATGAGCAACTTGCAGAATGCCCATTTTATAGCTTTGTGTTTTCTCAATTGCTGGTAAAACCTTAGCTTTATTAATCTCTTTGGTAGTTTCCAAATTCTCTTCTCCCGGATCTGAGAGGTTTGTTCGTGCAGGCGAAATACTGCCCACAGTATCGGAACTTTGCTGCACGGGTACTGCTTCCGGCTCCTTTGGCGGATATCCCTGATTTTTATTATTATTTTATCGGGCCTCCCGGAGAAAAAGGCTCGACACCGATTTCAGATGCGCCAAATAAAAATTCCGCTTGCCTTTCTTCATTAAGTACTAATTTTGGCTTCACCATGCGGCTTATCCCTTCTGGTATTAAATATTCCGGCCAACGTACTTCCGGAGGCAATGTCAATACTGTCTGCGTAAATCCAGCTGATGCCGATTTTGATCTCTCCCTATTCAGTGAGGTTCTATTGGTCGCCCGTCCTCTTTTCAATTCCGCACACTCCTTTTCCAACAGCGTTGCCGCTTCCTCTGTTTCCGTCAATCTCTGAGAAAGTTCCTTTACCTTTTTCTCAAGATACTCTTTTTGTGCTCTCAAATCTTCTGTTTTCCTATGAAAACTGAATAACTTTTCTTCTGTTCTTCTTTGGATTGCCGTAAAGGCTTGATCCGCTACCTCTTATGGTGACACCGCGCCTCCGGCGTTCGCCTGCCTCCACAATTCCTGAGCTTCTTCCCTACTCGTACTCGCTTCGAACTGGTCAACTATTTTCCCAGTAAACAGTTTCACCTCTGACTGTATTGATTTCAATCTGTTCCTTATTTCCTCGTCTGGCGAAACCAAACTCACAATCTCGTGCCCTAGTCCCTCTAATTCAGAACTAAATGTATCTGCCCATTCGTTGACCAGACTATTTATGTAGTCTGCGTAATTTTCCGCAAAATATTTTCCCTTGCCGTACTCAACTGCGTGAGGCAACAACAGTCCGTGATTATTGTTGAACTCTCTCCCTAGATTTTGCAACTGTGATATTCGCTTGCGGTAATACACGTTGTCCTTACGTAAACTACCGTCTTTCTTAAAATTACGGACCAATTTTTCAATCGTATCGCCAATTTGCTCCTGCATCAGCAGTAATCCTTGCGCTTCCTTCGTCATATCCCAAATGCCAGAACAGATGGCGTATCCCAATTACAAATAAAAATCCAATAATTGTTAAAACTTGTTACAGTATTTTATTCGATCTTACTTAATGATTCAAAACAGAGTTATTAAAAAAAAAACATTCCACCGTATATTCTATCTTTATATACATATTCTGCTGTACTTGTTTTCCATCACAAATTTCCGCTGTCTACCGGCGTCCATTAAGTCCTTCCATCAATGCAAATTGGTCCTTGGCTTCCTCACAGATACTCCTTGATTTCCTCTCACCATCTTTAATCCTCCCAAGAATCCATAGAAAAAGGCCATATGTTTGTAAAAACCGAAATTTGATTTACCGGCAAAAGTGTTCTGATTCATTCCCGGAAATTTGAATCCATATTTAAAAATAAACCCGTAACGTATGCGCCACATAATAATAGCATTTAAATGTTTTCTTCAACATTGCTACGCAAATCGTAGTTTCCGAACTACAAAAACTTTGATGCAACAACACGTGTTGTCTGCACCTCTTCACCTAATACCCTAAACTCAGAATGCCAAATATTTAAATCAATCTTTATTTTGATTTCAAAACAATTTAAATTGAATCGTATAAATGTCCCTACCGACAAACAAACACAAATCCCCTAAAAAAAAATCCTCACAGCTAGGATGAACATACATAGACCGTCCGATCATACTGACGGTTTATGGTTGCCATTCAAAGCTGCGTGCAACAGCGCAAACGCGCCTATAGGTTGGGACTTCTTTGACCAGCGCTACGGCACCTTCAGGGTCGCAGAAGTATCTACTTATTTTACGCTACTATACACTCTACTCACCATTATTTTTCCCGATGACATCCTTTTTTCCACAGTGTCCTTAGATGAGGTCCTTCGAATTCGTTGCAGGATGCCTCTCTGCTTCAGGGTTCCTTGCCCTGGGATTACTCCAATAGGTCCTTAAGACCGGCTGCGCCAAAATGTTGGGGTCCTCGTGTCTGCTTGTCGGCGAGAGAGACGTCCTGTCGCCGTTTTCGGGCGCGTGGCTGAAAAATCAAGAGCCCCAACATAGAATTCAAACACTACCACTTTTCGGTTTCAAAACACAAGAGAGCTTTATTCTTAAAATACTAGTTTTTATATACTATTTACAAATGAACATTACCGCCTACGTCTTGACTTTTCTGGTGTTCCAGTTTCGCAATTGTTATTTGTCAGTTGCTCAAGCCAACTGACCTACTTCAGTAAAAGTGTCGTCGGTGCATTCTAAATGCCCCTCGTCAGCTTGACTACGGAACTGTGACACCCTAAAAGTTTACATCATAATTAGTGCATAAATACTACTCATTTACAATATTTGCACCCTAAAAATATGTGCATTATTAATGAGTTTAATAGGAGCCGGTGCTGTGAGTCAACTGCGCGTAAGTAGCTTGATTCTGACTCACAACAAGGTGTATTAATACTAATTATTTAGTTTGTAAGATATGCTTACTTATTGTAAGTCTAAGCTTAGAAGATACAATAAATAAATATATGGAAAAATAAAAAATAAAAAATTAAGTACGCAAGCGTATATCTTACCTCTATCAACGTGCTTTATTGCCTCTCCAAAACTTTGCGAAACAACCGTCCGAAATTTCGGAGAGTAATTACTCTCATTGTCCTCGCGCTTACCATTTCCGGACTACTATTCTTAACCCTATTTACGGTTCCCTCCCGGTATAGTGTTAGAGTCACAATCTTATTCTTATTATTACCGAAAAGTGATAATTCTTTAGTTACTGCATCCAGAATGCTGCGGCCCCAAAAGTTATCCGCCCGAGTGTAGCATCAGCCGGAACACCTTCCTTTTCTAGTTTCACTACGACATTCTGAAGCTTACGTCTCTGAACTCGCTATGGTTCACCCTAACTGAGCCTAGTGTCTAATACTCCCCTCAAAGGCACCGTTAAGAGTCTACAAAATCGTTTCATCATTTGACAGTTCTTTTAGTAGAGCACTAGACTTAACGATGCTTGTGTCCGCTCCGGAGTTGTAACTTCGTTATTTTATCCTTGTACTATACCACTTTTACTGCTGCCTACCTTTACTTCCTAATTTTATCAAAACCTAACCCTACTACTAAAATCAACACTGTCAAAGAAGAATATCTTGGAATTCCTCATGCTCCTCCTTGTCTTGCGTTATCGCTATATATTCACTCTCATTGCTACTTTCGGCCAACTATTTGCTTTTTCCTTCATGGCTTTCCAATCGATTGTCCTCGACTGAACCGCTGGAAGATTCCCTGGTTCCTCTGTTGGGATTGATTTTGCCTGAATTCTGTTGCTCGATGTCCCATTGGTCCACATGAGAAGCATTTCATCCCCTGTATAGTGTTACTCATCCAAGCTTTACGGCTGTAATTCAAAGTGTAACACTGTGTGTTACACCCAGTGCTGGAAGGATTCCTTCCTGGGCTAATTCCTTCCGTGGAATTAACTCGAGGTCTTTTGAAATTATTCCCACTTTCTCTCCTGGTTGGATCCCGCCGCCACGTCACTGGCTGTCTCATACTTTTCCCCTAGCAGTGTAGACTTGCTTCATGACCATATGCTTGGCATTTCTTACAATAGGGAGTATTTTTGCATGTAAAGCACTCATCCCTTGTATAACCTGGATTACGGCAGAGCGAATATGTGTGTGTCGTCTGTACAAGCCCCCTGTACGGATTTCTCGTATTCACCGATCTGTTGTCAGAGACAACGGGATTACACGCTCCTCTGCATTTTTTGCATCGCCTAAACCGGTCATAGTCTGCTCCAACATGAATTGTGCTCAAATCGCCTCTTCTACTAATTCCTCCAGAGATCCTACTCTGCTATTCAGCATATGAATTTTCAGAGTCGGCTCGCGGCGATCCACAGAGAAAGCTATTAACTGACTTGTCAATTTCGTACAATAGCGCTGAATCTCCAACGCCATTGTATTTACCTCTCACTATTTCTCTTGCCAGCCCCTGTAGTGATCTTAGATTTCTGGCAAAATCTTGTACGTCCTCACCTGCCAACTGCTTCCCCATTATGTTTTATGAAGTTACACCTTCCAATGTCCTCACATTCAGGTAGGTTCTACTCATGAGCCCGTAAGGCTTGTCCGGACAACCGAATTTCTTTGTCAGCACAAAGTTCTATGCGTCCCAGACCAACCTCTGCTTCACCCTGTCAAAAAACTCCTGTCACTTATCCGGCCTGATGCTCCTCCTCGCAACTTCACACCTCTGAATGAACCTACTGACTTCTGACCGTAAATCTTTTGACGCAGAATTTGTAGGGGACTGTATTTTTTGTCCTCGGGAGCGTCCTTTCGCTGCTTGTCCTGGGCGCGTACCTGTCAACCTAAATCACTCTTTAGAAATACCAGTACATCACTTTCAGATTCAAAATAACAAGAAGAGTTTATTCTTAAAACACTAATTCTTATATAGTATTTCCAAACAGTATTCCCAGTCTGCGAACTGACCTTTCTGGTGTTCCAGTTCCGCACCTGTTAATTGGTGTCAGTTGGTCAAGCCAACTGAGCTAGTCCAATGCAAATATGTCGATGGTGCTTTCTAAATTTCAATGCCCTTCGGTGGCTCGACTGCGAAACTGTAACACCCTAAAAGTTTAGATAATAAATATTACATAGGTAATATCAATTCAAAATACTCGCACCCTAAAAATATGTGCTTTCTTAAGTAACTTTAACACATGCTAATCACACAGAATGTGTAGCATCTGTTAGGAGTCGATGACAGTTTTTACGCTATTTTTAACAGGTTCTATTTTAACAATGGACCTAAGAATGCTTCGTATGCCTTGTATTTTAGTTACATCCTCAGAAGGGTCAAACGTTAGCATAAAAAGGTTGAGGGCCTTTTTTGATTTCCACTGCAATTTGTTAGTAGCATTTAAGATTTTAAGTCCTTTATTTTTAAGATCACCAACAATTTCTGAGGGTGGAGGAATGATGAAGATTTTTAACTATAACCTTAATAGGACGTGATTGCTTGTCTTGGTATATGAACCATGATATTTCATGTGAAGAGAAGAACGCTGCGAGATTTCTATAATCTGTGCTATCTGCAGTATTAACCTTATAGACTTCGTTGCTTAGCAATCTAATTGTATATTCTTTTTTTCTTTGGGTGCCAATTGTTTGTTTCAACACATTATATTCTTTGATACCTGATATAATGATGGGTTGTGGCTTCCTAACTACGGTAGGCTTTTCTTTAGCTATTTTTTGAACAAGTTGATTTGCATAATATAAATATGGCATTCGCTCTTTTATATTTGATCATATTGTCTAATGATATGTTTTTTTTAAATATATTTCAAAGTTGGTTTTTTTCTATTTTTTATTCACGGGTTTTTTGCTCCACCAAGGGACGGATGTACTGGTTTCAAAGTTGGTTAGAGGGATAGACTGATATGCACTCTGTAGGATAATTTTTTGTATATTCGCTGGCTATTTATTTACATTTGAGCTAATGGATTTAATTTAGCTAACTTGGTTAACTATGTGGCCAAAACTCTCCCAATAGGCTTTGTTTAAGTTAAATGGTGGTCTGATTTTGACGGGTATATGTATTTTGTTGGGAAATAGGGGAATAATTATGAGTAAATTGTCGCTGCCGAATATGATGTTCGAATTGGTGTTGGAGACCTTATTTGGTTGTTGTCGGGAACGTCCTCTTGCTGCTTGTCCTGCGCGGGAACCTGTAAACCTAAATCACTCTTTTCAATAAGCACTACATCACTTAAAATACTAATTCTTATATACTATTTCCAAACAGAACTCTCAGTCTGTGAACTGACCTTTCTGGTGTTCCAGTTCCGCACTTGTTAATTGGTGTCAGTTGGTCAAGCCAACTGACCTACTGTGAAAGTGTCGACGGTGCATTCTAAATTTCAATGCCCTTCGTCGACACGACTGAGGAACTGTGACACCTTAAAAGTTTACATAATCTTTTTTACATAAATTCTAGTTACTTATAATACTTGCACCCTAAATATATGAGCTACTTAACTTAATTGCTTAAAGCTAACCACACCAAATATGTAGTATAGTAGTTAGGAGTCGGTGCTGTTAGTCAACTACTCGTAGGTAGCTTGATTCTAACTCACAACATCCCTCCCCTCTTTCTAAGAGAAGTTAGTGCTACTAACTTCTAATGAATCTTTTACAATATTTATTTTTTCTGCACTTTGAACAATCCGTGCATTTTCTTAAACGTATAATACATGTATATAATTTTTTTTTTCTCCTGTTTGTGTTAAGATCGCCTGACTTGGGTTCGGTCATTGAATTGTTTTCTTTTTACTTCTGTGTTCTTTTGTTTTTTTTATTTTCTTACTACTTCTTTCATAGTTTTTTTTTGTGTACTTCTTTTATAGTTTCTTTTTTGCTTTGTTTTGTTCTTTTAGTTTAAATTTTTTTTTTTTGTTGGTATATTCCCCTTTTTTATATTTGGTCCTTCTTCGACTCTTTTCTCACTGGCGTATAATATATTTCAAACAACTAGTGATAATAGAATGTAACTCTATACTTAATATCCTATATTATACTGCGATATTTTATACCTAAAATCTTATGTTATATTGCGACCTCTGCTACCTGTTGATCCGGTTGACTGCCGTCGTTGTCGGAGTGAAGTCCCTCGATGAACTCTGCATACCCCTCCCTTCTTTCTAGATCGGTACGTAAAAATATGTTATAGGTTGGCGATTTGGTTTGCCATTAAAACATCGCCTGTAGTGGCGATTTTTTTTGTTGGTATATTCCCCTTTTTTATATTTGGTCCTTCTTCGACTCTTTTCTCACTGGCGTATAATATATTTCAAACAACTAGTGATAATAGAATGTAACTCTATACTTAATATCCTATATTATACTGCGATATTTTATACCTAAAATCTTATGTTATATTGCGACCTCTGCTACCTGTTGATCCGGTTGACTGCCGTCGTTGTCGGAGTGAAGTCCCTCGATGAACTCTGCATACCCCTCCCTTCTTTCTAGATCGGTACGTAAAAATATGTTATAGGTTGGCGATTTGGTTTGCCATTAAAACATCGCCTGTAGTGGCCTTCTTCTTTTGATTTATATAGCGTGCCCCACGGCTGTAGGTGGTACTGCCTCTGCTTATAGTATTAAGCTAAAATGCATTTGAAATACATGAGAGATTACAATACTCCTCCGTTATTTACTTTGCAGCAATAAAACGGAAGTGTTTCTCTTGAGCTTCCTCATAATGGTATTTGACTTCGTTTGGCTTTGATTTGGAGACAATCGGTATTTTTCTGAGATACAGGTTTAATGATGGAATTTGCGTACTCTGATCGGATACCAGTCTCTGAGTCTTCTTGTATTAAATCACATTTCATATAGAAACGACATTTCATACGTTCATTGGACATATACTTCAATGAAGCAATTAACTTCCGTGAGCCAAATTTCTTCTGCTTACTATATTTGGTGGTGCTTTCAGTCCCCCTCCTTAAGCTTTTGCCCATCTTCAACTTATCCAAAATCGATTCTGATGAGATTGTGATACACTGGGTGGACATTGGAATATAAAACTGTCCAACGCAAAACACGATTCCGCAAGGAAAATTGTTTATTTTCCGCTGCTTGTCAATAACCCATCCACAACGCGTTCAAGTGCTGCGGCTATATGCCGTTTCGCAAAATTAAAACTACATCCATCGCCATTCATCCCCAATCCAATATGTTGGCATCCTTGGGGTCACAACTGGATTCCCAAACCTTAAATAGCTGCCAAAAATCCCTGTGTTTCCAAAACACATCTTTCCGCACACTACGTTGGTCCCTTAGTCTGCACCGTCTTCCGATATGCGCTGTTTCTGGAGCATCCAGCTGCGGTTCACATCATCAGAGCTGAATCCTTATACTAGTTTTCTTAGTTTTTTAGTTAACATTTTAGTTAGATCTAAGATTTTACCAGTTAATTTAACAAACCAATTTCAACAATTCAATAATAATTAAATAAATTTACCATATACTCGTATATACTCGTACTATATATACTCATGTGGACAATTTTCCTATTTAGCATAAATTCGGATTTTTAAATAATTAATTATAACACTTATAATTATTACGCTTATTCTACAGTTGAATGCTATATCATTCAACTTACGTCCACTCGTCATTTCCCCTTACATCATCGGATCTGTTACTGCATGCAGCAGGAAAAGAGGACCGGACTATCTGTTATCATTGCCATATAGGGCATCAGTTTTACTTCGTTTAATTTTTTCGTGCTCTTCTTTAACATGTGAGCTATCACTCATTTCAATTTTGAGCAAATTCATTTGCCCTCCGACAAAAACAAGATTATATAAGATAAACCCGTTTATGTCAAAACTTTGTTCATTGCATGACTATATTTTTCAACGCATTCACTCATTTTATTGGCTTTAAATTTAATTATAACCTGGTATGTACGAGTATATATCCATTAAAGATTATATTTTCCACCCTGTAATTAGCTCGTGTATGGATACATACATACATTTGAGGCGCTTTAAATTACTTAGAATTAAGTGCTATCGTTATTTTCCCAATTAACCTATAAATTTTTTTTTATATCTCAACATATACATTTCTTCAATTTTCCATACGCTAATTTCCTAATCAATAAACAATAAAAACCTATGTATATTTACATATATCCTGCTGCAGTATCTGCAAATTCCCAATTCCTAATCATATGTCCCTACATACTTACTTATATGGCCATACCTATTCCTAGTAACAAAATTACTTACTTGCTTAAATATACCTTCGTACATTCATTCTTTACATTATACAGCTACATACATATATACTTACTTCACCAACGGTGCCGGCGCTACTGCTTACACATCGTATTTCAATTCATTAACTGCCGTATGTATGTGTGTATATATTCAACGTTTAGTTTAAATTACTTACCCACGACTGTCTTATAATTTTATTTTTTAAATTGTGTCCAATGAACCCGTTTCTTATTATTTAATATTTAAAAAATATTTTTCACTACTGTGCTTCATTCGGCAATAGAGCCTAATAACCATATTTTTATTACGTCAATTCTACTTGCCCGAGTTTAAGCGGCACCCTTCTACTGGCATTGGCTTTGAAAGTCGGCGCTGTGTGTGTTATTTGATACACACACGTACGTGTTTACGTTGTTATTCTTGTAAAACACTATTAACACATGTCTTTAGTTGTGTGGTCTAATGTGGAACAATTTTAATAAATTATTGTGTAGCTACTTATTCTTGTCCTTAATTGTTATGACTCTTGTAACCGGCCTGCGGATCTCTGCTACTACATACGGACCTATCCAAACAGCTGAGAATTTGTTTCTCCTAGCCTGATAATTCATTAGTACTTGGTCACCCACATTAAAAACGACTGGGTTTAGTACTTTTTATAGGCTTCCCTGGCTACTCGCTTAGCACAATCCTGGCTTTCTCTAACCAACTCGTGCGCTCGCTGTAGCTTATACTTTTGCACTTTATTGGCATCGTCAGCATTGTATACTGGCGCACATTCGCACATTCCAATGAGCCATTCGCCTGCGGATGATATGGCGTAATATGCAATTTCTTGATTCCCAGCATTTTACATGTTTCTGAGGATAGTTTCGATACAAAATTTGAACCATTGTCGGTTATCAACACCTTAGGTATGTTGAACCGTGTTATAATTTCATCAAAGAATGCCTTGGCCACCGTACTTGCTTCAGCATCGGGTATAGCCACGCACGCCATATACTTTGAGAAATCGTGTTGGAACGTCAATATGTATATATTTCCCGAAACTGTCTCATGTAAAATACCAACAATATCCATATGAACTTTAATAAATGGCTGTTTTGGTGTGTCAGTTAACACCATTGGCATCTTTGTTAGCCTTGAGCTCTTGTAGGCCTGACATTTTGGACAACTCCTAAAATATTTTTGTATGTCTCTGAGCATACCTTTCCATCCGTATACTTGCCTAATTCTGTCATGGGTTTTCCAGAATCCCTGGTGTCCACCTAGAGGTGAATCATGGACACCCTTTAACACAGCCTGGATATCTCTTTTATCCTCCAGCCATTCCAAAATACTGGCTGTTTGTTCATTGGCATTGAAACCAACTTTGCTAACATCTCTTTTCGCATCAATTTTATCTTCCTGCATTCTCTCGGTCTTCTCCTTATCTGACCTTGCTTTGGCCCTTGTTTGCACTACTGATACCTTCTGTGCCTGCGGTACTCTGCTGAGCGCATCCGCATTTAAATGCTTCTTCCCAGGTTTGTATATGATTTCAAAATCATACTCAGACAATTTGTGTCTGTACCTGGCTAGCCTAGACGTTTGGTCTTTCAAATTGGCTGTGCCTCTCAACGGCTGGTGATCAATATATATTTTAAATGGACGCCCTACAATTTTTCGTAGCCCACACTATGGCTAGGAATTCCTTCTCTATTGTGGAGTATCTTTACTTCGTATCGCTAAGCGCCCTGCTTGCGAATGCTATTGGTCGGTCATTACCGACTTCCGCTTGTGATGCTAATGCTTCATTGCTAGCATCAGTGGTCAACAAAAAAGTTTGCTCAAAGTCGGGGTACGCCGAAATCGGTGGCGAGCTAATTATTACTTTTAGCCTCTCGAATGCTTGCTGACAGCTCTCTGTCCATTCGAACTTTTCTCCTTTTCGTAGCAACTTATTCACTGGCAACGCAATCCCCGCTAGTCCTTCTGCGAACTTCTGTAATAGTTCACTAGTCCTAGGAACGCTTGCACTTCCTTTCTATTTCTCGGAATCGCTAAATTTTTAACGCATTCCACCTTCTGCGGTTCAGGCACTGCCCCTGCCTCTGAGCAACGATGGCCTAAATAAATCACCTCTCTTCGCAAAAATTGACACATCTCGGTGTTCAATTTCAAATTGTGTTCTCGTAATTTCTGGAGCAAATTGCACAACCGTTGCGAATGCAACTGCAAGTTCTTACCATAAATTACAATATCATCCAGATACACACAGAAATCTAACACTTGCAAGCCTGTTAGCACATAGTTCATTAACCGTTGGAAGGTTGCCGGTGCTCCTGTTAATCCAAAACCCTAAAACAAGCCCTAAACCGGTGCTAAACGCGGTCTTTTGCTTATCTTGGGTATACACCAATACTTGGAGGTAGCCACTCGCTAAATCAAGTGTAGAAAAATATCTATTATGCTCCAATTGATCCAGAATTTCTTCTATCCTTGGTATCGGAAACACTTGCTTGATAGTGGCGTCGTTCAATTTCCTAAAATCGACGACCATTCTCCACTCCTTCTGACCCTGGGCACCTCCTTTCTTTGGTACCAAAATTATTGGTGAGTTCCAAGGCGAGATACTTGGTGAAATTATGTTATCCTTTAACATTCCTTCTACTTGTCTGTTTACCTCATTTTTGTGAGCTTGTGGCAATCTGTATTGTTTCGGGTTAATTTGTGGTTGGTCCACTCTAGTAGGTATTTCATGCTGTACCTCTGATGTATACGTCAGCTGGTCCCCTTCCAGCAAAAATATGTCATGGAATGACGCACAAATGGCTTCTATTGATGCCTTCTCTTCTGAATTTACGCTTGGGTCTAACTTCAGTGATTCTAGCACTCTCTCCATTCTTTTTCTTATATCAACTTGCTTAATCTGATTTACCGATCTATAATTCGGTTCCTTAAAATTATCGTAATTAGTGAACTTAGTCATAAAATCCTCATCCATCAGGTAGTCCCTCTCTGAGGAGTAGAGTATGCAAGCGTACACCTTACCCATGTCAACGTGCGTTATGGTCTCTACCATATATACGTCGTCCGCTAGCTGCCGCTTGTGCAAAACAACAGTCCTAAGTTTCGTGTTTACATGCATAGTAACTACTCTGGTCGAACTTCCGTTTACTACCTCCATACCACACTTCTTAACCCTATCCACGGTTCCTTCCTGCCATGACATAAATGGAAGAGTAAGGATTCTCTTCTTATTATTATCATAAAATGATAACTGTTTCTCGAGCGCATCCAGTATGGTACGGCCACAAAGATTATCGCGGCCAATGTTCCCATCAGCATGGATACCTTTCCTATCCACTTCCACTGCGTGCACTCTAAAACTCATGCCATTAACTTCACTGTGTCTTATTCTGACCGACAACAATGTCCTGATGCACCCTCCAAACGCTCCGTTAAGAATTGTTACGTCCATTTGATAAATAGCTAACCCTTTCCGTAAAACACTAGACTTTACGAGGCTGATGTCGGCTCCTAAATCTACCAAAAGCACTAGCTTTCCACTAGCTGATTCCTTGCAGGGCATCTCGATGAAGGCATCACCTATCCTGCTCATAACGAAACAATGTCCATTTGTTCCCAACATGGACGCGTATCCACTTCCTCACTCTTCGTGATATTGGAGAGCCTCTTGCTCTTCCTTCTCCTGGACTGTAGTTTCTATATTACTACTCACATGTACTTCTGGCCTAACTATCACTTTCTTTCTTTTGGCTTTCCAGTCTACTGGCCTCGACTGGGCCGCTGGAAGTTTCCCTGGTTCCTTTGTTGAGATTGTCTATCCCCGCATTCCGCTGCCCGATGTCCCATTCGTCCACATGAGAAGCATCTCAACCCCTGTATGTTGTGGCCTATCTTTGCTGCACTTCTGGAATTCCTATTTGGTCGCTGCTGACCACTCCCAGTGTTGAAAGAATTTCTTCCTTCTGTTGAATTAACCCGGGGTCTACTGAAGTTACCCCTGCTGTCCCTCAATGGTGGTTCCGGGCGCCTCGTAGCTTGCCTTCTATTCTGACTCCATTCTGTGTCTCCTTGGTACTGTCTACTTGCCTCATGACCATATGTTTGGCACTCCATACAGGAAGGCGTGTTTTTGCGTGTAACGCATTCATCCCTTGTATAACCTTGCTTACGGCAGAACGAACATGTGGGTGCCCTCTGTACAAACCCCCTGTACGTATTTCTCGGATTCGCGGCTCTGCTGTCGGAGACACCGAGATTATACGCTCTTCTGTATATGTTTGGGACACAATTAATCCGTCTCTATCCATGACAGCGGCAGTGAAACTGTCCTGTCTGTTTTCGAACATTTGTACCTCTCCCAAGCCGGCCGTACTCCATTCCGCGAGGACTTGTGCTCTAATTCCTTCCTCTACTCACTCCTCCAGATTTCCTGTTCTGCTATTCAGCTTATGAATCTTTAGAGCGGAGTTGCGGAGGCCCACTACGAAAGTTGTTACCACCGACTTGTCAACTTCGTATAATAATGCTGTATCACCATCGCCATGGTACTTGTTTTTTTATTATTTCCTGGGCCATCATCTGAAGTGACTCTAAACGCCTGGCGAAGGCACGTATGTCTTCACTTGCCAGCTGCTTCCAGACTCTAATTTCTTGGGTTATGTCCTCCAAAGTTCTCTCCTTTAAATAAGTTCTCCTTATAAGACCGTAAAGCTCGTCCACACTGGCGAATTGCTTTGGCAACACAAGGTTGTACGCGTCTCCAAATAACCTTTGCTTAACACAATCGAAGAAGTCCTGCAACTCATCAGGGCTCATGCTTCGCTTTGCAACCTCACAACCTTGAATCTGTTAACTTTTGACCATAAATCTTCTGAAGCTGCACCAGCAAACACAGGTACTAGCCTGGCCACTGTCTTTGAAACCTCCTCTATACCCATTTTGCTTATTTTTGTTTTACTTATGACCGGTAAAACTTGAGCGATATCCTTATGTGTGGTTCCTAGGTTCACTTCTCCCGGATTTGAGAGGTAATTTACCAATGACGAATTCAAACTAATTAGTCTTCGATCGTTTGTTCGCACAGGTGAAATACTGTCCACAATATTTCGATTTTCCTGTACCATTACTGCTTCTGGCGGATATCCCTTATTTTTATTATTTAGCGGACTTTCTGGAGAAAAAGGCTCGACACCGATTTCAGATGCGCCAAACAAAAATCCCGCTTCCCTCTCTTCACACAATACTAATCTGGGGTTTACCACGCGGTGTATCCCTTCTGGTGTTAGATAATCCGGCCAGCGTACTTCCGGTGGCAATGTCAATACCGTCTGTGTAAAGCCAGACGATGCTGATTTTGATCTCTCCCTATTCAGTGAGGCCCTATTGGTCGCCCGTCCTCTTTTTAATTCCGCAAACTCCTTTTCCAACAGCGCTGCTGCTTCCTCTGTTTCCGTCAATCTCTGAGAAAGTTCCTTTACCTTATGCTCAAGATACTCCTTTTGTGCTCTCAAATCCTCTGTTTTCTTATGAAAATTGAACAACTTTTCTTCTGTTCCTTTTTGGATTGCTGTTAAGGCTTAATCCGCTACTTCTAATGGTGGCACAGCTCCTCTGACGTTCGCCTGCTTCCACAATTCTTCTTCCCTGCTCGTACTCGCTTCGAACTGGTCAACTATTTTCCCAGTAAACAGTTTCACTGTATTGATTTCACTCTGTTCCTTATTTCCTCGTCTGGCGAAACCAATCTGACAGTCTGTTGTCCTAGCCCTTCTAATTCAGAGCTAAACGTATCTGCCCATTCGTTGATCAGACTATTTATGTAGTCTGCGTAATTTCCGGCAAAATATTTTCCTTTGCCGTACTCAACTGCGTGAGGCAACAACAGCCCGTGATTATTGTTGAACTCTCTCCGCAGATTTTGCAACTGTGTTATTCGCTTGCTTTAATACACGTTGTCCTTACGTAAGTTACGGATCAGTTTTTCAAGTCACGGACCAGTTTTTCAATCGCCTCGACAATTTTCTCCTGCATCAGCAGTAATCCTTGCGCTTCCTTCGTCATATCCCAAATGCCAGAACAGCTGGCGTATCCCCATTATCAAAACAATTTACAAATAAAACCCAATAATTGTTAAACTTATTAATAACTTATCCCAATGTTTTTATTTCATCTTCCTTAATGATAAATACAAATTTATTAAAAAACATTCCACCGTAAATTCAATCTTAATATTCCTTCTATACTTATCTTCCATCACAAGTTCCATATCCGCTGTCTACAGGCGTCCATTAAGTCCTTCCATCAGTGCAAATTGGTCCTTGACTTCCTCACAGATACTCCTTGATTTTCTCTCACCATCTTTAATCATTTGGCAACTTTTACAAAGTGAAAAACTAATCCGATAGTGATAATAAAATTTAACAAAAATCGAGGTATTTAATGAGAAAATAATAACAATTTCGCACAAGCGTGAAAGTACAAAATTTTCTGCGTCGGAAGAGTGCCGAGTGCAGTGATTCTGAAAACAACTAACTTAAAATTCTTTAATTTTTAAATAAAGTGTAAAAACAAAAACAAAATATACAAAAATAAAAACAACAAAATTATAAAGTGAGAAACAACAAATAATCACAAAGTGAGACAACCGCAAAATAGCACTGCTATTATGGTTATGTATGTACACAAATACGTTAAATTAAAAGCGGCTTAGCAAGTATCTAGTGTAGAGTTGCCAAAGTTCATTTTAAACAAAAATAAATAATAAAGAAAAAAAAATGGGTGTAGACCGTACCCCACCTAGAGGGGAAGGTCAACAACAAGAAGAGCAACAACAACAACAACAACAACTACAACAACAACAACAACAACAGCAGCAGCAACACCGAGAAAAACAACATCAGGAACAACAACAGCAGCATCAACAACTGCAAACACAAAAGAAACCCCTTCTTCAGAATCCGCTCCAAAATTCCTGGAGTCCTCAATGCCCCTCGCCACAATCAAGCTCGTCTTTTCCAAATAAAAACAGCTCTCAACAAACTGTCCAACAACAAATTGATCAGCTTCAACGCCAGCTTCATCTGCTACACAAACAACAGCAACCTCTCCCCAAGTCACAGTAAGTGTACCCTCCCACGACGAGGACTGGAAAACGGTTCTAAACAAGAAAAGGCAGAGAGAGAGTCCAGGTAAGACAAAGACCACTCAAAAACAAGCTAAACTTGAAAAATACTAGCTAGGAGATCCGAAAGGAACCGAAAATCGATTTTCGTCCCTAGAAGAAGTTGAAGAATGTGACCAAAAAAGCACAGAACATAAAGAAAAAGTGTCTAAGCCCCCACCAATATTTGTTGACAGAGTTACCAATATAGCTCCTCTAATGAAACTATTGTCTGAAGCTGCTCCAAATTCATACGAATTAAAGCTCATAAACAATGAGCAAGTTAAAATCCAGGCATTTTCTCCAGAAGCCTACAAGACAATAGTCAACCAGCTTGAGATAAAAAACACCGAATTTTTCACCTATAAGCCAAAACAAGAAAGAGGCTTCAAAGTAGTACTGAAAAATATGCACCCATCTATAGGCACAGATGAAATAACCCAAGCCCTGCAAAACCTCGGTCACTCTGTCACGAATATTTGGAACATAAAGCGAAGAAACACAAAAAAGCCTCTGCCAATGTTTATCATTGAACTTCAAACAAACTCAAACAATAAAGAAATTTATGAAGTCAAATACCCGCTTCATACAAAAATTGTTTTTGAGCCCCCCCGACCGACTCGCGATATTCCCCAATGCGCTAACTGTCAGCAGTATGGGCATACAAAAACGTACTGCCGCAGGAAACCAATGTACATTAAATGCGCCGGAAGCCACATGTCTTCAGATTGTGTACGTAAAAGCAGATCAGATGAAGTCAAATGCGCCTTGTGTGAAGGTAATCACCCAGCAAATTACAAAGGTTGTGTAGTCTATAAAAATCTTCAGAAAATGAAATACCCACAATTAAGGAAAAACGACAATTTACCCATGAATCCTACTCAACAACAGGAAGTTCTGGTAAATCCCAGTACATCAAAACAAACTCAAAATGTACTTTCATACGCTCAGGCACTGAAACACTCAACACAAGCAACTAATGAAAACACAACGGCCCTACCAATTAATACTGTTCCTGCAGAAACCCAAGCTCCGACCGAAATGCGAGAAATGATAATGCTACTCCGGCAAGTCATGCAACAAATCACAACAATGATGAACTTATTAGTGACCCTCACGACTAAGAATTGCTCATCCTCAATCCCATAAAAATCATTCTATGGAACGCTAATGGGCTGTCAAAACATTTATTAGAAATTAAAAAATTCCTTAAAACATACGAAATAGATATACTCCTAATATCTGAAACCCATTTCACCAACAAAAGCCATTTTCAGATTCCGAACTTTAAGTTTTATCACACCCTGCACCCAGATAATAAGGCTCATGCAGGTTCAGCAATATTAATACGCAATAACATAAAACACTGTGAGAGCACATCTTATCGCACAGAAGCTATACAAGCCACGAATATAATTGTTGATGACTGGAAAGGGCCAATTACAATTTCCGCTGTCTACAGCCCACCTAAACACACAATAAAAATGGAGGAGTATGAGAAATTCTTTAAGACCCTTGGCAATAGATTCCTAGCTGGAGGAGACTATAACGCAAAGCACACATACTGGGGTTCCCGTCTCACTACACCAAAAGGTCGACAGCTTTATGCGGCCATTGGAAAATTAAATTTACTCCCTGTCTCTTCAGGTACACCAACATACTGGCCAACAGATGTAAGAAAAATTCCCGACTTGATTGACTTCTGTGTGACGAAAGGTATCATGCTTAGTGATCTTAAATGTAGCCCATGTTTTGAGCTGTCTTCTGACCACTCTCCAGTTCTCGTCGAGCTTAACAACAGTCTTGCCCTTCTTCCCAGTCAATGTAGCTTACATAATCACAAAACTGATTGGAATCGCTTCCGATATATGGTATCTTCCACAATTGATTTAAAACTATCACTGAAATCTGAAGAAGATATCATTGCGGCTGTTGAACACTTCAACAACTGCCTGCAACAAGCTGCGTGGGACTCCACCCCCACACTAAATGAGCGAAAATCAACGAACATCTCCAAACCTACAAAAGAAAAACTGAGAGAAAAGCGATATGCAAGAAAAAAGTGGCAACAAACTAGACATCCTGAGGACAAGAAAAAATTAAATGCGCTTACAAAAGAACTTAAAGAGATCCTTAATAACGAACGAAACACCCAACTCCATCATTACCTCAGTAATCTCGATGCAACAGCTGCTACAGAATACTCTCTCTGGAAAGCAACTAGGAATCTAAAGAGACCCACAATGTTCCAATCCGCTTTACGAATGGAAAATAACGAATGGGCTAAATGTGACCTTGAAAGAGCAGTCACATTTGCCCGACACTTAAAAAAAGTATTTACTCCACAGGAAATCGAGCCCCCAGCATGTGTAACAGAAGAAGTGAAAAGTGTTCTGAGTAATACCCATCAGATGGACCTACCCATACGTAAATTTTCCAAATCTGAAGTGAAAGCAGCTATTGATAAGCTAAATATTAAGAAAGCCCCTGGGTACGACCTTATCACTGGAAAAATAGTAAAACAACTTCCAGAAGAAGGAGTGACATATCTTACCTACTTATTTAACGCGGTACTAACATCTGGCTTTATACCTCCCCAATGGAAAGTGTCACAATTAAAAATGATTCTCAAACCCGGAAAAAGCGCTGATAAAGTTGAATCGTATCGCCCAATTAGCTTGTTACCGATTGCTTCTAAACTCATGGAAACCCTTTTCCTGAAAAGACTACTCCCAATTATAGAAGAGCGAAAGCTAATTCCAAATCATCAATTTGGTTTCAGGAAAAAACACAGCACAATCGAACAGGTTCATAGGATTGTTGAGTATATACACACAGCATTCGAACATAAACAATATTGTACAGCCGCGTTTCTTGACTTCTCGCAAACATTTGATCGCGTTTGGCACGATGGCTTGCTTTACAAATCAAAAACTACACTCCCCATTAACTACTATGTGTTAATCAAGTCCTATCTTACAAATAGATATTTCTTCGTAAAGCAAGGTGAGGAACAATCTGAGCTCCATGAAAGCTCAGCAGGCGCACCACAAGGAAGTGTCGTGGGCCAAATACTTTATCTACTTCACACGTACGACTTCCCATCAGCTGAAGGAGTCACCATAGGTACCTTTGCAGATGACACTGCTGTCTTAGCTGTTGACACTCTCCCACACTTAGCTTCCTCTAAAATCCAAAGTGGGCTAAACAAAATTACTGACTGGCTAAAAAAATGGAAAATCAAGTTGAACGAAACAAAATCAGTCCAGGTTACATTCACTCTCAAACGAAACACCTGCCCACCCGTTAAACTCAACGGCATAAATATACCCCAATGTAATGAGGCTAGATACCTTGGGATGCACCTCGACAGAAGAGTAACTTGGAAAACACATATATTTACAAAACGAAAATCACTCGGTATAAAGCTCAGAAATCTACACTGGCTCTTGAATCGAAACTCCAAAGTCTCAATCGATAGCAAATTGCTCTTGTACTCAGCAATTTTAAAACCAGTTTGGACATACGGTATTCAGCTGTGGGGCACTGCGGCAACTTCCAATGTTGAAATACTTCAAAGATTCCAATCAAAGACCCTAAGAATGATTGCAAACGCGCCCTATTATGTCAGAAACAACCAAATCCATCGTGACCTCAAAGTTCCTACAGTCGCTCAAGAAATAAAAAAGCTCTCTACTTCGCACAATCTGAGACTCCTAGTCCACCCAAATCCACTGATATCGGAACTCACTTCCAACCCCTTCACTTTCATCCGACTGAAGAGAAAATCCACAACAGATCTCCTGTGCTAATAGGCAATGGCTGCACCACTGGGAGTAGTCCATAAAAGACAGTAAATACAAAAATTAGTCTTAAGTTATTAAATATTGCTGAATGTGATTGAATGTAACAGATTGCAATAAAATATTTGGATATTAAAAAAAAAATAAATAAATAAATAAATAAAAATCTTTAATACTCCCAAAAATCCATAGAAAAATCCATATGTTTGTAAAAACGGAAATTGGATTTACGGGCAAAAGTGTCTTGATTCATTCCCGGAAATTTGAATCCATATTTAAAAATAAACCCGCAACGTATGCGCCACGTAATAATAGAATTTAAATGTTTTCTTCAACAGTGCTACGAAAATCGTAGTTTCCGAACTACAAAAACTTTGACACGTGTTGTCTGCACCTCTTGAAATCTTTTCACCTAATACCCTAAGCTCACAATGTCAAGTGATTAAAACATTTTATTTTGATCTTCAGACAACATCAATTTCAACAATTTAATTTAAAAACAATTCACATGTCTCCAATATATATATTACGCCAATTCTAAAATAATATAAATGTATAAAAGATTAATTAAATCGCTTTGTAAGCAATACAAATTACCTATCGACAAACACACACGAATCCCCTACAAAAAAAAATCCTCACAGCTAGGACGACATACATAGACCAAAATGACGGTTTATGGTTGCCCATACAAAGCTGCGTGCAACAGCGCAAACGCGCCTATATGTTGCAAATTCTTTGACCAGTGCTACAGCGCCTTCAGGGTCGCAGAAGTATCTACTTAGATTACGCTATTATACACTCTACTCACCATTATCTTCTATTCCTCCATTGACCTCCTTTGGGTACTTTTCCTAATAGTCCTTCGAAGTGGTGTGATGATGAAATTTGTCCACTAACAAATTTCACTCACACAAACTTTTACTTGCTCCAAATTTCAAAAGTAAAGAAGTAGGCGACAAAAAGTTATAAAGTCGAGAAAATGCGCAGAAAAAGGGAGAGCTGGGATATATTAAAACAGCCCACAATCAGCATTTTAAAATCAATACACCGAAATAAAATAAACATACATAGACCGTCCGGATCATACTGATGGTTTATGGTTGCCCATAGAAAGCTGCGTGCAACAGCGCAAAGACGCCTCTATGTTGCAACTTCTTTGACCATCTATTATACACTCTACTCACCATTATCTTCGATTCCCCCATTGAACTCCTTTGGGTACTTTTCCTAATGGTCCGTCGAAGTAGTTTCCTGTTGGTGGATTCCCACGTAGGAGTGCTTTTTTCCTAGCACTCGACGTTGGACCCTACCGGCTGCGCCAAAATATTGGGGACCGTATTTGTTGTCTTCGAGAGCGTACTTTCGCTGCTTGTCCTGGGCGCGTACCTGTAGACCTAAATCACTCTTTAGAAATAACACTACATCACTTTCAGATTCAAAATAACAAGAAGAGTTTATTCTTAAAATACTAATTCTTATATAGTATTTCCAAACAGTACTCTCAGTCTTTGAATTGACCTTTCTGGTGTTCCAGTTCCGCACCTGTTAATTGGTGTCAGTTGGTCAAGCCAACTGACCTACTCCAATACAAATGTGTCGATGGTGCATTCTAGATTTTAAGGCACTTCGGTGGCTCGACTGCGAAACTTGAACACCCTAAAAGTTTACATAATAAATATTACATAGGTAATATCAATTCAAAATACCCGCACCCTAAAAATATGGGCTTTCTTAAGTAACTAAAGTTACTTAAGAAAGCACGCTAATCATACAGTATGTGTGGCATCTGTTAGGAGTCGATGATATGAGACACTACGCAGTTGATTCTAACTCACAGCAGCATCAGTAAACAGGGGTAATAACCTGGCCACTGTTTTCGAAATTTCCCATCTAACTAACTCCGGATATATTACTCTATTCTTTGGTTCTAGAAGGCTCGTGACAAAGGATGGAGCAGCAGAATTCTGCTCAAATTCCTGACCTTCTTGTGATAAAAGTATGACTACGTCTTACCTAGGCCAAAAGTATGGTTGATGATTATCACTCAACACAATTTTTGGCTTAGTAACCCTCTCCAAATGTAATGAGGTTTGCTCGGTCTCTCCGAGTTCTTAGTAGTTCTCTCTGGTTTTTTTTTTCTCGAGAAGTGTCCAATTTGCCTTCAACTCTTCTGTATTCTTGAAGGCTTGAAAAAATTCTCTTCCATTCGACTCTTAATAGTCGATAATGCTTGGTCTGCTACTTCCAAAATTGAGAAGTTCTCACTGTCCCTCGTTAACCTCCAGAGTACCTGGGTTTCACTTCTGTTCGTTTTTGCTTCCAATTGGTCCGTTACAGTTTTTCTGTAAATAACTTTACTTCCGTCTATAAAGACCTCAACTTGTTTTCTGCATTGTCCTCCGGTAAAGTAGGGCTATTTACTTATGCCTCGAGTCCTTCTAGATCCAATCTAAACTTGGTCTACCAGTCCCACATTAAACCGTTTGCATATACGCATTAAACCCATTACTTACCTTGGCAAAGTACTCCTTGTAACCACAACACTCCTTAAACCGTAACGGCTCCTCGTTATTATGGTTAAATGTATCCAACACGGCTAGTAGTTAAACTATGCGCTTGCGGTAGTACTCGGTATTCTTTCGTGCTTTATTGGCCTTTCTAAAATTCTTGATTTTCTTCTGGGCTGCTTTGCTGTGCCGTTTTTGCACTTCCAGCAATCTTTTAGCTTCTTTTGGTACTTCCATAGACCAAATTAATTCTTTTCTACGAACCCGTGACTTCCAAAAAATAAATTTTACAAGTTAGTTTTGTAATTTTTAAACTTGCCTGGATAATTCCACTTACTTTATAACTTCAAATAATCTCATATGACTACCCCGAAATGATTGGGTCCCCAGATATAAATGTATTCCCTTTTTTTTGTAATCACTATTAACTTTCCGAATGATACTCAACATCTACTTCAATGTATACCAAATGACGACCGCCCCACGATAAACCCCATAAACTCAAGAAGTTTTTACTTCACTAAAATGATTTTTCCTTTAAACCGATTTCATTTTCTTGTTTCCGTTTATATTATTTTTCATTAACCTAGCTGCACTTGAAGGCAATAACGTTCACATTTTCTAAACTAAAACGCGTAAAACTATACCATTAAGTTTTCAGTTTTATTACTTAGTATAACAAACATTACTCAGCATAGAAAGACAACTGTGGCGTAATGCCGTAGAGAAAACAAAATTACTCAGCTTACGTACATAAGTATAAAAATAGTACATCATTAATTGCACAACTACTGAGCGTGAATACATATTATTTATACAAATAAATATTCCCTATTATTTTTTTAATGCTTTTCGATGAACCCATTTTGAATAAGGTGATCGATTTGACGAAATTGTTCTCCCTCTTTTCTCTCTAACAAAAAAATATTCAAAAACAAAGAATGATTACAGCACTACTAATACTGTGAGAACGTAAATAAGTTCTTTTTTACGCTCCCTTATTACTTACAGCACCTACAGCACACAAAGGCACGTGATCAACACAGAGAGCCATATCAACATCCACATAGGCCGGCTCCACCTACAACGAAGAAGCAAATGGCGAAATGCACAGTGACCCACCAACAACTATACAAGTGCACGATCACCCCCAATATGTTAATTGCAACAACAAGCACACACAACATTGGGAGTGCAGAAAACTGCCAAGAAGAAACTGTTAGTCCTACAGCCTGGGAGCTATTCTTCAAAAAAGGATGTTTTCGGCCACGCTTAAATTCATTAAACCAATATCTGATGGTAGTCATCGAATTTGCATGCAACTTTACTTTGATTTCTTCACACGTCTTCCCATTCAAAAAAGAAATTGTTCACTGAACTCTTTCTCTATTGTTGCAAACCAACCGTACTTGACAACTTTCAACAGCTGTCAAAACAAAACTAATCGATAATTATATCTGAAATTTAAAAAGATATCGTTTTTAAGATGGGAATAAACTATGGCATACACATTTTGCGTCAGTGATGAAATCAGTCGCTAAACACTGGTAGTTATCATACACCCCTCGTATACTACCTATAAACATGTCAAACTCGGTGAATACTACACTCAATATGAAAACAACAAACGTATATTAAGTTTGAGCAGTTGATCCCAAAATTAATGTGTGAATCATATACCGTTCCAAATTTTTGGGGATGGTGTTTAAAGAACATACATTTATATTCACATTGGAAAATTTTATTCTATTATACAGTAGTATTGTATTTAAGTATGTACTTTAATTTAGATCCTACTTATCCCTGGTATTATATTTTCTTAATGTTTTTTTAAAGGTGCATAATGAAGCAGGCTTCACCGAGAATTGGAGTAAACAGCCAATAAATGCAGTTTTTCAAGGTAATCCACTAAATTACCACATTATCAATATAACATTTGTTTTTTATTGAAGATTATTCCGTTGGATTTACGAAGCTTTCGGGTATTAAAGACATACACGAACGAAACGAAGAAAGCAAAAGCTGTATAGATGACGATGATGAAGACACCCGAGATATGACTGGCCGCATTCGTACTGAAGCTGGTTATGAAGTAATTATTATTCATTAATTCAATTTAATTTTACATTCAATTAATTCATTTGCTTCATACTCACCGAGATTGATCGAGCTTCCGCAGGTAACTGCAAGCTCAATAAACAAGAAAAGGATCGAGATAAAGAGAAAGAAGATGATTTCGGATATACAATGGGTACCAATTTCACTTTTCTTACGCTATGTAAAAATATTTAATTTTTTTCCATAGCTAAAATCAAGAAACGCTACAATATAATAAAAGACATTCGCAAAGTTGAGGTAGAACGAAAGGGCAATGAAGAACTAGGGGTCGCACTGGCCGGTCATATGAATCGACAAAAAATGGGTTGCTTTGTTGCAGGCATAGACCCCAATGGGTTGCTAGCCACGGTAGCTTTGAAGTCCGGTGACGAGATTTTAGAGGTTAATGGAAACGTACTGAAAAATCGCAGCCATTTGAATGCTTCTGTTATATTTAAAAATATCGGCGGGACGAAACTTGTACTAATCAGTTGTCGTAAAAAATCTGGCGATGAAGGAATGTGTGTGAAACCCATGATAAAATTTCCACTTTCACTAGACGATGTATGAATGTAAATTCTTATATTTATAGCTATAATTATATTTCATCAACTTGCAGACCAAATTTATCTTCGAACTATTCCCTAATGCAAGATCAGTGCAAGTTAAAAAGGAAGGATGCTTGGGAATAATGGTTATATATGGCAAACATATAGAAGTAGGAAATGGCATTTTTATATCAGACTTACGCGAGGAATCAAATGCTATGGCGGTAATTTTATAACATTCTCCTGACATATAGTGTAAACTTTAAAAAAACTCGAAGGACAAAATGTATATTATACTGAGACGCCGTAGTTGAAAAGAAAATTTGTATATCAGAGCTATAATAGCAAACTTGTCTTAAATAGTGTACCGAGCGACGGTACTTTTTCATTGAAATATCTATATATTTGTAAAATACATGTACATTCACTTTTCCATTCCCTATTTTTTATTCCTTTTTAAATTACTATACAAATTCCAAAACAAATTTTTTGTATAATTATTTAGCTATACTAGTTTTAAGATGGAAATATGTGTATCAAGCGACAGAAGAGAAATTGATACACAAAGAGAGTTTTCCTATCCAAGAGGATAATAGCGTCCAGCTCAGTATACTCCAATTCACGGTGTAAACTTTAATTAATAACGAGTACAGAAGTCTGAAGTCGGGTTAGACCGACTTCAAAATACCCTTTACCTTTTCTTGTGCGTGCGAGTTCAACAATGAGCATGTTTTCTTCATAAATCATCGTTACGTGAATACGAGTATTCACGGTAATTTTTGGTAGGGTACTTTGAAATGATTATATCGACCTCATTTCTTGTGTATGGCTTTCTAGTGTCAATATAACCACTAAAATAAAATTTCGTCAAAAAATATTGTGTAGGTCGAAAGTTAAAATAATATGTCAATAGTGGGCGTGGCTGTAAGAATAACAAGCCCATTTTTTGTGCAATGTTTAACGTTACTACCCGCAACCTTCCTGTGACATTTCGTTAAAAAATCTTTAATAGGAACCTAGTAATGATTTTTGGTTATTTGTGGGCGTGGCAGTAGCAAAAATCTACCCATATTTATAATGGATGCTAGTACAGACCCAGTGTATAAATCTACCAATTTGTTTTCATATATCACCACTAGTAGCATATATAGGGCTTTAAGTGCGGTCCCCAAAGTTCATTATATGGGAAGGAGGCGTATCCTTCATCTGATCGACCCAGAATGTTGTATGTGGCTTTGTATGGTCCATATACGTACTAATATAAAATTTCGTCCAAAAATATTGTATAGGTCGCAAGTTATATTAATACGTCAATAGTGGGCGTGTCTGTGGAAATAACACGCCCGTTTTTTGTGTGGTGTTTAATGTTAGTACCCGCAACATTCCTGTGAAATTTTGTTGCGAAATCTTTAATAGGAACCTAGTAATGATTTTTGGTTAATTGCGGACGTGGCAATAGTAATAATATGCCCATATTTGGAATGCATGCTAGTATATACCCAGTGTATACATCTACCAATTTGTTTTCATATATCATCACTAGAAGCAAAGATAGGGAAATTGCCTTTAAATGGGGTCCCCAAAGTTCATTGTATGGGAAGGAGGCGTATCCTTCCTCTGATCGACCCCGAATGTTGTATGTGGCTTTGTAGGGTCCATATACGTACTAATGTAAAATTTCGTCCAAAAATATTTTATAGGTCGCAAGTTATAATAATATGTCAATAGTGGGCGTGGCTGTAGAAATAACTTGCCCATTTTTTGTGTGGTATTTAATGTTGGTACCCGCAATATTCTTGTGAATTTTCATTGATAAATCTTTAATAGGAACACAGTAATGATTTTTGGCTAATTGTGGGCGTGGCAGTTGTATTATGATTTCCATATTCTGCACACACACTATTATGGACCCCATGTATGTTTCTGCAAACTTTTATTCCGCTGGCATCAATACGAGCATAGGTAGGCTAATTTTAATTTTAGACCTGAAAGGTCCCTATATCAAAAGTGGGCGTGTCTTTTCTCTGATCAACCCCATTTGTTGAAGATAGCTTTATAATGTCCACATGTTCCTTCCCGTAAAATTTCGTCCGTAAATCTCTACCAGATCTTAAGTTATTAATATTTGTTGATAGTGGGTGTGGCAATTATTATATAACGCCTACTTTTTGCACAATGTTTAGTAGGACCCACATCTCCATAACTGCCAATTCCTTCAATTGGACCGAAGTTATATTCATTTTAAAAAAGGTAAAAAATGTTCCTTATATGGGAAGTAGGCGTGGTCTTTGTCCAAATCGGCCCATATAGCTATCTGGATTTGTATCTTTGTGCAGGCGACACTTTTGCCAAATTTTATTATGATAGCTCCAACGGTGTAGAAAAAAAGTGGCCACAGACGGACAGACGGACGGACAAAATAAAAATTGCTTAGAAAGTGATTCTGATCATATCTGTACATATATGTCCACACCTACCACGCCTTCTTCTTGAAATTGCAACCCCTCTCAAAAGCACAAAATTAGTATACTCTATTTAACTTTTTTAAAGGTAATGGGTATTATTATGTTGAAAGTGTCATTTCATACACATTATGAAGGGTATCTAGATAAAAGACTGCTGAGAGTGGACTAAAATTTTTACTTTCTACACATTACTACATGTGGCTTCGAAGTCAAAGAAAACCAGGACCATAAAATCCGTGCAGCTTAGAGGTCGCCCAACGGTAAAGCGCAGAGTTACCAACAAATATATGGAGTTGACGGTAGCGGGGAGTGCAATTTCTAAGGCAGCATTAGAATACAGACCGTAGAGGTACTGGTCTAGGCGAATTGTATGCATTTGCCAGCAGCCGGTCACTTTAAAGAACGTTTCAGGATGCCCAGGATCGATATACAGAATAATTACAACAAGATTCGACTGCCAGTGCAACAGCAATGAATTATAAATGCCGCAGGCATTCGTTTTTTTCTCAACTGCACCTATACATGCAACATTCATATTTGCGACTCATCAATCATCCAAGTAGCAGATACAGAATAGAGACAAGATTGCTGTAATATATTGTTGACCAGTCAAGGAGAAACCGGCTGCAAACCAAACCAATGCAGAGCACCGCGCACTGACATGCAATACTATAATAACCTGAGCGAGTCAGTCATTCGCGCCGGAAGAGCGATACGAATTGAGCGAGCCAGTTACTCAGTACAGTACTGCAGAAGAACCCATGACGTGGACGGGCCCTGAATCCCAGATCGATCGTAAGACCGACATGATCTGAATAAGTCAGTCACGGGTCCCGTACGAACGATAAGACCTGAGCGAGTCAGTCAAACGCGCCGGACTATGAATAAACGACCGGAGCGAGTCAGTGACTCCAGCCGGACAGTGCTTACAAGAGGATCCACAACGGGAATATATTATGTCGCCTTAGAAAAACAGTAATTAGAGCCTATAAAAATTGTTAAATAAAATCAATCGAGATTACAAACTATTAGAAAAAAAGACCAAAATTTTAAAATAAATTGTTAATTCAATTTATTCCAAAAATTCATTTACAACGTCTGAATTAACATTTTGAAAATTATTATACTGAGAGAATGACGTCTATCAGATAAAATGTGTCTGTAAATCGAAAACGACGTTTCAACAGCTACTGAAGTCGTTGATGCATATTTCATTCTCTGATTGACAGGCAACTATTGGTTTATGACGGGATTTAACAAAAATTTCCGTTAGCTTTTTGTTAGTCGTTACTCCTCGTTTTTCCAAAGACGGACTTGCTCTGTCAAAAATTTGTATTTGAATATTATATACAAGGCTGAGTTCATCTTTTCGATGGTTTTTTCAATTTTAGAACTGCCCCTGACTCCGACAGCAGCATTAAGCCAACAGTTCCTACAAATCTCGATCACATCGGGTGAAAGGAGAAATTGTACATTTCAAACAATCTTTGACGAGGGGTATCTGATTTACAAACCACCGATTTCATGCCAGCTATTAAATCATTTACCTCGTCGTTTTCATGCTTGATCAATTCACAAATATTCCGTTTAGATCTCGCCTAGCTTTCAATATCTACTGTTCTTGATTGTTTAACAAATTCCATGCCTTCGGAAAAGGTATAGCCGCACCATATAACGTTGTTCAGGCTATATGTACGCCTTATTGCACAGTGGTTTGTAACGACTCTTTTCTTTTATCGGTGGGGTAGAACACAGCGGGTTCCAGGGGTCGTGTACAGAAAATTTATTAATTGAACTTGGACTTTCGTTAGTCCTTACTATGTTACGAAATTTATTCTAGGTTATAAATTTTGGTTTTATGCTTACCTGTTTCTGTAGACGTAACGTCGCATTGCAGGTCGTTGTGTCTCAGTGAGAAAACGATTAAAAACCACTGAGTCTCTATGTTTGTAGCGTATGTAAAGTTAAAAAGCTATTGAAAACCTGAGTTTTCGCTGCGTCTCTGTGTTCGTCTAGCGTAAGTGTCTGGTGTAGAGCTTCTTCGGATGTCGGTATCGTAAGAAGAGAGCTACTGCTTAGGCTACACGGCTTTTATATGCGAAGCGACCACAGCGGTCAGTATATAGTGTTGTTGGCAGACCACCGTTGTGTGGCCTTCAGCACTTGGTTGTTGTTCCATGTGTGATTTGTTGTTGTTTCCACTTGTCCTTGGGCCACCTTCAGCAATTTTAGATCACTCGTAATTTTTGAGCGTAATAAATATTTTGGATAGTAATTATTTCCTCCTGCCGCCATTGTGCTGCATACTTGTTAGCCGTATACACAATGATCGTTCTGTCGTCGTTGCTTTTGTTCTTTGCAATCGACTCTTTATATTGTTTGTGTTATATTTACCAAACGGAAGTACTAGGTAAGTTGTTTATGTTTCTCGTTGAGCATTCACTTTCATTACTTTGTGTGCATTTGTTGTAATATTTGCCTTAATTGTTGCATTTCATCTTCCTGCATGCTTGGTATTGGTTGGCAAGCTCGGTGTCTGCGCGTGTGGTTGGTTTTATTTTAATTACTAGTTATATGTTAATTGTTGTAACTGATTCATTTAAATGGTGGGCGATTCTTCGATTTGGTTCTTCATGTAGTGTTTGTTTGTTCCAAAAATATAGTGCTAAGCAGCATTGGATTTGTAGCTGTTACATCTAATTTCCTGCCTAAAATATTTAATTCAAATCGCTTACAAGCATTTGTGTCATTGACAATTTAGAATATCGGATTAAGCCAGCGTAATCTTTAATATTTTAGAAAATAATTTCATAAATCAAATTAACATTTTTGTGAAGTGTGTGCACACTGGCAAAACCTCATTATGTTGTTGCAAAAAGTACTTTTTAATGTTTGGGTGTCGCAGTTGTATATAAGGGAATCCGAGCTTCAATAAATGGTGTAGCTAATTTCATCGAGTAATAGTCAGATTCGATTTTTAGTGATCGCAAGTGTGATGATGCTGCGCTTTCAAGTGGATTGAGGTAACCTTAAATTTTATTTCACAGTACTTGCACAATATACAAACTTCGTTCGATCGCGACTGCACTTCAAGAGATTTACTGACAATAAATTTTTTTTCGCGAGAAACAAGACTTTCTTTTTCTACTGACAATTTTGTAAAACAATATCTAACAAAACAATAAGAACTAAGTCATGAATTTACAAAAATTCTAAAATGTGTTCAAAGGAGTACCGTTAGAAAAAATTTACATACAGCAAACCATTATTGTTGTGCATACATGCTTTCGTCTTCTTCTCTACGCTGCATATTGCTGCGCTAAGTACCTACGAGTATATACAAAACTTCTCATAATGGAATTGAAGAGAGAAGGAAACAACGGGCAATGGCTACTACAGTCAGTGAAGACAAATTTTTCTTCTCATGTGATGCAAAATGTGGCAAAAAGTGTAATGTGATGCGATTTTAGAATTTAATAATATTGTCGATAAATTTTTGGGATATTCATCCAAAAGTTTTAAAAGTAACGAATATTATTATTTTTTGCAAGATTGGTATAAAATTGTTCAAATTATTGTTATAACAATTTTAGCAATTTTTATAGGGTCTAATACTTACTCGTAAGTATATAAATAGAATTTGTAGTAGTATTTGTGTTCAGACGTGTTTTTTCGCTGTCATATATTTTATTATTTTCTGTGATTTTCTTGTGATTATACCGGATCTTTCTTATTGTTTCTTATCGACGAAATGAAATTTGAGATTTGACCAAAGTTGTTTACAATATTTTTTTTAAACTTGCATTTCGTTTTAGAATATAAGTAATTTTTTTAAAAGTATTTTGCAGATTCGTTGCAACACAGTTGTTCTTATTACTTTCTTTTTGAGCGGTTATTTGTACTCGCTTGTTGATACTTATGTACATGTGATTTTGTTGGCAACTCTTACAAATTGAAAAACTAATCCGATAGTGATAATAAAATTTAACAAAAATCAAGGTATATAATGAGAAAGTAATAACAATTTCGCACAAGCGTGAAAGTGCAAAATTTTCTGCGTCGGAAGAGTGCCGAGTGCAGTGATTCTGAAAACAACTAACTTAAAATTCTTTAATTTTTAAATAAAGTGTAAAAACAAAAACAAAATATACAAAAATAAAAACAACAAAATTATAAAGTGAGAAACAACAAATAATCACAAAGTGAGACAACCGCAAAATAGCACTGCTATTATACGGTTATGTATGTACACAAATGCGTTAAATTAAAAGCGGCTTAGCAAGTATCTAGTGTAGAGTTGCCAAAGTTAATTTTAAACAAAAATAAATAATAAAGAAAAAAAAATGGGTGTAGACCGTACCCCACCTAGAGGGGAAGGTCAAGAACAAGAAGAGCAACAACAACAACAACAAATAATAATACAACAACAACAACAATAATAATAACAGCAACAGCAGCAGCAACAACAACAACAGCAACATCGAGAAAAACAACATCAGGAACAACAACAACAGCAGCATCAACAACTGCAAACACAAAAGAAACCCCTTCTTCAGAATCCGCTCCAAAATTCCTGGAGTCCTCAATGCCCCTCGCCACATTCAAGCTCGTCTTTTCCACATAAAAACAGCTCTCAATAAACTGTCCAACAACAAATTGATCAGCTTCAACGCCTGCTTCAGCTGCTATACAAACAACAGCAACCAGTTGCCTCTCCCCAAGTCACAGTAAGTGTACCCTCCCACGACGAGGACTGGAAAACAGTTCTAAACAAGAAAAGGCAGAGAGAGAGTCCAGGTAAGACAAAGACCACTCAAAAACAAGCTAAACCTGAAAAATACTGGCTAGGAGATCCGAAAGGAACCGAAAATCGATTTTCGCCCCTAGAAGAAGTTGAAAAATGTGACCAAAAAAACACAGAACATAAAGAAAAAGTCTCTAAGCCCCCACCAATATTTGTTGACAGAGTTACCAATATAGCTCCTCTAATGAAACTATTGTCTGAAGCTGCTCCAAATTCATACGAATTAAAACTCATAAACAATGAGCAAGTTAAAATCCAGGTATTTTCTCCAGAAACCTACATGACAATAGTCAACCAGCTTGAGCCAAAAAACACCGAATTTTTCACCTATAAGCCAAAACAAGAAAGAGGCTTCAAAGTAGTACTGAAAAATATGCACCCATCTATAGGCACAGATGAAATAACCCAAGCCCTGCAAAACCTCGGTCACTCTGTCACGAATATTTGGAACATAAAGCGAAGAAACACAAAAAAGCCTCTGCCAATGTTTATCATTGAACTTCAAACAAACTCAAATACCTGCTTCATACAAAAATTGTTTTTGAGCCCCCCCGACCGACTCGCGATATTCCCCAATGCGCTAACTGTCAGCAGTATGGGCATACAAAAACGTACTGTCGCAGGAAACCAATGTGCATTAAATGCGCCGGAAGCCACACGTCTTCAGATTGTGTACGTAAAAGCAGATCAGATGAAGTCAAATGCGCCTTGTGTGAAGGTAATCACCCAGCAAATTACAAAGGTTGTGTAGTCTATAAAAATCTTCAGAAAATGAAATACCCACAATTAAGGAAAAACGACAATTTACCCATGAATCCTACTCAACAACAGGAAGTTCTGGTAAATCCCAGTACATCAAAACAAACTCAAAATGTACTTTCATACGCTCAGGCACTGAAACACTCAACACAAGCAACTAATGAAAACACAACGGCCCTACCAATTAATGCTGTTCCTGCAGAAACCCAAGCTCCGAACGAAATGCGAGAAATGATAATGCTACTCCGGCAAGTCATGCAACAAATCACAACAATGATGAACTTATTAGTGACCCTCACGACTAAGAATTGCTCATCCTCAATCCCATAAAAATCATTCTATGGAACGCTAATGGGCTGTCAAAACATTTATTAGAAATTAAAAAATTCCTTAAAACATACGAAATAGATATACTCCTAGTATCTGAAACCCATTTCACCAACAAAAGCCATTTTCAGATTCCGAACTTTAAGTTTTATCACACCCTGCACCCAGATAATAAGGCTCATGCAGGTTCAGCAATATTAATACGCAATAACATAAAACACTGTGAGAGCACATCTTATCGCACAGAAGCTATACAAGCTACGAATATAATTGTTGATGACTGGAAAGGGCCAATTACAATTTCCGCTGTCTACAGCCCGCCTAAACACACAATAAAAATGGAGGAGTATGAGAAATTCTTTAAGGCAATAGATTCCTAGCTGGAGGAGACTATAACGCAAAGCACACATACTGGGGTTCCCGTCTCACTACACCAAAAGGTCGACAGCTTTATGCGGCCATTGGAAAATTAAATTTACTCCCTGTCTCTTCAGGTACACCAACATACTGGCCAACAGATGTAAGAAAAATTCCCGACTTGATTGACTTCTGTGTGACGAAAGGTATCATGCTTAGTGATCTTAAATGTAGCCCATGTTTTGAGCTGTCTTCTGACCACTCTCCAGTTCTCGTCGAGCTTAACAACAGTCTTGCCCTTCTTCCCAGTCAATGTAGCTTACATAATCACAAAACTGATTGGAATCGCTTCCGATATATGGTATCTTCCACAATTGATTTAAAACTATCACTGAAATCTGAAGAAGACATCATTGCGGCTGTTGAACACTTCAACAACTGCCTGCAACAAGCTGCGTGGGACTCCACCCCCCCACTAAATGAACGAAAATCAACGAACATCTCCAAACCTATAAAAGAAAAACTGAGAGAAAAGCGATATGCAAGAAAAAAGTGGCAACAAACTAGATATCCTGAGGACAAGAAAAAATTAAATGCGCTTACAAAAAAACTTAAAGAGATCCTTAATAACGAACGAGACACCCAACTCCATCATTACCTCAGTAATCTCGATGCAACAGCTGCTACAGAATACTCTCTCTGGAAAGCAACTAGGAATCTAAAGAGACCCACAATGTTCCAATCCGCTTTATGAATGGAAAATAACGAATGGGCTAAAAGTGACCTTGAAAGAGCAGTCACATTTGCCCGACACTTAAAAAAGTGTTTACCCCACATGAAATGGAGCCCCCAGCATGTGTAACAGAAGCAGTGAAAAGTGTTCTGAGTAATACCCATCAGATGGACCTACCCATACGTAAATTTTCCAAATCTGAAGTGAAAGCAGTTATTGATAAGCTAAATATTAAAAAAGCCCCTGGGTACGACCTTATCACTGGAAAAATAGTAAAACAACTTCCAGAAGAAGGAGTGACATATCTTACCTACTTATTTAACGCGGTACTAACATCTGGCTTTATACCTCCCCAATGGAAAGTGTCACAATTAAAAATGATTCTCAAACCCGGAAAAAGCGCTGATAAAGCTGAATCGTATTGCCCAATTAGCTTGTTACCGATTGCTTCTAAACTCAAGGAAATCCTTTTCCTGAGAAGACTATAGAAGAGCGAAAGCTAATTCCAAATCATCAATTTGATTCAGGAAAAAACACAGCACAATCGAACAGGTTCATAGGATTGTTGAGTATATACACACTGCATTCGAACAGAATAAATATTGTACAGCCGCGTTTCTTGACTTCTCGCAAACATTTGATCGCGTTTGGCACGATGGCTTGCTTTACAAATCAAAAACTACACTCCCCATTAACTACTATGTGTTAATCAAGTCCTATCTTACAAATAGATATTTCTTCGTAAAGCAAGGTGAGGAACAATCTGAGCTCCATGAAAGCTCAGCAGGCGCACCACAAGGAAGTGTCGTGGGCCAAATACTTTATCTACTTCACACGTACGA
The DNA here is from genome assembly GCA_920105625.2 of Clusia tigrina. NCBI lineage: Eukaryota > Metazoa > Arthropoda > Insecta > Diptera > Clusiidae > Clusia > Clusia tigrina. Next base: position 199,588,094 of record OV050030.1, read on the forward strand.
CTTCCCATCAGCTGAAGGAGTCACCATAGGTACCTTTGCAGATGACACTGCTGTCTTAGCTGTTGACACTCTCCCACACTTAGCTTCCTCTAAAATCCAAAGTGGGCTAAACAAAATTACTGACTGGCTAAAAAAATGGAAAATCAAGTTGAACGAAACAAAATCAGTCCAGGCTACATTCACTCTGAAACGAAACACCTGCCCACCCGCTAAACTCAACGGCATAAATATACCCCAATGTAATGAGGCTAGATACCTTGGGATGCACCTCAACAGAAGATTTACTTGGAAAACACAGATATTTACAAAACGAAAATCACTCGGTATAAAGCTCAGAAATCTACACTGGCTCTTGAATCGAAACTCCAAAGTCTCAATCGATAGCAAATTGCTCTTGCACTCAGCAATTTTAAACCAGTTTGGACATACGGTATTCAGCTGTGGGGCACTGCGGCAACTTCCAATGTTGAAATACTTCAAAGATTCCAATCAAAGACCCTAAGAATGATTGTAAACGCGCCCTATTATGTCACAAACAACCAAATCCATTGTGACCTCAAAGTTCCTACAATCGCTCCAGAAATAAAAAAGCTCTCTACTTCGCACAATCTGAGACTCCTAGTCCACCCAAATCCACTGATATGGGAACTCACTTCCAACCCGTTCACTTTCATCCGACTGAAGAGAAAATCCACAACAGATCTCCTGTGCTAATAGGCAATGGCTGCACCACTGGGTGTAGTCCATAAAAGACAGTAAATACAAAAATTAGTCTTAAGTTACTAAATATTGCTGAATGTGATTGAATGTAACAGATTGCAATAAAATATTTGGATATAAAAAAAAAAAAAAACATAAATAATTGATATTTATTAAATTTTTTTTGTTTGTGATTAATCTTTAGCTGCTGTGTTAAGTACCCAATTTCCAAACACTTTTAGAAAGTGCTGTTAGTTTCAGAGTTGTTTTTGCTGTATGTGTAGATGTATTCTTTATATAATTGTTTTTTACTTAATTTTGTTTGCTTCATTCAGTACTTGTGTTCTATAAAAATTGTAAAAATGAATTGTTTATTTAATTGTTCGATACTGAGCATTTTGTCTCATGTTGGTTATGCGATGGCTTATCACATATGAAATGTGCTGGTCTTTACGCAAGAGTGTAAGACAGTCTTGGCGAAGGCAATGGTTTCCGTTGGACTTGCGCGAAATGCAGGTCCACGGATTTTATACTGGTTAAATTGTTTCGCCAAACAAAAGTCATTTTTGGAGATTGGTATTGGCCTGTCCTCCTTTTTAGCTAAATTCCAGCGCTACGAAAAGCTGTTTAGCGAATTAAAGACTGTTGATGTGTTTTCGCCAATCTCTTGAAAATATCTCTTAGCCCGGTCATTGGCCAATCGGAATGCTACTTCAACAAGTATAGCTAATCTCTTGTTAGTGGTAGTCCCTCCAAGAATTTCTGTATTTATTTCCACACTTTCTTCTGAAACGTTAGAGGACGACTTAAATTGCTATATCAGATCTTATGGAGAGTTCCGTTTAGGTATCTCATTAAGTATTTTACAGTCTTTGCAGTATTTTGGCCGTATCTGCTTCAGGAATTCACAGCATAACAAATATCTGGCTGAGTAACTTGTGCAGCGAAAAGCAGAGACCCAATTGCTTCCATATACGGAACCTTTGGCAGTTTTCGTTTCCGGTTTATGTTGCAGCTCAGTTAGCTTCTGATTTGGATCTAGTGGTATGCTTATTGGATTATAGATGGTCATACTAAAGAGTTCAGTATATTGAAATTGGTCAATTTTTACTCGATTTTTGCATTTATCACATTGGTTACGCAGGCCCAAAATCGAGGACACTTCGCCTAAGTCCTTCATGTTGAAACTTCGCGAGAGCTTAATATCGTTTGTAAACATCAAAACATCGTCCACATATAAGGAAATGTATAACATCTTACTTCCAGATGATTTGTAATAAATTACTCGATCGACCCCGAAACCAATTAAACACACTTTTCAGTTTCTTGTTCCACATTCTGCTAGATTGCTTCAAGCCATTTAATGCTTTCTGTAGCAGACTCTGCCTGAACCTTCCTTGAACTCGCTGGGTTGCTCCATATAGACCTATATTGAGAAATCCGATGACAGCATCCATCTGGTGAATCAGTAGATTGTATTTAGCGAACAACAGATTCAAAAGTTTCTTGATAATCAATACCCTCTCGCTGACTAAAGCCTTTTCCAATCTTGTGTTTCCACATATTTTAACACCATCAGCATTGATCTTCGTTTTCATCATCCATTTTGACCCAATGGGGTTTTCCCAGGCCGCAAATTTGATAAAACCCAAGTTTTATTTAGCATAAAAGAATCGTATTCATCTTCCATGGTTGCTCACCATTGATCAGCTTTAAGAGATTGAGGATCATTTTGGGACGATTCTGATACATTCAAGTTATAGTTTGGATATAGCGCTTCCTTTCTCTTGTGGAGCGACGTATTTCATAATTTTTAGCAACTCTCACTGATTCATTTGGGACATATTGCAGGTCATTATCTATGCCAGTTCTGTCAGTGCTTTCATCTAAACGTCCCGATATGATTATATGGTCAGCTTGACTAGTGCCAAGATCTAGGTGCTCCTGCATGTCTTCCATTGAATGGTAGAGAAGAAATTCATCCTGTTCTTCACCCATCGGCGACAGTTCAACACCATCCTCCACATTCATCGTTGGCTATTCTTTGTCATTGACCCTGATAAGATATTTTAATTTTTTTACAGCACTGGCTTTCAACCCCAGTTTTAAATTCAGTAAATACGTAATTTTTTTCTTTAATACACTTTACGAGAATAGTCATCAATAAAAGTTCGTATGTAGAGCATTCCCGAAAATTACTTGCAACTATTTATATAAATGTTTGAAACATATTCAATGTATTCATAATTGCATTAATGTTTTTATTATTCAGTTTTAACATTAAATTAATATCTCCCGACCATTCTACTGTAATTCTATTGTTGCTGGCGCCGGTTATTTCACTATGTACAATGTCAACTGTATTCTATAACAGTTTTCTATTGTCGTCATATGTGACGTCGCGCCCGAATCAATGTACCAATTATTCGAATCATAATTTCTGGAATGTGCAGCATTAGGAACGTGGTTTGCTGGCACTTCCTTTCTAACATACTCGTATCTACATTTTCTTATTTTGTTTGGGCAATTTTTACAAAAATCCGGTGGCACCGAAAATTATATGATTTCGAATAAGACACATGTAGAATTGAATTTCGCTTCTTGCAGTAATAAAATTCTTACTCCTACACAACAACTTCGCCTTCAATTTTTAAACTGGCACTTATTAATTTTAGTGACGTCATGACCATTGAATTTATATATTCTTGCATTCAACTGTAATCATGCAATTTCATTTGCACTAAAGTTCGAACCAGCTCCACTTTCCGTGTTAATCCACTGTCCGCATATGCAGCCATCAGCCTCTTTCGCTGTGTTGGCTGTGGCAATATGGGAAAAAGTTTTTGGATCAATCATTAGGGTGGTTTCAGCCAAAGCAAGTTGATCCAAATCCATTTCTTCGAGAGTGGACATTTGTGGTATTTGCCCTGATTCGACTATCTTCCAACATTTTTAAATTACTTAATGAGTTTCCCGAATATAAACAAACTTACAAACATCAGAAATGCTTATGTGACGGTGGTTGCTGAAGATTGCTGCAAAAACAAACAAGAAATAACTAAGGATAACAACCAAGCCAATAAGTCGGGCTCGTTCATTTTCTCCTGCATTAATGCTAAACAGCGAATCTACACCTACAATTGCGCCAGTAAGTAAGTTACTCATGCCAGCCCCACAAGCAAACGAAAAAACAACAAAAAATAATCTAACTAACCCCACAACTGGAGTATCGCTTAAAATTACACCCCCAGTGAATTGTCCGGAAAAATCAAAAATTCAAGTGGGATTGGACAGACAAAATCTTCGAAGATCGCTTCAATGGCAAAAGTACTCAAAGATGGAAATGACGACATCCCAAGTTCCCAAAATCGTTTCGCAATTCTAGAAGATGATACGAATGATTCTAACACTCTGAAAAGGTCGAGTAAGCCACCCCCGATTTATTTGAGGGAGCGTAACTCTAAACAAGCTTAATATCATTAATTGGTGAAAAGGTGCTCTCCGTAACTCCAATAAAACGTGGAAATATTTTAGAAACGAAAATACAGGTAAAACGGGAAAATGATTACCGTAAGAGGTAGAGTCCCACAACCACTATTTCGGGTGGAACTAGAACCAAGTGGTATGCAACTGAAGAAGAACGAACACCAACCTATTTATAACCTAAAATATTTGTGGCACCGTAGAGTTACTGTAGAAGAACCGCATAAACGTGCAGGACCCGTCCAATGCCTGAACTGCCAAGAATTTGGCCATACTTAATGACTTACTGCAAGTTACCCTCCGTTTGCGTAGTGTGTGGGGACCTACATGGTACCGCCAAATGTGTCAAACCAATAGATGACCAAAAAATAAAAAAATGTAGCAATTGCGGTGGAAACCACACTGTCAACTATAGGCGCTGCCCTGCTTACGCGCACGTAAATCTATATTTGACCACAAAATCTATTCCTACATCCACTCAGCCTATGAATCTTCTTAACTCAAATTTCCCAGAGTCAGCCCAACCATCTACCAGTCAATTCTCTTTCGCAAATGTTTTAAAGTCTAGGCAGACTATAGTGCAAAAACAGCTACCAGCAAACGAAATCCACAGCTTTCATTTTAGTAGTCTTCAAGCTTTAATAGAGATTTTAATTCAGTCAGTAAATAGTTTTACAACCAACATGACCTGCATGATGCAGAAAATGTTGAAAATGTAATCTACACTGCTGCAGGCGGTATTAAACAAACAATGAACCTAAAAATCAGTTTCTGGAACGCAAACGGCATCCGCCAACATAAAAACGAACTATTTCCTATTGAATAAACAAATTGACGTAATGCTGATCTCTTAGACACATTTGAAGTCTAGAAGCTTTTTAAAATAAATGGATACACTTTATACGACACCAAGGACCCCCGAGGAAGAGCTTGTGGTACTTATAAAGTCGGGGCTCAAACACTATTCTCTGGGAGACACTCGTGAGGATTACTTTCAGGCAACAAATATTTGTGTCGAAAATTTCCACCAGGACTTCGTGATTTCATCGATTTATTCTCCTCCCAGATTTTCAATCACAGAAAGTCAATACAGTAAATGTTATAAATCACTAGGACCACATTGTTTGGCGGTTGGTGATTACAACGCTAAGCATACTTTCTGGGGATCACGGCTAATCACCCCGGAGGGACGTGTTCTGTTTGATACAATTACTAAAATGGGGTTAAAAGTAATTTCATGCGGACAACCAACCTACTGGCCATCAGATCGAAAAAAAACTGCAGATGTTATTGATTTTGGAGTGGTAAAGGGCGTTCTCAGCGAAAAGTTTCTAGTTGCGGCCTCACTAGAATTAACTTCAGATCATTCTCCCACTATTGTACCATACGGAACCACCGAGAAACTGGTGAGTTGGCGACGACAGTAACACATGTTAACTGGTTGAAATACAAGAAATACCTCAGTGCCCATTGCACGGATAGCATGCTGTTAGGAACGCTTGCAAACATAGATGGATCTATTAGAAAGCTAGATGCAATCCTCAAGCAAGCTGTTGAACATGCTACTTCTACCAATCGACAGGAAAGATACCGTAAAAGCCACTCTGTAAATGTAGAATGGCTATTGTCAGAAAAAAAGAAGAGTTCGAAGAGAATGGCAACGATACAGATCCCCGCAGTTAAAAATTAGGCTCAAACAATGTACCAAACAGCTTAGAAAATTATTAGAATATAAAAAATCAGCATATCTGCAGAACTTTCTCCAAGATCTCGATGCAAAGCCACAAACAGATTATTCGCTATGGCGAGCAACCAGAGGAATTACAAAACCTGAGATATGTAAGCCTCCCCTACGAACTTTGGGCGGAGCTTGGGCAAGAACTGATACTGAAAAAGGGAATCTTTTTGTAAACCATTTGAAAACCGTTTTCACTCCAAACATATCTGCTGATATACTTGAGCTGCCAACAGTGGTTGCGGAAGCACCGTTTCCTCTGAGATTTAATATTCGGGATACTGAAACCGCTATTGCTGGCTTAAACCCGAGGAAAGCCCCAGGTAATGACAAAATCAGTAATAAGATGCTTTTAGAACTGCCCCGTATAGTAAGAAAAATATTTCTTTTCATTTTTAATGCTATTTTACGCCTGCAACAGTATCCTACTGAATGGAAGGTTTCGTTGATTACCATGATGCCTAAGCCCGGAAAAGACCATACGAAAGCAGAATCTTATAGACCTATTAGCCTATTATCTAATATGTCACAACTATTTGAAAACTGCTGCTGAAAACCTAACAAGCTGACCCCCATACTAAATGAGAATGGATGCATTCCAGATCATCAATTTGGATTCAGAAGAAACCATAGCACTATTGAACAAACACATAGACTTGTAAACAAAGTTAGAAAAACGTTCGAAGAAAAGAAATACTGTTCTGCCCTCTTCATTGACGTTTCCCAGGCTTTTGATAAAGTATGGCATGAAGGTTTTATTTTGAAATTAAATCAAAATTTACCAGCAAACACTCAAAAGCTATTTAAAAACTATTTAACTGGACGAAAATTTATCATCATAGAAGGTAATTTTCTGAGCACACCTCAACCGATTCAAGCCGGAGTTCCCCAAGGCAGCATCTTGGGTCCTATCTTATATTTGATATACGCCTGTGATATGCCAATAAGCAATTATATCCATGTATCAACATTCGCTGATGATACAGCTTTCCTAAGCGTCCACGAAAACCCTCAAGAAGCCTCCCGCAAATTACAGGAATATATATCTCAGTTTGAAAAATGGCTACAAAAATGGAGGATAAAGGTGAACGAACAAAAATGTGTACATATTACATTTACATTGCGCAGGGAAACATGCCCGCCTATCCATATCAACACCCAGACTATACCGCAACACAGCGAGGTTAAATACCTCGGTATTCATCTTCATAGTCGATTAACATGGAAACCCCACATACGAGTTGAAGCAAAGTTGATCCAAATGAAACTAAAAATAGTTCAAATTAACTGGCTTATTGGGAGAAATTCTACACTAAGCCTAGACTGTAAACTTCTACTATACAACTCGATTCTAAAACCAATATGGTGTTACGTGATTCAGCTATGGGGTACTGCCTCAGCGTCAAATATAGAGAAAATTCAAAGGCGACAAAATAAAATCCGCCGAATGATTACAGCCGCTCCGTGGTATATCAAAAATTCGTGCATTCACAAAGATCTAAACTTCCCGATTGTAAAAAATGTGTTTTCAAAACATGTGACAATGTATAGAAAGAAGCTTCAGTTCCACCCAAATCCACCGGCCCGCAATATTCTAAATTATAGAGGTCTCACTCGGCTGAGAAGGAGGGACACCCTTACTCTCAGCCGATTAGGTGAGAAGTGAAAGACATCCACAGAAGCAATCGTAGAAACTATATTTTTTCGTCTAGCATTGGCTGGACTTAATAATAAACAGAAGATTTGATTACTTATTTTGAGTCCAATGTATATTGAAGATACAATAAATAATAAATGAGAAAAAAAAAAACTAAATATGCCTTCGCGTGTTTCTTCTACACGTCGAAGTTCTCACGACCGCAAAATTTTTCGACCGACATGCAAAACACGTTTGAAGCAATTTCTCTTTAGTAAATCTTTTTTATAAGTACACATTTTTTGTTTTATTAATTCAATCTCAGCGTTTCTGTGCCCATAACCTATTAAAATTCAATAGGATGCAGTAGGTTAATTTTATTTTTTTTGCCCAATTTATTTACAATCTGTGTTTCAACAATAAGTAACATTATTTTAACAATTTGGCTATACTAGTTATTCTGGCCGTTGCCAGAGCAAGTATTATTTATAATATAATATTATAATAAAGTAACATTTATTATTTATAGATACATACATATATATATATATATATATATATATATATATATACATATATATATATATATATATATATATATATATATATATATATATATATATATATATATATATATATATATATATATATATATATATATATATATATATATATATATATACGTATATACGTATAGATAAAATAATAAATGTCATTTTATTATTATATTATATTATAAATAATAACACTAAAAGATAATGTTAAAGCATATGTGGAAGTTCCGTGGGTCCGATTAGCTTTAGTTATCTTTGTGTGATATTTTCCACTTCCCATAGTTGCTGCGTATGAGGATTTTCATGGGTCTTTAGACACTACGGTATTTTCTGGTATATTTTTTATGGTTTTCTGCAACATGTCAATGTTCACGTCTTTGTGAATATCAGTTCCCCAGATTATATTTATTATTATATTATTATATATTTTTTATATATTATGTAGTGATTATTTGGAACTTCTTCCTAGTAGCCACTTGTCTGAATTTATTTCTTATTCCATATTGTTTTCTTTTTATGTGTTATCTCCAAGTAAGTTTGGCGTCGATTATATTGCCAAAGTATTTTTCGCTGGGTTGAATTTTATTTATTTGGTTTTAAATTGCTAGAGCATCTTTCATAGATTTCCTGTTAGTATTTATAACTTGAACAGATTTCTCTATGTTTATCTCTACACCCCATTTTTTGGACCGGAGGACTGTATTTTTGATTATTCTTTGCAGCGCATCTGTCGCTGTTTATTCGTAGTTTGACGCTAGGAGTATCATCCGCAAATGTTGCAATCAAGGTTCCTGGTGTTGTGGGGGTTGGAATATCGGCAGTATATATTAGATATAAAAATAGTCCTAATACACTACATTAAGACGCTCCCGCTGTCATTTGTAATATATCTGAACATTCATCATCATTTTATGTAAAGGTGTCTGTTATTTATTAAACTTTTTAATAAGTAATAATAGTTGAAAGGTAGTGCACTTTGTATTTTATTTAAATGTTCTTTGTGCCACACTCTATCCCACGTTTTAGCAATGTCAAAGAATACCGCCACTCAATACTTTTTTTCTCCATGTCGTTATAAATGTTATACACAAATCTGTGGACTTGTAGCACGTTTGAATGATGCCTTCTAAATCCAAACTGGTGGCTTAGAATAACTTTTGGTTGTGTCAAGATAGGTTCAATTCTGTAATATATTATTTTCTCAAATACCTTTGAAAGAATTGGCAAGAGACTGATGGGCCCATAAGAGCTGGTTCTTGTTGTGTCTTTGATTGGTTTCGGAATTGCTATTATTTGAGCTACCTTCCAACAAGACTGGAAAATGATTTAGTCTAAATCTTTTATTTTTTAATATCCTTTTATTATTGCAATCTGTATTAAATACAATAAATTATATTTGTATTTGAAAACTACATAGCAATAACTAAATTCCTTTTTAATTGGCTGAATGTAGTCATATGAGCTGTGAGTTCTGATATGAGTGGATTAGACTACCCGTGAATTCTCAGTGTGTATGTCATTGCATATTTTTGTATTTCTTGCATAATTGTCGGGACTTTCAGGTCTCGACGGAGTAGGCTATTCGTTACGTAGTATGAAGCTTTTGTAATCATACGCAGCGTTTCTGATTGGAATCTCTGGATTATTTCGGCATTAGAGATTGCCGCAATGCGCCACAGTTGTATGCTATATATCCGTACCGGTATTAAGGTGGCTCATAAAGTGAGAGCTTACTTTCTAGTGAAACTTGGCAATTTCGATTCAGCTGCCAGTGTAAATTTCGAAGCTTTATTCCCAGCGCTTTACGTTTGGTGAATATATGATTTTCCATTTTAGCTTGCTATCGAGGTGCATGCCCAGGTATTTAGTCACATTGCACTGCGGTGTATTCACGTCGTTCAGTTTTACGGATGGTGAGGTATCGGGTTTCAGAGTGAACGTAACCTGGACAGTTTCATTGGACTTGATTCGCCAATCTTTCAACCATTTAGTGCTTTTGTCTAAGCCGCTTTGAAGTTTACGCGACGCCCTTTGTGGAAGGGTATCCACTGCAAATGTGCGAACTATAGTTCCTTCGGAGACAGGTAGGTCGTGTGTATAAAGCAAATATAGTATGGGACCCATGACATTGCCTTGGGGTACACTGGCCGAAATTTCGCACATTTCAGATTGTTCTTCACCTAAGAAGTATCGATTTTTAGGGTAGGATTTGATAAATACGGAATAGTTTACTGGAAGATACTTATTTATTTTGTAGAGCAATACGACACAATGAGTTCGTATCCGGGGGATTTCTTTGCTTTAAAATGTTTGAACGCTTCTCTGACTTCCCCTTTTGAATATTTTTGTATGGGCAGGTCCATTTGTTAGATGTGTCACCAGGTTTATTTTACTTACTACTTACGGTGGATCGATTTCGTGTGGGGTAAACACTATTTTTAAATATCTTGCAAATGTGCATGATTTTTTGAGATGACGTTTAGCCAATTCTGTGTTTTCCATTCTGATGGCAGATTGTGAGGGAGTTGGACTTTTTAACAGTTTTGTGGCTTTCCAGAAGGAATAGCCGGTGGCAGCATTTGTATCAAGATTACTGAGATAGTACTGAAGTTAGTGAGAGTTGTGTTCTGTTTTGAGGAGCTCCTTGAGGTCTTTTGAGAGTGTATTTAATTTTTCTTATCTTCAGGATGTCTACTTTGTTACCACTTTTTTCTGGCCCTGCGTTTCTCTCCCAGTGTCGGAATTAATTCCAATAAGTTTTATTTATACCGATTGGCCAATACGTTGGTGAGCCGGAGGAAGCTGTGAGATGATTTAGATTTGTTATAGCCGCTAAGAGTGGTCGGCCTTTGGCAGTTGTGAGACGTATTTATGTTTTGCATTATTGCATACCCAATTTCCTAGGGTTGTAAAGTACTTTTCATGCACCTCTGTCTTGATTGCTTGTTTGGGAGAGCCATATACTGCCGAGATTTTTGGGCCTTTCAATCTTCAACAACTATGTTTGTGGCTTGAATAGCTTCTGCGCAGTAAGATTTAATATAAACTTTTCTGATATTCTCTTTAATTAGAATAGCTGAACTGGCATGTGCTTTTTTCTCGGGATGCATTGTTGGTTAGAGTTTATAGTTTGGTGTTTGAAAGTATCTCTTATCAGTAAAATGAGATTCAGATATTAGAAGAATATCTATGACGTGAGTCTGGAGTAGTGCTTTAATCTCTAATATGTGTTTGGATAGCCCATTTGCATTCCATACGAGAATATTTATGGGATTAAAGAAATACAATTTTTTTGTCGTGAGAGTTACGAGTAGATTCATCATACTTGTGATTTACTGCATGACTTGCTTGAGAAGCACGATAATTTCTCGCATTTCGTTTGAAGCCTCGAAGGCGATTTTTGATTATATAAAATTGTTTGTGTTAATACTCACAAGCGAACCGAGGAGTACAGAACACACACAAACAATTTCACATAACTACAATTATCGTTTTTCCTGTTGCAAATTTAATTCGCTGTCAGCAGCACTGGTTCTGCCAGTATAAATCTGCAGTTATCAAATTACACGAACAACTTCACTACTGTTCATTTATTAGCTCTCTTTTGTGGAAATTTGCAGAGCTGGGTCAACAAATTTTTCGTTGGGGCCATCTGCGACATCCCAGGTGTGGGCAACCTTTTATTTGCTTTGGAGGTTTTTATTTTCAAGGGCACACAGCATCAAACCAAGCGGTTGCGATCAACTTATACAGTCGGTTGGCCATCGATTACGCAGTACGCTTGTGCGCAGTGGGTACAGGTGTCTTACCACCAGACCACTCGACAGCAACTCTGCTCCTTTCTCTGAGTGGTCGTTCAATACGCTTGTTTGCGGTGGTGTGTAGGTGTCTTGTCACCAAACCACCCTACAGTGGTTTATTACCTTTCTCGATCAGTTAATCTGGGAGTCTGCAGTACGCGTGTGCGCAGGGGGTACAAGTGTCTTACCACCAGACCACTCGATAGCAACTCTGCTCCTTTCTCTGAGTGGTCGTTCAATACGCTTGTTTGCGGTGGTGTGTAGGTGTCTTGTCACCAAACCACCCTACAGTGGTTTATTACCTTTCTCGACCAGGTAATCCGGGAGTCTGCAGTACGTGTGTGCGCAGTGGGTACAGGTGTCTTACCACCAAACCACTCGACAGCAACTCTTCACCCATCTTTGAGTGATCGTGCTATATGTATTATCATAAATCATTGAGCTTCGATCCAGAACCACAAATTGTTGCAATGCTTATCCGATTCGTGCACGCGGAAGTGGATCTCACCAGTTTCGTAAGTGATTACGAAAGCCGTCGATTGGACAGTCTCTCCGACAATTCGCTACACGATGCTATGGGAGAGCTCGACTCTCTGTGGGGTTTCACCAAAAACACCCAGGCGAGGGCGATGATTGAAGCTATCGGCAACGAAGATAGTGTTGCACTGCGGGAGCATCTCCGGCAGCATCTCCTCGAAATCTATGAAATCTATCGGACGTGTAAGATTAACATGATGACATGGCTTTTTTGCGTTCAGAGTGCGGCATCATCTTTGGGGCAAACTTCCTCGGTACAGGCCCATGTGGGAGTGCAGCCGAGTGCACCGCGCTCTCCCCGAATTCACACCCACAAAGCGGGTGAAACAAGGGAGATATGTATTATGTGTTATCAACCTGCTCACCTCACACCTATCTGCCCTAGATTTCAGGAAGCCAGGGTCACAACCAGGTGGATGAATTGTTTGATAGTCTCGCATAGAGCGGCAAATTGATCCAGTACTGACTTATGCTTCTAATGTCGGGGGAGGCACCACAACATGCTTCACAGAAGCCTGCCACATACTACGCGTACTGCTCCGTCAAGCCAACCACCACATGCTCAAGTTCTTACGACGCCAGTCATGCGCGCGGAAGATAAGGCTGGACCCAGTCAAAGTCAACTTTGTGGTCGACAGCCAAACCGATTGCAGCTCGGCACCGCCATGAATAACCTTAAAATGCGGGGCATCACTTCTATGGCCCAGGCTTTGATAGATTCGGGATCTGATAGGTATTTCATTTCAGACCGCCTCCATGAGCGCCTTAAGCTGCCCGCGCCCACATTACATGCTCAGGTATCTGGGGAGAATATTGGAGTGACTCCAACATTTACAAAAGACTGCAATTGGCCATTGGATCGCAGTACGACGCGAATGTGCGGCTTCTGGTGACAGCTAAGGTACTGCCGACCCTGACCAGAGAATTGCCACCTCTTCAACTCAATAAGTGCGAACACAAACAGCTGGGTAACATCCAGTTGTCTGACCCGGGCATCATTAATTCATCACAGGTCAATGTCTCATTGGGTGGGGATGTGTACCCACTAATCTTGCTTGGTGCGTTAGAATACAATAGTGTGGGGTCCCAAATTTCGCAAGCGACAATATTCGGCTGGAATCTTACAGGTCCTCTACTCTTCAATCAAAATTCATCCTTCGCCACAAAAATGCAATTTGCGAAACCTGCTCCTACGACCGCCGTCGCAATCGAAATGGGGACATTGCGAAGACTTTCACGAGACAGCAGCTCTCCCAAATTCATGCAGCAGGTGTAGATTCGTACCAGCAGACATCCCGCCGGGATGCCTTGAAACGGTACCGAACCACTCAATCGAATCAAATCGATTTCTTCTATGCCAGGCCAATAGGTTCGGTTCAAAACGTCGCAATGTAGCAAATAAAGTTCAATATATAGCACGGCTGCGTAAACACCCAGAAAATAAGCAACTATATGACGAGGTGATAGTGGAATACATGAAGCTAAACCACATGTCCGAAGTTTCGTCTCCGTCCGTATCCCCGGTGCCTGACTATTACCTACCGCACCACGTGGTGTACAAGCTAGAGAACACCTCCACCAAGAACCTGGTGGTGTTCAACGCGTCGCAATTGACCACGAACACCATCAGTTTGAATGATGTGTTGCAATCAGACCTGACCCGACTCATCATTCAGTAGCGTATGATCCGGTACGTCCTCAACGGAGACATACAAAAAATGTACCGTCAAATGTTGGTGGACCCTACCCAGACAGCGTACCAACGCATTCTCTTTCGAGAAAGCCCGGCCGCTCCCACAGCGGGTTTCAAGCTAAGAACGATCACCTTTGGGGTGAATTGTGCTCCTTATCTCACGAGAAGGACACTCTTAGAATTGGCAGACGGCATGCAATACAAGTACCCATCGACTTCGGATGCACTGCGCAATGTAATGTACACCAACGCCCCACTGATTGGCACCCATTATGTCTCCTCGGCAACCCGAGGGCAGAATCAACCCATGGATTTCTTTGGACCGACAGGGAACTCACTGAACAAATGGACTGCCAGCTGTGAGCCCATTTTTCCGACCTATCGCCGGGGCTTCTACTCCGGAAAGACGGAAAGACCTGCACCCAGCCTACCGTTGGACTTTACCTTCGTCCCCCAACTGTGTCACCTATGAGGGGAGTAAATAAAGCAGGAGATGGGTACCAATCTCAGCTACAATTAGGGCTACTAATACGTAACTGGAGAGATTTTTCCTTCATTTCAGCTCATAGTAGAGACGGTGTTCCGTTCCGGCCCAACTGTAATCTTCTGGAAAACTTCGGAGATCATTCATCACTCCGACTCACCGAGAAACCAAACAAAAACCACTGCACAGCTTACGCTGCTGTGGGCAATCCAGTATACAATTGACCACCCGGAACCATCACCTCCAAACCTGCCGAAGGCGACCACTCGGCAGGTACAACCCCACCGCACCGAACCCACGTTGTGCTAGATGTGCCGCAACGAAGGCCAACGAATAGAAGGTGTCTTTCTTGCTATCCACCCCCGAACTCGGGTGATCAGGTAGTCATCTCCGGGTGAAGCTCTTTACCCTGCTGCGCCAGCAGCCCCCATGCGCCATCTGCAGAGGGGATCACAGCACCACCCTCCACATGTGAAGGGAATAGGGAATAGGAATGGGATTCGGGCCCGCCCAATGTGCGTCTTTTTGCAATACTGGAAGGGCGGCGTCATGTTCACACCGTGAACCCCTATTCCCGATGGCTGCTACCCGGTGCGAGCGTGGCCATATTCTGCCTGTCAAACGTTTGTGCCGGTCGACAGCCATCTTTATTATCTACCACCGATCGGCCCTGGCAAGTGTTTGCGTGCGATTTCTCGCGACTTGACTCAGCCACTTGTATTGAAACCAGCGTGAGTCGCATCACCAGATCAGTCGATACTTTAATCACATCTTAATTTGTTTGGAAATTGAAATAAAAAAAATAATAAAATTAATTATTAGTTTAACAAAAAAATGGATTCCAGTCATAACAATGCTGCTATCAAAGTAAACACTTATAATAAGATCGTTTATCATTCCTTTTTGAAGCTTGCCATGTGCGTTATATTGCATCAGATGATTATTTGAAGGAAGCTTTAGAATTCCATTCACCAAAGCAAATGCGCGATTTATTTGCTGTTCCAGCAAATGGCATTATGGAATGATTCAAGCTTTTCCGTTCTGAAGTTTTTTAAGATATCATTATTTGAAATTGAAAACATTTTGAGTGGTTATATTATATCGTGTCAATTTTCGGGTTGTCTGTGACAACATTCGTTTTTAGTGTTGGTGATATTGATGTGTTTAAATCACTGGAAGAATAGTTTTTATTTAATGAGTGTTATGAAAGTGCCAATGCTGCACAGCGGAATATTATTGATCGGGTCATATATTAGTTACAGCATCATGATACTGGGTATCATGTTTGACAGGTAATATATATTTATACCGGACTTCTTTTTATTGTTTATTAATATAGAGAATTGTATTTGAAATGCAACCATGATAATTATCACTTAAACACTTCACCAGCCTTTACTTCGCCACCAAGTCATGTGGACGATTTATCACCAGCCTTTACTTCGCCACCAAGTCATGTGGATGATTCACCACCAGCCTTGCCGGGATCAGGAGACCAAGGAATAAAATTAAAGCTAAAAAGGATAGGAGGGATGTGGCAACACTGATCCATGTCGGGGAAATTGAGAACGGGTGGCAACATAGTTGTAAACGTTTAGTTATTATAAAAAAAACAAATGATAAGCAGCGTGGTACTGAGAAATAAAATAAATTAATTGCAAACAAATATTCTGTGGTTCTGAGTGCTTTATTTGGATTTCGGTAGAGTATTACATTGGCTTATAATCAAATCATTTGATTATAATCAAATGAGTTCTCAACACATAGCAGTCATACTTGACAGATAATAGTTTAGTAGTATGCTTTTCTCTCTTCCTTCTTAAATAAGTTACCAACGTGGAAAGACGTAAGTTTTTCTAATAATTATATACTGTGTTTAATTAACTAATAAAATAACAGGTTATGGGTCCAGGCTCTTGTTAATTGATTTTTGCCGGTATTTATTTACTAACAAAAGGAAGGAATTCAATTCCATTGTTAATTTCACAATTTTTTTTGCACATAGGAGTTTGCAATTTTAACCTTAAATTGCAAGCACCGACTGCATGGACAGTAAGATCAAATCAGAAGAACAACAACAAATATTAGAGCTCTCTACAACGGCAACTGAACAATAACAACTACGAGAACTGCAAACTGTAAAAGAAAAAAATAATTGGACTGGAACCAAGTTAGAAAGAAGTTGTTTGTTTGAGATGGCTGAAGGAATTTTAGCATCAATTGAAAAACTAAAAGGCCGCGAGAATTTTTCTTTGTGGAAATACTCTATGGAAAACTATTTGGCGCTGGAGGATCTATCAAAATATTTAACCGGTGAAGAGACTGATATAAAAAAATTTGCAAAAGCAAAAGCCGCTTTGCTTTAAGTATTGATAAATCAATTTTTGTCCACGTAAAATCAGAAATAAACGCCAACGTCACACTAATGAGGCGGGTTGTCAGTACAAAGCTGCAAAACTGTAATTCAATGAACCCTTATGTTTCTGAAAATATATCAGCTACGCAGCAGATGTCTGATCTTGGATTTACAGTGACCGACGAGTGGTTAGCTGTGTTTTTATTATGTGGCTTTACAGAGGAGTACCAGCCAACGATAATGGTTGGAAGGACTTGACAAGTCACTTTCAAGTGATCTTGTTAAAGCAAAACTACTGCAAGAGACGACTGCTTCGATATCAGCAGTTGAAAAGGCACTGTTTGTAAAAAACGAAAGACCATTTCGTAAAAGGTGAAGTATAAATTGCTATTAATGCCACCAGAAAAGCCACTTTGCAGCCAATTGTCCACAAAAAACAAAAATAGCGGATACTACGACGGAAAGTCGTTCAAAAGGGGTAAATACAACAACAAGAACGCAGACAAAGTCAATGTGGCGTTCAGTGCAGTGTTTTTAACAGGTAAATTTGATACCAGTTATTGGTATATTGACTCTGGCGCTACCAACCACATGAAGGTGCACAGAGAATAGATTACGGGGCAAAAAAAGTATTCATATTGTAAGCTGGTGATCGTTCTTCTTTTATTTCTGTTCATAGACTGTTCGTTTTATTCGTTATTTGTTATCTACAACTTATTTTATTGACATTAGTTTAGAGGTGCCAGATGGATAATCTGATTACGTATGCATAGAGATGCCAGGTGGCTTACAGATAATCTACTTACGAATCTACTTATAATCTGATAGTATCAATATACCACAGTACCCCCTTTATAATTCAATATTTCACGGTGCACAAGCATAATTGATACTATTTACATTTTACCATTTTAGCTTAAATATTATTTTATCCTTTGTCTTAAGTTATATCTTGGTGGTGTAATAGCCAGTTCATCTGCACTTACACTTTGAGAATTAGCGTCACCAAACTTATCAATAACGTTATCCATCATTACTTGATCAGTAACAACTGTTTCCTCGATATCTAAAACGTTATCGTTGTTATAGTTTTGGGTATATGACTTTGTAATATTTCAATATTTTGGTTTGGTAAGTTTACCTTTGCTTTTTCTCTTAGAACTATTTGATTTGCATGTCTTTTCCATAAGTTCTGATCTACTGTTTTACAAATATAATTTTGTTTTCCTATTATTTTTACAATGGAACCTTTTGTCTAACACACTCTTCCGGGGGTTGAGTAATCTTTTATGAAAACTATATCCTAAATTTTAAATTTATTCTTTTTTGAACCTTTGAAACATGCTTTTTGGTTTTCTTGACTTCTTTTTACACAATTTTTAATATTTGTCTTACTTGCCATTTCAATTTTTCTCTTTTCATTTAAGATGTCCAATCTTGTTCTCAGTTTCCTTTTGTTAAACATTATAAAAGCAGGTGAAACACCTGTAGTAGCATGTACTGTGTTTCTATAGACAAACAAAAATCGGCTTAACACGATGTTAAAATCTGACAACGGCTTATTTAGCATATTTCTTTTAATTGCTGTTTTTATTGTTTTCACGGCGTTTTCAGCTTGCCTATTTGTAGCAGGATTTCCCACTGGAGATGTTCTATGCTCTATTCCATTTTGAAAAAGAAAATTCTTGAACTCTTTTGAAACAAACGATTTCCCATTTTCCGAAACAATCATAGTTGGCAGCCCAAAACGTGAAAAAATTTCTCTAAGTACCTGTATAACCGCTCTAGTCGTTGTATTATTGCCCATGTCAATACATTCGACCCACTTGCTCGTACTATCTACTACAACCAGACATGATCTATTCATTATGGGCCCGAAAAAATCGATGTGAATGCGTGACCAGACTTCGTCACTTCTTTTCGAAGGAATTAACTCCTGCTTATTTGGACTCTGACTTGTCAAGCGACACGCATCGCAACTTTTTGCCACCAGTTCCAAATCCTGGCTTTGGGTTGGCCACCAACACGTTTCACGTGCCATATTATTCATTTTAATTATTCCCATATGCGTTTCATGTAGGAATCTCACAACAGTTGCCTGCAGTGATTTTGGTACAATTACTCTGTAACACCAAAAAATGCATCCCGATTCCTCGGAAAGTTCGAACCTTTTTCGAAAATAGAGTAATAATTCACTATCCTTGTTCTCTTTTGGCCATCCGACATTGATTAAATTACTAATTTGTTGCAATAATTTGTCCCTTTGGGACTCTACTCTAGATTAATCATATTGTTTTCATTATTAACTTCACGAGTATAGTTTAAGTAAACATCGGCCGGAAAATCTAAATCTGCCCTTTCCGATTCTTGCGGATGTCTTGAAAAATAATCCGCTATATTTTCTTCGGACTTGACATGAGGAATATCAAACTGATCACCCGATAGCGTCAATGCTATTCGTTGAAGCCTATTGGATGCCATTACTGGAATTCCTTTTTTGGGGCTGAAAATATGTTGTAACGGTTTGTTGTCAGTCATTAGAGTAAACTGATGGCCAAATATTTATATACGAATGAAAATTTTTCACCCCGAAAAGAATGGCTACCGCTTCCCGGTCCATATGTGAATATCTTCTCTCAGTCTCAGACAATGTTTTTGAAGCAAACTCAATCGGCTTCTCCTCCCCTATCTTATCTACTTTGACAAAATAACACTCACCCCCACTGGACTGGCGTCAACAGTTTATTTAGTTTTGAAATTTGGGTTAAAATGTGCTAGGCACCTTTTTGTAACAAGCAATTGCTTTAGCTGTTCTACCACATCTGAACATTTTTTATTCCATTCAAACTTTTGATTTTTTGTAGTATCTTGTGAAGTGGACTTAACAGCGTAGACATTTCGGGAATGTAAAAATTAACCATACCCAGAAAAGATTGAAGCTCCCCCATTTGCTGGACTTGGTAAATTTTTAATTTCATTCACTTTATTTGGATTTGTGTGCAGTCCATCTTTATTAATCACATGACATAAGTATTTAATTTCCTTACAAAAAAATTCACATTTCTGGCTTGCAAGTTTCAAGCCAGCTTTACTTAATATTGTGAGAAATTCCTCAAGCCTTTTAATATGAGTTTTTCTATCTGGAGCACTAATCAAGATGTCGTCTAGGAAAACTACAACACCTCTCACTCCTAAAAGTAAAGACTCCATAGTCTTTTGGAAAATGGCTGGTGCGGACGCAAGTCCGTAAATTAATCTCGTGTACTGGAACAGACCCTTCGATGTTGAAATCGTGGTAAACTTACGTGACTCCTCATCCAACTCTATTTGCTGATATGCTGAACTCAAATCTAATTTTGTAAATTCAACACCCTTGTGCAATTTTGCAAATATCTCCTCGATTCGAGGTAATGGGTACTTTTCAACTTGTAAATGTGGATTTAATGTAACCTTAAAGTCACCGCATATACGAATGCCTCCATCTTTTTTATAATCGGGGCTATCGGCGTCCCCCACTCACAAAACTCAACTGGTTTTAAAACCTTTAATTCAACCAACTTATCAATTTCTTTTTCAACTTTTTCCTTTATTGCCAAGGGGAGTGGTCTTGGTCTGAAAAATTTAGATTTCATATCTTCTTTTACTCGTAACATTGCCTTGCCTTTGTTAAATAATCCTAAAGATCCTTCAAACAAATCCTTGAATTTAGCTATGATGCGGCTTTCTGCATTACTTTCATTAGCATAATTTAAACTCTAAAACTCTATTTCAGAAGATTTCAAAAAACTTCTTCCCAGCAGTGGTGGACCTCCATTTTCTATTACTAGAAAAGGAATAACTTTTGTTACGTTTTTATATCGCACTGTTAAATCACATGCATGGTGTTATGCTGGCCCCATTGTAAGCCTTCAACATCGTTTGAATTTCGCGTAACCCGTATTTACGAAAAGAATTATAAAACGTTTTTTTCGAAATTACACAATTTTCCGACACGGTATCTAATTGCATTGCATAATCTGCGTTATCAATGGAAACTGTAACGTTGATTGGACCATCGTTACTACTATTAATCGCATACAACGGTAATTCATCCTCCTCTAAATAGTTAACACTTCTCGCTTTACACATTTTTTTCAAATGCCCTCGCTGTTTGCATGCATTACATTTATAATTTTTAAATTTACATTAACTACTACTATGGTTATCATACCCGCAAACTTCGCACTGTGGCTGCTGTTGGTGTTGCTTGCTATGCTCCTTCCCCCGCTGCTGCTTTTGTTGTTGTTGTTTTTGTCCATCTCTGTACGACTTTGCCCTTGCGTTGCCCTTCATGTAATTTACTTCCTCCGGCTCCAATTTAACCTCTCTCTGATGATGATTTCGCAGAACGTATTCCGTTGCATTTGCGATTTCCACCACACTCTCAAAGGAAATTGAAACTGGTTCCAAGAAAATTTTGTCACGGGTTGGACCTTTTTCCAAACCCATAATGAATTTGTCTCTAATCGCCATATTAAGCTGCTCACCAAAATCGCAGTCAATAGCCAATGCACGTACACGTACCGCCCATTCATTTATGGATTCATTCGGCGCCTTCACTGCATTGTAAAAATGGTAAAGTTCGGTGAACCCTGATGTCGGTTTGAAATGCTTATCCATCACCTCCAAGTATTTAGTTAGAGTAACACCACCGCTGTCCACGTCTGTCGGACTTAACAAGTTTTCCAACAATTTATATGAACTTTCCGACAATGCTGTGAGCAATACCGCCTTCTTACGGGCATCGTCCGTAATGTCGTAAGCTATAAACAGTTGTTTCAGCTGCCTTTGGAACACATTCACTCCCAGCTCAAAATTTGGCACACGTACACTTGCTATGGACCTCGAATTTCCATCCACAGTGTTTGTTACAGTCTCTGGCACCGTTACTAACCTTCACTTGCCTTTTGTTGCTTAACCAATTAATCCTCGTCGCCACTGTAAGCTGCTGATCGTTCTTCTTTATTTCTGTTCATAGACTGTTCGTTTTATTCGTTATTTCTTATCTACAACTTATTTTATTGACATTAGTTTAGAGATGCCAGATGGCTAGTAGATAATCTGATTACGTATGCATAGAGATATCAGGTGGCTTACAGATAATCTACTTACGAATCTACTTATAATTTAATAGTATCAATATACCACACATATGAAGGAATTCGAGCGGCAAATACTGATTTGATGGAAGTTGAATTCAGTGGAGAAGTAACCTCACAATTTATGTTTCAGGAGATTGTGTGGAAATTAACATCAAAGACATGCTATTTGTGCCAAACTTAACTACAAATTTATTTTCAGTAAGTAAGATCGCAGAAAAGGGTTATTTGGTAAATTTTACATCTAAGGGTTGCACAATTCATGACAAACACGGAAGTTTGTTGGCATCAGCGTCATCAGTTGCCTGCTTGTTTAAATTGGAAGCGATGAAAACGTGGCACTGACATTAATTAAGTCAGAAAATTCAATGGAGTTATGGCATCGAAGGCTTGGTCATTTGAATATGTCTGACTTAAGGAGAATGAAAAATGGTTCTATGAGTGGTGTATCGTTTGTCGATAGTGACAGTGAAGTATGTGTTGCTTGCTGTAAGGTAAACTCGCACGACGACCATTTCCAAAAGACGAATCGAGAGCGACACACTTGTTGGAGGTTATACACGCGGAATTAGCTGGAAGTGTGGAGTGCAGCTCTATTGGTGGAAGTAATTACTGTTTCGTGCTTATCGATTATTTTAGAAGAAAAAATTTTGTGTACATGTTGCAGCATTAGAACGAAACTTATGACAAATTTTGTTCATTTAAGGCGTTGGTTGAACATCAAACTGGTTTAAAAATTAAAAAATTCCGGAGTGATAACGGTACCGAGTTTTGTTGCAATAAGTTTAAAGCACTTTCTGATCAGAATGGAATCGATCATCAAACCAGCGTTCCATTTACACCACAACAAAATGGCTTATCTGAGAGAACAATTCGAACTCTTACGGAAAAAGCGAGGTGTATGTTGCAGGATGCTAATTTACAGAAAAGATTTTGGGGAGAAGCACTGAATACCGCAGCCTACATAAAAAACCATACGTCATCAGTAATTTTGGGAGGAAAATCACCTATTGAGATGTGGAGCGGCATAAAACCAGACGTAAGTCATTTTAGAGTATTTGGTTCACGTGCAATGGTATTTCTAACCAAAGAGAGAGGCAGAAGTTTGACACCAAATCAAAAGAATATCTATTCGTTGGATATTGCGAGGGACAAAAGGGATATCGCGTAATGGACAAGGAAACACATAAAGTGATTATAAGCAGAGATGTCAATTTTATTGAGCAGTTCAACTATCTTAGTGATAATTCTAATAAAATTTTCCAATTTGCAACGGATATTTTTGAATCAGATAGTTCTGCAAGTAGTAGCTCAAATAACGTGCAACATGGCCAAAACAATGTTGTAAGTGATGTTTTAAATTCACATGGCGTGCAACATGGCCAGAACAGTGTTGCAAATAGAGAAGACGTACAACATGGCCAGAACAGTGTTGCAAATAGAGAAGGCGTACAACATGCCCTGAACAATGTTGTAGAACGTGATCAATTTGAAGCTCATAATGACAATGTTGATGAAACGATTAGCAGTACAGAAGAATCTTTGTATGATGATGCAGATGATAGCACATTTGCCAACAGCAGATTGGATAGACAATGATAGCGAAGTGCAGATTATTCGGCGTTCAGATAGAGTCACTAGGCCACCAAATTTTTTTGGAGATCGAGTGATGCATCTAGTAATGAACGGGATCGAGTCAGAAGATAGCCATTTGGAGCCAATCGGAACGTCAACTCATTTTGCGGAGATTGGTATTTCCTGTGTGCCTGTCCTCCCTCCTGATGATGTGTCAATCTCTCGAAATAATGCACCTTAATCCGGTCATCGGCCAAACGGAATGTTACTTCGACAAGTATTGCCAAATAGATAAATAATTTGCCAAGCATTATAACCTTCTTGCAGAACCCAGCTATAATGGTCAGTGTAGCTACACTACCGCAATTTAGTGCTCTGGGGCCATCCCCTGTTACTTCTTTTACTTCTGTAGCATCTGTTACTTCTAATACTTTTGTCGCATATGTAGCCTGTACTCCAAACTTACCCAGGCAGTTAATGGTAGTTCCTCCAAGAAGGTCGGTACTTATTTCCAGACTTTCTTCGGAAACATCAGTGGACGATATATATTGATATATAATATCTCGGATGGATACAACTGATTTTTCTGTTTTCCAGTTTAAGTTCAGCTACGAGTGGAAAATAGCTATTGGCCAAATGGGGCTGTTTATAAGGAAGCGGGAAGCGGATGTTGCTTATGTTGTAGGTATTCCTCATTTTTTTTCTCAAAAAACTAAACAGGGCCCTTACCGTTTAAACCATTTTGTCTCAGAATGTCACAGGTTTAAATTCGAAGCTTTGCATATATATATATATATATATATATATATATATATATATATATATATATATATATATATATATATATATATATATATATATATATATATGTATACTAGCTGACCCGGCAAACGTTGTTTTGCAATTATTATTTCTAGGAAACGTTTTTTTAGTTCAATAAAAATAACTATCTACTACAAGTGTGCGGGGATTTACTTATAATCGAAAGCGTTGTAGACAATGAAAGTATGCTTTATTTTGGTTAAAAAATTTATCTTTATCAAAGTAACAAATATATCTTAAATTACAATTCTCGATAGCTATCTAAACATTCAAAATAATTTTTCCTATCAATTATGGCAGTTGAAAAAAAATTAAGATTAATCTCTCAGCGCAATAGAGTGTACAATGTGCTTGGTTAGTCCGTCTTTAGCCAACACAAACAAACTGGATGGTTTTCCCACGCGAGAACATGCCACATATAGTTGTCCGTGGGAAAAGCATGGTGTTTCCAAATCTAAGCCACATACAGACAATGTCTGGCCTTGTGACTTATTGATCGTCATAGCAAATGCCAATTTAACTGGGAATTGAATGCGTTTGAACTCAATTGGCACATCTGTAGGAATCATAGGGATTCGTGGCAGCAACACATTTTCGCCTTGAAACTTTCCATTCAAAATGATGGCTTCAATAACGTTTTTCATTAATTTTTTAATGAATAATCGTGTACCATTACACAGCCGTGGTGGATTCAAGTTACGAAGCAGAATGATCGGAGATCCAACCTTCAATTGTAAATGGTGTGGTGGCATGCCTGGCAAATCCAATGAATTTAAAAAGTCAATTGGATAATTCACAGTTTCGTTGGTATCGCAAACTGCATCGATAGATTTGTATGACACCAACTCCCCAGGCAACAACTGTTGTATCTTTAAATTTAACCCATTGACGTCCACATTTTTTGCTGCCAAAATCGCTCTTTCTGCCAGCCAATTATGATTTTCATATTGTGTGTGTACTTCGGGAAATATGTGATCTATGAGAGTATTTTGATTGTGCAGAAGTCCGTCGGTAATTTTATGCATCCATATTTTCATGTACAGCAACTTTCCCATCGCCAATATCTAACAGTTGTTTAGAGACAGTTTCGACGGATGGATCCTGAAGCATTTGAACGCGCATGTTCACCGTCAGTTGTACTTTTTCAACATTACGCCACAGTCGCGATGATTTTAAGCAAGCGTTGATTTCATCAGCGTACGTACCATGCAAGGTGATGAAGGATTCAGATTTCCGCACTGACCATGAATCATGTTTGTAGTAACAATATCAGTAGACGGATCTGGAATCTCTGCAGAAATTAAACTATCGATGTCTTCAGCACGTATTTTGTCGACGAACCAAATTAAAATGTGAGCATGAGGTAATCCACGCTTTTGCCACTCAACTGAATACATCCAACAACGTGTATTGCCAAATACATTGCAATTTTGTAATAAAGCTGAAGACTCTAATTTTTGTTTGAACACACGAGCTGTAATGTCATGACGATGTATTGCATTTTGTCCTGGTAATAGCAACGATGTAATTTCCTGCCATTTTGGATTACATGTAAAAGTAATGAAAAGACACGGTCGTCCATATTCACGCACGAAAGTCATAGCAACCTGTATATACTCTTGCATGTGACGTGGACTACCTACGTACGATGATGGTAAGATAACAGAGTTACCAATTTCGGCAATGTCAGCGTTGTTCGCAACAGCATCTCGCAAGTGAATATATTCTTCCGCACGCAGCTTCTGTTGATTATATCGCAAGTATCGTAGTCGTTCACTCTCTATCTTCACATACATGTCGACCATAAATTGTTGGCAAAGCTCACGACATCGTAAAATGATATTGTCTCGCCCGCTTCTAATCATCAAACGATACGACTAAGAATCCTTCGAGCTAACGTTCTTATTTGTATCGGCTTCTGTAATAGTGTACATCGAATGCTGTGCGATCGGAAAAAGAAGCCGAATGAAACATACAGACAATATGTCTATACGATGCTGGATATGGGCAAATCTTGAGGTGTGTGCAATTATCATTTATATCATTGATAGCATAGCGGTATCTCCACACAGCAAGACGTTCCTTTATGAAGCTAAGTCTATCGCAGAACTAAAAGAGAAACTGAAAACGTTTGAGCAGATACAGTCCAAAACCGAACCAAGAAGAGCGAACGAAAGGAGCGAATTTAATAACTCAGTAAGTAGAATCGAAAGAGGAGAGAGAGGACAAAATTTCGGCAAGCAACGAGTTTGCTACAACTGTGGCGACAAATCACATTTTTCAGACAATTGTCCAGACAAGGATCGAGGACCTAAATGCTTCAAATGCAATGAGTTCGGCCATAAATCAATTGCATGCAAACGCGAGAGACATGGCGCCAAGACAAGTGGCGACATTAATGTGATGGAATGCAAAAATTCTTACAAAGCTGTTAATATTAACGGGATAGAAATCGAAGCATTAATAGATAGCGGTAGCCAAATTTCAACGATTCGGAAAGATGTATTTCACTCACATGGTTTCGGTGCATATTCAGCAACGGGTATGGTGGTGTGTGGTATCGGTTTAACACACACAAAGGCAATCGGAGTATTCCATGTTACAGTGAGAGAAGACGAATGCGAGTTGATCGGTCAGTGCCATATCTTGCCAAACGATAGTATGATTGTAGATGTGATAATCGGCACAAATTTAACAAAGCAAGCAACTGTTTGTTTCTCTGGCGACGGAGTATGGATGACAGACGCAATAAAATCTACCACCGATGTAACGACTGTAGAAATGAGCCAACAAGCGAAATGTGTTTCAGACGAAGAAAATATGCAGCCAGACATTACACACATACGATGCAATTCAATTCAAGCAGAAGTAAAGCAACTGATAGACGAATATAAACCACGACCAAATAAAGAAGCGCCAGTGAGTTTGAGAATTGTGACTGACTGCAAGGCCTTTGAAGCGACGATGAAAAAGAAAGATGTGCCGAAAATTTCTCGTTGGGCACTAGCACTGCAGGAATATGATTGTGAGGTGGTACATCGTGCAGGCGACAGGATGAAACATATAGATGCATTGAGTCGAATGCATTTAATACAAGAAGCGAGCATGCTTAGCAGAATCAAAACCGCTCAAGCAAACGACGAAAACATACGGGCCATTATTGATGTACTGCGTGAACGAAGTTATGACAATTATGTAATACAAAACGGGTTGCTCTGTAAGGAGTTTAATGGTAATGTCGTCATTGTGATACCCGCAGCAATGCAGCACGGAATTGTCAGTAAAGCGCATGAGCAGGGACATTTCAAGCATAAAAAGATGGAAGACGTGATCAAAAAGGAGTTTTGATCAGACGTGGTAAAAAAGAAGGATTTCTTCATCCGATACCAAAAGAAGACGCGCCGTTGGACACATGGCATATAGATCACGTAGGACCAATGCCATCAACAAATAAAAATTACAAATATCTGTTGACAATAGTGGATTCGTTCACTAAGTTTGTTTGGATTTTTCCTACTAAATCTACTGCCGCATTGGAAACAGTTGGTAAATTGAAAAAAGTAACAAATATTTTCGGAAATCCGAGGCGTATCATTTCAGATAGAGGAACGGCATTCACGGCAGACGCATTTCAAGAACATTGCAGATCCGAAAACATCGGTTCAGTTTTAACGACAACAGGGGTTCCGAGAGGAAATGGGCAAGTCGAAGGTGTCCACAGAACCATAATTTCGGTTCTTTCAAAATTGTCCATAGACGATCCGGAGAAATGGTATCAGTATGTCAGCGCAGTTCAACAGTACATAAATAAAACAACTCAGCGATCAATAAATACTTCACCGTTTGAATTAATGGTTGGCGTACCGATGAAGACGAAAGATGACATGCTCATTGCCGAAATTATTGACGCTGAGGTAGCAGCTCAATTCAATCGCGACCGAGAAGAATTACGAAGCAAAGCAAAACAGCAAATCACATCCGTCCAAAATGAGAACAAAAGAACATTCGATGCGAAGCGGAAAGCGCCAAAGCAATATAAAGTAGGCGATCTTGTGTGCATCGCTCATACTCAATTTGGCGTTGGAATGAGATTGCGACCAAAGAACCATGGACCTTATGAAATTATTGCATATAAGGGCAATGATAGATATGAGGTGAAGAAAGTTGGCGAACACGACGGACCAGGAAGAAGATCTACGAGTGCAGATCACATGTAGCCATGGATTATATAAGACGTACTCCAGATGATAGACACATCCAGGTCGGATGTTATGAAGGATGGCCGAGTGTGGTAATGCGAGTGATAGCGACTGGCATCACCATTCGGCGATACAACCACACCAAACGCACTACAATCAATAAGCATGCGCAGTCGTTTAGTTGATGTCCAAGCGGTCAGACGTGTGTTATTGGTGTGCGCATTAACGTATTAATATTATCGCATTATTAAATATTAATTTTAATCTTCTTACTTGCTGTGTTTTATTTCGTGGTATCAAATCCCACATATATATATATATATATATATATATATATATATATATATATATATATATCTATATATATATATATATATATATATATATATATATATATATATATATATATATATATATATATATATATATATATCTATATATATATATATATATATATATATATATATATATATATATATATATATATATATATATATATATATATATATATATATATATACGAGTATAAATATTGCAAAAGCTGCCTGCATCTCCGGGTGCCTTTTGCAAAGTGCGACATAAAATTGCAGCTGCTGTTGCGTGGTCCTTTGATTTTTCGTAGTGTCAAGTAGCTTTCTGATTCCATGTTCATAATTGCAGCAAAATTATTGGTTTGATGTTGATTTCAGATTTTGTACACTATTTTATTTTATATTTTGTCTTGGGTACAAAATAGTAATACTCAAAACGTAATTTATATTACACAAATTTATAATTTACAGATAACTGATTATAACTTGAACTTATTGGATATTCAGCAACCTTCTTGGTTGAGAGCTAAAACACAACTGCCCTCGGCACGCAGTATTGCCGACCGACTCTCCTCCTCTGCCTGAGTCGGCACTTTCGTAGGGCAAAAATAAAGATGGCTGCGGCCTGCCGCACGACTTTGGCGGGACCCAATGAGGGGAATTCTCTCCGCACTGAGTCCCGCTCAGAGTCGCATGGAGACTGTGAGCAGGCAGCAGCCATTGTCAGGAGGGCTCCGGGGCGAACATGCCGCCCCCTTGCAGTATTGCAAGAGAGATGACGACCTATTCCCGCCGGCTCCCATCCTGATGCACCCCTCAGTGTAAGAGGTGGTGATGTCGCCGGTGGCACCGGGAGCACCCCGGCTGTTCACAGCTGTGGGTGAAGTGTTTCACTCCCAGCACAAGTAAGGCAAAGCCCGATGTAGCGTCTTCCACGCCAGTCAGCGCGGCACGATGGGAAGGTCTGTGGAAAATCAAATTTTATAATTACTCCTGCGCTCACGAGAAGGCTAATAATAAAAGTTAGGATGCTAATAGTAGGAGAAATAACGGCGTCAAGACTACGTAGAGTACTACAACTTTATCCAGTGGCATAGCCAGGCGAGATCTACTGCTACCGTTTTACAAGGAAGACTAAGGATTCCATGGAAGAACCGAGGTATATACACAAAAAGGAAAGGCTACAATCTAGAGGCTACAAAGAATTGGACTAGCTACGGAAACGGCCAAAAGACCGGATGCCGGGATTACTCAGCCTGCACTCCCGCTCGAGGGAGTAGAACCATCTTGGTGACGGGCCTTGTAACGATTCCGCGTGCTGTCCGCACTTTCGCGACTCGCACTCTACCGTCTGAGTCCAGGTGGACCTCAGTGATCCTTCCCAATCGCCATTCGTTGGGTGGAACGTGGTCATCCTGCAGTACCACCAGATCTCCGTTAGCTGCATTTTCTTGGATGGTATTCCACTTTGTCCTGCGCTGGCACTCCAGAAGATACTCATGTTTCCAACGTACTGAGATTTGTTGGGAGAGAACTTGAAGCCTACGCCATCGATTAAGAATAGAAAGAAAAGGAGTGGTCTCCTCCGAGACGGCTGGTGCAAGAAGTGGTCCCCCCACTAGAAAGTGCCCTGGTGTAAGTGGTTGGAGGTCATCCGGATCGTCACTGAGTGCGCTAATCGGTCGAGAATTCAGACATGCCTCGACGCGGGCTAATACCGTTGCCAACTCCTCAGGCATAGGTCCTGTGAGGATCCACCCAAATACAGTTTCCTGTGCAATTAATGACCCAATAACGTCACGCTTCAATCCATCAAGCAACACCATCGGGTATAAATCACCCCCTATCAAAATGTTAGCTTGTGAAGAGTTTGAAAGGCTTGGATCAGCCAGTTGTAAGCCGGCCAATTGGGCATATTGTTGCGTGGATACCCCTAGTCGAAGTTATTCGCTGGTCAAGGTGGGCAGTATTAATGCTGACACCGGGAGCCGCACAGTACTGTCGAGAGGTGACCCTTACATTAAATCGCACGCTTTTGTCACGTTAGCTGCCACCACATTGCTTACCCCGGACACTTGGGCATGCACGGTACGCGTAGGGAGTCGCTGGCGTCGTTGGAGCTGATCTGAGATAAAAGACCCTTCCGACCCAGGGTCGATCAATGCACGGGCCATGTAATTGACTTCCTGATACCATACGTGAATAATGGCGGTACCAAAAAGCACACGATTGGGTAGCCGACCTCGAGATCGATATGGACCGGATCGTCCCTGGACTATAGCAGGTACCACCTGTGCGGCGTGGGCGAAGGAAGGTGTAGCAGGTTGAGCCAACGTGTTGGCCGCGTTGCGTCCTTTGGATGATCGTCGGCCTCGAGGCGGCGTCGTGCGTGGTGGGCCTCTTATGCTCCGGTTCGGGAGCGGCTCACGGTGCAGCAGAGTATGGTGCCGCTCTTGACACGTAAAACATCGGTATTTACTCGTGCAATTTGACACACGATGATCCCCCTTCAAACAATTCACGCACAAGTGGAAGCGATTTACCCATCCCCATCGTTCTGATACATCAGCGTTGATGAAAGTAGAGCAGTGGGAGACCCGATGGATGATCGTCTGCCTCGAGGCGGAGGAGCTGACAATTAATGAGCTTGCGCTGATTTTCGTACCGGGCAGTAAGCCTCGCCCACGCCTGATGAAAACCGCTATTGGTCAGTTGGCATTGGTCCACGATTTCTCGCGCCTCCCCCTAGTCTTTGCCCTCAGGTGATACAGCCGCTCGATGTTGGATAGCTGAGCGTTCCGAAGGAACAGCGCCGTGAACATATCACGGAAGGTGATCCACTTGGAGTACTCCCCCCCGAAAATCTCAATATCACAGGGAGGCACCGGGATACTATGGGATTGAGAAGACAGCCCAGCAGACGCTACGGAAGGCACCGTTGGAGAGACGGTCAGGGATTGCATTAGACCACTGATCCGAGCATGACCCTGTTTACACATGGCAAATCTTGCTGCGAATCGTTGCCGTATAGACTCTTTAATGGCTATGCATTTTTCGTCTAAATTCGCTTCAATGAACGCTGCAGCCTTCGCCTCCTTCAACGCCTGCCATAAGTCTGCCAATTCAGCCAGATCATGGCGAAGATATTCAAGGTTTTGAGAGGCGGAAGAGTTCCGCTCGAACTCAATAACAAACGCGGTCAGGCTATCAGCCGCGTCTATCAGCGGAGTAAGCATAGTTGCAAACCGCTTGACCTGAGAACGCAGCTCAATGATGGCAAAACGCAAGCAAAACACGGGAAAACACTACACCTTCACGTCGATACACCCAGTTACCCAGCTATATGTGTACACAGTTGACCCGCTGACGTGACCGATATAACACCCGCCTTATTATCACTGAAGAGTCCACACAACGTAAAAGATAATCCCCAGTAGGAATGAGCTACGCGAAGCCCAGGCAGTAACGACAGCACTGAGCAACTACAATCGAAAAAAATTTAAGTAGAACCCCAACTTGAAATACCCAACGCAGCGCTATGAGCTGCTGTATGCGACCCGGACCTTGCGTCGCTCGTGGGTACACCGATACAGGGTAATAGCAAAGACAAAAAGACAGAAAAAGTTGGCAGCGCTGTGAGCTGCGAAAACTGTGATGTACGGAGATCAAAGAGTATACGTGTTTTTCAGCGTAGTTATATGGGGAGGTTCAAGCACCGCTGGCACACGGTTTGCTGTAAAAAGGCGTCGGCAGCGCTGTGAGCTGCGGTCTGTGAACCTAATTACCCCGCACTCGCGTCGAAAATGTCGTTCATCCACCACGTTAATAGTTGTTGACCCGTTAGTACGGAAAACTACCGGCAACGGTGTAAGTTACCGGTTCACCAACAACGGTACACAACGTACAGTAAAGGCTTGTGGCAGCGCAGTGATCTGCAGACCCCACGCCAATGTAGAAACAAAAACAATATGCTCCTAGTACTTACTTGCAGTCCGATACTACTTCGACGCGGCGATATACGCACGCAATACGGATAACCCGAACAGCTGACCCACAAGAGTTGTGAATGTGCCACCCCCTTTAAATCGTATCAACGAACACAGCAACACGCAAAACTAGGGACCCGAATGCACAACGGAACAGCAGATAGCGGCAATGGCAATAGCATGCACAGCGGCTGTGGAAAAATCTGCGCACAAGCAGCTGTACACAGCTTATGGTAACCGGCGTCGGCAGCGCTTTGAGCTGCAGACTGCGAACCGAATTACGCAGCGGCCGTGCTGAGAATTTATTTAAAAAAATGTAAATTCCTGTACCTGCTGCTGTGCAAGAATCCACACACACAAACACACTCACACGAGTGACGATACGGAAATGTACCGTTTACCGCGACGACCGTACCCAACCGCGAATTACGCGATAGAAAACGTAAATCAAAAATAAATATGCAATATTGCAATTAAACAGAAATGGTTTCATAATATATTAAATAAAAATAAATATTAAACACTTACCGGACGCAGATGTGATCCGGCTCGAAGGACCAAGTTTCGTAGTGTCAAGTAGTTTTCTGATTCCATGTTCATAATTGCAGCAAAATTATTGGTTTGATGTTGATTTCAGATTTTGTACACTATTCTATTTTATATTTTGTCTTGGGTACAAAATAATAATACTCAAAACGTAATTTATATTACACAAATATATAATTTAC
Source organism: Clusia tigrina (assembly GCA_920105625.2). Lineage (NCBI taxonomy): Eukaryota > Metazoa > Arthropoda > Insecta > Diptera > Clusiidae > Clusia > Clusia tigrina. Next base: position 199,621,830 of record OV050030.1, read on the forward strand.
AGATAACTGATTATAACTTGAACTTATTGGATATTCAGCAACCTTCTTGGTTGAGAGCTAAAACACAACTGCCCTCGGCACGCAGTATTGCCTCTGCCTGAGTCGGCACTTTCGTAGGGCAAAAATAAAGATGGCTGCGGCCTGCCGCACGACTTTGGCGGGACCCAATGAGGGGAATTCTCTCCGCACTGAGTCCCGCTCAGAGTCGCATGGAGACTGTGAGCAGGCAGCAGCCATTGTCAGGAGGGCTTCGGCGCGAACACTGGTTTTAAATAAAAGATAATTACAATTTACTTATATATTCAACTTTTTCACCACTGAACGGTGAATTTAACGAGCTTTCTGCTTGAGACAGTTGGCTCTGAATAGATGTCACAAAATCTACTGACAAAAATCGTGTCTTGAGACAGATCTCAAGTGAGACAGTTAGCGAGAATAGAGCGGTAAGATATGGTGCATAGCTGTGAAAGTCATTTTTATATCCTTTACTTTTAAAAAAGATAAATAGGGTATACTAATTTTGTGCTTCTGAGAGGGGTTGCAATTTCGAGAAGGTGGCGTTGTAGGTATGGACATATACGAGTATATACAGATATGATCTGTCCGTCCGTCTGACCGTCTGTCCGTCTGTGGCCACTCTTATTCTACACCGTTAGAGCTATCTTAATGAAATTTTGCAAACGTATAGTCTGGACAAAGATACAGAACCCGATGGCTATATGGGCCGATTTGCACAAAGACCACGCCTACCTCCCATATAAGGAACTTTTTTCACCCTTTTTAAAATCACTATAACTTCGGTCCAATTGACGGAATCGTGACATTATTTGGCAGTTATTGAGATGTGGGTCCAGCTAAACAATGTGAAAAAAGTGAACGGTATATATTAACTGCCACGCCCACTTTTAACAAATATTATTAACTTAACATCTGGTAGAGATTTACGGACGAAATTTCACGGGAAGGAACATGTGGGCATGTATAAAGCTATCTGCAACAATTGGGGCTGATCAGAGAAAAGACACGCCCACTATTGATATAAGGAACTTTCGTGTCTAAAATTAAAATTTTCCTACCTATGCTCGTATTGATTCCAGGGGAATAAAATTTTGCAGAAATATACATGGGCTCCATAATAGTGTGTGCAGAATATGGAGATCATAATACAACTGCCACGCCCACAATTAGCCAAAAATCATTACTGTGTTCCTATTAAAGATTTATCAACGAACTTTCACAAGAATGTTGCGGGTACTAACTTTAAACACCACACAAAAAATGGGCGTTTTATTTCTACAGCTACAACTATTCTCCATTTATTTTTGTCTTCTGTTCCCTTCTTTAGCACTAGCAGCAACGGTGCATTATACGGACTGACTGAAGGATCAATTATATTATCAGCAAGCATGTTGTTCACTTGTTGCTTAATAGAGTCAGTGTGAGTATCTGGAACTCTATAGTTATGTGCTTTACCTTTAAAAAGGTAAATAGGGTATACTAATTTTGTGCTTTTGTTAAAAAGTAATTTCGGGTCTAAATTTAAATCTAGCCTACCTATGCTCTTATTGATCCCAGAAATAAAAATTGGCAGAAATATACATGGGGTCCATAATAGTGTGTGTGCAGAATATGGAGATCATAATACAGCTGCCACGCCAACAATTAACAAAAATCATTACTGTGTTCCTATTAAATATCTATCAATGGAATTTCACAGGAAGGTTCTGGTTCCTCGCATTGAACACCACACAAAAAATGGTCGGTTTATTTTCACAGTCACTACTGACATATTTTTAAAACTTTCGACCTATACAATATTTTTGACCGAAACTATATATTAGTACGTATATGGACCCTACACAGCCATATACAAGATTCGGGGTCTACCAGATAAAGGATACGCCTCCTCCCATATAATGAAGTTTGGGGAACCCACTTAAAAGCAATTACCCTATCAATGTTTCTAGTGCTGATATATAAATACAAATTGGTAGCTGTATACATTCGATCTGTACAAGCATGCCAATATTGGCAGATTGTAACTAACGCAAAGCCCACAATTAAGAAAAATGATTACTAGGTTCCTATAGAAAATATATCGACGAAATTACACAGGCAGGTTGTGGGTACTAACATTAAACTCCACACAAAAAATGGGTGTGTTATTTTGAAAGCCACGCCCACTATTGACATATTATTATAACTTACGAACTATACAATATTTTTGGACTAAATTTTATACATTGTGGGCCAAAAATCACCATGGGATTTAAAAATTTAATAACTTTTTCGTTTATATATTTTTTTATATTTCTTTCAGATTATATAAATAAAACCTGGAGAATAAATAATGGAGAGATTCACATTTGAACAAAGAAGCAGAATAATAGAATTTTATTGTTTAAATCAGTGATCAATTATTTTAACGCAGAGCATATCGTCGACATTTAAACGTCAGAATTTTGCCTGTTGAAGTAATGATTCGTTGCTTAGTTCATCGTCACCACCAACATGGCACCGTAAAAGATTTGCCTCGATTCGGTAGACCACGTTTAATTCGCACTGCGGAAAATATTGAACGTGTAAGGCAAAGTGTTAACGAAACACCAGAAACATCTACCAGAAGGCGCTCTGCTCAGCTAGGGATGGCTCGTCCGTCTCTACGGCTTATTTTAAAAAAGGATTTACTGTTATTCCCTTAAATGGTGCAATTGTTGCAATAAATAAAACCCACAGATCATCGGCAACGTCTAAATTTTGCAGTTAAATTTCAACAGTTGGGCAGAAATAAAATCCACTTTATTGAAAATCTGATTATGAGTGATGAAGCTCATTTTCATTTGAATGGCTCTGTTAATAAGCAGAACTGTACGATTTGCGGTTCTGAAAATACAAGAGCCATTCATCAACCCTAATTGCACGCCATTAGGTGTACAGTATGGTGTGGCATTACTTCTGAAAATATCATTGGGCCTTACTTCTTCGAAAATGAAGATGGAAGTGCTGTAACCGTAAATGGAGAGCGGTATCGGTTTATGGTAGAACATTTTTTACGTCTTGCTCTTGAAAACAGACCTGCGATATGGTTTCATCAGGACCACACTGCCCGAGACACAATGGCACTTTTAAGTCTAATTTTTGAAAAGCGAAAAATTTCCAGAAATTCGGATATAATTTGTCCAGCGCGTTCGCCAGATTTGTCAGCACCCGACTATTTTCCTTGGGGTTATTTGAAGGAGCGAGTATATATAAGCCCGAGACAATCCTTGAACTAAAGGCCAACATTGTTTACGGATATTCGAGCGTTGCAGCAACAAATTTTGAAACATATTAGGGAAAATGCTCTAAAACAAGCCCATCATTGCGAAGCTGAAAAGGGGGGGTCCTTTAAGTGACATTATTTTCCATACTTAGTTTAAAAAAATTTCCATTTTGTATATTTTATAAACTGAAAAAAAAAATAAAAAATATATATTGTAGTGTATCATGAAAGTCATGCACACCATATGAATGCCTGCGATCACTAAGATAACTAAATGCACCAAAGAAATATGTCCTATGTCACTCCACACATTAAAACCTTTCCTCTATCCCAAAGCAATGCACTCAAAATAGGTCATGTGCAATTCGAACCCCAAAGGTCTGCCGTAGGCAAGACATGCACATTCGTATTTTATTGCTAGCATATGCTGCATATGTGAATTTGATGACACATGGGAAATTGGAAATATGGAATGAAAATTGAACTTGGTTGAAACAAAATTGTAAAGTTGAAATAAGTACAAAAGAGCGTAGTTTTAAGAATAAAGATTCAGTTCTAAAACATAACACAAATTTGTTGGAACTCGAAGGAGCAGACTTCAGTCGCTTCAAACTCAAAAACATTTGGCTGCCTTAAGGCGCCGATAACTAAGTGCGCAAGCTCTCGCGCAGTGCAAAAGATCACTTGAGCCCAACGTAGGGAGAACTATTAGTCAACGTGTATTACAATATAAACGAAAAAGTTATTAAGTTTTTAAGCCCCACGGTGACTTTTGCTTTTTGTACTAGTAGTTATAGTATTATATAGTAGTTATATTGACAAGATAGTATGTTATAGTAGTTATATTGACAAGGAATGGGGGTCTGTCACCGACAGAAACCACTTAGGCAGTTGGTAATCGACCGCTCAGTCGAGCGCACGCATTCTTCTACGGATAAGTAATTTCCAGCCGTATATTGTTCCATGTAGTTTAAATAAGTGTATATTAATTACAATAAAAATAAGCGTTTACAGTTCAGAAGTGGAATTCATTCCGCCTACAAACAAGAAAAAAATTTTAGTGAGTAAATTACGCAGACAAAAATCACCCTTATGTGAAGCAGCCGCTGACGAACGGGAAACGTATATGCAGCAGATGTATATGCATATAAAATACAACGCAAGTATACACACATTTATGTAAAGAGGTCGCAAGCAAACAAGTGATGAACGCGCTGAAAGCCATCAAAGCGACGGCAGCGAGGCAGTGTGAGAGTTTGCAACAACGAACGAAGTTAGAAGTACATACATTGGTATATATATACATACCGGCGTGCACTAAAACGGTTAATTTTGGGTAAAGTAAATAAGCAACGGTCAAAACGGCATTTGGCGACAGAAAAATTTCGAGAAACGCAAGTTTAAACAAGCAGAATAGAAGTAGAGAGTTCGAGAAAATAAAAGAGTCGAAGTTTGAAATTTGAAGCGTACGGAAGTGGTACAGCCATGGTGCTTGTAAAATTAAATTCGTTAAAAATTGAGCAACTCAACAAACTTCTACGGAGTAATGATGCTATTACGACGGGAAACAAAGCTGCTAAGGTGAACAAATTGTGGGAAATTTATGAAAGCGATGAAGTGGACTCCGAAGAGTTGGATGAAGACACCGACGAAGATTCAACGCAACAACAAATGAGTGAGCTACGTCAAGCGCTCATGGAATTGACGAAAACGGTTGGTGAACTTGCCACGGCACGTAACGCAGGCAGGCAAGACAACATAGCAAGCGCAGAGGAACAACGGGTAACGACACCGGCACTGGAAGGGTTTGCAACAGCACGTCGAGCAACGGCAGCACTACAACGTCCAGCAAGCGTACACGAGATAAGCGCGCTACTACCTATGTATGACCCTCTGAAAGGCAGCATAAGTTCCGAGGTATTTGTCGAAAAGATAGTGCAACTCCAAGGAATATATGGTTGGTCCGAAAAGGAGATTTTATTTGCATCGCAACTGAATCTGAAGGGTGTTGCGAAAACCTGGTTAGATTCACAGCAAGTGTTTCATTCTTGGCCAGAGTTTGTCCAGTTATTTGTGAAAGATTTTCCAAAGAAAATCATTTCGGCACAAGTGCACCGCGAAATGGCACAACGTAAGCGTCAACCACGAGAAACGTTGGAGGAATACTACTATGCAATGCTGAGCATGGGTAGACGAGGCAAGATGGGTGAGGAATCCATAAATTCGTATGTAATATCGGGGCTAAACGATGCCTATTTGTCGCGCACGTTACTTGCGATGAAGTTCCCTACATGCAATGACCTTCTCCGTTCACTAGAAGCTATGGTCATCATACCTACGTCAAGCTCGACAAGATCTAGTGCGTCACATGAAAAGGACAGTAACGAACCAGTCCAAAAATTCACGTCATAGAAGAAGCTAATAAAATGCTACAACTGCAACGAACTGGGACATATTTCATCGAAATGTACACAGCCACAGCGGAAGCCGAGATGTTACAAATGCAACAAGGTTGGTCACGAGGCCAAGTCATGCAAGGCCGACAAACCAACAGTAGCCGAAGTCCAAAGCGAAACTAGCGGAATACCAAAGCCTGTCACCAAAGTGGTCGAGTGGAGAGGCAAACGTTATGACGCCTTCATCGACACTGGTAGTGATGTGTCACTAATTGCGGCATCCAAGGATCCAGTTGAGGTACAACGAACAGCGTCAGTGAAGCGGCTTACAGGATTTGGAGGTGCGGTAATAAGCAGCGTAGAGGCAATCAATGTAGACATTGTCGTCGATGGAGTCACGATTTTGACCACCTGTCAGATCGTTCCAGATAAGTTTATGACATTTGACATTCTTATTGGTAGAGATGTACTGTACCAAAACGATTATAGGTAAACCATCGAAGCGGGTGTGATGCAGGTTCATAAGAAGACCGGAAATTCGTTTAACATTAACAACGAGACGTCAACCGATGTGGTCGCAAAAGTCGGCGACTTGCTCAACGAATACGATGACTGCTTTGTGGAAGATTTGGCAAAATTAGGCAGATGTAAAACAACGGAGATGGACATCGTCATCTCAACTGATCAACCGGTAGTGGGGAAACGTTACCAAGTACCCTTATCTCTGCGTACAACATTATCATCGATTGTATGGAATTTGATGAAACACGGCATTATACGGTATAGTTCATCGGCACACGCAGCACCGGTAATTCTGGTACAAAAGGCAAATGGCGAAGACAGAATGTGCGTCGACTACCGGGCGCTCAATGCGGTCACGGTCAAAAAGCACTTCCCGATGCCAGTGGTGGAAGAGCAGCTCTCCAAGTTGGTGGGCAACACGTTATTTACGTCGCTGGACATGACATCTGGGTATTATCGAATACCATTGAAAGAAGAATGCAAGCCATATACGGCCTTTCTTACGCCAGATGGTTTGTTCGAACACAACGTCATGCCGTTCGGGTTACTCAACGCTCCAATGGTGTTTCAGGAGATGATCGTGCGACTAATTCGAACCCTGAAACATCGCAACAACATTGTAAGCTACGTAGATGAGGTGGTCATCGCAACGAAATCTATCAACGAAAGCATCGAAGTACTATCAGAATTCTTGCAAGCGGTAAGGGCAGCAGGACTTACTCTTAGACCGTCTAAGTGTTATTTTCTGGCAACAACAATACAATTTTTGGGTCACGTCGTCGATGCACAAGGCATCAGACCAGGCGAAGAAAAGGTGAGATGCATCAAGGAGTTCTCACAGCCACGCACACCGACCGAAGTAAGGCAGTTTCTGGGCCTCACGGGATTTTTCCTCAAATTCATCGAGGACTATGGTGTAAATGCGAAACCATTAGCCACGCTACTACGAAAGGGTGTCAACTTCGAATGGAATTCCGATCACGAGAAGGCATTTGGCAAATTGAAAGAGGCACTTGCAACAAAACCAATATTGGTCATGTTCGATGTGACAAAACAACACGAAGTGCATACTGATGCCAGCGCAATCGGGCTATCAGGCGTAATGTTGCAGCTAGAAGGCGGAGAATGGAAACCAGTCCAGTACTACAGCCGACAATGTAGTTCTGTCGAAGCGCAATATTCAAGTCATGAATTGGAAGTACTCGCCATTGTCGAGTCCCTTGAGAGGTTCCGTATGTTCCTGCTGGACACGCAGTTCGTAGTTCGAACTGATTGTAACGCTGTAGCTACGACAAAGAATCTCACATCATTGCGTCCACGAGTAGCCAGGTGGTGGCTACGATTACAGGAGTTCAATTTTGAATGTGTTCATCGCGCCGGAAACAAGATGCAGCATGTGGACTGTTTAAGCAGGGCACCGGTGGAGCTACCATCTCAGCCCGACACAGTTGCTGAACGAGTATTCCAAGTGAGTCAAGTAATGAAGTCCGACGATTGGGTATACGTTATGCAGACTCAAGACCCAAAGCTACGTCAGGTATGTGCAATCCTGAAGGGCTGGGGAAACGTAGACGAGTCAATAGCTAAGCAAATAAAAACAGACTACGACATACGCAACGATCGACTATTCCGTAAGATAGGTCACGAGCACAAGTTGGTGGTCCCTCGAGCTGTTAGGTGGCGCATCACTAAGGCAAACCACGACGACGTTGGCCTTGTCGCACTCGAGAAAACACCGCATCGCAAAACATTTTTGGTTTCAACGAATGCGACGATACGTAAAGTCGTATATAGCTTCATTCGAGGAGTGCTGTATAAACAAGGTTAAAGGAGGACGCAAAGAGATTCAACTGCACGTTATGGACGTACTTCCGATTCCATTTAGGCACGTATATATTGACCATGTGGGGCCGTTTCCTAAGAGCAAGTCAGGATTTGTTTACGTGCTCGTAATAGTATGCGGTTTTAGCAAATACGTCGATCTAAAGCCGGCCCGAAATACGAAATCCGAACCAGTCATCAAGGCCTTAGAAGAAATGATGGCAATCTTTGGTCAACCAATGCGAATCACGTCTGACCGGGGTACAGCATTCACATCAACGAAATTTCAAACATTCATCGAAACGCGAGGCATACAACACATTAAAACCGCCGTCAGAACACCAAGGACCAATGGTCAGGCCGAACGTGTTAATAAAACGTTGCTGCAAGCTCTGAAATGCACGGTCGTGGAGAATACAAATTGGGACACCTCTTTAACTACGATACAATGGAGTTTTAACTCACAAAAGAATGAGGTAACAGGTTATACTCCTAACGAATTAGTATTCTATGACGAATGTTGCAAGCAATACATGATGAGGTCACAGACATGATATCGAAGGTGCTTAACTATGACCGGTATATCGTAGAGGATCTACCAGATATTACCATCACTCAGCGACGATACTCCAACGTAATGTCATCTGATCATTTGAAACCATGGTGCATAATGAGTCCGGAGCTGGACAGGGATGACGAAAGCGACCAGTCGTCCTGTGAGGACGAAGATTCAGGAAAGGCCGAGCTGTCACCGACAGAAACCACTTAGGCAGTTGGTAATCGACCGCTCAGTCGAGCGCACGCATTCTTCTACGGATAAGTAATTTCCAGCCGTATATTGTTCCATGTAGTTTAAATAAGTGTATATTAATTACAATAAAAATAAGCGTTTACAGGTCGATATAATCAATTCAAGGTACCCTTTCGAAAATTACCGTAGATATACTCTTCATGATGATTATGAAGGAGACATCCATTATGGAACTCGCATACACAAGGAAAGTTAAAGGGTCTTGCGAAGTCGGTCTAACCTGACTTCAGGCTTCTGTACTCGTTTTCACTTCTTTTCATTGCCTTCTCATATCGCTTCCTTTGTTGGTACATATTGACAAATTAAATAATATATTTAATTTTGTGATTTACAGTTTATTGTTGTATGTAGCTATTGTTTTGTGATCTTCATTAAACAACTAAACTACAAATTGCAATATAAGCATCCTAATATACTAGGTTCAAATCTTCTGGAGAAGACAGGCACAACACGGCGACTGAAGCGAGCAAGACCACTTAATTTAAGATAATAATTTTCTAATGCAATAGTTCTGAACTAAACTTATGGGAGATTAGTAGTCATAATTTATGTTATTATAGATATTACATTTTGAGGGAGTTGTTTTAATATTTCGCTAAGTCAAACCCTGCCGATTTTTGAGACTTTAATTTTCTTAATTCTGCTCTGAGTGCATCGTTTGTTATTGAAGTCATTTTGACTTCATCATGATGCAGATATTCAAGATTTTGCACCCTCTTTTCAAAAACTAATGGATTTATACATTTTGTTCCGTAAGTTTAAAATTTTTGTAAGATGTTTGCTTCTTCCGGATATATGTGTTGTGTCACTACTTGAGAGTATGTATGAACTATTATTTTATATTGTATCATTAATTTTGGCATTTGGTCTGCTAACAGAATTTTTTAATGGTTTTCTGCAGATGTGCTCAATGAACTTTTGGGATGAGCATCGTTTTCTTTTTACCGTTTGTTTGGTCGCGGATTTTTTTTGTAGCTCTTTGGCAACAACGCATCCTCTGTAACTAGCGGCGTGGGCCTCGCCTCAATTGCAGAACTGTAGTTCCTGTTGTTCACGTTTCGTCCTTCCCTGAACATTTGACATATCTTGGATCTTTCCCACAGTAGTTTTGCTTGCGGCCATACGACTTGCATGACTTACATTGGGAGATAAGGCTTGGTTGTTGCATGCCCTCAAAAACAACAACGGAATGTAATATATCAATTTCCGCAAATTTGCTAGTATATTTTTTCTCAAGGACCCTGATTATACCAAGCGAAAGTACTTCTACTTCTATGTTTTTTTAGTCGATTGTTGAAAGATAGCTGGTAGGGGGTGGAAGTATGTTGCTTCTCTTTGTAGAAGACTTTATCCTGTATTTTCATTTTAGAGTTGTTGTGTTGAATGAGGTATGTACCAGTTATACCTGGGAGGATTCATAGTGGGTGTGCTGGTGATTTCTGAGACATAATAATTTCTGAGACATAAAAATTCTTTAAATTTTTCTCAATTAACTATAGGTCATGGTGTTCGGGGTTTCCGGCTATCCACTTCCATACGGAGCCCAGAAAATCTAACGATCTCTTTTATTTGCTTTTAGGACTTATTTTTTAAACGAGTGAACGGACCTGGGATATTTCATGAATAAGGAAAGGATATAGTGGCTAAGTTGATGTTATAATGTATTTAATTGTGTTCTCTATATCTGTTGTCATTTTTTCATATTCTTTTAAGTCGGTGAGGTGATTGATTTTAAAAGTTCCTGCCGGTATTCCAGCTCTATCGTCTTTAATTGTCACCAGTTGGGAATTAGTATAGTCGAGGATTTGGACTTCTGCATGTGCCACGCCGGCAAACATTCTGTAAAAATTAATGTTTAAATTAAAATTTTTATATTTTATAATGTTCGTATGCCTAAGGCATATTACTCGATTTTTTCATTACATTTGAATTATCTTTAATTTTGTTTAGACAATTTCTCGTTATTGGTTCGTATTCTATTTTCATTATAAACTTTTATTATTAATTCTTAGTCTATTGTTATAGTTATTTGTCTACGGTATTGTCGTCCTCTGTTTTTCGTTTTACTTGTTTCTAATTTTGTCGCCTCTTTCTTTAGTTTTTTATATGACTTTTGTGAACGATTCATCTGGATTCTATGAGGACTCTGTTTACTCTGTCTTCAGTTACTGTTTCTTTATGGTGTCTGATAGTAAGTTTGTTGCCTAACATGTTGCTAATTTTGACGTATATAGTGTCACTGGGATTTTAATTCTTGAAGTCTGTTCTTTTTGTATTATGAAATTCAAGGTCTTTGTTGGTCTATTATTTTCTTTATATTTATTGTCTGTTACTGTCTATTTGTGATGGGTCTGTGGTTACAGTTCGTCCAAAAAATGTCTCAATTGGCTTATTCTGGATTGTCGAGTAAATTGAATATTTGTATCTGTAGAGTAAATCTTTTGAAGAGGAGACCAAAATCATAAAAAAACAATTATGTTGCTCAAAGAAACCCCGCCGAAATAAAGCACAATTATTGGAAAAGTATTATTTCCCTCAAATGAATGCAAAGATAAAGAAAGTTACAAAATAATGTCAAATCTGCCAAGAAAATAAATACAAAAATCAACCGTTAACACCCTTTCTCAAAGCCACCCGCATTCCAAATTACCCAGGTCACATAATTCACATCGATAACTACCACACCAACAATAAAATTATCCTTACTGTCATTGATAAATTTTCAAAATAGGCAAATTTCGAAAATAGTAAAATCAAGAGCAACACAGGATATAAAACAACCCCTGAAGGAGTTACTCATTTCTTTTGGAATAAATTAAAAAATATTTACTGTCAACGAGAAATCCTTAAGTTCAGCTCCAATAATATATATGTTAAAATATCAATATTTAATTGAAATTTTCAAAACACCCCCCTATACTAGCTTAGTGAGTGGACAAGTCAAACATTTTCACTCTACTCTGACAGAAGCAATGCACTGCGTAAGAGACGACGTGTTATAAGATATGTTATGAAAATGGCCTATGTATTGTTTTGGGGTTATAGCAGTTCATCGAATGCTATAATGAACACAATCACAGAAGCGATTATCAAAAGATGAAACAGCATAAAACGAGCCAATTATTGTTACTCTGCTTTTTCTGTTCTACAAAAAACTTTTAATAAAGTTAAAAATTTGCGGTCCAACCCTCCACCTGAATTGTCGTAAGACGATCGAAAGCTTTCTGGAAGTCGATTGCTAAAATATTAATAAGGTTTTTGTATGCGAGCAGAAGTTATGAAATGGTTGAAGTGTAACATGGTATCAATGATTTTTGTTTGTTTGTTTTGTTTCCCTTTATTTCATACATCTGTCACCATTATATTGACACCTAGTACATGATTTGACAATTTGTTTGGAATATATATTATAAACACATTTTGGCCAGTGCTAAGAAGTGATACCACAAAAATTATTTACATTAATTATAATAGTTCACTATAATTATATATAACAATTTATGATCAAAATTATGTTTATGATGATTATTTACATTTACATTTATAATACTATTACTAATATGTGTAGTCTGGATTTTCTAGTTCAGTAGGTCGTTTGGTCGAGTTCTCTTTAAACGGCGCATGGCGGTTTCTTCTAGATGTAGCAACTCGTTTATTTCTTCGTTATTATGCCCATGCAGTGTATCGTAGTGTTTTGTGGATATCTTTTTTATTTCTGCGTCAAATCTTGTCAAATTTAGTTTGCGGTGTATATCTTCATTTGTTGTGTACCAACCAAACTTTATGATAACTCTTAATATTCTAGATTACTGTCTTTGAATTTTTTGTATGCGACCGCTTTGCCATTCCCCATACTTGGAGTCCGTACGTCCAAATTGGCTTTATAGTACTCTTGTACAGCAGCAACTTGTTGTTAATTGTGAGTCTAGATTGCTTACCCATTAACGAATATAGTTGCCTAAATTTTTTTGATGTGGTAGTGCCAATTTAGCTTTGAGTCCATGTGTATACCAAGGTATTTAGTTGTAGACCCTATTTTTATATCTTAATTGTTTATTTTAATAGGTATTGGGTTAAATTTTGTTTTAGTTGTAAAAATTATTTTTACAGTCTTATCTTCATTAATTTTCAAGCACCATTTATCAAACCATCCCTTAACATTCTCTGTGTATATCTGCAGATTTGCAGTCGCAGTTATTTTTTTTTTTTTTTTGTATCTCCATTTAATTAACTACAATCTGTCCAGCTGGACATTCAGTACTACTTATATTATATTTGGTTATAAACATGTGTATGAATTTTCAGTTGCATTCAATACATTAGGTACATTAATTTAACAAAGTTAGATTTTATATATATTAATTTCATTCATTCCTTATTATTATTATTATTATTATTATTATTATTTATTTATTTTTTTTTTTTAATTTAATCTTATTTTTTAATTTTTATTTTTAATTTGATCTTAGGTGGTTAATCTGAATGGTAAGTCCGATGGTACATATTTTTTTAGTCTTCGCGCGCTGGTATCGCTGGTTATCAATTCTATCGCTAGGTTGTTAGGATGGACTCTAAGACGTTTGCGATATGAGTGGCTATATTTCATGATTTCATCATTTTCCTTTGGGATGTTTAGATCGCGATGAATGATGTCGTTGCTGACATACCAAGGTGCATTAGCACACAGTCGTATGACTTTTGATTGGAATCGTTGTAGGATGTCCAGGTTTGACTTGGATGCTGATCCCCAAATTTGAATACCATAAGTCCATATGGGCTTCAGTATTACCTTATATATCAGGACTTTATTTCCAAGTGTTAGGGCTGACCTTCGTCCAAGTAGCCAGAACAATGACCTAAGCGTTAGTCCAAGTTGTTTCCATTTGGAGAAGATGTGACAGCGCCACGTAAGCCGCCGATCCAGGTGCACCCCAAGGTATTTTGCATGGTCTGCTTGTGGCAATTGGGAGTTACTTAGTGTCACTGGAGGGCAAGAACCTGCACGTAGGGTAAAAGTCGTTTGCACTGATTTTATTGCATTTGCTTTTATTCGCCACTTGTCTAGCCATAAGTCACTTTGGTTCAGGTTCTCCTGCAAATGCTTCGAGGCTAACACGGGGTTTTTGTTGCAGGCCATTACAACAGTATCATCTGCAAAAGTTGCGGTATATGTGGTAACAGTCAGCGGCAGGTCAGCCGTGAATAGTGTGTAGAGCACAGGTCCCAAAACGCTCCCTTGTGGAACACCAGCTTTGATTGGATAGAGGGATGTTACGTCGCTGTTAACTTTGACCATGAAGAATCTGCTTTCTAAGTAGGACTTTAATATGGCAAAGTAGTGATAGGGTAAATGCATTTTCAATTTGTACAGTAACCCTTGGTGCCACACCTTGTCGAATGCTTGGGTGATATCCAGGAAAGCAGCTGAACAGTATTCTTTATTTTCTAGTGCATTCTGTGCAAATGCATATACTCGATTTATTTGTTCTATCGTAGCATGATGCTTTCGGAATCCAAATTGATGGGAAGGTATAAGTTGTTTTGACTCGATGATTGGGAGGAGTCGCTTCAAAAGAAGTTTCTCAAACACTTTGGAAAGTATCGGAAGCAAGCTAATTGGTCTATATGAGGTGACCACTTCTGCCGGTTTCCCAGGTTTGGGAACAAGGATAATTTGCGCCACTTTCCATTGGCTTGCGAAGTGGTCACATCGGATAATCGCATTGAATAATTGGGCAATGAATTTATAGCCGCAATCTGGTAGCTCCTTTAGGATTCTGCTCGTAATAAGGTCATATCCCGGCGATTTTTTGTCTTTTATCGTGTTCTTGATAATCCCTCTAATTTCTTTTAGTTTAAAATGCTGGATCGGAATATCCATTTGGTATGGGGCATCTAGTAATTCAGCTATTTTTATGTCTTCTTGTGGATATTTGCTTGGAAACGGCGCAAATACTTCTAACAAATGAAGAGCAAATGACTGTGCTTTTTCCTTGTCAGATCTGGTCCATCCGCCATCTTTCGTTTTAATAGGTGGCACATGTGATGTTGGTTGATTTAGTTTTTTTGTAGCTTTCCAAAGAGAATAACCTAAAGCCTGTGAAGGTGACAAGCTGCTGAGATAGCTTTGTATTTCTGAATTTTTTGTTGACCGTAGGGCGTTTTTGAGTTGCTTTGTAGCGCAATTGTACTGGTTTTTGTCATAGGGGCTTCTGGTCATTTGCCAAATTCGACGCAGTCTCCGCTTTTCTTTTAGTTGCTCCTTTACAACCTGGCTTACATCACGATGATTACTTATACAGCTGGGCTCCAATGTGGAAGTCCATGTAGCATGCTGAATGGCTGAGTTCCAAAGTTCTACTGCATCGTCTATATTTGTTTTGTTTTTTAAAGGAATATTGGTGACTAGAGTCTCGATAATGCTTTGTCTAAACAGCTCCCAATTTGTGCTTTTGTTGTGCAGACAGATTGTTCTTGCTCTGATCTGAACCTCACAGCTAATTGTTAGAACTATCGGTGAGTGATCTGATGACAGTTCCAGGCACGATTCCATGGAAGTGTTTGTTTTTGGTACACCTTTGGATACAAAAAAGTCGATAACGTCTGGAAGCTTGTTTCTGTCCATTGGCCAGTAGGTTGGCTCACCCGTTGATAGGTGGGACAGGCTGTTTTGTTGCATAGCTTTATATAGGTTACGGCCTCTAGGAGTTGTTATTCTAGACCCCCATTGTGGATGCTTAGCATTATAATCAACACCAGCGATGAATCTTGATAGGAGTTATAAAATTCTTGGAACTGCTCGCAGTTAACTGGATGGTTGGGAGGGCAATATACCGCTGCAATTGTTATGGGGCCTTTATAATCATCAATTGTTATAACCGTTGATTGTAGGTATTTCTTTTTATAACATTCGTGCTCCACGTGTGCAATACTGTTGCGAATAATTATAGCAGTTCCCCCACGCGCAGTGCCAGCTGGGTGGATTGTGGAGTATAGGTCATATTGCGGAATTTTTGCGTAAAATGGTTTTGCTTTTTTCAGTGAAATGGGTTTCAGATATCAACTAATAATGTCAATATTTTTGTCCGCTAAGAAAGCTGATATTTCATGGATATGACGACTGAGCCCATTGGCATTCCAGACTGCGATTTTTAGTAATTTATTCATTTCGACATATTTGCTACGACTGTGGTTAGTAGATTAAGTAGTGTACTCACTTGACCCATCAATGCTTTAAGCATGGTTTTTAGCTCGGTCATATCCTCATTCAGTTGAGTATTTGGATTGTTGAGCGGAGTGGTTAGCTTCGTATTGGTTTCTACCGGAGTATTGTTTCGTACTACTTTTGCATACGACGTTGTTGTTCGTTGAGCGGATCTTTGAGGCGCTTCCTGGTTAATGTTCCTCGCTTCTCTGTTTCTGAGTGCTGGGAACGACTTTTGTTGCAGCGCCTTATAGACAGTGCAACCTTTATAATTAGCAGGATGATTGCCTTCGCAGAGCACACATCGAACGTCTTGTGCGACGAGTTTGCGGGAACATTCGGAAGTACGGTGGTTTCCTGTACATTTAACGCATCGTGGGCTACGGTTGCAGTATCGATTGGTGTGTCCGTAACGTTGGCATCGGACACATTGAGGAATCTCACGTTTCTTCCTAGGTGGCTCAATTTTAATTCGTGTGTTTAAAAGTGCATTACAATCGTATATGCCTTTGTTATTGTTGCATTGCTTCAGACTGATGTAAAACATAGGAAGCGGTTTTTTTGTAGTTCTTTGCCTAATATTACAAACGTTAACAACTGTATAACCCAACTCCTCAATTGCTTCTCTTATTTCGTCGATTGGGGTTGAACAGTACTACGTTAAAGTCTCTTTCCTGCTTCAATTTAAAAGTATGAAACTCAGAGTTCTTTTCGGTTAGAGCCTTTGTAATGGCTGAGTATTTTTCAGACGACTTTGGTTGTATTTTGACAACGTCTCCATTTATAACTCTGAGTTCATATTCTTTCTTAGCGATTACTTCAAGTAATTCTTTTAGGGGAATTATATTACTCACGCCTGAAACAAAAATAGGTGGAGGTTTTGGTTCTCCCCGGACGTCAGTTGTTGCATCTTGACGTGCCTCTTCTTGGTCTAGTGCAGCGAATCTATTCGAGCTGTTTAAAGAAGGTGTTCCGACCCAGTAGTTATCCAATTTGGATTGTTTTGGAGTGGGACGCGATGTTGCGCCTGGGCTAGATCTCTTCCTCTTTGAGTTTGCTTTCTGCCATATACCAGGTGCCTCCACTCCCAATTGTGGGAGTTTAAGGCTTGTTGGAGCCACCATACCAGTGATGTATTTAGATTTTGTCACATGCTAAGAGGATTGTGTCGTCAGCAAAGGTAGCAATTGTGGAATTCAGTTCTTTTGGAAGTGGTATATCTGAGGTAAATATGACATATAGCAGTTGTCCTAAAACACTCCCTTGAGGAACTCCAGCTGTTGTAAGATGAATAGACGAACACTCTTCATTATATTTGACGTAAAAGTAACGAACACTAAGATAACTTTCAACAATCAAATATTAGTCAAGTGGCAGCATCGTCTCCAGTTTATGCAGCAGTGCTTTATTCCATACTTTGTCAAATGCTTTTGCAACTTCCAAGAATACAGCAACGCAGTACCGCTTATATTCTATGTCTGTTTCAATTTTGTTTGTTATATGGTGTATCTGTTGAATTGTTGAATGTCGTTTTCTGAAGCCGAATTGATGATTTGGTATAATGTTTTTATAGTCAAGGATCTGGCTAAGTCTTTAGAGATTATGGGAAGTAGGCTAATTGGTCTATACGACGAAGCAGTTGTAGCATCTTTTCCCTACTTTGGTAGTGCAAGTCAGCAACTTTCCATATTTTGGGAAAAAATTGTAGTCGGAACATTGAGTTGATAGCATTCCTTAAGTAGTTATAACCTATAGTAGGTAGCTTAGCGAGAGCTTTTCCTGTCAACATATCGTATCCTGGTGCTTTTTTGTGGTTTATTCGCTTTTAATGTAATTCATTATTTCTGTTGTGTATGTTTTCTTAATTTTGGTTGTAATGTCTATACTATATTTAAGTCAATGCGTGTTTCAATATATTTATCTTCGTAATTTGATAGGACTTTTTCAAAGTATTTAGCCAATGCAGTTGCTTTTTCTTCATTGGTTGTAGCCCATGAGTTGTCATGTTTCCGTAGTGGTGGCTGATACCTTATCTGAGTACACATAATGAGTAGTTCGTATCCTGTGTAGGCGTCAAGTTTTTTAGGTAATTTTCAACTTCTATATTTTGTCTTTTAGTTAATATTTTCTTGAGTTTTTTGCAGGCTATATTTAAATTGTATTTATCCTCAGGCGATCTAGTTAGCTGCCACCTCTTTCTCAGCTTTCTCTTCTCAATAATTTGCTTTCTTACGAAAATATTCGTTGTTGTAGGTTTGTGGGTTTATCTTCTAAATTTATGCTGTTGGCTTGATTTGATTCCTGCGTCTAGGACCACATCGTTGAAGTGAATAATGGCACGCTCAATGTCGAATTGTGTTTTCAGTGTGATAGACATATTCAGTTGATTTTCAATATGCTGTCTATACTCATTCCAGTTTGTTTTGTGGTTAAAAATCTTATGGAGTTCTATGTGTTTGATGTCAGTTGTGTAGTCAAGTATTATCGGAGAGTGGTCTGAAGAAAGTTCAAAACAAACTTTAATTTTTAATTGGTTACACATTTTATATTTTGTGTTATGCTGAAGTCGATTAGATCTGGTATCTTTTTCCTATCTGTTGGCCAGTATGTGGGTTCAACTGAGCTTAAAAATGTGCAGCTATTTTTGTTTATATCATTAATCAGATTTCGTCCTTTTAGTTAGCCTAGATCCCCAGTCAGTGTGTTTTGCATTCAGATCTCCAGTTGCAATGAATCTTACGCCAAGCGTATTTATGTAGTAATCATATTGATCCGTCGCTATTAGGTGTCTGAGGAAATGAGTATTGTCCCACTTGTATCCTCAATTTGCACAGTAGTGGATTCAATATGAGGTGTTGCATATGGTTGCCGTTCAGTATGTTTTAATAGTGAATTTATTATGATAGCTGTCCCACCACGAGCTTTACCATCAAGATGATCACATACAATTTATATCCAGGAAATACTAAATAGCTTTGTTCGTAAAATGTGTTTCTGAAACTAGAGCTATATAAATTTTATTGTCAGACAAAAATTGCTTCAACTCAAGATACTATTTTGTTAGGCCATTAGCATTCCAGGCTACAATTATTAAACTATTACTTTCGTGCATTTAGGCTTGTTAGTAACATTGTAATGATATTCATCGTATTAGCCATTTGAGTGATTAGGGATTTCACCAGGTCTTTAAGTTCATTAATATCACTATCGTGTGAATTTTTTGTATTTTCTTCAGTTTTATTAGGATTTGACGACCCTGCAATTTCGGCATAGCTTACGCCTGGTTTAACTACTGATCCATCCATATTTTTGGTCTGAAGTAATAATGGATCCTTTCTGCGTAGAGATGGAAACGTTTGAATTTTTATGGCTTTGTATATTTCACAGCCTCTGTAGTTTGCAGTATGATTTCCGCCACATAGGGCACATTTAATTTCAGCTGCGTTGGTTATTTTTTTTTAACATTCACTTGTTAGATGCTTTCCAGCGCATTTCACACATACTGGATCCCTTGTACAGTAGTTTTAGTGCATTTAGTGCATTTCGCGACTTCTCTTTTATGATGAGGTGCCTCAAAAACTACTATGCAATGCATTAATTTGTTAATGCTATAAATGTCTTTATTGTTATTTTTTGTTTCCAGTTCTATGCTAAACAGTGGTAGCGTTTTTTTTGTTGTCCGTTGATTTATGTTAGTTATGTTTAAAACTTTGTGACCGTTTTCACCAAGCTCATTTTTAATTTCTTCTTGGTCTGGGGAGGGGTGCATATTGCGAAGAATGACTTTGGAACCTCTTTCATTTCTGGGTTTAAATGTGTACAGCTCCGTACCTTTTTGCTTTAGCATTTGGAATATTTTTGTGTATGTTTCCGAGTCATTCGATTGAACTCGTACTTCATTGTTTGTTAATATTTTAAATATGAAGTTACTGTCTGCAACAGCGGTAAGCGCATTTTTTAACGTATTTATGCATTCTACGCCTTGTACGTATATAGGGGGTGGTTTGTTTAAACTTTTTTTTTCGGACTAGTTGTCTTTTCTTTTTCGGACTCATTTTGATCAACTTGTCCACTGTGCGAGGGTTCAGCAAGTTCGTCATCATCAACGGTCAAAGCAGCAAATCTGTTTTTTCTTTCTGAAGTTGTATCGCTCAACCAGTAGTTTGATAACTTACTTTGGCTTGGGTTTTTGACTATTTTTTGCTTTTTGTTAGTGTTAGGCGTCCTTTTCGCTTTATCTGTCGTGGGTGAGGTTCCTGCTCTCTTTGTAAGCGATTGCAGTTGACTTACCTGCATGCCTTTTGGCGGAATTTGCACACAGGCAGAAGAACATGTTGATGTCGGAGTTGTAGTCGAGAATGTAGTTGTTGTACCGTACGTAGAGAAGACAGATGTAGTTGTTGCTGACGAATTTGTTGTAGTTGTCGCACAATCCACTGCTATACTGGAGCAGGACATTATTGGGGGTTTGTCATGTGCCTCCACGAAGTGTGGAGTGACTCGCTCATAGATCTCGTTCTCTCCCACGGGGGAGAGCGCTGCACACTCATGGCGATTACGCGACTATACTTTGTTTTTAGTTTTTAAAAATTTTATTTATTATCATTTTTGCTATATTTTAATCTTATTTATGTATGTATGTATGTAGAATATCACGAAAAACAAAATTTTTTGGTGTGGTAACTCTAATCACTTATTATGGCCAGAGTCCACTGTGGCAACACCACACACAACCGGGATTATTTTATTTGTTGTCTCTTTCAACTTTTAACTCATATATGTTCCTTTGTTTCTTTGATTGTTTATTTAACACTTTTAATAAATTTCAAATTAGTTATTATAAGTATTTAGATTATCTAAACAGACCTAGACACTTTCTTGAAAATTGCACTTTCGTTTAGCGTCTCTTTCGCGGGTTTTTTAAAATTAGTTATTTGGTTTTAGACAACGATAAATGTCACAAGGGCGGAGCTCGTGTGATTATACGTCCGTTTAGTTACACGACCGTTTAGTTAAACTCAAATTATTATATTCAAAAAAAAAAATGTTGCTATGACATTTTTTGAAGGCCCCCTGGTTGGGGCTGACAAGTTTATTTTTATTCGCAAACCTGTCTGTTAGTCTGTTAGCAACTATCGTTTCCAACAATTTACCCATACAAGGTAATAGGGATATAGGTCAATAGCTGTCGATATCGCCGATTGGGTTGTTGATTTTGTGCAATCGCAGCTGTTTTCCACGCTAGGGGTAGCTTCCTTTGTTAAAAATTATGTTGAATAAGTTCATCAGTCTTCTGTGTAATGACAGAGGAAGGTTTTTTAATATGGGGTAAGATATCCTGTCAACGCCAGGTGTCTTGCCTTTGACAGAGGCTAGAACTAGTTCAAGTTCGGAATATAATATTTTAAATTCAATGTGTTTTGCAGATGGTAGAGGATCAGAGATGGGATAGATGTTTGGATATAAAAATAAATATTTATTTTGAACAAAAAGAGGGGAGAAGTTATTGTCTGATGATATATTACAGAAATGTGTAGCGAAATGCGTAGCGATATCATTTGGAGAGAAAATTCGACCGTTAGGAGTATTTAATACAATAAAGTTAGAGTGTGTTGGGCAGCTTGTGAGCAATGTAATGTCGGACCAAATTTTTTTTGGTTTGATGAGGGATTAATGATGGTAGTAAGAGTTTGGAAGCTATATTCCTCTAGCTTTTAATGCGATGAAGCGAAATAAGGCGTTAGCCTTCTTGAATGCTTTCAAGTTATCGGTTGACCGACATCGCTTATACTTCTGCCATGCAGATTGCTTATCAAGCTTAAGAATAGACAATTCAGGGTTCCACCAAGCAACAATTGCTTTTTTGCGCCATGGTTTGGTTTGAATGGTTGTGAAATGAGCAGCGGAACGAATGATCTTGTGGATTCTTGCAGTTTATTGATTGATGGTTGATGAAACAGCAATATTGGCAACAGTCTGTTCGCAGTTATGTTGAAATTTCAGCAAGTCAGCAGTATCTGTTTTAAACTTAATTTTGGGCTGAAGGAGGTGTAAAACCTATTTGTATTGATAATAGTTATTATCGGGTAGTGATCCCTGCCATGGAGGCTGTCCAATAGGTTACATGAGCATTTGAGAGCAATACTTTCAGAACATAGTGTGAGCTCAATATGCGTGAATGAGTTATGTGTTGAATGATGAGTGGCGGACCCATCATTAAGGATAACCAAGTTAGAAGAGTGTATTATCCTCAATGTGATTACCTCGTGAACCTATTAGTATTGATTTTAGTAATTATTGGGTAGTGATCGCTGCCATGGAGGCTGTCCAGGCGTGAGCATTTAGGAGCACTACTTGCAGAGCATAGTGTAACTGAAGAACCCCAATGAGAACTGTGTGAATTGAAATCACCAGCCATAATTACTGGCGTAGAAAAGCTATTTAAAATTTACAGTATAGTAGCCGAAGAAAACTGTTGAATCGGTGGAATATACATGCAGATTACTGTGATTTTAAATGAAAATTTGATTTCGATTTCTGACAAAGTTGAATTGATTGGAATAAGTGTTTGATTTGAGTGTTGTCATTATTATTAGATGATTTGGAGAGAAAATGATTTTATGTGCATTGAGGAGTTTTATTTGTTGGTGATGCTAGCAAAAGATTCGTTACAAAAACTTTTGGTTTTTGGTGTATCATGTTTTTGTTGTTTATCGCTAGAATTGAGAGGAGTGGTTAATGTGGTATTGATTGGAGTGTTTAGGTTGGTTTGTTGTAGGGGGTTTGATGGTCAGTGGTTGTTTTTTTGTGTGGAGCAAGAATAGAAGAGAAGCTCGGGTTTAAGTAGAAATTGGGTGTTTGTGATCTATTTATTTGTTGCGCTTGGCATTCCGAATATTTTTTGTTAGTTTTAATTTGTATAATTTCTTCTGTGTAGTATAAATTTAGTGCATTCTTTAGAGGAAGTAGGGTGTCTCTCTGAACAGTTAGTACATATAGTGCGAATGCAAGTGGGAGGATTGTGAGGAGGTAGGTTGCAGTTGACACATGCAGGTGTGTTTTTAGAGTGTTTAGCTGTGTGACCGAGAAGCTGGCAGTTTTTGGATCGCGTAGGGTTTGGGATGTATTCTCTGACACGGGCAGGATATTTCAATCTTGGTGGGTAGAAATTATAAGTCGAGTTAAAATAAAACTACTCCACTTGGTTGAGGTTTGCCGTCAATAGTTTTAGTGAATTTGTATGCTGCGAGTACTCCTTGTGTTAAACTAAAATTTAACAGCTGAATTTCAACAACGGTGCTTGTACCGAGTTGATGATAATGTTGACACCAGGCACGTAAACCTTGGTGTCGTTAAAGAAAGACCTAATGTCAACAGAGGTGCTTGTACCGAGTTGATGGTGGATTTGAAAACAGGTACATAAACCTTGGTGTCGGATAAGGAGAATCAATCAATGCTAAGTTAAAATGAAAAGACTCACAGTTAACTCTTACTGATTGACTGACTTTTGGATGTGCCAATCGTAGGTATTTATTCATTTTTCTATATGCATATATTAGATATAATTTGGCTATATATATTAGGTATTATTGAATTGAAAGCATAACCATGAAATGTGCATTATTGACAAATTTGCAAACTTGCCTTGACTTGAGTTCTTCAGAGAATTGCACTTGATATCATGTTTCATCCAGTGCAATGCTTTCGCTGATGTAGTATATATTGGAGGTTTTGTTAACAATGCAAATTTCATCGTTAAGCTGGCAAGGTTTGCTTAACACAAGCCTAATTGTATGCAAAAGAAGATGTTATGCATTAAAAGTTTGAATTTTTAATACCTCCCAATGATGTTTGCACATCAACTGTTCATGCATTTCTCCCGCGCGTCGAGCACAGCTCAACCTATATTGAATTCTCTATTGGTTGGTGGCGAGGGCGAGGCTGCGGCAGCGTACTTGTTGATGTGATTATTTATGGTGCATTGACGCCACGTTGAATTTTTCTTGTCCTTTTTGGCGCTTGATGCTCTTCTGGATCTGCTTAGATGTCTTCATCATGTTTCGAGAATAATGGTGCCAGTCATTGAATTGCTCTTTTAAATATGCCTCTTTGTGTTTTTACTTCGCATGCTCTTACTAAGCCATCTTCACCCTTGTATACCTTAGCAATTCGCCCTGGAGGCCATTGGAGAACTGGTAAGTTATCTTTCTTGATCATTTCCATAGTATTTGGCTCTATGGTGCTGATTGGACCCTTCCATTTGTGTCGTTGCTGAAGTTGACGAAGGTACTCGTGTGACCAACGTTTCCAGAACTCGTATTTAAGGTGTGTCACCAATTTCCATCTAGTTTGTAAAGATACCTTGGATTCTGACATATTCCTGTCTATCTATCAAGAAGTGTCCAGAAGTTAACGCTGTTAGGTCATCTGGATCGGTTAACATTGGAGTAAGCGGTCGAGAATTCAGAATTCCATCGATCTCCACGACAATGGTTTCGAGCTCTTCCTAGGTCAGTGATGCAGTCGATACACTTCGTAGTATCAAATGCTTGGCGGCTTATGGGAGGCAGCTCCGCTGTGGAGCTCTAGGAGGAATAAATTTGAAGTTTATTCCACGGTCGCTGCATGATCTCGTGATATTTTCTCGTGGGGTATTTGAGAAGATGACATCATATAGTTCCTTCAGATTATTACTTGCGCCGACGCAATTGGTTGCGATGTCACAATAGATAGTGTCACACTATCCACGGCGAGACATGAAACGTTTCAGCGCTCCGATAAATGTTTCGGTCGTCAGTTCGGTTACCACCTCTAGGTGAACTGCCTTTGTTGCGAAACTGGAAAAGACTGTGATGTAAGCCTTGTATGGCTTCTTTCCACGAATTTTATAGTACACCCAAAATGGTCCGCAAGAATCCACTCTACTATGGACAAACTGTCGAGCTGGAATGATTCTGGTTGCTGGCAAATTTCCCATCACTTGATTGAATAACTTAGGCTTGGATCTGGTGCAGCGCACACATTTTTGCAACAACGTTTCGGGCCATTATTTTTCCTTTTATTATCCAAAATCGTTGCCTTGACGCTGATAGCAAACCTTGTGGACCACAATGCAATTTATTCTCATGCATCGTGACGAGAATCATTCTGGAAATAGGGTCATTGTATGGCAGCAACATGGGATGTTTTGCATCATAGCTTAAGTTTGACGCTTCTAGACGTCCTCCAACCATTAGGATACCTTGGTCATCAATAAACGGTGGCAAAATATTGATATCGTTAGTGTTATTGACAGTTGAGTGACGCTCTAAGCTTTTAATGTCATCGTAAAAGGCTCTTGTTTGGATACCCTTGACAATAAATGTCAATGACGCCTCCATTTCTTCGGCTGTTGGTGATATTGTTGGGTGGGAGACTTTGCTTCTTAATACTTTCACATAACGAATTACATACGCTACAATTCTTTGCAGGCGTCGAAATGAGTTCTTGTGATTCATTTCTTCCCAGAAGGTTGTTGACTCTTTAGAACTGAGTGTTAGAGCTGCACTCGTCTGCCGCCGGAGTTCCAAAACACATTGTTCTCGCGGAGGTTGAAGTGGCCAAATTGTCATAGATCCGAGCAGGAACTCAGGTCCATATAGCCAAAACAGGTTTTCTACCAATTTAGCTGGTGTCACGCCTCTTGATACCAGGTCTGAAGGATTGTCCTGGGACGTCACAAGATGCCATTGTTGTGGATTGGCTACGAATGTGTGGTAGTGTTCTAATTCTGCATTTATCTATCCCAGAACCGATGTGGAATCAGACCAAAAATGCGTTGTAACGCCTTTGAAGAATGGGCTTTCATGGAGCTTCTGCATCAATTCCAGCGCGACCTTAGCAGAGCATAATTCCAGTCTTGGTAATGTTACTTGCTTTGTTGGAGCTACTCGTGATTTTGCACATAGGAAACGAACGATTATCTGGTTTTGTCAATCTTGTGTTCGCATGTAAGCTACCGCTCCATAGGCACGTTCTGATGCGTCAGCGAAAATATGTACTTGAGGGTCTCTAGGTACTGTGCGACAGAAGACGTGGCGTGGCACGAGGATGGTTTCTAACTTCTGCAAGACCTTTTGGAAGGTTAGCCATGTTTTGTGAAGTAGTGCTGGAAGTTCTGTATCGCAGTCTATTTTAAGTTTCCATAGTTGTTGAAGGAATACTTTTGCTGTGGTCGTAACTGGCGCGACGAAACCAAGGGAATCAAAAATACGGGAAATATCTGCTAAGGCTGAACGCTTTGTTATCGTACCGGATTTTATTACACCAACCTTGACCTTAAAGTCATCATTAGAAGGGCTCCAGACCAATCCCATTGTTTTGATGTTGTCTTCCAGTGTATCGCCGAATTCCATATTTACTTCACGGTCCGTGACTGGAATTTCTTCTAGTAACCTTGGGTGATTCGCGCACCATTTCCGTTAATTGAAACCCGCGTAACTAAGCATGAGTCGAAGTTGCCGCTGTATTTCACATGCAGTGGAGAGATGATCAGATCCGCTCAGCATATCATCGACATAAAAATAGGATTTTACGACTTCCGCTCCTAGTTGGTATTTGTTGGCTTGATCGTCAGCCAGAGCCTGAAGTGTGCGGATAGCCAAATACGGTGCAGACGTTGTACCGTAGGTGAAAGTCGTGAGCTGATAACACTTCGTAGGATGTGAGAGATCCTGTCTCCACCAGATAAGTTGGTACTTATGATCGTCCTTATCTACCCACACTTGACGATACATCTTTTCAATATCAGCTGCTAAGACAAATCGTGGGAGCTGGAAACGCAAGAGAATAGTAAAGACTTCCTCCTGGAGAGTTGGTCCTGTTGCCAGAAGATTGTTTAAAGAAACATAGGTTGATGTTTTGGCTGAAGCATCGAATACAACTCTTAGCTTTGTCGTTGAACTGTATGGCTTCAAAAGGGCATGATGTGGAAGAAAGTAGTGGGGACCCTTGATACTAGTTATGTCAATATCTTCTATATTGCCAAGCTTCTCGTATTCTCGCATGAAGGCTACATATTGGGCCTTGAATTCAGGAATTTTTATCATTTTTCATTCAATTGTCATAAACCGTTGCAGAGCTAACTTCACTGATTCTCCCAGTTCGTTTGGAGTAGTTTGGAACGGCAATTTCACTATGAAACGCCCGTTGTTATCACGCAGATAATTTTGCAGAAAATGTTCTTCACAGTGACGCTCGGCGGTTGTAAACTTACAGCTGGGTGTGTCAGATCCTTCAAGTTGCCAGAATTTTTCAAGAGTGTCGTTGAGGGAACCTTTCTCCTGACCAGTGTAGACTGCACATGTTGCTGTTTTTGTTGAGCTTAGACCAATTTTTCCACTTATCACCCAACCAAGCGTTGTGTTTAGCTGTTGAGCTGGTTGAGTTGAAACAATGCTTGGCAGTATAAATGCCTTGAAGTCGGCTGCAAAATTGCTTGTTCGAGATTCCAGTTTCATGTGAGCGCGGTGCGTAGCTCTTTTTTGGGCATTTCCAATACCTTCAATGTCTTTTAATTACACGCTCGGAGACGATGTTGATTTGTGATCCTGAGTCGAGAATGGCTCTAAATTCACCCGATCGTCCATTCGCAGCTGTTATTCTGATTTTAGCTGTTCCCAACAATACATAACAGCTTCGATGTGTAGGCATGATGTCGGTGGCTGTTGATGCCACTGCGGTATTGGAAAGAGTTGTAGTTGATTTTACATTGGTTGCTGTTGATCGGCTTCTTCTTGTGGTCTGCTCCCGTGCTTCTAGATGCAACAACGTGTTGTGTTTTCTATTGCATTTGGTGCATTTGCCTGACACGCAAGATTTAGCATTGTGCCCACCTTTCAGACAGTTACACAGTAGTTTGGTTTTTGGACTGTGTTTAACCGCTGACTTGGTGCCATCTTGAGAAAATCTTGACATTGATGTTGGTTTCATCGATGCATGCTGGACCTGTTGGCACTGAGACACTTAACGCCCTTGGTCGCCCTTGTTCTGCCGCATCCTTGTTGAGTCTCCCTCCTAAAGCTTCCAATGACTGGAATCTAAGTTCAAGGAATTTCAGGAATTCGTTTACAGATAGTATCTCCTTCGGTTGTTTTAAGGATTGCTCCCATAATGTGTGAGTGGTTTTGAGTAGGTTTTGGGTTAACATGTACAGCATAATGGAGTCCCAGCTGTCGGTGCTCACTCCTAGACCTTGTAGAGTCATGATTCATTCCTTTGTAGTGTCGTGGAGAAACTTAATCGCTGATGCCTGATCGTTGTTGATTATCAGTTGGGAGAGCAGTCTGCTTAACGTTGTGTTTATCAGCAGCCGAGGATCTTCTTATGGATCCTTGACTACTGAAATGTCGAATTAGTCCTTCCGCTTGACCGGAGAATCTGGACTTCAAGAACCACATCTTTTGGCAATCTGGAATTGGTTGTTTGTCGACCAACTTCATAAATAGATCGTGGAAGTGCCTCCACTTGTGGTAGCTGCCATCGAATTTTGGTAGTCCAACCTTGGGTAGTTTCAGCCCTGATGTCGTCATATTAGCAGTTTGCCTGTTGACTGATTTTTGAGGGGCTTGCATAATTGATGCCGCTGATTCTCGGGCGTTATCTTGAAGCTGCAGCATCTGTGCAGTGATTGCTTGCTCAATCTGGGCAAAACCCTCGTAGTCGTATGAGCTGTGCTGATCAGATAACCAGATCCTTTGGTGCAGGTCCTGAGCAGATTTTTCAATGAGATTCTACTGTCTTCGCCTGCTTTGCATAATAGTGCGACGTTTGTTGTGTCACACTATTAAGCACTTGGCTAAGTAGTTTGCTAGCTGTGTCTATTGACTTCTTTTGTTTGTCAATTAGCGAGCATAGCTGACTTGATGGAATTCTGGCGGCCGCTATCACAGTGCTTGATTCGCTTTGTCTAGTGGCTGGCTACGGCGACCGTACTGTTTTGAGTACCTCCGGTGCAGCCTTTGAGGTTGATGCTGCTTGGAGACGTTTGATGGCCTGTCTGCTATGTCCATCTCATCGCGTGCTTCTCGGTATTTCGTGTGAATGGCAGTGTGTATAGCCTTCACAAAATACGAGTGGTCGACTTCCTTGCCATGTTGGTCGCGGATGGTATTATCGAGTTTGTCACACTCTACCCACAATTCATCAAGCTCCTTGGCTTTCCCAGTGCTAACACATCTATTTTTCTGCGACCTTGCGGCGCCTTCTTGTAGTTGGCTACAGCTTTTTGTAAAGCCAGTGCAAGTTCATCTTGCCTCAATGATATTTCATCAATGCCCATGATGATGATGTATCGTGTTTTTGAATGCTATGTGCTCGATCCGTTGTTGTCGTCTGCTCGTTACCGGCTAATGCTGTCTTGATTGTTGTCGTCTGCTAGTTAGGACACTTGATAACCTGATGATAAACCAGCAATAATGTCTGAAGTATTCTGCAGGTTACTAGCTTAGGACTTGATTGTTGAATGTGGATACTACGTTGGTAGCTGTTTGCTGCCTACTGAAGGATGTTTCAAGGATCAGTGGATCGATGAATACTTGGCACTTGAACCAATTATCCTTTCCGTCTGATACTCAGAAAGTTGCAAACTTCGGGGTCACCAAAATCTTCAACTAAAATTTAGCAGCTGCATTTCAACAACGGTGCTTTTACCGAGTTGATGATAATGTTGACACCAGGCACGTAAACCTTGGTGTCGTTAAAGAAAGACCTAATGTCAACAGCGGTGCTTGTACCGAGTTGATGGTGGGTTTGACAACGGGCACATAAACCTTGGTGTCCGAGAAGGAGAATCAATCAATGCTAAGTTAAAATGAAAAGACTCACAGTTAACTCTTACTGATTGACTGACTTTTGGCTGTGCCAATCGTAGGTATTTATTCATTTTTCTTTATACATAAATTACATATCATTTGTCTATACATATATTAGGTATTATTGAATTTAATGCCTAACCATGAAATGTGCATTATTGACAAATTTTACAAGCTGGCCTTGACTTGAGTTCTTCAGAGAATTGCACTTGATATCATGTTTCATCCAGTGCAATGCTTTCGCTGATGTAGTATATATTGGAGGTTTTGTTAACAATGCAAATTTCATCGTTAAGCCGGCAAGATTTGCTTAACACAAGCCTAACTGTATGCAAAAGAAGATGTTATGCATTAAAAGGTCGAATGTTAAATATTTCCCAATGAGGTTTGCACATCAACTGTTAATGCAATTAACAGCTTGCGTGCTCAGCTCTTTTACTATATCTTCATGGAACTTTGAGGTTATAGGGCACAAGTCATGCATTCCTTTAGCATTGATAATTTTATCAGTCGCCGTTTTGCTTTTTATTCGTAGAAGCAAAATGGCCATCGTGCAAAACAGTAACTGATGTTATGTCTTTGCTTATTATCTGCAATTACCGTTGAACCGAGAAGCAAGAAAAGTCGGAGAATTTGTTGTGCTCGCGCAGGTTGACGTCTGTGAAGTCACAATGTTCGCTGTCAGCTAATTCTGCATTAACTTCCACAAAATTGAATTTTCTTGGCATACAATTTTTGTGAGATTTTAGTATACCATACTCTTGAGCTGAATTGTTGTATCATATATTTTAGGTGTAATTTAATTCCCTCGAGATAATTTCTTGTATTCTGCTAATAGATTTCCTAGCAGTGTCTTGTATCACTAGATGTAAAGGTGTTAGATTTAGTATAGCTTCCATTGCTCCCGGTGGTCAGTTGCGCATAGCTCTAGTGATTACAAGGCAGGCATGGTTGTGTACTTTACTTAACGCAGATCTCGCTGTCTTAAGTCTGACTCTATTTGACCAGGCTACAGAACCATAGGTGATGATTTGTTTCACCAGCATGGCATACATCCAGGTTTACCAACAAGACTTCTGTATATCAGTAAGGAAGTTGTAGCCCTCTTAGTGGCTGCTGTCAGGTAATGCATCGACCATAACTTTTTGACAAAAATATTTTCTAGTAAACGGAACAATGGTTATCTTCGAGGCATTGATTTTTCATCCTGTTCCCCTGCATTATAAGCCCGTCCGGATAATATTAAAAAAAGTTGATTCAGATTTTCCTCTATTTATTATCACAATATAGTCCGCGTATCCTTGATATGATATGCCTAGATTTATAAATTTTACTGGAAGATCATCAACTACTATGCTCCACAAAAGGGGTGAGAAAATTCCACCCGTCGGACATCCTTTATTGAATTTGACTTTAATAATTGTGTCACCTGCTTCAGCTTCAGTCAGTCTACTGTTAATTAAAGCTCGTATCCAATTCAAAGTGATATTATATTTTCCTCTATTGGTAACAGCTCTAATCACATATTCGTGAGGAGTGTTGTCAAAAGCCCCTCTATACCAAGATAGGCACAAAGTGCTATTTTTTTATCCAGTCAGATGGTATAATGCAGTTTCAGTAGATTTCCCCCTAATATACGCACACTGACAATTCAGTCGCAAGAAAATGCATACGAGTATTAGCTACTTTCTTCATAGCTTTTAGTACAAAGGATTTGGGACGGACCATATTCTTCTTGCCTATCTTATATACTGGAATATACCCAAAAGCAGGAATTGCCTTAGTGATATTAACCAGGTGCGGAATCAGTGCCCCACTACATTTTTGGAGAAGAATTGGGAAGATACCATCCGCATCCAGTGATTTGTATGGCTGAAAAGGACTGATTGCACATCTCAAACTCTCAGTAGTAATAATTGCTTTGTCCACCTTCCAGCCAATTTTGCTGCTCTCGTAGATAGAGCATCCATGTATGAAGATTGCGGTATTTGGATCGAGTTCCCTGGAAAGTGCACACGCAGCAGTGCGACCCTCTTCATTCGCCATGAACGTCCCATTCTCAGATCTCAATGCTGGTTTAAAGTCGACTCTGTTTTTCGGTTTTGGTGCTACTTTAGGAATCGATTCAACACTTTCACAAAAGGCTCTAAAGCTAGTCCTTTTTATTTGCCTGATCTCTTTCTTATAGATCGTCAACTCTCTCTTTTTTATATTCATCCCAGTCCCCCGTACTCTTAGCTGGGTTGCAGAGCTTACCCACCTTAGTACGTCTAATCCCGAAATCAGCCAGGGATCATTTTTGCTGGATGTTTGGCTGAGACACTTTTAATCTTGTCATATTATGGAACGGGTTGTGACGGGATGGTGCAATTCCCATCTTCATCCGAATCGTCCTCCTCGTCTATAGAAACATACTCAATTCTGTGTACCAGTGTAGAGCAGTATCCGGCGTCCGTACCTACCTCAACACAGCCGGCCTGAGAATAGCCTCACCTGACAATTGGCTTCCACTAGTACTTACTTTTGACAGAGTTGGGATGTTAGTCTCTCTTACTTACCCTGCCTTGGGCTTTTCTTGAGTTCGTTTGGAACATCCGATTTTGACCTCAGTAGTTCAACGAATAACCCGCGCTTTTGATGAGATGCATGGACGCATCATCTATTTCCACGGACAACAACTGCCCGTTGCCCTTGTCCTTGCAACTCCATATTATCCAGAAATTGGTGTTTAAGCCAATATATTGCCTGGAGAGAAACTTGAATCCGCTACTACGAGGATGTTGTTTCCCACTCTGGCAACCAAACTAACACCCTCTCTTCTGATAGCTACGTGACGACCCCTTTCAGCCCTTCCACAGAGTCCGTCGAAATGCAGTCAATGCTTAGGAAGCTTGAAGTAGATACCATCGAAGGATAATTCTTTGGTCCAATCCCCTAACAGCCTTTCAAGCAACTTCTGCTCAACACTTGTCAGGTCCTTGCTAGTCAGGATGGTTCGGGAAGTCCGAAGCAACAACTGCCAGCTTGGTATCAGATGCCATTTAAGCGTAACTGCCTCGTTGCTTGGATCTTCCACGACTTGAGCCTGATTGTGTTGCCGTCTTCCTCTTCTTGGCTGGGTCAGGATTAGGATAAAAGCTTTTTCGTACCCTTTTCTGCAAGTTGTTGTTCCCGTTCGGCTGTGATGTTGTCCCTGCCGAATCCTTTATAACCCTTGTAAAGTGCATCATCTGGTTGCAAACCCTGAGCCAAGTAGGTGAGATAACATCTCACTCCTTTCTTCACTGGCCATCCAAACCCCCAGGTTGACCACGATCAAGAAGAGGAATTCCTCTCTTGGCCATCCTAGAGATATTCTCCTAGCTGGTACGTCTGGATGGAATACTCCCTTTTATCCCCCCCTTAAAAAATCTCTCCTGAGTGGAGATTGGAGTTTTTTCAGTTGGTCCTAGTTTTGCCCTATTGCCATTGGTGCACCCATAGTTCCACCCACTGATGAAGGTCGCCGTTCATAGACCGCACCAGTACTTGCTGCGGGCTTAGCGGTGATCTGGCCCCACTAAGCATTGGCTCATCAAGGATTCTTTGCTCCATCTGATTTGCCAATTGAATCGCGCTGATGTCCCGCGAAATTTTTTGTTTAATATAATTAATTTTCTTCAAGAGGATTCTTTTTGAAGAGAATAAGGACCAGTCGAACAGAGATCCGCAGTATCGGAGATAAACTATTACCACCGAAGGTCGCCTTTTATTCGTGGCCTGGCAAATCATCAGCGGGTCGCGTGACCCCTTGATCCAACCTTTACCTTCGAATCATAGTCAAGATCTCAATGATGTACTATTAAGGAGTATCAAACACCAAGTGCAACATACTGAGTGATGCCATTGTAGACCTATTACCAACCGGTGCCCTCAGGGAGGGTTCAGTCGAAGGATTTCTTACCAGCCTACATAGTTTCATATTTAATTAATTTATTTGTGCTGATTACTGGCTTATTACTAATAAGTCAACAGGTAGTTTGCCACCTACAGGTGGAGGCTTTCGGATATTTTCGAAACTTTATGTAATTGAAAATAGCCTGCCGAGACATTGATAACATTGGCCCAGAATTTGCTTGACAGAGTCAGCTGGTTTTCCGCACCAATTAATGTAAATTTTAGTGTCATAGAAAGCAATTAATAAAATTGTGAGGACCAAAATTTACATTATAAATTTTGCCTCACAACAAAACCAACGAGCGCCGTTTAGGAACCTTTATACACACACACGCCATCAGTAACAAACCCAAGTGTGGCATTTAAGAAAATAGCAAAAGCCTTCACGGCTAATGCAACGCCACATTGAATTAATTCCAACTCAAAGAGACAACCACATATGGATTATTATAACAAATACAAGCAAAGCCCAGAAGTGGAGTACCCAGTAGGAACCGAGCTTGCCGAATACGTTCGTTCACTAAAGAATATATCAACGACATGTAGAAACGAATACAAAACACAAAAATAGCACGACAGAACGATCGCTACGCATGCCACCAGTACGGACAAAGCACAAAGAGGAAGAGAAGAAAATTATACATAAAATAATTGAGTGATGGACAGAGCTGCAAAGGTGAACGAAGGGCAAATGTCCACAATAACAAAACACTATTGAAGGCTGCCAAAGGACAAATGATCAGGACAACAACAAACAGAAGAACAACAACAAAGCGATGAAGGTGATCAAAGGACAAATACTCAGGACAGCAACAAACAGAAGAACAACAACAGAGCGGTGAAGGTGATCAAAGGACAAACCACTACAACAACAACGAGCATGGCTTAGCAACAAGCGACGCCAACCAACGGGAGTGGAACTTCAAACAACGGCCCGCCAACAACACTATACACTGGCAGTGGTGGTCGTTTAAGACTATATAAGCCTGCTCTTTTGCTACATACCACCGACGACATCAGACCTGTTCTTCTACTGCATTCCGACGACGAGTTCAGACCTCTCGTGTACTCCAAACCGCCGAATATATCAGAGCTTCTTTTGCTATATACCGTCGACGATATTAGATCTATTTTTCTACATACCGCCGACTGGACAACACCTATTCTACTAGACACATACGCTACGAACTCAGTGAGAACATCTCAATCATTTCAATCATTTTCTCACTGAGACACAAACGATACAGAGACTTAGAGACTTAGTGAGAACATCTGGTGTTCAATCCTTTTCTCACTAAGTAACATACGCTACGATAACTTGAGGACTTAGCGAGAACATCTGGTTTTCAATCGTTTTCTCGCTAAGACCCATACGCTACCAGAACTTAAAGACTCAGTGAGAACATCTGGTTTTCAATCGTTCTCTAACTGAGGCACATAGATCTACACCGTGACAGTTCGCCTATAGGGACAAGGACAACAAAATAAAACCTTAGCTAGGCACGCGAAGAGTACTACCCCAAGTGATAGACCTAAGAAAAATTCAATAGTATTGTAAGGACTAACTAAGTCCATAGTAGTAAACTTTATTAATATATTTTAAATAAATAAAGTAATTAAAGCCCTGGTGGAATTCAATTTATAAATTTTCTGTACACGACCCCTGGATGCCGCTGAGTCTACCCCAGGTATAGAAAGAGGAGTCGTTACAGTGGCGCCCGAGCAGGGACTCTCAGAATAAGGAGAGTAAATAGAACAGAGCTAGATTATCCAACTCAAGCCCCATCACCAGAGTCTGACACACTTCGTGCCTGATTTTGCTAAAACCACACACCCCCTGACAGCACTACTAAAGAAGGGTAAGCACTTCAAGTGGACCGAAGACCAACAAACAGCGTTCGATCAGTTAAAGCAACAACTAACAGAGGCCCCAATCCTCACCTGTCCTGACTTCACGCAAAGATTTATTTATTATTTATATATTACGTACGGACGCTAGTGACTATGGTTTGGGTGCTGTACTTACCCAAGAAATCGAAGGAACAGGCATACGCCAGCCGACACTTAAATGGAGGGAGCAGAATTATTCACCAACGGAAAAAGAGTGCTTAGCCATAGTGTGGGGTATAAGAAAGATGCGGCCATATCTCGAGGGCTACCGGTTCACCGTGATTACAGACCATCTGTCGCTAAAATGGTTAAATTCTATTGAGAGTCCTTCGGGACGCATAGCCAGGTGGGCACTGGAACCGCAACAGCACTCGTTTGAGGTGCAATACAGGCGGGGAAAACTCAACGTGTTGGCAGACGCACTCTCGAGACAGCCCATAGAACCTGCACGCGGTGTGAAAATACACGAAGAACATGAGCAGAACTGCAACTGGTGGAAGAAACGTAAGGCGGAAGTGATGGCGGAGCCCATGAAATACGCGGATTATGCCATCGAAGATGGACAACTCTACAGACATATACCAAATCGAGCAGGCGATGAAGACTGGACTCCATGGAAGTTATGCGTTCCCAGACCATTGAGGGAACGCATTTTAAGAGAAAACCACGATGCACCGACAGCAGGACATCTGGGTATCCGGAAAACTATCGCCCGGATAGTCAATAGGTACTATTGGCCAGGTTTCTTCAGGGATACTAGCCGATATGTACGCCAGCGTAAACTTTGTCAAGAGTACAAAAGCAGCCTGCGGGGAAAATGCTAACCCAAATACCCGATGAACCATGGGCAATTCTCTGCGCAGATTTTGTGGGACCACTACCTCGTTCCACGCATGGGAACACCATAATGGTGGTGTTTTGTGATAAATTCACAAAATGGACAGAAATGGTACCACTCCGGAAAGCCACTACTGAGACTTTACAACGGGCCTTCCGGGAACGGATCATTGCACGCTTCGAGGTCCCAAAGATTCTAGTCACAGATAATGGATCCCAATTCACGAGCAAAACGTTTCGCAAGTTCACGCAGTACTACGGTATACGACATCAATTCACTGCACCTTACACGCCTCAAGAGAACGCGGTTGAGCGCACAAATCGTACAGTGAAGACGATGATATCGCAGTTTGCCAACAAGCAACAGCGAAAATGGGACGATCTACTACCGGAATTAACGCTGGCAATAAACACAAGTGTCTCGGAAACTACGGGATATAGCCCCGCGTACCTAGTACAAGGACGGGAACCACGTTTGCCAAGAGCCATGTACGACGAAGTTACCATAGGAACTGGACAACTAACCAGAAGTCTCGACGAGCGAACGGCACAACTAAAGGAAATTTACACCCTCGTTAGACGCAATTTGGAACGAGCTGCACAGGATCAGGGTAGACACTACAACTTACGACATAGAGTATGGAAACCTAATATTGGGCAGATGGTATTAGTCAAGCAACACCACCTGTCCAAAGCCACGGATCATTTCGCAGCTAAGTTGGCGTCACGCTACGATGGCCCATATAGAGTAGAAAATTTCAGTTCTCCTGTAATAGTGACGCTAGCACAGCAGGGGGGTAGACGAAAAAAAACTGCCCACATAAGTGAACTAAAACCGTACTGTACACCTGACAACAACGAAGGTCAAATTACCCTTCCACGAAGGTCAGGGAATGGGGAAAATTAATACAAGAAAACTGATAAAAGAACACGTTGACAAAGAACGAGGGAGAAGCCGAGAAAACAACAAACTACCGTTTCCCGAAAAAAAAAGTTTCGCGTATAAAGCTCACAGCCACACAGCCAAGATACTCTTTGAGAAACTAGCTGGCAACAAGTCAAAGTTAAAAAAATCCAAGATAAAGATGAACAATGCAAAAATGGCCTACACAAAATTAACACGTGTCAACATTGAGACACCATGGACCAAGGAACTTCAGGAGATGAAGACGAAGACCAACAAGAGGAAATTCTCCTGGTGTACCCTACCGGCGTAGGAGGACTGTGCATCCGGAAAGACGCCGTCGCACGCCTACAGGAGGGCCAGTTGCTGAATGATATAATCATAGATTTTTACCTCAAGTGGATTCGAAATAGCCTCATTCCCCGCAGTCAGCAAGGAAAATTGTATGTATTTAGCACACACTTCTTTTCGTCACTTACGAAAGTGCCTGACACGCCCGAAAAACAATATCAACGTGTCAGACGATGGACCAAAAACGACAATATTTTCCAGAAAGACTTCATAATGATTCCTATCCACCAAAATCAGCACTGGTACCTCATCATCATATGTTTCCCGGGTGCAGCTGCGACAGGACAACACGGCACTACAATTTTAATTTTCGACTCCATGGTAAAGAGATCCTACACACGTGAAGCAGAAGCAGTTCGTCAATACCTGCAGGAGGAATTCAGGGCGAAAATTGGTGCAATGCCACCCGCCACATTCGATGGTAACAACATACCGGTTTATGTCCCAAAACCGCCACAACAACAAAACCAGACGGACTGTGGCGTGTTTACCTTGCAAAATGCGGAGAGTTTCTTTACCCAAGCCATAGGCAGCGACAAGTGGAGATCAGTCGATCTAAACAAATGGTACACAGATAATATGATCCGGCAGAAGAGACGAGAGATAATCCATATCCTCAAGCAACTGTGTCTACATAAGCCTACCGACTCCCGGTTAAAATCAGAATCCACTCCAGAAAGGCGAAACTCTTCAGGCACCGACGACGCCTCTGATGGGAACTGGAAGAGGCAGAAGACAACACCAGCTACACCGAAGGCAACAGACGAATGCACGGCCAACACCCCAGAAACGCGATGGTCCCAGATAGTTTTTGAGAGCAACGCCGAACTAGATGGACCCAAAGCTACGCAACTACCACCAAGTCTGGTGCAGGCAATAAAGGCCCACACACCGAGAAAATATGGCAGAGTCCGCTTCAATATACCACCATATCGTATAGTACGCATACGGGAGAGGACTACCATTTATTTCCACCGGAAAGTGGAGAGGGCGTGTGAGGACCAAAATTTACAAATAAAAATTTTGCCTCACAACAAAACCAACGAGCGCCGTGTAGGAACCTTTATACACACACACGCCATGAGTAACAAACCCAAGTATGGCATTTAAGAAAATATCAAAAGCCTTCACGGCTAATGCAACGCAACATTGAATTAATTCCAACTCAAAGAGACACCCACATGTGGATTATTACAACAAATACAAGCAAAGCCCAGAAGTGGAGTACCGAGTAGGAACCGAGCTTGCCGAATACGTTCGTTCACTAAAGAATATATCAACGACATGTAGAAACGAATACAAAGCACAAAAGTAGCACGATAGAATGATCGCTACGCATGCCACCAGTACGGACAAAGCACAAAGAGGAAGAGAAGAAAATTATACATAAAATAATTGAGTGATGGACAGAGCTGCAAAGGTGAACGAAGGGCAAATGTCCACAATAACAAAACACTATTGAAGGCTGCCAAAGGACAAATGATCAGGACAACAACAAACAGAAGAACAAAAACAAAGCGATGAAGGTGATCAAAGGACAAATACTCAGGACAGCAACAAACAGAAGAACAACAACAAAGCGGCGAAGGTGATCAAAGGACAAACCACTACAACAACAACGAGCATGGCTTAGCAACAAGCGACGCCGACCAACGGGAGTGGAACTTCAAACAACGGCCCATCAACAACATTATACACTGGCAGTGGTGGTCGTTTAAGACTATATAAGCCGTGTCGTTCGAGGAGTAGCTCTCTTTTGCTGCATACCGCCGACGACATCACACCTCTTTTGCTGCATACCGCCGACGACATCAGACCTGCTCTTTTGCTACATACCGCCGACGACATCAGACCTGCTCTTCAACTGCATTCCGACGACGAGTTCAGACCTCTCGTGTACTCCAAACCGCCGAATAGATCAGAGCTTCTTTTGCTATATACCGTCGACGATATTAGATCTATTTTTCTACATACCGCCGACTGGACAACACCTATTCTACTAGACACATACGCTACGAACTCAGTGAGAACATCTGGTTTTCAATCATTTTCTCACTGAGACACAAACGATACAGAGACCATATTCAGACTGCATGACGAAAATTGAAATATGAGTTTAGACGAAAGATGAAAATTAAAAGGAGGGCCTTCAAGTAAAAGGCCTGGTAGTGCGAAGCCTCCAAAGAGGCATGGAATCATTGTCTAAGCAGTTGCTGGAAATGCACATGGTAGAAGATAAACTTTTGCAGCAGTTTGTAAGTGATTTTTCGACTAACGTTCATATACAAGCAAGTATCGGAAAGGACCCGTAAGAAAACTTGGGAGTCGCGTGATGAACGGCGAATGTAGCCTAAATTTTTTTGGCTCGCAAGTAAAGCAGATAAACAGCTATATCCGCCAGCAACAAAATACATCAAAGGATTCGAGCGAACTTTAAATGGCACAATTGTGGACAAAAGGTAATTTTGCAGCTCAATGCAAAGGCAAAAGAAAAAAGAACAGATATGAGATACAAATAAAGCAAGAATAATGTTGCTGTTCTCAGCGCTCGTCTCAAATATGTTGCAACTTCATGCTTAGCTTGTTGACTCTGGCGCATCATCGCATATGTACCGCGCCCGTGATATGATAGATGAAATCGATGTGTATGCCGAAGAAACAACACTCGTTGGCGACAAGCAAATAAAAGCAGAGGTCATAGGCTTCAAGACAGAGAGCAGAGTTGTAATGCTGAACGATGTGTAGTAAATGCTTGGACTATAATGCAATTTCATTTATTAATTTTATTTTCATTGAAGTTAAATCAAGAAAATTCGTCTATTCTCTTAAAAATAGAGGCAAAGTAACTGAGAATTTTAAGGAGTTAAAGACCTTCGCAGTACGCCTTAAAGTTCAGCAGCAATAGGTATCGCTTATAGACTCCTGCGACATAAAGCACCATTACGAGCCGTGATGTGAGTTTCATTGAGACTGTTACTACGAAAGAATTTTCCAATGTTAGTAGAAATTTTTAACTACAGCAAGCCGAAGGCGCAGATGAGCTTGATGACAAGAAGAACGAGACAACGATTACGAATCTGCACAAACAGATATTCAATTTGCTGTGTGGCAATGAAGGTTAGATTAGATTAGGTTAATCAGTTAGGTTGCAAGTTACGTAAGTTTTCCTCGGAGGCCCATTGGCCCATTGCGATAACTGCTTTTAGGGGGAGACCACTCCCCCTCCCATGTTCCTCAAAAAACCCGTGATCCTAAACCAACCAGAAGCTTTTGTGAAGTTGAGAATCACAGTTAGTTTCAGCTCGACTCATTCTTGTAGTTCTTCAAAACAGGCCGAGCCGAGCTTGCCTCCTATGAAGACACGGGCATTCACAGAGAAGATGTTTCACCGATTCCTCTTCATCTCCACAACTCCTACAGTAATCTCTGAAAGGAGTAGCGTACCTAGCTGCCAGTCGGCCTACGATGCAGCGCCCTGTCAGGACCCCCACGATAATCCTGAGTTCTCTTCTACTGAGCCGAAGACGTACGTCAGTCCTATTTCGGCTCAGTTCCGATCCGAGTCTGGCACATTCGCCAACTTTTTCATTGCCAGGGATACACCAATGTTCAGGGACCCAGCATATCTTGTGCTGTTAGA
Organism: Clusia tigrina; assembly: GCA_920105625.2. NCBI lineage: Eukaryota > Metazoa > Arthropoda > Insecta > Diptera > Clusiidae > Clusia > Clusia tigrina. The sequence goes on from OV050030.1 coordinate 199,663,254, forward strand.
CCACAAATAGTGATTTCCTGCTGTGTCACACACAATTAGAATTTACTACATTAGCATTTAGCACTTTGATCTCTGGTTGACTGTCTATACAGATGATTTTTATATAGGGAGTGTTTAAGGATCTTTTTCCTTAAATGGTTGCCAGTTCGGTGCTTGTACCAAAATGGCTGATGAATTGTTATATGGTGCTTGTACCAGTATAACGTAGGTTAATCACAAATTGATTAGTTAGTTTGCTTTTTCGGTGCTTGTACCAATATAGCTGTTGCGAATATTATATGGTGCATGAACCAGTATAACTTAAAAAGAACACAAATGCGTGTGGTTGATGGAGTCAATTATTAAAACTGACTGATTTATTTCATAAAGGTGTGAACTTATATACTAATTTCTACACATATAATTACAGTAACAATTAAAAAATTTAAGTAATGCTTACGTACAAAATAAAACGGAAATATCATGTTACTTAAAATTAAATAAATTGAAAATAAATGTTCACACACATAAAAATGCTAGCTTGCAAAATTGTGCATACGTATGTACAAATATAGCTAACTGCAATTTGAAGTGCATATTCGTTCGTTGAGCAGTGGGATCGCTACGCTCGGCATATGGTTAAACATCCTCCCAACCTTGAGCGGTAGTCGCTCTACCCGATCTGTCGTAAGTCGTAACGAACCCCAGGTCTGCTGATTCAGCTGCATCGCGATCGATAATGTTAGTAGATTTTCTTATGTATTTCCCAACTAACACTGCTGTGAGAATTACGATTATTAAGAGTGCTAGATAACTGACCGCATACTGATGTACGTCGTGAGGGCTCGTGTTGTCGAATAGTTCGCCTCGGAGACGGCTCATGTTCTGTTGTAACGCCTCTAACTCCAGCCGATGGGAAATGTAGTGTGCGATCTCACTGCTTGGGATGGGGGTGCTCTTTGATATTCGTGTGAAATCACTGATATTTAAGTTTGGCACATACAGGGTGGCCCAAATAAGACCAGCTGATGTGAAACACAAATAACTTTTTTTATTTTTTAACATAATTTATTTTTTCTTTTTGCAGGTTATAACTGAACTCTTGGAAATTTAAAATGAATACGTACAGTCCACAACAACGCATTAAAATTATCGAATTTTATTATTCTTAACGATGAATTGTTCTGACGCAGCGAAATATCTTTTGATGACGGATGAAGCGCATTTCCATTTAAGTGGTTATGTGAATAAACAAAACTGTAGGTTGTGGGGCTCCGAAAATCCATGGGCAATACATCAGCATCAGTCACACCCAATCATATGCACTGTTTGGTGCGGTGTTATGGCCACAAAAATCATCGGCCCATATTTCTTTGAGAATGAGGATGAAACGCCAGAAACGGTCTCCGGGGCTTCTTACAGAACAATGATCGACAACTTTTTGCGGCCAATGGTGAGCAACATCCTAATTTGTGGTTTCAACAAGATGGAGCCACTGCGCATGCTGCTAGGCAAACTATTGACATGCTGCGTGAAATTTTTGGTGAGCGCATAATTTCAAGAAATTCAGATTTCCCTTGGCCTCCTCGTTCACCTGATTTAACTGCGCCCGATTTTTTTTTATGGGGATATTTAAAAGATAAAGTGTATGTTAACAAACCACAGACACTTGGACAGCTCAAGCAGAGTATTCGAGACGAAATACGGCGCCTGCAACCAGAAACATTACGCCGCGTAATGCAAAATGCGCTAAAAAGAGCCAATGCCTGTATCGAGCAAAATGGTAGTCATTTGTCTGATGTCATATTTCACACATAGTCACGTTAAATTTCCATAAAATGTATTTAACATATTAAAATAAATCATTTAAAAAAACCCGTTATTACAAGAGTTACACGTCTTAAACATCACTAGGTCTCATTTGGGCCACCCTGTATGATTGTCTTCGAATGGCCTTCAGCTTTGCATAGCCTTGGATTGCAAGTCGGGGTTGTTTGACATTGCATTTTTCGTTCAATGTCAGTATTCCCGATTTTCGAATTGTTAGTTGAGTCAGCTCGCTGTTGCATACTACATTTATCAGTTGATCTCCGCTGATGGCATAGATCCAGTTGTTAGGATCGTGCAGTTGTATCCAATGTGGTCCTGGGCCGATAATTATAATGGGACATGATTCATCTGCGACATGATTCAGTAAATTTAATTCGCAGGAACCTTCGTTCATAGAAACTTTAGAGAACAGAGGTCGGGTTTGCCGACACAGATAGTGGTCTTCCTTCATCAGAATACAACTTCTCAATTCCGCATTTTGTAGTGGCATGTACTGGTCTCGATGAAAATTTATGATTAAGTACTGGAAATTACTGTGAATTTGTGCGAACGAATCATTTAGCTGCCACGGAACTGGTGTCATTTTAAGGAATTCAAAATTGTCAGCCATGCTCAAGGGAATATGAATTTCAAAAATGATTTTTTCAATTGTCACTCTCCCTCTTATAGTCATTATATGGTAGAAATTGAGTAGGTCATCTGAAGAAATAGGCAGTCTGAGGTGGTGCGGCAGGTTTGCCATGATGTGAAGTAACTCTGTCTGCCGCTGTTGAGGTGTGAGTAGTGTCGTGCTGACCTTTCCATGGTGTATATCAGCAAGGATGTCACACATCGCATCCTGGACGCGTTCTAGATATATGGCCTCCAAGGCAGTTCGTAGTGAGAGCTCAGTTAGTGTTAATGTTGCTGTTCCCTCTCTGAGCTGGTTATCAATTTGGTTCAGAGCTGTATTTGTCAGATGAAGTTCAGCTTCTATCTCTTGCTGACTTCTTTTCATAATGTTGATTGTACTATCAATAACAGAAGTTTGCTTATGCCAAAGGTCCTTGAGATGTGGCTCGTTTTGTTAAATTTTTTGAATGGTTTCTGCGGCTTTTTTTGCATATTCTGAGTCAAGAACAGCAGCATTACCTATGAAGTCAGTAGCGCCTCGTTTCGTACGTGTATTGTGACTTGCCTGCAATAATTGATTTCTCGCGTCTAATTCATTTGCCAATCGCTGTATTATTGTTATTGTAGTGGAGCATGCTTTCGGGTCATGGGTTGATTCACACGATCGCTGGAGTATTTGTGGATAACCCTTGAGTTTGTCAACTCTTCCAATATGATTGCATGTCCACATAGGTGAAGATATTCTATTGACTGGTTACAATATCTGCCTTGCCAATGTTTTCGAAGTATATTCCGGGATCGGAGGAAAATTGTTTGTTTTGTATTGATGAAGGCGAACAAGCAGGCAAAAAGAGAGTCACCAACAATACTGCTACAATTGATGACGCGGCTGTGATTCGCGTACGTTTGGTAGGAGGCGCTCCATTGATTGGCGTTTCTTTCGAGGCTGGTTTATTAGTGGAGTATGTCTGACTTGTCTTGGTTTCTGGTGAATTGTCTTCCTCAGGTACAATGGGAAGTGGGGCTAATTTGTGAATTGGTCGCCTCAGAATGCTTGTGGCAATTCTTACATCTGCCACTCTGATTAGGCCGTCATCTCCTCTTATCACCTTTGTAATTCTTCCTAATGGCCATTTCAGTGGTGGTGCATTTTCATCCTTAATTATCACCATCATGCCAGGATTGACACTGTGACAGGCGCTCTTCCATCGGTATCGATGTTGCAAGGTGTTCAACTATTCATTTGTCCACCTCCTCCAGAATTCTGTACGTAAGTGAGACACAATTTGCCATCTTTTATGGAAATTGGCATGATTTTATTGTGCTCCTGGGTCGACTATTAATGTTAAAGGTTCCCCTATCCGGGCGTTAGTGCTGCTAAGTCGTTTGGATCCGATGATAAAGGAGTTATTGGGCGAGAATTTAGGATTGCCTCAGCTTCCACTATCACAGTCTCCATTTCTTCATACGTTAAGGCCGCTGCAGCTAATGTTGACTGTAGTAAATGTTTAGCGGATTTGACTGCTGCTTCCTATAAACCGCCAAAATGTGGGGCGCGGGGTGGAATGAATGAAAATTCGATGTGCTGCTTACTAAATTCGCTGATAATGTGCAGCTTAGCGTCATTAGCTAGGATAACTTGTTGTAATTCGTACAAAAAAATTTTTGTGCCAACAAAGTTAGTGGCATTGTCACAGTAGATTTTCTTGCAGTGTCCTCGTCGTCCTATAAAACGCCTTAGGGCTCCAATGAAGGCATCTGTTGTTAAATCACTGAATATTTCCATATGTACGGCCTTGGTAGCGAAGCAACAGAATACAGCTACGTATGCCTTAAGCGGCCGCTTCCCGCGCAGCTTGAAGTGTGTGAAGATTGGTCCAAAGAAGTCGACGCCGGAAATTATGAACGGTCTGGCCGGATGCACTCTGTCCTTAACAAGAGTTTGGTTAATGGATGGCGGTAAGGCAAGAGCATTGGGTGTTTGGCGTCGTAGGTAAGGCTAGATGACTGTAACCGAACCCCTACTCTGAGAATTCCATTTGTATCAACGAACGGGGAAAAAGAGCTGAATGAGCTATTGTTCCTCACTGTCGAAAATTCCGCTAATTGTGTGAATTCCTTGTTAAATTCTTGCTGCTGCATTAGCCTTACAATTGCTATTAGAGCACCTTCCTGTTCATCTGCAGTGGGGCAAGTTGAATCGAACCTTCCATCCCTTTTGAATCTTTTGAAGCGTTGTATGTATGCTACAATCCTTTGCAAGCGGTGGAAAGAGTTACCATGATTGATGCTTGACAAGAGGTTAGATTCTTTGGTGGTCGTTGCTACTGCAGATCCCGATACTATTGATTCCTTGGCCTGACATAGTTCCAATTCGCATTTTCCTAGAGCTGGTTGAAGTGGCCAGATTTTGATCGATCCATGTAAAAAACGGGGCCCGTAGAACCAGAAACTGTTATTAATTAACTTCCCTGGAGTCAGGCCTTTTGATCCGCTGGGTTGTCTTGTGATCGGACATGGCGCCATTGTCTTGGAGATGACCATCGTTGAATTGAAGAGATTCGATTGGGGATAAATGTATGATAATGTGCAGAGTCAGCATTGATCCAGCCGAGGACTGCTGTGGAATCTGACCAATAGAACACTTCAGCATCGAGGAATGTTGCTCCTTGTTTTAGCTTTTCCATTAATTATACCGCAAGTTTAGCAGCGCAAAGTTCTAGTCTAGGCAGCGTAATTTGTTTTGTATCGTAAATGAATCGTACTATGATGGTATCGTGGACATCTGATGATCGTATATATGCCACTGCACCATAGGTCCGCTCTGATGCATCTGCGAAGATTTGTATTTGGGAATTTTTGGGTGATGCTCCACTAATTATGTATCGTGGGACACTGATTTTTTGTAGTTCCCTTAATTCAGTGCGAAACTGTAGCCACGTTGCATGAAGATTTTGTGGCAAGGATGCATCCCAGCCTACGTTGAGCTTCCAGAGTGTTTGAACAAATATTTTGGCTGTGATGGTGACTGGTGCAATAAATCCAAGAGGGTCAAAAAGCCTAGATATGTCAGACAGCGCACTGCGTTTTGAGATTTTTCTTGCTTCTGTAGTTACTATCTTGAGAGTGAATGTATCACTTTATGGGTTCCAGATAAGTCCTATTATCTTAATGCTGTCCTTTCCGGGTTGACGGTTTAACGCTAGCTCTTGATCACTAGGTGGAACATTTTTTAACAGATAATGGTGGTTGGCGCACCACTTCCGTAACTTAAATCCGGCCGATCCAAGCATATTTTGTAACTGTGTTTGAATGTCGACTGCTGCAGATAATGTATTGGCTCCACTCAGTGCATCGTCTACGTAGAAATTAGAATTGATTGCTGCAGCTGCTAAGGGAAATTTGTGAGCTTGTTGGTTTGCTAGTGTCCGCAATGTTTTAATGGCCAGGTACTGCCACTGATGTGCCATATGTGACTGTAGCTAGCTGGTAACATTTTAACGTCTGCGACGAGTCTTCTCTCCACCAGATAAGCTGGTACTTCCGATCCTCCTTAGCAACCCAAATTTGCCGATACATTTTTTCAATGTCAGCGGTGAAGGCATATTGTGACAACCGAAACCGAAGTAGTATTTGAACCACATCATCTTGTATACTGGGGCCAATTAACAGAATGTCGTTGAGCGATATATTAGCTGAAGTTTTGGCTGATGCATCAAATACGACCCGTAATTTTGTTTGCTGTCTGGTTTCATCACCGCATGGTGTGGCAGGAAATAGTGCGGACCTCTGATGGTGTCAGTTGATACTTCCTCCATATGTCCCAGGGATTCATAATCTCTCATAAACGCGACATACTGGTTCTTAAGCTCGGGATTTCTTTCTAGTTTGCGTTCGACTGCGAAGAACCGTTGAAGGGCTTTGTCCCTTGACTCACCCAAATGCGTACGGTCTCCTTGGAAAGGAGAAGTTTTACAATGAAGCGGCCATCTGTGCATTGTTGGTTATGATTGTTGTAGTGTTCTTCATATTGTCGTTCAGCTAATGTGAGAGTAGACTTGGTTGCATCACATTCTTCTAAGTGCCAGAATTTTTCCAATGATTCTTCACGATTTTCATCGTCCGTGCAAACTCCACAAGTTGCAATTGGACTTGATGTATCCTGCCTGTTGTATGCACCACCAACTACCCATCCGAAGAGTGTGTTTTGTAAAATTGTTCCCCCTTCTCCTGGTGACAGTTGTCCGACACATAATGCTTGATAAAACAACCCTGCGCCTATCAGCAAATCAATTCGAGCTGATTCATTGAATGATGGATCTGCTAGCTTAATGTTTTTCGGAATTGACCACTGTGAAATGTCAATAGTTTTTTCGGCTGATCAGACACTATTTTAGGAAGAGTTTTTGCTTCTATATGTGTCGTGAATCCAGTGATCGTTGATTCCAATCCGACGATCACCGTCTCTGTGGTTCGCTTTTTGCTATTGCCGATTCCTTCGATGGAAGTGTCGCCTTTTCGCTCACGCAATCCTAATTGCCTTGCTAGGCTTTGTGTTATGAAATTCAACTGCGAGCCACTGTCGAGGATCGCGCGACATATGACTTCCTGTCCCCAATCGGATCTTAAAGTTATGGACACGGTACTCAACAGTGCTGGTCCATGAAGAGTTGGTTGCATAGGCAACGCTGCTAACGAACCTGCTGATGATGGCTTGGTTGTGTTGGCGTTTTCCAGTTTTTCTTGGTCTGATGCTAGCTGCAAATGCAAAAGCGTATTGTGCTTCCTTGGACACTTGGTACATGTTTTTGATGAGCAAACAGTTGACGCATCGTTTTAGGCGTTGAATTGTGTTCAACCGTTGACTTGGAGTCATCTTCAGGAACCTTGGGCACAGGTAGAGTGCGTGTGACTGCTTACATATGTCACACGCTTGAGCTGATGTGGTGGCACTTAAAGCGCTGTAGTTGCCATGCTGCTTGCCCCTTTCGCTATTAGGCTTGTTGCTTTTGATTCCCAGCGCTTCCAGGGTTTGGAAACGTATCCTCGAAAAGGCTAGGAATTCCTCCAGTGATGGCATTTTAGTTGGGTCCTGGATGGATTGTTCCCTGAACTAGGATGAATAGCAGAATTGGGTCCCATGAGGAAGTGTCTAGACCCAAATTCTGAAGGCTTCAAATGCACTCTCGCGTTGTATCATGCAGTAATTTGACGTTCGTAGCACTCTCGAGATTTGATGTAGTTTGCGTTAGTAGGCGACACAATGCTGCGTTAACTAAATGCCTCGAGCTTTCGTACCGTTCGTTGATCACTTGCCATGCGGTCACGTAGTTGTCTGCCGACGTGAGATGACGAATGAGGGCTTCTGCTTCTCCTATAAGGCTGGATTTCAGGTACCACATTTTTTGGCACTGTGGTATGGGCTGTTTGTCCACCAGTTCCATGAATAAATCTCGGAATTGTCGCCACTGGAGATAATTACCGTCAAATTTTGGTAACTCCCCCTTTGGCAATTGTAATTTTGGAGATGCATTTGTTGGCGTGCTTCTATCCACAGCATTGCAGCAGCTCGATTGTTGGCCCATGTCCAAGAGGAGGGCCAATTTGTTGTGAAACTGTTGAAGAAGTCTTCAATGTCGTACGTGATGTCTCCAGCTTCACACAGTAGTTTGTGCAGGCATTTCCTCGCGAAGCTTGTAATATTTGGCGCCCACCATTGCGTGTATGTCCTTCGCAAATTATGGGTGAGAAGTGTCATCCCCATAGCTTTTCCGGATCACAACGTCAGATTGGTTGAATTGTTGCCATTGATTATCAAGTTCTTGCAGCCTTTTTTCCACGAATTCTAATGTCTTTCGTTCGTGACCTGTTTTCTTATAGCTTGATATCAGTGTTTGAAAGGTCAATGCTCTGTCGTCTTGTTGACGAACCAGCTCTTCCAATGACATGTTGTCGGAAGTCATGATAAATTATTGATGAGCTTTATTCAGCTGATGTCCTCAGGAATGGTAGATGTGCCGGGTCCTGTTGATCACGTCGGGGTCACCAAAAATGTTTAAGGATCTTTTTCCTTAAATGGTTGCCAGTTCGGTGCTTGCACCAAAACGGCTGATGAATTGTTATATGGTGCTTGTACCAGTATAACGTAGGTTAATCACAAGTTGATTAGTTAGTTTGCTATTTCGGTGCTTGTACCAATATAGCTGTTGCGATTGTTATATGGCGCATGAACCAGTATAACTTAAAAAGACCACAAATGCGGGTTGATGGAGTCAATTATTAAAACTGACTGATTTATTTCATAAAGGTGTGAACTTATATACTAATTGATATACATATAATTGCAATAACAATTAAGGAATTTAAGTAATGCTTACGTACAAAATAAAACGGAAATATCATGTTACTTAAGATTAAAGAAATTTAAAATAAATTGTTAAGTATTATGTTATTTACATACATGTTAAGTACTCTTTACGGTATAAGAACAGGTTAAGGTGTTAAGTAAAGAGATTAAATAAAGCAGTTCAGTACCAACCACCTAAGCGACTACATTGCAGTGGCGACGAGCGTAAAAAAGACAAAGTAAAAAGTAATTAGTGTAATACACAAACAATTTATAATGGCTACGGCAAATGAAAGCGTGGTGGTCGCAACCACAGCAACAACAACGAGTGTGCGGGAATTTCGTCCGCATCTTGACGGCTAGAGGAACTGGATGGAGGTATCGGACTCCCATTTTATCGAAATTTCGTGTAAAGACGACCAAGTGAAGCGATCAGTTTTATTGAAAGCCATCGGTATGGAGGCCTACGGGTTATTAAGGGATTTGTGTGACCCTGATTTGCCCGCAAGCAAGACATATGACCAGCTGTGTGCGCTTCTGGAATTACATTATTTGAAAATGGTGATTGTGTTTAGGGAGCGCAAAGCGTTTTTTGCAGCATCGCGCGATAGGAGCGAAGCAGTTTCGGTATGGTACGTTAAAGAGGTTAGCAAGGGATTGCAAATTTGGCAACCTGCTAAATGAATTCGTCTTAAATAAGATTGTAACCGGACTGGAGGGAAGGTCATTCGAAAGGTTATGCGAAGAGGACGAATCGCAACCAATGGAATAGCAATCAAGATCGCTGTGATTGCGAAGGCGAAAATCACGGCACAGCAACTGCAACAACAACTGCAACTGGTAGAAGGGGATTTAGCGGTCAACGCAATAGCTCAACGAACCGCTAGAACATCCAAAGGCAAACGAGGTCAAGGCCGTGACAAGGGCAAAAACGGAGAGAGTAGCAGCAAAGAAAACAGTTACAACAGCAGTAGCAACAAAAGAGGAGTACAGGAAAAGTGCATGCATTGCGGTTGGAGAAATCACACGATCGCAAACTGCAAGTACAGGAATAAGACGTGTAATAAATGCGGAAGAAGTGGGCATTTAGCGAGCGTTTGTTATGCAGATGGTAATGTGATATTTGAAGAAAATAGTTTGAATAATTTTTCAATTTTTAGTGTCTGGTACATCTCGGTCCCCAGCATTTTCTTCATCCACCCCATTTATGGTTGCTGCAGAGGTGTTGAGTTGGACTTCATGTTGGATTCAGGTGCAGCGTGTTCACTAGTATCGAAGCTGGATTTTGAGAAGTATTTCGCACAAGAAAGGCTCGAGGTGTGCAACGACAATTTTTTCACCTACAGCGGCATCGATATTGCAACTTTGGGTGAGTTTAGTGCTAAAGTTAAGTGTCGCGGTCAGTCGCATACAATTAGGCTAATAGTGAGTGAAACGCGGAGCTCACCAATTTTCGGAAGGGATTTTATGTCAAAATTCGGAATGGGGATAAATGCAGTGAACGGATCAGTTAATATTGTAAATAGTTAAAAAAAAAATTTAATTCTGTTTTCATAGGGGGTTTAGGTAGATATACCGGCAGTAAAGTTAAGCTGGAGTTGGAGGAAAAAGCTAAGCCGGTATTTTGCAAGCCTAGATCAGTGCCGTTGGCATGGAAAGTAAAGGTAGAATATCAGATTAACGAATTGGTGGCGAAAGGTGTGTTAGTACCGGACGATAATTCTGATTGGGGTACGCCTTTGGTACCGGTCCTAAAGGCAAATGGAGACTTGCGAATTTGCGGTGACTACAAGTCAACAATAAATAAGAATTAAATGGATGTTAAGTATCCATTGCCAAGAATAGACGAGATATTTGCGTCTGTAAAAGGGCCTTATTTTTCGAAATTGGATTTGTCAAATGCGTACAACCAATTGGAATTAGACGAGTCGTCGCAGCTTTTGTGTGCGTGGAGTACGCATATCGGAATTTTTAAAGTAACTCGATTACCTTTTGGGGTAAAGCCGGCAGCTGAAATATTCCAGAGGACAGTTGAGAATATTTTGCGAGGGATTCCCAACGTAGTAAATTATTTGGACGATATAGTCATATCTGGGGCGACCTTCGAGGAGCACAAGAGCACATTAGAAAAGGTACTTAGCAGGTTGGAAGAAGTCGGTTTACGGTTGAACGATAGTAAATGCGTTTTTTTTTTTTTAAATAATTTCATTCTTAGGTTTTGATATAACTCCAGAAGGATTATCGAAGAATAGAGAAAGAATTCTATCGGTAGTTGAGGCACCTGTCCCTAAGAATGTATCTGAAGTGAGAGCTTTTGTGGGATTGGTAAACTATTACTCTAAGTTCATTCCCAACTTTGCTAATAAAATGGAGCCACTATATGCGTTGTTACGTAAGAATTCAAAATTCAGTTGGACAAAAGCAAGTCAGGAAGCCTATAAAACTTTAAAGAAGGAGATCACATCTGATAGGTTTCTGGCGCCCTTTGAACCTAGCCATCCAATAATATTGGAAGCGGATGCTTCAAATGTGGCAGTGGCTGGAACTCTTTCACATGTGTATCCTAACGGCAGTGTTAAACCCATTGCTTTTATCTCTCGAGCGCTCACCGCAGCGGAGAGAAATTATAGTGCGCTTCAAAAAGAAGCCTTAGCAATAGTTTTTAGCGTGACTAAGCTTTGGCACTATTTACTGGGCAACAAGTTTGTATTACAGACTGACCATAAGCCACTTCTGTCAATTTTTGGGGAAAATAAGGGCTTGCCTGTCATGGCAGCAGCCAGAATACAGCGCTGGGCCCTCACTTTGTCAGGGTTCAATTATACAATCCGGCATGTTAAAGGTTCCCACAATTTCACCGACAATTTGTCGCGCTTGCCCCAACAAGCGGTAAGACAGGAGAGCAAAGGGAAAAATTATGTGAATTTTATTTCAGAAAATAACGCAATGAAGTTAGATTTCAAAGCGATTGCTAAAGAAACATCTCGGGACCCTATTCTGGCGAAGTTAAAAGAAACTGCTCACAGGGGTGCAGTGCATACTCTGGACGGGGACGCTTTTAAAAGTTTTAAAGATAAAAATTCGGAATTATCTGTGGAATACGGATGAATTTTGTGGGGTTACCGGACAGTGATAACCCAACGACTCCGACCTAGTTTTCCTAGGGAGCTTCACAGATCTCACTTGGATATAGTAAAATCTAAAGCTTTAGCTAGATCATACGTATGGTGGCCTAAAATGGATAGTGATATTGAAGAATTGGTGGCGAGATGTTTTCCTTGTAAAATTATACAAGAAAGCCCAAACAAAAGTAGATTAATCCCTTGGGTGCCACCAGAAAAGCCTTGGTCGCGTATTCATATAGATTTTGCCGGGCCCAAGAAAAGTTTTTATTTCTTAATTATTATAGATGCACATTCAAAGTGGGTGGAAGTCTTTAAAACGAAGCAAATTACCACAATTTTCACAATTTCCAAATTGAAGGAGGTGTTCAGTAGGTTTGGGCTGGTTGATACTTTGGTTAGTGACAACGGCCGGCAATTTACTGCCAGTGAGTTCAAACAGTTTTTAGAGTTGAATGGTTTTGGCATGTACTCACACATCCAGGGTTTCCAGCTACGAACGGGCAGGCAGAAAATTTTGTAAAGACATGTAAAAAATCGTTAGAGGCAAGCCTGAGCGCCAACCCAGGAGAAGACATAGACATAATCATTAGCAGGTTTTTGTTCGATTATCGATCAGCGCAACATTGCACAACTGGGGAATCGCCAGCTAAGGTTTTGTTAGGAAGAGAGTTAAAAAATCGCTTCAGCCTCTTAAAACCTCCTATGGTGAAAAATATGATAATAAAGAAGCAGTTAGGTAATGTAAAATATCATAGAGGCACTAGAGAGAAGCTATTTGAGGAAGGTTCTCCCGTTTTTATAAGGGACTATTCAGATACAAATAAAAAGACGTGGCGACAGGCCACAGTCAGGGAGCGATTGGGTCCGCGCACGTACAATTGCACGATCGCCCACACTAACAGAATTATTAAGAGGCACCTCGATCAAATGATTCCGGACTATAATATTGTAAACGATCCAAACGCCGGTCATCCTATTGAAGAATCGAATTGTATATCGTAAAACGAAGTCAAAGCAACTGAAACCAGCATTGGTCCAAATCATGATACGTCAGCTGTGGAGAATGGTGGGGGCTCAGATGTGCCGGAGACCTCGCCGAAAACGCCAAGACTTTTGCGAGAACGTCGAGTAAAAATGAATTATAAATAATAAACTTCGAAATACTTATTGCATTTTATGTATATGAATTTCTTTATATATAACCATGTAATACTAATTTTATTTTCTTTATTGGCATTTGATATAGAGATAAGTTCGTAGATATTTCTTAAAATTGTATACAGTTTAGGGAGAGAGTTGTTAAGTATTAAGTTATTTACATACATGTTAAGTACTCTTTACGGTATAAGAACAGGTTAAGGTGTTGTGTTAAGTTAAGTGATTTAATAAATCAGTTCAGTACCAACCACCTAAGCGACTACATTGCATAAATTTTCACACACATAAAAATGCTAGCTTGCAAAATTGTGCATACGTATGTGCAAATATAGCTAACTGCAATTTGATGTGCATATTCGTTCGTGGAGCAGTGGGATCTCTACGCTCGGCATATGGTTAAACAGGGAGTAAACTCTCTAGTTGTTATCATTTGTACAGCTTTGTCAATGGCATAGAGCTCAGCCTGAAAGACTCTACACAAATTTGGTAGCGTTCAATTTGGATTTCGTCCGAATAGACTCCCGTACCTGTACCCATGTCCATCTTTGGCCCGTCAGTGAAAATGATCAGGTCATTTCCATCCAGGGCTGTCCCAGCTTCCCATTCCCTCTTATATGTTCTACAATCCGTGTCTTTATGACAGAGATTTTTATCTATTTTCTCCAAAATACAGCAGTATCCTAAGAAATTACGCAGCTTGCCACAGTCCCTAATTCTAAGAATCAGCATAAACAACTAGTTTTTTCTAGCTCTTTCTAACCTGGTGGGAATTTCATTCATAACAAGGTTCCACAGAATCTGTGATAAAACACCACCCTGTGGAATTCCTCTTGTAACTGCCTTCCTAATAGTTCATAATTCTATGTTCCAGCATATTGTTGATCCACTGAACCATCTTGTCTTACGCCGCAATACTCTTCAGTGCCAAATTTATTGACACCTGCCTTGCTGACTCCATATTTATGTATCCTGGAAATTGTGTCGTCATTCAGAGCTCCAAAGATTCTGCGCTAGTCTCCGTATAGGAGTATGTTCCATCTGGCTTTCCTAGAAGACCAGGTCTAAATGGGTAGTACTCTCCAAACTTTCATAGAAATTAGCCCACGAAACACTCTTAGCCTGTATAGTTGTTAAAACTATTAAAACTTTGACGATAAGCATCCCAATCAGAGCTTTCTCTTGTCCTTTTTGGAAAATTTTAAAGACTTCTAGTTTTCCTTCTTAGTTTCATAAGACTCGGTGTCCACCACGGCTTGTGGTTGTTTTTCCGAAAGCGTCTTAGGTGGCATGATTCTTCGAAGGCTTCCTTAAGCTTGTTTGCCAGTTCGCTAACTTCCTGTTCTATGTATGAATACGGTTCCACCAAGGTTTGAGTAACTATTTCTTCCATTCGGCTTTTGAATTTTTGCACAGTTAATTGAAGGAAATTTTAATATCACCTTGGAAGTTAAGGCTGAAGTGTATCGTGAAATGGTCTGAAAGAGAACATTTGGCGGATACCTGTTAATCCCTTACTTCATTGGAATCTGTATTTGTCACTAAAATTACAATGACCTGTTCCCCAACCCTATTAAAGATAGAAGGATGGGTAACTCTATTACTTATAATAGGGTTAGTTGGCAATAAATATTCAAAAAGAGACCTGCTGTTGATGTCGCTGATGCCCCAGATCGCAGCCGATCACCATGTCTAGACCCTTACTGCTCACCCATTGTGTGAGCTTTTTTGGTGGATCCCTTTCATCGTATGGGATGAGAGGATCGGGACGATATCTAGATTGGTGTGACATTGAAGCTATCGAGACAGTTGAACAAGCGAAAGGCAATGCAAGATATTTTTATATTAATATAGTAACCCTCGGAGGTATAAGGGTTTTTTGTCGCTAAATGGTAAAACCAGGTCTGTGCAGATGCCCGTCCATAGATGACCAACCAGCGCATCCTCTGCCAGCAGACCATCGTGCTCGCTGTGTTTTAAGTTGGATAAAAAACAGCGAAAAACACACTTTCATTGCATGCACTGCAAAAAGCCGGTATGCCAACAACACTCACATGCCAGGTATTTTTTTACATATGAGTAATAAAATAGCGTTAATAGCTACCTAATATGTATAAAAATGCGTTTTAATTATTTGTTTTGTGGTTTTCCTAGCATAAAATTCATTTATAGACACTTTTAGGACAACTGACTATGCATTTCCATACAAATCCTATGTAGGTCTGCACAGACCTGGTTATACCATTTAGCGCCAATTATTTGTAAACCCGGATTATTCCGAACCCGGATCCCCAATCGCTCTGATTTTTTGCTCATTGTGTTCGGAGGTTTTTTCTGCAGGATTACATGGGCGGCTTTTTTTTCTAGCATGAAAAACAAAAAAGTTATACACACTTTTATATGCAAAAAGTCTGCACAGACCTGGTTATACCTCCGTTAACCCAATTTATATGAAAGGTAGATTTGCAGAATCACATTTAAACAACAACAGCGCACAGTTTATTATGCTTTGTAGATTAAAAAAAAACAAACAAACATACCTTTCTTATTGTTTTATCAGAGAAAAATTCGATATTTATCAAAAACATCGACTAAAAAGAGACCAACTACTAAGCAGCAGTGAGGCACTCTTCCGTCAAAATTTTCTCCGTATAAAAAAAATATGTATATTGTACATGAGTTCTGCTCGCAGAAAGGGTTGCTTTGTACTTCAATTTCCATTGGACGCATTTTGAGTCGAAAAAGAAAAAATAAATAATTAGGATAAATAGGTTATCAACTTAAGAATCTTTCTTATTATCAAGAGGAAACTATATGATTAAGAAACTGAATACTGCATTGAAAATCTTTGTTTGGAAAAAAATTTATATTATTTTTATATTATATTAGTTCGATAAGAAATTTAAATGCAAATTTAACCCTTTAACTTTGTGGGTGCGACTTCAACAATCGGGATGTTTTCTTCAAAAATCATCATTAGGAGCATATCTACGGTAATTTTCGGTAGGGTACCTTGAATTGATTTTAATAGAGGCAGGCGTTGCCTTTACCTGACCGCCCCATTTCTTATGTATGGCTTTGTAACGTAAATATACATACAAATATCAATTTTCACCCAAAAATTTTGTATAGGTCGTAAGTTATAAAAATATGTCAATAGTGTGCGTGGTTGTTAAAATAACATCCCAATATTTTGTGTGGTATTTAATGTTAGTATCCGCAACCTGTGAAATTTCGTTGGTTATTTGTGGGCGTGACAGTAGTAATAATGTGCCTATATTTGGATGCATGCTAGTACAGACCTAATATATACTACCAATTTGTATTCATATATCATCATTAGAAGCATTGATAGGGTAATTACTTTTAAGTGGTGTCCCCAAAGTTCATTATATGGGAAGGAGGTGTGTCCTTTATCTGTTCGACCTCATTACTTGTGCATGGCTTTCTAGGGTCAATATACGTACTAATGTAAAGTTTCGCCCGAAAATATTGTATAGGTCGTAAGTTTGAAAAATATGTCAGTAGTGGGCGTGGCTGTAAAATAAACCGCCCATTTTGTGTGGTGCTTAATGGAGTACCCGCAACATTCCTGTGAAATTTTGTGGATAAATCTTTAATTGGAACATAGTAATAATTTTTGGGTAATTGTGGCCGTGGCAAAACTATTATGATCCCCATATTTTGCATTCACACTACTATGGATCCCATTTACATTTCTCCCAATTTTTATTCCGATAGCATCAATACGACCATCATCATAGGTAGGCTTATTTTAATTTTTGACCCGAAAGTTCCGTATATCAAAAGTGACCGTGTTTTTTTCTTTTATTTTAATTCGAATTTGTTTATTGGATATTTCTTTTTTACCTTTTGGTAT
This sequence comes from Clusia tigrina, assembly GCA_920105625.2. Lineage (NCBI taxonomy): Eukaryota > Metazoa > Arthropoda > Insecta > Diptera > Clusiidae > Clusia > Clusia tigrina. The sequence continues at coordinate 199,680,181 of OV050030.1, forward strand.
ATTTTCTCAGAAGTCGATTTGCTGCAAGTTTATTGGGATGCGATCTTAACCTGTTAGCGTAGTTTGTGCAGAATTTTATAATATTTTCTTCAACAGTGTTTATTTCTAGATCGTTATGAATGTTTGAGTTTTTGACATACCAAAGCGCTTTCCAGATAGTTCTTAGTAGTTTAGATATCAAATTTTGTACCTTTTTTTTGTTGGAGCTGGAAGAGGTATCCTACAACTATATTCAATAGGTCCATATTTTTTTAATGGTCGTCTTTTGGAAAGAATAATTGTATTAACCAATGATCATTTTGAATTTCTATCAATAAGCCAGTTCAAATTAATAGCTTTTATTTTTGCTTGAATACGTTTCATTTCTAAGTGTTTCCTTCAAGTTAACCTCTTGTCAAGATACACTCCAAGATAATTAACTTCCGTCTTTTGTGAAATGGACTGTTCATTAATGTGAATGGAGTGACAGTTCTCTTGCGTTAATGTGAAATTCACGTGTGCGTATTTTAATTCCTTAAACTCTTACCTTTTAGATGGTCATCAATGCTTAACCCTTAACATCCTCCCCCGTGTAAGGAATCTGGCCTTCAATATTTTCGATAGGCAGAATTGGAATTTTATTAACGGCTTGTTTTATTACTCAGTATCCGGATAAGCGCCAATCTAGCCACCTTGTCACTGCAAAGAATAATCTCCACTACACGACCAAGCTGCCATTTTAATGGTGGAAGATTTTATCCTTTAACAAGACCATTGCTCCTTCCCGAATATTCGGGACCTTTGCTTTCCACTTGTTTCTTGTAGTATGGTGAGGTAATTTGTGCTCCATTTCTTCCCAAATATCTGCTGCATGAAAGACACACTTTGCCACCGATATTATCAACTGGTCTAAATATATGTTCAGTTTTGGCTCTGTAAAGCTGTTAAATAGCGATGCGATCAAGAAATGCAAATCATATGGATTCTCTTATATTGCATAAAGCTCAGCTCACATTAGTCAGTAGCATTAATCAGATCTATATATTTTTATCATTTTTATTTGGCACCGAGTTAATCTGCCGCAAGCCAAGCTCAGCTATAGGACCCAAAAATTCATAAAAATATTCACGATTCGCACAAGGTACTAGTTCATTTATATCATCATCAAAGGGCCAATGTATATGAGGTATGTTGAGCCACCAAATACTATTAAGGAATCATTTTAATTTTGTTTGCCCAAAATAAATTTAATGAAGTCAGCATGTTTAAGATAAACATCCAAATCAGAACAAGGAGGTATATAGGAACTTGAAATATAACAATATTAATGCCCAAAACGAAGTCTTAACAAATGAACTCCAAGTAATTAACATCAAGGACACAAATGTCTTTTAGAGAAAAGTTCGATCTCACTGCTGTAAAAACACCGTCACTAAATTTATGTAGAAGATCCCCCCGAATTAAAAACATTTAGTTTAAGCCAGGCATTTAAGCCACTAAATAAGTAAAGATTGTAAAGCTTCGAATTTGACATTCTGAGACAAAATGGTTAAAATGGTAGGGGCCCTGTTTAGTTTTTTGAGAAAAAAAGGCGAGGAATTCCTAGAACATAAGCAAAAGCCGCTTCCCGGTTCCTTAAACAGCCCCATTGGGCCAACAGCTTTTTTCCGCTCCTAGCAGGAATTAAACTGGAAAAAGAAAAATCAGTTGATTCCATCCGAGATATTATATATCAATTTATATCGTCCACTGATGTTTCCGAAGAAAATCTGGAAATAAGTACTGACCTTCTTGGAGGGACTACCACCAACTGCCTGGGTAAGTTTGGAGTACAGGCAACAGATGCGACAGAAGTAATAAAAGTAACAGATGCCACAGAAGTAAAAGAAGTAATAGGGGATGGCCCCAGAGCACTAAATTGGGGAAGTGTAGCTACACTGACTAGTATAGCTGGGTTCTGCAAGAAGGTTATAATGCTTGGCAAATTATTTATCTATTTGGGAATACTTGTCGAAGTAACATTCCGTTTGGCCGATGACCGGATTAAAGTGTATTATTTCTATAGATTGACACATCAACAGGAGGAAGGACAGGCACACAGGTAATACCAATCCGAAAATGCCTTTTTTGTTTGGGGAAAAAATTTAATAATTTCAATATCCGAGGACTTGCATTTCGCGCAAGTCTGACGGAGTCCCTTGCCCTCGATAAGATTATCATACACTGTTCCGTAAACACCAGCACATTTCATATATGCTACGGGTTACAACCGATTTGACCACCTCTTGCCAGGCGCCACTGCTTCGCGCCAATTATCTTATTAGTCACAACAAGCGTGATTAGTGTTTCCCCAGCTTCGGTTATCCACCGGAGGCACGGTCTCCCACTTTGTCATCGACCTTCGGCTCTCGCTTCAAATACCTTTCTCACCCGAGCTTCTTCATCCATACGATGGACATGACCCAGCCAGCGTAGTCGCTGAATGTTTAAACACTGAACTATGTCAATGTCAGCGTAGAACTCATATAGCTCGCGGTTCATTCGAAGGCGGTAGTCGTTGCCAACTCGAACAGGACCACAGATTGTTCGAGGAACTTTCCTCTCGAATACCCCAGTAGCGGCTGCACCTTTTTGCGATACCACCCATGCCTCACTTCCATAAAGAAGTACGGGTAGAATGAGCGTCTTGTAGAGTGTCAGCTTCGACTATCAAGAGAGCCCATAGTTGCACCTATTAACAATTCTGATTCTTCGCTTTATCTGCAGACAGACATCATTATTAGTGTTAACGGCGGTGCGAAGGTAAACAAATTCCTTGACTACTTCAAAGCTGTAGTTGCACGCTGAAATTGAAAAAGAAAGAATTGGATGCACACATACATATGTCAAAAAGAAATGCAAGTTACAAAAATTAGTCTACACAATTTTGAACTAATATCAAATTGCAACAAAAAAGGATGATAAATAAGTAAAAACTTAGCTGGGTTAATAGTTATTTTCTTAGTTAATTAAACGCAGTATATAATTGTTAGAAAAACTTACGTTTTTCCACGTTTGTAATTTATTTAAGAAGGAAGAGAAAAAAGCATACTACAAAACTAAACAAATCAAAACTCTAGATATTAAGCCCATTTCTTTTATGCAAAATAAATATTTTTCAATTGACACGGCTTTAGTCAAATTATCGGTAATCATTTCGTTAGTGCTTACTTTGATAATTTTAACCAGGCCCTTGCTTATGTAATCTCTTATAAAATGATGGCGAATCACAATGTGTTTCACCCTAGGAGTAAACATTCCAGTTTCTGTTAAGTCGACGGCTCCTTTTAGGGCTGCATTCTGCCATAGAAATACATAACCAGTACAGAATTTAAAGTCCTGAAAGCTTACTCCTCACTCAGAGTCAGCATACCCGCATAGACTGCCTCTTTCCCCTTTATATGTAAGTTTGATATTTAGTGTATCTTTCAAATATCTCATTCGTCTTTTCACCCCTTTCCAGTGCGCCATTCTAGGGTTTTTATTAAACTGACTTAAATTGGTGATACTAAACGAAATAGCTGGACGCGTGCACTGTGCTAAATACATAATACTGCCAATGGCCTCCTGATATGGGATCGTCTGCATTTTCTCATGCTCATCTTCAGTCGACGGACACATTTCTGTAGTAAGTTTTTGATTTGGATCACTTGGTATCTTCACCGGATCGTAATCAAACATCTTAAATTTACGCAGAATCAATTCTGTATCCTTTGTTGGTCTAGACTGATGGTTCCTTTATCATAATTAGCATATATAACAGTGATCCGAGAAGGAGCATTCCTGCAAAACGCCCCAAGTCGTAAGAAGATGAGACGAATAATCGTTGCAAAGAGTGAGATCGAGAACCTCCCCTCTATTAGAGGTAATAAAGGTTGGCTCGCTCCCCCTGTTAGCAATAACTAAGTCATGGGCAAGAATAAAATCAAAAAGTGACTCAACCCGCTCGTTGGTGTCCGTGCTGCCCCACACCTCGTGATGAGCATTGGCATCGGCCCCGATGAAGACCGGGATTCGCTTCCTGTTTGCCTCCGAGAACAGAAGCTTTAAAGTGTCCGGAGGCGGCGATTGCCCGTGGTCGTGCACCATGTAGCTGCTGACGATCCATTTAGTCATGGTGTTGGTTGAAATGACCATGGCTACATTGTCCTTGTCGCTGAACATGCGAAGAACCAGAGCGTTAATATTGTTCTTAACAAGCATACAGGCTCTGGGTTTACCTCGATCCTGCACGAATACTGTGCGGTATCCGCTGATGCTGACTCCACGAACCTGATCATTTACGACCCACGGCTCCAGGGCCAGTATGAGTTCGTCTCCTTTTTGACCCAGGTGGAGGATCAGGGCTGCCGGGGCAGCTATTGAATGGTGAAGGTTCATCTGTAAAACCTTCACCATTCACGGAGGTGGCCATCATCGTCACGTTGGCGTACTCCTCCTCAGACAGAGGAGAATACCCAATGTCGTTGGTATTCAGTACCGGACGTCCGCAGAAGCTCCCAACCGATTCTGAGGCCGAAGGTGAGATTGGGTTCGGCTTGTGTGGGGGCTTGTTTGCTCCTATAGATCTTGAGAGAGATCGAACTAAAGCCATAGTTGATATCTCCCTTGTTGGAATTAATAGGAGCGAGAGATTCCTCATTGGGAATAATGAGGATCTGGCGGGATTTGCCTTTGGGCTCGCTTATGTTAGCGACCTTCCAGTCGTCCGTAGATCGTAGTTGCTTAAACGAAGCAATTTCAGAATTTCATCCGGCGAGGAGAGCTCTGCCGGAAACCATTCGCAAGAACGCGGTCGTTTCGAGATCTGGTCTTTGAGAACAGCTGAAAGCTCAGCCCCCGGCCAGATTTCATCGACCATTATGATGGACAGCTTGTAGAGCTCAGCAGAGCGTTTATCTGAGCACGAGATGAACTTCACGTGCCCCTGGTAACATCCCACATCTCGGCATACGGGTGAGGGACCAGAATTGGCCCTCAGGATGTCTATATAGACCATGAAGAGAGCCTTCTCCCCCATTTCCCAGTTCGCTGGGGAAATGGTACCGTCACTGTTTCCAGTGTCAACGATGGACCCTCTTTGGCTACCTCAGATGAGGCGCTCTTTGGCTACCTTGGCCGAGTCAGTATCGGCTTGGAAGTCAGTCGTGGGCGTTTAGTTTCCCGCACGACTGATCGGGAGGGCTGCTCAGTCGACCGTTGTCGTTTCTGAGCACCCTCAGGGGGGGCTGAAGACGAGCACTAAAATTTTGGTGAGCCCATGCAAGCGCTCCCTTGTCTTTATCAGACAGTGAAGCGGGGTCCGAAGATTCCAACCTTTGCAGAATATTGAAGGCGGACCTCCGGGTTGTGTACGCTCGAGTAGACGCATTCACATGCGTGCGAGCACCTGAAGGGAGATTGGTGCTGGGGCCCGTGCTGGAGGAGGTCTTCTTATTTGCCGGAGCTCTCCCTGTACCAGCCCGAGGAGCGGTCAGAGGGACGACCCTGCCCTGGTGCTGGGATGGGCCGAAGCAGGATATGTACGACCCTGGGAGGATGCTGTTTTGGATGTGAACGGGGTTGGCCTTTTCGCCGTAACACCCGAAGGCATCCTTGGTCTGGCGACAAAAGTCCAAGACGAAGCTATTGGTGGCCTTAAGGCTGTTTTTTGCCTAACTAAGCTTGTTGTTTTTGACTCCCCTTGTGGGTTGGCCGTGGAGTTTGTGTTGGAAGTTTTAATAGTGTCCATGCAAAAAGGGTCTCCACTCATAGCCGCTATCTCAGACCGAATGTGTAGTCACCTTATTGATCCCATGGTCATCTATACAGATGCAGGGAGGCCATGCGTGTGTTGGCACAAGCCCTTATGGTTGCAAGTGCTCAGAGCCAGACCAGTGCTAATTGGGATTCAGTCTCGACCAAACCTACATCGTCAACCAAATGACGACGTACCTCGAACGTACTTTGAGGACCGTTTTAAAGGGACGGAGACGGATGTGACCTTAAACAGGAGCCGTTCGCACTGGGTATCACCCCAGTGGTATTTGGTCCAGAAGCCACAACCGCCAGCCCAGGAGCAATCAAATAAAAATATTGTTGGGGGGTAGTCCGTGGATGAATAGGGTTGTGCCTTCGGACATAAGATGCTTTCCACACGGAGGTCGCACCGGATGCCGGAGGGATATTGACCATTTATCGTTATCCTTAGTGCACCGCGAGGAGGCGGGATGCACTATACCGATTACTGTAACAAATATTAATTTGTAAGTTAATAGAAGTACCAACTACATAGTAAGCACTTGCATTCTTAAGATGCATATGTACATACGAGTACATATGCATAAATCGTATGAATCCAAATTCCGCAAAGAAAATAAACTGTTCACTTAGTTTTAAAACTTTTGTCATTGCAGGCGTTTCGTTTCTTATTTCGTACCAGTTAGCAAAAAGGCTTGTCAACTGGTGACCGCGACGCGATTTTGCCACGTATCAAATCGTCACGTTTTCACTACTCCATTTCCATTTTAAAAAAAAAAACGTTATAAGCGCCAAATCAACGGCAAGTCAATCTTTTTCCCGCAGATGAATGTGCTACTGGTGATGGCGCATTTAAGGCCGTATCCCTCTAAAAAAAGAGGATACTTTCCCTAAAGTAGCAACAGGATGACATCAACCAGTAGTTACCCCACGTTATTTAGCAGGCTTGGATGAGGCGGACATTTATGTGTATCTGGAGTTGGTTGAGCGCCTTCGGACAAGTTTTGTAATGCGTCGCGTCTGCCCATACTGGCGCTGCATATGTATATGCGCTGTATGGAGCTCGTGACTCTTTCCAGAAGTTTCCTTCTGCTGAATCGTGGTCCTCCGATGTTTGCCATGATGCGTAAACGGCCGCCGTTCACTTTAGCCGCCTTTTCCTATACCGCAGATATGGCCGTGACACTATTTCGTGGTATCCAACCTTGAAAAAGAAAGTCGGCAATTTTTTTCGTGTGGTCAGGAGGACCATCTTTGTTTTTTGCGCTGCCAACTCCAGGTCTTCACACTGCAGCCACCTCGTGACTTTTGACACCGCATCACTACGCCGCGTCTCTAGTGTGGGAATATCTTTCGCCACTACCACCAGTGCGATGTCCTCCGCGTAGCCAACCATCGCTGTATCGTTTGGGAGATCCATCGTCAGAACGCCATTGTACATCACATTTCACAATGTTGGTCCTAGCACCGAGACTTGAGGGACGCCACGGGAGACCTTGTGTCGCTTTTCACCGTCAGTGTCGTAGAGTAGCACTCTGCCCTCGAAGTAGTCCGCAATAATTCGCTCCAAGTAGCACGGTGTATTGCTGTCACTCATCGCCTGCAATATTCGATACCAGCTCGTCGAGCTTAACGCATTTTTGACGTTAAGTTTTACCACTGCGTAGTATTTCTTGATACCACCTTTCTCCGCTCGTCGCATCACGTGCAATGTTCATTACTGATCTGAATCGCGTGGACAGTAGACTTGCCCTGGCAGAATCCGAATTGGCGCGGGGATAGGCCCCTAGGTCCCTCGAGCGTTTCGTGCAGTCGCTGAACAATGGTGCTCTCCAGCAATTTTCCCAGGGAGTCGAGCATACATAGTGGGCGACACGCGGATGGCTGGTCAGGCTGCTTTCCAGCTTTCAATAGCAGCCCCAGTCTTTGCTGTTTCCAGAATGCAGGAAATGTGCCTTCATTGAGGCATGCGGAGTAAATTTTCGCTAATGTGTCGGGATCCACCCTTAAGGCCGACTTCATCGCAACGTTGGGAATACCATCCAACCCAGGAGATGTGCAGTCGGACACTTTCTGAAGCGTCAACAGCACTTCGTCCGCTGTCACCGCAGGGATGACTTCTGTTTCCACGGAAGGGTGATAGTGGTGGCCTCGTTCCCCCTGTGGAGTGTTCTTAATCCGTTTCGCATGATCGCGGCATCGGTGGGTTGTGGTGCTCTCGGTCCTTTAACTCTGTTTAAACGCTTAAACGCTTAAACGCTTTACCCCAGGGATCGATATCCGCCCAACCCTCAGTTTCTTGAAACAAGCCTCCTTACTGCTGCGGATGGCTTTATTAAGCTGCTGCCGTCAATCTTTGTAGGCGGCCCATAGTGCTTGCCATATAAGGTGGGACCGGGTTCGTTCGCGCTGCGCCTTTCTACGCGCACTGTTACAGCGTCTTCTTAGCTCAGCGTTTTCCTCAGTCGACCAGCGCACCAGCTTCCTGGATGGCACGCTCGTCCTTATTGGCATGGCGGCATCGCATGCAGCGGTTAGCCAGCGTCTAATGCCAATAGCTATGTTTGTGGCTCCGTCATCCGAGGTATCTGCCTCACCCCACACCAGTTGAAAGAGGTTGTCTTCAACCTTTTGTTTGTACTTTGATTACTCGAGACGGCTGCATATTGTGCCTCAGCTCGATGACGATGGCTCTATGGTCGCTATGAGCGTGCAAACCCCGATGCTCCATGTGGCGATGCGCGCGATCGACTTTTGAGCGATGGTAACATCCACCGCAGACCGTTTCGCCCCTGCCTCAAATGTATGTTGCCTATTGTTTAGGAGTTCAACATCCAGCTCGGCAAGATATTCCATCAGCATTCTGCCCCTGCAGTTTGTAGTCCTGCTGCCCCATGTTGTTTACCAAGCATTGAAGTCCCCCGCTATAAGGAGCGGGAGATGCCAGCTGCGTGACCTCCTTCGCATAGCACACATTTTTCTTTATTGATGCACGCCGCCGCTAGGCGTCCTTCTTCACCACATTTTCTACACTGGTTGCTGCGGTCTACCGTCTTCTTACAGTTACCTGCTAGTTGATTGGAGCCCCAACACTTGAAGGAGCTAGAGGGATAAATGCTCTCGGTACTCGACACAACACCCAGCCGATGTGTATCCACTGCACCTTCAGCACCTTTTCTGTATCATCGTCCTAGAGGCAGACGTAGGCTGTGTGCGTACCGTGACAGCTCTTTCGCAAGCTGCGGGCTGATGTGTCGTCTGGACGTTTCATGTCGCACTCCGTATACAGTGCATCGCATACCCACCTGCTAAGGGGCATCCCTTAGCTGGACCGTTATGGAACGGGTATTCGTCAGAACTTTGGCCTTTTCGCCTAGGATGCCTCCCACTGCAACTTGGAACATCGCGGCGCTGCTTTCTAGTATTCGCTTCAGTTCCAGCAGTAGCTCATTATTTGCTGTGAACCATACCGCCTTCACGTTCTCACCCAGTTATTTCAGCGCATCATCCGAGGAATCTCCGAATATGTTTGCCCGGACGTAGCTGTGATTATCAACGTGTCGGAACCTCGGATTACTGTGCTGGACTACTGTCCATTCCTGTCGCTGTTTTGGTTGCACATGTGTGTCCTCACTTTGTTTGGCCGCAGAGCTTCTTACTAACTTGCTGTGGTGTAGCTATCCGCTTCATTGGTGACGTCTCGAAATCAGTGGGCTTTTTCTCTTCTGATCAACACCTGGTATGAAACATGGCGATGTTTGGGACGAATTGTGCCTTTTTATAACTTGTTTGGCAGCTTCATCCTTGGCTTCTACCGCTGAAAACTTATATAGCGACCTGAGGCTCTCAATCACGTCCGGAATTGGTTGATGAATGGTGTGCCTCTTTCCATCTTCAAGCATTTCCCCTAGCAGCGCGATCCCCACGTTTCCAAAAAGATGTGTGATTCGGAACTGCGAGATTACTCCTAACTGCAGGTGTTGGCGTTCGTTTGTTACAGCTATCATCTGGTTGCCTGGCTGGCATGCTACGCATGGAGACCTAGCAAGAACCACGCTATTCATGAAAGGGTCCGTGCGCTCGCCCATGCACTCCGCTGTAGTGTTGGGAACCTCGTTCTCCGCCGGAGATATAAGAGGACCGGGCTCAGAGTATGTTCTGTTTGTTTTATTTGGCATGTTAGGTTCCACAAGTGGCGGAGATAGGGTGGTCCATCTGTACAGAGATCCTTTATATACAGAAAAGGCTAGATAATGAGCTATTTTTAAGACTGGGCCCGCAGTCAGGTTGATTCTCGGCACGAGTCGTACGACACCTTAGTCCGGATCAGGGTTCTTTGATACTTATTTAAGGGGCTGCATCGACTCGTCATTTCACAGTTATTTCATTACGCTTTTGTGACCTTTTGTACCACGCCTTCCATTCCAGCCGCTAATGGTCGGCGACTGCTTGTTTCAAATTCGAAGCTGACCAACAAGTCCGTAGACCGTCCAGTTCTCCGCCACATGCTGACCCTATAGTAGCCTAAAGCTCGGCCCTGTGAATGAATGTGGGGTGTCAGGTTGTGTCCGTTAACGCAACTTCTTCCCCTTTTCAATCGCTACACTCATGATTCGTACTATTACTGCTATTAAGGTATTTGCATTTCGTTTCAATTCAGTGTCATGGCAATTGTTTCATGAATAACTTTAAGATTAACGACTACAGAACTCTGAAGTCGGGTTAGACCGACTTCGAAATACGCTATACCTTTTCTTGTGCGAATTCAACAATCGGGATGTTTTCTTCATAAATCAATTTTCGGTAGGGTACCTTATTTTGATTATTTATTGTGTATAGCTTGTAGTGTGAATATAACTATTAATATAAAATTTAGTCCAAAAATATTGTATAGGCTGTAAGTTATAATTATATGTCAATAGTGTTCGTGGCTCACAAAATAACACGCCCATTTTTTGTGTGGGGTTTAATGTTAGTACCCGCAACCTTCCTGTATAATTTCGTTGATGTACCTTCTATAGGAACCTAGTAATCATTTTTCTTAATTGTGGGCGTTGCAGTAGTAACAAGCTGCCCATATTTGGAATGCATGCTAGTACAGATCCAATGTATACAGCTACCAATTTGTATTGATATATCAACACTAGAAACATTGATAGGGTAATTGCTTTTAAGTGGGGTCCCCAAAGTTCATTATATGGGAGGCATATCCTTTATATGGTAGACCCAGAATCGTGTATATGGCTTGCAGGGTCCATATACTTACTAATATATTGTTTCGTTCAAAAATATTGTATAGGTCGTAAGTTTTGAAAATATGTCAGTAGTGGGCTGGCTGTGAAAATAACACGCCAATTTTTTGTGTGGTGTTCAATTTGAGTACCCGCAACCGGCACCTGTATTATGATCTCCATATTCTGCACATACACTATTATGGACACCAGGTATATTGCCAATTTTTATTTCTGGGATCAATATGAGTGTAAGTAAGCTAATTTAAATTTTAGACCCTAAATTTCCTTCTATCAAAAGAGGGCGTGTCTTTTCCCATATCAACATGTGCCTGCCAGTAAAATTTCATCAGTAAATCTCTATCAGATCTTAAGTTATTCATATTTTCTAATAGAAGGCGTGGCACATGGCGCCCACTTTTTGCATAGTATTTAGTAGGACCCACATCTCTATAACTGCGAAACTACGTGAAGATTCTATCAATTGGACCGAAGTTCTAGTCATTTTAAAAAATGTGAGCAAAGTTCATTATATGAAATATAGCATTCTGGTTCTGTATCTTTCTCCAGACTATACTTTGGAAAAATTTCATTAAGATAGCTCTAACGGTGTAAAAACACGTGGCCACAGACGGACGGATAAAATAAAAATTGCTTAGAAAGTGATTCTGATCATATCTGTGTATATGTCCATACGTACCACGCCCCTTTCCTGAAATTGCAACCCCTCTCAAAAGCACCAAATTAGTATAACCTATATACCTTTTTTAAAGGTAAAGGGTATAAAAATATAGGTATTACATATGGACATATGTTTTTGTGAGATATTAAACATTTTTTCATTCATTCATGAAGGAATATGCAGAACCACAAACGAAAGCTTTCTTTCTGCCGCATCATTGAGTTCATAAGGCACAAGCACGAAATTGTGAGTCGTGTTCGATGGTTCCGAAAAATCAAATTGTGGATATTCGTTAAATGATGTTCTCATGGTTGGTCCAACCATTCAGCCAAAATTCTTCAACACGCTTCTGGATTTTCGTATGTTCGAGGTAGGCTTAACGCGAGCTATCTGTAAGATGTACCGCTGTGTACGCATATTGCATGCAGATAACTACTTACAATGCATACTGTGGCGAGACGTTCGCCGAGATTTTTATGTCGATGACTTTATCACCCTGGATCAAGTGATTGAAGTTCGACACCAAACAACACCGTTATTTCACATGAGAAACATCGTTCTTCGAAAGTCTGACCGTGAGCCGTTGCTACAGTTTCACGCACATTACAAAGGCGCTTGGACTAGTGTGGGACCCAAAATCAGATGACTTCATTTTTTCGCTTGCACCTATAAGAAATCACAGACAGGTAACTAAACTTATCGCATTATCAACAGTAACTCGTTTTTACGACCCACTAGAACTCATCGCACCAGTTCTAACTCAAGAAAAAATATTCATACAAAGCTTATGGAAGCAACAATTTTACTGGGACGAAAGTTTCACACAACATTTGCACAAGAGTTGGACCGATTTCTGCGGTGAACTTAAATTAGTATCCAATTTTCATTACGCTCGATCTGTACAAAAGCAAAATTCTCATTTAGAACTTCACGCATTTTGTGACGCTAGCCTAGCTGCGTACGGTGCTTGTGTAAAACTTCGAGCGCAATACATCGATGAAGTCAAAACCACACTATTATGCTCGAAATCAAGGGAGCTCGAGTTAAGCGCAGCCTCGCTACTTGCTGACCTAATAGAAGCGGTCACGCAGACACAAACAGCGACGCGGTACTTTTGCCGTAATAATCCACCTTGAAGATATTTTACTTCGCTGCAAGTATCTAAACTGATTTAGCACCATGCAATGAGTTTTTGCATACGTTTCAAGGTTTTTGAAAAAAAAGATCACACAACAGCGCGCCTACACCGCAAGACATAAAACTATGGACACATCTTTCATTACTCTTGATCCAGTACAGTCACTTCGCTCCCAAGTACAAACTTTAAAGGCCAAACGAAGCATTGAATCACCCAGCTCACTGTACTCACTCTATCCATTTCTTGACGATTTCGGATTAATAAAGGTTGGTGGTCGCCTTGAAAACTCAATTCTAAATAAAAAAATGAAGCACTCCAAAAACGACAAACCCCATTACCATAACAATTATTTTACATTTTCATAAAAAATGTATGCATGCTGGACCATAAAGCTTAAAAAGCCTCAATCCGTTTACAATTTTGGACGATTCGTGGGCGAAAGACGGTGTCGTGAACAAATGCTTAGGGTGCTTTCGTCTAAAACCAAAAGTTACGGAACATATTATGGGTGATTTGTCACCACACAGAATGCAGCTATGCAGGGCATTCTTCATTACAGGTATTGATTTTTATGGTCCTTTTTCCTTCAAGTCACAGGTGCGCAACAAGGGTCCAGTCAAGTGCTCCACTTGCATCCTTATTTGCTATTGGAGTTGGTGTGTGATTTATCTACATTTTCGCTTTTGGCAGCTCTCAGGTGATTCATTTCAACGCGTTGGAGGCCAAAAATAATATGGTCAGATAATGCTACAAATCTTGTTGGAGCAAGGAATGAATTAGCTAAGCTGAAAATCTTCTCTTGTCCACGTCCTATCACCACCTTGTTCATGGGCTCTGTCTGGACGATGGCATTGAATGGCGGTTTATCCCACTACGATCTGCCCACTTTGGCGGTCTGTGGGAAGCAGCGGTAAAAGTGGAAAAATTTCACTTCTATCGGCTTTTCAGCCTCTCTGTGCTTACATTCGAAGATCTGCGAACTCTTGTAAGACAGGTATGCGCTATAATGAACTCTCGTCCCCTTTATGCAATATAAGAGAGCCCTTATGATTTGGAAATTTTGACGCCGGCGCACTTCTTGATCGCATCGCTATTCAACAGCTTTCCAGAGCCAAAACTGAACAGATATTTAGACCAGTTGATAAGATCGGTGGCAAAGTGTGTCTTTCATGCAGCAGATATTTGGGAAGAAATGGAGCACAAATTACCTCACCATACTACAAGAAATAAGTGGAAAGCAAAGGTCCCGAATATTCGGAAAGGAGCAATGGTCTTGTTAAAGTATGAAATCTTCCACCATTAAAATGGCAGCTTGGTCGTGTAGTGGAGATTATTCTTGGCAGTGACAAGGTGGCTAGATTGGCGCTTATCCGGATACTGAGTAATAAAACAAGCCGTTAATAAAATTCCACTTCTGTCTATCGAAAATATTGAAGGCCAGATTCCTTACACGGGGGAGGATGTTAAGGGTTAAGCATTGATGACCATCTAAAAGGTAAGAGTGCCTGCCCGATCGATTCTTCCCTCATTTATTTTCCCACCTCATTTGCCGCAGTCAACTCCAGCGCGCCTATTACTTTGTTATGTATATATGCAATTCTGTATGTATATAAGTATCATGCATAATAAGTATGCAACTACATGTATAAATATAGAAATGTATTTTTAGTATTAAGGAATTAAAAAACGCACACGTGAATTTCACATTAACGCAAGAGAACTGTCACTCCATTCACATTAATGAACAGTCCATTTCACAAAAAACGGAAGTTAATTATCTTGGAGTGTATCTTGACAAGAGGTTAACTTGAAGGGAACACTTAGAAATGAAACGTCTTCAAGCAAAAATAACAGCTATTAATTTGAACTGGCTTATTGATAGAAATTCAAAATGATCATTGGTAATTACAATTATTCTTTTCAATACGACCATTAAACAAATATGGACCTATTGAATACAGTTGTAAGATAACTCTTCCAGCTCCAACAAAGAAAAGGTACAAAATTTGATATCTAAACTACTAAGAACTATCTGGAAAGCGCTTTGGTATGTCAAAAACTCAAACATTCATAACGATCTAGAAATAAACACTGTTGAAGAAAATTTTATAAAATTCTGCACAAACTACGCTAACAGGTTAAGATCGCATCCCAATAAACTTGCAGCAAATCTACTTCTGAGAAAATATACCAAAAGGTAAAAAAAAACCACATAACTGATATTGAAGTATTCTGAACGAAAGAACGAACAGGTTTTTTCTCTTTCCCTCTTCCTTTCCCTACTATATAGTACAATTTAAGTTAAAATAAATATAATAATATAAATATGAAATAATATTAAATATTCTGAGCATTGGCAAAGAATATCTTACACGGTAATTTTTAGATTATATTACGGCAATTTAATATAGCAGTAATTTTTACGGTTTGCTTACTTATTGTCATTTTCCAAAAAGGAAATATCCAATAAATAAATTCGAATTAAAATAAAAGAAAAAAAATTGTTAAAATCTGGTCCAACGTTTCCCATATAAACAATAACAATAGCGCCCAGAGTTTTATGCTTTCTGGATAAAAAAGTCCATAGTTGTTGTTTTTGTTTTCTCAGAGAAAAATTCATATACTTTATGTGAACTCTGCGCACAAAAATGTCGCTTTGCACTCCAATTTCCAATTGACAAATTTGGTGTAGGAAAAGAAAAAAGAAGTAATTAGGATAATAGGTTATCAACTTTATAGTTTTTCTTGTCAGCAAAAGGAGATAACAATATGATTCAGGAAAATAATAATTAGAAAAATGTGTATGGGACAATATTTATATTATTTTATTTCATCACGTTCGATAACAAATATAAATGCAAATTTAGTTTTTTTATACATTACAATTCTATATATGTATCTATCGATTGATTTCAACTGCTGTGGTTTCACATTTTGATAGTTTGAGTAATATATTGAAAATACAATCAAACCAATCATTACAAATTAAAGGAGATATTAACTAATTGTTTTAATAAATATATCTAATTAATATATTGACTTTAATACCTAAAATTCGTAATGATCATAATTGCCAAACAGAAATATTTGACGATATTGAATTTCGGACTTTCCGGAGCGGAATAGTATTTAAAATTTTAATGAACGATAACCCTAAATTTTGATTTCCGTCAGATTGGGAGCCACAATTGGATTTGGTGATGATTGCAAAAAATTGCGGCCATGCTTCTACATTCTTTGCATGTGTTGTAAGTGTCCATTCTCATTTTCTTCAGTTGATGTGTATGGAAGTTCACTTGACAATCCATATGTTGACCCATACAATCCATATTGGTTGACAAAATTTAAATATCACATTTGTGTTGAAGTGTGCAGTCCTATTAAGAATATCAAATATACTTACTTATTGATAGGCTTCAACTTCAACTTGATGAAGCGAGGAATTTGTAAATGGTCGATATGTTGGGTCAACTGAAGTGGCTTGGCATATTTGTGCTTATCCAATGCATTTTCAATCTCATAGCATAGTAGGGCTTGACATTAATTTGCCAAATAGATAAAAGGTTATTTTTAGAGAAGGTCAGGTACATGCAACAACACATGCAAAATATGAGACAAACTAAATTGTTTGCATTTTTTGTGTTAAATAGTAATGATCCTTACGCTAATCCATTCAAGTACACTGAAATTCCATTAAATTATGTTTGGATGGATCAACAAAAACGATAGAAGTGGCGATATCGTTGTGGTAATAAAATTATATCGCACATGCATGTAGTTTCTCCGAAAGATATTGAACTTTGTCAATCTTTCGCGTTGCCTGTGACAACATTCGTTTTTAGTGTTGGTGATATTGATGTGTTTAACTCACTGGAAGAATAGTTTTTTATTTGATGAGTGTTATGAAAGTGCCAATGCTGCACAGCGGAATGTGATTGATCGGGTCATATATTAGTAACAGCATCATGATACTGGGTCTAATGTATTTTGTTTGACAGGTAATGTATTTATACCGGACTTCTTTTTATTGTTTACTAGCATACCCGGCAATGCTTCGCTATTGCATGGCTGTGGGCAAAAAGTAATAAAAGTTAGTAAAACTAAATTTAGTAACTAATATTAATATGTTGTTTTATCTTACTTGTATTTTGTTCCTAAAATGTTAACATGTTCGGCTTGTGAAATTTAGCTATGATGTGGTTTAAAATATTTAGCATCGTATGAAAACAATAAAAATGAAATACCAATTCAAAAGTGTATAGTACTTTAATATATATCAATATCTTTATTACCAACCTTTAATATTATTGCAATGCTCTTGGGTATACAATGTTCTTGGTAGTGCTATTTGGCGCATATATAAATAAAGCGTCAGGTTTTCCTACACGGGAGCATGCAACATATAATTGGCCATGAGAAAAACAGGGATTCTCCAAATTTAAACCACATATTTGAAGTGATTGACCTTGGGATTTATTAATGGTTATCGCAAAGGCCAGTTTAATGGGAAATTGAAGCCTTTTGAATTCAAAAGGCACATCTGTGGGAATCATCGGTATACGTGGCAATAGCACATCTTCTCCTTTGAATTTTCCAGTCAATATTGTGGATTCAATGACATTATTTAACAATTTTTTGACTGCCAATCTGGTACCATTGCAAAGACGTGGAGGATCAATATTTCTAAGAAGAATGATAGGAACGCCAATCTTCAAATTTAAAATGTGTGGTGGCAATCCAGGTAAATCAAGCGAATTCAAGAATTCAGTTGGATAATGTATTGCCTCGTCTTGATTCATAACAGTATCTATCGATTTATAAGTTTTTGTTTCACCTGGTAACGCGTCTTGAATGCAGTTATTAATATCATTTACATCCGCGTTTTTTGCAGCCAGTATTGCACGTTCGCTTAACCATTGGTGACATTTGTAATTTTTTGCTAAATCTGGAAATACGCATTGAATTAATTTTTCTTTTGACTGTGCGGTTCTGTAAAAATCAGAGGGTAATTTAATGCATCCCGTCGATTCATCAACTGCAATCTTTCCATTTCCGACATCTAGTAGTTGTTGCGCAAAACGTTCTGCAGAAGCATTGGTTTGTAACTGAACACGCATGTTTGTACTTAAATTAAATTTAATGACGTGTCTCCATAAATTGGAAGCCTTTAAACAGGCATTCAATTCATCAGCAGGTGTCGAACGGGGTATTACTGGCAACGTTTGTCGAAAATCGCCTGCCAATACTAATAGAGCTCCACCGAAAGGGGTTTCGTTACCTCGTAGATCTTGCAACGTGCGATCTAATGCTTCCAACGATTTTTTATTTGCCATTGTGCATTCGTCCCATACAATTATCTTGCACTGCTGTAGCACTTTGCCCATTCCTGAGGTTTTTGAAATATTACATGTTGGTGTTTCAATGTAATGAATATTTAATGGCAATTTAAGTGCTGAATGTGCCGTCCGGCCGCCATCCAATAGTGTTGCCGCGATTCCTGACGATGCAATTGCCAATGCAATACCATTTTGTGATCGTATGGTGGCTAATATTAATGATATTAAAAATGTTTTTCCTGTGCCTCCCGGTGCATCCAAGAAAAACATTCCTCCACTTTGATCATTAACTGCTCGCATTATCGTGTCATAAAATTTCTTTTGTTGCTCCAATAATTTTGAAACATTTGTTTCTACATATTGGTTCAGATCATTGATGTCAAATCGTTGTTCACGCTGTAATTCGCTATCAATTATGGTATTTATGGATCGATCAGGTGACGTTATTCCGAGTTGTGATAATGGTTTATTAACGATTGCCAAACATTTGTCTTCGATCAAAATCAATGCTTCATTATATATTTCACGCGAGAATTGCAATTCTTCGTTTAAACAATTTCTACGTAGTCGGTGCAGAATATCATCGGCCATATAATCCTTGTATTTTTCCCATAACTCCATTGGATTCGATGGTAAACATGTACATAATATAATTGCAAATAAATTACGTATTTGACTTGGAGGAGCCGAAATCGATGCGTCAGCCAGTGAACTATCCCAGTGTGAATCATTTTCCAGTAAATTTAATTTTTGGCATGCTTCTTGAAATGTTTCGCATAAATGGCCGTTAACTGTTTTTAAGCTTTGAAACGATGTTGGTCCGCGAATGTTAACTAACAATAAACGCAAATAAAAACATTCTGCATGATTTGGGTGTACTGTATATAATCTTCCCAACGCATCTGTTGCAAATAAATTCTGGTGACCTTCAACTGCTTTTCCTAGTTTTCTCCGCATAAATTTTTTGCTCGATGCATTCCAAGTAAAGTATTTGGGTATTTCGGAATATAACAATGTTTTGGCAAATGTGTCAGTTTGGCATAGAGAAAAAAATGCAGTTAATGTTGTTGCTGGGGGAATTAATGCTCTTTCACGAATATTTTGTTCAGTAAAATAAACACGTTGCCCGTTATGAAGATGCACTGCTAAATGCACTACTGTTGGATAACGTTCGTGTATTGCAAATGAAAAAATACGCCACACGGCTTCGTTGCTACTGATATATCGCCCCATTTGATACTGATGGATTTCGTCCATAGACCTCAGATCTGATACTTCAAATACAGCCATATCACTTCCTTTGTGGATATATTTACATATATATTTAATTGATTTGACTGAATTGCAATATTCAACGTTTATGTGAGCTTTAAATGTTTTGCTTAGTAGTGGCGAATATGGCACTACCCAACGATTGTCAACTTCAATGTTTTCATTTCGAACTTTTAAAATTATCGATTTACCACCTTGATCGGTTGAACGACGTCGATATTGTGGATAACCATCAGTGCCAGTAATAGTTTCGGGAAGCAATGCTCTGGGATAACGTTTTGTACATTTTCCATCTGCCATACACGGCGAATTCATGTTGTGGGCTCCACATGGACCATGTATCATGTTTTTGATTATTACTTGAAATAATTCTGGATCGGCAGTTGTATCGGGAATTTCCGCTGAAATGACATGATCAATCTCATCGGGAGTTATTTTGGTGACCAGCCAAATCAAAATATGGGCATGAGGTAATCCTCTTTTCTGCCATTCAACGGAATACATCCAACAACGTGTCTCTCCGAATACTTGATGTTTAGTTATAAAATCCATTAACGATTTTAATTTCAGTTTAAAAACCCGTGCAGTAATATCATGTCGATCAACTGTCGATTGTCCGGGAAATAGGTGTTCCTTGATCTCAATCCATGTGGGATTACACGTAAATGTAATAAACAAATCAGGACGTCCGTATTGCCGAACGTACGCTATCGCATCTTGTGCGTATTCCTGCATGTGGCGTGGGCTGCCTGCATATGTTGCTGGTAATATTGTAACTCTGCCATAGTCACTTGCATTGTAGTCATTGTTTACTGCATCACGCAAATGTATATACTCTTCAGATCGTAGTTTCTTTTGATTCATGCGAATATACAACAATCGTTCCGATTCAATCTTGGCATACATGTCAACGATGTACTGATGAAATAATTGGCGACATTTTAAAATGTGATTTTCTTCGTCTTCACGAATCATCAAACGATATGAATAGTAATTCATAGCACTGACTTTTTTGTTTGTTTCTTCACCATTTTGTGGATTTATCATTTTTAAGTTAAAATGATACCCATCTTCACCCTTCCAAAATATTATTGGATATTGCAAAGCATCGTATGATCTATGAGTTTCTGCCACACGTATTAGACGATCGTTTCGAAGTTGTAGTACGATGTCGCGTGATTCAAATTGTTCGCCAACAATTATGATAGCCACTTCATCGATAGTTGGAGCATTAAATCTTCGAGCGTGTTGCCCAATAGGAGTTTTATCCGCTCGAATCACGATTTGATGACTATCGGATGGCATGCGGTCAGTAGCTGTTTTGAACAATGTAATTAATTCGTTGTGCTGATGGAAAAAATTTTGCAATGATTCTAGTATTTCCTTTTTAGCGGCTTTGTAAATCGCACAACGTTGATGTAGTTGGTCATTTGAATTTCCAATAAAATAAATTTGCAAAAACTTGTGCTCAGCATCCGGTAACGGTAACAAAGAACCTGCTTTATGGTAGACTTGACCTTGAATCTTAAATGTTGGCATGTAGGTGTCATTTATTATATTTGTCGCACCAAACGACGTCATTTGAAAACATGTATTATAATTTCGTATATGGGCCAAAAAATGCTTCGATAATGCTGTAGTACCTGCAACTAATGAAAGCAATGGCTCAGGTGGTGTAGTCAAAAATGGCAATTTGACTTTGCCATTCAAACAACAAATTCCTGGCGCTTCATTTTTAAACTTCAATGCTTTACAGTTTGTGCAAACTTTATTCATATGACCAACAGCGACGACTGAATGCAAGCTGTAATTAATGTTTGGGTCATATTGAAATGCAATGCGGTTAAGTGTTCCCCGTTGAATAATTTGCATGGGTAATTCATGATGTTCCTAGAGTTCATTACGATCAGCATTTAAAAAATATTTTCGTAGTTTTCTAATTCTTACCCGAGTTGCATTACTTTGTGATTGGTGTTGTTGTGATGAACTTTCGGCATTTGGTACAATTCTTTGCCTTGATGCTTCTTCCCCTTCATTTCTCCTTTGGACACTAACTCTATTGCGTCTGGCACTATTTGTGTAGCGGCCAATGTTTTGTCGTTTTGGTGGCATTTTTATACGGTTATTTTCACACAGCAATTATTATACAACCTAATATAATATTTCTCACATATTAAATCGAGAATAATCAAAACTATTTCAAAAGTTATACGTACACAATTTTGGAAGATTAAATTCACTTTATTTTTAAAATGTAAAAATTTATTTGTTAATTCGTAAATCTTAAGTGAACGATGTGAAACAGCTGCACAATACATGGATGTATTCCAATCTTAAATCATGTCTGCAAATCTTTAGCTTAAGTGAAACCGTTTTTGAACACCCCTGACACCAATTTAAACTTTCAGTAGTAGTAGCTTAATTGGTTGGTGTCTATGCTATATGTTCATTGCATGTTCTTTCAGAAATGTCTAACTTTATTATTTTCAAATTTAACATTAAAATGTTAATGTTTGTCTCACATGTTAAGTGTCTTATTCAACATAAGGTCTGTGCTCTGCTATCTTTTAAAAAGAAACAATTTTCATAAGAACTACTTTACATACATACATCACTCTAGACGTCAATGTATCAACAATAACAACAACAGTAAAACACCCGAACGCCCCAACCCGCTTGCAAACAATTAGCTTTAAAGCCCCTTCCCTTAACACAACACTCTTTATGCAGAATATAATGAAGTGTGTGTGAGAGAGAGCATCAAAAAAATCACCATGCCAAATGCTCTCAATCTCATAGTTGCTTGATCTCACATTCACATGTACATGGCTCTATTATAAGCATACACTAAGAAAATGTTAAAATTCACATGTACATGTCTCTATAAACACACACTAAGGCAATGTTCAATAGTTTAAACAAACTTAAAATTAATTAATAAAATATTAACGAATTGATTTAAAACAGACACAGAAACATTCCTCCAATATTGAAGAACATTCTGTGAAAATTTCAGGCTAATCGGTACAGTAGTTTTTGTGTGCATAGAACTCGAAAACATTGAACCTTTCTTTTATATATATAGATTAATATTGAGAATTGTATTTGAAATGCAACCATGATAATCAAATGAATTCTCAACACATAGCTGTCTTATTTGAAAAAAAAAGGTTTGTAGTAAGCCTTTTCTCTTCCTTCTTAAATAAATTACCAACGTGGAAAGAAGTTTTTCTAACAATTATATACTGTATTTAATTAACTAATAAAATAACAGGTTTTGGGCCCAGGCTCTGGTTAACTGATTTTTGCCGGTATTTATTTACTAACAAAAGGAAGGTATTCAATTCCATTGTTAATTTCACAATTTTTTTTGCACATTGGAGTTTGCAATTTTAACCTTAAATTGCAAGCACCGACTGCATGGACAGTAAGATCAAATCAGAAGAACAACAACAAATATTAAAGCTCGCTACAAATGCAACTGAACAATAACAACTATGAGAACTGCAAACTGTAAAAGAAAAAAATAATTGGACTGGAACCAAGTTAGAAAGAAGTTGTTTGTTTGAGATGACTGAAGGAATTTTAGCATCAATTGAAAAACTAAAAGGCCACGAGAATTTTTCTTTGTGGAAATACTCTATGGAATACTATTTGGCGCTGGAGGATCTATCAAAATATTTAACCGGTGAAGAGACTGATATAAAAAAATTTGCAAAAGCAAAAGCCGCTATTGCTTTAAGTATTGATAAATCAATTTTTGTCCACGTAAAATCAGAACTAAACGCCAACAACATTTGAGGATAAAGAGTTGGCCCGACGTATTACACTAATGAGGCGTGTTGTCAGTACAAAGCTGCAAAACTGTGATTCAATGAACACTTATGTTTCTGAAAATATATCAGCTACCCAGCAGATGTCTGATCTTGGATTTACAGTGACCGACGAGTGGTTAGCTGTGTTTTTATTATGTGGCTTGACAGAGGAGTACCCGCCAACGATAATGGTTGGAAGGACTTGACAAGTCACTTTCAAGTGATCTTGTTAAAGCAAAATTACTGCAAAAGACGACTGCTTCGATATCAGCAGTTGAAAAGGCACTGTTTGTAAAAAACGAAAGACCATTTCGTAAAAGGTGAAGTATAAATTGCTATTAATGCCACCAGAAAAGCCACTTTGCAGCCAATTGTCCACAAAAAACAAAAATAGCGGATACTACGACGGAAAGTCGTTCAAAAGGGGTAAATACAACAACAAGAACGCAGACAAAGTCAATGTGGCGTTCAGTGCAGTGTTTTTAACAGGTAAATTTGATACTAGCTATTGGTATATTGACTCTGGCGCTACCAACCACATGAAGATGCACAGAGAATGGATTACGGGGCAAAAAAAGTATTCATATGAAGGAATTCGAGCGGCAAATACTGATTTGATGGAAGTTGAATTCTGTGGAGAAGTTAACCTCAAAATTTATGTTTCAGGAGAGTGTGTGGAAATTAACATCAAAGACATGCTATTTGTGCCAAACTTAACTACATATTTACTTTCAGTAAGTAAGATCGTAGAAAAGGGTTATTTGGTAAATTTTACATCTAAGGGTTGCACAATTCATGACAAACACGGAAGTTTGTTGGCATCAGCGTCATCAGTTGCCTGCTTGCTTAAATTGGATGCGATGAAAAACGTGGCACTGACATTAATTAAGTCAGAAAATTCAATGGAGTTATGGCATCGAAGGCTTGGTCAATTGAATATGTCTGAGTTAAGGAGAATGAAAAATGGTTCTGTGAGTGTTGTATCGTTTGTCGATAGTGACAGTGAAGTATGTGTTGCTTGCTGTAAGGGTAAACTCGCACGACGACCATTTCCAAAAGACGGATCGAGAGCGACACACTTGTTGGAGGTTATACACGCGGAATTAGCTGGAAGTCTTTAGTGCAGCTCTATTGGTGGAAGTAATTACTGTTTCGTGCTTATCGATGATTTTAGTAGAAAAACTTTTGTGTACATGTTGCAGCATAAGAACGAAACTTATGACAAATTTTGTTCATTAAGGCGTTGGTTGAACATAAAACTGGTTTAAAAATTAAAAAATTCCGGAGTGATAACGGTACCGAGTTTTGTTGCAATAATTTTAAAGCACTTTCTGATCAGAATGGAATCGAGCATCAATCCAGCGTTCCATTTACACCACAACAAAATGGCTTCTCTGAGAGAACTGAAGAACAAAAACTGTTGCCCACAAAAGTACACAACATATTGGAATCGTATCTGAGGGGCAGAAAGTTCAAGGTAAGTTACAATAATGCTTACTCTAAATGCTTTGACATCAAAGCTGGTGTACCACAAGGAAGCGTGGTAGGTCCGGTGTTGTATCTACTATTTACCTCAGATCTGCCTACCAATAAATACTTAACAACAGCAATTTTCGCAGACGATACAGCTATCCTTAGCATTCATCCGAACTCCAAAATCGCATCGCGTGACTTTGAAGATCATCTGGTCCTAGTAACAAATTGGTTGGCTGACTGGCGAATAAACGTTATTGAATCGAAAAGTACGCATATTACCTTTACTTTAAAAAAAGGTACATGTCCAGCGATAAAACTCAACAATGTTCCTATTCCTCAAGCAAAGGAGGTGATTTACCTAGGAATTCATCTTGACACACGTTTTACATGGAAGCGCCACATCGAAGCAAAAAAAAAACAAATGACTTTGAAAGCAAATAGCCTACACTGGCTCATGCAAAAAAATTCCAGGTTGAGCCTAGAATATAAAACACTGCTATACAAAGCATAAAACTAATTTGGACTTACGGTAGCCAGTTGTGGGGCGGCGCAAGCAACTCTAACATAGAACTGATTCAAATAGCGCAGTCCAAAATTCTAAGAACCATTACTGGGGCTCCTTGGTTTATAAAGAATACAAACATTCACAAAGATCTGAACATTCCGCTCGTAAAAAAGTAAATCTTTGACGCCAGCTTAAAATATGCGCAAAAAATCAAAGAGCACCCAAATCATCTAGCTAGGATACTACCATGTAATAGGGTTCCAAGTCTCCTAAAACTTACGAAATCACCAGCACAACTAACATCGACACCTTAATCATGTACAAACACTAATATAACATTTATTACAGTAACTAACATATAACATTGTGATTACTAAAAAGCACTAAGCATTGGCAAGGTGTATTAATATTAATTATCTTCTGATATTTTTTAATCAGATAGTTCAGCAAGCAGTAGCTCAAATAGCGTGCAACATGGCCAAAACAATGTTGTAAGTGATGTTTTAAATTCACATGGCGTGCAACATGGCCAGAACAGTGTTGCAAATAGGGAATACGTACAACATGGCCAGGACACTGTTGCAAATGGAGAAGGCGTACAACATGGCCTGAACAATGTTGTAGAACGTGATCAATTTGAAGATCACAATGACAATGTTGATGAAACGATTAGCAGTACAGAAGATGTATAATGATGCAGATGATGGCACATTTGCTGACAGCAGATTGGATAGGCAATGATAGCGAAGTGCAGATAATTCGGCGTTCAGATAGAATCACTAGGCCACCAAATTTGTTTGGAGGTCGATTGATGCATCTAGTAATGAACGGGATCGAGTCAGAAGATAGCCATTTGGAGCCAGTCGGAACGTCAACACATTTTTCGAATGTAGCCGTCAATAGTGGACCTACCTGCTTCGAGGAAGCTCTAAGTGGGAGTGAAAAATTGCAGTGGACAGCTGCAATGGACGAAGAGTATCGATCGTTTATTAATAATGGGATCTGGAATCTAACACATTTACCTGATGGTCATAAAGCCATCAATTGCCAGTGCGTCTTTAAAGGAAAAACTGACTCAAAAGGTGAAATTGTGCGATGCAAGGCTCGAGTTGTGGCAAAAGGCTATAATCAGCGTGAAGGCGTCGACTACGTGCATACTTTTTCGCCAGTGGTTCGATATTCATCGATTCGGTTGTTAATGGCGATGGCAGTAAGATTTGGCTTGAAAATCTAGCAAATGGACGTCGTGACAGCGTTTTTGCAAGGACATATGCACGAGATACTTTATATGCACCAGCCTGAGGCATATGACGACAAAACTGGTCGTGTATGCAAATTAAATAAAGCTTTGTATTGTCTGAAGCAGGCCAGCAGACAGTGGAATCTTAAACTCAACGAAGTACTGGAGCATGCAGGATATAAGCGATGTAAAACAAAGAAACCTCTTGACGGGGAACCTGAAACCTCTTGACAAGGTCAGAAAAACAGCGGCGATTTTGATAACAGGGGCTTTACGTACCACCTCTACAAAAGCTATATTTGCAATCCTAAATTGGTTGCCCACTAAGCTTCTGGTCAGGCAACAAGCAAAATGCTCGGCTACCAGACTCAATGCTATATGTCGCTAGACTAGGTAGAACCTGGGCCACGCTAATATTCTAATGCAGGACACGCTCGTACCGACGGACGTTGACTATACATGCTCTACACCTAATCTAAACCATGGGTTCAACACCCACATTTCTAGTCGAGAGGAATGGTCCAATAAATTAGTGGTCACTGATAGTTCTACTGACATCTACACGGATGGCTCCAAACTGGAGAATAAGGTTGGCTGGGGCATTTTCTCCAGCAAACTTTGAATTAAGCTCTCCTATCGTCTCCCTGACCATTGCAGCTTCTTTCAGGCGGCAGTAAAGGCAATATTCCAAGCGTCCAAGTGGCTTATTCACAACGAAGTATTCGATGTGAACAATCGCATATTCACGGACAGTCATGCGGCAATCGAGTCCCTAGCTGATGTATTCACTACATCTAAGCTCGTACTTGACTACCGCTCCTCCCATATGCTGGATGCCTGGACATAGCGACATTTTGGGAAACTGCGAGGCCAATGAATTGACCAAAATAGGTATGCCGCTCTCTGACATCTCTACCTCTTCATTGTGGGTGTCCCACCAGCCATGGTCAAATGGGCCATAAAACATAACTACCTTGAGGGAGCTAAAAGAGCCTGGGTAAATGAACGTACTAGTCAGCTACTTAATATTAGCAGGAACTCCATCAGCCAACTCCATCACAATAAATGTGCTCACGCGACTCTGCATAATTGGTAAACATGCTGAAAGACCAGCACTACCCCATACCGACATCTGTTACAGCTGCGGCTCTGAGGAGTAGGAAGATCTCATGCGGCCAGGCGAGGATTAAAATTCTTAGGCACACCATTCTTCACTACCTTAACCGAACTATCATCCATCAACATTAAGGACATAGCCAGGTTCATTTTGGAATCATTGTGGTTCCCAAAACTCTAGACGGGGGAGTCGCGTCGGCTTAGTGTGGTATCACAATGAGCCAATGATAGGTGCTTAAGTGTGTTTCTGAGTAGAAGGCTGCCACTCCTATCTACCTACCTACAGTGATTGGTTCACCTAATGCGACATTTGTATGTTTATACATGTAGCTACATACGTATACCTACATAATTATGCATGATACTTAAGTACATACAGAAGTGCATATATACTTAACAAAACAATATTGAGTTGACGGCGACAAATGAGGTGGGAAGATAAATGAGGAAAGAGTCGATCGCGTAGACACATTTAGCCTTTAGATGGTCAACAATGCTTAACCCTTAACAATGGATTTTTTGTGGAAGTAGGGTTTGTATATTCTACAATAGCCCTTCATGCGATACCTTGTCAAATGCTTGTCTAGAACGACAGCAGTGCAGTATTTTTTCCCGTGAACCTGTTCTATGGTGCCGTGTTTAGTGCTGAATCCAAATTGATGAATGGGTTGCATTTTTTAATATATAGAATTCTGATTGTATTTGATGAAAGAGAATTTCTCTAAGATTTTCGAGAAAATTGATAACAAGCTTATTCGTCTATGGGAGGATACATTTGTAAGACATTTGCCAGGTTTCAATATCATAATTATTTCAGATACCTTCCAAACGCATGGAAAGTAATTTAATCCCATTATTCTATTCATCGTATGCATTAGTTGCTTGCTTGCATATAGCATAATATTGTATACTGCTATTATAGTTTATTATGGGTTATTAGGGGTAAACACATTTTTAAAATTTTTCCCAAACGCATCAGCTTTCTCCGAATACCTTCCAGCCCATGTACCGTTTTCTAATATTATTAGCACTTCTCCATTAATAGGGCGCTTTAACCATTTTACTGCCTTCCAAAGGGAGTAGTCATCTTACTTTGTTGGAGTAAGCTTCTGAAGCTGGGTTTGTAAGCACTTTTCTTTATCGTTAGCTAGAGTATTTTTTAATCTTTTTGATCTGCGGATTTGAAAATCCCTCGGTATCTTTCTCTTTTCTTTGATAAGATTTTCTATCATTGTATTATTGATTTATTCTTTTTAATGCTGGTATCAGGGGTTGAAATTATAGCATCATCAGTTATTTCGGTCACGAGATTTTCAATTGCTATGCCGATTTCTTTCTCAGTTTTGAGAGGAAAACTTACCTCAGTGTTTGAGCTATATATTTTTTGTATCTGAGCCAATTAGTATTTTTATTTATGAGGTGTTCTGGTGGTGCTACCATATCTGCAGTCCTATTAAGGAAAACCATTAAAGGAGTGTGATCTGAAGAAAAATCAAATGAACCTACGCTCTTTTTATGTTTTTAGTTACTACAAAATCAATCAAGTCTGGAGTTTTCAGTAGGCCAATAAATTGGTTGACCGGATGATATAACATCAAGGTTTGCGTTGAATATTGTAGATAGCAAGTTTCTGCACCTTGGCGTGTTAAGTCTAGAGCCCCAATGTGTATGTTGGGCATTGTAGTCACCTGCCGCAATGAACCGGTTTCCATGGCTATTGAATAAGTGTGCGAATTGTTCTTTTGTTAAGTTGAACCTCGGGGGACAGTATACTGTTGAAATAGTAATTTTTTGGGGGCTTCCAATAACGATAGATGTTGCGTACATATATTGTTCTGTGTATTCTTGTAATGCATAGTCCTTACTTATACGTTATACCATTACAACTGTACCTCCTCATGCTTTCCCACTTGGATGTTTAGTGTCGTACATGTCGTAGTCTTTTATTCTAAAATTATTAAATTGCTTAAGATGGGTCTCAGCAATTAGCGTGACGTCTATTTGGAGGATTCTAGTTCGTATTTATGTTTTCATACTCCATTCGCATTCCAGTAACATAATTTTATTGTCTTCATTAGCGGCATTGTATTAATGAATTGGGTTATTGCTTGCGTGAGGTTGTTTAATGTTTGTTCTGTGGAATTACTTCTTTTTTTTTTGTCATGACATTGGGTGTATTTAACCACATTTGTGTACGAAAATAGTTGTGTACGCTGTCATTACTATGATGTCAATTTGAATTTGACGTTAAATAGGCGTTTTTAATCTGATGCCGAAAATTTATCTCAGTAGTAGTTGGGTACACATCTAAGTTATGATCGTAGCTGATTTTATTTTTTGTTTTAAATTAGAGTACACTTTGCACTCTCTGTAATTAGCAGTATGGTTTTCTGCGCAGCTGCTACATTTTTTAGCTTTTGTGGCGTGAAAGTCTTCACCTATAACGCATACTGATCGCAATGTGCAGTTGCATTTTGTATAGCCATATTCTTGGCAGTTTGCACATTGGACTGGACGTACATGCCTTTGCTGCTCATCAACAGTGATTCTTCTATGTAACAGGATCACTGGAAAATTATTTAATGCTGTGTTAGTTGCAATATTTTATTTTAATAAATTAGGTTTGCTTTGTTTTTCACTATTTCGCAGAATTTTAAACTATAAACTAATAAATTTGTATACGTAAATTTATAACAAGTATAACAGCTGATCGATATACAATAAGTGTACAAGAGGTGCGTTCAGTTAACCTTTTTTTTAAGCATTTGACTTTGCAACAATCATAAAGTTATAACGTTGAATGTTTACCTCTAATATAATAACAGAGTTAGATAATGTCCAGCAAAGATTAATAGATGTTAAACCAATCCATAAGTCTAGTCTTCTAAGGCGTGTGCTTGTTCTTGCATTTTCTTTCGATTAACTCTCTTTTCAGCAGTTTGAATTTAAGATAATTGTGTATATTTGTGTTTTTTATATATTACGTTGCACCTGTGATAGTTATTTTTGATTGCGCGAGTTGAATAAGGTCGCTACTCGATGAGCCAGCGTTTCCCGATAGTACAGTCAGGAATTGAAAAAGCAAGTTTATTTTTTCAGCCTTCAGCTTGATGTAAGGTCTTTCTGTGTCAATATATTTCTTCCAAGTTAGTCTGCGATTGAGATGAATATCAAGATAGGACACTGTGGTTGCTTGACGAATGCTGATGCCATTCAGTATAACGCTGAGCCAAGTATCTTTACGTAAAGTAAATGTCACGTGCCAGCTTTTATGTCATTGTCTAGCCACGTGTCTATTAATTTCAAATGCTTGTTTAGGTCCCTCGATGTAATTTTTTGATTTTGTTGCGAACTTAGGATTTCAGATGATACTTCATCTGCGAAAGTTGACATCAGTAGTCATCCGCGAGTAGATCTGATGCAAGTAGTAAATATAATACCTGCCCAAGGACACTGCCTCGAGCAACACATATTATTATAGAGTCCCAATTTGTAGTCAGTTGAATCTAATGATATTCTTGTATAGACGCAGATTTAGCCTGGGCAAGTTTTGCCTGGCGATTTCGCAGGTAGTGGTACAGATTCCCTTTGATGAGTAGAGTTAATTAGTGTCGCCATTATGAGAAGCTTATAAGTTGCGAGTGATATGCCGATATGGCTACTAAAATTTGGCATTCAAGTGACGTCTCTCGGCATTTGATAGTTCCCAGGTATATCCCATTGACCTCGTATGGAATTCTTTAGCCATCTCACTAAGAGATCGGCGCCAATCTAAGACACTACTTCATGTTATTTGGAATGCATCCAAAGCCCTTAGTGAAGCTTTGCTGTCAGATAAAATGTAGATATCCTTATCAGTTGCCTCGTTCATCCTCAACCAATTCAAGACGCTTAAAAAGTATTGCAGTGATCCATTATTTTGACTGATTCACTGATTAAGGGCGTGTGGTATGAAAACCCTACATTGGTATTAATTTTTGATCCGTCTGTGCATATCTTGGTGGAAGTAGCTGGTGATGGATGCCCCTCGAGCCATTCTTGTCTGGAAAGAATCTTTACCCACAAATTTATTTCGAAACAAAGAAAAAATTCCAGTTTATCGTCTTTAATTTTATTCCATCAAACTTCAAGAGTAATTAATTATAATTAATAACTATTTAAAAATTACTTTTATAATTACCACTACCACGCCATGTTAGCTCTGTAAAATACGCAGCCTATCAGTTGCAGAATCTGCAATTTCTTTTATTGAACTGGATCTCCAACTTCAATTCTTTCTTAACAATACGATGATTGAGAATTCTAATATTGCCTCCCTATGGCCCCTCCTTCAGCATTATACAATTCTTTCAACATATCTTGAGCTATGGAAAGAATTTTTTTCTTATTTTATTTGTGCGCGGGGTGCAAAAATCTTGTTAAAAATTTGTACTGCAGATTTGATTGTTTAATAAAAATAATCTGTTGGAGCTTTTAGAGAACCGAAATCAGAAATCTCCGAGTAATTTTTATAAAATAAAAATAGATCATTAATGGTTTTTATTTCTGTGAATTTACTTTCTATTTTATCTTGGCATTTTTCATAATGTTTTAATTTACTATTTTTTAACACCTTGTATATAACATAGCCCGCAAAATAAGTTGTGACGTTATGAAACAAGTTCTATTCCTCTTGGTTGAAATTTTCAGTTGGCCATTCGGTCTTTTTCTATATCAGAAATTACAACATTTTCTTGATTATGTAACGATAATGAACATTCACTACGCACTTCACTCTTCACTTCACTTCACACAAATAAAATACGACGTTTTTATGTTTTGAAAGCAAATGGTGTGAAAGTGTGAAGTGTTGCATTTATAGTTTGAAACAAATCATTTAAACAATTTATCTTAACTTTTTTATTTGTGGCACATTTGAAATAAACTGCATCACCTCCTTCAAGTAGTTCCAAGGTGTATTGTTATTTCTTAATGCAATGCAATAGGGACTACTGGAAAGTAAAGTTTTGCTATTAAGCACGTCAAAAATTATTAATGTTTTCAATGAATTTAGATGTAGCCTCAGCATCTCCTTTCAATGTGTCGTTAAACGTATTTAATTAATTGATAATACTTTCTTATTATAGCTGCTGTTGTTGCGCTTATTACTTGGAGAGCCAATCGAAATCTGTTGGGGCAAATATGAACATTGCTTAAATGTGGGCAAACTCGAACAGTAGACAATCTGTCCGTTGAGTGAAGTTCCTTTATGATTTCCCAATTAGAATTGCCTCATTTCGAATCTGTAATTTATATTTCATAAGATTGTTTCTTATAGACTTTAATAAATGTGGTATACTCGTGGCTATAACCTCCCGTACCGCGTTCCTGGCGATTGGCCTATATCCCTTACTCATATTAAAACTTAACCTAAGTTTAGAATCACAATATTTGCCCAAATTAAATTGTATTCACAAATTTTTTCCTGGAGAGACTCTTGCTTCTCCGTATCTTGGACCATCGTCTTTATATCATTCGGCTTGCTGTATTGTGGAGCCTCCTGCTCTTTTTTCTCATGGAATGTATTTTTTACATTGCTTGGCGCGCGTACTTTTCTCCTAATTTTTTCTTCATTTCGATTGGCTTTTCGTCTACTGGCCTCGCCTGGGCCGCTAAAAGCTTCCCTGGTTCCGTTGTTGGGCATCAGGGAAGCTTCTTCTGTCTGCCACACTGCCACTGCCACATCTTCCAAAGTCCTCATCTTCAGATAAGTTCTCAGTAGGAGCCCGCAAACCACATCCGCACTGGCGAATTGCTTTGGCAGCACAAGTTTTTATGCATCTCCAAACAAGTTCTACTTTACACAGTTAGAGAAATCCTGAAATTCATCAGGCCTTGTGCTCCTCTTTGCAAGTTCACAACCTTGAAGAAACCTGTTAACTTCTGATCATAAGTCTTCGAAGCAGCACCAGTAAGCACGGTTACTAGCCTGGCCACTGTTTTCGAAATCTCACCTATACCCATATTTTCTGTACTGCCCGTTTGTGGTTCTTTTTATAATTAGGGTCCAACATCTGGTATTCCGTATCCACTGCTTCCTGAACTTCCAATAATTCTTTAGCTTTACTTCACGTCATTCACAGAACAATTATCAATAGTTGAACTAATTAAATCTGATCTGATCTGTTCTGAAGTGTTATCTTCTCTGGTATGATACCTGATATGATAGCTGGTTCGATATCTGTACATTTTCATTTTGCCGTGATGATTAGAATTAAATTCAAATATTGGAAGATTTAAATGTAATGGTTGACCACGATTAATAATAATAAGACAGGAATACACGGTTTTATACCTGAGCAACCAAAGTGAGATCCTATTGTAAATTTCGATGCTGATTCCGAATCCGGAATCTGTTTTTCCCCAGGTCGATATTCGAGATAATTAAATTGCAATTTTTTGCAAATTTCGACCGTTTTATTCAATAATAAATAAAAATTTTGAAAAAAATGCTGTGAAACTTTTTCGTTTTTATTCTTGTGGATCTATTTCACGAAATAGACTCCAAATATAATCGTTCATCATCCCCTCATCCCAGAAGACTTGGTAATTTCTCTCAATTCTCTGCAAATTTTGATTGAACGTCTTACCCTGCTCGTCAAAATCCAGTTGGGAATGCAGGAAATGAACTTTTAGCGACATACGAGCACCGATTCTCCTGTAATCCAGCAACAGCTCCGCGTAGTTGTCACTTTTCCGGTTCCCAAGGAAGTTATGGACAATGCTCCTGAAATATGCCCATTATGCCTTTTCTGTGGGTGTTAAACGTCGCGTAAAGTTGTCGTCATCCATCAGTTTCCTTAAATATGTCAGGTCCAACAAAAATCCCTTCTTTTATTTTGGAGTAAGAAATGTTCGGGAACAGACGAGTTAAGTACTGGAAAGCCTAGTTCGATCGCTTTAGCGACATTCTTTACGAAGCCCAGTCTGATATGTAGTGGACGAAGTAAAACGTTATTTGGAACAATCAGTGAGTTGTTAGAGATGTTTTGTCTTCCTGGTGAATAATGGTCTTGAGAGAGCCATTCTTTTTTCTACCTAATGATGCGCTGTTGCTGAACTATCCCACAGGCATCTTATTAAAATTATAGGAAATTTACCGAAAAACCGTATCTGTATTGGATATTTCCCATCCCCACTCAATTTAAGATGGATCTACAAAATATGAAAAACACAGTTCTACAGTCTAAAGAGCTCATTACAAATGATCATTCGTATACCATTCGTCTTACATAAATCGGCATCCATCTTCCAAAGAGTGATGGACACTGATCGGAAAAGTTTGCCTTGTATAGATAGACGACCTTCAAAATCTCTACAAGAGCACATCGAAGTATTAGTAATGTATTTCAAAAACTCAGTGAAGCGAAAAGAAAAATTCAATGGGATTATTCTTTGCTTTTATAAATACCATTATATATTGCGCACATTGTATCCAATGACGGAATTAAGTCGAACTCTTAGAAAATGTATTCTTAAAACAGAATCCCAATCGCCGAAAATCAGAATAAAATAATTCTTATGACTGGTAGATACCGTACCTAACATTACTAAAAATTTCCGGAAAACTTGTGACACCCCTGATAGATTGCATAAGAAAGGAAAATCAGCAAAAATAAGAGATAAATATAAATCAACATTAAAATTTGTAAAATGATCTTTATTAACCAGCCAATAATGCAACGTCTAGATTTAACTAAACCTTTCGTGTTTAATAGAAACGCGAGTAACGTTCTATCGGAACGGTCTATATGGAGCGATAAATCCATATACTATGCTAGTAGAACTATAAAGGATATAGAGTCGAACTACACGACAATCGAGAGAGGACTACTAGCAATAGTTTGGGCTACTCGACACTGAGAACCATATTTATACGGGAATTATTCAACGTGTTAACGGACTATAGGCCAGTTATCTGGTTAATGAGTCTCGAAGAACTGAAAACTAGGCAGGTGGGACTAAAAGTAATCAATATTTTGATTAGGAGATTACTTATAAGGAAGTTAATACACAATACTGAAATAATAATAAATGTAAAAAATTTCTCAATTCAATATATTTCCGGAAAAATATCATAAAGGTCTGGAAATTAATTTAATCTCCACACTAGCCTTCGAAAGATCACAAAATTATCCAACCATGTACCATTCTATAAGAAAATCTTTTGCGATCAATATTCATAAAAAAGGGTAAGGCACTGGATTTTATAAATTTTTCTAAAAAAAAGTCATGATAATGATGATAGCAAATTGGAGGTTGGCTGACTATGTGGTATCACTTGTGGTATGGGGTGTAAATTATCGTTATAAACGAAATTGTATACAAATTCTTGTATTTTAAATCTCAGAAGCATATTTCGTTGTGGGATCAGATATTTAAGAAGAAGCTGGCGTTTTCATCCCTGGGATTGTTTTGCTGATCACGCATCATTTTTAGTTTGTCATCTTCCAACCTTACAAAGATATCTCCAATGTCAATATTTATTTTACGTTTCCTCCTCATTTGCAAAAGACTTCCCGAATTATTTGCAGACTCCTTTAAGGAAATATTGCTGTTATCATTTTTTGTGGATATAGGGCTATGGATTGTATCTTGAGAAAGTTCTGGTACCAAATTTCATTTTTGCGCCATTGGTTCGAACAGCTCTTTTTGAGAAAATGAAGCCTTTCATAATGTGTTCTTGAAGAATGCAACCGAACTGAGCGAACTTTTGGCATTTTAAGGTCTCTCTTCGATAGATGTCTCTTGTAGATTTCCATTTGGCTCTCACTGCGCTGCCTATAAAATAAAATAAAAGTTAAAAAAAAATACCTTTCGAAGTCCATAATGATAGTTTTAAGTTTAGTTCGTTCTGAAGTCGCATTTCGGTCGGATAAAATAAATCAAAGTAGCTTTAAATTTCAAGAACACCAACTTAACTGGCGCCATCGGACTGGGGTTTTTTCTAAAGAACATATATTAATATTTTTTCTCAAGAAAAGTTCGGTTTCTTTTCTAATTCATACAAAATAGAGTAAATCAAATTTTAGCTTTAAAAATCGAATAGTGAAATAAGAAACCAAACTTGTAAGGATAGTCGACCGACATTCAACAAAAACCGCAAACTAGCAATGGCTACATTGGAAGCCAAATGTTGACGGAAAAAGTCCATAAACTCAAGATCGATATCAAAGCAAGAAGAAATATTCTAATACTATGAACAGAGAGAGCAAAGACAGCAAGAACAACATTAGCAATGACTACATCAGCAGCCGACACAAAAATAAGGTTGGAAATTTCAGCAGCAGCACCACACCAACAACAACAACCACCATCGCCCCAACAAGCAGAGCAAGCATTAATACTGGCTCACGACAATATTATATAACAATTTAAATACGTGAAATCATTTAATGGATATCAAAATGAAGACAATTTATTTTAATTCATTAAAATGTGGAAAAATCAATTTCACTATGTGGAACAAATGCCATGCTCTACGATTTTGGCATGCAAAAATTACCAACGAGCAGGTAAACGAATTCGACCAATTTGAGAGAATTATCAATGGAAAAAGTAAAAACAACATTGATGCACCACTTCCAGCACCGAAATACCTTTACAAACACCTATACCTTTGACGAACTATTTAACAAGTGCAGGGTAGCGAAAGTTAGTAATTTAATAGAAATATTTAAGATATTTAACAATGATAGTTATGAAATAAATTAAATGTACGAATTTGATACGGCAAAACTCGAAATTTATAACCCACAAAGTGTAGAAAGGGATTTAAGGAGAATTATGTTAGAATAAATTATTGGAAACCACAGAAGTCATGTTATTAATTGTCTTACATTCAGGGAAATTTTCCGAACATATTCAGAATGAATGCTTCTAGACGACATTAGATGTATACAATTTAACCACAGAGAAGAATCATATTACAAAAACCACACCAGAAATTCAAAGACTTGGATTTTAGTAGAAAACAGCAACTAAGTATCACTGTCTGTTTTAGAATTTCAAAAATTTGTTTTTAAAGATTTGAAATCGTGATTGACGCAAGAAATTGTAGAAGCAGTGTCATGTTCGCATAGTTTGGTTTGCACGGAATGAAGTTCTGATTTAATATTATCGATTTTCAGAATTAAAAGCTTCCTATCGGATTGTAATACTCTAACTAGAGACACATGCGCATTTTCAGATTTCAATGTGAAAATAACGTTGAACACAATTTGCAAAGTTTAATACACTTTTGTTGCTACGAAAAAACCGGTCTAGGTTGCCGTTGTTATTTTTGCTTAGCGGAACTAGCTCTTTCACTTTGAACTTGTTGTGATTTAGAAGAGTATAAAAGCACAAATTATCATTTACTGCTGCTTTTTCCTCTGGGGCAGCAGAAGGAGGGTACGAACGAATAGAGTTTCGATGCCCCGTCGCACAGTCTTTACAGTGGAAGTTACTCAGATTTTTGCAACTATGCAACATCAGCTGGTAAAACTTTTACACATTCCATTTGGAAAAATGCATTGCACTTATCGTATTGTATATCAACCTTTTGACCACAGACACACGGCATTATTGTTGCAATGACAAACCAAAAGTATCAAAGTAAACGATCAAGTCAAAACGAATCGCCTCACTCTCAAACTAAGCAAGAATAGAAATTCGAATTTTCACTGCACAGTGCTTAGAACAGAACACGTCCGTATAGTACATTTATTCACTTACTAGCATACCCGGCAATGCTTCGCTATTGCATGGCTGTGGGCAAAAAGTAATAAAAGTTAGTAAAACTAAATTTAGTAACTAATATTAATATGTTGTTTTATCTTACTTGTATTTTGTTCCTAAAATGTTAACATGTTCGGCTTGTGAAATTTAGCTATGATGTGGTTTAAAATATTTAGCATCGTATGAAAACAATAAAAATGAAATACCAATTCAAAAGTGTATAGTACTTTAATATATATCAATATCTTTATTACCAACCTTTAATATTATTGCAATGCTCTTGGGTATACAATGTTCTTGGTAGTGCTATTTGGCGCATATATAAATAAAGCGTCAGGTTTTCCTACACGGGAGCATGCAACATATAATTGGCCATGAGAAAAACAGGGATTCTCCAAATTTAAACCACATATTTGAAGTGATTGACCTTGGGATTTATTAATGGTTATCGCAAAGGCCAGTTTAATGGGAAATTGAAGCCTTTTGAATTCAAAAGGCACATCTGTGGGAATCATCGGTATACGTGGCAATAGCACATCTTCTCCTTTGAATTTTCCAGTCAATATTGTGGATTCAATGACATTATTTAACAATTTTTTGACTGCCAATCTGGTACCATTGCAAAGACGTGGAGGATCAATATTTCTAAGAAGAATGATAGGAACGCCAATCTTCAAATTTAAAATGTGTGGTGGCAATCCAGGTAAATCAAGCGAATTCAAGAATTCAGTTGGATAATGTATTGCCTCGTCTTGATTCATAACAGTATCTATCGATTTATAAGTTTTTGTTTCACCTGGTAACGCGTCTTGAATGCAGTTATTAATATCATTTACATCCGCGTTTTTTGCAGCCAGTATTGCACGTTCGCTTAACCATTGGTGACATTTGTAATTTTTTGCTAAATCTGGAAATACGCATTGAATTAATTTTTCTTTTGACTGTGCGGTTCTGTAAAAATCAGAGGGTAATTTAATGCATCCCGTCGATTCATCAACTGCAATCTTTCCATTTCCGACATCTAGTAGTTGTTGCGCAAAACGTTCTGCAGAAGCATTGGTTTGTAACTGAACACGCATGTTTGTACTTAAATTAAATTTAATGACGTGTCTCCATAAATTGGAAGCCTTTAAACAGGCATTCAATTCATCAGCAGGTGTCGAACGGGGTATTACTGGCAACGTTTGTCGAAAATCGCCTGCCAATACTAATAGAGCTCCACCGAAAGGGGTTTCGTTACCTCGTAGATCTTGCAACGTGCGATCTAATGCTTCCAACGATTTTTTATTTGCCATTGTGCATTCGTCCCATACAATTATCTTGCACTGCTGTAGCACTTTGCCCATTCCTGAGGTTTTTGAAATATTACATGTTGGTGTTTCAATGTAATGAATATTTAATGGCAATTTAAGTGCTGAATGTGCCGTCCGGCCGCCATCCAATAGTGTTGCCGCGATTCCTGACGATGCAATTGCCAATGCAATACCATTTTGTGATCGTATGGTGGCTAATATTAATGATATTAAAAATGTTTTTCCTGTGCCTCCCGGTGCATCCAAGAAAAACATTCCTCCACTTT
The DNA here is from genome assembly GCA_920105625.2 of Clusia tigrina. NCBI lineage: Eukaryota > Metazoa > Arthropoda > Insecta > Diptera > Clusiidae > Clusia > Clusia tigrina. The sequence goes on from OV050030.1 coordinate 199,720,086, forward strand.
GATCATTAACTGCTCGCATTATCGTGTCATAAAATTTCTTTTGTTGCTCCAATAATTTTGAAACATTTGTTTCTACATATTGGTTCAGATCATTGATGTCAAATCGTTGTTCACGCTGTAATTCGCTATCAATTATGGTATTTATGGATCGATCAGGTGACGTTATTCCGAGTTGTGATAATGGTTTATTAACGATTGCCAAACATTTGTCTTCGATCAAAATCAATGCTTCATTATATATTTCACGCGAGAATTGCAATTCTTCGTTTAAACAATTTCTACGTAGTCGGTGCAGAATATCATCGGCCATATAATCCTTGTATTTTTCCCATAACTCCATTGGATTCGATGGTAAACATGTACATAATATAATTGCAAATAAATTACGTATTTGACTTGGAGGAGCCGAAATCGATGCGTCAGCCAGTGAACTATCCCAGTGTGAATCATTTTCCAGTAAATTTAATTTTTGGCATGCTTCTTGAAATGTTTCGCATAAATGGCCGTTAACTGTTTTTAAGCTTTGAAACGATGTTGGTCCGCGAATGTTAACTAACAATAAACGCAAATAAAAACATTCTGCATGATTTGGGTGTACTGTATATAATCTTCCCAACGCATCTGTTGCAAATAAATTCTGGTGACCTTCAACTGCTTTTCCTAGTTTTCTCCGCATAAATTTTTTGCTCGATGCATTCCAAGTAAAGTATTTGGGTATTTCGGAATATAACAATGTTTTGGCAAATGTGTCAGTTTGGCATAGAGAAAAAAATGCAGTTAATGTTGTTGCTGGGGGAATTAATGCTCTTTCACGAATATTTTGTTCAGTAAAATAAACACGTTGCCCGTTATGAAGATGCACTGCTAAATGCACTACTGTTGGATAACGTTCGTGTATTGCAAATGAAAAAATACGCCACACGGCTTCGTTGCTACTGATATATCGCCCCATTTGATACTGATGGATTTCGTCCATAGACCTCAGATCTGATACTTCAAATACAGCCATATCACTTCCTTTGTGGATATATTTACATATATATTTAATTGATTTGACTGAATTGCAATATTCAACGTTTATGTGAGCTTTAAATGTTTTGCTTAGTAGTGGCGAATATGGCACTACCCAACGATTGTCAACTTCAATGTTTTCATTTCGAACTTTTAAAATTATCGATTTACCACCTTGATCGGTTGAACGACGTCGATATTGTGGATAACCATCAGTGCCAGTAATAGTTTCGGGAAGCAATGCTCTGGGATAACGTTTTGTACATTTTCCATCTGCCATACACGGCGAATTCATGTTGTGGGCTCCACATGGACCATGTATCATGTTTTTGATTATTACTTGAAATAATTCTGGATCGGCAGTTGTATCGGGAATTTCCGCTGAAATGACATGATCAATCTCATCGGGAGTTATTTTGGTGACCAGCCAAATCAAAATATGGGCATGAGGTAATCCTCTTTTCTGCCATTCAACGGAATACATCCAACAACGTGTCTCTCCGAATACTTGATGTTTAGTTATAAAATCCATTAACGATTTTAATTTCAGTTTAAAAACCCGTGCAGTAATATCATGTCGATCAACTGTCGATTGTCCGGGAAATAGGTGTTCCTTGATCTCAATCCATGTGGGATTACACGTAAATGTAATAAACAAATCAGGACGTCCGTATTGCCGAACGTACGCTATCGCATCTTGTGCGTATTCCTGCATGTGGCGTGGGCTGCCTGCATATGTTGCTGGTAATATTGTAACTCTGCCATAGTCACTTGCATTGTAGTCATTGTTTACTGCATCACGCAAATGTATATACTCTTCAGATCGTAGTTTCTTTTGATTCATGCGAATATACAACAATCGTTCCGATTCAATCTTGGCATACATGTCAACGATGTACTGATGAAATAATTGGCGACATTTTAAAATGTGATTTTCTTCGTCTTCACGAATCATCAAACGATATGAATAGTAATTCATAGCACTGACTTTTTTGTTTGTTTCTTCACCATTTTGTGGATTTATCATTTTTAAGTTAAAATGATACCCATCTTCACCCTTCCAAAATATTATTGGATATTGCAAAGCATCGTATGATCTATGAGTTTCTGCCACACGTATTAGACGATCGTTTCGAAGTTGTAGTACGATGTCGCGTGATTCAAATTGTTCGCCAACAATTATGATAGCCACTTCATCGATAGTTGGAGCATTAAATCTTCGAGCGTGTTGCCCAATAGGAGTTTTATCCGCTCGAATCACGATTTGATGACTATCGGATGGCATGCGGTCAGTAGCTGTTTTGAACAATGTAATTAATTCGTTGTGCTGATGGAAAAAATTTTGCAATGATTCTAGTATTTCCTTTTTAGCGGCTTTGTAAATCGCACAACGTTGATGTAGTTGGTCATTTGAATTTCCAATAAAATAAATTTGCAAAAACTTGTGCTCAGCATCCGGTAACGGTAACAAAGAACCTGCTTTATGGTAGACTTGACCTTGAATCTTAAATGTTGGCATGTAGGTGTCATTTATTATATTTGTCGCACCAAACGACGTCATTTGAAAACATGTATTATAATTTCGTATATGGGCCAAAAAATGCTTCGATAATGCTGTAGTACCTGCAACTAATGAAAGCAATGGCTCAGGTGGTGTAGTCAAAAATGGCAATTTGACTTTGCCATTCAAACAACAAATTCCTGGCGCTTCATTTTTAAACTTCAATGCTTTACAGTTTGTGCAAACTTTATTCATATGACCAACAGCGACGACTGAATGCAAGCTGTAATTAATGTTTGGGTCATATTGAAATGCAATGCGGTTAAGTGTTCCCCGTTGAATAATTTGCATGGGTAATTCATGATGTTCCTAGAGTTCATTACGATCAGCATTTAAAAAATATTTTCGTAGTTTTCTAATTCTTACCCGAGTTGCATTACTTTGTGATTGGTGTTGTTGTGATGAACTTTCGGCATTTGGTACAATTCTTTGCCTTGATGCTTCTTCCCCTTCATTTCTCCTTTGGACACTAACTCTATTGCGTCTGGCACTATTTGTGTAGCGGCCAATGTTTTGTCGTTTTGGTGGCATTTTTATACGGTTATTTTCACACAGCAATTATTATACAACCTAATATAATATTTCTCACATATTAAATCGAGAATAATCAAAACTATTTCAAAAGTTATACGTACACAATTTTGGAAGATTAAATTCACTTTATTTTTAAAATGTAAAAATTTATTTGTTAATTCGTAAATCTTAAGTGAACGATGTGAAACAGCTGCACAATACATGGATGTATTCCAATCTTAAATCATGTCTGCAAATCTTTAGCTTAAGTGAAACCGTTTTTGAACACCCCTGACACCAATTTAAACTTTCAGTAGTAGTAGCTTAATTGGTTGGTGTCTATGCTATATGTTCATTGCATGTTCTTTCAGAAATGTCTAACTTTATTATTTTCAAATTTAACATTAAAATGTTAATGTTTGTCTCACATGTTAAGTGTCTTATTCAACATAAGGTCTGTGCTCTGCTATCTTTTAAAAAGAAACAATTTTCATAAGAACTACTTTACATACATACATCACTCTAGACGTCAATGTATCAACAATAACAACAACAGTAAAACACCCGAACGCCCCAACCCGCTTGCAAACAATTAGCTTTAAAGCCCCTTCCCTTAACACAACACTCTTTATGCAGAATATAATGAAGTGTGTGTGAGAGAGAGCATCAAAAAAATCACCATGCCAAATGCTCTCAATCTCATAGTTGCTTGATCTCACATTCACATGTACATGGCTCTATTATAAGCATACACTAAGAAAATGTTAAAATTCACATGTACATGTCTCTATAAACACACACTAAGGCAATGTTCAATAGTTTAAACAAACTTAAAATTAATTAATAAAATATTAACGAATTGATTTAAAACAGACACAGAAACATTCCTCCAATATTGAAGAACATTCTGTGAAAATTTCAGGCTAATCGGTACAGTAGTTTTTGTGTGCATAGAACTCGAAAACATTGAACCTTTCTTTTATATATATAGATTTGTTATAAATCTAACTTTAAAACGTGAATAATAATAAATTTACAAAATCCAGAGAGGTTAATCATTACTCACGAGTTAACCCACACAACATCAAACCAATATATCCTTCCTCGAGTAAATCCAAACAAATTAAAACTTTCGTACGCCTTCGTATTGGACACACATTGCTCACCCAGGGGCTTCGTATTGGACACACATTGCTCACCCATTGCTCTCCTTAATGGCACGAGCCCACCAACTTGCCCCCGATGCAACGTCAATATTCCAACAATCTTACATATACTGGACCACTGCCCTCATCTGCGCAACATCCGCTCTAACTTATTTAAAGAAGTAAAACCATCGGCCTTGCTACAGGAACCCAGTGCTGACAACATTAATAAGATTTACAGATTTTTATATGACTCCCAACTTATTATTTTTATTTAAAATTGATAAAACTTACTAATTTTATTCTTTGCTTTTAGTTTAACGATAATATGGCATACTCTTTTTCTTATATACCAACGCTTAACAGTATCCACTAAGTAACGTATAATTTTAAGCCTTATATCTTATTACAGAATTTAAATATCTATTCCCTACCCACATAAGTATAAGCGAGCTGAAAGCCCTGGCAGCTAGTGCTCCTAAATTTCGTATGATAAGAATTTATTCTTATACTTCTTTTGTAAATAAAGAAATAAATAACTTTAAAACAACCTAAGTTTATTGTTATGAGATATTTAAAGAATTTCAAAAATGGAGTGCAAAAACTAGATGAAGGAGAGACCACATACTATGCAATTGCATTCCATTGGTAAAGACTAGAATGAATATATTTCATCACGACCCGCTGGATGCGCAAGAAGTAAAAAATGCTCCTGTTATGGATATTCTCAATTTAATCCACAAAGCGAACAGGGAACTGCCAGGTAGAAAAGGACCTGATAACTTAAACTGGGATGCTTTGACATCACTAGCCGACGGAATGCTATGGCAATACTGAAAAAATATGGACACTAAATTAATTTTTTATAATAGATCCGACAGTTTTGATTACATGGATCACTATTGCTAAATTTAGAATGACACAAAATATCTTTTATGTCTCAGCACGGACAAAAAAATTATTATTATCTCAAACGGTATAGAAAAGGACATGGATTATATAAAAGTTCGCAAGCAAAAAACTTTAAAGTAAGTTAGACATAATTCAATTAATTGTGGTCGCTTGTGTTCCTAATTTAATATATAACTATGGTTTCCCATCGCTCTAATTTTTCTTGGGACGTCTGTTGTTTAACAAGGGAGCAAATATTTATTTTCAAACATCTCTTCATCGTAACTTAAATAAAAAAAAAAAAAAAACATTTTAAACATTTATTCTCTTTATAAATAAATTGGTGGCTTTGAACAGAACTTTTTTTTATATTTATTATTTATATTTAATCCTTGTTTTTATTTAATCCATGTTTCTTTTTTTTATAATTTCTGGGTTTTTTAGATCATTTAATGAAAGTAAAGAAAGAAGTAATATAAAATATTTGTATATCGTATGTATTTCGTCCAATATTCATTAAACAGCCCTGTTCCGGATACTCTAAAATGTTGAAACGAAGACCATCAAATCTAAGAAATCTTGTTGCCGCAACATATAATTGACCATGACTAAATACTGCTTTTGGAAGATGATTACCTACTTTATCGAAAGTTGGTCCTTGTTATTTATTAATAATTATATTTGGAAATTGCGTTCGTCGAATCTTTATAGTAGTAATATACCAGCATAAGGTAGCATACACTGGATAAAACTTTGCAGTCAAATGGAATTACCGGCAATGTTTGAGGAAAATCACCACACATTAAAAAAGGATTACCTTCCAAAAGATTATTTTTGTCAAGTGGATTGATTACAATATCACGCAACAATCTATCAATTAATTGTAAGACTACAATTGGGCACATAGAAATTTCATCTATAATAATCAAGGAAGGATTGTATATTTTATAAGCTGCTGCACTATTCGCACTAATGCTTGAAGTAGATGTTTCAAAACTGAAAATATTATGCAAAGTTCTTCCACCAGGTAATAAACTACAAGCAATACCACTTTATTCACATGTAATTTGAAATTAGACCCTCTCAATTAGCAAGAAATTTGTAAGCTTCAACCAATTCAAGAAGTTTTCGAGGAGCTCGAATATAAAGATAGCTTCACTTTAATATTCACTCATGAAATCCAACATGAGTTAACAACAAAAACAAATGGCTCAATATGTACTAAAGATATATGGAATCCCAAAGCTCACGAAGAAGGAATAGAAAATCAAAATTCAGAAATGTTGAAACAAAGTACCTATCCATAGAAAAGGCCATTGTGGGCTGTACCCAAAAAACAAGATAATTCAGGGAAAGATAAGTGGCGGAGTGTAATCGACTATCGGAAACAGTATGGTATAAATTCACAATTCCCAATATCGATGCGGAATTGAACCAATTGCGTAGATCAGAATACTTATCGACTCGTGAGCTGGTTAAAGGATTTCACCAGATTGTAGTGAGTTCTGCAGATAGGAAAAACAACCTTTTCTCCTCCATTTGCTCATTATGATGCCAATCGGTCTTAAGAATAGCCCCGGAACCCCCCAAAGAACGAATTTTGTATTTTAAAAAATTTTTAGAAACCTTACGAAATGCTGGCCTAAAGTTACAGATCGATAAATGCAACTTTCTTTTCAAATAAATCGCATTTCTAGACACATTCTTACACCTGAAAGAATGAACCCAAATTCTTATAAATCCAGCCTGATTAAGAAGTTCAAACTACACAAAATCCAAAAACAAATAAAATCATTCCAAAAAGAGGATAAAATAGAACGTTCATAAAGGTCTATGCCAAACTAGCTTACCTCTAGTTAAATACCTAAAGAAAAATTATAGAATTAACACGAACGATCCAAAACACATTTCTCCCTTTCAAAACAAAAAAAAAATTCCATGACCACTCACTAGTACTGTAAGTAATATTTGAAAATAAACCTGAACTATTTCCAAAATGGAATTGCAAAAATCAGTTACACCTGCTGACAGCATTCAGAACACTGAGCAACTGGAAGATTAGGTGCTTTGGTTCAGACAGAAAATGCAAAATGCAGCCTGGAACAATACTCCCACACAAAGTATATTTGTAAATAGGAAAAGTAGCGTGCTTTCTTCAAAGGCATGCTAGTTGAAAAACGAAAAAGCAATTTGAAACTGAATCAAATCACAAGATACCGACGCGTATCAATCAAGGCATTAAAATAAGCCAAACCCAATGGGCAAAAACATATACACAGAAAACAAACTTTTTTGCCGACAATCTACGAAGGTTCTGATGAAAAACAATAAGTGCGAATTGGATAGAAAGTGGTGTTGACATTCCGCCAGTCACACCTGAAGAATTAATGGCTCGAATTCATAAAATGAAGCTAAAAAAATGACAGGTTTTGACCTTATAACGGCTGAAGCTGTTCGCTATTTGCCTACAATAGCATTATTTATTTGTCTTTTTTGATAAATTCATGTTTCAACTTCAAATATGTGCCTACCTACTGGAATTCGGATGCGGTAATAATGATTCTCAAGCTTTGAAACTAACCCAATGATATATCTTAATATAGGCCAATATCTTTATTGCCAATGTTATTGAATCTATTCGAAAAAGTGTTGTTGACACGTCAATTACCGATAATTAATTATAATTGAATTCAATTATAATTGAAAGTAAAAACCTGATCCCAGCACATGAATCCACTATCGATCTAGTTCACAGGATTGCAAGATCCATTGAATCTGCTCTGAACAAGAAACAACTGTGCAGCGCCATGTTCGTTGATGCGTCATGTGCATTTGACAAGGTATGATATTTAGGACAAAAGCTGAATACAGTCCTGCCCAGTAAATATTGCGTGATTCTGGCCTAGTAGTATCCTATTTCCCATTTTGTACTTGTTATATACAAATGATATCCCAGATGATACTGCTTTATTAGAAGTCGATAAGACAATTGAAACTGTAACGATCAAATTGCGATAAGCCGTGAAATCTGTGGTATTATGGACCAAAAAACTGCGCTTTAAACTTAAATTTTGATTTATCTAAGAAGCATTCCGCAGAAGCAATTTTACATAAATGTGGTAACTATAACCTAAGATAACGAAACTAAATACCTTCAAATTGCGCCTGACCCCAAGCTACGCTGGAAATCAAAGATTAGAAAAACCGGGAAGAACTCGACTTAAAACTAAACAAATTATATTACCTTAGACCCTCTACGCTTTCAATCCATAGCAAACTATTGATCTATAGTAAAATTTTGAAGCCGTTCTGGGCTCATGGTAAACAATTTTGGGGATGTACCAACGAAAAATACATTAACACAATCTAAAGAATTTAAAACAAGTTATTGCAACAGTTTCTAAATGCCCCATTACTAAGCATCAACTCTACTACTGACTGTTTTAGTCTGTCTAGTACTTTGATTAAATTTTGGTTATGGTGGTTTAGACTGCATCCATAGATGATTATGTCATCTACATAAAGAAATGCTTCTGAGTCAAGTCCTGAGAGTGCTATTGTTAACATTCTCTGAAAGCTGTTGGATGAAATTTTTAGTCCGAAAGGTAGTCTTTTAAATTGATAATGTCCATTAGGTGTGGAAAAAGCTGTTAATGGTCGTGATTGTTTTTCTAATTTTATTTGATGAAATGAACAGGTCATGTCTAAGGTTGAAAACCATTTTGCTCTGCCTAACTTGTCCAGAATGTCTTCTAGGCGAGTTAGCGGGAATTTATCATTTACTATTTTGTCATTCAGTTTTCTAAAATCCACTACAAGTCTCCATTTCTTTTTGTCAATAGTGTTCTTTTTAGGAACCAAAAGGAGTGGAGCATTGTATGGGCTGACTGAAGGTTCAATGATATCCTCTTGTAGCATTTTCTTTACCTGTTCATTCACAATTTCTGTGTGTGTGTGTGGCAGTCTGTAGTTTTTAATGTAAACGGGGGTGTTGTCATGTGTCGTTATGTTTTGTGTGTAAAAATTGTTTGTCGAAAGTGGTTCGTCTTCAAGATGAAAAACTTCTTGGTATTGTCTTAGGATGTTTATGAGTTGGGTTTTTGTAATTTCGTCTGTGCAGTTAAAATTTAAAGTTTCAATGATTTTCTGTAGTCTATTTTCATTGTAATTATCTTGCGTACTGTACTTTAGTATGTCATAATTTTTTAGTGAGTCAGTTTCAAATTGTATTCCGTCTAAAATTACCTCTTTGTTTGTTGTATTTAAAATTTTTATGTGGGTTATACCACTTTTGGGTGCTATTGAGTTGCTTAGAAATATGCCTTCTTTTAATTCTTTATTTAGAATTATTTTGTCTTCATTTATGTTTAATTTTAAGGCTTGTATTATTTCTGTTCTTGCTGGTATTTTTATTGTTTGAGTATCGTGAGATTTAGTGTGCATGGGTATAATGAATGTTTGTTTGTTTACGTACGCGGAAATTGTAAACGTTTCATAATCGATTTTACATATATATTTTTCAAAAAAATCCCTACCTAGAATGCCATCTGTTTCTATTGGAAATGTTTTGTTTACTAATTGGAAAGGGTGGTTGCAAGATTCTTCTCCAATATCTAATTGTAATTCTATTTGACCTTCAGAATATACCTCTTCGTTTGTTATGCCTGTTAATTTGCATTTGTCATCAGGAAAGTATTCGTGGTTTTCTAATTTGCTGCTTATTTTGCATAATGAGATGTCGGCACCTGTGTCTATCAAAAATGTCATTTTTTGCTTTTTGTGTGTCAGCGTGACGAAATTTGTGTGGTTATCCGAGATTTTATACACATTTAATTTTGGCTGTCCAGAATGGTTATACATTCTGGGCCTTGTTCGTTTCCCGTATCGTGTATCATGTTTATGCGGCGGTTTCTGTTTGAGTTGTAATTGTTGTTGTTGTTCTGTTGTCTGCCTTGTGAGTTGTAGTTGTTGTTGTTGTAGCTGTTGTTGTGTCTGAAGTTGTTATTATTTTGATTATTGGTGTTGTTGTAGTTATTGTTTCTTTGACTGTAATTTGTATTGCTACGATTATTGTTATTGTATTTATTTTTGTCATAGCGTGTGCTGAAATTATGTCGTGTGTTGTTTGTTTTTTGTGGAGTAGGGTTGAATGAATTATATTTGCGCGGAGCGTTGAAATTGGACCTTGTACCTTGTGAGTTGAATGAATTATGTCTTACTTGCATCAGCTGTGATGTGTTCGGCATTATTCTAGATTCGCTCTCAAGTTCAAGTGCCAATTCTGTTGCTTCTGCTAGATCTTGTGGTCTTGCAGCAAAAATTGTCGCTTTGTAATTCTCATTCAGTTCTTTCTTGAAAGTGTCCAATGCTAATTTGTTGTTTGTTTTTATTATTACGTTCTTTTCTGCTTGTGTAGCTGTCTCTCCTAAAGTGTGTATGTTAATTCTGTTTAAACTTTCTATTATTGTCAGTATTTTTTCTTTGTATGAGTTGATTCCTGAATTCCTTTGTTGTAGATTAGTTAGTCTAGCTTGTAGCTGTGGTATTGTTGTCGCGTCTTTGTACCTCTGTTGTAGTAGAGTGGTAAGTGTATTTAGGTCTTCTGGTTTTGTGTAACCTCCTATTGCTGTTCTTACATTGGCAGATAATTTGGCATGGTAGATATACTCTAGTAAATCTGTCTGTCCTGACTCGTTGAGTGATTTGTTTATCAGCTCAGCTGTGATTATGAAACTATCTAATTCTCTGAAGTTGCCCGTAAATGTGGGTAGAGATTTTGATGCCGTTTCTATGCTAAAAGATGCCATGTTGTCTATTGGTTCAGTTTCTTCGGTTAATTGTTGTAGTAAAATGGTTTTTATTGTGGAATAAGTATTGCCGAAGCTAATTTTTATTCCAGTTAGATCTTTATTGTCAGTGTCGGTCTCTATTATATTATTAAACTCCTCTCTTAAAGTGTCAATTTGTCTAAGTTTTGCTGTCACTGTTTTGTTTGTATGTCTTCTGCTGGGATTTTTCCTAAGTGTTGCTAGTATATCTTTTAAGGCATTGAATTTTAAATCCATTTAGGATTATAGTGAGAAATTTGTATTAGGAAACTTTTTATTTATTTTTATATAAAATTTGACATTTTTATTTAAATGTTTAAATGTTTATTTAATATATTGTTTAAATTAGACTGCTGTAATAGCGTTGCCATTAGCGTCATTCTTATACTTATGGACATATTTTTTAAAATATTTATCTAATTTGTATGCTACGATAATGATAATTATTACTAAAAATATTACTACGTATGACTCCGGAATCGATGGGTAGGTGATTTCTGTCGATAGCTGGTTGTTGTTTATCGTAGCATCTTGGTGCTGTGGCTTACTCTGGCTTTTTCCCATTCTTCGAGCGCCTTGATCATCCGTATAGTTTCGTCTTCGATTGTTGTTTGGTCTTTATAGTCCTCTACGGTTGGAGTGCCAGGTTTTCCGATCATACGCCAAGTTATTCGCATGCACGCTATCTGGTCACTTTCTTCTGTTTTTGATTTGGAGTTTGAGTTCTTCAATTTCCTCCCAGATTCGTGTGGCCTCATTCCACGGAGGTGGGTTGGTTTCGTCTCTAACGATTGAAAGTAGGTGCGCTAATTTGTGCTTCTGTTTGGTTAACAGTCCTCCTCGTTTCTTTAGAGGTTTTATTTTGCACGGTGGGATTGCTGTTTTCTTCAGCTCTTTCTGGAGTATTTGGCGTTGTTGGTACTCCTTGATCGTTAGTGGAAGTGGTCCGACTTTTAGTGGAGGTTGTGCAACGTATATTGGTGCAGGAACGGTTGGTTTGCATGCAGATTGTGGCACGTATTCTTCCATGAGTTGGGTTGCTGTTTTTGATGCTTTTTAGGTTGTAGATCGGTCGCAAGATCGGTTGCAGGAACGGTTGCAGGAACGGTTGCAGGACTATAGAACGGTTGCAGGAACGGTTACAGGATTATATAACAGTTGCAGGAACGGTTGCAGGACTATAGAACGGTTGCAGGAACGGTTGCAGGATTATATAACGGTTGCAGGAACGGTTGCAGGTCAGTTGCAGGATCGGTTGCAGGAACGGTTGCAGGTCAGTTGCAGGATCGGTTGCAGGATCTGTTGCAGGAACGGTTGCAGGATCGGTTGCAGGATCGCCATGTAGGGGTGATATACGTATGTAGATGAGGGTTGATTGAACATCAACTGCGTTGGCCTTGCAAGATCGGCTTACGCATCGATTGCAGATTTCACACAACGTATGAATGCAATTATACACAGAAACCTAGTGCGAAGCGGAATGTCGCCCTCAGCAGAGTTTTTGACCGGCAGAGTGTGCCGTTGGCCAAGCTATTGTTTGTGCTGTTCTGTAACTATGCCTAGTCCAGAGCACGAGAGAAGAAATAGGAAATCTAATGCAGGATTGCAGTTTTAGAAGTTCAGATTAATTCTGGTTTATTTGGTGGCTCGCTGGCCTTTTTATATCATTCAATTGTTATTGTTTTCTTATTCTAACTAATATAAAATGTATCTATCTTATTTACACTAGTTACAGATCATATTCCCGAAATTTGTCTCAAGTATCGGATTACCGATATTATTCATTGACGAATCATCGTCTTTGTTTATGTTAATTATTTTGAGTGCAAGTACAGGGCTAAAGTCACTGCACTGTCTAACATGCATGCGCTGCAATATAGGCAGCGTGTGTTATTTCACCCCCAAAATGCTGGTCTAGCGTATTTGGACATTGAGTGCAATTGCGCACGCTGCGCTATTGTCAGTTTGTTTGCATATGCGACTTGCTGCTGTGCTTATGACGATGTGTGGTCGTCAGTGTACACTTGTATGGTACACTGCAACCTAATGGGAAGCCAGTAGCAGCATATGTATATAATATATTTACATAGTATATAAAATACACCATGGTTTTCTCTCTTAGCTTTATTTTAAATTTATTCCAGGCAAATTGCTTGTTACTACTTATTTAGTATTGATTGTGCTAGTGGCAATAAGAACAAAGTCTCTGTTGGTGTTTAAGTTACGTTATCTGTGTTCTGGCCCAATGTTCCATGTGTTTTCTTATGGAGGTCGACATTCACCGAAAACCTTCCCGTTTTTTATTGTAAACGAAAGCATTTAGTGGCGTCATCATGCTTGGTTCTTTTTGGATGATTCTTTACTAAAGAGTTTTGTTTTGGTTTATGTCTTTGCTAAAAAGCTTTGTTTTGTGTATTTGCTAAATATAAAAGTTTTAGACTGCAAGCTTAATGCCTTGTGGAACATTTTTCTAAAACTAAATACAAAATTAAACAATGCACTTGGCGGGAATTAATTAAGAGCCAGACTGTACATTACCTTTGATAAATATGAAAGCTTACCGTTTCTACATATCCAACCATTATGTTTCAAGATTTACGACCGGGTGATGCAATTGTTTGATATATACACACACTAAAAAAATCATCGATTATAACACTACTTTACAAAATAAAATTTTTCATTTTCATGTACATTTGATGAGAGGTGACTTTTCTTATGTATTTTCATCTGCTGAATTTGAAAATCAAGGTAAACTTTTTTTCCATGTAATAGTTTTTGAGATATTGTAATTTTTGTATTTTCTCGGCCTTTTTCACGTGACAAATCATATCTCGAGCTAGATGTCCGATGGGTCGTTCTTGCTACCCAATGCAAGGTATTCAGAAGACGAACAAACATGTATAATCGGATCTTTGATTGGTAAAGCGGTTCAAAATATATCGATGAAAATAGGGCACATTTTCAAAAAAATAATATTTTACAGTGATTCTGTGCCGGCGGAAAAGTACAAATCGTTGAAAAAACGTCTGGTTTCTCTTTATGTACGTAAAGATGATACTTAAACGAAAGAACTAAGACCAACTAGAAGAAAATCGACCAAAAATGACAAAGTTATAAGCAATTGAGTGAATAAATCCAAATCCCATATTTTCCGAATATTTTATTTTTTTCGACAATTGATTGGGTTTAAACGCTTGCAATACATTCTTGAAATTTTTGTGTGTTAGAAATAGTTGTGGCTCTTGCTTTGTCTCCGGTTGCTTTTGGGATCCATTTCCCTAGTGAGAAACCATACGTAGTCTCCCAACATTATTTCATCCCAAAATCCTTGAAAGCGCCGCTCAATGGTCTTAATTTGTTGGTGAAATCTCTCGCCGTGTTCGTCACTTACGTCACCAAGAATTTCAAATGCGAATCCAAGAAATGGATTTTTAGAGACATATTTACACCTGTAAGAAATAAATAAAATGGTAAAAACAATACAATAGAAAACAACCAGGAAGGAAATTAAATAATGGCATTCCGTACCCATCTTGTTGTAGTTCTTCAGCAAATCGGTAATAATTCCCTCGTAGTTAGGGCTTTTAGTGTTCCCAAGAAAATTGGTAACAACCAGCTGAAATGAATTCCAGGCCTCGTTTTCGACGGCTGTTAAATATTTTGGAAAATCTGTACTTTTTAACAATTTATTTATGTGTGGACCATCGAAGACGCCTTCCTTGATTTTTGCAAAAGAAAGCTTCGGGAAAAGGGTTTTCAAATGGGAAAATGCTTGGCCTTCCTTGTCTAAGGCCTTCACAAAATTTTTAATGAGGCCAAGTTTAATGTGCAACGCTGGAAGGATTATATTTTCTTTTTTGACAAGAGGCACGTGTTTAATATTGTCTTGCCTACTGTGACATTCTCCCTTTCTGGCCAGTGTATTCATTTATAATGATGTTCACGAGCACGACTATCCCAGAGGCAAAGAAAGCAGCAATATTTTGTATATCCACCCTGCATTCCACACAAGATGCCGACGACTTTGAGATCGGAATACATTTTCCAGTTGTTTTGCTCATATTGAATGTATTTTATCAAACTGGCCACTGTGGCATATGATTCTTTAGTTTTGATTGCATGAGCGATGGGAATAGAAGGTTTTTCATTTCCAATATGCAGTAGGACTGCTTTCAAACTCTCCTTACTACCGTCAATGAACAAGCGCCACTATTTGGATCATAAGACTCTCCAACTTACTCCAGCAATGCAGGAATATCGTTGCAGTAGCATATGTCGTTTTCCTTCTTAAAATGTTGTGCGTAAGGTTCATCACGGGTTCTGTAAAATGTTCCTTTTACTCCCGGAGCCAAACAGTTCCGTTGTTTCAGGCGAGATGCAAGCAACTCCGATTTTTCCTTTGACAGCTCGAGATCTCTCGTCAAATCATTCAGTTCAGGCTGCGTAAAACGTTGTAATTGCGACTCCTGTTGAAATTCATTATCACTGCTTGTGTCTGTCTCTTGTGATGATTCGAAAGGTTCAATCGTTGAATCGGGGCACTTAGGATGAGGAAATTCACTTGAATGTGGAACTGAAAGCGAAGCAGATGCTACTGTCGCATAAACCCATTTGGCACTCTTAACAAAAACCAGTGGATTTCAATGGAAGAGCGGGTCTCTCCATATCATCGGTACACCAAATTTCATGTATCGTCTAACTTGGAATAAAAATTCACATTATTATTAATTCAATTGTATATATAAATTTAATCTTACTGTGATGAACCAGAAGCCCACGCGGCAAGAGTTATATGGCACGATAAACAAACATTATTTGGTGTCCATTGCTCATGAAAAGTTACGGGTGCTATTCCAAAATATTGCAGATAATTCTTTTGTAATGAATCAGTGAATCTACGTCTATTTTGTTGGAGGACAAAATTGCCACACACGTAATAGAAATTATTTGGATTGTTCACGCACTTAAACTCTCGTTTTCTTTTAGGCATTTTGGCGAACACAATGAAATATAATTTCAATCAAATTTATACGAACAACCAACAAACAACCGACACGTGTGCGTGTGTTTATTTCTAGGTGTAAAAAATATATGTTACAAAAATTACAAATTAATATGTTACTAACTCAACGCAGTGTTTTTCCTCACAGACTGAATTAACAAAACAATATTAACAAGCTAAGAACCAAATTTTTGATGTGTATAACATATAAGGAATGACGGTTCCTTAAAAAACAAACTTAACGAAACAAACAACACATAAATTGTCGAAAAAAATAAAATATTCGGAAAATGGGATTTGGATTTATTCACTCAATTGCTTATAACTTTGTAATTTTTCGGTCGATTTTCTTCTAGTTGGTCTTAGTTCTTACGTTAAAATATCATATTTACGTACATGGAGAGAAACCAGACGTTTTTCAACGATTTGTACTTTTCCGCCGGCACAGAATCACTGTAAAATATTATATTTTTGAAAATGTGCCCTATTTTTATCGATATATTTTGAACCGCTTTACTAATCAAAGATCCGATTATACATGTTTGTTCGTCATCTCAATAACTTGCACCAAGAGTACCAAGAACGACCCAATCGGACATTTCAAGCTCGAGATATGATTTGTCACGTGAAAAAAAGTCGAAAAAATACAAAAATTACAATATCTCAAATACAAAAAACTATTCCATGAAAAAAAATTTAACCTTGATTTTCGAATTCAGCAGATGAAAATACATAAGAAAAGTCACCTCTCATCAAATGTACATTTTCGGTGTAAACTAGTGTAATTAATCAGAATTATAATAAATATTAGTCAAGGATCTATCCATGAACATAATTGCGCGACCATCGCCAGCAGGTATGGGGAGCTCAACATTAATCTAAAGAGATATATCTCTTAATTACTTGCTTTTATTTTAAATTTATCTATACTCATAATTCTAATACTGGTGGCCCCACGTATTGTATTATTAGTACCAGACACTAAAAATCGCTTGTCATCATAAGGATTCAAAGAGATCTTAGACTGAGTGATGTTGTTAACTGTATGTTCCCGCGATTGAATTAAATTTTGTTCAATTAATTTATTAATATTATTTTTAAGACAATCAACATAATTGTCGATGATTCGAGCGTAGAGGTCTAGAAAATTGAACTCTTGCAACCCTCAAATAAATTCCAGACACAGGCACGATGACTGCTAAATCCTTTGTTTATTTTCTATATTCGTAAATATTCATACATATAAAAATTCATTCATATATACAAAATATAAAAAATAAAGACAAATTAACTTACTCCTTTTTGACCTCAGACGACTTGCTCGATTGACTACCTAATAAAGCTAACCCGTTTAAGCAAAACGGATTTACTTTACTTGGCGGCAAAAACGACTGTCCCAAAGGTCAAAGTACAAACTAAGTTACATTAAGGTGCAAACGAGACAAAAATACAATACATTTTTACTTCTGCATATGATTAACGAATGCATTAAGCCCCGTTCACATGAATATAACCTACATATAAATTTCAAATAATAATTCAATTAATAACATCCCCTCCTCCGTAAAGTGACCACTATGGGGAAGCTTTACCACCAACCTCGACGTCCAAAAAAGCAAGCTTTGACACGGGTCTCCTCAGGGCACCAGAATCCGTTTTGACTTCAGCTGATCGTGCATTTCCATCAGACCCATGAAACAGTTGCACAACTCTGCCACGCCTCCAGTGAGATCGTGCTGCATTCACCTCACATATTAGCACAAGATCACCAATTCTCAGTCGCTTCATAGGCAGGCACCATTTTCGTCGCCGCGTCAAATCCGGAATCCTTTAGCCACCGCGACCAGAAGTAATTTTTTAAATTTTCTGCCACTCGCCATTGCTTTCGCATAGCCTCAGCTTGTAAGTTTTCGGCGTCTGTGTAGAATTCATGCCGCCCAACAGAAGATGGTTCGTCGTGAACGGTTCATGTTCTTCCGGTGTAACTGGCAGATGAGTTAACGGTCTAGAGTTAATAATGTTTTCGGCTTCAATTAAGACACTATATAGTGTGTCTATTCGCGGCGCGTATTCTTTCAGTATGATATTTAGCGTCTTTTTGACTGACTGAACCAGTCGCTCCCATGCACCTCCTTCACTAGGATTGGCTGGAGTATTAAATTTCTACTTAATTCCCATTGGCGCTATGTGTAATTTAATGGCATCTTCATCTAGGGCTTTCCTCGCAAGTTGCAGCTCCTTTGATAGGCCCAAAAAATTTTTGTGTTTGTCATTGCGAATTTGCACTGGTACTCCTCTGCGGTTAATAAAATTGCGTAAGCAGATCAGACAGGCATCACTTGATAAATCAGTGGCAAGCTCCAAATGTATTGCACGACAGGTTAAGCACGTAAATAAAGCGACCCAACGCTTCTCTTTTTGTCGACGAACAGTTACGTTGAAGGGGCCAAAGAAATCCACTCCGGTGTAAGAGAACGGACGTACGTAGGGTGTTAATCTATATATCGGCAAATTACCCCTTTGCGGCTGTTGCGGGCGGGCTTTTCGCAATCTGCATAACATACAATGGGCTTGGACTCCTTTCACTACTCGTCTTATCGACGGAATCCAGAAGCGTAGTCTTATTTCATTGATAACCGTTGAGACGTTAATGTGATTAAACTTCAGATGATAGTAGTCAGCTATCAAGCGTGTGAGCGGATGCTCCTTTGGAAGTATTATCGGGTGCCTGGCGTCGACGTGTATCGAAGTGGCTCTTTCGATCCTTCCTCCAACTCGTAACATACCATATTCAGCAACAAACGGGTTTAACGCTTTGATTTTGCTCGTTACTTTGCTCGTCAGCAAATATTTTTATTTGAAAAACTTTACACAGATGACAACTCTTCTTCGGCGATGAGTTAACCCTTCTATAGTACTCGTTGGGTAGCCTTTGCTTTGAAGTTGTAGACGTAGCGAAATATTCAGGCCATAGTTCTCTTCAAACTTCTATTAATACTTGGTAAATATAAGTTGAAAATCGATGAATACTTGGTACAATTCTTTTTACTTGCCTGGCTATCAATAAGATATGGGTGGCTCGCAATTCTTCTTCGCTTCTGTCCATAGTATTTTTCATAATTAGTAGACTCGGCCATTCTTCTTTACTTTTAGCAAATATTCCGGGTCATTTTTCCATCTACCTGTTGCCTTGCTTCGCATTGTAAACGATGCACGCGTTGCTTAATCTGCTGGGTTTAGTTCCCCTGGGCACCAAGACCAATCTACCACTGCTTTCTAATATCTCGGCGACCCTATTTGCAACGTATTGTTTTTAAACCCGATGATCAGCTCCATCCGATGATGATCCATCTTATTACAGTCTGCGCATCGCTCCAAAAATAAAATTTATTAAACGGTATTGAATGGGATTTTAATACGCTCTCCTTTAGTCGCACGCCCATAACGGCTGCTTGCAGCTCCAACTTCGGGACTGAATGGTATCGTGTCGGAGCACAACTCTTCTTTGCTGCTACGAATGCAAGCTCTATACCTCTAGGCGTTTTTGCTCGTACGTACGTTACGACTGCACATGCCTCCGCACTTGCGTCTACGAAAACGTGCAGGTCCAGGGCAATGTTGTCGAAATATGGCAGGTAACAGCATTGAATCCGAAGGTTTTCCACTTGTTTTAACTCCACCAGCCAAGACTTCCATCGCTCAAACAGTTCGTCGGGTATTGGATCATCCCATCCTATACCCCTCCTCCATATCGCTTGCATAAATAATTTTCCGGTCAACGTAAAGTTTCCAAGGAATCCAAGCGGATCAAAGATGGACATTACGACCCTAAGTACTTCACGCTTGGTTGGTTTCCTATTGAAGTTTACTATTTGTTGTGGCACCTTATCCAGTTGGAATACGAACACCAGTTCATCGGCCTTTGAACACCAAACATG
Organism: Clusia tigrina; assembly: GCA_920105625.2. Taxonomy (NCBI): domain Eukaryota; kingdom Metazoa; phylum Arthropoda; class Insecta; order Diptera; family Clusiidae; genus Clusia; species Clusia tigrina. The sequence continues at coordinate 199,739,978 of OV050030.1, forward strand.
CCCAGTATACGGTCCACGCGGCCGTCAATAGCCACATCTTCCTTTATGGCAGTGTTCGTGCTACCTAACGCTCTTTCAACTTTCGATGAATTTTAAATTATATTTCTCAGCTCGAATCCAGCGCGTTGTGAATACATATGACTTCGCAGACGGCCCGGATTGCCATTTCTTCTGTCTCAAAGCAATCTACATAATCATCAACATAGTGTCGTTTTATTATGCCTTCAACGTCTCGTGGTATCTCACTGGAATAGTCTTCAGCATTTTTCTTTTTTATATATTGAGCAATTGTCGGAGAACAAGTAGCACCAAATATCATCCTCTCCATCACAAACACTTCCACGGGTTTTTTGGGGGTTTCCATCTCTCCATATAAATCGCTGATATTGTTGATCCTTTTCATTTATTAGCACCTGATGAAACATCTCTTTTACATCACCACATACAGCAATGGGTGCTTCTCTGAATTTAAAGAGAATAGTTGGTTTAAGTCTGGGCCGGATAATAAAGCTTTATTTAAAGAAATATTATTTATTTCAGCTGCGGCATCAAATACGATTCTTATACCATTTTTATTTGGATTTCTAACTCCGAAATGCGGTAGATAAAATGATTTCGATGGACAGAATTTTTCGTCTCTCGGTTTAAGTCTTCTTGCATATCTATCTTCTATATAATGGTTTATTTTCTTTCTGTATTCAGTTGCCTATTCTAAGTCCTGTCTCATCTTTCTTTCAACACTTTCTAATCTTTTTATTGCCATCGCCATACTGTTAGGGAATGAAAAAGAATCCTCTTTCCACAACAACCCAGCCTCATATCGATCGCCCTTCCTTTTTGTTGTTTTTTGTAATATTTCAAGTGCCCTCTTTTCGTCTTTGGATTGCATCAATTTCGTGTCTGGTTTTATTCTAAATGTTTCCATGTCGAAATATTGTTTCATCCTATCATCCATCTCTTTGACTGCATCAATTTCAGCATAAGAGTAATTTTTTTGTATATGGAATGACTGCTTAATGCATGGCTTATCATTGGTGTTATCTGGCCCATACACGATCCAATCTGGTTTTAACGACAATAGGCACAGGACTCTGTTGGCTATATGGGATCTCTCTTGGTACTGTTAAAAATGAGAGTATAAGACTGATAATGATTTTTGGCTGACCATTATAGCTTTCGATCGGCAAATTGTTAAGATGCGGATTCTCTTTTATCACTTCACTGGCTTTGAATCTTTGGGTATGCAATGATAGACTTGATGAGGTGAACACTTTGCTGATCTTGTATTTTATAGAGTTCTCCGCCACTCCACTAATGACAATGTCTACTATTTCAGTTTTTTCGCTTATTGTTTCATTATTTACCAATGCAGGTCTAGGGTGTTCCCACGACCTTGTATATCCAGTTCTTCCGCCAGGCTATTTTCGATCATGCTAACCTTTGCTCCATCGTCCACGAAAGCATATGTGTTGATTATTTTACTCTTCCCATATATTTTCACAGGTATAATCTGGAATAGACCCCGTCGCTAGTTTTATCGGAATCCGCACGGCAATTTCTATTCTCCTGTTGTGAAGTGGCTATTGTTGATGCTGATGGCTCCGATACGTTTGACTGTACAATTTGCTTTGACTCGCCATGTACTAGTGTATGATGCGTTCTTTGACACCCACTAATACCACATTTTTTAAGTCTAAAGCATCGACTCATCTGATGTCCCATTTTCAAGCACGCGAAACATAGTTTTAATTTTTTGATCTTGATCCATTTCTCTTCTAAGACCAGTTGAGCAAATTTACGGCAGTTACTTACGTTACTGCATTGGCCGTCGCACATTTTACATCTTTTTTCAGCTACTCTTACATATGCGATACGACGATTTTCATTTGGCTTAGAGTTGAATTTTTTATTTAAATTTAAATTCTCAGCTGATCGCGTAGAAGTACTTGGTAAGGCGTCTGATAACATGTTGGCCATTCTTCGTAAACTGTTGAGCAATGAACTGAATTCGACTAGTGTTGGCGGCAGCTGCTGGAGACATTTCTGAGCCCATTGCAATTACTTGGGCGCTGGAAGCTTCGCCACCAGCTCACTTAACAATATGGGATTAGTTAAATGCTGCTCAACCTGAACGTTTCCCAAAAAAGTGGTCATATTTGTAACTTTTGTTGCGAAACTCACCAGACGACTATAATTGACAGGAGGTAGTGCGCGGACCTTTTCTATCTGACTTTTTATCAGAAGCTCTGCCCGTCCAAAGGTTTCTTTAAATGTAGATATAAAGCACGTACGTTCCTCGCATTAGACAAAAGTGACTCAACGGCTTCTTTAGCTCGGCCTTTTAATGCATCTCTCAAGCCTATTTACTTGGCGGCAAAATCGGAATATTCAAACTCTCTAGTGGTACTTAAATCTTCATAAAATATTTGCCACTCTTCTGGAGAGTCTGAAAAGAGTGGAAGTGGATATAATTTCTTCTGACGATCTACTGATGCCCTTTGGGTATCATATACTCGTATATTGCTTTCAGATTCAGCGGTATGTGTTTGCATCGGTTCCTGCAACGACTGAACCCACGGTTGTGCAGTCGTTAAAAGTGGCTAAAGCTGAGCAGGGGTGGAGGGCTGCTCTGTTGCAGGTGACAGCTGTGACGACTGCGATGACTGTTGCATCTCTCTTCTAAGTTCGAGTACACTACATTGAATTCGCTCATTATTGGCTATCAGAATTGCCTATATGGCTTTCATTTGTTTCTGGAACTCATTTCTCATATCACTTAATCATTTATCCACTTGTGCCGAAATCACTTCACCTAACTTTTATTATTTATCACGTCATTGCTGTGTTCTTTTTGTACTGACGCTGACGTCGCGGCTGCATTTTCTGCTGACGTCCTAGCGGCACTTAGCGCTTGCGACGACATATTTGGCGGCGTTATATTTAGCGGCATTCTTGTAGCGTCAAAACGTACAGGTGCTACACCTTTATTTATGCGACTACTGGTTCTGTTTGAATGTTGAAATGATGACATCAACGGCGACAGAGAAATCAGTGGCTGACCTTTCTACTTGTTCAGTTATTGCAGTTGCGGTTAACGGCAGAATTTTGGTAGCGGGAGCGGCTGTAGCGGCGGCAGCTGTATCAGCGTGTGGAGTGCTTTGCAGCATCGGCTTAATATTTAAGCTTCGGAATATGCGTGACAGCAAGTGCAATAAACTTTTTTGTTTACTATTTTAAAACTTGAAGAATATATTGACGGTACGGCAAATTTTCTACATAAGAAAAATAGGAAGTTTCACGGCAGTGATGGTTGCGGCAAGTTGGTATGACAGCAACAGCTATTTCAGTAGAGGCATAATACTTGGTGTGGAGCATGGACTGAATTTTGGTTGATGATTAATGTTGATGGCACGGCTAAATTTCCTAAAAGGAAAAAATAAAGTTTGTCGACGATCCGAGCGTAGAGGTCTAGAAAATTGAACTCTTGCAGTCACCCTCAAATAAATTCCAGACACAGGCACTATGACTGCTAAATCCTCTGTTTATTTTTCTATATTCGTAAATATTCATACATATAAAAATTCATTCATATATACAAAATATAAAAAGTAAAGACAAATTAACTTACTCCTTTTTGACCTCAGACGACTTGCTCGATTGACTACCTAATAAAGTTAACCCGTTTAAGCAAAACGGATTTACTTTACTTGGCGGCAAAAACGACTGTCCCAAAGGTCAAAGTACAAACTAAGTTACATTAAGGTGCAAACGACACAAAAATACAATACATTTTTACTTCTGCATATGATTAACGAATGCATTAAGTCCCGTTCACATGAATATAACCTACATATAAATTTCAAATAATAATTCAATTAATAACAATAATCATCAAATGTTATCCTATTTTTCATTATATGCCCCTTAACTCTTTGTTTCTGTTTGGTCTATGTACGCTTTATGTATGTTTTAGTACTGAAGAAACACCCGATACAACAAATTGAAGAATTCAAGATGTGAAAAAGTGAAACTAAAACTTAAATTAAAATTAAACTCGAAATAACCGCCAAGATGGATGAAAATAGAAGAAATTTCGAATTTGTGCCTGTTTATTCAGGAAACACGGGTAAGATATTTTATTTAATGCAAATTATTTCATTCGAGTTATATTACAAACATACATTTTTAACTGTCGTAATTGCAGAAGTCGATACAACCGAAATGTTGGCGCCCATTAAAAGTTAATTGCATCGGGTCGCCCTAAAAAGTTACAGGCTTTTTAATTACTATTTGTTTCAAGCCACCATATACCACCTATCCAGACTATGAGAAATCAATGCGAGAAGCGTTCCGCAAAATCAAAATGGCCTTCTACAGAAAGACATATGTCTAACAGCAGCAATAATTAAAATGAATTATTTTTTTTATATTCAAATATTAACTATATAATGCTTTTTCCCAATTTTGAATTGAATTATTTTTCTTATATACGAGTATAAGACTAGAATTAGCTAGAATTATACCATTATGTTCTTTCAATTTTGTATACAAACATTTAATATACAGAATAAGCAAAAATCGTTTCTCATTTTACTCGCGTACTATGAATAAAAGATAGTTCCAATATTACTCGCTTAGGAACTCTAACCGAGCGCTCCAATACTACTCGAGTAGGAACTCTTATGGAGCGCTCCAATATTACTCGCGTAAGAACTCTAACCGAGCGCTCCAATACTACTCGCATATGAACTCTAACCGAGCGCTCTAAATACTCGCTTAGGAAGTCAAAAAAGGCGCTCCAATACTGCTCGCATAGGAAGTCAAAATGAGCGCTCGCTTCCAATGACACGCTATCTTAAAAAGGAGCGCAAAATATATGAGCTCTAGAACAATAAGGAGCGATCAATGCCTCGCATTGGATCGATCCAGGATTGCTTCGAGAGCGATCAATTTTTTACTGGGCACGTAATGAGCTGGGAACATATAAATTTTTAAATGAAATGTGGTCGCATACATTATATAATTCAAATATTTTAATATCATAAGAGTTGAGTCGACAGTGAGGCAGCACAGCAACAGTATACCAGTTTTTTAATTGGTTGAGTTTGCATACTTTACATATGGATATATGTAAGTACGTATGTTATGTTATAATTAAAATATTTTTATGTGATAAGCGTTGAGGCTGCCTGTATGTTGTAATGCAAATTTTTGTTAGTTGATAAGTATGTGGATGAGTTATTGAAAATATTTAGATTCATAACATTATGCAATTCATAAATCAAATATATTTGTTTGTATATAAAATCATTTGTTATTATATTATACTAAATCAGTCGTTTTCTACTTTGTTCAGACACACACAACCATCAAAAGTGATTTCATTATTAAATATTGTTACGATCAGCTGGCGGCTACCTTATTTGGTGCATCAGATGACTGTTCGGTTTAGTGTCTGCATACTCCGGTTGGTTCTCTCTCTCTAAATATGTATATATATATATATATATATATATATATATATATATATATATATATATATATATATATATATATATATATATATATATATATATATATATATATATATATATATATATATATATATATATATATATATATATATATATATATATATATATATATATATATATATATATATATATATATATATATATATATATATATATATATATATATATATATATATATATATATATATATATATATATATATATATATATATATATATATATATATATATATATATATATATATATATATATATATATATATATATATATATATATATATATATATATATATATATATATATATATATATATATATATATATATATATATATATATATATATATATATATATATATATATATATATATATATATATATATATATATATATATATATATATATATATATATATATATATATATATATATATATATATATATATATATATATATATATATATATATATATATATATATATATATATATATATATATATATATATATATATATATATATATATATATATATATATATATATATATATATATATATATATATATATATATATATATATATATATATATATATATATATGTATGTATATGGGAGAGATTTTATATTATCACTTTTTGTTTATTTTTTTTGGTGTGAGAGGATTAGACAGCTTTTGCGTTGAAAGCTCACGTTGAGTGGAGGGCAACTTTTAATACGCGAGAGCTGGTCTAATATGGGTACATGTGTGGGTGGATCGAGTGTTAGTCTGAGGTAAATACGTGAGTGCGAGTTGGTAAGGAAAAGGAGAAGAAAAAGAAAAATGATGATGAAAGGTTAGTAGCTGTCCTTGAAATGGTTGGTTGACCCATAACCAATCATTTCAAGCTGTTGCCAGGGGGTATGCTTAGTGGGTAGGACAAAGTCGGGCGGACAGGTTGTGGATAGGATAGTGAAAAGTAGGGTGTCAGAGGGAGAGAGTTGGGAGTTGAAGTACCGAAGGAGACTGACTTTGGAAGTCAGTGGTTAATGCGGAAAATTTTTGAGAAAGGAGTCAGATTCTGCATGGCAAGAAGGAAAGTAAAATTTACGTTCGTTGTCGTTCGATTCGTCTATCTTCATTTAAATCTAGTGCAATTTTTTTATGTGAGAATTTCTGTCCTATGGTCGTGTTGAAAATGCGGGAAAACGATATATTAATTAAGTATATAGAATTATTAAATTAAAAAGAAATGGTATTGAAGCTGTCTAATGCTGCGTAAAAAAAAGTAGTTTCGATTTCCTTTCATTGTCGTCGGATTAGAAAAGTAAAAAAGTGGCTTCGACTTTGTATAAAAAGTGTAGTAGAAGGTGAATTACATCGAGTCATAAAATTTTTAAATTCATCCCGATTATAAGGGAAGCAAATGGATACGAATCGACCGCTGAAGACCAGACTCCTCCTACTCAGAGCGACAAAGATAAGCATAAGTTCCTAAATATAAGTATGAGTAGATTGTATAAATTAATTTAAACCGTGAGTTTAATATGGTCTCAACAGAGCGTGGCGGGGGCGCGCTCGGTAAGGATAGCCTATACTGGTCGAGGGAGCTCCTCAGAGTAGACAGTGGTAGAGCGAAAGCGGGGTTTGAGTTAGTCCTTGTTGCCTGAACTAGGCAGCCAATACGCAGCTTAGTGGACGCCGTAGTAATTGTCCGTGTATGTGTGTGTTTGTATAGAAAAATAAATAAATTATGTTAGGCTAAGGTGGTGATAGGAGGGGGTAGGATGAGGAGAGGCTGATCGGGACGGAGGAAGCCGGTGGAGAAGTGAGTGGTATCAAAAATAAATGATAAACGTAGAATAGGTGTAGAGTAGAACTTCATGTTTGCCCCACGATCTGGCACAGCAGGTTGGGAACCCACCAAAGAAAAAAAGGAGTGAGCTAGCCAGGGTGTCTGTGCCAGGTATGATTAAAAAAATTAGAAAGAAAATTTTTATTTTAGAATAAGTAGTGTATGAAAGAAAAAATAGCAGTCGTCAGGGGGTTTACCGTTGTCTGGCTCATGGCGGCTTGGGGCACAAGTGATGGAGCTCTAATAGCACGATGAGTAAGGGCGGGGGTAATTTGTGCTGTCGACAGAAAGAGGCAGTGCTTCGTAATGAAAGATGGCTTGGGAAATTAAAGACATATCCAATAGCATCGGCACCAGTGATCATTGAGAGGCACAGGCTTGGTATGAATGCGGACGGGTGGAGAAAGTGTGATCGTTACTCTAGGCACGGTAATGGGTTCAAGTGACTTGGTGATGGCGTTCCATCCACTCAGTTGCACTTGCCGATTACGAGGTGTAGGAAGGGTAAGCAATCCACATGCAGGATTCCCTCTCAAGAGACAAACTGTTGGTGGCTTGTGACATGAAATTCATTCATAATAGCATCAAGAGGGGGCCTAGCGAGAGAGAAACTGAAATAAAGTGTTTGTAGAGAATGAATGTTTGTGAAATTTAGGATAAAACCACTCACCTACCACAATTCCAAAGAGTTATAGTAAAGTACTGATTGGTCACCGATCCTAACCCTCCTCTTAAGATTAATTGAAAAGGAAAAATAATAATTATACTGGTATTTAGTTTTTGTTTATGTTTAATAATTGTTTATTTTTATTGTTGTTATCGTTATAATAGGTATTATTATTAAGTCGTAAGTTTATTTTAGGCAAATAGATAGTGGAAAATGGAATGCATTTCAGAAGTGGCAACAGAAACGAAGGGGAAGAAAATACAAAAACTAGAGAGATGCCACTAGAACATTCACCCCCAAGAGGGGAGGAAAAAGTGGCGGGAGGGCAACGAAGTAGAACTGGGGCAGTACCCAAGAGAGGAAGTAGAGGCGAAAGTGCAGAATGAGCTTCGAAGTGAATAGAGGTCGGCTATCAATTCGATGCTCCTGGAGAGCCGCAGCAGCTATAGAATGGCATTGGACGTCGAGTCCAGTAGAATAATGGAAACGGTTAGAGCCAATCACCTTGAACTGATGGGAATGATAAATGAGATGGTGAGACCCCAGCAAACGATGCAGGAACAAATAGGGGGGCCTCATACGAAATGCCAAGCTTTATCAGCGAATGACAGCCAGCCCGTAGAGAGAAGGGGTAGAGAGCCAAGAACAAGGGGGGGGCATATCAGACCCAGCATCTGCAGGAAACACATTTCCAGGACGGGAGGATTGTAGAAGGGATTCGAATGGTCAAAGGGAGGTGACACAGAGAGAAGTGAAGATAGATAAATGGGGCATAGTATTTGACGGTAAGACCGAGGGGCTGTCAGTAGAGGAATTTATTTTTCACCTGGAATATTTGCAAGCTCAGTATGGGGTGCCTTGGTCAGCGGTTTTAAGAGATTTTTACCAGCTGCTAAGAGGATCAGCATTGGAATGGTACTGGTTGTGTGTGAGGACCATCGACGTAAGCGGTTGGCCGGCGTTAAGAAATACGCTAATACGACAATTTCAATCCCATCAAAGTGAGTTGGAACCGTTGCGAGAGTGACGGAGCGGAAACAGCAGCCAGGAGAAAGCCTGGTGTCCTTCTTCTTTGATGTGCTTAAGAGGAGAGCACGGATGGGGCACCCTATTTCGGAGTTTGACGTCATTACATTGCTAAAAAGGAACATCCGGGATGCCGTTGGTAGAATTGTTTACCCTATAGCGTGCTATAGCGTAGAGCAGCTGCACTACGAGTGTCACGAGGCAGAATGATTCTTCCTGAAAAGAGAGATCATAGTTGTGCAACCACTCGCCAGATATGGGGCGGGCCGAAGCATGAACGAACACAGCAGATGATGAAGTCAGGTTAGTCGAGAGGTCCTACCGCGGCAAGGTGCTGGTACGAGTCATAAGGAAGAAGGACTGCCAAATAGGTCTCAGACGGGGTTCTGGAACTGCAAGCAGGCGGGTCATGCCTTTAGAGAGTGTACCTCCAAGCAACGGAGGTTATTTTGCTACCGATGTGGGGCGGATAATGCGGTGACTCCAGAAAGTCCGAAATGTAAGCTGGGAAACAGGGGAAGGAGCATGAGGCCAGCAGGAAGGTTGTGCTCCCGACAGGTTCCCTCGGAGCAGTAGATAGTGATAAGTTAGATAGTAATAAGGGTGTAGGGAAAATGTAGGATTAGTAGTAGATTTGGAAATAGCAAATAAGGCGCGGGAACAGTGTGAAGAACAGGTGAAGGGTTTAAGAGAAGGCCAGTTAAGAGGGATCTCTCGGAAAGTGGAAAAAGCTAGGTTGAGGTATAAGTTAAGAGTACTTAAAAACGGCAGGTAGTTGAGGCTGTGGGGCGCAGTATTCAGGCGGAGAGAAGACCGTTCGCCGAGATTGAAATTCAAGGTAGAAAGTTGCGGGGGTTACTGGCTACAGGGGCGTCGGTTACTGTCCTAGGGAAAAATTGTAGGGAATTAATTAGTGAATTGGGATTGGAAGTGCAAAAGTATTTCACGCTCGTAAGCACAGCTGGGGGGCATCAGCAGCAAGTGCTTGGGCGAATGATAGTACCAGTGCGGTTCAAGTGCAGTAAAAGTGTAGTATTTTACCTATGTCCCACATTGCAGCAAGAGGTGTATTTGGGAGTTGATTTCTGGCAAGATTTTGGGTTAGCTCTCGAAATTGTTGGGGTAAGTGAAGTGGGCACGGAGCCGCGAATCTTACAGTGGGGCGCGAATCTTACAGTGGGGCTGAAGAAGTCAAAGTTTTGCTCTAAGGAGTTGAAATATCTGGGGTTTGTGATAGGTCATGGAATGTTGAAGACGGGTCCGGAAAAGGTGTCAGCAACAAGAAGGGTTCCCGTGCCGAAGACACCCAGACAGGTACGGAGCTTTTTGGGGACGGCCGGTTGGTATAAGCGATTCGTGGCCAATTTTGCTGATATGTCCGCACCTTTGACGGATACCCTCAGGAAAGGCGTGAAGTTTGTCATGACTCCGGAAGCAAGTGTCGCGTTTGTAAAGTTAAAACAGGCTCTCCCCACGGCTCCGGTACTAGCGCACCCGGATTTTAAGAAGAGGTTTTATATTCATTGCGATGCCTCCAATTATGGAGTCAGGGCGGTGCTGTTTCAGAAAGATGAAGCTGAGAACGAACGGAATAGCCTATTATTCATGTAAAATTAACAGTTGTCAACTTAATTATAGTGTAATGAGTGTTTAGCGGCTATTCTAGCGGTGAGACGATTCAGGGCCTATGTGGAGCTGATGCCTTTTACCATGATCACGGATCACGCTAGCTTGAAGTGGCTCATGTCATTAAAAGACTTGAGTGGGAGGTTAGCCAGGTGGTCTCTTCAGCTTCAGGCATAAGACTTACCGAAAGTGGACTGAAAATGTAGTAGCTGTTACGCTATCCCGATTGATGGAGGAAGTGACTCTGAATATTCCTTATATGGACACCACGGAATACGATTCGCCCGAGTATGTTCAGCGAAAGCAGACTATTGGAGAGAATGTAGGAAGGTTCCTGGATCTGCAAGTACGTGATGGGAAGATATCTAAACGTACTATTGCTAATGGGGAAGAGGGCAGGGCTCCCTGATGGAAGCTATGGGTGCCCGAAGCATTAACTTCGACAGTTGTAGCACAAGCCCATGAGCCTGAGTTGTCAGCTGACGGGGGAGTCGCTAAGACATTGCACCGGGTAAGACAATTTTATTATTGGCCTGGTACGGCGGTGTAGGTGCGGAATTACGTGAGGGATTGCAGGGTCTGCAAGGAGACGAATAGCAATCAGGTTTCTAGACCTTTTATGGGAAAGGAAGTCAGCCCTGAACGGCCATTTTGTAACGACTCTATTTCGGCTGGGGTAAAACTCAGCGGGTTCCAGGGGTCGTATACAGAAATTAATGTTAAAAGCCGGTGTGTACTTACATGTGGTTTATTTAATTCATTTATTTAATTACAATTGTTTATAATTTGATTTATATTAATTTATTAGTTTGAAATTGATTTTACTCTGCTAATTAACTTAAATAACTTGTTTAATTAAATTAGTTTAAATAGTTTTATTTTGCTTAACTTATTCAAATTTGGTTTTGTTCTAATTTAAATTACCTAAATAATTAGACTTGCTAGTCGCTTGGGGCCTCGTCTGTGTGGTCGCTGTTGGCAGTGCTAGTCTCCGCGAGAATCGGTAGGACCATAAACTCGCGGTTCTGTACGTACGTATTAGTCTCCACGAGAATCGGTAGAACCATAAACTCGTGGGTCGGTCTTAGCGTTAGTATAAGTCACCACGAGAATCGGTAGAACCATAAACTCGTGGGGCGGTCTTAGCGTTAGTATAAGTCACCACGAGAATCGGTAGAACCATAAACTCGTGGGGCGGTGTTAGCGTTAGGATAAGTCACCACGAGAATCGGTAGAACCATAAACTCGTGGGGCGGTCTTAGCGTTAGTATAAGTCACCACGAGAATCGGTAGAACCATAAACTCGTGGGGCGGTCTTAGCGTTAGTATAAGTCACCACGAGAATCGGTAGAACCATAAACTCGTGGGGCGGTCTTAGCGTTGGAGTAAGTCTAGTCTTGTGTAAAAGTATACTTTACCTTGGTGCTACTGGTGCTGGAGTTTTTCTGCTGCTGGATCGGAGTGTGTCTTGTCTGCCTGATGCCGAATGAAAGAAAGAGACTGGGTTGCCAGTTGCTCCTGCTTTTATGCTCCAGGTTTAGTGTAGATCATCCAATAGTTGTTGTTGTGCGGGAACTGTAGTTTGTTGTGGCATGTTGCTACAGTTTCCCGCATTGTTCTTCTTGTTTGAATTTGACCTTGGGCCACCTTCAGCACATTGTTGTTTTTTTCTCGCTGTTGTTCTTGTAAGTTTTTGCCCTTGGGCCACCTTCAATATTGTGTTGTTGTTGTGATGATTTACCTTGTTGTTGTTCCTTGTGTTGTTTGTTGTTGTTGCTATTTGTCTTTCGGCCACCTTCAGCACTTTGTTGATATTTTTTATTGATGGCATAAAATATTTAAAAATATTAAAACATTGGATATTTAATTTTTGCTTCTCCTCTTTATGCTTTGTCCGGCCTGTTGGTGTGCTTAGCGATCGGTCTGTCGTGTTCCACTTTGTGCTTGGCCTTCGTGTTTGGGTGTTGTTAGTGGGTTAATTTTCCGAACTAATGCAGTCGGCAACTTCTGTCGCGATCTCTTGTAAGTTTCTAACATTGCGTTAGGCACTGTTGTTGTAAATTCATATTATTTTAACTGTGGTCAGCCGGTTGCACAATTGTTTGTGTGATATTCTCCTGTGTTATCTTGCGTTGTTGACTTCGTTGTATGTTTTTCGTCGCTTATCACAGGGTTCCACTGTCTGACTTAATTGTGGCTGTGTCTTCTGTCCTCCCAATGCAGAGTATAACACTTGTTGTTGGCAGCATTACTATGGTGGGAGGTGTCTTAGACTCACTTGTATGATGGCTGCTGCACTAAATATGATGGCGGTTGTGTATGTGGTTTTTAGCAATACAGGTGGGAGGAGCCAAAGTCTTAGGACTATTAACGTGTATATTTTAGGGTTGGTTGTTTAAGCACTTGGCCCCTATTTTAAATATACACGTTTGGGGCGTTATGGCAAAACTAAATATGTAGCGGCAAATTTACGCCTAAAATTTGCTCCTCACAATTTCAATGGCTTTATATAGATTTTTTAGGAAAATATCCACGATCCAGGGCGGGTCATGCATACGTGTTTGTGGTAATGGATCATTTTACGAAATTCGTGTTCTTAAAAGCTATGGGTAAGGCATCGGCGATGAATGTAGTAAGGTTTTTAATTGAAGAAATTTTTCAGAAATTCGGTGTACCCGAAACGATACATTCAGATAATGGAAAGCAGTTTGAGAGTCAGGAACTAGTAAAGTGATGGAATCCTGTGCTATTAAGCATGTGAAGACGGGGTTTTATGCCCCACAATCGAATGCAGCAGAACGTGTGAATCAGTCAGTTATGGCAGCTATAAGGGCTTACCCGAAGGAGGACCACCGCGATTGGGATTTATTCCTGAGTGAGATCGAGTGTGCGTTGCGCAGTGTGGTACATCAAGCGATAGGGGTTACGCCATACTTTACATTGTTCGGTCAGCAGATGTTTACCAGTGGCGCGGACTATGCATTGGCGCGACGGCTCAATGCGCTGGAGGATCGTGATTTGCATATATTACCACCTGAGGACAGATTGGAGTTAGTCCGCGAGAGTATCAGGTCTCGCATGCATAAAGTATATGAGAAAGGCGCCAGGTATTATAATCAACGGGCGAGGCTGATTAAATTTGTAATAGGGCAGGAAGTGTACAAACGGAACTTCGTACTTAGCGACTTTAGAAAGAGCATAAATGCAAAATTCTGTAAGAAATTTGTAAAATGTCGGGTGAGCAAAGTTTTGGGAGGTAATTTGTACGGGATAGAACAATTGGCGGTGTAAGGCGAAGGGGGTATTCCATGCGAAAGATTTGAAACAGTAAGAGCATCAGACTCGTCGTCTCGGAGTTGTGGGTGTAGCTCACGCTGGGCACCAGTAAAGAGGTAAGGGATTGAAGGGCAAATGTTGGGAGTTGTAAACTTACTGTGAAAATCTGCATCGCTGGGGCGTTGGTCCGCTTAATGGTGAGAAGTGGATCTGAAAGAGTGAAAGAGATTAGCAAAGTTTTAGGAGTATAATGTTTGTAGGTTACGATACTTGGCCTAGGTATGGCCTAGACAAAGGTCCGGGCGAGGAATTCGGCTGGCTCTGTCAAATGTTGGTTAGCTCCAGGGCTGTAGTTGTAAATATGGGCGTTGGATGGTGCAGCTGTCCGTCTTTCACGCGGATTAGTGTGGGATTTTCTTTGCTCTAATCCACGGGTGTTGTTACGATCAACTGGCGGCTACCTTATTTGGTGCATCAGATGACTGTTCGGTTTAGTGTCTGTATACTCCGGTTGGTGCTCTCTCTCTAAATATGTATATATATATATATATATATATATATATATATATATATATATATATATATATATATATATATATATATATATATATATATATATATATATATATATATGTATGTATGTATGTATATGGGAGAGATTTTATACCATCACTTTTTGTTTATTTTTTTTGGTGTGAGAGGATTAGACAGCTTTTGCGGAGGGGAACTTTTAATACGCGAGAACTGGTCTAATATGGGTGCATGAGTGGGTGGATCGAGTGTTAGTGTGGGGTAAATACGTGAGTGCGAGTTGGTAAGGAAAAGGAGAAGAAAAAGAAAAGTGATGATGAAAGGTTAGTAGCTGTCCTTGAAATGGTTGGTTGACTCACAAAGCACAGCTGTTGCCAGGGTATGTTTAGTGGGTGGGACAAAGACGGACGGACAGGTTTTGGATAGAATAGTGAAAAGTAGGGTGTCAGAGGGAGAGAGTTGGGAGTTGAAGTACCGGATGAGACTGATTTTGGAAGTCAGTGGATAATACGGAAAATTTTTGAGAAAGGAGTCAGATTCTGCATGGCAAGAAGGAAACTCAAATTTACGTTCGTTGTCGTTCGATTCGTCTATCTTCATTTAAATCTAGTGCAATTTTTTTATGTGAGAATTTCTGTCCTATGGTCGTGTTGAAAATGCGGGAAAACGATATATTAATTAAGTATATAGAATTATTAAATTAAAAAGAAATGGTATTGAAGCTGTCTAATGCTGCGTAAAAAAAAGTAGTTTCGATTTCCTTTCATTGTCGTCGGATTAGAAAAGTAAAAAAGTGGCTTCGATTTTGTATAAAAAGTGTAGTAGAAGGTGAATTACATCGAGTCATAAAATTTGCAAATTCTTCCCGATTATAAGGGAAGTAAATGGATACGAATCGACCGCTGAAGACCAGACTCCTCCTACTCAGAGCGACAAAGATAAGCATAAGTTCCTAAATATAAGTATGAGTAGATTGTATAAATTAATTTAAACCGTGAGTGTAATACGGTCTCAACAGAGAGTGGCGGGGGCGCGCTCGGTAAGAATAGCCTATACTGGTCGAGGGAGCTCCTCAGAGTAGACAGTGGTAGAGCGAAAGCGGGGTTTGAGTTAGTCCTTGTTGCCTGAACTAGGCAGCCTATACGCAGCTTAGTGGACGCCGTAGTAATTGTCCGTGTGTGTGTGTGTTTGTATAAAAAATAAATTAATTATGTTAGGCTAAGGTGGAGATAGGAGGGGGGAGGATGAGGAGAGGCTGATCGGGACGGAGGAAGCCGGTGGAGAAGTGAGTGGTATCAAAAATAAATGATAAACGTAGAATAGGTGTAGAGTAGAACTTCATGTTTGCCCCACGATCTGGCACAGCAGGTTGGGAACCCACCAAAGAAAAAAATGTAGTGAGCTAGCCAGGGTGTCTGTGTCATGTATGATGACCATGGGGACGTAACAATATGTATAAATATATTTTTATAAAATTTTTTTTAATAATCTACAACATTGGATTAATGAGTGCGAATCCAATTCCAATATATTTGTCTGATTTAGGTGAAAATAAAAGAAATTAGAGTTTTCTCTCCGACTACCAAACAATGATACTGTAAAAATTGATTTATCATTACAATTGCTTATACTAAGTAATTCATTGAATAATATAAATGATGAAGAACATCTAAATAGTTCAGTAATTACCACAGAACTACAACTACAGCAGCGGTAGCAGAACCGGAATATTTTACTGAGGCAGAAGCAACTGAAACTTTTAGGCGAGATTTAATTAAATAATAGTTGGATATAGCAGGAAAAATTGAAAGTGAAAAATAATTTTACAGAACTTTTAAATTGGAATATGATGATCCAGAGTTAAGAATTCGATGTACATACAACAGTAATTATGAAGACCGTTCTCTTACTATAAATTGTTTTGAGTATCGGGAGTATGAAAGCGAGAGAATATTAAGCAATTGTGAGATAGAAATTGTAAAAATGATGGATTCAAATGTACACTCAGACGTTGAATTAATAAATGTTAAAAAATATAGGCAAGCTTATGGAATGAGAGTATCCTACAGATTTGTTGAAACATAACCGTAAAACTAATATCATCAACACTTTCGTTGACAGAGAAATAAAATATAAAAAATGGATGGTACAGATATCAAACATTTTATAGACAGATTCAAATATTTTTTACTTGAAAAACATGGAAGAGAACTTTACAACATTCAACTGTTGTTTAATAGAGTTGATGGAGAAAAGAAAGTGGAATTAATATATGGTGAAAATTACATCAATTGTCCTTGGAGTAAAAGTGATACAAAAATGGCACCAGATGCTTGTATGTGTTTCTTCATCATCCAAAAATTTAAACAAGTTATTAAATTTAGAAAATTATATTCCAATACTTATATTAAATAAAATATTGGAAAATAAATTTTTAAAAACATAATTTCTTTTATAGTTTTCTCATGTTTTTATTTTATGCAAACTATAAAAAATTTTAAATACAAATGTCCACGATTAAATGAAATATATTTTTTTTCTTGATCATAATTATATTCAATTTTTTCCCCAAATAATTAACAATCTGCTTCGGCGGTTGTAGATTTGCAAAGCTATCAAAATAAAATGCATTATTTTTGTTTTTATAATATGCTACCCAATGTGTCCCACTACCATTAGAAGTATCCAAGTTAAGAATACCACATTCTCTTTGATTAGGGTTCTTTGGAAGAGTATCACGCATAAAGACTCCTCTAAAGTATGGTAAATTGATAGCATACTTCTTTAAATTAGGTTTGTAGAGCTCTCTTGTATAGTTGTTGCATTAGTTTTTTGAATGTGAATCATAAAATAAACCGTAACCCTTCCGATAAGGTTTAAGATAAAGTCCTTTGCCCATAGTAATTGACTCCAAAGTTTTGTTATGACGATTTGCTTCTGCTAACTGCTCTCAAGCGGCTTTACTCCCATTTATAACTTTTGCAAGGGCGCTCCCTCCAGAGGCTAAACCACCAATAGCACCAGGACCAGTTAAAATTGGTGCTAGTGGTAGAAAACCACATACGTTAGGTATGGAGATGACTTTGGGTTCTTTTATTGACTTGTTTCGCCTTATTGTACTTTTTATAACTTCGTTCGCAATGTTAATTGCGTTTTCAATATTTTCCGGTTTTTCAGCTTTTCGAACTTTGTTTGCTTTCTTTATAGCTGTACTTAAAAGTTTTCTGCCACATATCTTTTTAATTATCTTCTTTGCCCGCTTTGGTATTGGTTTTATGCGTAGGTAGGTAGGTAGGTAAGGGGGCCACCTGAAAAGGGCGCACTTAGGCAAACATTGACCCTTTGTGATACCGCATGGGACAACAGGTCCTATCCCTATCAAAGGTCCAGCCTTGGAGCTTTTAATGAAGCAGTTGATGGAGCTAATGTTTTTTTTTGAGATATCTCCCAAAGAGTCCAAAAAGTTGTTGCCTAGGAAAGTGCGACTCCTTCTGGACAAAGCTGGACACGTGCACAACAGGTGAGCAGTGGACTCTTCCTCCTCCTCGTCCATGCAACTCCTGCAGAAGTCGTTAGAGGCGATCCCCAGCCTACACCCGTGTGTGCCTAGAGTCCAGTGTCCCGTTAGGACGCTAATCACGGGACCTATGCTTTGTCTATTTAGAGCCAGTAGGTCCTTAGAGCGCTTCACATTTATCTCTGGCCAGGTTTGTCTAGCTATTTTACATCTTGAAAGTTCAGACCAGCACGTGCCCGCTGTTCCTAAGGATATTGTATTTACTAAGGGCTTACTTGTGGCAATAGGAATACCGAATTGCAACCTATCTGGTTCAATCGGTAAGGTAGTGCCCTCGCGGGCAAGTTCATCCGCCTTGCAGTCCCCTGTAATATCTCTGTGACCGGGAACCCAGCACAGATGCAGACGGGTCTGCTTAGCTATCTCGTCTAAAGATTTGCGCAGCTCTTGACGGCTTTTGAGGTGATAATAACCGAATCCAAGGAACGCAATGCAGCTGGGCTGTCGGACAGAATGCAAATATCAAGTCCAGATATCTTCTTCTTCCTTAGCCAAGACAGTGCTGCGTCCATAGCCGCGACCTCTGCCTGAAAAACACTGCAGTGGTCAGGCATCCTAAGGGACATGTTAATGTCCAAACTACTCTGTAGTTTGGATCCATCTGTGTACATGCGAACCCCTTCTACATGAGGGGGGATGCCATCCATCCATTCATCCCTGGAGGGAATGGAGATCTTGCACATACCATTGAAGGCGTACATTGGTGTGCTGTAGTCGAATGAGTCAGGAATACCCTCAAAATGTCATAAAATGGGCGATTGACCTATATTCCTGGCACCCCATTGATGCGTAGCTTTTAGTCTGATAGCTGAATTTGCAGCCATTTTTTCGCCAAAAACCGTAACAGGCAGCAGAATGAGCATAATGTCCAATGCTGCCGTTGGAGTCGTTCTAAAGGCACTACTTATTAATACCTCTGCCGTTCTTGTACCTTTGTTATCAGCCTATTGTATGTGGACTTACTTAGGGCTGTCCACCAAGCAAGCACCCGATAGAAAAGGACTGGTCGTACCACAGCTGTATATATCCAATAGGCTACGTTAGGCTGTAACCCCCCGATTTTGCCTATAACTCTTTTGCAAGAGTACAGAGCTACTTGAGCCTTCCTAATGCGCTCGCTTATATTAGCCTTCCAGTTCAGCTTCCTATTTAGGATCACGCCCAGATATTTAGCCTCCTCGACAAGGTCAATATCTACACCCATTAGTTTTGGAGTTCTAAATTGAGGAATTTTATACTTCCTAGTGAAGAGTACCAGCTTAGTCTTGGTCAGATTAACCCCCAACTCACAGTCAGTAGTCCAATTAGAGAGAATGTTCAGCATGTTTTGCATAAAGTCCCTCAAAGTAGATATGTACTTACCCGAGATAATAATAGCAAGTTCACCCGCATTCGCAACCACCTTCCCTCTCCAGTCGAACAAGCAGGTGATTTACCGCAAGATTCCAGAGTAGGGGTGAAAGAACTCCACCTTGAGGTGTGCCTCTGCACACGGACTTCTTGGCCGACGTCGCCCCCAGCTGTGAATTGATTATCCTGCTACTAAGCATGTTTTCCATCCACCTGCAGATGGCGGGTTCCACCTCCAAGTCTCGCACCGCACCGATTATTGCGTCTGATTTAATGTTGTTAAAAGCTCCCTCAATGTCCAGGAAAGCCACTAGAGAGAACTCCTTGTTGTGCAGATAGCACTCAATACTAGAGACTAAGGAGTGTAAAGCGGTCTCCACCGATTTACCCTTGAAGTAGGCATGCTGAGAGACTGACAGCTTCTGTCTGTCTATAGTGAGCCTTAGATGAATGTCTAACAACCTTTTCAGGATTTTTTAGACAGAAGGAGGACCGACTAATGGGTCTTAAGTCCCCTGGAGCTGTGTGCGAGCTTTTGCCGGCCTTGGGTATAAAAATTACCCTCACATGCTTCCATGAGTCTGGAATATACCCCAATTCAAGACAACTATTGTAGATCTTTAGCAACCACTCTATTATAAGATTCTGTGACTGCTGAATTTCAATTGGAGCTACACCATCTGGGCCAGATGCTTTAAATGGTTTGAAGCTATGGATAGCCCATTACAATTTTGGCTTCGTGACTTTGTCCGAGTTGACTTCAACTACATTCCCGCTGGGCTTCGTTCTCCGCGGAATGGTGCTCGAGCTACCAGGGAAGTGTGTCTCCAGAAGAAGCTCTAGAGTCTCATTACTATTTGAAGTCCAGGATCCATCCTCCGTCCTCAGGTAACAAGGTACCATTAAAGCAGTTTATAGGATCTTCCTCAACCTGGACGTTTCAGAGATATCTTCTACGTCACCGCAAAAGTTTCTCCACGATTCTCTCTGTGCTTTCCTAAGCTTACTTTTGAAGGCTCTGAGTGCTGCCTTATATAAAACTCAGTCTGCACTATCTCTAAACTTCCTTGCGCTGTTGAAAAAAGTCTCCTACAGTTTTGTCTGAGTCCCCTAATTTTCTCCCCCCACCATGTGGGTTTTAGTTTCCCCTGGGTCTATTGTCGGGGCAAGAGGCCAATAGACCCTTATTAAGAGCAACCGTTAGAACCTCCACAGACCTATCAATTTCGCCACACGTGCTTTTGTTTGTGGGGTTCTGAGGTAGTAGTCTAGCTACAGTCACCTTGTAGACGTCCCAGTTTACTTTCCTGACATTTCTAAAAGCCTTAGGGCTAGGTAGACTATCTAGAAGATCAAACTGAATTAACCTATGATCCGAAAAGGAATGTTCCTCTAGAACTCTCCAATTTGAGATCCGATCAAAAATTGATTCGGAGGCAAGGGTTAAGTCTAGGACTTCTTTCCTATTAGCAGTAATGAAAGTGGGTTCTGACCCCTTATTACTTACAGAACGGTTATTCGTTACAATATATTCATATAATGATTCACCTCGTTCATTGACATCCGTGCTTCCCCAGATGTCGTGGTGCGCATTGGCATCGCATTCAATAATAACAGTCACCCGTTGAGTCTTTGCAACCACAACAAGCTTTTATAGGTTGGCTTCTGGAAAGATCTCGTGGTCATGCGCCATATAGGCCGAGACCAACCAGTACCGTTCCTTGCCAGTTTTCAGGCAGACGGCCTTTAAATCCTTGTTGCTGTAATTGGGGAGAATAGATGATCTAACATTATTCCTAATGAGGATAGAAGGCCTAGGTCTTCCTTCACTTACGGTATACAGCAAGCTGTAATTCTCAGTCCTGAGACCACATACTAAGTCCCCGTGTGTCCAGGGTTCTTGGATCAGGACAACGTCTACTCCGCCTTTTGCAAGACGGAGCTGAAGGCTGGCAGACGCCGCCTTCGAGTGATGGAGGTTAATCTGCACTATTCGTAGCATCTCTGCTACTTGTAGCGCTGGCCACCTCCACCACCGTGACATCAGCCTCAGACTGCGAGTCCGACTTCAAAAGGACTTCCTCCTCACTGAGTGTGGTTGTCCCTAGGATACTATTCAAACCCCCCACAGTTGACATGGAGTCACTGCGTTTTGGGTGCATGGTGGTGTCCTCAGAAGCCGCGGGATCAGCAGTTACCCCTGAAGGATTCACTACCGCTTTAATCCGTGTAAGACGGTTGCCCGTCCTTTTTGTATACCTTGAGGCTTGTGGATGAGAAGCCATAGCCCACGACGCAATTGTATTCAGCTAGAGTCGCAAGAGATTCGGCGTTCACCACAAGGGTTATTGACTTGTAATCCCCTCTTGGTTCCTCTACTTTAGTCACCTTCCAATTATTAGTCGGGAGCTGCTGGTTGCTCAACCTAAAGATCTACAAGATAGCCTCAGGGTCAGACGGTTCGGCTGGGATCCAGGCGCACCCTCTAGGTCTACTAGGGATCAGCCCCCTAGGTACGACTTCGAGCCTAGCGCCTGGCCTTGCTTCCTCTATCCTGGAGACCGCAATCCTATAAAGGTCGACTAACCTTTGATCCGCGCAGGCAATCAGCTTCACGTGGCCCTGATGCCATCCGCTGTCGCGAAAAGAGGGAAAACCACATGGGAATTCCCTCAAAAGCTGGAGGTAGATCCTTGAAAGGCTGACTTCTACCTCTTTCCGGCACTCAGGACCGATACTGCCATCTGGGTCATTACGATCTATGACCGCCATGACCTGGTGTCCTTTCAGCACTTCGCTGAAGGACTTCGTGGTGACCGTACCGCGCTTTTCAAACTTCTTTGGGTCCGGGTGGGTGGTTTCTTCTAGGGATCGTTAACGTTTTGTAGCCTGTTGTGCTGGAGCTTGAGACTCCTTCACGACCTTCGTCGCCCACTCGAGGGAAGCCTTCTCCTCGATCATCCTCTCCTTCTCTGGGATTCGCGACAAGCGTTCCACTGTCCGGAGAGCAGCCCTTTTTACCTTGTATAACCTTTTGGTTCCCTGGTTAGCAACAATAACGCAGCACGTGGCTTTTCTTTTGCCAGGCTCATCGTCCTTAGCTACAATAGACGCCGAAGAGTGTGCGGATGATTTTGGATTCCCATCCGAATTAACGTTTAGAGGCGTAAGTTTTTTTATATTTTTCTTTGCTCATTCTGGTTCTTACGGCCACCCGCTCGATCAGCCAAAATTTTGAAAGGGGAAGGGTTTGGTCAACTCTGGCAGTTTTATATAGATATATATATATATATATATATATATATATATATATATATATATATATATATATATATATATATATAGATATATATATATATATATATATATATATATATATATATATATATATATATATATATATATATATATATATATATATATATATATATATATTATATATATATATATATATATATATATATATATATATATATATATACAGGGTGGCCCAAATGAGACCTAGTGACGTTAAACACGTGTAACTCTTGTAATAACGGGATTTTTAAAATGATTTATTTTAATATGTTAAATACATTTTATGGAAATTTAACGTGACTGTGTGTGAAATATGACATCAGACAAATGACCACCATTTTGCTCGATACAGGCATTGTCTCTTTTTAGCGCATTTTGCATTACACGGCGTAATGTTTCTGGTGGCAGGCGCCGTGTTTCATCTCGAATATTCTGCTTGAGCTGTCCAAGTGTCTGTGGTTTGTTAACATACACTTTGTCTTTTAAATATCCCCATAAAAAAAAATCGGGCGCTGTTAAATCTGGTGAACGAGGAGGCCAAGGGAAATCTGAATTTCTTGAAATTATGCGTTCACCAAAAATTTCACGCAGCATGTCAATAGTTTGCCTAGCAGTATGCGCAGTGGCTCCATCTTGTTGAAACCACAAATTACGATGTTGCTCCACCATTGGCCGCAAAAAGTTGTCGATCATTGTTCTGTAAGAAGCCCCGGAGACCGTTTCTGGCGTTTCATCCTCATTCTCAAAAAAATATGGGCCGATGATTTTTGTGGCCATAACACCGCACCAAGCAGTACATCTGATTTGGTGTGACTGATGCTGATGTATTGCCCTTGGATGTTCAGAGCCCCACAACCTACAGTTTTGTTTATTCACATAACCACTTAAATGGAAATGCGCTTCATCCGTAATCAAAAGACTATTTAAAAAATCATTTTGTATGGCTAATTGTGTAAAGCGAATAGCGTACTGTAGTCGTTGTTGGGGGTCTTGCGGTAGAAGCTGTTGCACAATTTGAACTTTGTATGGATACATCTTAAGATCCAACTTTAAAATTCTCTGTAATGTTGTTCTGGGTATACCCAATTGGCCGGAGCGGCAACGAGTTGAGACAGATGGATCATTTGCAACACTCTGCTGCAAAGCTTCTACGTTGTCTTCAGTACGAATATTTCGATGAGCACCTCTTCCTGGACGGTCGGCAACTGAACCCACTTCCTCAAAATGGCGAAGTAAACTTGTAATCATGGAAGATGTGGGCGTTGATCTTACGTTAAAAAAACGGCGATAATTTCGCTGCGTCAGAACAATTGATCGTGGAGAAGAATAATAAAATTCGATAATTTTAATGCGTTGTTGTGGACTGTACGTATTCATTTTAAATTTCCAAGAGTTCAGTTATAATCTGCAAAAAGACAAAATAAATTATGTTAAAAAATAAAAAAGTTATTTGTGTTTCACATCAGCTGGTCTTATTTGGGCCACCCTGTATATATATATATATATTAGGTTTCTTATTTTTTTGAATCAGATAAGAATAACGGTATCTGGTTTTCAAGTTTCAGTAGCTCATGTTCATAAAATCCATATTTAATCATATTATCCTTATAATCCTTCAAAATATATCTAGTGGGATTTGTATTTTGTATTGTTTTTATTTTGAAAATTTGTGCTGTCCTGTTTGGTGTATAAGGTTTCGTTTCTGGTATTGATTTATTTAACATTTCATTAAGTTATACTTTATTTAAAATACTTAATCCGCGCAGGCAATCAGCTTCACGTGGCCCTGATGCCATCCGCTGTCGCGAAAAGAGGGAAAACCACCTGGGAATTCCTTCAAGAGCTGGAGGTAGATCCTTTAAAGGCTAACTTCTACCTTTTTCCAGCACTCAGGAGCGATACTGCCATCCGGGTCATTAAGATCCATGACCGCCAAGACCTGGTGTCTTTTCAGCACTTCGCTGAAGGACTTCGTGGTGACCGTACCGCGCCTTTTAAACTTCTTTGGGTCCGGGTGGGTGGTCTCTTCTAGGGATCGTTAACGTTTTGTAGCCTGTTGTGTTGGAGCGTGAAACTCCTTCACGTCCTACGTCGCCAACTCGAGGGAAGCCTTCTGCTCGATCGTCCTCTCCTTCTCTGGGATTCGCGACAAGCGTTCCACCGTCCGGAGAGCAGCCCTTTTTACCTTGTATAACCTTTTGGTTCCCTGGTTAGCAACAATAACGCAGCACGTGGCTTTTCTTTTGCCAGGCTCATCGTCCTTAGCTACAATAGACGCCGAAGAGTGTGCGGATGATTTTGGATTCCCATCCGAATTAACGTTTAGAGGCGTAAGTTTTTTTTATATTTTTCTTTGCTCATTCTGGTTCTTACGGCCACCCGCTCGATCAGCCAAAATTTTGAAAGGGGAAGGAGTTGTTCAACTCTGGCAGTTTTATATAGATATATATATATATATATATATATATATATATAAATATAAATATATATATATATATATATATATATATATATATATATATATATATATATATATATATATATATATATATATATATATATATAGATATATATATATATATATATATATATATATATATATATATATATATAGATATATATATATATATATATATATATATATATATATATATATATATATATACAGGGTGGCCCAAATGAGACCTAGTGACGTTAAACACGTGTAACTCTTGTAATAACGGGTTTTTTTAAATGATTTATTTTAATATGTTAAATAAATTTTATGGAAATTTAACGTGACTGTGTGTGAAATATGACATCAGACAAATGACCACCATTTTGCTCGATACAGGCATTGTCTCTTTTTAGCACATTTTGCATTACACGGCGTAATGTTTCTGGTTGCAGGCGCCGTATTTCATCTCGAATATTCTGCTTGAGCTGTCCAAGTACCTGTGATTTGTTAACATACACTTTGTCTTTTAAATATCCCCATAAAAAAAAATCGGGCGCAGTTAAATCTGGTGAACGAGGAGGCCAAGGGAAATCTGAATTTCTTGAAATTATGCGTTCACCAAAAATTTCACGCAGCATGTCAATAGTTTGCCTAGCAGTATGCGCAGTGGCTCCGTGTTGTTGAAACCACAAATTACGATGTTGCTCCACCATTGGCCGCAAAAAGTTGTCGATCATTGTTCTGTAAGAAGCCCCGGAGACCGTTTCTGGCGTTTCATCCTCATTCTCAAAGAAATATGGGCCGATTATTTTTGTGGCCATAACACCGCACCAAGCAGTACATCTGATTTGGTGTGACTGATGCTGATGTATTGCCCTTGGATTTTCAGAGCCCCACAACCTACAGTTTTGTTTATTCACATAACCACTTAAATGGAAATGCGCTTCATCCGTAATCAAAAGATTATTTAAAAAATCATTTTGTATGGCTAATTGTGTAAAGCGAATAGCGTACTGTAGTCGTTGTTGGGGGTCTTGCGGTAGAAGCTGTTGCACAATTTGAACTTTGTATGGATACATCTTAAGATCATACTTTAAAATTCTCTGTAATGTTATTCTGTGTATACCCAATTGGCCGGAACGGCGACGAGCTGAGACAGATGGATCATTTGCAACACTCTGCTGCACAGCTTCCACGTTGCCTTCAGTATGAATATTTCGATGAGCACCTCTTCCTGGACGGTCGGCAACTGAACCCACTTCCTCAAAACGGCGAAGTAAACTTGTAATCATGGAAGATGTGGGCGTTGATCTTACGTTAAAAAAACGGCGATAATTTCGCTGCGTCAGAACAATTGATCGTTGAGAAGAATAATAAAATTCGATAATTTTAATGCGTTGTTGTGGACTGTACGTATTCATTTTAAATTTCCAAGAGTTCAGTTATAATCTGCAAAGGAAAAAATAAATTATGTTAAAAAATAAAAAAGTTATTTGTGTTTCACATCAGCTGGTCTTATTTGGGCCACCCTGTATATATATATATATTAGGTTTCTTATTTTTTTTGAATCAGATAAGAATGACGTTATCTGGTTTTCAAGTTTCAGTAGCTCATGTTCATAAAATCCATATTTAATCATATTATCCTTATAATGCTTCAAAATATATCTAGTGGGATTTGTGTTTTGTATTGTTTTTATTTTGAAAATTTCTGCTGTCCTGTTTGGTGTATAAGGTTTCGTTTCTGGTATTGATTTATTTAACATTTCATTAAGTTATATTTTATTTAAAATACTTAATATAAATTAATTCTTCTGTATTGTTGTAAATTTAATATATTTTAATATATCGATCAATTTTAAAATAAAAGGTTATAAGTTCTACAAAACGTTGCATCCGGATGGCAAAGCTTGAGGTGGGACAGGCATACTGATAAAACACCGCATAAAACACCACTCACTAGAAAACTACGACAAGGAATATCTCCAAGCTAGCTCCAGCTGCGCGCAATGTTGGGACGCCAACATAACGGTATCATCTGTTTATTGCCCACCTAGACACACAGTCACAACAGCTAAGTTTGAAATATTTTTGAAGTCGTTGGGAGAAAAATTTATAGCAATCGGTGATTACAACGATAAGCATACGCATTGGGGTTCATGCCTTATAAATCCCAAGGGTAAACAGTTATACTACGTCTTGACGAAATGGCGTAAAATAGTGACTATGTATAATCTGCTAAACCCACTTTCTGGCCTACGGATCAACGGAAGATCCCGGACATACTAGATTTTACAATAACGAAAGGACTTCACAAAAGATTTCTGTCTAGGGAATCATGCTTTGAGCTGAGTTCAGACCATTCCCCAGTTATAATGCACCTAAGGAAATACCCAGAAGACACAAACCAACCTTCTCGATTAGTAACAGGTAAAAGAAAATTGGTTAAAATTCCGTAAATATATTTGCAGCCACATTCCTGATAAATGTAGTCTTAAAAGCCCGGATAAATTAGATTCGGCAGTACAAACATTCAACTGCACACTGATATCAGCGGCGTTAGAGTCCCGCACTGACAGGATTGTGACTTTAGATATTTTCCTCCTCGTTAAATATAAAAAAAAAACACTGGTATCAGCAGCAATCCACGCTACACCCCCAAACGGTCAAATCCTACGGAAATCAATATGCTCAACATCATTCGAAATTGAAAGACTGATAACGGCAAAGAGACGGCTCAGACGACTGTGGCAAAAGCACAGGTCACCAGTGCGAAAGCAAAAATTCACGACAGCCAAAAACAAACTGCGAAACGCATTGCGCGACAAAACTGAAAGAGGTATACAGGCCTACATCTCGCACCTGAACCCCCTTGAATCCACAAACTACTCCTTATGGGATGCATTAAAAAACACGAATAAATCTTCAGAAACGGACTCGCCTATAAGACTTATAGACGGAAGATGGGCAAGAAGCAATGAGGAGAAGGGGCAAGCTTTTGCTCAACATCTTAAAATCGCATTCCAACCAATTCCTCCTAGTAAGAACTTTAAAATACCAACATTAGACAACTCAATTCCCTAACGAAGTGTGGCATTTTATTTCAACTCATTCAGATAAAAAGAAAGGCAGGCCACGATCTGATAAACATTGATGGAGCTACCTCCGCTTGCAGTAAAGCATTTAGCAATATTTTTTAACACAATTTTTAGACGAGGTTACTTTCCTCAAGTTTGGAAATTGTCCCACGTAATCATGATACCCAAATCTGGCAAAACTCCAACGCAAGTCTCGTCATACAGACTGTTTATATCTGTGGGCTTGTTGGGACTGTAATTCATTTTTGGAGCATTGGCTTCACTGGTGGCGAGCGTGCTGCAGGTGGCGCAGATAGGACATGTGCGCGCGGTGGCGCAGCTGCTACTGTGGCGCTAGATGGCGTAGCTGCCACTGGGGCGCGAGACAGCACATTTCCCTGCATCAACACGGGGGCCGGGAACACCAGTCGCCCGTATCCGGCGGCGCAGATCTCCCAGGGGCCGATGTATCGCTTGCCCCGCCACTCGGCACGGAAGGATGGGAAGGTCTGAAAAATAGAAAGGTATTTATTAATCCTTAGTTATCGAGGGCACTATTCTCCGTTTGATGGGAGTACTAGAAAACTAATAATATGGGAAGTGGCTGCCAACGTTTACAAGACTATGTAGGGTATTATGGTTCTAATCCGTGGCAGAGCCATGCTAGATCTACATCTAAGGTATACTGCTAAGGAGACTGTACGAAAAGTAATTTTCGTAGGCACAACAATATCGTCATCCGCTACATAACAGCACGCGGCAAGTCAATTGCCTTTGGCAGCAGTTGCTGAAACACCCGTATGATGGCGAGTCAGCAGAAATAATCATGCATAATGACAAAAAATATAACGTTGCATTGGCCTTAGGTAGGTAGGTAGGTAGGAGTGGCAGCCTTTGACGCAAAAAGCACGGTTAAGCACATACAATGGCTCGTTGTGGTACCACACTAAGACGACGCGACTCCCCCGTCTCGAATTTTGGGAACCACAGTGATTCCGAAATGAACCTGGCTATGTCCCTAACGTTGATGGAAGATAGTTCGGTTTTGGTAGTGAAGAAAGGAGAGCCTAGGAATTTTAATCTTCGCCAGGCCAGAGCTGGGTACTGACACCTGGGATGAAGTACTTGTTCAGTAATATAATAAATGTGCAGCACGGGACAGCGTCCCGTGAGCACATTTATTATAGTGACGATTGAGTTCCTGCTAATATTGAGTAGCTGGCTAGTACGCCTAATGTCGATAGTGCTCCAGGTTTGTCTGGCAACACTACAGGTATGTTCCTTTACCCAGGCTCTTTTAGCTGCCGCAAGGTAGTCATGTTTTATGGCCCATTTGACCGTGGCCAGTAGGACACCTACATCAAAAGAGGGGGAGATGTCAAGGAGCAGCGTACCTATTTTGTCCAATTCATCGGCCTCGCAGTTTCCAAGAATGTCGCTATGTCCAGACACCCAGCATATGTGAACTTGTAAGTTACCTGAGACGGACGTTCAGGGAGGAGCGGCAATCTAGTTCAAGCTTAGAGGTAGTGAATACACCATCTAGTGACTTGATTGCCGCCTGACTGTCCGTGAATGTGCGTATCATCGCATCGCATACATCATTGCGAATAAGCACTTGGAAGCTTGGAATATTGCCATTACTTCCGCCTGAAAGACGCTGCAATGGTCAGGGAGACATTGCATCGGCATTGAGCCAACGCCAGTTCGTTACCCATAAGCCAATAGCCTTACTTTGCTGCATTTGCATTCTTTAATATTTTGTTGTGTATTCATTTTACCGTACCACTTAAGATTTTGTTATTGTAATTAATTATAGTTAGAATTGTATTTAAGGCCATAACTGGCAAATAAAATCGTGAATTATAACCAAGCTTAGAACAAGTGAAGTTTATTTCATCCCAGCAAGTTGTCCAAGTTAGAGTGCTATTACTACTATTTCAATTTCCTACCTCCTATCCAGGTTAAAGTGCCAGTATATTAATCAAAGTTAGGAACAAAACGTTGGTGACCCCGACGTAGTTCAAACACGTAACATTTGCAATATCCTGGTGCAAGTACCAGTGTTATCATTTAGCAAACCGATAAAGTCCAACGTTGCGAACCAACAAGCAGCATTCACATCAGTGTCCGCAAGGAAGCAAGAATATGGACAAATTTAGCGATTTAGCTGCATCGCAACAGGAAACCGGAGAAGGAATACAGATAATAATCCGGAACTACAAAAAGGATTCGGTGGAACGAAAACAGTCCACATCCTATTTTGAAGAACGCTGTCGTTGTCTAAATGAGGCATGGGCACAATTCGAAACAACCGACAATACAAGAAGGCAGCTGGAAAATATATCAATGGACCATCGGTATTCCACGAATGACTACTAACATGAAATATCAAAACTTGTCACTCAATACCGAGAAGAGTTTGAAATCGCATTGATGGCAACAACCAGCTCCCATCATCCAGCACCTACAACGCCAGCAGACCGTACTCATTCAAAGGAATGCCCTGCAGCAAAGATTCCAACGCCTATAGAGAGGCAAATGAATGGTGCCACACCCAACATAAGCGGCATCATGCGCCAACAACAAGCGTTCTTAATATCTCTTGGCCGGCTACTTTCTGGATTGTCGAACATCATAGCCGAGCAACCACAGGAGTACTACGAGGGTAACAATAAACGCATCAACAAACTAAGGGACGAGATCGAGACCATAAATTACCAGATCTTTGAGGAAATATCAACACCAGAAACCGCAGGTATGACTCTTCGGCATACCTGGACATGGAAGATCAGGTTCATTAGCAGTTGATTGTTTTGTCCACCAAAGCAAGGGCTCCAACTTCCACACTGCAACCTGAAACGCTTCCAAGTGGTTTGCAGAAAATTTCCATACCAAAATTTGACGGCAACTACCTTAAATGTCACCAATTCTTTGATATGTTCTCAGAAATGGTGCAGAAGATTTCAGTTGCCCCAGCACGAAAAATGTGGTACTTGAAGTCGAATGTCACTGGAGAAGCTGAAAGATACCATTAACCCAGGAGAATTATGAGACAGCGTGGACCCTTTTCCAAGACCGGTACCACAATAAACGAGTGCTGGCCTCCACACTACTCCAACAAATCATAGGGCATTCAAGCCTATCACCAGAAAACATATCCTCAGGAGCAATAAAAAACCTCCATGATGTTGTAAGAGAAAGCATCTTGGCCATCAACAATATAGGAGTCGACACATCCTCGTGGGGCCCAATATTGCTGCATATCCTCGTGAAGATGTTAGACAGTCAGAGTTACTTGCTGTACGAGCAGTCAGTAAATAATCCAAAGGAGATTCAAACGTTGGAAGACTTTCTGCACTTCCCCGAGCATTGTTTCCAATCTCTGGAAACCCTCGGGGGACGAGAAAGCCCATATTCATCAAGGGCAGTGTCAACAGTTGCAATTGAGACTACGAAATGCAACTTTTGTCAAGGCACAAACCATCCGCTGAATTATTGTAAATCATTCCATTTCTACAATTATCAGCAGTAGCTAGACTATACTGGGATCAAAGGCAACAACTATGCGTTAATTGCCTTAAGGGCGACTATACGTCAAAAACATGCACCGCAAGCAGCTGTTCGAAATGTAACAGAAAACACAATTCACTGCTGCACTTCGGAACCAACTCCCATCAACCGAACATACGACAAAACCCAAAGCGGCCAGTTCATCAGTCGGCATCCCAAGGCCATATTTTGTGAGCAATAGCCAGAGTAACGATTACGGCAAGTAACGGACAATCTAATGAGTTCAGAGCCATCTTAGATTCCGGCTCACAGGTCAACTTAGTGACCGAACGGTTAGCAATTACTCCAACCAACGCAATGCATTGAAGGCATGGTCACAGCAGAAAAGCGGCAAACCAGCGCGTCAACATCCAACTCCAGTCACGAACAAGCAGTTTTTCTACAAAGTTGGAGGCATTTGTATTGCCAGATATTGTCCCAATGCAACCGGCACAATCTCTGAACAACTCATCATGGAAAATACCGAAAGAAGTGTTACTAGCCGATCCTCACTTCCCACGCACTGTTTTGCTTGGCGCTGAATTCCACCATCAGCTACTCCTAACCGGGCAAATAAGGTTAGGAGAAAATGTCCTAATCCTACAAAGCACAGTACTTGGTTGGGTGGCAGCTGGAAAAATCGGCACTCAGGATTCCACCACCTGCAACATGCGGGGTACTGACAAATGAGGATAAGCTGTTAGATGGGTCAATAGACAAATTTTGGAACCTTGAAGAAATGGAAGACACAAAACCAACAATGTCTGCCACAGAAAAACTATATAAAACTACCAAGGTCGATATATAGTCAAGATTCCATTCGCAGAACATACATCCGCTCTAGGTGAATTAAAGAAAATCGCAACCAATCGATTCTATCAGCTGGACTTGAGGGTTCAGTATACCGCATTCATGGACGAATACGAATCATTGGAGTACATGACAAAAACAAATCTCGACAGCATAACATCACCCTGTTATTTCATCCCGCATCATTGCATCAAGCGGCCAGAAAGCAGCATCACGAAGTTAAGAGTCGTGTTTGATGCTTCAGCGAAGACGTCAACAGGTTCAGCTCTCAACGACCTTATGCATACAGGGCCAACGATTCAAAGTGAACTCTTTACGATTTTACTGCGATTCCGATGTCCACGATTTGTCTTCACGTCTGATATACAAAAAATGTACAGACAAAATTTGGTTCATGCGGACGTTCGAAAGTACCAGCTAATCGTGTGGAGGAAAGATCCCACCGAAAAACTGCAATATTACCAACTAAACACGGTGACATACGGAACTCGGTCAGCATCATACTTTGCAATCAAGTGTCTTCAACAATTAGGAAATGAGCACAGTTCTCAATATCCACTTGGGGCTGAAGCTCTCCGAAACAACTTCTACGTGGATGACTGTTTTACTGGATCCGACAGTTTAATCACAGCAATTGAAACGCAAAGAGAGCTCACGAATATTCTACTCAAAGACGGTTTTCAATTGCGGAAATGGTGCGCCAACCATCCGAAATTACTTCAGTCTGTTCCAAATGAAGACAAGGAAGTCAATCTCGACTTCAACAATGACACCAACAATGTAATCAAAACCCTACGACTCACCTGGTTCCCAAAGACTGATGAATTCTGGGTCAAAGTAAATCTCACCACACATAATCGAATCACCAAAAGAACCATCGTCTCGGATATAGCCAGAATATTCGATCCATTGGGTGTACTGGCACCAATAGTGGTAACAGCTAAAATTCACATACAGGAATTGTCGCAGACAAAGCTGTCATGGGATGACGAATTGCCGACTGTACTACATACTAAATAGACCACATTGAAGTAGCCTGAACAAACTCAACAATACCCACATTGCCAGACACATATTTCACGAAGGCACTAAGAGATCACTTCAATTGCATGCATTCGCTGATGCCTCAGAGAAGGCGTACGGTGCAGTAATTTACTCTCGATCAATCCGCCGTGACGGAACAATTGTCGTACGGCTTCTTTGCGCAAAATCTCGGGTAGTACCACTGAAAGCACAAACAATAACACGGCTAGCGCTCTGCTCATCATTAGCAGCACAAGTAAAGGAGGACTTGAACTTAACCGATGTCCCAACGTTTCTGTGGACTGACTAATTGTTCTCTCATGGATCAACGCACAGTCAACGACATTCCAAACCTTTGTCGCTAACAGAATTGCAAGAATTCAAGAGCTCTCCATCGTCTCCCAATGGTGACACGGCCGTTCTCAGAAAAACCCAGCAGATATACTGTCCAGACGATTAGCACCGTCAGAGTTAAGCACTTTGAATATGTGGTTTTATGGAGCTATCTTCCTTCACAGAAAAATGGACGATTGGCCAAAACCATACTCAAGAGAACTGGCCATCGAGACTACGATCGAAAGGAGACGAACCGCGGTAACAGTAACTATTACGGCTGCAAACGACTTAGAGTATATGATCTACAAAATTAACCATAAAAACTCGTTCAAAATATTAACAAAACATTGTAGCTTATGTATTGACATTTATAAATCATTTAAAGACTACGAAGAAGGAACGAAGAAGTCACACTGCGCTAACTCCTCAAGAACAAAGCAAAGCTCTAACAGTCATCATCCACTCCATGCAAGTATCTGAGTTCAAAGAATACATCAAGGCCCTCGCCAAAAATACAAATCTAAGCAAAAACAGTCAGTTAGCCAACCTCAACCCATTTGTGGGACGCCTTCAAGCAGCTACCATTTCATATAATGCCAAGCATCCAATAATCATTCCATACAACGATCCCATGTCAAAACTTCTCGGAACAGAGTATCACAAAGAACACTTGCTCTGTGGGCCAGAGACTCTACTAGCCCACCTTCGTCAGCGATTCTGACCTATAAAAGGCAAAGCCATGGCACGGTTAATTGTACAGCATTGCGTTCGCTGCACCAAAGCAAAGCCTAAGCTTTTCCAACAAATAATGGGGAGGTTACCTGCACAACGAGTCCCACCAGCTCGACCATTCATCAATTCAGGAGTCGACTGCTGCGTCCCTTTCTGGATTCATTTCAAGGCGCGAGGGAAAAGACCACACAAAGCTTATGTAGCTGTCTTTTGCTGCTTTGCCACCAAGGCGGTGCATCTTGAAGTAGTCAGCGATTTAACCACAGAAGCATTCATTGGGTGCCTAAAGCGCTTCATAGGCCGAGAAGGGCACGGTCAAAATTTGTACTGCGACAACGCAACATACTTCGTCTGCGCCAAAAATCAGCTTATAGAATTAAAAGAAGCAGTCCATGTGGAACAGGCACAAGAAGCTGTAATCAGGATATACAGCAACAAGGACATCAAATTAAACTTCATTCCACCAAGAGCACCACATTTTGGCGGACTATGGGAAGCAGCAGTCAAATCTGTTAAAACTGTTTTGGTAAGAAGTGCGGGCAATGCTTCATTAAAGTATGAAGAATTGGAAACGGTGATGGTTGAAATAGAAGCCATCTTAAACTCTCTGTTGGGGTCCTTATCTGCTTGTTATCGGGAACGTCATCTTGCTGCTTGTTCTGCGCGTGTACCTGTAAACCTAAATCACTTTCTTCAATAAGCAATTCACCACTTTTGGTTTAAAACAACAAAAATAATAAGAACAAGAATAATAAGAGAAAAATACTAGTTCTTATATACTATTTACAAACAAACATTACAGTCTACGTCTTGACTTTTCTGGTGTTCCAGTTACACAATTGTTATTTGGTGTCACTTGTTCAAGCTAACTGACCTACTGAGAGTAAAATTGTCGTCGGTGCATTCTAAATGCCCCTTGTCAGCTTGACTGCGGAACTGTGACACCCTAAATGTTTACATCATAATTAATACATAAATATTATTCATTTACAATATTTGCACCTTAAAAATATGTGCGCTGTTAATGAATTTAAGAGGCGCCGGTGCAGTGAGTCAACTACGTGTATGTAGCTTGATTCTAACTCACAACGTCCCTCCTCTCATTCTAAAAGAAGTTAGTGCAACTAACTTCTATTAAATCTATACAATATTTTTCTCGCACTGCAAACAATTATGTGCATCGATTTAACTCTATAGTATATACATATAATGTGTTTTAGTTTTTTCTTAAACTCACCTTATTTGGGTTCTTTTTTATTTTTTTTATTCTCTTTTTTCCATATTTTTTCCTACTCTGTTTTCGTTTTCTTTTGTATATTTTTTTTCTCTATAATTTTTTTTTTAATATATTCCCCCTTTTTTTACTTTGGTCTTTTATTGACTCTTTTCTCATTGGCGTATATACAAACATCTATACAGTAACACAATTCTATTTTATACCTGAAAATCAAATGCAATACCGCGACCTCTGCTAAGTGCTGGTCCAGTGGACGGCTGTCGTTGACGGTGTGAAATCTCTCGATGAACTCCCTCCCTTCTTTCTGGACCGGTACGTAAAAAGATGATGCAAGCTTGTGCGACTAGATGCGCTTCTGACGAAGTCAAAATAAATATTCGCTCAGTAAGTGACAGTGGATATTTACTTCATTGGGGGAATCGTTATGAAGTTAGCCGATAAATCGTGGCTCTGTAGTGCTTGAACTTTTCGTGGTTAAAACGATTTTTTGCGCCAGGACGATGGTAGTTGTGGCTGTTATTTTTGTTGTAGCAGTGTCTCGCTAAAATTACGGAGTAACCTCGGGGTGTAGCTAAAATTATCTCTTCCTCTTTCTAGACCATAATACAATATATATACTGACATATGTAATAATGGCAGACACGTTGGATTTTTTATACGGATAACGTAAATGTTAGTGTTTTTCATGCCATTTCGTCAGTTATGCAATAAAACTCAAGTATTATTAGACCTTTACTTGTCAGATAGAGACTATTGTATTCAGCCGATACCATCTCCATATTTTTATAAGCTTAAATCGTAGTCATCTCGCACATGGGAAGTTGGAAGCTCTTCCACTCTTTCATATATAAATGAATTCTCACTAATTTCGTTTTCATTTTCTTCCAACCAAAAATTATCTCTGGACATCATCGTTGGCAATCTCGTCGTTATTCCTTTGCGGCTTACTGATTACCCTTCTTCCACGTCTTCTCACTTCTTCTTATTCAGTCAGATTTTTGTTCGCTGCTCTTGCATTTCATCTATGGGTCTCCTGGATGTTGGTTAACCTCCTACTCTGCCTTTGACGCTGCAGGAAGTCCCTTCCCGGTTCATCCTGCACAAAATTTAACCATCCAGATGTCCTTGTCTGTTCACCAACGCCTGAATAGCTAAAAACCATACTTTTACACATGTATCGGACTTGCCGAGTTTCAATTATTCTTACTGGCTATTACATTTATTTCATTTTTAATATTCTTGCAAACGAAAATCGTAAATTTTATGTATTATTTAAATTTATACTCGTATATCGTATATCTAATACGTCTTAATAACCAAACCATAAATAAGTAATAAAAACAGGTTTCTTTACAAATATTATAAATTAACTATGATATAATTTTCTTTAAATTGTTAGTGCCATTAAAAATCTAAATTCTTCTCAATGAATATACATTTTATAATAATTTGATTCATACATAACAATTATTTACTATATTAAATTACATGCCGCCCAAAAAAAAATTGTTTACATCAATTCTGGGCAAAACTAGTTGCCCATCTTACATAAGTATAAGAGTATATAAAAGATAAACCCGCTCTGTGAAAAAATTGTCCATTGCATGACTGAACTTTTCATTGCATATACTACTCATTTTATTGGTTTTAAATTTAATTATAACCTGGTATGTATATATCCATTAACGATTGTATTTTCCACCATGTAATTAGCTCGTATATGGCTATATACATACATTCGAGGCACTTTAAATTACTTAGAATTAATTGCAAACGTTATTTTTCCAATTAACCTATACATTTTTTTTTTATATCTCAACATATACATTTCTTCAATTTTCAATACGCTAATTCCCTAATCAATAAACAGTAAAAACTTATGTATATTTACATAAAGCCTGCTGCAGTATCTGCAAATTCCCAATTCCTAATCATATGTCCCTACATACTTACTTATATGGCCATACCCATTCCTATTAACAAAATTACTTACTTGCTTAAATATACCTTTGTACATTCATTCTGTACATTGTACAGCTACATACATACATACTTACTTCACCAACGGTGCCGGCGCTACTGCTTACGCATCGTATTTCATTTCATTAAATGCCGTAGGTATGTGTAAATATATTCTACGTTTAGTGTAAATTACTTACCTACGACTGTCTCATAATTTTATTTTTTAATTGTGTCCAATGAACAACTTTTTTAATATTTAATATTTAAAAAATTGTTTTCTCTACTTCGCTAAAATGGCTAATGAGCATATTTTTATTACGACCGAATTTAATTGGCACATTTCTGTTGGCCTTGACTTTGAACCGTGCTATTTGATATACTTACGCGGTATCAGTTTCCTTACGTTGTTATTTCGTGTTTACACTTGTAAAACACTGCCAACACATGTCTCTAATTGTGTGGCCTTGTATAGAATAATTTTAACGAATTATTATGTAGCTTTTTATTCTTGCCCTTAATCGTTACGACTGTTGTAACTGGGCTGCGGACTTCTGCTACTGAATACGGACCTATCCAAACAGGTGAGAATTTGTTTCTCCTAGCCTGATTATTCATGAGTCACCCACGTGAAAAACTTCTGGGTTTAGTACCTTGTTGTAGGCTTCCCTGGCTACTCGCTT
This sequence comes from Clusia tigrina, assembly GCA_920105625.2. Lineage (NCBI taxonomy): Eukaryota > Metazoa > Arthropoda > Insecta > Diptera > Clusiidae > Clusia > Clusia tigrina. The sequence continues at coordinate 199,778,534 of OV050030.1, forward strand.
AGCACAATCTTGGTTTTTTCTAACCAATTCGTGCGCTCGCTGTGGCTGATACTTTTGCACATTATTCGGGTCATCAGCATTGTATACTGGCACACATTTGCGCTTCAGGTTTGCTGGGATGTTGAAAGCAAACCCGTAAAGTGTTCTAAACGGAGTTTGCTTCGTTGATACATGAACAGTATTAATAAGCCATTCGTCTGCGGATGATACGGTGTTATATGCAATTTCTTGATTCCCAGCATTTTACACGTTTCCGAGAATAGTTTCGATACAAAATTTGAACCATTGTCGGTTATCAAGACCATAGGTATATTGTACCGTGCTATAATTTCATCAAAGAATGCCTTGGCCTCCGTACTTGCTTCAGCATCGGGTATAGCCACGCATGCCATATACTTTGATAAATCGTCTTGGAACGTCAAAATGAATTTATTTTCCGAAACTGTCTCAGGTAGAATACCTACAATATCCATATGAACTTTATGAAATGGCTGTTTTGGTGTGTCAGTTAACACCATTGGCATCTTTGTTAGCCTTGAACTTTTGTTGGCCTGACATTTTGGACAACTCTTTATATATTTTTTAATGTCCTTGAGCATACCTTTCCATCCGTATACTCGCCTACTTCTGTCATGGGTTTTCCAGAATCCTTGATGTCCACCTAGAGGTGAATCATGAAAACCCTTTAACACAGCCTGGATCTTTTTTATCCTCCAGCCATTCCACACTACTGGCTGTTTTCTCATTGGCATCGAAACCCGCATTGCTAACATCTCTTGTAGCATCAGTTTTATCCCCTTGAATTCTCTCGGCCTTCTCCTTATCTGACCGTGCTTTGGCCCTCGGTTGCACTACTGATACCTTCTGTACCTGCCGTACTCTGCTGACTACGTCCGCATTCAGATTCTTTTTCCTAGGTTTGTATATGATTTCAAAATCATACTCAGACAATTTGTGTCTGAACCTAGCTAGCCTAGACGTTTGGTCTTTCAAATTGGCTATGGCCTCTCAACGGCTGGTGATCAGTATATATTTTAAATGGGCGTCCTAGCAGATATGCCCTAAAATTCTTCGTAGCCCACACTATGGCTAGAAAATCCTTCTGTATTGTGGAGTATCGTTTCTCCGTATCGCTAAGCGCTCTGCTTGCGAATGCAATTGATCGGTCGTTTCCCCTTGTGACAATACCCTAATGCTTCATTGCTAGCATCAGTGGTCACCAAAAAAGTTTGCTCAAAGTCGGGGTACGCCAAAATCGGTGGCGAGCTAATTACTTTGCTTCTGTTCGTAGCAACTTATTCGCTGGCAACGCAATCCCCGCTAGTCCTTCTGCGAACTTTTTGTAATAGTTCACAAGTCCTAGGAATGCTTGCACTTTTTTTGTATTCCTCGGAATTGCTAAATTTTTAACGCATTCCACCTTCTGCGGGTCAGGCAGTGCTCCTGTCTCTGAGCAACGCTGGCCTAAATAAACCACCTCTATTCGCAAAAATTTACGCTTCTCCGTGTTCAATTTAAAATTGTGTTCTCGTAATTTCTGGAGCACCATGCACAAGCGTTGCGAATGCTGCTGCAAGTTCTTCCCATAAATTACAATCTCATCAAGATACACAAAACAATCTAACCCTTGCAAGCCTGTTAGCACATGGTTCATTAGCCGGTTTAAGGTAGCCGGTGCTCTGTTAATCCAAACGGCATTCTATTAAACTCATAATGCCCTCAACCCGTGCTAAACGCGGTCTTTTGCTTATCTTGGGTATCCGCCAAAACTTGGTGGTAGCCACTCGCTAAATCAAGTGTAGAAAAATATCTATTATGCTCCAATTGATCCAGAATTTCTTCTATCCTTGGTATCGGAAACACTTGCTTGATAGTGGCGTCGTTCAATTTCCTAAAATCGACGACCATTCTCCACTTCTTTTGACCCTGAGCACCTCCCTTCTTTGGTACCAAAATTATTGGTGGGTTCCAAGGCGAGATACTCGGCGAAATTATGTTATCCTTTAACATTCCTTCGACTTGCCTATTTACCTCATCTTTGTGAGCTTGTGGCAATCTGTATTGTTTCTGGTTTATTGGCGGTTGATCCACTCTAGTAAGTATTTCATGCTCTACTTCTGGTGTATACGTCAGCTGGTCTCCTTCCAGCAAAAATATGTCATGGAATGATGTACAAATAGCTTCTATTGATGCCTTTTCTTCTGAATTTACGCTTGGGTCTAACTTCAGTGATTCTAGCACTCTCTCAATTCTTTTTCTTATATCTACTCCTAAATCCTCATCCATCAGGTAGTCCTCTTTTGATGCATTCAGTACGCATGCGTACACCTTACCCTTGTCAACGTGCGTTATGGTCTCTCCCATATCTACGCCCTCCACTAACTGTTTCTAGTGCAAAACAACAGTCCTATGTTTCGTGTTTGCATGCATAGTAACTACTCTGGTCGAACTTCCGTTTACTACCTCCATACCACACTTCTTAACCCTATCCACGGTTCCTTCCTGCCATGACATAAATGGAAGAGTAAGGATTCTCTTCTTATTATTATCATAAAATGATAACTGTTTCTCGAGCGCATCCAGTATGGTGCGGCCCCAAAGATTATCGCGTCCAATTATCCCATCAGCCGTTATACCTGTCCTATCCACTTCCACTGCGTGCACTCTAAAACTCATGCCATTAACTTCACTGTGTCCTATTCTGACCGACACTAATGTCCTGATGCACCCTCCAAATGCTCCGTTAAGAATTGTTACGTCCATGTGATTAATATCTAACCCTTTGCGTAAAACACTAGACTTTACGAGGCTGATGTCCGCTCCTGAATCTACCAAAAGCACTAGCTATCCACTAGCTGATTCCTTGCAGGGTATTTCGATGAAGGCATCACCTGTCCTGCTCATAATGAAACAATGTCCTTTTGTTCCCAACATGGATGCGTATCCACTTCCTAGCTCTTCGTGATATTGGAGAGCCTCTTGCTCTTCCTTCTCCTGGACTGTAGTTTCTACATTACTACTCACATGTACTTCTGGCCTAATTATCACTTTCTTTCTTTTGGATTTCCAGTCTACTGACCTCGACTTGGCCGCTGGAAGTTTCCATGGTTCCTTTGTTGAGATTGTCTATCCCCGCATTCCGCTGCCCGATGTCCCATTCGTCCACATGAGAAGCATCTCAACCCCTGTATGTTGTGGCCTATCCTTGCTTCACTTCTGGAATTCCAATTTGGTCGCTGCTGACCACTCCCAGTGTTGAAATAATTTCTTCCTTGGTTAATTCTTTCCGTTCTCAAGGGTGGATCCGGGCGCCTCGTAGCTGGCTGGCTTCTAGTCTGATTCCATTCTGTGTCTCCTTGGCACTGTCTACTTGCCTCATGACCATTTGTTTGGCACTCTATACAGTATGGCGTGTTTTTGCATGGAATGCACTCATCCCTTGTATGACCTTGCTTACGGCAGAACGAACATGTGGGTGCCCTCTGTACAAACCCCCTGTACGGATTTCTCGGATTCGCAGCTCTGCTGTCGGAGACACCGGGATTATACACTCCTCTGTATATGTTTGGGACGTAATTACTCCCATCTCTGTTCACGACAGCGGCAGTGAAACTGTCCTGTCTGTTTTCAAACATTTGTACCTCTCCCAAGCCGGCCGTTCTCCATTCCACGAGGACTTGTGCTCTAATTCCTTCCTCTACTCACTCCTCCAGATTTCCTGTTCTGCTATTCAGTTTATTAATCTTTAGTTTTGGTACTTGTTTTTTATTATTTCCTGGGTCATCATCTGAAGTAGCTCTAAACGCCTGGCGAAGTCACGTATGTCTTCACTTGCCAGCTGCTTCCAGACTCTTATTTCTTAGGTTATGTCCTCGAAAGTTCTCTCCTTTAAATAAGTTCTATTTATAAGACCGTAAAGCTCGTCCACATTGGCGAATTGCTTTGGCAACACAAGGTTGTACGCGTCTCCAAATAACCTTTGCTTAACACAATCGAAGAAGTCCTGCAACTCATCAGGGCTCATGCTTCGCTTTGCAATCTCACAACCTTGAATCTTTTAACTTCTGACCATAAATCTTCTGAAGCTGCACCAGTAAACACAGGTACTAGCCTGGCCACTGTCGTTGAAATCTCCTCTATACCCATTTTGCGTATTTTTGTTTTACTTATGACCGGTAAAACTTGAGCGGTATCCTTATGGGTGGTTCCTAGATTCACTTCTCCCGGATTTGAGAGGTAATTGACCACTGACGGACTCAAACTAATTAGTCTTCGATCGTTTGTTCGTACAGGTGAAATACTGTCCACAGTATTGGGGTTTTCCTGTACCGTTACTGCTTCTGGCGGATATCCCTTATTTTTATTATTTAGCGGACTTTCTGGAGAAAAAGGCTCGACACGATTTCAGATGCGCCAAACAAAAATCCCGCTTCCCTCTCTTCACTCAATACTAATCTTAGGTTTACCACGCGGTGTATCCCTTCTGGTGTTAGATAATCCGGCCAGCGCACTTCCGGTGGCAATGTCAATACCGTCTGTGTAAAGCCAGACGATGCTGATTTTGATCTCTCCCTATTCAGTGAGGCCCTATTGGTCGCCCGTCCTCTTTTTAATTCCGCACACTCCTTTTCCAACATGCTGCGTCCTCTGTCTCCGACAATCTCCGAGAAAGTTCCTTTACCCTATTCTCGAGATACTCTTTTTGTGCTCTCAAATCTTCTGTTTTCTCATGAAATTTGAACAAATTTTTTTTTTACCTTTTTTGGACTGCCGTTAAGGCTTGATCCGCTACTTCTAATGGTGATACAGCTCCTCTGGCGCTCGCCTGTTTCCATAATTCCTGAGCTTCTTCCCTTCTCGTATTTGCTTCGAACTGCCCGAATACCCTCTCGGTGAAAAGACTCACCTCCGTTCTTACTGTTCTTAACTCGTCGTGTGCATCTTCTTTACTCTTTAATGGAGACCCACTCGGTGCCTCAATCATTCCCAATTCCGACTCAAATACTTTAAGCCACGCTGACACTAAATTTTCCACATATCCATGAAAACCCGTCGCAAAGTACTCGTCGTCCCTACAGACCTACTTGTGCGGCAGCAATTTTGCGTGGTTGGTGTTAAATTTTTCCACCAAACCTCGCAACTTTGTGATGCGTTTGTGATAGTACTTCACGTTTTTGACATCCTTCCGGTCCTTCCTGAAGTTTGAAATCAACCTCTGGACCTCTTTTCCCACCACTTCCTAGGATTTCAGCAATTCCTTCACTTCCTTCGATATTCCCATTGATTACGCCTAATCCAATAAATATCCCGTTGAACAACCCAATCTCAAGGAAAAATCTCCATCCATCTGTTCATCACAAATGCCAGAAAAGATGTTGTATCCCAATTACAAATGAAACCCAATAATTTTTAACACTTTTTATCAACTTATTCCAATATTTTACTCCATCTTACTTAATGATAAAAAAATTCCACCGTAAATTCTATCTTTATATTCTTTCTTTACTCATCTTCCATCACAAGTTCCATTTCCGCTGTTTAACGGCGTCCATTAAGTTCTTCCATCAATGCAAATTGGTCTTTGACTTTCTCACAGATACTCCTTGATTTCCTCTCACCATCTTTAATACTCCAAAAAATCCATAGAAAAGGCTGTTTTGAGTTACAATCAAGCTACCTACGCGTAGTTGACTCACAGTACCGGCTCCTATTAAATTCATCAAGAGAGCACATATTTTTAGGGTTCAAATATTGTAAATGAATAGTATTTATGCATTAATTATGATGTAAACTTTTAGGGTGTCACAGTTCCGCAGTCAAGCTGACGAGGGGCATTTAGAATGCACCGATGACAATTTTACTTTCAGTAGGTCAGTTGGCTTGAGCAACTGACACCAAATAACAATTGCGTAACTGGAACACCAGAAAAGTCAAGACGTAGACTGTAATGTTTGTTCGTAAATAGTATATAAGAACTAGTATTTTGAGAATAAAGCTGCTTGTCGTTTTTTATAACCAAACTAGTGCGAATCATTTATTGTGTGGGAAAGTGCTAGGTTATAGGTACACGCGCAGTCAGGAAAGGCAGCGAAAAGGGCGTTCCCGACAACAAGCAGATAAGGACCCCAACAAGGCTATAATTTTATAAAAACCGAAATTGGATTTACGGGCAAAAGTGTCCTGATTCATTCCCGGAAATTTGAATCAATATTCAAAAATAAACCCGTAACGTATGCGCCACGTAATAATAGCATTTAAAATTTTTTTTCAACATTGCTACGCAAATTGTAGTTTCCGAACTACAAAAACTTTGATGCAACAACACGTATTGTCTGCACCTCTTGAAATCTTTTCACCTAATACCGTAAACTCACAAAGTCAAATAATTAAAACACTTTATTTTGATCTTCAGACAACATCAATTTCATCAATTTTAATTAAAAACAATTCACATGTCCTCCAATATATATATTAAGCCAATTCAAAAATAATATAAATGTATAAAAGATTAATTAAATCGCTTTGTAAACAATACAAATATCCCTATCGACAAACACACACGAATCCCCTACAAAAAAAATCCTCACAGCTAGGACGACATACATAGGCCAAAATGACGGTTTATGGTTGCCCATACAAAGCTGCGTGGAACAGCGCAAACGCGCCTATATGTTGCAAATTCTTTGACCAGCGCTACGGCGCCTTCAGGGTCGCAGAAGTATCTACTTAGATTACGCTATTATACACTCTACTCACCATTATCATCTATTCCTCCATTGACCTCCTTTGGGTACTTTTCCTAATGGTCCTTCGAAGTGGTGTGATGATGAAATTTGTCCACTAACAAATTTCACTCACACAAACTTTTACTGGCTCCAAATTTCAAAAGACCGATTTGCTAGTAAGGAAACGGGATGGGAAATGGCGTCTGTGCATCGACTGTCGGCAACTCAACGCCAGGTTCATACCCGACGCATACCCACTGCCGCGAATTCACCACATCTTAGACCGACTGCGTGAGGCTAAATTCATCAGTAGTCTGGATCTGAAGAACGGGTATTGGCAGATACCAATGGAGGAGCATAGCAAGCAGTATACCGCATTCACGGTACCCGGCAGAGGTCTCTTCCAGTGGCGTGTTATGCCTTTCGGGCTACACTCCGCACCAGCAACGTTTCAAAAACCACTGGGCCAAGTTATTCGCCACGACATGGAGCCACATGCGTTTGCCTACCTTGATGACATTATTGTCACAGGGAGAGACCTTGAAGAACTCATGAGAAACCTGCAAGAGGTGTTCCGACGGTTGAGGGAGGCAAATTTAAAACTAAATCTGGAGAAGTGTGCATTCTTTCGGAAGGAGCTAAAACATCTGGGACACGTGGTCAACGACAAGGGAATACTTACTGTCCCAGATAAAATCGCTGCCATACGTGACCGGCAACCACCAGAGAACATACGACAGCTACGCCACTGCTTGGGCATCGCAACTTGGTACCGCCGTTTTGTACCCGACTTTTTAAAAGCAGTACACCCTTTAACGGTGCTGATAAAGAAGGGAAAACATTTCCGATGGGGTACCGAACAACAAGAGGCCTTTGAAATACTGAAACAACGGTTGACGGAAGCTCCGATCCTCGCCCGCCCAGACTTTAATCAAAAGTTCACGCTCCAGACCGATGCCAGTGACTACGGGTTGGGAGCAGTTCTTACGCAAGAGATCGAGGGGGCAGAGCGAGTAGTAGCGTACGCTAGCTGACACCTGAATGGAGCTGAGCTAAACTACTCCCCAACGGAAAAGGAGTGTTTAGCTACCGTCTGGGGAATACGGAAAATGAGGCCGTACTTAGAAGGCTACCACTTTACCGTGATCACCGACCACCTGTCGCTGAAGTGGCTAAATTCCATACAGAGCCCTTCATGACGCATAGCACGGTGGGCGCTAGAACTCCAGCAGCATTCATTCGAGGTACAGTATCGCAAGGGGAAACTAAATGTACTAGCGGACGCACAATCAAGACCACCGGTCGAAGCTGCATGCACTGTCACTGTGCAGGACCAAGCAGAGCAAAATTGCAAGTGGTGGCTCAAGCGTAAAGGAGAAGTACTTGCCAACCCGGCTAAATTCTCCGACTGCACACTTGAAAACGGGCAGCTGTATCGCCAAATACCAAATCGCCCGGGTGATGAGGACTGTACACCATGGAAGCTATGCGTACCCAGGCCTCTGAGGGTACGGATTTTACAAGAAAATTTTATGTATACGAACCCTAAAACCCCAGCTATTAAAAGAGTCGTTACAGTTGTTTCCTGTTGGTGGATTCCCGCTTAGGGGAACTCTTGTCCAGGCACTCGACGTTGGATCCTACCGGCTGCGCCAAAATGTTGGGGACCGTATTTGTTGTCCTCGGGTGCGTCCTCTTCCTGCTTGTCTTGCGCGTGCACCTGTAAACCTAAATCACTCTTTTCAATAAGCACCACATCAATTTTGGTTTCAAAACAACAAGAAGTTTTATTCTTAAAATACTAGTTCTTATATATTTACAAACAAACATTACAGTCTACGTCTTGACTTTTCTGGTGTTCCAGTTACGCAATTGTTATTTGGTGTCAGTTGCTCAAGCCAACTGACCTACTGAAAGTAAAAGTGTTGTCGGTGCATTCTAAATACCTTCGTCAGCTTGACTGCGGAACTGTGACACCCTAAAAGTTTACATTATGATTAATGCATAAATACTATTCATTTACAATATTTGCACCCTAAAAATATGTGCGCTCTTAATGAATTTAATAGGAGCCGGTGCTGTGAGTCAACTACGCGTATGTAGCTTGATTCTAACTCACAACATCTCGGCCATTAACACCCATGTCAACCGACCCAAAGGATCTACGAGCATTAACGCCAGGACACTTCCTAATTGGCGAATCTCTAAAAGCACCAATTGACATGGCTGCCACTTCGACCAAAGCTTCATTGTTAACCAGATGGAAGCTAGTATCCCATCTGAAGCATGAATTCTGGAACCGGTGGTGTCGAGATTATCTGAATGAACTTCAATACAGGCACAAGTGGAGAGAGCAGGTGGATAATGCAAGACCAGGTATGATGGTAATAGTCAAAGAAGAAAACTTTCCACCCCTTCGCTGGCCTCTAGGAAGAATAATCGAAACATACGAAGGTCAAGATGACGCAGTACGTGTGGCTGAAATTCAAACGTCATCTGGAATCTGGAAGCGTCCAATCCACAGGCTCGCACCCTTTCCATTAACGGGCCCTGATGGGTGTTCCTACCCAGCTCAGCAATAACAACCTAAACAGCATCCCTCTCACAACAACCCAGCCTCGTTCAACCGAATCGAATGTAATAGCAACAAAAAGGTATCGAGCCTCACCGAACAGCTCTCTACTGTTAACAGTTATTGTTTCTTTGCTACTGATCCCGGCAATATTAAGTAGCTCAGTCCATGTCAACAAATTTGGTAAGAACCCTGGGATATATTTCGAAGGCATCGGGACAACAGGAATGATAACAGCAGAATAGAAAATGGTGGTGTACTATGAATTGGCGTCATTTTGGGCAGATATCGATACATTCTTTTCCGGCATATTAGCACTCCAGAACTTATGTAAAAGAGCACAACAAACCTCCACGTGTTATGCCGTAAGCAGCAACCTAAATCAGACACGTGATGAGTTACTGCAGGACAAAGATATGCTATCGATTGGGCGTAAAAGAAGAGCGGCACTCAATATTGTTGGAAACATGGCTCGCACCCTGTTCGGTGTTCTCGATTCAGCCTACGCGGAAGAAATGTCTCCCACAATTAATGAAGTAAAAAACAACGAAAATCATCTGCAACGTTTACTTCAAAATCATACCTCCATCATTGACTCTACCATTAATGTCAACAAAAAGGACAAACAAGCAACAAGGTCACGAATTTCTGAGCTACAGAAAGACATAGACGCAGTAAATAACAGCGTGATCGACAACACAAATCAAATAAAGATTGCGCAGTTAATGACTTTAGCACCAACCCAATTGTCATTAATAGCGGCCAACCTTCAACGAATACAGGCAGACATCATCGATGTGCTCACAGATACACAACATGGTAGAATCAGTCTAACATTACTCACACCGCAACAACTACAAGCTCAGATCAGCACCATTAAGGAGCACTGACCATTAGCTCGACAACTGCCCAGTGAACATTCCAACATAGTACAATTCTATAAAATAATGAAATATTTGTAATCAGGGTACCTCTAATCGATCAATATCATTTCGACCTGTTCGAACTCATCCCGATTCCAATTATGAGGAACCAATCAATGTAGACAATAGCTCCAGATACTTCCTTTTTAGCAGGCAACCCTCATCGTAATCAGTATATCCCACTAAGTTCACATGAACTGGACAATTGCTTCACAACCAAGGAAGGCGCCCACATATGTGAAAGCAACCACCCGACCTATGGAAGAGAATCAGCGGCATTTTCCTGCGAAATTAATCTATTCAACAACAAAGCTACAACAGATTGTAGCAGCACACAATAGCATCGTAGCTCTATGTGGACCCAATTGCATCTGTGGCTATTCTCCACTACATCAGAGACTGAAATGTCAACAATGTGTGGAACCCAGATTGCTCAACTAACAACAACAGGCTCTGCAATATTAACCATGCATCCTAACTGTATCGCCAAAACTAAAGTAATCACAATTCAAGGTCACTACAACAATTCCAGTTCCCTATACACATCCTACGCCAGGTTCAAAGACTTTAGCACCATCAACACCATTTACGAAGTACCCACGGCCCCCAAGGAAAAAAACATTACATTTGATACTCAATTGGATGTCCTCACCGCACTCCAAACGCGCCTAACACATTAGACCTACCAGAACCTACCAGAAAGAAACAGGTCCAACAGTGACCACCACCATGTGGTCAGCTATACCGCCCTTTTGGTATCCGCAACAGTTCTCATCATATGCTTCATATGGAAATTCAAAAGATCCGAGAAATTTTAGCCAAAACCAAACGCCGCGACAACACCCACCAAAATTGCTCAACGTGGGGGAATGTAGGAAAAGTAATCTTCGTAGGCACAACAATATCGTTATCCGCTACATAATAGCAATCGCCAAGTCAATTACATTTGGTAGCAGTAAGTGAAATACCCGTATGATGGCGAGTCAGCAGAAATAATCATGCATATTGACAACAAATACAACGTTGCATTGGCATTGAGTTAACGCCAGTTCGTTACCCATAATCAATAGCCTTACTTTGCTGCATTTGCAATCTTTAATATTTTGTTGTGTATTCATTTTACCGTACCACTTAAGTTTTTGTTATTGTAATTAATTGTAGTTAGAATTGTATTTGAGGCCATAGCTGGCAAATAAAATCGTGAATTATAACCATGCTTACAACAAGTGAAGTTTATCTCATCCCTTAGAAAGTTCTTCAAGTTCAAGTGGTTGAAACAACTATTTCAATTTCCTACCGCCTATCCAGGTTAAAGTGCCTGTATAGGGATCAATATTAGGAACAAAACAGAGACTAAGAACTGAATGGAGAAGATACGGGGACTGGTGCTAGTTGCAGGAGTGAACAAAAAACCGGATGCCGGGGTTACTCAGCCTGCATTCCGGCTCGAGGGAGTAGAACCATCTAGGAGATGGGCCGGGTAACGACTCCGCGTGCCGTCAGCACTTTCGCAACTCTCACCCTACTGCCATTCGTTGGGTGGAACGTGGTCATCCTGCAGTACTAACATGTCCCCCTTTGTTGCGTTTCCTGGACGGTCTTCCATTTTGTCCTGCGTTGGAATACCAGAAGATACTCATGATTGCACCGGACGGAGAACTGTTGGGAGAGAACTTGAAGCCTACGCCACCGATTAAGTATTGAAATAAAAGGGAGTGTTTCTTCCTAGAAGTCTGGTGCGAGAAGCGTTCCGCCTACGAGAAAGTGCCCTGGGGTGAGTGGCTGGAGGTCGACGGGATCGTCACTGAGTGCGCTAATCGGTCGAGAGTTGAGACATGTCTCGACGCGGGTTAATACCGTCGCCAAATCATCATACGCATTCCTGATCTGCCCACCCATTCGTTTAAAATGGTGTTTGAAGCTCTGTACTGCGGCTTCTGACAGTCCTCCCATATGGGGAGCATTTGGGGGTATAAAATGCCATTTCAATTGGTGAAATCAATGGTGAGTGGTTGCCTGATCCTTGGCTTCTCGAATCACGCGTGCCAATCCATGCGTACCACCTTTTCTGCTCCCACAAAATTCTTTCCGTTGTCGGAATAAATGTTAGCCAGACACCCCCGTCGCCCGATGTATCAGGATAGGGCGGCTAAAATGGCCTGGGTAGTTAAATCAGTGGTCGCTTCTAAATGGGCAGCCTTGGTGGCGAAACACTCAAAGATGCACACATAGCCGTTTGTCATTTTGTACCCCCGCCCTTGAAATGTTTGGATTTCGAAAGGACCTGCAAAGTCAACCCCCGTGGTATTGAACGCACGAGACAGGGTGGTGCGTTCTGGGGGCAAGGGCGCCATTATTTGGCTTAATCTGCACTTCTTCTCTATCAGGCAGGTTTTACACCGAAAAATGGAGCCCTTGACTAATACTTTCGCTCGTGGAACCCAGTATTGAGTTCGGAGGAGCCGAAGCATGAGCTGATTTCCCCCGTGCAATGAGATCTGATGAATGAACTCCACTAGCAATAGCGTGGATTGTCCGTGGTAGGGTAAAATTTGTGGGTGACGTTCGGAAAACGGAATTTGGGTGGAGTGCGCTAGGCGTCCGTTTACTCGAATTGATCCATCTGAATGAAGTAAGGGGTTCAAGGTGAGCAGAGAGCTTGAATTTGAGATGGGTTGTCCGTTCTGAAGGCGCCCATACTCCTCTGGGTAGTACATCTTGTGAGTTATGGTTGCTACGAGAAGTGCAGCGGCAACGATTTCTGCTCGTCAATGGCAATCACGGGGGTGGAGCGGAACTCCGCAGCGACCGCGTAGCGTATTTCTGGAAACGTTTTATGTAGCAAATGACACGCAGTGCACGCGGTAGCGATAAAAAACTCAGCATCAAGTCGTCGTGCTGTTTGATCTGGATAGTGTGCATGGCCACGTTGCGCTGCTCCTCCCGGACATCCGGGATAGGGCTTTCCGAAGGTTGAGTCCAGTCGTTTGGGTTGAGAGTAAGCCACCCAGGGCCGTTCCACCATGAGTGGTTGTGGACGAGCGCAGCCGTAGATATCCCCCAACTGGCAAGGTCAGCCGGATTGTCCGCAGACTTTACATGCCTCCAGCACTTCACACCTACTTTTTTTGAGACGGTCGTAACACGATTAGCGACAAAGGTTTTCCACGTATGAGGGGATTTGCGGAGCCAAACTAATACAATCGTTAAGTCCGTCCAACAGAGCAAGTGGTCGGAGGTGACTCCTACCTTCACCCGAAGTGCTGCTACCAACTCGGCTAACAATACCGCGCCACAGAGTTCTAAGCGGGGTAAGGACAATGTCCCCCCAACAAATGGGACGAGACGGCATTTCCGCACTGGCATCGAACATACAGCGTAGCGGCATACGCCGCTTGAGAAGCGTCGCAAAATGCATGAAACTGGACATCTACATCCGGTGCCGACCCAACCCACCGCGGGATATGAATCTGTGAGATGGCATCATATGCCCCTAAGAATTCCCCACAACGTCTGGAGGAAGCGGTGGTCAAGGATTCGTCCCAGTCGGTTTTGTCTGCCCAAATTTGTGGCATTAAGATCTTGGCCACGATTACAATGTGCCCTAGTCATACTGCTGGATTAAAAAGTTGAGCTATAATTCATAACACCTTGCGTTTGGTGGCTCTTTGATCGAGTGGAATAGGCTGGAGGTGGAAATAGAAGTGATCAGCTTTTGCGTTCCAGCGAATCCCTAATGTCTTGGTAAAACTTGCTTCATCCAGCTTCAGGAAGCCCTCCCGGAGTAGGTGATCCGGAGGCAAAGAAGAGAGAATGGCTTCAGTGTTAGCTGTCCACTTCCGCATAGAAAAGCCGGCAGAGTCGAGTGCACTGATCAACTCATCTCGGGTTTGTATAGCAACATTTACATCATGTGTGCCGACTAAGGCGTCGTCCACATACATGCATTCACGCAGCACCTAGGCTTCTAGGTAGGTCCTCTTCAACGTCTTTCGCCAGCTGTTCTAGTGTTCAAATCGCTAGGTAGGGTGCACAGTTGACTCCGAAGGTAACAGTTTGTAACTGGCGTTGCAGGGGAGGCCCTGAAAACAAGTCGCTGGTACGGGGTGTGTTATGCTGCTACTTTAATCTGCCGTTACATCTTCTGCAGATCCCCGTTAAAAACGAACCGAAACATTCGCCAGCACACGATTAGTTGCGTCAAGTCAGCCATGCAATGTGGGTCCCGTGTATAAGACATCGTTAAAGCTGAGGGTACTAATGGTTGCTTGAGATGCGTTGAACACAACCCGCAACTTGGTGGACATACTCTCGGGTTTCATCACCGCATGATGAGGCAAATAGTAATGAGCGAGAGCGCCTGTAGGAGGAGGCGGGACTTTGATCATATAATCGAGAGCTAAGTACTCCTGCACCACGGAGTCGTATTGGTGTTCCTGCTCGGGGTTACGAAGCAATCTATTTTGATTGCGTTCGAACTGCTTTAACGGAATGTGCCGAGAAGCCCCAAGCGACTCCTTAGGCTGGTGCCTTGGTTCATTACATATCGCCCAGAAGGTTCCCTATAAGTGGTCTGGGTGTATAAGTCTAGACAAGCTTGGTCACCGGGCGATAAACGACTCTCCTTAAGTGGCTCCTCTATCTCCCAGAATCTCTGCAGGAGCACTTCAACCGGATGGCCGGTCTCAATTTGTACCCTCGCACAAAATGTCTGTGTCGAGCTCTCAGGCATGGGTCCTGTAAGAGTCCACCCGAATACATTTTCCTGCGCAATTAGCCACCCAATAACGTCACGTTTCGGCCCATCAAGCAGCACCATTGGATATAAGTCTCCCCTATCAAAATGTCCACCTGCGAAGAGTTTGAAAGGCTTGGATCAGCCAGTTGTAAGCCGGCCAATTGGTGGCACTGTTGAGTGGATACCACCAGTCGGTAATTCGCTGGTTAATGTGGGCAGTACTAAGGCTAACACCGGGAGCCGCACAGTGCTGTTGAGAGGTGACCCTAAAATTAGGTCGCACGCTTTTGTCACGTTAGCGACCACATTACTTATCCCGGACACTTGAGCTTGCACGGTACGCGTAGGGAGTCGCAGGCGTTGTTGGAGCTGGTCCGAGATAAAGGGCCCTTCCGACCCAGGGTCGATCAATGCCCAGGCCATGTAATTGACTCCCTGGTACCAGATGTGGATAATGGCGGTACCTAAAAACACGCGCTTGGGTAGCGACCTCGGACTCCATACGGACCGGATCGTCCCTGGACTGTAGCGGGTACCACCTGTGCAGCGTGGGTGAAGGATAGTGTAGCAGCTTGAACCGACGTGGTGGCCGTGTTGCGTCTGTTGGATGGTCGTCTGCCTCGGTGTAGCAGAGTGTGGTGCCGCTCTTGGCACGTAAAACACCTATATTTACTCGTAGAATTGGTCACACGATGATCCCCTTCAAACTATTCACGCACAGGTGGTATCGGTTCACCCATCCCCATCACTCTGACACATCAGCGTTGATGAACGTGAAGCAGTGGGAGACACGATGGCCTGGTAGTGTACATATTGTACTCCGGGTTGACCCATGCTTGATGGTCCTGCACGTGGCTATTGCGGAGTGTTGTTGAGCGTTCCCTGCAGGATCCCGCGCATGCACCGCTTGGCAGACATCAGAGACCGCTTCCAAAGTTTGGAACCGTTTTGAGAGGAACCCCTCCATCGCTACCGAAGTTGGTATATCCGCATGATCTTCAAGGAACTGCTCTCAAAGGGAGAGGGTCCTCTCCGGTAACCGAATGGAACTCCAGTGTAGAAAGATGGGATCCCAACTGCCCACATCTACCGTCAATTCCTGCAGCGCCATAATTCAGTTCCTAACTTCCCGCTGCAGCCGTTTGAGTTCCGACAGCGCCGCAGATAGCTCGGAAGGCACTGCTGGAACGACTATCAGGGATTGCATTAGGCCATATATTCGAGCATGACCCTATTTGTAAATAGCACAGCTTGCTGCGAATCGTTGTCGGATGAACTCCTTAATGGCGACGCGTTTCTCATCAAGTTCGCTTCGGTGACCGCTGTAGCCTTCGCTTCCTTCAACGCTGCCCATTGGTTTTCTAATTCGATTAAATCAAGGCGACGATATTCAAGGTCTTGGGAGGCGGACGAGTTTCGCTCGAACTCAGTGACAAATGCGGTGAGGCTGTCTGCCGCGTCTATGAGCGGATTAAGCATGGTCACATACCTTTTGGCTTGAGATCGCAGCTCAATGATAGCAGACAGCGAGCAAAGAAAAAAGGAACGCTACTGAGTTCAACACCCGGTTACTCAGCTATACGTGTGCACCTGGCCCGCTGACGTGACTGATATAACACCCACCTTATTACTAATGAGGCTTCCACGCACGCAAAAATGTCCCCAGTAGGAATATTTTCCTCGAAGCCAAGGCGGTGGCAACGGCACTGAGCAACTTCACCCGAATACTTGTAGTCATTGGCTAACAGAAATATACAAAACATCTGCAACATTGTGAGCTGCTGAACGTGACCCAGGCTTACCGTCGCTGGTGGGTTCACAAGTAAAAGTAAGAATAAGAATGAAAAGGAAAAAGACACGAAATTTTGGTGCGGTTGTAGGACCGCGTTAACAACTATCGGCAGTTGTATAACGTTATACCGATTACAGTGGAGACAGTGGGCAGCGCTGTGAGCTGCGAATTCTGTGGTATACGGAGATGTCAGAGTATACGTACCCGCTGAGGCGCAATATGAACAACATGACCAGGTGACCCACAAGTGGTGTGAGTGTGACACCCGAATTAAATCTAACCAACGAACAAAAGCAAATCGCGAAACTAGGGCACCGTATGCAACGGGTTAGCGGCAATTGCAATACACGAAAGTGTAAGAATTGTGGCAGTGAAAAGACCTGCGCACATGCAGCTGTACACGGCTTATGATAACCGGCGTCGGCAGCGCTTTTGAGCTGCAGACTGCGAACCGAATTACACAGCGGCCGTGCCGCGATTTTTTAAAAATTTTAAATTTTAGTACCTACTGCTGTGCAGGAATTTACACACACACACACACGAATGACGATGCTTAAGAGTAGACCTTTTACAGTAGTGGCCGTACCGAACCACGAATGACGCCACGAAAAGGGCAAATCGAAAATAAATTGTTATAATAAAAAAAATGGTTTTAAAATAATTATATTGAATAATTAATTAGTATTAAAACGTACCGGACGCATGGTTGATCCGGCTCGAAGGACCATGTTTATATCTGTGGCCTTGTTGGGACTGTAATTCATTTTTATTTCAATATTTTATTATTTAATATTAGAAATATAATAGCAAAATACTCTAAATGAAGACTAACATATTATGTCCCTATCTACATTTTTTAGTTGGTATATTGAAGGTTTAAGGTTAACAAATTCATAAATTTGTGTTGTTTCAAATTTAGCGTTTTGAAATAAGAGGAAAAATTCTCTTAGATTACTCACTCTCTTACACCGGTATTTGTTGAAGGTGTCACCATAAGATTTGCGGGGTGTAAATCGTTCTTTCAGCTGTTCTTTTATTTGTTGCCAGGTTGTTTGTCTCCCAGCTTTCTGACATGCAGACCTGCCCCCCACCCCCCAACAAATTTTCTCGTTGAAGACCATTTGCAATCTGAAGTTATAAAGAGTTCTGTTGTTATCGCACAATTTCATAATCTGCTCCACCGATTTTATGAAGGCTGTAAGGTTATCTCCGTCCCCGAATGTTTTAATTTGCCGAAATTGCTGAATGATTTTCTTTGGGCTGAGCAACATTGCATTATGTTGCCATTGCTTCCATTGTACTTGTTGTTGTGTTAGACTTGTTGTATTTGTATGGTTGCTTCCTGTTGTTTTACAGCCTCTTTTGTAATTCCGTTTTTGGAGTCTTTTGTTGCTGTCGAGTGGTTGTTTCCTCTTATGTTACCACCTCTTCCAATTGGTTGATTTCTCAATTGTAGTTCCATTTTGAGTTGGGCACTTTTATCGTTCCGGATTTTAAATTCATTCTTTTGATTACTTTAGATTTATAGATGTCCTTTATAAGTGTTGAATTTTCGGTTCTTAAATTTATTCTTTAGAATAAATTTCCACGACTGCGCCAGCTATGTTTATTTTCTAATTTTTAGGCTTAGTAGAAAAACAAGATTTTATTATTTTAATTTTTTAGTTTTATTAGTGGTTGAAAGGTAACTCTGTCAATTGTAGTTGAAAACTTAAGACTGAATTGTTAATAACTTATATTGCCTTCTTAATCTTGTAAACTTTTGTTTATAAAATAATGAAACGTTCTAATTTCGTTAATGCTTTATTTTATTAACTAATCAAGATCGTTGACTTTTAATTTTATATTCCGGTATCAAATTACAATATAGCTGTTGGTTATTGCGTCAACGTTTTTAATATTATTTGGGTCATTAGTGGAGTTCGATACAGGGTATGTAAGTCCTCACCTCTTTATTTTGGAATTCTCCTGAATTTCAGTTTGATTAATCCCAATTTTCGATGTATTGCTTTTCTTGTACCACGCATTCAAAATTATAATACAAATTAATAATGTATTTATTGTGGTGGAAGTAATTGCGTATGATACAATATTGTGATATATTAGCTCTTTTATGGCTCTAATATTTTCTGTTTGTGTTATTACAATTTATTTAAAGTTTATTGTATTGTCATATGTTTTATCTAATTATTTTACTGGATAGATGTTGTTATCAGTGAACTTAATTTTTCTGTTAGAAAATTTTGGGTTTGCTATCATCATTTTAGAATTAGAAAAGTTAATTCAATAATTTTTATTTATGCTTAAACTGCTGTCGAAATTTTGTACAATTTCTTCGCTGTATGCGTTTCTTATTATTAGTGTGTCATCGCTTGTTTCTTGAAAATTTGTTTTGTTATTGAATTTAGTGGTACTATCATTTGTAAATACACAGTATTTACTTATTTATAAGGTTTTATATAAGGTATTCTCAATATATTTCCAATTTTTATTATTAATTGTTAGGAGAATTTCGTTTTGTTCACTCTTGTAAACTTTTGTTTACAAAATTCGATGACTTAGCTTTTTTCATAAAATAATGCAACGTTGTAATTTCGTTGACATATTTCTATAATCAATCAAGGTCGTTGACTTTTCATTTTATATTCCGATATCATGGTACAATATAGTTTTTGATTATTTCGTCAACGTTTTTAATATTGCTTGGGTCATTAATGGAGTTCGATACAGGGTATGTAACTAGCATCAAATTGTTTGGAATCAAAAATGCAAACAAATTTCAAAATTGTGATATACTCGAAGCGGATGTGAAAGTACATCTAAACTCAATTACATATCCATATGATGACCTTAATTTTAAATTTGATAAAAATCGTTATACTATCTTATATGAGTTTCCATTATGTATATCTATTTAATAAATTATATACAATCGAACTAATTACTACAAACCTTTAAATGGCTTCAGATAGTTTTGTAACATTAGATGTGCAAGGTTTAATGCAGATACAAATAGATTTATAGCACAAACTACAATATTTAAATAAAATAATACTATTTAATTTTATAACAAATTCAGTTCTGCTAACGTTCTATGATGATTTTATAAATGAATGTATTTTTTGAACCAAATTTAAGAAATTTAAAAACTTTTTTAAAAACTAAGCTATGACGAAGACATTGTTGACGTGTTCTATAGTGAATTATATATTTTTCTTTATTATTTTCTATAGTGAATTATATATTTTTCTATATTCTGATATATTTTTCTTTATTATTATTATTATGTTTCATATTTCGATTATTCCTGTTTTCTGAATAAAATGGCAAATTATTATGATAGTCATGTAATGTTGATTTATATTCTAAATCAACTTCTAGAATATACACAAATTGTGAGTCACCTACATATAAGTTTATTTAAATAAAAATTTTTAACATCTTCAACCCACTCAAATCCATTAATTGGAAGATATTGTGACATACCATAGCAGTATAAATTGTTAACATCTAGATAAATTAGATAAATTTAACCTTTTTTAGAATGATAATCACTCACATATTTATTGTTAGCAATGAAATGGCATAACAATGAAATTAGGAATGCTAATATCTATTATTAATTCTAAATTTATTTGAGTTGTTTTCAACATTGCATTCGAATATATTATATAATAGTATACTATTGAGAAGGATCTAACTGAGAAATATTTGCACATAACTTTCCAAAATTTTCAAAAACATCGTATAATTACAAGACTTCTACTTTCAAATATAATAATAAATAGCAGGGTTCAGAATCATTCACTCGCTCGCGCTCTCGTCCGCGAACGTGTGCGTTTCAATTTTTTCATAATGTTCTTCTTCGCGAGTAAGAGCGTAAAAAATATTTCTTTTCTCTCTCCTTCGTGTGTGCGATGGTTGAAATTTTTTTGTTTCTCATCCTTCGCGTATGTGCGTGAATCCAATTTTGTTTTGTTCATATATGAACAGCAGCAAAAGAAAGAGCGCCCATAAATGAGCGCTACAGAAATTCCACAAAACAATTTATTATTTAAAGAAACAACAACAAAAATTAAATATGTTCAAACATTTTATTCGCAGTAAATTAATTCAGTAAAAGTAATTCATTTAAAAGAGTAAAAAAAAGTAAAAAGTAAAGTAATTCATTTAAAAAAGTAAAAATATGCATTTACTAAAATTTTTAAAAAATTAAATAATTAAATTCATGAACGATGAACAACTAAAAAAAATTTCAACCTGTCAGAAATGTGCGAGCGCTCATTTATGGGCGCTCTTTCTTTTGCTACCGTTCATATATGAATAAAACAAAATTGGATTCACGCACACACGCTAAGGATGAGCAACAAAAAAATTTCAACCATCGCACACACGAAGGAGAGAGAAAAGAAATATTTTTTACGCTCTTACTCGCGAAGAAGAACATTATGAAAAAATTGAAACGCACACGTTCGCGACCAAACTCATAAATGAAGCTAAATGAGCGCACATTAATGAAAATTTCTGAACCCTGATAAATAGTCTAATAAGTTTTCACATTTTAATGTATTCCATACTTTTGCACATGTTCATAGTCAGCTACACTGCACGAATTATTACTTAGATTATTGCAGAAAAACGAACGAAGTGGTAATTGGGTTTCCTTGAGATGCTCTATCGAATCAAGATAATCATAGGGAAAGACACCCTTCCGTTTCATTAAATTAAATTCATTATTATTATTATAAACCGATTTTACAACATTGCAAGCCCTGTATATTCTCCAGATAAATGACAATGGGGGGCTACTCTATCTTCAAAAGACAAATGATTTCCACATATATGACAAATTTTATCTTCCTGTTGCCGTTTCTGTTGAATAGGAGTTAAGAAATTCATTGGTTTAACTCGACTTAAATAATTATTATAAATGTCTAAACTATACTTAATTAACCTTTAGAAAAAATTCTTTGATGAACCTTCTCCACTATTATTATAAATATCTCTAGAATCGTACTTTCACTTGATATAAACACTATAAGCGAAAGGAATATGTTTTTTGCTTGATTTTACTTTTGTTGAATATTGAATATTTATTATTATTATTTTGAATATTTTTTATTATATAGTTACTCCAAAATATATTCAAAATCAGCGTACACAACAAAAGGTACATCCAATTACTTTTTAAAATTCTTAAATAATAACACCTTTGTTGAAATGCAACCCTGAAACACTCTTTTGCAACTTGCATATTCTTGAAAATTTTTTTACTCGTCTGAATTAATATTATTCCTTCTTCTTTTTCTTCCATTTTATACTTCACTTGTCTTTGTACCTTCGAACGTGTAACACCTTTTATAATAAAACATTTTTAAAGTCTAACTGGTTTTGGGCCCAAGTACAAATTCCTGGGGGTTAAGTTGAAAAAAAAAATTTTTTTTGATAGATTGATTTTGTCGTCGATGTTCAATATTGAAGAATTGAACGAGTCGAATTACGATTCGTGGAGTATACAAGTCAGAAGTGTACTCATATATCAGGAGTTATGGTGTGTAACGTCTGAAGAATCACCTTGTCCGACTTCTGAGGGTGATCCGAAAGATGTACTTTTATGGAAAGCCAAAATCGACAAAGCTAACGCAACAATAATGCTTAAGCGAAAGGATAACACCGATGCAGATAAATCAGGTTAACAATTGTAAAACGGCAAATGAGGCGTGGAACACACTTCGCGAAGTCCAAAAGTACCCATACCGAAAGTCACATTGCTCAAGCAGCTAATTGGAATGCGCATGACGGTGAGTTTCTACAGCAATATGTTTGCAATTTCACCACAATTTCCGAGAGGATGAGACTGGAGTTCAGCTCCACGACGAGTTATTTGTTATAATGCTCCTCTCAAGCTTGCCTAAGTCGTATGAGAATCTGGTCCTTGCATTAGAATCTCGCTATGAGCTACCAGCGCTAAGCGTGCTTTAAAATAAAACTAAAAGAGGAGAGTCAGCGACGAAAAACCTACAGTTCGAACT
Source organism: Clusia tigrina (assembly GCA_920105625.2). NCBI lineage: Eukaryota > Metazoa > Arthropoda > Insecta > Diptera > Clusiidae > Clusia > Clusia tigrina. Next base: position 199,801,316 of record OV050030.1, read on the forward strand.
ATACCGAAGGTAGCGAGCAAGCGTTTATGGTACATGACAACACAAGCATCAAGAATAAATATATTGCGAACGCAAAACACAACGAGAGCGCTTGTACCTTAAGCAACAACAAAAAGCATAAACGGTACAATATTAAATGCTACACACTTTGCTGCTCAGTGTAAAGAAAAGCGGTAAGAACAAAAGAAAGTTCCAAACAACAACAATAAGAATGGTTTGTTTGCATTTATCAGCAACGAAGTTTTACATGCCTACGTTTGGTACGTAGAGAGTGGCGCCTCTTCACATTTGTGTTGCAACCGCAACATGTTTGATGGGTTCGAAACATATGGTAATTGGTTATGGTTAGGCTAAGACCTTTATGCACTGCGACCAACTTGATCTATTGCGCGCCCCTTCGTACTTAATTATTTAGTATACTTAGTATATCAAGGAATCGGACCAGCTCCTTTGGAGAGAGCATTTGAAAGTCTTCATCTTCTAGTATATAAGAACCTAAGATACTGTGGCCTAATGCATCACAGTTGGTGATTAAGTGTCCCACAGACTCCTCTTCATCACAGCAGAATCTGCAAGTGCTCGTGCTAGATATACCTTCTTTTGTGTAGGTGCTTGTTGCAGGCGAAGTGGCCTGTTAATGCTCCAGAGAGTAATCTAATGCATTTTTTGTTTAAGGTAAGAGCGACTCTTGCTCTATTAGCGTCAAAGCTCAGGAATTTTTTGGAGTGATCGAGGCCGTCAATGCCATTCCAATATTCGCTAATTTTATGTTGGATCCATTTTTTGGTCTCTTGCTTTATGTTGTTTTTATTAAAGCCAATGAAGGGGGTGGGTCCAATAAATGATCCTTCAGCCCCTTTTTTGGCATAATCGTCTGCCTTTTCGTTACCTTCGTGTCCTTCTTGTCCTGGCACCCAAATCAGAGAGACCTGATTGTGGATGGCCAGTTCGTTGAGTGCGTTGTTACACTATATAAGGATTTTTGATGTAAATGTGTAGCTTTTAAGAGCTTTGAGGACTGATTGACTGTCTGAGAGTATTTAAATTTTCACTCCTTTAAGTCCTCTTTTAGATAAGATTTCCACTGCTTCCATTATAGCATAGAGCTCCGCATGGAAAATCGTGGTATCTGCACTTAGGGTTCTTGATTTGTGTGCTCTAGGTCCCACTATTCCTGCTCCTACCCCCTGGAGCGTTTTGGATCCATCTGTATACCATTTTTGCGATTCATCGTGTAGCCATGTTGGGCTATCGTTCCACTCCTCCCTTGATGGGAATATGACATTGTACCTCTTGGTGAAATTGAGTACTGAGTCTGTGTGGTCACTTGCCTGGGTCATGTGCATAGCATCTTTGACCAAATTTAGAATTTCTAGGTGTCCAGTGTCGAAACATATGAAGAAGAGATCATGCTTGTCGGTGACCGCAAAATTTTAGCGATAGGCAAAGGAGTAGTAAGGTTGAAAACAAAACAAGCTGACATTATTCGTTGAAGTTTTGTTTGTTCCTGGTTTACAATGCAACTTTATGTCAGTTGCTAAAGCAATCAACAGCGGTTACATCGTTAAATTTCGGGAGAAGATAGCAACGATTGAGGACGGAGCGATGCTTTTACGTGCAACCAAGGTCAGTGAACTTTTCTTATTTCAGTCAAATAAAAACCAAATGTTTATTGCAAGAAAAAATGTTGATGACGCAATGAGGTGGCACCATCGCTACGGCCATTTAATCTTCGCAAGTATTCTGGAGTTGAATAACAAGCGGATGGTGAAAGGGTTTAATGTGAACCTGCCGACAGATCTCAGATGCAGATTGTGTATGACCAGCAAGTACAGTCAGCGACCATATAGCAGCGCAGAAAATCGCGCAACTGATATACTAGGAGTGGTACATGCTGATGCTTGCGGCCCTGTAAACAAGGCGTCCATTGGTGGGTCAAAATACCTACTAACGTTTATTGATGACAAGACGCGCTACATCTTTGTTAATTTTTTGCTTCACAAAGATGGAGTTATTGATAAATTCAAGGAATTCAAGCTGATGGCTGAGCGTTAAACGGGCAACAAATTGAAAATATTAAGAAGCGACTGAGAAGCGAATATTTATCAACAATGCGTTCGATTATTTTTTGAAGCAAAATGGCATTCTGCGACAATTGACAGTGCCCTATACGCCACAACAAAACAGTGTGGCAGAGAGGCTAAGAGACTGAAATAGCGCGATGCCTGCTACTAGGTGCAGGGGTGGACGAATTGCTGTGGGCTGAGGCAGTTCACACTGAGGCATATTTGCGAAATCGTGCACCGACGAAGGCATTAGATGAATTGACGGCATTCGAAGCATGGCACGGCTACAAACCAACAGTAGCACATTTGCGAACATTTTGTTCATTCGCAGCCTTAAATAAACTTCAAAACGGTGAATTCAAACCGAGAGGCAAATAGTACACTATGGTCGGTTACTCTGACACTTCAAAGGCTTACCGTCTGTATGATCACGAAGCAAGGTGATTAATTTTAAGTAGAGATGTCTACTCTATTGAATCTACAGAATCAAAACATAATAATGCGCTTGGTACGCAGGTATTAGAAGACACTATATGCGCTAAAAGCACAGGCATTGACGATAACGTAGTCAGTGTAAAAATCACCAGAGGTAATGACGAGATTGACACTACAGAGGAGAGTACGACAGAATGCGACAAACCAATTACGAGCGACAAAAATTCAGAAGGGCCAGATGCGCAAGAGCCGATGAAGAAAGGTCCAGGTAGGCCAAAGATTATAAGCACTGGTGAGCCTGGTAGGCCACGAATGCAACCCAATTATCTAAGTTTTATGCATTTTAAAAAAATTAAGTGCCTGAATCAGTTGACAAAGCGTTATCCAGTGAGTATGCGGACGAATGGTATGTCGCAATGCAAGATGAATATCACTCATTATTTAAAAATTGCACCTGGCAACCCACACAGCTTCCTAAAGGGCAAAAAATCGTTTAAAATAAAAGGGTTTTCGCTATTAAAGAGATAAAGATGGCAATTTAGAGCGTTTTGAGGCGAGACTGGTCACAAAAGTGTGTTCCCAGATATATGGTATTAATTACACCGAAAAGTTTTCCCTAGTTGTACTGTACAGTACAATATGGATGATTTTGCAATTGCGGCGGAATATGGACTACACCTTCATCAAATGGATGTATCTTGCGCGTATTTGAACAGCCATTTGAATGAAGAAATATTCATGAGCCAGCCTAAAGTGTTCACCGATAAGCGTTTCCCCAATCATTGTTTGAAGTTAAAGAACGCCATTTATGGAGTGAAGGAGATCTTGTCGGCAATGGAAATTAAAATTAGATGACACATTAAAAAGAATCGGTGTCAGTCATATGAGATCGAGCCGTGTGAATACACTAAATATCATGATGGGCCAATCAACACAATAGCAGTCTACGTAGATGACTTGTTGATTGCATGCTCTGATCTAAGCGAAATGCAACAAATCAAGGATAAAGATAAAGGGCCTGTTCAACATTTTTTGAGTGTTGAGGTCGAGCGAGATGGCGAAACTGGACCTATTTCCATTTGTCAAATGGCGCATATAAGTAAAATACTGCGAGAGAACGGCATGGAGAATTTCCGACCAATCGCAACTCCATTGGATCCAAATCATCAGGTGAATTGTACTGACAATACAAGTCAGAAGGCTAATCAAGTGCAGTACCAGTCGCTTATAGGGTCACTTATGTACATGGCGATATGTTCGAGATCAGATATTTTGCACTCTGTGTGCAAACTAGCTCAAAGAAACAACGATCCTCACGGTGAGCACATAGAGGCAGCAAAGCGCGTATTAATATTTTTGCGTGCAACGCAGGACAAAAAGTTGAGGTACTACAGAACGGGCAAACCGATCGAATGCTTTTTCTTAGCTGGCGGTATATTTTCATGGGAATCGAAGAAACAGCCAACTGTAGCCTTAAGCAGTACTGAGGCAGAATATATGGCGCTAACGGCTGCAGTCAAGGAAGCCGTATATTTGAATCAGTTGATGGGCGAGATGGAGTTAGAGTGCCCAAAAGCACTTGTTGTAAACAGAGACAATTTGAGCGCCATGAACCTCGTCAAAAATCCCGTCTTTTATTTAAGGAGTAAGCATATCGAAGTTAAATATCACTATATCCGCGACGTCTATCGGGAAGGCGGAATTGAACTAAAATACTGTATCAGCAGCGAAATGGTAGACGACATTCTTACCAAGAATTTACCGAAAGTTAGCCATGAAAAGTTTACAAGTATGAATTAATTATTTTAAACTATTCTATATTGTAATGCTTGAATATGCTCATTGAGGAGGCATGTTGAAAAGCAACCCTGAAACCCTCTTTTGCACTTTACTTATTCTTGCAAATTCTTTTAATCGTCTGAATTAATTCCTTCTTCTTTTTCTTCCGTTTTATACTTCACTTGCTTTTGTAACAACTTTTATTATAAAACATTTTTAAAGTCGAACAACCTTATTATCTTTTTTAGTCATATTTGAAACCATTTTAAACCATTAAAATCCTGTCGACGTTGGATAAGTTTTTTTTTTCTTTTTTTAAATTGATATTTATTTATTGCATCTTTCCTTATTTGAAAATGACAATAAGTAAGCAATTCTTAAAAATACTGCAATTTTAAAATTACCATAATATAATCTTAAAATTACAACGCAAGATAATAATAATAATAATCATATTCAATATTATTTCAAATTTCCATTATTTTATATATTTTAAGTTAAATTTTACTAAATAAGTTAATGGTACTTTTATTAGTTTCCCAAAAAAAAAACAACTTTAATTAATGTCTGTCCATTGTGGCAATGCACCGAGATGCAAGCTCGGCATTGTCTATTCGAGCGGATGCGCGTGCAGGCTGTCAAATATGCATTAGATGCTTGATTGTCATCTGGGGTAACTCCTCTATCATTTTTGGTGTTATTTTGTCAGGTCCCCGTGATTTTTTTGTATTTAGTGTAGTAATTATTTTATTTAAAAGTTTTAATGTAAAGCGAATAGAGTTGTGTGATACTGTAGCCGGTGGTCTGTATTGTATGCTGCTATTACTGTTTATTATGGGTGTATTATAAGCCCGTTTTTTAAATGTTGCGCAAATGCATTAACTTTCTCTGAGTCCCTACGAGCCCAAGTAACGTTTGCTAATCTTATTGGAACTTCTCCATTAATAGACCGCTTTAACCTTTTTACTGCCTTCCAAAGGAAATACTCACTTTGCTTTGTTGCACTAGGGTTCTGAAGATAGGTTTGTAAGTACTTTTATTTATCGTTAGCTAGAGTATTTTTTAACCTTTTTGAACATTCGTTAAGCTGGGAGATCTGCAGATTTGCCAATCCCTTCTTATCTTTCTCTTTTCTTTGATCAGTTTTTCTATCATTAAAGGTTTTATCGCATTATTCCTTTTAATGCCGGTATCAGGGGTTGAAATTATATCAGCTTCCGTTATTACGCTCACGAGATTTTCAATTGCTGTGTCCATTTGTTTCTCAGTTTTGAGAGGAGTACTTAGTTCAGTGTGTGAGCTTATATATTTTTTGTACCTCAGCCATTTAGTCTTTCTATTTGTGGGGTGTTCTGGTAGTTCTACCATATCTACTGTCATATTAAGGAAAATAATTGAAGGACTGTGATCTGAAGATAATTCAAATGAGCTTATGCATTTTATTTCAGCTCTTATGCATTTTATTTCAGTTTTTAATTACTCAGAAATCAATCAAGTCTGCAATTTTCTTAATATCTGTAGGCCAATAGATTGATTGAGCGGATCACATAACGTCAAGGTTTGAGTTGAAAATTGTAGATAGCAAGTTTCCGCACCTTGGCGTTATAAGTCTAGAGCCCCAATGTGTATGTATGGTATTGTAGTCACCTGCCGCTATGAAGTAGTATTAAAAATTTAAATTTGTTTAATCCATACATAATGTGATCTCTCATTATCTTCTTTTAAAAAATTAAAGAATTGGAATTAAAGAATCCACAAATAAGTGTAAACGTCTTTGGTTTAGATAATAATATAATTGTTGGATCATACTATTTTACAATACAAGAAAAAATCCATCACATCAATTTGTTGTTGATGGAAGATAATGAGAGATTACATTATGTATGGATTAAACATATTTAAAGGTAAGGTAATATATTGAAACGTGATAGCTCAGTGAAAAGGGATTGCATACTTTTAGGATCCCATCTGGAGAATGAGTGCCCCCTGTGAGTCAAGATGCGAACTATTCGAATAAAAGTTTATTCAAGAACCATCTGCCGGTAATATCAAAAAGAATATTCTCGACTTCTGTCGAAGAGGATAGAAGCTTCTAGAAACTACGAGAATAGCGTAGAAGTTTCTACACCAACCATTCGAAAACTATAAAAGCGACAAGACTGTTCAAACTCGATGGCAGTAGATCAGAGATCGTAAAAGTGTATACATCAGGCATTTTAATCTAAGCAGCAGTATTAGCAGTATTTGTAATTTTGCAAAGTGATGAAATTCATTATTAAATAAAGTGATGAAATTACTTATTAAATAAAGTGACTAATGGTTTGTGGAATAAAGCGCAAATAATAACTAAGTAAACTTTAAGCCTAATATTAAATGTGTAAATAACAATAATTAAATAAAGCTAATTATTTTAATTTAACCAGCGATTGTTTGATTACTACACAATCCAGCGGTACGAGTCCGAGTACAGATAGTTAGAGAAATTGTCAGGAGAGCAATTTTGTAACAGAGTAAATTGTCCGGAGGGCAATTTTGTAACAGAGTAAATTGTCAAGAGGGCAATTTCGTAACAATTGGTGTCAGAAGTGGGATTGTGTATCTGTAATAAACAATGGTTAAATTCGAAAAACTGAGATTGGAGCAGCTCAAGAAGGAGCTTGAGCGCTTAAATTTGCAAACACAAGGGCTTAAAGCGGAGCTGCAGGTGCGATTAAGAAGCGCTTTAGAGGAGCAGGGTATAGATGTCGATGAGCATGAATTCCAATGTGAAGAGGCAACGACATCTCGACACGAAGAAACACCGCAAGACACTAACACGGGTAACTTTGACATGAGTGCACTTATCGGGGTAATACAGATGCAGCTACAACAAAGTGCTCAAGCAGCCGAAGAGAGGATGCAACAGCAATTACAACAAAATACTCAAGCAGCCGAAGAGAGGATGCAGCAGCAGTTACAGCAAAATGCTAAATCCATCTAAAAGAGTGTTGCATCCGTTGAAAAGAGTGTTGCATTCGTCGAAAAGAGTGTTAAAGAACAGTTGCAGAAGAGTGAAACACGACTCGCTCTATTAGCGGAACAAAACTCACAGCAGATGAAAGAAATGTCCGAAATGGTAGACAGGAAGGTTTGTGAAATTCAGACACGGCAGGAATCGTTCGAAAAATGTGTAGAACAAAAATTCATTGCGAACGAGCAAAAGCAAAACGAATTTAAGGAACAAATAGAACAAAGAATTAATCTACTACAGGAAGGTGCATTGCCTGTGCCAGCTTTATCCTCAATAAAACTGAAGCCTCCTACCTATGATGGAACCACCACATTTAGTGTCTTCAGAATACAGTTTGAGACTACCGCTAGCACAAATGGTTGGAGTGCTCGCGAAAAAGTGGCTGCATTAACCGTTTCATTGAAAGGTGCTGCCGCTGATGTGCTTCAAACTATCTCAGAAAGTGAGCGAGACTGCTATGAAAGCTTAATGAATGCCGTTCAGCGCAAGTATGGTAGTGAACACCGGAAGCAGATGTACCAAGTAGAGCTACGAACACGTGTACAGAAGAGTGGTGAGTCTCTTCAACAGTTTGCGGCGGAAGTGGAGCGGTTGGCTCATCTTGCCTACCCAGGAGAGATCACTGAGGGGTGTATGATGGACACCTTTGTATATGGCATTCGCGATGCGGAGATAAAGCGTTCTGCAATAACTAATCCGAAAGCTACATATATGGAGACAGTAGCTAGCGCTTTAACTTCAGAGACAGCAGCCTTGGTGTGCCAGCCAGTATACAGAGCCCGTCAGGTACAAGTCGAAAGCGGCCAAAGTTTCACGGGCAAATGCTTCACCTGCGGAGAGGTCGGACACATGGCCCGTAATTGCCAATCGAGACGGAAACGTTCTAGATCACGCTCACCGGTAAGACCTCCAAAGCAAGTCAGATTCCAAAATAGGGAATCAGAAAATGTTGAAAAGTCGTCGACAAACTAGATGGAGTCAGTCTCGAGGGGCTTGATCTGACTCCCACAACATGTAGCCCCAGAATCTTCGTTTCTCAGATGGCACGGAAAATCAACAGCCTAACTGTCGACAGCGTAGTAAATGGAAGAAAAATCGTGGTAACATTGGATACGGGTGCATCACATTCCATAATTAGAAGGGATCTCGTTCGGGGAATCGAGCCGCTTCTGGGAATAAGATTGCGTACGGCAACTGGAGATGATGCACCGGTACTGGGAAAAGTTACACGGAAAATAACTATCGGCACCACAACAGTGACGCACGAGTTTGTAGTTGCGGATATTGTGGACGAATTAATCTTAGGTGTGGATTTTATGATTCGGAATGGATTCACCCTAGATTTGAAATGCCGAATGTTGAATTATGCGAACACCGAAATACCGTTATCCGTTGGTGAGGATAAGTATGGAGGTATCCGACAAGCCATTGTATCGCGGCGGACAAAAATCCCAGCAAAGTCAGAGGCAGTCATATGGGCCAAAATGGACGGAGATGTGGAGAAGAACAAGTTGTGGGTTGTGGAGACGGATGAAAAATTTGTACTGGATGACATCATCATTGGAAAAACCCTCGCAGAAGAACAGCAGAACAGAATAGTGCCAGTAAGAGTGGTCAATCTTGCAAATTCCGCTAAAACCATAGAGAAAGGACAGATAATTTGAAATTGCCGGGCAATTTCGGTAATTGTAAACTGTGAAAGCCAGCCTCGAGACACAAAAATGAAGATACCAGCTGATAAAAAGGTACTCGACGATATCACGAAAGAATGGAGCAAAGACTTATCCACAGAGCAGAGAAGGACTGCCAGCCAACTTTTGGCAAGACATTGGTCAGTATTTGCTGAAAAGGGTAAAAACGAAGGCAGAACAAAGATGGTGAAACACACAATCAACACTGATGATGCCAAACCCATTCGTCAAGCGTCAAGAAGAGTACCTCTGGCAAAGAGAGAAGAGATGACTGTATTGCTGAAGGAAATGCATCAGAACAACGTCATAGAGCCATCAGCGAGCCCCTGGAGTTCTCCAGTGGTATTAGTCAAGAAGAAGGATGGCTCCACACGCTTCTGTGTAGATTATCGTAAACTAAATGAGGTAACGAAGAAAGATAGTTATCCATTACCTCGAATCGACGATACGTTGGACACACTTTCTGGTTCAAATTGGTTCTCAACGCTGGACTTACAAAGCGGATATTGGCAAGTGGCAGTAGACGACCAAGACAAGGAAAAGACAGCATTCAGTGCCGGCGATGGACTATGGCAATTTTTCGTGATGCCATTCGGACTGTGTAATGCTCCAGCTACATTTGAACGCTTAATGGATCATGTGCTAAAGGGTCTCCACTGGAAAACGTGTCTGGTGTACTTAGATGACATCATCGTTATGGGAAAGGACTTCGAGGACCACTTGAAGAATTTGGAAGAAGTATTGATGCGATTAGGAGCTTCAGGGTTGAAGCTGAGCGCAAAGAAATGCTCGTTCTTCAAGAAAGAAGTCAAGTACCTTGGACATAAAGTCACAACTGAAGGAGTACACACAGATCCAGATAAGATAGACTCAGTAAGGGAGTGGCCAAGACCAACTAGTTTGCATGAGCTACGCAGCTTCTTGGGTCTTTGCACCTATTACAGACGCTTTGTTCCAGGCTTTGCGGACGTGGCTGGTAGTCTGCATGCATTAACGAGGAAAAATTGTCCTTTTGAGTGGAAAAGCGAACAGGAGAAGGCATTCAACAGATTGAAAGAGCTATTGTGTACAGCTCCGATCCTTGCGTATCCAATACCTGGCGAAAAATTTATTTTGGATACAGATGCAAGTGGATTCGGGATTGGAGGTGTCCTGTCGCAAGTTATTGACGGACATGAAAGAGTAATAGCCTACTTCAGCAAGATCTTATCAAAGGCAGAGCGAAATTACTGTGTAACACGGAGAGAACTTTTGGCGGTTATGCAGTGCGTGAAGCACTTTAACAAGTACTTGTATGGACAAAAGTTCTTGTTGAGAACGGATCACGCTGCTCTGCGCTGGCTATTACAGTTCAAAAATCCCGAAGGTCAGGTTGCGAGATGGATTGAGAGACTCCAAAGCTACGATTTCGCAATAGAACATCGCAGAGGCGGAAACCACGGGAGTGCTGATGCACTATCACGACGTCCTTGCAGTATGGAATGTAAGCACTGTTCTAAAGCTGAAGGGAAAGAAGGAGTAGTCGATGTGCGCTTAATGGCTGTTTTACCAGACGATGAATGGACAGCGGAAAAGATAAAAGAAGAACAACGAAATGACCCAGATTTGGCAAAAATCGTATCAAGTAAGAGCGAAGGAAAACGGCCTGATTGGAACGAAATCTCGACTGAAAGCCCCATAACTAAAGCATATTGGGCTCAATGGAATAGCTTAAAGCTGCAAGATGGATGCCTATTCCGCCTGTGGGAGAGCGAAGATGGAAAAACCACGAAGAACTTGATTGTGGTACCCAAGGCAAGAATAAGCGAAATTCTCAAGGAATACCATAGTGGGCCAAGCGGAGGACATTTTGGAATAACAAAAACAGTCGAGAAAATTAAAACACGATTTTATTGGGTTGGTTGCCAGCAATCGGTAGTTGACTGGATTAGTGCTTGTGAAAAGTGTACAGCTGCCAAGGGACCGAGCCGTCGCAGCCAGGGGAAGATGCATTTATACAACGTGGGAGCGCCATTTGAGCGTATTGAAATGGACATAGCAGGTCCGTTTCCAATTAGTGATTCCGGCAACAAATATGTTCTCGTCGTAATCGACTATTTTAGTAAATGGCCAGAAGTATACCCCATTCCCGATCAAGAAGCTAAGACCGTTGCAGATGCATTTATCAATAATTGGGTCTGCAGATTCGGAGCTCCCCTCGAGTTGCACTCGGATCAAGGCAGAAATTTCGAGTCAACAATATTCAGGGAAATGAGTGAATTGATGGGCATACGCAAAACTCGTACAACCCCTCGTACAACCCCTTTGCACAATCCGATGGAATGGTTGAAAGATTTAATCGTACGCTTGAGGAACACCTAAGAAAAGTCGTGGACAGAAACCAGAAAAATTGGGACCAACACATACCCCTCTTCTTAATGGCATACCGATCGGCAACTCACGATACAACATCTACAACACCAGCTAAGGCTATTTTCGGTTGTGACATAAGATTGCCTGCAGATCTGAAATTCGGTGCCTACTCATCTACGGAAGTTTCATGTAGCAGTTATGTAGCTGACAAACGAAGACAGCTGAATGAAATTCATGGAACCATCAGAAAGCGCACACAACTGATGAGTGATAAAATGAAAGCCAGATATGATCTACGAGCAAACTCCAAGGGATTTCAGGAAGGGCAGCTAGTTATGCTTCATAATCCGCAAAGGAAAAAGGGATTATCGCCAAAACTGCAAACACACTGGGAAGGCCCTTATAAGGTGATAAAGCGGCTCAACGATGTAGTATACCGCATCCAGTTGGCGAGAAATGCCAGGAGCAAAATGAAAGTCGTTCATTTAGAGAGGTTATCTCCTTATAAAGGTTGCAGTACTATCCTTGTTCGGGACGAACAAGTTTAAGCGGAGGGCAGTGAAACGTGATAGCTCAGTGAAAAGGGATTGCATACTTTTAGGATCCCATCTGGAGAATGAGTGCCCCCTGTGAGTCAAGATGCGAACTATTCGAATAAAAGCTTATTCAAGAACCATCCGTCGGTAATATCAAAAAGAATATTCTCGACTTCTGTCGAAGTGGATAGAAGCTTCTAGAAAATACGAGAATAGCGTAGAATTTTCGACTCCAACCATTCAAAAACTATAAAAGCGAGAAGACTGTTCAAACTCGAGGGCAGTAGATCAGAGATCGTAAAAGTGTATACATCAGGCATTTTAATCTAAGCAGCAGTATTAGCAGTATTTGTAATTTTGCACAGTGATGAAATTCATTATTAAATAAAGTGATGAAATTACTTATTAAATAAAGTGACTAATGGTTTGTGGAATAAAGTGCAAATAATAACTAAGTAAACTTTAAGCCTAATATTAAATGTGTAAATAACAATAATTAAATAAAGCTAATTATTTTAATTTAACCAGCGATTGTTTGATTACTACACAATCCAGCGGTACGAGTCCGAGTACAGATAGTTAGAGAAATTGTCAGGAGAGCAATTTTGTAACAGAGTAAATTGTCCGGAGGGCAATTTTGTAACAGAGTAAATTGTCAAGAGGGCAATTTCGTAACAATATATTGAAACGTGATAGCTCAGTGAAAAGGGATTGCATACTTTTAGGATCCCATCTGGAGAATGAGTGCCCCCTGTGAGTCAAGATGTGAACTATTCGAATAAAAGCTTATTCAAGAACCATCTGTCGGTAATATCAAAAAGAATATTCTCGACTTCTGTCGAAGTGGATCGAAAATTCTAGAAAATACGAGAATGGCGTGGAATTTTCTACACCAACCATTCGAAAACTATAAAAGCGACAAGACTGTTCAAAGTCGAATACAGTAGATCAGAGACCGTAACAGTGTGTACAGCTAGCATTATAATTAAAGCAGCAGTATTTGTAATTGTGTAAAGTGATGAAATTCATTAGTAAATAAAGTGACTAATGGTTTGTGAATTAAAGTGCAAATAATAACTAAGTAAACTTTAAGCCTAATATTAAGTTTATAAATTGGAATAATTAAATAAAGCTAATTATTTTAATTTAACCAGCGATTGTTTGATTACTACACAATCCAGTGGTACGAGTCCGAGTACAGAGAGTTAGAGAAATTGTCAGGAGGGCAATTTTGTAACAGAGTAAATTGTCAAGAGGGCAATTTTGTAACAGTATGTTTGTACTTGCTCCAAAGCAAAAGTCGAATTAGCAATTGCCATTACCAATGCTCGCTCTTGAATGCTGAATAAGCAGTACACCCGACGAACGGATATACAGCGTGGGAAGCCTCATCAGCATTTCCTTACACGTGCGGTCTACAGCATTAATTTGCCCTAAGTATGCACGAACGCTGGTGGCTTGCACATAATTGCAGACACCACAAATATATTTAATTCTGTAGAATAAGTAAAATTAGAATATAAATTCAATCAATTAATAAATTAAAATTGAGATATACTTTTGAAGTCACCTATCGACTCCCTTGGAGCTTACAATGTTCCTCTCCAAGCGTGGCTAAATCACCAGCAACACAAAGCACTAATAATAATGATGCTGCAAACTTGTGTAAGCAAAATCAAAACAACAACGCTGCTGCCACTCTGCCGCTGCATTTGAATGTTCCTAAAACAAGAAAGGTGACAAGAAATCGTAAGGCAAGTAATCTTAAGACTCAAACAGGGCTACATGGTTATCCGCAAATAATAAAACTTAAGCGCAGTCCACAAAAATCTGTTAGAAATAATGCTTCAAAAATAATAAAACCAAATGAGGTAATAAACACTTCTAATAGATATGCTTTACTAAAAGAAAAGGATGAGCCTGAAATAACTGTGTTTAAGCAGAAACCACTCCCAATATATCTAAGAGAGCGTAACTCTAACATATTGAAATATGATTGCATATCAGTGAAACGGGATTGCATACTTTTAGGATCCCATCTGGAGATTGAGAATGAGTGCCCCCTATGAGTTAAGATGCGAACTATTCGAATAAAAGCTTTTTCAAGAACCATCTGCCGGTAATGCCGAAAAGAATATTCTCGACTTCTGTCGAAGTGGATAGAAGATTCTCGCAAATTGGAGAATAGCGTGGAATTTTCTACTCCAACCATTCGAAAAATATAAAAAGATAAGACCGTTCAAAGAAAAACGCAGTAGATCAGAGATCGTAACAGTGTGTACATCAGGCATTTTAATCGAAGCAGCAGTATTAGCAGTATTGTGATTTTGTAAAGTGATGAAATTTATTAGTAAATAAAGTGATTCAAGAATTGTGAAATAAAGTGCAAATTGTAACTAATATTAATTGTGTAAATGCAATAATTAAATAAAGGTAGTTATTCTAATTTAACCAGCGATTGTTTGATTACTACGCAATCCAGTGGTACGAGTCCGAGTACAGAGAGTTAGAGAAATTGTCAGGAGGGCAATTTTGTAACAGAGTAAATTGTATACTTCAATTAGAGTCCAATCGCTATCACGCTCTTGAAAGTAACTCATTTTTTTAATAGAACATCACATTGAATGGAATACAGTTTACAAATATCATTTATTGTGGTGGATGATTGTCTTATTGTAATTTTGGGTTGATGTGATATCAGCTTATTGTGCCCTCCACTTTATATTTCACAAACATATATTTAGCAAACATTCACAATTAAATTTAATATTTATTTGTTTTCTACCGAAATATAAAAGTTTCAATGCGAATATTAAAACACGAAGTGATATTTTTTAAATTGCTACTAACACTTACACCACAATTTGCATTATGTGGATTTGTGCGGACATGATATGCTCAATGCTTTAATTGAATATGTTGATCACATGCAATACAATGCTCTGTTTCGTGATTAGAATGATGTATTAACCGTTGATGTTTTAAAATTCACTTTAGATGTTAAATATTTGGTTACAAGATTTATTGGACATTATCACGATTATGTTCTCTTCTCGCCTGTCGGTTTAGTGAATAATTATCTTTGGAATTTTTCCACAAATATCACAAACGAAATTCATTTAGTACTTAGAAGAAAATCACAAAAGGATATATGTATATTATAGTTATGTATTTACTTCAAACAAAAGACGAAGTATACCAATTCTGTTTCAATGCAAATTTAGAAGTGTAAATCTTCCATTGTCAGCGCGTTTTTTAATAAACTTTTCAATCACTAATTCTTATCTAAATTGGAAATGAATTCTTCACCACTTTTCGACATAAATATTATTCATATAATTCACCACTTTTCATACATAAATTCCATGCCACAATCTTGTTACATATCGATAACGTCATAGTAGGTCTCACAGAGCGCAACCCATTTAGTTAATAACAAATCTTACGAACAACCAGAACCCCGCGCATAGCGCCAATACATCCAGCCCCAAGCGTCCAAACATTGTAGGTGTTACAGCACAAGGCGAACAGCATGTGCTAGAATAACATACTTTCAATAACAACATAAAGCACTAGCACAAGCGTCTAAATAAAAAATTTACATAAGAACATACGGACGGTCAGTCTCAACTCTTATCACATAAAAATATTTCAATAATAACATAACATACAATATGTTTACATAATATATGTATATGTATTTGTAGATGTATATGTATATGTATATATACATGCATATGTTAATGAACATGTATATGTATATGTATATGTCTATGTATATATACATATATATATATATATATATATATATATATATATGTATATATATATATATATATATATATATATATATATATATATATATATATATATATATATATATATATCTATATATATATATATATATATATATATATATATATATATATATATATATATATATATATACATATGAATAGACATATACATATACATATACATATTCATTAACATATTTTTGCAGATTATAACTGAACTCTTCGAAATTTAAAATGAATACGTACAGTCCACAACAACGCATTAAAATTATCGAATTTTATTATTCTTCTCAACGATCAATTGTTCTGACGCAGCGAAATACGGATGAAGCGCATTTCCATTTAAGTGGTTATGTGAATAAACAAAACTGTAGGTTGTGGGGCTCCGAAAATCCAAGGGCAATACATCAGCATCAGTCACACCCAATCAGATGCACTGTTTGGTGCGGTGTTATGGCCACAAAAATCATCGGCCCATATTTCTTTGAGAATGAGGATGAAACGCCAGAAACGGTCTCCGGGGCTTCTTACAGAACAATGATCGACAACTTTTTGCGGCCAATGGTGGAACAACATCCTAATTTGTGGTTTCAACAAGATGGAGCCACTGCGCATACTGCTAGGGAAACTATTGACATGCTGCGTGAAATTTTTGGTGAACGCATAATTTCAAGGAATTCAGATTTCCCTTGGCCTCCTCGTTCACCAGATTTAACTGCGCCCGATTTTTTTTTATGGGGATATTTAAAAGACAAAGTGTATGTTAACAAACCACAGACATTTGGACAGCTCAAGCAGAATATTCGAGACGAAATACGGCGCCTGCAACCAGAAACATTACGCCGTGTTATGCAAAATGCGCTAAAAAGAGCCAATGCCTGTGTCGAGCAAAATGGTGGTCATTTGTCTGATGTCATATTTCACACATAGTCACGTTAAATTTCCATAAAATGTATTTAACATATTAAAATAAATCATTTAAAAAAACCCGTTATTACAAGAGTTACACGTCTTAAACATCACTAGGTCTCATTTGGTCCACCCTGTATATAAAGGGTCCGCCAAATAACTTTTTTTTTAAATTTCTATAAAAAAAAAACTACTGGATATTTTCTCAAAGAAATTCTCTATATTTTTTATTTGAAAGCTCTAAAAGAAGTGTATTTTTACATGGTGACCCCGACGTTATACACAAGCTATCACTACATTCACAAAGAGTCCCCCACCAGTGGTAAGACTTTAGTGTGAAATCAGGTGCATGAGCTAGGCCATAACAAAGCTCTGTAAACAGGCAATTATATTCATCAAGAGTCAACGAAGATGAATATTGCAGAGCTAACCGATACCCAGTCACACATTGGCAAGAAAGTGGAACGTCAATTCGAGAATTTCAGGAAGGTGAATAAGGCACGCAGGGAGAAGCTTGCTTAAGTCGAAGGATGTATTGCCACACTCAATGAATTGTGGGAAGAATTACAAAGGAATCAGCAAGCACTGGAAACTGAAGTCCCACTAGCGAAACGCCAGGAATATCCTTACTTCACCAACGATTTCATTACTCAAACAAAGGCAGTGCGGAACACGTACTTTCCTAAACTGCAGGAAGTGTGTATTCTATTACAGCAACAGGCCGAAAGAGCCAGATTGAGGACTGTGTCATCACCGATGCGAACTCACATTCCTGAGGAATCAACTACCACATCGAAAACCAATATAGCAGTTCCAATTATGTCAGCTAGTGAAGCCGGCCAAATCAGCTTACAAGGAATTGCCGCCAAACACCTTAAGGCAACGTTGGAACAAATCACCAAGGCACTTCAACAACCATAAACTAAAGATTATGTGAAGGTGATGTTGGAAACTATATCCACTCAATGGGCAGCTTATTTTGCGTGGCACGAAGTTATCTGTCTGGAAATTGGCGACAACCATATGGAAGGCTATGATGTAAATCGCAGATTTGAACTGGAAAATACTGTGCAACAAGTGACTATCAGTCTACATCAAGCACTCAGAGAAGCACGCAAGGACAAGTCCAAACTACTAGAAATCACATTGCCCAAAATTGAAATTCCCAAATTCAGGGGATCATACACTGAATGGCAGGCATTTTACGATTTATATACCCAAATGATCCATGAATCAAATATTGGGAACGCACAAAAGATTTGGTACCTGAAAAATACTTTGACAGGTGAAGCATCAAAAATAATTTCACAATTGGCAAACAATTAAGACTCGGTATTCAGATAAGAGGCTCATAATGACTGGGTTAATGGACAAACTTTTCAACCTTCCAATAGTACAAGAAGATTTATCGGAAGGGCTCACAACACTCTATGACAATACAAATGAGTGTCATTGAAGCGTTGAATACCGAAATTGAGGGGATGGGATCCACTGTTGGTATATATGTTAATCAAAAACTTGATAAACGCACGCATGAATTGTTCGAGCATTCTTTGGCTAACCCTCGTGAGCTTCCAAAATTGGGGGAACTCCTCCAATTTATCGAAAAAAGATTCCAAGCACTACAGCTCTTGGAAATTAAAGTAAGACCAGAAGTGAAGCCAAGGGTAACATCATTGATTGCTAAACGCTCGTGCCCTTATTGCAATAAACACCATGCGCTATACATGTGTGAATGGTTTCTTAAAATGTCTCCCAAAACCAGATTTCATGAAATAAAAAAATTGAAGGTTTGTATAAATTATCTGAAGCCCGATCATACTGTATCAGTGTACAAAATAAGTGGATGCACTATTTGTGGCAAAAAATACAACACATTGCTACACTTCGAACAACTACAACAGAAGAACAAAAAGAATAGTACGAATATCGAATCCACACATCAAGGTTCATCAATGATTTCATCAACAACTTCTTCGCGGATTAATACCTCATTCACAACAACAACGAAAGGTTCTTACGTTTTCTTAGCAACAGCTCTAGTACAAGTTAAATACAGCACCGGGAACTTCATCAACTGTAAGGCAATATTGGACTCAGCGAGCCAAGTAAACCTTATATCTAAAAGATTTGCAAACAAACTAGGTTTGAAATCAACACATCATTCCTTATAAATCACAGGGATTGGTAACAACACATCGAGTGCTGGCAACTACACAAAGACTACAATTACGGGGTTCACAACCAATATTTTTCTTCATTTTTTTTTTTATTTCCCTTTATTTCATCTGTCACCATAATATTGACACCTAGTACATGATTTCACAATTTGTTTGGAAATTAATATTAAAAAACACATTTTGGCCAGTGCCAAGAAGTGATACAACAAACAATATTTACATTAATTATAATAGTTCACTATAATTATATTATAACAATTTATGATCAAATTTATGTTTATGATAATTATTTACATTTACATTTATAATACTATTACTAATATGTGTAGTCTGGATTTCCTAGATCATTAGGTCGTTTGGTTGAGTTCTCTTTAAACGGCGCATGGTGGTTTCTTCTAGATGTAGCAACTCGTTTATTTCTTCGTTATTATGTGTTATTTTTTGTGTGTGTGACGGCTTTACCGTTCCCCATACTTGGAGTCCGTACGTCCAAATTGCCTTTATAGTACACTTGTTGTTAATTGTAAGATTGCTTACCCATTAACCAATATAGTTGCCTAAATTTTTCTTTTATTTGTTTCGATTTTTGTTTGATGTGGTAGTGCCAATTTAGCTTTGAGTCTATGTGTATACCAAGGCATTTAGTAGTAGACCCTATTTTTATATCTTTATTGTTTATTTTAATAGGTATTGGGTTAAATTTTGTTTTAGTTGTAAAACTTATTTGTACAGTCTTATCTTCATTAATTTTCAAACACCATTTATCAAACCATTCCTTAACATTCTTCGTGTATATCTGCAGATATGCAGTCACAGTATATAGATTGTTGTCAGATGCTAAGAGGATTGTGTATCAGCAAAGGTAGCAATTGTGGTATTCTGTTCTTTTGGAATTGGTATATCTGAGGTAAATATGACATATAGCAGTGGGCCTAAAACACTCCCTTCAGGAACTCCAGCTGTTGTAAGATGAAGAGACGAACACTCTTCATTATATTTGACGTAAAAGTAACGATCACTAAGATATCTTTCAATAATCAAATAGTAGTCATGTGGCAGCATCGTCTCCAGTTTATGCAGCAGTGCTTTATTCCATACTTTGTCAAATGCTTTTGCAACATCCAAGAATACAGCAACGCAGTACCGCTTATATTCTATGTCTGTTTCAATTTTGTTTGTTATACGGTGTATCTGTTGAATTGTTGAATGTCGTTTTTGAAGCCTAATTGATGATTTGGTATAATGTTTTTATTGTCAAGGATCTGGCTAAGTCTATCATTTAATAGCTTTTCATCAACTTTAGAGATTATGGGAAGTAGGCTAGTTGGTCTATACGACGAAGCAGTTGTAGCTTCTTTTCCCTGCTTCGGTAGTGCAATAATTTCAGCAACTTTCCATACTTTGGGAAAAAATTGTAGTCGCAACATTGAGTTGATAACATTCCTTAAGTAGTTATAACCTATAGTAGGTAGCTCAGCGAGAGCTTTTCCTGTCAACATATCGTATCCTGATGATTTTTTGCAATTAATTATTTCTGTTGTGTTTGTTTTCTTTATTTTGGTTGTAATGTCATTGCATGTTTCAATATATTTATCTTAGTAGCTAGTATCCCGTGTACGCGTCAAGTTTTTTAGGTAATTTTCAACTTCTATATTTTGTCTTTTAGTTACTATTTTCTTGAGTTTTTTGCAGGCTATATTTAAATTGTGTTTCTCCTCAGGCGATCTAGTTAGCTGCCACTTTTTTTCAAGCTTTCTCTTCTCGATAATTTGCTTTCTTATGAAAACATCCGTTGTAGGTTTATTTCTCCTAAATTTATGCTGTTGGCTTGATTTGATTCCTGCGTCTTGGACCACATCGTTGAAGTAAATAATGGCACGTTAAATGTCTAATTGTGTTTCCAATGTGATAGACATATTCAGTTGATTTTCAATATGCTGTCTATACTCCTTCCAGTTTGTTTTGTGGTTAAAAATCTTAGCTATCGGTTCTATGGGTTTGATGTCAGTTGTGTAGTCAAGTATTATCGGAGAGTGGTCTGAAGAAAGTTAAAAACAAGCTTTAATTTGTAATTGGTTACACTTTATGTCTTTTGTTATTCTGAAGTCGATTAGATCTGGTATCTTTTCTATCTGTTGGCCAGTATGTGGGGTCACCTGAGCTTAAAAATTTGCAGTTATTTTTGTTTATAGCATTAATCAGATTTCGTTCTTTTTTATTGGTTAGCCTAGATCCCCAGTCAGTGTGTTTTGCATTCAGATCTCCAGCTTCAATGAATCTTACGCCAAACGTCTTTATGTAGTCATCATATTGATCCGTCGTTATTAGGTGTCTGGGGAGACAGTAAACTGAGGAGATACGTATTGTCCCACTTGTATCCTCAATTTGCACAGTAGTGGATTGAATATGAGATTGAATTTGAAATTTTTGGCTTTGTATATTTCACAGCCTTTGTAGTTTGCAGTATGATTTCCGCCACATAGAGCACATTTAATTTCAGCTGCGTTGGTTATTTTTTTTTTACATTCACTTGTTAGATGCTTTCCAGCACATTTCACTAATACTGGATTGTATAGTAGTTTTTTGCATGTCCGTATTTTTGGCATTTAGTGCATTGCGCGACTTCTCTTTTAAGATGAGGTGCTTCAAAAACTACTATGTAATGCATTAATTTGTTAATGCTATAAATATCTTTATTGTTAGTATTTGTTTCTAGTTCTATGCTAAACAGAGGTAGCGGGTTTTTTGGTGTCCGTTGAGTTATGTTAGTTGTGTTTAAAACTTTGTGGCCGTTTTCACCAAGCTCATTTTTAACTTATTTTTGGTCTGCAGTGTGGTGCATATTGCAAAGAATGACTTTGAAATCCCTTTCATTTTTGGGTGTAAATGTGTACAGCTTCGTACCTTTTTGCTTTAGCATTTTGAGTATTTTTGTGTATGTTTCCGAGTCATTCGATTGAACCCGTACTTCATTTTTTGTTAATATTTTAAATATGAAGTTACTGTCTACAACAGCGGTTAGCGCATTTTTTAACGTATTTATGCATTCTACGCCTTGTACGAATATAGGGGGTGGTTTGCTTAAACTTTTTTTTCGGACTAGTTGTTTTTTCTTTTTCGGACTCATTTTGATCAACTTGTCCACTGTGCGAGGGTTCAGCAAGTTGTCATCATCAACGGTCAAAGCAGGAAATCTGTTTTTTCTTTCTGAAGTAGTATCGCTCAACCAGTAGTTTGATAACTTACTTTGGCTTGGGTTTTTTGCTATTTTTTGCTTTTTGTTAATGTTTGGCGTCCTTTTCGCTTTATCTGTCGTGGGTGAGGTTCGTGCTCTCTTTGGTAGCGATTGCAGTTGACTTACCTGCACGCCTTTTGGCGGAATTTGCACACAGGCAGAAGAATATGTTGATGTCGCAGTTGTAGTCGAGAATGTAGTTGTTGTACCGTACGTAGAGAAGGCAGATGTTGTTGTTGCTGACGAATTTGTTGTAGTTGTCGCCCAATCCACTTCTATACTGGAGCAGGACCTTATTGGAGGTTTGCCATGTGCACTCCACGAAGACCGAACAATAGTGTTCATAGGTTGTTCTGACTCGCTCATGGATCTCGTTCTCTCCCACGGGGGGAGAGCGCTGCACACTCATGGCGATTACCGACTATACTTTGTTTATTAGTTTATTAAAATATTATTTATTATTATTTTTGCTATATTTTAATCTTATTTATTATTATAAAGTATGTAAAATATCACGAAAAACAAAATTTTGGTATGGTAACTCTAATCACTTATTATGGCCAGAGTCCACTGTGGCAACACCACACACAACCGTGATAATTTTACTTGTTGTCTCTTTCAACTTTTAACTCATATATGTATATAACAGTTCCTTTATTTGTTTGATTGTTTATTTATCACTTTCAAATTAATTATTATAAGTATTTAGATTGTCTAAACAGAACTAGACACTTTTTTGAAAACTTGCACTTTCGTTAAGCGTCTCTTTCTCGGTTTTTGTAAAATTAGTTATTTGGTTTTAAACAATGATAAATGTGACAAGGGCGGAGCTCGTGTGATTACACGTCCGGTTGGTTACACGACCGTTCGAAATATGCGAGCTAAGAAATCACAAAATCTTGGGAAATTTACCTATTGAGCGGGTACAACCAGGTAGGCCATTTAGAAACATAGGGTTTGATTTCAAATACATTATTGTATTAGCGGAAAACGTCCCACAAAGGCATACATTGCAGTGTTCATATGCTTATCCACGAAAGCTTTTCACTTGGAAATAGTATCAGACCTTACAACAGCTGCTTTCTTCAATGCGCATAAAAGATTGTCATCCCGAAGAGGATGAAACGAGTAATCGACCTATGAACAACTGAAACGAGTAATCGACCTATGAACAACTGCTGACAGTTGTGGTTGAAATTGAAGGCTTATTGAATTCTAGACCACTAACACAAATATCCACAAGTCCAAATGACTTCCGAGCACTTTCACCCAGTAGCTTTCTTGAACTTGAACCAATTGGTGGGCAATCAAGCCGGCCACCAGTCTATCCCAATGGAAAGAACTTAAAAAAATAATGGAACAGTTTTAGGAGCGCTGGCCAAAGGAGTATCTTCAAAGTCTTCAACCACGAACGAAATGGCGAAAACCTTCCGATAACATCCCGGAAGGTACACTGGTGCTTCTCCAGGATGATAACTTGTTGTGAGTAAGAATCAAGCTGCCTGCGAGTAGTTGACTCACAGCACCGACTACTAACTACTATATTACACATTTGGTGTGGTTAGCTTTAAGCACTTAAGTTAAGTAAGAAAGCACATATTTTTAGGGAGCGAGTATTATAAATTACCAAAAAATTATGTACTAGTGATTATGTAAACTTTTAGGGTGTTACGGTTCCGCAGTCGAGTCGACGAAGGGCATTGGAATTTAGAATGCACCGTCGACACTCTTACGGTAGGTCAGTTGGCTTGACCAACTGACACCAATTAACAAATGCGAAACTGGAACACCAGAAAGGTCAGTACGCAGACTGAAAGTGCTGTTTGTAAATAGTATATAAGAATTAGTAGTTTAAGTATAAAGTTCTCTTGTTGTTTTTAAACAAAAATTGATGTAGTGTTTTATTCTAAAGAGTGACTCTAGGTTTACAGGTACTCGCGCTCCAGGACAAGCAGCAAGAAGACCTCCCCGAGGACAAATAAATACGGTCCCCAACAAACTTACCTCCATGTCAATGGCGACTAGGAAGAGTAGTGAAGGTTCACAAAAGAAATGACGGTTTGGTACGAACTGTGGACCTCGAGGTCTGTTCAGGAAACACCTCCCGGTCCATACATCGAATTTGCCCTTTACCACCAGATTGTCAACCTATAACTCCTCTCAATAATTCTTTAGAAACTGACAGCAGGTTCTTTCCTTATGTACAACAGGCCGATCGGTCAGGCGAAGACCAAGATTCAAACCAATAAATAAAAACTGGCTACAACCTGAGACTAAGGCTAGATTGCAGCAATATGGACGAATCAGTAAAAATGTGGCAGATCCTGCAAAGGAAATCAGTACGAAAATTTCATCAGGTATTCTAGGACTGCTTACCATGAATCTAATCACTGCAGCCATAGCTTACACAACTTGGTAGAAATTACACCATTTGAACATAACCCTGGGATTTATTTTGAAGACATGGGCACAATGAATTTGATTCAAAGTCATTGGAATATACTGGTGTATTTGGATCTTAGTACTTACTTTGCTGAACTTAATGGATTCAAATCAAACTTTTATGATATCAAAAATATATGTGAAAAAACCAACCAACACCGTAACTGAGATTGAAGACAAAATTGAAGACTTACAACGAATCAATGACCTGATTCAGCACCACCATGTTAGGATTAAACGTGCACCACTAGAAATCATTGGCAGTATACAACATAGTTTATTTGATGTCCTCGACAAGGAATATGCTGATTTTATCGAAGGAGAAATAGCAAAATCTGCTGAAAATAAAAATCATTTACTTGAGCTCGCAAAAAGACACGAGTCCACGCTCGAATCAACTCGTAATTTGTTTCGCAAGACTACTGATCAGATAAAAATCAGTTCAATACACTAAAGGAACATGTAAACGAAGCAGGTCAGGTCGAAATATTTACGGCTCTATCACTATACTCACTCATACTAATGAACAACTATGAGAAAATACAAACCGAAGTTCACAGCATTCTAACGGAAGCTTACACAGGGAAAACTAGCACACAATTATTGTCACCGGAACAGCTTAAACAGCAAATTTACTTAATACTAGAACAATTGCCTTCCACTGTCACACTTCCAGTTCAAGAAGAGGACCTATTATCAATTTACAAAATGATGTCTTCAAAGGGAAGAGTAGTAAAATACAAGATTATATTCAAATTCCGTTATTAAGCTTGGAAACAGGCAGTCTTATGCATATGTTCATGAAGAACATGAGCTTCAATTCATACAGTCAACCCAGTCACAATCCTAAGTATGTGCTGGGAAAATTTAAATAATTTTTAATTAACAAATTTACTCTAATTTCTCACTTCTTATCGCAACGGTGCTGGGAATTTTTTTGCATAATGTTTTACGCAATAAAGTCTGCAGTGCCTTGCCAATTATGTTTAAATTTAAATATTGAATTGCATTTACTTCGTCCGCTAGCTACCGTGAGAACAAAACCATTAGCACGGTTTTGTGCCGGCTTAAATAATTATATATATATATTAATAATAATTTTGATATACGAGTAAATACGAGTATACGAGTATACGAGTATAGCTTCAAAAGTTGTTTTTTACAATTGGACTACCTTGTACGGCTGCGTGTCGGCTGTTTTGTAAAGATTTTTTTTTATGGAGGCTTTGTGTTTGGTTGTTGCCAGGGCCATTTGAAATACACATTTTTTTTTAAATAATTGTACACATTTGCATATTTAGTAAACAATAAATCTAAAAAATTATTATATTAGAACTCGTTTTAGTTAACTTTAAAATTATACGCGAATAAAAATCTACCTTGTTTTCAGAAGTTGCGATAATGACAAAGTAATTTAAGAGTTTTATATTGGAATTGACACATATTGCAGTATAAATTTTGTAGTTATGGTTTAAGGAATTACAAGAGGAGGTGGCAGTAATCGAGATTGATCCTGCTAAGTCTGGCTCAACTAAGGGCAATGTGGACCTTGATATTTCACGTTATAATTATATTTCCTAGTCGCCAAGATCTAAGAGGACGAAGAAGCGGAAATAAGGTTAAAACGAGGAAACACTTAGCCCACCTGAGAGATTTACTTAAGGAATACTCGTATGTTAAAGATAAAATTTGATTTATTGTAACTACAATTAATTGATCCTAATATGATCTCATAAAAGAAAACTTTTGTAAATTTCGTTGAGAATGAGGATAAATAAAAATTTGGTTAACTAGAATTATATTTCTTTTTTGAATTCTTAATTTTTCCTTTGGAAATGTCAAAGGAAGAACAGAAGTCACTGCTAATACAGGAATAAATTGGCGGGGCAGTTGGTACGTAACTTTATGAAAGACGACAAGTTACAGGAGGACACCGCTGACTACCGCAGGGTGATAACGTGGTTCCTGGGAAAAGAATTCAACAGGAACCACGACATGTTGTTACCTCACTCGGCCAAGTACAGCAATGGAAAATACTTTTCGAAAAAATACGCAGAATTTATCAACAGCAACCCATTAATAACATCACAAGTCATCGAAGGTGGACTTACTAATTGGAGCTGAATTGTACTCCTCTCTAATGTCAATAGGGCAGATAAAAATAGCCAAACATTTGCCTACACCTCAAAATACTGTATTGGGATGGATTGTACTGGAAAAGGCTGCAATCTACCGACTCTGTGTTTGGCGGAATTGGCTATGAGGACGACGCTCTCAATGAACAATTTTCACGAATTTGGGAATTGGAAGAAGTCAATAATGAAACTAAACTTGTTAGTGAAGATGAAGCACGATGTGAAGACATCTTTAAAAATACAACAACCCGTGATAATAATGGTCGCTGTACTGTACAGTTTAAATTAAAAATGGATCCAGGATCTCGGAAATTCTTGCAGCATGGCGATTCAGCGCTTCAGGTCGCTGGAAGCTAGTTTGGATAAATCCAGTGAACTAAAGCAAGCATATTCAACCTTCATCAAAGAGAATGAAAATCTTGGGCTCATGGACGAAATAAAGAACAAAAATATAAGCCAAAGGTGGTACTTTATACCTCATCATTGTGTATTCACACCGGAAAGCACAACCACAAAATTGAGGGTAGTTTTTGATGCCTCCGCAAAAACATCAAATAATGTTTCTCTTAACGATACAATGCTTGGTGGGCCAGTAGTACAAGACAATCTTTTCTCAATTCTGCTGCGATTCAGGCAGGATCCATTTGCTGTGACTTCAGTATTGCTAAGATGTGTAGGCAATTCCGCGTGACAGAAGAAGACTACAAACTACGGACAGTAACATATGGCACCAAGTCGGCTCCATATCTAGCTACAAGGTGCCTAACTAATTGGCAGCAGATGAATGTGCATCCTTTCCATTAGCTGCTGCTGTCACAGTCAAGGTTTTCTACGTTGATGACTTAATGAGCTCATTCAAAACCTTAGACGAGGCATTCAGAACTCAAGATGAGTTAATACGGGGGGTGCAGTTCAAAGAAAAATATTGCTTCCAAATGAGGTTTTATAATTGTTCAAGTTTATTTAATTCAAAATAGGTATATTAATATATTAGATGTTCAAAATAAATGTTAATTATTGGCGTAATATGTGAGATCGTCCGTGACGTAATTTGTTTCAAACTTCCATTTCTTGTTCTCATTACCGGAAGAACTTCGTATCAAAAGAAATAGCGAAATAACAGATACAAAAGAAAATAATCCAAACAAAAGGTTATAAAATTGCAACATGTGATAACAAAATGTATTGGATTTAGCAAATATCCAAATAAAAGAAAATGAAAGTGAAATTTAATTATTAAAATTGGTTTAAGTTATAATCTCCAACATTCTCCCCGCCGATGATTTTCATGGAAAATTATTAAAGTTGTCTCCTTATTCTTGTGCTAGGAAATGGCAAATGAGAATTATGCCTGATTATGGCGATGATGTTTGGCTAACTGCTAAATGGAATAGAGGAAAGTACAAATTAATATCAGTATGATAGATCCCTAGATTCATTACACCCGTTGTTTTGACTACTCGAACAACATTGTCTTCTCCAGGATGTGTCTCGATGATCCGTCCAAGAGGCCATTCATTACAAGGGAATCGCTCGTCTTTGATAAGTACTATATCGCCAATTTTTAAATCTGGTTTACGTTTTAGCCATTTGAATCGTCGTTGAAGCCGGGATAAATATTCGCAACTCCATTTGCGCCAAAATTGATTAGCGAGAAATTGACAGTTTTGCCAGCGTGTCACTAGATGAGCGTTGTGATGTGATGGTGGAGCCAATAAAGAATCGCCTATTAGAAAATGGCCCGGCGTGAGAACCATCAGATCGTTGGAGTCGTTCGACAGCGGCAGACTTGGAGGGAATTCAGACAGGATTCTATTTGTGCCAACACAGTAGCAAATTCGTCGAATGTAGGCACTTGTTCTCCGATTGTTCGATCGTTGATTCGATGAAAGGGCCACAATCTCGCTAGAAAAGATATCATATTGCACAATCCGTATTATATTGACCAAGCTGTTTTCCAAATTAGATAATGTTAATGCCCCCGTGCATCGGATGCTAAAAGTGCAACAGACAGCTCTGCTCGAAGAATAGTCAGCTTCGGTTGGAATGGGGCTACCTTACATTTCGCTATCAGAACATTGGTATGATAATTGCCTTGGCTATCTTGGAATCGGAAGAAAGCTGTCGCAGCGAATGCATGCAGGGACGCGTCGCAGATGGAGACTGGCTGGAGCACACTCAAGAATGGTTCCCAACCAGCGTGGTATTTGAATATCTGATATAGCATTAAGTTCGAGGACATATTTATTCCATGTGGACTGAATTATTGGTGACACGAGTTCATCCCAAGTTATATTGAGCGACCACAATTGTTGCATAATTAACTTCGCTTTGACGATGACAGGACTTAACCAACCCAGCGGATCGAACAGACGTGCGATCGTAGATAAAATTATACGTTTCGTGACAGGCCCAATGGGGAGTTGGAAATTAATGCTGAATGTGAATTCATCAGTCGATGGATTCCAATGCATTCCTAACGTCTTTAATGTTTCGTTTGAATTTAATTGCAGCGATCTTTTCCAGCAATTGAAAGTTGTTGCTTGCCCATTTACGTAGCGTAAAAGTACCAGTTCTTAGCATTCCAATTAACTGAGTTTGACTTTCAACTGCTTGATCTATCGAATATCCTCCATATAAAACGTCATCAACGTAGGTTTGTTGTTTAACTGCAGTTACAGCCAGAGGAAAATTATGGGTCATCATTACGCCATAGAATTCTTTGGTATTGACCGTCTTCGTCATTCATATTAATGCAACGATACATTTTCTCAACATCTGTCATGAAAGCGTATTTCAAAAAACGCCAGTTTCATAGTACAGCTGAAAAATGAGCTTGAAGTGCAGGACCGATAGCCAAGATGTCATTCAGTGACTTTCCGTTTGTTGTTTTTGTTGATGCATCATATACGACACGAACCTTCGTGGTCGTACTCGATTCCTTGGTGATAGCATTATGTGGTAGATAGCAGCAATTGTAGAAGGTGCGAGTAGGTTCCGATATTTTGTGCTTCCATTCAGGAGAGTTCAGAAGTTCCATCTGGCCAAGTTAAAGATACTCGTCGATAGTGTCCTGGTAGATTTTTCTGCAAAACCCGATCCTGAGTCAGCCGGCGCTCAAGATGAAGAAACCGTTTTAAAGCCACATGTCGCGATGCGCCGATGACACTGGATGGGTTCAGACTTGATAAAATTGGTAGACGTACCACGTATTTGCCATTTTGCAGCCGTTGATGACTTTCCTTGTAAAAGTTATCGCACCATATCTTTTGATTGGATTCGACGTTATCGGTGGGCAACTCTTTCAGCTCCCAAAACCTGCGTAGCAGATTGTCAGTCTCAACAAGAGAGTGCGCAGCCGTTACCGTGATAGTTGGCGTTGAAAATGGCAGAAATTTTCCAGACATTATATAACCGAGTGTCGTCCGTTGAGCAATAGGTTGTCCAAGAGCTGTGCGCTGAATGTCATCACGAATAAGTTCGTCGTAAACATCGTTGCCGAGCAGGAGATCGATGGATTGCGGCTCAAAATAGTTCGGATCAGCGAGATCAATCCCTGTGAGATAGGGGCGCTGTTCTCCGGGCAGACGTCGATGCGCCATAATTTGACCAACCTTTGGCAGAACATACTGAAACGTGATTGCCTATCAGTGAAACGGGATTGCATACTTTTAGGATCCCATCTGGAGAATGAGAGCCCCTGGGAGTCAAGATGCGAACTATTCGAATAAAAGCTTATTCAAGAACCATCTGTCGGTAATATCAAAAAGAATATTCTCGACTTCTGTCGAAGTGGATCGAAAATTCTAGAAAATACGAGAATGGCGTGGAATTTTCTACACCAACCATTCGAAAACTATAAAAGCGACAAGACTGTTCAAAGTCGAATGCAGTAGATCAGAGACCGTAAAAGTGTTTACATCTAGCATTATAATCAAAGCAGCAGTATTTGTTATTAAATAAAGTGATGAAATTACTTATTAAATAAAGTGACTAATGGTTTGTGAAATAAAGTGCAAATAATAACTAAGTAAACTTTAAGTCTAATATTAAATGTGTAAATAGCAATAATTAAATAGAGCTTATTATTTTAATTTAACCAGCGATTGTTTGATTACTACACAATCCAGTGGTACGAGTCCGAGTACAGAGAGTTAGAGAAATTGTCAGGAGGGCAATTTTGTAACAGAGTAAATTGTCAAGAGGGCAATTTCGTAACAATACGTTAGCACCTCATGCGAAATTTTTTCATCGTAGCGGGATCCGATGATGACATTAACATATGAGCGGCTGCTGGCAACCTTCGTATCTGCTAATCCGACGATGTTG
This sequence comes from Clusia tigrina, assembly GCA_920105625.2. Classification (NCBI taxonomy): domain Eukaryota; kingdom Metazoa; phylum Arthropoda; class Insecta; order Diptera; family Clusiidae; genus Clusia; species Clusia tigrina. Next base: position 199,832,212 of record OV050030.1, read on the forward strand.
ATGGCAGTCCTCCCTCGAGGATGAAGGATCCTTGTGAACCTTGGTCAAAAAATGCTCTGAACTCAAGTTTTTTACCATCAGCGGCCTTGGCTGTTACTAATGCTGTTGGAAGAAGAACATCGTAATTAATCAATGTGGAAAATGCGCATCGTTTTGATATATCAGTTTTGGCGTTTGATACTTGGCTTAATGTGCCTGCCGTTACATGTGATGTTGTTGCAGCTCGTGCGGCATCCATATTAGAATGAATAAATGTGTGGTGCTTCCCGCCACAAGTTATGCAACTTTTGCGGGTACTGCATTTAGACGCAATATGCGAATATCCTAGGCAATTGAAACATAAATTATGCTTGCCAACCGACTCTCTTCTTTCAGACACATTCATGCGGAGAAATAGTTCACATGCGCGTACTGGAAGGTTAGCCTTTCCGCAGATTGGGCACATAATTTCTTGCTTCAGAATCTGATAAGATAACTCGCCGTAGGTTTAGGACGACCATTTTGATTGCGGGACCCTTGGGCTGATGGCTGTTTGGAAGCCACTTGTGATACATTTGAAGTAACTAGCATTTGATGATACTTGTCCAAAAATTCACACAATTTTTCAAAATTCGGAATATCCTTGCTTTATCGCAACGTGCGATTCCATACAGTGTGAATGTTCAAAGAAACTTGTTTCAATAAGTAATAGACGAGGACTTCATTTTGTTTGTCTAAACTGATTCCGAGTTTTTCGATGGAACTGATACACGAACTGCATGTTGGAGTGAACCGTTTTATTGATGCAGGATCCTCGCGAACTGAAAGTGATTGCTGGGAGAGGACATCCATGTAGTGCGTGAATAAAATTCTTTTGTTTTCGTTTGAATTGTTCCGCATTTCCCATGCGGTCTTATAATTTTCTTCCACAATACTAAGATGTTGCATGTCTTGCTCAGCACTTACAGTCAAAGAGTTCTTTAAATAATGGAACTGTTGAACATCAGACAAATTAGTGCAGTTGCGCATCGATATAACTTCCATTGAAAATTGGAAGCTTCACTTCAGGTAATGGTAGCTCTTTATTTAATTTTATTTTATTTTAATCATACAAGACTTTATAAAAAACTTATGCTGTACATTGAACTTAGCCACAATTGTATCTTAAATTAAAAACTTAAAGCTAAAATGAATACTATTGACAATCATAAGAAAACAACAAGCAAAAATAACAAAAAAAAGAAAAATATATAATAAAATAAAAACAAAAGATAAAAAAATAAAAAAGAGGATAGGAAGGAAAAGAGAAGAAATAAAGCGTCAAGTGTTACTACGAAAATACAGATAATTAAAATGCTTGAAGTTGTTGTGACTCACAATATTTTTTAAATTATTAGGTAAAGAGTTCCATAGTCTAGTAGTGCCAACGAAAAACATTCTAGCCGAGTTTCGGAACGTAAAGATTATTGCAGGGATTCAACAGGCTGAAGCGCAACTTGTCATAAAGGTATAGCGGAGCCTTGGAGTATATTAATTTATGCATAAATATACAATTTCTTGCCTTTAAATAGCTCTCAATAGCCGTATTCCAATGGTGCTGGATGGGATCCAATCCCATTGGAATGGTTTCGATCCAAATTGTGGTTCCACATTAAACTTGGCTGCACTTTCGTTAATTGTCAAAAAAAAAAAAACAGATGAAGAATATAAAAATATCTGTGTTTAGAGTTTTGACACATTGTTGAATTAATGAAATTAAATACAATATATTAAAATATAAAATTTAAAACAACAATAATCGGCATTAGCTGATTGATTGTAAACTTATGCCAATAGTGCCAAATACAGGCAATACTTTCCGTACTGTTGCTTTCCGAACACTTCCGGATCCAATCAGTGGATCTGAAAATGAAGTTGGATCCAAATTTTGTTGTTGCTTTCCATTAAATTGGATCCGATCCAGTGCTATTGGAATACAGCTAATATCGCAACCCAGAACCATTTTACTCCAAGATGACATATGGTCAAATTTGCGCAAGCCATACACATAACGAGTAGCATTATTGAATAACACTCGCAGATTATTTAAAGACCGAGAGTCCAAACCACTTTACACCACCTCAGAGTAGGTAATAGTAGGCACAAGCAACCTGCGCCTGGTTTCAACGGGAGTAAATCGAGCAGACATCCTCAAACAGCGCAGAGGTATATACATTCTGCAAACCACATGGTTGATATGATCCGAGCAAGTCAATGACGAGTTGAAATGAAACCCAAGCACAACAGTCTTGTTAACAAGTGTAAGGCGGCAACCAGCAATAAACATTCGGAGGGATTTCAGTAAAAAGTATATTGTCTTTGTAAATAGGGAGAACAAAAAATTTCGCCGGATTTAGACACGGATCATTGCTACGAGCTCAACCACTAAGAATATAAAGGTCCTCATTAATTCTACAAACCAGATCATCCAAAAGGCTTACCCTGCGTGACAGATATAGCTGAATGTCACCGGCATAAGCATGTGAAAAAATGTCATTGATTAACATACTGAAAAGCAGTGGTCCAAGAATTGAAACCTGTGGAACACCAGAAAAATTGGCCTGCAATCAGAGAAGATATCACCAATCTTCACTCGCTGAGATCTACCAGGAAAAAGGCATTGCCAGAAAAACCAAAATAAGTCTTTAACTTAAAACATAATAGTCTATGGTTGACACCATCGAAAGCCTTGGAAAAGTCCAATAAGTTATAATCCCCAACATAATGCTTTTTATTAAACACTTTAGATTAATTTTATCTTTATGCTAAATCGAATTCGATTTTATTTCAGTCTTCTTTTTTTATCGTTTTTGTTTGGCAACGCGACCACATGGCAAATTGCCAAATTAGTGACCCCGACGTGATCTAAAGAGTACGCGTTCGCCCCACGCAGAGGGGTACAATAAATAATCAGCGCACGAGGTGTAAGATGCCACACTCGCCCCCGTTATCCAGGGCTGTATCCTCTACATCGCTGGAGCGCCAACAATGGCATCAACAACAGCCACAGTAAGCACTGCCCGCGCCACCACCGCAACCCACGCCACAGTTGCTGCAACGAGGTGTGGAACCGTGCCATGCCCCCCTCCCACCGCCAATACCATCGAAATGGGGAACAACTGCCGGTAACTGCCCTTTTGTCGGGGTAACTCATAGCTGTGTTTGTTCGAAATCGAGGCGACATTCCAGGTGCATAATGTAAGAAATGACAACAGTCGGTATAACCTGGTGGTTTCCGCGCTCGACTCGAAGACCATTTCTGAGGTCGCCGATGTTCTCCGTACGGTGCCTGTGGCGGGTAAGTACGACGCCCTAAAGACGGCTATCCTTCACCGCCTGACATATTCTGCAGACCGGAAGATGCACAATCTGCTCACTCAGCTCGATTTGGGGGACAAGAAGCCGTCCCAGCTCCTTCGACAGATGTGGGTAATAGCGGGAGACCGCGCGGTGGATGACGTCATCCGCGTTAAGTGGCTGGACTTGCTACCGCCGCCAACTTAAAATTCTAAAAGCCACCAGCTTGGAGGAGCTCGTCGCAGTGGCCGATGAGTTGACGGACAATGGACCTACGGTGGCAGCTACATCACCTTCACTTTCGTCTCTGAGACCAAGCAAATCATCACAGGATTGGACGGGTACTTCCGTGCACGCAGAGCTTGCCGCTGCGTCAGTCAGTGGCACAGCTTGTGGCATTTACGCGGCAGAGCCAGGAGCTGCTGCGTAAGATTACGCCCACACTTCATAGGGGCCCGCAGCCACAGCCGGCACCGCGATCGGTCCACAACGCCTAGCCAATGTTGATCATCGAAAGTTCGGAGCCGCGGCGCAGTAGTGCCGATCATCGTGCTCGTTTTGCGCCGTCGATATAGTGGCCGCAACCTTGACCCCGTCGGGAAACTAACGCTGCCGACGCAGAGCTGGGCAAGCGACGCCGGCGTACCACAAACCTCCACATACGCCTCCACATAATCGACCAGACGACGTCCACGCGCTTCTTTGTAGATTCGGGTTCATTGATCTCCTTACTCCCGAAGAGAACAGTTGCCCGCAAGTTGAAGTGGAACGACGTCACGCTGTACGCTGCCAACTCATCGCCGATCGCCACATATAGACAGCTCACGATGAAACTCAACCTTGCCTTGCGGCGAGTGTTGACTTGGTCATTCATCGTGACAGACGTACAAACAACTATACTTGGAGCGGACTTCCTAGCACACTATGGACTCCTGGTAGACCTGAGGGGACGACACATCGTGGATCCTCTCACCAATATCGCGGCAACGGGCCGCATTGACTCAGCACAAATCTATGGCATCTCCACAGTGGCTCGCATTGAGGCTGCTGTGGGACCACATGGCTACCGGTATAGAGAGCTCGTCCAACGGTTCCTGAACTCGCTTCAACAGCAGGGGCTAAAGCCGCGGTTGTCGGTACAACAATTCATCCTCCCGCTTTCGAGCTGCCACGTAGACTCATAGGTGAACGAACCGCTGCAGCCAAAGAAGAGTTCGCCGACCTCTTCGACAAGGGGGTGGTACGCCAATCATCGAGCCCATAGGCTAGTCCGCTGGCGAGGCACTGGCGACTACCGCCAACTCAACGAGTGCACCTTGCCAGATCGATACCGGGGAAAAGTCTTCTCTATAATCGACCTGCAGAAAGCCTTCTACCAAATCCCGGTCGATAAAGCTGACCTTTTCGAGTTGTGGGCATCCCATTAGGCTTGTGGAACTCTGCGCAAACCTACAGCGGGTAATTAATTTTCTGCTGAGGAAACTCCCCTTCGTGAGGGGTTATGTAGACGACCTGGTCATCACATCTGAGACGCATGACGAACACCTACACCATTTGAGCCCAAAAATAATAGAAACAAAGATTGCACAAGATTTTTTTATATTTTATATATTTTTCGTCGAAATACAACAATATAATAGAAATATATTAGCGGAAATTTTAAATTTAAAATGCAATTATTACTATTTCTATTCTAGCGTAGATTTTGTAAACAAAAAAGTAAAAATTGCTGTGTTATATTAGAAAAGAAACATTTTTTTATATATAAGAATACATTACAAAAATATTAGCGCAAATATTAAATTTAAATTGCAATTATTTCTATTAGAAAATTGCCCATCATAAATTCTAAATTGAATAAATCAGTTATACAAACAAATGTGAATTGTATCTGTTTTTTCAAATAGTTTATTCTGAAGAATAATCAAAGTAATAATAATATTAGTATAATAATGAAAATATAATAATAATAGTATATTAGTAACAATAATAAAACTATGTTAATGTTTTAGAAAATTTTCTTTTTCTTTTGTAGGCGTTGTCTCCAATTTCTTTATTTAATTTTCTTACTTTAAAAAACATTCTCGCCCGGAAAACAATTTTTTAATTTAATATTGCAATCAATATCGGAGGCTTGCTCAATATGTTTTTGAATAAAATTATTAGTAATGTGTAAACCGTTTACGTTAATTGCTTCAAAAATATTTTGTAATGTATTATTAATTATATAAATAAACCATCATATTTTCTGATGGTTTGGCAGCCCTCCCTTTACTTAAATGGTTAACCCACGTATACAAATAATCGGCATTGTCTTAAATAGCAGTGTGGTCGATGTGTATATATGATCTGAGGTGATATTTGAACTCTTGTTGATCTGGGTGGTCATGCAGCCCACCTTTTGCACGAATGACACCGAAAAAGTTTTCTAGGACATCCTGGTTAGGTCGGTATGTTAATACATACTTTGCTTTAAAGCACTTATTCATATGGCCATACAACATCTTCATGGCATTGTTTGACTGGATAATACCTGCAAATATAACACTTTGTTAAGAAGGCTTATCTTCGTTTACATAAAGATCCGTGAATAGGGCTCTGTTAGTGCCACCTAAGTCACATACGATTGCAACAACATTGTAACCGCCACGTTTCATCTCTTTTAAAATTCTTTCCAAGATTTTAATCGTCATTCTGTAGTCGAAGTTATAAAAAATTGGTTGCTTCCAATTAGACATTAATCCTAATATAAATTAAACAATTAAAATATATATAAAAGGTGAAAAAACTGCACACCGACGCTTTACTTTCATTCCAATTATTACAACCTGCCACCGCACAATTCATTTTTAATAATTGTCCCTTTATTTTCTTATTTATTTTATTATTTATTAAATATCCGCACTACGTAATTATCGCTATGCTGACGTCACTGCCTAGCAACGAAATGTCAAACTCAGAAAGAAAATAATAACGGACTTGCGCAGTGCGTAATCTTCTTCTCTATCATTCTTGATTTGAGCCAACTGTTTGAGTCTCTGGAAGCGGCGAATCTGCGTATCAACCTAGATAAATGTCAACCCGGTGCTCAGAAGGTAATCTTTGCTGGGTATCGGGTCTCCAAAGAGGGGTTTAGGGCCCCGAGCACAAAGATCGAGGCGATCGACGCTTTTCCAATACCGGCAGACTCTACCCAGCTGAGACGTTTTCTGGGTATGCTCAACTTCTACCGCCGTTGTATACCGCATGCAGCAGAACTACAAGACCCGCAAAACGAACTTCTGAAGCGCAACCCGATGAAAAGGGCAGCGATCAGCTGGACGACGCAAACGGACCGACATTCCAGCGGAGCAAGGCGACTACCTACTAGCCAGTTGCATTCTACACCGATGCATCAAGCACCGCTATCGGCGCGGCACTCAACCAGGAACAGACCGATGGGACCTGGAAGCGTGTACATTCTACTGCAGCAGCAACAACAACAACGCCACTATGTACATCAGTACAACTACTACCTGCTCCCCACAGCAACACACCAACAACACCTGTTACTGTATTACTAGCTACTTCGTTTCTTGAAGTACTGAATAATTGGGGAGAGCTAATTCTTTGCAGAGCACTGTTAGACTCAGGCTCACAATTAAACTTTGACTCTGAGCGACTTGTAGTGCAACTAGGCATAAGGCGTCAAATTGCCCAAACAGAAATTAGTGGCATTGGTGGTACTACCACAACAATACTCTACTCCATTACTACAGTCTAACTGTGGTGGAGTAGTACAGCCTAACACGTCACACTACTCAATTGAATTAAATTAACTAGTACTACCACGTATTAGTGAGTACCAACCAGAGTAGCATTTCCACATATCCATATGGAATATTAATACAGAAATTCATTTAGGTGATCCCTCCTTTTTTAAATCACAATAGGTTGATATGTTGTTAGGAGCCGAGATTTACATGGATCTGATGATTCACGAGCAAGTTCGCCTGGATGATAAACTTTCTATTCTCCCAAATACACAATTAGGTGATATAGTCACTGGTAGGGTAGCTGAAGCGAAAAAGTAAGTTTCCAGTGCAGTAAACTTTCCACATCGTCGACTTCCTCTTTAGAAACGTTGCGTAGCCGCTTTGGGAAACAAAAATCCGGTTAGACAAAAATCCCTCATTACAACAACAATACGCTCAGTTCATGGCGGAGTACAAGACTCTTCACCACATGATTCGATTGGAAGATGCAATCTCCTACATGTCAACCAACGAATATTTTTTACCGCATCATTGCATCATAAAAGTCGAGTGCTGAACAACAAAGCTACGCGTTGTGTTCAATGCATCGGCAAAAACAACAAATAATACATCACTAAATGGTATTCTCATATCTGGATCTACTGTGCAATCTGATTTATTCAGTGTCATCACTCGGATTCGAACATATCGCTACGTTTTTACAACATATTGGTGTAGACCATCTGGATCATCGCTATCAGTTGATTCTCTGTAAGAAAAATCCGTTTTCGTATCTCGGCGTTTACAAATTAAATACCTACGTCACGTCTGCTGCCCCTTACTTAGCAACATGAAGCCTTACACAACTAGCTGAAGACGAGAAGGAAAAATTCCCTTTGGAATCAACCGGGTTTGCTGAGAGAAACAACTGCTGATCATACGCATACCACTTTGCCTTCGAACGGCCAGCAACAACTATAAAACGCACAGCGCTGTCAGATCTCGGAAGAATTTTCGACCCACTGAACCTGATTGGACCAGTGGTAGTTTTTGGAAAAGTCTTCATGCAGCAACTTTGGAAGGTTAAATTGTCATGGGACCAACCACTCTCGGCAGCGTTGGAATAATTACTTTCAGCAACTTAAGAGTCAATTCGAATTCCAAGGCATGAACTTTGCAACGTGCCAAAATCTCTGGAGCTGGATTCATTCGCTGACAGCAGTGAATCGGCAGACGGTGCATGCTGCTACCTGAGCAAACTTTGCGAAAGCAATGACGTCACAGTGCAGATAATTTGCTCGAAATCACGGGGTCCAACAACATCAACGACAATGGCTGAACTCGCAGAACGGATACTCAATATTCTTCCAAATGCAGTAAACTAACGATTTTATTACACCAATTCCAAGATTGTACTGGCCTGGCTTTGATCGCGCAGCCTTCATATAGGTGGAAAAGCTTCGTAGCAAACAGAGTTACAAAAATCCAGGAGCTCACGCGAATCGAGGAATGAGGATAGGTCAACACAACAGAAAATCCTGCGGATATCATCTCTAGCGGCGCCATGCCTGAGGAGTTTATAAAATCGTCACTGTGGAGAATTGGTTCAGAATTTATGTTCACAACAATTATTGGGTATCCTTAGCGGCCCGCGGACCACTTAGAAGACATTCCTGTATTGCGGTGAAATAAAATAGTGCTCTTTGCAGCAAAGCCAGTCTACGACGTCACTATCGCAGCAGACAATCATCGTTACTCATCGCAACGGCTTTAAGGCATATTCGCATCAACGTTAGGAGGTCAGCAGAAAGCCGAACTAAGGGGCCATTTACGACAGCAGAATATGACGCAGCTCTTTTAAGCTTAATCCGAAATGCTCAACGCAGCCATCCAAAAACAGTAATGTCGACAAGAACAGTCGCTGATGGACTTATCTGAGGCAGCGGCCGTCTTCACAACAGCACCTTGCCTTGCAGTTCCAAACATCCAATCATTTTACCAAAAAATTATATTTTAACTAAATTTGTAGTTTCTTCCTATCATTTCATGTACATGCACTCAGGCCCGCAAACACTGCTCTCAATTTTGCGGCAACGCTATTGGCGTATTGATGGAAAACATTTGTGTCTGCTGTACATCGGTGCATCCAGTGCCTTCAAACTAAACCGACAAAAGAAGATCCGATAATGGCGAGCATTCCGAACGAACGTCTTCAACCGGGACGTGCATTATCAAATACTGGAATAGACTTCTGCGGTCCAGTCCCTGCTCATTCGCAAATTAGTGGAAGATCTCGAGTGAAGGCGTATGCGGCTATGTTCGTGTGCTTCAGAAGAGAGGCCATTCATATCGAAGCCAGAAAGGCAATCGCCACAATCGGGCCGAGTTAGAGAGCTTCGGGGTGACAGACGACAGGTTCTGCCATTTACATGTAGACCTTATCATGCTACCGCTGGTGAGAAGTTTATAGCACTGCCTGACCCACTCCTGGACATCCGAGTAATAACCGTCGCAAGAACTTTTTTCGACAGTTGGGTCTGCACTTTCGGCACGCCCCTTACCATTACTTCCGACCAGGGGGGTCAGTTCGAGGGGAGGCTCTTGACAGCCCCCGCTCAAATGATAGGTGCGAACCACATCCATACAACGCCTTACCACCCTCAGTCAAACGGCATGGGGGAGCGACTACACCACACACTAAAAGCGGCATTGATGTGCAGCCCAGAGACACCATGGCCGGACGCTTTGCCAACGCGAAGCGCCCATTAAGATGTTCAAATCGCCCCACCCTAACCTACATACATATATATATATATATATATATATATATATATATATATATATATATATATATATATATATATATATATCTTAATTTAGGCTTATAGCGACCGAAAAGAGGAAGTAGAGGGCCTATGACAAAAATTATTGACAGTAGTCGTGCACTACAGAATAACCTGCTTTTTGGCCCGATGGTTGAATTGGTAAGATATTTGCGCGTTGCAACTCAGCTATTTTACCTTTTCCACTTTTGTTTCGACACTTTTTGATTACATTTTGCCCTGTCAGATACCCCACTTTGACCAACTCTTCTACCTTTGTCAGCACAATTCCGATCAGAACTCTGCTATAAAACCACGCATTCGCAGCGTATTTCCAACCAGTCACACGCAAGCCGTAAAAAACCATGCTGAACGTCAGTATAAATTTGGGACGCTGCACGCTCAAATTCACCCAGGTATTGAGTACCCTGGTGGAGGAAGCGACAACACTATTACACGCTGCAGCCAGGATCCTGGATCAGGCAGAAATCCATATTATCATAGACAGGCCCTGTGGAACCGATCACCGATTGAGTACCGCGCTGCTGAACTGCCTGGAAGAAACGACAACGCAGTGGGACTACCCGGATGAAGTGGCACTCGCCTGGTGGCTGATGTGCATAATGAGGTTGCAGGCAGAAGATACTGAAATCGAGCAGGCGCAAGGCGACTGGTGGTGCTGCTCCATCGACTTCATGAATTAACAGTGCCGGGGTTCCCAACTGCGAACCCTACACTTACTATACGATATTATAGCACTCAATAATAACCATTGAATAAACAACAATCATAATCTCACATTTTTTTTCTTTTTATCTTGTTACATATTTGTTTTACCAGGTCAAATGTAAGTATCCCCTCCTTTCATGCCATGCCTCGTTCCCCAAAGCCCTTCACACAATTAATGCCCTAATCCCCTATCCGTGTACATTATACGTAATCGTTTTCTTGCACCTTTTCTCTTACACACATTCACCTACCTTTAGCCTCAATTCCGCTACTTTATTTATCATGCTTGTGCTCAGTATTAATGCCGACACATGAATAAACAGCCGCGTGCATATGTGTAATAATCTTTACTTCGTATCCTTTAACAACAAAATGTCTTATTTATTTTATTTTTAACTTATGTTCAACGAACCTTTCCTTTTTTATTATTTAATACAGTCATCGACTAGCTCTCTCGCCGATAAGACGTCTATTATTCGCATACGGAGTGTTTTGATTACTTGACATAAAGTCAATTCCGATTACCGCTATTCGCTCAATTCGTTTTTTTTTCGCTCTCCCCATTCATATTTTCTGCCTACAAGTTCGTTTCATATCAGTAATATTTAGTTCACGTGCGGGATGGCTCGGGGCTACCGAACATTGAAGCAAATCGCTTTGCCTTGCTCGATAGTGGACCCAAAAAAAAGAAGCGAAAATCAGGAACAAGTGCCACTTTATCCGACTTTCCGTTGCTTCCCGAAACAAAAATATGCGACCCCAAATTTGTTGTGATTGAATCAACGGATTCCTCCAAACCCCTGTCCACTTATTCATGTTTTGGAATTCATAGAGCGATTAAGCAAATTAGCAGTGACGTGTACTCCATATCCACTATTCGAGATGGAAAATTATTGCTGCTTGTTCAAAATAATGAAACCGCCAACAAATTCATTAAAGCAAAGCAGTTAGCGACCATATGCTCCATATCAGCCTCCCTTCATGGATCTCTCAACCACGTGAAAGACACAGTATTCGCCCCATTTTTCAACAATATGGCACAGAATGAATTTGTTGATGAGTTAAGCTCCCAAGGAGTGGTATCAGTTCACAAATTTCAGAAAAATGTAGAAGGTAATCTTCGCCCTTCCGGGGTATTGCTATTAACCTTTAATCTTTACAAATTAAAAAGTAATATCGATATCGCATGGTGCAAAGCATTAGTTCGAGAATACATACCCTCTCCCATGCGCTGCAAGTCATGTCAGCTGCTTGGTCACACGATAAAGTACTGTAAGCGGTGTCCTCTTTGTGTAAACTATTCTCCCCCACACTCCCCTTCCAATTGCGTACGCATACTCTGTGCTAACTGCTCAGAACCTCATTCCTCCTCCTCCAAAGACTGTACCAAATTCTTACAAGCGAAAGAGGTTATAAAAATTAAAACAACTAAAAAGTGTTCCATGCGGGATGCTATTAAAATCCACAAAGAACAAGAAGTTCCAACTAGCTTACCCAGTAGCAAATACGTTGCTATAATATCCAACTCTAACGCAAATAGCAACAATACCAGTTCTATTGCAACAACAATAAACAATAACATCGACAACAGCTATAAAATTAAAAATTATATTAACAATCCAATAAACAACTCACACAAACCGCAATATTACTAATTCTTCATCAAACCCTTCCTCTCCTGTTCTACAAAAACAACTTTCCGACTTTCCCATAGCAAAATGCCCTCAAACACTAGTAAGTAATGCTTCATCAACAACTGTAACCAATAAGCAACAAATTACACAACAAACATCAAGTATACAAAAATCGAATTCAATTAACAACAACAATCCACTTTCATCTTCTTGAAATGCCTCTCCAACACCTTCTTCAGATTCCATCTCTCCACAGCACTCTACCAAAGATCAAACAATTCTTTACTCAAGACACAGCATACCTAATAAACAAATTAATAAATAGAGTATGACTCTTAAAAAATTAAAAGGAAATATAAATTTCACTTTGGATCAAAGTAATACAAATAGCTCTCTTAATAGTAACAAAACCCTATCTGACAACTCTTTTACAAATTACACTTTTAACTCGCTTCCATCTATTAACAGAGTTCTTTCTCTTACTCAATGATCTAATGCATCAGACTCATCTGATGAATAAAGCTTCCAATATTACCAATTTCGGTATATAAATAATCGAAAAATTGTTTGTCTTTTTTTTTAGTTAGTTATGTTTACTTTTCTGCAATGGAATATTAATGGATTCTTTAATAATTATAATGAGCTTCTTGTGCTTATTTCAGAATTAAAACCTGATCTGGTCGCCTTACAAGAGACTAATCTAGGCTATCTTAGTTACGTTTATCCTCCTTACCCTTATTTAGCTTATTTTCATAATACAAACCATACGAATAAGCATGGCACTGGGGTGCTTATTAGGAAAAATATTTACCATAAAATAATTCCAATTCAAACTAATTTAAATATTATTGCTTTCGAAATAAAGGCAAATATTACTTTCACAGTGATATCTGTTTTTTTCCGCCTAATAAAGATTTCGATTTGCGTGAATTTAAATCAATTTTGGTTACATTGCCTCAACCGATTCTTCTTTGTGGGGATGTCAATGCTTGGAGCCCACTTTGGGGTTCTTCCACACATAATAAACGGGGCAAAATAATAGAAGAACTAATTTGTTCTCTAGACCTAACTGTCTTAAATGATAGATCTCTGACGCATTTTTCCACACACAAAACATTTACTAATGTAGATATCACGGCATCTTCAACTAGTATCTGTCCACTCTTTTCGTGAAAACTTTTGGATAATCTCCATGGCAGCGATCACTACCCAATTTGTTTTTTTATCTAAACTGTGACAGAAGAAATAAGTCTTCGCACAGCCGTAGATTCATAGCTGATAAAGCTGACTGGGAAAAATACAAATTGTAGTGTGACGAACTAAATCGACTCCACCTCCCTAGCCGTAACATAAACAAAGAAGCTGCTTTAGCTAGAAAGGTTATTTGGACTGCAGCTACTTTATCCATCCCTCAAACTCGACCATACTTTCCAAAAAAATGTGTCCCCTGGTGGAATAAGGAGCTCGCTGAGTTGCGTACAATAAAACAAGGTGCATGGGAAATATGGAAAAATATTTAAAAACTTTCCGGATCTTATAGGCATTTCAGTATTCCACAGCTTAGAATAAATAAAAAGCCTATTTCATGTGATAAAGAAATTGCAAAATATTTTGCAAAAATTCCAACGATAAAAATGTTCCTCATGACTTTGGTGTTCATAAGTCTAGGGTATTGCAAGAAAAATTTTGTCCCCCAAACAATCTCTGTCGCTCAGCAAGAGAAATTGATAGTCCTAGCACTATGCAAGAGTTTGGAACTTTGTTAATAATGCCAAGGGCTCTTCTCCTGGCCATGATCGGATTACTTATGTAATGATAAGAAACTTACCTGACTCTATTAAAATTAGATTATTAAACCTATATAACTGCATTTTTTCTTCTGGTATCTTTCCTCAAAGTTGGAAATGTGCTATTATATCTCCGATTCCTAAACCCAATAAACCCGCGGATAAACCGTCCAACTTTCGCCTGATTTCCCTACTCCCATGTAACAGCAAGGTACTGGAGAAGATCTACGTATAAGCTTTTAAGTTCCAATCAAGTTTCCTTCAAAAAGGGTCATAGCACCATTGACTCACTCCTATCTTTTGACCATCTCTCTTCGAATGCTCTATCTAGTAGAAAGCATATCACAGCAGTTTCCCTAGACTTTGAAAAAGCCTTTGATCGTATTGGAGCACATATTATTCTACGGCAGTTAAAAAAAAAGGAGAGTTGCCCCTAAAATATACAACTTAATTAAAAATTTTCTTACAAATCGCAGATTTATGTTTAAAATTAATGGTTTTTTTTCTGACAAATATGATTTACAAAATGGGATTCATGAAGTTTCGCCTCTTTCGGTTGTTTTATTTATAATTGCTTTCGATGAAATCAGTAAAATGTAACCCACGGTATTTATGCAGACGATGTGCTGATATTTGCTAAAGAAGATAATTTGGTAAATATTAGAACCATTTTTAATAAAATCCTTGATGACATTTCTGTATGGTCGCTTCAATCAGGAGCGATTATTGCATATGAGAAATGTAATATCCTGCATATTTGTCGGAAAAAATGCTGTCCAAATGTACAACTAAGCTATAATAATAAATATATTAACAATGTTAACCAAATTTAAATATTAGGGGTTTTCTTTGACTGTAAATACACCCTTATATTTCATTGCAATTACATTAGAAATGAGTTGGTTAAACGCCTTAATATTGTAAAATACTCGTACTTTCATAAAAAAATCATTTGTACACATTTCTACACTTTGTTATATTGTTAAAGCCTTATTTTATCTCTGATCGATTACGAGCTGCCAATTTATGGAACCTGTGCCAAAAGCAACTTAAATCTTCTTTGTGCTCCGTATCATGCTGCCCTTCGGAAAAGCTTACGTGCCTTCACCACCACTCCTATTTACAACATTCTCGCTGAATCTGGACTTCCTAGCCTTATTGAGCGGGGCGATTACACGACGGCTAGTCTTATACACAAAACCTTATCTTGCAATAATTATAATACAAAAGAGGCCCTCTACGTTACATCGTGTGTTGTTCCTGGCCAAGAAAATGAATCTCCCAGTTAAACCTGTTCGGAAACCTTATTCTAAACATCCCCCTTGGCTTCTATCGGACTCGGCATTTGTAAACTGTTTTCAGGATTATCAGAAGCAAAATACTTGCCCACAAGTTTATCAACAATTATTTCTGGAGTATAAACGGAAGCTAAGGTTAAAATCGTTAAAATTTATCTTCACCGACGGCTAAATAATAACTCTTCAGCATCATTCGCAGTAGTATCGGAAGACCTAGTGGTCTTGAAAAAAGGGCTATTGTATAGTCTCTGTTCCACTTTCACCAGTGAAATATTTGCCATCTATCAAGCTGCTGTTATAGCCTCCAAAACCAAAGGTAATTTTTGTATTTGTACGGATAGCCAATCTGCCATCGATGCCTTACAAAACTTCAGAAATGAGAGCCTTTTAGTAACCTACGTTCGAAATTTGCTCATAAAAGAAGAAAATAAAATTAAATTGATGTGGATACCTGGCCATTGTGGTATTCAAGGCAATGAATTTGCTGACTCTGTTGCAAAAAGTGTCCACAATGCACCTGTTTTGTATTTTGACGCTCTTGAGAAAGCTGACATGAAACGTCTTTTAACACAGTACCTACAAAACAAGTCCTTGCTGAATTGGAATAATTATATACACCATTACTCGACTATTAACCCAACTAAGGTTAAACCTATTTTCCCTACTGGATCTAAGCATACAGATATTTTGAAATTCACAAGGCTTCGTTTGGGGTACACGCAGATCACTCACGGTCACTTGCTTAAATCTGGAGATCTGGCGTGCAGTTTCTGCAAGTCTCCTAGCACATCAGTCAAACATCTTTTAGACATGGATTTTCCTATTCAAGGCAAAGCATTTTGGCACATCTGATCGAAACATCTAGCTGATATATCTTTTATAAATATAAGTCTTATATCTAATTTTCTTGTAACTTATCTCAATTTATTTAATATGAACTATTTATCCTAATTCTCGATATATTGAACTAGGAATTGTAACCATTATAATTAATTTATTGTATCAACCAGCTGATTGCATTGAGCTAGTGCTGTTATTTTTATTATTTTTTGTATATTTTTTGTATATAATCATATTTATTTCAAGTATAATATACTTGAAATAAATATAATTATTATTATTATTATTTAATATTTAATATTTTTCAAAAAAAAACAAAAAAAAAAATCATTTATTTATTATTCTCTACTGAGCTTCATTCGGCTATAGTGCATAATAAGTATATTTGCATTACGCCAACTTTTACTCGCCCGCGTTTAATTGGCATACTTCTGCTGACGTTGATTTTGGAAGTCGGAGCTGTGCTATTTGATATAAACATGTCCGTGTTTACGTTGTTATTCTCGTGTTTACACTGGTAGAACACTGTTAGCACATGTCTTTAGTTGTGTGGTCTCATGTGGAACCATTTCAATAAATTATTATGTAGCTTTTTATCCTTGCCCTTAACTGTTACGACTGTTATAACTGGGCTGCGGCTCTCTGCTACTACATACGGACCTATCCAAACAGGAGATAATTTGTTTATTCTAGCCTGATTCTTCATTAGTACCGGGTCACCCACATGAAAGACTACTGGGTTTAGTACCTTGTTGTAGGCTTCCCTGGCTACCCGTTTAGCACACTCCTGGTTTTCTCTAACGAACTCGTGCGCTCGCTGTAGGTGATACTTTTGCACTTTATTGGTGTCATCAGCATTGTATACTGGCGCACATTTGCGCTTCAGATTTGCTGGCATGTTGAAATCAAACCCTTAGAGTGTTCTAAACGGAGTTTGCTTCGTTGATACAAACTAATTTAAATATTATTGCTTTCGAAATAAAGGCAAATATTACTTTCACAGTGATATCTGTTTTTTCCGCCTAATAAAGATTTCGATTTGCGTGAATTTAAATCAATTTTGGTTACATTGCCTCAACCGATTCTTCTTTGTGGGGATGTCAATGCTTGGAGCCAACTTTGGGGTTCTTCCACACATAATAAACGGGGTAAAATAATAGAAGAACTAATTTGTTCTCTAGACCTAACTGTCTTAAATGATAGATCTCCGACGCATTTTTCCACACACAAAACATTTACTAATGTAGATATCACGGCATCTTCAACTAGTATCTGTCCACTCTTTTCGTGAAAACTTTTGGATAATCTCCATGGCAGCGATTTTTTGTATATAATCATATTTATTTCAAGTATAATATACTTGAAATAAATATAATTATTATTATTATTATTTAATATTTAATATTTTAAAAAAAAAACAAAAAAAAAATCATTTATTTATTATTCTCTACTGAGCTTCATTCGGCTATAGTGCATAATGAGTATATTTGCATTACGCCAACTTTTACTCGCCCGCGTTTAATTGGCATACTTCTGCTGACGTTGATTTTGGAAGTCGGAGCTGTGCTATTTGATATAAACATGTCCGTGTTTACGTTGTTATTCTCGTGTTTACACTGGTAGAACACTGTTAGCACATGTCTTTAGTTGTGTGGTCTCATGTGGAACAATTTCAATAAATTATTATGTAGCTTTTTATGCTTGCCCTTAACTGTTACGACTGTTATAACTGGGCTGCGGCTCTCTGCTACTACATACGGACCTATCCAAACAGGAGATAATTTGTTTATTCTAGCCTGATTCTTCATTAGTACCGGGTCACCCACATGAAAGACTACTGGGTTTAGTACCTTGTTGTAGGCTTCCCTGGCTACCCGTTTAGCACACTCCTGGTTTTCTCTAACGAACTCGTGCGCTCGCTGTAGCTGATACTTTTGCACTTTATTGGTGTCATCAGCATTGTATACTGGCGCACATTTGCGCTTCAGATTTGCGGGCATGTTGAAATCAAACCCTTAGAGTGTTCTAAACGGAGTTTGCTTCGTTGATACATGCACAGTATTATTCTGTACATGCATTGCAGTGGTCAACCATTGATCCCAATTCGAGCCGTCTTCCTTGGCAAAACTGCGCAAGTACTCGGCCAGAGTTCGATGACTACGCTCCAATGAGCCATTCGCCTGTGGATGATATGGTGTTATATGCATTTTCTTGATTCCCAGCATATTACATGTTTCTGAGAATAGTTTCGATACAAAGTTTGAACCATTGTCGGTTATCAAAACTTTAGGTATGTTGTAGCGTGGTCTAATTTCATCAAAGAATGCCTTGGCCACCGTACTTGCTTCAGCATTGGGTATAGCCACGCACGCCATATACTTTGAGAAATCGTCTTGGAACGTCAATATGTATTTATTTCCGGAAACTGTTTCAGGTAAAATACCTACAATATCCATATGAACTTTATCAAATGGCTGTTTTGGTGTGTCAGTTAACACCATTGGCATGTTTGTTAGCCTCGAATTCTTGTTGGCCTGACACTTTCGACAACTTTTTATATACTTTTTTATGTCTCGGAGCATACCTTTCCTTCCGTATACTCGACTAATTCTGTCCTGGGTTTTCCAGAATCCCTGGTGTCCACCTTGGGGTGAATCATGGAAACCCTTTAACACTGCCTGGATATCTTTTTCATCCTCGAACCATTCCACACTACTGGCTGTGTGTTCATTGGCATCGAAACCCGAACTGCTAACATCTTTTGTCGCATCAATTTTATCCCCCTGAATCCTCCTTCTCCTTCTCTGACCTTGCTTTGGCCCTAGTTTGCACTACCGATATCTTCTGTACCTTCAGTACTCTGCTGAGCGCATCCGCATTTAGATTCTTCTTCCCAGGTTTGTATATGATTTCAAAATCAGACAATTTGTTTCTGATCCTGGCTAGCCTAGACGTTTGGTCTTGCAAATTGGCTATGTCTCTCAATGGCTGGTGATCAGTATATATTCTAAATGGGCGTCCTAGGAGATATGCCCTAAAATTCTTCGTAGCCCACACTATGGCTAGAAAATCTTTCTGTATTGTGGAGTATCTCTTCTCCGTATCACTAAGCGCTCTGCTTGCGAATGCTATTGGTCGGTCAAGACCGACTTCTCCTTGTGACAATACTGCCACTTGTAGTGGTACAATACTATCGTCACGACCGCAAGCTGCAGACACTCAAGTCGACCAATGCCACAATGTTTGGTAGCGTATATTAACATACTTGTAAAGTGCGTTGGTCAGCAATACTTGCAGTGAACTATAATGCGACACATTGCCATACATATACTTACATACTGACATACAGACACACACACTACTTATGATGTAAGAAACTTTATATAAGAATTACATAAGAGAATTATTGCACATAATGTAAGAGAACTATTGTAATCAAAATATCCGGGATTTGAGGGTATAAAAAAAGAGCCCTCAACCCAAGAATAAATCAGAATTGAACAGAACCCCAAACTCTATTCTTGTCTCTCCTCGCGGAAATTGGTTCGCGAAGAAAACATTAAGGTGCTTTGGACTAACCGTCGAAGTTAGCATCTGCGCCGAGGGTAAAATACTGCTGGTGCCGCTATCCGCCTTTATGCGTTTTAAAACATAAGATCACACATTACACCCTGATGCTCCATTGCTAGCATTAGTGGTCAACAAAAAAGTTTGCTCAAAGTCGGGGTACGCCAAAATGGGTGGCGAGCTAATTATTTCTTTTAGCCTGTCGAATGCTTGCTCTCTGTCCATACGAACTTTGCTTCTTTTCGTAGCAACTTATTAATCGGCAACGCGATTTCGGCTAGTCCTTTTACGAACTTTCTATAATAGTTCACTAGTCATAGGAATGCTTGTACTTCCTTTCTATTCCTCGGAAATGCTAAATTTTTCACGCATTCCACATTCTGCGGGTCAGGCAGTGCTCCTGCCTCTGAGCAACGATGGCCTAAATAAACCAAATCTTTTCGCAAAAATTGACACTTTTCCATGTTCAATTTCAAATTGTGTCGTAATCTCTGGAGCACCTTGCACTAGCGTTGTGAATGCTGCTGCAAGTTCTTCCCATAAATAACAATATCATCCAGATACACAAAACAATCTAACCCTTACAAGCCTGTTAGCACATAGTTCATTAGCCGTTGGAAGGTAGCCGGTGCTCCCGTTAATCCAAAAGGCATTCTATTAAACTCATAATGCCCTAAACCGGTGCTAAACGCGGTATTTTGCATTTCTTGGGTATCCACCAGAACATGGTGGTAACCACTCGCTAAATCAAGTGTAGAAAATTATCTACTGTGTCCCAATTGATCCAGAATTTCTTCTATCCTTGGTATCGGGAACACTTGCTTGATAGTGGCGTCGTTCAATTTCCTAAAATCGACGACCATTCTCCACTTCTTCTAACCCTGAGCACCCCCCTCCTTTGGTAACAAAATTATTGATGAGTTCCAAGGTGAAATACTCGATTAAATTGTGTCATCCTCTAACATTTCATCTACTTGCCTGTTCACCTCATCTTTGTGAGCTTGTGGCAATCTGTACTGTTTCTGGTTAATTGGTGGTTGATCCAGTCTAGTCGGTATTTCATGCTCCACCTCTGATGTATACTTCAGCTTCTCCTTCCAGCAAAAATATGTCATGAAATGACGTACATATGGCTTCTATTGATGCCTTCTCTTCTGAATTTACGCTTGGGTCTAACTTCAGTGATTCTAGTACTTTATCCATTCTTTTTCTTATATCAACATATTTAATCTGATTAGCCGATCTGTAATTCGGTTCCTTAAAATTATCGTAACTAGTGAACTTAGGCCTAAAATCCTCATCCATAAGATAGCCTTTTTCTGATGCATTGAGTAAGCAAGCGTACACCTTACCCTTGTCAACGTGCGTTATGGTGTCTCCCATATATTCGCCCTCCGCTAGCTGCTCGTTGTGCAAAACAACAGTCCTAAGTTTCGTATTTACATGCATAGTAACTACTCTGGTCGACCTAGCGTTTACTACCTCCATACCCCACTTCTTAGCCCTATTCACGGTTCCTGCCTGCAATGACTTTAATGGAGGAGTAAGGATTCTATTCTTATTATTATTATAAAATGATAACTGCTTCTCCAGCGCATCCAGTATGGTGCGGCCCCAAAGATTATCGCGGCCAATTATCCCATCGGCCGGGATACCTTTGTTATCTACTTTCACTGCGTGCACTCTAAAACTCATGCCCTTAACTTCACTGTGCCCTATTCTAAGCGACGCCAATGTTTCGATGCACCCTCCAAACGCTGCGGTAAGCATTCTTAGGTCCATTTAATTTATATCCAGCACTTTCCGTAAAACACTAGATTTTCCGAGGCTGGTGTCCGCCCCGGAATCTACCAAAAGCACTAGCTTTCCACTAGCTGCTTCCTTGTAAGGTATCTCGAAGAATGCATCACCTATCCTGCTCATAACAAAGCAACGTTCCTTTGTTCCCAACATGGACGCGTATCCATTTCCTAACTCTTCGTGATATTGGAGAACCTCTTGCTCCTCCTTCTGCCGATTCCACTTGTGTTCCGCTGCTGTACCGGTTCTACCACTGCTGGGGCATTAGTCCAGCAGATTCCACCTGTTCTCGATCGTTGTTTTATTGCTGCTTCAGCGGAATAGACCGTTTCCACTAACTCTGACATACTCGTCTGCGTGAGATAAAGAGTATAATTAGCTAAGTCCTTATTTATCAGGCCTGCCTTGAACACAGAAATCATAGCCCGTTCTACTTGAGCCTTGTATGCTGCAACGTTTCCTGGAAACTATCTCAGGAGCGTTCCCCAGAGACTGGAGCCTTGGTCGCCAGTCTCTCAATTCCTCCCCAGGTTTCTGAGTTGATTCCTGAATTTCCATACGAGACAGTCGTACGACTTTTGTTTTAAATATGTCCGATCCAAAAGTGAATATAATTCTGCCAAGGTACTTACTGTGCTATGCACCAGTAAACAGACGCATCACCTGTGGTTCTTTGCTAATACATTTTCTTAAGTGTTCCCTGTCTGCTTCCGGAAGACTCTGTTGTGCTAGCTCACAACCTGCATTGAAGCGCCTGATGTCAGTTCTCAGATCACACAACCCGACTCCTGAGAACATGGGCACCAACTTCTCCACCGCATGAGCAACATGCAGAATGCCCATTTTACTCCTTTGTATTTTCTCAATTGCTGGTAAAAATTTAGCTTTATTAATCTCTTGGGGGGTTCCCAAATTCTCTTCCCCCGGATCTGAGAGGTCCTGGACCAGTGTCCGACTCAAACTCATTAGTCTTCGACCGTTTGCTCGTAGAGGCGAAATACTGACCACTGTATCGAGACTTTGCTGTACACTTACTTGTTCTGGCTCTTTTGGCGGACATCCCTGATCTTTACTATTTATCGGACTTCCCGGAGAAAATGGCTCGACACCGATTTCAGATGCGCCAAATTCCGCTTGCCTTTCTTCACTAAAACCTTACCTTGGCTTTACTATGCGGCTTATCCCTTCTGGTGTTAAATATTCCGGCCAGCGAACTTCCGGAGGCAATGTCAATACTGTCTGTGTAAATCCAGCCGATGCTCATTTTGATCTCTCCTTTTTGGGTGAGGTCCTGTCCTCTTTTTAATTCTACACAGTCCTTTTCCAACAGCGCTGCTGCTTCCTCTGTTTCCATCAATCTCAGAGAAAGTTCCTTTACCTTATTCTCAAGATACTCCTTTTGGGCTCTCAAATCCTCTGCTTTCTTATGAAATTTGAACAACTTTTCTTCTGTCCCTCTTTGGATTGCCGTTACACCCTGAGGAGTGCCTCTGCAGACCTGTCTGCTTAAGGCGTGGGAACCTAAACCTAAGCTTGCAGTTACCTTTCTACTGACGAGTTTCGTCTCTATCAGCGCTACCATATTAGGATCGACGCCCAGAGCTTCTAACGCTCCCGTAATGGCGTTCGCATTTATGTTGTTGAAAGCGCCTTCTATGTCAATGAACGCCGCTACTGCGAAATCCTTCCGCTGGATGGCTTTTTCCACTATACCAATAATACGTGTAACGCCGTCTCTTTCGATTTGCCCTTCGTGTATGCATGTTGTGCCGAGGAGATTTTACCAGTTGGTATAGCTTCCCGCAAGTGTGCATCCATCAATCTCTCCAGTGTTTTTAGGAGGAAAGACGTGAGACTGATTGGTCTGAAGTCTTTAGCATTTACATGTGAGGACCTACCCGCTTGGGTATGAAGGAAACCTTCGTTTTTCTCCACTTTAGCGGAATATAGCCCATGTTAAGACAGATTCTTATTGCAGTCACAACCCAGGGCGTAATTATGTCCCGTGATTGTTGCAGTTCAGCTGGATAAATTCCATCCGGACCCGGAGATTTATATGGACCAAAGGTATTAATGGCCCACTCAACTTTCTCGACTGTAAGTATCGCATTCCCTATCTCAGACTGCCTGCCCCTAGGTGTCGAGTTATCACACTCCACTGTGCTACTCCCTGGAAAATGCGTATCTAAGAGAAGAGCCAAAGATTCCTCGCTCGATTCGCTGCACACATCACCCGGACCTTAAGGTCGCCCAGGTTGTGTGGTGTCATCGCTAGGATTCTTCTTAGTCTAGCTGCTTCCGATATTTCTTATACATTCCTACAATAATTTTGCAAGGACTGTCGCTGTGCAGTTCTGGTTGCTTTCTTGTATATTTTTATCTCAGCCTTGGAGGCTTCCCAGTCCGCGGGCAGACCCGAAATTTTAGCCCTGTTAAATAACCGCCTATTGGACTCCCTGAGAAGTCCTAGACCCATTGACCAACAAGGTGGTTTGTTCTTGACTTTCAGTTTTACAACAGGGCACCAGGCTGTCAGTGAACTATTCAGGGCCGTGGTTACCTGATTGATCAGCTCGTCTAATTCCACAGGGTATGTTGGATCAGACGTGGGATTTCTTGGCAGTGAGGCTCTGAGAGTCTTCTTATACTTCCCCCAGTCCGTTCTCCGTATATTTCTAAAGGTCTTAACGGGAGCTACTGGAAAGTACAATTCGTATTCTATATAGCGATGGTCAGAGTAGGATTTTCATTCGACACTCTCCATCTTTTTTATATTGCTAGCGAAATTATCTAACACTTCCTTTCTATTTTGTGTTATAAACGTCGGCTCTGAACCTAAATTTAGGACTCTAAGCTTATTCTCTATAATGAAGTCTAAAACTGACTCACCTCTTGCGTTAGTGTCTGTACTTCCTCGCAATGTGTTGTGTGCGTTTACGTCGCTGGAGACAACCAAGTTCCTGTTGGCTGCGGCTGCCTCCATGACCAATGTCCGAACCTCCTTTAGTGGAGCGTCCTTGTCATGTGGCATATATGCAGCGGCTACCCAGAGACTGCTATTTTGCAGCTCAATGCTTGCCGCCACCGGATCGTCATTACTTAACTGTAGGAGCAAAAATATGTTAATGTTATCCTTTGCTACTATACAAGCACGAGGCTTACCTGTGCTCTGAGCGGCTATCATCTTAAAGCCTCTCATCTTCAAACCGCAGATTTTATTGCTGCATATCCACGGCTCTTGGATGAGGGCCACGTCAAAACCACCGTAACCCAGGCGGACCACCAAGTTCGCGGAGGCGAATTTACCATGGTGGTGGTTGATTTGGATCAGCTTCATAAGCATCTTTCTTTCTTACCTCCACCATCATAACGTCCGCGTCCTCCTCTTCTTCGGTGTAGTCAAAAAGGTCCTCCTCCTCAAAGAGCTGCCCGACCCCGGTCAGCTGCTCTGATTCAGTCGACCTTTGGATGCTCGACAACCCTTCTTCATCACCGCAAGCCACGCTAGCCTTGTCACCCTCTATCTCCTCCGGTTACAAAACTTGCTCGTCGCTGTGGTAGATCCGAACGGTCGCGTCAACGAACACGAACCTGACTACACCTCTTCTCTCTGCCAGTGGGGCAAGGGAATCAGCGTTAAATAACATCAACATCTGCCTCCTGCTTTCCACTGGCTCCTCGAGTTTAACTACCTTCCAATTATGGGTTGGCCGCTCTCTATTATACGATCTAAAGATCGCCTCTATTTTCTCCGGTTCAACTGGCTTAGCCGGGATCCAGACCCGGTCTCTGGGTCTGCTGGGAACTTCTTCCCTGCTGACTGCCTCGAGCCTGCCTCCCGGCCAAATCTCGCCAACCTTGCTTACCGCGATCTTGTAACGGTTGGCTGACATGCTGTCATCGCATGCGATAAGCTTTGCCCTGCCCTGACACCAGCCCGCATCGTGACAGAAAGGGGGTTCAGGGTTTTCCTCTAAGACCTGGAGGTAGACTTCGGCAATCGCTTGCTCCACTCACCACAACTTCTCTTTGGGCATGACCCGTTCCTCCTCCTTCCGGTCAATGATGGCCAGCATCTCACCCCCCCCCCCCCTTTGACAACTTCGCTGTAGGATGGGTATTTCTGGCTGCCGACTTTGTGTCTTTTAGCGACCTCACTCGTTCTTCAGCCGAACGTTGTCTCTTTGGGGCTGTACCCGCCGGTTTGCCCAAGCAGGATAACACACCCTTGCCCACTCTACCGGTTTGGCCTGCTCCTCATTGCGCTGATTAGTTGGTAGAGCTTCGTATTTTGCCAGGACCTTGAAGGCCGCCTTCTTTTCGTAAAAGGCCTGCTTTGACGGACGGACGGGTTTAAACCCTGGCCTACCCCAGCAACCTTCTTTGAGCTGCTGGGCCCCTCTACTGTCTGCTGCCAAGAGACCGGTTTTCCCAAGCCTCCCCGTCCTCTGCTACCAGCACTCGTACTGGGACCAGCCCTAACGCTTAAACCCCATCTGGCTCCTGGTGCTATCAATCTGTCTACCACCCTTGTATCAGCGGTAGACAGGATCGCCTCTGTCGGATTTTTGGGAGGACCGCCCTCTTTTGGTTTTGGATTTTTGTGTAAATTGCTCATATATGGTCGCAAGAGTATCGGACAAGAGAGGTCCGCACGTGCAGAGGTCCGTGTGCGCGGGTAAGGCTAGATAGAACCGGAGGACGCCAAGTATCCGGAGCACTCCGTTAGAAACTGGGCTATTTTTTTACCTGGATCCCCAGCCAGGCTAAGCATCGACACGGGTCGTGTGACATCTGCTCCAACCCAGAGGTTTTTATAGAGGTTTTGCTCCTCCACACCCTGTATCCAGGGTGGTGTTTATTGACTCCTCAGTCTAGATCTGTAGTGTTCTGTTATAAATAGCTGGGTTACCTGGGCAGGATGTGGTTCTCCTCCACGCACTATCAGTCTAGATGGGATAGAGGCTAATGTTCCTAGAACTATAATAGCATATTCCCATCCTGCGAATGCTTTAACCCCCGTCCTTAAACTAAATTTTCCACATATCCATGAAAACTCGTCGCAAAGTACTCGTCGTCCCTACAGACCTCCTTGTGAGGCAGCAATTTTGCGTGGTTGCTGTTAAATTTTTCCTCCAAACCTCGCAACTCTGTGATGCGTCTGTGATAGTACTTCACGTTTTTGACATCCTTTCGGTCCTTCCTGAAGTTCATCCCAAGTGCCAGAACAGATGGCGTATCCCAATTACAAATAAAACCCAAATAATTGTTAAAACTAGTTATAAAACTAATCCCAATATTTTATTCCATCTTACTTAATGATTCAATACAAATTTGTTAACAATTACAATAGTCTTTCCTGAGATGTCCAGCTCCTTTGATGTTTGATTGGCACTATCCAACGTAAGCCACACGCTTCCGATCGTTAGTTTGCTTTCCTCGCCTTTTTCCTTATTCCCAGTCTTTTTTCCATTATGCAGAAAAAGCGTTATATCCCTTCATTGCGTTCCTCTTTAACACTTTATTCCCCTCAAAATCATGTAATTTGATTAACATAAAGTTTGCAGAATATTAGAAGAACATTTATGCGATACTTGTTGATATTGAGTGCAAAATAGCAGCTCAACATTGCTGCGCAAATCGTAGTTTCGAAACTACAAAAACTATGATGCCACAACACGTGTTGTCTGCACCTCTTGAAATATTTTAACCTAATACCCGAAGCTTACAATGCCAAATATTTAAATCCATTTTTTATTTTGATTTTGAAGCAATATATATTAAAACAATATAAATTAAACCAATTTAAAAACAATATAAATGTCTCCAATATAAATTAAATCAATTTAAAACAATATAAATGTTTCTATCGACAAACAAACACGAATCCCCTACACAAAAAATCCTCGCAGCTAGGACGACATACATAGACCGTCCGATCATACTAACGGTTTATGGTTGCCCATGCAAAGCTGCCTGCAACAGCGCAATCGCGCCTATTCGTTTCAACTTCTTTGAACAGCGCTACGGCGCCTTCAGGGTTGCAGAAGTATCGACTTATATTACGCTATTATACTTTTTACTCACGATTATCCCGTCTGATGTCATCTCTGTTTCAAAGTCCTTTGTCCTGGTTTTATCCTTTAGATTTGTTGCAGGATTTTTCCCTACTTCAGGGTTCCTTGCCTGGGATCCCTCCTGTAGATTCTTAAGACCAGCTGCGCCAAAATCTTGGGGTCCGTACTTGCCGATGTCCGTGGGGAATGTCATTTTGCTGTCTGTATTGGTCGCGCGTGTAGCTGCAAGCCTAACAATCACTTACAGTATAAACACTAGGTTATTGTTTTAAGTTAAAAACAACAAGCAGCTTTATTCTTAAAAGCATAATTTTTATATACTATATACAAAAAACACTTACCGTCAAGCCAACTGACCTACTGAATGTAAAAGTGTCGACGGTGCATTCTAAATGCCCTTCGTCAGCTTGAGTGCGGAACTAAGATACTCTAAAAGTTTACATAAAAATTAATACATAAATACTATTCATTTACAATATGTGCACCCTAAAAATATGTGCTCTCTTAATGAATTTAATTGTATGGAGTTAACTACGCCAAATGTGTAGCATCTATTAGGAGTTGGTGCTCTGAGTCAACTACACACAGGTAGCTTTATTCTAACTCACAACAACTTGAACGGCGTCGAGAAAGCCCTCTCTACGGACTGCTGGAAGCCGGCCTACCTCGAGGTGAGTTACTCAACTCAATCGTCATCGCCGCAATCGCCGCCTTCACAAACGACAGCTGATAACCTGACACACCAACCGGGGAGACAACCGGCACCCCACCTAGGGGCAAAACCGACAAACAAACACTTCCTGCGCACTACCACCACCTAGTTATCGGGTACGGCGCCGCAAGCAGGTGCTGGTTCCGCGCGCCATCTATTGACGCACTGTTGCTGCCGCACATTGTGTTCATGGCAAGCGGAATTAGCCTATGTTGACTGCTGAATGTCGGACTTTCCGGCCTCTTTCATTTTTTTTCTTTTTGCTGGGTTGGAACCGGACGGACGCGCGAGTACCGCACACGCATCTCTTTGAATTTAAGGAATCCTTTTAAATAAATGCTTAAGATTAATTTTATCTTTATATTAAATCAAACTCGATTTTATTCCATTTTTCTTTTTTATCGTTTTTGTTTGGCAACACGACCACACGACAAATTGCAAAATATATACATATATAGAAACATATACGTATACATATACATATACATAAACATATTCATATATATATATATATATACATACTCGTATACATATACATAAACATATACATAATCATATATACTTGTTTTCATCACAGATATTTCAATGAAAAACAATTTTTCCCCAAGTATTTATTATATCTCAAAAATCAACAGCACACCAATGATGAATCTTCTCAGGAATCGAATTTAGGCCTTCAGCTATTGTACTCTGTGCATACATACAACTACGCTAACTGCAGGTGGTGGTCTCATTGATCAAATTCTGTCCATGTACAGTCTCAGATCTCCGCACTCTTAAACTACTGTTCTCATTATTACCCCTCATTCGTTTCATTAAGCTGGACGTCTTCCATTCTCTGTGGCGTGAAAATTCGAATTTTTACTTCTGCTCAATGCGACAGTGAGGCGATTTGCTTTGACTTGAAAGATTTACTTTGATATTTTTGATTGATTGAGATACAATGTGCTAAGTGAAATGCATTTTTTATGTGGTATATGTAAAAGTGTTACCAGCTGATGTTGAATACTTTCAAATATATATTTTTGGTGTAAGGAAAGTCGAAACAGCAGCAATAAATGGTAATTTGTCTTCGCAACTCTTCTAAAGTATTTCAATTATCATAACAACTACAATGTGAAAGAGCTAGTGCCGCTATGCAAAAATAACAAACGGAACCTAGACCGGTTTTGTCACAGCAATAAACTTGTATTAAGCCAGATATATCTATGTATATTATGTTCATGTGCATGTGTTCTCTCTAATTGAAGCATTACTATCTGATACGGATATTTTAATTAAAAAAATAGATTATATACGAGTACAATCAGATATTCATTCCATGCAATGGAAACTATGCTAACATGATACTGCTTCGCTAATCTCTTACCTCATTAACGATGTCAAAAGCTGGGCAAACAAATTTTTCTAATTCTTTTGATAAAAAATCTAAAACAGAAAGCGGTAATCAGATCAAGCACTCGGAAAACAATAATACTAATGAATATGCTGCTCTTGTTTCTCCACTGCGTACTGTGCAGACTCGTTTTATTGTTGGTCCACTGGTGCAGGTAATACAGCGGTGTTCTCCATATCGCTGGCTTCCTTGCTGATGGTGTTGCACATGCATATACCTCTGGCATGTCCACTCCAATATTTCCTATGTAACTATGGATGCAGCCGGTTTTGGTGACGTGCTCCTAGCATAGCTATATTGCAGCTGCGTCAAAAGGTATTGCTGATTTTGAGTTAGTTCTGTTTGGGTGAAAAACTCACCAAGCCAGTGAGGGAGTTCGTCCAGTATGCCTCTAGCTTCATCAACAACAATCAGTAGGTCATCATATGTACCAAGTACACCTAGCCTGGTTTCACCATCCTATGAAATTCCTGGGTAATGGCGAGGATAATGTGTGTTTATTGGTGTTGATAT
Source organism: Clusia tigrina (assembly GCA_920105625.2). Taxonomy (NCBI): domain Eukaryota; kingdom Metazoa; phylum Arthropoda; class Insecta; order Diptera; family Clusiidae; genus Clusia; species Clusia tigrina. The sequence continues at coordinate 199,862,436 of OV050030.1, forward strand.
AACTCGGCTTTATTTTGCGTGACTGTTTATATAGACGTTGCACTATGCTACTCTATATGTTCTTGTGCAACTGGATTAGTTGAATTTCCTTGTTTTTTCTTTAATGAGCCCAGTTCGGGCCTAACGACTCAAATTTCCGCTTGAGTAAGGTCATCGGTTATCCAGAGGCCGTGTACAGCAGTTTCTCCAGAGATCCTTTCTTTATTTTTATTATTCAAGAAAAGAAAATCCCAAAGTGTTTTTAACTGATGTTATTAGAACTTTTTGGTTTGTTAATATTTGTCGTATGGCAGAATGCCGATACTTCTTCTGGTGCGGTGCTGTCCAGTGTATATTTGGTTGTTCTTCGCGATGGCGTCTGAAGACTTGGTAGCGTTCTCTATGGATTTCCATTGCCCTATCTTGACCTTGTTGTACCTCCTCGGCGAGAACGGTGCGAAACGACCGGCAATTGTCCGGTGGTTCCTGGACATGAAAATTTAGCACTGACTCTATTATTAAGACTGTGCCAAATTGCGGCGCAAAAAACAAGTCACTACCGTTTCGCTTTCAAAAATACAACTCATTTATTAAGTTATAAACACTTATATTTATAAACTTACATTTTCGCTATACAGTGAAACCTACTTTCACCTATTCTGCTTTCGTGGCAACTAGGTCATGCACTGCTTACCTTGGCAGTTCAATAACTGGCCTGATTTCGTTTGCGTGCTGATTTGATCAGCAGCTGCATGTACCGAGTCACCCTGAAAGCTTACATTGGTTAGAACTGTATGGGAAGTCATGTTGTGAGTCGACTGCTCGTAGGTAGCCGTAATTTGACTCACAACATCCCTCCCGTCCTTCTGTAGAAGGTGGTGCAATCACCTTCTGCTCTTATACATTATTGCTTAATCTACTGCTACGAATAGTCGCTTTGTAGTCTGCGCTTGCCGTCAACATTGTCGTTTTTTTTTATCTTTCGCCTTGTTTTATTCCCTGTTTTTGTTTATACTCATTATTGTTTTTCTTCTATTACATTTTTAGTGCCGTTGGTCCTTTCTTTATTTTTTTTTTTTAATTATTATTCTTTTTCCATACTTTTGGTTTTTTTTTGTTTTTTTTTAAATATAAATTTTCCTTTCAAGTTTTCTTTTTTATTCATGCTCTCTTAAAAGCACTCTTTTTATATCGGCGATTACATAGTATTGTATAACGGAGAACTTGCAGTTTACTGTTTATGTTCGATGTCTTATACTATATATTAACTTTACCTTGCTAAGCTTCTGCTGTTGCTGTTGGCCCTGTTGATGCCCGTCCCACGGCGTTCCATGTTCTCTGCACATTGGTTCCCGTCACCGGCCTATGCACGTCCACGCCCACAGTGACGGTGTTGTGCTGCGGAAGTACCGGTGGAGTATCTCTCGGTGGTATTGATCGAACTGAAGGTCTAACAAACTTATCCCAGACAAGGTGCCCGGAGATGTGGACCCTTTCGAGCCCTGCTGTGTCACCCTGCTTCTTTACTTCGGTTGGCTTCGCCCTGCTTCCACAACGACCCCAGCACCACCTCACAGAAAATATTACAACCTTTATGCCCACTAGTGCGGCGACCGCTGTGACGACCGTAATGGTTAACTCCTTTGAATAATTGTTGCCGTAGTTCGGAGTGTCGCTATGCTTACCCTCGCCGTCCGGTTGTATTCAGTGTCATTATTTAACATGGGCCACCACTTACTTCTCAGTACTTCTAGGTACTCTGTGTGGTTGGACTGGCGGAATTTAAATTCAAACCGCGAACTTGGCGTATTCTCGAATGGCACCACAACTTCCTCGTTTCTCAGGCTGCAATGGTTTTTTAGGGACAACAATCCAAACCCGACTAGCGTCCCGGGGTCCGAAACTTCTTCGCATGCTAAATCAAACTGCGTGGCTTTGTTGAATCAGAATAACAACTTATTTTCCCTTTCTGTCTTTATCAACAGCTCTGTTGTAGCTGGTACCGCCGATTGAGTGCACCCACGAGTGACCGCAGGCTGTCTTTGTAACAGCTGAACCTCACAATTTCCGTTTCGGTTGGTCATCACCTGTGCTGGTTGCTTACACAGTAGAGCGCCCTCGTCCTTCGCATTACATAGACCTCCAAGCTGCAAACACTTGTCCTTGTCGCTCGCAGATAGACCCAGATACTTGAGCCTATCCTCGGATTCTGCTATGTACGCAAACTCGAGCTCCGACACCACATCCCATCCCCCTTTCACTGTGTTGGGGATCGGGTAAGCTTTGACCACGGAGTAACTCGTCCGCTCCTGCAATGGAATCTTAACGACTACTCCCAATCCCTTTTCTGGGAGTTAGCCACTACGGTCGTCACGCTGGCCGCTCTGTGTACGTTGAAGATCCTGGCTAGGAACCAGGTTGGTCTCCCCTCCACAGTCAATTTGCCCATCATTTCTTCCAGCCGCTCTTCACTAATGATGAATGGATGCAGCACTCCCAGAATTAGATCATTTAATATTGCAGCCTCCTTCCCTTGCTGTGCCTGGATTTTGAGTAAACTAGTGTTTATTAGAACCTGTAACTCCAATAGTTCCAACATTGTCTTTAACACTTCCATTTCTGTCTTAACCGTGGAAGCAAGGGCCGTCTGTAGGACCTGCACCTCTTGAACGATCTCCAACAATGGCTCAGCTAGCTTCTCGTAATTGCTAGCCATCACTATGACCTGATGCTTCATTACTTCGTAGGTCTGGATCTCTCTCCAGTCTATGGAATCGAAGTGACTCTGCACTTCCGATGCATCTCGGTGGTCCACCACCCCGAATGCCCAACGGAACATTTCCCCAATGAAGTTGGCTGCTCTCTTGGCCCTCCTGCTCCTGAACATTGCCCACAGTAATTGCTCATTATTTTCAAGCGTCGCTATAGCAGCTTCAGTTTCGACCAGTGGCACACTACACGAAGCAACCATTGCCGATGAAAATTTTCGCCTCGCAACTTCACACACCGAGCTTGCCTTGCGCAAGAACTCCCTTGCGCTCTTCAGGAAATCGCTCAAGTTCATCAGCCTGAAGTCCGATAGGATTGTCCATTCCTCCGTATAAAACAATGCTTGTCCAACATCTTCGAAGAATACCGCGGTGTCATTCATCTGCTTTACTTCTATCTCTGCATTTGAGATAGATAAAAGAGATAGATAAGATAGATGAGATAGATAATTATCCATCGGCACATCTTACATGAATACAAATTTAATCCGATATTTTCTACATTTTCAAACGCACTAAATCATACTGATTATATAATATCTTACTTCAATAATTACCTACCTATCTCCTAAAATGCGCTTGTGACCTACCTAACGCGCATATTCCCCCCAACTAATAAAGGTTGCTAGAAGAATATTCTTACCTTAATCTGTTACTCCTCTGCTTCATGTTTACTATCCACCTCGCTACCATACCTGCACACCTACTGCACCAAAATTACATATTTACGTTTCTAGCTACTTGCCAAATTATTTCCGCAATTATCATCTTTAGTTACTTTACTAAGATCTTTATAATCCTTATGCCTATCATATGCCTACTTGCATGGTGCACGCTCGCCACAGCCTATACAAGGCACTTATGCTCATGCAATTATGCTCAACTATATTTTCTACTAAATTTATTAGCCTTATACGAAAGTATGTATCTATCCACTTAAATTTATACTCTGCGTATCTAAATGTGCTAAGCCGAACATACTTACATTCCGGTACGTATGTACGCTGCACTGTCACACGCTTAAGAAACAACCAAAACAAAAAGAAAAAATCGCAGTGGTGTCAAATTACCAGTGCTCGTAAGCCATAAGCACGGTCGATCAGTGCACAGTCGTACAAACATATATATACAACATTACTGCGATTGTTCACCATGCAATTTCATTAAAAGAAAGTGGCGAGAACCAGCAATAAAATAAAACAAAATATGTGTATAAAGAATAATTTTTGCTTATAAAAAATTACCCTATCGCGATCGTTTTCACGCGACGTTGCCCTTGAATTTGCTTTATTCAACAATATTATTTTATATTAAGTTTTAACCTAATTCCACAGCCGCTGTTTTGATGTTCTTGATTTGGGGTAGGTCTATATGTGACATGTACGAGTATGTTAGTTTTGCATTGAGATGCAACTCGAGCAAGACAAAAAAATCGGTTTTCTTTATGCTAAGGCAATAGTGTATGCGCACAAACTATCTACCTGGGGTTCTTGAGTGGAAAAGCTTTAAAAGATTGTTGTGTAACTTCTTAGGTTTACCTTTTATCGTTACAACAGTTGGAACCGGGCTGCGGACCTCTTCCACCGCATTCGGACCAATCCAAACGGGTGATAGTTTATTTTTCCTACGTACTTTATTGGGATCTTCAGCGTTGTAAACCGGTGCGCACTTTCGCTTCAGGTTGCTGGGCATGTCAAAGTCAAATCCGTAAAGCGTCTTAAATGGTGTTTGCTTCGTTGAGACGTGTACTGAGTTTTTATGCACGTGCATAGCTGTAGTCAGCCATTGGCCCCAATTTGATCCGTCCTCCTTAGCGAAGCTACGCAAATATTTGGCCAGAGGCCGGTGACTTCGTTCCAACGACCCATTGGCTTGCGGGTGGTATGGAGTAATATGCAATTTTTTAATTCCTTATAGTTTCCATGTCTCCGAAAACAATTTAGACACGAAGTTTCATCCGTATCGGTTATCAGAACCTTCGGTATGATGTACCGCGCAACGATTTCGTCGAAAAATGCTTTGGCCACAGTGCCCGCTTCAGCGTCGGGTATAGCCACGCATGCTTACTTACTTAGAAAAATCATCCTGGAACGTAAGGTTGTATTTGTTGCCAGATACCGTCTCTGGTAATATGCACACGATATCCATATATACCTTGGCGAATGGTCGAGCTGGTGTGTCAGTCAACACCATTGGCATTTTCGTCAATTTAGAACCCTTATTTACCTGACATTTAGTGCAGCTTCTTACATATCTTTTAATGTCTCCGAACATCCCTTTCCAAGCGTAATCCCGTTTTACTTGCTTGTACGTCTTCTATGACCCTTGGTGCCCGCCCAGAGTTGAATCATGGTTACTCTTTAGTACCTTCAATATATCTTTTTGGTTTCCTAGCCCTTTCCCTTCGGTTTGTGTCGTTCCCTTCGGGTTCTTCGTCTATACTTTGACCAAGATCTACTTCGTCCTCTATCCTGGCCTTCGTTTTGGCTCTCGTTTGAACCATTGCCACTTTCTTCAGCTCCTGTGGTACCCTGCTGGGTGCATCTTCATTAGGATTCTTTTTTCCCCGCTTGTATATGATTTCAAAATCATATTCAGACAACTTGTGCCTGAACCGTGTCAACCGAGAAGTTTGATCTTTCAAGTTTGCGATTCCACGCAACGATTGGTGATCAGTGTAGATCTTAAATGGTCTACCCAGCAGGTATGCCCAGAAGTTTTTCGTTGCCCAAACTATGGCCAAGAACTCCTTCTCTATTGTCGAATGCCGCTTCTCGGTATCGCTAAGCGCTCTACTTGCAAACGCAATCGGTCGGTCGCTTCCGACTTCACCTTGTGGCAACACCGCTCCTAACGCTTCATTACTTGCGTCGGTGGTCAGCAAAAATCTTTGCGAAAAATCCGGATACGCTAGCACCGGTGGTGAGCTAATTATTTCTTTCACCCTCTGGCAACTGTTAGTCCATGCAAACTTTGCTTCTTTTCGCAAAGTTTGTTTATCGGCAACGCTATTCCAGCTAGACCCTCCACGAACTTCCTACAGTAGTTCACTAGCCCTAGGAACGCTTGCACTTATTTTATGTTCTTCGAAATGGCTAAATTCCTTACACATTCCACTTTTAGCGGGTCCGGCAGTGCTCCTGCCTCTGAATAACGCTGTCCCAAGTAGACCACCTCTCTCCGCCAAAATTGACACTTCTCCGTGTTCCATTTCAAATTGTGCTCACTTAGCTTTTGGAGAACTTTGCACAAACGTTGTGAATGTTGCTGCAAATTGTTTCCATAAATTACTATGTCGTCAAGATACACGAAACAGTCTAACCCCTGTAACATCATATTTTATTAGCCGTTGGAAGGTAGCTGGTGCTCCTGTTAATCCAAACGGCATCTTGTTGAACTCATAGTGCCCTAGACCGGTACTAAACGCGGTCTTCTGCCTATCCTGGGTATCCACCAACACCGGGTGGTAGCCACTCGCTAAATCAAGCTTAGAAAAATATCTACTGTGGCCCAACTGGTCCAGTATTTCTTCTATCCGTGGAATTGGAAACACCTGCTTGACAGTGGCGTCGTTTAATTTTCTAAAATGAACGACCAATCTCCACTTCTTCTTGTCCGGAGTACCCCCCTTCTTCGGAACCAAGATGATCGGTGAGTTCCAAGGCGAGGAACTCGGCGATATTATATCATCCTGTAGCATTCCCTGTACCTGCCTGTTCACATCATCCTTGTGAGCTTGAGGGGGTCGGTACTGTTTCCGGTTTATCGGCGGCTGATTGGCCACCGTGGGAATTTCGTGCGTAATATCCGGTGTATTCGTCAGCCGATCTCCTTCCAGCAAAAGTGTGTCGTGAAGGGAGGCGCAGGCTGACTCTATTGAGGCTTTCTCCTCCAAGTTAACGCTGGGATCCAACTTGAGTGACGCCAGCACCTTCTCCATCCTCTCTTTCACGTTCGATTGTCTTATCTGTTTAACTGAACCTGATTTCGGTACCCTGAAGCTGTCAAAACTGGTGAACTTGGGCCTGAACTCTTGATCTATGACATAATCCTGGTCAGTGGCATTCAACACACAAGCATATACCCTGCCCTTGTTGACATGTGTCACAGTTTCTTCCAAGTAAACTCCGTCTGCCAGCTGTTGCATGCGCAGAATTACTGTCCGGAGTTTCGAACGCACCTGGAGAATGACTATTCTTGTGGACCTGGCACCTACAGTTTCCGACCCTGTGGCACTAATCCCATTAATGGTTCCTCCCTGCTAGGACTTGAGGTGGAAAGTACAACTTCTTTGGTTGTGCTTATCGAAGAGCACTAACTCTTTTCTCATTGTGTCTAGGATGGATTCCAAAGGTTATTTCTACCAATGATCCCGTCGGCCGGAACCCTTTCCTTTTCCAGCTCTACTACGTGCATTCTAAATCTTACACCATCGACCTTGCTGGGGTTCACCATTACCGAGCCCATAGTCCTGGTGCTTCCTCCGAATGCACCGCTCAAATTTTTGACGTCCACCTGGCTGATGACCAGTCCTCTACGTAAAACACTAGATTTCACCAAACTAGTGTCCACACCTGAATCTACCAACAGCACCAGCTTTCCCCTAGCCGCCTCCTTGCAGGGTATCTCAACGAACGCATCGCCCATGCTGCTAATAACGTAAAAATTCCCAGTTTCACTAAACACGGAAGCATATCTATTTTCCAACTTGCTGAATTTTTGAGGCCTGCGTTCTCTGGACTGCTCCTGTCAGGACTTCTCGTTAGCAATTCTGACCGCCAAGTTCCTGAAGACCTCTCAGCCCTTGCTGGTGTTCCCACTACAAAAGCTTTTAGTACCGACTTGTCAACTTCGTATAGCAGCGCCTTGTCATCCACACCGTTGTATTTGCCACGAACGATTTCCGTCGCACCCCCTCTTCGCCTGCCAACCTGCGAGCTACCCTGATTTCCTGAGAGACTTCTTCCAACGTTCTTGTCTTCAAGTACATTTTCTTTATTAACGTATACAATGCTTCCACGCTACTAAAACTCTCGGCAAAACCAGATTGTACGCATCTCCGAACAACCTCTGTTTCACACAATCGAAAAAGTCTTGAAATTCGTCATGACGAATACTCCTCTTTGCTAGTTCACACCCCTGGATAAATCGATGAACCTCCGATCTTAAATCCACCGACTCAGTAACAGTAAATACTGGTACTAGCCTGAACACGGTCTTGGATATATCCTCGATACCCATCCTTCCGTCCCTTTCCGATACCCTTGCTTCTAGCGGAATTTTCCCCGCGCTCTCTCCTTTCTCGAGTAGATATGCCACCAATGAAGGCTTTAAACTTAGTGGACTATGTGAGTCCAAACGAGTAGGCGTGTCGCAAATGGACTCCTTCCCTTGTGGAGCTCCCCCCGATTTCTGAACAAGCTACACCCCAACTTCTGACGGCAAGTTCCTAGGCTGACAGCAATCACTCACTATTATCCACGGAACCGTAGGTCGTTGCACTCCCTCGGGTGTCAAATAACCTGGCCAATGGACTTCCGGTGGTAACGATAGCACTGTATGCGTCTGTGTTTCCGTCGTCGCTACCGACCGAGCCCTAACAGAGATTGGCTTCCTATCTGACTTTCCCTGTCTGATCCCGGAAATCTCCTTCTCCAAAGATGAAGCTTCTTCCTCCGTTTCTTCGAGCCTCCTCGAAGACTCCCAATTCCGCTTTCGCAACAGATCCCCGTCAGCTTTTAAGTTCTCCCTATCTCTAAGTCTTCTTTCTTGAAGTTAGTCACTAACCTCCGGATCTCCTTACTCAAAATCTCTCGAGCCTCCAACAACTCCCTAACGCCAACTGATAATCCCATATGCCGTACAACTACCGTCCACTATATCTCCCACAATAACTAAGACACCGCCACTCCACACGCTTCCCATCCCCTTAGAATACTCAAATACTAATATTAATATAACATGAGTTACCTCACCACTTGTTGTTCATATTTTCTGATCTAAGATCCTCTTCCGATAATATCTGCTATCCTTTAAAACCTTACGATCCTTCTTGACGTTAGTCACTATCCTCCGGATCTCCTTACTCAAAATCTCTCGAGACTCGAACAACTCCCTAACGCCAACTGGTAATCCCATATGCCGTACAACTACCGTCCACTATATCTCCCACAATAACTAAGACACCGCCACTCCACACGCTTCACATCCCCTTAGAATACTTAAATACTATTACTATACTATTACTATTAATATAAAATGAGCGTACTCACCACTTGTTGTTCATATTTTCTGTCCTAATTCTTCCCGCGTTGTGGTTCCTTGAACCGGCTGTGCCAAAATGTTGTACCTCCTCGGCGAGAACGGTGCGAAACGACCGGCAATTGTCCGGTGGTTCCTGGACATGAAAATTTAGCACTGACTCTATTATTAAGACTGTGCCAAATTGCGGCGCAAGAAACAAGTCACTACCGTTTCGCTTTCAAAAATACAACTCATTTATTAAGTTATAAACACTTATATTTATAAACTTACATTTACGCTATACAGTGTAACCTACTTTCACCTATTCTGCTTTCGCGGCAACTAGGTCATGCACTGCTTACCTTACTAGTTCATTAACTGGCCTGATTTCGTTTGCGTGCTGATCATCCACTTTGATCCGCAGCTGCATGTACCGAGTCACCCTGAAAGCTTACATGCGCTTAGTAGTGTTATTGCGGTACATCGTTGTTGCTCCTTAGTTGTTATCAGTTGACGGTTAATAATATTCACATTAGAAAACTGTGTATGAATTAAAGACGTGCAATAGTAGAACTGAAAGTATTGTCAAAACAAATATACCATAAACGTATCTGTTACTATTGGTATACATGAGTGAATGCGTGCAACAGATATTGTATGGTTTTGCTTTTACGCACTCACTCTACTCGTAAAGAGTATAACAGTTATATCTCCGTATGCATTGAGTGAGAGAATTATTTCTTTCTTACTCTCAAATAACTGTTGAACCACAAATATTTTCAAAGTATTGTTGGTGGAAGCAAGTGGACTCAAGTGAATTTTGATAGACGTGAAGCATATGTAGGTTAATTTTGAAGTGAAAAGTGATTTGAACTGAAAATTATATTTAAAAATGAACAATTTTGAAATAAAAGGAAAGATTTTATCTGATGTCTATAAAATTAGTGCAAACAGAGGTCGAAGCAAGATATGTGATATGTGATTTGATGTGATATGTGATTTGATGACGAAAACGATGTTGAATTAACAAATTTTGTTGCATGCAAAATTTATAAAAATGTATACAAATACAATAAAAATGCATTATCTAATTTAAACAAACACAAGTGTTGTGCATTGTTAAAAAATGAAAAACAAATTCAATTGATTGAGCCAAACCAAGAGGCTAAAAAGGCATGTACCGATGTTTTAACTGAGTGGGTTCTTGGAGACATTCGCCTTTACTCTTTAGTAAAAGACAGTGTATTCAAAGCTGATGTTATCCCTAGGAAACAAATTCGGAACCAATCTTAATGTTGATTCACTAATACCACATCCAACTACAATATATAGAAACGTTGAGAATAGATATTCTCTACACTTTACCAAGCTTCAATCTGAGATAGCATCCATACGTCAAATTGGTTATGCTCTGACATGTGACCTATGGACTGAACATTTTTCAAAAATTTCGTACCTCGCCTTAACGGCTCATTTCGTTATGGATGGAGTGTATAAAAGCAAGTTGCTGGGAGTGAAGTCTATGAAAGGAATTTCGAGTACAAGTAAGTTGTCTGTAAAATAATACATGTAAATACTAAATTTCAAATGTTTTTTCAATTGTTATTTAATTTATTCAGTGTCCTTATTTGTAACTTTTATTAATTATATTTGAAATTATTTATTTATTAAATAGGCATCAATATAAAACAAAAATTGGATACTCTACTGAATGAGTTCAATTGTTCCTTAAATGACCCAGTAGTAGTGGTTACAGATAGAGGAAGTAACATCAAAGCAGCTTTAAAAGATCACGAAAATGTCAACTGTATAAATCACTTGATTCACAATACTATACAAAAACGTCAGCACAAATTGATGAAATTGTAACAAAATCATCCAAACTGGTAAAATTTTTTAAGAAATCTGGTTTAAATTGTGATTTAAACACTTCATTGAAAAGCTTCACACCCACAAAATGGAATACAGTATATTTTAATCTATTATCAATAAAATCTAATTTTCCTGATATTACAAAAATACTAAATGAGAAAAATATGGCTGAGAAATTTAGCATAATAAAAGAATATTATTTAGACCAATTAATTTCCATTTTAAAGCCTTTCATGGATGCTTCCACAGAACTTGAAGGCAGCTCCTATGTTACTATTAATTTAGTTCACCCACATATTAATAATTTAAAAACAATGTGTAATACCACCAATAGTGATGAGCCTACTTTTATCTCGGAGTTTAAAAGAAATGTCTATGATACTTTAATTTCCTTAGTAGACAGCAAGATCACATTATATCATAAATTAGCAATATTTTTATTTCCGCCAGCTAATCAACTTACTCAATTTAGTTTAGAAGAACAAACAGAAGTAATAACCAAATGTAAATCTTTGTTGCTTCCTTATTCAAATGAAATAAATATTGTTAATTCACCCACTGAAACAAGTTCATCTAGAATATATTCATTATTTGAAAAATATGTTCAACCAATAGAGGAAGTTTATTCTAACCAATATATAATTGAAAATGAAATAATTAGATATAAAAATACGAATGTGCCTCTGCAAAATGATTTTAATATTTTGAAATGGTGGAATGATAGGAAAAATGAATTTCCATTGCTATATAAACTGAGTTGCCGAATACTCGCTATACCAGCATCTAGTGCCCCTTCAGAAAGAATATTTCCCATTGCACGGGCACTAATAACAGATAAACGATCCAAACTTGGATCTAATGGAAAATCAGTTAATGAAATTTTATTTGTAAATATAAATTCCAAAGATTGATTTCATTTAAAAACTTAATTCCCAATTTAATTTAATTTTGATTTAAAAACAAAAATTCTAGTTTTTCACACCATTCCAAAATATGTTTTATTTTTTTTTTTGTAATGTATTTTTATTTTATATGTATGTATGCTAAGGTTTAATTTACTTTTTGTGATATGTTTATGTTTGCCTTTAAAGACTGAATTTTTTATTTCTATAATATAGTTTAAGTTATTTGCACTGAATTTTATTTGTGCTATATTTATGTTTTGTTTGCCTTACTTTTTGTGATATGTTTATGTTTGCCTTTAAAAAATTGAATTTTTTATTTCTATAATATAGTTTAAGTTCTATGCACTGAATTCTATTTTGTTATCTGAACAACTTTAAGTTTGCTTAAATTAATAAACGACATTGTTGTACAACATACAACTATTGATAATATACATCGATATGTTTGAATTTATTGGCAGTGTACAATAAGTACTTATAGTACCGTCTTCATTATCTGTTTTATTTGTTTGAGCGCCGTATAGAAAAACAAATGTTTCTCTCTCGTTCTCTCTGTACTCACTCACATCCAATCTACTAGAGAGAATAACAATACAGACTTATAACAGAAACACTAAACCACTCATCTGTATGCTCTCACTGATGATGTCCACAGAAACTGGTGTGTTGAGATGTAACTGTGCACGTGTTTAGTATGAATATTATTTTTTACATTCTTCTTTGTCGGTTGTGTGAACGGAAATCGCAATGTCGTCGACTCTTTTGTTCTTCGCATTTGTCTTTTCGTTCTGTTATTGTTATAATTACCTAGCTAATGCACTCGGTAAATTCTGGCGAGACTTATAATTATGGTCCTATGCAAACGACTGGCTTGACTTTACCACGTTGTTGTAACCCCTCGCTTGATTAATCGTTAGTTAAATATAAAATTTATAGTATTGAGTTTATACTGTTCGGACGTGTTTTTGTGCGCTCCGTGTTTGATTTACATATTCCTTAAATATTATTTTGTAATATTAATATTAACAAGTCACATAGTTATATCCAAATAATCGCGAGACATTTACAACAACAGCTCGTTGAAAAATTCTAATACATTTTTGTAAATATAATCCAAAAAAGTAAACACAAAAATATAAACATAAACAAATACACAAAGCTATGAGAGTCGCGCACTCACCTCATAGAGAGCATCGGCACTCAGTGCATATACCCGTTACACCAAACAACAACACAACACAATACGGCAAATTATCGGCAACAACAATGCCACTATCAGAGTCTATATATTTTATAAATTTTTTTATAAAGTATGTTGCAATAAATAAAATAAATAAATAAAATCTGTGTCAGTAGCAGCGACGGCAACAGCAGCGACCTCAACAAAAAAGACGATTCCAGTAACTGTCGCTACATGACTTTCTTTGAAACAATAGCGAAGACAAGGCAGCCAGCATAGCGTCGTCACCAAACTCAGCAGCAGTAAGGAGTCCAGTAACAATGTTTCGGTCGTGCAGACTGGTATTGACCGCTACATTAAAATCAAAAGAAAGGTAGGTCCATAAAACGTCATGGGCGTCGCCAAAAGGGCAAACACAACCAACTCAGCTTCTTCTCTCGAATATAATAGATTTGCTCTTAGTGTAGACAATTCTACTAATATATCGACGGGTAAACCTTTAGTCAGTAACGCCGGACCGCCACCAGTTTACTTGCGCGAGCGTAGTTCCCATCAATTAGTATTGAAAATCTCAAATATTATAGGCACAAACATTTTTCACATTGTGCCTCTTACAAAAGGTGGTATTGAGGAGACAAATGTCCAGGCATATAGTGAAAAGCACTATCGTGATATTGTAAATAATTTACGGGGAAACACAAAAATTATTATTCTTATCAGCTAAAGAGCTCAGAAGGTCTTGTTATTGTTTTACAAGAAATCGAAGCCACAGTAGACTGTGGCGATATAAAAACGAAAAAACAACAAAAATTTATCTAATTAACCCCACAACTGGAGTATCGCTTAAAATTACAGCCCCAGTGAATTGTCCGGAAAAATCAAAAATTCAGGTAGGATTGGACAGGTATATAACCGTGCTAAAACGGGGACGAAGCCCAAAATCTTCCAAGATCGCTTCAATGGCAAAACTACCGAAAGATGAAAATGCAGACATCCCATGTTCCCAAAATCGTTTCGCATTTCTAGAAGATGATACCAATGATTCTAACACTCTGAAAAGGTCGAGTAAACAACCCCCAATTTATTTGAGGGAGCGTAACTCTAACGAGCTAATTAAGAATGGAAAGTGGAAATATTTTAGAAACGAAAATCCAGGTAAACCAGGAAAATGATTACCGTAAAATTGTGTCAGATTTTGAAGAACAAACAAAAGGGTTAAAAAGCGCTAATGGTCTACAGTTTGTTGTAAAAGGCATTGATTCCTGCGTGGCTCCAGAGGATGTAAAGGGGGCTTGCAAATCAATGCCTTCAAAGTTACAAATGTTACCAACATCAGAAACAGGGACAGAGTCCCACAACCACTATTTCGGGTGGAACTAGAACCAAGTGATATGCAACTGAAGCAGAACGAACACCAACCTATTTATAACCTAAAATATTTGTGGCACCGTAGAGTTACTGTAGAAGAACCGCATAAACGTGCAGGACCCGTCCAATGCATGAACTGCCAAGAATTTGGCCATACTTAATGACTTACTGCAAGTTACCCTCCGCTTGCGTAGTGTGTGGGGACCTACATGGTACCGCCAAATGTGTCAACCAATAGATGACCAAAAAATAAAAAAATGTAGCAATTGCGGTGGAAACCACACTGTCAACTATAGGCGCTGCCCTGCTTACGCGCACATAAATCTATATTTGACCAAAAAATCTATTCCTACATCCACTCAGCCTATGAATCTTCTTAACTCAAATTTCCCAGAGTCAGCCCAACCATCTCTACCCAGACTATAGTGCAAAAACAGCTACCAGCAAACGAAATCCACAGCTTTCATCTTAGTAGTCTTCAAGCTTTAATAGAGATTTTAATTCAGTCAGTAAATAGTTTTACAACCAACATGACCTGCATGATGTGGAAAATGTTGAAAATGCAATCTACACTGCTGCAGGCGGTATTAAACAAACAATGATCCTAAAAATCAGTTTCTGGAACGCAAACGGCATCCGCCAACATAAAAACGAATTGGAATATTTCCTATTGAATAAACAAATTGACGTAATGCTGATCTCTTAGACACATTTGACGTCTAGAAGCTTTTTTAAAATAAATGGATACACTTTATACGACACCAAGGACCCCCGAGGAAGAGCTTGTGGTACTTATAAAGTCGGGGCTCAAACACTATTCTCTGGGAGACACTCGTGAGGATTACTTTCAGGCAACAAATATTTGCGTCGAAAATTTCCACCAGGACTTCGTGATTTCATCGATTTATTCTCCTCCCAGATTTTCAATCACAGAAAGTCAATACAGTAAATGTTATAAATCACTAGGACCACGTTTTCTGGCAGTTGGTGATTACAACGCTAAGCATACTTTCTGGGGATCACGGCTAATCACCCCGGAGGGACGTGTTCTGTTTGATACAATTACTAAAATGGGGTTAAAAGTAATTTCATGCGGACAACCAACCTACTGGCCATCAGATCGAAAAAAAACTGCAGATGTTATTGATTTTGGAGTGGTAAAGGGCGTTCTCAGCGAAAAGTTTCTAGTTGCGGCCTCACTAGAATTAACTTCAGATCATTCTCCCACTATTGTACCATACGGAACCACCGAGAAACTGGTGAGTTGGCGACGACAGTAACACATGTTAACTGGTTGAAATACAAGAAATTCCTCAGTGCCCATTGCACGGATAGCATGCTGTTAGGAACGCTTGCAAACATAGATGGATCTATTAGAAAGCTAGATGCAATCCTCAAGCAAGCTGTTGAACATGCTACTTCTACCAATCGACAGGAAAGATACCATAAAAGCCACTCTGTAAATGTAGAATGGCTATTGTCAGAAAAAAAGAAGAGTTCGAAGAGAATGGCAACGATACAGATCCCCGCAGTTAAAAATTAGGCTCAAACAATGTACCAAACAGCTTAGAAAATTATTAGAATATAAAAAATCAGCATATCTGCAGAACTTTCTCCAAGATCTCGATGCAAAGCCACAAACAGATTGTTCGCTATGGCGAGCAACCAGAGGAATTACAAAACCTGAGATATGTAAGCCTCCTACGAACTTTGGGCGGAGCTTGGGCAAGAACTGATACTGAAAAAGGGAATCTTTTTGTAAACCATTTGAAAACCGTTTTCACTCCAAACATATCTGCTGATATACTTGAGCTGCCAACAGTGGTCGCGGAAGCACCGATTCCTCTGAGATTTAATATTCGGGATACTGAAACCGCTATTGCTGGCTTAAACCCGAGGAAAGCCCCAGGTAATGACAAAATCAGTAATAAGATGCTTTTAGAACTGCCCCGTATAGTAAGACAAATATTTCTTTCCATTTTTAATTCTATTTTACGCCTGCAACAGTATCCTACTGAATGGAAGGTTTCGTTGATTACCAGGACGCCTAAGCCCGGAAAAGACCATACGAAAGCAGAATCTTATAGACCTATTAGCCTATTATCTAATATGTCAAAACTATTTGAAAAACTGCTGCTGAAAACCTAGCAAGCTGACCCCCATACTAAATGAGAATGGATGCATTCCAGATAATCAATTTGGATTGAGAAGAAAACATAACACTATTGAACAAACACATTGACTTGTAAACGTAGTTAGAAAAACGTTCTAAGAAAAGAAATATTGTTCTGCCCTCTTCATTGACGTTTCCCAGGCTTTAGATAAAGTATGGCATGAAGGTTTTATTTTGAAATTAAAGCAAAATTTACCAGCAAACAATCATAAGCTATTTAAAAACAATTAAACTGGACGAAAATTTAACATCAAAGAAGGTAATTTTCTGAGCACACCTCAACCGATTCAAGCCGGAGTTCCCCAAGGCAGCATTTTGGGTCCTATCTTATATTTGATATACGCCTCTGATATGCCAATAAGGAATAATATCCACGTATCAACATTCACTGATGATACAGCTTTCCTAAGCGTCCACGAAAAGCCTCAAGAAGCCTCCCGCAAATTGCAGGAATATATATCTCAGTTTGAAAAATGGCTACAAAAATGGAGGATAAAGGTGAACGAACAAAAATGTGTACATATTACATTTACATTGCGCAGGGAAACATGCCCGCCTATCCATATCAACACCCAGACTATACCGCAACACAGCGAGGTTAAATACCTCGGTATTCATCTTCATAGTCGATTAACATGGAAACCCCACATACGAGTTGAAGCAAAGTTGATCCAAATGAAACTAAAAATAGTTCAAATTAACTGGCTTATTGGGAGAAATTCTACACTAAGCCTAGACTGTAAACTTCTACTATACAACTCGATTCTAAAACCAATATGGTGTTACGTGATTCAGCTATGGGGTACTGCCTCAGCGTCAAATATAGAGAAAATTCAAAGGCGACAAAATAAAATCCGCCGAATGATTACAGCCGCTCCGTGGTATATCAAAAATTCGTGCATTCACAAAGTTCTAAACTTCCCGATTGTAAAAAATGTGTTTTCAAAACATGTGACAATGTATAGAAAGAAGCTTCAGTTCCACCCAAATCCACCGGCCCGCAATATTCTAAATTATAGAGGTCACACTCGGCTGAGAAGGAGGGACACCCTTACTCTCAGCCGATTAGGTCAGAAGTGAAAGACATCCACAGAAGCAATCGTAGAAACTATATTTTTTCGTCTAGCATTGGCTGGACTTAAAAATAGGCAGTTTTAGAGTTAAGATTTGATTACTTATTGTTAGTCCAATTTATATTGAAGATACAATAAATAATAAATGAGAAAAATATATATATATATACCCGTATGTATATATACGAGTATATATATATATTTATATATATATATATATATATATATATATATATATATATATATATATATATATATATGTATATATATATATATATATATATATATATATATATATATATATATATATATATATATATATATATATATATATATATTTATTTATTATTATTTTTATTTTTATTATATCTTACAACATAATTAATTAATAACGGAAAAATATGAAATGATTGCGTTTCAAGTTACAATGAGAGATTGACACCTTGAGAGAATATTCGGCGCGGTATAGCTGACATACGACTCCAATTGCTGCAAAAAGTGGTCGAAAATTGAGCCTCTGGGGTCGAATTTATTCGAGGCTGCCGCGGTGACCACTTGCGCAAAATAATATTTAAAACATAATGGCAAACCATTATCTTTATAATAAATTCTTAGCCATACATTAAATTATATGCATTTTATTTCTGCTTGAAAGCAACACGTCTAAAAAAACAACCTATATATATATATATATATATATATATATATATATATATATATATATATATATATATATACATATATAAATATATACATA
The DNA here is from genome assembly GCA_920105625.2 of Clusia tigrina. Lineage (NCBI taxonomy): Eukaryota > Metazoa > Arthropoda > Insecta > Diptera > Clusiidae > Clusia > Clusia tigrina. Next base: position 199,880,754 of record OV050030.1, read on the forward strand.
TATATTATATTATATCTATATATACAGAACAAATTGGCAAAAAGCGTCTCTTTCACTCTGCTGGCAACTAATCTCTTTTGAACCAATTTAGTGGTTTTTTTTAAGGTTAGATAATTACTCTACGAAAGTAACAGGCAAATATTTAAGAAACATTGAAAAACATTTAAAAAATCGAAAAAGAAATTAAATAAAATTACGCTTACGCTTATGTATGGGCAAGAGAAAATGTACATATCAGAGAAAACACAGACAAGCGACACTTAAACGCCAAATTTTCAAACGAGTAGTTGCCAATCTGTATAGGTTTGTTTATCATTGGTTTTGAAAAAAATCTGCCGCAAATACTACATTTATGCGCATGAGTAAGTATGCCCAAAACGAAATGTATTTCTCTGTATTCCCTGGAACGTGTGCACATATCCGTCCATTTAATTGTGTATGCTTAGCGAACTCAGAAAAAGGAAGCTCGCAAGCAAAAGCTATAGTGTAAAAAAGAATTCAGACACACATTCGTATAAATGTGCGAAAGTTATTGGAAAAAATTCATGTATGAGCTTTTTTTTGCCTTTTTGTGATTTTCAATACTTCGAACAAATCATTAGGTTACGTTTAAAATTTCTTAAAGGTAGTTCGACGTGGGTAAATTTTTGTGGTGTTGTATAAGTATGTGGATAATGAAAATATAATTATATATTCTACCAGTATTTTTGAGAATCATGCCAAGAGAATTTAGTCTTAGTCGACAAACTACTAATGCCAGAAGACAAGCTGCTGCCAGAGTAGAAAAAAATGAATTACAGCTCACACAGTGAACAAAAGGTAATCGAGAAAGCTGTGCGCGGTCACGTTCTTGGTTACTAGAAGCAAGCAACACTGATAATCGAGCACGTATAAATTTCAATCGTGCTGTATTCAACTATGATTGTCAAGTAGTTTATAGTTCACACAAATCAGTGACCGTTCGATCAATGAACAAAGTTTCTGAACATTACAAGGCATTCAAATTCAGCTCTGAAACACCAGGTTTGTGCTGTGCTATTGGGAAAGTCAATTTGCCGGCATTGAATTGTCCACCAGAACCATTGCATTCCTTGGTTTCTGGAACGTCACCAGAATCAAATCATATCGTAAAGAATTTTAGGCATACAATTCATGTTTTCAACTGACTTCGTTTGGTGCAATAAAAATTATCAGACATAATTTCATGCCTACATTTAAAAGTAATGGAAGAAATAAACGACAATTGCTATGTTTACAAAAATTTTAACCTGACATCTTTTGATAACAAGATTCAAGGGCAAGTGTACCACAGAGCCGGATCATTATTGCCATTTGCACATAGATTTTAAGCTGGTCAATCCGCCAACTGGTTAGTTAAATTTATTCTCACAAATGGGTAACACAATTTTTACAAAAGTTTAAAATTCGATTATGCGTACAAATTGATGATTCGTCAAAATCAAGAAAATCATATTTTGAAATGTCAGACTTTTTCACCAGTATGGTGTCGACATGTATGCGAAAATCGAGACTGAACGTTTGAATTACATTAGGTTCCATCAGAAATGGCTACGCACTGAAGAGTACATACATCTAAATGATGCCATTAACAATGATGGCAACCAGCATGTAAATCCAAATGACATTGGCCAACTGACGATATTGCCATTGTAGGAATAACGCACCAAATTTGAACTTTTTATTATTATTTGATTATTGTTTATTAATTATGAGTTTGGCTTAACGTATTGCGTGTTCAAAAGAGAAAAAGCTAATATATACATAAAATTGGCATAGAACAAAACTACAAGAAAAACTTCAGGGTTGCAAAACTTATATAATACATAAAGTAGATTGAAAAGTAATATGTATGCGATGGCATATGTTGATTCTAATGGTTGACCAGACCTGTCTATCAGTTTTACCTGTAACCCACAATGGAGTGAGATTCGAGAATAGTTACTGCCAAGGCAATCGTCAACAGATCGTCACGACATAACGTCACGTGTGTTTAAACAAAAGCTGGAATCATTAATGGGTTCATAGACAAGCACAATGCTGGATGTATTCTGTCGAATGGCAATAAAGAATACATTCTCACGCACACATATTTATATGGTTGGATGACAAAAAAAGACCGGATCAAATTGATGACATCATATCTATTTGAAGTGAACACAAAGAACATGATCCATAGTCCGTGAGCTCACCATGCAAGATTGATGGAAAAAGCTATCCCAGAGCATTGATTTCTAATGGTTGACCAGACCTGTCTATCAGTTTTACCTGTAACCCACAATGGAGTGAGATTCGAGAATAGTTACTGCCAAGGCAATCGTCAACAGATCGTCACGACATAACGTCACGTGTGTTTAAACAAAAGCTGGAATCATTAATGGGTTCATAGACAAGCGCAATTCTGGATGTATTCTGTCGAATGGCAATAAAGAATACATTCTCACGCACACATATTTATATGGTTGGATGACAAAAAAGACCGGATCAAATTGATGACATCATATCTATTTGAAGTGAACACAAAGAACATGATCCATAGTCCGTGAGCTCACCATGCAAGATTGATGGTAAAAGCTATCCCAGAGCATTGATTTCAGATACAGTAAAGGCAATGACGGATACACGTTTTATCGTTGCCGGTTGACAGAAGATAACTGAAAATAAACAACTATCAAAATGCGACATCAATACGTTGAAATTGATTTCGTTGGATCGTGCAATACTCACCGATTTTGTCCAAAACGTACAAAGCCCACATTAACGAGGAGTATTTTAATTCTGTGAATTCCATAAAGTACATCTGTAAATACGTACATAAAGAAAGGTAGAGATATGGCTGTATTTAGTGTACCTGATCCAAATATTAACGACGAAATCACATAATTTCAATTTCGGCGTAAAGTCAGCAGTAATGAGGCGGTGAGGAGGATTTTTACATTCCCAATTCATGAGAGACATCCAACCGTATTTCATTTTGCTGTCCATCTTCAAAATTGTCAAAGCGTTTATTTTATCGCCGAACACGCACAGCAAAGGGCAGCGACACAGCCCTCCACAACATTAATCGAACTTTTGAATTGTGTGCATCAGATGGATTCGCTAGCACTTTGGTATACTCACAAGTACCGCAATATTATACTTGGTATAAATCGAAAAAAGAGTTTCAAAGGTGTAAGCAAGGAAAACCAATCGATGGCTAGCCAAATGTGTTCTCGACAGATGCTTTGCAATGTATTTACATAGTTCACCCCAACAATGCTGAATGTTTTTTTTTGCGTTTATTGTTGGTTAACATTCGTGGTCCAACATTATTTCAAAGTCTTAAAACATTTGATAGACTATTGTGCGCAACATATCGTGAGGCGTGTCAACGATTGCTTTTACTGGAAGATGACGCACACTGGGAGGGTACCCTTGCCGATGTTCCAATTTCATTTACTCCTCACCAAATAAAAACACTATTTCCAATAATTTTGAACTATGGAGAAATTATCAAGACTTCATGACGGAAGAGAATTTGAACAGACTACGCCGTACTATGTCAAATCCACACTTCCTGTACACACCGGAAATGCATAATGAAGCATTGATCATGATTGAACACATTTACTTAACAATTGCAAATAAAGCATTGGCGCAACTTGGCATGGTGTAGCCAAATCGTTCAATGCATGATTTGTTTAACCGAGACTTGCAACGTGAACGAGATTACGATTGCAACGTATTGGATGCATTTGCTCAAGCAAATATTCCAAAATTGAACAGTGCATACGACACAATTATGCATGTTGTTAACGATGAAATTGGTGGAGATGGATTTTTGGGATGATCTTGGAGGACCTGGTAAGACATCCTTGATTTCGTTGGTACTAGCAACGATACTATCACAACGTTAAAGAGCACTGACAGTGGCTTCTTCTGGGATTGCTGCAACTTTATTGGATGGCAGTCGAACAGCACACTCAGCACTGAAATTGCAAACAGAAAATCATTATAAGGATTGGATAGAATAATGAAAGATCTGCGAGGAAATCAATATTTGTTGGGCGGTGCTTTAATACAGTTCGCTGGAGACCTTAGACGAATGTTACCAGTCATTCCTAAATCTACTGTTTCCGATGAAATCAACGCATGCTTGAAATCTTCAATTCAATGGAAAAATGTAAGAATACTCACACTAAAAACAAACGTATGAGTTCAATTGCAAAACGATCCATCAGCAGCTGAATATTCAAAGCAATTGTTGAAAATTGGGGATGGTGCAATGCCAGTCTGCAGGAATACAGGTATGATAACACTACCAAACGAGAACTGATTCACAGCTTGTTCCCAAACATAGCACAACAGTATGAAAATCATGTTGGTTGAGCGAGCGAGCAAAACTGGCCAGAAAAAACTAAGATGTCAATCGACAGCGTCAGCGACTGAGACGCCTACAGAGATGCTGATAGATGCTGTGACGCCGACTGAAACGTTGACTGAGGCAGATTGGGGTAGATATAGGCTTAGAGAAGGCAGCAGACCCCCAATCGACAGGCGGCAGCGACTGAGACGCCTACAGAGATGCTGCTAGAGGCTGCGACGCCGACTGACACGTTGACTGAGGCAGATAGGGGTAGATATAGGCATAAAGAGGGCAGCAGAACACCCCAATCGACAGCGGCAGTGACTGAGACGCCTACAGAGACGCTGACAGACGCTGCGATGCTGACAGAGGCTGCGACGGCGATTGATACGCCGACTGAGGCACAGAGGGATAGATATAGGCATAGAGAAGGCAGCAGACCCCCCAATCGACAGCGGCAGCGACTGAGACGCCTACGGAGACGCTGAAAGAGGCTGCGACGCCAACTGAGACGCCGACTGAGGCAGATAGGGGTAGATATAGGCATAGAGAAGGCAGCAGACCCCCCAATCAACCCCGAAATTGATTGAGACGCCTTCAGAGACGCTGGCAAAGGCTGCGACGCCGATTGAGACGCCGAGTGAGGCAGATAGGGGTAGATATAGTTATAGAGAAGGCAGCAAACCCCCCAATCGACAGCGGCAACAACTGCGATGCCTACAGAGACGCTGACAGAGGCTGTGACGCCGACTGATACGCCGACTGACGCAGAGAGGGGTAGATATAGGCATAGAGTATGCATCAGATCCCCCAATCAACAGCGGCAACAACTGAGACGCCCACCGAGACGCTGACAGAGGCTGCGACGCCGATTGAGACGCCGACTGAGGCAGATAGGGGTAGATATCGGCATAGAGAAGGCAGCAGACCCCCAATCGACAGCGGCAGCGACTGAGACGACTTCAGAGACGCTGACAGAGGCTGCGACGCCGACTGAGCCGCCGACAGAGGCAGATAGGGGTAGATATAGGCATTAAGAAGGCAGCAGACCCCCCAATCAGCACCGAAATTGATTGAGACGCCTTCAGAGACGCTAACAGGGGCTGCGACGCCGACTGAGGCGTCGACTGAGGCGTCGACTGAGGCAGATAGGGGTAGATATCGGCATAGAGAAGGCAGCAGACCCCCAATCGACAGTGGCAGCGACTGAGACGCCTACAGAGACGCTGACAGAGGCTGCGACGACGACTGAGACACCGACTGAGGCAGATAGAGGTAGATATAGGCATACAGAAGGCCGTAGACCCCCCAGATCAAAAGCGGCAGCAACTGAGATGCCTACAGAGACTCTGACAGAGGCTGCGACGCCGACTGAGGCAGATAGGGGTAGATATAGGCATAGAGAAGGCAGAAGACCCCCCAATCGACAGCGGCAGCGACTGAGACGCCTACAGAGACGCTGACAGAGGCTGAGACGCCGACTGAGAAGCTGACAGAGGCAGATAGGGGTAGATATAGGCATAGAGAAAGCAGCAGACCCCCCAATCAACCCCGAAATTGATTGAGACGCATTCAGAGACGCTGGCAAAGGCTGCGACGCCGACTGAGACGCCGACTGAGGCAGATAGGGGTAGATATAGGTATAGAGAAGGCAGCAGACCCCCCAATCAACAACGAAATTGATTGAGACGCCTTCAGAGACGCGGACAGAGGCTGCGACGACGACTGAGACACCGACTGAGGCAGATAGAGGTAGATATAGGCATACAGAAGGCCGTAGACCCCCCAGATCAAAAGCGGCAGCAACTGAGATGCCTACAGAGACTCTGACAGAGGCTGCGACGCCGACTGAGGCAGATAGGGGTAGATATAGGCATAGAGAAGGCAGAAGACCCCCCAATCAACCCCGAAATTGATTGAGACGCATTCAGAGACGCTGGCAAAGGCTGCGACGCCGACTGAGACGCCGACTGAGGCTGATAGGGGTAGATATAGGCATAGAGAAGGCAGCAGACCCTCCAATCGACAGCGGCAATAACTGCGATGCCTACAGAGACGCTGACAGAGGCTGCGACGCCTACTGGGACGCAGACTGAGGCAGATAGGGGTAGATATAGGCATAGAGAAGGCAGCAGACCCCCCAATCGACAGCGTCAGCGACTGAGACGCCTTCAGAGACGCTGACAGAGGCTGCGACGCCGACTGAGCCGCCGACAGAGGCATATAGGGGTAGATATAGGCATTGAGAAGGCAGCAGACCCCCCAATCAACAACGAAATTGATTGAGACGCCTTCAGAGACGCTGACAGAGGCTGCGACGCCAACTGAGACGCCGACTGAGGCAGATAGGGGTAGATATAGGTATAGAGAAGGCAGCAGACCCCCCAATCGACAGCGGCAGCGACTGAGACGCCTACAGAGACGCTGACAGAGTCTGCGACACTGACTAAGACACCGACTGAGGCATAGAGGGATAGATATAGGAATAGAGAAGGTAGCAGATCCTCCAATCGACAGCGGGAACGACTGCGATGCCTACAGGATCGCTGACAGAGGCTGCGACGTCTACTGGGACGCCGACTGAGGCAGATAGGGGTAGATATAGGCATAGAGAAGGCAGCAGACCCCCCAATCGACAGCGGCGGCGACTGAGACACCTACAGACACGCTGACAGAGGCTGCGACGCCTACTGGGACGCCGACTGAGGCAGATAGGGGTCGATATAGGCATAGAGCAGGCAGCAGACCCCCCCATTCGACAGCGGCGGCGACTGAACAGCTACAGAGACGATGACTGAGACACCGACTGAGGCAGATAGGGGTAGATATGGGCATAGAGAAGGCAGCAGACCCCCCAATCGACACCGGCAGCGAGTGAGACGCCTACAGAGACGCTTACAGAGGCTGCGACGCCGCCTGAGGCAGATAGGGGTAGATATAGGCATAGAGAAGGCAGCAGACCCCCCAATCGACAGCGGCAGCAACTGAGACGCCTACAGAGGCTACGACGCTGACTGAGACGCCGACTGAGGCAGAGGGGGGTAGATATAGGCATAGAGAAGGCAGCAGACCCTCCAATTCACAGCGGCAGCGACTGAGACGCCTACAGAGACGCTGACAGAGGCTGTGACGCTGATAGAGGCTACGACGCTGACTGAGACGCCGACTGAGGCAGAGAGGGGTAGATATAGGCATAGAGAAGGCAGCAGACCCTCCCATCGACAGCGGCAACAACTACAGAGATGCTGACAGAGGCTGCGACGCCTACTGGGACGTCGACTGAGGTAGATAGGGGTAGATATAGGCATAGAGAAGCCAGCAGACCCCCCAATCGACAGCGGCAGCGACTGCGACGCCTACAGAGACGCTGACAGATTCTGCGACGCTGACAGAGGCAGATAGGGTTAGATATAGGCATAGAGAAGGCAACAGACCCCCCAATCGACAGCGGCTGCGACTGCGACGCCTACAGAGACGCTGACAGATTCTGCGACGCTGACAGAGGCAGATAGGGTTAGATATAGGCATAGAGAAGGCAGCAGACCCCCCAATCGACAGCGGCGGCGACTGAGACAGCTACAGAGACGCTGACAGAGGCAGCTACGCCGACTGAGGCAGATAGGGTTAGATATAGGCATAGAGAAAGAAGCAGACCCCACAATCGACAGCGGCAGCGACTGAGATGCCTGCAGAGACGCTGACAGCGGCTGCGACGTCGACTGAGGCAGATAGGGTTAGATATAGGCATAGAGAAGGCAGCAGACCCCCCAATCGACAGCGGCGGCGACTGAGACACCTACAGAGTCGCTGACAGAGGCTGCGACGCCGACTGAGACGCCGACGGAGGCAGATAGGGGTAGATATAGGCATAAAGAAGGCAGCAGACCCCCCAATCAACAGCGGCAGCGACTGAGACGCCTACAGAGACGCTGACAGAGTCTGCGACGCTGACAGAGGCTGCGACGCTGACTGAGACGCCAACTGAGGCAGAGAGGGGTAGATATAGTCATAGAGAAGGCAGCAGAACCTCCAATCGACAGCGGCAACAACTGCGATGCCTACAGAGACGCTGACAGAGGCTGCGACGCCTACTGGGACGCCGACTGAGGTAGATAGGGGTAGATATAGGCATAGAGAAGCCAGCAGACCCCCTAATCGACAGCGGCAGCGACTGAGACGCCTACAGAGACGCTGACAGATTCTGCGACGCTGACAGAGGCTACGACGCTGACTGAGACGCCGACTGAGGCAGAGAGGGGTAGATATAGGCATAGAGAAGGCAGCAGGCAACAACTGAGATGCCTACCGAGACGTCGACAGAGGCTGCGACGCCGACTGAGACGCCGACTGAGGCAGATAGAGGTATACGAGGTGTGATCAAAAGATAACCGTTATTTTCATCTTTTCGTGAGTTACGTATGTTCGATGTTCGCATCTTTTTTTTTATGTTGGTACACATGTCTGTTATATATGTTGGCAAACCAACCATTTTGGATTCTCAGTTTGTTTTTGACAGATAAAAAGGTTAGTCGTGTTTTGGTGTGCTCTTCGATTTTTGTACTATTCGAAAAAATGGATCAAAGAAACTGTGTTCAGTTTTGTGTAAAAAATTAAATTAAATGCGCAAGGACATTTGGAATGTTGACTGTGGCCTTTGGCGAGTCTACTATGAGCAGAACACAAGTTCAATTGTGGTATAACCGGTTTAGGGAAGGCCGAGAAAATGTCAATGACGATGCTTGTCCTGTGGCCCGAGCACGTCAACAACCGATGAAAACGTTTACGCAGTGAAGAAAATGATTTTGGATAATCGTCGAATCACTATCAGAGAGGTTGCTGATGATGTTGGCATGTCGTTCGGCTCATGCCAAGCAATTTTACGGATGTTTTAGGCATGAAACGTGCGGCAGCGAAGATTGTTCCAAAATTGCTAAATTTTGAGCAAAAACAACGTCGCATGGGCATCGCTCACGAGCTGTTTTTGGCCAAAAACAAAACCGTTATCATGCTTCAACCACCGTATTCACCGGACTTGGCCCCCGCTGACTTTTTCCTCTTTCCAAAACTGAAGACACCGATGAAAGGAAAGCGTTTTGCTACGATTGAGGAGATAAAAGGAAGATCGAAACAGGAGCTGTTGGCGATACCAAAAAAAACGTTAAGAAGTGATTCGAGGATTGGAAAAAACGCTGGCACAAGTGTATTATATCTGAGGGGAATTACTTTGAAGGGGACAAAATAGTTGTTGATGAATAAATAAATACTTTATTTTTTGATCACACAATAACGGCTATTTTTTTATCACACCTCGCATATAGGCATAGAGAAGGCAGCAGACCCCCCGATTGACAGCGGCAGCGACTGAGACGCCTTCAGAGACGCTGACAGAGACTGCGACGCCGACTGAGACGACGACTGAGGCAGATAGGGGTAGATATAGGCATAGAGAAGGCAGCAGACCCCCCAATCGACAGCGGCAGCGACTGAGACGCCTACAGAGACGCTGACAGTAGCTGCGACGCCGACTGAGTCGCCGACTGTGGAAGATAGGGGTAGATATAGTCATAGAGAAAGAAGCAGACCCCACAATCGGCAGCGGCAGCGACTGAGACACCTACAGAGACGCTGACAGCGGCTGCGACGTCAACTGAGGCGTGGACTGAGGCAGATAAGGGTAGATATAGGCATAGAGAAGGCAGCAGATCCCCCAATCGACAGCAGCAGCGACTGAGACGCCTATAGAGACGCTGACAGAGTCTGCGACGCTGACAGAGGCTACGACTCTGACTGAGACGCCAACTGAGGCAGAGAGGGGTAGATATAGGCATAGAGAAGGCAGCAGACCCTCCAATCGACAGCGGCAACAACTGCGATGCCTACAGAGACGCCGACAGAGGGTGCGGCGCCGACGGAGACGCCGACTGAGGCAGATAGAGGTATACGAGTTGTGATCAAAAGATACCCGTTATTTTCATCTTTTCGTGAGTTACGTATGTTCGATGTTCGCATTTTTTTTTTATGTTGGTACACATGTCTGTTATATATGTTGGCAATACCAACCATTTTGGATTGTCAGTTTGTTTTTGACAGATAAAAAGGTTAGTCGTGTTTTGGTGTGCTCTTCGATTTTTGTACTATTCGAAAAAATGGATCAAAGAAACTGTATTCAGTTTTGTGTAAAAAATTAAATTAAATGCGCAAGGACATTTGAAATGTTGACTGTGGCCTTGTTCGAGTCTACTATGAGCAGAACACAAGTTCAATTGTGGTATAACCGGTTTAAGGAAGGCCGAGAAGATGTCAATGACGATGCTCGTCCTGGTCGCCCGAGCATGTCAACAACCGATGAAAACATTTACGCAGTGAAGAAAATGATTTTGGATAATCGTCGAATCACTATCAGAGAGGTTGCTGATGATGTTGGCATATCGTTCGGCTCATGGCAAGCAATTTTACGGATGTTTTAGGCATGAAACGTGCGGCAGCGAAGATTGTTCCAAAATTGCTAAATTTTGAGCAAAAACAACGTCGCATGGGCATCGCTCAGGAGCTGTTTTTGGCCAAAAACAAAACCGTTACCATGCCTCAACCACCGAATTCATCGGACTTGGCCCCCGCTGACTTTTTCCTCTTTCCAAAACTGAAGACACCGATGAAAGGAAAGCGTTTTGCTACGATTGAGGAGATAAAAGAAAAATCGAAACAGGAGCTGTTGGCGATACCAAAAAAAACGTTAAGAAGTGTTTCGAGGATTGGAAAAAACGCTGGCATAAGTGTATTATATCTGAGGGGAATTACTTTGAAGGGGACAAGATAGTTGTTGATGAATAAATAAATACTTTATTTTTTGATCACACAATAAAGGTTATTTTTTTATCACACCTCGCATATAGGCATAGAGAAGGCAGCAGACCCCCCGATCGACAGCGGCGGCGACTGCGACACCTACAGGCACGCTGACAGAGGCAGCTACGCCGACTGAGACGCCGACTGAGGCAGATAGGGGTAGATATAGGCATAGATAAGGCAGCAGGCCCCCCAATCGACAGCGGCAGCGACTGAGACCCCTACAGAGACGCTGACAGTAGCTGCGACGCCGACTGAGTCGCCGACTGTGGCATATAGGGGTAGATATAGGCATAGAGAAAGAAGCAGACCCCCCCAATCGACAGCGGCGGCGACTGCGACACCTACAGGCACGCTGACAGAGGCAGCTACGCCGACTGAGACACCGACTGAGGCAGATAGGGGTCGATATAGGCATAGAGAAGGCAGCAGACCCCCCAATCGACAGATGCGGCGACTGAGACAGCTACAGAGACGCTGACAGAGGCTGCGACGCCGACTGAGACACCGACTGAGGCAGATAGGGGTAGATATGGGCATAGAGAAGGCAGCAGACCCCCCAATCGACACCGGCAGCGAGTGAGACGCCTACAGAGATGCTGACAGAGGCTGCGACGCCGACTGAGACGCCGACTGAGGCAGATAGGGGTCGATATAGGCATAGAGAAGGCAGCAGACCCCCCAATCGACAGCAGCGGCGACTGAGAGAGCTACAGAGACGCTGACAGAGGTTGCGACGCCGACTGAGGCACGGACTGAGGCAGATAGGGGTAGATATGGGCATAGAGAAGGCAGCAGACCCCCCAATCGACAGCGGCGGCGACTGAGACACCTACAGAGACGCTGACAGAGGCTGCGACGCAGACTGAGACGCCGACGGAGGCAGATAGGGGTAGATATAGGCATAGAGAAGGCAGCAGACCCCCCAATCGACAGCGGCAGCGACTGAGACGCCAACAGAGACGCTGACTGAGGCTGCGACGCTGACAGAGGCTACGACGCTGACTGAGACGCCAACTGAGGCAGAGAGGGGTAGATATAGGCATAGAGAAGGCAGCAGACCCTCCAATCGACAGCGGCAACAACTGCGATGCCTACAGAGACGCTGACAGAGGCTGCGACGCCTACTGGGACGCCGACTGAGGTAGATATGGGTAGATATAGGCATAGAGAAGCCAGCAGACCCCCCAATCGACAGCGGCAGCGACTGAGACGCCTACAGAGACGCTGACAGATTCTGCGACGCTGACAGAGGCTACGACGCTGACTGAGACGCCGACTGAGGCAGAGAGGGGTAGATATAGGCATAGAGAAGGCAGCAGACCCACCAATCGACAGCGGCAACAACTGAGATACCTACAGAGACACTGACAGAGGCTGCGACGCCTACTGGGACGCCGACTGAGGCAGATAGGGGTCGATATAGGCATAGAGATGGCAGCAAACCCCCCCAATCGACAGCGGCGGCGACTGAGACAGCTACAGAGACGCTGACAGAGGCTGCGACGCCGACTGAGGCACCGACTGAGGCAGATAGGGGTAGATATGGGCATAGAGAAGGCAGCAGCCCCCCCAATCGACAGCGGCTGCGACTGAGATGCCTACAGAGACGCTGACAGCGGCTGCGACGTCGACTGAGGCGTCGACTGAGGCATATGGGGTTAGATATAGGCATAGAGAAGGCAGCAGACCCCCCAATCGACAGCGGCGGCGACTGAGACACCTACAGAGACGCTGACAGAGGCTGCGACGCCGACTGAGACGCCGACGGAGGCAGATAGGGGTAGTTATAGGCATAGAGAAGGCAGCAGACCCCCCAATCGACGGCGGCAGAGACTGAGACGCCTACAGAGACGCTGACAGAGTCTGCGACGCTGACAGAGGCTACGACGCTGACTGAGACGCCGTCTGAGGCAGAGAGGGGAAGATATAGGCATACAGAAGGCAGCAGACCCACCAATCGACAGCGGCAACAACTGAGATGTCTACCGATACGCCGACAGAGGCTGCGACGCCGACTAAGACGCCGACTGAGGCAGATAGGGGTAGATATAGGCATAGAGAAGGCAGCAGACCCCCCCAATCGACAACGGCAGCGACTGAGACGCCTACAGAGACGCTGACAGAGTCTACGACGCTGACAGAGGTTACGACGCTGACTGAGACACCGACTGAGGAAGAGAGGGGTAGATATAGGCATAGAGAAGGCAGCAGACCCTCCAATCGACAGCGGCAACAACTGCGATGCCTACAGAGACGCTGACAGAGGCTGCGACTCCTACTGCGACGCCGACTGAGATAGATAGGGTAGATATAGGCATAGAGAAGCCAGCAGACCACCCAATCGACAGCGGCAGCGACTGAGACGCCTACAGAGACGCTGACAGAGGCTGCGACGCCTACTGGGACGCCGACTGAGGTAGAGAGGGGTAGATATAGGCATAGTGAAGGCAGCAGACCCTCCAATCGACAGCGGCAACAACTGCGATGCCTACAGAGACGCTGACAGAGGCTGCGACGCCCACTGGGACGCCGACTGAGGTAGAGAGGGGTAGATATAGGCATAGAGAAGCCAGCAGACCCCCCAATCGACAGCGGCAGCGACTGAGACGCCTACAGAGACGCTGACAGATTCTGCGACGCTGACAGAGGCTACGACGCTGACTGAGACGCCGACTGAGGCAGAGAGGGGTAGATATAGGCATAGAGAAGGCAGCAGACCCACCAATCGACAGCGGCAACAACTGAGATACCTACAGAGACACTGATAGGGGCTGCGACGCCTACTGGGACGCCGACTGAGGCAGATAGGGGTCGATATAGGCATAGAGATGGCAGCAAACCCCTCCAATCGACAGCGGCGGCGACTGAGACAGCTACAGAGACGCTGACAGAGGCTGCGACGCCGACTGAGGCACCGACTGAGGCAGATAGGGGTAGATACGGGCATAGAGAAGGCAGCAGACCCCCCAATCGACAGCGGCTGCGACTGAGATGCCTACAGAGACGCTGACAGCGGCTGCGACGTCGACTGAGGCGTCGACTGAGGCATATAGGGTTAGATATAGGCATAGAGAAGGCAGCAGACCCCCCATTCGACAGCGGCGGCGACCGAGACACCTACAGAGACGCTGACAGAGGCTGCGACGCCGACTGAGACGCCGACGGAGGCAGATAGGGGTAGTTATAGGCATAGAGAAGGCAGCAGACCCCCCAATCGACGGCGGCAGAGACTGAGACGCCTACAGAGACGCTGACAGAGTCTGCGACGCTGACAGAGGCAACGACGCTGACTGAGACGCCAACTGAGGCAGAGAGGGGTAAATATAGGCATAGAGAAGGCAGCAGACCCTCCAATCGACAGCGGCAACAACTGCGATGCCTACAGAGACGCTGACAGAGGCTGCGACTCCTACTGCGACGCCGACTGAGATAGATAGGGGTAGATATAGGCATAGAGAAGCCAGCAGACCCCCCAATCGACAGCGGCAGCGACTGAGACGCCTACAGAGACGCTGACAGATTCTGCGACGCTGACAGAGGCTACGACGCTGACTGAGACGCCGACTGAGGCAGAGAGGGGTAGATATAGGCATAGAGAAGGCAGCAGACCCACCAATCGACAGCGGCAACAACTGAGATGTCTACCGATACGCCGACAGAGGCTGCGACGCCAACTGAGACGCTGACTGAGGCAGATAGAGGTATACGAGGTGTGATCAAAAGATAACCGTTATTTTCATCTTTTCGTGAGTTACGTATGTTCGATGTTCGCATTTTTTTTTTATGTTGGTACACATGTCTGTTATATATGTTGGCAATACCAACCATTTTGGATTGTCAGTTTGTTTTTGACAGATAAAAAGGTTAGTCGTGTTTTGGTGTGCTCTTCGTAGAGAAGGCAGCAAGCCCCCCAATCGACAGCGGCAACAACTGAGATGCCTACCGAGACGCCGACTGAGACGCCGACTGAGGCAGATAGAGGTATACGAGGTGTGATCAAAAGATAACCGTTATTTTCATCTTTTCGTGAGTTACGTATGCTCGATGTTCGCATTTTTTTTATGTTGGTACACATGTCTGTTATATATGTTGGCAATACCAACCATTTTGGATTGTCAGTTTGTTTTTGACAAATAAAAAGGTTAGTCGTGTTTTGGTGTGCTCTTCGATTTTTGTACTATTCGAAAAAATGGATCAAAGAAACTGTATTCAGTTTTGTGTAAAAAATGAAATTAAATACGCAAGGACATTTGGAATGTTGACTGTGGCCTTTGGCGAGTCTACTATGAGCAGAACACAAGTTCAATTGTGGTATAACCGGTTTAAGGAAGGCCGAGAAGATGTCAATGACGATGCTCGTCCTGGTCGCCCGAGCACGTCAACAGCCGATGAAAACATTTACGCAGTGAAGAAAATGATTTTGGATAATCGTCGAATCACTATCAGAGAGGTTGCTGATGATGTTGGCATATCGTTCGGCTCATGCCAAGCAATTTTACGGATGTTTTAGGCATGAAACGTGCGGCAGCGAAGATTGTTCCAAAATTGCTAAATTTTGAGCAAAAACAACGTCGCATGGACATCGCTCAGGAGCTGTTTTCGGCCAAAAACAAAACCGTTATCATGCCTAAACCACCGTATTCACCGGACTTGGCCCCAGCTGACTTTTTCCTCTTTCCAAAACTGAAGACACCGATGA
Source organism: Clusia tigrina (assembly GCA_920105625.2). Classification (NCBI taxonomy): domain Eukaryota; kingdom Metazoa; phylum Arthropoda; class Insecta; order Diptera; family Clusiidae; genus Clusia; species Clusia tigrina. Next base: position 199,896,665 of record OV050030.1, read on the forward strand.
AAGGAAAGCGTTTTGCTACGATTGAGGAGATAAAGGAAAAATCGAAACAGGAGCTGTTGGCGATACCAAAAAAAACGTTAAGAAGTGTTTCGAGGATTGGAAAAAACGCTGGCATAAGTGTATTATATCTGAGGGGAATTACTTTGAAGGGGACAAGATAGTTGTTGATGAATAAATAAATACTTTATTTTTTGATCACACAATAACGGTTATTTTTTTATCACACCTCGCATATAGGCATAGAGAAGGCAGCAGCCCCCCGATCGACAGCGGCAGCGACTGAGACGCCTTCAGAGACGCTGACAGAGACTGCGACGCCGACTGAGACGACGACTGAGGCAGATAGGGGTAGATATAGGCATAGAGAAGGCAGCAGACTCTCCAATCGACAGCGGCAGCGACTGAGACGCCTACAGAGACGCTGACAGTGGCTGCGACGCCGACTGAGTCGACGACTGTGGCAGATAGGGGTAGATATAGGCATAGAGAGAGAAGCAGACCCCACAATCGACAGCGGCAGCGACTGAGATGCCTACAGAGAAACTGAAAGCGGCTGCGACGTCAACTGAGGCGTCGACTGAGGCAGATAAGGGTAGATATAGGCATAGAGAAGTCAGCAGACCCCCCAATCGACAGCGGCGGCGACTGCGACACCTACAGGCACGCTGACAGAGGCAGCTACGCCGACTGAGACGCCGACTGAGGCAGATAGGGGTAGATATAGGCATAGAGAAGGCAGCAGACCCCCCAATCGAAACCGGCAGCGAGTGAGACGCCTACAGAGACGCTGACAGAGGCTGCGACGCCGACTGAGACGCCGACTGAAGCAGATAGGGGTAGATATAGGCATAGGGAAGGCAGCAGACCCCCCAATCGACAGCGGCAGCAACTGAGACGCCTACAGAGACGCTGACAGAGGCTACGACGCTGACTGAGACGCCGAGTGAGGCAGAGAGGAGTAGATATAGGCATAGAGAAGGCAGCAGACCCTCCAATCGAGAGCGGCAACAACTACGATGCCTACAGAGACGCTGACAGAGGCTGCGACGCCTACTGGGACGCCGACTGGGGCAGATAGGGGTCGATATAGGCATAGAGAAGGCAGCAGACCCCCCAATCGACAGCGGCGGCGACTGAGACAGCTACAGAGACGCTGACAGAGGCTGCGACGCCGACTGAGACACCGACTGAGGCAGATAGGGGAAGATATGGGCATAGAGAAGGCAGCAGACCCCCCAATCTAAACCGGCAGCGGGTGAGACGCCTACAGAGACGCTGACAGAGGCTGCGACGCCGACTGAGACGCCGACTGAAGCAGATAGGGGTAGATATAGGCATAGGGAAGGCAGCAGAGCCCCCCAATCGACAGCGGCAGCAACTGAGACGCCTACAGAGATGCTGACAGAGGCTGCGACGCTGACAGAGGCTACGACGCTGACTGAGACGCCGACTGAGGCAGAGGGGGGTAGATATAGGCATAGAGAAGGCAGCAGACCCTCCAATTGACAGCGGCAGCGACTGAGACGCCTACAGAGACGCTGACAGAGGCTGTGACGCCGACTGATAGGCCGACTGACGCAGAGGGGGGGTAGATATAGGCATAGAGAAGGCAGCAGACCCCCCAATCGACAGCGGCGGCGACTGAGACGCCTACAGAGACGCTGACAGTGGCTGCGACGTCGACTGAGTCGCCGACTGTGGCAGATAGGGGTAGATATAGGCATAGAGAAAGAAGCAGACCCCACAATCGACAGCGGCAGCGACTGAGATGCCTACAGAGACGCTGACAGAGGCAGCTACGCCGACTGAGACGCCGACTGCGGCAGATAGGGGTAGATATAGGCTTAGGGAAAGAAGCAGACCCCACAATCACAGCGGCAGCGACTGAGATGCCTACAGAGACGCTGACAGAGTCTGCGACGCTGAAAGAGGCTACGACGCTGACTGAGACGCCGACTGAGGCAGAGAGGGGTAGATATATTCATAGAGAAGGCAGCAGACCCTCCAATCGACAGCGGCAACAACTACGATGCCTACAGAGACGCTGATAGACGCTGCGACGCCTACTGGGACGCCGACTGAGGCAGATAAGGGTAGATATAGGCATAGAGAAGGCAGCAGACCCTCCAATCGACAGCGGCAACAACTACGATGCCTACAGAGACGCTGATAGAGGCTGCGACGCCCACTGGGACGCCGACTGAGGCAGATAGGGGTCGATATAGGCATAGAGATGGCAGCAAACCCCCCCAATCGACAGCGGCGGCAACTGAGACAGCTACAGAGACGCTGACAGAGGCTGCGACGCCGACTGAGGCACCGACTGAGGCAGATAGGGGTAGATATGGGCATAGAGAAGGCAGCAGACCCCCCAATCGACAGCGGCAGCGACTGAGACGCCTACAGAGACGCTGACAGTGGCTGCGACATCGACTGAGTCGCCGACTGTGGCAGATAGGGGTAGATATAGGCATAGAGAAAGAAGCAGACCCCACAATCGACAGCGGCAGCGACTGAGATGCCTACAGAGACGCTGACAGCGGCTGCAAAATCGACTGAGGCGTCGACTGAGGCAGATAGGGATAGATATAGGCAAGGAGAAGGCAGCAGACCCCCCAATCGACAGCGGCGGCGACTGAGACACCTACAGAGACGCTGACAGAGGCTGCGACGCCGACTGAGACGCTGACGGAGGCAGATAGGGGTAGATATAGGCATAGAGAAGGCAGCAGACCCCCCAATCGACAGCGGCAGCGATGGAGACGCCTACAGAGACGCGGACAGCGTCTGCGACGCTGACAGAGGCTACGACGCTGACTGAGACGCCAACTGAGGCAGAGAGGGGTAGATATAGGCATAGAGAAGGCAGCAGACCCTCCAATCGACAGCGGCAACAACTGCGATGCTAAACAGAGACGCTGACAGAGGCTGCGACGCCTACTGGGACGAGGACTGAGGTAGATAGGGGTAGATATAGGCATAGAGAAGCCAGCAGACCCCCCAATCGGCAGCGGCAGCGACTGAGACGCCTACAGAGACGCTGACAGATTCTGCGACGCTGACAGAGGCTACGACGCTGACTGAGACGCCGACTGAGGCAGAGAGGGGTAGATATAGGCATAGAGAAGGCAGCAGACCCACCAATCGACAGAGGCAACAACTGAGATGCCTACAGAGACGCTGATAGAGGCTACGAAGCCTACTGGTACGCCGACTGAGGCAGATAGGGGTCGATATAGGCATAGAGATGGCAGCAAACCCCCCCAATCGACAGCGGCGGCGACTCAGACAGCTACAGAGACGGTGACAGAGGCTGCGACGCCGACTGAGGCACCGACTGAGGCAGATAAGGTTAGATATGGGCATAGAGAAGGCAGCAGACCCCCCAATCGACAGCGGCAGCGACTGAGACGCCTACAGAGACGCTGACAGTGGCTGCGACGTCGACTGAGTCGCCGACTGTGGCAGATAGGGGTAGATATAGGCATAGAGAAAGAAGCAGATCCCACAATCGACAGCGGCAACGACTGAGATGCCTACAGAGACGCTGACAGCGGCTGCGACGTCGACTGAGGCGTCGACTGAGGCAGATAGGGTTAGACATAGGCATAGAGAAGGCAGCAAGCCCCCCAATCGACAGCGGCAACAACTGAGATGCCTACCGAGACGCCGACTGAGACGCCGACTGAGGCAGATAGAGGTATACGAGGTGTGATCAAAAGATAACCGTTATTTTCATCTTTTCGTGAGTTACGTATGCTCGATGTTCGCATTTTTTTTATGTTGGTACACATGTCTGTTATATATGTTGGCAATACCAACCATTTTGGATTGTCAGTTTGTTTTTGACAAATAAAAAGGTTAGTCGTGTTTTGGTGTGCTCTTCGATTTTTGTACTATTCGAAAAAATGGATCAAAGAAACTGTATTCAGTTTTGTGTAAAAAATGAAATTAAATACGCAAGGACATTTGGAATGTTGACTGTGGCCTTTGGCGAGTCTACTATGAGCAGAACACAAGTTCAATTGTGGTATAACCGGTTTAAGGAAGGCCGAGAAGATGTGAATGACGATGCTCGTCCTTGTCGCCCGAGCACGTCAACAACCGATGAAAACATTGACGCAGTGAAGAAAATGATTTTGGATAATAGTCGAATCACTATCAGAGAGATTGCTGATGATGTTGGCATATCGTTCGGCTCATGCCAAGCAATTTTTACGGATGTTTTAGGCATGAAACGTGCGGCAGCGAAGATTGTACTAAAATTGCTAAATTTTGAGCAAAAACAACGTCGCATGGACATCGCTCAGGAGCTGTTTTTGGCCAAAAACAAAACCGTTATCATGCCTCAACCACCGTATTCACCGGACTTGGCCCCCGCTGACTTTTTCCTCTTTCCAAAACTGAAGACACCGATGAAAGGAAAGCGTTTTGCTACGATTGAGGAGATAAAGGAAAAATCGAAACAGGAGCTGTTGGCGATACCAAAAAAAACGTTAAGAAGTGTTTCGAGGATTGGAAAAAACGCTGGCATAAGTGTATTATATCTGAGGGGAATTACTTTGAAGGGGACAAGATAGTTGTTGATGAATAAATAAATACTTTATTTTTTGATCACACAATAACGGTTATTTTTTTATCACACCTCGCATATAGGAATGGAGAAGGCAGCAGACTCCCCCGATCGACAGCGGCAGCGACTGAGACGCCTTCAGAGACGCTGACAGAGACTGCGACGCCGACTGAGACGACGACTGAGGCAGATAGGGGTAGATATAGGCATAGAGAAGGCAGCAGACCCCCCAATCGACAGCGGCAGCGACTGAGACGCCTACAGAGACGCTGACAGTGGCTGCGACGCCGACTGAGTCGCCGACTGTGGCAGATAGGGGTAGATATAGGCATAGAGAAAGAAGCAGACCCCACAATCGACAGCGGCAGCGACTGAGATGCCTACAGAGACGCTGACAGCGGCTGCGACGTCAACTGAGGCGTCGACTGAGGCAGATAAGGGTAGATATAGGCATAGAGAAGGCAGCAGACCCCCCCAATCGACAGCGGCGGCGACTGCGACACCTACAGGCACGCTGACAGAGGCAGCTACGCCGACTGAGACGCCGACTGAGGCAGATAGGGGTAGATATTGGCATAGAGAAGGTAGCAGACCCCCCAATCGACAACGGCAGCGACTGAGACGCCTACAAAGACGCTGACAGAGTCTACGATGCTGACAGAGGTTACGACGCTGACTGAGACGCCGACTGAGGCAGAGAGGGGTAGATATAGGCATAGAGAAGGTAGCAGACCCCCCAATCGACACCGGCAGCGAGTGAGACGCCTACAGAGACGCTGACAGTGGCTGCGACGTCGACTGAGTCGCCGACTGTGGCAGATAGGGGTAGATATGGGCATAGAGAAAGAAGCAGACCCCACAATCGACAGCGGCAGCGACTGAGATGCCTACAGAGACGCTGAAAGCGGCTGCGACGTCGACTGAGGCGTCGACTAAGGCAGATAGGGTTAGATATAGGCATAGAGAAGGCAGCAGACCCCCCAATCGACAGCGGCTGCGACTGAGACACCTACAGAGACGCTGACAGAGGCTGCGACGCCGACTGAGACGCCGACGGAGGCAGATAGAGGTAGATATAGGCATAGAGAAGGCAGCAGACCCCCCAATCGACAGCGGCAGCGACTGAGACGCCTACAGAGACGCTGAGAGAGGCTGCGACGCCTACTGGGACGCCGACTGAGGTAGATAGGGGTAGATATAGGCATAGAGAAGCCAGCAGACCCCCCAATCGACAGCGGCAGCGACTGAGACGCCTACAGAGACGCTGACAGATTCTGCGACGCTGACAGAGGCTGCGACGCCGACTGAGACGCCGACGGAGGCAGATAGGGCTAGATATAGGCATAGAGAAGGCAGCAGACCCACCAATCGGCAGCGGCAACAACTGAGATGCCTACCGAGACGCCGACAGAGGCTGCGACGCCGACTGAGACGCCGACTGAGGCAGATAGAGGTATACGAGCACATAGGCATAGAGAAGGCAGCAGACCCCCCGATCGACAGCGGCAGCGACTGAGACGCCTTCAGAGACGCTGACAGAGACTGCGACGCCGACTGAGACGACGACTGAGGCAGATAGGGGTAGATATAGGCATAGAGAAGGCAGCAAGACCCCCAATCGACAGCGTCAGCAACTAAGACGCCTACAGAGATGCTGATAGAGGCTGCGACGCCGACTCACACGTTGACTAAGGCAGATAGAGGTAGATATAGACATAGAGAAGGCAGCAGACCCCCCAATCGACAGCGGCAGCGACTGAGACGCCTACAGAGACGCTAACAGAGTCTGCGACGCTGACAGAGGCAACGACGCTGACAGAGGCAACGACGCTGACAGAGGCAACGACGCTGACTGAGGCGCCAACTCAGGCAGAGAGGGGTAGATATAGGCATAGAGAAGGCAGCAGACCCTCCAATCGACAGCGGCAACAACTGCGATGCCTACAGAGACGCTGAGAGATGCTGCGACGCCTACTGGGACGCCGACTGAGGTAGATAGGGGTAGATATAGGCATAGAGAAGCCAGCAGACCCCCCAATCGGCAGCGGCAGCGACTGAGACGCTGACAGATTCTGCGATGCTGACAGAGGCTGCGACGCCGACTGAGACGCCGACGGAGGCAGATAGGGCTAGATATAGGCATAGAGAAGGCAGCAGACCCACCAATCGGCAGCGGCAACAACTGAGATGCGTACCGAGACGCCGACAGAGGCTGCGACGCCGACAGAGGCTGCGACGCCGACTGAGATGCCGACTGAGGCAGATAGAGGTATACGAGCACATAGGCATAGAGAAGGCAGCAGACCCCCCGATCGACAGGGGCAGCGACTGAGACGCCTTCAGAGACGCTGACAGAGACTGCGACGCCGACTGAGACGACGACTGAGGCAGATAGGGGTAGATATAGGCATAGAGAAGCCAGCAGACCCCCCAATCGACAGCGGCAGCGACTGAGACGCCTACAGAGACGCTGACAGATTCTGCGACGCTCACAGAGGCTGCGACGCCGACTGAGACGCCGACGGAGGCAGATAGGGCTAGATATAGGCATAGAGAAGGCAGCAGACCCACCAATCGGCAGCGGCAACAACTGAGATGCCTACCGAGACGCCGACAGAGGCTGCGACGCCGACTGAGACACCGACTGAGGCAGATAGAGGTATACGAGCACATAGGCATAGAGAAGGCAGCAGACCCCCCGATCGACAGCGGCAGCGACTGAGACGCCTTCAGAGACGCTGACGGAGACTGCGACGCCGACTGAGACGACGACTGAGGCAGATAGGGGTAGATATAGGCATAGAGAAGGCAGCAAGACCCCCCAATTGACAGCGTCAGCAACTGAGACGCCTACAGAGATGCCGACAGAGGCTGCGACGCCGACTGAGACGCCGACTGAGGCAGATAGAGGTATACGAGCACATAGGCATAGAGAAGGCAGCAGACCCCACAATCGACAGCGGTAGCGACTGAGACGTCCACAGAGACGCTGCCAGAGGCTGCGACGCCGACTGAGACGCCGACTGAGGCAGATAGGGGTAGATATCGGCATAGAGACGGCAGCAGACCCCCAATCGACAGCGGCAGCAACTGTGACGCCTACAGAGACGCCGACAGAAATTATTTCTAAACGATTATTTTCATCAGCACAACGACTTGATGACTTTGTTTAAAATGGCGTTGCACAGAATTCCGTCGGATAATCATAGAATTGTCATAAGAGCTCAAACGTCTGCTGCAGAGCATGCCAGGAGATACAAAGTACTAGCAATAGACCATGTAGCAGTGATAATCGTTGGAGAAGAATTTAATGCACGCGATATTATCCTTCATCGTAGAAATGATCAAATTCAACATGTCTCTGAACTTCATCGCTTTGCAATATCCGATTTTGTTTTCGCAAGGGGAAGACAGCTATCAAATTAACATTAAGCTGGTCAATCCGCCAACTGGTTGGTTAAATTTATTCTCACAAATGGGTAACACAATTTTTACAAAAGTTTAAACTTCAATTACAGTTGTGGAAGTTCCAAAAAAACGGCCAGCGCAGTGATTTCTTATGCTTACAAATTGATGATTCGTCAAAATCAAGAAAATCATATTTTGAAATGTCAGACTTTTTCACCATATGGTGTATGGTGTCGACATGTATGCGAAAATCGAGACTGAACGTTTGAATTACATTCGGTTCCATCCGAAATGGCTACGTGATGACATTAACAATGATGAGCATGTAAGTCCAAATGACAATGGCCAACTGACGATATTGCCATTGTAGAAATAATACACCAAATTTGAACTTTTAGTTATTATTTGATTATTGTTTATTAGTGATGAGTTTGGCTTAACGTGTTGCGTGTTCAAAAGAGAAAAAGATAATATTTTACATAAAATTGGCATAGAACAAAACTACAAGAAAAACTTCAGGGTTGCAAAACTTATATAATACATAAAGTAGATTGAAAAGTAATATGTATTCGATGGCATATGTTGATTCTAATGGTTGTCCAGACCTGTTTATCAGTAAAGTCAGCAGTAATGAGGCGGTGAGGAGCATTTTTACATTCCCAATTCATGAGAGACATCCAACCGTAGTTCATTTTGTTGTCCATCTTGACAATTGTCAACCCGCGACACAACCCTCTACAACATTAAACCAACTTTTGAATTGTGTGCATCAGATGGATTCGCTAGCACGTTGGTATCGCAATATTATACTTGGTATAAATCGAAAAAAGTGTTTTAAAGGAGTAAGCAAGGAAAACCAATCGATAGCTAGCCAAATGTGTCCTCGACAGATGCTTTGGAATGTATTTACATAGTTCACCCCAACAACGCTGAATGTTTTTTTTTTGCGTTTATTGTTGGTTAACATTCGTGGTCCAACATTATTTCAAAGTCTTAAAACAATTGATAGACTATTGTGCGCAACATATCGTGAGGCGTGTCAACGATTGCTTTTACTGGAAGATGACGCACACTGGGAGGGTACCCTTGCCGATGCTGCAATTTAATTTACTCCTCACCAAATAAAAACACTATTTGCAATAATTTTGAACTATGGAGGAATTATCAAGACTTCATGACGGAAGAGATTTTGAACAGACTACGCCGTAGTATGTCAAATCAACACTTGCTGTACACACCGGAAATGCATAATGAAGCATTGATCATAATTGAACACATTACTTAACAATTGCAAATAAAGCATTGGCGCAACTTGGCATAGTGTAGCCAAATCGTTCAATGCATGATTTGTTTAACCGAGACTTGCAACGTGAACGAGATTTCGTAAGAATAATGGCTCTTTAGGTAAAAGGGATGATGACAAATGCACTGCCTTCTCTTATCACCTGGGTAATGTCTTCTCTCCAAATCCCCCCTTAAATTGTCTGAACCTCGTGAAATACCCAGCAGTGGAATCAGAGCCTGAAAACCTAAAAGAAGGAGGTAAATAACATCATTAAAGACTTAAATCTTAAAAAAGTTCCAGGAATGAACTAGATAACAGCAAACATGACAAAAGAATTACCGAATATAGTTGTAACTCACTTAGTCACAGTATTCAACACTACTTTACGCACTGAGCACTATGCTCAATGCAGGAATTGATGATTTGTTTAACCGAGACTTGCAACGTGAACGAGATTACGATTGCAACGTATTGGATGCATTTGCTCAAGCAAATATTCCAAAATTGAACAGTGCATACGACACAATTATGCATGTTGTTAACGATGAAATTGGTGGAGATGGATTTTTGGGATGATCTTGGAGGAACTGGTAAGACATCCGTGATTTCGTTGGTACTAGCAACGATACTATCACAACGTTAAAGAGCACTGACATTGGCTTCTTCTGGGATTGCTGCAACTTTATTGGATGGCAGTCGAACAGCACACTCAGCACTGAAACTGCAAACAAAAAATCATTATAAGCATTGGATAAAATAATGAAAGATCTGCGAAGAAATCAATATTTGTTGGGCGGTGCTTTGATACAGTTCGCTGGAGACCTTAGACGAATGTTACCAGTCATTCCTAAATCTAATGTTTCCGATGAAATAAATGCATGCTTGAAATCTTCAATTCAATGGAAAAATGTAAGAAAACTCACACTAAAAACAAACGTATGAGTTCAATTGCAAAACGATCCATCAGCAGCTGAATATTCAAAGCAATTGTTCAAAATTGGGGATGGTGCAATGCAAGTCTGCAGGAATACAGGTATGATAACACTACCAAACGGGTTTTGCCATTTCACTCAATCAAAAGTAGAACTGATTCACAGCTCTTTCCCAAACACAGCACAACAGTATGAAAATCATGTTGGTTGAGCGAGAGAGCAACACTGGCCAGAAAAGACAAAGATGTCAATGATATTAACGAGGCTTAGTAATACCAGGTCCATTCTTCACATTCAAATCAGTGGATTCCATCATGGATCAGCACGAGGTGGCGAATTATCCCACCAAATTTTTAAAGGCACTTGATTTGTCAGGAAAAAAATTGGTGCGCCGACTATTATGCTTAGCAACATCTACCAAGCAAAACTTTGTAATGGCACTAGGGGTGTCGTCAAACAAATATTGAGAAATGTGATAGAAACACCAATTTTGAGTGGAAAATTCAAAGGGGCAGACGTTTTGATTCCTCGCATCCCAATAATTCCATCTGATGTGCCATTTGAATTTAACCGTATACAATTCCCAGTTCGCCTTGCATTCGCCGTTACCACCAATAAGTCGCAAGGACTATCTTTAGAAATGTGCGGTATAAATTTGTAAAATACAGTTTTCTCTCATGGCCAATTCTACGTTGCATGATCCTAAGTCGGAAAACCATCTGCAATATTTAATTATACGAGCGATGGTGAAAAAAACCAAGAATGTTGTTTATCTAACAGCATTCCAATAAATGTTTTAACCTTATCCAAATTATTCGAAAAGTTTTTTTTTTGCATGGCGAAGCGGCCGGGGGTCCAGCTATATATATATATATATATATATATATATATATATATATATATATATATATATATATATATATATATATATATATATATATATATATATATATATATATATATATATATATATATATATATATGTCGGGTACGCCAACGCAAGCAGGCACTAGTTCCGCGCGCCATCTATTGACACGCTGTCTTTATGGGCAAGCGGAACTAGCCTGTGTTGGCTGCTGGACAACACACTTCGTGTTTCCGGTCCCTCAATCAACCCTTTTTTCCATTCTGCGCTGGAGCTTGTGTGAAGTGTGCTAGAGCGTTTCGTGCAATCCAAAATCATCTTGGTTACTGGACGTAAGACAATTTCTGGAAACTCGAGGTACTACATTATACACTTATTTCTTACATTATATTCTTATTTCTTACATTATATAAGTTAACACATTATACATTGCATTTGTTACTGCACGCGCATCCCATCCAGACACACCGTCAGCAGCAATATTCCAGGTGTCACATTGCGCAACTCAACGAGAAGAAACAACATTCAACGTTCCCACAGTTATCACTCGGCACGTGGACTACGTCAGCATTTTAGATTATTTATTAAGCTAAAGTTAAAGCCTTCATTATTTTGTAAAACTGGTTCGGTTTTAAGCTAAATAAAAGTAAGACGTGTTGGGATCCAACACGTAACCTTAAACAACAAACTAAATTAATAATTCATTAATTGGCGCCCGAGCAGGGACCCCTTTAAACATCATTTTGCCTGAGTCAATAGGCAATTAAGGACTAAAGGGTTTTCCCAAAGAAATAAAAAAAAGAAGGTGCTAAAATCGGCTCAGCACTTTAGAGTAAAGAAACGACGCGCCTTAGTAGCCAACCGGCAAAAAGGAGGTGATGACGGAATCATCAGCGGCTTTACTGTAGTTAGAAGTTACGCTCGAAGGAGAATGCAGTGACTTTTAGTAAATAATTGATTGAAAACAAAAACAAAAAAAATTTTTACCAAATTGGTGAAAGTGAATTAAAATAATTTAGTCTGAAGTTTTTGAAAAGTAAAAAGAAAAGAGTAAACGGAAAGTAAATTGTAAACGAGACAAAAAAGAAATTTTTAATTAAAAAAAAAAAGAATAGTGAATGAAGATAAATAAAATAAAATAATATAATCAAATTTGATGTAAGAGAAAAGCGAAGTTAAATACTGAAAAGAAATTTTAAATTTGTAAATAAAATAAGTAAATTTGAAAGTAAAAGTAAGAAAAATATGTAGTTGGGTACTAATCGTGAATGAAGGGAAAAAAAATTAGCAAAAAAAATAATAAATGAAAATTTTAAATGAATAACTAAAGTAAGGAGAAAATTTTGAATGCATGAAATTTTAAGTTTCCTAAAATTTAATAGGAAAACGAAATTGAATGAATGAAAAAGAATTGAAAGTTGCGAAAACTTAAATCTTCAATAGAAAGAATTAATCAATTGCAAAATTTGGGAAATTTCTAAATTATCAAACCAGCGAAGAGCAGATTGTTCACCAGTACGGGAGAATTATGTTTTTAAGGTAAGTGACAGTAGATTCCCTAAATCTTTCCTATTAAATTCTGAACAAGTGAAAATATGCCTGGAGACAGTATTAGGGAGATAACAGAAAGACTAAGTAAATCCCTCACCATGAGCCAATCGCAGAGGCCTAATACCAGTTCTAGTGGACTCTCACAAGCTCAAAGGGCAATAGTGGTAGAATTCCTCAGGCCGTTTACCCTAGATGAGGTTGGTGACCAACCGATAGGAGCAATTCGAATTGAAGAATTAGATAAAATCCCCGATATTGTGAGATCCCTGAGGGAATTCTCGGGAAAAGCTGATGAATTCGGCTCGTGGCGTAAATCCATAGAGAGAGTGCTGGAACTTTTTGACGGTATCAAGGGTACAGGACGATATTACGCCACACTACATACGATACGGACAAAAATTATCGGAGAGGCAGATACCGCCCTCGATTCTTACAGAACGCCACTGGACTGGGTGAAAATAAGAAAGTGTCTAATGATGCACTATTCCGATAGTCGAGACATCGGGACGCTGGAATATCAGATGACTACCATGAGCCAGGGCCACAGGACAATAACTGAATTTTACCAAGTGGTATACCAGAATCTATCTTTGATACTGGACAAGATAGCTTGTCTTGACTTGGATGAATGTAGTCTAGCCCACATTCGTCAGAGGTCTCAAAGGAGATCTGCCACGATTACTGAGCGTTAAGGAACCCACATTTCTGCCACAAGCATTACATATCTGCCTGAAATTGGACAATATGGCATATCGAATGCAAAATGCTCATGGCCAAATACACAAACCAAATGACCGCGGTTATAATCAAAATTCTCAGGTATTTGCTGGAAACAAATTTTATCCTGAACTCGCTCATGTAGGGGGCAAAAATAGGCCACCAATACCACCACGGATGTTTCAAATACCAATGAATGGACAGGCTGTTCGGTACCGCCAGCAATATTACTCGTACGGGAACGGGAACCAGAGGCCGCAGGGATTTTCGCAAGGACATCAACAAAATTCTCCAAATCCCGAACCAATGGATATTGATCGCTCTTTGCAGACCAAGCAAATAAATTATGCCAACAGACCACCGATCAATAACGGGGTCAAAAGGGCATATGGAGGTTCTTTCCAAGGACCAGCTGACAAGGCTCAGAGGAGCTATCACTTAAGAGTGGATGGTACTACCAATCAGCAAATAACGAATCCACAACATGACATTGAAACGGAGCCACTTGAGTGAGCTGTAGGAGGTACGCCGCAATTTAACGAATATATCGATAAAGTTAATGATGAATACGTCGACGAGTCAATACACTATTTTGGCGAAGAATACAAAACAGCGGATAATCTAGTAGAACATTACTCAACTGAGGATCTTAACGCTGACCTCAATATTTTTGGCTAAACAGTTCCTCGTGTCCATATTTTAAAATTAAAACGAGGAACGGTGAGATTTTAAAAATTATTTTGGACACAGGTAGTAATAAGAAGTATATTAAGGCGATTTTTGCGGAGAATCCTGCGGAAAATCAGGATTATTTCTGTGCAAAAACAATATCTGGTGATGTAGGAATATCACAAAATACTCTTTTAAATCTATTCGGTGACTCAGTCCAACCTATTAAATTTTACCTCCTACCCGGACTGAGAACTTTTGATGCAATTCAAGGCAACGACAGTTTAAGGGAACTATCTGCAATAATTCATACGGCCGATAATTACTTTGCACTTAAAAATGGTATGAAAATACAAATATACCAATATTTGTCACAGGATGTGAACAACCTGGAAATTAGAGTCGATCATCTTCCGGAACATCAAGCAAGAACTATGAGGAAGATAATAGAATCTCACAAAAATCTTTTCGCGGACCCAGACGAAAAGTTAACGTACACAACGAAAGTAATCGGCGAAATTCGCACAACCACAGAAGAGCCCATCTACACGAGAAACTATCCCTATCCAATGGCACTGAAGAGTGTTGTCGAGGAGGAAATAACCAAGCTATTAAAAGACGGAATAATAAGACCATCTCGATCACTCTACAATTCACCCATATGGGTTGTCCCAAAAAAGGAGGACGCATCGGGGAAAAGGATATAGAGTTGTTGTGGATTTCAGCAAATTGAACGCAGTCACTATAGCTGACAAATATCCAATACCAGAAATTGGAGAGGTATTGTCTCACCTCGCCGGCAATAAATTATTTACAGTTATCGATCTCAAAAGCGGATTTCATCAAATCCCACTAAACGAAAAGGACATTGAAAAAACGGAATTTTCGGCTAACAATGGGAAATACGAGTTCTCAAGACTCCCGTTCGGACTTAAGAACACCCCATCAATATTTCAGAGGGCAGTGGACGATATCCTCAGAGATTTCATCGGAAGGACTGGCAGTTGCTCTCTCTAGAGCACCAATCACAAATGTGAACTCATTAACCGGCACCGTTCATAGCCAGGAGAGTTCCGGGGAAAATTTGGTGCCCCTATAAACGCATTCAAAAACCAAATATTTCTCAGCGTAGGGGAGATGGCATCGTATCAATTTCAAATTATATTCCCTGGTTATCATAGACACACCATAGCGGAAATGGAATATGATCAACAAAACCTGCTGGCATTACTGAAAAGGTACCTAAATCCTTCTGTGAAAAATGCTATAAGTGCACCAGAGTTTGTAATGGGTAAAATACAGGAGATTTATCCATTGCACCTTAGAAATTATAAAGTTTCTTTTACGCGAGTTTTCGTGGAAGATGTCATTTCGGAGAACGATCAGGAAAATGTCATTATTGACACTCATAACAGAGCTCACAGGAATGCAGCGGAAAACAAATTGCAGATTTTGGAGAAGTGGTATTTTCCCAGTATGTTTTCGAAGATAAAGCGGATAGTAAGAATATGCTCAATATGCAAAAAGAATAAATGCGAGAGGCACCCTAACGATCCAAAAATAAAAGAAACACCTATACCCTCCTATCCCAGACAGGTGATCCATATCGACATTTTTTCAATAGACAAGAAGCTAGTAATGACTGCTCTGTATATATTCTCCAAGTACGCCCAGGTTAAAATGCTAACGGGAAAGTCTATCGAGGAAGTTAGAAGACCACTAAGGGATCTCTTATTCTTCTATGGGGTGCCAAAAACGGTCGTCATCGATAATGAGAAATCTTTAAATTCTTCTACTATTATGTTTATGATGAGGGATGAATTGGTCATTGAAGTGTTTACATCCCTTTATTCAAGCGAGTCAAATGGACAAGTTGAAAGATTCCATTCAACCCTCGGGGCATTGCTTAGCTGTCTGAAGGCGAACGGAGTATGTAGAAATTTCGAGGAACTTCTCGAAAGGGCGGTAAACGAGTACAATCATTCAATACACTCAACTGTCGACAGAAAACCTGTTGATCTATTCTTTGGAAGAACAGTGGACTTTTCCCCTGGTAGTTTTGACAGAACTAGACATTCGAATATGGAAAAAATACAGGAGAAACAAAAGCGGAATCTAGAATACCATAACAAGAGGAAACATAATGACGAACAATATACTCAAGGACAAGTAGTTTTTGTCAGCATTAATAAAAGATTAGGAACAAAACTATCTGAGAAGTACAGGGAAGAAATAGTTAAAGACAACAGAAATTCTACAATAGTCACCGAAAGCGGACGAATCGTCCACAAGAGACATATCAGAAATTAATTTATAAATTTCCATTTAAAGATTGCTAATTTTAACGGCACTTTGCGCCGGAGAAATCCAGATTTGGATTACTCAAATTCAAAACTGGTAGCAATGCACTCAGGACTGGCAAAGGCAATTTCAAGATAATTCATACTATCGAATTAAGAAGCCACGATACCCTCATTCATGAAATAGAAAGTAACATTGTTCAGAATATCACCTTAAATCACCCTCTGATCCCTTACCTAAAATACACCATATCCCAAATAAAATCATACATATCTCAACTCAAACCTAATTTAAAGTCTAAACGTTCACTGGTCTTTCTCGGCAGCGCATGGAAATGGATTGCCGGAAGTCCAAAGTAACCAACCTACAAAGAACTCTCCCAGGATACAGGTCAATAGCCAAAATAAGACCATCCTCAACCTACCATGTTTTTGAGATTCCATTCGAGGACGTATGGAACTTAGAGGGGGAAGAGTTAACACATTATACATTTGTTACTGCACGTGGACTACGTCAGCATTTTAGATTATTTATTAAGCTAAAGTTAAAGCCTTCATTATTTTGTAAAGCTGGTTCGGTTTTAAGCTAAATAAAATTAAGACGTGTTGGGATCCAACACGCAACCTTTTTTAAAAAACAAACTAAATTAATAATTCATTAATTTATACTTATTTCTTACATTATATATATATTTTACTTATTTCTTACATTATATACTTATTTCTTATATTATATTACATTGTTTATATTAGTAACGCTATGTTCGAGCTCGCGAGCAACCAAATATATATATCTATATATATACATATATATATATATATATATATATATATATATATATATATATTTATATATGTG
The DNA here is from genome assembly GCA_920105625.2 of Clusia tigrina. NCBI lineage: Eukaryota > Metazoa > Arthropoda > Insecta > Diptera > Clusiidae > Clusia > Clusia tigrina. The sequence goes on from OV050030.1 coordinate 199,913,824, forward strand.
TCTGTGTGTGTGTATATATACATACACATATCTATATATATATAAAAATGAATTGCTGTTCGTTAGTCTCGCTAAAACTCGAGAACGGATGGACCGATTTGGAAGATGTCATTTCGGAGAACGATCAGGAAAATGTCATTATTTATCAGAAATTAATTTATAAATTTCCATTTAAAGATTGCTAATTTTAACGGCACTTTGCGCCGGAGAAATCCAGATTTGGATTACTCAAATTCAAAACTGGTAGCAATGCACTCAGGACTGGCAAAGGCAATTTCAAGATAATTCATACTATCGAATTAAGAAGCCACGATACCCTCATTCATGAAATAGAAAGTAACATTGTTCAGAATATCACCTTAAATCACCCTCTGATCCCTTACCTAAAATACACCATATCCCAAATAAAATCATACATATCTCAACTCAAACCTAATTTAAAGTCTAAACGTTCACTGGTCTTTCTCGGCAGCGCATGGAAATGGATTGCCGGAAGTCCAAAGTAACCAACCTACAAAGAACTCTCCCAGGATACAGGTCAATAGCCAAAATAAGACCATCCTCAACCTACCATGTTTTTGAGATTCCATTCGAGGACGTATGGAACTTAGAGGGGGAAGAGTTAACACATTATACATTTGTTACTGCACGTGGACTACGTCAGCATTTTAGATTATTTATTAAGCTAAAGTTAAAGCCTTCATTATTTTGTAAAACTGGTTCGGTTTTAAGCTAAATAAAATTAAGACGTGTTGGGATCCAACACGCAACCTTTTTTAAAAAACAAACTAAATTAATAATTCATTAATTTATACTTATTTCTTACATTATATATATATTTTACGTATTTCTTACATTATATACTTATTTCTTATATTATATTACATTGTTTATATTAGTAACGCTATGTTCGAGCTCGCGAGCAACCAAATATATATATCTATATATATACATATATATATATATATATATATATATATATATATATATATATATATGTGTCTGTGTGTGTGTATATATACATAATAATATCTATATATATATAAAAATGAATTGCTGTTCGTTAGTCTCGCTAAAACTCGAGAACGGATGGACCGATTTGGAAGATGTCATTTCGGAGAACGATCAGGAAAATGTCATTATTGACACTCATAACAGAGCTCACAGGAATGCAGCGGAAAACAAATTGCAGATTTTGGAGAAGTGGTATTTTCCCAGTATGTTTTCGAAGATAAAGCGGATAGTAAGAATATACTCAATATGCAAAAAGAAAAAATGCGATAGGCACCCTAACGATCCAAAAATAAAAGAAACACCTATACCCTCCTATCCCGGACAGGTGATCCATATCGACATTTTTTCAATAGACAAGAAGCAAGTAATGACTGCTCTGGATATATTCTCCAAGTACGCCCAGGTTAAAATGCTAACGGGAAAGTCTATCGAGGAAGTTAGAAGACCACCAAGGGATCTCTTATTCTTCTATGGGGTGCCAAAAACGGTCGTCATCGATAATGAGAAAACTATCTGAGAAGTACAAGGAAGAAATAGTTAAAGACAACAGAAATTCTACAATAGTCACCGAAAGCGGACGAATCGTCCACAAGAGACATATCAGAAATTAATTTATAAATTTCCATTTAAAGATTGCTAATTTTAACGGCACTTTGCGCCGGAGACATCCAGATATTGGATTACTCAAATTCAAAACTGGTAGCAATGCACTCAGGACTGGCAAAGGCAATTTCAAGATAATTCATACTATCGAATTAAGAAGCCACGATACCCTCATTCATGAAATAGAAAGTAACATTGTTCAGAATATCACCTTAAATCACCCTCTGATCCCTTACCTAAAATACACCATATCCCAAATAAAATCATACATATCTCGACTCAAACCTAATTTAAAGTCTAAACGTTCACTGGTCTTTCTCGGCAGCGCATGGAAATGGATTGCCGGAAGTCCAAAGTAACCAACCTACAAAGAACTCTCCCAGGATACAGGTCAATAGCCAAAATAAGAGCATCCTCAACCTACCATGTTTTTGAGATTCCATTCGAGGACGTATGGAACTTAGAGGGGGAAGAGTTAACACATTATACATTTGTTACTGCACGCGCATCCCATCCAGACACACCGTCAGCAGCAACATTCCAGGTGTCACATTGCGCAATTCAACGAGAACAAACAACGTTCCCACAGTCATCACTCGGCACGTGGACTACGTCAGCATTTTAGATTATTTATTAAGCTAAAGTTAAAGCCTTCATTATTTTGTAAAACTGGTTCGGTTTTAAACTAAATAAAAGTAAGACGTGTTGGGATCCAACACGCAACCTTTTTTAAAAAACAAACTAAATTAATAATTCATTAATTTATACTTATTTCTTACATTATATATATATTTTACTTATTTCTTACATTATATACATATTTCTTATATTATATTACATTGTTTATATTAGTAACGCTATGTTCGAGCTCGCGAGCAACCAAATATATATATATATATCTATATATATACATATATATATATATATATATATATATATATATATATGGTACAGCTTATTAATGTATGAATGGTACAGTTTATTAAAAATAAGTTCCAAGTACAAAAGAAGTCTTGTTTCACTCGCGATCCGTTTCGACTGACTCCCCAGCTCGTTGACAGCTCGTTGACAGCTCGTTGACAGCTCGTTGACCGCCCCTAAAACAGCGTTGCCACTGTTTAGGGAAAAACAGTTCCCACAACTCGGCCATTCTGATTTTCATTCGCCTCGAATGTGTCATCGCTATCATCGTCTTCGTATTGAACCCAAGGCTTCATAAATTCAGCACAACTAGATGTTTTCATGGGACCCTCGTAGCAATTACCTGTTCGAATTAAATCATAAGAATTTTTTAGTTTAACCCCTGTTACCTCATAAGGCCCCAAATATTTTGGTTTGAGCTTCAAACCACCGCCCAGTTGAGTCCTTTTGATGGCTACCAGATCACCAACTTTATATTTTCGTGCTGGTTTCCGCTTACGATCGTATGACTTCTTATTTTCTGCTTGGATTTGCAGGATGTGCTCTTTTGCCTGCTGACGTAGTTTGTTTCGTTGGTCATCAAATTGCTTCACAATTTCAGCTTCGATAAGCTCTTTGATATGCAAGTCGTCTTTCATCCGCATTTTCACACCGGTCATTAGCTCAAAGGGTGTGGCGTGCGTACTTCGTGAAAATGAAGCATTCATTAGCTGCTGTACCGCCTGCACGTGTTTGTACCATTTCGTTGGTTCCCCAAGACTAAGTTTCGCAAGGACGTTAGCGATCACGGCATTCATTCTTTCAATTTGTCCATTGACGCGTGGTAGGCCAGTCGTTATCAGAAAATGCTTGATGTTTTGTTCGCTACAATAGTTCTTGAAATCTTCACTGGTGAACGCAGAGCCTCGATCAGATACGATGCTGACTGGATTCCCAAATATTTGGCTTTGCGTTTGAAGTTTTTGAATCAAATCTTTCGCTGACGTCGTTTTTGTGGGATACAACCAAATAAATTTTGTGAAAGCATCCACAACTGCTAATATGTGATTGTAAAGTTTGTTCGTCGACTCAAGTGGCCCAAGAAAATCCACATGGTACGTCTGCAACGGAGTTTCGCCTTTACTGATAGGATGAAGTTCTGCTTCCATTTTGCCACGTTTTCGATTACATAGAATACAATGAATACAACAAGATATTACTCCTTGTATCTTCTCTTCAAGCCTCGGTATATAGAAATCTCTTGATACGAGTTCCTTTGTCTTCTTCACCGCAAAGTGTCCTTTGTCATGTACTTGCCGAATAATATTGGTTTGCATCTCTTCAGGTATGACAACAAGTTCTCGTTCATCCTTTAGCTTATGAATAACGTCGCCTTTCAAAAAATATCCATCATAATTTGGCTTGTCACGAAGAATTTCTCTTATTGCAATCAATTTGTCATCTCTGCTTTGAGCGTTTCTAATTTCACATAACATATTTGATTCGTTAATCATCATAATCGGATATCGACTTAAAGCGTCGACATGTCGCATCTGGGATCCTGATCGGTGTTCCACAGTATAATCGTATTCCTCAAGCAGCAAAACCCATCGCGCTACTCTTGTACACAAATCCTTTTTTGTTAAGGTCTTCGTAAACGCGTTACAATCGGTGACGAGCTTGAAATGTAGGCCAAGAAGATATATACGAAACTTCTTCACTGCTTCGACTACTGCCAACACCTCCAGCTCATAACTCGAGTACTTTTTCTCAGCTTCAGTGGTTTTTTTGCTCATAAAGTACACCGGATGCAGGTTGCCATCATCAAATGCCCTTTGCAACAGTACGGCTCCATATCCATGCATCGAAGCATCCGTGTGAACCTCAGTTTCCGAATTCTGATTGAATATCCTCAGCGTCGGCTTATTGCATAAAGCATGTTTTATCGCGTTAAATGAAGAAATCTGTTCTTTTCCCAGTTCAAATCTTTTGTTTTTCTTTTTTAAATCTGTTAGTGGTTTAGCCATCGTTGAAAATCCTTGAACGAACTTTCGGAAATAGCTAGCCAGTCCGATGAAACTTTCCAACTCTTTGAAATTTTCTGGTAACTTGAATTTCTTTATTGCTTCGATTTTGGCTGGCGTTGGTGAAATCGTGTGCTTCTCTATGACATGTCCCAAAAATTCGACACGTTTTCTCAAAAATTGGCATTTTTTCATATTGATCTCTAGGCCATAATCTCTGCACAGCAAAACACTTCTTCTAGACGCTGTATTGCTTCGTCTTCATTATCGGCAGGTATAATAATATCATCAATATACGGTAGGGCTATGCCTCTTCGAGTCAAATCACGAAAAATTTAGTTTACGTACCTCTGAAATACACTGGGTGAGTTGCATAGTCCAAACGGAACCTTCTTGAATTGGAACTGACCATTATGTGTCACGAAAGATGTGTATCTCTGGCTATCGCTCGCTACGTTGACATGAAAAAAGCCGTTCTTCAGATCTATGGTACTGAAAAGTTTTGCGCTTTGTAATCGGTCCAATTGATCCTCAATTAGTGGCAATGGGAAACGATCCTTCAAAATCACCTTATTTATTCGTCGATAATCGACACAGAGTCTTGGTGTGCCATCACGCTTGCGTACCAAAACTACAGGGCTACTGTACTCCGACTCCGATTCTTCGATGATACCGTCTCTCAACCATTCGTCTATCTGCTGTTCGACAATGATTCTTTCAGCCATAGGCAATCTACGTGGTCTCGATGAAATTGGATTATCATCTTTCAGGAAAATTTTCATTTCAACATTCGTTGTTTTAGTTTTGTTGGGTTTATAATTTTTAACAATTTCAACGACTTTACGTTTTAAATTTTTATTTAGAGTTTCATCAAATTCAAAATTATTTTCGAAATCGTCTGTTGCATTTATTTTCATCATATTTTGTAAGTCATTTTCATCATTATTTTTAAGTTTTTTAGTCGTTAGACTCGTTGGATTAATGTTTATTTCAGCTTGTGAACATATTTCACAACCAATAACAACTGGAATATTTAAACAATCAGAAGGAACAATTTCAAATGGCATCTCAAAGTTTTCATCGTCTATATTAAAATTAATCAATACGCGACCGACCGATTTTATTTTATTTGCCTCCGAATTACCGAAACCGATTAAGTATACGTTTGAGTCAGACTTTTTACAGTTTTCCAAACGTTTGAAAACACTTTCTTTTAAAACGTTAAACTTACTACCAGTATCAAGTAATGCACTTGTTTCGAAACCATTAATGTTAATTTGCTTTATCATTCGGTTTTTAAAATCATTTATAATGTTTACATTTACTTTTGCTTCGTTTGCTTTCTTATTCGGACAATTCTTAGAAATATGGCCGAATTTATTACATGCAAAACATTTTGTTCCTTTCTCTTTGTTTTTGCACTCGGTTGCTTTGTGCCCTTTTTCGCCGCAATTAAAGCACTTATCGACACTCTTTTTCCCATTCTCATTAGAAAATTTTATATTTATGTTTTGTTTTTTGTCATTCTTTATGTTCGCACTTTTCTCATTATTCGCGCGTAATATTTCGTAATATTTTAATTTTTCTTTAAACTCCGCTAAGTCTTTCGCACCGTACAAAATTGTTTTGTTTATGTTTAAATCATTAATGCCGTCAATAACATATTGAATTAAAGCACGATCTTCTATATTACCGCGACCCGCAATGTCTTTCATTTGAAAAAAATATTCTCTTACACCTTCTTCTTTTTGCATTTTACGTTCCACAAGTTGTTTATGCAGCACAGCACTGTTGACTGTCGTTCCAAATTCTGATAAGAGAGCTCCTTTTAAATTATTCCACGAAGATAAACTTTTCTCACTGCAAGGAAATGTCTTTGCTAGCCCTCTAACTGACTTTTTTGCAAATACAAACTTTTGCAATTCGTCCCAATTCATGAGCGTAGCTGTCTCTTCGAATTCTGTCACCCATGCTTCAATAGAAATATTTGCGCTGCCATCAAATAAGCGTATGGAGTCTTCAATGTCTCTAAAACTCATTACAAATTTTGGTGGTCTCTCGCGATTTACCTCTCTCTCTTTTTTCTGATTTGTTCGTTTGTCGCTGCGCTTGCGCTCTGATTTTTTTGTTTTTGTATCTTTACCGTCGTTAGCTTCAACATTCCTGTCGTTCCATCGTACCGTCTGATCGCCGTCTTCTTCGTCTGTCTCTCGCTCTTCAGTTGCTTCGCTCTCAGTTATCTCGTCGTCATTGCTTGCTTCGTCGTCATCGTCGTTTTCATCCTCTGATTCTTCATCGCCGTTTTCTTCGCTCTCGAAGTTATGAAGAAATTGAAAGATGTGCGCCTTTACGTCGTCAACTGAGTGCTTGATTCCCAGAATCGAGCATATCACCGCCAAATCAGCCGCCGTTAGATTTGAATCAATGTACGCTGCTTTCCTCTCGTATTGTTCGTCGTCAGTGTCGAAACCAAAACCGCTAAACTCTCTCAGCCTCTGCCGATTACGTCTATCGCCTTCTCTTTCAAATATGTATTTATGCAACGCCGTAATATTCACTTTACTGGCGTAACGGATGTTTCTGCGAATTTTCTCGAATTCTTGTAAAGAACGCATTTTATATATAAATTTTTTTTTTTTTTATTAAATATATATTTCTTTTTCTCCGTTTTGGCTCAAAAAATCCCGCACAAACTTACACACGTTTTATTTTCTTTTCGCGACGCGTATTTTATTCTTTTCCCGGACGATCCCCCAAATTTATGGTACAGCTTATTAATGTATGAATGGTACAGTTTATTAAAAATAAGTTCCAAGTACAAAAGAAGTCTTGTTTCACTCGCGATCCGTTTCGACTGACTCCCCAGCTCGTTGACAGCTCGTTGACAGCTCGTTGACCGCCCCTAAAACAGCGTTGCCACTGTTTAGGGAAAAACAGTTCCCACATATATATCAAAAAAAATATATTATATACCAATCAAAAAAATAAAATAAAAAATAAAAAAAAATATATATATATATATGTGTGTGTGTGTGTGTATATACATACACATATCTATATATATATATATATATATATATAAATGAATTGCTGTTCGTTAGTCTCGCTAAAACTCGAGAACGGATGGACCGATTTGGCTAATTTTGGTCTTGAATTATTTGTGGAAGTCCAGAGAAGGTTTAAAATGTGAATAAGATCCGATAGGTGGCGCTGTTGTCTATATATATATAAATGAATTGCTGTTTGTTAGTCTCGCTAAAACTCGAGAACGGATGGACCGATTTGGATAATTTTGGTCTTGAATTATTTGTGGAAGTCCAGAGAAGGTTTAAAAGGTGAATAAGATCCGATAGGTGGCGCTGTTGTCGAAATTTAAATTTTTAACGTCGGTGCCTCTTAGAGGTGTCAAATGTATGCCCAACCCTCAACATTTTTGCAATCCCAACACTTTCTCAGAACATATCTACCCTCTATCTTCAACCCTTAGGGTGGTCCCCATACAAAAGTAATTTTTTTAGAGCTATTCCAATGAATTGCATATTCAAGGGTGCCTCCTAGAGGTGTCAAATGTATGACCGACCCTCAATATTTTTGCAATCCCAACAGTTCCCCAGAACATATCTACCCTCTATCTTCAACCCTTAGGGTGGTCCCATATAATTTTTTTTTTTTATTAATTTTTGGCGCGGGTGTGGTTTTATATCGAAAATCTAAATGAATTGACCAATTTAAGTGAAATTCAGAATGTATGTTAGGGTGGTCCCTATACATTTTTTTTTAATAACTACCTTTCAGATTATTTTTATTTTTATGTACATTGATAAATCTTAAGTTTTGTCACAAATTAAATTTCTGAACGCAACCATAAAATTTGACATTTGACAACCAACTAATATGTCGATCCGTCCTCTATGTTAAGATTCATATAAATATAATTCTATAAAATATAAATGTTAAGATTCATGTAGATATAGATTAAAGCATTTGTGAAATTATGTTCAGCTAAGTACTGCTATCAAACTAATTACACCTATTGACATCACTGACACACTTACACAAATAACTAAGATGTAGGCATCACTGCATGTAAGCTGGATGGAAAATAACTAAGATGTAGACATTACTGCATGTCAGCTGGATGGAAAATAACTAAGATGTAGACATCACTGGATGAAGAAAACAACAACTTGGGCAGCCAAAGGCGACAACGTATACTAAGTGTTTTTGCTCTATTCATTATCAAGAAATCAAGATACGCATACGCATTATCATCAACTGTAATCTTCTATATATATAAAAATGAATGTTTGTGTGTATGTCCTTTATAGAATCGTAAACTATGCATTTGATCATGTGATCATCTTCAGCAAAGTTGTTGTGCATGAGCCCACGAAGGTTTCTCAGTTTGTAACGGTCCAATTGGACAAAGGGGCGTGGTACCTCCCATACAAATCACAAATTAAAAATCCATTATTTCTGCTCCGGTTAACAGTATGTGAACAAAATTTGGAACGTCGATTAAATGTACATATTCTAAGTGCTGTTGCAAATATGGGCGGGATTGGACAAAGGGGCGTAGTACCTCCCATACAAATCACAAATTAAAAAGCCATTATTTCTGCTCCGGTTAACAGTATTTGAACAATATTTGGTATATAGGTTTAGTGTACATATTCTAAGTGCTGCTGCAAATATGGGCGGGATTGGACGAAGGGGAGTGGTACCTCCCATACAAATCACAAATTAAAAATCGTTTATACCTGCTCTATGTGGCTTGCTCACGCGTCGGAAAACCTTCTATTTAATCGTTTACGCACCAGCTGGAAAAACAAGAAATATTGTGTATCCCACAGCACTTCAATAAATATAAAATTGTAACAAAACGCTGCTCCGGTTAACAGTATTTTAACAATATTTGGTATATAGGTTTAGTGTACATATTCTAAGTGATTTCCTTGGCAGGAGCATCTTCAGATTTTGTGTCAGTCCTAAATGACATACCTTGTCAAACATCACGGAACACAGCGGCGCACACTTGCTTCTCTTCCAAAGCAGATTCAATCGTTCTTACAACCCTGTGAACTTGATCGATAATGGAGAGATTTTAGCGGAAACCAAAAAAAAAAAAAAATTTTATGGGATCGGTTTTTTACTTCAATGATCGGTAATAGATGTGTCAACAACAACTTTTTTTAATAGTTTCGATAACATTGGCAATTCAGATATTGGCATATGTGAGGATACATCATTGGGTGATTTTCCAGCCTTGAGAATAATTATTACCTCAACCTTCTCCCAGTAGACAGGCACATATTTTAAGTTAAAATATGCACTTATCAAATAGGACAAATAACACTGTTCAAGTTGTAAAATGGTACAAACGTGAAAACCATATGGTTGTGTTTGGATGAGCCCCCTGAGTACTAATCCATCGATGAAAGTGCCAACTTGGCTCATTGGGAAAATTTTATGGCGTTTTGTTTGAATTTCGGTCAATTAGTGAATTTTTTACCATTTAAGCCCATTTAAGTCGCTATTCCTGTATTCAAAATTTCTTTCGTTATTTTTATACGGCTCGCAATTACTAGTTCTACCATTAGAACGCACATTTCAACTGAGAAAATCAAATTTTTTAGCCTATTTTCATGATTTTTGCCCATTTTTCATCGATTTTCCCCATTTATTGCTGTTTTTATGCGCTTTTTTGAAATTCTTGGGCAAACTTTTCGACATAGTTCTTACCGATTTTCATTTTTACAATGTTGTGGCATCCCTAGCATTATAGAAATGGATTGCAACAATGTACATATGTAATAAGTAGTCATAATTGTTATTAAAATATACAACGCTGTAAAATAAAATTAGATAAGTTGAAAATAAAATTAGATAAGTACTACACACACGAAGTTGATCAGATAAAGAAGCACGTAAAACATTCAGGAAACCCAAAAAGCTAAAAAATGAGTAATGAATGGATGAATGCATTAAAAACTTCGATCGTTATTGTTATATGTGCGGAAAGTGGACCACTATGAAGAAAACAATTACTGATGAAATTGCAACATTGTACGAGCAGTACTTCAATATTCCAGTGATTCGTAATGTTGAGTGGGTGCCTAAAATGGCTTGTGCATCGTGTGTAGCACGTTTGTCTGATTGGAGAGCAGGTAGTCGGGAAAGAATGCCATATGGAATACCGATGATTTGGTCAGAGCCAATCGACCACGAAAAAAACATGTGCTACGTATGTAAAAATTATGTTGTGGGTATGAACAGAAGAAAGGCGATGCAATATATTTACCAAAGTGTTCCGTCAGCTCAAACGACTCTTCCCCATTCTCCGTCAGTGCCAATCCCAAGAAAACCGAGTCCAACCGAAGAATACAACACATCATCTTTTTTTTCCCAGCCTGAATCGAATTTTTCTTTGTATCAGTAATCAAATATTACACAACCATGCCAACACATTGAAGTTACACAACAGCGCTTGAACATAATGTCACGACAACTAAAGTTGTCACAAAATAAAACCATAATTCTTGCTCAACATCTTAAAGCTGTAAACATCCTGGCACCAGAAGTTAAAGTGTACGGTTCGCGTGGCCGACAGCATGAATTTATACCGTTTTTCACTCGTAACGAAAACAATTCATTTGCGTACTGTAATGATATCAATGGTTTGATGTCGGCCATGAATTACACGTACAATGCGGACCAATGGCGCTTGTTCATCGATGGATCGAAGAGCAGTCTCAAGGCTGTGCTGCTGTATTTCGATCATACAAAAAACCCTGTACCAATTGCGCTTGCTGTGAATACAAAGAAAACGTATGATTCGATGAAACTAATCTTGGATTCTGTGAAATACCATGAACATTGTTGGAAAATATGCGCTGATTTGAAAGTGGTTGCACTTATCTGTGGCCTTCAAACTGGTTACACTAAAAATATGTGCTAATTGTGTACGTGGGATTCGCGATATACACCACAGTATCAAAAACGAGATTGGTTACCGAGAACAAATCGTCTAATTGGACATCAGAACTTTATCCACGAGGAGTTTGTGCCGATGGATAAGGTATTGCTGCCACCATTGCACATTAAACTTGGTGTAGTGAAGAATTTCATCAAAGCGTTACTGGTGCGTGGAAACAGATTGGCGTTTGAACGATTGCAGTACATCTTTCCACGCTTGAGTGAAGCGAAAATTAAAGCAGGTAAATAAATATTTGGCATTCTTTTTCCGCCAAACGAAGATGAAACATTCTTAAAAGTTTTTATATAAAATCATATATTGAATTCAGGTGTGTTGAATGGCCCAGACATTCGCAAACTGATGAAGGATGAATACTTCAACAATGTCCTTCAAGAGACGGAACTCATCGCTTGGGATAGCCTGAAAGCAGTGATCGAAAAAGTTCTCGGCATTCATCGGGTGGACAATTGGCGTGCCATTGTTGAAGATATGCTGCAATCTTTCGAAAACATCGGTGTTCGAATGTCGTTGAAAGTGCATTTCATGCATCACCACCAAGATCACTTTGAGCGTCAGTTGCTGTCTGAATCAGACGAGCATGATGAACGTTTCCACCAGGTATCAGCACAGTTGGAACACTGGTACAGTGGAAAAAAATTAGATTCACTTTTGGCAGATCTTTGCTGGAACTTGTTAATGGAATTGGAGGATAACGAATGATATTCCATTGAATAATTCTATATTTCAATTGCCAATTTAAAATTAATTACATTAATACGGAGAAACACGCATTTCCATTCATTTTTATACCGAAAAAATGTATTCAAAAAATTTATTTAAATCAATAAAAAACGCGAAAATCATCCGAAAAAGCGTAAAAAGGATGGTTTCTGTATTTAAAAAGTGTGTTGAGTTGCTTGAAATGGCAATAATATTGCATAGTATATTGTAAAAAGGAAAAACTGTAAGAACTATGTCGATAAGTTTGCGCAAGAACTACAAAAAAGCGCATAAAAACAGCAAAAAATGGGGAAAATCGATGAAAAATGGGCAAAAATCATGAAAATAGGCTAAAACATTTGATTTTCTCAGTTGAAATGTGCGTTCTAATGGTAGAACTAGTAATTGCGAGCCGTATAAAAATAACGAAAGAAATTTTGAATACAGGAATAGCGACTTAAATGGGCTTAAATGGTAAAAAATTCACTAATTGACCGAAATTCAAACAAAACGCCATAAAATTTTCCCAATGAGCCAAGTTGGCACTTTCATCGATGGATTAGTACTCAGGGGGCTCATCCAAACACAACCATATGGTTTTCACGTTTGTACCATTTTACAACTTGAACAGTGTAAGTGTAGTACGCACGGAAAACGGAGTTACGGCCATTGGACGCTTTATCAGTGTTTCAATTTGGACTCAAGGGTAGCATAGCTATGGCCGATAGCTTAAATTGACAAGGGGCACGAGTTGAACAAATAGAATAAAGCCAATTATTCTAACTGAAGAGGGAATTGTTTGCAATCCAGCGATACGAATCCAAGTATTTAGGTTGGTAAAAATTATCTGAAAGGCGATTACGTAACAATATATATCCCTTCGGGTGGTACGCTGGTTTGCTGCTGATGTCGACACGTTCCTCAACAAAAAGTCGATTGCGGAAATTCTGAAATTATATAGCAGGAAGGCCGTTGTAATGATAGGCTCAAAGAGGCGCGAGAGCTAGCGCACAATTTAAATCGGCGACTACGAGAATACAGCCAAATATTTTAATGAGAAGCGATATGTTTGGCGATTCCAGATCGAATCTGATTTATTGATAAAACCTTATCGCTATTTACACCTTAATTTCTTATGTGCTAAGACTTAAATCAATACAGTGGCGAAATCGACGTGGATAACTCAACTATGTGGCTCAATGGGTCGTATGTCATTCATCATTATAACAGTACAATACGGGTTAACAATAGAACATACGCATCAAGACAAATCACAGCAACAAAGCCTTTTCCTGCCCTAATTCAACCCATGAACACAGATGCCGAAGAGAGAACATTATCTTTGGAACTAATAAATGACATTAATGTTAAAAATACGCTGTCAATTCGTGAGCTGAAGTCGGTTAACCAGATTAGTCTATCATTGAACATAGGAGTGATAACAACTGCCCTGATAATTGGGGTTTTCGTCCTTCAAAAGCGATTAAAAGAATGCAGGAACATCAAATCCAATCAAGTTGAAACCGTCATAGAAAAGCCTTCCCAAAGTAACCAACCTACAAAGAACTCTCCCAGGATACAGGTCAATAGCCAAAATAAGAGCATCCTCAACCTACCACGTTTTTGAGATTCCATTCGAGGACGTATGGAACTTAGAGGGGGAAGAGTTAACACATTATACATTTGTTACTGCACGCGCATCCCATCCAGACACACCGTCAGCAGCAACATTCCAGGTGTCACATTGCGCAATTCAACGAGAACAAACAACGTTCCCACAGTCATCACTCGGCACGTGGACTACGTCAGCATTTTAGATTATTTATTAAGCTTTTCTGTAAAACTAGTTCGGTTTTAAGCTAAATAAAAGTAAGACGTGTTGGGATCCAATACGCAACCTTTTTTAAAAAACAAACTAAATTAATAATTCATTAATTTATACTTATTTCTTACATTATATATATATTTTACTTATTTCTTATATTATATTACATTGTTTATATTAGTAACGCTATGTTCGAGCTCGCGAGCAGCCAAATATATATATCTATCTATATCTATATATATATATATATATATATATATATATATATATATATATATATATATATATATATATATATATGTGTATATATATATATGTGTATATATGTATATATATATATATATATATATATATATATATATATATATATATATATATATATATATGTATATATGTATATATATATATATATATATATATATATATATATATATATATGTATATATGTATATATATATATATATATATATATATATATATATATATATCGGGTTTTTCAATAGGAGCGCCACAAAAGTTTTTTTAAATAAAACAAAACCGGTTTTAGATATCAATGAAATTCTTTATTCCTGTGAAAGTACGTTCGATGCCATTATGTATGGAACTCGATTTCTTTTGCATGGCCACCACGGGCACGCTTGCAGAAGTCCAGACGCTAAACCCAATTTTCAACGGTTTTCAAGCATAAATCGGCCGATACTGCTGCAATTTCACGTTCGATATTCGTACAAAGTTCATCAATCGTCGCTGGCTTGTTGGCATAGACCATAGACTTGACGTAGCCCCACAGGAAATAATCTAACGGCGTCAAATCGCACGACCGAGGCGGCCAATCGACTGGGCCATTTCGTGAGATAACACGTTCACCAAACTTGGTTTGCAGTAAATTGATTGTGGCATTCGCTGTGTGGCTTGTGGCGCTGTCCTGTTGGAACCACATGTCCTCCAAGTCCATATTATCCAATTGGGGCCAAAAATATTCGGTTATCATTGAACGGTAGCGATTCGCATTCACAGTAATGTGCCGGTCTTGATCATCACGGAAGTAGTACGGCCCAATGACGCCGCCGGCCCATAAACCGCACCAAACCGTAATTTTTTCGGGATGCAATGATGACTCATGGAGTACGTGTGGATTGCTGTCTAACCAATAACGCATATTTTTCTTATTGACGAAGCCATTCAGCCAGAAATGAGCCTCATCGCTGAAGATGATTTTCCGATGAAAATCCGAATCCTTTTCAAGTTGTTGCTCAGCCCAATTCACGAACATACGACGCTTATGGTGGTCAAGCGGCTTCAGTTCTTGCGTCAATTTGATCTTGTAAGGATGTAGCCCAAGATCTTTTCGCAAAATTCGCACAACGACGTCACAGAGATGCCCAACGCTTGAGAACGTCATGTGAGAGACACATTTGGGCTTTTTTGAACTGAAGCCTCAGCGGCAGCAATATTCTCGACACTACGGGCACTTCTTTGTCTCACTGATACGGGAACATTTTGTACTGTGCCTATGGATTCAAATTTCTCCACTAGACGCTCAATTGTTGATCTGCTAGGACAATTATGACGACCATAAATTGGACGTAGCGCTCTTAAAGTTGCGGCGACTGACTCCGAATTTCGGTAGTAAATTTTAATAATTTCGACTCGTTGTTGGCTCGTATATCTTTGCATGATGAAATGGCAAACCTCACTGAAGAGAAATGTCAAAAGAGCGGGAAAAAATATGGCGTCGTTTGCTGTCACTATCGATTTACTTTTAGAGCCTTTCATTTGAAAAACCCTTTATATATATATCTATATATATTTTTTTTATTTTTTATTTTTTTTATTTTAAATTTTTTTATATTTCATCAACGTAACTTAAATGCTATTTAGATACCTTTTTATTATCACAGCTGGTACAATCAATACAAAGAAAGGTGCTGACAAGCAATTTGATTATAATGAATTAAAAAAAAAAAGTCAAGCATGGTGTATTTTATATACTATATAAATATATTATATAAAGCTGCTGCTACTGCTTTCCCATTAGGTCTGTAATTATTTTGCTTTTAAGCCGTTGACGCAGTGCAATCGTCTGGAGTAGTCTTGATACTACAAAGTTGACATAGCTTTTTAGTCTCTGTTTGTGAGCCATGGCTAATTTTTTCGCCACATTAATTGGGATGCCAAGATCACGATGTAAGTCACAATTTCTCACAGTATGGAGCATTAGCAATCTGTCGCAATACCTTTTTTGAAGTATTTGGAGAGTGTTAATATATTTTTCACTGTCACATCCGCACAATTGTATGCCATAACTCCAGACCGGCTTCAAGATTTGCCTATATAACAATAGTTTGCTATGGGTTGAAATCGTAGTGTTTCTGCCCATGAGGTAATAGAATTTGTATACTTTTAAGTCGAGTTCTTCCCGTTTTTTCTTGATGTGCGCCTTGCAACGTAGCTTGGCGTCAAGCGAAATACCAAGGTATTTAGTCTCGTTAACGTAGGGTATAATGACTGCGTTTATATAAATGGGCTTGTGTGGTATATTTCGTAAAGAAAATACTATATGCACAGACTTAGCGTTATTAAGTTGAGTGCAACCTTTTTTGGTCCATGATACCACAGAATTCACAGCTGATTGCAATTTTATCGTTGCAGCTTCGATTGTTTTGTCTATTGCTAAAAGAGACAGTATCGGCTACAAATGTTTCGGTTACATATTGATTTTGGATAGGAGATCATTTGTGTATAATAAATACAAAATGGGACCTAGGATACTACCTTGAGGTATACCTGCATTTATTCTCTGCAAGGCTGAACAAGCATTTTCATATTTTATGCGAAAGTATCTATCGTCAAGGTAAAATGCTGGATTCTCGCAATATTTCCTTGGCAGGAGTGTCTTCAGATTTTGTGTCAGTCCTAAATGACATACCTTGTCAAACATCACGGAACACAGCGGCGCACACTTGCTTCTCTTCCAAAGCAGATTCAATGGTTCTTACAACCCTGTGAACTTGATCGATAATGGAGTGATATTAGCGGAAACCAAAAAAAATAAAAAATTTTATGGGATCGGTTTTTTACTTCAATGATCGGTAATAGATGTGTCAACAACAATTTTTTTTTAATAGTTTCGATAACATTGGCAATTCAGATATTGGCATATGTGAGGATACATCATTGGGTAATTTTCCAGGCTTGAGGATAATTATTACCTCAACCTTCTTCCAGTAGACAGGCACATATTTTAAGTTAAAATATGCACTTATCAAATAGGACAAATAATTTACGCTCTTGTTGGGCAAATTTCGAAGAACTTCATCCGATATAAATTCAAAAACTGGCAATTTTTTTAGTTTCATTTTATGAAACCCATACTACTTCTTCAGGTGCGACTGACGTAATATGAACATCACTTTCTATCCAATTCGTACTTATTTCTATTTCACCAGAACCTTCGTTTGGAGTAAAAGTTTTCCGTAGATGCTCAGCAAAGAGGTTTGCTTTTTGTGTGCATGTTTTTGCCCATTGGGTTTGGTTTATTTTAATTGGAGCGCTATTATTCACGAGTCGGTTGAACGCTCATGTTGCCTTCCATAAGGAGGAGTCCGTACCTTTATCTGCTGACAGCCCTATCAAATGCGTCATTCTTAAATGCTTTGATTGATACTAACCTTGAAGAGATTTGATTTAGAGTTGGATTTTCAGAGATTACTAGCGAATGGTCAGAGCTCAAATCAATATTTTCGGCGATGGTGAGATGATTCGCAGGGATGTTTTTGAATATAAAAATGTCAATCAAATCAAGGACCTTGTTGGTATCTGAAGGCTAATTGGTAGGCTCACCGGTTGATATTGTATCGCACTCTGTATTCTGTATGTCTTTATACATTTTTCTGCCTTTTGTCGTTGTCAGCCTGGAACCCCAGTGTGTTTGTTTTGCATTGAAGTCTCCACCTATATTATAGCGACCTTTGTATCGCCCAATGAGAGTCAAAAAGTGCTCGAATTTTAGCTGGTGTCTTGGTGGACTATATAACGCTGTTAGAACTACCACTCACACAATTTTGCGGATGAATGGTTTGATAAGGGGTGTAGTCCTGAAAAGTTAAATGAGAGTGCCTCGTGAAATGTGATGCAGCTATTAGACAGATCTCGATGTCGTCGTTCTTGAGCAAAAGTTCTAGCTGATTTTGATGTTTGGCTAACCCGTTGGCGTTCCATAAGATTATTTTTAAGCACCTATTCATAATCAATGAACTGCATGTTATGCTGAAGAGCACTTAGACGTTGTTAAATTGACTTGAAAACTTTTCCCTCTTCATTAAATGTAGTTAAAATAAGTGACAGTGTGTCAGAGTTTTATGGAATAGTATTATCTTGTGAGGAATCTTTGGTTACTTACGCATATGTATGAGCTTTTTTTGTGATTCTCATACTGGTGTTCCCATTGTTTTAATGTGATAAAAAGAGTCGTTTATTATTTTCACGAATGACTGCTTTTGAAACCTGTGATAGTTTTCTTGACCTAATATTTTGGACTTCCTTTGCAATTACAAAACCTCGATAGTTCGCTGGATGGGTCTCTCCAGAATTGCAAAATTTAGGGCTTTCAGATGTTTGTTTAATACAATCAGTTGTTTCATTTGCATTTTCCTGCGCACTTAGCAGACCGTGGAGGTTTCCCATAAAAGTTTCTAATATGGCCAAATGAATGGCACTCGTGCACTGGGGTATTAAGTTAAATGATTTTAATACTCCAATTTTAACAATTGTATTTAAAATATTTTTAATTCTATATATTTTTTGCACATCTTCAGCTGGGTCAAATGTAAGAAGAAACATTTCAAAAGGCTGCTTAGTCTTCCACTTTACTTTATTTATGACGCTAACTGCTTTAAGACCTTGTGCTTTCAAAGAATTTACGATTGATTCCTGGTCATACGAATGATGAAGATTCTTAGCGATGACTTTTATTGGTCTGGTTCGCTTGTCTTCGTAGCTAAACCAAGATATGTTTTCGTTCGTAAGCATTTTTGATACAGACCGGTACTCAAATGAGTCAAAAGTATATACTCCACCGTTATTTAAAAGTTTGTCAAAAAATTTATTTTTTTAGTGTTGTGATAGGCAAAGAATCCAGTTTTTTTTAAATCGTTAGTATCATTAATAACAATTGGTGGTGGTCGAAGCATTTAATTAACAATTGGAGATTTATTCGATTTTGTGTTAATAACATTTGGAATAACAACATTCGGATTACTTTGTGTGATCACTTCAGGAGAGGATTCGGCTCCCCGTTTTTTTCCTGGTCTTTTCTTTATAAGGATACAGTCTGTCTCTCGATCAAGCTCTTCCTCATCTGTTTCATATGAATTCTCGTTATAATATTTACCTTTAAAAAAGGTAAATAGGGTATACTAATTTTGTGCTTTTGAGAGGGGAGGTAATTTCAAGAGGGAGGAGTGGTAGGTATGGACATATATATATAGATATGATCAGATTCACTTTCTAAGCAATTTTTATTTTGTCCATCCGTCTGTCCGTCTGTCCGTCTGTGACCACATTTTTTCGACACCGTTAGAGCTATCTTAGTCTGGACAAAGATACATAACCAGATTGCTATATGGGTCGATTTGGACAAAGACCACACGTTCACCTTTTTTAAAATAACTATAACTTCGGTCCAATTGACGGAATCGTGACATTATTTGGCAGTTATGGATATGTGGATCCTACTAAACTCTGTGCAAAAAGTGGGCGGTATATATAAACTGACACGCCCACTCTTAATAAATATTATTAATTTAACATCTGTCAGAGATTTACGGACGAAATTTCAAGGGAAGGAACATGTGGACATTATAAAGCTATCTGCAACAATTGGTGCTGGTCAGAGAAAAGACACGCCCACTTTTGATATAAAGAACTTTCGGGTCTAAAATTAAAATTAGACTACCTATGCTCGTAAAGATGCCAGCGGAATAAACTTTTGCGGAAATATACATGGGCTCCATAATAGTGTGTGTGCAGAATATGGAGATCATAATACTACTGCTACGCCCACAATTAGCCAAAAATCATTACTGTGTTCCTATTAAAGATTTATCAACGAAATTTCACAGGAATGTTGAGGGTACTAACATTAAACACCAAACAAAAAATGGGCGTGTTATTTCTACAGCCACGCCTAGTATTCACATATTATTATAACTTACGACCTATACAATATTTTTGGACGAATTTTTCATTAGAAAGCCATACACAAGAAATGGGGTCGATATTATCGTTTCAAGTACCCCTCCAAAAATTACCGTGAATATGCTCCTTATGATGATTTATGAAGAAAACATCGTCATTGTGAAACTCGCACGTACAAAAAAGGTAATGGGTATTTCGAAGTCGGTCTAACCCGACTTCAGACTTCTGTACTCGTTTTTAGTCTTAGTTTCACTGATTATTATATCATGGTCACCACTGCCTATAGATTTAATTTTATATTTCTTATTTGCGCTTTTAAGAGCAGAAATCTCCTCTTCTAAGATGAACACACATTTTCTAAGTCATTAATTTTTTGAAGCAATGCTTTATTTTGCATTTCCTCTGCTGACTTTGATTCTTTAGAACCGCCATCCGGCGATGGAGTACTTAAAATATTCATTTTGCTTTTTAAATATGCACTGTATTATTAGTTAATATATTACAATATATATTTATTAATATGTAGCTAATGCAGCAGACTGTCATCCACATGTCTTTATTGACACTCTCACTCTTTGAGTCCGTTATTACCAACTATATATACGAGTATATCTTTGACCGAACGTAGTTATAGATGAAAATAACGAAAATATTATTAATAATATAAGAATTGCTTTTTGTTTAGAGAAATGTTTCTAGGCATTATATATATACATATATATATATATATATACATATATATATATATATATATATATATATATATATATATATATATATATATATATATATATATATATATATATATATATATATATATATATATATATATATATATATATATATATATATATATATATATATATATATATTTATTATATTCTCAGGAGATGAAATCGATCATAAAAATAAATCGAAGAAATTTTGGTATTGTTAAAGAAAGCAAACATGAAGGTGAATTTAGAAAAAGCTACTTTTTTGTAAAGTAATATATAGATTATATAGATTTGCTGTATTTTTTTATTTGTTGAGGCGCAGCAACTATGTTACGAAGCTGATAATGTAAAAATGGTTAATGCCAATTAATATATAAGAGATTAACTAAAATGCAAATATATTTTTTTTTATATTCACTTTGACGTTCGCATTCCATACCTTTAAATCTATATCACAATGGCGCGTTAGGTCTGTCTCGCGTTTGACAGTTAAAGTAGAAACAATGTAATTATATGAAGGTATTCGAAATGCGATTTCACGCGTTTGATCGTAAATTTTTTCAAATATCGTAAACGCGCTCACAACGTCCGACTGGGGCAAGCAGTGCTGCTATTTTACCTGTTTTCTTCCAAAAGGCTCGGCAACACTGTCGAGAATAAAATTTCCAATTACCCAAACAATTGGCATTTTATTTAAAATTTGTAAAAATGGCATCCTTTGAAGAAAAATTAATAAAGTTAGTGTGGTGTCCAACCCGCTATTTCGTTTTAGGAACGCATTCCTCACCCGTTGTGAAAACGATATCTTGAACGCGATGTAAACGCCTGTAAACCCGCGACCGACTTAACGCGCTATGGTGACATAGCCTTTGAAGTTGAACTTTCTTCATTATTTTTTAGCCCTAGATAAAGTATATTTTCTACTGTTAGTTTCAGTCATCAACGTAAACAATTATGAGCAAAATCAGTATGGCTCAAATGATTAGAGCTTTAGCGATCTGGGAAATCTTTTGTTTTTGTTTTGAAATTTCATCATATGGTGAGAACCGAATGAAAGTATTCGCACGTGGAAAAAGTTAAAATTTTTACAAAGTTTATTAAAAAACCAAAAAAAACCCGGCCAATTTTTTTATATAATCTTAAGAATGACGTCATAATTTTAAACAACTTTAGGCGCGGAGACCCGAAATTTTAAGAAATATATCAATTTTTCAGTGGTACTAACTATACGAATTCAAGAGCTCTTAGATATATGGCTGCAATGCACGACTTTAAGCCTCCGCGAAAAGCTGGAAGCGTTTAGCGTATATGTCGAAAATGTAGCTCCATTAAATCAGCAAAAGCTGGAAAAAATAAAGTTTACTGGAATTAAGACTGAATGCGCAATGGGCAGTGAGCTGGAAAAAGAAGGATACGTTTGTTAAAAAACATTTCACATGGCTTCAGTCTTGTTTTGATATATAGTTTCCTAAAATTTTTAATGTTAAGATTACTTTAATATTTGATAAAAATAAAATACAAAAAGAATTTAAAACTCAAATGGTCTGGATAGTTGACAAGGTGAAACACGGCCACGGCACTAATAATTACGGATGTTAATAATAACCTAAACTTTTTTAAAAGTTATGAGTTGGCTGCAAAAGTTATAGTTATAATCGGCCATTTTCTTTTACCAATTGGAGCGGTCTATAAAGAAGTCCTTAAGTCACGACAGAAAGACATGAGAAAATGTCCATTATAATTCACAAGGAAAATCGTTAAAGCGCGATCTTATAGTTTCCCTTTTAATGTCTTCAGAACCGACAATATCTATCGAAAGACAAGCTACCCCAAGAAGGACTTCGAAATATGAAGAATTGCAGGAATATCTTCTATACAAGGATGTGTCAGAAAAGCAGAACTCGATAGATGCTGTTTTGTCAAATATAGAATCCTCAGATAAAAGTAAAAATAAATATTCAGTTTATGATGATAGCAGTTAAGAAAATACTTTTTTATATTATACATTTTCTACATAATAAGTTTTTTTTTTCATTTATTTTGTAATACATGGTTGAAAGTGTTATGAGTTCAGTCTTTTTTTTAAATTATTAAATAACTCATAATTTCGGACAGGAAATTTCATAGATTTTTCATTATTATTAAACAAAGTATGCATGTTTCTAAAAATAGGCGGCGGAGTCCGTTCAATTTTGAAGTAACGAATAATTTTAATCTAATTACTTTATTGTAATCTATTGATAAACCACCAGTTTACTTGTCAGAGTTCAGTTTTAGATTGTTTATGCTATATATAGTTTTACTTAGCTTAGGCTTAATATATACCAATGTAACAGTACGTACATAAGTACTAGTAATACATAAGTATATAACAAAGAAGAGAGTATCTAAAAAATATTTGCCAGGGGCAAATAACCAATTTGGAATATTTCTACATATCTATCAAATTTTAGCATCCGACTACTATTAGGCGTGAGATTTTGACCATTAAAAAGTTGTTGAGGCAGTTCGCAAAAGAATCCCATCAATATGTTGGAATCAAAATATAAATTTTGTATTTACTTTGTTTTTTATAATTTTTTAACAACAAATAATAAAAAATATATGGAATATGACTTTTAAAGTCAAAATTACGCTCTTTACAATGCCATTTAAAATTTTTCGACATTTCATTTGGTTAAGAAATTATAGCCCTTGATAAATAATGTTATTGCCTGTATCAAAAAAGCCGACACTCACTGTTAATAATATATATATATATATATATATATATATATATATATATATATATATGTATATATATATATATATATATATATATATATATATATATATATATATATATATATATATATATATATATATATACATATATATATATATATATATATATATATATATATATATATATATATATATATAAATATATATTATATATATATATATATATATATATATATATATATATATGTATATATATATATATATATATATATATATATATATATATATATATAAATATATAATATAAACTTAATATATTTTTACTGAAGCCACGCAACTGGCACATCTTGTCGTCACTTATGGTAACCAAAGACTTTTCTTGGTTTTAATAACAATAGTTTTTGTGACAAAATAAAAAAAAGTTTCAGTTGAATATCTTTTTTAACAGAGAAATCTTATAAATATAAATTTTGTTTAGCGTTTGCCCGACTTTCAATGTGAGTGACTGTACTTTGTTTTTTATAATTTTTTAACAACAAATAATAATAAAAAATATATGGAATATGACTTTTAAAGTTACAATTAAGCTCTTTACAATGCCACTTAAATTTTTTCGACATTTCATTTGGTTAAGAAATTATAGCCCTTGATACATAATGTTATTGCCTGTATCAAAAAAGCCGACACTCACTGTTAATAATAATATATATAAAGGGTTTTAAAAAAAAAAACGCTACAAAAGTAAATCGATAGTGACAGCAAACGACGCCATATTTTTTCCCGGTCTTCTGACATTTCTCTTCAGTAAGGTTTGCCATTTCATCATGCAAAGATATACGAGCCAACAACGAGTCGAAATTATTAAAAATTACTACCGAAATTCGGAGTCAGTCGCCTCAACTTTAAGAGCGCTACGTCCAATTTATGTTGAGGCTGATTTCTGGCTGAATGGCTTCGTCAATAAGCAAAATATGCGTTATTGGTTAGACAGCAATCAACACCCGATCATCGACATGTGGTTCCAACAGGACGGCGCCACAAGCCACACAGCGAATGCCACAAACAATTTACTGGAAACCAAGTTTGGTGAACGTGTTATCTCACGAAATGGCCCAGTCGATTGGCCGCCTCGGTCGTGCGATTTGACGCCGTTAGATTATTTCCTGTGGGGCTACGTCAAGTCTATGGTGAATGCCAACAAGTCAGCAACGATTGATGAACTTCATACGAATATCGAACGTGAAATTGCAGCAGTATCGGCCGATTTATGCTTGAAAACCGTTGAAAATTGGGTTCAGCGTCTGGACTTCTGCAAGCGTGCCCGTGGTGGCCATGCAAAAGAAATTGAGTTCCATACATAATGGCATCGAACGTACTTTCACAGGAATAAAGAATTTCATTGATATCTAAAACCGGTTTTGTTTTATTTAAAAAAATCTTTTGTAGCGCTCTTATTGAAAAACCCGATATATATAATATAAACTTAATATATTTTTACTGAAGCCACGCATCTGGCGCATCTTGTCGTCACATATGGTAACCAAAGACCGTGTTTCGTCTCTGCCTTTACTTATGCATACGTATATGCAAGTTAAGGTAACACGCCCCAAATCTTAATAATTACTAATTCCTAATACTTACAGTTTTAGTAGTTTTTAAGAAATATATAAAAATTTACAAAACAATTCTTATGAAATATTGCATGCGCAAATTTCATAGGAAAGAATCAAAATGTAAAAAAACAATTCCTATGAAAGTTGCCTATGCAATATTTCATAGGAAAGAATCAAAATATAAAAACAATTCCCATGAAATCTGCTACGGCCAATTTAATGAGAATTGTTTTATCATGACATTAATAGGATATAAAAGAAGAACGATATGAAAGTGAGGACAGTTTAACTTAAGATTTAGATGAATAAGAACGTATTATCTTGTAATAATAAGAATAAAAAATTAAATTAAGTTTATATAAAAATAAATTTCAAAATTAATTAACTGGGGGCTCAACCGGGATGTTGTTACGAAAAATAATACCCTGAAAATTCAAAATAAGGATTCGGTCGTGCATCAATAAAAAAAAAACCCCCCAATACAAAAGTATCCCAAGGTAGGAAGAAAATAAAATAAAAATATCCTTTAATAAAAAAAGGATAATAAAACAAACAATCAATATAAAAGTATCCCAAGGAAGGGAGAAAACAAAAGAAAACTAAAAATATCTTTAAATAAGAAAGGACAGTTCAACAAAAAAAACTTTATAAAATCATCCCAAGAAAGGAGAAATAACATTTAATAATAAACAGTGCTTAAAACTAAAATATAAAAGACGAATTCCGTGTCCAGGAACAAGAAGGAAGATACGTTTCAAACCAGAAAACGACAACGTTGGATATAAATAATAACGTGTTGCAAATGAATACTGGTGTCGGCAGAATTAAGAATAATATTTGTGAGTTAATTTAAGTTTTATTAATACCGTATTGAATGTGTTACTTTAAGTTACTACTTAAATTAAGTACCTAATCTAAATGTTATCAAACTGGCTAACAAGTTAGAACGTTTATTAGGAGGACACTTAGATAAGGTATTAGATTCTGATGAAAAGGAAGTTTGACACAACTCTTTCAAGGACTTAACACTACAATAAAAAAAATGACGAGTACAGAAACAATCAATAGCTTGATAGAAGCACAAACAGGACCGCTGTTTAGGGAAATAGAGGCACTCACCTTTAAATTAAGAAAATTAACTTCAGGTGACACAGTGACAGAGTACAAGGTGCAAACAATTTGTGACAGTATTCGATGCGATGAAGCACTCGACGTTATCAAATCATTGTCTATTTTTGATGGCAAAGAAAGCTTTTATGTCAGCAGCCGCGAAGCTGCATATAATTCTATGAAGTTATACACGAAAGGCAGCAAAAAATATTTTTCTGCATTAACCATACTCAGGAAAAAAATTACCTATAGTGCTAATGACGTCTTAACCAATCATGGTACAGTTTTAAATTATGATGCCATTATAAGTCGACTTGACTTTGCTTATGCGGACAAGAGACCAATCCATATAATCGAAGAAGAACTAAGTATTATGAGACAAGGACATTTGGGAATAATTGATTACTATAATGACGTCAACAAGAACTTGACATTACTGATTAATAAAACGAATATGACCCATGCTTCGGATACTCCACTAAGCAAGGACTTAAATAATAAATATCTCCAATATGCTTTACGAGTATTTATAACGGGATTAAGTCCACCGTTATCCAACGTACTCTTCTCCTTATCACCATCTGATTTGCTTAGTGCTTCAGCCAAAGCACTGGCACGTCAGAGCAAACTTCGCTCTACAATTCAATAGAAGCCACCCAAACCCTAATAATAACCATAAAAACCAAGATAAATTGAGATTTCCTCCGAGACAATTCAAAAGTAATTTCCAACAGTTACAAAATCTCCACCAAGAGCAGACATATCCTAAACCTGAACCCATGGAGTTAGGCAGTTCAGCTTATGTGAACATGAGACCAAATCATCCAAGACCCCAATATCAATCAAATAACTTCCAATATTATCAACATAGACCATTGAATAATATTGCTCATCAAGGCACCAAACTCCAAATGCCCGAAAGCGGTCAAATAAGCTCTCAGTCTCCAAATAAATTCCAGAGAATAAAAAACCTCAACGAAGAAGCTTTTTTAGAGTTAGGCCCGGACTACCCTACGTCATCAAGACAGGGACATCCGGAAGAAAATATTGAATTTTAATAGACATTGGCACTACAACCTGCTACTGCAGTCGTAATGTTCTCCCTAACAAAAAACAATTAATTATTTAGAAGAGGTTAAAAACTATAAATGGTATTACCATCATCAAAAACTATTATGAGGCAACAATATTTGGAGTAAGACAGAGATTGTATGAAATTCCGAATTTAGAAGCTGATATTCTTATAGGTTACAATTATCTAAAAAAAGGTAATATAATTTTGAATTTCGAAAAAGGAACGCTAGAGTGTGGTGAGCATTGCATAAAATTATTAAATTTCGAATCAGAAGATTCAGTTCACGGACCCGCCACTAAAAGTGAACAAGATGAGGAAAATATTTTAAATAAAATAATAAGTGAAGACGATATTAATTTTGAAGACGAAAGCGAAAACGCATTAGAAATTTTGAGAATGAAAATCGTAAAAAAGGTGAAACAACTTCATTCCAATATAGATTCAAATATGCCATTTAGAACAGACATCGAAGCAGAGATTAGAACAATTGCTGAAGCCCCCATATGGTACAAGTAATATCCATATCCTCTCTCTGCAAATAGTTTCGCCAATAATGAAATAATGAAATTATTAGGAGAAGGTGTCGTCCAAGCAAAAGCCCATACAACTCACCGATATGGGTTGTTCCTAAAAAGAATACTAATGATGACGGAAAACAGAAATTGCGAATGGTACTAGATTATACAAAATTAAATGAACAAACGACTTCCGACAAATATCGGATTGTAACGTCGTTTTGTCAAATCTTGGCACTGCAAGATATATAAAAAAAAGGCATTCGCCGTTAACAATGGAAAATACGAATTCGTACGTATGCCTTTCGGGTTGAAGAATGGTCCCAGCATTTTTCAGCGAGCTATGGATCGTATAGTCGGAAACTCTGGAGGACCATTATGCTCATTTTAAACTAATAATTGACAGACTCAAGGAAGCAAACATGAAGATCTCATTAGAAAAATGTAAATTTTATGCCAAAGAAGTAGAATTTTTGGGCTACATCGTGGCTCATAACGTAGTAAAAACTGACCCAAATAAAATAGAATAAATACAAAATTACCCTTTACCTAAAACTCTGAGACAATTGAGAGGCTACCTCGGTGTTGTAGGGTATTATCGTAAATTCATCGAAAATTATGCAAACATAGCAAAACCCCTGACAAAATTTTTGGCAGGAAAAAATGGGAGAATCTCTCAAAATATGTCAAAAAAAAAATAGAAATTGATAAACAAGGCATTCTTGCTTTTCAAAGGTAGAAGAATTTACTAACTGAACAAGTCCAACTATTCCAGCCCGATTTTACAAAGAAATTTATACTGACTACTGGTGCTTCTAATTCAGCAGTAGGAGCCGTCCTTAGCCAAGAAGTGAAAGCTATTACATTCATTTCGAAAACATTAAATTCAACTGAATAAAATTACGCCCCCAATGAAAAGGAGTTATACGCCATTGTTTGGGCATTAAGGACTTTGAGGAATTATTTATATGGGACTTCCAACTTGGAAATTCATATGGATCACCAACCATTGACATTCACCATTTCCACACGGAATCCGAATGCAAGTATTAAGAGATGGCGCGCCTTCATTGAAGAATTTTCACCAAAAATGGTTTATGAACCAGGTGCCACTAATGTAGTAGCTGATGCTCTTTCGCGTCATTACCTAAATAATATCTCAGATCTAGATTCAATACATAGCACACAACATTCGGTCGAAAGTAGCGAATAATTCCATACCAGAAACTTCAAAACCTTTGAATGAATTCAAGCAACAAATCTTTTTATCCAAAGCTAATTTTACAATACACGAATCAATCACGCATTTTGGAAGAACTAGACATATCGAATTTGATAATAGGAAGAACCTTTTGACTATTCTAAGAGAGTTTCTTCAACCAAAATTAGTTACGGGAATCTACTGCCCAGCAGAGGATTTATTCGAATTCAAAGAAACCGTTAAAAATGTTTTTAATATAAAATTTGTATACTCGTACGCCACAATATTTCATATCGACGTTGTTAATGCAGACGATCAATGGATAATAGTGGAACAAACACATAATAGAGCACACAGAAGCTCCAAAGAAAATCAAAAACAAATGTACAAACAATACTATTGGCCAAAAATGATTAACCACTTCAAAGAATATATTAGCCACTGCGATACTTGTAGTAAAACAAAATATGATAGACACCCGCGAAAAATTCCAATCGGCGAGGCTCCGATTCCTAGCAGGGAGGGAGAGTGTTTAAATATCGACGTTTTTTATGCGCAGAATTTAAAATTTATTACCTGCATCGACTCTTACTCTAAATTTCTTGTCATTAAATTTATAGAAGATAAAATCAATCTATGATAAAAAGTTTTGGATGTGTTCCAACGTTTTCCAGAAGCAAAAAAGATAACCTTAGACAATGAACCAGGTTTCACCACCGCACAATTTAAGACTTTAATGCAAAGACTCAGGATAGAATTATACTATTGCACCCCACGGCACAGTAATACAAATGGACAAGTTAAAAGGGTACATTCAACATTAATAGAAATTGCTAGATGTCTAAAAACAGAATACAATATTATTGACGATTCGGAAGCTTTTTTCAGGGCTGCTCAACAGTACAACTTATCAATTCATTCGGTGACAAATAACAAACCTACCGATATTTTCTTCAACAGGATACCCCATGATTTAAAAATTATTCTAAAATCAGCACAAGAAAAGATGTTAAAAAGAAATAGGGTAAGGCAAAGTAAAACATATAGACTAGGAGACATAGTATATGAGAAAATTATAGGACAACGTAACAAATTATTACCTCGATATAGGAAACAAAAAGTAAAAGAAGATTTAGCAAACAAAATTAAAATTGAGCATAGGGGCAGGATAGTTCACAAAGAAAACCTCAAAACTTAAAGCCAGTAAAGAAAAACAATGTAATCATTAACATTAATTATGAAACTATTTTGAAATGTAAAAATAATACTATTTACGGAATTAAGAATGGTTGTAACGAATATAATAAACTTTGTATATGTAATAAAGAAAATTTGGAGGATTTAAGTTTAACAAACTGTATACCAAATATTTTAAGTAGCAAAAATAATAACTGTACTATCGTAAATAATCAGCACGTACCTTCAGTACAAAAACTTACAATCGGGACGATTGATTTTAAGGGGGAGGAGTTAAGGGAACACGCCCCAAATCTTAATAATTAATAATTTCTTAAAATAGAATTTTAAAACAGTTGAGGTATTCTACTCACAAATTATTGAAATTTATTATTAAGTATGACTAATCCGATTACGGTTCATGAAAGCAATCAAAGTGTTATTGGATCTAAATTGTCTTTGTATCAGGAGATGTGTTTAAATGTGTTTCTGACCGGGCTAAGAGAACCAATTGGATCTACTATAAGATCAATGAGACCAACTTCATTGACACAACCATTCAATTTCTGTTTAAATGAGCGAAATGTATATAATATTAGAAATCCAGTTGCATTTAGACAAACAGTTAATAGACCTATATTTAACCAAAATCAATCATTTCAAGGATATGTTTATTGACCATAAAATTCAGTTGGTAATTATCCATCTAATCAAATATATACTAGGCCAAACTATCAGAACTTTTCCCGACCTCCATTTCAAACAAATTATTTTATTCAATCTGCTCAATAACTAAATATTCGCCAACATCTTTCACAAAATTTCGCAAATCACACTAATCAAATTAGAAAATTCAACTCGAGTTTGAGGAATATTTCAGAACCTATGGAGATATCTAGTGGTAGCACCCTACTAAATTCTACAAACATGTTGGAGCAGCAACAAAATCTGCCAAGGGCAAAAGAACGAAATCCATACAGTTTGGCAAAAAACCTCCGCTGAACCCTCCGCGAGGGTGCCGATAGGTAATAGATATCACAGTATGATCCTGGTGTCAGGAGGTGTCTAGCTAAGATAAGGATGTGTATAGATAGATATATTTAAGTGAGTTATACACTGCGACCTGAAATATCTATTGTGATGCCCCTATTTATTTGAAAGATGAGGATATTCTCATCTATAAATCTTCTGTCAGGTTAATTTTCGACAGGAATTCATATATTTTGGAGGAATCAAGATGAGGGATCTTGTTAATATCTAAGATATATTCTCCAAAACACCTGAGTCTATTGTGTGTCAATGGTCCGCAGTCTGTGATCAGGTGATCAGGTGCAGCGAGGTTTTGTTCATTTTGTCCACAGAATCGACAGATGGCATCTGAAGATATACCCAACTTGTTCAAATGGTAGTTGAGTCTACAATGTCCGCTCAAAATGCCTGTGATGATTCTCCGAGGCAGATATATAAACTCCTTAGCTCTTTTAGAATTAAAATCTCCCAGAAGAGCTTTGGACTGTCAGTTTGACTTCTATTTGGTTCTGTACAATTCTTCAGCAGAACTCCAATCGTATTGGATGATAGTCCACAGAAGGGTGCAGGGCCGTTGAACTGGGAGGCCGCAGCCTTCCTAGCTAAGCTATCAGCTCTCTCATTTCCCTCTACTAATATTTGGCCTGGTACCCACATTAGAGATAACTTGTTCATACTGCCTAGGGAGTTTAGCTTCCCAATACAGTCCCACACAAGCTTAGACCTCACTAAGGGTGAGCTCAGACTCTTGAGTGCTCCTTGACTATCAGATAGTATAAATTTCAATCGTGCTGTATTCAACTATGATTCTCAAGTAGATTATAGTTCACACAAATCAGTGACCGTTGGATCAATGAACAAATTTTCTGAACAATTCAAGGCACTCAAATTCAGCTCTGAAACACCAGGTTTGTGCTGTGCTATTGGGAAAGTCAATTTGCCGGCATTGAATTGTCCACCAGAACCATTGCATTCCTTGGTTTCTGGAACGTCACCAGAATCAAATCATATCGAGAAGAGTTTTAGGCATACAATTCATGTTTTCAACTGATTTCGTTTGGTGCAATAAAAATTATCAGAGATAATTTCATGCCAACATTTACGGTAATCGAAGAAATAAACGACAATTGCAATGTTTACAAAAATTTTAACCTGACATCTTTTGATAGCAAGATTCAAGGGCACGTGTACCACAGAGCCGGATCATTATTGTCATTTGCACATAGTTCTCATCAATTTTTGCAAATTTATTTTCTTTGAAACTCCAATGATGAAATTGATCAACGGTATTATATTTCTTTATTTCTAAACGATTATTTTCATCAGCACAACGAATTGATGACTTTGTTTAAAATGGCGTTGCACAGAATTAATAGAATTGTCATAAGAGCTCAAACGTCCGCTGCAGAGCATGCCAGGAGATACAAAGTACTAGCAATAGACCATGTAGCAGTGATATTCGTTTTAGAAGAATTTAATGCACTCGATATTATAATTCATCGTAGAAATGATCAAAATCAACGTGTCTCTGAATTTCATTAAGCTGGTCAATCCGCCAACTGGTTAGTTAAATTTATTCTCACAAATGGGTAACACAATTTTTACAAAAGTTTAAAATTCAATTACAGTTGTGGAAATTCCAAATAAAATGGCCAGCGCAATGATTTCTTATGCGTACAAATTGATGATTCGTCAAAATCAAGAAAATCATATTTTGAAATGTCAGACTTTTTCACCAGTATGGTGTCGACATGTATGCGAAAATCGAGACTGAACGTTTAAATTACATTAGGTTCCATCAGAAATGGCTACGCACTGAAGGGTACATACATCTAAGTGATGCCATTAACAATGATGGCAACCAGCATGTAAATCCAAATGACATTGGCCAACTGACGATATTGCCATTGTAGGAATAATACACCAAATTTGAACTTTTAATTATTATTTGATTATTGTTTATTAGTGATGAGTTTGGCTTAACGTGTTGCGTGTTCAAAAGAGAAAAAGCTAATATATACATAAAATTGGCATAGAACAAAACTATAAGAAAAACTTCAGGGTTGCAAAACTTATATAATACATAAAGTAGATTGAAAAGTAATATGTATGCGATGGCATATATTGATTCTAATGGTTGACCAGACCTGTTTATCAGTTTTACATGTAATCCACAATGGAGTGAGAGTCCAGAATAGTTATTGCCAAGGCAAACGTCAACAAATCGTCACGACATAACGTCACGTATGTTTAAACAAAAGCTGGAATCATTAATGGGTTCATAGACAAGCGCAATGCTGGATGTATTCTGTCGAATGGCAATAAAGAATACATTCTCACGCACACATATTTATATGGTTGGATAACAAAAAAAGACCGGATCAAATTGATGACATCATATCTATTTGAAGTGAACACAAAAACATGATCCATAGTCCGTGAGCTCACCATGCAAGATTGATGGTAAAACCTATCCCAGAGCATTGATTTCAGATACAGTAAAGGCAATGACGGATACACGTTATATCGTTGCCGGTTGACAGAGGATAACTGAAAATCAACAACTATCAAAATGCGAGATCAATACGTTGAAATTGATTTCGTTGGATCGTGCAATACTCACCGATTTTGTCCAAAACGTACAAAGCCCACAATAACGAGGAGTATTTTAATTCTGTGAATTCCATAAAGTACATCTGTAAATACGTACATAAAGAAAGGTACAGATATGGCTGCATTTAGTGTACCTGATCCAAATATTAACGACGAAATCACATAATTTCAATTTCGGCGTAAAGTCAGCAGTAATGAGGCGGTGAGGCGGATTTTTACATTCCCATTCTAGCGTATCTGAGATAGCAATTCTAAAACAGATGTAGCAGTGGTCCGAGAAGGAGCATTCCTGCAAAACGCACCAGCTCGAAATAAGGTGAGACGAGTGATTATTGTAAAGGGTGAGATCGAGAACCTCCCGTTTTTGAGGTAATGAAGGTTGGCTCTCTCCCCCTATTAGCAATGACTAGGTCGTTAGTAAGAATGAAATCAAAGAGTGACTCACCCCGCTCGTCGGTGTCCGTGCTGCCACACACCTCGTGATGGACATTGGCATCGGCCCCGATGAATACCGGGATGCGCTTTCTATTAGCCTCCGCTACCAGCAGCTTTAAAGTATCCGGAGGCGGCGTCAGCCCGTGGTCGCGCGCCATATAGCTGCTGACGATCCATGTAGCCATGGTGTTGGTGGAAATAACCATGGCTGCATTTTCCTTGTCGCTGAACCTCTGAAGAAGAAGAGCGTTAATATAGTTCCTAACAAAAATACAGGCTCTGGGTTTACCTCGATCCTGCATGAATACTGTGCGGTATCCGCTTATAGTGCGTCCGCGCACCTGATCATTTACGACCCACGGTTCTTGGACCAGTATGAGTTCCTCTCCTTTTTGAGTCAGGTGGAGGATCAGGGCTGCCGAGGCAGCCATAGAATGGTGAAGGTTAATCTATAATACCCTCATCATTCACGGAGGTGGCCATCATCGTCACGCTGACTGCCTCCTCTTCTGACAGAGGAGAATCACCAACGTCGGCGATATTTGTTATCGGACGTCCGCACAAACTGCCTACCGATTCTGAGGCCGAACCGTAACTCTCCAAATCATCGAAGGTGAGATCCGGTTCGGCCTGAGTGGGGGGCTTGTATGCTCCCTGGTTGTCGCTCCTATAGACCTTTAGTGAGATCGAACTAAAGCCATAGTTGATTTCTCCCTTTTTGGCATTAATTGGGGCTAGAGAGTCCTCATTAAGAATAATGATGATCTCGCGAGAGTTGCCTTTGGGCTCGCTTATTTTTGCGACCTTCCAGTCATCCGTGGGGAGGTCATAGTTGCTGAGCCTAGGCAACTCCAGAATTTCTTTTGGCGAGGAGTGCTCTGCCGGAACCCACGCCCTAGAACGCGGGCGGTTCGATGTCTGGTCTCTGGGAACAGCTAAAAGCTTGGCCCCCGGCCAGATTTCGCCAACCATTGAAATGGCCATCTTGTAAAACTCAGCCGACCGCTCATCTGAGCATGCGATGAGCTTCACGTGCCCCTTATAACATCCCGCGTCCCGGCATACAGGTCATGGGCCAGGATTGGCCCTCAGGATGTCCCTATAGATCCTGAAAAGAGCCTTCTCAACCATTTTCCAGTTCGCTGGGGAACTGGTACCATCACTGTTTCCAGTGTCAACGATTGCCCAGATGAGGCCCTCTTTGGCTACCTCATGAAATGGCCGAGTCAGTCTCGGCTTGGAAGCCAGTCGTCGGCGTTTAGTTTACCGCACGACTGATTGGGAGATATATTTGGTGGCCCCATGCAAGCGCTCCCTTGTCTTTATCAGACAGTGAAGCGGGGTCGGCAGATTCCAACCTTTGCAGAATCCTGCAAGCGGACCTCCGGGTCCTGTACGCCCGTGTAGACGCATTCACATGCGTGCGAGCACCTGAAGGGAGATTGGTGCTGGGCCCATGCTGGAGGAGGTCAGCTTATTTGCCAAAGCTCTCCCTGTGCCAGCCCGAGGAATGGACGGAGGTGAGACCGTAGCACCCGGCCTGGTGTTGGGGTGGCCCAAAGCAGGGTTTTTATGACCCTGTGAGGATGCGCTTGTGGCTGGGCGCGGGTCTGGCCTCTGGCCGTAGCACCCGACGATATCCTTGGTCTGGCGACAAATGTCCAAGACGAAGTTGTTGTTGCGCTTAAGGCTGTTTTTTGCCTAACTAAGCTCGTTGTTGGTTTACGCTCCCCTTGTGGTTTGGCCGCTGGTTTTTTGTGGGATTTTAAATAAGTGTCCATGTGTTGTGAGTTAGAATCAAGCTACCTACGCGTAGTTGACCCACAGCACCGGCTCCTATTAAATACTTTAAGAACGCATATATTTTTAGGGTGCAAATATTGTAAATGAATAGTATTTATGCATTAATTATGATGTAAACTTTTAGGGTGCCACAGTTCCGCAGTCAAGCTGACGAGGGGCATTTAGAATGCACCGACGACACTTTTACTTTCAGTAGGTCAGTTGGCTTAAGCAACTGACACCAAATAACAATTGCGTAACTGGAACACCAGAAAAGTCAAGACGTAGACTGTAATGTTTATTTGTAAATAGTATATAAGAACTAGTATTTTAAGAATAAAGCTTCTTGCCGTTTTTTACAACCAAAACTAGTGCGTATCATTTATTGTGTGGAAAAGTGCTAGGTTTTAGGTACACGCGCGCTCAGGAGACGCAGCGACAAGGACGTCACGACAACAAGCAGATAAGGACCCCAACACATGCAAAAAGGGTCCCCACTAAAAGCCGCTATCTCAGTACGAATATGTAGTGTCCTTATTGGTCCCATGGTTATCTATGCAAATGCAGGGAGGCCATGCGAGGGTTGGCACAAGTCCTTATGGGTGCGAGTGCTCAGAGCCAGACCAGTGCTAATTGGGAGCTAGTCTCAACCAAACCTACATAGTCAACCAAATGACGACGTACATCGAACGTACTTTGAGGCCTGCCAAGGTTTCAACGGGACGGAATCGGATGTCACCTTAAACTGGAGCCATTCGCACTGGGTTTCACCCCAGTGGTAAGTGGTCCAGAAGCCACACCCGCCAGCCCAGGAGCAATCAAATAAAAATATTGTTGGGGGGTTGTCCGTGGATGAATAGGGTCGTGCCGTCTGACATCAGTTGTCAATCAAGTACACTATACAGACAAACACTATATATAGAACTCATATTAAAGATACAAATTTTACAAGATAACAGAGACCATATACAGGACAACACTACATCTGCAAGACTTGGCACTCTTCATAGCAATCTACTAGGTTAGGTTAGGTTGGGAAGGCGTGTGCGGATACGAAGTATCCGCCCTTCCACTCGGAGACATTTATGTCCATTGTGACCGCCTTCAAAAAATGCCAGGAGGATGCATACTCGTCCTTACCCTCGATTTCCATAAACATTGGAAGTTTCATCCCTATTCAACCATTTGGTTTTCCAGGTGAAAGTGAGAAGATCCGATAAATCTACATCTTATCTTATCTCTGTCAAACTTGTGAAGAAGCGCGACCCCAAACATTGAAGTCGTTTCAACTGTAGTCTCAGACATTGACATAAAAAGTGATGAATCGACTCTGTCTGTTCTTCATCATGGCAACTCCTACATAGCCCGCTCGACGGCATACGCCAATGTTGAAGGATTGGTGCGATAGCACAATGCCCCGTAATAACCCCCGTAAGCACCCTTACTGCATGTTTGTTGAGCCCTAAGAGAACCTTTGTTCTCTTCATGTCTAACCTAGGCCATAAGGCCCTTGAAACTTCACAGTCGTCACGATTAGTCTATAAAGTATTTGTCACTACAAAAGTGAATTCATCTACTTTCCTAAACAGTTCGAGAGTTGGAATTCAAGTTTTAATGTCCATAGTAGAAGTAATGTAGTCTGTAGCCGTGTCTAAATCGGCCGAAACTAACCTTCGACCTTCCGTTCTATTTCGCTCAAAATTGTAAGAGGTAAAATAATATATTTAAGCCTTCTTGAGGCGAGCTGCTTACAGCCCCTGAGATTCTCAGGCTAGGAAGTCTTTGTACTTTTTCAATACGGTTTTGATTACATTTACTTCCCAACGCCTTCCTCAAGATGATGGACCCGTAGGTTATAATTGGTCTAATGATTATGGTGTACATCCCATACACAATGTACGATGACAATCCCCAGAATAGTACTTAAGTATCTCGCTTCTGAAAAAAGATTCAACGTTACCCTACCTAACTTTGGCAAAGGCAACTCTGTGATTTTTGTTTTCATGGTGAACAGAACTAGCTCCGTCTTAGTAGAGTTAACTCCTAAGCCGATGAAACAAACCACATCATGAAGTGCGCTATCCACTGATCCACCCTTACGGTATGCGTGTTGCGCGATATCCATTGCTCGAATATTGTTAACCCTTCTTATATACAAAGCGATAAGTATCTAAAGTGTTTTAAGAATAAACGATAAGAGACTTATTGCTCTGTAATCCCTCTCAATAGAATGATTTATTTTTCCTTCTTTTGGAATTACAACCACCCTGACTACTCTCCAACTTGTTGGCACATACCCATCCTTGAGACACCTTCTGAATATGTGAACTGGATGAGGAATCACGCCGTCAGCAGAATGTTGCAGCATAGCCGGTATAACTCCATCAGGACCCGCGGACTTATATAAGGGTCGATGGAGCCTATCGCCATCGCAATTATATCCTCCCTCACGATATCCGACACGCCGGTCCTTGAAACACGGGCAAAATTTATCAACTACAGAATTGTTGAAAAAGCTTTTTCTGCCTGGCGAAGCAGGCGGGGATTCAGCTAGTAAAGGGTTCTTCAAAAGAAACGCTACAAAACTAAATCGATAGTGACAGCAAACGACGCCATATTTTTTCCCGCTCTTTCGACATTTCTCTTCAGTAAGGTTTGCCATTTCATCACGCAAAGATATACGAGCCAACAACGAGTCGAAATTATTAAAATTTACTACCGAAATTCGGAGTCAGTCGCCTCAACTTTAAGAGCGCTACGTCCAATTTATGATGATGCTCATTTCTGGCTGAATGGCTTCGTCAATAAGCAAAATATGCGTTATTGGTTAGACAGCAATACACACGCACTCCATGAGTCATCATTGCATCCCGAAAAAATTACGGTTTGGTGCGGTTTATGGGCCGGCGGCGTCATTGGGCCGTACTTCTTCCGTCATGATCAAGACCGGCACATTACTGTGAATGCGAATCGCTACCGTTCAATGATAACCGTATATTTTTGGCCCCAATTGGATAATATGGACTTGGAGGACATTTGGTTCCAACAGGACGGCGCCACAAGCCACACAGCGAATGCCACAATCAATTTACTGCAAACCAAGTTTGGTGAACGTGTTATCTCACGAAATGGCCCAGTCGATTGGCCGCCTTGGTCGTGCGATTTGACGCCGTTAG
Source organism: Clusia tigrina (assembly GCA_920105625.2). Lineage (NCBI taxonomy): Eukaryota > Metazoa > Arthropoda > Insecta > Diptera > Clusiidae > Clusia > Clusia tigrina. The sequence continues at coordinate 199,953,249 of OV050030.1, forward strand.
ATTATTTCCTGTGGGGCTACGTCAAGTCTATGGTCTATGCCAACAAGCCAGCGACGATTGATGAACTTCGTTCGAATATCGAACGTGAAATTGTAGCAGTATCGGCCGATTTATGCTTGAAAACCGTTGAAAATTGGGTTCAGCGTCTGGACTTCTGCAAGCGTGCCCGTGGTGGCCATGCAAAAGAAATCCAGCTCCATACATAATGGCATCGGACGTACTTTCACAGGAATAAAGAATTTCATTGATATTTGAAACCGGTTTTGTTTTATTTAAAAAAACTTTTGTAGCGCTCTTATTGAAAAACCCGATATATATATATATATATATATATATATATATATATATATATATATAAATATATATATATATATATATATATATATATATATATATATATATATATATACATTAATATATATATATATATATATATATATATATATATATATATATATATATATATATATATATATATATGTATATATATATATATATATATATATATATATATATATATATATATATATATATATATGTATATATATATATATATATATATATATATATATATATATATACAGGGTGGCCCAAATGAGACCTAGTGATGTTAAACACGTGTAACTCTTGTAATAACGGGTTTTTTCAAATGATTTATTTTAATATGTTAAATACATTTTATGGAAATTTAACGTGACTATGTGTGAAATATGACATGAGACAAATGACCACCATTTTGCTCGATACAGGCATTGGCTCTTTTTAGCGCATTTTGCATTACACGGCGTAATGTTTCTGGTTGCAGGCGCCGTATTTCGTCTCGAATATTCTGCTTGAGCTGTCCAAGTGTCTGTGGTTTGTTAACATACACTTTGTCTTTTAAATATCCCCATAAAAAAAAATCGGGCGCAGTTAAATCTGGTGAACGAGGAGGCCAAGGGAAATCTGAATTTCTTGAAATTATGCGTTCACCAAAAATTTCACGCAGCACGTCAATAGTTTGCCTAGCAGTATGCGCAGTGGCTCCATCTTGTTGAAACCACAAATTAGGATGTTGCTCCACCATTGGCCGCAAAAAGTTGTCGATCATTGTTCTGTAAGAAGCCCCGGAGACCGTTTCTGGCGTTTCATCCTCATTCTCAAAGAAATATGGGCCGATGATTTTTGTGGCCATAACACCGCACCAAACAGTGCATCTGATTGGGTGTGACTGATGCTGATGTATTGCCCTTGGATTTTCGGAGCCCCACAACCTACAGTTTTGTTTATTCACATAACTACTTAAATGGAAATGCGCTTCATCGATAATTTCGCTGCGTCAGAACAATTGATCGTTGAGAAGAATAATAAAATTCGATAATTTTAATGCTTTGTTGTGGACTGTACGTATTCATTTTAGATTTCCAAGAGTTCAGTTATAATCTGCAAAAAGAAAAAATAAATTATGTTAAAAAATAAAAAAGTTATTTGTGTTTCACATCAGCTGGTCTTATTTGGGCCACTCTGTATATTAATATATATATATATATATATATATATATATATATATATATATATATATATATATATATATATATATATATATATATATACATATATATATATATATATATATATATACATATATATATATATATATATATATATATATATATATATATATATATATATATATATATATATATATATATCAATATATATATATTAATATATATATATATATATATATATATATATATATATATATATATATATATTAATATATATATATATATATATATATATATATATATATATATGTATATATATATATATATATATATATATATATATATATATATATATATATATAAGTTAGCAACACACGTGTTGCATATCGTTAGCGCCATGCGCTAGCGCAACGGTACAATGCATTTTACGAAATACGCTGCAACGGTGACTGCTGCCATCCGCTGTTGCAGGGGCACGGTAGACGGTGCTGGTTCTCGGTAAGCGAGTAAATACATGAGAAAGAGCAATGGCGCCATGCGCTTGCGCAGCAGTAGAAAGTATTGAACAAAAGCCAAGCCCAGCCGTGAAACGCTGTCGCGCAATGCCGCCTCGAAGCGGTGTCACCATGCGATTGTCGGCGGTGAAAAAACATAAAAAGAACCCGAGTACAAAGCTCGTATCTTTTAATTGACAGGAGCTCGAAGGAGAAGGACCTTAATAATAGTAAAATAATATTAAAACAAATTAAATATTTTTATAATTTTAGATAGATGCAGGAGATATTTAACTGGCGCCCAACGTGGAGCTTGCGAAAAAGTCGCTGCACAGGCTCTAAGCGTACCCTTGAGAGGGGTTAATAAATAACAAAAGTTAATAATAACAAAAGTTAATAATAACAAAAGTAATTGTCTTTAAGTGGGGTCCTCAAAGTTCATTATATGGGAAGGAGGTGTATCCTTCCTCTGATCGACCCCGCATCTTGAATGTGGGTTTGTGGGGTCCATATACGTACTAATATAAAATTTCGTCCAAAAATATTGTATAGGTCGCAAGTTATAATAATATGCAAATAGTGGGCGTGGCTGTAGTAATAATACGCCTATTTTTTGTGTGGTGTTTAATGTTAGTACCCCCAACCTTCTTGTGAAATTTCTTTGATAATTCTTTAATAGGAACACAGTAAAGATTTTTGGCTAATTGTGGGCTTGGCAGTTGTATTATGATTTCCATATTCTGCACACACACTATTACGGAGCCCATGTATGTTTCTGCCAATTTTTATTTCGCTTGCATCAATACGAGCATAGATAGGATAAAATTTCGTAGGTAAATCTCTACCAGATCTTAAGTTATTAATATTTGTGAATTGTGGTCGTGGCAGTTATTATGTATATAATAACCCACTTTTTGCACAGTGTTTAGTAGGACCCACATCTCCATAACTGCCAAATTATGTCACGATTCCGTCAATTGAACCGAAGTTATAGTCATTTTAAAAAAGGTGAAAAAGTTCCTTATATGTGAGGCAGGTGTGGTCTTTGTACAAATTGGCCCATATAGCTATCCGGTTCTGTATCTTTGTGCAGGCTACACTTTTGCAAAATTTCAATAAGATAGCTCTAACGGTGTAGAAAAAAGTGGCCACAGACGGACATACGGATAGACGGACAGACGGACAGACGGACGGACAAAATAAAAATTGCATAGAAAGTGATTCTGATCATATCTGTATATATATGTCCATACCTACCACGACTACTTCTCGAAATTGCAACCCCTCTCAAAAGCACAAAATTAGTATACCCTATATACCTTTTTTAAAGGTACTCGTAAAGGGTATAAAAAACGCTTTTAGTATCAATAATTTCAAATATGAATTTTGCAGCATGCCGTTTGGCTTGAAAAATGCGTGAGTTTTTTCCAGAATTTTCCAAATGTTCAGAGAAAAAATTGGAAAAACATGCCACGCATACGTGAATGACTTAATTATGTTTTCAGGAGATGACATCGGTCATTAAAATATATCGAAGGAATCTTAGTATTGTTAAATAAAACAAATATAATTGTGAATTTAAAAATCTAAATCTTATAAAAAAGAAATATATTTATTAAAATTTGTTGTATTTTTTTTATTTGTTGACGCGCAGAAACTAAGCGGAAAAAATATGAAATTGTTTTTTGGAAATTTGTAAAAATGTTTAATGCCAATTAATAGGCACATTCGATTCGCCACTCTATCGACGATAGTACATATATTTGTATGGAAAAGATATCGAGTAAATTATTCTCGGATTATACGATCGAATTTTTCCATCGTCGATAGAAAAGTGCTTCCAAATTGAAAACCAACGATATTAAAAATTAGCCATAAAAATTGCCTGGGATTTTTTATATTTTAGCTGTTTAGATAGAAAAACAACAAAAACTTATCTTTGGATTTAGTTTTTTTATTTTGAATATTATTATGCTATTGATTTAAATAATATTCAGATGATTAGTTTGCATAAAAAATCTAAAGAAAGTATGTCTAAAAAGAACAGTTGAAACAGTGCTGCAAGTTTACACGTACTGTTTTATTCGCACAACTCGTTACGAGCTCGATACTAGTCACGAATCGAATGCGCCTAATATATAAGAGATTAACTAAAATGGAAATACATTTTTTTTACATTCAATTTGACATAGGTATTTCATACCTTTAAAGTTTAACTTTCTTGATTATTTTTATTAGCCTTAGATAAAGTATATTTTCTACTATTTCTAGTATTTCTATTTTCAGTCATCAACCTAAATAATTGTGACCAAAATGAGTATGGCTGAGAAACTTAGATCTTTAGAGATCTGGGAAATCATTTGTGTTTGTTTTAGAAATTTATCATATGGTGGGAACCGTTATTCGAATGAACGTATTTGCACGTGGAACAAGTTAATATTTTTACAAAATTTTAATAGTGATCTATTAAAAAATCAAAACACCTGGCCAATTCTTTAATGTATTCTTACGATAAGAATGACGTCATAGTTTTAAACAGGTTTAGGCTCGGAGACCCGAAATTTTAAGAAAAATATCAATATTTCAGTGGTACCAGCTATACGAATTCAAGAGCTCTTAGATATATGGCTGCACTGCACGACTTCAAGCCGCCGCCAAACGCTGGAAGCATTAAGATCATATATCGCAAATGTAGCTTCTCATCAAAAGTTAGAAAAAAATAAAGTTGACTGGAATTAACACTAAAAACTCAATGGGCAGTGACCTGAAAAAAGAAGGATACGTTTGTTAAAAAACATTCCACATAGCTTCAGTCTTGTTTTCATATCTAGTCTTCTAAATTGCTTAATGTTAAGATTACTTTAATATTTCACAAAAATAATATACAAAAAGAATTTAAAAATCAAATGGTCTTGATAGTTGACAAGGTGAAACAAGGCAATGGCACTACTAATTGCTGATGTTAATAAAACCCGAAAGTTTTTTTTAAAAATTATGAGTTGGCTGCAAAAAATACAAATATAGATGTAAAAAAATTAATAATTTTTCTTTGATAATGAATATTTTATAGTGTGGTAAGCGCATAAATGCAATGAAATTCAAAGACCTTTTGAAAACACTCGACAAATGTGTTGCGACCAGTATCCGTGGTATTATATGCCGTTAACGGTACACAAAATCCTTGTTTATGGGAACGATATAATCGACCATTTTGGAGCGATCTCTGAAGAAGTCCTTAAGTAACGACATAAAGATGTGAGAAAATGTCGATTAAACCTTACAAGAAAATCTCAAGAAAAACATTAAATTGCGATCTTATAGTTTCTTCAGAACAGACAATATCTATCGAAAGACAATCAACCTGAAGAAGGACTTCGAATAATGAAGAATTGCAGGAATATCTTCTACACAAGGATGTGTCAAAAGAGCAGACCTCGATAGATGCTGTTTTGTCAAATATCGAATCCTCCGATAAAAGTAAAAATAAATATTCAGTTTATGATGATAGCAGTTAAGAAAATACTTGGTTTTTTTATATTATATATTTTCTACATAATGAGTTTTTTTCATTTATTTTGTAATATATGGTTGAAAATGCTACGGGTGCAATATTTTTTTTTTAAATTATTAAATAACCCATAATTTTGCGCAAAAAGCTTCATAGATTTTTCAGTATTATTAAACAAGATATGCATGCTTCTAAATGTAGCCAGTTCATTTTTGAAATAACGAATAATTTTAATCTAGTTACTTTATTGTAAAATTGTAAATCACAAGTTTACTTGTCATAGTTCAAATCCAGACTATTTATGCTATATTTAGATTTACTTAGCGTAGGCTTACTATATACCAATATAACAGTATGTACAAAGTACTAGTAATGCATAAGTATATAAGAGAGAAGAGAGACAAATTTTTATATGTTTTTGGTTCGAGCAACGTTTACAAATTCGTCCACGGCTCATATGAACTCGTTACACTGTCTGCCGGGCCCAGAATGTATATATATATATATATATATATATATATATATATATATATATATATATATATATATATATATATATATATATATACATATATATATATATATATATATATATATATATATATATATGTATTTATATATATATATATATATATATATATATATATATATATATATGTATATATATATATATATATATATATATATATATATACTCGTATATATATAGATTTTCTCCGTACATACTATAGTAATTCTTTATTGTTTTGATGCATTTTTTTAATTAATTTCATTTAATTAATGTATTTACTAATGAACAGTAAGAACAAAAAATCTAATATTAAAATTAAGAAACAAACAACAATAAGAACCAAAAGTAGACAGAAAATTTACTGTCAAGAAAGTGTTTTTTGAAATCAGAACTTATTTATAGAAATGAAAGAAAGAAAAGGAAATTGGCACTATAAAAGGTTTTAATATTTTGTATGGCCCCCTTTAGCATCTATAACGACTTGTAGGATTCTCCTCAATGATTATGTCAACTTCTGCACATCGTATTCGCTTGGGATTTTATTTCATTCCTCTAGTATTGCAGTTTTGAGCTCTGCTGCACCTTTTAGTTGCCTCTCGGCCGCCTCTTTTTTTTAAACTTCCCACAATTTTTCAATTGGGTTCACGTGTGGACTCTGGGCTGCCGTATTAACACTTTTATGTAATTATAAAGAACCCACATCCATAACATATGCGCCATATGTTTGAAAATCTTGGTAAAATTTGAATTGCGGACTGTTATCAGCATTGAACCCACAATGATCTGCGGTGTTTACCAAATAACGCTTGAAAATATCCAATTATTGTTTTTCATCCATTTTATTTCCTATGAAATCTTGTTCTCCTATTCCCATACTACCTATTCCCTTACAACCCTTGCCACATTTTAATATGGGAATATAATATAGTATTTCGATTTTCCAATGCGTTTAACGGTCATCGTCACACTCTATTAGGGCCACCATTATAGTAAAGCATGATTTCGGGCTCATGGCAAAATATAGCGTCATCCCAATGGTCATTCGGTTTGCCCAAGTACATCCTATCGAAAGACAATGGCTTTTCATTGTGTATTGTGTTGAAAGCATTGGTTTTTATCGAGCAACTCTTGACATATATTGGTACTTTATCATGAGCTGCCGTACTGTTTCGTAGGTAAACGCAAGGTCACATTTTTCTTTGAGTTGACTTGAAAGGGTTCTCGTTGAAATCTGAGGATTTCCGACTACTTTCCTTACCAAAATGCTTTCTGCTATATTTGATATTTTGTGCGCACGGAAGTGAGAAAATTTTGGTACCAGACTATCTTCCTTTTTTACTCGATCTAAAATATTATAAATTGTTAGCTGGTCAAAAGAAACATCTCGGACAAATCTTGGATACTTTTGATGATGCGGTGGTTATAGTAAACCAACTGAGTCGTATCAAATGACGTTCTTTTACCAGGCATCTTAAATTCACAATAATTTTGCTAAAAATGCTGCAAATAACAACTATTTTTGATTAATTTGCGTCTAAAATACGCACAATGCATAGTGAAGCATAAATCTCATAACGGTAAATGTATTGCGTAGCTAAATTAGTTGCAAATTAGTTGCAAATTAGTTACAAAGATAATTATAAAAACACTTTCTTGACAGCAAATTTTGTGGATATTTTTGTTTTTATGATTTCTATATCCTAATTTAAATATTTCTTTTTTTTTGTTATTGTTCATTAGTAAATACATTAATTAAATGAAATGAATTAAAAAAATTAATCAAAACAATAAAGAATTTATTATGTACGGGGAAAATCAAATTGACGAATTTTTTACCCTGTTAAAACACTTTCTTGGCAAACTGTACATTAAATAAAATGTATAAAAAAAAATGTACTAAAACAATAAAGAAGTACTGTATTATGTAGGGGAGAAATAAAATTCACGATATTATATATATATATATATATATATATATATATATATATATATATATATATATATATATATATATATATATATATATATATATATATATATATATATATATATATATATATTGTTCGTTCTAAGTCGTGTAAAACCGTTGCTGAGGCATGGCAAAAATTACGCAAATTCATTTGCCAGCCGGACCAGTAAAAAAGGTACAACTGACAGTGTGAGTCAGTATGTGCACGCGTGTGTCGAAACGGTTGACAAATTGTGACAGAATTAAATATTCAAATTGGTGACGAATTGAAAGTTATCATATTGCTTTCTAGTCTCTCGAATTCATGGGAAAACTTCGTAGTCGCGATAGAGACTCGCAACAGATTGCCGACTTTTGAAGCAGTGAGGGCGAAAATACTAGAGGCTGGTGCGCGTAAACAAGAACGAGACGAATGAGAGTGCATGCAAGCTGTTTACGCATGCACAAATAAGTGCAAAACCACAGCGCAAAAGCAACTCAACAGCCGTAGCGCACAGGATTGGCAGAGCAATTTCAAAGTGAAGGAGAAGAAGAAAAAAGAAAAAAATCAAATTTGAGGGGAAACGTTTCAACTATCAGCAGAGAGGATATCGGGCAAATAAATGCCAAAGTACTAAGAAAAAAGTACGCAAAAGCAGCTCAACAGCCGTAGCGCACACGATTGGCAGACCAATGTCAAGATGAAGGAGAAGAAGAAACAAGAAAAAATCAAATTTAAGGGGAAATGTTTCAACTGTCAGCAGAGAGGCCATCGGGCAAGTGAATGCCGGAGTACTAGGAAAAAAAGTACGCATAAAAACGAAATAGAAGAAACGTCAAATTGTTCGATGTTTGGTAGCAGTGACGCTAAGCAAGAAAGCTATACATGGTGCATAGATAGTGGTGTTACATCGCATATGTGCTGTGATAGAAGTTTTTTTGTATCGTTTGCTAAAAAAAAGCAAATGTAATGTCAGAGGCTGAAACATATGTAGAATCAATCGGTATAGGTAATATAATACTGAAGAGTCGAAAGTACAAAATATAATTTGCAAAATGTGTTGCATGTAGCATCTCTACTTATGAATATTTTGTAAGTAAACAAGTACGCCTAATGTCAATAGTGCTCCAGGTTTGTCTGGCAACACTACAGGTGTGTTCATTTACGCAAGGTAGTCATGTTTTGTGGCCCATTTGACCGTGGCCAGTGGGACACCTACATCAAAAGATGGGAAGATGTCAGGGAGCAGCGTACTTATTTGGCCAATTAATCGGCCCAGAATGTCGCTACGTCCAGGCACCCAGCATATGTGAACTTATGAGTTACGCGAGATGACGTTCAGGGAATAGCGGCAATCAAGTTCGAGTTTAGAGGTAGTGAATACACCAGCTAGGGACTTGATTGCCGCCTGACTGTCCGTGAATGTGCGAATGTTCACATCGCATACTTCATTGTGAATAAGCCACTTGGACGCTTGGAATATTGCCACTACTTCCGCCTGAAAGTCGCTGCAATGGCCAGGGAGTCGATAGAAGAGCTTGATGCCAAGTTTTCTGGAGAAAATGCCGCAACAGACATTATTCTCCAGTTTGGAACCATCCGCATATATAGCAATGCCAGTGACTACTAATTTGTTGGACCATTCCTCTCTACTAGGAATGGGCGGACTAATCGTACCATAGTTGAAATGAGCAAAAGATTGTTAATTCAAGCGAAACTGAAGGAGATTTTGTCGGCAGAGCCTGTATAATCCGCAGTTTATTTGCGCAACTGATGCCTAACTCAAGTGTTGAAAGGGCGTACACCATTTGAAGTATGGAAACGTCGCAAACCTTCAGTAAAACACCTACGTATTTTTGGTTCACGAGCGTTTGCACTGGATAAAGCCAGTAATGGCAAGGAGTATGTCTTCGTTGGTTACTCCCATGCAGCAAAGGCGTATCGTTTATAATATAAACTTTATATGATCAGCAACGACGATCAATTATTGAGCGGCGGGATGTGAAATTTTTAGAAGGTGAGTTTAGTAGTAACTTCACTTCAGAATGCAGTTCTACAAAAAGAGACATCGACTTCGCGACAAACATCATTCGCCTTGAGTCTTTTGAAGTTCCAGAAAAGAACAAGCCGCGAGTAGCCCGTCTGAAAGTTTAGTCGAGCAGAATGTGAGAGGAGACTCCGGCGATGAGGAGGAAGAGTTTGCCACGGCAAGTGATCCTGAAAAAGACGCGCAAACTAAGCAGAGCACAACGAGTCCAGAGTAAGACAACGCACCACGATGTGTGTCTGGTAGACCTAAATATATTCGCACTGCTCACCCAGGAAGGCCCATGAAGCAATATCAACTTCTAAATAACCTAAATTATAAAATAGTGGATGGCGAGACACCGCAAACCCCAAAAAGTTGCCAATGGCTGTGGGTACAAATTAGGGGTCAACTACTGGGAAACGTGTTCACCAGTCATACGTTACGAAACTATCCGTATGCTTTTTGCGATAGCTGCAGAAAATCAGCTATGCATGCATCAAGTTGACATATCGAAGGCGTATGTGAACAGCAAGCTTCGTGAAGTGTGTATATGAAGCAACCAGACGGTTTTGTCAGCAAGCATCATTTTTTGTATGCAACCTGAGAAAGTCTTCAAGCTGCAGAAGGCGATCTACGGGCTAAAGCAATCCGGCCGTGTTTGGAATAACACGTTAGATTGAGTTTGGAGCGACATAGGCTTCCAGAAATGTAAGTATAAGCCTTGTTTATACGTCAAAAAAGACACGCTGCAGTGGTTGATGATTTGATCATCATGTGTTCCAACAATAACGAAATAGCGGCAATTAAGAAAAAGATAGCAAGTTCCAGATGCACGATGGCGGCGCTATAAAGTATTTCCTAGGGTTGGAAATTCAGCGAGAGGGCGACAGAGGTGATTTTTCTCTTTGCCAGAAGAAGTACATACCATCAATTCTCGAGACATATGTTATGCAGACTTGCAGATCAGTAGCAATGCCGCTTGACCCAGGTTTTCAAGTGAGCTGTAATAACGAAAAATGTATCAAGGTAAATGCTATTGAGTATTAATCACTAATTGGCTCTCTTATGTATTTTGATGTTTTGAGTTGACCAGATATTTTACACGCCGTAAGAAAAGTTTCTAGACAAAACACAAATCCGCACAACGAACATGAGACAGCGGCGAATTGTATATCGCAAAACTGCTCAACCTGTAAAAGGATTCGCTGACCCAGATTAGGCGAACGATCCGAGGAACAGGAAGTCGTACACAGGGCACGCGTTCTCTGTGAAGCACCGTTTTCTCATGGGCTTCAATGAATCAGGGTGTAACAGTATTGAGTGGCACTGAAGCGGAATATGTGGCTTTAGCGACAGGCGATCTACCTGAGCAGACTATTGACCGAAATAGGGAGCCAAATCCAACGCCGATGACGGTTTATGGTGACAATATCAGTGCACAATATATTGCACGAAGTCAAGTGCACCATAAACGCTCGAAATATATAGATATGAAGTATCATTTCATTCGTAAAAAGTTGAGAATAATGAAATTAATTTGGAATATATTCCTACTGATAATAATGTTGCCGATATTTTCACTAAAAGTTTGGCTAAGCAAAAGCATTCTAATTTTGTACAACTCCTTGGATTAAATTAAAGTTTTGTTTTGAAGTAGATATGTAAGCTGTAGGAGAAGTAGAGAAATTGTAAGCAACATTATATTCGTAATATGAAATGTCATTAATTCTTTTTGGCTTTACACTTGTATAGCTTGTCATATACATATTCGTTAAGTTAGGTCGTATTAAGCCTCCTTACTGAACACACTGGTCTTTCATTCAATGGTGTCATATTCCTCCGTAAAAACTCTTTATATATGTATAATAATAATAATAATAATAATAATACAATTGTTTTAATTATTTCATAAGAAGAGAAATATTTATTAAATTGCTGAAATTTGAAATATGTACATATATTGTGATTTAAAAATCGATCTGCATCACAATCACACCTTTCCCTTTATTCCCTATTATCAGATTAATCTCTGTATGCCGCACTTTAGTCCTATTTTCGTCCTGCACGAATAGAGTGCTATTGATGCTTTTCTTACTCTATCCTCTAGATTTAATTTCCAATTAAGCTTCCTGTGAAAAATCAGTCCCAGGTAGCGTGCTTTATCTTTAAATTTCATTTATTTTAGGGGGATTTTCCACTGGTATTCTATGTTTTCTACTAAATAGTAACAATTCTGTTTTGTTGGCGTTTATGGCCAAACCACATGACTCTGACCATAGATTTAGCTCATCTAATATGCTTTGCATGATTTCACAAAGCGTGTTGGGGAATTTGCCTTTTACCCAATGTTGAGTTCACAAATCTGCATATAAGCATTTGTTCGATGAAACCAGCGCTCCGGGACACCCAACTCCGTCAGTGCACCGAATATAGCTTTGGGTAGGACATTATTAAAAGCGCCCTCAATATCCAGGAAAGCTGCGAATGTGTATTCTTTGTCTTCCATTGATTTCTCAATTGCCGTCACAAGCGAATTCAAAACTATTTCTGTAGATTTACCTTTACAGTACGCGAGTTGTGAAGTCGCCATTTGAGATGGGTTTATTATTTCCCTGATTAAATTCAATTAATCTCTCTACAGTTTTCAATAAAAAAGAAGAAAGACTGATAGGCCTGAAATCCTTTGGACTAACATGCGCACTTTTCCCCGCCTTTGTGATAAAAACTAATTTCACTTCGCTCCAAGGCGAGGGGATATGATTTTAGCTTAGCGCACTTTTGAAAATAGGTTATTAACCATTCCATAATGTAGCTTATTGAATACTGTGGTTGAGCTGGGAACATCCCGTCTTGTCCCGGCGATTTAAAGGGTTTAAAGTTTATTTATGTCCCACGTAATACTAGCCTCCGAAGTGATATTTAGAATTTCGGACTTTGCCATAGTATTATGTTCAGTTTCCATTGTACCCGTTGTAGTGTTATCAGGAAAGTGTGCATTTAATAATAAATTTAAAGACTCCTCACTTGATTCTGTACAGCTTTTGTCGGGTTTCTGGAGGCAACCAATTGTTGCAGTGGAGCTTGAGAGAATCTTGCGTAGTCGAGATGGCTCTGTGGTGCCCTCAATATCACCACAGAAGGACCTCCAAGATGTTCTTTTCGCTTATCTCAATTCCTTTTTGTATTGTTTTAACTTGTCACTATAGCAGTCCCAGTCACTTGCGTTTCGAGAGGACTTCGCTTTATTGAATTGGTCTCTAGACTACCTTCTTTGTTTGTTAAGTTCAGAGAACCATCATGGGGGGTTGTATACTTTGTAGGCTGGAGTCCTCAGTCCACACACTCTTCCTTCATTCACCCACGGCTCCTGAGTGAAGCCAAAATCTGGCTGGGGTTCTGCCAGTTCATTCAGGAGTGCAGCCGAAGCTGCTTTACTGTGGTGGAGGTTTATTTGCAGGAGCTTCATTAGCTACCAGCGTCGCATCTGCGTCATCTTGCGAGTCGCTAAGAAGTTCCATCTCCATGTACATTCTCTCCAGGGCACTTCTAAGGTCAGTACCTGAAAATGTGTACCCATCCATTTGGCTGTCGACGTTACTCTCTGTCTCTAGCTCATTGTCGGTCTCGTCAATTATATCCAATTCGGGTGTTGAGACGAGTCGAGGGTCACCCATGTCAGAAAGGTAGTTCTTTTGATGAGCAGTAACTAAGAATCCCCTAAACTCCTTTGCAATAATAGACGATGTCTGTTTCAGCGTGGCACAGGTGAATATCTACCATGCCAACGCAGCCTCGGCGGTCATCGCGCGCAAGTTCACTAAAGAAAACCTTAGGGCGGCGCTGATGCAGGATCCCTGGCTCTATCGGGGGCAGGTAAGAGGACTAGTAGAGAAAATTCTAATGTAATTTGGGATCCCAGGTCCGAGAAACCTCGTGCCTGCATAATGGTTAACAGCTCCACCAACTATCTTTGTATTTCAGAATTCATGAGTAGAGACTTGGTTGCCATCGAGACATCCACCTACAGCTATGGTAATCAAAAACCGATTGTGCTGGCATCTGCATACTTCCCAGGGGACTCCGACGGCATTCCACCCTGCAAAGTACAATACTGTCAGGAGAATGCACTGCATCTCCTAATTGGGTGCGAAACCAACAAGTTTTTTATAAGTAATGACCTAACATTTTACAATGTGGGAAATACACATACATTTGTCACACGGACCATGCAGGAGATCTTAGATCTACCGATAGGGAACTTAAGTATGGGTACCTTGATCAGAAACTAGAGAGTATCAATGGAGCCATCTCTTTCTGATCACAGTATAATAGAGTACTCTCTTAAAGGAAACCCCTCTGAGAAGGTGCTTAGAAAAAATTCTAGAAATACAGACTGGAATGAATACATGAATGACCTATCTGATAACCTAGGCCAGTTCAATTTCAGTGCAAAGACGAATCAATCGGTAGAAATTTAAAGCGTCTTAGGGAAGATAGATAAGGTAATATTAGAGGCATTTCAAGCTAATTGCAGAGATAGCTCTAGCAACAGTGGAAAGAAAAGACTTTGGTGGAATAACACACTGGCACAGTTAAGATCCAACGTGCGTAGTCTCTACAATAGAGCAAAACGCACCGATAACTGGGAAGTTCATGAACAAGACACTGGCGAAGGCAAAAACAGAATGTAGGATGGCACTGAAGCTAACGAATGGTACACTGAACGACAAACAGAGGTTGGAACTTTTTTTGGAAACACACTTTTCAGACGCCACAACCGTCGAAGAAAGACTTACCTCAAAAAGGTAACTTTTGACCCCTACAGGATACCAGGCGCAGCTGGCATAGTGCTCGCCATTTTATAGAAAGGAATAATGGTACTGGCTCCACACATGGTAAAGTTATGCAGGATAAGCTTGGCAACAGGGTATATTCCAGCAATCTGGAGGAAAGCTCAAGTTAAGCTTATACCGAAGGTTGGAAAGAAGGATTTCACTTTCCAAAAACCTTTTAGACCCATAAGTCTAACCTCCTTTGTACTCAAACAATGGAGAAAATTATGAACAATTATTTAAGAACACACACTCTAGTCACATCACCTCTAAATCGATATCTACACGCGTACAGAGGAGGAAGTCCCACGGAGACCGCCGTTTCAGCTAACTGATATCATTAGAGATGCAGTAGAGAATCAAGAAATAGTCATCTGTGCTTTCCTTGACATTGAAGGAGCCTCCGATAATACCTCGCATCAGGCAATTGGAAGAGCACTCCGCAGGAAAAGTACAGAGACAGCCATAACCCGCTATGCCTCAAACGAGAATAATGGAGACTAATGTGGGCGATGCCGCAATAGAAGTGCTTTGAATAATAGGGTGCCCGCAGGGAACAGTATTTTCCTCACTCATTTGGAGCCTAGTGGTAGATGAACTACTTGATTATTACTCAAGAATGGTGCACTTCAGTGTGACTGAACATAAACCTTATAAAAGCAACCATTCGGAAAATGAAGTTTCCGCATATGCATCCATGGACGTACACCACACGTCGACTGCGCCAGTTCCACGTTGTCACTTCTCATCGCTCTGATAACCAAATCATCAATTTAAATTCTTACTCCTTTATTTTAAGGTTTTTATTATTTTTATTAATATTTTCCTTATTTAGTTTTCTTTCAATAACACTAATTTTTTTCTCTTCGATTTAACGTTCTACTAGCAAATTATTCTGGTTTATCGGACCCTATTGGACCTTGCGACAACACAGCTCCGAACGCTACGGTGCTTGCATCAGTCGTTAGAAGGAAAAATCTGTATATTGAAAAATCTGGATAAGTAAAATTTTACATATACATTTTCTTTTCCAAACTCTCAGTTAAGGGTTTTGTAAGTTTTGAAAAATCCTTTATAAACTTCCTATAGTAAGCAATTAATCCGAGAATAAATTTATCTGCTTCCATGTTTTTAGAACTGTGACTTTCTTTATGGCGTTTATCTGATCTGGATTTGGCTTAGCTCCATCTGGTGTGACAATATGACCTAAATAGGATATCTCTTTGCAAAGAAACTCAGTCTTATTAAGTTGCACTTTTAAATTTGCTTCTCTGAATTTTTTAAAAACAGCATCCAAATTCTCAATATTTTCTTGAAGTGAGGTTGAAAATACAATCACGGAGGACATTATCCATCACTCTTTGGAATGTAGAAGGAGCATTTTTGAGGCCAAAAGGCATCCTTAGAAACTCAAAATTCCCGTGATCAACGAAAAAATATGTTTTAGGTATATCATTATCTGCTCCTTCTATCTGATGTAATCCAAATTCGATATCGAGTGTACTTTCGCCTAGTTTGTCAAGAATGTCGGTCATATTTGGAAGCGGATACCTATCGTCTATTGTTTTCTGGTTCACTTTCCTGTAATCTACGACTTGTCGCCACTTTTGGGTACCGCTAGTACTCATATTTTTTGGAACTATCCAAATAGGTGAAGACCAAGGTGAAAAACTCGAACGTATTATACCGCCATTCATCATTTTCGAAATTTGCTGCTACATTTCCTTTTTGTGAACTTTGGGGTATCTATATGATCTCATATTAGTTGGAAATTCATCCCTGGTTTTGATTTGGTGTTTGATTTGATTAGAGAATGACAAATTTTGGCCCTCTTTAAAGAATATATCTTCAAATTTATTGCAAAGTTTGAGTAACAGATGTATCTTTTCTACATTTAAATGATTGGTCCTAATTAAACTTGAAAAGTCAGCATCAGTGAGATTATTTTTGATATTATGAATTGAAAAATTGTGTAGTTCGTAAAATTGGCTTTTATCAAATAGTTGAACTTTAATTGGTTGCTCTATTAAGAACTGTTGTGAAACATCAGCACAATTAATTACTTCAATATAAGAATACCAATCGAGAGCATTAAATATACCTTCTTGAATTAATAGTTGGTCCCTCATTTGAAGAGGTTTTCTATAAATATTTCCAGATTGAATATCTACTGACAGATAAGCAATTATTTTTCTATGTGGTGGTACCATAAATATTTTTGATGTGTAGTTGGGCTTGTGAATATGAGGTATAGTTACATCTTGTGTATATAAAATAGAGTTTTTAAAATCAATTTTTATGCTAGACTAGCTGCTTCGTTGTTTCCAATCCTAAGAGCCCATCGAAATAGTTGTGAAACTTAAAGCATAACAATGTTAGTTTCCCCTCTAGTTTTGAATTTCTTGAAAACATTTAGATGAACTTGTTGGTTTACTGCGTGACTACTGAAAACTGTATTTATTTTCATTGGTTCTACTTTTTCAACTTTTTTTTTTTTTTTACTATACAAGGATTTAAAAATGACATACTACTTCCAGTGTATATTAAAAATTTAAGTTGGTTGTTTCGACTATCTGAAATATGAATATAGAAAGATTTGACTGATACGAATTAAAATCTATAATAAGGATTTGTTCTCCGAGGCTGGTTGGCGAAAATTTTGGTAATCTATTTCATTAAGGTTATATGTATCTGGTTGAAAGTTGTTGTTATAGTAACTATTTTCATTGTATAGGGGATTAGAATTCTTTTTATGAGCGTTATTATGCAAAAGTAGAGTACTGAAAATTTCTGTCACTATATTGATCTTGTTCTATTGGCCTTGGCAGATTTTGTTGCTGCTCCAACATGGTTGTAGAATTTAGTAGGGTGTTAGGTTAGGTTAGGTTATATGGCTGCCCTAAAACTCACTTAGGCCTGTTGACGGCCCATTGTGGCCACTAGGGCTTTTTTTCCGCTACACCTCCGGATCCTCCTTAAACCATCCAGTGGATTTAATAAAAGTATCTACATTCGTTAGCTTCATCCGGCAAATCTCCTCAATGTTGTCAAGAAATGCAAATCCAAGAGTGGATAAACTTTTTCTGTATAGAGCAATGCACCCAGAAGGTGTTCCACGGTTCCATCAATTTCGACACTTTGGCAACTCCTACAAAAGGCATGGTGGGTATCCCCAGTCTACTTGCGTGTGTACCAACCAAACAGTGACTACTATTACAAATTTAATAACCTGCCTTTTAAATGTCAACAGCAGTTTTGAATGGGCAGTTAATGTTGTCCTTTCCCTAGCCAGCTCATCGGCCTGCAATTGCCCTCAATATCCCTATGGCCCGGCACCCAGAACAGATTTATATTAAATTATTCAGATAATGTACCATAATTTTCGACGACTGTCTTACTGCCTGCAGTGATTTTATGGTCGCTTGTCATTCCAAGTAGATATATATATCCCTCGTAGATAGAGGAATATTCTTTATATGAAGCATACCCTCTCTTATTGCTATTACCTCTGCCTTAAAAACACTACAATGGTCCGACAAGCGGAAGGATTGACTGACGCTCAGATTTTCAAAAAATACATCTCCACTCACCCGATCACTAAGTTTTTAACCGCCAGTGTAAATGGTACTTTCGTTCTTGTCACCCATGATTCCATTATCCCAGTCTTCCTTTGTGGGGAATATGGTGTTAAAGGGTTTTCTTAAGTTCCATTCTAATGACTTACAGTAATGTGTAGTGTCATAAACAAATGGAAATTTTTCTACAATAGTCGTATGACCACTGCTACTTGTAGTTAAAAGGAGAGTTCCCTGAGTCTAACAGCCGATTTCATTGCAAGTTGTTTTCCATGCACATCAATTGGTAAAGGGTTTGGCATAATGTTCAATGCCGCCGTGGGGGTTGTTTAAGAGATCCGCTTATATATGAACTAGCTGCTCTCTGAATACGCTCTAAGCTTTTGAAGTGCCGGCCACCATACCAGTATGCCATACAAAAAAATCGGTCTAATCACTGCTGTGTATAACCAATGTTCTATTGGGGGGGCCATATCGCACTTTAGTCCTATTTTCGTCCTGCACGAATAGAGTGCTATTGATGCTTTTCTTTCTCTAAACTCTAGATTTAATTTCCAATTAAGCTTCCTGTGGAAAATCAGTCCCAGGTAGCGTGCTTTATCTTTAAAATAAAAGTGATTTCATTATTTTAGAGGGATTTACCACTGGTATTCTATGTTTTCTACTAAATAGTACCAATTCTGTTTTGTTGGCGTTTATGGCCAAACCACATGATTCTGACCATAGATTTAGAACATCTAATATGCTTTGCATGACTTCCAAAGCGTGTTGGGGAATTTGCCTTTTACCCAATGTTGAGTTCACAAATCTGCATATAAGCATTTGTTCGTTGAAACCAGCGCTCCGGGACACCCAACTCCGTCAGTGCACCGGATCTAGCTTTTGGTAGAATATTATTAAAAGCGCCCTCAATGTCTAGGAAAGCTGCGAATGTGTATTCTTTGTCTTCCATTGATTTCTCAATTACCGTCACTAGCGAATTCAAAACTGTTTCCGTAGATTTACCTTTACAGTACGCGTGTTGTGAAGTCGCCATTTGAGATGGGTTTATTATTTCCCTGATTAAATTCAAATTATCTCTCTACAGTTTTCAATAAAATAGAAGAAAGACTGATAGGCCCGAAATCCTTTGGACTAACAAGCGCACTTTTCCCCGCCTTTGTGATAAAATCCAATTTCACTTCCCTCCAAGGCGAGGGGATATGATTTTAACTTAGGTCACTTTTGAAAAAAGGTTATTAACCATTCCATAATGTAGCTTATTGAATACTGTGGTTGAGCTGGGAACATCCCGTCTTGTCCCGGCGATTTAAAGGATTTAATGTTTATTTATGTCCCACGTAATACTAGCCTCCGAAGTGATATTTAGAATTTCGGACTTTGTCCTAGTATTATGTTCAGTTTCCATTCTACCCATTGTAGTGTTATCAGGAAAGTGTGGATTTAGTAATAAATTTAGAGACCCCTCACTTGATTCTGTACAGCTCTTGTCGGTTTTCTGGAGGCAACCAATTGTTGCAGTGGAGCTCGAGAGAATCTTGCGTAGTCGAGATGGCTCTGTGGTGCCCTCAATATCACCACAGAAGGACCTCCAAGATGTTCTTTTCGCTTTTCTCAATTCCTTTTTGTATTGTTTTAACTTGTCACTATAGCAGTCCCAGTCACTTTCGTTCCGAGAGGACTTCGCTTTATTGAATTGGTCTCTAGACTACCTTCTTTGATTGTTAAGTTCAGAGAACCATCATGGGGGGTTGAAAACTTTGTAGGCTGGAGTCCTCAGTCCACATACTCTTCCTTTACTCACCCACGGCTCCTGAGTGAAGCCAAAATCTGGCTGGTGTTCTGCCAGTTCATTCAGGATTGCAGCCGAAGCTGCTTTACTGTGGTTGAGGGGTTATTTGCAGGAGCTTCATTAGCTACCAGCGTCGCATCTGTGTCATCATGCGAGTCGCTAACAAGTTCCATCTCCAAGTACATTCTCTCCAGGGCGCTTCTAAGGTCAGTACCTGAAAATGTGTACCCATCCATTCGGCTGTCGACGTTACTCTCTGTCTCTAGCTCATTGTCTCGTCAATTATATCCAATTCGGCTGTTGAGACGAGTCGAGGGTCACCCATGTCAGAAATGTAGTTCTTTTGATGAGCAGTAACTAAGAATCCCCTAAACTCCTTTGCAATAATAGACGATGTCTGTTTCAGCGTGGCACAGGTGAATATCCACCATGCCAACGCAGCCTCGGCGGTCATCGCGCGCAAGTTCACTAAAGAAAACCTTAGGGCGGCGCTGATGCAGGATCCCTGGCTCTATCGGGGGCAGGTAAGAGGACTAGTAGAGAAAATTCTAATGTAATTTGGGATCCCAGGTCCGAGAAACCTCGTGCCTGCATAATGGTTAACAGCTCCACCAACTATCTTTGTATTTCAGAATTCATGAGTAGAGACTTGGTTGCCATCGAGACATCCACCTACAGCTATGGTAATCAAAAACCGATTGTGCTGGCATCTGCATACTTCCCAGGGGACTCCGACGGCATTCCACCCTGCAAAGTACAATACTGTCAGGAGAATGCACTGCATCTCCTAATTGGGTGCGAAACCAACAAGTTTTTTATAAGTAATGACCTAACATTTTACAATGTGGGAAATACACATACATTTGTCACACGGACCATGCAGGAGATCTTAGATCTACCGAAAGGGAACTTAAGTATGGGTACCTTGATCAGAAACTAGAGAGTATCAATGGAGCCATCTCTTTCTGATCACAGTGTAATAGAGTACTCTCTTAAAGGAAACCCCTCTGAGAAGGTGCTTAGAAAAAATTCTAGAAATACAGACTGGAATGAATACATGAATGACCTATCTGATAACCTAGGCCAGTTCAATTTCAGTGCAAAGACGAATCAATCGCTAGAAATTTAAAGCGTCTTAGGGAAGATAGATAAGGTAATATTAGAGGCATTTCAAGCTAATTGCAGAGATAGCTCTAGCAACAGTGGAAAGAAAAGACTTTGGTGGAATAACACACTGGCACAGTTAAGATCCAACGTGCGTAGTCTCTACAATAGAGCAAAACGCACCGATAACTGGGAAGTTCATGAACAAGACACTGGCGAAGGCAAAAACAGAATGTAGGATGGCACTGAAGCTAACGAATGGTACACTGAACGACAAACAGAGGTTGGAACTTTTTTTGAAAACACACTTTTCAGACGCCACAACCGTCGAAGAAAGACTTACCTCAAAAAGGTAACTTTTGACCCCTACAGGATACCAGGCGCAGCTGGCATAGTGCTCGCCATTTTATAGAAAGGAATAATGGTACTGGCTCCACACATGGTAAAGTTATGCAGGATAAGCTTGGCAACAGGGTATATTCCAGCAATCTGGAGGAAAGCTCAAGTTAAGCTTATACCGAAGGTTGGAAAGAAGGATTTCACTTTCCAAAAACCTTTTAGACCCATAAGTCTAACCTCCTTTGTACTCAAACAATGGAGAAAATTATGAACAATTATTTAAGAACACACACTCTAGTCACATCACCTCTAAATCGATATCTACACGCGTACAGAGGAGGAAGTCCCACGGAGACCGCCGTTTCAGCTAACTGATATCATTAGAGATGCAGTAGAGAATCAAGAAATAGTCATCTGTGCTTTCCTTGACATTGAAGGAGCCTCCGATAATACCTCGCATCAAGCAATTGGAAGAGCACTCCGCAGGAAAAGTACAGAGACAGCCATAGCCCGCTATGCCTCAAACGAGAATAATGGAGACTAATGTGGGCGATGCCGCAATAGAAGTGCTTTGAATAATAGGGTGCCCGCAGGGAACAGTATTTTCCTCACTCATTTGGAGCCTAGTGGTAGATGAACTACTTGATTATTACTCAAGAATGGTGCACTTCAGTGGGACTGAACATAAACCTTATAAAGCAACCATTCGGAAAATGAAGTTTCCGCATATGCATCCATGGACGTACACCACACGTCGACTGCGCCAGTTCCACGTTGTCACTTCTCATCGCTCTGATAACCAAATCATCAATTTAAATTCTTACTCCTTTATTTTAAGGTTTTTATTATTTTTATTAATATTTTCCTTATTTAGTTTTCTTTCAATAACACTAATTTTTTTCTCTTCGATTTAACGTTCTACTAGCAAATTATTCTGGTTTATCGGACCCTATTGGACCTTGCGACAACACAGCTCCGAACGCTACGGTGCTTGCATCAGTCGTTAGAAGGAAAAATCCGTATATTGAAAAATCTGGATAAGTAAAATTTTACATATACATTTTCTTTTCCAAACTCTCAGTTAAGGGTTTTGTAAGTTTTGAAAAATCCTTTATAAACTTCCTATAGTAAGCAATTAATCCGAGAATAAATTTATCTGCTTCCATGTTTTTAGAACTGTGACTTTCTTTATGGCGTTTATCTGATCTGGATTTGGCTTAGCTCCATCTGGTGTGACAATATGACCTAAATAGGATATCTCTTTGCAATGAAACTCAGTCTTATTAAGTTGCACTTTTAAATTTGCTTCTCTGAATTTTTTAAAAACAGCATCCAAATTCTCAATATTTTCTTGAAGTGAGGTTGAAAATACAATCACGGAGGACATTATCCATCACTCTTTGGAATGTAGAAGGAGCATTTTTGAGGCCAAAAGGCATCCTTAGAAACTCAAAATTCCCGTGATCAACGAAAAAATATGTTTTAGGTATATCATTATCTGCTCCTTCTATCTGATGTAATCCAGATTCGATATCGAGTGTACTTTCGCCTAGTTTGTCAAGAATGTCGGTCATATTTGGAAGCGGATACCTATCGTCTATTGTTTTCTGGTTCACTTTCCTGTAATCTACGACTTGTCGCCACTTTTGGGTACCGCTAGTACTCATATTTTTTGGAACTATCCAAATAGGTGAAGACCAAGGTGAAAAACTCGAACGTATTATACCGCCATTCATCATTTTCGAAATTTGCTGCTACATTTCCTTTTTGTGAACTTTGGGGTAATCTATATGATCTCATATTAGTTGGAAATTCATCCCTGGTTTTGATTTGGTGTTTGATTTGATTAGAGAATGACAAATTTTGGCCCTCTTTAAAGAATATATCTTCAAATTTATTGCAAAGTTTGAGTAATAGATGTATCTTTTCTATATTTAAATGATTGGTCCTAATTAAACTTGAAAAGTCAGCATCAGTGAGATTATTTTTGATATTATGAATTGAAAAATTGTGTAGTTCGTAAAATTGGCTTTTATCAAATAGTTGAACTTTAATTGGTTGCTCTATTAAGAACTGTTGTGAAACATCAGCACAATTAATTACTTCAATATAAGAATACCAATCGAGAGCATTAAATATACCTTCTTGAATTAATAGTTGGTCCCTCATTTGAAGAGGTTTTCTATAAATATTTCCAGATTGAATATCTACTGACAGATAAGCAATTATTTTTCTATGTGGTGGTACCATAAATATTTTTGATGTGTAGTTGGGCTTGTAGATATGAGGTATAGTTACATCTTGTGTATATAAAATATAGTTTTTAAAATCTATTGTTATGCCTAGCTGCTTCATTGTTTCCAATCCTAAGAGCCCATCGAAATAGTTGTGAAACTCAAAGAGTAACAATGTTAGTTTCCCCTCTAGTTTGGAATTTGTTGGTTTACTGCGTGACTAGTGAAAACTGTATTTATTTTCACTGGTTCTATTTTTTCAACTTTTTTTTTTTTTTTACTATACAAGGATTTAAAAATGACATACTACTTCCAGTGTATATTAAAAATTTAAGTTGGTTGTTTCGACTATCTGAAATATGAATATAGAAAGATTTGACTGATACGAATTAAAATCTATAATAAGGATTTGTTCTCCGAGGCTGGTTGGCGAAAATTTTGGTAATCTATTTCATTAAGGTTATATGTATCTGGTTGAAAGTTGTTGTTATAGTAACTATTTTCATTGTATAGGGGATTAGAATTCTTTTTATGAGCGTTATTATGCAAAAGTAGAGTACTGAAAATTTCTGTCACTATATTGATCTTGTTCTATTGGCCTTGGCAGATTTTGTTGCTGCTCCAACATGGTTGTAGAATTTAGTAGGGTGTTAGGTTAGGTTAGGTTATATGGCTGCCCTAAAACTCACTTAGGCCTGTTGACGGCCCATTGTGGCCACTAGGGCTTTTTTTCCGCTACACCTCCGGATCCTCCTTAAACCATCCAGTGGATTTAATAAAATTATCTACATTCGTTAGCTTCATCCGGCAAATCTCCTCAATGTTGTCAAGAAATGCAAATCCAAGAGTGGATAACCTTTTTCTGTATAGAGCAATGCACCCAGGAGGTGTTCCACGGTTCCATCATTTTCGACACTTTGGCAACTCCTACAAAAGGCATGGTGGGGTATCCCCAGTCTACTTGCGTGTGTACCAACCAAACAGTGACTACTATTACAAATTTAATAACCTGCCTATTAAATGTCAACAGCAGTTTTGAACGGCCGCACTTCCATTCCGGCCAAGTTCGTCGACTTCTTATGCAGGATGATATCTGTCTCCATTTAACATTTGCCCTTTCAACTATTAGCAATTTGCATGTTGCTAAAGGCATTGGTAATAGAACTTTATCCGGATGGGCAATTAATGTTGTCCCTTCCCTAGCCAGCTCATCGGCCTGCAATTGCCCTCAATATCCCTATGGCCTGGAACCCAGAATAGATTTATATTAAATTATTCAGATAATGTACCTTAATTTTCGACGACTGTCTTACTGCCTGCAGTGATTTTATGGTCGTAGATAGAGGAATATTATTTATATGTAGCATACCCTCTCTTATTGCTATTACCTCTGCCTTGAACACACTACAATGGTCCGACAAGCGGAAGGATTGGCTGACGTTCAGCTTTTCCGAAAATATATCTCCACTCACCCGATCACTAAGTTTTTAACCGCCAATTGTAAATGCTAATTTCGTTCTTGTCACCCATGATTCCATTATCCCAGTCTTCCTTTGTGGGGAATATGGTGTTAAAGGGTTTTCTTAAATTCCGTTCTAATGAGTTACAGTAATGTGTAGTATCATAAATAAATGGAAATTTTTCTACAATAGTCGTATGACCACTGCTACTTGTAGTTAAAAGGGAGAGTTCCCTGAGTCTAAGAGCCGATTTCATTGCAAGTTATTTTCCACGCAAATCAATTGGTAAAGGGTTTGGTATAATGTTCAATGCCGCCGTGGGGGTTGTTTAAGAGCTCCGCTTTTATATGAACTAGCTGCTCTCTGAATACGCTCTAAGCTTTTGAAGTGCTGGCCACCATATCAGTATGCCATACAACAAAATCGGTCTAATCACTGCTGTGTATAGCCAATGTTCTATTCGGGGGGCCATATCGCATTTGAGTCCTATTTTCGTCCTGCACGAATAGAGTGCTATTGATGCTTTTCTTACTCTAAACTCTATATTTAATTTCCAATTAAGCTTCCTGTGGAAAATCAGTCCCAGGTAGCGTGCTTTATCTTTAAAAGTAAAAGTGATTTCATTATTTTAGAGGGATTTACCACTGGTATTCTATGTTTTCTACTAAATAGTACCAATTCTGTTTTGTTGGCGTTTATGGCCAAACCACATGATTCTGACCATAGAATTAGCTCATCTAATATGCTTTGCATGACTTCCAAAGCGTGTTGGGGAATTTGCTTTTTACCCAATGTTGAGTTCACAAATCTGCATATAAGCATTTGTTCGATGAAAACAACCAGCGCTCCGGGACACCCAACTCCGTCAGTGCACAGGATATAGCTTCGGGTAGGATATTATTAAAAGCGCCCTCAATGTCTAGGAAAGCTGCCAATGTGTATTCTTTGTCTTCCATTGATTTCTCAATTACCGTCACTAGCGAATTCAAAACTCTTTCCGTAGATTTACCTTTACAGTACGCGTGTTGTGAAGTCGCCATTTGAGATGGGTTTATTATTTCCCTGATTAAATTCAATTAATCTCTCTACAGTTTTCAATAAAAAAGAAGAAAGATTGATAGGCCCGAAATCCTTTGGACTAACATGCGCACTTTTCCCCGCCTTTGTGATAAAATCCAATTTCACTTCCCTCCAAGGCGAGGGGATATGATTTTAACTTAGCGCACTTTTGAAAAAAGGTTATTAACCATTTCATAATGTAGCTTTTTGAATACTGTGGTTGAGCTGGGAACATCCCGTCTTGTCCCGGCGATTTAAAGGGTTTAAAGTTTATTTATATCCCACGTAATACTAGCCTCCGAAGTGATATTTAGAATTTCGGACTTTGCCCTAGTATTATATTCAGTTTCCATTGTACCCGTTGTAGTGTTATCAGGAAAGTGTGCATTTAATAATAAATTTAAAGACTCCTCACTTGATTCTGTACAGCTCTTGTCGAGTTTCTGGAGGCAACCAATTGTTGCAGTGGAGCTTGAGAGAGTCTTGCGTAGTCGAGATGGCTCTGTGGTGCCCTCAATATCACCACAAAAGGACCTCCAAGATGTTCTTTTCGCTTTTCTCAATTCCTTTTTGTATTGTTTTAACTTCTCACTATAGCAGTCCCAGTCACTTTCCTTCCGAGAGGACTTCGCTTTATATAGTACAAAGTACTAGTAATGCATAAGTATATAAGAGAGAAGAGAGACAAATTTTTATATGTTTTTGGTTCGAGCAACGTTTACTAATTCGTCCACGGCTCATATGAACTCGTTACACTGTCTTGCCGGGCGCAGAAAGTATATATATATATATATATATATATATATATATATATATATATATATATATATATATATATATATATGTATTTATATATATATATATATATATATATATATATATATATATATATATATATATATATACTCGTATATATATAGATTTTCTCCGTACATACTATAGTAATTCTTTATTGTTTTGATGCATTTTTTTAATTAATTTCATTTAATTAATGTATTTACTAATGAACAGTAAGAACAAAAAATCTAATATTAAAATTAAGAAACAAAAAACAATAAGAACCAAAAGTAGACAGAAAATTTACTGTCAAGAAAGTGTTTTTTGAAATCAGAACTTATTTATAGAAATGAAAGAAAGAAAAGGAAATTGGCACTATAAAAGGTTTTAATATTTTGTATGGCCCCCTTTAGCATCTATAACGACTTGTAGGATTCTCCTCAATGATTATGTCAACTTCTGCACATCGTATTCGCTTGGGATTTTATTTCATTCCTCTAGTATTGCAGTTTTGAGCTCTGCTGCACCTTTTAGTTGCCTCTCGGCCGCCTCTTTTTTTAAAAGTTCCCACAATTTTTCAATTGGGTTCAAGTGTGGACTCTGGGCTGCCGTATTAACACTTTTATGGAATTATAAAGAACCCACATCCATACCATATGCGCCATATGTTTTAAAATCTTGGTAAAATTTGAATTGCGGACTGTTATCAGCATTGAACCCACAATGATCTGCGGTGTTTACCAAATAACGCTTGAAAATACCCAATTATTTTTTTTCATCCATTTTATTTCCTATGAAATCTTGTTCTCCTATTCCCATACTACCTATTCCCTTACAACCCTTGCCACATTTTAATATGGGAATATAATATAGTATTTCGATTTTCCAATGCGTTTAACGGTCATCGTCACACTCTATTAGGGCCACCATTATAGTAAAGCATGATTTCGGGCTCATGGCAAAATATAGCGTCATCCCAATGGTCATTCGGTTTGCCCAAGTACATCCTATCGAAAGACAATGGCTTTTCATTGTGTATTGTGTTGAAAGCATTGGTTTTTATCGAGCAACTCTTGACATATATTGGTACTTTATCATGAGCTGCCGTACTGTTTCGTAGGTAAACGCAAGGTCACATTTTTCTTTGAGTTGACTTGAAAGGGTTCTCGTTGAAATCTGAGGATTTCCGACTACTTTCCTTACCAAAATGCTTTCTGCTATATTTGATATTTTGTGCGCACGGAAGTGAGAAAATTTTGGTACCAGACTATCTTCCTTTTTTACTCGATCTAAAATATTATAAATTGTTAGCTGGTCAAAAGAAACATCTCGGACAAATCTTGGATACTTTTGATGATGCGGTGGTTATAGTAAACCAACTGAGTCGTATCAAATGACGTTCTTTTACCAGGCATCTTAAATTCACAATAATTTTGCTAAAAATGCTGCAAATAACAACTATTTTTGATTAATTTGCGTCTAAAATACGCACAATGCATAGTGAAGCATAAATCTCATAACGGTAAATGTATTGCGTAGCTAAATTAGTTGCAAATTAGTTGCAAATTAGTTACAAAGATAATTATAAAAACACTTTCTTGACAGCAAATTTTGTGGATATTTTTGTTTTTATGATTTCTATATCCTAATTTAAATATTTCTTTTTTTTTGTTATTGTTCATTAGTAAATACATTAATTAAATGAAATGAATTAAAAAAATTAATCAAAACAATAAAGAATTTATTATGTACGGGGAAAATCAAATTGACGAATTTTTTACCCTGTTAAAACACTTTCTTGGCAAACTGTACATTAAATAAAATGTATAAAAAAAAATGTACTAAAACAATAAAGAAGTACTGTATTATGTAGGGGAGAAATAAAATTCACGATATTATATATATATATATATATATATATATATATATATATATATATATATATATATATATATATATATATATATATATATATATATATATATATATATATATATATATATATATATATTGTTCGTTCTAAGTCGTGTAAAACCGTTGCTGAGGCATGGCAAAAATTACGCAAATTCATTTGCCAGCCGGACCAGTAAAAAAGGTACAACTGACAGTGTGAGTCAGTATGTGCACGCGTGTGTCGAAACGGTTGACAAATTGTGACAGAATTAAATATTCAAATTGGTGACGAATTGAAAGTTATCATATTGCTTTCTAGTCTCTCGAATTCATGGGAAAACTTCGTAGTCGCGATAGAGACTCGCAACAGATTGCCGACTTTTGAAGCAGTGAGGGCGAAAATACTAGAGGCTGGTGCGCGTAAACAAGAACGAGACGAATGAGAGTGCATGCAAGCTGTTTACGCATGCACAAATAAGTGCAAAACCACAGCGCAAAAGCAACTCAACAGCCGTAGCGCACAGGATTGGCAGAGCAATTTCAAAGTGAAGGAGAAGAAGAAAAAATAAAAAAATCAAATTTGAGGGGAAACGTTTCAACTGTCAGCAGAGAGGATATCGGGCAAATAAATGCCAAAGTACTAAGAAAAAAGTACGCAAAAGCAGCTCAACAGCCGTAGCGCACACGATTGGCAGACCAATGTCAAGATGAAGGAGAAGAAGAAACAAGAAAAAATCAAATTTAAGGGGAAATGTTTCAACTGTCAGCAGAGAGGCCATCGGGCAAGTGAATGCCGGAGTACTAGGAAAAAAAGTACGCATAAAAACGAAATAGAAGAAACGTCAAATTGTTCGATGTTTGGTAGCAGTGACGCTAAGCAAGAAAGCTATACATGGTGCATAGATAGTGGTGTTACATCGCATATGTGCTGTGATAGAAGTTTTTTTGTATCGTTTGCTAAAAAAAAGAAAATGTAATGTCAGAGGCTGAAACATATGTAGAATCAATCGGTATAGGTAATATAATACTGAAGAGTCGAAAGTACAAAATATAATTTGCAAAATGTGTTGCATGTAGCATCTCTACTTATGAATATTTTGTAAGTAAACAAGTACGCCTAATGTCAATAGTGCTCCAGGTTTGTCTGGCAACACTACAGGTGTGTTCATTTACGCAAGGTAGTCATGTTTTGTGGCCCATTTGACCGTGGCCAGTGGGACACCTACATCAAAAGATGGGAAGATGTCAGGGAGCAGCGTACTTATTTGGCCAATTAATCGGCCCAGAATGTCGCTACGTCCAGGCACCCAGCATATGTGAACTTATGAGTTACGCGAGATGACGTTCAGGGAATAGCGGCAATCAAGTTCGAGTTTAGAGGTAGTGAATACACCAGCTAGGGACTTGATTGCCGCCTGACTGTCCGTGAATGTGCGAATGTTCACATCGCATACTTCATTGTGAATAAGCCACTTGGACGCTTGGAATATTGCCACTACTTCCGCCTGAAAGTCGCTGCAATGGCCAGGGAGTCGATAGAAGAGCTTGATGCCAAGTTTTCTGGAGAAAATGCCGCAACAGACATTATTCTCCAGTTTGGAACCATCCGCATATATAGCAATGCCAGTGACTACTAATTTGTTGGACCATTCCTCTCTACTAGGAATGGGCGGACTAATCGTACCATAGTTGAAATGAGCAAAAGAAAGAAAAGTTTCAAGCGAAACTGAAGGAGATTTTGTCGGCAGAGCCTGTATAATCCGCAGTTTATTTGCGCAACTGATGCCTAACTCAAGTGTTGAAAGGGCGTACACCATTTGAAGTATGGAAACGTCGCAAACCTTCAGTAAAACACCTACGTATTTTTGGTTCACGAGCGTTTGCACTGGATAAAGCCAGTAAGGGCAAATTTCAGATAAAGGGCAAGGAGTATGTCTTCGTTGGTTACTCCCATGCAGCAAAGGCGTATCGTTTATAATATAAACTTTATATGATCAGCAACGACGATCAATTATTGAGCGGCGGGATGTGAAATTTTTAGAAGGTGAGTTTAGTAGTAACTTCACTTCAGAATGCAGTTCTACAAAAAGAGACATCGACTTCGCGACAAACATCATTCGCCTTGAGTCTTTTGAAGTTCCAGAAAAGAACAAGCCGCGAGTAGCCCGTCTGAAAGTTTAGTCGAGCAGAATGTGAGAGGAGACTCCGGCGAAGAGGAGGAAGAGTTTGCCACGGCAAGTGATCCTGAAAATGACGCGCAAACTAAGCAGAGCACAACGAGTCCAGAGTAAGACAACGCACCACGATGTGTGTCTGGTAGACCTAAATATATTCGCACTGCTCACCCAGGAAGGCCCATGAAGCAATATCAACTTCTAAATAACCTAAATTATAAAATAGTGGATGGCGAGACACCGCAAACCCCAAAAAGTTGCCAATGGCTGTGGGTAGAAATTAGGGGTCAACTACTGGGAAACGTGTTCACCAGTCATACGTTACGAAACTATCCGTATGCTTTTTGCGACAGCTGCAGAAAATCAGCTATGCATGCATCAAGTTGACATATCGAAGGCGTATGTGAACAGCAAGCTTCGTGAAGTGTGTATATGAAGCAACCAGACGGTTTTGTCAGCAAGCATCATTTTTTGTATGCAACCTGAGAAAGTCTTCAAGCTGCAGAAGGCGATCTACGGGCTAAAGCAATCCGGCCGTGTTTGGAATAACACGTTAGATTGAGTTTGGAGCGACATAGGCTTCCAGAAATGTAAGTATAAGCCTTGTTTATACGTCAAAAAAGACACGCTGCAGTGGTTGATGATTTGATCATCATGGGTTCCAACAATAACGAAATAGCGGCAATTAAGAAAAAGATAGCAAGTTCCAGATGCACGATGGCGGCGCTATAAAGTATTTCCTAGGGTTGGAAATTCAGCGAGAGGGCGACAGAGGTGATTTTTCTCTTTGCCAGAAGAAGTACATACCATCAATTCTCGAGACATATGTTATGCAGACTTGCAGATCAGTAGCAATGCCGCTTGACCCAGGTTTTCAAGTGAGCTGTAATAACGAAAAATGTATCAAGGTAAATGCTATTGAGTATTAATCACTAATTGGCTCTCTTATGTATTTTGATGTTTTGAGTTGACCAGATATTTTACACGCCGTAAGAAAAGTTTCTAGACAAAACACAAATCCGCACAACGAACATGAGACAGCGGCGAATTGTATATCGCAAAACTGCTCAACCTGTAAAAGGATTCGCTGACCCAGATTAGGCGAACGATCCGAGGAACAGGAAGTCGTACACAGGGCACGCGTTCTCTGTGAAGCACCGTTTTCTCATGGGCTTCAATGAATCAGGGTGTAACAGTATTGAGTGGCACTGAAGCGGAATATGTGGCTTTAGCGACAGGCGATCTACCTGAGCAGACTATTGACCGAAATAGGGAGCCAAATCCAACGCCGATGACGGTTTATGGTGACAATATCAGTGCACAATATATTGCACGAAATCAAGTGCACCATAAACGCTCGAAATATATAGATATGAAGTATCATTTCATTCGTAAAAAGTTGAGAATAATGAAATTAATTTGGAATATATTCCTACTGATAATAATGTTGCCGATATTTTCACTAAAAGTTTGGCTAAGCAAAAGCATTCTAATTTTGTACAACTCCTTGGATTAAATTAAAGTTTTGTTTTGAAGTAGATATGTAAGCTGTAGGAGAAGTAGAGAAATTGTAAGCAACATTATATTCGTAATATGAAATGTCATTAATTCTTTTTGGCTTTACACTTGTATAGCTTGTCATATACATATTCGTTAAGTTAGGTCGTATTAAGCCTCCTTACTGAACACACTGGTCTTTCATTCAATGGTGTCATATTCCTCCGTAAAAACTCTTTATATATGTATAATAATAATAATAATAATAATAATAATAATAATAATAATAATAATAATACAATTGTTTTAATTATTTCATAAGAAGAGAAATATTTATTAAATTGCTGAAATTTGAAATATGTACATATATTGTGGGCCTTTAAAAATCGATCTGCATCACAATCACACCTTTCCCTTTCTTCCCTATTATCAGATTAATCTCTGTACGATGTACATCATATTTGCTAAGCTTGACATATTTTTTTTTCACACACACACTCACACACCAACTTCAAATTAGGGTCCATGGACAGCCTCATAGAAAATTAATAAACAACAATGCCTTTAACCTTCCAACGTAGAAGCATATAACGACACACACACACATACAGTGAACAATATTTTCCTTTAAGGAGCTAACCAAACCAAGTAGCACACTCAAAATTCTCTACACACTTCTTTTGTAAGACTTGTATAAGCATGCTTAGAATTTGTAGGTACGTCGCACCCACGAAATCTAAGCTGACTTGGGCGATTAACCCAAAGCTCTTTCTGAATCATAGCTAACTTGTCATTAGAAATAACATAAGGTTAGGAGAGCGGAATAGAGAGAGAGATTCAGAGATAGATGCCGATAGGGAGAACTAGAGGGTGAGAGACAGTATGTGGTCTAGATTAAGACTTTTGCACTCAAGAATGATAAAGAAGATTATGCATTGCGCAGGTTCGTTATTATTATCATTATATTAATCGGGCAAGGTGCTTTGTGTCCTACCGATTACAGAAAAACTACTGGTCCGTTTTTTGCGTCATCTTATAGCATTTGTGCTGCAGATGTGCAGAATATATATTTTTTTCTTATATTTAATTTGTTCATGATCAAATCATGAAAATAAAATATATTTGTAAATTTGCCTTTGCAAAAATAAAAAAACAGATGGCGCTGTGTCTACAATATGTGCCTAAGAATATGCTCTTCTTTATTTGAAAAGCATACGATATTACACATAGTCGTTGTTGTGCAAAGCAATAATAATATTCGATATGATTTTTTAATTTATTTCTTTTCATTGGATTGGTTTCCGCGGCAAATAATTTGTTTTTCACATAATGATAGGAGTAACACGGAGCAGTATTGGATAGTTACCATTAAGAACCAGTCGATTATAAATAAATTTGATTTTAAAAGATGCATTAAATTGCGAAGTTTTTGATGAAAATTCTTCATTTGCAATAGTTAGTTCTGAAGCCAAGCTGTGTGATACAACTTGGAATGACGCTTATCATTTTAAAACACATGACATATTTCATTTCTGAATATGGTCGTCAGCCGTGTTGTATTTATATTTTCATAGTTGTATTTGTATGATGTGGGTTCAGGGTAAGATACAGCTGGTTACACACCACATTCGACTTTACACATTATTTCAAGCCTCTCTTCATAAAACCAAAGTTTTGTCTTGCATTTTCACATTTCGACCTTCCTGAGAAGACTAATTGCAAGCATATAGTTATGCAAAGATGAGGGTACAGACGTAACTCATGCATATACATATGCATCGGTGAAGGCAGATACGTACCTGCTCCCCGTCCAGATGGGCCTCCGACCCATCTAATATGTAATTTGGCTTAGAGAGTTTCTTAAATAAATAGTTTTGTAAACATAAATATAAATCTTTTAAAATTTTAAGTATTTGTGAATGTACGTATGCTTCTAATTTGTTGTTTATGAACTTTTCTTCTGTTTGAATATGTGATGACTTTGTTATTTTTCGCAACTTTATGTTTAACAAATTTTTGTGTTAGTTTATTTCTTCTTTTTCTGCTTCATACATTATATAATTTTCATCGAAATTTGGCGGTTCTAATTGTTTCGTGTTAAATCTGCAAACGTCTTTATTTTTTTGTATTTAAACTTCTTTCATAAATAATTTTCGCTACTTTATTATATTCAGTTGTGTGTCTCTACAAATTCTCTTGACTTGTTTCAGTACATAAGTTTTTGGGGAGGGGGCTACATTTGCTATAATGTCCTGTATTTGCTTCAAATGTTTGTTGATGAATGAATGGAGTTGTTGTAAGTCAGAATAGGTTCATCCATAATTTCATTAATCGGTTTATTTTTGTTTTGACAATGAATGATACTTGTTAATTCCGTTAATGTTGAGGGAAATCTACCTATTGGGGAGTTCAATTTTTTGAGCAAGCAGTATGCGAATCAATACTGTGTAAAATCAAAAACTCATTCCACATCGTTGAATTAAATTCCAAAGCGTTATCGTAAACTAGCTTTTTTGGGATTCCGTGATGCGAAAATAAATGCTTCAAACTTTGTATTACGCTCAAACTACTTCGGTTTTTTAATCAATAGGCGCTAGAAAACTTATTAAATTTATCTATTATAGTTAGGAAAAGGTCTTTATGTACTAATGTCCAAATGTGCTATCTCTAAAGGTTTTTATGATATTTCAGTGGTTTCAAATTTAATTTTGTTTTTTTCGTTCATATTAACTTTCTATACAAATGTGGCAATTATTTATAATTCGTGTAATAATTTCTTTGATGTTGGGAAAAATATTCTCTATGATTGGATTTTTTATGATATTATTATGATATAGCTGTAAAACTTAAAGAGTAACAATGTTAGTTTCCCCTCTAGTTTTGAATTCCTTAAAAACTTTTAGATGAACTTGTTGGTTTACTGCGTGGTTTTTACCACTTCAACTATTAGCAATTTGCATGTTGCTAAAGGCATTGGTAATATAACTTTATCCGGAAGGACAGTTAATGTTGTCCCTTCCCTAGCCAGCTCATCGGCCTGCAATTGCCCTCAATATCCCTATGGCCCGGCACCCAGATCAAATTTATATTAAATTATTCAGATAATGTACCATAATTTTCGACGACTGTCTTACTGTCTGCAGTGATTTTATGGTCGCTTGTCATTCCAAGTAGATATATATATCCCTCGAAGATAGAGGAATATTCTTTATATGTAGTATTTCCTCCTTTATTGCTATTACCTCTGCCTTGAACACACTACAATGGTCTGACAAGCGTAAGGATAGACTGACGCTCCGCTTTTCAGAAAATACATCTCCACTCACCCGATCACTGAGTTTTTAACCGCCAGTGTAAATGCTAATTTCGTTCTTGTCACTCATGATTCCATTATTCCAGTCTTCCTTTGTGGGTAATATGGTGTTAAAGGGTTTTCTTAAATTACGTTCTAATGAGTTACAGTAATGTGTAGTATCATAAATAAATGGAAATTTTTCTACAATAGTCGTATGACCACTGCTACTTGTAGTTAAAAGGGAGAGTTCCCTGAGTCTAAGAGCCGATTTCATTCCGAGTTGTTTTCCATGCAAATCAATTGGTAAAAGGTTTGGCATAATGTTCAAAGCCGCCGTGTGAGTAGTTTTAAGAGCTCCGCTTATACATAAACTAGCTGCTCTCTGAATACGCTCTAAGCTTTTGAAGTGCCGGCTACCATACCAGTATGCCATACAACAAAATCGGTCTAATCACTGCTGTGTATAACCAATGTTCTATTCGGGGGGCCATACCGCACTTTAGTCCTATTGTCGTCCTGCACGAATAGAGTGCTATTGATGCTTTTCTTACTCTATCCTCTAGATTTAATTTCCAATTAAGCTTCCTGTGAAAAATTAGTCCCAGGTAGCGTGCTTTATCTTTAAATTTCATTTATTTTAGGGGGATTTTCCACTGGTATTCTATGTTTTCTACTAAATAGTACCAATTCTGTTTTGTTGGCGTTTATGGCCAAACCACATGATTCTGACCATAGATTTAGCTCATCTAATATGCTCTGCATGACTTCCAAAGCGTGTTGGGGAATTTGCCTTTTACCCAATGTTGAGTTCACAAATCTGCATATAAGCATTTGTTCGTTGAAACCAGCGCTCCGGGACACCCAACTCCGTCAGTGCACTGGATATAGCTTTTGGTAGAATATTATTAAAAGCGCCCTCAATGTCTAGGAAAGCTGCCAATGTGTATTTTTTGTCTTCCATTGATTTCTCAATTACCGTCACTAGCGAATTCAAAACTGTTTCCGTAGATTTACCTTTACAGTACGCGTGTTGTGAAGTCGCCATTTGAGATGGGTTTATTATTTCCCTGATTAAATTCAATTAATCTCTCTACAGTTTTCAATAAAAAAGAAGAAAGATTGATAGGCCCGAAATCCTTTGGACTAACATGCGCACTTTTCCCCGCCTTTGTGATAAAATCCAATTTCACTTCCCTCCAATGCGAGGGGATATGATTTTAACTTAGCGCACTTTTGAAAAAAGTTATTAACCATTTCATAATGTAGCTTTTTGAATACTGTGGTTGAGCTGGGAACATCCCGTCTTGTCCCGGCGATTTAAAGGGTTTAAAGTTTATTTATATCCCACGTAATACTAGCCTCCGCAGTGATATTTAGAATTTCGGACTTTGCCCTAGTATTATGTTCAGTTTCCATTGTACCCGTTGTAGTGTTATCAGGAAAGTGTGCATTTAATAATAAATTCAGAGACTCCTCACTTGATTCTGCACAGCCCTTTTCGGGTTTCTGGAGGCAACCAATTGTTGCAGTGGAGCTTGAGAGAATCTTGATAAGTCGAGATGGCTCTGTGGTGCCCTCAATATCACCACAGAAGCACCTCCAAGATATTCTTTTCGCTTTTCTCAATTCCGTTTTGTATTGCTTTAACTTGTCACTATAGCAGTCCCAGTCACTTTCGTTCCGAGAGGACTTCGCTTTATTGAATTGGTCTCTAGACTACCTTCGTTGTCTGTTAATTTCAGAGAACCATCATGGGGGGTTGTAAACTTTGTATGCTGGAGTCCTCAGTCCACATACTCTTCCTTCACTCAACCACAGCTCCTGAGTGAAGCCAAAATCTGGCTGGTGTTCTACCAGTTCATTCAGGAGTGCAGCCGAAGCTGCTTTACTGTGGTGGAGGTTTATTTGCAGGAGCTTCATTAGCTACCAGCGTCACATCTGCGTCATCTTGCGAGTCGCTAAGAAGTTCCATCTCCATGTACATTCTCTCCAGGGCGCTTCTAAGGTCAGTACCTGAAAATGTGTACCCATCCATTTGGCTGTCGAATTATATCTAATTCGGCTGTTGAGGCGAGTCGAGGGTCACCCATGTCAGAAAGGTAGTTCTTTTAATGAGCAGTAACTAAGAATCCCCTAAACTCCTTTGCAATAATAGACGATGTGTGTTTCAGCGTGGCACAGGTGAAGAAAGAAAACCTTAGGGCGGCGCTGATACAGGAACCCTGGCACTATCGGGGTAGGTAAGAGGACTAGCAGAGAAAATACTAAAGTAATTTGGAATCCTAGGTCCGAGAAACCTCGTGCCTGCATAATGGTTAACAGCTCCACCAACTATCTTGTATTTCCACCTAAAGAGATGTTAATCAAAAATCGATTCTGCTGGCATCTGCATACTTCCCAGGGGATTCCGACGGCATTCCATCGTGCAAAGTACAATACTGTCAGGGGAATGCACTGCATCTCCTAATTGGGTGCGAAACCAACAAGTTTTTTATAAGCATTCTACAATGTTGGAAATACCCCTACATTTGTCACATGGACTATGCAGTAGAATTTAGATCTACCGATAGAGAACTTAAGTATGGGTACCTTGATCAGAAACTGGAGAGTATCAACGGAGCCATCTCTTTCTGATCACAGTATAATAGAGTACTCTCTCAAAGGAAAACCCTCTGAGAAGGTGCTTAGGAAAAATTCTAGAAATACAGACTGGAATGAATACATGAATGACCTATCTGATTACCTAGGCCATTTCAATTTCAGTGCAAAGACGAATCAATCGCTAGAGATTGAAAGCGTCTTAGGGAAGATAGATAAGATAATATATGAGGCATTTCAAGCTAATTGCAGAGATAGCTCTAGCAAGGGGGAAAGAAAAGACTTTGGTGGAATAACACACTGGCACAGTTAAGATCCAACGTGCGTTCTCTCTACAATAGAGCAAAACGCACCGGTAAGTGCCAAGGTCATTCACAAGACACTGGCGAAGGCTAAACCAGAATGTAGGATGGCACTGAAGCTAACGAATGGTACACTGAACGACAAACAGAGGGTGGAACTTCTTTTGAAAACACACTTTTCAGACGCCACAACTGTCGAAGAAAGACTTAGCTCAAAAAGGTAACTTTTGACCCCTACAAGATACCAGGCGCAGATAACATAGTACCCACCATTTTATAGAAAGGAATAAAGGTACTGGCTCCACACATGGTAAAGTTATTCAGGATAAGCTTGGCAACAGGGTATATTCCAGCAATCTGGAGGAAAGCTCAAGTTAAGCTTATACCGAAGGTTGGAAAGAAGTATTTCACTTTCCAAAAACCTTTTAGACCCATAAGTCTAACCTCCTTTGTACTCAAACAATGGAGAAAATTATGGACAATTATTTAAGAACACACACTCTAGTCACATCACCTCTAAATCGATATCTACACGCGTACAGAGGAGGAAGTTCCACGGAGACCGCCGTTTCAGCTAACTGATATTATTAGAGATGCAGTAGAGAATCAAGAAATAATCATCTGTGCTTTCCTTGACATTGAAGGAGCCTCCGATAATACCTCGCATCAGGCAATTGGAAGAGCACTCCGCAGGAAAAGCACAGAGACAGCCATAACCCGCTGGGTGAGTTCTATGCTTCAAACGAGAATAATAGAGACTAATGTGGGCGATGCCGCAATAGAAATGCTTTAATTAATAGGGTGCCCGCAGGGAGCAGTAATTTGCCCACTCATGTGGAGCCTAGTGGTAAATGAACTACTTGATTTGCTGCAGCACAACGACATCACCTGTCAAGGATATGCCGACGATATTGTAATAATAGCAAGAGGTAAATTTGAAAGCACTCTTTGTGATATAATACTTAGAGGACTCTTTATTACTGAAGAATGATGCACTTCAGTGGGACTGAACATAAACCCCATAAAATCAACCATCCGGAAAATGAAATTGCCGTATATGCATCCAATCAAACTCCGAAATGTGGAGATTAGTTTGTCAAGGAAGGTAAAATATCTAGGAATAATACTAGATTCTAAACTTCTCTGGAGAACACATGTGGATTTTGTAACAAGTAAGGCAATCAGAGCATAAATAGTGTGTAGAAGTTTAGCTAGGAAGACATGGGGTTGCAAACCTTACATTCTGAAATGGATATACACCATGATAGTTAGGCCGGTTCTAACATTTTGAGCAGTGGCATGGGCTCAAAGAACCAAATTGCACACGAAGAAGAACACTTTGAAAAAAGTACAACGACTAGCATGCATATGTATGCCGGAGTTATGAAAACGTGTCCCGCAGCAGCAATGGTTCAAAAACAGAAGAAGGGATAGGAGCTGGCATATTTGGGCAGAGGGTCAACCACTCCGAACCAATGGGGAAATCACCCAGCATATTGCAGAGATACATGCAGTTCACCTCTGTGTTATCTTTAAACTCCACCGTAACCTTGTGAGACATGACATTGCTATAATGTCTGCCAGTCAAGCAGCTATATAAGCAGTTAATTCGTACGAGATTCACTATAAACTCGCATGGAAATGCGCAGAGCTTTTAAATAAGTTATTAAGCCTCAATAAACTCTCTATAATATAGGTCTCTGGAGACACTTTGATCCCTGGAAATGAAAAAGCGGATAGTCTTGCCAGGAATGGTGCATCCACACCTTTTATTGGGCCTGAACTATAGTGGCAAATAGCATAACAGATAAATTAAGACAGGCGGAAAAATCCAGAAGACAACGCTACTGGGCCTCACTACCAAAACTTTGACAATCCAAGCTCATGAGTCTACAACTCAAAACGTGCAGCTTTATGTCTACAATTGTGCAATGAGAATTTAAAAACTCTGACAGTTTACCTCACAGGTCACTATCGTTTAAGAAGCCACCTCATGCAACTGGGACTGTAACCAGTAAACACGTGTAGGTTCTGCGCGAATCCAGATGAAACACCAGAGCACCTTCTAATGGACTGCGAAGCCTTAGCTCGCTGTAGGAAGGAATATCTGGGGCATTACTGTCCCGAGGGCAGATACATTAGAGCAGTGAACCCCAATGCAGTACTAAGCTTCCTTGGATCTGTTGGACAAATAGAAGAGCTTTAATAGGTACATGTAGGAGATACATTTTTCCTCTTATTTAATTCATTTATTCATTCATTCTTTATTTAACAGCAGCAGCACCTGCTTCGTGGCCGTTTCGTCTCTACCGCATTTTACAAGATAGGGCCCCCGCCCTGACTGATCCTCTGCACGGGTCGCTTAACACCTTTACCCCTGACCATGACAAGAGTGCAAAGACCAGATGCTGTAGTATTGAGGAGTAACACACACCCGACCTTACATCCTTATCAAACAGCCATCCTACCAGAGCAGCCTCGGCTACATTGGGAGGGTGTTTGCCACCAACAACATGGGGCTGGCCCTCATTCAACAGCCACGGTGTTACAAAGGTCAAATTAGGGGCCTTTCTAGTAAATTTACAAAGTTAATATGGGATGCCAATGCTGACATTCCCCGCACCTGTATCCTGATTAGAAATAATATTAACTACTTTTGTCTTTCAAAATTCATGTCGCGAGATCTCACACCCATCATGATAAAGTACATGGATGATGGGGTCCCTCGCGACATAGTCGTTGCACTTTCCGGGGGATATGAATGACATCCCGGAAGAAGTCTATAAGCTAGCGAGGTATTGCCTATCCAAAAGGATTCCACTTTTGGTGGGCTGTGACTCGAACGCACACAATACCATTTGGGGTAGCAGTGACACCAATAAACGGGGTGAGTCAGTTCTAGAAATTTTATTATCACTTAATCTATATATATATTAAATAAGGGGAACACACCCACTTTTAGAAATATAATTAGGGAGGTAGTTCTTGATCTGAATTTCTGTAGTCCAGAGCTAACTGATATTGTTAACAATTGGAAAATTTCGGACGAACCCTCTCTGTCGGACCACAGTTTAATTGAGTTCGATATAGTAGGTATCGTCACAAAAACGGTAGTTTTTAGAAATCCTAGATATACTAACTGGGAATTCTTCGATAGGTCAGTGCATTCACTACTCTCATCCTCAAACATCCAAGGAATATATAAAAATTCGGTGGAGCTAGAGGAGGGTGTCAATGAGCTGAATGAAATCATTTTCGAATCCTATGTTTTATCTTGTCCTCTAAGAACAAAGAAAAACAGCAGGAATGTTCCTTGGTGGAACTCTAGTCTGTCTACTAGACGTACTAAGATGCGTAGGCTATACAATCTAGCTAAGCGTACGGGGGACTGGAAAGAATATAAAAAAGAGTTGACGATCTATAAAAAAGAGATCAGACAACCCAAAAGGACTAGCTTTAGATCCTTTTGTGAAACTGTAGAATCGACTCCATAGAGCCCTTGCGAAAAACAAAGTCGATTTAAAGCCGGCATTGAGGTCTGAGGATGGGACGTTCAGAGCGAAGGAAGATGATCGCACTCTCTTTTTGCTGCGTGTGCACTTTCCTGGGAGCTCAATCCAGTTACCGCAATCTTTGCAGATAGATGCTCTTCCTAGAAGAACAAGCAAGATTGGCTGGAAGGTGGCCAAAGAAATCATAACTACTTAGAAGTTCAGATGGGCCATCAGCTTTTTCAGACATATAAATCACAGGGTGCGGATGGTATCTTCCCAATCATTCTCCAGAGGAGTAGCGGGGTACTGATTCCGCGCATAGTGTATATCACTAGGGCAAGTCTTGCTTTTGGCTATATACCGGAAGCATGGCGCACATCTAGAATGGTATTTATCCCCAAGGGAGGCAAGAAGGACATGGCCCATCCCAAATCCTTCAGGCCTATTAGTTTGACATACTTTGTACTAAAAGCAATGAAAAAAATAGTAAATATAGATCTTCTTGAGAACATATTGAAAAGGGAGTCTTTACATCCTTGTCAGTTTGCATATATTACGGGAACATTGACTGAAACCGCACTATACCATCTGACTGATTTTATTCAGGCAGCACTGGATAAAAAAGTAATAGCATTTTGTGTCTTTCTCGATATTGAGGGGGTTTTTAACAACACTCCTTACGAATATGTGATTAGGATTCTTAACAATAGAGGTATAGATATTACCACTTCCAATTGGATACGAGCTTTACTCAACAGTAGACTTACTGAAGCTGATGCAGGGTACAAAACTGTTAAAGTCAAAGTCAATAAAGGATGTCCGCAGGGTGGGGTATTAAAACCCATTTTGTGGAGCATAATAGTTGTTGATATTCTGGTAAAACTCACAAATCTAGGCATATCATGTCAAGGATATGCCCACGATATTGTGATAATAGCTAGAGGAAAATCTGAATCCACTCCTTTTTGATATTATCCAGAGGGACTTATTAGCATCTACTGAATGGTCCAGGGGAAGAGGATTGAAAATCCATGCCTCAAAGACCACCGTTGTGTCGTTCACTAGAAAGAGATCTCTACCATATATGAAACCTATTCTTCTAAATGGTACACAGGTCGATATTAGCTCTGAGACCAAATACCGCGGAGTCTTTTTCGACAAAAAGTTATTTTGGAAGGCTCATCTGACAGCAACCACCAAGAGGGCTACAGCTTCCTTAATGATATGTAGACGGAATGCTGATAAATCTTGGGGATGTAACCCAAAAATCGTTCGCTGGATGTATACCATGATGGTAAGACCAATCATCAACTATGGATCTGTAGCCTGGTCAAATAGAGTCAGACTTAAGACAGCAAAATCTGCATTTAGTAAAGTACAACGCCTTGCCTGCCTTGTTATCACTGGAGCTATGCGCACCTGTCCAACAGCAGCAATGGAAGTTATACTAGATCTACACCCTTACATCTAGTAATTCAAGAATCTGCTAGGAAATTTCTTACCAGAATACAAGGAATTTTCTCGAGAGAATCAAATTACACCCAAAATATATGGGGTAAAAATTATACTCAAGAATACGGTATATCTCACAAGGATTTTATGCAAAAAAAAAAAAAATTTTGCACACAAATACTGTACACTGAAGAGTTGCAAAAAAGAATGGAAAGGTCTAATTGAGACGTATAGAATTAGAGAAAATTCCCTCTTATCGTATACTGACGG
This sequence comes from Clusia tigrina, assembly GCA_920105625.2. Lineage (NCBI taxonomy): Eukaryota > Metazoa > Arthropoda > Insecta > Diptera > Clusiidae > Clusia > Clusia tigrina. The sequence goes on from OV050030.1 coordinate 199,997,377, forward strand.
TTCTAAGACAATGGACTGAACTGGGGCAGGAGTAATTGGGCCTAGATTCAATGTCTGGGAACCAATGGGTTCTATCCCTAGTATTTTCAAGCGGAAATTCACGCTATTGAAGGATGTGCCCAGATAAACATTGACAGGAAAAATCGGAAATATCGTGATACTATCTGATAGCCAAGCAGCACTCAGGAGTCTGAGCTCACCCTTAGTGAGGTCTAAACTTGTATGGAACTGTATTGGGAAGCTAAACTCCCTAGGCAGTATGAATAAGTTATCTCTAATGTGGGTACCAGACCACATATTAGTAGAGGGAAATGAGAGAGCTGATAGCTTAGCTAGGAAGGCTGCGGCCTCCCAGTTCAACGGCCCTGCACCCTTCTGTGGACTATCATCCAATACGATTGGAGTTCTGCTGAAGAATTGTACAGAACCAAATAGAAGTCAAACTGACAGTCCAAAGCTCTTCTGGGAGATTTTAATCCTAAAAGAGCTAAGGAGTTTATATATCTGCCTCGGAGTAAATTAAGAATCATCACAGGCATTTTGAGCGGACATTGTAGACTCAACTACCATTTGAACAAGTTGGGTATATCTTCAGATGCCATCTGTCGATTCTGTGGACAAAATGAACAAAACCTCGCTGCACCTGATCACCTGATCACAGACTGCGGACCATTGACACACAATAGACTCAGGTGTTTTGGAGAATATATCTTAGATATGAGCAAGATCCCTCATCTTGATTCCTCCAAAATATATGAATTCCTGTCGAAAATTAACCTGACAGAAGATTTATAGATGAGACTATCCTCATCTTTCAAATAAATAGGGGCATCACAATAGATATTTCAGGTCGCAGTGTATAACTTACTTAAATATATCTATCTATACACATCCTTATCTTAGCTAGACACCCCCTGACACCAGGATCATACTGTGATATCTGTTACCTGTCGGCACCCTCGCGGAGGGTTCAGCGGAGGTTTTTTGCCAAACTGTATGGATTTTGTTCTTTTGCCCTTGGCAGATTTTGTTGCTGCTCCAACATGTTTGTAGAATTTAGTAGGGTGTTACCACTAGATATCTCCATTGGTTCTGAAATATTCCTCAAACTCGAGTTAAAATTTCTAATTTGACTACTATGATATGCGAAATTTTGTGAAAGATTTTGGAGAAAATTTAGTTATTGAGTTTTCAGGGTATTATTTTTCGTAACAACATCCCGGTTGAGCCCCCAGTTAATTAATTTTTAAATTTATTTTTATATAAACTTAATTTTATTTTTTATTCTTATTATTACAAGACAATACGTTCTAATTCATCTAAGTCTTAAATTCAACTGTCCTTACTTTATCTCGTTCTTCTTTTATATCCTATTAATGTCATGATAAAACAATTCTTATTAAATTTGCCGTAGCCGATTTTATGGGAATTGTTTTTATATTTTGATTCTTTCCTATGAAATTTGCCCATGCAATATTTCAAAGGAATTGTTTTTTTTACATTTTGATATTGCATGGGCAAATTTCATAGGAATTGTTTTTTTACATTTTGATTCTTTCCTATGAAATTTGCGCATGCAATATTTCATAAGAATTGTTTTGTACATTTTTATATATTTCTTAAAAACTATATTTCTCTAAAACTGTAAATATGGAATTAGTAATTATTAAGATTTGGGGCGTGTTACCTTAACTTGCATATACGTATGCATAAGTAAAGGCAGAGACGAAACACGGTCTTTGGTTACCATATGTGACGACAAGATGCGCCAGATGCGTGGCTTCAGTAAAAATATATTAAGTTTATATTATATATATCGGGTTTTTCAATAAGAGCGCTACAAAAGATTTTTTTAAATAAAACAAAACCGGTTTTAGATATCAATGAAATTCGTTATTCCTGTGAAAGTACGTTCGATGCCATTATGTATGGAACTGGATTTGTTTTGCATGGCCACCACGGGCACGCTTGCAGAAGTCCAGACGCTGAACGCAATTTTCAACGGTTTTCAAACGGCCGATACTGCTGCAATTTCACGTTCGATATTCGTACGAAGTTCATCAATCGTCGCTGACTTGTTGGCATAGACCATAGACTTGACGTAGCCCCACAGGAAATAATCTAACGGTGTCAAATCGCACGACCGAGGCGGCCAATCGACTGGGCCATTTCGTGAGATAACACGTTCACCAAACTTGGTTTCCAGTAAATTGTTTGTGGCATTCGCTGTGTGGCTTGTGGCGCCGTCCTGTTGGAACCACATGTCGATGATCGGGTGTTGATTGCTGTCTAACCAATAACGCATATTTTGCTTGTTGACGAAGCCATTCAGCCAGAAATGAGCCTCATCATAAATTGGACGTAGCGCTCTTAAAGTTGAGGCGACTGACTCCGAATTTCGGTAGTAAATTTTAATAATTTCGACTCGTTGTTGGCTCGTATATCTCTGCACGATGAAATGGCAAACCTTACTGAAGAGAAATGTCAAAAGAGCGGGAAAAAATATGGCGTCGTTTGCTGTCACTATCGATTTACTTTTGGAGCGTTTCATTTGAAAAACCCTTTATATATATATTATTATTAACAGTGAGTGTCGGCTTTTTTGATACATATCAAGGGCTATAATTTCTTAACCAAATGAAATGTCGAAAACATTTAAGTGGCATTGTAAAGAGCGTAATTGTAACTTTAAAAGTCATATTCCATATATTTTTTATTATTATTTGTTGTTAAAAAATTATAAAAAACAAAGTACAGTCACTCACATTGAAAGTCGGGCAAACGCTAAACAAAATTTATATTTATAAGATTTCTCTGTTAAAAAAAGATATTCAACTGAAACTTTTTTTTATTTTGTCACAAAAACTATTGTTATTAAAACCAAGAAAAGTCTTTGGTTACCATAAGTGACGACAAGATGTGCCAGTTGCGTGGCTTCAGTAAAAATATATTATATATATGTGGGATCGAAAGGAGACGAAGCTCTCTCCTGCGCTCTCATGTCATCACTCTGCAGTTCAGCGTGACGTGTCGAAGCGATAAGACGTTCCCTCCGTGTGTTCTTTTAAATTCTTTTATTACTACTTTGTTTATACTTATTAAATACCTTTAATATACATTTTTTTTTATTAAACCTTGCACAAATTGTTCCTGTAAAAATAAAAGACCATAAATTTGGGGGCTCAACCAGGATTTATAGCGAGCTAAAGTGTAAAATAATAGAAAAATTTGTTGTGAAATTCGTTGTGCCAAAAGTATAAGTAAAGAACCGTTATGACGCCGAACCTAGCTTCGTTTGAGTTGGTTCGAGAGAACTTGTTGCGTTGCAGAGGAGACAACGTAGCCGCTCTGCACAAATTTGTTTTTGAGACGGCTGGCGACAGGGGAAATCGCTGAACTCGTAACGATCTGCAGCATACTTGGTTTGAGCTGCAAAGAAGACGACTTAACACTGCACATATTCAGAAACTTGACGAAGGGGAATCTGCTTGGCGCATATGAGAAAGACGACGAGGACGAAAGCGAAGACGAAGAAGACGATCACAGCAGCGATGAAGAACACGCTGATGTGACGATAACGAGGAAAGACGAAGAGAAGCAGAGAAGGAAGCACGTAAACAACGGTGCGTCAACGAGCAGCAGATGCAGAGGAGAAGACGAAGATTGTATGTCAACCAAAAGTCCCGACGATAATATTGTAATGACGAGCGGCATGCCAAGATTTGCGATCAGCTTTCGTGATGTTGAAGACTCTATACGGTCTTTCGACGGCAGTAACAAAGTGCTAGTAGAAGTGTGGGTGAAGGAATACGAAGAAACAGCTTCACTCATGCGTTGGGACGAATTCCAAAAATTTGTGTTTGCAAAAAAATCACTCAAAGGGCTGGCGAGGCTGTTCATTCAAAGCGAGAGTGGAATAACTTCGTGGAGCAAATTAAAAGCAGCGCTCATCGACGAATTTGCTACGGCAACAAATAGTGCGCAGCTGCACAGGCAACTTGCAGAGAGAAAAATTAACAAAGAGGAGAGTGTGCAAGAATACTTTTTCCAAATGAAAGATTTGGCATCGCGCGGTAATATTGAAGAAAATGCGCTTATTCAATATGTAATTGCGGGCATAAAAGACTTCAATGTAAATAAAACAATTCTGTACGATGCAAAAAACATAAAAGAATTCAAGGAAAAGTTGAAGTGCTACGAAATAATTTGCGGAAAGAACAAGCAAGTAAACGAACTAAAGCAAAGTGAGAAGAGAAGTTTCGCAGCGAGCAAGACAGTGAAGAGAGAAATTGTGTGTTACAATTGCGGCGAAAAGGGCCATATGTCACTCGATTGTAAAAACAAACACAAGGGCGCGAAGTGCTTCAAATGCAATCAGTACGGCCATATTGCAAAGAATTGTGATGTAAACAAAAACGAAAATACGAGCAATGTGCGGAAATTAAGCTCAAAAATTGGTGTTATGAACAAAGAAGTACAAATGTGTAACCAAAAGTGCATCGCTTTGTTTGACACGGGCAGCAAATTCAATTTAATTACTGAAAGTGTTTATGCAAAATTGAACAAGCCGGCTATTTCGCAATCTAATGTTTACCTAGTAGGATTCGGTGCAAATAAATGTGAAAACAAAATAAAACCAATCGGTAATCTAACGTTTGATACCGAAATTGACGGTGAAACGTACAATGTAAAATATCATATTGTGCCGACAAAATGTTTGGATGTTGAAGTTGTGATCGGAGAAGAGTTTTGCTCACAAGCCGAAATAAAAATTGATCGCGACGGTGTTCACATCGAAAAAAATAAAAGTGACGAAATAAGTGAAATGTCCGCCGTGATGAAAATTGATGTGAAGGCGGACAATGAAAACATAAATATTGACAAAACGGCTAGTGTTGCAGCAACGCAAAAAGTGTGCGAAATGGTAAGCAATTATCGCCCAAATCAGCAAAAGACAATCGAAGTGAAAATGCAAATAGTGCTGAAAGATGAAACGCCAATTTTCTCGAGACCGCGTATGCTGCCAATTGCAGAAAGATGTATCGTGGACGACCAAATCGAACAATGGCTAAGAGACGGTGTGATTGAAAACTCGGAATCGGAGTTTAGTAGCCCTGTCGTGCTGGTAAAGAAACGTGACGGTACGCCACGTTTGTGCATCGATTTTAGAAAAATCAACAAAGTTGTCGTGAAAGATCGTTTCCCGTTACCACTGATTGAAGATCAGCTGGATCGGTTGCAAAACGGCAAAGTGTTTAGTTCAATCGACATGAAAAATGGGTTTTTCCATGTGCCGGTCGCGGAAACGAGTCGTAAATACACATCATTTGTCACGCACAATGGACAATACCAGTTTCGAAAAGTGCCGTTCGGACTATCAAACTCTTCCGGTGTTTTCCAAAGGCACGTGAACGCAATATTTCGTGACCTTACGCGCAAGGGTATCGCATTGCCCTATATTGACGATATTATAATCCCCGCGGAAAATGAAGAACAAGCAGTGAAAAATTTAGAAGAAGTGCTAAATTTATGCGAAGAGTACGGACTTGAACTATATTTCAAAAAGTGTCAGTTCCTAATGAAACGAGTGGAATTTTTGGGACACGTAATTGAAAATCAGCAGATATCACCGTCACCAACGAAAGTGGACGCACTGCGAAAGTACAAGATGCCACATACGTTAAAGCAACTGGAAAGTTTCCTTGGTCTGGCAGGTTATTTTCGAAAGTTCATACCTAACTTCTCTTTGATCGCGAAGCCTCTAACCGATTTGAAAAAACAAAACAGAAAATTCGAAATTAGAGAAGAACAGGTAGTTGCATTTAATACGCTGAAGACAATTTTAAGTGAAAAACCAGTACTGAACATTTACAATCAAAATTATGAAACGGAAGTGCACACAGATGCATCAATCGATGGCTATGGAGCCATGATGTTGCAGAAATCACCTGACGACGGACGGTTGCATCCTGTGTATTATATGAGTAAAAAAACTACTGACGCAGAAAGAAAATATACAAGCTACGAGTTAGAAATATTAGCTGCTATTGAGGCGTTGAAAAAGTTTAGGGTGTATCTCTTCGGCATGCATTTTAAGCTGGTCACCGACTGCAATGCATTCACTAAGACTTTGGAGAAAAAAGATTTATGTACGAGAGTAGCGCGCTGGATACTTTTTCTAGAAGAATACGACTATGAGGTGGAGCATCGATCTGGCTTGCAGATGAGGCACGTCGACGCACTGAGTCGCTATGCAGTTATGGTAATCGGCGAAGACAGCATTCTTTCCAAGATACGACGAGCACAATTACATGACGACGATTTGAATGCACTTATTGATATCCTTCGAGAAAAAACTATACATAACGACTACTACATGAAAAGCGACGTACTACACAAGCTACAAGACGATCACGAGCTCATTGTCGTTCCGAAGGACATGCAGCCTGAAATAATCAGGCAGGCGCACGAGCAAGGACATTTTGCTGTAAAGAAGACAAAGGAGTTACTGTGTAAAGACTATTTTATACCCAAAATAGACGAAAAGATACGTAAGCACATCGAAAACTGTATTCCGTGCATTGTCGTAAATAGAAAGCAGGGTAAGCAGGAAGGTGAGTTACATCCGCTACGCAAAGGAGGGGTACCGCTACACACCTACCACACCGACTTCCTAGGTCCTTTAGAATCAACCCACAAGCAATATAAGCATATCTTAGCAGTTATTGACAGTTTCACTAAATTTTGTTGGCTCTACCCAACAAAGACGGCGTCAGCAAAAGAAGCAACAGCGAGGCTCCAAGCTCAAAGTGCAATATTTGGAAATCCGATCCAAATAATTTCAGACAGAGGTTCCGCATTCACAGCAGAAGAATTCAAACGATATTGTATCGCCGAAAATATTACTCATCATGTAGTCACGACGGGTCTTCCACGAGCGAATGGACAGGTGGAAAGGCTCAACAGTATAATCATTGCAGTTTTGTCCAAACTTACAATAGACGACCCAAGCAAATGGTACAAGTTTGTCGACAAAGTACAGCAAACAATAAATTCAACGCACTGCAGAAGCACAAACACAACGCATTTTGAACTACTGGTTGGCGCAAAGATGCACACAAACTCTGATGTAAAAATTAAAGAAATGATACAAGACGAAATCATTCAAACATTTAACGACAGCCGTGAAGAACTGCGAAGAGACGCCAAGAAGCAAATACTAAAAATGCAAGAAGAAAATAGGCATTCCTATAATTTACGACGAAAGCCAGCAAGAACATACAAAGTCGGCGATATTGTATCAATTAAACGTACACAACTGGGTGGGGGACTGAAGTTGAAACCTAAATTCTTAGGTACATACGAGGTCACCAAAGCGAAAAACAATAATACCTATGAAGTAACGAAAAACTCTATATACAGTGATGGTCCGCGGCAGACAACTACTTGTGCCGAGTACATGAAACCTTGGCCTAACACCGATGATGACAATTCTACATTCGGGTCGAATGTCTAACAGGATGGCCGAGTTGTGGGATCGAAAGGAGACGAAGCTCTCCCCTGCTCTCTCATGTCATCACTCTGCAGTTCAGCGTGACGTGTCGAAGCGATAAGACTTTCCCTCCGTGTGTTCTTTTAAATTCTTTTATTACTACTTTGTTTATACTTATTAAATACCTTTAATATACATTTTTTTTATTAAACCTTGCACAAATTGTTCCTGTAAAAATAAAAGACCATATATATATGTATATATATATTATTATTAACAGTGAGTGTCGGCTTTTTTGATACAGGCAATAACATTATTTATCAAGGGCTATAATTTCTTAACCAAATGAAATGTCGAAAAATTTTAAATGGCATTGTAAAGAGCGAAATTTTAACTTTAAAAGTCATATTCCATATATTTTTTATTATTTGTTGTTAAAAAATTATAAAAAACAAAGTAAATACAAAATTTATATTTTGATTCCAACATATTGATGGGATTATTTTGCGGGCTGTCTCTAATACTTTTTAAAGGTCAAAATCTCACGCCTAATAGTAGTCGGATGCTAAAATTTGATAGATATGTAGATATATTCCTAATTGGTTATTTGCCTCTTGTAAATATTTTTTATATATTCTTTTCTTTGTTATATACTTATGTATTACTAGTACTTATGTACGTACTGTTACATTCGCATATATTAAGCCTAAGCTAAGTAAAACTACATATAGCATAAACAGTCTAAAACTGAACTCTGACAAGTAAACTGGTGGTCTATCAATAGATTACAATAAAGTAATTAGATTAAAATTATTCGTTACTTCAAAAATGAACGGACTCCGCCGCCTATTTTTAGAAACATGCATACCTTGTTTAATAATAATGAAAAATCTATGAAATTATGAGTTATTTAATAATTTAAAAAAAAAGACTGAACTCATAACACTTTCAACCTTTTATTACAAAATAAATGAAAAAAAAACTTATTATGTAGAAAATGTATAATATAAAAAAACCAGTATTTTCTTAACTGCTATCATCATAAACTGAATATTTATATTTACTTTTATCTGAGGATTCGATATTTGACAAAACAGCATCTATCGATTTCTGCTCTTCTGGCACATCCTTCTATAGAAGATATTCCTGCAATTCAACACAATTCGAGGTCCTTCTTGGGGTAGCTTGTCTTTCGATAGATTTTGTCGGTTCTGGAGACATTAAAAGGGAAACTATAAGATTGCGATTTAACGATTTTCCTTGTGAAATTTAATGGACATTTTCTCATGTCTTTATGTCGTGACTTAAGGACTTCTTTATAGAGCGCTCCAATTGGTAAAAGAAAATGGCCGATTATATCGTTGCCATGAACAAGGATTTTGTGTACTGGTACCGGCATGTAATATCACAGATGCAGGTCGCAACACATTTATCGCGTCCTTTCAAAATGTCTTCGAATTTCATTGCATTTATGCGTTTACCACATTAAAAAAAATTCATTATCAAAGAAAAAAATACTTAATATAGTTTACATCTATATTTGTAACTTTTGCAGCCAACTCATAACTTTCAAAAAAGTTTAGGTTATTATTAACATCCGTAATTATTAGTGCCGTGGCCTTGTTTCACCTTGCAGACCATTTGAGTTTTAAATTCTTTTTGTATTTTATTTTTATCAAATATTAAAGTAATCTTAACTTTAACATTTTAGAAAACTATATATCAAAACAAAACTGAAGCCATGTGAAATGTTTTTAACAAACGTATCCTTCTTTTTCCAGCTCACTGCCCATTGCGCATTCAGTCTTAATTCCAGTAAACTTTATTTTTTCCAGCTTTTGGTGATTTAATGGAGCTACATTTTCGATATATGACCTTAACGCTTCCAGATTTTCGCGGAGGCTTAAAGTCGTGCATTGCAGCCATATATCTAAGAGCTCTTGAATTCGTATAGTTGGTACCACTGAAAAATTTATATATTTCTTAAAATTTCGGGTCTACACGCAAAACCTGATTAAATTTATGACGTCATTCTTATCGTAAGATTATATAAAAAAATTGGCCGGGTTTTTTTTTTTGGTTCTTAATAAATCACTATTAAACTTTGTAAAAATTTTAACTTTTTCCACGTGCGAATACTTTCATTCGAATAACGGTTCTCACCATATGATGAAATTTCAAAACAAAAACAAAAGATTTCCCAGATCGCTAAAGCTCTAATCATTTGAGCCATACTGATTTTGCTCATAATTATTTACGTTGATGACTGAAACTAACAGTAGAATATACTTTATCTAGGGCTAAAAAAAAATGAAGACAGTTCAACTTCAAAGGCTATGTCACCATAGCGCGTTAGGTCGGTCGCGGGTTTACAGGCGTTTACATCGCGTTCACGATATCGTTTTCACAACGGGTGAGGAATGCGTTCCTAAAACGAAATAGCGTGTTTGACACCACACTAACTTTATTAATTTTTCTTCAAAGGATACCATTTTTACAATTTTAAATAAAATGCCAACTGTTTGGGTAATTGGAAATTTTATTCTCAACAGTGTTGCCGAGCCTTTTGGAAGAAAACAGGTAAACTAGCAGCACTGCTTGCCCCAGTCGGACGTTCTGAGCGCGTTTACGATATTTGAAAAAATTTACGATCAAACGCGTGAAATCGCATTTCGAATAGCTTTATATAATTACATTGTTTCTACTTTAACTGTCAAACGCGCGACCGACCTAACGCGCCGTTGTGATATAGCTTTAAAGGTATGGAATGCGAACGTCAAAGTGAATATAAAAAAAAATGTTTTTGCATTTTAGTTAATCTCTTATATATTAATTGGCATTAACCATTTTTACATTATCCGCTTCGTAACATAGTTGCTGCGCCTCAACAAATAAAAAAATACAACAAATCTATATAATCTATATATTACTTTACAAAAAAATAGCTTTTTCTAAATTCACCTTCATGTTTGCTTTCTTTAACAATACCAAGATTTCTTCGATTTATTTTTATGATCAATTTCATCTCCTGAAAATATAATAAATATATATTTATATATATATAAATATATATATATATATATATATATATATATATATATATATATAATATATATATATATATATATATATATATATATATATATATATATATATATATATATATATATATATATATATATATATATAATGCCTAGAAACATTTCTCTAAACAAAAGCAATTCTTATATTATTAATAATATAAGAATTGCTTTTGTTTAGAGAAATGTTTCTAGGCATTATATATATATATATATATATATATATATATATATATATATATATATAAATATATATATATATATATATATATATATATATATAAATATATATATATATATATATATATATATATATATATATATATATATATATATATATATATATAATGCCTAGAAACATTTCTCTAAACAAAAGCAATTCTTATATTATTAATAATATTTTCGTTATTTTCATCTATAACTTCGTTCGGTCATAGATATATATATATAGTTGGTAATAACGGACTCAAAGAGTGAGAGTGTCAATAAAGACATGTGGATGACAGTCTGCTGCACTAGCTACATATTAATAAATATTGATTATATGTACTATATTAACTAATAATACAGTGCATATTTAAAAAGCAAAATGAATATTTTAAGAAAGACGCCGGATGGCGGTTCTAAAGAATCAAAGTCAGTAGACGAAATGCAAAACAAGGCATTGATTCAAAAAATTAAGGACTTAGAAAATGTGTGTTCATCTTAGAAGAGGAGATTTCTGCTCTTAAAAGCCAAAATGAGAATAATAAAATTAAATCTATAGGCAGTGGTGACCATGATATAATAATCAGTGAAACTAAGACTAAAAACGAGTACAGAAGTCTGAAGTCGGGTTAGACCGACTTCGAAATACCCATTACCTTTTTTGTGCGTGCGAGTTTCACAATGACGATGTTTTCTTTATAAATCATCATAAGGAGCATATTCACGGTAATTTTTGGAGGGGTACTTGAAACGATAATATCGACCCCATTTCTTGTGTATGGCTTTCTAATGAAAAATTCCGTCCAAAAATATTGTATAGGTCGTAAGTTATAATAATATGTGAATACTAGGCGTGGCTGCAGAAATAACTCGCCCATTTTTTGTTTGGTGTTTAATGTTAGTACCCGCAACATTCCTGTGAAATGTCGTTGATAAATCTTTAATAGGAACACAGTTATGATTTTTGGCTAATTGTGGGCGTGGTAGTTGTATTATGATCTCCATATTCTGCACACACACTATTATGGAGCCCATGTATATTTCCGCAAAATTTTATTCCGCTGGCATTTATACGAGCATAGGTAGGCTAATTTTAATTTTAGACCCGAAAGTTCCTTATATCAAAAGTGGGCGTGTCTTTTCTCTGATCAGCACCAATTATTGCAGATAGCTTTATAATATCCACATATTCCTTCCCGTGAAATTTCGTCCTTAAACCTCTGACAGATGTTAAGTTCATAATATTTGTTAAAAGTGGGCGTGGCAGTTTATATATACCGCCCACTTTTTGCACAGTGTTTAGTAGGATCCACATCTCCATAACTGCCAAATAATGTCACGATTCCGTCAATTGGACCGAAGTTATAGTTATTTTAAAAAAAGTTAAAAAAGTTCCTTATATGGGAATTCTCAGTTCGTACGTCAACAGAGACGGTGGGTCAGAAATTTTACCAAATCGCGAGTTAAAATTTCCTTCAAACCAATCGAATCTTCTACAATAGTGCAAAAGTGTAGTGATCGGTGAGAACCTAGTTCACGATTACTAGCTGGGACACATAATTTCAATATATTTTTAACAATAATTAGAAAACAAAAATACACAATTGAAATACAAACAACAAAAAACAACAACATAACTAAAATTAGTGTCTCTGACACTCACCAGCCAAAAACAGTAACAAATAGAAATGCATATTTCTCATTTGTGTCCACACAGGGTAACGGCGGCAATTTGCCAGGTCTTGCTCTCCCGCTCTCCTAAACGTCACCACTACGAATGCTTCACTACCTTGGAGTGTCCAATGCGCGACACCCTCTACTATTATGGAACATTATCCACCAAAGACAACATCAGGAAGAACAACAACAACACAAAGCGCTTGTACTGTAACCATAGCCGCGACAGCGACAAGTAGAATGCAAAATTCGAGCGCAATGATCATGTCTACTGACACAACAACACCAATTACAACAGCAACAATTAACACGCAAGTACAAAACTCAAATAATAAAAACACTAACAAAATTGCCAATAATATGGACACACTAAAAACTATTGTACTAAAGACCCTGTGTGTGTCAAATATGGAGATAACCACAGCACAATTAAATGTAATATCCAAAGCGATATGAAACAACAATTTAAATGCTCTCTCTGCAATAAAAACCACACAGCTAACTACAAAGGCTGTATGATTTACAAATCACTACAAATTAAAAAATATCCAACTTTACGTAAAAAAGAAATACCTCCAACTCAAGAACAAAATTTTGCTGAACCATCTATAAATATACATACAGTACAAACACATAAAAACTACACACCTGGAATGTCATATGCTAAAGTAGCAGCGATAAATACAGCAGCAGACTTAACTCAAAACCATAACGCAGCAGCAAACAGCATGACACCAACACAGAATAACGACGATCTATCAGATTTAAAAATAATAATGAAACAATTAATAACTCAAATGACAAGTATGATGGACATTGTGACACTGCTTGTATCAAAACTAGATGGGTTCCAGAAATAAAATAGCTTTTGCTATTTGGAACGCCAATGGAGTATCACGCCACTTACTATAACTTAAAACATTTAAGGACGAAAATTCAATCGATATTATGCTAATATCTGAAACGCATACTACTGATAGAAGCTATAATGACATACCAAACTATAACATTTATTATACACATCATCCTGACAATCGAGCCCACGGAGGGACAGCAAATATCATAAAAAAATCTATTAGGTGCCCAGAACTAGAAGGATATAAATCACATCATATCCAAGCAACCTCAATAGAGATAAGTGACTTGAGAGGGCCAATTACTGTGTCAGCTGTATACTCTCCACCCAAACATAACAACACAAAGGCTCAATACATAGACTATTTAAAATCATTGGGTAGTCGTTACATAGCTGGAGAAGACTTCATATGGGGCTCAAGACTGACAAACGTGAAAGGCCGCCAACTACTAGACGCTATAAAAGAGAATAATGGTCGCTTTATTAATACGGGAGGACCAACTTATTGGCCAACAGACAACAAAAAAATTACCTGATTTAATTGATTTCTGTGTTACAAAGAACATATTGCACGACCACTTAACAATAAAAACATGTCTAGATGTATCATCAGACCATTCTCCAATTCTATTGACCCTTCAAAGCACACCGGATACAAAAATAGCTGCTGGCTTATATAACTACAAAACCGACTGGAACCAATTTCGCCCATTAATGGAAAATGACATGACAACAAACATTTCATTGAAATCTGATAAGGAACTTGACACAGCAATAGCATACCTAAATGACAACATCGTCAAACCAGCAACTCATTCAACCCCAATTCTAAGCCCATCCCAAATTACTACTGTCCCAGCTCACATTAAGCATAAAATAAGACAAAAAAGGAAACTCAGGAAAAGATGGCAAAGCACTAGACACCCAGACGACAAAGCCAAATTCAACAAAGCGGCAAATGAGCTGAAGATAATATTGAGACAATTTGAGGAGAAAAAATTTGAAAGTTGAAGAAGTAAAGAACTTAGGAACGACAACATCAACGAACTACTCATTATGGAGGGCAACCAAAAAACTAAACAGTGCAATACCACATAAACCCCCCATAAAAACACTAGATAATACTTGGGCAAATACGAATAAACACAAAGCAAATACTCTTGCAAAACATTTTGAAACGGTATTCAGAAGCGACATGGACAATCAAATTACCGAGCTTACCAATACCGAAAGTACCCGAAGCATTGCAATAAAAATTACAACGATATCAGAAATCAAGAATCAAATCAAGAATTTAAAAAACAAAAAGGCACCTGGATATGATCTTATTAACGGAAAAATACTGAAAGAACTACCTGACATAACAATATTCTATATTAGAAATGTATTTAATGCTATAATAAGGCTTAACTATTTTCCAATCTTGTGGAAGGTAGCACAAATAACAGCTATCCCAAAGCCAAATAAGGACGCAACAAGAACCAGTTCATATCGACCTATCAGTCTCTTGCCAACTCTTTTAAAGATATTTGAAAAAATATTATTTGACAGAATTGAGCCTATCTTGATACCACAAAAAGCTTTGCCAAGCCATCAATTCAGCTTAAGACGAAACCACTCAACTGTGCAACAATTTCATAGAGTTCTGAACAAAATCATGGATGATATTGACAAAAAGAAGTACTGCGTGGCTGTATTCCTGGACATTGCGAAAGCATTTGACAGAGCGTGGCACAAAGGACTTCTGAATAAACTAAATAATATTCTACCTTTAAACTATTATTACTTGCTAAACAGTTATATCAAAAACAGATACTTTTACATTAAATATGACGATGGATGCTCTGAGATCCTAACAATGACAGCGGGAGTGCCTCAAGGCAGTGTGCTGGGTCCACTCCTATACCTAATATACACTGCAGACATTCCAACCCCAAAAAGACACAAGGAACCATGATATCAACATTCGCGGATGACACGGTCCTCTTAGCATCCAATCAAGACGAAAAAGCGGCGACAGACATACTTCAACAAATAATAAAAAATATACTCTCCTGGTTCGAGAAATGGGGAATAGAAGTTAACAAAGAGAAAACTGTCCAAGTAATATATACGAATAGAAACTCTGCTAAACACCCACTGACAATAAAAGACGAAATTATAAAAATTTGCCCCAGCGCAAAATACCTTGGCATAGCAATCGACGCAAAATTTACATGGAGACAACATATATTAAATAAACGACAGCAAGCAAAAGGAATATACAATTGATTCAAAGAACACAATGTAAAATACACCACGATCTCAACATTGACTCGGTGCAAGACACTATTAAAAAATGTAGCAGCAAATACACAGAGCGCCTAAAAATTCATCAAAACCGAGACGTGCGCCAATTGCCGGCAATGGAAAAAACAAAAAGAAGACTCAAACGAATTGGACCCACAAAACTTCCACATAGAATATTTTAAACGACACTTTTCGTATATAAATTAATTATATATAATTAAATTAAATTATGTTCTGTGGTAATGACTAAAGAACATATTAAGGTCCATAGTAGCATTTAAAAATTACTTATTGTTCACGAACAGAATGTAATTAAAATGGGGCAAAATAAAAAAATAAAAAATAAAAAAAATATGGGCCCATATAGCAATCTGGTTATGTATCTTTGTCCAGACTATACTTCTGCAAATATTTGGTGTAGAAAAAATGTGGTCATAGACGGACAGACGGACAGACGGACGGTCAAAATAAAAATTGCTTAGAAAGTGATTCTGATCATATCTATATATATATGTCCATACCTACCACGCCTCCTTCTTGAAATTACAACCCCTCGCACAAAATTAATATACCCTATTTACCTTTTTTAAGTGTAAAGGGTGTAACGAGAATTCATATGAAACAGATGAGGAAGAGCTTGATCGAGAGACAGACTGTATCCTTATAAAGAAAAGACCAGGAAAAAAACGGAGAGCCGAATCCTCTCCTGAAGTGATCACACAAAGTAATCCGAATGTTGTTATTCCAAATGTTATTAATACAAAATCGAATAAATCTCCAATTGTTAATTAAATGCTTCGACCACCACCAATTGTTATTAATGATACTAACGATTTAAAAAAAACTGGATTCTATGCCTATCACAACACTAAAAAAATAAATTTTTTGACAAACTTTTAAATAACGGTGGAGTATATACTTTTGACTCATTTGAGTACCGGTCTGTATCAAAAATGCTTACGAACGAAAACATATCTTGGTTTAGCTACGAAGACAAGCGAACCAGACCAATAAAAGTCATCGCTAAGAATCTTCATCATTCGTATGACCAGGAATCAATCGTAAATTCTTTGAAAGCACAAGGTCTTAAAGCAGTTAGCGTCATAAATAAAGTAAAGTGGAAGACTAAGCAGCCTTTTGAAATGTTTCTTCTTACATTTGACCCAGCTGAAGATGTGCAAAAAATATATAGAATTAAAAATATTTTAAATACAATTGTTAAAATTGGAGTATTAAAATCATTTAACTTAATATCCCAGTGCACGAGTGCCATTCATTTGGCCATACTAGAAACTTTTATGGGAAACCTCCACGGTGTGCTAAGTGCGCAGGAAAATGCAAATGAAACAACTGATTGTGTTAAACAAACATCTGAAAGCCCTAAATGTTGCAATTCTGGAGAGACCCATCCAGCGAGCTATCGAGGTTTTGTAATTGCAAAGGAAGTCCAAAATATTAGGTCAAGAAAACTATCACAGGTTTCAAAAGCAGTCATTCGTGAAAATAATAAACGACTCTTTTTATCACATTAAAACAATGGGAACACCAGTATGAGAATCACAAAAAAAGCTCATACATATGCGTAAGTAACCAAAGATTCCTCACAAGATAATACTATTCCATAAAACTCTGACACACTGTCACTTATTTTAACTACATTTAATGAAGAGGGAAAAGTTTTCAAGTCAATTTAACAACGTCTAAGTGCTCTTCAGCATAACATGCAGTTCATTGATTATGAATAGGTGCTTAAAAATAATCTTATGGAACGCCAACGGGTTAGCCAAACATCAAAATCAGCTAGAACTTTTGCTCAAGAACGACGACATCGAGATCTGTCTAATAGCTGCATCACATTTCACGAGGCACTCTCATTTAACTTTTCAGGACTACACCCCTTATCAAACCATTCATCCGCAAAATTGTGTGAGTGGTAGTTCTAACAGCGTTATATAGTCCACCAAGACACCAGCTAAAATTCGAGCACTTTTTGACTCTCATTGGGCGATACAAAGGTCGCTATAATATAGGTGGAGACTTCAATGCAAAACAAACACACTGGGGTTCCAGGCTGACAACGACAAAAGGCAGAAAAATGTATAAAGACATACAGAATACAGAGTGCGATACAATATCAACCGATGAGCCTACCAATTAGCCTTCAGATACCAACAAGGTCCTTGATTTGATTGACATTTTTATATTCAAAAACATCCCTGCGAATCATCTCACCATCGCCGAAAATATTGATTTGAGCTCTGACCATTCGCTAGTAATCTCTGAAAATCCAACTCTAAATCAAATCTCTTCAAGGTTAGTATCAATCAAAGCATTTAAGAATGACGCATTTGATAGGGCTGTCAGCAGATAAAGGTACGGACTCCTCCTTATGGAAGGCAACATGAGCGTTCAACCGACTCGTGAATAATAGCGCTCCAATTAAAATAAACCAAACCCAATGGGCAAAAACATGCACACAAAAAGCAAACCTCTTTGCTGAGCATCTACGGAAAACTTTTACTCCAAACGAAGGTTCTGGTGAAATAGAAATAAGTACGAATTGGATAGAAAGTGATGTTCATATTACGTCAGTCGCACCTGAAGAAGTAGTATGGGTTTCATAAAATGAAACTAAAAAATTTGCCAGTTTTTGAATTTATATCGGATGAAGTTCTTCGAAATTTGCCCAACAAGAGCGTAAATTATTTGTCCTATTTGATAAGTGCATATTTTAACTTAAAATATGTGCCTGTCTACTGGAAGAAGGTTGAGGTAATAATTATTCTCAAGCCTGGAAAATTACCCAATGATGTATCCTCACATATGCCAATATCTGAATTGCCAATGTTATCGAAACTATTAAAAAAAAATTGTTGTTGACACATCTATTACCGATCATTGAAGTAAAAAACCGATCCCATAAAATTTTTTTTTTTTTTTGGTTTCCGCTAAAATCTCTCCATTATCGATCAAGTTCACAGGGTTGTAAGAACCATTGAATCTGCTTTGGAAGAGAAGCAAGTGTGCGCCGCTGTGTTCCGTGATGTTTGACAAGGTATGTCATTTAGGACTGACACAAAATCTGAAGACACTCCTGCCAAGGAAATATTGCGAGAATCTAGCATTTTACCTTGACGATAGATACTTTCGCATAAAATATGAAAATGCTTGTTCAGCCTTGCAGAGAATAAATGCAGGTATACCAAAATCAATATGTAACCGAAACATTTGTAGACGATACTGTCTCTTTTAGCAATAGACAAAACAATCGAAGCTGCAACGATAAAATTGCAATCAGCTGTGTATTCTGTGGTATCATGGACCAAAAAAGGTTGCACTCAACTTAATAACGCTAAGTCTGTGCATATAGTATTTTCTTTACGAAATATACCACACAAGCCCGTTTATATAAACGCAGTCATTATACCCTACGTTAACGAGACTAAATACCTTGGTATTTCGCTTTACGCCAAGCTACGTTGCAAGGCGCACATCAAGAAAAAACGGGAAGAACTCGACTTAAAAGTATACAAATTCTATTACCTCATGGGTAGAAACACTACGATTTCAACCCATAGCAAACTATTGTTATATAGGCAAATCTTGAAGCCGGTCTGGAGTTATGGCATACAATTGTGCGGATGTGACAGTGAAAAATATATTAACACTCTCCGAATACTTCAAAAAAGGTATTGCGACAGATTGCTAATGCTCCATACTGTGAGAAATTGTGACTTACATCGTGATCTTGGCATCCCAATTAATGTGGCGAAAAAATTAGCCATGGCTCACAAACAGAGACTAAAAAGCTATGTCAACTTTGTAGTATCAAGACTACTCCAGACGATTGCACTGCGTCAACGGCTTAAAAGCAAAATAATTACAGACCTAATGGGAAAGCAGTAGCAGCAGCTTTATATAATATATTTATATAGTATATAAAATACACCATGCTTGACTTTTTTTTTAATTCATTATAATCAAATTGCTTGTCAGCAACTTTCTTTGTATTGATTGTACCAGTTGTGATAATAAAAAGGTATCTAAATAGCATTTAAGTTACGTTGATGAAATATAAAAAAATTTAAAATAAAAAAAATAAAAAATAATAAAAAAATATATAGATATATATATAAAGGGTTTTTCAAATGAAAGGCTCCAAAAGTAAATCGATAGTGACAGCAAACGACGCCATATTTTTTCCCGCTCTTTTGACATTTCTCTTCAGTGAGGTTTGCCATTTCATCATGCAAAGATATACGAGCCAACAACGAGTCGAAATTATTAAAATTTACTACCGAAATTCGGAGTCAGTCGCCGCAACTTTAAGAGCGCTACGTCCAATTTATGGTCGTCATAATTGTCCTAGCAGATCAACAATTGAGCGTCTAGTGGAGAAATTTGAATCCATAGGCACAGTACAAAATGTTCCCGTATCAGTGAGATAAAGACGTGCCCGTAGTGTCGAGAATATTTCTGCCGCTGAGGCTTCAGTTCAAAAAAGCCCAAATGTGTCTCTCACATGACGTTCTCAAGCGTTGGGCATCTCTGTGACGTCGTTTTGCGAATTTTGCGAAAAGATCTTGGGCTACATCCTTACAAGATCAAATTGACGCAAGAACTGAAGCCGCTTGACCACCATAAGCGTCGTATGTTCGTGAATTGGGCTGAGCAACAACTTGAAAAGGATTCGGATTTTCATCGGAAAATCATCTTCAGCGATGAGGCTCATTTCTGGCTGAATGGCTTCGTCAGTAAGCAAAATATGCGTTATTGGTTAAACAGCAATCCATACGTACTCCATGAGTCATCATTGCATCCCGAAAAAATTACGGTTTGGTGCGGTTTATGGGCCGGCGGCGTCATTGGGCCGTACTTCTTCCGTGATGATCAAGACCGGCACATTACTGTGAATGCGAATCGCTACCGTTCAATGATAACCGAATATTTTTGGCCCCAATTGGATAATATGGACTTGGAGGACATGTGGTTCCAACAGGACAGCGCCACAAGCCACACAGCGAATGCCACAATCAATTTACTGCAAACCAAGTTTGGTGAACGTGTTATCTCACGAAATGGTCCAGTCGATTGGCCGCCTCGGTCGTGCGATTTGACGCCGTTAGATTATTTCCTGTGGGGCTACGTCAAGTCTATGGTCTATGCCAACAAGCCAGCGACGCTTGATGAACTTTGTACGAATATCGAACGTGAAATTGCAGCAGTATCGGCCGAATTATGCTTGAAAACCGTTGAAAATTGGGTTTAGCGTCTGGACTTCTGCAAGCGTGCCCGTGGTGGCCATGCAAAAGAAATCGAGTTCCATACATAATGGCATCGAACGTACTTTCACAGGAATAAAGAATTTCATTGATATCTAAAACCGGTTTTGTTTTATTTAAAAAAACTTTTGTGGCGCTCCTATTGAAAAACCCGATATATATATATATATATATATATATATATATATATATATATATATATATATATATACATATATACATATACATATATATATATATATGTATATATATACATATATACATATATATACATATACATATACATACAAATATATATATATATGTATATATATATATATATACATATATACACATATATATATACATATATATATATATATATATATATATATATATATATATATATATATATATATATATATATATATATGTATATATATATGTGTATATATGTATATATATATATATATATATATATATATATATAATAATATAATAATTATTCTCAAGCCTGGAAAATTACCCAATGATGTATCCTCACATATGCCAATATCTGAATTGCCAATGTTATCGAAACTATTAAAAAAAAATTGTTGTTGACACATCTATTACCGATCATTGAAGTAAAAAACCGATCCCATAAAATTTTTTTTTTTTTTTGGTTTCCGCTAAAATCACTCCATTATCGATCAAGTTCACAGGGTTGTAAGAACCATTGAATCTGCTTTGGAAGAGAAGCAAGTGTGCGCCGCTGTGTTCCGTGATGTTTGACAAGGTATGTCATTTAGGACTGACACAAAATCTGAAGACACTCCTGCCAAGGAAATATTGCGAGAATCTAGCATTTTACCTTGACGATAGATACTTTCGCATAAAATATGAAAATGCTTGTTCAGCCTTGCAGAGAATAAATGCAGGTATACCAAAATCAATATGTAACCGAAACATTTGTAGACGATACTGTCTCTTTTAGCAATAGACAAAACAATCGAAGCTGCAACGATAAAATTGCAATCAGCTGTGAATTCTGTGGTATCATGGACCAAAAAAGGTTGCACTCAACTTAATAACGCTAAGTCTGTGCATATAGTATTTTCTTTACGAAATATACCACACAAGCCCGTTTATATAAACGCAGTCATTATACCCTACGTTAACGAGACTAAATACCTTGGTATTTCGCTTTACGCCAAGCTACGTTGCAAGGCGCACATCAAGAAAAAACGGGAAGAACTCGACTTAAAAGTATACAAATTCTATTACCTCATGGGTAGAAACACTACGATTTCAACCCATAGCAAACTATTGTTATATAGGCAAATCTTGAAGCCGGTCTGGAGTTATGGCATACAATTGTGCGGATGTGACAGTGAAAAATATATTAACACTCTCCGAATACTTCAAAAAAGGTATTGCGACAGATTGCTAATGCTCCATACTGTGAGAAATTGTGACTTACATCGTGATCTTGGCATCCCAATTAATGTGGCGAAAAAATTAGCCATGGCTCACAAACAGAGACTAAAAAGCTATGTCAACTTTGTAGTATCAAGACTACTCCAGACGATTGCACTGCGTCAACGGCTTAAAAGCAAAATAATTACAGACCTAATGGGAAAGCAGTAGCAGCAGCTTTATATAATATATTTATATAGTATATAAAATACACCATGCTTGACTTTTTTTTTTAATTCATTATAATCAAATTGCTTGTCAGCAACTTTCTTTGTATTGATTGTACCAGTTGTGATAATAAAAAGGTATCTAAATAGCATTTAAGTTACGTTGATGAAATATAAAAAAATTTAAAATAAAAAAAATAAAAAATAATAAAAAAATATATAGATATATATATAAAGGGTTTTTCAAATGAAAGGCTCCAAAAGTAAATCGATAGTGACAGCAAACGACGCCATATTTTTCCCCGCTCTTTTGACATTTCTCTTCAGTGAGGTTTGCCATTTCATCATGCAAAGATATACGAGCCAACAACGAGTCGAAATTATTAAAATTTACTACCGAAATTCGGAGTCAGTCGCCGCAACTTTAAGAGCGCTACGTCCAATTTATGGTCGTCATAATTGTCCTAGCAGATCAACAATTGAGCGTCTAGTGGAGAAATTTGAATCCATAGGCACAGTACAAAATGTTCCCGTATCAGTGAGACAAAGACGTGCCCGTAGTGTCGAGAATATTTCTGCCGCTGAGGCTTCAGTTCAAAAAAGCCCAAATGTGTCTCTCACATGACGTTCTCAAGCGTTGGGCATCTCTGTGACGTCGTTTTGCGAATTTTGCGAAAAGATCTTGGGCTACATCCTTACAAGATCAAATTGACGCAAGAACTGAAGCCGCTTGACCACCATAAGCGTCGTATGTTCGTGAATTGGGCTGAGCAACAACTTGAAAAGGATTCGGATTTTCATCGGAAAATCATCTTCAGCGATGAGGCTCATTTCTGGCTGAATGGCTTCGTCAGTAAGCAAAATATGCGTTATTGGTTAAACAGCAATCCACACGTACTCCATGAGTCATCATTGCATCCCGAAAAAATTACGGTTTGGTGCGGTTTATGGGCCGGCGGCGTCATTGGGCCGTACTTCTTCCGTGATGATCAAGACCGGCACATTACTGTGAATGCGAATCGCTACCGTTCAATGATAACCGAATATTTTTGGCCCCAATTGGATAATATGGACTTGGAGGACATGTGGTTCCAACAGGACAGCGCCACAAGCCACACAGCGAATGCCACAATCAATTTACTGCAAACCAAGTTTGGTGAACGTGTTATCTCACGAAATGGTCCAGTCGATTGGCCGCCTCGGTCGTGCGATTTGACGCCGTTAGATTATTTCCTGTGGGGCTACGTCAAGTCTATGGTCTATGCCAACAAGCCAGCGACGCTTGATGAACTTTGTACGAATATCGAACGTGAAATTGCAGCAGTATCGGCCGAATTATGCTTGAAAACCGTTGAAAATTGGGTTTAGCGTCTGGACTTCTGCAAGCGTGCCCGTGGTGGCCATGCAAAAGAAATCGAGTTCCATACATAATGGCATCGAACGTACTTTCACAGGAATAAAGAATTTCATTGATATCTAAAACCGGTTTTGTTTTATTTAAAAAAACTTTTGTGGCGCTCCTATTGAAAAACCCGATATATATATATATATATATATATATATATATATATATATATATATATATATATATATATATATATACATATATACATATATATATATATATATATATATATATATATATATATATATATATATATATATATACATATATACATATATATATATATATATATATATATATATATATATATATATATATATATATATATATATATATATATATATATATATATATATATATATATATATATACATATATACATATATATATATATATATATATATATATATATATATATATATATATATATATACATATATACATATATATATATATATATATATATATATATATATATATATATATATATATATATATACATATATACACATATATATATACATATATATATATATATATATATATATATATATATATATATACGAGTATATATATTTGTGGCGAGAAAAGAGTTAACGGAAAGTGAATTGTAAACGAGACAAAAAAGAAATTTTTAATTTAAAAAAAAAGAATAATGAATGAAGATAAATAAAATAAAGTAATATAATAAGTAAATTTGAAAGTAAATGTAAGAGAAATATGTAGTTGGGTACTAATCGAGAATGAAGGGAAAAAGAATTTGCAAAAAAAATAATAAATGAAAATTTTAAATGAATAACTAAAGTAAGGAGAAAATTTTGAATGCATGAAATTTTAAGTTTCCTAAAATTTAATAGGAAAACGAAATTGAATTAATGAAAAAGAATTGAAATTTGCGAAAATTTATATCTTCAATAGAAAGAATTAATCAATTGCAAAATTTAGTAAATTTCTAAATTATCAAACCGGCGAAGAGCAGATTGTTCACCAGTACGGGAGAATTATGTTTTTAGGGTAAGTGACAGTTGTGAAACAATTTGATTGCTATTTATTGAAACATAATAAAAGAGAAACACATATTCAGTGTAGATTCCCTAAATCCTTCCTATTAAATTCTGAACAAGTGAAAAAATGCCTGGAGACAGTATTGAGGAGATAACAGAAAGACTAAGTATGTAAATCCCTCACCATGAGCCAATCGCAGAGGCCTAATACCAGTTCTAGTGGACTCTCACAGGCTCAAAGGGCAAGTGGTAGAATTCCTCAGGCCGGATACCCTAGATGAGGGTGGTGACCAACCGATAGGAGCAATTCGAATTGAAGAATTAGATAAAATCCCCGATATTGTGAGATCCCTGAGGGAATTCTCGGGAAAAGCTGATGAATTCGGCTCGTGGCGTAAATCCATAGAGAGAGTGCTGGAACTTTTTGACGGTATCAAGGGTACAGGACGATATTACGCCATACTACATACGATACGGACAAAAATTGTCGTAGAGGAAGATACCGCCCTCGATTCTTACAGAACGCCACTGGACTGGGTCAAAATAAGAAAGTGTCTAATGATGCACTATTGCGATAGGCGAGACATCGGGACGCTGGAATATCAGATGACTACCATGAGCCAGGGCCACAGGACAATAACAAAATTTTACCAAGTGGTATAACAGCATCTATCTTTGATACTGGACAAGATAGCTTGTCTTGACTTGGATGCATGTAGTCTTGCCTACATTCGTCAGAGGTCTCAAAGGAGATCTGCCACGATTACTGAGCGTTAAGGAACCCACATCTCTGCCACAAGCATTACATATCTGCCTGAAATTGGACAATATGGCATATCGAATGCAAAATGCTCATGGCCAAATACACAAACCAAATGACCGCGGTTATAATCAAAATTCTCAGGTATTTGCTGGAAACAAATTTTATCCTGAACTCGCTCATGTAGGGGGCAAAAATAGGCCACCAATACCACCACGGATGTTTCAAATACCAATGAATGGACAGGCTGTTCGGTACCGCCAGCAATATTACTCGTACGGGAACGGGAACCAGAGGCCGCAGGGATTTCCCCAAGGACATCAACAAAATTCTCCAAATCCCGAACCAATGGATATTGATCGCTCTTTGCAGACCCAGCAAATAAATTATGCCAACAGACCACCGATCAATAACGGGGTCAAAAGGGCATATGGAGGTTCTTTCCAAGGACCAGCTCACAAGGCTCAGAGGAGCCATCACTTAAGAATGGATGGTACTACCAATCAGCAAATAAAAAATCCACAACATGACATTGAAACGGAGCCACTTGAGGTATCTGTAGGAGGTACGCCAAAACTTAACGAATATATCGATAAAGTTAATGATGAATACGTCGTCGAGTCAATACACTATTTTGGCGAAGGATACAAAGCAGCGGATAATCTAGTAGAATATTACTCAACTGAGGATCTTAACGCTGACCTCAATATATATATATATATATATATATATATATATATATATATATATATATATATATATATATATATATATATATATATACTCGTATATACTAGCTAGACCCCCGCCCGCTTCGCCATACAAAAAAAAAACTTTTCCAATAATTTGGATAAAGTTTATTGGGGTGCTTTTAGATAAACAACATTCTTCGTTTTTTTTTCACCATCGCTCGTATAATTAAATATTGCAGATGGTTTTCCGACTTAGGATCATGCAACGTGGAGTTGGCCATGCGAGAAAACTGGATTTTACAAATTTATACCGCACATTCTAAAGATAGTCCTTGCGACTTATTGGTGGTAACGGCGAATGCAAGGCTAACTAGGAATTGTATACGGTTAAATTCAAATGGCACAACAGATGGAATTATTGGGATGCGAAGAATCAAAACGTCTGCCCCTTTGAATTTTCCACTCAAAATTGGTGCTTCTATCACATTTCTCAATATTTGTTTGACGACACCCCTAGTGCCATTACAAAGTTTTGCTTGGCAGATGTTGCTAAGCATAATAGTCGGCGCACCAATTTTTTTCCTGACAAATCAAGTGCCTTTAAAAATTTGGTGGGATAATTCGCCACCTCGTGCTGATCCATGATGGAATCCACTGATTTGAATGTGAAGAATGGACCTGGTATTTCTGTTAAAATAGCCTCGTTAAGATCATTGACATCTTTGTTTTTTCTGGCCAGTATTGCTCGCTCGCTCAACCAATATGATTTTCATACTGTTGTGCTATATTTGGGAACAAGCTATGAATCAGTTCTTCTTTTGATTGCGTGAAATGGCAAAACCCATTTGGTAGTGTTATCATACCTGTACTCTTACCGACTGGCATTGCACCATCCCCAATTTTCAACAATTGCTTTGAATATTCAGCTGCTGATGGATCGTTTTGCAATTGAAGTCATACGTTTGTTTTTAGTGTGAGTATTCTTACATTTTTCCATTGAATTGAAGATTTCAAGCATGCGTTTATTTAATCGGAAACAGTAGATTTAGGAATGACTGGTAACATTCGTCTAAGGTCTCCATCGAACTGTATCAAAGCACCGCCCAACAAATATTGATTTCCTCGCAGATCTTTCATTATTCTATCCAATGCTTATAATGATTTTTTGTTTGCAGTTTCAGTGCTGAGTGTGCTGTTCGACTGCCATCCAATAAAGTTGCAGCAATCCCAGAAGAAGCCAATGTCAGTGCTCTTTAACGTTGTGATAGTATCGTTGCTAGTACCAACGAAATCACGGATGTCTTACCAGTTCCTCCAAGATCATCCCAAAAATCCATCTCCACCAATTTCATCGTTAACAACATGCATAATTGTGTCGTATGCACTGTTCAATTTTGGAATATTTGCTTGAGCTAATGCATCCAATACGTTGCAATCGTAATCTCGTTCACGTTGCAAGTCTCGGTTAAACAAATCATCAATTCCTGCATTGAGCATAGTGCTCAGTGCGTAAAGTAGTGTTGAATACTGTGACTAAGTGAGTTACAACTATATTCGGTAATTCTTTTGTCATGTTTGCTGTTATCTAGTTCATTCCTGGAACTTTTTTAAGATTTAAGTCTTTAATGATGTTATTTACCTCCTTCTTTTAGGTTTTCAGGCTCTGATTCCACTGCTGGGTATTTCACGAGGTTCAGACAATTTAAGGGGGGATTTGGAGAGAAGACATTACCCAGGTGATAAGAGAAGGCAGTGCATTTGTCATCATCCCTTTTACCTAAAGAGCCATTATTCTTACGAAATCTCGTTCACGTTGCAAGTCTCGGTTAAACAAATCATGCATTGAACGATTTGGCTACACTATGCCAAGTTGCGCCAATGCTTTATTTGCAATTGTTAAGTAATGTGTTCAATTATGATCAATGCTTCATTATGCATTTCCGGTGTGTACAGCAAGTGTTGATTTGACATACTACGGCGTAGTCTGTTCAAAATCTCTTCCGTCATGAAGTCTTGATAATTTCTCCATAGTTCAAAATTATTGGAAATAGTGTTTTTATTTGGTGAGGAGTAAATGAAATTGCAACATCGGCAAGGGTACCCTCCCAGTGTGCGTCATCTTCCAGTAAAAGCAATTGTTGACACGCCTCACGTTATGTTGCACACAATAGTCTATCAATTGTTTTAAGACTTTGAAATAATGTTGGACCACGAATGTTAACCAACAATAAACGCAAATAAAAATATTCAGCATTGTTGGGGTGAACTATGTAAATACATTGCAAAGCATCTGTCGAGGACACATTTGGCTAGCCATCGATTGGCTTTCCTTGCTTACACCTTTGAAACTCTTTTTTCGATTTATACCAAGTATAATATTGCGGTACTTCTGAGTATACCAAAGTGCTAGCGAATCCATCTGATGCACCCAATTCAAAAGTTCGATTAATGTTTTGGAGGGTTGTGTCGCTGCCCTTTGCTGTGCGTGTTCGGCGATAAAATAAACGCGTTGACAATTTTCAAGATGGACAGCAAAATGCGGTTGGATGTCTCTCATGAATTGGGAATGTAAAAATCCTCCTCACCGCCTCATTACTGCTGACTTTACGCCGAAATTGAAATTATGTGATTTCGTCGTTAATATTTGGATCAGGTACACTAAATACAGCCATATCTCTACCTTTCTTTATGTACGTATTTACAGATGTACTTTATGGAATTCACAGAATTAAAATACTCCTCGTTAATGTGGGCTTTGTACGTTTTGGACAAAAGCGGTGAGTATTGCACGATCCAACGAAATCAATTTCAACGTATTGATGTCGCATTTTGATAGTTGTTGATTTTCAGTTATCCTCTGTCAACCGGCAACGATATAACGTGTATCCGTCATTGCCTTTACTGTATCTGAAATCAATGCTCTGGGATAGGTTTTACCATCAATCTTGCATGGTGAGCTCACGGACTATGGATCATGTTTTTGTGTTCACTTCAAATAGATATGATGTCATCAATTTGATCCGGTCTTTTTTTGTTATCCAACCATATAAATATGTGTGCGTGAGAATGTATTCTTTATTGCCATTCGACAGAATACATCCAGCATTGCGCTTGTCTATGAACCCATTAATGATTCCAGCTTTTGTTTAAACACACGTGACGTTATGTCGTGACGATCTGTTGACGATTGCCTTGGCACTAACTATTCTCGAATCTCACTCCATTGTGGGTTACAGGTAAAACTGATAGACAGGTCTGGTCAACCATTAGAATCAACATATGCCATCGCGTACAAATTACTTTTCAATATACTTTATGTATTATATAAGTTTTGCAACCCTGAAGTTTTTCTTGTAGTTTTGTTCTATGCCAATTTTATGTATATATTAGCTTTTTCTCTTTTGAACACGCAATACGTTAAGCCAAACTCATAAACAATAATCAAATAATAATTAAAAGTTCAAATTTGGTGCGTTATTCCTACAATGGCAATATCGTCAGTTGGCCAATGTCATTTGGATTTACATGCTGGTTGCCATCATTGTTAATGGCATCACTTAGATGTATGTATTCTTCAGTGCGTAGCCATTTCTGATGGAACCTAATGTAATTCAAACGTTCAGTCTCGATTTTCGCATACATGTCGACACCATACTGTTGAAAAAGTCTGACATTTCAAAATATGATTTTCTTGATTTTGACGAATCATCAATTTGTACGCATAAGAAATCATTGCGCTGGCCATTTTAGTTGGAATTTTCACAATTGTAATTGAATTTTAAACTTTTGTAAAAATTGTGTTACCCATTTGTGAGAATAAATTTAACTAACCAGTTGGCGGATTGGCCAACTTAATGTTAATGTGTGTCTTCCCCTTGCGAAAACAGAATCAAATATTGCGAAGCATCCTAAGAGCGATGAAGTTCAGCTACATATTGAATTTGACCATTTCTACGGTGAAGGACGATATCGCTTGCATTAAATTCTTCTCCAACGATTGCCACTGCTTCCTCGTCTCTTCTTGGTACATTTTATCTTCTGCGGTACTGTCTAGCGGGCGTTTTGTGAGCTCTTATGACAATTATATGATTATTTAATGGGTTTCTGCTGTTTTAAAAAAATCGCTAATTCGTTGTGCTGATGAAAATAATCTTATAACACAGCAATTATTTCTCTTCGTACGTTCGGAGAAATAGAACAACGTTGTTCAATTTCATCATTGGAATTTCCAAGAAAATAAATTTGCAACAATTTATGAGAACTATCTGCAATTTTTTGTTTTTTGTTTACTATCTATTTATTTACCAAATCTTTATTTGTCAAGAAACTGATAGTAATTTTTCTAAGATAACAAGACTACATTTCTATATCTAGGTAATATCCTCAGCCACTGTATCGAATATTTTGTGTTTTCAAAGCACGCAATATGTGGTTACTAAATAAGGTCTCAGGCAAATGTTAGATGTGCACATTTTGGTTCAGTTCACTGTTGATTTAGTAGTCAGAGGTAGAATCACCTTGGTTTACCATGAATTGTCTGCCTTTAATGTAAATATTAAATAGTTTGTGGAATTTCTTTGGAAGAATTTCTTTAAGTTTATCTATGAGCCCTTTGTGCCAAACCTTATCAAAGGCTTGCGTAATTCAAGGAAAGCAGCAGAGCAATATTTCTGTTGTTCGAATGCTGTGCATATAACTCTTAATATGCGATGAACTTGCTCTGTTTTTCCATGCTTTTCACGGAAGCCATCCTTTCCTGGCTTCGGAACTATGTTTATTTTCAAAATATTCCTGCATTGAGCATAGTGCTCAGTGCGTAAAGTAGTGTTGAATACTGTGACTAAGTGAGTTACAGCTATATTCGGTAATTCTTTTATCATGTTTGCTGTTATCTAGTTCATTCCTGGAACTTTTTTAAGATTTAAGTCTTTAATGATGTTATATACCTCCTTCTTTTAGGTGTTCAGGCTCTCACTGATTCCACTGCTGGGTATTTCACGAGGTTCAGACAATTTAAGGGGGGATTTGGAGAGAAGACATTACCCAGGTGATAAGAGAAGGCAGTGCATTTGTCATCATCCCTTTTACCTAAAGAGCCATTATTCTTACGAAATGGTGACTTATATTGTATTGGTCCTTGGAGCTTCCTAGTAGCATGCTACAAGGAATGCTGATTGACGCCATGAGGACTCTAGCTTCCAAAATAGTCTGCAACAGGTTTTTGTTTCTGCTTCAAAGTGTTTTTTTTTACAGGTGCAACACACGAGTTCAATCATCAATTTTTGTAAACGATGATTTTTTCATTCTCTTCTAAGGCGTTGCTTTTCTTTAACCAGTTTTCCACATCACTAGGATGGTACAATAGTAAAGCTTTTTGTGTTACGGGTGTGTTCCTTTAAAACATTTACCAGGTCGATGTCAGGATCATCCTTTAGTGAGGCTTTATAGGAAATGTGAGTACTTATAAATTGTTTATGTTTAAGCAGGTCATTGCATCTATTTGTCAGGTGAATAGAGTTGGAATTTGAGGACACTGATGAGGTTTTCAGATAAATGAGGGTTGGGGAGTGGTCAGACGAAAATTTAAACGAAGTCTCAGAGGTGATGTTTTCCTTTTTTATGTTTCTAAACACACCGAAGTCCATTAGGTGTGGTCTTTTGTTGATTTGTTGAGGCAAGTAGGTTGGCTTCCCGGTTGATTTAACCTCTAGTCCCAAGGACTTATGGCATCATAAAGTTGTCTACCTTTCGGTGAGACAATGCGCGATACCCAGAATGAATGCTTTGCATTGAATTCACCGGCTACAATGAACTTCTTCCCGAGTGACTTAAAAAAGCGTTGGAAGTTTATAGACTCAACTGAAAATCTTGGTGGAAAGTAGATGGCGGATATGGTGATATTTCCTTCTAATAGTTTGATGTTAACTGCTTGCAGGTAGACTTCGCTGACGTCTTCAGCGACACATGCTTAATTCTACTACGTATAAGTATTCCACTTCCTCCGCGCGCCCCATCGTTTAAAAATTTGGAGTCGTAAAATGTATATCCTGTAGTTCCAAAGTTGTTTAGTTGTTAAGTGGGTTTTAAATATTAGCTGTTCATAAAGAACATGAGCTTCAATACATTGAGTCAAACCAGTCACATTCCTAAGTATGTGCTGGGAAAATATAAACAATTTTTATTTAACAAATTTACTAATTCTCAAATTTCTCACTTCTTATAGCAACGGTGCTGGAAGCTGCAGTACCTTGCCAACTATGTTAAAATTTAAATATTGAATTGCATTTACTTCGTCCGCTAGCCACCGTGAGAATTAAACCATTCGCACGGTTTTGTGCTGACACAGCACACGGGCCGGCTTAAATAATTATATGTATTAGTAATAATTTTAATATAAATATAGGGCAATTTTGTACTTACAATCAGAATAATTTGTTACTTCTAATAAACAAGTTGTATTTTCCCCCACCAGTGGTAAGAGATCCAACTTATATCCAAGAAAGAAATTCTCGACTTTTTTATTTTGAAAGCACTAAAGGAAGTGTAATTTTATATGGTGCCCCCGACGTGATACATAAGCTATCACTACATTCACAAAGAGTCCCCCACCAGAGGTAATACTTTATTGTGAAATCAGGTGCGTGAGCTAGGCCATAACATAGCTCTGTAAACAGGCCATTATATGCATCAAGAGTCAACGAAGATGAATATTGCAGAGCTAACCGACACCCAGTCACACATTGGCAAGGAAGTTGAACGTCAATTCGAGAACTTCAGGAAGGCGAATAAGGCACGCAAGGAGAAGCCTGCTTATGTCGAAGGATGTATTGTCACACTCAATGAATTGTGGGAAGAATTCCAAAAGGAGTCATCAAGCACTGGAAGCTGAAATCCCACTAGCGAAACGCTAGGAATATCCTTACTTCACCAACGATTCCTTTAATTAAAGGCTTTGCGGGACACCAACTTTCCTAAACTGCAGGAAGTGTCTATTCCATTACAGCAACAGGCAGAAAGAGCCAGATTGGGGACTGTTTCATCACATTCAGCATCCTGAGGAATCAACCACCACATCGAAATCCAATATAGCAGTTCCAATTATGTCAGCAGGTGTAGCCAGCCAACCCACCTTACAAGGAATTGCCGCCAAATATCTTGAGGCAACGTTGGCACGTATCACCAAGGCACTTCAACAACAACAAACGCGAATCTTATGTTGGAAACTATATGCGAAGGTGATGTTGGAAACTATATCCACTCAATGGGCAGCTTATTTTCATCTGTCTTGAAATTGGCGACAACCATATGGAAGGCTATGATGCAAATCGCACATTTGAAGTGGAAAATACTGTGAAACTAGTGACTATCAGTCTACATCAAGTACTCAGAGAAGCACAAAAGGGCAAGTCCAAACTAGAAGAAGTCACAATGCCCAAAATTAAAATTCCCAAATTCAGCGGATCATACACTGAATGACAGGCATTTCACGATTTATATACCCAAATGATCCATAAATCAATTATTGGGAACGCACAAAAGATGTGGTACCTGAAAAATACTTTGACAGGTGAAGCATCAAAAATAATTTCACATATAACTATCTCCAGTAATACATACGACATGGCTTGGCAAACAATTAAGGCTCGGTATTCAAATAAGAGGCTCATAATGACTTTTCAACCTTCCAGTAGTACAAGAAGATTTATCGGAAGGGCTCACAACACTCTATGACAATACAAATGAGTGTCATTGAAGCGTTGAATACCGAAATTGAGGGGATGGGATCCACTGTTGGTATATATGTTAATCAAAAACTTGATAAACGCACGCATGCATTGTTCGAGCATTCTTTGGCTAACCCTCGTGAGCTTCCAAAATTGGGGGAACTCCTCCAATTTATCGAAAAAAGATTCCAAGCACTACAGCTCTTGGAAATTAAAGCAAGACCAGAAGTGAAGCGAAGGGTAACATCATTGATTGCTAAAGGCTCGTTCCCTTATTGCAATAAACACCATGGGCTATACATGTGTAAATGGTTTCTTAAAATGTCGCCCAAAACCAGATTTCATGAAATAAAAAAATTGAAGGTTTGTATACATTATCTGAAACCCGATCATACTGTATCAGAGTGCCAAATAAGTGGATGCACCATTTGTGGCAAAAAACACAACACATTGCTACACTTGTAACAACTACAACAGAAGAACAAAAAGAACAGTACGAATATCGAATCAACACATCAAGGTTCATCAATGATTGCATCAACAGCTTCTTCGCGCATTAATACCTCATTCACAACAACAACGAAAGGTTCATACGTTTTCTTAGCAACAGCTCTAGTACAAGTTAAATACAGCACCGGGAACTTCATCAACTGTAAGGCAATATTGGACTCAGCGAGCCAAGTAAACCTTATATCTAAAAGATTTGCAAACAAACTAGGTTTAAAATCAACACATCATTCCTTATAAATCACAGGGATGGTAACAACACAGTGCAGGCAACTACACAAACATTACAATCGCTTCTACAATTACGGGGTTCACAACCAACATTTTTCTTCATTTTTTTTTTATTTCCCTTTATTTCAAACATCTGTCACCATAATATTGACACCTAGTACATGATTTGACAATTTGTTTGGAAATTAATATTAAAAAACACATTTTGGCCAGTGCCAAGAAGTGATACAACTAAAATTATTTACATTAATTATAATAGTTCACTATAATTATATGATAATAATTTATGATCAAATTTATGTTTATGATAATTATTTACATATACATTTATAATACTATTACTAATATGTGTAGTCTGGATTTCCTAGATCATTAGGTCGATTGGTTGAGTTCTCTTTAAACGGCGCATGGTGGTTTCTTCTAGATGTAGCAACTCGTTTATTTCTTCGTTGTTATGCCCATGCAGTGTATCGTAGTGTTTTGTGGATATCTTTTTTATTTCTTCGTCAATTCTTGTCATATTTAATTTGCGGTGTATATCTTCATTTGTTGTGTACCAACCAGACTTTATGATAACGCTTAATATTCTAGATTGCTGTCTTTGAATTTTTTGTGTGTATGACCGCTTTGCCGTTCCCCATACTTGGAGTCCGTACGTCGAAATTGCCTTTATAATACACTTGTTGTTAATTGTGAGTTTAGATTGCTTACCCATTAACCAATATAGTTGCCTAAATTTTTCTTTTATTTGTTTCGTTTTTTGTTTGATGTGGTAGTGCAAATTTAGCTTTGAGTCCATGTGTATACCAAAGTATTTAGCAGTAGACCCTATTTTTATATCTTTATTGTTTATTTTAATAGGTATTGGGTTAAATTTTATTTTAGTTGTAAAAATTATTTGTACAGTCTTATCTTCATTAATTTTCAAGCACCATTTATCAATCCATTATCTGTGTATAGCTGCAGATTTGCAGTCGCAGTATTTAGATTTTTGTCAGATGCTAAGAAGTTTGTGTCGTCAGCAAAGGTAGCAATTGTGGTATTCAGTTTTTTGGAAGTGGTATATCTGAGGAAAATATGACATTGATACGCACATAATTGTTCAAATAACCAATGATCAACCATTTAATAACATTGACATCAGCAACCCATTAATAACATCACCAGTCATCGAAAGTGGACTTACTAATTGGAGCTGAATTGTACCCCTCTCTAATGTAAATAGGGCAGATAAAAATAGCCAAGCATTTGCCTACATTTTAAAATATTGTATTGGGATGGGTAGTACTGGGAAAGGCTGCAACTGACACTACCGACTCTGTATTTTGCGCACTTGGCTATGAGGTCGACGCACTCAATGAACAAGTTTCACGATTTTGGGAATTGGAAGAAGTCAATAAACTTGTTAGTGAAGATGAAGCACGATGTGAAGACATCTTTAAAACTACAACAACCCGTGATAATGATGGTCGCTCTACTGTACAGTTACAATTAAAAATGGATCCATTGGTTCTCGGAAATTCTTGCAGCATGGCGATTCAGCGCTTCATGTCATTGGAAGCTCGCTTGGATATATCTAGTGAACTAAAGCAAGCATATTCAACCTTCATCAAACAATACGAAAATCTTGGTACAAAAATATAAGCCAAATGCGGTACTTTATACCTCATAATTGTGTATTCAAACCGGAAAGCACAATCACAAAATTGAGGGTAGTTTTTGATGCCTCTGCAAAAACATCAAATAACGTTTTTCTTAACGAAATAATGCTTGGTGGGCCAGTAGTACAAGACAATATTTTCTCAATTCTGCTGCGAATCAGGCGGCATCCATTTGCTGTGACTTCAGATATTGCTAAGATGTACAGACAAAGTCCGCGTGACAGAGGAAGGCTCTCATTTGCAAATAATAATTTGGAGGGATTCTGTAACCCAGCAATTCAAGTTCTACAAACTAAATACAGTAACATATGGCACCAAGTCGGCTCCATATCTAGCTACATGGTGCCTAAACCAATTGGTTGAAGATGAAGGTGCATCATTAGCTGCTGCTGTCACAGTCAAGGATTTCTACGTTGATGACTTAATGAGCTTATTCAAAACCTTAGACGAGGCACTCAGAACTCAAGATGAGTTAATAAAAATGATGAAACGTGGAGGGTTACAACTGCGCAAATGGTGTTCCAATCACGAAGCATTGTTACGAAACTTAAATTCAGAAGATCGCGGAATAAAACTGAACATTTCTGCAAATGTAGATCAACTCACTAAAACTCTTGGGCTAATCTGGCAACTTCAGTCTGACAACTTCTGCATTAAATCATCATGGCCACCACCAAAAAGGCTGACAAAACGCTCTGTATTGCCAGATATATCCCAGCTATTCGATACGCTACGATTTGTAAATCCAGTAGTAGTTATTGGGAAGGTTCTTCTCCAACAACTCTGGGAATTGAATTTGGATTGGGATGCCGCCCTACCTCCTGAGTTACATACCAAGTGGCTCAGATTTAGGAACCACCTCTCTCAATTAGCTACACTTTGCTTACCAAGACATGTGCTTGCTTCCGAACCACTTGGAATTAATTACACGGTTTCTCAGATGCCAGCGAAATAGCGTATGGGGCATGCATTTACCTCAGATCTGAGGATATTAAGGGACATTTTGTGTCGCACTTACTATGTGCGAAGTCCAGAGTAGCTCCGAGGAAGAAACAATCCTTAGCGAGACTAGAGCTCTGCGCAGCAAAACTACTAGTACAACTTATAAGAAATGTTCAGCAAGCATTGACAATAAGGTTTGATGAAATAGTTTGCTGGACGGATTCAACCATTGTCTTGGCCTTGATAACATCACCTCATCTTCCAGCATGAATACCTTCCTGGTAAACAGAGTGGCCAGCAGTCAATGTTCAACAACAGGCAGTCAATGGAGACATATGGCAGGTGGCGAAAATACAGCAGATATTATAACACTTAAATAAAATTCATTGATATTTGTCATTTGAATGCCAATGATATCCGCCATCATAAATTGGAATTAGTTTATGTCTTCCAATGAAATTGATTTAATGCTTGTCTCGAAAACTCATCTTACAAACAAATTCAACTTTTCCATCACGGGTTATAAGCTGCATATAAGAATCATCCTGATGGGAGGCTCATGGTGGAACTGGTATACTAACAACAAATATAATAAAAACGAATACAGAAGTCTGAAGAAGGGTTAGGCCGACTTCGAAATACCCTTTACCTTTTCTTGTGCGTGCAAGTTCAACAATGGGAATGTCTTCTTCATAAATCATCATTAGGAGCATATTCACGGTAATTTTTGGTAGGGTACCTTGAAATGATTATATCGGTTCCATTTCTTGTGTATGGCGTTGTAGTGTCCATATAACCACTAATATAAAATTTCGTCAAAAAATATTGTATACGTTGAAAGTTATAATTATATGCCAATAGTGGGCGTAGCTGTAAAAATAACACGCCCGTTTTTGGTGTGGTGTTTAATGCTAGTACCCGCAACATTCCTGTGAATTTTCGTTGATAAACCTTTAATAGGAACCTAGTAATGATTTTTGGTTAATTGTGGGCGTGGAAGTAGAAATAATCTGGCCATATTTGGAATGCATGCTAGTACAGACCCAGTGTATACATCTACCAATTTGTTTTCATATATCATAACTAGCATATATAGGGTAACTGTCTTTAAGTGGGGTCCCCAAAGTACATTATATAGGAGGGAGGCGTATCCTTCCTTGGATAGAACCCGAATCTTGCATATGGCTTTATAGTACGTACTAATGTAAAATTTCGTTCAAAAATATTGTATAGGTCGTAAGTTATAATAGAATGCCAATAGTTTGCGTGGCTGTAAGGCCCATATACGTACTCATGTAAAATTTCGTCCAAAAATATTGTATAGGTCGTAAGTTATAATAATATGTGAATACTAGGCGTGGCTGCAGAAATAACTCGCCCATTTTTTGTTTGGTGTTTAATGTTAGTACCCGTAACATTCCTGTGAAATTTCGTTGATAAATCTTTAATAGGAACACAGTAATGATTTTTGGCTAATGGTGGGCGTGGTAGTTGTATTATGATCTCCATATTCTGCACACACACTATTATGGAGCCCCTGTATATTTCCGCAAAATTTTATTCCGCTGGCATCTATACGAGCATAGGTAGGCTAATTTTAATTTTAGACCCGAAAGTTCCTTATATCAAAAGTGGGCGTGTCTTTTCTCTGATCAACACCAATTATTGCAGATAGCTTTATAATATCCACATGTTCCTTCCCGTGAAATTTCGTCCGTAAACCTCTGACAGATGCTAAGTTCATAATATTTGTTTATAGTGGGCGTGGCAGTTTATATATACTGCCCACTTTTTGCACAGTGGTTAGTAGTATCCACATCTCCATAACTGCCAAATAATGTCACGATTCCGTCAATTGGACCGAAGTTATAGTTATTTTAAAAAAGGTGAAAAAAGTTCCTTATATGGGAGGTAGGCGTGGTCTTTGTCCAAATCGGCATATACAGCAATCTGGTTCTGTATCTTTGTCCAGACTATAATTTTTCAAAAGTTCATTAAGATAGCTCAAACGGTGCAGAAAAAAAGTGGCCACAGACGGACAGACGGACGGACAAAATAAAAATTGCTTAGAATGTGATTCTAATCATATGATGGATATAATATGTCCATACCTACCACGACTCCTTCTTGAAATTGCAACCCCTCTCAAAGGCACAAAATTAATATAAACTATTTACCTTTTTTAAAGGTAAATGGATTGGATATGGATTCTTCTGTAAGGCAGAATGCGGCGACTGCTTTTTCACATTTGAGATTACGAACTTCCCTTTGGGTGTTTTCGAATTTGCTTTGTTTTTTTTTTTTTTTTTTGTGTAATCCGAACTGTTATTGAGATCATTTGAAGTTGATTTAATAACAGAAAGTACAAATAAATGCAGTGAGATTGGATTGTTGATAATTGAAGTATTTGATCTTCATCGAGCTGGAGATGCTCACTATATGGCATTTTTGTGTATTTTTATTGAATTTATTTAAAATAAGTAATTACATAATTTTATAGACTAATGCGAATATCAATCTTGAGTAATTACTTTGATTACAAACTTTTAAAATTTTATATAAATCTAGTTATCAATTCCTTATGGTAATATAGCTTTCGTCGTCTCTCAAATATGATATTATTTCATTAGACCGCTCCACAGGCCGATTTCATAAATTAAGCGGTATTTTTGCCTATTGTCTTGCAATTCGTGATATACAACACAAAATATGTACCGCAATTCTCACCATTCAGGCTGCCTATGCAAACTTACTCTCATCCAAACGAAACTGAAAGAAATATTCAGGACAAAAAAGAAGAGACTCGTTAATTATAAAGTTCGGTTGATTTGTTGTAAGCCAAATATGTACCACTAAACTACACAGAGGTACTCCAAATCGAAGTAAATATTCTCAGCAATTTCTCATAGAAAATAGAAGTGCATGAGACTATGATGTTATTTATGAAATTCTTACCTTAATTCACTATCTACAGCAGAAGTCAAACAAATATTTTTCGTTTAGACCTATTTGTGTTTTCTATTAGGGATAAACATATACATTGGATATGTGGAAAATATCGAGGTCACGATTTTGACAAATGGCTTTTTTTACATGACCAGCATTTCAAATAATCTATTTTTGGAAATCCATCTGCCCTATTATCTGTAACATACAACATTTAACAAATTCAACCAATCTATAAAAACATGAGTCTTTTCAAACCAAAAAACTTCTTTTTAAGAAACAATTCCTACAAATTTTATTGATATTTAACATTTTAAGTAACAGTGAATGATCCAGCATAAATGAATCATTGTACCGACAATAAGTTTTAATACATTTTTGTGTTTTAAACTGAATTTACTTCTTTAAATAACACAGAAAATCTCACTTAAATGATAAAGTTGGTCTGTGGCGTGCGTTAGTCTGATCATTTGTAATTAATTAATCAATTATTTAAAAAAAGTTATGAAAAAAGTAGAGTTGTTTTATCACATATAGAGGAATGACAGATATGAATATGTATAAACAAGTTATTAGCATCAGTTTCAGACTCGATTTTGCATTGTCCGTCAATCCATCCGCATATCAGTAAATATTTTTTAGACATTTTAAGAGATATCCTCATAAAAAATGGTAAAAGTTTAAACTAGACCTTAGTAAACTACTAGAAACCAAATTTTGGGGATAATAGACAAATAAACAATATTGACACTATAAAGCCATATACAAGGAACGCCGCGGCGTGGTTTAAATAAACGAATTAATGCAAATCCCGCGATTACACTTAGAAAATCTATGGCCATGATCCTCTTGATGATAAATACCCCCACATTTTGCTTAGTGTTGGTAGGACCCACATCTATATATCTACCAAACTGCCTCACTATTTCATCACTTGGACTGAAGTTATAGCTCCTTTAAAAATGGTGAAAAAATCTTGCTTATATTGGAGTAGGCGTGATTTTTGCCCTAATGGGCTCACATAGCAGTCTGGTTCTGTAATTTGGTCCAAACTATACTTTTGAAAAGTTTAATTAATATATCTCTAACGGTCTAGAAAAAAGTAGTCACTGTGGGAGTGGCGTAGATTAAGTATGTGTGCATAGAGATCATACTAGTACTGCTACCCCCAAAAATATTCAAAAGTCATTACTTGGTTTTTAAGAATGCAGAGTACTAGTATAAAATACAACATAAGAAATGGGTTGGACATTTTGAGAGCCATGATTGATATATGTTTGAAACTTAGGACGTATGCCAAATTCTTGCACCAAATTTTATCTGAACAAGTAAATTGACGCTACAAAAACGTTCACAAAAAATGGGGTGGTCAGGTAAAAACCACGCCTCCCTCCATTATAGTCAACTGAGAGTGTCTTACCGAAAATTACCTTAGACACGACTATGCTCCTCATGAACGTGGTTTAACTCGGACGCATGTGTAAGGGTAAAGGCTTTTTCGAAGTCAGTTTAATCTAACTTCAGACTTGTTTACCTGCTTTATATGAAGTGTTACATCGATGCTTGATAAACCTGATCTTACATACAGTTTCACTACTACTGTGGAGTTATAAAACGCATTGTTTCATTTATTCAGTAAATCTTACTTTAAGAGCTGTGTTCCTACCAATTTTAATCTCTTATTATAATACAATATATGAGTAAAACTAACTAATTATATGACTAAACTAACATTTGTTGGTATATCCGCTATATAGAAGATGTTACCTTAGATATCTGATGTGACTACTGTTACGAACTCATTATACATTTCCAATTGTTTGTAAAAGTAATGCGCGCAAAAGCAAGAATTGTTCGAGGTATACTACAGGCAATAATAATAAATAGAAAGTGTGTTTGGTTTTATAAATGAGTTCATCATATAAAACTTTATGAAAAGCTTGTTCGTCGGAAGAACGTTGGCAGCTTAATATGTTCCGTTTCGAAGACTATTTTCTTTTTGCGGAAACCAAATTGTTATCCGGGATGAAATTATTTTACTATATATGAGAATCTAATATTTGGTATTTTTAGGCTGGTATAAAAGTAGGAGATATGTTGCTGGCAGTAAATAAGGACACGATATTGGAATCCAATTACGATGAGGTAATATAATATTAATAATTGAATTTGTGTAACTTATATTCAATATTTTGCAGACAGTTGCCCTTATCAAACGTGCTGAGGGTATAGTTACAACAGTAATTATGAGCCTGAAAAGTGAGGATGCCATACATACTGAAAACGAAGCTGAACAGCAACGTAAAATCGGTTAGTGAAATTAAAGTTGGTATGTAGCATATAAATATACGAAATTATCCACTATTTGTAAAGAAGTAAAAGCGGAAGCGGAAAAGCCCCAGGATCCTTCTGTAGCTGAAATAAAATCAAACAAAAAAGTGCTTATTGAAGTGAATGTGGCAAAGAAACCACTAGGAGTTATTGTCATAGGTGGTAAAAATAACTATGTGAAGGTGAGCAGCACTCACAAATTATATATTTGCGATAAATAAAATTATTTCTACACAGACAGGTTGTATCATCACACACATATATCCTGAGGGTGCATTAGCTTCAGATAAACGCCTTAAAGTTCTAGATCATATTATTGAGATAAACAGCATTCCGATAACCTGTAACGATATGACTACACTTAAAGTACATCAACTATTTTATAGAACA
Source organism: Clusia tigrina (assembly GCA_920105625.2). Classification (NCBI taxonomy): domain Eukaryota; kingdom Metazoa; phylum Arthropoda; class Insecta; order Diptera; family Clusiidae; genus Clusia; species Clusia tigrina. The sequence continues at coordinate 200,040,457 of OV050030.1, forward strand.
TATGAAAAATTTGTCACTTTTCAAGTATATCGAGCAGACCCCCCGGAAATAGAAAAATTTTGTATCGAATTCATGAAAAAGCCGGGTAAGGAATTGGGTCTCTCGTTATCTCCAAATGATCATGGATGCACTATCTCAGAAATTGTAAGTAAATATACATTATATGTCTAATATTATAGAGGTAAAAATATAAAATGTATCTTACAAACATTTGCAGGCATCAGCTGGTTACGCAGATATTGACAACAAGCTTCAACGGGGTGATATCATAGCCAAAATCAATGCGGATTCATTAGAAAACTGCTCGTTTGCAGAATGTTACGCTTTGTTTAAGGGTGCTAGTGGAAAAATAACTTTGGAAATTATACGTCCCAATCCGACGCTGCGTACAGAAATCACTAAATCTAATTAATTGGAATGGTTTCGAAATGTAAAACTGATTGCGAATATTTGTAATAAAAGAATAGAGACATTCAAAATATATTCATTTTCAAGTCAGACGTATTTTTGAAAGTTCCTGTCGAAAAAAAAAAATAATTAAATATATTGAAAAGGAATACGGAAAATTCCAATTTGACTCTATTATCGTATTCTAACTGGTGAAAACTACCACTGCTACATTCTATTGGTATTACGGTAAGATATATATAATTTCAGTTAAAAATAAAAGTCTATAAAAGGAAAACAATGGAGGGCGACGGCGCCAGGCCGGACGACCCTGCCCCAAAAATAAGGAAAAAAAAGAATCAAGAAGAGAAGTCATTGAATAAGGAATCTCTAGAGTCAAAAGATCAAATGGAAATGGAACAGTCAAAAGAAGAATGCCTATACGACAATAATCACAAGGGGCCCTTCCCGGTCTATGCAGACACAATCAACAATAATGAGGAAAACCGCAAAGCAATCAACGCAATATCATTGACAAAAATACTTGTAAACGCAAAGATAAAAGGAGTAATTGAAGTGCTGAAAATTGGCTATGGACGCTGTAAAATTGTATTAAATTCCGCGGAAGTAGCTAACTCCCTTTGTAAAGACTCCCGTCTATTGGAAAAAGGATACATTCTTAAAATTCTGCCTCATTTTATTGGCAAAATGGGCATCATTTTCGATATTCCAACCGACATCTCTATCAAAGAGTTGGAAGAATCCATCTCTTCAACCATAGAAATTAAAAAAATAATTCGTGTTGAAAGACGCAATGTGGATGAGTTTTCCGCCAGAATTCCAACCAAACATGTCAAAATTCTTTTCAAGGGTAACGAAATTCCCGAATTCATTAATTTTGCTTATACTAAAGTTGCATTAAGTCACTTTATACATTTCGCTCAATGCTTCAAGTGCTTTCGCTACGGACACTATGCTCAACATTGCAAGGCAAGCATGAGCAAGTGTAATAAATGTTTCAATGTACATAATGCGACAGAGGAATGCATGCCATTAAAATGCAGCAATTGCAATGAACCTCACGAATCAACAAACTTGAATTGCCCAGCTAGAACCAAAGCGTACGCCCTGGCTAAAATTATGACAATAGAAAACCTATCACGCTTTGAAACGAAAATTAAATACCCTCACCTTTTCATAGGTTCGCCTCGCTTCAAGATGATACCTACGAATCTAACTTCCCTCAGCTAAACTCAAATAATACAAATCATAAAGATGTAAATAATAATTTAGTAGCTGCCAAGGCAATGCATAACATTCATTCTTATGCAAACATAACAAGGATACCAAGAAAAACTAATTTAAACCAAAGGGTCTCTTCCAGAGTTGCAGCAGCGATGAAAGCACGAGAACATATTATCAAAGATATACGTAGGGATCACAAACCAAATCTCATCCAACAACACGGAACTATCGTCACTGATGAAAGCAGCACCCCATACAACGAAGATACCTCGACGGAAACCTCACGTATAATTAATAAATCAATTAATCAATACAATCTTCCTACAGTTGTAATAAATTTGCTTCATTCTTATAAGGAACTCTTAAACATTAATAGTAAGGATCAATATTTAAAAAAGATACAGATGAAATATGGAGTTTAAAATCTTTCAGCTTAATATTCAAAGTATCAAGACACCTGGAAATAAAGAAAAACTTGACATTTTTTTACAAACAAATAAAATAGACATCGCAATCATAAGTGAAACATGGCTCAAAAATAATGCAAGTGCCAGTCTGGCCAAGTACAACTTCGCGCATAAACCCCGAAATGATGGCTACGGAGGCGTCGGCATCTACATCAACAGAAAAATTAAATTTTCAATTTTAAAAATCCCAACAGAAGCAGAATGCAGCATTAAAAAAGTCCAAAAGGATGCACCACAGCACTCAAAACTAATCTTTTCTAAACTCCTACAGGATCTACCCAACATTGAATTTTCAGATAACATTTCTGATATTTCAAATTTGATTAGAAACTCAATTAAGAAAAACACTATAAAACTAAAAGATAACAAATATATACCAAAAAGGTGGTGGAATTCCGAAACAGAAAGACTTATAAGGATTCGCAATGCTACCCGACTTAAATATTATACCACCAAAAAATTCGAAGACTGCATCCAACTTAATGAAGCACAGGAAGCTCTAACCAGGCATTTAGTGAAAATTAAAAGGACAAATTTCCAAACGTTAATAGAAGACCTGTCCAACCCTCCTTCAATACAGGATTGGTGGGGTATGATCAACAGAGTGAAAAAGTATGAACAGGAGAAGAAAGTTGGCAACTCCTTCACAAAGGAGCTGAACTATGAATTCCTCCAACAAATCTCTATCCAATCACCAAGCACCACACCCCTAACAAACCAGCTTTCAACCTTGAACATTCCTTCAACAACTCCGCTAGCCACATTCCAACAGTTCGAAACATTTTTAAATTTAAGAAATCCACATTCAGCCCCTGGATGGGACGGAATCTCCTACAACATCCTTCAGCATCTAACAATGGATCAAAAGCTTAATATATTCAATATAATTCAAAAAATATGGGAAAAAGGCGACATACCAGAAGAATGGAGAATAATTAAAATCATCCCTATACTCAAGAAGAACTCGAACCCTGCAGATATTAAAAATTATAGACCAATAAGTCTCCTACCAACTTTTCTAAAAATTACCGAAGGGCTAATGAAACTAAAAATTGACAGTCATATTGATGAAAATAACCTACTCCCAGCTAGATCTTACGCATTTAGAAAATGTCACTCTACTTCTATGTGCATTAATGATCTCATAAACAATGTGATGCATTTAAAATCTCGAAAAATGCAAGTACTGGGTATATGCTTAGATATTAGCAAAGCTTTCGATTGCGTTAATATTTATAAACTTCATAACATCCTCAATAATATCAACTTTGATAACAAAATAATCAACTGGATCTGCGATTTTCTTTTAAATAGAACGCTAACCCTGGGAACTGCCGCATTAAACACAAATCAAGGTGTATGCCAAGGCAGTGGGCTCAGTCCCATTCTCTTCAACCTTTATACAGCCTCTCTCCATCAAATTACTGATGACAACTGCAATATATTCCAATTTGCAGATGATTTCTTCTTCACTGTACACCACAAAAATGTGGATAATGCTATACACATTATAAAGGAGAAAATCCAAACCTTCGCCCAACTATGTAAAAATCTTGACCTTTCTTTCAACTTTCAAAAATCCAACATCATCCACTTCAACAATAGGAGTAAAAACATAGCCATTCAACTAAATAATATTACCATCAAACAAGTACAGAAAATCAAATACTTAGGAATATACATTACATCAAATAATGCAGCAACGGAACACGCTAATCAAATAGTTTCAGCCACAAACCAAAAATACAACTTTCTGAACATACTCAGCGGTTGTAAATTTGGCATCCAACCAATTAAAGCCTTATATCTTTACAAAGCTTTTGCTCGTGCTAAACTAGAATATGCGACATCTACTTTTGCAAACATTAATAAAACAGCATTGAAAAAACTCCAAACTTGTTGTAACGCGAACCTCAGAAGGTGCATGGGACTCATCTGTTCAACCCCCATTCACATCTTATATCATATGGCAACCGTACTACCCATAAAATTCAGATTAAAACTGAACACTGCGAAGGAGTTAGCGAAATGCTTTGCACTAAATCTTCCAATCACCAATATTTTCTTTCTCAATGACCGATTAAAATCAAGCTATGGTTGCATATTCAAAGAATTTAAAACAATTTTCACAGACATTGGTATCATCCAACATCTACTTCCTTCTACAAAGAAATTAAATTGTGATCTTGACTTCTTCAAAGGGACTCAAAAAAACAAAAATGAAGGGAACGAGACCGTTATCAATGCCTTATTCAAAGAAAAAATGAACTTTCTCTACTCAAATAATTTTGAAATATTTTTTACTGATGGCTCCGTCAAAGATGATCTCTCAGGGGCTGCTTTTCTGCATGTAAACTCCAACTCAACGAAAAGTTTCTATATTAAAAAGAAACTATCATCAATGTCAGCGGAACTCTTGGCCATTGACAAAGCCGTAGACTTTGCAATTGAAAATAACCAAACAAAAATCGCTATACTTACAGATAGCAAAAGTGGAGCACTAAATCTCCTAAACCACAATTCCAATAATTTCATTGCTTCACAAATAATATCAAAAATTAAAAATAGCACTATGGAGTCACTATATATTCATTATATCCCAGGCCACAGCAAAATAAATCTCAACGAGCGAGTCGATAAAAAAGCCAAAAATGCAGGTCATGAAGGTGAGGAAGTTGACTTCCCATGGCCACTCCAAGATGCAATAAACAAGATACAGCATGAAATCCAACAACAATGGAAAAGGGAATATGTCAATCTAATTTCTGAAAAAGGCACGAAGTATGGAGAACTGTTTCCCGATATTCTGAAAAATCCTTGGTTTAAAAAAAATAAGAACTTGAATCCTAAAGAAGTCAAGCAAATTAACCGCATCCTATCAGGACACGCTTTCTGTAACAAGACGCTGAAGAAACTAAGAGTAATTGAAGATAGAAACTGTGAAGTTTGCCAATGCCCTGAAGACCCAGAACACATCATCTTTCATTGTACTAAATATAATTTGCCAAGAAATTCTTTCCCAGCACTTATAAAATTCAACTCTCTAAGAACCCTAATCCAGGCTAAAGAAGACCACGCCTTCAAAATAATCACCGACTTTTTAAAGGATATTGATATCTATATATAAAACTTAAGTTTCAAATTTTATGGTGGTGGCGTTATAACTGTCCAAGTTTGGCCAAATAATTCTTCATCGTTGAAGTAACTTAAATTAAAAAAAAAAGAATAGAGAAGATATACGGAAACAGATCATATATATTAATAATATGTGCAATAACAAAATTTACTTACATTGGATACAAAACGTTTCTTCAAATTCCAGGTGGTGTGTGAAGATTCTACTTTTCCACCAATAGCAGATTGATGATCGTTAGCATATTGACTAAAAAAACAAATTCTAATCAAATAATCGTATATGTAGCAGTTTACGAGCTATGGCTTCAACGATGCGCGGAAAGGAGAGGAGTCCCTATTTTCCGCAAATCTACCGTTGGTTCATCTATTTTAACTCATCAACAAAAAGTCACAAAGACACACAAGACTTTGAACAGAAATATAGTATGACATATAATTTAGTACAATCAAACAAACAGTTCTACAGCAGGGCTTTCGAAACAATCAAATAAAATTAAAATTTTGAGTAATTATTTGGAACAGGTAGTTCGCGCAATCATTTAACATATAAAGTATAGTCTGAGTTGATTTTTTCGAAAAAAAACGTACTAAATACAAATGTATGTGTCAGTTATATATGTAACCGTCTTATATAATAATAAGCAGGGAGAAATACCTCCCAACACGGTTGTTGACGATGAATGCCTTATCTCACCATTGCCTGCGTTAAAGGAAAACTAAGACGCAGCGTTGGTGGCTTTGTTTGCAAATTGGCACCCACGCTTAAATCTGAGATGGACTACAATATTGAGCCATCTGCGGTGGGCAGTGGGCGTCAAATCTTTGTTTGTGCAGCTGCATCCGCTCGTTTGACGATGGATGCTCGATGCACCGCTAAAATGCGACATAGACAAATTCCCTTTAAGATTCGAATGTAAGATTAGTGTAGACCTTTGAGAGACCACTGTACAATCCTGAGAATAACAAAGCTTTAATTTTTTTATGTTTATGTCAACTTTTTCCTGTGCATGTGAAAACTCTTTTATTGCAAAATGCAATAAATGATATCGAAACTGCTCATACCTATTTTCTTGAACACAATATCATGGAAGATATTAGGTTGCGCAATCCGAACTCAAGAGCGAACGAGAATAACAACAGTCGGAAGTACAGTACTCAGACGGGAAGTCATCATCAGACGAAAGATAAAATGGAACAAAATAGAAATTTCAATCGATACGATAACCGTCGTCACAATCAAACTAATAAAGTGAATTTTCCTGGTTTTAATAGGAACAATTTTAATAACTGGGGAAACTTCCGAGGAATAACCAACGCATTAAACCCATGGAGGTCGATAATGCACAATATGTTCAAAATTTTCAACAATGGCCTCGGGATACCCATTACCCATAGTTTTTTTGACTTTTGATCGTTTAAAAATAAAATGTCTCGTAGATACAGGTAACAGGTAACGACAACTTTGGGGGATTATAGAGTTTTCGGAAAACTGGACATGGTTCGTGAACTAATTCGAACTGTTAAGTGCAGTACCCTAGTAGGAAGAAGTTATTGTGCACCTGCCAAAGTTTAATAGAAATAACGAAACCATGTCAATAAAGTTAATTGATTTTAAAAAGCGAGATTTTGATTGCATTTTGGGAAGCAATATATTAATACCATTAGGTGCAAAGGAAGATTTTAGCACAAGTAAACTATGTCTGAATACTTCTGAAATCCCATTTTATAATAAAAATGAAATTGAAAGGAAAACAAAAAATGTAGTTGGTAAGCCTCTTAAAGAGGCACTTTTCGGATATGATGACATTTATTGCTTAACAAAAGAGGATTCTGCTTTCGAGGATCTTGTGCATGAGGGGCTAAATTATGAGGAGAGGAAAAAATTAATTTTTTTTTACAAAAGAAAAAGTGTACTTTTTATAAAGAAGGACAAGCATTGACTTCAACAGATTGTGTGAGACACCAATTAATTACTACTTCCGAAAGACCTATATATTCAAGAATGTACAAATATCCCCAAATTTATGAAGAAAAGGTCGAACAACAATTAGAAGAGATGTTAGCTTAGGGAATTATATGACCAAGTAAATCTCCTTATAACTCTCCCTTATGGGTGGTTCCTAAGAAGTCAAACGATCCGAATGATGACAGAATAAGAATAGTCATAGATTATCGAAAATTACATGATATTACGGTGGATGATAAATATCCAATACCAAATATCGAATCCATTTTTGATAAATTGGGCAGAGCCCAATACTTCTCCACTTTAGATCTAGAGAAGGGAATTCATCAAATACTAATGAAGGAGGAGGATATTGAGAAGACAGCATTCTCTACACCTTTGGGTCATTCTGAGTATATTCGAATGACCTTTGGGTTAAAAAATGCACCTTCTACTTTTCAGCGTATGATGAACTACGTTTTACGCGGACATATAAATAAAATCTGTATAATTTTTATGTATGCCATTTTGATTTTTCAACATCTCTCCAGGAGCATTTCGATAATTTAACTAAAGTTTTTGAAAGGCTAAACGAGAATAATTTAAAGGTTCAACTGAATAAATGTAAATTCTTGACCAAGCAAGCGGATTTTCTAGGACACATTGTAAAATCCGAGGGAATAAAATCCAACCCTTTAAAGATCGCAGCTATTAACAACGTACCTCTACCAAGAACAGTCACAGAAATAAAATCGTTTTTGGGGCTAACCGGAATATATAGAAAATTCATAAAAAATTATACGGATATAGCAGCTCCAATCATTAAATATTTGAGAAAGGAACAGAAAATCAATATAAAAGACGATGAATATATAAATTCATTTTAAAAATTAAAGACGATTATAACTAATTATCCTGTCCTTGCATATACTGACTTTAATAAAAAATTTGTACTTACTACAGATGCAAGTGATTTTGCCTTGGGTGCTGTCCTCAGCCAAAACGGCAGACCGGTGTGTTCGCTAGCACAACCCTGAATAAACACGAAAGAAATTATTCTACCTTGGAAAAGGAATTGCTGGCTGTAGTCCGGTCGGTAAAGTACTATAGGCCTTACCTATATGGAAGAAAGTTCAAAATCCAAACAGATCATCAACCTCTAAAATGGTTATGCTCGTTGAAAGATCCGAATTCGAGAATTATTCGAAAGAAAATTTTGTTGAGTGAATTCGATTTCGAAATTGAATACTTAAAGGGAAAGGATAATAGAGTAGCCGACTTTTTGTGTAGACTGGACGATAATTTAACCCAACAGGATGAAATCATAAAGGATGTCGATCTGAATGCCCTTTTGAAACAGAAACGGATGACCTGGACACTGTTCACAGCAATGAAGAAGATGCGAACGACAATTTTCCTATAAGTGATGGCATAGTTAATAAATTTAGAGTCCAAATTCGTATAGTAAAAGTAAAATCTAAAGAATCTGAACTCCTTTTCAGGAAATATACAATTATTTATATACAAGAATCTGATCTTAACCATGAGAGTTATTTAAATGATGTTTTTAAAGAAAATTTGAAGAAAGGAACTGTAGGTATATATTGTGAGATAACCGACACACAGTACAATATCATTCAGGAGAAACTTATTCAATTGTTTAGCAATGACAAGGGGTTGAGGCTCATAAAATGTACTAAGTTGGCAAAGGACTTAGAAGATGAAGAGGTTGTTTTTAAAATAATCAAAGACATACATTTTTTTTTTTTTTAATCAGTTCATATTTATTGTAACAACTCATGGTGGAGACTAACAATAAGTAAATATATCTTAAAACTAGACAACAATGTATCACTGCTCCTTACCACTGTAAGGAGAGGATATTAGTGAACACTTATTATTTTAGAAAAACAATATGAATAAAAGTAATTATAGAAATTAGTAAAGATGGCTTATTTAATAATAGTTTACGATGGCGATAAGTCTGCTGTCTTTAAGCGGGTCGTGGGCTTGTTTGTAGTAAATTCCTAGCTAGTATATTGGGGTGGTTCGATAATTTTAGTTGGTACTTCTTTTTGACATCTGAATGCCTCTGACCTATTAGGGGCACACCTAGATCTCGTTGAATGTTTAGGTTTTTCATGAACCATGGTGCACCAGTAATCGTGCGTAGTATTTTAGACTGGGTCCTTTGCAACAGTTCGGTGTCTGATGTTTTTGCTTCTCCCCACAGCTGAATTCCATATGTCCAGATGGGTACTATTATGGCTTTGTATAAGAGTTTGAATTTAAAAGCCGGTTAAGACTTGCAGCTTTAAGTTTGATGTGCGCTCTTTTCTTTTCTATGTGTGTTCTCTAGGTAAGGAGTCTGTCGAGGTGAATGCCTAAATATTTCACTTCCGTCTCCTGTGGGATATTTTTTTTGTTGAGTATGATTGGAGGACACGTGTGTTTGTTGATTGTAAATGTTATGCGTGTGCTTTTTTGTTCATTTACTGCGATGCGCCAGTTCAAAAGCCAATTTTCAACCATGTGTAAATGTTCGTTGAGATCACGCTATGCTATTTGACGGTGCTTGTGGCAAGATAAAATCGCAGTGTCATCGGCAAAAGTTGAGGTGAGCAGATATTTGTTTGTTGGTAAATCTGAGGTGTATAGTGTGTACAGTATCGGTCCAAGAACACTTCCTTGAGGTACTCCAGCCAATATATCCATTTCTGGTGAATGGTAATCTTCCCATTTGACTTGAAATCGCCTACCCTTTAAGTATGATTCCAGGATACTATGGATATTTGAAGGCAAAAGTTTTCTGATTTTGTTGATGAGGCCCTCGTGCCACACTTGGTCAAAGCTTGTGCAACATCGAGGAACACTGCAGAACAGTATTGTTTCTCCTCCAACGCCTTTCTGATTTGGGACACTAGTCGGTGTACTTGTTCAATAGTGCCATGATTTTTTCGAAAGCCAAACTGGTGGTTAGGTATTACTTTATTCTGTACTAGATATGGGATTAATTTTGGTAGCAATAATTTCTCGAATAGTTTCGAGACGACGGATAACAGGCTTATTGGTCTGTATGACGAGACTTGCGTTGGAGTTTTGCCAGGTTTGGGTATCATGATTACGTGGGACAGTTTCCAAACTTGAGGAACTTTGTCTAAGAATTGTGTTTAGCTCCATCAACATCTTTGTGGTTATCAGATCGTGGCCTGCCGCTTTCTTTTTATCTAAATGAGTTGAGATAAAAAGCCACACTTCTTTCGGTCTTAACCGTAGGTCCATCTGGGGAATTAGGTTGTTTAGTGTTGGTATTTTAAAGTTGTTACTACGAGGATTTGGTTGGAATGTGATTTTAAGATGTTGAGCAAAAGCTTGCCCCTTCTCCTAATTGCTTCTTGCCCATCTTCCGTTTATAAGGCGAGTCCGATTCTGTAGGTTTATTCGTGTTTTTAACTGCCTTCCATAAAGTGTAGTTTGTGGATTCAAGGGGGTTCAGGTGCGAGATGTAGGCCTGTATACCTCTTTCAGTTTTGTCGCGCAATGCGTTTCGCAGCTTGTTTTTGGCTGTCGTGAATTTTTGCTTTAGTGCTGGTGACCTGTGCTTTTGCCACAGTCGCTGAGCCGTCTCTTTGCCGTTATCAGTCTTTCAATTTCGAATGATGTTGAGCATATTGATTTGCGTGGGATTTGGCCGTTTTGGGGTGTAGCGTGGATTGCTGCTGATACCAATGTGCAGTTTAATGATTGTACTGCGGAATCTAATTCATCCGGGCTCTTAAGACTACATTTTTCAGGAAGGTTACTGCAAATATATTTACGGAATTTTAACCAATTTGTTTTACCTGTTACTAATCGAAAAAGTTGGTTTATGTCTTCTGCGTATTTCCTTAGGTGCATTATAACTCGGGAATGATCTGAACTCAGCTCAAAGCATGATTCCGTAGACAGAAGTTTTTGGTGGAGTCCTTTCGTTATTGCAAAATCTAGTAAGTCCGGGATCTTCCGTTGATCCGTAGGCCAGTAAGTGGGTTTACCAGAAGACACGTAGTCAATTTTGTTACGCCGATTCGTCAAGGCGTAATATAACTGTTACCCCCTTGGGATTTATAAGGCGTGAACCCCAATGCGTATGTTTAGCGTTGTAATCACCGGCTGCTATAAATTTTTCTCTCAACGACTTGAAAAAAATGTCTAACTGAGCAGTTGTGACAGTGTGTCTAGGTGGGCAATAAACAGATGATACCGTTGTGTTGGCGTCCCAACATTGTAGGCAGTTGGAGGTCGCTTGGAGATATTCCTTGTCGTAGTTTTCTAGTGAGTGGTGTTTTATGCGGTCTTTTATGAGTATGCCTGTCCCACTTGGAGCTTTGCCATCCGGATGCAACGTTTTGTAGAACTTATAACCTTTTATTTTAAAATTGTGATTCAGGGTAAGGTGGGTTTCAGAAATGAGTAGTATGTCTATTTTGCTGTTAATAAGAAAATTTGGCACTTCAAGTTGATGCTGGCTAATACCGTTCGCGTTCCGATGACAAATTTTTAGCGTATTCATTTGTTTGCAAGTATGGATTTCAGAACTTGATTTTGATTATTTATTAGTTCTTGCATCATTGATTGCATTGAGGACATGAACTGTGTCATACATTGCGTTAAGGTTAAGCGCACTGCCTCTAGATTTTGCGATTGTTTGTTGGTATTTGAATTTTCAGCTAAATTTGATTTTAGTGCATCAGAGTAACTCTTGACAGGTGGAGCATGTTTGTCGTTGAACGTAGTCGGGATTTGGTGTAGAGGCGCTACGTAAGTAACTTCGTGTCGACCTCTATCCTTCTGTTGGCGCATTTTATTTTTCAGCTCAGCATACACTGGGCAACCTCTATAGTTTGCTCTATGAATTCCGCCGCAATTATTGCATTTTTAAGTAAGAACATTTTCATTTTTTTTATCGACCGTACAGGCAGGGGATGGGTGGACGTCACCACAACCAACGCAAATGGGGCGTAGGGTGCAATACGATTTGGTATGACCAAACTCCTGGCAGTTTGTACATTGTACAGGGCCGTTGCGATTGTGGGGTTCTTCAACTGAAATTCGGCGGTGCATAAGGTATCGCATATTATAGATTGGATGGACTTCGTTTTTTTGCAGCTTTCTTGATTCTGGTTCAAGCTCCACTCGGAACATTGGTTGTGGAATATTATTCTTATTTTTAATGTTGAATATGGATTTTGGATTGAAATCGGCTTCGATCAGTGCTTCTTTCATCTCAGATTGGTCGACATCTGATTCTATTCCTTTTAATACGATAATCAAACCTTTACTGCTTTTCAGTTGATACGAATAATAGTTTTTTTACTACTGTCAAGGAAATTGATTGCAAAGCGAAAATTTTTGTTAGTATAGATCTGAATTTTTGTTTCGTGTAAGTCACCCTTCTTTAGTGCAACTATTTAGAAGTTCTTTTGCCCTATCAAGCTAGATAGTCTAGAGACCAGCATATTAGAGCTGCTTTCGCGCAGATAAATTGGGGGAGGTTTGACTTCTTTAAGTATTTCTGTACCTTCATTTTTTTGGTCTGGATCTGCTACATTATCGGTAAGCAAGGCAAAGCGATTTTGGCTCTGTAATGTGTTGGTGCATTCTTCATATTTATTTGGTTTATAAATTTGTTTTGGGTTTTTTGCCATGTTTTTAAACGGTCTTAGCTTTCGCTTAATATTTATATAGCGGTCCATGCATGTATTGCCGAACTATTCTGTTTTGCAGTTTTTTTTAATTTTGTTGTTTAATGCTTTATTGGTGGCTGTAGCTGTTAATGTGTTTGCTGTGGAGAGAGCAGATAGTGAATTAGCGCGTAGGCGCTGAATATCATCAGTTTTTGAAACTATGCTGATTGCTTTACTGTTTAGAGTACGCTGAGCTTTCATCACCAACCGTTCGGGCGACTGCTCAAGAATCAAATTGTCTGTGTCGTTAGAGAGCATCAGATATTTGCTCACATTGTACGATGCGTTATCTGCCTTAGCGAGTTTACGCTCTGGTTGGGGAGAGCGTAATGTGCTCATAAGCACGCCCTCTCAGCTAGTGTTTGTTTACAGTTTATGTTTATGTTTATGTGTGTGATTTTTCGTTTCAATACTTACTCGAAGTACCTTTTATTTATTTTATATTTAAATTTTTGTTAAATTTTATTTTATTTATTTTTTAGTCTCTGTCTCAGATTTAATTAAATATTGATTGCCAGATTTGGCTTATCACCTTATCGCACTTGATTTGAACTAAAATTTTTTTTAAATACTCTAAAAATTACGGAGCCCGAAAAAAAACACATCCGCTCACTTTGAAAAATATTGGTCATCCAAAGACATACATGAAAGCACTAATCACAGAAGAATTCTTGAAAATTTCGTGTTAGAAATATAACTCTGGCAACCCTACCTAATTTACTTTCTTCTTAACTTCCTACTTTCATTATCCACATATATTATCTCTCTCGCTTCTAAGTCGTAATAATAAAGCACACGTGAATTCCAAGACTCTGCGTTCTTTTTCAACAAGTTATGGGCCCAGACAACAGCGCGTCTGCAATAGCCAAATCTAATTTGATACGTGTCATGGTTAAGCCTTTTAAATAAAAGCATATGTTGCTTATTTTATTAAAAGCGAGAAGTTTGTGCAAGTAGCGTGTTAAAATAAATACATTCGTTGTAAATAAATTAAACAAGATGGGCGGTTCGGACACGCACGCGATAGGAAAGCTTCGCGGTAGTGAAAGCTTCCACACGTGGAAATTTGCCATGGAAAGTATATTGGAGCTGAGCGATCTACATAATTGCAATTCGGATCCTGTGAAAGAAACCGATGAGAAGAAGTTGCGCAATGGAGACAACCTCTTTAGGAGGCTCGCGATATGTCCTCTCCTTTGTGGATGACTATTCCCGGAAAGTTTTTCTCTATTTAATAAAACAGAAATCCGAAGTTGCCGATTGCTTCAAAAGCTTTAAGCGGTATGCCGAAAAACAGTGCGATAAAAGTATTAAAGTAATACACACGGACAACGGGACCGAATTTGTCGGCGAGCAGTTTGATTCGCTCTGTCGTTCGTTCGGCATATTACACCAAAAATCAGCTGCTTACACTCCCCAGCAAAACGGACTCGCCGAACGATACAACCGTACGATTGTAGAACGTGCCAAATGCATGTTATTTGATGCTGACTTATCTAAATCGTATTGGGGAGAAGCGGTAAATACGGCGGTATATATTATAAATCGTTCACATGGTTCAGCATTAAATGGGCAAATTCCGGAAAGGCTGTGGACAGGTCGTGACGTCGATTTAAATGGAATACGAATTTTTGGATCTCCCGTGATGGTTCACATACCTAAACAATGCAGACGCAAATGGGATCCAAAGGCGCAGAAGCTGATGTTTGTTGGGTATAGCGACTTGACAAAAGGGTACCGTTGTATTAATCCACAAACGAAGAAAATTACAACGAGCCACGATGTAGTCTTCATGGAAACCGAACCCAGAATCGTTTCATTTGTTCCAGTCAATGTTGAAGACGATTCACCTTCAGTGAGGGCATTGGAAGAAGAACACAAAGCTGTAAAGAGCGAAGACTTTGATGAAGACGTAAGCGAAGAGACGATACGTTCGTTCCAGACATTCAATGAAAAAGTAACGTTATTGGCTATAAAGCTCGCCTTGTTGCCAGCAATTCGGGATGGACTATAGCGAAACCTTTTCCCCTGTAGTGCGCAACACGTCGATATGCTATTTGATCGCTCTATCCGTCAAACTGGGGCTCAAAATTGATCAGTTAGACGCTGTCACCGCATACCTACAAAGCGACTTGACGGAAGAAATTTTTATAGAGCTGCCCGATGGCTGCGGTGAAAACAGCGGAAAAATTTGCAAATTACGCAAAGCTATCTACGGGCTAAAGCAAAGTGGCCGACAATGGAACCTATTGTTAGATAAAACATTGCGAGACTTCGGTTTGATGAAATCCAAAACAGATCCCTGCATTTACTTCAGACACGACGCAAAACTAATCGTTGCCATATATGTTGACGACATACTCGTTTTTTGGGATGACCCTGCAGTTCGTGATGAATTTGTGTGGCGAAAACTTGTGCTGGTTTTAGTATTACTTATAGTGCAGCAGGAGTTTACTTGGATCAGCAAAAATTCGCTCACGAAATACTGAAACGATTCGGCATGGAAAATTCGAAGCCGATATCGTCGCCGATTGATATTAACCAAAATTTATCGCTGAACGACTGCGACGAAGAATTGGTAAGCGTACCGTACCAGGAGGCCATAGGGAGTCTGTTATATCTAGCACAGGGCTCGCGGCCTGACATTGCATTTGCAGTTAACGATGTTAGTCGGTTCAACGCAAAGCATGGAAAACCCCACTGGCCCGCTGTTAAACGAATTTTCAGGTAAATAAATGGCACTGTTAATTATAAAGTTTTTTATCGAGGCCCTGAAGGTCTCGTGGGTAACTCGGACGCGGACTGGGCGTCCGAAATCGATAAGAGGCGCTCTTGTACTGGATATATACTTACGCTATGTGGTGGAGCAATATCCTAGGGCAGCAAAAGACAACCAACCGTTGCGCTGTCGAGTACCGAGGCGGAGTATATGGCGATGTCGTCGGCTGTGCAGGAAGCAATCTGGCTACAACAGTTCGGCAAAGAGTTGGAGTCGTCGGTTAACCGGAGGCTTATCAAAATTGCCTGCGATAATCAATCAGCGCTAGCTTTGGCTTAAACTGATTCTTTCTGTGCAAGGTCAAAACACATTGACGTGCGTCACCACTTTATACGCGACTACATCAATGCTGGTATGTTTGAAGTTTACTATGTCCCAACTGAACAAATGGTAGCTGATTGCCTAACCAAAGCAGTATCTAGCCACAAAATATTAAATTGTGCCAAAGGAATGGGCATCAAAAATTTTATTGAAAAATTAATGAAAAATAATTAAACATATGTAGTTTACACTTTTCGTAAAAATTTGTTCCTTGAAAAATGAATTGTTATTTTGTATATTTAGTTATTTCAATAAGTGAGGGTATTAAAAAATACAACTCTGGCAACCCTACCTAATTTACTTTCTTCTTAACTTCCTACTTTCATTATCCACATACTCGTATATTATCTCTCTCGCTTCTAAGTCGTTGAATAAACCACACGTGAATTCCAAGACTCTGGGTTCTTTCTCAACATTTCGCAGAAATCAAAGACATACTTATATTTTTGCTCTAATTTAATAAAGCAAATAAATAAATATATAAACAATGGCAGGATATGCAATGGAAATAAACTCGACAGAAACCCTATAAAAAATTGCCGAAGAAACGCCGAAGAAACCGAATCAAATAGTCCATTTGGACATATTTCAAATAGAAAAAAATTAGTTTCCTTACAACAATTGACACATTCACGAAGTTAGGAAGTGTCCATAAACTTACAGATAAAAATATGATTACTGTAAAAACCAAATTGGTAGAAAGAATATCTTTGCTGGGGAAACCGGAGGTTTTAAAAATGGACAATGAAATTAAAAATTCACTTATAAATCAGTTATGCAATGAGTATCGAATCGATGCTCATTTTCTACCCCAAACAGCCAACCGGCAATACGGATATTGGAAGACTTCACTTATCCTTACTGGAGCATATTCGAATAATTAAAAATACTTCAGAGAGAATAGATACAGAAGAGTTGGTGATTAGGGCAGTAGGATTTTACAACAATGCAATTCATTCTAAAAGAAACCAGAAACCGATGGATTTTATTAATCGGGTAGATATAGATTTTGAAAAAATCGCCGAAAGAATGAGTAACAAAGGTGTATAATAGATAGAATTAATTCTCAACGAAAGCAGATCCCAAATTTTTATCCAGACTATATTTATCTAAGGAATCCGAAAGCGGAAAGAAACAAAACTGCTAAGCGTTATGTAAAATACAATCGAAATAATCCAAATAAGGTAGATGTGGCCCAAATTAAAAGACCTTTAAAACTTACTTTCAGATCATTATCGTAATGGCAGTAACCACGACACTACTAACAACCGTGCATGCTAATTTGGAAATAAGGAAATTGGAAACAGAAGCAGGCTATTTAAATTTGGAGAGTGAAACCGTGACTATTATAGCTAATTATTCAAAACTAGTACATAAAATCAATTTAAAAGAAATCAAAGATACCATAAATAAAGTAAAATTAAGTGTCGGAAGGGATATGCATATAAAACCGTGACGGCTAATGTTTGATTTTCAAAATAGCATCACAGAATTAGAGCATTCATTAATGACAATTCATACTCACCATAAACAAAAAAGAGCTTTGGTGGTTTGAGCATAGGAGGTAATCTTATCAAGTAGGTTTTTGGAAATTTGAATGATGGGAATAGAGAGTTAATGGATAATTGTTTTGAGGCCATAGATTTGAATCAATATAATATGATAAATAACTTCAATAAACAAATAAAGATAAATAATGATATGCAAAAATATATGCAAAATATAAACCTTATTCTCTAGAGATACATAAAGAATTTCATTCACTAAGAAACTAAATGATAAAATAGAATTTATAATATTTATTGTTAATACTAAATAAAATAAAAGATAAAATTGAAAAAAAATCAAGATAATATAATTAGCTCAAAACATCAAATAATGAATAGATTTTTCCTAACTAACGAAGAAATTGAATACTATCGGATTGACAACTTAAAACTTGAATATATGAAATGTTTTTTGGGAGTTTTGTCGGATGAGGCAATTTTCTTTGTTGTATTGATTCCGAATTTTGTTGACTTATCACATAAGACCATTTTTGTTGTTCCCGTTCCGAATGCGAATTATCCACAAATTAATATAAATATTGTAAAAGTAGCCACAATAAATAATGAAACATATATTGTAAATCAAGGAGACAAGGTCTCAGATTTAAATAAAGCAAATACATATATTACAAATATTTTAAGAGGGTCATATTATGGTTGCTCAACCAAATGCCTTACAGAAAGATTAATAGAAGAAATTGAATCGGGTAACGTTCTGTTAATAAATGTTAATTCTGAATTAAACAGTACATGTAATAAATAGTCCTATAAATTAACTGGGAATTAGTTGTTAAAATTCGACAATTGTGAAATTGAAATTGATGAATTCAAAATTAAACGCTTCAAAAGCAAATTGAATATAATTATACCGAACCAACAAAAATTAGTAGAGAATATGTCAGAAATCTTGCAAATACCAAAATTCGAGAACTTAGAAGAAATTAAGCAATTTATAAGTAACGATGGAAACTATCCCAACTATCATATTTATATTTTTTATACGCTAATTGTCTTATATATTTTTACAATACCTTTATATGCAATAAGACATTGTATCACTATTCGAAAGGAATCGAGTCCTAGGGGAGGGCGAGATATATATGATACCGTCATATATAATAATAAGCAGCGAGAAATACCTCCCAACTCGGTTGTTGACAATGAATGCCTTATCTCACCATTGCCTGCGTTAAAGGAAAACTAAGACTCAGCGTTGGTGGCTTTGTTTGCAAATTGGCACCCACGCTTAAATCTGAGATGGATTACAATATTGAGCCATCTGCGGTGGGCAGAGGGCATCAAATTTTTGTTTGTGCAGCTGCATCCGCTCGTTTGACGATGGATGCCCGATGCACTGCTAAAATGCGGCATAGACAAATTCCCCTTAAGATTCGAACGTAAGATTAGTGTGGACCTCTGAGTGAAGTAGAATATTTCTGATAAGTTAAAAGTCAGTTCTATTCGTAGATTCCAACGGTATAGTCATCTTTGTACAATTGATTAAGATTGAAATTATAGAATATATAATATAATATTTTATTGTGTTTTATTTTATTAATGACAAAATATATAATTTGTCTATGCAGATATATATGAACATGTATTGCAATATGTAAATGCTTAAATATGTATATGTATATGTATATGTGTCTGTATATGTATATGTATATTTATATATATATTTGTGGAATAATGCGAATATTAATCTTGAGTAATTACTTTGATTATATATATAAAAAGTTATATAAATCTAGTTATCAATTCCTTACGGTAATACAGCTTTCGTGATCTCTTAAATAGGATATTGTTTCAGTAGACCGCTCCATAGGCGGATTTCAAAAATTAAGCGGTATTTTTACCTATTGTCTTGCAATTCGTGATATACAACACAAAATATGTATCGCAATTCTAACCATTCAGACTGCCCAAGCAAACTAACACTCATCCAAACGAAACTGAAAAAATATTTAGGACAAAAAAGAAGAAACTGGTTAATTATAAGGTTCGGTTTGTTGTAAGCAGAATATATACCACTAAACTACACAGAGGTACTCCAAATCGAAGTAAATATTCTCAGCAATTTCTCATAGAAAATAGAAGTGCATGAGACTATGATGTTATATATGAAATTCTTACCTTAATCCACTATTTACAACAGAAGTCAAACAAATATTTTTCGTTTAGACCTATCTGTGTTGTATATTAGGGATAAATAAATATATTCTATACTCGTATGAGGAAAATATAGAGTTCACGATTTTTACATATGGCTTTTTTTACATGACCAGCATTTCGAATAATCTATTTTTGGAAATCCATCTGCCCTATTATCTGTAACATACAACATTTAACAAATTCAACCAATCTATAAAAACATGAGTCTTTTCAAACCAAAAAATTCTTTTTAAGAAACAATTCCTACAAATTTTATTGATATTTAACATTTTAAGTAACAGTGAATGATCCAGCATAAATGAATCATTGTACCGACAATAAGTTTTAATACATTTTTGTGTTTTAAACTGAATTTACTTCTTTAAATAACACAGAAAATCTCACTTAAATGATAAAGTTGGTCTGTGGCGTGCGTTAGTCTGATCTTTTGTAATTAATTAATCAATTATTTAAAAAAAGTTATGAAAAAAGTAGAGTTGTTTTATCACATATAGAGGAATGACAGATATGAATATGTATAAACAAGTTATTAGCATCAGTTTCAGACTCGATTTTGCATTGTCCGTCAATCCATCCGCATATCAGTAAATATTTTTTAGACATTTTAAGAGATATCCTCATAAAAAATGGCAAAAGTTTAAACTAGACCTTAGTAAACTACTAGAAACCAAATTTTGGGGATAATAGACAAATAAACAATATTGACACTATAAAGCCATATACAAGGAACGCCGCGGCGTGGTTTAAATAAACGAATTAGTGCAAATCCCGCGATTACACTTAGAAAATCTATGGCCATGATCCTCTTGATGATAAATACCCCCACATTTTGCTTAGTGTTGGTAGGACCCACATCTATATATCTACCAAACTGCCTCACTATTTCATCACTTGGACTGAAGTTATAGCTCCTTTAAAAATGGTGAAAAAATCTTGCTGATATTGAAGTAGGCGTGATTTTTGCCCTAATGGGCTCACATAGCAGTCTGGTTCTGTAATTTGGTTCAAACTATACTTTTGAAAAGTTTAATTAATATATCTCTAACGGTCTAGAAAAAATTAGTCACTGTGGGAGTGGCGTAGATTAAGTATGTGTGCATAGAGATCATACTAGTACTGCTACCCCAAAAAATATTCAAAAGTCATTACTTGGTTTTTAAGAATGCAGAGTACTAGTATAAAATACAACATAAGAAATGGGTTGGACATTTTGAGAGCCATGATTGATATATGTTTGAAACTTAGGACGTATGCCAAATTCTTGCACCGAATTTTATCTGAACAAGTAAATTGACGCTACAAAAACGTTCACAAAAAATGGGGTGGTCAGGTAAAAACCACGCCTCCCTCCATTATAGTCAACTGAGAGTGTCTTACCGAAAATTACCTTAGACACGACTATGCTCCTCATGAACGTGGTTTAACTCGGACGCATGTGTAAGGGTAAAGGCTTTTTCAAAGTCAGTTTAATCTAACTTCAGACTTGTTTACCCGCTTTATATGAAGTGTTACATCGATGCTTGATAAACCTGATCCTACATACAGTTTCACTACTACTGTGGAGTTTCATTTATTCAGTAAATCTTACTTTAAGAGCTGTGTTCCTACCAATTTTAATCTTTTATTATAATACAATATATGAGTAAAACTAACCAATTATATGACTAAACTAACATTTGTTGGTATATCCGCTATATAGAAGATGTTACCTTAGATATCTGATGTGACTACTGTTACGAACTCATTATACATTTCCAATTGTTTGTAAAAGTAATGCGCGCAAAAGCAAGAATTGTTCGGGGTATACTACAGGCAATAATAATAAATAGAAAGTGTGTTTGGTTTTATAAATGAGTTCATCATATAAAACTTTATAAAAAGCTTGTTCGTCGGAAGAACGTTGGCAGCTTAATATGTTCCGCTTCGCAGACTATTTTCTTTTTGCGGAAACCAAATTGTTATCCGGGATGAAATTATTTTACTATATATGAGAATCTAATATTTGGTATTTTTAGGCTGGTATAAAAGTAGGAGATATGTTGCTGGCAGTAAATAAGGACACGATATTGGAATCCAATTACGATGAGGTAATATAATATTAATAATTGAATTTGTGTAACTTATATTCAATATTTTGCAGACAGTTGCCCTTATCAAACGTGCTGAGGGTATAGTTACAACAGTAATTATGAGCCTGAAAAGTGAGGATGCCATACATACTGAAAACGAAGCTGAACAGCAACGTAAAATCGGTTAGTGAAATTAAAGTTGGTATGTAGCATATAAATATACGAAATTATCCACTATTTGTAAAGAAGTAAAAGCGGAAGCGGAAAAGCCAGGATCCTTCTGTAGCTGAAATAAAATCAAACAAAAAAGTCCTTATTGAAGTGAATGTGGCAAAGAAACCACTGTCATAGGTGGTAAAAATAACTTGTGAAGCAGCACTCACAAATTATATATTTGCGATAAATAAAATTATTTCTACACAGACAGGTTGTATCATCACACACATATATTCTGAGGGTGCATTAGCTTCAGATGAACGCCTTAAAGTTCTAGATCATATTATTGAGATAAACAGCATTCCGATAACCTGTAACGATATGACTACACTTAAAGTACATCAACTATTTTATAGAACATATGAATTTGTCACTTTTCAAGTATATCGAGCAGACCCCCCGGAAATAGAAAAATTTTGTATCGAATTCATGAAAAAGCCGGGTAAGGAATTGGGTCTCTCGTTATCTCCAAATGATCATGGATGCACTATCTCAGAAATTGTAAGTAAATATACATTATATGTCTAATATTATAGAGGTAAAAATATAAAATGTATCTTACAAACATTTGCAGGCATCAGCTGGTTACGCAGATATTGACAACAAGCTTCAACGGGGTGATATCATAGCCAAAATCAATGCGGATTCATTAGAAAACTGCTCGTTTGCAGAATGTTACGCTTTGTTTAAGGGTGCTAGTGGAAAAATAACTTTGGAAATTATACGTCCCAATCCGACGCTGCGTACAGAAATCACTAAATCTAATTAATTGGAATGGTTTCGAAATGTAAAACTGATTGCGAATATTTGTAATAAAAGAATAGAGACATTCAAAATATATTAATTTTCAAGTCAGACGTATTTTTGAAAGTTCCTGTCGAAAAAAAAAATAATTAAATATATTGAAAAGGAATACGGAAAATTCCAATTTGACTCTATTATCGTATTCTAACTGGTGAAAACTACCACTGCTACATTCTATTGGTATTACGGTAAGATATATATAATTTCAGTTAAAAATAAAAGTCTATAAAAGGAAAACAATGGAGGGCGACGGCGCCAGGCCGGACGACCCTGCCCCAAAAATAAAGAAAAAAAAGAATCAAGAAGAGAAGTCATTGAATAAGGAATCTCTAGAGTCAAAAGATCAAATGGAAATGGAACAGTCAAAAGAAGAAAGCCTATACGACAATAATCACAAGGGGCCCTTCACGGTCTATGCAGACACAATCAACAATAATGAGGAAAACCGCAAAGCAATCAACGCAATATCATTGACAAAAATACTTGTAAACGCAAAGATAAAAGGAGTAATTGAAGTGCTGAAAATTGGCAATGGACGCTGTAAAATTGTATTAAATTCCGCGGAAGCAGCTAACTCCCTTTGTAAAGACTCCCGTCTATTGGAAAAAGGATACATTCTTAAAATTCTGCCTCATTTTATTGGCAAAATGGGCATCATTTTCGATATTCCAACCGACATCTCTATCAAAGAGTTGGAAGAATCCATCTCTTCAACCATAGAAATTAAAAAAATAATTCGTGTTGAAAGACGCAATGTGGATGAGTTTTCCGCCAGAATTCCAACCAAACATGTCAAAATTCTTTTCAAGGGTAACGAAATTCCCGAATTCATTAATTTTGCTTATACTAAAGTTGCAGTAAGTCACTTTATACATTTCGCTCAATGCTTCAAGTGCTTTCGCTACGGACACTATGCTCAACATTGCAAGGCAAGCATGAGCAAGTGTAATAAATGTTTCAATGTACATAATGCGACAGAGGAATGCATGCCATTAAAATGCAGCAATTGCAATGAACCTCACGAATCAACAAACTTGAATTGCCCAGCTAGAACCAAAGCGTACGCCCTGGCCAAAATTATGACAATAGAAAACCTATCACGCTTTGAAACGAAAATTAAATACCCTCACCGCTTCAAGATGATACCTACGAATCTAACTTCCCTCAGCTAAACTCAAATAATACAAATCATAAAGTTGTAAATAATAATTTAGTAGCTGCCAAGGCAATGCATAACATTCATTCTTATGCAAACATAACAAGGATACCAAGAAAAACTAATTTAAACCAAAGGGTCTCTTCCAGAGTTGCAGCAGCGATGAAAGCACGAGAAGATATTATCAAAGATATACGTAGTGATCACAAACCAAATCTCATCCAACAACACGGAACTATCGTCACTGATGAAAGCAGCACCCCATACAACGAAGATACCTCGACGGAAACCTCACGTATAATTAATAAATCAATTAATCAATACAATCTTCCTACAGTTGTAATAAATTTGCTTCATTCTTATAAGGAACTCTTAAACATTAATAGTAAGGATCAATATTTAAATAAGATACAGATGAAATATGGAGTTTAAAATCTGTCAGCTTAATATTCAAAGTATCAAGACACCTGGAAATAAAGAAAAACTTGAAATTTTTTTACAAACAAATAAAATAGACATCGCAATCATAAGTGAAACATGGCTCAAAAATAATGCAAGTGCCAGTCTGGCCAAGTACAACTTCGCGCATAAACCCCGAAATGATGGCTACGGAGGCGTCGGCATCTACATCAACAGAAAAATTAAATTTTCAATTTTAAAAATCCCAACAGAAGCAGAATGCATCGGCGTAGTTACACTGAACTTAAAACAAAATTTCAATATTATCAGCTCTTATTTCCCACCAAACAAATCCACAGAATTTTTCAAAATCGAAACAGAAAAAATTTTTTCGTATTTGCACTCTTTAAACAAAACTACAATAATAGGACGAGACTTCAACGCTAAATCGACAACTTGGGGAAGCCCATCTGGAGATGCGAAAGGACTTGCTCTTGAAAATACCGCTATCAATAATGTCTTTTTCTGCATTAACGACGGTTCTCCAACATATAAAACTCGGGATATTAGCTCAGTACTTGATCTTACATTTGTGAAGAAACAACCAACTAACTTCAAATGGGCTTGCCAAAAAAGTAGCATCACCAACAGCAATCATCTTCCGATAATTATAAGCATTAAAAAAGTCCAAAAGGATGCACCACAGCACTCAAAACTAATCTTTTCTAAACTCCTACAGGATCTACCCAACATTGAATTTTCAGATAACATTTCTGATATTTCAAATTTAATTAGAAACTCAATTAAGAAAAGCACTATAAAACTAAAAGATAACAAATATATACCAAAAAGGTGGTGGAATTCCGAAACAGAAAGACTTATAAGGATCCGCAATGCTACCCGACTTAAATATTATACCACCAAAAAATTCGAAGACTGCAT
Organism: Clusia tigrina; assembly: GCA_920105625.2. Classification (NCBI taxonomy): domain Eukaryota; kingdom Metazoa; phylum Arthropoda; class Insecta; order Diptera; family Clusiidae; genus Clusia; species Clusia tigrina. Next base: position 200,065,770 of record OV050030.1, read on the forward strand.
CCAACTTAATGAAGCACAGGAAGCTCTAACCAGGCATTTAGTGAAAATTAAAAGGACAAATTTCCAAACGTTAATAGAAGACCTGTCCAACCCTCCTTCAATACAGGATTGGTGGGGTATGATCAACAGAGTGAAAAAGTATGAACAGGAGAAGAAAGTTGGCAACTCCTTCACAAAGGAGCTGAACTATGAATTCCTCCAACAAATCTCTATCCAATCACCAAGCACCACACCCCTAACAAACCAGCTTTCAACCTTGAACATTCCTTCAACAACTCCGCTAGCCACATTCCAACAGTTCGAAACATTTTTAAATTTAAGAAATCCACATTCAGCCCCTGGATGGGACGGAATCTCCTACAACATCCTTCAGCATCTAACAATGGATCAAAAGCTTAATATATTCAATATAATTCAAAAAATATGGGAAAAAGGCGACATACCAGAAGAATGGAGAATAATTAAAATCATCCCTATACTCAAGAAGAACTCGAACCCTGCAGATATTAAAAATTATAGACCAATAAGTCTCCTACCAACTTTTCTAAAAATTACCGAAGGGCTAATGAAACTAAAAATTGACAGTCATATTGATGAAAATAACCTACTCCCAGCTAGATCTTACGCATTTAGAAAATTTCACTCTACTTCTATGTGCATTAATGATCTCATAAACAATGTGATGCATTTAAAATCTCGAAAAATGCAAGTACTGGGTATATGCTTAGATATTAGCAAAGCTTTCGATTGCGTTAATATTTATAAACTTCATAACATCCTCAATAATATCAACTTTGATAACAAAATAATCAACTGGATCTGCGATTTTCTTTTAAATAGAACGCTAGCCCTGGGAACTGCCGCATTAAACACAAATCAAGGTGTATGCCAAGGCAGTGGGCTCAGTCCCATTCTCTTCAACCTTTATACAGCCTCTCTCCATGAAATTACTGATGACAACTGCAATATATTCCAATTTGCAGATGATTTCTTCTTCACTGTACACCACAAAAATGTGGATAATGCTATACACATTATAAAGGAGAAAATCCAAACCTTCGCCCAACTATGTAAAAATCTTGACCTTTCTTTCAACTTTCAAAAATCCAACATCATCCACTTCAACAATAGGAGTAAAAACATAGCCATTCAACTAAATAATATTACCATCAAACAAGTACAGAAAATCAAATACTTAGGAAGATACATTACATCAAATAATGCAGCAACGGAACACGTAAATCAAATAGTTTCAGCCACAAACCAAAAATACAACTTTCTGAACATACTCAGCGGTTGTAAATTTGGCATCCAACCAATTAAAGCCTTATATCTTTACAAAGCTTTTGCTCGTGCTAAACTAGAATATGCGACATCTACTTTTGCAAACATTAATAAAACAGCATTGAAAAAACTCCAAACTTGTTGTAACGCGAACCTCAGAAGGTGCATGGGACTCATCTGTTCAACCCCCATTCACATCTTATATCATATGGCAACCGTACTACCGATAAAATTCAGATTAAAACTGAACACTGCGAAGGAGTTAGCGAAATGCTTTGCACTAAATCTTCCAATCACCAATATTTTCTTTCTCAATGACCGATTAAAATCAAGCTATGGTTGCATATTCAAAGAATTTAAAACAATTTTCACAGACATTGGTATCATCCAACATCTACTTCCTTCTACAAAGAAATTAAATTGTGATCTTGACTTCTTCAAAGGGACTCAAAAAAACAAAAATGAAGGGAACGAGACCGTTATCAATGCCTTATTCAAAGAAAAAATGAACTTTCTCTACTCAAATAATTTTGAAATATTTTTTACTGATGGCTCCGTCAAAGATGATCTCTCAGGGGCTGCTTTTCTGCATGTAAACTCCAACTCAACGAAAAGTTTCTATATTAAAAAGAAACTATCATCAATGTCAGCGGAACTCTTGGCCATTGACAAAGCCGTAGACTTTGCAATTGAAAATAACCAAACAAAAATCGCTATACTTACAGATAGCAAAAGTGGAGCACTAAATCTCCTAAACCACAATTCCAATAATTTCATTGCTTCAAAAATAATATCAAAAATTAAAAATAGCACTATGGAGTCACTATATATTCATTATATCCCAGGCCACAGCAAAATAAATCTCAACGAGCGAGTCGATAAAAAAGCCAAAAATGCAGGTCATGAAGGTGAGGAAGTTGACTTCCCATGGCCACTCCAAGATGCAATAAACAAGATACAGCATGAAATCCAACAACAATGGAAAAGGGAATATGTCAATCTAATTTCTGAAAAAGGCACGAAGTATGGAGAACTGTTTCCCGATATTCTGAAAAATCCTTGGTTTAAAAAAAATAAGAACTTGAATCCTAAAGAAGTCAAGCAAATTAACCGCATCCTATCAGGACACGCTTTCTGTAACAAGACGCTGAAGAAACTAAGAGTAATTGAAGATGGAAACTGTTAAGTTTGCCAATGCCCTGAAGACCCAGAACACATCATCTTTCATTGTACTAAATATAATTTGCCAAGAAATTCTTTCCCAGCACTTATACAATTCAACTCTCTAAGAACCCTAATCCAGGCTAAAGAAGACCACGCCTTCAAAATAATCACCGACTTTTTAAAGGATATTGATATCTATATATAAAACTTAAGTTTCAAATTTTATGGTGGTGGCGTTATAACTGTCCAAGTTTGGCCAAATAATTCTTCATCGTTGAAGTAACTTAAATAAAAAAAAAAGAATAGAGAAGATATACGGAAACAGATCATATAGATTAATAATATGTGCAATAACAAAATTTACTTACATTGGATACAAAACGTTTCTTCAAATTCCAGGTGGTGTGTGAAGATTCTACTTTTCCACCAATAGCAGATTGATGATCGTTAGCATATTGACTAAAAAAACAAATTCTAATCAAATAATCGTATATGTAGCAGTTTACGAGCTATGGCTTCAACGATGCGCGGAAAGGAGAGGAGTCCCTATTTTCCGCAAATCTACCGTTGGTTCATCTATTTTAACTCATCAACAAAAAGTCACAAAGACACACAAGACTTTGAACAGAAATATAGTATGACATATAATTTAGTACAATCAAACAAACAGTTCTACAGCAGGGCTTTCGAAACAATCAAATAAAATTAAAATTTTGAGTAATTATTTGGAACAGGTAATTCGCGCAATCATTTAACATATAAAGTATAGTCTGAGTTGATTTTTTCGAAAAAAACGTACTAAATACAAATGTATGTGTCAGTTATATATGTAACCGTCTTATATAATAATAAGCAGGGAGAAATACCTCCCAACACGGTTGTTGACGATGAATGCCTTATCTCACCATTGCCTGCGTTAAAGGAAAACTAAGACGCAGCGTTGGTGGCTTTGTTTGCAAATTGGCACCCACGCTTAAATCTGAGATGGACTACAATATTGAGCCATCTGCGGTGGGCAGTGGGCGTCAAATCTTTGTTTGTGCAGCTGCATCCGCTCGTTTGACGATGGATGCTCGATGCACCGCTAAAATGCGACATAGACAAATTCCCTTTAAGATTCGAACGTAAGATTAGTGTGGACCTCTGAGTGACCACTGTACAATCCTGAGAATAACAAAGCTTTAATTTTTTATGTTTATGTCAACTTTTTCCTGTGCATGTGAAAGCTCTTTTATTGCAAAATGCAATAAATGATATCGAAACTGCTCATACCTATTTTCTTGAACACAATATCATGGAAGATATTAGGTTGCGCAATCCGAACTCAAGAGCGAACGAGAATAACAACAGTCGGAAGTACAGTACTCAGACGGGAAGTCATCATCAGACGAAAGATAAAATGGAACAAAATAGAAATTTCAATCGATACGATAACCGTCGTCACAATCAAACTAATAAAGTGAATTTTCCTGGTTTTAATAGGAACAATTTTAATAACTGAGGAAATTTCCGAGGAATAACCAACGCATTAAACCCATGGAGGTCGATAATGCACAATATGTTCAAAATTTTCAACAATGGCCTCGGGATACCCATTACCCATAGTTTTTTTGACTTTTGATCGTTTAAAAATAAAATGTCTCGTAGATACAGGTAACAGGTAACTACAACTTTGGGGGATTATAGAGTTTTCGGAAAACTGGACATGGTTCGTGAACTAATTCGAACTGTTAAGTTCAGTACCCTAGGAGGAAGAAGTTATTGTTATTAATAGAAATAACGAAACCATGTCAATAAAGTTAATTGATTTTAAAAAACGAAATTTTGATTGCATTTTGGGAAGCAATATATTAACACCATTGGGTGCAAAGGAAGATTTTAGCACAAGTAAACTATGTCTGAATACTTCTGAAATCCCATTTTATAATAAAAATGAAATTGAAAGGAGCCACTTTTCGGATATGATGACATTTATTGCTTAACAAAAGAGGATTCTGCTTTCGAGGATCTTGTGCATGAGGGGCTAAATTATGAGGAGAGGAAAAAATTAATTTTTTTTTACAAAGAAAAAGTGTACTTTTTATAAAGAAGGACAAGCATTGACTTCAACAGATTGTGTGAGACACCAATTAATTACTACTTCCGAGAGACCTATATATTCAAGAATGTACAAATATCCCCAAATTTATGAAGAAAGGGTCGAACAACAATTAGAAGAGATGTTAGCTTAGGGAATTATACGACCAAGTAAATCTTCTTATAACTCTCCCTTATGGGTGGTTCCTAAGAAGTCAAACGATCCGAATGATGACAGAATAAGAATAGTCATAGATTATCGAAAATTAAATATTATTACGGTGGATGATAAATATCCAATACCAAATATCCAATCCATTTTTGATAAATTGGGCAGAGCCCAATACTTCTCCACTTTAGATCTTGCGAAGGGATTTCATCAAATACTAATGAAGGAGGAGGATATTGAGAAGACAGCATTCTCTACACCTTTGGGTCATTTTGAGTATATTCGAATGCCCTTTGGGTTAAAAATGCACCTTCTACTTTCCAGCGTATGATGAACGACGTTTTACGCGGACATATAAATAAAATCTGTATAATTTTCATGTATGACATTTTGATTTTTCAACATCTCTCCAGGAGCATTTCGATAATTACCTAAAGTTTTTGAAAGGCTAAACGAGAATAATTTAAAGGTTCAACTGAATAAATGTAAATTCTTGACCAAGCAAGCTGATTTTCTAGGACACATTGTAAAATCCGAGGGAATAAAATCCAACCCTTTAAAGATCGCAGCTATTAACAACGTACCTCTACCAAGAACAGTCACAGAAATAAAATCGTTTTTGGGGCTAACCGGAATATATAGAAAATTCATAAAAAATTATACGGATATAGCAGCTCCAATCATTAAATATTTGAGAAAGGAACAGAAAATCAATATAAAAGACGATGAATATATAAATTCATTTTAAAAATTAAAGACGATTATAACTAATTATCCTGTCCTTGCATATACTGACTTTAATAAAAAATTTGTACTTACTACAGATGCAAGTGATTTTGCCTTGGGTGCTGTCCTCAGCCAAAACGGCAGACCGGTGTGTTCGCTAGCACAACCCTGAATAAACACGAAAGAAATTATTCTACCTTGGAAAAGGAATTGCTGGCTGTAGTCCGGTCGGTAAAGTACTATAGGCCTTACCTATATGGAAGAAAGTTCAAAATCCAAACAGATCATCAACCTCTAAAATGGTTATGCTCGTTGAAAGATCCGAATTCGAGAATTATTCGAAAGAAAATTTTGTTGAGTGAATTCGAGTTCGAAATTGAATACTTAAAGGGAAAGGATAATAGAGTAGCCGACTTTTTGTGTAGACTGGACGATAATTTAACCCAACAGGATGAAATCATAAAGGATGTCGATCTGAATGCCCTTTTTGAAACAGAAACGGATGACCTGGACACTGTTCACAGCAATGAAGAAGATGCGAACGACAATTTTCCTATAAGTGATGGCATAGTTAATAAATTTAGAGTCCAAATTCGTATAGTAAAAGTAAAATCTAAAGAATCTGAACTCCTTTTCAGGAAATATACAATTATTTATATACAAGAATCTGATCTTAACCATGAGAGTTATTTAAATGATGTTTTTAAAGAAAATTTGAAGAAAGTAACTGTAGGTATATATTGTGAGATAACCGACACACAGTACAATATCATTCAGGAGAAACTTATTCAATTGTTTAGCAATGACAAGGGGTTGAGGCTCATAAAATGTACTAAGTTGGCAAAGGACTTAGAAGATGAAGAGGTTGTTTTTAAAATAATCAAAGACATACATTTTTTTTTTTTTTTTAAGCAATTCATATTTATTTATTTATTAACAATGTATCACTGCTCCTTACCACTGTAAGGAGAGGATATTAGTGAACACTTATTATTTTAGAAAAACAATATGAATAAAAGTAATTATAGAAATTAGTAAAGATGGCTTATTTAATAATAGTTTACGATGGCGATAAGTCTGCTGTCTTTAAGCGGGTCGTGGGCTTGTTTGTAGTAAATTCCTAGCTAGTATATTGGGGTGGTTCGATAATTTTAGTTGGTACTTCTTTTTGACATCTGAATGCCTCTGACCTATTAGGGGCACACCTAGATCTCGTTGAATGTTTAGGTTTTTCATGAACCATGGTGCACCAGTAATCGTGCGTAGTATTTTAGACTGGGTCCTTTGCAACAGTTCGGTGTCTGATGTTTTTGCTTCTCCCCACAGCTGAATTCCATATGTCCAGATGGGTACTATTATGGCTTTGTATAAGAGTTTGAATTTAAAAGCCGGTTAAGACTTGCAGCTTTAAGTTTGATGTGCGCTCTTTTCTTTTCTATGTGTGTTCTCTAGGTAAGGAGTCTGTCGAGGTGAATGCCTAAATATTTCACTTCCGTCTCCTGTGGGATATTTTTTTTGTTGAGTATGATTGGAGGACACGTGTGTTTGTTGATTGTAAATGTTATGCGTGTGCTTTTTTGTTCATTTACTGCGATGCGCCAGTTCAAAAGCCAATTTTCAACCATGTGTAAATATTCGTTGAGATCACGCTATGCTATTTGACGGTGCTTGTGGCAAGATAAAATCGCAGTGTCATCGGCAAAAGTTGAGGTGAGCAGATATTTGTTTGTTGGTAAATCTGAGGTGTATAGTGTGTACAGTATCGGTCCAAGAACACTTCCTTGAGGTACTCCAGCCAATATATCCATTTCTGGTGAATGGTAATCTTCCCATTTGACTTGAAATCGCCTACCCTTTAAGTATGATTCCAGGATACTATGGATATTTGAAGGCAAAAGTTTTCTGATTTTGTTGATGAGGCCCTCGTGCCACACTTGGTCAAAGCTTGTGCAACATCGAGGAACACTGCAGAACAGTATTGTTTCTCCTCCAACGCCTTTCTGATTTGGGACACTAGTCGGTGTACTTGTTCAATAGTGCCATGATTTTTTCGAAAGCCAAACTGGTGGTTAGGTATTACTTTATTCTGTACTAGATATGGGGTTAATTTTGATAGCAATAATTTCTCGAATAGTTTCGAGACGACGGATAACAGGCTTATTGGTCTGTATGACGAGACTTGCGTTGGAGTTTTGCCAGGTTTGGGTATCATGATTACGTGGGACAGTTTCCAAACTTGAGGAACTTTGTCTAAGAATTGTGTTTAGCTCCATCAACATCTTTGTGGTTATCAGATCGTGGCCTGCCGCTTTCTTTTTATCTAAATGAGTTGAGATAAAAAGCCACACTTCTTTCGGTATTAACCGTAGGTCCATCTGGGGAATTAGGTTGTTTAGTGTTGGTATTTTAAAGTTGTTACTACGAGGATTTGGTTGGAATGTGATTTTAAGATGTTGAGCAAAAGCTTGCCCCTTCTCCTAATTGCTTCTTGCCCATCTTCCGTTTATAAGGCGAGTCCGATTCTGTAGGTTTATTCGTGTTTTTAACTGCCTTCCATAAAGTGTAGTTTGTGGATTCAAGGGGGTTCAGGTGCGAGATGTAGGCCTGTATACCTCTTTCAGTTTTGTCGCGCAATGCGTTTCGCAGCTTGTTTTTGGCTGTCGTGAATTTTTGCTTTAGTGCTGGTGACCTGTGCTTGTTGGCTGTTTTGGGGTGTAGCGTGGATTGCTGCTGATACCAATGTGCAGTTGAATGATTGTACTGCGGAATCTAATTCATCCGGGCTCTTAAGACTACATTTTTCAGGAAGGTGACTGCAAATATATTTACGGAATTTTAACCATTTTGTTTTACCTGTTACTAATCGAAAAAGTTGGTTTATGTTTTCTTGGTGTTTCCTTAGGTGCATTATAACTGGGGAATGATCTGAACTCAGCTCAAAGCATGATTCCGTAGACAGAAGTTTTTGGTGGAGTCCTTTCGTTATTGCAAAATCTAGTAAGTCCGGGATCTTCCGTTGATCCGTAGGCCAGTAAGTGGATTACCAGAACACACGTAGTCAATTTTGTTACGCCGATTCGTCAAGACGTAATATAACTGTTACCCCCTTGGGATTTATAAGGCGTGAACCCCAATGCGTATGTTTAGCGTTGTAATCACCGGCTGCTATAAATTTTTCTCCCAACGACTTGAAAAAAATTTCAAACTGAGCTGTTGTGACAGTGTGTCTAGGTGGGCAATAAACAGATGATACCGTTGTGTTGGCGTCCCAACATTGCAGGCAGATGGAGGTCGCTTGGAGATATTCCTTGTCGTAGTTTTCTAGTGAGTGGTGTTTGATGCGGTCTTTTATGAGTATGCCTGTCCCACTTCGAGCTTTGCCATCCGGATGCAACGTTTTGCAGAACTTATAACCTTTTATTTTAAAATTGTGATTCAGGGTAAGGTGGGTTTCAGAAATGAGTAGTATGTCAATTTTGCTGTTAATAAGACAATTTTGCACTTCAAGTTGGTGCTGGCTAATACCGTTCGCGTTCCAATGACAAATTTTGAACGTATTCATTTGTTTGCAAGTATGATTTTAAGAAGTTGATTTTGATTATTTATTAGTTCTTGCATCATTGATTGCATTGAGGACATGAACTGTGTCATACATTACGTTAAGGTTAAGAGCACTTCCTCTAGATTTTGCGATTGTTTGTTGGTATTTGAATTTTCAGCTAAATTTGATTTCAGTGCATCAGAGTAACTCATGACAGGTGGAGCATGTTTGTCGTTTAACGTAGTCGGGATTTGGTGTAGAGGCGCTACGTAAGTAACTTCGTGTCGACCTCTATCCTTCTGTTGGCGCATTTTATTTTTCAGCTCAGCATACACTGGGCAACCTCTAACCTCTATAGTTTGCTCTATGAATTCCGCCGCAATTATTGCATTTTAAGTAAGAACATTTTCATTTTTTTTATCGACCGTACAGGCAGAGGGTGGGTGGACGATTTGGTATGACCAAACTCCTGGCAGTTTGTACATTGTACAGGGACGTTGCGTTTGTGGGGTTGTTCAACTGAAATTCGGTGGTGCATAAGGTATCGCATATTATAGATTGGATGGACTTCGTTTTTTGCAGCTTTCTTGATTCTGGTTCAAGCTCCACTCGGAACATTGGTTGTGGAATATTAATCTTATTTTTAATGTTGAATATGGATTTTGGATTGAAACCGGCTTCGATCAGTGCTTCTTTCATCTCAGATTGGTCGACATCTGATTCTATTCCTTTTAATACGATAATCAAACCTTTACTGCTTTTCAGTTGATACGTACGTTTTTACTACTGTCAAGGTAGTTGGTTGCCAAGCGAAAATTTTTGTTAGTATAGATCTGAATTTTTGTTTCGTGTAAGTCATCCTTCTTTAGTGCAACTATTTGGAAGTTCTTTTACCCTATCAAGCTAGATAGTCTAGAGACCAGCATATTAGAGCTGCGTTCGCGCAGATAAATTGGGGGAGGTTTGACTTCTTTAAGTATTTCTGTACCTTCATTTTTTTGGTCTGGATCTGCTACATTATCGGTAAGCAAGGCAAAGCGATTTTGGCTCTGTAATGTGTTGGTGCATTCTTCATATTTATTTGGTTTATAAATTTGTTTTGGGTTTTTTGCCATGTTTTTAAACGGATTTAGCTTTCGCTTAATATTTATATAGCGGTCCATGCATGTATTGCCGAACAATTCTGTTTTGCATTTTTTTTTAATGTTGTTGTTTAATGCTTTGTTGGTGGCTGTAGCTGTTAATGTGTTTGCTGTGGAGAGAGCAGATAGTGAATTAGCGCGTAGGCGCTGAATATCATCAGTTTTTGAAACTATGCTGATTGCTTTACTGTTTAGAGTACGCTGAGCTTTCATCACCAACCGTTCGGGCGACTGCTCAAGAATCAAATTGTCTGTGTCGTTAGAGAGCATCAGATATTTGCTGACATTGTACGATGCGTTATCTGCCTTAGCGAGCTTACGCTCTGGTTGGGGAGAGCGTAATGTGCTCATAAGCACGCCCTCTCAGCTAGTGTTTGTTTACAGTTTATGTTTATGTTTATGTGTGTGATTTTTCGTTTCAATACTTACTCGAAGTACCTTTTATTTATTTTATATTTAAATTTTTGTTAAATTTTATTTTATTTTTTTTTTAGTCTCTGTCTCAGATTTAATTAAATATTGATTGCCAGATTTGGGTTATCACCTTATCGCACTTGATTTGAACTAAAATTTTTTTTAAATACTCTAAAAATTACGGAGCCCGAAAAAAAAACACATCCGCTCACTTTGAAAAATATTGGTCATCCAAAGACATATATGAAAGCACTAATCACAGAAGAATTCTTGAAAATTTCGTGTTAGAAATATAACTCTGGCAACCCTACCTAATTTACTTTCTTATTAACTTCCTTCTTTCATTATCCACATATATTATCTTCTAAGTCGTTGAATAAGGCACACGTGAATTCCAAGACTCTGTGTTCTTTTTCAACAAGTTATGGGCCCAGACAACAGCGCGTCTGCAAGTAGCCAAATCTGATTTGATACGTGTCATAGTTAAGCCTTTTAAATAAAAGCATATGTTGCTTATTTTATTAAAAGCGAGAAGTTTGTGCAAGTAGCGTGTTTAATAAATACATTCATTGTAAATAAATTAAACAAGATGGGCGGTTCGGACACGCACGCCATAGAAAAGCTTCGCGTTAGTGAAAACTTCCACACGTGGAAATGTGCCATGGAAATTATATTGGAGCTGAGCGATCTACATAATTGCATTACGGATCCTGTGAATGAAACCGATGAGAAGAAGTTGCGTAGAGCGCGTGCTAAAATTATCTTGTCCGTGAATGAATCAATATACGTTCATATACAAAATCAGAAAACTGCGGCCAACATTTGGTAAACCCTTCAACATCTATACGAAGATTCTGGACTTACGCGAAAAATCGGTCTATTGCGAAAACTGATCACGGTGCGCCTTGAAAATTGTGAATCAATGGCCATTTATGTTAATCAGCTCGTCAATACCGCGAATAAGCTCTCGGGTATCGGTTTCGATATAAGCGACGAATGGTTAGGTGCCATAATGCTTGCGGGGTTAAGCGATGACTTTAAGCCGTTCATAATGGGCATAGAAAGTAGTGGAACAAAAATTACCGGTGAAAACATTAAAATGAAGCTGCTAGATGAAGACTATGAAAAAACAGCAAAGGGTGGAAGTGCATTTTTAAGTGTGAAGAAATAATACCCTAAACTTAACAAACAAAATCTAAAGTGCTATAATTGTGGACGAAAAGACTATTTTAGTAAAGATTGCAATGAGCATAAAAACTTCGCCAAAATTTAAGCAATACCAATGGTCGGAAGGTAGCCATTAGTGCTTACGTGTCGTATAAAAACGAGCAAGATCAAAATGAGTGGTACATCGACAGTATTGCATCCAAACACATGACACCCTATAAAAACAAATTTAATTGCCTAAGCGTGTCCCCTGTTCAAGAAATCATAACTGCAAATAACGAAAGAATGACTGTTGAAGGCATCGGCAATGTCAAGTTTTGCTTGGGACATACTGAAATCGTAATGAAAGAAGTGTTATTTGTTCCTCAATTAACCTCTAATTTGCTATCAGTGTCACAAATACTTGAAAACGGGAATAAAGTTGTTTTTAACAAAGGCCGATGTCAAATATTCGATCGAAGTAACGAGCTTGTCGCCGAAGCTAACGGTTCCGCCGGCGTGTTTAAGTTTCGCGTAGAATCGGTTTCGTGCTTGCTCGCCCATGTAAAAGTGGACGTGATCACGTGGCATCGTCGCCTTGGCCACTTGAACTATAATGACTTAAATGTTTTAAAAAAGGGTAATGTAGTCGCCTTTAATGGAGATGCAAGCATATTAGCCAAATGCGAGGCCTGCCACAAAGGCAAGCTATCACGAGCTCCCTTTAAACGCGTTGGAACACGAGCTAATGAATTGCTTCAGCTTGTCCATGCAGATCTATGTGGTCCAATGGAGACAACCTCTTTAGGAGGCTCGCGATATTTCCTCTCTTTTGTGGATGACTATTCCCGGAAAGTTTTTCTCTATTTAATAAAACAGAAATCCGAAGTTGCCGATTGCTTCAAAAGCTTTAAGCGGTATGCCGAAAAACAGTGCGATAAAAGTATTAAAGTAATACACACGGACAACGGGACCGAATTTGTCGGCGAGCAGTTTGATTCGCTCTGTCGTTCGTTCGGCATATTACACCAAAAATCAGCTGCTTACACTCCCCAGCAAAACGGACTCGCCGAACGATACAACCGTACGATTGTAGAACGTGCCAAATGCATGTTATTTGATGCTGACTTATCTAAATCGTATTGGGGAGAAGCGGTAAATACGGCGGTATATATTATAAATCGTTCACATGGTTCAGCATTAAATGGGCAAATTCCGGAAAGGCTGTGGACAGGTCGTGACGTCGATTTAAATGGAATACGAATTTTTGGATCTCCCGTGATGGTTCACATACCTAAACAATGCAGACGCAAATGGGATCCAAAGGCGCAGAAGCTGATGTTTGTTGGGTATAGCGACTTGACAAAAGGGTACCGTTGTATTAATCCACAAACGAAGAAAATTACAACGAGCCACGATGTAGTCTTCATGGAAACCGAACCCAGAATCGTTTCATTTGTTCCAGTCAATGTTGAAGACGATTCACCTTCAGTGAGGGCATTGGAAGAAGAACACAAAGCTGTAAAGAGCGAAGACTTTGATGAAGACGTAAGCGAAGAGACGATACGTTCGTTCCAGACATTCAATGAAAAAGTAACGTTATTGGCTATAAAGCTCGCCTTGTTGCCAGCAATTCGGGATGGACTATAGCGAAACCTTTTCCCCTGTAGTGCGCAACACGTCGATATGCTATTTGATCGCTCTATCCGTCAAACTGGGGCTCAAAATTGATCAGTTAGACGCTGTCACCGCATACCTACAAAGCGACTTGACGGAAGAAATTTTTATAGAGCTGCCCGATGGCTGCGGTGAAAACAGCGGAAAAATTTGCAAATTACGCAAAGCTATCTACGGGCTAAAGCAAAGTGGCCGACAATGGAACCTATTGTTAGATAAAACATTGCGAGACTTCGGTTTGATGAAATCCAAAACAGATCCCTGCATTTACTTCAGACACGACGCAAAACTAATCGTTGCCATATATGTTGACGACATACTCGTTTTTTGGGATGACCCTGCAGTTCGTGATGAATTTGTGTGGCGAAAACTTGTGCTGGTTTTAGTATTACTTATAGTGCAGCAGGAGTTTACTTGGATCAGCAAAAATTCGCTCACGAAATACTGAAACGATTCGGCATGGAAAATTCGAAGCCGATATCGTCGCCGATTGATATTAACCAAAATTTATCGCTGAACGACTGCGACGAAGAATTGGTAAGCGTACCGTACCAGGAGGCCATAGGGAGTCTGTTATATCTAGCACAGGGCTCGCGGCCTGACATTGCATTTGCAGTTAACGATGTTAGTCGGTTCAACGCAAAGCATGGAAAACCCCACTGGCCCGCTGTTAAACGAATTTTCAGGTAAATAAATGGCACTGTTAATTATAAAGTTTTTTATCGAGGCCCTGAAGGTCTCGTGGGTAACTCGGACGCGGACTGGGCGTCCGAAATCGATAAGAGGCGCTCTTGTACTGGATATATACTTACGCTATGTGGTGGAGCAATATCCTAGGGCAGCAAAAGACAACCAACCGTTGCGCTGTCGAGTACCGAGGCGGAGTATATGGCGATGTCGTCGGCTGTGCAGGAAGCAATCTGGCTACAACAGTTCGGCAAAGAGTTGGAGTCGTCGGTTAACCGGAGGCTTATCAAAATTGCCTGCGATAATCAATCAGCGCTAGCTTTGGCTTAAACTGATTCTTTCCGTGCAAGGTCAAAACACATTGACGTGCGTCACCACTTTATACGCGACTACATCAATGCTGGGATGTTTGAAGTTTACTATGTCCCAACTGAACAAATGGTAGCTGATTGCCTAACCAAAGCAGTATCTAGCCACAAAATATTAAATTGTGCCAAAGGAATGGACATCAAAAATTTTATTGAAAAATTAATGAAAAATAATTAGACATATGTAATTTACACTTTTCGTAAAAATTTGTTCCTGGAAAAATGAATTGTTATTTAGTATATTTAGTTATTTCAATAAGTGAGGTTATTAGAAATATAACTCTTGCAACCCTACCTAATTTACTTTCTTCTTAATTTCCTACTTTCATTATCCACAAAATCGTATATTATCTCTCTCGCTTCTAAGTCGTTGAATAAACCACACGTGAATTCCAAGACTCTGGGTTCTTTCTCAACATTTCGCAGAAATCAAAAACATATATTTTTGTCCTAATTTAATAAAGCAAATAAATAAATATATAAACAATGGCAGGATATCCAATGAAAATAAACTCGACAGAAACCCTATAAAGAAATTGCCGAAGAAACGCCGAAGAAGAGTCCATTTGGATTTATTTCAAATAGAAAAAATAAGTTTCCTTACAACAATCGACAGATTCACGAAGTTAGGAAGTGTCCATAAACTTACAGATAAAAATATGATTACTGTAAAAACCAAATTGGTAGAAAGAATATCTTTGCTGGGCAAACCGGAGGTTTTAATAATGGACAATGAAGTTAACAATTTACTTATAAATCAGTTCTGCAATGAGTATCGAATCGATGCTCATTTTCTACCCCAAACAGCCACACCGGCAATTCAGATATTGAAATACTTCATTTATCCTTACTGGAGCATGTTCGAATAATTAAAAATACTTCAGAGAGAATAGATACAGAAGAGTTGGTGATTAGGGCAGTAGGATTTTACAACAATTCAATTCATTCTAAAACAAACATGAATCCGATGGATTTTATTAATCGGGTAGATATAGATTTTGAAAAAATCGCCGAAAGAATGGGTAACAGAAAAAGGTGTATAATAGATAGAATTAATTCTCAACGAAAGCAGATCCCAAATTTTCATCCAGACTATATTTATCTAAGGAATCCGAAAGCGGAAAGAAACAAAACTGCTAAGCGTTAAGTAAAATACAATCGAAATAATCCAAATAAGGTAGATGTGGCCCAAATTAAAAGATCTTTAAAACTTACTTTCAGATCATTATCGTAATGGCAGTAACCACGACACTACTAACAACCGTGCAGGCTAATTTGGAAATAAGCAAATTGGAAACAGAAGCAGGCTATTTAAATTTGGAGAGTGAAACCGTGACTATTATAGCTAATTATTCAAAACTAGTACATAAAATCAATTTAAAAGAAATCAAAGATACCATAAATAAAGTAAAATTAAGTGTCGGAAGGGATATGCATATAAAACCGGGACGGCTAATGTTTGATTTTCAAAATAGCATCACAGAATTAGAGCATTCATTAATGACAATTCATACTCACCATAAACAAAAAAGAGCTTTGGTGGTTTGAGCATAGGAGGTAATCTTATCAAGTAGGTTTTTGGAAATTTGAATGATGGGAATGGAGAGTTAATGGATAATCGTTTTGAGGCCATAGATTTGAATCAACATAATATGATAAATAACTTCAATAAACAAATAAAGATAAATAATGATATGCAAAAATATATGCAAAATATAAACCTTATTCTCTAGAGATACATAAAGAATTTCATTCACTAAGAAACTAAATGATAAAATAGAATTTATAATATTTAATGTTAATACTAAATAAAATAAAAGATAAAATTGAAAAAAATCAAGATAATATAATTAGCTCAAAACATCAAATAATGAATAGATTTTTCCTAACTAACGAAGAAATTGAATACTATCGGATTGACAACTTAAAACTTGAATATATGAAATGTTTTTTGGGAGTTTTGTCGGATGAGGCAATTTTCTTTGTTGTATTGATTCCGAATTTTGTTGACTTATCACATAAGACCATTTTTGTTGTTCCCGTTCCGAATGCGAATTATCCACAAATTAATATAAATATTGTAAAAGTAGCCACAATAAATAATGAAACATATATTGTAAATCAAGGAGACAAGGTCTCAGATTTAAATAAAGCAAATACATATATTACAAATATTTTAAGAGGGTCATATTATGGTTGCTCAACCAAATGCCTTACAGAAAGATTAATAGAAGAAATTGAATCGGGTAACGTTCTGTTAATAAATGTTAATTCTGAATTAAACAGTACATGTAATAAATAGTCCTATAAATTAACTGGGAATTAGTTGTTAAAATTCGACAATTGTGAAATTGAAATTGATGAATTCAAAATTAAACGCTTCAAAAGTAAATTGAATATAATTATACCGAACCAACAAAAATTAGTAGAGAATATGTCAGAAATCTTGCAAATACCAAAATTCGAGAACTTAGAAGAAATTAAGCAATTTATAAGTAATGATGGAAACTATCCCAACTATCATATTTATATTTTTTATACGCTAATTGTCTTATATATTTTTACAATACCTTTATATGCAATAAGACATTGTATCACTATTCGAAAGGAATCGAGTCCTAGGGGAGGGCGAGATATATATGATACCGTCATATATAATAATAAGCAGCGAGAAATACCTCCCAACTCGGTTGTTGACAATGAATGCCTTATCTCACCATTGCCTGCGTTAAAGGAAAACTAAGACTCAGCGTTGGTGGCTTTGTTTGCAAATTGGCACCCACGCTTAAATCTGAGATGGATTACAATATTGAGCCATCTGCGGTGGGCAGAGGGCATCAAATTTTTGTTTGTGCAGCTGCATCCGCTCGTTTGACGATGGATGCCCGATGCACTGCTAAAATGCGGCATAGACAAATTCCCCTTAAGATTCGAACGTAAGATTAGTGTGGACCTCTGAGTGAAGTAGAATATTTCTGATAAGTTAAAAGTCAGTTCTATTCGTAGATTCCAACGGTATAGTCATCTTTGTACAATTGATTAAGATTGAAATTATAGAATATATAATATAATATTTTATTGTGTTTTATTTTATTAATGACAAAATATATAATTTGTCTATGCAGATATATATGAACATGTATTGCAATATGTAAATGCTTAAATATGTATATGTATATGTATATGTGTCTGTATATGTATATGTATATGTATATATATTTGTGGAATAATGCGAATATTAATCTTGAGTAATTACTTTGATTATATATATAAAAAGTTTATATAAATCTAGTTATCAATTCCTTACGGTAATGCAGCTTTCGTGATCTCTTAAATAGGATATTGTTTCAGTATTTTTGGAAATCCATCTGCCCGACTATCTGTAACATACAACATTTAACAAATTCAACCAATCTATAAAAACATGAGGCTTTTCAAACCAAAAAACTTCTTTTTAAGAAACAATTCCTACAAATTTTATTGATATTTAGCATTTTAAGTAACAGTGAATGATCCAACATAAATGAATCATTGTACCGACAATAAGTTTTAATACATTTTTGTGTTTTAAACTGAATTTACTTCTTTAAATAACACAGACAATCTCACTTAAATGATAAAGTTGGTCTGTGGCAGACTTTAGTCAGATCATTTGTAATTAATTAATTAGTTATTTAAAAAAAGTAATGAAAAAAACTAGAGTTCTTTTATCCCATTTTTTTATTTATTTATTTATTTATTTATTTATTTTTTTGGTAGAGAGGGTAAAAATGCCTGCCGCATCATCAAAACTGTCGTCACAGATTTGGTATGTGAGAATTGCACCCACTAAAACATCCCCCTCTCTCGCTGAGAACATCTCCCCACCCTGGAACCCTTTTTATACTTCCTTCAAGGTGGAGAGTCTCACTTCGTCCCTATTGGACTCTTAACATTATTCCTGCGTCCAGGTCCCGCTTTTTCCGCCGGAGCACACATATTTATCTACGTGGTCCCAGTTTTCTTTGCTGCTTAGCATAACCTCCACAATGTTCTCGGTGGCTAATTTTTCCCCGATTTCCATTTCAAGCGTGGTGCGCTCTGTTTGCCACCTTGTGCATTTGAAAAAGGTGTGCTCTGCATTATCCACATTGCTGTCGCCGTATATGCACTCAGGCCCTCCAATTTTTCCCATTCGGTGTAGATACTTGCAGAAGTATCCGTGACCAGACAGTAACTGCGTGAGGTAGAAATTGACGGTTCCGGCTGTTCCTCCTATCCAGCTCGCTATGTCGGGTATGAGTCTAGCTGTCCATCTTCCGCGACTCTCGGCGTCCCATCGTTCCTGCCAATGGTGCACGGTTTGTTGCTTTATATGCTGCGCGGTTCCCTTGGTATTCTTACCCATCTTGGCTTCTCGTAGGTGTTTTCGTTCGAGGGCCAAGAGATCGATAGGGTTTAAGCAGCTAATTACCAGAATTGCCGGCTCCGATACAGTACGGTACGCTGAAGCTACTCGCAGAGCTGCGGTTCGTTGTACGGACGATAAAACTTTTCTTCGGGCGTGCACCTTTAGCTTGTCAGCCCACAATTCGCTACCATACAGCAGAATGGAGTGCGTTGTCATCATCAGAATTTTCCTCTTGATGGATGTCGGCCCTCCGATGTTTGCCATTAGTCTGCTGAGAGAAGCCGTTACCCGTGCTGCCTTCGTCGCCGCATTTTGCATTTGCGCCCAGTAGGTGAGCTTGGAGTCAAGCTGAATTCCCAGGTACTTTATCACCTTTTGTGTCCTGATGGTCACGGAGCAAACTCTCAAGTCGATTTCTATTGGAATGGCTTTCTCGTGAGGAATAGCAGTTCCGTCTTTTCCGTGGCCAACTTCAAGGCATGTGAATCGAGCCACCTCTGGGTTCTGATCATGACCTGGTTCAGCTTTCTTTGGGCGTCTTCCGAGTCGCGTGCGGTGATGACAGCCGCAATGTCGTCTGCGTATCCGACTAGATGAGAGTCATCTGGCATCTCTATGCGCAAAATGCCATCGTAGCTTATATTCCAAAGGTCCGGTCCGAGGATGGACCCTTGCGCTGCCCCTGACGTGATGATTTTGCTTCGGGTGCCATTGGTGGTCTCGTATAACAACATTCTATCTTTAAGGTAGCTCCGGTTTATCTTCTTCAGATAAGCTGGTATCTGAAAACGATTTTCAAGTGCCTCGATCATATCCACCCACCTAGCTCTGTTGAAAGCGTTTCTTACGTCTAATGTAACAAGGAGTACCACTCGCCTGGAGTAGTGATTTCCTTGCTGTGCCGCTAGCACATTTTCTATGACGTCTTCTACGGCGCCAATTGTAGACTTTCCTGGTCGAAAACTGTGTTGTCGAGTGGATAATCCCCCAGCGTTTTCAATGGCTGCTGCTATTCGGGGTTTGAGGAGTCGCTCCAAAAGTTTGCTCGCGGTGTCTAGCATACACAGTGGTCGATATGCTGACGGTGATTCAGGGCTTCCTTTTCCCTTGCTGATGAGCACTAGCCGCTGTCTTTTCCATACGTCTGGGAATATTCCTTCTGTCAGGCAGGCATTGTACATATCGAGGAGTACTTGGGCATGGCTATTTGACACTATTTTGAGGACTTCTGCTGGAATACCGTCGATACCCGGTGCTTTGTTGCTCTGTAGGGTTATGGCGGCTGCTTTAAGTTCGTCTTCCATGAAAGGAGGTGGGACTTCCTTGACCAGCACTTCCGATTCTTCTCTTAAGGCATTTATAGGAAATATAGCGTCTACTATGTTTTCCATAGCATGGTCTTCTAGTTGGGGTACCGATACTCTTGCTCCAAGCTTTTTCATTACGACTTTATATCCCAGTCCCCATGGATTGTTGTTTATGTCGTTTCGGAGCTCCTCCCATTTCTTCTCCTTGCTGGTGCGAATAGCAGTTTTGAGGATTTTCCTAGCAGCTTGTAGATCTCTTACGGCAATCGCGGATCCAACACGCATGGCCCTAGTGTATTTTCTTCTACACCGCAGACAGACCCGTCTGAGTTGAGCTATTTCCTCTGTCCACTAGTAAATGGCCTTCTTGTGTTTATTTGGTCTTATTTTCGGCATCGCTTTGGTACAGGCTCTCTCTATACACTGCATGGTCTGCTTCACATTGCTATTAGCATCGCTAGCGTGGCTGTCTAATGGAATGTTTGTCTCCAGCTCAGCAAGTAGCACTTCCGGATTTAATTTTGATACATTCCACTTGCGAGTTCCTCGTCCACTTATGTTGTGGTCATGGTTGCTTGGCACTTTTTTTAATGGAAAACGTAATGTATTGGTGATTGCTTCCATTATAGTCTTCTAAGACTTTCCATGTTCTTACTCTGTGAGCAATGCTCTCAGAAGCTAGTGCAATATCTGGAATTGTACCCACGTATCCTGGTCTTCTAAAAGTGGCAGTGGTCCCCGTATTTACGATGACCATTCCCAGTCTCGCGACCATGTCCAGTACCCACTGGCCCCTTGAATTGGTTGTTTGCATTCCCCATTCAACTGCTTTGGAGTTAAAATCGCCAGCGATGATGAGTGCTCCTCCAAACTCTTGTGCTTTAACTTCGATGTCATCGATCTTTTTCTGGAATACTTCTGCGCAGTCACTTGGAGTCAAGTAGCAGCTTATCAAAGTAAAGTATCGATCATGGGCCCAAACGAAACCATCGCCTTTTCCATCTCCGGTTATGCTAAAGTTGCTGCCTACAGGTAACCATATGTCCACCGTTCCGCTCGTATCTGCAAGCCATGTTCCGCTTACTTTTTCCCTATATTGCTCACTGATTACTACAATGTCTGCTTTCTGCTCTATACTATCCAGTAATGCGTCAGCCACTCTCCTTCTGTGCATGTTTCCTTGCAGCACTTTCATTTAGATGTCAATTTTTTGCTCATCGCGCATCTACTTGAGCTCGGGATATGGTCTACCGGACTGCATTGAGCATCAACGCAGAGGCAGCACTTTGGGGTGTTACTGCACTCTTTTAATTTGTGCCCCGTTTCGCCACATCGTATGCACAGGCCTTGACCTTTCCTGTCAGGTCCTTTGCACTGCCATGTTAGATGACCAGGAGCAAAGCACCGGAAACACCGTTTTGTGTTATGCCCTGGCCTTAATCTGCAGTTAACCCATCCGATCCTGATGCGATCTTTCTCCAGCAGTATATTGGCGAGCTCCGATGACATCGTTACATAGGCTCGCACCTGCTCTCGACTATTTGGTGCTGTTATAGTTGTTACCATATCCTCATAGGAAGCAGTTCTCATATTTTCGGGAAGTGACTCCTTTACGGCTTGGTGTACTTCTTCCTTTGTGGCGAGCAGATCGAGATCTCGTATCTCTATAGTGGCTCTTGGCTTAAGATCAGTCACAACTGCTGACTCCTGTAGTGCACTTTTTAAAAGTTCACAAAAGCCCGTTGTCAATTTTGCTCCTTTATCCAGCTCCAGCAGAAGCCCACCTGCTCTTGTTTTCCGGATCGATCGCACCTTGGTCTGTGCATCCTCTGGTTTCACATTGCAGCGGATGCTTTTCAGGACATCCGCATATTTGAAACCCTCTGCTGGTTTGATAAGGACGGCTTCAGACTTTGGTTTTGTCTCCTTCGTCCTATGTCTTCCGTGCATTGTTGTTCGTGACTTATCGCTGTCGCCCACGGAATTCTTTGCTGTTGAATTTTCCTGTGTTCTCCGTGTTGCCACACGTCTACTCCTTGTGACAGTTTGCCACCCATCGGCCTTACTTTCGCAGAATTTTTTACCGTCTTCTGGTTCTGCTGGGCTAGAAGCTGCTCGTTTGGGTCTAGCCATTGTCGGTATTGCTGAAGCGCTTGTCAGGGCCGTGTGCCTCGGTTTCGGTGCCGTAACAAGTTTGCACTCGTTCTCTTTTTCCGTCCAGTTTCGCCGATAGCTTTCAATTACGTCGAAAAGCTCGTCTAGCTCGGAAACTCGGTCTTTACGTCCATGCTCACGTTCTTCTGCTTTATCATTGCTTGCTTCATCTTCGTCAAGACTTTCCGACATTTCGTGAGAACTTCTTCTTCTGCCGTTCTCATATTTATGATGAATTCCTGTCTGGGTGAGCTGACGGGACATTTCATCAATACAGGTATGGGATTTCCAGAAGACTCCTGCTGTTGTTGGTTCCCTTTTGCGCCCAGAGGCGTTTGGTTCGCGGCAGGGATGGTGTGCGATTTGTTACACGCTCCTTCTACCGGTGTGTTACTTACTTGGGGTTGTTGCTGGTTTGTTACTCCCTCTTCTGGCGATCGCATAATTTTGCTACTTCTTCTAAAGCAGCTTCCGCTTTCTGGATCGCTTGGAGTTACTTTCTGCTGTATTTGAGTTTTAGGTTGAGTTTATTGCTTTGTTTGAGGTGTATTCATTTTATATGGGTCCCCGCTTCAAGCCGCTATCTCCGTTCGTTGTACAGTCGCTTTGGAAATATCCATGTGGTTGTCTATGCAAGCAGGGAGTTCCACCGAGGGTTGGCACAAATCTTCATGAGAACTTGTACTCAGAGCCAGGATAAGCGTTAGTAAGGATTGATGCTCAACTGATCCTGTACCGCCAACTTAATGGTGACGCAACATCGAACGTACTTGAAGACCCGCCACGGTTTTAACGGGACGGAGGCAGCTACAGCACTAGCCCGAAAGCCATTTCCACCCGATATCACTCTGGTGTACTGAGGTAATGGAATACTGCAGCTACCAGCCCAAGGCAGACAGATCATATATGTTTTCAAATCGTTTTCCTAGGGGCATACCGCGTCAGTTTCCATTTACTTGTGTCTCCCACGATGCCATCTGTGAATGGATGGGGAGCACTTCTTTAGACGGTGCCTACTCGTCTTGTCACATGCGTTTCTCAGAGTTTGCAGACCTTTTCAGTCGCACTCTCCTCGCTTGCCGCTCTTGGTCGGGGACTACTTATTGGTTATTCGCAGCTAACCTACTCTGGTAGGCCGTTCACTATCCGCCACCTGTGACCCCCACGGTAGCCTGAGCTTAGCCCCGCAGTTATTTTATCCAATGGCGGAATGACAGATATGGATATGTATAAAAAAGTTATTAGCATCAGTTTCAGACTCGATTTTGCATTGTCCGTCAATCCATCCGCTTATCAGTAAATATTTTTTAGACATTTTAAGAGATATCCTCATAAAAAATGGCAAAAGTTTAAACTAACCCTTAGTAAACTACTAGAAACCAAATTTTGGGGATAATAGACAAATAAACAATATTGACACTATAAAGCCATATACAAGGAACGGCGCGGCGTGGTTTAAATAAACGACGCGCCTACCTAGAATTAGTGCAAATCCCGCGATTACACTAAGAAAATCTATGGCCATGATCGTCTTGATGATAAATATCCCCACATTTTGCTTAGTGTTGGTAGGACCCACATCTATATATCCACCAAACTGCCTCACTATTTCATCATTTGGACTGAAGTTATAGCCCCTTTAAAAATGGTGAAAAAATCTTGCTTATATTGGAGTAGGCGTGATTTTTGCCCTAATGGGCTCACATAGCAGTCTGGTTCTGTGATTTGGTCCAAACTATACTTTTGAAAAGTTTAATTAATATATCTCTAACGGTCTAGAAAAAAGTAGTCACTGTGGGAGTGGCGTAGATTAAGTATGTGTGCATGGAGATCATACTAGTACTGCTACCCCCAAAAATATTAAAAAGTCATTACTTGGTTTTTAAGAATGCAGAGTACTAGTATAAAATAAAAGATAAGAAATGGGTTGGACATTTTGAGAGCCATGATTGATATATGTTTGAAACTTAGGACGTATGCCAAATTCTTGCACCAAATTTTATCTGAACAAGTAAATTGACGCTACAAAAACGTTCACAAAAAATGGGGTGGTCAGGTAAAAACCACGCCTCCCTCCATTATAGTCAACTGAGAGTGTCTTACCGAAAATTACCTTAGACACGACTATGCTCCTCATGAACGTGGTTTAACTCGGACGCATGTGTAAGTGTAAAGGCTTTTTCGAAGACAGTTTAATCTAACTTCAGACTTGTTTACCCGCTTTATATGAAGTGTTACATCGATGCTTGATAAACCTGATCTTACATACAGTTTCACTACTACTGTAGAGTTATAAAACGCATTGTTTCATTTATTCAGTAAATCTTACTTTAAGAGCTGTGTTCCTACCAATTTTAATCTCTTATTATAATACAATATATGAGTAAAAATAACCAATTATATGACTAAACTAACATTTATTGGTATATCCGCTATATAGAAGATGTTACCTTAGATATCTGATGTGACTACTGTTACGAACTCATTATACATTTCCAATTGTTTGTAAAAGTAATGCGCGCAAAAGCAAGAATTGTTCGAGGTATACTACAGGTAATAATAATAAATAGAAAGTGTGTTTGGTTTTATAAATGAGTTCATCATATAAAACTTTATGAAAAGCTTGTTCGTCGGAAGAACGTTGGCAGCTTAATATGTTCCGCTTCGAAGACTATTTTCTTTTTGCGGAAACCAAATTGTTATCCGGGATGAAATTATTTTACTATATATGAGAATCTAATATTTGGTATTTTTAGGCTGGTATAAAAGTAGAAGATATGTTGCTGGCAGTAAATAAGGACACGATATTAGAATCCAATTACGATGAGGTAATATAATATTAATAATTGAATTTGTGTAACTTATATTCAATATTTTGCAGACAGTTGCCCTTATCAAACGTGCTGAGGGTATAGTTACAACAGTAATTATGAGCCTGAAAAGTGAGGATGCCATACATACTGAAAACGAAGCTGAACAGAAACGTAAAATCGGTTAGTGAAATTAAAGTTGGTATGTAGCATATAAATATACGAAATTATCCACTATTTGTATAGAAGTAAAAGAGGAAGCTGAAAAGCCGCAGGATCCTTCTGTAGCTGTAATAAAATCAAACAAAAAAGTGCTCATTGAACTGAATGTGGCAAACAAACCACTAGTAGTTATTGTCATAGGTGGTAAAAATTACAAATTATATATTTGCTATAAATAAAATTATTTCTACACAGACAAGTTGTATTATCACACACATAACCTTCAGATAAACGCCTTAAAGTTCTAGCTCATATTCTAGAGGTTAACAGCATTCTGATAACCTGTAACGATATGACTACTCTTAAAGAACATCAACTATTTTATACAACATATGAGAAATTTGTCCCATTTCAATTATATCGAGCAGACCCACCGGAAATAGAAAAATTTGGTATCGAATTCATGAAAAATCCGTGTAAGGAATTGGATCGCTTGTTATCTGCAAATGATCATGGATATACTGTCTCAGAAATTGTAAGTAAATATACATTATATGTTCTATATTATATAGGTAAAAATATAAAAAAATATTTATATAACGCAGATATTGACAACTAGCTTCAACGGGGTGATATCATAGCAAAAATCAATGCGGATTCATTAGAAAACTGCTTATTTGCGGAATGTTACGCTTTGTTTAAGGGTTCTAGTAGAAAAATTAATTTGGAAATTATACGTCCCAAACCGAAGCTTTGTACAGAAATCATTAAATCTATTTAATTGGAATGGATTCGAAATGTAAAACTGATTGCGATTATTTGTATTGAAAGAATAAAGAAGATATCCGGAAAAAGATTATACATATTAACAATATGTGCAATAAAAAATGTACTTACATTTGATACACAACGTTTCGTCAAATACCAAGTGGGTAGGTAGGTAGATAGGTAGGTAGGAGTGGCCGCCCAGTTTGCCAAAAGCACACTTGAGGACACATAATGGCACATTGTGATACCACGGTGTGGCGCCGTTCAAGCACTGACTAAAAAGGTTCCCATACTTGGGATGGTGATAGTCAGGGCAAGGATAGCGGGACCAAGTGGGAAGTGCAGATACTATTTTTACACCAATAATATGAATTAATGATCGTTAGCCTATTGACTACAAAAACAAATTGTAGCATCAAATAATGGTATATGTAGCCGTTTTCGAGCCATCGCTTCAACGATGTGCGGAAAGGAGATGAGTGCCTATTTTCCGCAAATCTACCCTTAGTTCGTCTATTTTAACTCATCAACAAAAGTCAATAAAAACAGACAAGTCTTTGAACAGAAATATAGTATGACATATAATTTAGTACAATCAAACAAACAGTTCTACAGGGTGGCCCAAATAAGACCAGCTGATGTGAAACACAAAAATTACCTTTTTTTTTAACATAATTTATTTTTTCTTTTTGCAGATTATAACTGAACTCTTGGAAATTTAAAATGAATACGTACAGTCGACAACAACGCATTAAAATTATCGAATTTTATTATTCTTCTCAACGATCAGTTGTTCTGACGCAGCGAGATTATCGATGAAGCGCATTTCCATTTAAGTGGTTATGTAAATAAACAAAACTGTAGGTTGTGGGGCTCCGAAAATCCAAGGGCAATACATCAGCATCAGTCACACACAATCAGATGCACTGTTTGGTGCGGTGTTATGGCCACAAAAATCATCGGCCCATATTTCTTTGAGAATGAGGATGAAACGCCAGAAACGGTCTCCGGGGCTTCTTACAGAACAATGATCGACAACTTTTTGCGGCCAATGGTGGAGCAACATCCTAATTTGTGGTTTCAACAAGATGGAGCCACTGCGCATACTGCTAGGCAAACTATTGACATGCTGCGTGAAATTTTTGGTGAACGCATAATTTCAATAAATTCAGATTTCCCTTGGTCTCCTCGTTCACCAGATTTAACTGCGCCCGATATTTTTTTATGGGGATATTTAAAAGACAAAGTGTATGTTAACAAACCACGGACACTTGGACAGCTCAAGCAGAATATTCGAGACGAAATACGGCACCTGCAACCAGAAACATTACGCCGTGTAATGCAAAATGCGCTAAAAAGAGCCAATGCCTGTATCGAGCAAAATGGTGGTCATTTGTCTGATGTCATATTTCACACATAGTCACGTTAAATTTCCATAAAATGTATTTAACATATTAAAATAAATCATTTGAAAAAACCCGTTATTACAAGAGTTACACGTGTTTAACATCACTAGGTCTCATTTGGGCCACCCTGTATATACAGCAGGACTTTGGAAACAGTAAAATAAAATTTAAATTTTGAGCAATTATTTGGATTAGGTTGTGCGCTCAATCTTTTAAAATATAAAGTATAGTCTGAGTTAATTGTTTCGATAAAACGTGCAGATACTTGTGTTTATGCAGATAAATATGCACAAGCATAGCAATATGTAAATACTTAAATATATGTATGTGAATAAGTATATTTATAAGTATATGTAAATGTATTTTTACATGTGTATGTACATGTATATTTATATGAATATATATCTGTATATCAATATTTATATTTAAATATATATATATATAAATATATATATATATATATATATATATATATATATATATATATATATATATATATATATATACTCGTATATATACGAGTATATATATATATATATATATATATATATATATATATATATATATATATATATATATATATACGAGGTTGATAAAAAAATAACCGTTATTTTAAATTTTTTCAAAAAGTATTTATTTATTCATCAACAACTATCTTGGCCCCTTCAAAGTAATTCCCCTCAGATATAATACACTTATGCCAGCGTTTTTTCCAATCCTCGAAACACTTCTGAAACGCTTTTTTTGGTATCGCCAACAGCTCCTGTTTCGATTTTTCTTTTATCTCCTCAATCGTAGTAAAACGCTTTCCTTTCATCGGTGTCTTCAGTTTTGGAAAGAGGAAAAAGTCAGCGGGGGCCAAGTCCGGTGAATACGGTGGTTGAGGCATAATAACGGTTTGGTTTTTGGCCAAAAAATTACGCACAAGCATCGATGTGGGAGCTGGTGCGTCATCATGGTGCAAAATCCATGATTGATTTTTCCACAATTCTGGGCGTTTCTGACGAATTGCTTCTCGCAAACGGCGCATAACTTCAAGGTAGTATTCCTTGTTGACCGTACGACCTTGTGGCAAGAATTAATGATGCACCACGCCATTGCAATCAAAGAAAACTGTCAGCAAAACCTTTACTTTCGACCGAAGTTGACGTGCTTTTTTCGGTCTTGGCTCATCTGGACGTTTCCATTGGGATGATTGGGCTTTGGTTTCAATGTCATAGCCATACATCCACGATTCGTCACCAGTTGTGATCTTTTTGAGGAAATCTGGATCGTCGTTGACGATGTTCTACAGTTCCTGAGCGATGTCCATGCGACGTTGTTTTTGCTCAAAATTTAGCAATTTTGGAACAATCTTCGTTTCATGCCTAAAACTTGCTTGGCATGAGCCGAACGATATGCCAACATCATCAGCAATCTCTCTGATAGTGATTCGACGATTATCCAAAATCATTTTCTTCACTGCGTCAATGTTTTCATCGGTTGTTGACGTGCTCGGGCGACCAGGACGAGCATCGTCATTGACATCTTCTCGGCCTTCCTTAAACCGGTTATACCACAATTGAACTTGTGTTCTGGTCATAGTAGACTCGCCAAAGGCCACAGTCAACATTTCAAATGTCCTTGCGCATTTAATTTCATTTTTTACACAAAACTGAATACAGTTTCTTTGATTTTTTTCGTATGTTACAAAGTCGAAGAGCACACCAAAACACGATTAACCTTTTAATCTGTCAAAAACAAACTGACAATCCAAAATGGTTGGTATTACCAACATATATAACAGACATGTGTACCAACATAACAGAAAAAAAAATGCGAACATCGAACATACGTAACTCACGAAACTAGAAAATAACGGTTTTTTGATCACACCTCGTATTTATGTATATTTATATGAATATGTCTATGTACTCGTATATGTATGTACTCGTATATGTATATGTGTATTTATATAAGTATACGCATACACATATGTATCGGTTAGGTTAGGTTATAGTGGCAGCCAGTCTATAGACCAACTTACTCAGACCACCATGGGTCTATTGTAATAGGATCGCGTTACGACGCACCTCTGATTTAATCGTCAAACCATTTCGAAGCCGTAATAAAGCTCAGGATTTGTTGGACCTTCGCGCCGGACACTTCTATAAGTGAATTAAAAGCGTATTTGCCTAAAGAGCCCGCTCTGCTTCTAGCCCTAACAGAAGAGATGTTCCACAGTCTCCTCCTCCTCTTCTTCCTCACAGCTACTGCAGAATTTATGAGAGAATACTTCCATCCTGAGGGCGTGCCGGCCGAATAGCCTATGTTATATAAGCCACGACCAGTTATATAAGCCACGACCTTAGAGATATCTACTCTCGACAGGGTAGGAAGTCTCTAGATTTCCTCCTGAGTATCACTTCTGATGCTTTAGTTGGGGTAGTCCTTAAAGTACCAGAAATGCACAGAAAAGCCGTTCTTTGGACCTTGCTCAGAAGCTTCAAATAGCTTTCTTTCTAAATGGCTGGCCACCATACCAGTATTCCATATAGCAATATTGGACTTACCATAGAAATGTACAGCCAGTTTATAATTAGCTCCCACCTGACTCCGACCGCTTTTTTACAAGTACATTCCAATATTTGTGTCCCTAACTCTTTTCTCGATTATGTACATATCCAGGTGGATATGTATATGTATATGTTAATGTATATGTATATTTATATGTATGTGTATATGCATATTTACCTTGGGAAGCGCCAGAACCTATAATAACGAAGACCCATTTGTGAAAATGGATGGTTTGCTATACTGCTTCCACTATATTTTGGTATGGCAACGTTTCCACTTCGGAAAAGATCTGATTGATTTCTTCAGCATTAAGAAGGTTGCTGTTCACAATGTCCTTCTTAGCCATTTGACTAGCGAGTACAATTTAGTTTACAGCTTCCTTTACTATGAGAATCTTTTCCAGTATGTTCTTTTCAAAACGGACCTCATCGTCGTCAATTCTGATACTGTTGTATTTTCCCCTGCCATTACGTCGACCTTGTCCATTACTTCCTTCATCTTTTCAAAGAGTTCGTCGTTAATTTAATATTGGTGGTTGTTGTTTTCGATAATATGGTTATCGTTTCGAAATATAGTGTCCCAATCCGTGGCATCTGGATTTTCTGCTATCCACTTCCAAGCGGATTCAATCCAGTTTATTGAGCGCTTAGCTCTAGGATGTGTTGTAGTCAATTCGTTCCGATGAAATTACAGTATTGAATTAGTTTGTTCGTTTCGCACAGACCCATATACCGACTAGGAGTTCCAATGCGTTATCGTATTGTTGGAGGTCGACAATGTGCACCAGTTTGAAGCAGACATTTAAAGTCCACCCATTTCCAGAATTATTGGTGACAATGGGAGCATGGTAATTAAATTCCCTCACTCTTTCGCCAGCAGCTATCAGGATACCTAAACTAAATATACTAATTCATGAGGAGATATATTAATTTTGTTGCTTAAATCAAGTAATATTGAAGTTAAATGTTAATTTTTGTTTTGGTTTTGGATTTTTTTTGTTACAGGAGAAATATTGATTTTGTTAGTGACCCCATTTTGATTTTGTTTGATTTATTTCCCAATTTCGGGATTCCTAATTTCCACGTTAGTTTTGTGTTCTTTGCTTTGCTTAGCTTTTAATTTTTGTATCCCAATATTGGGTCCTTAAAATTTTAAGTTAGTATTTTATTTCTTTTTGTGGGGGGGCTTTTTTTTGGGTCCATTTAAGATTTCTAGCTTTCTTTTAAATAATTTTTGCAACCATCGTCTTTTTCTTTTTGTCCCTATCTAATTTCCGATTTTGATATGTTGTATTTATTTCCATTTAGAATTGCTGAAAGTTCACCTCATCATTGCCCTCGTACTTTATTATTATCAATTACAGCGATTTACTTTTTTGTTTGCCTTTTATTTGTTTATTGGCGACGTATATGGCGTCGCCGGGTTTAAAGCTTTTTGGTTGAGTTTTTTTCGCGGTTAACCATAAATTCCTTATTTTTTCGTTTTCTTCAATTTGACCACGAATTTCATTGTTAAATTTTTCGCGAAATTTCGCAACACCTTGGTAGTTGACCCGTTCTCTTCGATTAAAAAAAATGTCACTTGGTTTTTGGCGTGTGACGAAGTGAATTGTGTCGTTATACCTATCTACCGCTATTTACAGAATTTCTTTAATGCGTATGTCTTGAAAGTCGTTTCATATGCACCTGAATATTTCTATTATGGTCGAATGCAATCTTTCTACCTGCCCATTAACCTCGCTTTTCTGAGATGGAGTTCGGAAAATTTCGATATTCAATGATCTAAGGAAATTTATATTGAAGGGGGTGAGGAAACCACGTTCATTGTCCGTAACCACTATTTTGCGTACTGTAAAAAAATGCATTATCTTGGCGCAAATGAGGTGCTGATTTTTTTATTCGGAAAAATTTTGCAAATTTGGGAAATTTTTCTAAGACTGAAATGAATTTCTCACCCTGAATTTCAATTATGTCCATTTGGAATTTTTCACATGGAAATTTTGGTGTTGGTGTGGGCTGTAATTCGGGATGTGTAGGGTGCCTATCATAATTATTCAGACGACATATCTCGCAGGTTTTTATAAAGGTTTTAATTTGGTTTGTCATGCGAAGGAAATATAATTTTTCTACGATTTGTTGAGAGTTCTCTTGGAAATATCCATGTGCACACGCCCTTCGTTTGGCACATCAGTTACGACTCTTTGGGTTATAAGGATTTTAGAGTGTGAAAAAGTATCTAAATAAATCTTTTGCAGCTTCATAATTTTGATGCCGTTGATTACAGACGGGTTCAATTTTTCTTTTAAAATATGAGTAAGATTGGTCTCGTTAATATTTTCAAGAGAGAGAGACGTAATGTCTTTTGTAATTCGGATGGGGCTCCTCAACGTACATGAGCTCACGTCCTGTTCGGATAATAATTTGGTTTCTAAAAACATTTATTGATGCTTCAACATGGGGAATTAAATCGGAATTGTCTTGTTCTGCATTGTGCATCGTTGCTAAACTTTCGTATTCACTAGGTTCACCTGGCTCATTCGATGTTTCTAGCGCGTTCACTTCTGTAAGTAGACGTGAGAGAGAATCTGCCTCTAACTTTAATTTACCAGGTTTATAAATCAACTCATGGTTATACTCCTCTATTCGGCTTTTACACCTCTTGAGCTTTCCGTTGTAATTCGTATCAGTAAGCGCAAAGGTCAAAGGTTGGTGGTCGGTGAAAATACATATACATGTCCGCTCAACAGTTGCTTCACGTAGTAGTCTACCTCACCATGCTTACTTTTGACCTGACTGTGGTTTTGTTTGTTGTGCGTTCATCCATTTATTTGGTACCCATAGATGCTGGAGATGTGTCGAAATTCTGTTTTCTTTGTGCTCTATGTAGGAGGACCCCAGTCCTATGCAATTAGTCGCTACATTTTTCCGATGGGTAGGAAACCAGTGCCGTGATCGCTTTGCAATTTTCTTACATATCGCTGATAAAGTTGTTTGTTTATTGAAATGGTAAATGCAGCGGTTAAACAATTCTGTCCCTTCTAGTAGTCCTCCCAGGGCCGTGACCAATGTATATTCACATATTTCCTGTTATATTTTTAGAATTTCTACTTCACAGGCGCTGCTTTCTCTTGTCAACACTTAACTGGGATGTAAGCACATACGTTCCTCATATCTTCCGCCGACAGGCCAATTTAACTGTCGTGCGTTTGACTCTCTGTTATGTAGTCATAACTTGTCCTCGGCTTTATACTCCAATTCCCGTTTAGTGGTTTGTGAATAGGGTATATCTTCTAGATAGTGTGTAACTGCGGAAATGGTATTGGGATGTTTATGATTACCAGGAAACACGTCTCGGATGCTGCTGTATGATGCATTGTTGCTAGCTTGTACAATTGTTCTGGGTTTTTTGGTATACCAATTTACTCCACTGAGAGATAGTAGGGCGGCGTTTAGTAATTCGAAGGAACAACGGATGTAATTTTTCGTGCAACAGGTCGTCAAGCATCAACATCTCCATTGGTTGTCACCCTTGCAGGTCAGCTAGACGTTCTGTAATGAAGCTTTCGACATTGATTAATTCTGACATATCGGTTTCAAACCCGCTTGTTTTTCGCTTTTCATCTTCTTAGCCAGGGGGATTTGTTCGATGCCGGAAAGTGTTTCTTCTGTGGCTTTATGTAACCATTTGTAATTAGCTCTCTTCACAGTTACCTCTTTCTCCAGAATTCACATGGTTTTTGATTGTTGTAAATTCAACTCTCTCAAATTAACGCATATTGTGTCCAGGTCATGGTATTCCCTTTAATTTCGGTGCCCCATTTAAGAAGTTCGCTGCCAATATCCATGATGCAATATCCATATTGATATGAAAATATTGTCGATTGCATGACCAAATTTTTTCATTTCATTTAATTAAATTATATTATTTATATTATTTAGAATTATCGCCTGGTATGTATTCGTATATACCCATACACGAGTCTACAATCTCACACCTTGTAACTTTTTTGAATATGACTACACACATACATTCCAGGCAACCCAATCCAACTAGTTATAATATACAAATAGTCTATAAAACCAAATAGTATACCATCCAGATTTGATGCACCATTTTTATTTTTTTTTAGATTTTTCGCAACAAATAGATGGGTAAACCAAATTGTTATTAATGTAGCCATAGAGAGCTTTGCCTTAACCATTGCCAATTTGTCTAAAGACTTATATTAAGACATATTTACCGCTTGATGCGTATGCTGTCGTTCATTCCGTTCAGACTTGTTGCTACGTTGTTTGTTGTGTTTTGACCCAAAAATATTACGCTCTTTTCGCTAGAATCCGTTAAGTAATGCCTGTTTAGCGATTGACAAAAACAATTTTCTTTTTGTTATTCAAGTATAAATTTTGCCATGCGATAATTACACTATGCTTCTATCCCTTGTTTCATATTTTGTATGGGCCATCAAAACTTTGTCGGAAAATCTGCCTATAAAACGCACTTCCACTGGCTTATTCATTCAATCTCACAATATATATTTACGACACAAATTGTCCCATGGCAATTACCTCCTCGACTACCTTAAAGTACTGGTAAATTTCGTTGAGGAATCGCTGTCGCTGCTGCCACCAAGGAGTTATCGTTGGAAGAGATCCATGTTCTCAAAGAAATACCGTGGATCCCATGCTGGGACCCGGACTAGGTGTTACATCCAGCACTCCTGGACCTAAATCGGCAGTCCGACTACCCGGAGCACCTGTCAGTGGCATGGAAATTAGCATTTACGTTACTGTTGAACCCTAAGGACAGGGTCGCTGAGTAATACTGCAGAAGTATGTTGCATGGCCGAGTTTGATCTCATTCAGCTGCCCCAGGAAGCAGTGGCCAGATTCTATTCATAATAATTTATACCCTATTTTTATTATTGTACATATATTTGAATAAAAACAAATAATATTAAGTTAACTATTTTGATTTTGTATATTTATATATTATAAATATAATAGTATTTCATCTATTCGCCCTTAAGCTAACCTGTATATATACTGTTATATATGTTCTTATTCTCCGGGCAGCGTTGCTGATCGACCTCGTAGCTTTGGCTGCTATTACCCATGACTTACTTATGACCCTGTATGGCCTTATCACATATTCCTGTATTCATTCCAGATTATAATAATTTTTCTCTTCTGTTTCAGACTTATCCATATTTCATATAATAGATTAAGTATACTTTATTCTCATGCCTTATTAAACGTTTTTCTTAAAAGTCTCCCTGATACATCACCTTCTTTCACACTATTTATACCCTAGATTATTACACAAATTTTTTTCTCCATGTTGTTTCAACTTTTGATCCCAATCTTTCATCAAATGGCCCTGTATACTTACTTATACGTACATAATTATTAGTTCTTTCCAAAATACTTACTTTTTAAAATTTACGTTCATACATTCGTTTTGTATACACATATACGAGTATATATTTACTTACTTCCAGAAACGATTCCGTAGCTTGCACCTTCAAGCTTTTTAGCTCGTGCCCGTCACTACTGTTTGCGCGTCATATTTTCATGCAGCCACTACCTATGAGTGTACATACGCTACTCTGTGTATGAAACGCTTAGTTTTAAATTTCTTTCCCAAGACGGTCTTTTAATTTTTTGTTGAAATATTTTCAATTTGTTTACATTTTTTTAATTTGAATATATTAATAAAAAAATTTTACTCTTATTTTATTTACCGCGTTTTCATTCGGCTATAGTACCCGGTCGCCTACATGAAAACTATGAGAAAAACTTTATTATAGGCTTCTCCAGCCACCTTTTCTTTTACCTCATATCCTACTCGTACTCGCGGTGTAACTGCTATTTCCTCATTTTATTTGGGTCATCAGCATTGCAAACTGGCGCACATTTGCGCTTCAAATTTGCGGGCATGTTGAAGTCAAATCCGTAGACTGTCTTAAACGGGGTTTGCTTGATTGAACAGTATTGGTATGTACATGCATAGCCGTCTTCACCCACTGTTCCAAATGAGAGCCATCCTCTTTAGCGAATCTACGTAGGTATTCTGGCAGAAGTCTCTGGCTTCGATCTTGCGAATCGTTCGCTTGCGGATGATATGGAGTTATGTGCAACTTTTTAATTCCCAATAGGTTACACGTTTCTAAAAATAGCTTTGGGACGAAGTATGTGCCATTGTCGGTCACCTACACCTTCGCTATATTATACCGGTCAATAATTTCGTCAAAGAATGCTTTGTCTAGCATACTCGCTACGGCATCAGGTAAAATACGCACAATATCCATATGAACTTTTTTAAAAGGTTATTTCGGTGTGTCTGTAAATCCGATTGGCATTTTTGTCAGCCTTGAATTATTGTTGGATTCATATTCTGGACAATTCTTTAAATAATTCTTAATGTCTTTAAGCGTACCTTTCCACGCGTTCACTCTTCTAATTCTTTCGTATTTTTTTCATGGGTTTTTCCACCTACAAGTGACTCATGGAAACCTTTCAGTACGCCTTGTATATCATTTTCATTTTCAAGCCATTCCGCACTGTTGGCTGGGTTTATCTGGTTGGTTATTTGGTTTTCCTCTTCTGATTCGTTTGCGTTACTTGTCAACTGTTTAATCTTGGTATCCTCTTTGTCGGCTTTAGTTTTTCCTCTCGATTGGACTACTGATATATTTTGCGTCTGTGACATTCTTCAAAGTGCGTCTGCATTCAGATCCCTCTTCCCAGGTTTACATATGATTTGAAAATCATACTCAGACAATTTGTGTGTGAACCTGGCTAGCCTACGCGTTTTGTCTTCCCAATTAGCTATGCCTCCCAACGGCTGGTGATCGGTGTAGATTTTGAAGGGACTCCCGAACAGATATGCTCTTAGATTTTTCGTAGCCCACACAATGGCTAGAAATTTATTTTCTATCGTGGAGTACCTCTTCTCCGCTCGCTAAGCGCCGTGCTTGCGAATGGTATTGGTCGGTCATCTGACTTCCCCTGCTCCCAATGCTTCATTGCTAGCATCGATGGACAACAAAAAAGTTAGTTCAAAATCGGGATACGCCAAAATCGGCGGTGAGCTAATAATTTCTTTTAGCCTTTAGAATGCCGTTTCCCTCTGTCCATTCGAACTTTGCACCTCTCTTTGCAAAAATTGGCACTTCACCATGTTCAATTTCAAATTGTGTTCGCACAATTTCTGGAGAAACTTGCACAAGCGATCCGAATGCTAATGCAAGTTTTTCCCATAGATTACAATATCATCTAGATACACAAAACAATCAAACACTTGCAAGCCTATTTCCACATGGCTTATTCGCCACTTGAAGGTAGTTAGTGCTCCTGTTAATCCAAACGGCATCCTACTGAACGAATTGCGCCCCAAACCGATAGTAAACACGGTTTTCTGCTTATCTTTGATATCCAATAGAACATGATAATAGCCACTTCCTAAATAAAGCTTAGAAAAATATCCGATATGTCCCAATTGATCCAGGATTTCTTCTATCCTTTGTATCGGGAACACTTGCTTGTTGGTGGCGTCGTTTAATTTCCTAAACTCAACGGCGATATCCAAGGCGAGGTACTCGGTGTAATTATTCTTTCCTTTAACATTCGTTCAACTGGCCTGTTTACCTCGTCTTTGTGAGCTTGCGGCAATCTGTAATGCATTTGGATAATTGTGCGGCTGGTCCGCTGTAATCGACATTTCATACTATACTTTCGGTGTATTTGTTAACTGGTCTCTGTCAAGAAAAAATATGTCTTGGAATCAAGTACTAAATCTAATCTACTCTAAATTTACGCTTGGGTCTAAATTCAGTGATTCTAGTACTCTTTCCATCCTTTTCTTATATATTCCTGCCTAATCTGATTAACCGATCCATAATTCGGCTCCTTAAAATTCGGCTCCGAAATTTTGTGTCTATTCGCAGAGTACCTATTGTCGTTGACCTAGCACTTACAGCCTCCGTACTA
Organism: Clusia tigrina; assembly: GCA_920105625.2. Classification (NCBI taxonomy): domain Eukaryota; kingdom Metazoa; phylum Arthropoda; class Insecta; order Diptera; family Clusiidae; genus Clusia; species Clusia tigrina. The sequence goes on from OV050030.1 coordinate 200,103,705, forward strand.
CCACTCCTAACCCCACTTATACTCCCCTCTCGCCATGACTGCAATGGGAGAGTAAGCATCTTACGATTGTTCTTATCGAAAGACGATAATTCTTTGTCCAGTGCATCCATTAAGGTGCGGCCAATAAAGATTATCGCGACCAGTTATCCCTTCCGCCGGGATACCTTCCTTAACCAATTCCACTGCGTGCATTCTAAATATCATCCCCTTAACTTCACAGTGCTTATTCTCAGTGACCCCAGTGTCCAGATGCAAGCTCTAAACGCTCCGTTAAGAGTTCTTATGTCCTTTGGATTAACATCCAGTCCATTCCGTAAAACACTAGATTTTACGAGGATGGTGTCCGTCCCTCAGTCTACCAAAAGCACAAGCTGCCTCCTTGCAGGGTATCTCGATGAATGCTTCACACATCCTGCTTACAACGAAACAACATCCTTTTGTTTCCAAAATGGGCGCGTATCTGCTTCCTAACTCTCTGAGTCTCTTCCTCCATACACTGCAGTTATCAGTTATCTTTTACTTTATTTTATTGAATTATCCCGGGGATTACTGAAGTTACCCCCGCCTATTCTCCAATGGTGTTGGCACTTTAAGAAGAACAGATGGGTGAATAGGAGGGACACTTGAGAATATCTGCTTCAGGTGCACTTCCCGAGGTCAATTGGAGTGCCAATGACACTGGATCAGTCGTCATGCGACCAATGGGCCGTCTTAGACCAAAGATCCTAGAGTTTGTCTGGAGTAATGTTTATCCCAGACAAAGTTAAATGGGCTGTTGGGTCCTTTAAACCATTCAAGACACAAGCTGTGGATACGATTTTTGCAGCCTTCTTGATAAGAGGACTTGATATAATGCTTGAATCACTTCTTGCAATTTTTAGGAACAGTTTCAGCAGGGAGTAAATACCATCCATATGGCGTAAAGTCAATGTGGTATTTATTCCAAAATGGGACAAGAGGTCCAACGAACTGCCTAAATCTTAGAGACCTATCAGTCTCACGTCGTTGCTTCTAAAAACTATGGAAATATTGGTGGATCTACATATTAGAGAAACGCTAGACAGAACAACACCTCTGCAATTTCAGTTTGCTTATAATATTGGAAAATCCACGGAGGGATATAATATTGGAAATTCCAAGGAAATTGCTTTATGTGCCTTCTTAGATGCCGAGGGCGTCTTTGATAATGCCGGTTACGGCTCTATAGAGGGTGGCATGCTTTGCAAAAGTATCGATAAATCGACTGTTGGGTGGGCCATATCAGTCAAGGCAATGAAAGGCTGTCCCGAAGGCGGTGTGTTGTCACCCCTTCTATGATCTTTACTTATTGGCGAACTCTTAGTCAAACTACAAGAGTTAAGTGTATTCGAGGCAAGCGGATATGCTGATGATCTTGCTGTCATTATTAGTGGCAAGTTTGAAAGAACAGTATCCGACATTATGAATCAGGCTGTAGCCTTCATCTCAGATTGGTGTCGCGCAGAGGGGTTATGCATAAATCCTAGCAAAATCATTCTCATTCCTTTTACAAACAGATTAAAATTAAACCTTGGTACAATAGCTTTTGAGGAAATCAATATAGAATACTCCGATGAGGTCAAATATTTAGGTGTAGCTCTGAATATGCGACTGAATTGGTATTCTCACTTAAATTCGGTGATAAACAAAGCCACAAGAGCAATGTGGGCTGTCGAAGTCTCTTTGGTAGAACATGGGGTCTGGACTCAAAAATAATACACTGGATGTATGTAATGATGGTTAGACAAATTATTATCTATGCATCCCTTGTGTGGTGGCCTAATACAACACAAGAGTCTGGTAAGAAAATACTTCAAAGGCAGGCTTGCCTGGCAATCACCGGTGCCATGCGAAACTGCCCAACCGCTGCTATTGAGGCCAAAAAAGGACTATCCCCACTATATGCATTCGTGAAAAATTTGCTTCTAGAAGCGCATTGAAGATGAAAATCATATCTAGGCAAGAACTTCATGGCTATGGTCAGTTTAATATTTTGAAAAACATACGGGATAAAAACATAATCTACTCAATAACGGATTATATGATCCCAAAAGGACAGTTTGATCGCAATTTTGAAATTATTATCTCAAACAGTGATGAATGGGACATAGGAGGATTTTGGGTCGACCCTAGAAGTCTAGAATGATTCACAGATGGTTCAAAACACCGCAGTCGGTGCAGGGGTCTATGGACCAAATACCAAAATCTCAGAACCAGGCCTAGCGTCTACCAGGCTGAAATTCAAGCAATCTAAATCTGTGTGAGGATAAATCTGAAAAGGGGTATCAAGGGCGCACACATAGCTATCTCTTCAGATAGTCAAGCTGCATTACAGGCATTAGCTTCTTATTGTATAGAATCGAAACTGGTGGAAGAATGCTTCAATAACTTACAATCTCTAGGGGCAACAAATAAGGTTGCAATTTGCTAGGTCCCGGGTCACTCGGGGATTGAAGGCAATGAAATTGCTGACGAGCTGGCTAGGACCGGTTCCGCTGCTAGCCTCATATTTCCGAAGCCATACTGTGGTATCAACTGGGCGGAGGCTAAATCCAGGGTAGATAACTGGGAACATAGTCTCAGAATGTCACACTGGGAAGGGAAAGAGGGGCATCGCCAAGCCAAAAGACTGGTCAGGCCATTCCGCAACAAGAAAGAATTGCGCAATATGTGCAAAGCAAACTTAGGGAAAATTGTAGGTTTTCTATCAGAACATTACTACCTGAAATATCACCTGATTAAAATCCAAATTCTGGAGGATAAGGAGTGCCAGCTCTGACTAGAAGAAGAGGAAACCACAGAACACATACTGTGCGACCGCGACCAACTGGCTCTGGAAGAAATCAAGAATGTTCCTCTTATGGACATTCTCAAATTCATCCATAAAGCGGAAAAGATAGTGAAGGAACACGACTATCAGAAACTTCCTTTCTCTAGAGAATGAACATATAGGTAGAAAAGAACTTGATAACTTGAATTGTGACATTTACATCACAAAACGGACGAAATGCTATGACATTACGGAAGAAACGCCGGTAATAAACCTATAGGTCATAGTAGATCGGACAGTTGTGATCACATAGATCATTAATGACAAATGTAGTATGACACAAAAGATCTTGTAGGTCGCAGTGTCGGCCATGGGGCAAACTACTAGAACTAAATTATTATTATTATTATAATTATTATTAATCTCCTGGATGGATCCAGTTGCCCTGGCTTACGCAGAATGAGTAAAGAGGTCTTCTTTGGCCAAATTTATTTTGTTCATATCTCTGATATAGAAGAAATCTGTGTTATAAGCTCCTTTGGATATATTAGGGTGGTTATTGCCCCTGTATGTACAAACTCCAACAGGAATTGGGCCCTAATAGCCTCTTCTGCTAATTTCTCTAGAGTTCCCGTTCTGCTATTCAGCATATGGGTCGCGGAGACCCACCACAAAAGTTGTTAACACCGACATGTTAACTTCGAATAATAGCGCTGTATCTCGAGCACCATTATACTTATTCCTTATTATTTCCGTGGCTATCGTTTGAAGTGACCCTAAACGCCTAGCAAAAGCTCGTATGTCATCACTTGCCAAACTAACCTTCTATCCTTCCCCTTCTTGTGGTGCTTGGACTTCCTCCAAAGCCTCTATTTTCTCAAGCTCTGACTTAAATTGTGTCAACCATGCTGCTGCGAAATTGGCTATATACCCTGCGTATCCTTCTATGAAATACTGCTTATTTTGCCTTTCTTTTTCTCTCTATAAGTTTTTAAAACTGACCTTGAACTTTTCTGCAAGAGTTTGCAGCTACGATATCACTGTGCGATAGTACTTAATATCCTTACGCTGTTTACTGTCGTTTTAAAGTTCGCTATCAATCTTTGAACCTCAATGCCTTTTACCTCCTGTGCTTCCAATAACTCCTTGGTTTCCTTAGACAATCCAATAGAGCGTTACAATTATTCCTTAATCATAAATAATTCATTAACCCTTTACTAGAAAAATCTGCCAAAACTGATCCAATTACTTTGTTACTGATTTCTTAATTCTTTTTTACTTTAAATTTGAAAATAACAAGGTAGATTTTTATTCGCCTTTAATTTTAAAGTAAATATTTATCTTCAAATGTAAATTAACTTAAAACACTTCTAAAAATAAACTGCTATACATTCAAGAGTCCAAAATTTGCTTTTACAATTAAAAATACCATGATTCATTCCCAGTACTTTGAATCCATTAACCCGAAACAAATGCCCAACATAGTGTGACTAGTTTTCTATTTCTTTTTATATTTATTATTTACTCAAACGTATATAAAGGCAACCGCAGTATAATGCCGAGGAGAAAACAAAAATAATTTCAAGTATAACAATTAACTAGAATTTAGGAACAAATTACACAAATATATTGTATTCCTATTTGTTTCATTGCGAAACACTGACTTTTTATTGAAAATCTAAAAATTATAATTTATATAAAATTCGTCCCCCACTGATCTGCTTCTCAAAATAGTGCTGGACATTTTGGAGTTCTTTTATGCCCGAGAACAATTGATACTTTTCTGAACATGTGTCAGTTTCAGGAAAAAAAATATTCTCAGTATTACACAAGTTATTATGCAACAACCCGTGTTCTATGCACCTCTTGACAATTAAATTTTGTCTTTTTTTATAGCCTAGTACGATAAGCTTAAATGAGAGTTAAAATGTGTATAATTTGAAAGATTGTGTAGCTCGAAATGTTCCTAGCGACACACAAGCACAAGCCCCTTCTAAAAAAATTCTCACAACTGAGCTTATATAGTCCGATCATATCGACCGTTCAATAGTTGCCAATACATAGTCGTGTGCAACAGCACAATAGCGCCTAGTGCTGCAATTTCTTTAACCGGCGCTAAGGCGCCCCTTCAGCCGTAGAAATATCTACTTATAATACGCTATTGATACTTGCACTCACCATTGTCCTGTTTCAAGATGCTTCGCCTGCTTTAGGATTCGTTGCCCCGGGTTTCATCCTGTAGGTCGTGATGACCGGCTGTGCTGTTGGGGTCCTGTGTTTTGTCGTCGCATTGGTTAACCAACTGACCTACTGAGTACGAAAATGTCGACAGTGCAGTCGAAAGGCCAATAACCGTCGTCAACTCGATTGCGGAACTGTGACACCTTAAGAGTTCATATAATGATTTTTAAAAAGTACTGTTTATTTATAGTATTTGCACCTTAAAAAATGTGCTTGGTTAATTTGTTGTTAATTATACTACTTCTAAATGCTAACTATAATATTAATTGAATAATTAAAAAGTTCATTAGTGGTAATTTGCCTATTTAAATTTGAAATGGCGTTATGATTATTTTCCTCAATAACTTTTAGATGTTCCATTATATCTTGCCTATCTTCATCATCCATTATACCGAATAACCATTTATGCATGCTACCACCCAGATTTATTAATCCCCGTTTATTTCTTTTGGTTTGAATGATACATATTTCATGTAAGAAAATTTTTTATCTCCATTATAGTTTCGTTAATATTATGTACCACTTGAACAATTTCCTTTGGTAGGATTAACCATGTTTATTTCGTGTGTAATTGCTACTTCCCTAATTTGTCACATTGTATATCCTGCCTCTACTATTACTGGGTTTACTTGGAGAAATCCTTGAATAATTTTCGGCGAGAGTATCTAAATTATTGATTTCAAAAATACCTGAAAAAAGGTGGTCATTAAGGTTGTTTATATTTAAATTCAATTGTTGTGGTCTCCATTAACGACTCTGGTATTAAATCTGTCATCTTCTTCATTGTCTAACAAGTCAGCAATGCACATTTTGCAATAACGTTATTTTAAAATATGGTTGATCTTTATATCTAACCCTTAGGTAATTTTTAATAGGTCCGCTTACTCTATTTTCAGTGTGATGTTCTCGAGTTCTATTGCATGTTGTTTAGTTACATTGATTCTAAATTTGTGAACAAATATTTTCTTTTGCAAATTTAGGGAAGGTTCTAATGGTAGTGTGATAGCGATAATTTTAGCGATAATTTCGGTTGAGAGACTTGTATTGTCAATTGCTGTTAGTTTTTCAAGGGTTGAGTGAAGCCTCTCAACATCTGCGTTTCCTGTATGATAGTTTGGTGTCGTTAAATTGACCTCAATATCCTCTATAGTCAAATAGTCGATTATTTGCTCGCCTCTGAACTCATTATTCATTATTAATTTTTTTAGATTTCCAAATTTAGATAAATGTTAATTCTTATTTTGATTTCCAGTTCCTATCTGTGATATTATAGTTAACTGCAAATTTCGTTAGTTTATCTATTATAGTTACAAAAGCGAATTTTTTAAATGAAATATATCTACATGAACTATTTGTTGGTGTTTCGGTTATTTAAAAATTTGGTTTCATAGGATTTCTGTCATACTCGATATGTTGGCACTTCTGGCAGTTATTAATTATGTGCTAACTGAATTTCGGGAAATACCGGGTTTTTCAATAAGAGCGCTACAAAAGTTTTTTTAAATAAAACAAAACCGGTTTTAGATATCAATGAAATTCTTTATTCCTGTGAAAATACGTTCGATGCCATTATGTATGGAACTCGATTTCTTTTGCATGGCCACCACGGGCACGCTTGCAGAAGTCCGGACGCTGAACCCAATTTTCAACGGTTTTCAAGCCTAAATCGGCCGATACTGCTGCAATTTCACGTTCGATATTCGTACGAAGTTCAGCAATCGTCGCTGCCTTGTTGGCATAGACCATAGACTTGACGTAGTCCCACAGGAAATAATCTAACGGCGTCAAATTGCACGACCGAGGCGGCCAATCGACTGGGCCATTTCGTGAGATAACACGTTCACCAAACTTGGTTTGCAGTAAATTGATTGTGGCATTCGCTGTGTGGCTTGTGGCGCCGTCCTGTTGGAACCAAATGTCCTCCAAGTCCATATTATCCAATTGGGGCCAAAAATATTCGGTTATCATTGAACGGTAGCGATTCGCATTCACAGTAATGTGCCGGTCTTGTTCATCACGGAAGAAGTACGGCCCAATGACGCCGCCGGCCCATAAACCGCACCAAACCGTAATTTTTTCGGGATGCAATGATGACTCATGGAGTACGTGTAGATTGCTGTCTAACCAATAACGCATATTTTGCTTATTGACGAAGCCATTCAGCCAGAAATGAGCCTCATCATAAATTGGACGTAGCGCTCTTAAAGTTGAGGCGACTGACAGCGAAATTCGGTAGTAAATTTTAATAGTTTCGACTCGTTGTTGGCTCGTATATCTTTGCGTGATGAAATGGCAAACCTTACTGAAGAGAAATGTCAAAAGAGCGGGACAAAATATGGCGCCGTTTGCTGTCACTATCGATTTACTTTTGTAGCGTTTCTTTTCAAAAACCCTTTATATGCTGTTCTTTAGTGAATTAAAAGTTTTGTTGATGCCACTACTCTTTACTTTACAGTGAAATTTGTATATGTAATTCTTCTTCTTCTATTTACGATGTCCTTAACGTGCACTTAGTAAAATGTATTTTATTATGGTGCGAAAACGTAGAAATAAAAATAAGTTGGATTTTGTTATAGTCTGATTCAGAGACTTATTTTTTTTTAATATACCGCTCAAAGATATGTTTAATATAAGTTTCTTCCTCAATCGGATTTATTTAAATAATTGATCTGTTATGAAGAGTATGCATTTCGGCTTCCGGACTTTTATAATTTTAGTCTTATACTTATTAACCATTTCTGCTTTTATACAGAAATATTCTAAAACTTCTTCTTCAGCAGAGTAAATAGTGTCGGACATATCTAAATTGGATTAATTGTAGGAACTCTATTTCATAATTAATGATACTCTTGTAACTTTAAAAGCCATCTTTGATAACGCTGAGAAAACTCTTTGCCTTTGCATGTATTGTTTAAATATTTAATTGGGCTATGCTCGGTAATTATCTTAAATTTCCTTCGCCAAATCTAATGTGCTTAGGTCCGGACTTTGCCCAATTTGTCAAGGATACCATATATGTTTGGTAACGGATACTTGTCGTCAACAGTCAATTGATTTAGCTCCTGTAATCAACCACTAATTGAATTTTTGGAGCTCCTGAATTATCTGTATTTTTTTTTTTGGTACTATTATAATAGGGGAACTAAATTTGCTCCTGCTTATTTTTGCGCTGATATTCTAATTACTCGATTTGCCTTTTAGCTTCCTCCGAATGTTTCGGAGATAACCTATATATCCTTGAATTAATTTGTTGATCGGTGGTTATTCTTATTTAATGAACCACATCATTTGTGTTCGTAAGGGAGTCCCCTTCTTTGTAAATGAGTTATATTTCTTTAAAAGTTTTTCAGTGTTGGCTTTTTCACTAGATTAAGATTGTTGAGCTGAATGTTTTAACTTCACTTATGTCCAAAGTATAAACCTGTTCTTGCAGAGCTTTCATTTGGAATGGATGCTTTATTCCACTCCTCAGCACCATTTCCATATTTTGAATGTCGATTACTTTGACGTTTTGAAAAATAAAATCATTTCCCAATAAAAGGTCATATAGGTTATCAAATTTCATCATCAACCATTTATTTTTGCATTTTCAGGAAAATCGAATTCAGCCGGACAAGGACTTTTGACTTTTTTATTTGGTTTTTAATATTCCCGTAAAGAGTGCTTACTACCGTTTAATTACTTTCTAATGTAATTACTTTCTAATGTATATTCTTCAAAACTTTGTTCCTTCATGATACCAATTGTGGTTCCTGGATCTACAAGTATGCACCACTGTTTTGCGAAAATTGTAAGTGAAATTCATTTTTCTTCTTTCGTCAGAGGCTTGTTTTTTTTTTTAAAAACTCTTCATTGTTGTTTGCCTCTTCAGTCTCTTCAACCCTACTCATGGTATCCACTTCCATGGGCTCTGGTCCGTATGAGCGCCTAGTTTGTTGTGCCCTATATTGTCCACTGCTTCTCTTCTTGTTGCCTGAATTATTGTTTATACCAGCTTTGTCTTTGTTTTTGTCCTGAAGGGCTTGCTTGGGCTTGGCGGTTATTATTATATTGACCTGAAAAATTTTGTGAGCCATACTGTCACCTCTGGAAATAGCTGATCTGGCACTAACCGCCATTCAGATCCGATTAGACGAACGAGATTCCCAAATTATCAGACAGAAAGAGAATCTGTAAGCAGATATAGATTATTTGAATAAAAGAACAAAAGGAGCTTTCTAGAAGAATCGAGGAGACGGGACAAACAGTTTCATTTCTGAAATGGGCGAATAGAGAGTTGAAAAGAACAACAGACATGAAAGCTATTCAAGCGAGACCAATGTCGTCATCTACCTCGGAAATATACACACAGATAGTGTTGGCATTGCCTTCTGAAGTTTGCTGGCTGCAATATTGCACAACTGAATGGATAAGTCGGTGGTAAAGCCAAGAGTAGTATTTAGTGAAGAAAGGCAGGCAGAATTTTTGTTTGAAGCAACCGAAGTGAGTGTCGAGCCTTTTTGGCCTAGAAGTCCGATGCATAATAGTAACCTGGTATCTCCATTAAAAGATCCAGAGAGTAATACAGAAGTAGCAAGGCATTAGTTCGGTCGATAGTAATTCTTCTGCACAGTCATATGCCCAAAGGCTAATTAGTTTGAGTCCGTCACTGGTCGCGTACCTTTCAGATAAGAGAGAAGTGAATCTGAAAACCGCCCAAAAGAGAGATAACGCTCAAGCTTTACCAGCAAGAAGTAAAACAAGAAAAAGCAAAATGGGTATGGAGGAGATCTTAAAGGAAGTGGCCAGGCTAGTACCTGTATTTACTGGTGCTGCGTCAGAAGACTTACGCTCAGAACTCAACAGGTTTATTCAAGGTTATGAACTTGCAAAGAAGAGCATAAGGCCCGATAATTTACAAGATTTTCTTGACTGTGTAAAGCAGAGGTTGCTTGCAGATGCTTACAAACTTGTGCTGCCAAAGCAATTCGGCAGTACGAACGAGATTTACGGGTTTCTAAAGAGAATTTATTTAAAGGAGAATGTCGGTGTTCAATTCTCCGCTCATTGTGTAGATCTTTTTTCTTTTTAATATATCAAAGATAAAAAATAAAAAATATCTACGGGTGTAAAGTTTAGCATTAAAGTGGTAAACATTTTTTAGTGGCTATCCTTTATGGGCAAGCCAAAAACAATTAATTAATCACACGCAAAAATTTCAAATTAGTGGTTCCAAACAAAAACAACAATAAAAGAAGGAAAAAAAATTAACATAAACTAAAACAATTTACATGAGCATTCGGCACTAACCGAACCTTATGCGAACTTTTTGGCAAAAGTTTTTTAATTTTATATATGAGTCCTTCGTGCCAGACTTTGTCAAAGGCTTGTGCGACGTCTAGGAATATTCCGGAGCAGTACATCCTCTGTTCAAATGCTCGCCTTATTTCAGAGGCAATACGGTGCACCTGCTCAATAGTTCCATGATGTTTGCGGAAACCAAATTGGTGGTGAGGAATGATTAAATTGAGCTTTGGTGCTAATTTTTCCAGCAATAAGCGTTCGAGCATTTTAGAGAGTGTTGGCAGGAGACTTATGGGCCGATAAGAAGATACCTGAGTCTTTTCCGGGTTTTGGAATCATTATTATTTCCGATTTTTTCCATGATTACTTCCCTTTAGGGTTGATTAACCGTGAGCCCCAGTGGGTATGTTTAGAATTGAAGTCTCCGGCAGAGAGAAATTTGTTACCGAGCGATTTAAAGAAAGAAACAAAATTGGTTGTGGAAATAGGAAACCTAGGAGGACAATAGACTGATGAAATTACTACTGGCTGACCCCAACACTGTAAAGAGATGGAAGTAGAATGGATGTTTTTTTTTTGCATAGGATTCCAGAAAGTAATGCTTTAATCGAGCCTTAATTAGAATTCCCGTACCACCATAACCTTTTCCTTGTGGGTGGTTTGTTGCGTAAAAATTATAGCCTGCCAGTTTGAAGTTATATTTTACAGTTAAATGTGTTTCTGAGATAAGCATGATGTCTATGCTGTTACTGTCTAGAAAATTTGTTAATTCAATTTTGTGTTGGTTAATACCGTTAGCATTCCAGTGACATATTTTTAGAACATTCATTTTTGTGAAAGTAAAGTTTTCATAAGTAAGTTTTGGTTATGTACAAGCTCTTGAATCATAGATTGCGTCGAGGATATGAAGTTAGTAATACACTGAGACAAGTTAAATATTAACGTTTCTAAATTTTGAAGTTGCATAGGGTGACTCGGTTTATCTGAAACGCAAGTTTTCCAATATGGTTTTTGTTGGTAGGTATAGCACTATATTTTTGGATGCGAACAGTCTTAGCAGTTTGGTTCATACTGGTTTTTAGTTGTCTATATATCGGGCAGCCTCTGTAGTTAGCAGTATGATTCCCCCCACAATTGCTGCATTTTTCTGAATCCTTTTCACTTTTGTTCAGCTTGCATTCCTTTAATGATGGAAGTCGCCACAAGCAACGCATACAGTAGGTAGGGTGCAGTACGTTTTCAAATGATCATACTCTTGACAGTTTGTACATTGTATTGGGCCTTTTCGTTTGTGAGGCTCCTCGACTATTATTCTACAATGCATTAAACATCGTAATTTGTAAATAGAGTGGGTTTTATTTTGTTTTAATTTAATATTCCCTGGTTCTAGTTCTATTCTGAAGAGTGGTTGCGGAATTTTTACCCTATTCCTTATATTAAAAACAGATTTTGCTGTGAATCCAGTCTCTTGGAGTGCATATTTTAGTTCTATAAGGTCTACTTCAGGTTCTATACTTTTAATAACAACTGTCAACCCTTTGCTACCCTTTATCTGATACGTATAGTATTTTTTTTTTCATTTTGAAGGAAAGAAACAACTGCGCGATAGTTTTTTTTCCAAATAAATTTGAATTTTTGTTTCTTGTATTTTACCCTTCAACAGCGGGACCACATGAAAATTATTTTTACCAATAAAGCTGGTAACACTGTCTATTAATAAGTTGGAACTCCGTTCCCGCAAGTAAATTGGTGGTGGTTTGAATGCAATATTCTTAGTTGGTTCAGACTCTGCACTATCGCTTAATAGAGCAAAACGGTTGTTGTTTAGGGTATCTATATTAGTTTTAACAAGTTTATTCTCTTCTGCCTTGCCAAGCGGGCTGCGTTCTCGTTTTATTGTTATGTATGGATCAATACCTGTTTGTGTGCTTATGTTTGGTTTTGCACACTGTATTTCTATAGTTTTATTTGCAACATTGGTAAGTTGTGGTTGCTTATATATACTCATAGCAGAATCTTTGTTGTTTTTGATTTGTGTTGCAGGAGATGCTGTTCAATTTGGAGAGGCACATTGTCCACTCCAGGAGAGCTGTAAGTTTGCTAGCATATTTAGCGCAGCCGTGTCTGCTTGAGAATCCATGCTTATTTTTTTTGTTCTGCAAAGAGCAAGGTTGTTTTGCTTCTGCGTGTTTATTAGTTTTATTGGTGCGGGTGTGACTAGCTTAGAAGTTTGAGCGTGCTCAGTGCTTACCGTTTGCTGAATTACTGGTGTTAATTGCGCATGTGCTGAACTATTGTGAGAGATCGTCTCCGTTGGGTTTAAATTGATTTGTTGATTACTGTCTATTGGTGCATGCGGGGGACACGCGCGTGTGAGACATCGATAACTCGCTTGTGGCGGTGAGTGCCGAATGCTCATGTAAATTGTTTTAGTTTATGTTAATTTTTTTTCCTTCTTTTATTGTTGTTTTTGTTTGGAACCACTAATTTGAAATTTTTGTGTGTGATTAATTAATTGTTTTTGGCTTGCCCATAAAGGATAGCCACTAAAAACTGTTTACCACTTTAATGCTAAACTTTACACCCGTAGATATTTTTTATTTTTTATCTTTGATATATTAAAAAGAAAAAAGATCTACACAATGAGCGGAGAATTGAACACCGACATTCTCCTTTAAATAAATTCTCTTTAGAAACCCGTAAATCTCGTTCGTACTGCCGAATTGCTTTGGCAGCACAAGTTTGTAAGCATCTGCAAGCAACCTCTGCTTTACACAGTCAAGAAAATCTTGTAAATTATCGGGCCTTATGCTCTTCTTTGCAAGTTCATAACCTTGAATAAACCTGTTGAGTTCTGAGCGTAAGTCTTCTGACGCAGCACCAGTAAATACAGGTACTAGCCTGGCCACTTCCTTTAAGATCTCCTCCATACCCATTTTGCTTTTTCTTGTTTTACTTCTTGCTGGTAAAGCTTGAGCGTTATCTCTCTTTTGGGCGGTTTTCAGATTCACTTCTCTCTTATCTGAAAGGTACGCGACCAATGACGGACTCAAACTAATTAGCCTTTGGGCATATGACTGTGCAGAAGAATTACTATCGACCGAACTAATGCCTTGCTACTCCTGTATTACTCTCTGGATCTTTTAATGGAGATACCAGGTTACTATTATGCATCGGACTTCTAGGCCAAAAAGGCTCGACACTCACTTCGGTTGCTTCAAACAAAAATTCTGCCTGCCTTTCTTCACTAAATACTACTCTTGGCTTTACCACCGACTTATCCATTCAGTTGTGCAATATTGCAGCCAGCAAACTTCAGAAGGCAATGCCAACACTATCTGTGTGTATATTTCCGAGGTAGATGACGACATTGGTCTCGCTTGAATAGCTTTCATGTCTGTTGTTCTTTTCAACTCTCTATTCGCCCATTTCAGAAATGAAACTGTTTGTCCCGTCTCCTCGAGTCTTCTAGAAAGCTCCTTTTGTTCTTTTATTCAAATAATCTATATATGCTTACAGATTCTCTTTCAGTCTGAGAATTTGGGAATCTCGTTCGTCTAATCGGTTCTGAATGGCGGTTAGTGCCAGATCAGCTATTTCCAGAGGTGACAGTATGGCTCACTAAATTTTTCAGCTCAATATAATAATAAACGCCAAGCCCAAGCAAGCCCTTCAGGACAAAAACAAAGACAAAGCTGGTATAAACAATAATTCAGGCAACAAGAAGAGAAGCAGTGGACAATATAGGGCACAACAAACTAGGCGCTCATACGGACCAGAGCCCATGGAAGTGGATACCATGAGTAGGGTTGAAGAGACTGAAGAGGCAAACAACAATGAAGAGTTTTTAAAAAAAAAACAAGCCTCTGACGAAAGAAGAAAAATGAATTTCACTTACAATTTTCGCAAAACAGTGGTGCATACTTGTAGATCCAGGAACCACAATTGGTATCATGAAGGAACAAAGTTTTGAAGAATATACATTAGAAAGTAATTACATTAGAAAGTAATTAAACGGTAGTAAGCACTCTTTACGGGAATATTAAAAACCAAATAAAAAAGTCAAAAGTCCTTGTCCGGCTGAATTCGATTTTCCTGAAAATGCAAAAATTAAATGGTTGATGATGAAATTTGATAACCTATATGACCTTTTATTGGGAAATGATTTTATTTTTCAAAACGTCAAAGTAATCGACATTCAAAATATGGATGTGGTGCTGAGGAGTGGAATAAAGCATCCATTCCAAATGAAAGCTCTGCAAGAACAGGTTTATACTTTGGACATAAGTGAAGTTAAAACATTCAGCTCAACAATCTTAATCTAGTGAAAAAGCCAACACTGAAAAACTTTTAAAGAAATATAACTCATTTACAAAGAAGGGGACTCCCTTACGAACACAAATGATGTGGTTCATTAAATAAGAATAACCACCGATCAACAAATTAATTCGTGGATATATAGGTTATCTCTGAAACATGCGGAGGAAGCTAAAAGGCAAATCGAGTAATTAGAATATCAGCGCAAAAATAAGCAGGAGCAAATTTAGTTCCCCTATTATAATAGTACCAAAAAAAAAAATACAGATAATTCAGGAACTCCAAAAATTCGATTAATGGTTGATTACAGGAGCTAAATCAATTGACTGTTGACGACAAGTATCCGTTACCAAACATATATGGTATCCTTGACAAATTGGGCAAAGTCCGGACCTAAGCACATTAGATTTGGCGAAGGAAATTTAAGATAATTACCGAGCATAGCCCAATTAAATATTTAAACAATACATGCAAAGGCAAAGAGTTTTCTCAGCGTTATCAAAGATGGCTTTTAAAGTTACAAGAGTATCATTAATTATGAAATAGAGTTCCTACAATTAATCCAATTTAGATATGTCCGACACTATTTACTCTGCTGAAGAAGAAGTTTTAGAATATTTCTGTATAAAAGCAGAAATGGTTAATAAGTATAAGACTAAAATTATAAAAGTCCGGAAGCCGAAATGCATACTCTTCATAACAGATCAATTATTTAAATAAATCCGATTGAGGAAGAAACTTATATTAAACATATCTTTGAGCGGTATATTAAAAAAAAATAAGTCTCTGAATCAGACTATAACAAAATCCAACTTATTTTTATTTCTACGTTTTCGCACCATAATAAAATACATTTTACTAAGTGCACGTTAAGGACATCGTAAATAGAAGAAGAAGAATTACATATACAAATTTCACTGTATCACAGTAAAGAGTAGTGGCATCAACAAAACTTTTAATTCACTAAAGAACAGCATATAAAGGGTTTTTGAAAAGAAACGCTACAAAAGTAAATCGATAGTGACAGCAAACGACGCCATATTTTGTCCCTCTCTTTTGACATTTCTCTTCAGTAAGGTTTGCCATTTCATCACGCAAAGATATACGAGCCAACAACGAGTCGAAATTATTAAAATTTACTACCGAAATTCGCTGTCAGTCGCCTCAACTTTAAGAGCGCTACGTCCAATTTATGATGAGGCTCATTTCTGGCTGAATGGCTTCGTGAATAAGCAAAATATGCGTTATTGGTTAGACAGCAATCCACACGTACTCCATGAGTCATCATTGCATCCCGAAAAAATTACGGTTTGTGCGGTTTATGGGCCGGCGGCGTCATTGGGCCGTACTTCTTCCGTGATGAACAAGACCGGCACATTACTGTGAATGCGAATCGCTACCGTTCAATGATAACCGAATATTTTTGGCCCCAATTGGATAATGTGGACTTGGAGGACATTTGGTTCCAACAGGACGGCGCCACAAGCCACACAGCGAATGCCACAATCAATTTACTGCAAACCAAGTTTGGTGAACGTGTTATCTCACGAAATGGCTCAGTCGATTGGCCGCCTCGGTCGTGCGATTTGACGCCGTTAGATTATTTCCTGTGGGGCTACGTCAAGTCTATGGTCTATGCCAACAAGCCAGCGACGATTACTGAACTTCGTACGAATATCGAACGTGAAATTGCAGCAGTATCGGCCGATTTAGGCTTGAAGACCGTTGAAAATTGGGTTCAGCGTCTGGACTTCTGCAAGCGTGCCCGTGGTGGCCATGCAAAAGAAATCGAGTTCCATACATAATGGCATCGAACGTATTTTCACAGGAATAAAGAATTTCATTGATATCTAAAACCGGTTTTGTTTTATTTAAAAAAACTTTGGTAGCGCTCTTATTGAAAAACCCGGTATTTCCCGAAATTCAGTTAGCACATAATTAATAACTGCCAGATATGCCAACATATCGAGTATGACAGAAATCCTATGAAACCAAATTTTTAAATAACCGAAACACCAACAAATAGTTCATGTAGATATATTTCATTTAAAAAATTCGCTTTTGTAACTATAATAGATAAACTAACGAAATTTGCAGTTAACTATAATATCACAGATAGGAACTGGAAATCAAAATAAGAATTAACATTTATCTAAATTTGGAAATCTAAAAAAATTAATAATGAATAATGAGTTCAGAGGCGAGCAAATAATCGACTATTTGACTATAGAGGATATTGAGGTCAATTTAACGACACCAAACTATCATACAGGAAACGCAGATGTTGAGAGGCTTCACTCAACCCTTGAAAAACTAACAGCAATTGACAATACAAGTCTCTCAACCGAAATTATCGCTAAAATTATCGCTATCACACTACCATTAGAACCTTCCCTAAATTTGCAAAAGAAAATATTTGTTCACAAATTTAGAATCAATGTAACTAAACAACATGCAATAGAACTCGAGAACATCACACTGAAAATAGAGTAAGCGGACCTATTAAAAATTACCTAAGGGTTAGATATAAAGATCAACCATATTTTAAAATAACGTTATTGCAAAATGTGCATTGCTGACTTGTTAGACAATGAAGAAGATGACAGATTTAATACCAGAGTCGTTAATGGAGACCACAACAATTGAATTTAAATATAAACAACCTTAATGACCACCTTTTTTCAGGTATTTTTGAAATCAATAATTTAGATACTCTCGCCGAAAATTATTCAAGGATTTCTCCAAGTAAACCCAGTAATAGTAGAGGCAGGATATACAATGTGACAAATTAGGGAAGTAGCAATTACACACGAAATAAACATGGTTAATCCTACCAAAGGAAATTGTTCAAGTGGTACATAATATTAACGAAACTATAATGGAGATAAAAAATTTTCTTACATGAAATATGTATCATTCAAACGAAAAGAAATAAACGGGGATTAATAAATCTGGGTGGTAGCATGCATAAATGGTTATTCGGTATAATGGATGATGAAGATAGGCAAGATATAATAGAACATCTAAAAGTTATTGAGGAAAATAATCATAACGCCATTTCAAATTTAAATAGGCAAATTACCACTAATGAACTTTTTAATTATTCAATTAATATTATAGTTAGCATTTAGAAGTAGTATAATTAACAACAAATTAACCAAGCACATTTTTTAAGGTGCAAATACTATAAATAAACAGTACTTTTTAAAAATCATTATATGAACTCTTAAGGTGTCACAGTTCCGCAATCGAGTTGACGACGGTTATTGGCCTTCCGACTGCACTGTCGACATTTTCGTACTCAGTAGGTCAGTGCGACCTGCGACCAATGCGACGACAAAACACAGGACCCCAACAGCACAGCCGGTCATCACGACCTACAGGATGAAACCCGGGGCAACGAATCCTAAAGCAGGCGAAGCATCTTGAAACAGGACAATGGTGAGTGCAAGTATCAATAGCGTATTATAAGTAGATATTTCTACGGCTGAAGGGGCGCCTTAGCGCCGGTTAAAGAAATTGCAGCACTAGGCGCTATTGTGCTGTTGCACACGACTATGTATTGGCAACTATTGAACGGTCGATATGATCGGACTATATAAGCTCAGTTGTGAGAATTTTTTTAGAAGGGGCTTGTGCTTGTGTGTCGCTAGGAACATTTCGAGCTACACAATCTTTCAAATTATACACATTTTAACTCTCATTTAAGCTTATCGTACTAGGCTATAAAAAAAGACAAAATTTAATTGTCAAGAGGTGCATAGAACACGGGTTGTTGCATAATAACTTGTGTAATACTGAGAATATTTTTTTTCCTGAAACTGACACATGTTCAGAAAAGTATCAATTGTTCTCGGGCATAAAAGAACTCCAAAATGTCCAGCACTATTTTGAGAAGCAGATCAGTGGGGGACGAATTTTATATAAATTATAATTTTTAGATTTTCAATAAAAAGTCAGTGTTTCGCAATGAAACAAATAGGAATACAATATATTTGTGTAATTTGTTCCTAAATTCTAGTTAATTGTTATACTTGAAATTATTTTTGTTTTCTCCTCGGCATTATACTGCGGTTGCCTTTATATACGTTTGAGTAAATAATAAATATAAAAAGAAATAGAAAACTAGTCACACTATGTTGGGCATTTGTTTCGGGTTAATGGATTCAAAGTACTGGGAATGAATCATGGTATTTTTAATTGTAAAAGCAAATTTTGGACTCTTGAATGTATAGCAGTTTATTTTTAGAAGTGTTTTAAGTTAATTTACATTTGAAGATAAATATTTACTTTAAAATTAAAGGCGAATAAAAATCTACCTTGTTATTTTCAAATTTAAAGTAAAAAAGAATTAAGAAATCAGTAACAAAGTAATTGGATCAGTTTTGGCAGATTTTTCTAGTAAAGGGTTAATGAATTATTTATGATTAAGGAATAATTGTAACGCTCTATTGGATTGTCTAAGGAAACCAAGGAGTTATTGGAAGCACAGGAGGTAAAAGGCATTGAGGTTCAAAGATTGATAGCGAACTTTAAAACGACAGTAAACAGCGTAAGGATATTAAGTACTATCGCACAGTGATATCGTAGCTGCAAACTCTTGCAGAAAAGTTCAAGGTCAGTTTTAAAAACTTATAGAGAGAAAAAGAAAGGCAAAATAAGCAGTATTTCATAGAAGGATACGCAGGGTATATAGCCAATTTCGCAGCAGCATGGTTGACACAATTTAAGTCAGAGCTTGAGAAAATAGAGGCTTTGGAGGAAGTCCAAGCACCACAAGAAGGGGAAGGATAGAAGGTTAGTTTGGCAAGTGATGACATACGAGCTTTTGCTAGGCGTTTAGGGTCACTTCAAACGATAGCCACGGAAATAATAAGGAATAAGTATAATGGTGCTCGAGATACAGCGCTATTATTCGAAGTTAACATGTCGGTGTTAACAACTTTTGTGGTGGGTCTCCGCGACCCATATGCTGAATAGCAGAACGGGAACTCTAGAGAAATTAGCAGAAGAGGCTATTAGGGCCCAATTCCTGTTGGAGTTTGTACATACAGGGGCAATAACCACCCAAATATATCCAAAGGAGCTTATAACACAGATTTCTTCTATATCAGAGATATGAACAAAATAAATTCGGCCAAAGAAGACCTCTTTACTCATTCTGCGTAAGCCAGGGCAACTGGATCCATCCAGGAGATTAATAATAATAATAATAATAATAATAATTTAGTTCTAGTAGTTTGCCCCATGGCCGACACTGCGACCTACAAGATCTTTTGTGTCATACTACATTTGTCATTAATGATCTATGTGATCACAACTGTCCGATCTACTATGACCTATAGGTTTATTACCGGCGTTTCTTCCGTAATGTCATAGCATTTCGTCCGTTTTGTGATGTAAATGTCACAATTCAAGTTATCAAGTTCTTTTCTACCTATATGTTCATTCTCTAGAGAAAGGAAGTTTCTGATAGTCGTGTTCCTTCACTATCTTTTCCGCTTTATGGATGAATTTGAGAATGTCCATAAGAGGAACATTCTTGATTTCTTCCAGAGCCAGTTGGTCGCGGTCGCACAGTATGTGTTCTGTGGTTTCCTCTTCTTCTAGTCAGAGCTGGCACTCCTTATCCTCCAGAATTTGGATTTTAATCAGGTGATATTTCAGGTAGTAATGTTCTGATAGAAAACCTACAATTTTCCCTAAGTTTGCTTTGCACATATTGCGCAATTCTTTCTTGTTGCGGAATGGCCTGACCAGTCTTTTGGCTTGGCGATGCCCCTCTTTCCCTTCCCAGTGTGACATTCTGAGACTATGTTCCCAGTTATCTACCCTGGATTTAGCCTCCGCCCAGTTGATACCACAGTATGGCTTCGGAAATATGAGGCTAGCAGCGGAACCGGTCCTAGCCAGCTCGTCAGCAATTTCATTGCCTTCAATCCCCGAGTGACCCGGGACCTAGCAAATTGCAACCTTATTTGTTGCCCCTAGAGATTGTAAGTTATTGAAGCATTCTTCCACCAGTTTCGATTCTATACAATAAGAAGCTAATGCCTGTAATGCAGCTTGACTATCTGAAGAGATAGCTATGTGTGCGCCCTTGATACCCCTTTTAGATTTGTCCTCACACAGATTTAGATTGCTTGAATTTCAGCCTGGTAGACGCTAGGCCTGGTTCTGAGATTTTGGTATTTGGTCCATAGACCCCTGCACCGACTGCGGTGTTTTGAACCATCTGTGAATCATTCTAGACTTCTAGGGTCGACCCAAAATCCTCCTATGTCCCATTCATCACTGTTTGAGATAATAATTTCGAAATTGCGATCAAACTGTCCTTTTGGGATCATATAATCCGTTATTGAGTAGATTATGTTTTTATCCCGTATATTTTTCAAAATATTAAACTGACCATAGTCATGAAGTTCTTGCCTAGACATGATTTTCATCTTCAATGCGCTTCTAGAAGCAAATTTTTCACGAATGCATATAGTGGGGATAGTCCTTTTTTGGCCTCATAGCAGCGGTTGGGCAGTTTCGCATGGCACCGGTGATTGCCAGGCAAGCCTGCCTTTGAAGTATTTTCTTACCAGACTCTTGTGTTGTATTAGGCCACCACACAAGGGATGCATAGATAATAATTGGTCTAACCATCATTACATACATCCAGTGTATTATTTTTGAGTCCAGACCCCATGTTCTACCAAAGGGACTTCGACAGCCCACATTGCTCTTGTGGCTTTGTTTATCACCGAATTTAGGTGAGAATACCAATTCAGTCGCATATTCAGAGCTACACCTAAATATTTGACCTCATCCGAATATTCTATATTGATTTCCTCAAAAGCTATTGTACCAAGGTTTAATTTTAATCTGTTTGTAAAAGGAATGAGAATGATTTTGCTAGGATTTATGCATAACCCCTCTGCGCGACACCAATCTGAGATGAAGGCTACAGCCAGATTCATAATGTCGGATACTGTTCTTTCAAACTTGCCACTAATAATGACAGCAAGATCGTCAGCATATCCGCTTGCTCGAAGCTTAACTCTTGTAGTTTGACTAAGAGTTCGCCAATAAGTAAAGATCATAGAAGTGGTGACAACACACCGCCTTCGGGACAGCCTTTCATTGCCTTGACTGATATGGCCCACCCAACAGTCGATTTATCGATACTTTTGCAAAGCATGGCACCCTCTATAGAGCCGTAACCGGCATTATCAAAGACGCCCTCGGCATCTAAGAAGGCACATAAAGCAATTTCCTTGGAATTTCCAATATTATATCCCTCCGTGGATTTTCTAATATTATAAGCAAACTGAAATTGCAGAGGTGTTGTTCTGTCTAGCGTTTCTCTAATATGTAGATCCACCAATATTTCCATAGTTTTTAGAAGCAACGACGTGAGACTGATAGGTCTCTAAGATTTAGGCAGTTCGTTGGACCTCTTGCCCCATTTTGGAATAAATACCACATTGACTTTACGCCATATGGATGGTATTTACTCCCTGCTGAAACTGTTCCTAAAAATTGCAAGAAGTGATTCAAGCATTATATCAAGTCCTCTTATCAAGAAGGCTGCAAAAATCGTATCCACAGCTTGTGTCTTGAATGGTTTAAAGGACCCAACAGCCCATTTAACTTTGTCTGGGATAAACATTACTCCAGACAAACTCTAGGATCTTTGGTCTAAGACGGCCCATTGGTCGCATGACGACTGATCCAGTGTCATTGGCACTCCAATTGACCTCGGGAAGTGCACCTGAAGCAGATATTCTCAAGTGTCCCTCCTATTCACCCATCTGTTCTTCTTAAAGTGCCAACACCATTGGAGAATAGGCGGGGGTAACTTCAGTAATCCCCGGGATAATTCAATAAAATAAAGTAAAAGATAACTGATAACTGCAGTGTATGGAGGAAGAGACTCAGAGAGTTAGGAAGCAGATACGCGCCCATTTTGGAAACAAAAGGATGTTGTTTCATTGTAAGCAGGATGTGTGAAGCATTCATCGAGATACCCTGCAAGGAGGCAGCTTGTGATTTTGGTAGACTGAGGGACGGACACCATCCTCGTAAAATCTAGTGTTTTACGGAATGGACTGGATGTTAATCCAAAGGACATAAGAACTCTTAACGGAGCGTTTAGAGCTTGCATCTGGACACTGGGGTCGCTGAGAATAAGCACTGTGAAGTTAAGGAGATGATATTTAGAATGCACGCAGTGGAATTGGTTAAGGAAGGTATCCCGGCGGATGGGATAACTGGTCGCGATAATCTTTATTGGCCGCACCTTAATGGATGCACTGGACAAAGAATTATCGTCTTTCGATAAGAACAATCGTAAGATGCTTACTCTCCCATTGCAGTCATGGCGAGAGGGGAGTATAAGTGGGGTTAGGAGTGGTAGTACGGAGGCTGTAAGTGCTAGGTCAACGACAATAGTTACTCTGCGAATAGACACAAAATTTCGGAGCCGAATTTTAAGGAGCCGAATTATGGATCGGTTAATCAGATTAGGCAGGAATATATAAGAAAAGGATGGAAAGAGTACTAGAATCACTGAATTTAGACCCAAGCGTAAATTTAGAGTAGATTAGATTTAGTACTTGATTCCAAGACATATTTTTTCTTGACAGAGACCAGTTAACAAATACACCGAAAGTATAGTATGAAATGTCGATTACAGCGGACCAGCCGCACAATTATCCAAATGCATTACAGATTGCCGCAAGCTCACAAAGACGAGGTAAACAGGCCAGTTGAACGAATGTTAAAGGAAAGAATAATTACACCGAGTACCTCGCCGTTGAGTTTAGGAAATTAAACGACGCCACCAACAAGCAAGTGTTCCCGATACAAAGGATAGAAGAAATCCTGGATCAATTGGGACATATCGGATATTTTTCTAAGCTTTATTTAGGAAGTGGCTATCATCATGTTTTATTGGATATCAAAGATAAGCAGAAAACCGTGTTTACTATCGGTTTGGGGCGCAATTCGTTCAATAGGATGCCGTTTGGATTAACAGGAGCACTAACTACCTTCAAGCGGCTAATAAGCCATGTGGAAATAGGCTTGCAAGTGTTTGATTGTTTTGTGTATCTAGATGATATTGTAATCTATGGGAAAAACTTGCATTAGCATTCGGATCGCTTGTGCAAGGTTCTCCAGAAATTGTGCGAACACAATTTGAAATTGAACATGGTGAAGTGCCAATTTTTGCAAAGAGAGGTGCAAAGTTCGAATGGACAGAGGGAAACGGCATTCTAAAGGCTAAAAGAAATTATTAGCTCACCGCCGATTTTGGCGTATCCCGATTTTGAACTAACTTTTTTGTTGTCCATCGATGCTAGCAATGAAGCATTGGGAGCAGGGGAAGTCAGATGACCGACCAATACCATTCGCAAGTACGGCGCTTAGCGAGCGGAGAAGAGGTACTCCACGATAGAAAATAAATTTCTAGCCATTGTGTGGGCTACGAAAAATCTTAGAGCATATCTATTCGGGAGTCCCTTCAAAATCTACACCGATCACCAGCCGTTGGGAGGCATAGCTAATTGGGAAGACAAAACGCGTAGGCTAGCCAGGTTCACACACAAATTGTCTGAGTATGATTTTCAAATCATATGTAAACCTGGGAAGAGGGATCTGAATGCAGACGCACTTTGCAGAATGTCACAGACGCAAAATATATCAGTAGTCCAATCGAGAGGAAAAACTAAAGCCGACAAAGAGGATACCAAGATTAAACAGTTGACAAGTAACGCAAACGAATCAGAAGAGGAAAACCAAATAACCAACCAGATAAATCCAGCCAACAGAGCGGAATGGCTTGAAAATGAAAATGATATACAAGGCGTACTGAAAGGTTTCCATGAGTCACTTGTAGGTGGAAAAACCCATGAAAAACCTACGAAACAAGTAGAAGAGTGAACGCGTGGAAAGGTACGCTTAAAGACATTAAGGATTATTTAAAGAATTGTACAGAATATGAATCCAACAATAATTCAAGGCTGACAAAAATGCCAATCGGATTTACAGACACACCGAAATAACCTTTTAAAAAAGTTCACATGGATATTGTGCGTATTTTACCTGATGCCGTAGCGAGTATGCTAGCCAAAGCATTCTTTGACGAAATTATTGACCGGTATAATATAGCGAAGGTGTAGGTGACCGACAATGGCACATACTTCGTCTCAAAGCTATTTTTAGAAACGTGTAACCTATTGGGAATTAAAAAGTTGCACATAACTCCATATCATCCGCAGGCGAACGATTCGCAAGATCGAAGCCAGAGACCTATGCCAGAATACCTACGTAGATTCGCTAAAGAGGATGGCTCTCATTTGGAACAGTGGGTGAAGACGGCTATGCATGTACATACCAATACTGTTCAATCAAGCAAACCCCGTTTAAGACGGTCTACGGATTTGACTTCAACATGCCCGCAAATTTGAAGCGCAAATGTGCGCCAGTTTGCAATGCTGATGACCCAAATAAAATGAGGAAATAGCAGTTACACCGCGAGTACGAGTAGGATATGAGGTAAAAGAAAAGGTGGCTATAATAAAGTGTTTCTCATAGTTTTCATGTAGGCGACCGGGTACTGATGAATAATCAGACCCAAAAGAAAAAATTGTCTCCTGTATGCATTCACCCATATACGGTAGCAGAGATCCCTAGTCCATAAGAGGAACGAATACAAACAGGTATCATTTCAACTTCTAAAGTTAATGCCAGCGGAAATGTGCCAATTAAACGGGTTCGTTTTAAAAAATGACATATTATAAATATACGAGTATTCATTAGGCACTATAGCCGAATGAAAACGCGGTAAATAAAATAAGAGTAAAATTTTTTTATTAATATATTCAAATTAAAAAAATGTAAACAAATTGAAAATATTTCAACAAAAAATTAAAAGACCGTATTGGGAAAGAAATTTAAAACTAAGCGTTTCATACACAGAGTAGCGTATGTACACTCATAGGTAGTGGCTGCATGAAAATATGACGCGCAAACAGTAATGACGGGCACGAGCTAAAAAGCTTGTAGGTGCAAGCTACGGAATCGTTTCTGGAAGTAAGTAAATATATACTCGTATATGTGTATACAAAACGAATGTATGAACGTAAATTTTAAAAAGTGAGTATTTTGGAAAGAACTAATAATTATGTACGTATAAGTAAGTATACAGGGCCATTTGATGAAAGATTGGGATCAAAAGTTGAAACAACATGGAGAAAAAAATTTGTGTAATAATCTAGGGTATAAATAGTGTGAAAGAAGGTGATGTATCAGGGAGACTTTTAAGAAAAACGTTTAATAAGGCATGAGAATAAAGTATACTTAATCTATTATATGAAATATGGATAAGTCTGAAACAGAAGAGAAAAATTATTATAATCTGGAATGAATACAGGAATATGTGATAAGGCCATACAGGGTCATAAGTAAGTCATGGGTAATAGCAGCCAAAGCTACGAGGTCGATCAGCAACGCTGCCCGGAGAATAAGAACATATATAACAGTATATATACAGGTTAGCTCAAGGGCGAATAGATGAAATACTTACTAATAATAGTTATATTTATAATATATAAATATACAAAATCAAAATAGTTAACTTAATATTATTTGTTTTTATTCAAATAAATGTACAATAATAAAAATAGGGTATAAATTATTATGAATAGAATCTGGCCACTGCTTCCTGGGGCAGCTGAATGAGATCAAACTCGGCCATGCAACATACTTCTGCAGTATTACTCAGCGACCCTGTCCTTAGGGTTCAACAGTAACGTAAATGCTAATTTCCATGCCACTGACAGGTGCTCCGGGTAGTCGGACTGCCGATTTAGGTCCAGGAGTGCTGGATGTAACACCTAGTCCGGGTCCCAGCATGGGATCCACGGTATTTCTTTGAGAACATGGATCTCTTCCAACGATAACTCCTTGGTGGCAGCAGCGACAGCGATTCCTCAACGAAATTTACCAGTACTTTAAGGTAGTCGAGGAGGTAATTGCCATGGGACAATTTGTGTCGTAAATACATATTGTGAGATTGAATGAATAAGCCAGTGGAAGTGCGTTTTATAGGCAGATTTTCCGACAAAGTTTTGATGGCCCATACAAAATATGAAACAAGGGATAGAAGCATAGTGTAATTATCGCATGGCAAAATTTATACTTGAATAACAAAAAGAAAATTGTTTTTGTCAATCGCTAAACAGGCATTACTTAACGGCTTCTAGCGAAAAGAGCGTAATATTTTTGGGTCAAAACACAACAAACAACGTAGCAACAAGTCTGAACGGAATGAACGACAGCATACGCATCAAGCGGTAAATATGGAGTCTTTAGACAAATTGGCAATGGTTAAGGCAGAGCTCTCTATGGCTACATTAATAACAATTTGGTTTACCCATCTATTTGTTGCGAAAAATCTAAAAAAAAAATAAAAATGGTGCATCAAATCTGGATGGTATAGTATTTGGTTTTATAGACTATTTGTATATTATAACTAGTTGGATTGGGTTGCCTGGAATGTATGTGTGTAGTCATATTCAAAAAAGTTACAAGGTGTGAGATTGTAGACTCGTTTATGGGTATATATGAATACATACCAGGCGATAATTCTAAATAATATAAATAATATAATTTAATTAAATGAAATGAAAAAATTTGGTCATGCAATCGACAATATTTTCATATCAATATGGATATTGCATCATGGATATTGGCAGCGAACTTCTTAAATGGGGCACCGAAATTAAAGGGAATACCATGACGTGGACACAATATGCGGTAATTTGAGAGAGTTGAATTTACAACAATCAAAAACCATGTGAATTCTGGAGAAAGAGGTAACTGTGAAGAGAGCTAATTACAAATGGTTACATAAAGCCACAGAAGAAACACTTTCCGGCATCGAACAAATCCCCCTGGCTAAGAAGATGAAAAGCGAAAAACAAGCGGGTTTGAAACCGATATGTCAGAATTAATCAATGTCGAAAGCTTCATTACAGAACGTCTAGCTGACCTGCAAGGGTGACAACCAATGGAGATGTTGATGCTTGACGACCTGTTGCACGAAAAATTACATCCGTTGTTCCTTCGAATTACTAAACGCCGCCCTACTATCTCTCAGTGGAGTAAATTGGTATACCAAAAAACCCAGAACAATTGTACAAGCTAGCAACAATGCATCATACAGCAGCATCCGAGACGTGTTTCCTGGTAATCATAAACATCCCAATACCATTTCCGCAGTTACACACTATCTAGAAGATATACCCTATTCACAAACCACTAAACGGGAATTGGAGTATAAAGCCGAGGACAAGTTATGACTACATAACAGAGAGTCAAACGCACGACAGTTAAATTGGCCTGTCGGCGGAAGATATGAGGAACGTATGTGCTTACATCCCAGTTAAGTGTTGACAAGAGAAAGCAGCGCCTGTGAAGTAGAAATTCTAAAAATATAACAGGAAATATGTGAATATACATTGGTCACGGCCCTGGGAGGACTACTAGAAGGGACAGAATTGTTTAACCGCTGCATTTACCATTTCAATAAACAAACAACTTTATCAGCGATATGTAAGAAAATTGCAAAGCGATCACGGCACTGGTTTCCTACCCATCGGAAAAGTGTGGCGACTAATTGAATAGGACTGGGGGCCTCCTACATAGAGCACAAAGAAAACAGAATTTCGACACATCTCCAGCATCTATGTGTACCAAATAAATGGATGAACGCACAACAAACAAAACCACAGTCAGGTCAAAAATAAGCATGGTGAGGTAGACTACTACGTGAAGCAACTGTTGAGCGGACATGTATATGTATTTTCACCGACCACCAACCTTTGACCTTTGCGCTTACTGATACGAATTACAACGGAAAGCTCAAGAGGTGTAAAAGCCGAATAGAGGAGTATAACCATGAGTTGATTTATAAACCTGGTAAATTAAAGTTAGAGGCAGATTCTCTCTCACGTCTACTGACAGAAGTGAACGCGCTAGAAACATCGAATGAGCCAGTTGAACCTAGTGAATACGAAAGTTTAGCAACGATGCACAACGCAGGACAAGACAATTCCGATTTAATTCCCCATGTTGAAGCATCAATAAATGTTTTTAGAAACCAAATTATTATCCGAACAGGACGTGAGCTCATGTACGTTGAGGAGCCCCATCCGAATTACAAAAGACATTACGTCTCTCTTGAAAAAATTAATGAGACCAATCTTACTCATATTTTAAAAGAAAAATTGAACCCATCTGTAATCAACGGCATCAAAATTATGAAGCTGCAAAAGATTTATTTAGATACTTTTTCACACTCTAAAATCCTTATAACCCAAAGAGTCGTAACTGATGTGCCAAACGAAGGGCGTGTGCACATGAATATTTCCAAGAGAACTCCCAACAAATCTTAGAAAAATTATATTTCCTTCGCATGACAAACCAAATTAAAACCTTTATAAAAACCTGCGAGATATGTCGTCTGAATAATTATGATAGGCACCCTACACATCCCGAATTGCAGCCCACACCAACACCAAAATTTCCATGTGAAAAATTCCAAATGGACATAATTGAAATTCAGGGTGAGAAATTCATTTCAGTCTTAGAAAAATTTCCCAAATTTGCAAAATTTTTCCGAATAAAAAAATCAGCACCTTATTTGCGCCAAGATAATGCATTTTTTTACAGTACCCAAAATAGTGGTTATGGACAATGAACGTGGTTTCCTCACCCCCTTCAATATAAATTTCCTTAGATCATTGAATATCGAAATTTTCGACCATAATAGAAATATTCAGGTGCATATGAAACGACTTTCAAGACATACGCATTAAAGAAATTCTGTAAATAGCGGTAGATAGGTATAACGACACAATCCACTTCATCACACGCCAATAACCAAGTGATATTTTTTTTAATCGAAGAGAACGGGTCAACTACCAAGGTGTTGCGAATTTTCGCGAAAAATTTAACAATGAAATTCGTGGTCAAATTGAAGAAAACGAAAAAATAAGGAATTTATGGTTAGCCGCGAAAAAAACTCAACCAAAAAGCTTTAAACCCGGCGACGCCAATAAACAAATAAAAGGCAAACAAAAAAGTAAATCGCTGTAATTGATAATAATAAAGTACGAGGGCAATGATGAGGTGAGCTTTCAGAAATTCTAAATGGAAATAAATACAACATATCAAAATCGGAAATTAGATAGGGACAAAAAGAAAAAGACGATGGTTGCAAAAATTATTTAAAAGAAAGCTAGAAAGCTTAAATGGACCAAAAAAAAAACCCCCCCACAGAAATAAATAAAATACTAACTTAAAATTTTAAGGACCCAATATTGGGATACAAAAATTAAAAGCTAAGCAAAGCAAAGAACACAAAACTAACGTGGAAATTAGGAATCCCGAAATTGGGAAATAAATCAAACAAAATCAAAATGGGGTCACTAACAAAATCAATATTTCTCCTGTAACAAAAAAAATCCAAAACCAAAACAAAAATTAACATTTAACTTCAATATTACTTGATTTAAGCAACAAAATTAATATATCTCCTCATGAATTAGTATATTTAGTTTAGGTATCCTGATAGCTGCTGGCGAAAGAGTGAGGGAATTTAATTACCATGCTCCCATTGTCACCAATAATTCTGGAAATGGGTGGACTTTAAATGTCTGCTTCAAACTGGTGCACATTGTCGACCTCCAACAATACGATAACGCATTGGAACTCCTAGTCGGTATATGGGTCTGTGCGAAACGAACAAACTAATTCAATACTGTAATTTCATCGGAACGAATTGACTACAACACATCCTAGAGCTAAGCGCTCAATAAACTGGATTGAATCCGCTTGGAAGTGGATAGCAGAAAATCCAGATGCCACGGACTGGGACACTATATTTCGAAACGATAACCATATTATCGAGAACAACAACCACCAATATTAAATTAACGACGAACTCTTTGAAAAGATGAAGGAAGTAATCGACAAGGTCGACATAATGGCAGGGGAAAATACAACAGTATCAGAATTGACGACGATGAGGTCCGTTTTGAAAAGAGCATACTGGAAAAGATTCTCATACTAAAGGAAGCTGTAAACTAAATTGTACTCGCTAGTCAAATGGCTAAGAAGGACATTGTGAACAGCAACCTTCTAAATGCTGAAGAAATCAATCAGATCTTTTCCGAGGTGGAAACGTTGCCATACCAAAATATAGTGGAAGCAGTATAGCAAACCATCCATTTTCACAAATGGGTCTTCGTTATTATAGGTTCTGGCGCTTCCCAAGGTAAATATGCATATACACATACATATAAATATACATATACATTAACATATACATATACATATCCACCTGGATATGTACATAATCGAGAAAAGAGTTAGGGACACAAATATTGGAATGTACTTGTAAAAAAGCGGTCGGAGTCAGGTGGGAGCTAATTATAAACTGGCTGTACATTTCTATGGTAAGTCCAATATTGCTATATGGAATACTGGTATGGTGGCCAGCCATTTAGAAAGAAAGCTATTTGAAGCTTCTGAGCAAGGTCCAAAGAACGGCTTTTCTGTGCATTTCTGGTACTTTAAGGACTACCCCAACTAAAGCATCAGAAGTGATACTCAGGAGGAAATCTAGAGACTTCCTACCCTGTCGAGAGTAGATATCTCTAAGGTCGTGGCTTATATAACTGGTCGTGGCTTATATAACATAGGCTATTCGGCCGGCACGCCCTCAGGATGGAAGTATTCTCTCATAAATTCTGCAGTAGCTGTGAGGAAGAAGAGGAGGAGGAGACTGTGGAACATCTCTTCTGTTAGGGCTAGAAGCAGAGCGGGCTCTTTAGGCAAATACGCTTTTAATTCACTTATAGAAGTGTCCGGCGCGAAGGTCCAACAAATCCTGAGCTTTATTACGGCTTCGAAGTGGTTTGACGATTAAATCAGAGGTGCGTCGTAACGCGATCCTATTACAATAGACCTGTCTGCCACTATAACCTAACCTAACCTATACATATGTGTATGCGTATACGTTTATAAATACACATATACGAGTACATACATATACGAGTACATAGACATATTCATATAAATATACATAAATATATATATACGAGGTGTGATCAAAAAACCGTTATTTTCTAATTTCGTGAGTTACGTATGTTCGATGTTCGCATTTTTTTCTGTTATGTTGGTACACATGTCTGTTATATATGTTGGCAATACCAACCATTTTGGATTGTCAGTTTGTTTTTGACAGATTAAAAGGTTAATCGTGTTTTGGTGTGCTCTTCGACTTTGTAACATACGAAAAAAATCAAAGAAACTGTATTCAGTTTTGTGTAAAAAATTAAATTAAATGCGCAAAGACATTTGAAATGTTGACTGTGGCCTTTGGCGAGTCTATTATGAGCAGAACACAAGTTCAATTGTGGTATAACCGGTTTAAGGAAGGCCGAGAAGATGTCAATGACGATGCTCGTCCTGGTCGCCCGAGCACGTCAACAACCGATGAAAACATTGACGCAGTGAAGAAAATGATTTTGGATAATCGTCGAATCACTATCAGAGAGATTGCTGATGATGTTGGCATATCGTTCGGCTCATGCCAAGCAAGTTTTAGGCATGAAACGAAGATTGTTCCAAAATTGCTAAATTTTGAGCAAAAACAACGTCGCATGGACATCGCTCAGGAACTGTAGAACATCGTCAACGACGATCCAGATTTCCTCAAAAAGATCACAACTGGTGACGAATCGTGGATATATGGCTATGACATTGAAACCAAAGCCCAATCATCCCAATGGAAACGTCCAGATGAGCCAAGACCGAAAAAAGCACGTCAAGTTCGGTCGAAAGTAAAGGTTTTGCTGACAGTTTTCTTTGATTGCAATGGCGTGGTGCATCATTAATTCTTGCCACAAGGTCGTACGGTCAACAAGGAATACTACCTTGAAGTTATGCGCCGTTTGCGAGAAGCAATTCGTCAGAAACGCCCAGAATTGTGGAAAAACCAATCATGGATTTTGCACCATGACGACGAACCAGCTCCCACATCGATGCTTGTGCGTAATTTTTTGGCCAAAAACAAAACCGTTATTATGCCTCAACCACCATATTCACCGGACTTGGCCCCCGCTGACTTTTTCCTCTTTCCAAAACTGAAGACACCGATGAAAGGGAAGCGTTTTACTACGATTGAGGAGATAAAAGAAAAAGGCCAAGATAGTTGTTGATGAATAAATAGATACTTTTTGAAAAAATTTAAAATAACGGTTATTTTTTTATCAACCTCGTATATATATATATATATATATATATATATATATATATATATATATATATATATATATATATATATATATATACTCGTATATATACGAGTATATATATATATATATATATATATATATATATATATATATATATATATATATATATATATATATATATATATATATTTAAATATAAATATTGATATACAGATATATATTCATATAAATACACATGTACATACACATGTAAAAATACATTTACATATACTTATAAATATACTTATTCACATACATATATTTAAGTATTTACATATTGCTATGCTTGTGCATATTTATCTGCATAAACACAAGTATCTGTATTTAGCACGTTTTATCGAAACAATTAACTCAGACTATACTTTATATTTTAAAAGATTGAGCGCACAACCTAATCCAAATAATTGCTCAAAATTTAAATTTTATTTTACTGTTTCCAAAGTCCTGCTGTATATACAGGGTGGCCCAAATGAGACCTAGTGATGTTAAACACGTGTAACTCTTGTAATAACGGGTTTTTTCAAATGATTTATTTTAATATGTTAAATACATTTTATGGAAATTTAACGTGACTATGTGTGAAATATGACATCAGACAAATGACCACCATTTTGCTCGATACAGGCATTGGCTCTTTTTAGCGCATTTTGCATTACACGGCGTAATGTTTCTGGTTGCAGGTGCCGTATTTCGTCTCGAATATTCTGCTTGAGCTGTCCAAGTGTCCGTGGTTTGTTAACATACACTTTGTCTTTTAAATATCCCCATAAAAAAATATCGGGCGCAGTTAAATCTGGTGAACGAGGAGACCAAGGGAAATCTGAATTTATTGAAATTATGCGTTCACCAAAAATTTCACGCAGCATGTCAATAGTTTGCCTAGCAGTATGCGCAGTGGCTCCATCTTGTTGAAACCACAAATTAGGATGTTGCTCCACCATTGGCCGCAAAAAGTTGTCGATCATTGTTCTGTAAGAAGCCCCGGAGACCGTTTCTGGCGTTTCATCCTCATTCTCAAAGAAATATGGGCCGATGATTTTTGTGGCCATAACACCGCACCAAACAGTGCATCTGATTGTGTGTGACTGATGCTGATGTATTGCCCTTGGATTTTCGGAGCCCCACAACCTACAGTTTTGTTTATTTACATAACCACTTAAATGGAAATGCGCTTCATCGATAATCTCGCTGCGTCAGAACAACTGATCGTTGAGAAGAATAATAAAATTCGATAATTTTAATGCGTTGTTGTCGACTGTACGTATTCATTTTAAATTTCCAAGAGTTCAGTTATAATCTGCAAAAAGAAAAAATAAATTATGTTAAAAAAAAAGGTAATTTTTGTGTTTCACATCAGCTGGTCTTATTTGGGCCACCCTGTAGAACTGTTTGTTTGATTGTACTAAATTATATGTCATACTATATTTCTGTTCAAAGACTTGTCTGTTTTTATTGACTTTTGTTGATGAGTTAAAATAGACGAACTAAGGGTAGATTTGCGGAAAATAGGCACTCATCTCCTTTCCGCACATCGTTGAAGCGATGGCACGAAAACGGCTACATATACCATTATTTGATGCTACAATTTGTTTTTGTAGTCAATAGGCTAACGATCATTAATTCATATTATTGGTGTAAGAATAGTATCTGCACTTCCCACTTGGTCCCGCTGTCCTTGCGCTGACTATCACCATCCCAAGTATGGGAACCTTTTTAGTCAGTGCTTGAACGGCGCCACACCGTGGTATCACAATGGGCCATTATGTGTGCTCAAGTGTGCTTTTGGCAAACTGGGCGGCCACTCCTACCTACCTATCTACCTACCTACCCACTTGGTATTTACGCATGCGGTTTCCACGGGTTGTCGGGATTGTGCATCGGCTATTACATTCAACTTGCCTTTCCGATATTGTACTTCGAACGAATGTTGTTGAAGCTCTAGTGCCCATCTCGCGATGCGCCCTGAGGGGCTCTCTATTGAGTTGAGCCATTTTAGCGACAAGTGGTCAGTAATTACTGTAAAGTGGTACCCCTCTAGGTACGGCCGTATTTTCCTTATGCCCCATACTTTCGCCAGGCACTCCTTTTCTGTAGGCGAGTAATTTCGTTCTGCATTATTTACATGTCGGCTCGCATACGCAAACACGCGTTCCACCCCCTCAATTTCCTGGTAGAGTACTGCGCCCAATCCATAGTCGCTAGCGTCAGTCTGCAGTATGAATTTCTGTGCGAAATCAGGACAGGCGAGAATTTGAGCCTCCGTCAGTTGCTGCGTTAGTGATTCGAATGTCTGCTGTTGCTCCTCTGTCCACTTGAAGTGTTTGCCCTTTTTCAACTGCATGGTCAGCGGTTGCACAGTCTTTGCGAACTCAGGCACGAAACGCCTATACCTAGACGCTATGCCTAAGGACCGTCTTAGTTCCCTTACGCTTTCTGGTAGTCGTAGTTCACGGATAGCTGCGACCTTATCCGGATCCGTGTGGATACCCTTATCACTTACCATGTGACCCAGGTATTTGAGCTCTTTCTTGAAAAACGAGCATTTTTCGTGATTAGAGTATAGCTTCGCAGCCTTTAAACGGCGGAAGACCTTGGTTAGGTTGTTTTGGTGCTCTTCTAGAGTACGCCGGGTAACAAAAATGTTGTCTAGGTATGCGAACGCCTGTGGCTCCATCTCTGGTCCTATAACTTGATCTTAGGCTCTTTGGAAGCTGGCAGGAGCCGAGAGTAAACCGAACGGCATCACTTTCCGTTGAAAAAGTCCTCTTCCAAGTACCGTGAACGCGTAAGTTCTTTGCTCTCTTCTTCCATAGGGATCTGCCAGTAACCATTTTTCAAGTCAAGGCTGCTTATGCATTTGGCCTGACGCAGGCGGTCAAGGCTGTGGTGAATTCGGGGTAATGGGTATGCATCTCGGATGGACCTGGCGTTTAACTGCCGGTAGTCGATGCATAGACGTCACTTCTCATCCCTTTTCCGTACCATTACGATCGGTGCACTATGGGGAATGTGAGAGGGCTCTATGCAGCCTTTGGTGAGCAAGTCGTAGATTTCCACATTGATGAGCTCTTGCTGAGCGGGATTCCGTGGGTATCACCTCTGCTTTATAGGCCTAGCGTCCCGCATCACAATCTTGTGCTTCGCGATGGTAGTTACACCGAGTTGGTTGCGGAATTTGTTTAATTCGCTCTTTAAAAATGCGTCTATCCTCTGCTCCTCAGTGATAGCCTCCTCCCGAATGGTTGTGCACAATGTAGCTTTGCAGGATTGCACAACCCCGGACTGGGGTCGCAGGGGGAGTTTTTGGTCAGCGCAATTTATGGTTGTGCCTAGCTTGATTAGAAAGTCTAGGCCTAGCAGCATATCGTCTGATGAATCTGGCATTGCTAGAAGCTCTAGTTGGCATTTTTGCTCTCCCAACTTCACCTCCACCATGATTGCCTCGGAGATAATCTGAGTGTTCCCATCTGCCATGCGCGCTCGAATGTATGTAGGAGTTATCCTACCGGTGGTTTCACGCAGTTTGTTTATCGAGCTGTTCACTCACAAAACTTCTTGAAGCTCCTGTGTCGATCGTGGCTGTGGTGTTGAGTGTGCCGATGGTGACAGTGGTACAGATACTCTGCCCGTTGTGGCGTAAAGCAGTTATTGTGGTTGAGGCCGGTGGTGGTTGGGCTGCGCCATGCCTCGCTCTTGACGACAGCGTTCTCGTTGCCCCCGTTTGCTCTGCAGCATTCCACAGTGCGCACATTTCTTTTACCGCACTCCCAACAGAATAGGATCTGGGCGTTGCGGCAGTGTCGAGCCATGTGTCCGCTTTGCCCGCACCTTCGGCAAGCTGTACGTGGGTGTATTGGTACTTCCGCTCTATTACCGTTGACTGGTACAATTGGTCGATTCTGCTCTTCCGGTGAGTGTGTGCGCTTAGCACGAGGCTGTGCTATGGGTACCCGTGGCATCTCCCGGTCGCCGCCTATACCCTCCAAGTCCTCTGCCATTTCCACCAACTCTGCTAGCGAGGAAAAATCCTTCTAGCGCACGTACCACTGGTACTCCTCCATGCTGTTTCGTAATATACGTTCTAGCTCCTGTTCTTCGCTGTAACCAGCGTGGCACATCAGGTTATGTATCTTTATGTATTGTTTCAACTTTCACCGTTGTCGTTGTTGGCGTTGTCGGCTCTCATCCTCTAGTTTCTGGAAATATCTGGACAGCAGGAAGAATTAAAAGAATCCCTCTTGAAAGTGTTCCATTCCGTCCAGGCTTGGTTGTTATTTCTGTACCAGAGTTGCGCCTGTTCTTTAAATAGCTCTGGCATGGCAAGAGGCAGAATGTTACGATTGAGTCTAAACACTTCTGCCGATTCCACTACACGTTCCACGAAGGCTAGTGGGTCCCGTCCCCCGTCATACTTCAGGGACAATTTTCTTACACTGCCGATAAAAGTTGAATAGGAACTCGTCCCATAGTGGGAGAGATCAGGCACTACAATAGGCATGGTATACCGAAATGCACCAGGCTGGTTGTCTCTGAATAGTCATGGTATATCGTGCTTCATGGCGGTGGTTATGGTAGCGCCCCCCGGCGAATCCATACGCTGTGGTGTTTTAGTACCCGTAGCTGTTACAGGTGATAGACTCTTCATTTGCTTGGTTTCCAATTCAGCAATTCGACAATCCTGTTCCAGATTGAGTTCTGTGTTAATTAGGAATTCGTCCAGCCTTCTTCTGAGTTCTTCTACTGTACCGGTAGCATCCAGTTTAAATTCAATACAGTTGACCACTAGTTGGTCTTTTCCCGCTGTGTAGACCCAGCTCGTATTCCCCATACTGCAATTTCTACGGTGACAATGAGACACGGTGTATCGTTGAACGTTCACGTAGCTCTCTGTTTTCTCCTTTTATAGGATATTCTTATGTTTTCAAGTCTGATGCGTTGAATTTCTTTGTGTTTAAAATCCAATGTGTAGAATTTCTTTGTGTCGACTCCCTGTGTAGAATTTCTTTGTGTCTCAATAGAGTCCCAACTCGGGCGCCAC
Source organism: Clusia tigrina (assembly GCA_920105625.2). NCBI lineage: Eukaryota > Metazoa > Arthropoda > Insecta > Diptera > Clusiidae > Clusia > Clusia tigrina. The sequence goes on from OV050030.1 coordinate 200,141,725, forward strand.
TGTAACGAACTTACTTACGCTGGGATATTCTTATCGGTAAAAACTTTAAACCACTGTTCTGTCTGCGTCAGTTAATGTCCCAGTGGAGTCGGTAAAAACCTTAAACCACTGTTCTGTCTTTGTACTCTAGTGTCCCAGTGGTGTCGGTAAAATCCTTAAACCACTGTTCTGTCTGCGTTAGTTAAGGTCCCATTGGAATGGGTGAAAAAATTAAACCAATGTTCTGTCTGCTTTAGTTAATGTCGCAGTGGAATCGGTAAAAACCTTAAACTACTGGTTCTTTGTGTATAATGTAATGTCCCAGTGGAGTCGGTAAAAACATTAGAGCACTTTTCTGTGTTTGTACTCTAGTGTCCCAGTGGAGTCGGTAGAAACCTTAAACCACTGGCTCTGTCTGCGTAAGTCAATGTCACAGTGGAATCGATAATAACCTTAAACCAGTGTTCTGTCTGCGTTGAGTTCGCTAAGTGTTCTCTGGAACTAAGGTCTTCGCTGGTGTTGTCTCGAGATGTCGGTATGGAAGAGAGAGACTCATTCTTGGGCTCCTGGTGCTTTTATAGTTCCAAGCTGCCACAGTATTTTTGTAGGAATGGCCAATTCACTGTTGCTAAGGCCACTGTTCGTTCCCGTTCTTCCTGCATTCTTGTTGTTGGTTGTGCTTGCCCTTGTGTCACCTTCAACACCTTGTTGTTGTTTTCCTGTTGTTTTTGTGGTAACAGTTATCCTTGGGCGACCCCCACCGTTGCGTTGCTCTTATCGCGTTTTGCCCTTGGGTGATCTTCACCGCTGTGTTGTTGTTGTCACGTTTTAAATGTTTTAATAAAAGATTCTCTTCTGTATTCCTCCTTGTGCGTTATCTGTATTGGCGACACTCGTAGTGATTGTTCTGTCGTGGTCCCTTTATGCTTCAATTCCGTTTCTGCGTGTTGTTAGCGTATCATTTGTCCAATTCATGCTTTCTATTGTTCGTTGCGCTAGTGTCTTTTGTTGTACCTTGCCGCTTGTAGTTGTTGGTTTGATCGGACCGTAAGTTTTGAACAACGCTTTGATCAACTGTGCTCCAGTTGGAAAGTCGAACGCTATGATTGGTGGAGTGCAGATCTTTAGATTATACTTCGAATGGCCGTCGCCCTTGTTGTTTACACTACATTATTTTGTTTGTATATTATTTGTGCTTAGTGCCTTTCATCTGCTGATACTTGATCTTGTGCATAGATGAGTGCATGCAAATAATATATTGCTTTTGCACTTGTTGTGAGAGCGTAAATACAAATTTTTGTATGTTCTAACAGTGCGTGTGTATGTACGCTATTGGCTGCTGTTGGCGACGCAGTAATTGTGGGAGCGTAAATATGAGTCGTCTGAGAATTTACGTTCTCACAGTACTTATATCCCGAAACTGTATCCGGTAAAATACCTAAAATATGTATGTGAACTTTATCAAATGGTTGTCACGGTGTGTCAGTCAACACCATTGGCATCTTTGTTAGCCTCGAACTCTTAATGACCTGAAATTTTGGGCAGCTCTTTACATATTCTTTTATGTCGCGGAGAATCCCTTTCCAGGTGTGTACTCGTCTGATTCTCTCGTAAGTTTTCCAAGACCACTGGTGTCCACCTAGAGGTGAATCATGGAAACCTTTGAGTACTCCCTGAATACCTTTGTCATTCTCGAACCACTCTCCCCTTTTAGCTGGCTGTTTGTCTCTTTCATTATTCAATTTTTTATTTCTGGTGCTTGTCCGTCATTGACCGCTAAACATTGGTCTTCACCCTGTCAGCCTTTGCCTTTGCTCTAGTTTGAACTTCCAATGTCTATTGTTTTTGTAGCACTCTGCTAAGTGCATCTACATTCAGATTATTCTTCCCAGGGTTGTAAATGATTTCAAAATAAAACTCAGACAACTTGTGTCTCAACCTGGCTAACTTAGAAGTTTGCGATAGCGGTAGTTAAAATGTCCTGACCCTTTTTCTAACATATGTACCTCCCTCAAAGTTGTCGTACTCCGCTCCACCAAGAATTGTGCTCTAATAGACTATTCTGCTAATTCCTCCAGAGTGCCTGTTCCGCTATTCAGCATATGAATTTTTAGAGCGGGGTCGCGCAGACCCACTACAACCTCACACCTGTTTGCAGCTTAGTACAATAACGCTGTTTCTCCAACGCCATTGTATTTACCTCAATGATCCTAGATGCTTGGAAAAGGCTCGAATGTCCTCATTTCAGCTCTTCCCCATTATGATTTCCTAAGTCACATAGACCAGAGTCCTCACTTTCAGGTCAGTTCTCCTCAGGAGCCCGTACAGCTCGCCCGCAGCGCCGAATTATTTTCGCAGCACAAGGTGGTAAGCATCTCCGAACAACATCTGCTTTACACAGTAAAATAAATCCTGTAACCCATCTGGCCTGATGCTCCTCCTCGCCAATTCAGACCCCTGAGTGAACGTACTGACTTCTGATCGCAAGTCTTCTGACGCAGCACCAGTAAACACGGGTACTAACCTGACCACTGCTTTCGAAACTAATAAAATAAACAAAAACGCAAGTCCGCCCAACAATAAACCCCATAAACTTATAAGAAACACATAGTTTTCACTTTGCAAAAAATAAGCTGCCTCATTTATACCGATTGTGGTTATTTTGCTTTCGACTCACAAAAAACTCGCTTTATTTGAAGGCAATAGGAGTTCGTCTTTCCAAAATATACTTTACGTAAAACGCGTACTACTATAACAGTACACAAACATAGCTCCGTGTAAAATTAAAGTAGAATGATAACTGTAATGTAGAGCCGAAGAGGAAAGAATATAATTTTCATTGCACAAGTGTAAAAACTATTCTCAATTGGACAATTTCTGAATGCGAATACAAATTATTTATGACAATGTAGCATTTATGCGCCAATATACATAACGAACATACGATCTACATAAACTTTGATGTCAGAACCCGTGTTCTATGCACCTCTTGATGCATTTCTGCCTAATTCCTTAAATTTATTATATGTAAACATTTCAAAATATTCCAAACGGACAACACACATTCCCCGAACAAAAAAATTCTCACAACTAAGAAGACAGACGGTTTATGTTTGCCCCGTCATAGTTGCGTGCAACACCTCAATCGCGCCTGTCAGCTGCAACTTCTGTGACCACCGCGACGGTGCCTTCAGGGTCGCAGAAGTAATCACTTATATTACGTTACAATAAAAAAATACTCCGAGTCTGTTTTGCTCCCTCCATTGCTCCTCCGTCTGATTCTTGTGGCTTTTGGCGGATATTATTCATGATGATGCTGCTATTGTTTGTGATGATGCTGTTGTTAGTTTTGTCGATAATGCTGCTGTTATTGTTGCCGATGATGCTGCTGTTATTGTTCCCTATGAAGCTACTGTTATTGTTGCAGGTTTCTTCTTCCTGCTTCAGGATTTTTTCTACTAATCCTGGGTTTCCTCCGAAATGGTTCTTATATGGTCCTGTGAAGGCCCTTATAGCGGCTGTGCAATTTATGTTGGGGTATATCAGTGTTTGCCGAATATATATAAGGATGTACATTTATCCTTGTACCGATGCACTGAGTGACATCAACTGGTCGCTTGTTAACTGCCAGAGTCCACTGTGGTGAGTCTAACCGCGCGAGTTAAAACTAGCTACAGTTCGTTTGTTAAACTCTGTTGTTTGTTATAAACGCACCTGCTTATATACTATTACAATCATTTGTTGTTTCTTTATTGTCAATTGTTCTCTTTTTGATTTGCATATTCTGCAATTGTTACCAATGGAGTTATTGATACATGATAGTGAAAGTTCAATTATCAAATGTGTACACCTAAGAGCATGCAAACAACTTTTACTTAATAATAGCAATTTTGTCCAATTATACGTGCGCCTTAGGGCTATGTAAAGATATTATTTTAATAACAATAAAATGCAAGTTCTTCTGAGGTTTTACTGGACATTGCAAGTTTGACACACACCAGATCGAAAGATCAGGTGACCTCGACCGCCACAAGAAGCAAGCAAGGTGTGGCGAACTTTGTGAAGATGAAATTTGCCAACTGACAAATTTCACTCACACACAAACCTGTAAAAAACACTAGTAGGCGAAAGAAAGCTATAAAGTCGATTAAACGCGCAGTAGTGATGCGATTGTCAAGAATAGAGGGCGGAAAACCACAATCGGTATTTTAAACAAAGACACCGAGCAAATTTAACTCACAGGATTTTATATTAATAATTTTTGTATACGACCCCTGAAAGTAGCTGAGTTTTTCCCTCAGCTCTGGAAAGTGCGTTGCAGGACTAAATAATATCCAAGGATAATCCAAGTGCAGGACTAAATAATATCCAAGGATAATCCAAGGACTTGTTGCGAATAAGGACTAAATAATATCCAAGGATAATCCAAGTGCAGGACTAAATAATATCCAAGGATAATCCAAGGACTTGTTGCGATTAAGGACTTTCAAGGACCCACGAAGAATTTGAAGGATCCTTGAGGTTTCTGGGTATAAATTCTGTATACGATACCTGGTTATCCGGCGAGCTTACCCCGGCGGAAAATTGAGTCGTTACAATTTCTGAAAATACAGCCACGCCAGAAGACCAGAAGGCGAATGAGGAATGGACGGTTGTGAAAAGCCTAAAATCAATTCGATCATCTGGCCCAAACCAGATGCATTTATTATAACCGCAAACGAGAAAGTTGCGTCGTGTGCGTACGGATAAATCCGGCGAAGCTCTGAAATCGCTTGGCGAGCATGTCCGAATAGTTAAAAAAAGGTACGGAGAGCTAAAGGGGAACGAGGGGAGTAGCACTGCATTGTACCATTCTCCATAGAGGAGGTACTAAAGGAGACAGCGAGCGTAGTTTCCAGGACCCATATGGAGACGATACAGTGTAGAGATCTGGACAAGGTGACATCGAGGGGATATCTATGAGGCGCTACACTTATAATGTGCCATCAAAAGGCCTGTCGAGTAAGCGATTCTAAACATCATACACTTGTAGACAGAATGCTTTCGTTAACTTTCCCGCAGAGGATGCAAAGTAAGTGCTACACGTGCAAAGAGTTCGAATCATTTGGGTGTCCTGTGGACTCCGGGAAGTAGTATCGCCGAAGCGCTGCTTCAAATGCTGGGGATAAAGCCATTTGACCACACGTTGTGTGGTTATGGACAGAACGAGCCTTTGCAGAAAAGCGGAAATATCGCAGCGACTTGCGTTAACAGGGATAATTATGCACTGTGAGCCGCGGAGTAAAATGTCCTCGTTATCAGGAGGCTGTAAAAAGAAGAGTACAAAGACTCTCCAGCTCAGCTTGAATCACTGTGTGGCAGCACAAGGTTTTTGTGACAAACACAAGGTGAACCCCAGCTAGACGTGATGACACTCTCTGAGCAGTATCCAAACGTGGAATCGCATGGATGGACGTGGGATGCATCAGGAATGCAGGAATATTGGCGATGAGCGAAAAATTCTGTAAAGAAGGATGGCGGCAGTTGTACAGCACCTTACGTGGGTCAAAATGGAAGGCATCTTCATATTCATCTGCTATGCTGCTCCGAGCATGACCGTGGAGGAGTTCGAAAGATTTATGGCAGCTCTGGTCGAAGTTTCCGGTGACAACAAACTGGGGTAGCGATTACACCAACACGCGTAGCAGAATACTCACCGAGAGTTTGGTGCCAGTGCACCTCGAATTACTGAACAAGTTTTAACAGATTACCTTCTAAACGAGAAGAGGCAGATCGATAATAGTTCAAACTTTTGCACACAGTGAAATCGCCCGCCCCGTGACTTGGTCAGTCAGTGATCTATACACACATATCGACTATAATGCTATCCTCATACACAATGCTTGTAAAGCTGCACTAGCTCATCGGATTAAGAAGGCGCAGCGGAGAAAGCAGAAGTTCGACCATCATTCCCCATCGTGTGGAAGCGAGCGAAACTCCAGCAAAAACCGGTCGCAATAATTGCAGCCTATGTGACCACAGCGATGGCGATAGCGTGTGACCCATCAATGCCCAGGTGCCTTGCAATCACCGCCAGGAAGCCTCCTTACGGCTGGAACAAGGAGATTTTGGTCTCGGTGTCCGGAAATTATCCAATAGGGAATGATGCACTGGCAGAATTGAGAGAGTGGAGCGGTGTTCAAAGCGACGATCAAAACGAAAATAAAATTGCTTTAAGGAACTACGTGACAGCGCCGAATTAGACCCATGGGGTAAGGGTAACAGGACGGTTATGAGCAATGTTAGGGACCAAGATCACCGTAGCCAACCTTTCCCCGCCCAGGAAGGACTCACCAACATTTGCTGTTCCGGTTCCATACCTTCGCCGGAAGTTACCGAAGGCGAGGTTCTTATAACGCTAAATCACATTGACTATAACAAAGCGCCGCGACTGGATGGAGTCCCAAACGTTGCTCTCAGAACGCCAGTTAAGGCGAGATCGGATGTATTCGCAGGAATGTTTCATTTCTGCCTAAAGGAAGGCGTATTTCCAAGATTGTGGAAAAGATAACGATTAGTGTATCTGCTAAAGCCTGGCAAACCGCTGAAACAACCGGCGATATATCGCCCGTTCTGCATGCTTGACACATAGGCAAAATTTTAGAGCGTATAATATGCGACAGACCCTTAGTGTTCCTGTCGGCACCAGATGAACTTTCAAAAAACCACTTTGGCTTTCGTAAGGCGCGCCCCACAGAAAATGCTATTCACATGGTGATGGATATTGATCTCGGCGAATTGGGTGTCATATCATTAAAGTGATCGCTATGACGCTGTAGGAGTAAAATAGTACAAGGTCACGGGTCGAGTACCCTAGGGCTCTGACACTATGGAACGCCATATACTATGGTGTTGCTAGTCAAGATACGACTACCTGCGAGTAGTTGACTCGCGACACAAACCAAGTAGCCATTTACTATCCATCTATGATGCATATGAACTTCACAGGTGTTACAATTACATAGTCACCCACGAACTAGGGCTAAAATGCACCTTTGGCATTTTGTATGAACTGGCTCATTGCCATAATTGTTTTGGTCAACACGTATGTAATTGGAACACCTAAGTAGATTATAAAAATATGATGTAACTAGAATTAAGACTATAAATAAGAGTGTTTTAAGAATAAAGACGGGTTCTGTATTTCTGAAAGCGAAACGGTGGTGTTCTGTTTTTACGCCGCAGTTCGGCAAGTGTTTACAGGTCCAGCAGCCGTCAGACAACTGTAGTGCGCGTTGCACCAGCTAACGCACGGAAATACACAACAATTGGCGCTGCTGGTAGGATGTTTAATTGAAAGGACAATGGAGGAAGCAAAGATAGAGTGAGTATATGCTATATTTCAAGAATATAATAGGAATTTTGTCGACGCACTGTGGTGCAGAAGTAGTGGTTTAGTGCGATAAATTATTTTGAAAAGTCTCAAGTGACTTTTTGTGTCTTAAATGCTTGCATAAGAGTGAAAATTAGTTCAAATTTAATTTATATTAAGAAAAGAAATATTTGGAGCGTTGTTGAAAAATAAACTTGAGTGTTTACAGCAAGAAAATCGTTGGTTTTCATTTTGGTGTTTATTATCAAGGATGATTAATTTTTTTTTCAAAGGCAAATGTGTTGTTAATAATAAATATACAAAGAATTAAATAAATATGAAAACTTAGTACATTTTTGAATCAAAAGTTTATATTAACAATGTTTTGTAATTAATCTTATAATTTACACTTAATACTACATAATAATAAAATTGTGTTTATTGATTTTCAAAAGAAATATTCTCCACATCAAACATATTAATGGCATCTGAATGAAAATCTTTTTTATTAACAAAAAGGTTCTGACTTCTGAGACTTGATAACACAGGATCTGACAAAATCATCATTCTATTGAAAACATCTGTTAAATTGTCTTTTCTTGACGTTTTTCGGCTGAATTGTTCCCTGAAAGTTTTAAAATCTTTGTTTCGTGATTCTAAAGCTTCTTCACTTAACTGACCAATCGGTAAGAGGCAAGTAGAAGCAATTAAATGCCCATGAATTAAGATTTTGTGCACAGTTGTACTCATATAGTACCAGGGATACAATGTTATAAAATATCGGGCGGTATCTTCACAATAGATTTTGAATTTTTCGTTGTTCAGCTTGAAACCACTTGAAAGGCTTTGCAAAATTATATAAAACTTATGAATTAAGTCCCAGTGATGGTGGTGGATAAATTACTTTTTTCAAAAAATCTCCTCGCAACATTACCTGTGTTGGTATTTCCATATCCCGGCTTAGGATGATCACCAATTAAGCCAAGTTTTTCTTTAAATTCTTTTTGAATTCGCTTTTTATTTTCATTAACAGCAACTTCTGTTGTTTTGCTTGTTCTCCACTCCTGGACTGGAAGCTTATATGCAACATGCTGAAGACAATCGAAAAGTCGAATCCATGCATGTAAAACAGAAAGACCAAATGATAAATATTGTTACGATACATTCAATTGAATCATTTTGTCTATGTTGTTGAACTCTTTACATGTAGCATTGCATAAATAACATCTCATGGAAGATTTTGTGGTTCATTTGTAGGAACCGTATTTCTTAATTCCGCAGTTCGTTTGCGTTTTGTTGATTCACTGCATGTTTCAAAAAATAGCGATGGACGTCCAGAAGATGGAGAATATTTTTCAAAGAAATGAATCCGTTGAGCCATTTTAACTCTATGGAAAGAAACAGTTTTTTTGTTCGATGTGATCTTTCCCATTTGGTTTTTAGCTGATGTTTGAAATTTTTCAATTGTTGTCGAAGTTCTTGTAAATGAGTTTCGCGGCATAACGTCTTACGTTGAATGAAAGTCTCAACATCAAAAAATTTGGCATCAAAAGTCTTCTTTTGACTGTCGAAAAATATTTGAACTAGTTGTTTTCTTAAACACTCAAAATTTTGTGATTCAGAACCTTACAAAATAAAATAAATACGAACAGTTATTGATTCTGAGCTTAATACAATAAAAAAACAGCAATCGCAGCAGACTCTTGAAAAGTCACTAACACTATTTTTCTAAAATAAAAAAAAAATATTTCCGGCAAAAGTTTAGCACTTCTGCTTTCACATTTATATTAAGTAAATATGTCTTAATTATGGACAATTAATAAATCTGCTAAACTTTTGCCGGAACATAAGATATTATGCAAAACTTAAAACAAAGTAAAAAAAACACTAGCTCTTCCAACCGCTTAATTAATACTAAGAACTTTTTCATTTTTAAAATAAACAAATAAAATGTACAGATATTTACCTTCCCCAGGCATATTTTATATTTTTAATCGCACAATAAATAACAAAGATATTGACAAATTAGTTGGAGCTACTTTGTTTTACACTTTTCCAATATAAATTTCACAATGAAGTTGTCAACTTTGATCGCATGACTTACTTAGTGCAAAACAAAAAAAAAATGCATTCTTCTTATCCAAAATACCGTACACTTTGTGAAAAGTAACAGTTTTTTATTGTTTACCCAACATTTCAAAGTGACCTTTTGCGTACTAGTCTCTGTGGAGCTACCCCAGTGTGCGACGGTTGCTCGGTGGCCGTCTGGGCGCTTTAGCGCCGGTCATTAAGAGGAAGCAGTATCGGGGCTGAATAGCAGCTGCGGTTAGGTGACACTAAGTCCATCCTTACAATTTTTAATGTTCAGGTCGTATAAGTTTATTTCCATTGCTGCAGGCTCTTATATTAATGAATGTGTTTGTGTTATTTAAAATAAATGAAAACATTAATAGTATATATAATTATTTCCTTCAGATTGGGTTGTTTAATGGGATATTTATTGAATTAGGCATAGTCCATGGGACTATCGAAGGAAGTGAAGGAGTTGCTGAAATACCCATCAAGTGGTGGAAAAAAAGGTCCAGAGGTTGATTTCAAACTTTAGGAAGGACCAGAAAGATGTAAAAAACGTGAAGTACTATCACAGACGCATCACCGAGTTGCGAGGATTGGTGGAAAAATTTAAAAACAACCATTATTACCGCACAAGGCGGTCTCTAGGGACGACGAATACTTTCCGACGAGTTTTCATGTATATGTGGAAAATTTAGTGTCAGGGTGGCTTCAAGTATTCGAGACGGAATTGGCAACGATTAAGGCACATCGATGCTTGTGCGTAATTTTTTGGCCAAAAACAAAACCGTTATCATGCCTCAACCACCGTATTCACCGGACTTGGCCCCCGCTGACTTTTTCCTCTTTCCAAAACTGAAGACACCGATGAAAGGAAAGCGTTTTGCTACGATTGAGGAGATAAAAGAAAAATCGAAACAGGAGCTGTTGGCGATACCAAAAAAAGCGTTTCAGAAGTGTTTCGAGGATTGGAAAAAACGCTGGTATAAATGTATTATATCTGAGTGGAATTACTTTGAAGGGGACAAGATAGTTGTTGATGAATAAATAAATACTTTTTGAAAAAATAATAAAGAAATAACGGTTATTTTTTGATCAAACCTCGTACATATCCATATAAATATTCATATGCATATACATACACATATAAATATATATACATATATGTATACATATACATATATATGAACATATACATATACATACACATATACATATACATATACACATACATATACATATGGGGTCAGGGGGGAACCAGTCAGGCAAAGCATCTAATTGCCCCTCACTGGGAGGGGCTAGAGCGATCCTGGTGTGGGACACCCTCAAGGAGACTCACTGCCTCCACGTGGCGGCTCCGGGCAATGGCACACCAGCACCCGCTGATGGCCAGCTGAAGTGAGCAACGCACCCAGAGATAGCGATGAACCCTCATGGGGCGGCTGTTTGTGCAACGGGGGACAACGAGGGATCAACGATGGAACAGCGAGGGACCATCGTGGGACCACAAAGGGACATCGTGGGATCTGTTGTACCTCAAATCAAGGCCGAGACCGGTAAGGCCTTGATTGTGGCATACCGGAAACATAGGAAATAAGCTGATGCTTGTGGGCTGACGATTGCGGTATGCTGCTACCTCAGTAAGTAAGAGTGAAATCTTACAGAAATGGCTGGTAGCTTAATGCCGCAATCGCCCCTTCCCGTTAAAACCATGGCAGGTCTCAGGAAACGCTCGATGCTCGTCACCATTAAATTGGCAGTGCAGGCTCGGATGTAACATTCCCGACTAGCGCTGGTCTGGCTCTGAACATAAGCGCCCATAAGGACTTGTGTCAACCCTCGCATGGCCTCCCTGCTGCGGCAAAGGTAACCATGGGACCATTAAGGCGACTGCACTACGAGCAAAGATAACGGTCCTGAGCGGGGACCCAATCAATAAATGAATAGTAACAATAACAATACCAACAAAACAAACAAAGACGACGGTGCGATGAAGGACCCCTTCGGCAGGAGGTCTACTATCCAGAGGACCCCTCCTCCGGTAATAAGAAAGACGGTGGTGCGGAGAAACACACTGGCAGACACCAGTGAGCTTCAGCGAGTGATGGGCATGAGGGCCGATCCGACGGCAATGGCGGTCATCCCTCCCGATGAGGTCATTGCCAAAGGCAAAATGGCGGTGCTGGAGTGGCACATTGAAGCACTCATAGCTTTCCTTGTGCCAAGGCACAATGTACATGCCGACATCAAGCGGAAGGCATCCAAAATCCGGGATGTCTGCTTGCAGGTCGTCGAGGATCAGGACGCAGGTACGGCTGCGAGAGTGCCACAGCTGGTGCAAGCCGACAGGGCAGTCCAGACTGAAGGGCGGACGGAGAAGGTGGACAAGGAGGTGCAGGTTGGCGGCCCTCCTGTGGACAACCAAGGCAAAGCCGGTGCGTCTTCGCGGACAGCCCCTGCAAAGGCGAAGAGCTACGCGGCCGCAGTCGCAACGCCAAAGCGCCCCCGTGAGAAGGGGGATCCGGAGCAAGTAAGTCCGACTAGCCGAGCGGTAGCTAAGAGGAGGAGGGGGGATGCCCCGACACTGGCGGCCGAGAAAACGGTAACCCGGCCAAATCCTAAGACCCATAAGCCTATGGCTGGAAAGGCGGAGGGTGCAAAAGTTGGGTGGACCACAGTTCGTTCCAGACCCCAAGCGAAGCGGAAGGGCCGGAAGCCTAAGCCAGCGCGCCCCGATGCCATTGTCATCAGGGAAACTGGCACGGTGAGCTACGCGGACATCCTCCGCAAGATCAAGAGGGACCCGCAGCTGTCAGAGCTGGGAGAGAGCGTCCGCAGGATCCGAAAGACGGCCAAGGGTGAACTGCTTCTGGAGTTGAGCGTGGCGGCAGATCCAAAGACACCCCAGTATCATGAGGCGGTGGCGACTGTCCTGGGAACCAGTGTGGAGGTGCGTAAGCTCACGCAGGAAACCCTAGTGGAGGTGAAAGACCTGGACGAAGTCACCACGGTGGAAGATGTCCACGAGGCGCTGTGTACAGCCAATCTCTCAGAGAGACCTCCCGTGGATGCAATCAGGTCTCTCAGGAAAGCGTACGGTGGAACACAGACAGCGGTCATCAGTCTGTCGCCCCAGGCAGCCGCAGCCCTTCTGAAAGCTGGCAGGCTGAGAGTCGGATGGACCTCATACCGGGTGCGCGAAAAGGTGACTCCCCTACGTTGTTACAAATGTATGGAGTTCGGCCGCACCGCGCAGAAATGCGGTAGCAAGGATGATTGGCGCCACAAGTGCTACAGATGCGGCACTGAGGGCCATAACGCACGGGAGTGCGACAAGGCCCCCACGTGTGCCCTTTGTAAGGCCAGCGGCCGCAAGGATGTGGAGCATCCGACAGGATGCAGCTCATGCCCATCCTACAAGCGAGCCGCGGAGAAGAGGTCCAGGCGCAGAAGATGAGGTTGTTCCAACTCAATCTCAACCACTGCGAGGCTGCACAGGATCTCCTGGAGCAGGCCGTTAGGGAACAGATGGTCGATGTTGCAGTGCTTAGCGAGCCGTATAGGCGCAAGTACCAAGGAGTATGGGCCGAAGACACCACTGGTGGTGCCGCACTTTGGGTGTGCGGAACCAAGCCTATACAACTGAGCAACATAGAGAGAAGCGATTGCTACGTCAGAGCGACCATTGGAGGGACCACGGTGTACAGTTGCTACATGCCGCCGAGCCTAACTGCGGACGAGCTCGAGTCAGTGGTAGACAGACTTGCTCTGGACGCGCAAGGCAGGAACCCCGTAGTGATTGCCGGCGACTTCAACGCATGGGCAACTGAATGGGGTTGCGCCCGAACCACACCGAGAGGTCATATGCTAATGGACGCGCTTGCGGCTCTTGACGTAGTCGTCATGAACGCGGGAGAGGCGACTTTTGTGAGAGGAGAAGCCACATCTGTGATCGACCTTACGTTCCTCAGCAGCGGTTTAGTCAGAGGAGCCAGGTGGATTGTGAGTTCCGCGTACACCCACAGCGACCACAATGACATTTGCTTTGACTTGGAAAGGAACAAACAACGGCGGAGGAAAGGCCCGTGGCCGAAAGGCTGGAGAGCGGACGCCCTCGACGACGGCGCCCTCGAAGTCATGTTGGAGGACTTTGAGCTGCAAGGCAGTGCGGCGGAAATGGCGAACCAGCTAGCGAGCAAGCTAGAGAGCGCCTGCGATGCGGCGATGCCCAGGCGGGCCTATGGTGGAAACTATCAATCCGTTTATTGGTGGACGGACGAGATCGCTGGCCTACGCAAGGAATGCCACGCAGCAAGGCGAAGGCACCAGCGTGCAACCCAGACTGCCTGGAACTGCGCCAGTTGTACAAAGAGGCTAAAAGAAGGCTGAAGACGGCCATAAAGGCGAGCAAGCGTAGGAGTTTCACCGAGCTATGTGCACAGGTTGAAGACAACCCGTGGGGCACGGCATATAGGCTCGTGATGAAAAAGCTCCCCTGCCACAGGCAGCCAGCCCCAAGCTGCCCAAACTTGCTCAAACGCATTGTGGGAGAGCTCTTCCCAGTGCAAAATTATGTGCCTGATCAGTTCTCTCCCGAGCTGGGCGAAGAAGTCCCCAGTGTAATGACAGAGGGGGTGTTGCGGGTGGTTGGAAAATTTGGGGACCAGAAGGCACCTGGCCCAGATGGAATTCCCAACCGAGTGCTGAAAACCGCAGCTGCACTACACCCAGAAACACTGAGGTCACTTTACGACGCCTGTCTTAGGGAAGGAGTCTTCCCGAAACAGTGGAAAAGGCAGCGGTTGGTATTGACACCTAAAGCCGATAAGCCAGCAGAGGACCCATCGGCCTACCGTCCCCAGTGCATGTTGGACACAGCAGGGAAGGTCCTGGAGCGGATTATATGCGACCGGATCGACGAGGCGATAGTGGATGCTGGAGGACTGGCGAGGCGCCAATATGGCTTCCGAAAGGCCAGATCCACCGTGGACGCCATTGACGAACTCGTCCAAACGGCGAAGGAGGCGATTCAGGGCCAGAGATGGAAGGGGGGGGTGCCAAGAGGTATTGCCTCGTGGTCACCCTCGACGTCAAGAACGCTTTTAACTCGGCCAGCTGGGCGCGCATAGCAGAAGCGCTGGCAGAGTTCAAAGTTCCCATCTATCTAAGGCGAATCATCACTAGTTATTTTAGCGACAGGATGCTATTATACGAGTCCGATAGAGGTGTAGAAACGTACAAGATCACCGGAGGAGTTCCCTAGGGGTCTGTACTGGGACCACTTCTCTGGAACGTTATGTACGATGGCATTCTCCGCATACGGGTGCCCGATTACGCTAAAATAATCGGATATGCGGACGACATAGCGCTAGTGATCACGCCGAAACACCTGGAGGAGGTAATAGCAGAGGCCAATCACACAGTGGCCACTGTTGGAAGATGGCTGGCGGATGTTGGACTGAAGCTGGCAGAACACAAAACGGAGGCTATCCTTGTGTCAGGTCGAAAGGTACAAGAGGTGGTGGAGATAACGGTTGGTGACTGCACCATTACCACGACTCCACATCTCAAATACCTAGGCGTCTGGATTGGCGCAAGCCTGACGTTCAAGGAGCAATTTCGGCGATTAGGTGAGAAGGCAGCGCGGACCTGTTCCCAGCTCTGCCGGATAATGCCAAACCTCGGAGGGCCACGGCACTGGAAAAGACGGCTCATCTCAGGGGTCGTCAAATCCATAATCATGTATGGAGCGCCTATATGGGCTGAGAAGTCGAGCGTAAAGGCCTACGTTCGCACCATAGAGGCGGCGTATAAAAGATGTGCGCTCCGCACGATCTCAGCACACCGTACTGTGTCTGCAGACGCCGCGCTGGTGATAGCCGGTATGATCCCGCTGGACCTGCTGGCCAAGGAGGCGTGGAGCCTATACTACGGCGAAAGTCGCACGAGCTGAGTGCGGAAGATCGCGTAGCAGGCATTAAGCAAAGCACCATACAGGAGTGGCAAGCCCGATGGGATGCATCCGAAAAGGGCCGTTGGACGAGGAGATTGATCCCAGATCTCCAACGCTGGATGGATAGGTCGCATGGCGAGGTGAACTATCACGTCACACAGCTGCTGACCGGCCACGGAGGTTTCCGGGCGTACCTACACAGATTCCGGCTGGAGGAATCCCCCTGATGCGACAATTGTGGAGGCACGGAGCCCGAGGACGTGGAACATGTTCTTTTTTCATGTCCACGATACAGCGGTGCCAGAGCGGTACTGCAAAGAGTCTGCGGAGAACCTGTGACACCGGACAACCTCGTGCACTATATGCTCGAGTGCCCGGAGAAATGGGACGTGGTGTGTGACACCTCGGCCGCAATTATGCGAGACCTCCGCCACTTGGAGTGGCGGCGACGTTCAGGGAATCAATAGGAGGGGTCCGTTGACCAACCCACTCCCAGACGAAGTATTGCTTAACGGCTATGTACCGTCGGGGAGGCGTCTGAGGAGGTGGTTTTAGTGGGTAAGAGCCCCACACTACTGGTGCGAGAGCGCCCACTGTCTGTTTGCAGATATCCACCTCCGAACCAATCAAAAAAAAAAAAAAACATAAAAAACACAAAACATATACAAATACAAACAGGGGGGAACCAGCCATGGCAAAGCATCAAATTGCCCCTCACTGGGAGGGGCTAGAGCGATCCTGGTGTGGGACACCCTCAAGAAGACTCACTGCCTCCACGTGGCGGCCTCGGGCAATGGCACACCAGCACCCGCTGATGGCCAGCTGAAGTGAGCAACGCACCCAGAGATAGCGTTGAACCCCTCATGGGGCGGCTGTCTGGGGAACAGGGGACAACGAGGGATCAACGATGGAATAGCGAGGGACCATCGTGGGACCACAAAGGGACATCGTGGGATCTGTTGTACCTCAAATCAAGGCCGACACCGGTAAGGCCTTGATTATGGCATACCGGAAACATAGAAAATAAGCTGATGCTTGTGGGCTGACGATTGCGGTATGCTGCCACGAAGTAAGGGTGAAATCTTACAGAAATGGCTGGTAGCTTAATGCAGCAATCGCCCCCGTCCCGTTAAAACCATGGCAGGTCTCAGGAAACGCTCGATGCTCGTCACCATTAAATTGGCAGTGCAGGCTCGGATGTAACATTCCCGACTAGCGCTGGTCTGGCTCTGAACATAAGCGCCCATAAGGACTTGTGTCGACCCTCGCATGGCCTCCCTGCTGCGGCAAAGATAACCATAGGACCATTAAGGCTACTGCACTACGAGGAAAGATAACGGTCCTGAGCGGGGACCCAAACAATAAAGAAATGAATACCAACAAAACAAACAAAGACGACGGTGCGATCAAGGATCCCTTCGGCAGGGGGTCTACTATTCAGAGGACCCCTCCTCCGGTAATAAGAAAGACGGTAGTGCGGAGAAACTCACTGGCAGACACCAGTGAGCTTCAGCGAGTAATGGGCATGAAGGCCGATCCGACGGTAATGGCGGTCATCCCCCCGATGCGCTCTGTTGGGCGTGTAAAGCGTGTAGTTCTTCGTTTAGAAAGGTGTTCGCGCCAATAAAATTCGTTCCGCGATCACTGTAGATATCGGAGCAGATCCCCCGCACTGAAATGAATCTGCTCAATGCGGCGATGAAGGCTTCTGCTGTCTAGTCGCTGACCAGCTCCAAGTGGATCGCTTTGGTTGGCAGGCAAACAAAGAGTGCGACGTAGCCTTTGTAACTTCGGTGTCAACGACCCTTGGAAGTGTGAACGCTAAAGGGCCCGGCATAGTCCACACCGGTGTGTATGAAAGGCAAGGATGGATTGCAGCGTGCAGATGGAAAGTTTCCTATAATTTGTGTGAGCGGCGCACATGATTGGCGAAATCATGGGATGCAGCTTCGAATTATTCCTTTGACCACAGTGCGGCCGTTGATAATCCACCATCGCCTGCGAAGGAACTGCAACGTTGCTTGTGTGCCTCCATGTAGCGTTCGTTGATGTGCGTCTTTGATGAGTAGTGCAGTCAAAAGGTTGATCTTTGGTAGTAATATAGGATAACATTCGCTGAAAGGAATGTGCGCGTTGTTCAACCTCCCATTGAGGCGCAGGATTCCCTCAGCATCTTATGTGGGATTCAGTTTGATAAACTGGCTGCTTACAGCAAGCGGTTGGTTGCGTTGAATTTCTTGTCGAAAAACAGCTTCTTGAACTCGCTTGACCCAAAAAAACAAAACTGCGTTGCGCTCAGACCATAAGCAGAAAGACTCAGTCGCATGTGGTTTTTTGCGAACGGCATTGACAAACCGCTGACACCAAGCTGTCGTGGCGAGAAGTTTCTCAAGTGTGGAGAAGTTCTCCAATAGAAACGATGGCGCAGCCTCAGCTTGAGCTATGCAAACTTGTACCTGTTTCAGTTCGGGCAGCTCGTCAGGAATTGATGGCTTTTGTTGTGGCCATTGTGCTTGGGCTAGCTTCAACCACGAAGGACCGGACCACCAAACTGGTGGTCAATCAGTTCGCTTGTTGTTTTGCCACGGCTGGCACAATTCGCAGGGTTGACCTTTGTCGGGACGTAGTTCCAAACCCATGCGGATTAAATATCCTGGATTTGTATAACTCGGTTAGCTACAAATTCTTTAAGCTTACCAGGACTTGTTCGACTCCAATAAAGTGCTGTTATGGAGTCCAACCAGAGGTAAGTTTTGGTCTGATGCACATCGAAATGAAAAGCGCTGTGTACCTTTCGAGCGAGCTTAGCTGCGAGAAGAGCTGCACACAGCTCTAGCCGCGGTATCGTAACACGCTTCAAGGGAGTAACCTTCGTTTTTGCCGTGAGCAAGTGCGCGGTTGTGTTGTTCGATGAAATGAGTTTTAGATATGCAACTGCTGCATACGCCTGGGTAGATGCATCTGCAAAGGCATGAAGTTCATACGATGAACTGTGTGACGACATATGTATCCAGCGCGGGATTTTGACCTTAGCAAGGTTCTTCAAGTCGTTGCGGAACTCGATCCAGTTTATTTGAAGTTCGCTTGTGAGCTCGTCATCCCAGTTTAACCCGGTAAGCCACAGGCGGTGAAAGAAGGTTTTTTGGCCTCGAATAAAAACTAGAGCGAGGTATCCAAGGGGTTCGAACAGTTTAGACACGTCCGAGAGCAGCTGTCGTTTTGTAAAAATCTCGATTATATAGTCAAGGCTAACTCTGTAGCTGAACTCGTCCGTCTGAGTGTACCAGATCATGCCAAGAGGAGTAGTTGCTTCATCGAATGATACCTCTAGCTAATCCACAGGTTTGTCCTCATTCGGTGCGATGGTCTCCAAAAACGACGAAGACTTTGAATTCCACTTCCTTAACGTGAATCCAACTGTTTGCAGTAGTGCCTTGAGCTGCTGGGCTTCCTTGACTGCAGCAGCTGGGTCATCAGCGCCAGACAGCACATCATCGACGTGAAAATTATTTAACAGTGTTTTTGATGCTTCTGGATAGCGCGTTTTTCATCGCTAGCGAGCGTGCGAAGAACGTTAATCGCAAGGTACGGCGCGCAGTTCGTTCCATAGGTGACGGTTAAGAGCCGAAAAGGTGTCGGTACATCACGTGTACTGGTTCGCCATAAAATTCGTTGGAGATTTGCGCGTCTCCTGTCGATCCAGATCTTCTTTTCGATATCACCAGTGAAGGCTATCTGATATCGACGCCAGTTAAGAACAATTGTTGTGAGGTCGTTTTGCATTTTGGGGCCAACATGCAAACAATCATTAAGCGACACACCCAAATCGCTCTTTTGCGAGGCGTTAAAGACCACTCCCTGTTTAGTGGTTGAGCTTGATTCTTTTATTACGCCATGATGTGGCAAATAGCAGACATCTTTCGTAGTTGAATGATCCGCAATTTGTTCCATGTGGCCAAGGATCAGATACTCGTTCAAGAATTTGTCGTTGCTTTGCTGCATGACTGTATCGCGAAGAAGTCTGCGCTCTATGTACTTCAACAGATTCATAGATGCATGATATGTTGATCCAAGCTGTGTTACGTCAGCGCCGTCCTTCACTGGCTATCTGACAACGTAGCGGCCGCTATCTAGACGCCTGGTAGTTTTGTCGAAGAATTCTTGACAAGCGCGTTCATCCTTTGTGAGTGCAGGACTAAAATTTTCCTCTTCCAGTTCCCAAAATCTACGCAGAGATTCACCCAGGTCGACGATAGTGAAGTTGCAATTGTACGAGTATGCTTGTTCGTTTGCTGCAAGCTTGTGCTTCGAAGTGAGACCACCAAACACAACCTATCCCAGATGAGTGTTTTGAGCAACGGTGTTGTTGACTTTACTCCGTTTAACGTCATTCTTAAGCATCACGGCATAGTTTGCAGCATTCAGAATAAGGTCAATGCCTCCTGGAATATTAAGCCTGGGATCTGCCAAATCAAGCTCTTGAAAGTCGATAAGTTGACTAGGTGGGATTCTGAATGCTGAAATAAGATTCCCAATACGAGGGAGAACTTATGCCACGCAAGTAGCCTCAAATGTGATGATTTAAGAGATTTGATCGTGAACTCAACGAATCCCCGCGCGAGTTCGATTTTACTACCACTGGCTCCATTCACTGGAATATGAGTGGCCACTCGTGTTAATTGTAATTGTTTCGTAGCAAATTCGTTCCGCTATCGAGTAATGCCCTGAGCGTGAGTTTGTGTTCACTGTTAGAGACTATTGAAACTAAAGCTGTTCCTAGTAGCACCGGTGAAAGCTCAGGAATGGATTTTGGTAATGAATCGTTGGAAATCGTTTGTTATTTGCATTTACGTTTGTCGGTTAAGGCACTGTATGCGTTGATGGGATCGTGCTGACATTAGGGCTGAAATATTCATGCAGCATAGAGTTATGCATTTTGTTGCAATGCTGACAGCGTCGATTTGATGAACATGCTGACTGTTGATGCCCATATTTCAAACAGTTGAGACACATGTTGCACTTTTCAATAAACTTGTAGCGCTCCTGAGGAGCCTAAATCTTCTAGAATCTACGCAAAACATGATGATGTGTTTGCCGGCACACAAAGGACAGCGTCCAAGGGCGGCATGATAATTTTTAACTCCATGGTGGGGTTTATTTTTAGATAGAGCTGTATCTTTGAAGGCAGGCTTCGCATCCAGAGAGCTCTGGAAAATTTCTAGAGATCGAGTACGATTCTCTAAAAACTCTTTAAGTTGATCGAAAGTAGGCATTTCGTCACCAGATGGGACGGAAAGCTCCCAGGCTTTTCTGGTAACTGGGTCCAGTTTGTGGACGATCATGAAAACTAGCCAGTCATGCCAGTGGTCAACAGGGCGATTCAGTTGTTCTAGCGTGCGAACCGCTGAGATGACGCCATCGAGCAACTTTCGTAAATTAGATGCGCTTTCCGTTTGAGCGGCTGGTAGGTGAGTAAATTCAGCTAAGTGCGCGTTAATGGTAACGCGCTTATTCTCGTACTTGCTTCTGAGCAACTCCCAAGCAATAGAAAAGTTTCCATCAGTCATTGTTATATTCTCGAGTGCCTGCGCTGCTGCACCGGTAAGGCTATCTTTCAGATACTGCAACCACTGAATGTTTGCAAGTGATGTGTTGTTTATGACCAGAGACGTGAAGAGATACTTGAATGGATACCATTTTAAAAACGATCCGTCGAATGGAGGAATCTTCAGTCGAGGTAGACTCTGAGCTGGGCTTTTGTTAATGATAAATGATTATTGTTGTTGCGTAGCATCCATGGCCTCAACGTAAATACATTCAACGTCATCATACTCGAATAAATGCACTTCAGTAGATTTATCTTTGAAATCAGTTTCTAAGCTCACTTCGTTGTAGAGCGCCACATATTTTGCCCAATATTGTTCCAGCAGTTGTCTGCGTGCAGTGAAAAACCCTTTGGTTTGTTTTACTTTAGCAGTTTTTCGCGTATTTGCGGCAAATTTGGTGATAATTGCTTCACTTGTCTTCAGCTGCTTTAACTTGTCCATTTTTTCCGATTTTAATGCCGGTTACGAGTACATGTGCATGTTCTTATATATAAAACAAAGGGGCAAAAAGCGTCTGTTTCCCTCTGATGCCCGATATTTTCGACCAATTTAGTTGGTTTTTCTTTTTAAATGTAGATAATTACGGTACGAAGGTAATAGGCAAAATGTTGAAAAATATTTAAAAAAGCGAAAGAGAAATTAAATAAAATTACGCTCACGCTTATGTATGAGCAAGAGAAAATATACTTATCAGAAAACACAGAGAAGCAAGACTTAAATGTCAAATTATCAAACGCTTATAAAATGCTATGTTTTTTATGAGATGGCAAGCTGTAAAGGTTTGTTTATCATTTATTTTGAGAAAAATACGCCACTCTACTTCATTTTGCGCATGCGTAAGTGTGCCCGAGATGTATTTCTCTGTAATTTCTGGTACGTGTGCAAATATCCGTCTATTTAAATGTTTATGCTTAGCGAACTCAGAAAATGCAAGTTCGCGAACAATAGCTATAGCGTAAAATAGAATTCAAATACACATTCGTATAAATGTGTTAGAAAAATAGTTATGTATGAGGTTTCCTTTTGTCCTTTTGTGTTTTTCAATACTTCGAACAAATCGTTTGACTACGTTTGAAATGGTTTAGGGTTAATTCGAAGTGGGTGCATTTTTTGTGGCGTATATGTGGATAATGAAAATAAGATTATTAATTTTACCAATATTTTTGAGAATCATGTTATCATCAATTTAGTCTTAGTCGACAATCTACTAATGCCAGGAGGCAAGCTGCTACCACAGGAGAAGAAAGTGAATTACAGCGCAGACAGCGAACACAAAATGGTCGAGAGCGCAGTGCGCGGTTACGTTTTCGGTTACGAGATGCCAGGAACACAGGAGCACACATAAATTTCAATCGTGCTACATTCAACTATGATAGTCAAGTGGATTATAGTTCACACAAATCAGTGACCGTTGGTTCAATGAACAAAGTTTCTGAACATTGAAACACGCTCAAATTCAGCACTGAAACACCAGTTCATTGCGAAAGTCAAATTTCCGTCATTAAATTATCCACCAGAACCATTGCATCCTTGGTTTCTGGAACGTCACCAGAATCAAAGAATTTCTTGAAGAATATTCAAGCATACAATTCATGGTATCAAATGACTTCGTTTGGTGCAATAAATATTATCAGAGATAATTACATGCCAACATTTAATGTAATCGAAGAAATAAACGGCAATTGCAAATTTTAGGAAAATTTTAACTTGACATCTTTTGATATCAAGATTCAAGGTCAGGTGTACCACAGAGTCGGATCGTTTTTGTCCTTTGCACAGAGATTTCGTAAATATATTTTCTTGGAAATTCCAATGATGAAATTGGTCAACAGTATTCTATTTCTTTCTTTCTACAAGATTATTTTCATCAGCACAACGAATTGGTGGTTTGTACAGAATGCGGTCGGATAATCATAAAATTGTCATAAAAGATGACAAAACGCCCGCTGGACACCACCCCAGAAGATACTATGTACCAACAATAGACGATGTAGCAGTGGTAATATTGGAGAAGAATTTAATGCACGCGATATCGTCCTGATCAACTTCAACGGGTCTCTGAACTTCATCGCTGTTATGATGCTTTGCAATATCCGATTTTTTTTTACAAGGGGAAGATGGCTATCAAATTAATATTAAGTTAGTCAATCAGTCAACTGGTTAGTTCAATCTATTCCTACAAATGGGTAACACAGTTTTGACAAAAGTTTAAAATTAAATTTCAGTTCTGGAAATTCCTAATAAAACGATCAGCGCAATGAATTATTATGCGTACAAGGGAAGATGGCTATCAAATTAACATTAAGTAAGTCAATCCGCCAACTGGTTAGTTAAATTTATTCTTACAAATGGGTAACACAGTTTTGACAAAAGTTTAAAATTCAATTTCAGTTGTGGAAACTCCTAATAAAACGGTCAGCGCAATGAATTATTATGTGACGATTTGTTAAAATCTAGAAAATTGTGTTTGGGGGATAGTATGCTTTTTACCAACGGCCTGAACTATTAAATTTTTTTTCAGCGTACATGGCCGATAATGAAAGACAGCTACTACGTTTGCTCAAGGTATATGATCAACTGGCAAGAATGATAGAATAGAAGATTACGCCATGCGCAGGTCCACTATTCCTCTCTCGATAAAAACACAGCACAGTGACGTCACATGGCACTTTAAAATATTTTGTGTATAAAAAATGGATGTGCAAAGGCAATAATTTCTATATTAGAAAGTTTTTAATTATTTTGAATTATTTATAAACTAAGAAATGAACTTGCAAGTAAACGAGTACAAATTTGGATATTGTGAGTTAGAATCAAGCTGCCTGCGACTAGTTGACTCCCAGCACCGACTCCTAACAGATACTTCAAATTTGGTATGGTTAGTTTTAAGCAATTAAGTCAAGTAAGAAAGCACATATTTTTAGGGTGCAAGTATTATAAGTAACTAGAATTTATGTAATAATGATTATCTAAACTTTTAGGGTGGTACAGTTACGCAGTCAAGTCGACGAAGGGCATTGAAATTTAGAACACACCGTCGACACTTTACCGTAGGTCAGTTGGCTTGACCAACTGACACCAATTAACAGGCGGATCTGGAACACCAGAAAGGTCAGTTCACAGACTAAAAGTGCTGTTTGTAAATATTATATAAGAATTAGTATTTTAAGAATAAATGTTCTTGTTGTTCTAAAACTAAAAGTGTATGTAGTGATTCATTTTGTGAAGAGTGATTCTAGATTTACAGACACACGCACGCCCAGGACAAGCAGCAGGAGGACGATCTCGAGGAATCCCAGGGCAAGGAACCCTGAAGCAGGGAAGCATCCTGCAACAAATTCGAAGGACCCTAAAGAGAAGATGTCATCAAACAAGATAATGGTGAGTAGAGTGTATAGTAGCGTAATTTAAGTAGATACTTCTGCGGCCCTGAAGGCGCCATAGCGCTGGTCAAAGAAGTCGCAACATATAGTCGCGTTTGCGCTGTTGCACGTAGCTTTGTATGGGCAACCATAAACCGTCAGTATGATCAGACGGTCTGTGTATGTCGTCCTAGCTGTGGGGATTTTTTTTGTATGGGAATCGAGTTTGTTTGTCAATAGGGACATTTATATTGTTTGTTAAATTGTTTTAATTTTTTGACATTGTCAGCTTAGGGTATTAGGCAAAAATACTTCAAGAAGCACTTACAACACGGGTTGTGTCGTCAAATTTTGAGTAGTCTCGAAACAACGATTTGCGAAAAAAAAGAGAAAGAAAATGTTTATTTGATATTTTGCACGGAAAAGCAAAACAACTCAACAAAGCATTTGACTGAAATGGGGATGTCTCAGTAGTGCTATAATTATTTCTTGTTTTTGGAAATTTAGTTTGATGGGGAGAAAAATAAGGAGAATAATTTCGTGAAACCAATAACATAGTCAAAATGGGTTCATAGAAAAATAGTAACAAAATCGTAAATACGTCTCGTTGTAAATAATCTGTATTTACCCTCAGTAGTTGTGCAATTAATTAAGTATAATTTTTATAGTTACGATTTGCGTAGCAATGTTGAAGAAAAAATTTGAATGCTATTATATGTGGCGCATACGTTACGGGTTTATTTTTGAATATGGATTCAAATTTCCGGGAATGAATCAATACACTTTTGCCCGTAAATCCAATTTCGGTTTTTGCGAACATATAGCCTTTTCTATAGATTTTTTTGTGGAGTATTAAAGATGGTGAGACGAAATCAGGGAGTATCTGTGAGGAAGTCAAGGACCAATTTGCATTCATGGAAGGACTTAATGGACGCCGGTAGACAGCGGATATGGAACTTGTGATGGAAGATAAGTAAAGAAAGAATATAAAGATAGAATTTACGGTGGAATGTTTTTTAATAAATTTGTATTTATCATTAAGTAAGATGGAATAAAATATTAGAATAAGTTGATAAAAAGTGTTAAAAATTATTGGGTTTTATTTGTAATTGGGATACGCAATCTGTTCTGGCATTTGGGATGAACAGATGGATGGAGATTTTTCCTTGAGATTGGGTTGTTCAACGGGATATTTATTGGATTAGGCATAATCAATGGGACTATCGAAAGAAGTGAAGGAGTTGCTGAGATCCCAGGAAGTGGTGGGTAAAGACGTCCATTGTCCATGATTTCAAACTTTAGGAAGGACCGGAAGTATGTCCAAAACGTGAAGTACTATCGCAGACGCATCACAGAGGTGCGAGGCTTGGTGGAAGAATTTAACAGCAACCACGCAAAATTGCTGCCGAACAAGGAGGTCTGTAGGGACGACGAGTACTTTGCGACGGGTTTTTATGTATATGTGGAAAATTTAGTGTCAGGGTGGCTTAAAGTATTCGAGACGGAACTAGCAACGATTGAGGCACCGAGTGGATCCCCGTTAAAGAGAAAGGAAGACGCATAGGACGAGTTAAGAGCAGTAAGAATGGAGGTGAGACTTTTCACCGAGAGGGTATTCGAGCAGTTCGAAGCAGGTACGAGCAGGGAAGAAGCTCAGGAATTGTGGAAACAGGCAAACGTCAGAGGAGCTGTGTCACCATCAAGCCTTAACGGCAATCCAAAAAAGGACAGAAGAAAAGTTGTGCAATTTTCATAACAAAACAGAGGATTTGAGAGCACAAAAGGAGTATCTTGAGAATAAGGTAAAGGAACTTTCTCAGAGATTGATGGAAACAGAGAAAGCAGCAGCGCTGTTGCAAAAGGAGTGTGCAGAATTAAAAAGACAGGCGACCAATAGAACCTCACCGAAAAAGGAGAGATCAAAATCAGCTTCGGCTGGATTTACATACACAGTATTGGCGTTGCCTCCGGAAGTTCGCTGGCCGGAATATTTAACGCCAGAAAATCAGATTAAACAAGTTGATATAAGAAAAAGAATGGAGAAAGTACTAGAATAACTGAAGTTAGACCCAAGCGTAAATTCAGAAGAGAAGGCTTCAATAGAAGCCATTTGTACGTTATTCCATGACATATTTTTGTTGGAAGGAGACCAGCTAACGTATGCACCAGAGGCATGAAATACCTACTAGAGTGGATCACCCACCAATTAACCAGAAACAGTACAGATTGCCACAAGCTCACAAAGATGAGTAAACAGGCAAGTTGAAGGAATGTTAAAGGATAACATAATTTCACCGAGTATTTCGCCTAGGAACTCACCAATAATTTTGGTACCAAATAAGGGAGGTGCCCAGGATCAGAAGCAGTGGAGAATGGTCGTCGATTTTAGGAAATTGCAAGCAAGTTTTCCCGATACCAAGGATAAAAGAAATTATTGATCAACACAGAAGATATCTTTCTACATTTGATTTAGCGAGTGGCTACCACCAAGTTCTGGTGGATACCCAAGATAAGCAGAAAACAGCGTTCAGCGCCGGTTAAGGGCATTATGAGTTTAACAGAATGCCGTTTGGATTAACAGGAGCACCGGCTACCTTCCAACAGCTAATGAACCATATGCTAACAGGCTTGCAAGGGTTAGATTGTTTTGTGTATCTGGATGATATTGTAATTTATGGGAAGAACTTGCAGCAGCAATCGCAACGCTTGTGCAAGGTGCTCCAGAAATTAAGAGAACACAATTTGAAATTGAACACGGAGAAATGTCAATTTTTGCGAAGAGAGGTGGTTTATTTAGGCCACCGTTGCTCAGAGGCAGGAGCACTGCCGGACCCGCAGAAGGTGGAATGCGTTAAAAATTTAGCAGTTCCGAGAAATAGAAAGGAAATGCTAGCATTCATAGGACTAGTGAACTTTTATAGAAAGTTCGTGGAAGGACTAGCCGGAATTGCGTTGCCGATTAATAAGTTGCTACGACAAAAAGCATAGTTCGAATGGACAGAGAGCTGTCAGCAAGCATTCGAGAGGCTAAAAGAAATCATCCGTTCACCGCCGATTTTGGCATACCCCGACTTTGAACAAACTTTTTTGTTGACCACTGATGCTAGCAATGAAGCATTAGGGGCAGCATTGTCACAAGGGGAAGTCGGTAATGACCAACCAATAGCATTCGCAAGCAGATCGCTTAGTGAGACGGAGAAGTGATACTCTACAATAGAGAAGGAATTTCTAACCATAGTGTGGGCTACGAAGAATTTTTGGTCATATCTGTTAGGTCGCCCATTTAAAATATACACTGATCACCTGCCATTGAGAGGCATAGCCAATTTGAAAGACCAAACGTCTAAGCTAGCCAGGTTCAGACACAAATGTCTGAGTATGATTTTGAAATCATATGCAAACCTGGGAAGAAGAATCTAAATGCGGATGCGCTCAGTAGAGTACCGCAGGCACAGAAGGTATCAGTAGTGCAAACGAGGCCCAAAGCAAGGTCAAAGAAGGAGAAGGCCGGGAGAATTCAAGGGGATAAAATTGATGCAACAAGAGATGTTAGCGATGACGGTTTCGGTGCCAATGAACAAGCGGCCAGTAGTGTGGAATGGCTGAAGGAAGGAAGGCCCTTGACAGAATTAGGCGAGTATACGGATGGAAAGGTATGCTCCGAGACATAAAAAAGTATATAAAGAATTGTCCAAAAAGTCATGCCAACAAGAGTTCAAGGCTAACAAAGATCCCAATGGTGTTAACTGATACTCCAAAATAGCCATTTGATAAAGTTCATATGGATATTGTAGATATTTTACCTGAGACAGTTTCGGTAAATAAATACATATTGACGTTCCAAGAAGATTTCTCAAAGTATATGGCGTGCGTGGCTATACCCGATGCTGAAGCAAGTACGGTGTCAAAGGCATTCTTTGACGAAATTATAGCACGGTAAAATGCTGGGAATCAAGAAGTTGCATATAACACCATATCATCCCCACTCGAATGGCTCATTGGAACGTAGACATCGACCTCTGGCCGAGTACTTTCGCGGTTTTGCCAAGGAAGACGGCTCGAAATGGGATCAATGGTTGACTGCAATAGGAGAAACAAGTTCTCACCTGTTTGAATAGGTCCGTATATAGTAGCAGAAATCCACAGCCCAGTTACAACAGTCGTAACAATTAAGGGCAAGAATAAAAAGCTACATAATAGTTTATTGAAATTGTTCGACATGAGACCACACAATTAAAGACATGTGTTGACAGTGTTTTACAAGTGCAAACACAAGAATAAACAAATTGATATCACGTACGTGTGTATATCAAATAACACACACGGCTCCGATTTTCAAAGTCGATGCCAGCAGAAGTGTGCCAATTAAACTCGGGCGAATAAAATTGACGTAATGTAAATATGCTTATTAGGCACTGTAGCCGAATGAAGCACCGTAGAGAAAAACTTTTTTTAAAATATTAAATAATAATTCAAAATAAAATAAGGGTAAGTAATATTAAACTTAACTTAAAATACATACATAGATACGGCAGTTTATGCACTGAAATTCGACGCGTAAGCGTTAACGCCAGGCAACGCAACCGCTGGTGAAGTAAGTATATATATGTATATATGTGTATAATATACAGAATAAATGTACAAACGTATATTTAAAGAAGTACGTATTATACTTAAGAGGAATGGGTATGTACGTATGTATATTTTTGCAGATATTTACATACTGTAGCTGGCTATATGTAAATATACATAGATTTTTTCAGTTTATCGGTTAGGAAAGTAGCTTGTGGGGAATAGTAATGTATATATATATATATATTGAATTAGAACAATATATTTAGCTTACCATTACAAATAACGTTGGCAATTAATTAAAAAATGCTTTGAATATATGTATGTATTCATATAAGAGCAGGTTATATGGTGTAGGGAAATACACTTGTTAATGGATATATACATACCAGGCTAGTAGTAAATTGAAATATATAGAGTAGTTACATGCAATGAAAAATTGAGTCATGCAATGGACAATTTTTTCACATGAGCGGGTTTATTTTTTATATACTCGCTTCTGTAAGATGGGCAACTAGTTTTACCCACAATTGATATAAAATTTTGTTTATGTCAGTGGGCAAAAGAATTTGAAAATTTAAAAAGATATATAAAAAGAGAAATGAAACAAATTATGAAATATTTAAACAAACAAAAAAAGTAATAAAAAGAAGCCAATATATGCAGAACAAATAAATTGAAAAAGAATGACTATGACTATTTTTCCTAAACGAATTTTGGTTCTTACAAATTTCACAAAATAAGTACGGATTATTACATATTAAATATTCAATATATACTCGCATTAAGAAATCTTATAATTAAAAAATTATAATCTGTGTAAAAGTTCACATTAAAAACAAAAGTAGTTTAGAAAATAATTAGAGTTACAGAAGATAATTATTTAATTTCTAAGTTTATAATGAAATGAATGTAATAGCCAGTAAGAATAATTAAAACCTGTAGCGTCGAAGACAGAGTAAGGGGTTAACCAACATCCAGGACACCAGTAGATGAAATGCAAGAGCAGCGAACAAAAATCTTACTGAATAAGCAGCAGTGAGAAGACATGGAAGAAGGGTAATCGGTAAGCCGCAAAGGAATAAAGATGAGATCGGCAACGATGATGTCCAGAGATAATTTTTGGTTGGAAGAAAATGAAAACGAAATTAGTGAGATTTTCATTTTTATATGGAGCTTCCAACTTCCCATGTGCGAGGTGACTACGATATAAGCTTATGAAAAAATGGAGATTGCATCGGCTGAATATAAGAGTCTCTATCTGGCAAGTAAAAGATACTTGAGTTTAATTACATAACTGACGAAATGGCATGAAAAACACTAACATGTACGTTGTCCGTATAGAAAATCCAAAGTGTCTGCCATAATTCCATATGTCAGTATGTATATTGTATTATGGTCTAGAAAGAGGAAGAGATAATTTTAGCCACAACCCGAAGTTACTCCGTAATTTTAGCAAGAAACTGCTACAACAACAATAACAGCCATAACTACCATCGTTCAGTTAGCTTAGCAGAAAAATCTCCGGGCGCAAAAAATCGTTTTAACCACGAAAAGATCAAGCACTACATAGCCACGCAGTATAACATAAGATTTTAGGTATAAAATAGAATTGTGTTATTGTATTGATGTTTGTATATACGCCAATGAGAAAAGAGTCAATGAAGAACCAAATTATAATAAGGGGAATATAAAAAAAAAAATTTTTGATAAAAGTAAAAAAAAAACAAATACAAAGTAACGAAAAAAAAACTAGAAAAGAAAACAAAAGCTAGAGAAAAAAAAAATGGAAAAGACAAGAGTAACAAAAAAAAAAGAAAAAAAAAACCGTGAGAGAACCGAAATAAGGCGATTTTTAGAAAAAAATAAAATAAATTATATGTATGTAGTATAGAGTTAAATCGATGCACATAATTGTTTCCAGTGCAAGAAAAATATTGTAGAGATTTAATGGAAGTTAGTTGCACTAACTTCTTTTCGAAAGAGGGGAGGGACATTGTGAGTTAGAATCAAGCTGCCTGCGAGTAGTTGACTTACAGCACCGACTCCTTACAGATACTACACAAATGGTATGGTTAGCTTTAAACAATTAAGTCAAGTAAGAAAGCACATATTTTTAGGGTGCAAGTATTATAAGTAACTAGAATTTATGTAATATTGTTTATGTAAACTTTTAGGGTGTTACAGTTCCGCAGTCAAGTCGACGAAAGACATTGAAATTTAGAATACACCGTCGACACTTTTACCGTAGGTCAGTTGGCTTGACCAACTGACACCAATTAACAGGCGGATCTGGAACACCAGAAAGGTCAGTTCACAGACTAAAAGTGCTGTTTGTAAATATTATATAAGAATTAGTATTTTAAGAATAAATGTTCTTGTTGTTCTAAAACTAAAAGTGTATGTAGTGATTCATTTTGTGAAGAGTGATTCTAGATTTACAGACACACGCACGCCCAGGACAAGCAGCAAGAGGACGATCTCGAGGACAAACAAATACGGTCCCCAACATTTTGGCGCAGCCGGTCTTAAGGACCTACAGGAGGAATCCCAGGGCAAGGAACCCTGAAGCAGGGAAGCATCCTGCAACAAATTCGAAGGACCCTAAAGAGAAGATGTCATCAAACAAGATAATGGTGAGTAGAGTGTATAGTAGCGTAATTTAAGTAGATACTTCTGCGGCCCTGAAGGCGCCATAGCGCTGGTCAAAGAAGTCGCAACATATAGGCGCGTTTGCGCTGTTGCACGTAGCTTTGTATGGGCAACCATAAACCGTCAGTATGATCAGACGGTCTGTGTATGTCGTCCTAGCTGTGGGGATTTTTTTTGTATGGGAATCGAGTTTGTTTGTCAATAGGGACATTTATATTGTTTGTTAAATTGTTTTAATTTTTTGACATTGTCAGCTTAGGGTATTAGGCAAAAATACTTCAAGAAGCACTTACAACACGGGTTGTTTCGTCAAATTTTGAGTAGTCTCGAAACAACGATTTGCGAAAAAAAAGAGAAAGAAAATTTTTATTTGATATTTTGCACGGAAAAGCCAAACAACTCACCGAAGCATTTGACTGAAATGGGGATGTCTCAGTAGTGCTATAATTATTTCTTGTTTTTGGAAATTTAGTTTGATGGGGAGAAAAATAAGGAGAATAATTTCGTGAAACCAATAACATTGTCAAAATGGATTCATAGAAAAATAGTAACAAAATCGTAAACACGTATCGTTGTAAATAATCTGTATTTACCCTCAGTAGTTGTGCAATTAATTAAGTATAATTTTTATAGTTACGATTTGCGTAGCAATGTTGAAGAAAAAATTTGAATGCTATTATACGTGGCGCATACGTTACGGGTTTATTTTTGAATATGGATTCAAATTTCCGGGAATGAATCAATCACTTTTGCCCGTAAATCCAATTTCGGTTTTTGCGAACATATAGCCTTTTCTATGGATTTTTTTGTGGAGTAATAAAGATGGTGAGAGGAAATCAAGGAGTATCTGTGAGGAAGTCAAGGACCTATTTGCATTCATGGAAGGACTTAATGGACGCCGGTAGACAGCGGATATGGAACTTGTGATGGACGATAAGTAAAGAAAGAATATAAAGATAGAATTTACGGTGGAATATTTTTTAATAAATTTGTATTATCATTAAGTAAGATGGAATAAAATATTGGAATAAGTTGATAAAAAGTGTTAAAAATTATTGGGTTTTATTTGTAATTGGGATACGCAATCTGTTCTGGCATTTGGGATGAACAGATGGATGGAGATTTTTCCTTGAGATTGGGTTGTTCAACGGGATATTTATTGGATTAGGCATAATCTATGGGACTATTGAAAGAAGTGAAGGAGTTGCTGAAATCCCAGGAAGTGGTGGGTAAAGACGTCCATTGTCCATGATTTCAAACTTTAGGAAGGACCGGAAGGATGTCAAAAACGAGAAGTACTATCGCAGACGCATCACAGAGTTGCAAGGGTTGGTGGAAGAATTTAACCGCAACCACGCAAAATTGCTGCCGAACAAGGAGGTCTGTAGGGACGACGAGTACTTTGCGACGGGTTTTTATGTATATGTGGAAAATTTAGTGTCAGGGTGGCTTAAAGTATTCGAGACGGAACTAGCAACGATTGAGGCACCGAGTGGATCTCCGTTAAAGAGAAAGGAAGACGCATAGGACGAGTTAAGAGCAGTAAGAATGGAGGTGAGACTTTTCACCGAGAGGGTATTCGAGCAGTTCGAAGCAGGTACGAGCAGGGAAGAAGCTCAGGAATTGTGGAAACAGGCAAACGTCAGAGGAGCTGTGTCACCATCAAGCCTTAACGGCAATCCAAAAAAGGACAGAAGAAAAGTTGTGCAATTTTCATAACAAAACAGAGGATTTGAGAGCACAAAAGGAGTATCTTGAGAATAAGGTAAAGGAACTTTCTCAGAGATTGATGGAAACAGAGAAAGCAGCAGCGCTGTTGCAAAAGGAGTGTGCAGAATTAAAAAGACAGGCGACCAATAGAACCTCACCGAAAAAGGAGAGATCAAAATTGAATTATTTATAAACTAAGAAATGAACTTGCAAGTAAACGAGTACAAATTTTGAATATTGTGAGTTAGAATCAAGCTGCCTGCGACTAGTTGACTCCCAGCACCGACTCCTAACAGTTACTTCAAATTTGGTATGTTTAGTTTTAAGCAATTAAGTCAAGTAAGAAAGCACATATTTTTAAGGTGCAAGTATTATAAGTAACTAGAATTTATGTAATAATGATTATGTAAACTTTTAGGGTGTTACAGTTCCGCAGTCAAGTCGACGAAGGACATTGAAATTTTGAATACACCGTCGACACTTTTACCGTAGGTCAGTTGGCTTGACCAACTGACACCAATTAACAGGTGCGGAACTGGAACACCAGAAAGGTCAGTTCACAGACTGAAAGTGCTCTTTGAAAATAGTATATAAGAATTGGTATTTTAAGAATAAATGTTCTTGTTGTTCTAAAATTAAAGGTGTATGTAGTGATTCATTTTGTGAAGAGTGATTCTAGATTTACAGGTACACGCACGCCCAGGACAAGCAGCAAAAGGACGCTCTCGGGGGCAAACAAATACGGTCCCCAACAGTAAGCAAAAGAAAGCATTTAATCCAAATACTAAGCGAATTTGTATGAAATATTTTGATTAAAAGTTCATACAGACGAATTTGCAGTTTGAAATGGGTAATTTTTTTCTTAAATATATATTATGGTGGTGGCGTTATAACTGTCCAAGTTTGGTCAAATAATTCTTCATCGTTGAAGTAACTTAAATAAAATAAAAAATAAAAAAAAAAATAAAAAAAAATATATATATATATTAATGACAGGATTTGCTATGAGAAGGCGTTTAAAGCCAGGTACTATTCGTGAAGAAGCTTCTAATGTAAATTACCACATTAAAGTTAAGAAGTTATTCTTCCGAGGCAGAATGTTCTTGGCCATAAGAAAACTTAATAAAGACATTCTATAAAATGCATACAGAATGAGTCGTAAACATAATAAAACAGTTAACTGAAACATTCTCTTATTTAATTTATGTAACTTAATAAAATAGCAACCTTTCAGAATTTAATATCTTTATTTATCTATTGTAAATATCAAAAAAAGTTAACACAATTTGTTTAGCTTAAGCCTTTGTATTTATAATTGATTACATATAAGTACATGCATATATGTATGTATAAATATGTATGAACATAAATATATAAATAAAATAACTAAAATTATAAAAAAATATGTACATGTATTTTATATTTCACTTCCCATAATTATTTCATTTTATAATCCTATTGTCGCGCCAAAAAACAAAATAACAGCTTTCACGGCACAAATTTAACAAAAAAATTACTGAATAAAACAAAAATTTTAATGCCAATTCAATTTATGCAAATATTATCACAAAAAGCGATAAATATTAAAATATTTAATATTAGAGACAAAATATCACATTTCTCAAACAAATATGTATAAATTTTGCCTGTTCTCTCTTTTCGTATTACCTTGTCTCTCTTCGACGTACGCAGAAAGAGGAAACTTTCTAACAGCATTGGCGAACTCTTCTATTCTATCATTCTTGCTATGCTAGTGCATTAAATATTCATAATAAGAATTAAAAGAGGAGGAGAGAGAGAGAGAGAGTTAAATTAAATTAACAGAGATGAATATTATTATATTAAGGGAGGTAAATCTTATTAAATCAAGAGAATTCAAAATTAAATATAATGCTGCTGCGAACCTCCTCCCCCCGTTGGGAAGGTCACGCTTTCAACATTGTCACGATCTGTAGGAAGGCTGCATAGTTTGGTCACAACTCGTTTGAGTAGACCCCTTGATGTGCGAAGAACCGCCACGTGAACCACATTGTCATCCTTTAATTATTTCCGTAACTCTTGTCATTTGCCACTTTAATGGTGGAATTATTTCGTCCTTTATCAAAACAGGAGCTCCGACTTGTAGATTTGCGGAAGAGCGTTGCCATTTGGTTCTTTGCTGCAGAAGAGTTAAGTATTCCGAACTCCATTTTCGCCAAAATTGTTGCTGCATATAGCAAACGCATTGCCAACGATTTAATCAATTGAAATTCAAAGGAGTGACATCCGGTTCTATCGAAGCGGTGAAGGGACCGCCAATTAGAAAATGGGCATAGTACGACAAAATCGTCGGGATTCTCATGAAATGGGACAAAGACGACCTGAATTTACAATTGCGGATATTTGACACACAAGGGTGAGGAGCTCTTCAAAATCTAAAAATGTTTGAACCGACAGCTCTATAAAAATGAAATTTGACAGTTTTAATAGCCGCCTCCCAGACCCCTCCAAAATGTGGAGATTTGGTGATGTGCATTTCCAATCAATTCATCAATTCCATTGCTACTCAACTGCCCTAGAGTGTGTCTCATTGAAGAAAAACCTTTTTAGAGAAACCAATTCATTTTTCACCACTACAAAATTTGTTGCATTGTCTGACCAAATGATTTTCGGTTTTCCTCGAATGCATGTAAAACGGTGTTGAGCTGCCAAGAAGGCTAGTGTAGACAAATCCCTTACCAGTTCCAAGTGGACAGCCTTTATAGAAAAGCAAATAAATAGGTAGACGTAACATTTTATTGGTGGTCTATTTCGGACTTAAGAACGATAGTAGAATGGTCCTCAAAAATTCGTACCAGTCACCAGAAAGGCTCTGTATGCCTTAATCGTCCTTCCCGTAAATCTCCCATGATGTGTTCTGTTAGCCTAGGCCGTACGTGCAAGAACCTGCTGCAATTATTAATGATGTGGCTTACTGCCTTGCGACCACCTACTGACCAATATTGTAGACGAATTGCAACTAATGATGCCTGCGTCCCTGTATGCAATAATTTGCAATGAAAGAGTTCTATTACCGAATTTGTAACAGGATGCCCTTGGAGCAATATAATTGGATGCTTCGATTCAAAGTCCAGATTGAATATGAATGCTGGAGGCGTCCTCTCACTCGCATTAAGCCAAATTTGTCTAAAAATGGGGTGAGGGAGCAGCTTTTGCTAGCTGATGCTAAGTGACTACCAGATTTGAATATTTTGTAATCTGGGAAGTGCCTTTCTTGCACCATTCGAATCAATAAATATGTGCCTTAATGAACATCCTTAACTGTCAGTGAACCCCTTCGGTCCTTGCGAAATAAATATGTAAACATAGCCGAATACTCGAGACAACTTTCCAAAGCAGCTAACAAATTTGCATTTTTGTGATGAGTCCGACATGTTTGATGTTGAAAGCAAAATATTCTTGCGTAGGGTAGTTCCTTAAAATGACCTGGCCACGTATCTCGATCGCCTTGAAGAAAAGGAGGACCATGCTTCCACAGCTTAGATTTTAATAATTCATGTGGTGTGGATTATCCTGACAGGATATCTGCAGGATTCAATAATGCTGGTACAAAATGCGATTTCATTCCTGCGGTGAGAATATACTATTTACTCGATTTTAAACGAATACTGTGAAATTTGAAGGTTAATTTCGTAATCATGATAGTACCACCATGGAATCTGACCAGCAGTGGAAATAATATTAAAAAATTCCTAATTTTGAAATTAAGCTTACAAGCTTCGGTAGGAGCATAACTGGAGATAACTCTAGTTTTGGGACTGCCAGGGTTTTTAATGGCGAAACTCGCGATTTAGAATAAAGTAAATCTACCTTGATTCTATTCATATTTTGTGATCGATATGTATATATATATATATATATATATATATATATATATATATATATATATATATATATATATATATATATATATATATATATATATATATATATATATATATATATATATATATATATATACATATACATATTCATATACGTACATATAAATATACATATCATATACATATGGATATACATATACATGTTCCTATACATATACATATACATATGCACATACATATATATATGCATACACATATTCATAATACATACACATATAC
Organism: Clusia tigrina; assembly: GCA_920105625.2. Lineage (NCBI taxonomy): Eukaryota > Metazoa > Arthropoda > Insecta > Diptera > Clusiidae > Clusia > Clusia tigrina. The sequence goes on from OV050030.1 coordinate 200,179,125, forward strand.
ACTGCAAACGGTAGTTCAATCCATGTTCGGTCGGCGGGGTCGAAAGAACCCTCGGAAAGTAGCACGTGGTGGCAACTACAGCAGCAGGCCATATTATGGGAATCAATTATTATACTACGGTCGCTAGGACATAAGACCAATAGGGACCCAGTGTAACGATACTGTAAAACTTTTTGGAATGTAGATTGTGAGCTGTCGGTCGATGGTATTCGCGGACCTCAGTAAATCTTGAGTGTCACCGGGCTGAAATGGCTCCGCAGCTAATGTCATCACCATCACTGCCCTCTGGCGGGCTTCTGGAGTACATTCCAAATCCGCCGTTGGTGGTGCAGGTTAACGATGATATTATTCCACACAAAACGGGTGAGGAAACAGAGTCTAAATGACGTAGTCACAATTTAGTACCACAAGTAATGTGACACAAGTAGACGATCTTAAAGAGAAGATGAAGGAATTGGGAGCGAAAATAGATTAGCTGTTGGCTTTCTATAAAGACAAAATGTATGATGGGTTGCGAAATCAAGCATCTACACACTTAGACCATGATCCTAATGAGCTCGAAAAACTCCACTAAATCGGTGAATGCAGCAGTGTGCGTTCGGGATGTGGTATTGCAAAGCGAGGCTATCACGATATCTGCAAAGACGTCTAGACCACATATATGCCCGGGATCTGATTTTGGTTCTTACAATATATATATATATATATATATATATATATATATATATATATATATATATATATATATATATATATATATATTATATATATATATATTATATATATATTATATATATATTATATATTTATCCTTGTACACTGACGGACAATAGCTGGGCGCTTCTTACCAGCCTGAGTCCACTGTGGTGTGTCTAACAGCGCGAGTTAAAACGCGCTAGGGTTCGTTTGTTAGAATCTGCTCTTTATTATAAAAGCACCCGCTTACATACTATTACAATCGTTTTTGTTGCGTAATTCTCAATAGCCCTATTCTTTTGTTGGCAAATTCTTCAATTATTTACCAATGCAACTATTGACTGGCACACTTAGCGAAGTTCATTGTAGTTCAGTTGTCAAATCTGCTCACTTAAATGCGTGCAATCGACTTTTCCTTAATAAAAACAATTTTATTAAAATATACGTGCGCCTTATGCACAATTTTTTTATTATAAAATCTAACCGCTACTGGGGTTTTAGTGGATATTGTGAGTTTGACTCACAACATCCCCTTCTTTTTAGGTGGGTACTGCAACTACCTGTTCGTTACTAACTCTTCTTTTTCTCTATTACCTGCACCAAAAACAATTTGTGCATCCTATATACTATACAATACATTTGTTTTTTTATTATCTCTTTATACCATGTTTTGGGTTCTTATTTTTTGTTTTATCTTTTATTGTTTCTGTATTATTTTCTCTCGTCTTTGTTTTTTTATATTTTTCGTCCCCCTTGTTTATATATTATTTTTTGTATTTTTTTATATTGTTGGACTCTTTTACTTCTTTCTTTTTTTTCTTTTTGTTTTTGTTTTTATTTTATTTTACAATTTAGTTTTGTAATTTATTCTGACAATATTTTTTGTTTATGACTTTTTTCTATTATTCTTACAATACTACTGCGTCCTCTCCTGGTGCGCCGTATTGCTGAGCTGAATTCTTCATTCCGTTGTCGATGGGGTCTGCTCCTTTCGTGCGAACTTTCTCCGTATTATACTTCTTATCGGTAGATAGATCGTTATTGCGACTACTATGAAGAGAATCGAGTCTGTGCTCCTCCTCCTTTTAACCAAGCTTGTGTTTTGTGAATTTTTAGTATAGCATCCTCGATCTCAGCTTCTTTCAACAGATCGTTTACTGTATTTTTGTTAGATGTTAGTAGTTGCATCAATTCTGCATGATGGTTAAAATGTATTACTTATGGTGGGTTTTTTGATGGCCGATAGTTTACCACGGATTTGTGCTGCCGTGTTGGTGGTTCCCATTTTCTTCTTACTCTACATTTCTCGCCTATATGTATGAACCCATTTCCTCGTAGTTCAAGCCGCATTGTCTTGCCTACTGTCATGTTGGGTTTAATGTTGAAATGAAAAAACCAACGATTTGGTGAGTCGGGTTTTTTTTCGACTTATCCCTAGTATTAAGAATGTTATTAGATCCTGCCTAGATTAAATGCATATAAGAGTTGTGTCAACGTTACACACTCTGTTTTTTAAAATCAATAACGTCTAGATTTTGAATCATGAAATGAAGTGTGAGTAAATCAGAACAAGGACGTATATAAGAAGATGAAATATAACAATATTTATGCCCAAATATTTATGCCACTGCTATAAAAACACAACCACCAATTTTTTGTAGACGATCCTTTCTATCGGATTCAAAAACATTTGGTTTAAGCTAGGTTTCAGTAAATACCAAGACCTCATAGAGAGAGTCAAAACTATGTAAGTAAAGATAGCAAAGCTTCGAATTTAGACCTCTCACATTCCAGGGCCTTGTTTCGTTTTTTCAGACAAAAAGGCGAGCAATACTTACAGCATCAGCATCATTCACTTTCTGTTTATAGGTAAATTCCTTAACAATACCCCATTTGGTCAAAAGTTCTTATCGATAATTTTCGTAATTTCTAATAGCATTCCTTCTATTGTTGGAACTACAATATGCCCGCATTTTCCCTGTTCGTGTTTCAGGACTTCAATTTCGCAGATATTATCTCGTTGTATTGATCCCAGCAACTTGCACTGTTCCTTTTCAATTGTGGATAGACCAATGTAGGAATCATGTGTATAGCTTTCCACTATATAATCGCACTCTACTTTTGTTACTGTACTTCAATTCTCTTTTAAATGTTTGGGAATCGGCTATGTTCTGTAGAGAATGTATGCATTCGTTATTGGTAACGGGATTCGCATCACCAATGTGAAACCGTGTGTTTAGGGTGGCGCCCGCACTGTTCATATAGTCTTTCGGGTTGCCTAGCATACCAGCTGATTTCGTCAAGTTTTTGGTTCCGCTTCGAATACTTCTCTTCTCGGTATGATCAGCTGATGTAGTTTCCTATGCATTAAGTCATCAACGATGGCCATGTTTATGTTTTCTCGACTTGCAAGCTCTTACAAGTGGTCATGTATTTCATCGGCATCTTTGTGGTCCATCATTCCAATCGCTCATTTTAACAGTTTCCCACCAAAATCCATTAATGACCTTTTTCTTCTGTGAGTGTTTATTTGCAGTGACAAAACTCGCATTTTTCTATCATCGACTCTGCTTCGTTTCCGACATATTACATATTTGCCTTTGATCATCTCTGTCCCGCATAACTCGGTAGTCTTCAAGTGTAGCATTTCGAATTGCTGCAGTATAGGTTCGCTTAGTCCTGCGCAACTCTGAAGCGACTATCCATTCATCTTTAGAGAACCACGGTTCATTTAGGATTCCAGCATCATGTCCGTTTCCCTCAGTTGCTCAATCAGTACTTCTGATGCCCCGGTAATTGCTACAGTGCAGATTAATAGTCCCATTATCTTAGTGTCTAGTTTCATATGTATTATTTCTTACGTTACGACATATACTCGTATAGGAATTGGTTTTGAGCTATAATTTTGTTTTAATTTGTTTCTCTCGTCTTTCCCATTCAGTTACAAAAGATTTTACTTAATATTTATATAGTAATATACGTTGGGAAAGAGGAGCGAAATCTTTATACCTTGTAATACGATTGTTCACGCCACTGGCAAGCTATTTGATGTTACCGCAACTGGCTAACTTTTTGGTTGCAGACATTGCATGAGAGAGTCAAATATAATTTTAATATGTTATAAATATAATTTTTTGGTTGATCAATGTTCATTTTGTACATAGCCTATATTATTGCTACAATTTTTATACAAATATTGTCTATGATCATTTCTACATGTGCTCAGAATTTGAGTTCTTTTTTATTTTTGATTTCTTCTGAAATTTCTTTTGTAACATTGTGAGCCAGTTGAACCATATTCGCAGATCATTATTAATACATTTGTCTGATAGTTAACATCATGAACGGCAACTTATGCAACCTCGAGGAATGCGTATTAGAGTATAGGCAGGTGCTGAGGTTGTTCCAGGAGCACAAGGAAAACTATGTGCACCCAACCGTACACCTACTGATGCCGACTGTGAAGAGGGCATTGTTGGACCTGTCCCCCACTATACCGCTGGGTGCTCTAATAGAGATGGGTAGCTGCTTGGAAAACGAAGGGGGAGAAGAGTAATTATGGGACCTGGCGGTTCCTAAATTGATGTGACCGAATTATGTCATCAGGGAGTTGTATTATACACCGCTTGAACCTGGATTCAAAACAGAATTTAATTCTTTAATTATAAATGATTGTAAAACAATAAAGAAAAAATTTATACTACGGTCATGTTGCATCTATTTTTGTTTGGCTCATCCGAGCTTGGTTTTGTTTTGGTCTACGTTTTACTCTCGTGGCTAAGATTGTATTTTCCCACAGTCTGATTTACCCTTTTGGTTATTGTTTACTTTTTCCTACTTAAAGTTTCCTACTCCTACTTCTTAATATGATTAACTTGTTTTTTTCTCGTATATTTTCGCTAAAGTATTTTCGACCTAATCAAGTTAAAAAAAAATATATTGCCTACCATACTTACTTATTAGAATGCATGCCCATATATTCATTTGATATTCCATTGCACAATTGGTTGGACAATGAACTTTCCGTTTGCCCGAATGCACTAAACAAATCTTCTATTCATATTCTTTTTTCCTCAGCTGCATTCTGATTCTCGTTTCTGTTTTTTTTCTATTTTATGTGTTTTCATTACTAATTATTCCTTTACTTAATATTTTTCAACAATTTTCTTTCTTTCCATTCTTGTTCTTACTGCATTTCGGCTGCAGCGTTTGCTTGCTTGCTCGCCTTATGTAATTTATTAGCGACTTTAGTCAACTTTAGTCTTGGTTTTCTCTAACCAAGTCGTACGCCCGCTGTAGCTGATATTTCGCACTTTATTTGCGTCATCAGCATTGTACACTGGCGCACATTAGCGCTTCAAATTCGCTGGCATGTTGAAAGAAAATCCGAAGATTGTTCTAAATGGATTTTGCTTTGTTGATACTTGTACCGTATTGTTATGTACATGCATGGCCGTAGCTATTCACTGATCCGAGCTAGAGCCATCGTCTCTGACAAAGCTACGCAAGTATTCTGCCAGAGGTCTCTGACTTCATTCCAGAGAACCGTTCGCTTGCGGATGATAAGAAGTAATGCTCAGATAAGAAGCAATTTGTCAATCCCAAGCATTTTACACGTCTCCGAGAATATTTTTGACACGAAATTCGAACCGGTGTCGGTCACCAACACTTTCGGTATGTTGTAACGGGCTATAATTTCGTAAAAAATGCTTTGGGTACCGTACTCGCCTTGGCGTAGATATACTCTGAAAAATCATCTTGGAACGTCAAGATGTACTGTAACGAACTTACTTTCGCTGTACTTACGGGTGTACTTAGCGGTGTCCAGGGTTCGTCAACAGAAATTTATTCTAACGAGTGAATTTTGAATTTTTAATAGTTTTTATTTATTTAAAATTTTATTCTACTTAAATAACTAACATTAAATTTCCTACAGTAATTTAATTATATTGTAGGTTGCTAGCTAATGCAGTGTCTAGCCGTGTCAATATGTCCCAGTGGAGTCGGTGAAAACCTTAAACCACTGGCTCTGTCTGCGTAATTTAATGTCCCAGTGGAGTCGGTAAAAACCTTAAACCACTGTTCTGTCTTTGTACTCCAGTGTCACAGTGGAGTCGGTAAAAACTATAAATTACTGGTTCTGTGTGTGTAAGTTAATGTCCTAGTGGAGTCGGTGAAACCTTAAAGCACTGTTCTCTGTTTGTACTCTAGTGTCCCAGTGGAGTCGGTAAAAACCTCAAACCACTGGCTCTGTCTGCGTAAGTCAATGTCACAGTGGAATCGGTAATAACCTTAAACCACTGTTCTGTTTGCGTTGAGTTCGCTAAGTGTTCTCTGGAGCTAAGGTCTTCGCTGGTGTTGTCTCGAGATGTCGGTATGGAAGAGAGAGACTCATTATTGGGCCGCTGGTGCGTTTCTAGTTCCAAGCTGCCACAGTATTGTTGTAGGAATGGCCAATTCACTGTTGCTAAGGCCACTGTTCGTTCCCGTTGTTCCTGCATTGTTGTTGTTGGTTTTGCTTGCCCTTGTGTCACCTTCAACACCTTGTTGTTATTTTCCTGTTGTTTTTGTGGTAACAGTTGTCCTTGGGCGACCCCCACCGTTGCGTTGCTCTTATCGCGTTTTGACCTTGGGTGATCGTCACTGCTGTGTTGTTGTTGTCACGTTTTAGATGTTTTAATAAAAGATTTTCTTCTGTATTCCTCCGTGTGCGTTATCTGTATTGGCGACACTCGTAGTGATTGTTCTGTCGTCGTCCCTTTATGCTTCAATTTCGTTTCTGCGTGTTGTTAGCGTAGCATTTGTCCAATTCATGCTTTCTATTGTTCGTTGCGCTAGTGTCTTTTGTTGTACCTTGCCGCTTGTAGTTGTTGGTTTGATCGGACCGTAAGTTTTGAACAACGCTTTGATAAATTGTGCTCCCAGTTGGAAAGTCGAACGCTGTAATTGGTGGAGTGTAGATCTTTAGATTATACTTCGCATGGCCGTCGCCTTTGTTGTTTACACTACATTAAATTGTTTTTATATTATTTGTGCTTAGTGCCTTTCATCTGCTCATACTTGATCTTGTGCATAGGTGCGTGCATGCAAATAATATATTGCTTTTGCACTTGTTGTGAGAGCGTCAATTAATATTTTTATTTACGTTCTAACAGTGTATGTACGATATTGGCTGCTGTTGACAATGTAGTCAATGTGGGAGCGGAAATATGAGCGGTCTGAGGATTTACGTTCCCACACGCCCCTCCTTCATCTCCGAACGTTGAGAGATTGAGATCTTTCCATGTTGTAGGATTATCTTGTAGGTGTGGCGATTGAAACGGAGTCGGGCTCTCCTAGAAGAGTTTTTTTGTGGGAGGGCAATGGTAGTGACTTATTTTACTAGCATTTCCGTCAAACCAACTCCCTTAGGGCCCTGTAACTCCGACGCATCCCGGAATGTCCGTCCCCCTTAATAGTTTGGTACGACGTGTTTGGTGTCTTCCTCTTGAGCGGTTTTGCGCTTCCAGGTCCCTCCGTCACTGCTGTCGCTGACATCAGCGGAGCACAGAATGGCTTCAGTTCGCTGACTTGTGCTGTTTTTCCTTTGCTTACATTCTGTATTAACTCTACGATGACTGGGACACGAAGTTTGTGACTTGAAAGGGCTCATCATAGCGGGGCGCAATTTTGGCGGCGAAGTGGTCAATTGCTTTTGACAGGTGGTACTGTTTTAGTGGTGCTCACTGGGAGATTTCGTGCCCTGTCCGGTGCCTAGTGTGGCCTCGTAGTAGAGTGCTTTGGGTAGTCGTGGCTCCCTTCCTTGTACAAGATAAGCCGTGCTGTACCCTGTAGTCTCTGACACACTTGTATTGATGGCAAGGGTAAGTTACGGAAGCAGGTCGTCCCATTTCCTCTGCTGTTTGTTCGCAAACTGGGCGATCATTGTTTTGACCGTGCGGTTTGTGCGCGCCACTGTATTCTCTTGGGGTGTGTACGGCGCCGTGTATTGATGCCTGATACCGTATTCCTTCGTGAATCTTTTAAATACCCTGCTGGAGAACTGGGACCCATTGTCGGTCACCAAAGCTTTAGGTACACCAAACCGGCACAAGATACGCTCTCGAAAGACCCGTTAGAGGGGCTCGGTAGTGGCCTTCCGGAGCGGAGCCACCTCAGTCCATTTGGGGAATTTGTCGTAGAAGACCACTAGCATTGTATTTCCGTGCATTGAGCGAGATAGTGGTTCCACAAAGTCTGCGCATAATATGTCCCATCGTTCCTCAGGGATCTCGGTTAGCATCTTCCCAGCAGGCTGTTGTTGACTACTCTTAAACTTATGACATAGGGCGCACTGTCTCACGTACTGACTCGTTTCGCGGAATAGACCAGGCCAATAATATCGATTAGCTATTCGGGTTATGATCTTATGTATTCCTAGGTGCCCTGCTGTTGATGCATTGTGGTTCACATATAAAACCTGTTCTCTCAGTGGCCTTGGTACGCATAATTTCCAGGGAGTACAATCTTCATCCCCGTTGTGACTTGGTAAATCGTGGTATACTCCTAAGTGCCCGCTCTCCAGGTGGTAGTCGGCATGATTTGCAGGCTCCTCGATTACCTCTGCCCGGCGTTTTTGCCACCAGGGGCACTCTGGTTCTGTTTTCTCTCGTGTTGTGGTCACGCATGCGGTTTCCACGGGTTGTCGGGATTGTGCATCGGCTATTACATTCAACTTGCCTTTACGATATTGTACTTCGAACGAATGTTGTTGAAGCTCTAGTGCCCATCTCGCGATGCGCCCTGAGGGGCTCTCTATTGAGTTGAGCCATTTTAGCGACAAGTGGTCAATAATTACTGTAAAGTGGTACCCCTCTAGGTACGGCCGTATTTTCCTTATGCCCCATACTTTCGCCAGGCACTCCTTTTCTGTAGGCGAGTAATTTCGTTCTGCATTATTTACATGTCGGCTCGCATACGCAAACACGCGTTCCACCCCTCAATTTCCTGGTAGAGTACTGCGCCCAATCCATAGTCGCTAGCGTCAGTCTGCAGTATGAATTTCTGTGCGAAATCAGGACAGGCGAGAATTTGAGCCTCCGTCAGTTGCTGCGTTAGTGATTCGAATGTCTGCTGTTGCTCCTCTGTCCACTTGAAGTGTTTGCCCTTTTTCAACTGCATGGTCAGCGGTTGCACAGTCTTTGCGAACTCAGGCACGAAACGCCTATACCTAGACGCTATGCCTAAGGACCGTCTTAGTTCCCTTACGCTTTCTGGTAGTCGTAGTTCACGGATAGCTGCGACCTTATCCGGATCCGTGTGGATACCCTTATCACTTACCATGTGACCCAGGTATTTGAGCTCTTTCTTGAAAAACGAGCATTTTTCGTGATTAGAGTATAGCTTCGCAGCCTTTAAACGGCGGAAGACCTTGGTTAGGTTGTTTTGGTGCTCTTCTAGAGTACGCCGGGTAACAAAAATGTTGTCTAGGTATGCGAACGCCTGTGGCTCCATCTCTGGTCCTATAACTTGATCTTAGGCTCTTTGGAAGCTGGCAGGAGCCGAGAGTAAACCGAACGGCATCACTTTCCGTTGAAAAAGTCCTCTTCCAAGTACCGTGAACGCGTAAGTTCTTTGCTCTCTTCTTCCATAGGGATCTGCCAGTAACCATTTTTCAAGTCAAGGCTGCTTATGCATTTGGCCTGACGCAGGCGGTCAAGGCTGTGGTGAATTCGGGGTAATGGGTATGCATCTCGGATGGACCTGGCGTTTAACTGCCGGTAGTCGATGCATAGACGTCACTTCTCATCCCTTTTCCGTACCATTACGATCGGTGCACTATGGGGAATGTGAGAGGGCTCTATGCAGCCTTTGGTGAGCAAGTCGTAGATTTCCACATTGATGAGCTCTTGCTGAGCGGGATTCCGTGGGTATCACCTCTGCTTTATAGGCCTAGCGTCCCGCATCACAATCTTGTGCTTCGCGATGGTAGTTACACCGAGTTGGTTGCGGAATTTGTTTAATTCGCTCTTTAAAAATGCGTCTATCCTCTGCTCCTCAGTGATAGCCTCCTCCCGAATGGTTGTGCACAATGTAGCTTTGCAGGATTGCACAACCCCGGACTGGGGTCGCAGGGGGAGTTTTTGGTCAGCGCAATTTATGGTTGTGCCTAGCTTGATTAGAAAGTCTAGGCCTAGCAGCATATCGTCTGATGAATCTGGCATTGCTAGAAGCTCTAGTTGGCATTTTTGCTCTCCCAACTTCACCTCCACCATGATTGCCTCGGAGATAATCTGAGTGTGCCCATCTGCCATGCGCGCTCGAATGTATGTAGGAGTTATCCTACCGGTGGTATCACGTAGTTTGTTTATCGAGCTGTTCACTCACGAAACTTCTTGAAGCTCCTGTGTCGTTCGTGGCTGTGGTGTTGAGTGTGCCGATGGTGACAGTGGTACAGATACTCTGCCCGTTGCGGCGTAAAGCAGTTATTGTGGTTGAGGCCGGTGGTGGTTGGGCTGCGCCATGCCTCGCTCTTGACGACAGCGTTCTCGTTGCCCCCGTTTGCTCTGCAGCATTGCACAGTGCGCACATTTCTTTTACCGCACACCCAACAGAATAGGATCTGGGCGTTGCGGCAGTGTCGAGCCATGTGTCCGCTTTGCCCGCACCTTCGGCAAGCTGTGCGTGGGTCTATTGGTACTTCTGCTCTATTACCGTTTACTGGTACAATTGGTCGATTCTGCTCTTCCGGTGGGTGTGTGCGCTTAGCACGAGGCTGTGCTATGGGTACCCGTGGCATCTCCCGGTCGCCGCCTATACCCTCCAAGTCCTCTGCCATTTCCACCAACTCTGCTAGCGAGGAAAAATCCTTCTGGCGCACGTACCACTGGTACTCCTCCATGCTGTTTCGTAATATACGTTCTAGCTTCTGTTCTTCGCTGTAACCAGCGTGGCACATCAGGTTATGTATCTTTATGTATTTTTTAAACTTTCACCGTTGTCGTTGTTGGCGTTGTCGGCTCTCATCCTCTAGCTTCTGGAAATATCTGGACAGCAGGAAGAATTTAAAAAAATCCCTCTTGAAAGTGTTCCATTCCGTCCAGGCTTGGTTGTTATTTCTGTACCAGAGTAGCGCCTGTTCTTTAAATAGCTCTGGCATGGCAAGAGGCAGAATGTTACGATTGAGTCCAAACACTTCTGCCGATTCCTCTACACGTTCCACGAAGGCTAGTGGGTCCCGTCCCCCGTCATACTTCAGGGACAATTTTCTTACACTGCCGATAACAGTTGAATAGGAACTCGTCCCATAGTGGGAGAGATCAGGCACTACAATAGGCATGGTCTCCCGAAATGCACCAGGCTGGTTGTCTCTGAATAGTCATGGTATATCGTGCTTCATGGCGGTGGTTATGGTAGCGCCCCCCGGCGAATCCATACGCTGTGGTGTTTTAGTACCCGTAGCTGTTACAGGTGATAGACTCCTCATTTGCTTGCTTTATAATTCAGCAATTCGACAATCCTGTTCCAGATTGAGTTCTGTGTTAGTTAGGAATTCGTCCAGCCTTCTTATGAGTTATTCGACTGTACTGGTAGCATCCAGTTTAAATTCAATACACTAGACCACTAGTTGGTCTTTTCCCGCTGTGTAGACCAAGCTCGTTTTCCCCATACTGCAATTTCTACGGTGACAATGAGACACGGTGTATCATTGAACGTTCACGTAGCTCTCTGTTTTCTCTGTTTATAGGATATCCTTATGTTTTCAAGTCTGATGCGTTGAATTTCTTTGTGTTTAAAGTCCAATGTATAGAATTTCTTTGTGTCGAGTCCCTGTGTAGACCTTCTTTGTGTCTCAATAGAGTCCCAGCTCGGGCGCCACTGTAACGAACTTACTTACGCTGGGATATTCTTATCGGTAAAAACCTTAAACCACTGTTCTGTCTGCGTCAGTTAATGTCCCAGTGGAGTCGGTAAACACCTTAAACCACTGTTCTGTCTTTGTACTCTAGTGTCCCAGTGGTGTCGGTAAAATCCTTAAACCACTGTTCTGTCGGCGTTAGTTAAGGTCCCAGTGGAATCGGTGAAAACCTTAAACCACTGTTCTGTCTGCGTTAGTTAATGTCGCAGTGGAATCGGTAAAAACCTTAAACTACTGGTTCTATGTGTATAAGGAAATGTCCCAGTGGAGTCGGTAAAAACATTAAAGCACTTTCCTGTGTTTGTACTCTAGTGTCCCAGTGGAGTCGGTATAAACCTTAAACCACTGTCTCTGTCTGCGTAAGTGAATGTCACAGTGGAATCGGTAATAACCTTAAACCAGTGTTCTGTCTGCGTTGAGTTCGCTAAGTGTTCTCTAGAGCTAAGGTCTTCGCTGGTGTTGTCTCGAGATGTCGGTATGGAAGAGAGAGACTCATACTTGGGCTGCTGGTGCTTTTATAGTTCCAAGCTGCCACAGTATTGTTGTAGGAATGGCCAATTCACTGTTGCTAAGGCCACTGTTCGTTCCCGTTGTTCCTGCATTGTTGTTGTTGGTTTTGCTTGCCCTTGTGTCACCTTCAACACCTTGTTGTTATTTTCCTGTTGTTTTTGTGGTAACAGTTGTCCTTGGGCGACCCCCACCGTTGCGTTGCTCTTATCGCGTTTTGCCCTTGGGTGATCGTCACTGCTGTGTTGTTGTTGTCACGTTTTAGATGTTTTAATAAAAGATTCTCTTCTGTATTCCTCCTTGTGCGTTATCTGTATTGGCGACACTCGTAGTGATTGTTCTGTCGTGGTCCCTTTATGCTTCAATTTCGTTTCTGCGTGTTGTTAGCGTAGCATTTGTCCAATTCATGCTTTCTATTGTTCGTTGCGCTAGTGTCTTTTGTTGTACCTTGCCGCTTGTAGTTGTTGGTTTGATCGAACCGTAACTTTTGAACAACGCTTTTATCAACTGTGCTCCAGTTGGAAAGTCGAACGCTGTGATTGGTGGAATGCAGATCTTTAGATTATACTTCGCATGGCCGGCTTGTTGTTTACACTACATTATTTTGTTTGTATATTATTTGTGCTTAGTGCCTTTCATCTGCTGATACTTGATCTTGTGCATAGATGAGTGCATGCAAATAATATATTGCTTTTGCACTTGTTGTGAGAGCATAAATATAAATGTATTCATGTTCTAACAGTGCGTGTGTATGTACGCTATTGGCTGCTGTTGGCGACGCAGTAATTGTTTGAGCATAAATATGAGTGGTCTGAGAACTTACGTTCTCACAGTACTTATATCCCGAAACTGTCTCCGGTAAAATACCTACAATATGTATGTGAACTTTATCAAATGGTTGTCTCGGTGTGTCAGTCAACACCATTGGCATCTTTGTTAGCCTCGAACTCTTAATGACCTGAAATTTTGGGCAGCTCTTTACATATTCTTTTATGTCGCGGAGAATCCCTTTCCAGGTGTGTACTCGTCTGATTCTCTCGTAGGTTTTCCAAGACCACTGGTGTAGAGGTGAATCATGGAAACCTTTGAGTACTCCCTGAATATCTTTGTCATTCTCGCACCACTCTCCCCTTTTAGCTGGCTGTTTGTCTCTTTCGTTATTCATTTTTTTATTTCTGGTACTTGTCCGTCATTGACCGCTAAACATTGGTCTTCACCCTGTCAGCCTTTGCCTTTGCTCTAGTTTGAACTACCAATGTCTATTGTTTTTGTAGCACTCTGCTAAGTGCATCTACATTCAGATTATTCTTCCCAGGGTTGTAAATGATTTCAAAATAAAACTCAGACAACTTGTGTCTGAACCTGGCTAACTTAGAAGTTTGCGATAGCGGTAGTTAAAATGTCCTGCCCCTTTTTCTAACATATGTACCTCCCTCAAAGTTGTCGTACTCCGCTCCACCAAGAATTGTGCTCTAATAGACTATTCTGCTAGTTCCTCCAGAGTGCCTGTTCTGCTATTCAGCATATGAATTTTTAGAGCGGGGTCGCGCAGACCCACTACAACCTCACACCTGTTTGCAGCTTAGTACAATAACGCTGTTTCTCCAACGCCATTGTATTTACCTCAATGATCCTAGATGCTTGGAAAAGGCTCGAATGTCCTCATTTCAGCTCTTCCCCATTATGATTTCCTAAGTCACATAGACCAGAGTCCTCACTTTCAGGTCAGTTCTCCTCAGGAGCCCGTACAGCTCGCCCGCAGCGCCGAATTATTTTCGCAGCACAAGGTGGTAAGCATCTCCGAACAACATCTGCTTTACACAGTAAAATAAATCCTGTAACCCATCTGGCCTGATGCTCCTCCTCGCCAATTCAGACCCCTGAGTGAACGTACTGACTTCTGATCGCAAGTCTTCTGACGCAGCACCAGTAAACACGGGTACTAACCTGACCACTGCTTTCGAAACTAATAAAATAAACAAAAACGCAAGTCCGCCCAACAATAAACCCCATAAACTTATAAGAAACACATAGTTTTCACTTTGCAAAAAATAAGCTGCCTCATTTATACCGATTGTGGTTATTTTGCTTTCGACTCACAAAAAACTCGCTTTATTTGAAGGCAATAGGAGTTCGTCTTTCCAAAATATACTTTACGTAAAACGCGTACTACTATAACAGTACACAAACATAGCTCCGTGTAAAATTAAAGTAGAATGATAACTGTAATGTAGAGACGAAGAGGAAAGAATATAATTTTCATTGCACAAGTGTAAAAACTATTCTCAATTGGACAATTTCTGAATGCGAATATAAATTATTTATGACAATGTAGCATTTATGCGCCAATATACATAACGAACATACGATCTACATAAACTTCGATGCCAGAACCCGTGTTCTATGCACCTCTTGATGCATTGCTGCCTAATTCCTTAAATTTATTATATGTAAACATTTCAAAATATTCCAAACGGACAACACACATTCCGCGAACAAAAAAATTCTCACAACTAAGAAGACAGACGGTTTATGTTTGCCCCGTCATAGATGCGTGCAACACCGCAATCGCGCCTGTCATCTGCAACTTCTGTGACCACCGCGACGATGCCTTCAGGGTCGCAGAAGTAATCACTTATATTACGTTACAATAATAAAATACTCCGAGTCTGTTTTGCTCCCACCATTGCTCCTCCGTCTGATGCTTGTGGCTTTTGGCGGATATTATTCATGATGATGCTGGTATTGTTTGTGATGATGCTGTTGTTAGTTTTGTCGATAATGCTGCTGTTATTGTTGCCGATGATGCTGCTGTTATTGTTCCCTATGAAGCTGCTGTTATTGTTGCAGGTTTCTTCTTCCTGCTTCAGCATTTTTTCTACTAATCCTGGGTTTCCTCCGAAATGGTTCTTATATGGTCCTGTGCAGGCCCTTATAGCGGCTGTGCAATTTATGTTTGGGTATATCTGTGTTTGCCGAATATATATAAGGATGTACATTTATCCTTGTACCGATGCACTGAGTGACACCAACTGATCGCTTGTTAACTGCCAGAGTCCACTGTGGTGAGTCTAACCGCGCGAGTTAAAACTCGCTACAGTTCGTTTGTTAAACTCTGTTGTTTGTTATAAACGCACCTGCTTATATACTATTACAATCATTTGTTGTTTCTTTATTGTCAATTGTTCTCTTTTTGATTTGCATATTCTGCAATTGTTACCAATGGAGTTATTGATACATGATAGTGAAAGTTCAATTATCAAATGTGTACACCTAAGAGCATGCAATCAACTTTTACTTAATAATAGCAATTTTGTCCAATTATACGTGCGCCTTAGGGCTATGTAAAGATATTATTTTAATAACAATAAAATGCAAGTTCTTCTGAGGTTTTACTGGACATCGCAAGTTTGACACACACCAGATCGAAAGAGCAGGTGACCTCGACCGCAACAAGAAGCAAGCCCACCAGTATCCAAGATAAGGTGTGGGCGAACTTTGTGAAGATGAAATTTGCCAACTGACAAATTTCACTCACACAAAAACCTGTAAAAAACAATAGTAGGCGAAAGAAAGCTATAAAGTCGATTAAACGCGCAGTAGTGAGGGAATTGGCAAGAATAGAGGGCGGAAAATATAAAAAACACTCCACAATCGGTATTTTAAACAAAGACACCGAGCAAATTTAACTCATAGGATTTTATATTAATAATTTTTGTATACGACCCCTGAAAGTTGCTGAGTTTTTCCCTCAGCTCTGGAAAGTGCGTTGCAGGACTAAATAATATCCAAGGATAATCCAAGTGCAGGACTGAATAATATTCAAGGATAATCCAAGGACTTGTAGCGAATAAGGACCTAATAATATCCAAGGATAATCCAAGTGCAGGACTAAATAATATCCAAGGATAATCCAAGGACCTGTTGCGATTAAGGACTTTCCAGGACCCACGAAGAACTTCAAGGATCCTTGAGGTTTCTGGGTATAAATTCTGTATACGATACCTGGTTATCCGGCGAGCTTACCCCGGCGGAAAATTGAGTCGTTACAACTTCTGAAAATACAGCCACGCCAGGAGACCAGAAGGCGAATGAGGAATGGACGGTTGTGAAAAGCCTAAAATCAATTCGATCATCCGGCCCAAACCAGACGCATTTATTATAACCGCAAACGAGAAAGTTGCGTCGTGTGCGTACGGATAAATCCGGGGAAGCTCTGAAATCGCTTGGCGAGCATGTCCGAATAGTTAAAAAAAGGTACTGAGAGCTAAAGGGGAACGAGGGGAGTAGCACTGCATTGTACCATTCTCCATAGAGGAGGTACTAAAGGAGACAGCGAGCGTAGTTTCCAGGATCCATATGGAGACGATACAGTGTAGAGATCTGGACAAGGTGACATCGAGGGGATACCTATGAAGCGCTACACTTATAATGTGCCATCAAAAGGCCTGTCGAGTAAGCGATTCTAAACATCATACACTTGTAGACAGAATGCTTTCGTTAACTTTCCCGCAGAGGATGCAAAGTAAGTGCTACACGTGCAAAGAGTTCGAATCATTTGGGTGTCCTGTGGATTCCGGGAAGTAGTATCGCCGAAGCGCTGCTTCAAATGCTGGGGATAAAGCCATTTGACCACACCTTGTGTGGTTATGGACAGAACGAGCCTTTGCAGAAAAGCGGAAATATCGCAGCGACTTGCGTTAACAGGGATAATTATGCACTGTGAGCCGCGGCGTAAAATGTCCTCGTTATCAGGAGGCAGTAAAAAGAAGAGTATAAAGACTCTCCAGCTCAGCTTGAATCACTGTGTGGCAGCACAAGGTTTTTGTGACAAACACAAGGTGAACCCCAGCTAGACGTGATGACACTCTCTGAGCAGTATCCAAACGTGGAATCGCATGGATGGACGTGGGATGAAGGTTGAACACTTGATAAGATGCATAAGACAGAGAACAACAGGGGACGCGTTTGATTTGTTGGCGCATAGCCCGGTGGATAACCTGACTGATTTATATGCTCTCCTGGACTGGACATACTTGAAACAAAAATCGTACGACGTACTCATAAGAGAGATCCAGGAGTCTACTTAGAAGCCTGGAGAGGAATTGAGAGCCTGGGGCCGTAGGCTCCAGTCACTGGGGAGTGCAGCGAGTGCAGAAGCAAACAGGTAATTCCCTGAAAGTGTGTCGGTATACAAATCGCAAATAGAGAGGGCCATGGTGACGGTGTTCAAGGCCGGCTTAGTAAACAGGGAATTGGGCAATTACACGCTAAGTTTGACACAACGATCAATGGCAGATGTGATAGAGGCAGCTATGTCTGCAGAAGTGGCCATTCAGCAAAGCGCCACGAAGGGGGCATATGCTGGACGAGTACACCCGCTGCTTCGAGTGTCCCGCGACAAGAATTGGGGGATAATGAGAATCGGGGAATGGAGCATAGAGATCGACGACAAGCTGTAGAGTTGGCATGCTCATTTTGTAATAGGCACGGGCATTTCTGGGATGAAAGCCGGACGAGGAGGAATACTCCGTTTTGTGAGGATTGCGGTAATTATGGACACGAAAGAGGGATGAGTTGTCCAAGGAACGCATCAGCAAGGTAACAGGGTAGACAGTACTACTCCAGAGAAAGCTTCGGAAATCAGCAGCAAAGTACCATTGCCAGTCAGCAGAGACCTGTGTTGCCTCGTGGAAACCCAGGGGACCGCACATGGCAGCGGATCACGGGCGGTACTAGTAATAACCATCATACCTATGGTTCGCAGCAAAACCAATCATACGATGCAAGGAACGAACGGAAAGGAAGTCGCCAACCGACCTGTACATGGTGTGGGGGCATTGGCCATATGGCAGAGAACTGTTTTGCGAGGGACAGCAACAGGCAGAATCATGGAAACCGGTAGGGGGCCAACCGCAGCCTAGAGGTTGGAAACCCCAGAACACTGCTAATATACAGGCACCAAACGTAGTTCTCACGTCAGCGACAGTCGAGAAACCACAAACACCGATGATGCAGGATACAGCACTCTTAGGGACAATAAATTTATATTGTCTATTGCTAAGCCTGTTTGGGGTAATTCGCCAGAGAGCAGTGGGTTTAGTCAGGGACTACCTCCCTGGTATATTAATATATATAGGAACAAATTTTAATAATATTAGTGAAAGATGCAGACAGGTAATTCAGTCGGCCAGGGGCATGACAGCAGGTTTAAAAAACTGCATGGGGAAAATGAATGATAGTACAGCAAATTTTAAATCGTGTTTAGTATATTTTTTGGTAGCACCGATTGATGAGAGATATCCGCGATATAAACATTTTTTGGATAACAATCTCAACATTCAGTCTACCTACTCGGATGATTCTTATGTGGTCATTCCGTGCAAGGCAGCAAAAGCAGGTTATCTGGTATTAATGCTGGGCACAGGCGCAGACACCAGTCTAATAAAGGCTGAATCCATGAGGTAATTTCCCAATGTACAAACGTGCAGAATAAGCAGTTTAAGCGGGGCATTTTGGGGAAGTGTTAAAACCCTTTGCCTAGTGAAATTGGTGGAGAAGTTGTTGGAGGAGGGCATAATAATGCCGAGCAATTCTCCATGGAATTCACCTTTATTGTTGGTTCCGAAGAAGTCCCAGGACAACACCAAGAAATGGAGATTGGTGGTCGATTTCAGGAAATTAAATTAATTGAGGTGAAGCAAGTTTTTCTGATCCCAAGAATTGACGAAATTCTGGACCAGTTGGGTCATTGTAGGTATTTCTCTACGCTAGATTTGGCTAGTGGATACAATCAATTCTTGATAGGTGCGGAAGATAGGGAGAAAACGGCTTTCAGCACGTCTTGGGGTCATTTTGAGTTCAAACGAATGCCATTTGGACTTACTGGTGCTCCAGTAACTATTCAGAGGCTCATGAATATCACTCTAACTGGTCTACAAGGTTTTGACTGTTTTGTATACCTAGATGATATATTGGTATATGAAAGGAATCTGTCAGACCACAGCAGCAAGTAGAGTAAAGTTTTGAATCGACTGAGGGAGCATGGTCTCAAGCTCAACATGAAGCAGTGTAACTTCCTGCGACACGAGGTGGTCTATGTGGGACACAAGTGTACTGAGAAATGTGCGCTTCCTGATCCTGCGAAGATAGAATGCGTCAAGAATATTGCTCAGCCAAGAAACAGGAAGGACGTACAAGCTTTTCTTGGTTTAGCAAATTATTATGGGAAATTCGTGAAGAATATGGCACAGTTGTCGCTGCCAATCACGAAATTGGTACATAAAGACACAAAATTCGAATGGACGGAGTCATGCCAACAGGCGTTCGAAGGTTTGAAATTGGCTATTACGACACGGCCCATCCTGATTTACCCGGACTTTAAGCATTTCAATTTAACGACAGACGACAGTAGTGAAGCTCTGGAAGCGGTTCTTTCACAAGAACAAGACAGTCGCGATCATCCCATAGCTTTCGCGAGTAGAGCGCTGAGCGAGACCGAGAAGCGGTACTCTACGATAGAGAGGGAGATGCTCGCTATAGTTTGGGCCACTTGTAACTTCAGATCATACCTTTTGGGGAGGAAGTTCACGGTTTACACCGACCACCAGCCGCTAAGGGGAATCGTTAATTTGAAGGATCAAACATCTAGACTCGCACGGTTCAGGCATAAGCTGTCCGAGTACACATTTGAAGTTGTGTACAAGCCAGGGAAAACGAATTTGAATGCGGATGCGTTGAGTAGGGCTCCGTAAAATACGAGTGTTCTGAGAATCACTGAGAATATCGCGGGATATGGACAACGAATTGCGATCAGTGATGGGCAAACGGAAAGGTCAAAAAGGGAACGAGTGATAGTCAGGGCATGGATGGAGTTAGACATAGTAAAAGTGGAACTGGGGTTTTTGGAAATGAGGGCAGTGTTTTTTGACATCCAGAAAGACTAGTTAGCATACATGTTCATCAGGGAGGGATTGAGACGGTCTCTCGCTAGATTGGATAATATAAACGTACAAGAACAGGAAAATTTGCGGAAAGCTCTTGAGGATACAGCAGCGAGAGTCCAACAGGTCATAACTCGGTTAAGGGAGAAAGCGAGATTTTCACCAGCCGAGAGGTGTGACACAGCACCGCGGATAGCACCTGCGCGAAAGTAAGGGAGCGAAAGTGTACTATGTATGACTCCGCGAAGCAGGGGGACGCCATGTGTGACGGTACGACTCCAAAATTACCTTTTGTTGCGGTTGCTGTAATTGAACTGACGGACCAGAAGGAGATTCAAACGGTGTTAAAAGATTACCATAATTCTCCTTTGGGGGGTCACCAGGGTTTCTTGAAGACGTATAGGCGTATAGGCAAGAACTATGGTGGCCTAAAATGATGTTGGATATACGGAAACTCATCGCTGGGTATGAAAGCTGTCAGAAGAACAAGGTATCAAGGCTAACAAGGATGCCTATGCAGCTAACTAATACTGCTAACATACCCTTCGAAAAGGTGTTCATGGATATGGTGGGACCATTTCCCGAGAGCTCGTCTGGGAATAAATTCATCCTAACATTCCAGGACGACCTATCTAAGTACTTTATAGCAGTTGTCATGCCGGATGCGGAGGCAACCACGGTAGCTAGGATTTTCTTTGGGGAAGTTGTAGCAAAATTAGGTGTCCCAAAGATAACGGCACTAATTTCATTTCGAGAATTTTGTCTGAAACTTGTAAACTGCTAAAGGTGATAAACTTCACATCACCCCGTATCATCCTCAGGCTAACGGTTCGTTAGAACGTAGCCACCGACCTCTAGCTGAATACATGCGGCATTTTGTGAAGGAGGATGGATCGAACTGGGACCAGTGGTTGGCGTCAGCAATGCATGTGCTCAACAAAACGGTACATGCATCCACTAACCAGACGCCATTTTTCACATTGTATGGTTTCCAACCTCAAATGCCAACGAATTTGAAACGAAAGCCAGCGCCTCTATATAATACAGACGACTACCCACATCTGTTACGTTATCAAGTGCAGAAAGGGCACGAGTTGGCTAAGAAGGCGCAGCAAAGGTCAAAAGCGGTATCCAAGAAGCAATATGATGCTTCCGCTAATTACGTGCAGTTCATTACTGGGCAAAATATTTTACTGCGTAACAGTAACAAGAAGAACAAATTTTCCCATATTTGGCTTGGTCCATATAAAGTAGAGAAAATTTTGGGGCCAGTAACAACAGAAATTAGGATAGGAAACAAATTGAGACGTTTCCATAACAATCTGTTGAACCCCTGCAGATCGAATTAAGAAATTTAGTGTGAAACTGGTTGCAACGATGAGTGAATTGAAGCAGAGGCTTTCTTTCCTTGACCTATTCCAAAATTCAGTTCGTGCTGAAAGTGACGGGTGAAATGAGTTAAATTTTTATTAAATAATATCTTCACCATTGAAAACGAAGAAAATTAAACGTAAACAAGACAGCGATATGAAAGAATGGGAAACAATTAAATGCATATAATTTTTTGTTTGTTTGTGCGGTTTAGGCAGTCGCATCAGCAGGAGAGTCAATAACAGGGGCGTTTATGCAATACGTTTTTAAGTTTGTAGACACTCATAATGTACACGGGTAATATGATGCGTTGACATTTTTGGCATGCGCTATCATGACAAGCGTAAGTGCCATGTACATATGTATGTATGCCAATAAGTAAGTATGAGCGCGGGTAGCGTGTAAGTTTAATATGAGACATGGTGGTTTGCATACATATGTTTAAGAGTAATATTTTAATTATTGTATCAGTGCCATATACATGAAGTCGTAGGGGTAGGGGCATGAAGGTAAACGTAAGTATGTTTGGAAGAGCAATAGGGAAGTAAGTAAGTAAAATAAACACGGAAGCAGTGTATTTTAACAATTTTACAACTTTGATAGTCGTGATAGTATTAGTAATGATAATAGGAAAAGAAGAAAATCAAGGAAATTGGAAAAACACAATTTTCTAAATATCTCTTTTATTGATATGAATAATATAATAAAGAAGATAAATATGGAATACAATTGATTTCAATTGGTTTGAGTACAACTTCTGGGTGTACGACCCTGGAAGTATTGGAGGCCGGTCGTCTAGCATCTGGTGCAATGGGTGCAGTTAGATAGTAAGCCGACCAAGGCAGATTTTGACTCGTTTGACAATTACGATTGGGGTTGTTTTGAAGTCAGAACAGATGTCAAAAAGGGTCTTGTTAATATATTTAGTTAAGGTGACAGGTTGGTTTAAGCTTAAATAAGTTACGGCAGTAGGTAACAAGTTAAGAGCGATAGTTGAGAATGGATAGAAGTAAAATCGAAATTAGGTTAGATAGACTAAAGTGTGCTTGTAAGATTATTGTGTGTATCAAGTTAAGTGTTAATTGAGAGAAAATCTGGAGCTATAGGCTAGCTGACAGCGGTTAGACAGCTAACGTAAAATGGGCGGGGCTTCAGCATAGTAGGAAGTAGGGTAGTGTTAATACCGAGGGGGTGCCTGTATGTTTCGTATGCATTCATAGAGGGGCTTTCCACACTAGAGGTATTATGAATATATACGAACCAGGAGATTTTTTTTAGAGAAGAAAAAGAATTGGGTCATGCCATTGACACCGGAAATACATAGTCAAGGATACTTAGATATTCTCGATTATGGTAAGAGAAAAAAAAGAAAATAAAAGGTCGGTCGATGGTGGATGTTAGAGTAAATTAGTGATAACCATAATGTAGCAGTAATATAACCATAATGATTATTTAAATATTTAGAGAAATATAAATATTTATTAGATAAGTTATTATAGCGATTACTTATTTTTCTCTACAGTATATGTATAAAGGCAGCTGTGTTCTTGGTATCCTATTTGGCTGTTCCAGAGAAATGCAGCGAAACTGCGGCAGTGCGGGTGGAAACCTTGGCGGAAACGAACCTGATTTTGGATTCACTGCATAATGTTTGGTTCTCGAAAGACGGGTGGGTGGTGATATCAGTTTCGTGATGCTGATCTGGAGTCGGTACTGAAGAAACTCGAAGACTTCCAAAAGAAAACAAATGAGCTTTGTGAGTTAAGAGCAAATACGCCAGGATCTGACGGAAGTAAGAGAGGGTGTGAGATAAGGGCAGCGGAAGCGGCATCAATAATAGCGTGGCTCAGATGAAACGAGCAAGCTTTGTCATTTCGGGGTAGCAAACAACCTGCAGCAAGGTCGTTAAAAGATGTCGGTAGTGAGATATTGAAGTGGGGTATCGGAACCATGGACCATCGTGACGCGGACAAGATTTACGCTCATTTGCAAGGTCTGGATAATCAACAGGCTAAAACTATTTCGGTCTTAGGCAAAGAAATAACCATTGTGGGTTCGAGCTGCAAAGGGTTACACAAAGCAGTAAAGGAATTTTTTGTCGATAGTGAACGATTGCAGGCTGGCATGAAATCGATAAATGAGAAAACTGCGGAAGCCTTGAGCAATTTGGCAGAACTCGTTAATCTGTAGAATATTATATCAGAAAAGCTTGTGAACCTGCAAGGACGTCAGCAAATTGAAATTGCAGTCGTGGATGATTTGTTGCATGGGAAGCCCTACTTAAAGCAGCTCCCAAGACTTTGGGAGGCATAAACTGGTATTTGGAGAAGCCCGAACAGCTATAAAGTTAGCAACGGTACGAGCAGCGACGTCGGAAGCGGGGTATCTGGTGGTCATAAAAACACAACTTCCTCTTCCTGATGCATATGCGCTATACAAGATATATCCCGTACCTAAAGCGTTGGACGGTAACTGGAGCATAGTACCGAAGACACTATATGACTACATCACAGAGAGTCGAGTGCATGATAATTATATCGGACTCTCGTCGGAGGACATTAAGTCTTGTAGAATGGTGGATATTTCACAGCGTATGTGTCCACATCCGGGGAAAGCCATTACAAGGGAAAGCAAACCTTGTGAAGTACAGGCGTTGAAAAATCAGCAAGATAAGTGCGAGCATGTAGCAGTCTCGGCTATGGGAGGATTGCTGGTAGTGACAGAGTCACCAAACCGCTGGCTATACCATTTTGATGAGAAAATTTTTATGTCTGCAGTGTGCCATGCAAGATCAACAAGACTAGAGCTGCAGGGGACGGGATTCCTGCACATTGGAGAGGACTTTCGGTCGATTGGGGAAGAGATGGTGCTGGTGCATAGAGCACAGAAGAACCAGCATTACAAGTTTTCACCAGCAAGTGAGCGAACTAGAGAGATGGCGGCCAACGTTCAGGCCTTGTTATCAACTTTGCAGCGTTCGAAACCAATAAATAGTACATATGTGCCAATGACGATACAAGCAACACCCCACGGAGATCTGCGAAAGATCCTAGCGACTAATGGCAAGTCAATTAACGAGTTAATGAGGGATACGGAGAAAGAGCAGACGTTTTTGAACCGTAAAACATCGTACGATATAATGCACTCCTCGTTGGAAAAGGGAGGGATCGCCGCGATCACAACGCTGGCAATGAAGGTCGCAGTAATCACATATATATTCTGCCAGTTAAGGATGCGAGTCAAATACGCACTACGAGAACCACAACCAACGCAACAGGTAGCCGAGATTGCAGTGTAGATTAGCGTAGGCTAAGCAAACCAGAAGTTATAGTTAGTAATGTACAAAATCTTTGAAAAAAAGAAATAAATAAAAAGGAAGAGAAAACGAAGCAAGAAAAAAAAAATAAATAAATAAAAAACAAAAAAAGAAACAATAAATAAAACATAAAAAAACAAAAACAATATTAAGAGAATAAAAATAAACACCGAATAAAAAAAAAATATAATCAAACAAAAAACACAATAGTTAAAAGACGAAAAATAAAAAATATTTGAAAAGAAGAAGATATATATATATATAAAAATAAAGAAACACATGTATAAAAAAATATATACGAGTATATATAAAATATTGTATTAGGATATCAGAAAAAAATATATAATAAATATATACATATAAAATATTGTAGTATGTTATACAATTTTAGAAGGTAGCTACACTACCTTCTTCCAGAAAGAGGGGAGGAATGTTGCGAGTCAAGATACGACTACCTGCGAGTAGTTGACTCGCGACACAAACCAAGTAGCCATTTACTATCGACCGGTTGTAGCTATAATTAATATTACGCATATGAACTTCACAGGTGTTACATAATTTTCAGAGCCAAACACCAGCCGCTACTAGAGTATTATTGCAAAATATCCTCGACGGGGTTGTAGTCCAATATGTCTCCAATAATTTAATAAAAAAAACGCTGCTCTTACTTTACTTATTTATTTAACAATTCATATAAGTGTGGTATAAATCAAGAATATTTAAAGCCGCGATATGCGGTATCGTCCTTCTCTGCTCAGCGTCGATTATCCATTCAAAAGTTTTAACTTCTTAGTTCTAAGTTCCGAAATCCAATTAATATGAAAAAATAGCGAAAATCAAGAAAATAATACTAACAATGTGCTTTAAAATTTCTTGTTTAAACTCAATGCTTAATGCTTGTTGTTGTCACATATTGTATATGTACGAGTATACCGTAAATCTTTGCTTATTGCTTTCATTTCTTATTGTTATTGTAACTGATCGAATGTTTTGCTCATAGCACATTGTGGGGTAGTTATAATCTCCAATAAGAGAATATAACAATCATAATAATAATAGTTTTCAAAATCTGTGAGGACAGTTTTCAAAATTTTCAAGACAGTATGACTCACAAATTTTTCAGGTCAATATAATAATAACTATCAAACACAAGGAAACCCTTCAAGACAAAAGCAAAGACAAAACTGGTATAAGAAAAAGGATAAATCAGGCAACATGAGGAGAACTAATGAACAGTATAGGACTGTATCCTCATATATTGGACAGATTCTATCGGCCCCGCCATTATAGCTGAGGTATATCTATGCTTGCCGGGTATGTCTGACCCTTTAGACATTAACTGGGCGCTTCGTAGAAGCTTGAGTCCATTATATTGAATCTGCCCACGCGAATTAAAACGCACTGGAGTTCAGTTGTTACAATGTTCTGTTTATTATAAAAAGCCTGCTTGTATGCTCTTACAATCTTTGTTATCTCATAATTGTCGGATGCCCTACACTTAGGTTAGCACATTCTGCAATTTTTTACCATTGGGGCATTGACTGGCACACTTTTGGAAAGTGCCGTCCATGCAAAGTTCATTGCAGTTCAATTGTCAAATGTGCATAGCTAAAAGCATGCAATCGGCTTTCAATTAATAATATCAATTTTATTAAATTACACGTGCGCCTTAGGGGTATGGACGTTTATTATTTTATTAATAATAAAATCTAAGCGCTACTGGGATAAGTTTAGCCTACAATATCCCTCCCGTCGTTCAAGGTGAGTAGTGCAACTACCTCTTAATTAATAATTCTTCTTATTTTCTAGTGTTCAACCAGCACCGAAAACAATTTATGCGTTTTTGTTTCTTATTATCTATCTTTGCTATATTTTGTGCTCTTTTTCAATTTTTTCTATATACGAGTACTGGTATATACATTTTTTTAAAATTTTGTTTTTGCATATTGATCCTTATATTTTTTATCCCTCTTTTATTATTATCCATTATTTTTTTTTCTCTATTTTTTTTGTTTTTTTTTTGTTTTTGGGCTATTAGTTTTATTTTCTTTTTTGTTTTTTGGTTTCCTTTTCTTTTATTTTTGTATTACAATTTATTCCTATAAATAATTTTTACAATATTTTTGTTTCGAAACTTATTCCTATTATATTAATACGTCCTCCTTATCCTGGTGCGCCGCATTCTCTCCGTGAATTCTGTATTCAGTTGTGGATGTACGACATCCTGGGAAAAACTGCTGTTTCGCGTCATTTTCGTCAAGAATACCATCGTTGTTATCGTTACTCGAAAGAGTCGGATTGTACCGACCCCTCCCTTTTTTCTAAATGTGAATTCCTTCGAAGGACTTGGTGTGGCCAGCTACGTTCTCTTCGGCTTTCGCCTCCTTAACCAAGTCGCTGATTGCTCTGCTATTGGTATGCAGTGCTTTCCACAGATCCTGATGGTGTAATAGCGAAAATGCTGTTGGCGTTGTGAGAGTGCGTTTTGAGTGGTTTGTCGGAAATTTTTCGGTAACTCCTGGAGTTATATAATACTTCGGCTGTTCTTATGACGGAAGTCGAGAAATTGTACCGTGACTCATCTCGAGCTCTGTATTCCACGCCAATCATATTCTAGAAAGTCCCCCTTAGTTTCATACGTGTTGCTTTGCCTGAGCACACCGCCAAAACCACTATTGGTTCGTCAAAACGATAGGGTAATCTATTTATAAATTTGGTTGCTACCAGATCTCCAGTCGATGCTAGAATGGCAACGTGTTCACACCGTTCATATCTAGAAATTCTATATTATTTGCGTAAGCAATTCTCCTCGGCGGTATTATAATCATTTTGCTGGATCCACACCCGACAATTTTTGTCTTTTTTTGTGGACAGATCAATGTTATGTTCTTGCGATTGGCATTCGGCTATGTAGTTATACCAAGTTTTTGGTAATAAACCGTAATCTGCGTTCAATTGCCTTGGGTACACTTTCTACATCGTTAATCATTCCAGTAGTAGTAGTGGAACTCTGATAACTACTGTTAGTTCCTTTTCTGTCTATGTAATTCACACTGCGACTAGTTCGTAGAACCGCTCCGTAGCTTCATTGTACCACATATATGCCTCTCAATGATGGCGCTGCCTCAAGTAACTTGTTCGGAGCTAGAAACAATGGATGTAGCTTGCCATTAAAATGAGTCGCCAAACACTGCTATTTCTGTTTTGATACTTCGCACTTACACTTTAGCTCAGCACCACTGGCCACAGGTTAGATAGATAAATTTAAAGTCGTATATGCTTTTTTAAAGTCCGATATGTCCGGACTGGCAATAGGGAAGGTGCTTCTATCCAATTGGCGCAGGCCCTCGAAAAAATAAAGGCTGTCGTGGCCACCATCCAGGAAATGGGATGGTCAGGACATTGTCGCTCTAGCTATGCGAGCTATGATATCTAGTATAGCTGCCATGCGGAGAGACACGAATTCGCATGTGGCTTTGTGGTACGCGGCTGCTTCGAACAATGGTCTCCAGGTTCAAGGCCGTGAACGAAAGGCTTGCCACGATCCGAATCAAAGCGCACGCCCCGATGGAGGAAAGGGATGATACTATTAAGGATGCATTTTACGCGAGACTCGAGGACCCATATGAACGCTGCCCGACCCACGACGTGAAGATTATCCTCGAGGACTTCAACGAAAAAGTTGGACGAAAAAGCATCTTTGGACATATCGAACAATGGTCTAAGGCTGATCGACTTCGCCACGGCGCGAAAAATGGTAGTTAGATGCGCCATATTCCGACAACTCGATATTCACAAAGTCACATGGCTTTCCCCTGATCAACACACCCGACTCCAAAGTGATCATGTTGTAATCACGGAAGGCATGCTTCCAGCGTGCTTGATGTTCGTATGTTCCGGGGAGTCAATAGTGAGTCTGACCATTATCTTTTTGGAACCATAACGTACGATCTGGTATGCAAGGAAAGCAGCACGTTGCAAAGCTGCAATTACAACGGACAGCCGAGGTCCATTCCGCTCAACTCTCGGAAGATGCACCGAAGATGCCGGGGGACTTTGGGCACATATATCTCGCTCCGTGCGTATCGCCGCAGAGAAAACCATTGGCTTCAGACGCCAGCCGCCACGAAACGAAAGGTATGATCAGGAGTGTCGCGAAGCTTCTGCAGCGAAAAACAAACACTGCAGTATACTGCAACGCGAGCCGTGCGTGAATATTGCTGGGTGAGGAGAACGAAAGAGAGGGGCCTTTTCAAATGAAAGAATCGCGATCCGGAAAGCCGTAAGTGCGAGGAACTCGAGATGTACCGGGACAGAAATGATGCTCGAAAATTCTATCAACAGTTCAGGCGTCTGACCCAAGTTTTTAAGCCCGCAGCTTCTTCATGTAGAGATTAAAATGGGAATCTGGTTACGGATACGCAGTGCATATTGCGATTATTGAGGGAACATTTCTCTAAATTTTCTGGCAGGCGACGATGCCACTAATACCCCTCTGGAGAATTCATCCCGATACCACCAATTTACGATAACGTATTGGTTCTTCCACCACTTAACCACGATGACATCCGATTTGCTATTCAGCGACTAAAGAACAACAAAAGAGCTGGTGTCGATGGACTGCCTGCATAATGGTTTAAGGCCGGCGGTGATGAGCTGATAGCACGCATGCTTCAGATCATCAGTAAAATATGACTAGAAGAAAGCATGCCCGATGATTGGAGTCTGAGTGTCCTCTGTCCTGTATTGAAGATAGGTGACCCGCTGATATGCACCAACTACCGGGGAATCAGTCTTACGGCCATCTCTGATAAGGTTCTGTCTAACACATTGTCTGATAGACTAAAACCTTATGCCAACACACTGAAAGGTCCTTATTAGTGCAGTTTTAGAGCTGGAAAGTCCACCATTGACCAGATGTTCACGCAGCGTCCAAGCGCCAAATCCTGAAAAAAACACACGAATAACAGAGCGACAACCATAATCTCTTTGTCGACTATCAACCTGCTTTCGATAGCCCGATAAGAGATTGCCTATATGGCACCATGTCTGACTTCGGTATTCCTACATATGGTTAATACGACTCTCTAGAATGGTAGGAAGCGACATCTCCGAACCATTTAATACCATGCGAGGTTTCAGACAAGGCGATACACGGTCGTGCGACCTCTTCAATTTCACCATGGAAGGGGTGCATCGGAATGGCACTATTTTCTACAAAAGTGTCCAGCTCCTCGCATATGCTGATGATATCAACATTATTGGACGTTGCAAGCGAGATGTCACTGGTGCATTTTCCGTCATTGAAAAAGAATGGAGCGAAAGTGGGTATGACGGTAATCGAGAGCAAGACAAAGTATATGCTGTCCACTCTGCATTTAGGATCCCATGTTACAGCGCACAACTGTACTTTTGAAGTTGTCAATGAATTTATATACCTTAGCTCCGCCATTAACACTGAAAACAACGTTAGCCTGGAGATTAAACGAAGAAACACAATTTTTTGTATTCTGACAAAATCTATTTGACCCACCGAGAAAAACAAGAATATTTGAGATAAGCCTGTTTATGTGAAGACTGTGTCAATTGTATGAGTCAATTTTTCACTCCAGCTAACATATTTTAAATTATTTATCGCCTGGTTACATAACAATAAACGAGTTTATGCTACCACGCCCTGTAGTCAGCTCATATATGATTGAACACGTACATACCTTCCAGGCAGACCATCGTTGTAAAGCCGCTTATACCCCCAAATGTATATGTACTATACTTTGAATTTCTTTTTTAGATGTAATTTTATTTTACAAAATACCTGCTTTTTCAATTCTTACGTACAGTTGTCTATTTTTACTTCGAAATCCTATCACCCTTTGCTTGCCTCCTAAAGTATATTTTCGCTAAAAGATATTCGACCTAATCAAGTTTAAAAAAAAATATTATTTTATCATACTTATTAGAATGCATGCCCATACACTCATTCCATATTTCCAATTGGGACAGATTGTGCCCATCTTCATTTCATGTACCAAGTTTGCATGAACGTAAGTCTATAAATATACATGCACACCATATTCATACTATATAAAAGTTTGTATGGATGTACAAGCATACGTGCTCTGCTAACATTTTCGCATGCGCTCCACTTTTCGCTGTGCAGAATTAGTTCGACAATGCACTTTCCGTTTGTCGAATGCACTAAACAAATCTTCTATTCATATTATTTTTTCCTCAGCTTCATTCTGATTCTCGTTTCTGTGTTTTTTTCTATTTTATTACCTTACTTATATTTTTATTACCTTACTTATATTTTTCAACCATTCTCTCTCTTCATATTCTTGTTCTTACTGCATTTTAGCTGCAGTTTTAGCTTGCATATTCACATTATGTAACTGATTAAATACGTAAGTCAACATGGTTTGATTTCACATTGGCCTGGACTTGTAATAGAAATAGAAAATAGAACTGACGCTATTTAATGCTTGTTAATAAAATGCTGATTTCAATTGCTAATCAAATTAGAAATATGTTTCTACGAGTGTGGTACACTACAAACACATGTTTTTTAGTTGTGAGTTTGCAAATGGAGTAACTTTAGCAAATTATTGTGACGTTTTTTATGGTTTTTTTTGTTCTCTTTTCCTAGTTTGGTTCTTCATTAGTACTCGGTCATCCACATGAAAAACTACTGGGTATACTACCTTGTTCTATGCTTCTCTTGCAACTCGTTGAGCATGATCTTGGTATTCCCTAATCAATTCGTGCGCTCGCTTTATTTGGGTCATCAGCATTGTACACTGGCGTACATTTGCTCTTCAAATTCGCTGGAATATTGAAGTTAACCCCGTAGAGTATTCTAAACGGAGTTTGCTTTGTTGATACATGTATAGTATTGTTATGTAATTGCATGGCCGTAGTCAACCACTGATCCCAGTTAGAGACATCCTCTTTGAAGAAACTACGCAAGTATTGTGCCAGATCTATGACTTCGTTCTAGCGAACAGGTCGCTTTCGGATGATAAGGAGTAATGTGTAATTTCTTACACGATATTCGAACCGCAGTAGGTAAGTAACACTTTCAGTATGTTGTAATGCGCTATAATTTCGTCAAAAATTCTTTGGCATCAGGGATCACTATGCATACCATATACTTTGAAAAATTATCTTGGAACATCAAGATGTACTTATTTCCCGAAACTGTTTCAGGTCAAATACCAACAATATCCATGTGAACTTTATCAAATGGTTGTTTCGGTGGGTCATTCAACACCATTGGCATCTTTGTTAGCCTCGAACTCTTGATGGCCTCAAACTTTGGGCAACTCTTTGCATATTTTTTATGTTTTTGAGAATCCCTTTCCAGGTGTATACTCGTCTGATTCTCTCGTAAGTTTTCCAGACCACTGGGGTCTACCTAGAGGTGAATCATGGAAACCTTTGAGTACACCCTGAATATTTTTGTCATTCTCGAGCCACTCTACCCTGTTAGCTGGCTGTTTGTCTCTTTCATCATTCGGTTTTTTATATCTGGTGCATCTGCGTCAACTACTGACCGTTAAACGTTGGTCTTCTCCCTGTCGGGGTTTGCCTTTGGTCTAGTTTGAGCCACTAATATCTTTTCCTTTGTAGCACTCTGCTAAGTGCATCTGCATTCAGATTTTTTTTCTCAGGCTTGTACATTTTTTTTTTTTTTTTTTAAATTCAACATGGATTTATTTATTGCATCTTTTCAATCGAAACCAATAATAATTTTACAAGGCTTACAACTAATAAATAAATTGATGCTCCGCGCCAGTGCTTAGAGCAATTTTAGTGCAAGTATTATGTAAATTATGTAGAAAAAATAAAAATAAAAATATAAATATAAAGAAACTCTATTTTTAAAAAAGTGGCCTTTTAAGACGATGTTCGTTAGGATGACACTGGAGTTTGGATTGGTATTTTGTTTTTAAAGCTGCTAGTTCTGCTTCAACGGGTGCAATATTAAGGTCGCGGAAAATATTTTCGTTTCTGACGAATCATGGAGCGCCGCTGATCGTTCTCAGAATTTTCGATTGAGCCCTTTGAATTATTTGCAAGTTTGATGCACTAGTAGTGCCCCATATCTGAATACCATAAGTCCAAATCGTTTTAATTACAGCCTATGTAACTAAGCTAAGTAAGTTAAGTACTTTACACTCCAATCCCAGTTTTGATTTTCGGTTGGTAAGCCAATACAAGGAACTTGCCTTGAGTTTCATTTGCATTTTCTTGGCATCTATATGTTTTTTCTAGGTGAGCCGTCGGTCAAAATGCACTCCTAAGTATTTAACCTCTGTGGCTTGCGGGATTACAATGCCATTTAAGGAGACTGCCGGACAAGAACTGGGCTTAAGAGAAAATGTCACATGTACACTTTTTTGCTCATTTTCTTTGATGCGCCAATCTGCTAGCCAACTTTCTATTTTTTTAGGGTGTTCCTCTAAATCCCGGGAGGCTATCCGTGGATTTAGGTGAGAGCTCAGGATAGCTGTGTCGTCCGCGAAAGTCGAGGTAACGAGGTTTTTATCCGTTGGCAGATCCGAAGTGTACAGAGTGTAAAGCATAGGTACAAGCACACTACCTTGTGGTATTCCAGCCATAATTTCAAAGTCTGGCGTTACAAATTCTTTATATTTAACCCTAGATTTGCGATTTGTTAAATATGACTCCAGAATCTTTTGCGAACTTTTTGGCAAAAGTTTTTTAATTTTGGTCCTTCGTGCCAGACTTTGTCAAAGGCTTATGCGACGTCTAGGAATATTCCGGAGCAGTACATCCTCTGTTCAAATGCTCGCCTTATTTTAGAGGCAATACGGTGCACCTGCTCAATAGTTCCATGATGTTTGCGGGAAACCAAATTGGTGGTGAGGAATGATTAAATTGAGCTTTGGTGCTAATTTTTCCAGCTATAAGCGTTCGAGCATTTTAGAGAGCGTTGGCAGGAGACTTATGGGCCGATAAGAAGATTCCTGAGTAGGGTCTTTACCGGGTTTTGGAATCATTATTATTTCCGATGTTTCCCGGAAACATGGGAAATAATAATGATTGCCACTCGGCAGGTACAACCCTACCGCACCTATCCCACGTTGTGCTAGCATGTTTAATTTTTTATTTATTTATTTTTTATCTCCATTTATTTAACTACAATCTGTCCAGGTGGACATTCAGTACTACTTATATTATATTTGGTCATAAACATGTGTATGAATTTTCAGTAGCATTCAATACATTAGGTACATTAATTTAACAAAGTTAGATTTTATATATATTAATTTCATTCATTCCTTATTATTATTATTATTATTATTTATATATATATATTTTTTTTAAATTTAATCTTATTTTTTAATATTTATTTTTAATTTGATCTTAGGTGGTAAATCTGAATGGTAAGTCCGATGGTACATATTTTTTTAGTCTTCGCGCGCTAGTATCGCTGGTTATCAATTCTACCGCTAGGTTGTTAGGGTGGACTCTAAGACGTTTGCGATATGAGTGATTTCATCATTTACTTTTGGGATGTTTAGATCGCGATGAATGATATCGTTGCTGACATACCAAGGTGCATTAGCACACAGTCGTATGACTTTTGATTGGAATCGTTGTAGGATGTCCAGGTTTGACTTGGATGCTGATCCCCAAATTTTAATACCATAAGTCCATATGGGCTTCAGTATAACCTTATATATCAGGACTTTATTTCCAAGTGTTAGGGCTGATCTTCGTCCAAGTAGCCAGAACAATGACCTAAGCGTTAGTCCAAGTTGTTTCCGTTTGGAGAAGATGTGACAGCGCCACATTAGTCGCCGATCCAGGTGCACCCCAAGGTATTTTGCATGGTCTGCTTGTGGCAATTGGGAGTTACTTAGTGTCACTGGAGGGCAATTACCTGCACGTAGGGTAAAAGTCGTTTGCACTGATTTTATTGCATTTGCTTTTATTCGGCACTTGTCTAGCCATAAGTCAATTTGGTTCAGATTCCCCTGCAAATGCTTCGAGGCTAACACGGGGTTTTTGTTGCAGGCCATTACAACAGTATCATCTGCAAAAGTTGCGGTATATGTGGAAACAGTCAGCGGCAGGTCAGCCGTGAATAGTGTGTAGAGCACAGGTCCCAAAGCATGTTTAATGATTGAATTGCTGTTGAATTTAATAATGCTTGGAATTGTAGGTGCGTTCTTCGCCTTATCTTCTTTATTATAATTGCAGCAAAATTATTGGTTATAATATTTTTTCGTTTTTTAAGGAAATTATGTTTGATTTTGGCTATCCTTGTCCCTTTATCCACTTATGAAGCCTCTTCACTCGGTGCGCGTGGTTGCACGATCGATGGCCACGATGCAGAATCTGAATCTGGTGATGCGGCTCCCTCGCTGGATTCTATACAAGTGGCCGAGTCAAGTCGCGAGAAATCGCATGCAAACACTTGACAGGGCAGATCGGTGGGAGATCATAAAGATGGCTGTCGACCGGCACGAACGTTTGACAGGCAGAATATGACCACGTTCGCACCGGGTAGCAGCCATCGGGAATAGGGGTTCACGGCGTGAACACCCATGTTGTAGGGAAGTAGCCCAGACGGAGTATTGCGTTAAAAATGTGTGTGAGATATATCAGAGCTATGGGGTTGTACCTGCCGAGTGGTCGCCTTCGGCAGGTTTTGAGGAGATGGTTCCGGGTGGTCAATTGGATACTGGATTGTGTTCAGCAGCGTCAGCTGTGCGGTGGGTTTTCTTTGCTTTCTCGGTGAGTCGGAGTGATGCATGATCTGGATGGGAAGAAATCAAAAAAATTAGTAGGTGAAGTAAAAGAATAGATTATGAAAATGAAGGATGGAAGAAATAAACGGGGTTGTCAACAAGAAGCCGATCGTAATTACGCTACACCCCAGAGGGGAAGGGGTTCGTCCTGCAGCGCCATTACTCCATTGGTGATAGTTCATGTTCGGATTCCTGGGTCAAACACCATCTTCACGTTGCGAATATTCCCAACAACTCCTGGAAATGCCGGCGTAATTCTCATCAGGCACCGCCCGTGAGGGAGAATATTGTTTTCTCGTACTCCTCTCAGATCACACGGCTTCGCATGCTTTGACGTTACCCACCTAACCTTCCAGGTGGATGGAAACGCGGATGTCTCCTCAGGTTTAAGAAGATCAGTGTGTCGGGCTCCCATCAAAAAGTTAAAGGAAGCTGGTGATAGCAAGTCTCTGAAGTGTTGCAGAAGGTTACAGTTGGGCCGGAACGGAACACCGTTTCTTCTATGAGCTGAAATAAAGCAAAAATCTCTCCAGTTACACATTAGTAGCCCTAATTGTAGCTGAGACTGGTACCCATCTCCTGGTTTATTTACTCCCCTCATAGGTGACACAGTGGGGGACGAAGGTAAAGTCCCACGATAGGCTGGGTGCTGGGTTTGAGAATAAATCCGCGAATTTTGCGAATCCCCATTAGTCTTCTAAGGTAATGCTTTGTTTGTGACAAAGCCTGATATTCAGTGTGATTATCAGGTGCTAATCTGACCCAGCGTGGCAAGCGTATTTGGGAGATCGCCTGATATTGATAATAGAAATCTTCCCATCTAACTAGAGAAATGGGATTCAGTTGGTCGTCCCAACTTATTTGGTCCCACCAGATTGGTTGCACCAAGATCTGGTCGATCGAAATTAACTCCCCTGTAGGGTCGAGGAGTTGCGCAGCAATATACAACACCATTCGGTTGGTGTGCTTAAAAATTGCTAGATTGGTTTCCAAACGTAAAGAAAATATATCACAATACTGGCCGCATCGATAACCTACGGTACAGCGGGTACAAGACTCCTCATGTTTGAGGAAGTCCTTTCGGAGTAGAAGCCCCGGTGATAGGTCGGAAAAAATGAGCTCACAGCTGGCAGCCCATTTGTTCAGTGAGTTCCCTGTCGGTCCAGGGACACCCATCGGTTGGTTCTGCCCTCGGGTTGCCGAGGAGACATAATGGGTGCTGTTCAATAGGGCATCGATGTACATTACATTGCGCAGCGCATCCGAAGTCGATGGGTACTTGTATTGCATGCCGTCTGCGAGTTTTAAGAGTGTCCTTATCGTGAGATAAGGAGCACAATTCACCCCAAAGGTGACCGTTCTTAGTTTGAAATCGGCTGTGGCAGTGGCCGGGTTTTCTCGAAAGAGAATGCTTTGGTACGCTGTCTGGGTAGGGTCCAACAAGATTAGACGGTACATTTTTTGTACGTCTCCGTTGAGGACGTTCCTGAATATACGCCACTGAATGATGAGTCGGGTCAGGTCTGATTGCAACACTGGTCCTGTGTGCAACACATCATTCAAACAGATGGTGTTCGTGGTCGGTTGCGACGCGTTGAGCACGACCCGGATCCTTGTGGAGGTGCTCTCTGACTTGTACCCCGCGTGGTGCGGTAGGTAGTAGTGAGGCACCGGGGATACGGACGGAGGCGAAACTTCGGACATGCGGTTGAGCTTCATATATTCCACTATCACCTCGTCATATAGTTGATTGTTTACTGGGTGTTTACCCAGCCATAGTTTATTGAAATTATATTGCTTCATTGCACCATGTTTAACTGAACCTATTGGTCTGTCATAGGAGAAATCTATTTGATTTCATTGAGTGGTTCGGTACCGTTCCAAGGCATCCCGGCGGGATGTCTGGGGGTACGAATCTACTCCTGCTGCAGGAGTTTAGGAGAGCTGTCGTCTCGTGAAAATCATCGCAATGTCCCCATTTCGATTGCAACGGTGGTCGTAGGAGACGGTTTTCGCAAATTTCATTTTTGTGGCGAAGGATTAATTTTGGTTGAAGGGTAGAGGACCTGTAAGATTCCAGCCGAATATTGTCTCTTTAGAAATTTGGGACCCCACACCATTGTATTCTAACCCACCAAGCGTGATCAGTGGGTACGCATCCCCACCCAATGAGACATTGACCTGTGATGAGTTAATGATGCCCGGGTCAGACAACTGGATGTTACACAGCTGTTTGTGTTCCCACTTATTGAGTTGAAGAGATGGCAATTCGCCGGTCAGGGTAGGCAGTACCTTGGCTGACACCAGAAGCCGCACATCCTCGTCGTACTGCGATCCGATGGCAATCTTGCAGACTTTTGTAACGTTTGGAGTCACTCCAATATTCACCCCAGACACCGGAGCATATATTGTGCGCGCAGACAGCTTAAGGCGCTCATGGAGGCGGTCTGAAATGAAAGACCCCTCAGATCCCGAATCTATCAGAGCCTGGGCCATAGAAGTGACGCTCCGCATTTTAAGGTTATTCATGGCGGTGCCGAGCTGCAATCGGTTTGGCGGTCGACCACAAAGTTGACTTTGACTGGGTCCCGCCTTATCTGCCGCGCGCATGACTGGCGTCGTCAGAACTGATCTGGTAGACCGCTTTGCTATTTTAAAATGATTCCCACCTTCAACATGTGGTGGTTTGCTTGACGGAGCAGTACGCGTTGTATGTGACGGGGTTCTGTGAAGCATGGTGTGGTGCCGCTCCCGACAGGAGAAACATAAGTTAGTACTGGGGCAATTTGCCGCTCTATGCGAGACTGTCAAACAATTCATACACAGGCCGTGCCTTCGTACCAAACGCCACCTGGTTGTGACACTGGTTTGCTGAAATTTAGGGCACATAGGTGTGAGGTGAGCAGGGTGATAACAAATAATACATACCTCCCTTGTTTCACTCGCTTGGTGGGTGTGAATTCGGGGAGAGCGCGGTGCATTCGGCTGCACTCCCACATGGGCCTGTCCCGAGGAAGTTTGCTCCAAAGATGATGCCTCACTCTGCAGGCACGAAAGCCATCCCATCATGTTAATCTTACACCTCCGATAGGTGTCATAGATTTCGAGGAGATGTTGCTGAAGATGCTTCCGCAGTGCAACGCCATCTTTGTTGCCAATAGCTTCACTCATTGCCTTCGCCTGGCTGTTTTTGACGAAACCCCACAGAGAGTCGAGCTCTCCCATTGCATCATGTAGCGAATTGTCGGAGTGACTGTCCAATCGACGGCTTTCGAAATCACTTACGAAACTGGTAAGAGCCTCTTCCGCGTGCAAGAATCGGATAAGCATGGCAACAATTTGTGGTTCAGGATCGAAGCTCAATCATTTATGATTGCTAATTAAGCTAATTAAGTTTGTATCAGGAAAATCGATAATTGTAGTTACGTGAAATTGTTTGTGTGTGTTCTTCAATATCCACACAAACAATTTTACATACGGATGTAACTTCAATTAAGAGGTTTTGGTATAAAATCATAAAATATAGATGTATGTATAAATGCATAAATATATTTATTTGATAGAACTTTCCTGTTCTTATCCGGCTCGAAGGACCATGTTTAATGATTGAATTCCTGTTGAATTTAATAATGCTTGGAATTGTAGGTGCGTTCTCCGCCTTATCTTCTTTATTATAATTGCAGAAAAATTATTGGTTATAATAGTTTTTCGTTTTTGAAGGAAATTATGTTTGATTTTGGCCATCCTTGTTATCCACTTATGAAGCCTCTTCCCTCGGTGCGCGTCGTTGCACGATCGATGGCCACGATGCAGACTCTGAATCTGGTGATGCGGCTCCCTCGCTGGTTTCTATACAAGTGGCCGAGTCAAGTCGCGAGAAATCGCATGCAAACACTTGACAGGGCAGATCGGTGGGAGATCATAAAGATGGCTGTCGACCGGCACGAACGTTTGACAGGCAGAATATGGCCACGTTCGCACCGGGTAGCAGCCATCAGGAATAGGGGTTCACGGCGTGAACACCCATGTTGTAGGGAAGTAGCCCAGACGGAGTATTGCGTTAAAAATGTGTGTGAGATGTATCAGAGCTATTTGCAGCAATTTACTTACCATTTTATTGGTAATTAAGTCACAAACAGGTGCCTCTTTTGGGATTAGACTCGTTGTACATAGGCGTTTAACTTCCTTTGGTTTGAAATGAATTGGTACTGCTGACTTCGTAATTGAAAAGTTCTGTATGCAAGTGTTGTTGCAGGTCAGCGGGTTAGGTTGAAATACTGACCTCAGATCTGCTGCAAAGAAGTTCCCTTTTTCTTCTTCTGTTTTTGCCCAAGGTCCATCGCTTTGTCTTAGAGGCGATTCACTATCCTTCGGTATTTGAACCATTCTTGTCGCTCTCCAGAGTGAGTAACTGGTGACTTTGAGAGGAGCCAAATCTTCAAGGTACTTATTAAGGTTTTCTTCCTTTTCCTCCCGTAGCTTGTACATGATTTCAAAATAATACTCAGACAAATTGTGTCTGAACCTGGCTAATTTAGAATTTTGGTCCATATGGAATGCCTCTCAATGGCTGTGATCGCTGCAGATTTTGAAAAGATATACCCTAACAGATAGTCCCTGAAATTCTTTCTAGCCAATTCTATGGCTGGAAATTTCTTCCCTATCGTGGAGAATTTCTTCTCCGTATCGCTAAGCGCCATGCTTGCGACTGCTATTGGTTGTTCATAACTTTTTTTTTTTTTTTTTTTTTTTGTCGGAGCAATCTAGTAAGCGCAGCACTCAGACAGAGTATATATCCATTGTACTGCACTTAAGGTTCTCTTTTACTCTGTTTTAAATCTACCCGACCTCCGAAGAAGTAGAAGTAGATCCTGTGGTGCCAAGGAGCCAAGTTGGTTATTCCTCAGCACATCAGTGCCAAAAATCCCGAACCTGATTCGAGCAAAGGCAGGGCAGAAAATGGTCCGCCGTCTCGTCTTCCTCTCCACAGGCTGGTCACAGCGCACTGTCTGATATGCCAATCCTTTCCATGTGCCTAGCCCATAGAAAGTGCCCTGTCATCACGCCAACCAACAGCCTGCAGTCCCTCCTACCTAAAGATAGAAGGAACCGTGACCATCGGTCAGAGATAGCAGGTAGCATAATTTTCGTCCATCCGCAGCCTCTATCAGCCCGCCATGCTCGCTTGTGGGTCGAAACAACCCACTTGTTTGCAGTGGCTTTGATGGCAGCGGAAGGGAGTTGCAGAACAGGCTCAGGGCCAATGAAAACAGCCTCGGAGCCCATCCTGGCCAAGGAGTCAGAGGTCTCGTTACCCGCAATGCCAGCGTGTCCCGGGACCCAAGTCAACGTCAGACTATTATGTTTTCCAACACAATTTAGCCTGGATTTGCAGGACCTGACTATCGTGGAAGTGGTGGTCGGACTATCCAAGGCCATGAGCGCAGCTTGGCTGTCACTGCAGACACAAATAGATTTGCCTTTCCACCTGTTTTCCACAACAAAGTCCATCGCCTCAAGTATCGCATACACCTCCGCCTGAAACACAGACGCATGCAGACCAAGGGCAAAGAACCGACTGGTCCCACAGGATTCCACGAAGACACCAGAACCTGAACCCTCTTCAGTCCTGGAGCCATCAGTGAAAATACGGCAGCAGTGTTTGCCGGGCTCGTTCTCGGGATCTAACCTTGAACGAGCCTCTGGCAGCAACACATTGTACCGCTTTTGTAGTATGACGGTTGACGACATGGAGTCCGGGGGCATAGACAGGATTGCAGAATCGATGTGAGTGCCTGCGCCGTCGTCCAACATCGAGGACACCCCATACCAGTGGCCACTATGTTTCACTCTGCAGATGGCCTTAATGGCCTCTCCGCGGATGAAGACATCTAGTGGCGGGAGATTCACCAAAGCATCAAGTGCCGGGCCTGGAGTAGTCGGAAATGCTCCGGTACAACATATGGCCACAGCACGTTGTAGTTTTTATAGAGCTTTTTTGACCCCTACAAGAGAGAGTCTGCTCATCCAAACCATCGATGCGTAGGTGATAATAGGTCTTACCGTAGCTGTATAGATCCATAGGACCTTACTAGGGGAAAGGCCCCATGTCTTACCAAATATACCCTTACACTGCCAAAAAACTGACAGTGCTTTGGATGTCTTCAGTTCGACATGTGTTTTCCAAAGAAGTTTGTTATCAAGGATGACTTCAAGATATTTGATTTCCTTGGATGGCTGGATAGTGACTCTTTCAGTGTAGGCAGAATAAGTCCATCAAGCTTTCTCCATCTGGCAAAGAGGACAATACCAGTCTTGACAGGATTAGCCGATAGCCCATTCGCACTGCACCAAGTGTCAATCATATCCAGAGTTCTCTGCATCCTTCTGCAGACAATCATAAGGGATGGACCTGTCACAAGACAGCCAACATCATCCGCATATGCCTGAGCGTATACCCCCGAGTCATTAATGGCGTTAAGCAGGGGATCGATTACCATGCACCAGAGCAATGGAGACAGTACCCCACCTTGGGGACAGCCTCTATTAACCCCAGACGACACAAGCAAATCTTCCTCCGCCCGCACCGTTATGATTCTCTGCGCCAGAATTGAACGTATCCAGTTTAGTAGGACCCGGTCTACGCCATGCCGCCTCGCAGAGCCGCACATACTGTCGAAAGTAGCATTGTCAAACGCACCCTATATGTCCACAAAGACGCCTATTGCGTATTCTTTCCTGTCGATGGCTCACTCTATCCTTCCAACAAGGTTTTGCAGAGCCGTCTCGCAGGATTTTCCGCTTTGATAGGCATGCTGAAATGGAGACAGTGGATGCGTCTTCAGAGACTCCCTACGCATGCGAAGCTCCACCAGCCGTTCTAAACTTTTTAGCATGAACGAGGTCATACTAATAGGTCTGAAGCTCTTGGGATTGGTGTAGTCGTCTCTTCCAACCTTAGGAATGAAGGCAACCCTCACCATCCTCCAAGAGCGTGGTACATAGGCCAGTGCGAGACATGCAGTGAAGATCTTCTTCAGTGCTGCCATCACCAGCTCAAAGCCTTCCTTCAACACAATCGGATATATGCCATCCCGTCCGGGCGACTTGAAGTTGTCAAAGGATTTGATAGCAAATCCAATAGCAGTCTCATTCGCCACAGTTCTGGCGACATACCAATCATGTCGAGAGGGCGCAGCTGCCCTGACAACATTTCCGACCAAATGTGGTTGTTGACGGGCTATGCTTACCTGATTTCCTGGAAAGTGTGACTCCAACAGCAAACTGAGTGTCTCACTTTGCCTCTCCGTATAGGAGCCATCAGGTTTCCTGAGCGACCCCAGCTTAGCGGTTTGGTCCTTTTTCAGGACTTTCACCAGTTTTGCCGTGTCACTCAGGGATTCGATATCACTGCAGAAGTCTCTAAAAGAAGTCCTTTTCGAGTCCCGAATTAGCTTCTTGTAGTCCCTCTGAACACGTCGATATCGTTCCCAGTCCTCGTCAAGATTCGTCTTGAGGGCCCGGTTGAGGAGTTTTCTAGACTCACGCCTCAGCACCTGAAGCTCTCGGTTCCACCATGGAACAGGACTAAGAGGAGGTCTAATTGGGCAGGATAGCTCGAAGCTGTTTGTTAGAGCGGTGTTGAGATGCTCAACAGCCGCCTCAATGTTCTGCTGATTTGACAGGGTGACGTCAATTACCTCCTGCCTTCTCGTAGTCACAAAAGTAGGCTGCCTAGGCAATATACTCGAAAAGTCGAGAGCCCCGCTCATTGCACTTGCTGCTGCCCCAGATCGTATGCTGGGCATTAGCATCGCAGCAAAGAACCAGACCAAGAACGCGCCGCTCACAGAACCCTACGAGAGTAGCGACCTTCCCAGGTGGTGGCGCCTCCAAAGCATCGTAAGGAAAGTAAGCAGATGCAATCACAAACCTCGACCATCCGTGCATACTCTTAAAACTAATCTCTGCCGCAACCAGATCCTGACAACAGAATGCGTCAAGGCAGGTCGCTGCGAGATGGGATGATATTATAAGACCGGCTCTTGGTCTAATCGAGTTTCTGTCATATAGTATCGTGGCCACTTTCAACAAGCCAAGGCCACAGAGGCGACCCCTAAAGACCCAGGGCTATATATATACATATATATATACATATATATATATACATATATATATATATATATATATATATATATATATATATATATATATATATATATATATATATATATATATGTAAGAAATATTTGCCGAAGAGTTGCCGACCATTCAGGAATGCCATCGTTTATTTGAATGTTGTGTTTCGCTGATCGTGAGCGTGTTGCCGGTTTGCACAGTCGACGAGTGACAGCCGAGGAGCACGCCACGGTAAGCGACGCACAGCACATTTTTATATGTTATTTTATTTTAACGTTTTGCACACTTTTGTATTTTAGAAATAAATTTTATAAGTTGCCAAAATTAAACTTCGATCTTTGACTCGTCACAATTTTTTATTTCGTGTGCAACTTTATTTTAGTGAGCATAAATTTATATTAATTATATAACGCGGAATTTATGTTTCACACGCCGCCTGCAAGTAACACACGGTCCAGCAAGATGAAAAAGGGTTCGAAAAAGGCCAATATTAGTGGAGCCAACACATCGACATCTGAGACCGCCAATATTTCTGGTCAGTCATCACCTGCAGCCTTGACTTCAACGATTGCAACCACCGCCACCAGAGCGCTACCTGCCGTTGCATCGTTGGATTTTCCTGCTACAGTCGCCGACAAGAAGACAACTATGGA
This sequence comes from Clusia tigrina, assembly GCA_920105625.2. Taxonomy (NCBI): domain Eukaryota; kingdom Metazoa; phylum Arthropoda; class Insecta; order Diptera; family Clusiidae; genus Clusia; species Clusia tigrina. The sequence continues at coordinate 200,223,428 of OV050030.1, forward strand.
GCCTCAAAATGTCGCAAGTGTAAAAGCCGCTACTGCAGATCATCAAGACTGGAGTGTGATGCTCGAGAGGATAAACGCCCTCGAAAGTGAGTTACGCAGCACTCAGGAAAGCTTGCATGAAAAAAATATACAGTGCCATGCTCTGAATGAACCGTTGCATTTGCCTGCTGGTCAAGTCGCCACACAACCAGCATTACGAACTGGCGCTATAGAAGAATTAATGCGTAGTACGCAAAATTTCCCCGCCGCTATTACGCATTCGCCAGCCAGCATTGATATGCACAATAAACTGTTTGCGCTAAATGCGCATAAAAATACAGACATAGCTACGCAGCCACTATCAATCGCTGAGGAAAGTAACACGCAATTCTCGCTAAGTTCGCATCCCGGCGCCGCCGCTTCGGCGCATTCAACGCCATGCGCAGCCAATGTTGTGTTACACGATGGTTTTTTGTCTGCCGCTACGCCGATGGCAGCAATAACATCGTCAACAAGTGCAGGGACATTTCCAAGTGTTGTCGCCATGTCTGCCGCTCAGCGTTCGGCAGTATGTTCAAATATAACGAACAGTGGAGTTTTAATGTCTACTTGCGACACAATACAGTCTGGTGGTGATACTAATCGTATTTATCAATACCCTGTTATGCCAACACTGAACACAATGCCGACTGGTGGGAATGCTGGATATAATTATTGCCGCCCTGTTATGGCGACTCATAGCACAATACCGACTGCTGGAAATATGTGGTATTGCTATCAGCACCCTGTTACGCCGTTGCCAACTGCGCATGATATGGATTCAAACCCGAGTTATATGAATCAAAACAGGAGTAATAATCCTGGACAAAATATATCAGCATATTTACAGCCGCGAAAGATATTAGAGCTGCCAGCTTTCAGTGGCCACCCCGAGGACTGGCCCATGCTATGGACCACCTTCGAACAAACTACGAATGCATATGGGTACAGTAATTTGGAAAACTGTCAGCGGTTGCAGAAGTGTCTCAAAGGTGAGGCACGTGAGTCAGTAAAGTCCCTTTTGATTCACCCTGACAACGTAGCCGCGGTTATGGAACAGCTTCGATTCCAATATGGACGCCCTGAACTGCTAATTCGAAGTCAGCTGCAACAAATACAGGAAGTGGCACCCATCTCAGAATCATCAATTGAAAGGTTAATACCATTTGCAACAAAGGTGAGAAACCTGGTAGTGTTTCTTCAGACAGCAAACGGACAACAACATATAGGTAATCCAATGTTGCTTGAAGAGCTAATTGGAAAATTACCAATGCATAAAAAATTAGATTGGGCCAAATACGCGAATGCAATCTTGCCGTATCCGACAATTGCTGATTTCAGTAATTGGTTAACCGAGATAGCCAATTTAATATCAAGGCTCATTACGATGAAATCTGAGCCACGCCGTACAGTAGTTCTTCACACAGTCGACAACCAAAATGAACGCTTGACATGCCAGTTGTGCAAAAATGCCCATGCGATCGTAAGTTGCAAAAGAGGTGGAGCGAAATCAAGCGCTTACGTTTATGCTTCTCGTGTCTTAAACCGGGACACTCGCTGCAATATTGCCAGCGGCGGAAGAAATGTCCGGTCGAAAGATGCGATCGTAAACATCACCAGCTGTTGCATGATAAATCAACAGTTCGAAACGCACAGCGACAAAGACCAGCGCCTGTTTCTGATGATAAGGATGAAGGTTCCGTTAAGGCAGAGTCAGTGCTAAGTTGCGCCAATGGAGCTCAGAAATTGCTGTTCAAAATATTGCCCGTAACGCTGTATGGTCCAAAGAAGACAATCCGCACGTACGCACTCTTAGATGAAGGTTCATCCGTCACCATGATGAACAGCAACTTGATAGCAAAACTGGGCCTCCGTGGAGAAGACCGAAAAATTAATCTGCAATGGTTTGGCGGTCGCTCCGAGCAGCAATCAGCTATAGTGGTCGATGTTCACATAAGTGGGATTGCAAACAACAGATAGTTTCCGCTGCGTAATGTTTATGGTGTGGAAAATTTGAATTTACCAATGCAAAGTCTGCTTAAAAGATTTCATTTCAAAGAGAGAGCATCCGAGCGATCGTAATTTACCAGCGCTACCAGTAAAACCATATTCAGATGCCACACCTCAAATTCTCATTGGTTTAGATCACTGTCATTTAGGCTTGCCTATTGAAACTTTGTGTTTGGGAGCGAAAGGGCCGCATGCCGCTAAAACTATACTTGGATGGATTGTGTTTGGGAAAACAAATGAGCACGTTTCGGCGACACCATCCTGTTTATTTACCCATTCAATAGTGGCAGATAATTTGCATCGGACTGTAGCTGACTATTTTGAAACTGAGAACTTTGGCGTTCGCCCAGCACCGGCGGTAGAGCCAGACGAGGAGGTGAGAGCACGCAATATTTTACAAGCTGTCACAAGAAAAATAGGTGACAAGTTTGAAACCGGTTTGCTTTGGGATCAGGACAATTTCGAGTTTCCTGATAGCTACTCTATGGCCTTCAAACGCTTGCTTGGTATAGAACGCAAAATGGAGAAGGAACTAGAATTTGGTAAAGCATACAACGGTATAATCGAAAGTTATATTGACAAGGGTTATGCGCGCAAGTTGCAGTCAGATGAGGCTTCCAAGATAACCCCTAGAACATGGTACATTCCGCACTTTGCAGTTAAGAATCCAAACAAACCTGGTAAATTGCGATTGGTGTTTGACTCAGCTGCTACCGTTAATGGAGTTTCTTTGAATTCACGGTTATTAAAGGGTCCGCAGGACTATAAACCAATGCCTTCAGTATTGTTTAACTTTCGAGAAGGAGCTATTGCTGTATGTGGTGACATTCGTGAGATGTTCCACCAAGTTTCGATTCGACTAGAAGACAGATGTGCACAAAGATTCTTATGGCGCAATGGCGACAGTCAGAGAAAACCCGACGTCTATGAAATGTGCGTTATGACCTTCGGGGCCGCCTGTTCGCCGTGTGCTGCTCAATATGTTAAATGTGTGAACGCATTACAACATCAGTTGATCTATCCAAGAGCGGTGAAAGCAATTCTGCAACACCATTACGTCGACGATTATGTAGACAGCTTCGATACGATTTCTGAAGCCATTACCGTATCCAAACAAGTGCGTGATATACATAAAGGTGCGGGATTTGAACTATGTAAATTTAGCTCGAACTCATCTGAAGTGTTGGGCGCTCTACAAGACGAAGCCCATATTAGTAACGAAGCATCTTCCAATAGTTTTGGAAAAGTACTCGGAATATTGTGGCAACCAGGTGAAGACACATTTAGCTATAAGATGCAGTTTAACAATGTGGACGCAGATGTGGTGGATGGGAACAGGGGTCCTACGAAACGGGAGTTTCTTAGTATTGTAATGTCAATATTTGATCCACTGGGATTTTTAGCCCACGTTGTGGTAGGAGCAAAGATATTGTTGCGTGAAGTATGGCGATACAACATTTGTTGGGATGAACAACTGCCTATCTACATATATGACGGTTGGAGCAAATGGCGAGAGAACATCAAGAAGATTCCGGAAGTTAAAATACCGCGTTGCTACTTTACCAGAGGCGTGCCAAAGAATCGACAATTGCATATATTCGTTGATGCAAGCCAAGACGCATTTGCAGCCGCCGCGTATTGGCGCAGCACTTATTCTGATGGTGAAGTCGAAGTTTCCTTGGTGTTCGCTAAAAGCAGATGGGCTTATTTGAAACCGATGACGGTGCCCAGACTCGAGCTGCAAGCAGCTGTTCTGGGTACTCGCGTGATGCAAACCATCAAGGAGCGCCACTCTTTAGAATCTGCCGATTGCATCTTTTGGAGCGACTCAAAGACGGTAATTAAGTGGATCGCGCAAGGAAATCGCCGCTACAAGCCATTTGTGGCACACCGTATAGCCGAGATTTTAGCCGCCAGCAAAGTATCGGAATGGCGTTGGCTTCCTACAGAGAAAAATGTAGCTGATGAGGCTACTCGCTTAAATTTTAAAATCGATTTCTCATTTATGTCAAGATGGTTTCAAGGACCAGAGTTCCTTCGGTACGATGAAAGTGAATGGCCAATTACTGAACACATCCAAGAAGCTACGGCAGCTATGGAAGAGGAGTTAGAGCCAAAGTTTGCCTTAACCATAAATAATGAGCGTATCTTCAAATTCGAAAGATTTTCGTCGTTGAATAAATTAATTCGATCAGTCGCGTGGGTGCTTCGGTTTGCTTCAAATTGCCGCATGCGTCGGCAGCTTTGTGTTCAAATAGGCCTACAAGTATCTGAACTGGAAGCAGCGGAGTGGATATTATGTCGGCAAGCTCAATCTGAAGTATATGGCATGGAGAGAGAAGCAATTACGAATGGCAAAGTTGTGACGTTGCAGAGTGATTTATACAGTCTTACCCCATACATAGACGATAAGGGCGTTCTGAGAGTATACGGGCGTATAGATGCAGCCAGCTGGTTACCTTATGAAACGAAACGTCCAATTATCTTGCCGCCTCGACATCTATTCACTTCTCTGGTTATATACTATTTTCATTGCCAAATGAAGCATCAAAATATAGAGGCGACAATATGCGAAATCCGAAGAAAGTATTGGGTAGTACGCATCAGACAAGAAATGCGAAAGGTAATCAATACTTGCCAGATAGATATGCAGACTAAGGAAATTGAAACCAGTTACACCAATAATGGGTCCACTACCTGTCGACCGATTGACGCCTTTTGTGAGACCATTCAGTTATACAGGATTGGACTATTTTGGACCAGTTTTGGAAACGATAGGGCGGCGTACTGAAAAACGGTGGGTAGCACTGTTCACTTGTCTCACCATCAGAGCTGTGCATTTGGAAATAGCATTTGATTTGTCCACTGATGCATGTGTAGTGGCCATACGCAACTTTATAAATCGTCGTGGTGTACCTAAACGAATTCGTAGCGACAATGGAAAAAATTTTATTGGGGCAAGCGGTGAAGCGGCACGATTTTCAGAAGTATTTGATTGCGAGCGCATTTTGACGGAGTTGTCATCGAAAGGTGTTGAGTGGATATTTAATTGCCCATTAAACCCTTCCGAAGGCGGGGTGTGGGAACGTATGGTGCAGTGCGTCAAAAGGGTTCTGCGACATACACTGAAGGAAGTGGCTCCTCGAGAACATGCACTTCAATGTCTACTTATTGAAGCTGAAAATGTCGTCAATTCGAGACCACTTACCCACTTGCCAATATCCATAGATGAAGAGGAACCTCTGACACCCTATAATTTTATTTTGGGTACAGCGAATACTGCGCAAACGCCCGGTGCAGCTGACATCAGTGACAAACCATGCGTGCTGCGCAAGCAATGGCGAATAGCGAGGCAATTACGAGATAAATTCTGGAAACGATGGGTAGCGGAGTATTTGCCCACCTTGACACGTCGAGTGAAATGGTGCCAACCAACCACCTCCTTGAAAGAAGGCGCCTTGGTTTTGTGACGTGAACTTGCCAAGAAACAAGTGGTGCCGTGGACGAGTAGAAAAAACCTACAAAGGAGCTGATGGCCAAGTAAGACGAGCAGATGTACGCACCAGTTCTGGATTGTTGTGTCGACCTGTTTCAAAACTAGCCGTTTTGGAAGTGGAATGTGGTGAATTGAAGTGATTCACGGGGTCGGGAGTGTAAGAAATATTTGCCGAAGAGTTGCCGACCATTCAGGAATGCCATCGTTTATTTGAATGTTGTGTTTCGCTGATCGTGAGCGTGTTGCCGGTTTGCACAGTTGACGAGTGACAGCCGAGGAGCACACCACGGTAAGCGACGCACAGCACATTTTTATATGTTATTTTATTTTAACGTTTTGCACACTTTTGTATTTTAGAAATAAATTTTATAAGTTGCCAAAATTAAACTTCGATCTTTGACTCGTCACAATATATATAAATATATATATATATATATATATATATATATATATATATATATATATATATATATATATATATATATATATATATATATATATATATATATATATATATATATATATATATATATATATATATATATATATATATATATATATATATATATATATATATATATATATATATATATATATATATATATATATATATATATATATATATATATATATATATATATACGAGGTGTGATTAAAAAAATAAAGTATTTATTTATTCTTCAACAACTATCTTGTCCCCTTTAAAGTAATTCCCCTCAGCTATAATACACTTATGCCAGCGTTTTTTCCAATCCTCGAAACACTTTTGAAACGCTTGTTTTGGTATCGCCAACAGCTCCTGTTTCGATTTTTCTTTTATCTCCTCAATCGTAGCAAAACGATTTCCTTTCATCTGCGTCTTCAGTTTTGAAAGAGGAAAAAGTCAGTGGGGGCCAAGTCCGGTGAATACGGTGGTTGAGGCATGATAACGGTTTTGTTTTTGGCCAAAAACAGCTCCTGAGCGATGTCCATGCGACGTTGTTTATACTCAAAATTTAGCAATTTTGGAACAATCTTCGTTTCATGCCTAAAACATCCGTAAAAATTGCTTGGCATGAGCCGAACGGTATGCCAACATCATCAGCAACCTCTCTGATAGTGATTCGACGATTATCCAAAATCATTTTCTTCACTGCGTCAATGTTTTCATCGGTTGTTGACGTGCTCGGGCGACCAGGACGAGTATCGTCATTGACATCTTCTCGGCCTTCCTTAAACCGTTTATACCACAATTGAACTTGTGTTCTGCTCATAGTAGACTCGCCAAAGGCCACAGTCAACATTTCAAATGTCCTTGCGCATTTAATTTAATTTTTTACACAAAACTGAATACAGTTTCTTTGATCCATTTTTTCGAATAGTACAAAATCGAAGAGCACACCAAAACACGACTAACCTTTTTTTCTGTCAAAAACAAACTGACAATCCAAAATGGTTGGTATTGCCAACATATATAACAGACATGTGTACCAACATAACAGAAAAAAAATGCGAACATCGAACATACGTAACTCACGAAATTTGAAAATAACGGTTATTTTTAACAAAGAAAGTAAATACACGATTAAATTATATATATATATATATATATATATATATATATAATATATAATTTATATATATATATATATATATATATATATATATATATATATATATAAATATATATATATATATATATATATATATATATATATATATATATATATATATATATATATATATATATATATATATATATATATATATATATATATATATATATATATATATATATATATATATATATATATATATATATATATATATATATATATATATATATATATATATATATATATATATATATATATATATATATATATATATATATATATATATATATATATATATATATATATATATATATATATATATATATATATATATATATATATATATATATATATATATATATATATATATATAAATTATATATTATATATATATATATATATATATATATATATATAATTTAATCGTGTATTTACTTTCTTTGTTAAAGGTGAGTTAATAACTAAACTGTTACATTTGTTTCTTGCTTAAACTAAGGCCACCACATTGAGCTGCACTGCTGTTGTTCTGCTTACGTTTCCATTGCGCTGTCTGTCTTCGCTGCTCGTGTAGAATATCTGGTTACTCAGTTGCTAAGAACTAGGTAAACGTTGAATGTACTGATGAGTTAGCGGCTCGGGTGAATGTTTGGTTGTTTAGGTGCAATCAACTTTATGAATATGATGACCAAGCGGCTCGTGTAGTGTATTTGGTTAGTTGGGTGCTAGGTGCATCCAAATAGTGGGAATATAGGAATGCTTGCGTTTCTCACGATAACTCCTCCCCTTCTAAGTGAGGGCCGTCCACGGTCCTTGTGGCAGCATTTTTAACTGCAACTTCAACAGACTTGGTTATGAAAATCTTTCTTTTGGTCACTGTCCTGCGTCGGAGTAAATAGGCAACCAGTCCGACAACTAAGAAGACGCCAATTGTTGATAATCCTGCTATGCGACTTTGGTCGACCGTACGTTGCAAATGACGGATATTTTTGTAGGTGGAGAATTTGGTGGCCTTGAGCTACAGGTAAAATAGTAATTTTCTTACATCTAAACTTAAGGATAGGATATCTTATTAGAAAATATATTATGTTATTATATTGTAGAATTTTAATCTTAGATACTACCATAACATCGGCCACAGAGAGGTTTGTGAAGTGTTCGTTTTTTATTATGAAATTTATTTCGTTACTGTCTAAAACAATAGGGTTCAAAACTCCAATTTTTGCAAACGTGATGGAAGTAATTAAATTATCTAATTCTGTTATTATTGCTCTATTTCTAGCTAGAAGAATATCATAAAGGTTACCCGTGTCTATTTCCCTTTGTTTTTCCACCTTCAAGATCTTGTTAACTGTAGTAGTAAGACTATTGATTTCTTTTTGTACTTCTGTATTGATAGTAAACTATCTGTCCTGTGAAGCAATTAGTTGTTGTACCATGTTCGTTATTTTGTCAAAGTCGTCATGATCGGGAGTCCCAGCGCTGTATTTTAGGACCATCCCTATGGCTTTCAAGCTTCTTGCCTGCCTGTGATGGGTATTAATGGTCTGTATTAGTCTACTTATCTGATTTATATCCGCCTCCAGTAACTTCCTAATGTGTGTTAGGGGAAAGTGGTTTGTAGCGTTGGCTGTCTCGTCCCTTATTAATTCGTAGAACGTTAAGTTTGTAACGTGTTTAATATGTCCAAAGCCTTCCCAAATGACGAGGTCGCCGCCAGCCACCGGAATGTATTTCGCGTTCGAGTAGTCAATTAACCGTCCGTTTGTTGCCGATATTAAATTGACTATAACCAATATTAAGGTGATTCTAAAAACGTTAATGATATTTTTTTTGAATTCGTGATCAACAAAAAATAAAATATTATTATAATGTAAAAAACTTCAAAGAAGATTGTCCTTATGGACCCTCCTCCCTCTTATGAGAACCGTTGTGCCCAGATCTTTTTCAACTTCTTCCTCAGTATAAAGAGGTGTAAGCTTATTGCCAAGTATTCTATTATTTTTGTAGGAAAATTCCCTATCCTGTCTATTCCTATTGTGTGTTACTAACTCTTTTTCCTGAGCGGTTCTTAAGCGCGATATTATTCGTTCATCGTCCTGTGTTGAATGAAAGACGTTAATGGGTTTCAACCCGGTCACAGTATGGATTGATTTATTGTATTGTATAGTAGCTAAAAGCACAATTTCCTCGATATCATCCAAATTCTTGTCAAGTTTAAGGCATCGCGATATTTCCTCTAGTGTGTTGTGAAATCGCTCTACCTGACCATTTGACGTACTATGCAGGGGTGGGGCATTCGCAATGTCTATGTCGAAATGATATTTTAGCGTAGACTTGATGGTGTGCGAGTTAAGTGACTTTTCATTGTCACAATAAATAGTTTTCGTACCTGGAAACATATTAAGTAACTGCAGAAGCTATGGCTTAACATCCATTATCGTCCTAGACTTTAACGACTGTACTATCGCAAATTTTGAAAATTTGTCAATGCAAGTCAAAAAGTATTTTGACCCGGTGGAAAATATGTCGATGTGAAGGACTTCTCCGCAATATTTCGGTATGGGTATCTCGGCAATAAGTTGTTTAATCGGGTGACGGTCATACTTTGCCTGAGAGCACACACGACAGTTTGCTACCAGTTGCTTAGCCTTCTTTCCCATTTTTGGAAAAAAATAGTCTTCCAGTATTTGTTTTACATTTTCCTGGGCTGCTCGGTGTGCCTGATTATGTTCAGCTGCGATAATTTCCTGTTGTTCATTCGGGTCTGATATATCGATAACTAGTTTTTCCGTATGTCTGAATTTTACAGTTGGAAAGAGTTCGATTAATTTATGCTGGAATTGTGCCAATGTGTGCAGGTCATACTTTAGAGCGTTTACTACATCTACTTTTACAGCCTCTTGCAGGAGTCTAATTAAATCATCATTGGTTCGAAATGTAATTAAGTGTCTTGTCTTTTTCCCAAACATAATAAAAGTTCTTCTATGTGGTTCTATGCCTTCTTCCACAAGTATCTGGTTGCGAAAGCAATTTACAGGCTTATCCGTTCTTTCGATCGTGTTAGTTGATGACTCCTCGCTGTGGATTGTCTCGACACTCGTATTGTCTAAGGCGTTTATGTGCTACCTAGACAGCGCATCGGCGACAACGTTTTCTTTACCTGGTTTATAGATCAGCTTTGCGTTGTATTCGTCTATAAATGCTTTCCATCTTTTAATTTTTGAGTTCCTGTTTCTGGCTGAAACCGCAAAAGTTAGTGGTTGATGGTCCGTAAATACATTCAAATTTGACACGCCATATAGATAATTTCGAAGCATTTTTAATGCCCAAACAATGGCTAATAATTCGCGTTCATTGGTAGCGTAATGTTCTTCGCTACTCGACAAAGTTCGGGAGATCATGGTAATAGGTTTTCCCTCTTGCGAATGAACAGCACCTAAAGGTTGTGAGGACGCATCTGTAGGTAAATCGAACGGTTTCCGAAAATCTGGGTATGTTAAAGTTACATCCTCAGATGCTAGTATTTCCTTTACTGTATAGAAGCCCTTTTGTTTTCATTGGTCAAATCAATTTTGATTTTCTTCGACTGCGATGCAGAAACTCGGCCGTATTCTCCTCTCAGTATATCCGATAGTGGTTCTACTATTTTGGCGAAGTCACTTATAAAACAGCGGTAGTATCCCGCCAAGCCTAAAAATGATCTTAGCCCCCTTAGAGTGATGGGCTCAGGGAAATTTCGAATTGTGTCAACTTTTTCAGCACTTGTTTCCCCCTTGTGAAACTACGAATCCTAAGCATTCGACCTCGGTTTGAAAGAATTTTGATTTTTCTGCTGAGACCCTCATATTGGCATCGAATAGACTTCTTAAAACTACTTCCACATCTTGCAAGTGTTGTTGCTTGTTTTCTGAAAATATGATTACATCGTCCACGTAGACGAAACATCTCTTTCCCATGTGTTCTCTTAACACATCGTCTATCGCCCTCTGGAAAATACTGGGGGCGTTCTTCAGTCCGAAGGCCAGCCTACAAAACTCATACTTTCCGTTTTTGACTGAAAATGCAGTTTTTTCTCGATCAGGTTCCGATTGTTGAATCTGGTGGAAACCTGATTTCAGGTCAAGTGTAGTAAAAAATTTGCTCCCTCCAAGATTTGATAAGGTTTCTGTGATATCAGGAATTGGGTATTTGTCGCTGATAGATTTCTCATTAAGTTTACGAAAATCTATTACCATTCGTTTTTTTTCTTGTCCAGTTTCATCAAATCCCTTTGTTTTCACTACCAATATCGGGTTTTTGTATGGTGATCTAGACTTACGAATGATACCGTTTGCCAATAAATCCTGGATTTATCATTTTCAACCTCGAACTGCTCTAAGCACCTATCAGCAAATGTTCTCCTCAAATTGTCGTTTTGTTTAAGTACTTTTTAAGTAGCTTTTGGTCCAAAATTTGCTTATTATAGAACAGGTTCAGTAATTGGGTTGAGAATATAACGAAGTGACGGAAGCGGGCTATATTCTCGTTTGACCGGGCGATTCGGAATTTGTCCAGATTGGAAACTTTCCAGTGCTCAATTGTGAAATTGCTCACATGCCCAATACCATCTTCTCATCTTTGGACAAGAAAGATGTCTAGGACAAAATATCAATGCATTACAATTAATAATCATTAAACAGTCGTTCGAGTGACACTCCGTATGATACAATATTTTGAATCTAATTTCATAATCAAGTACTTGTAATTAAAAATTAGTAGCTTCGGAGCTAAAAATTATTACCTTCCTCACTTAGTAAGAAAACAATTTTGTTTATGTGCAATACTAGTGTGTTGTGGGTATAATATGTGCTTCCTCAGAACTATTCCACTAAGTACTCGTTTTTAACTCGCGAGCTCCAGAAGGATCTGGTCTATAAACCTTTACTTTCAAACCTATTGGACACATCAGCTCAATTCCTACCCATCACATACGAGTTTCAAAGGACAATTTTAATTTGCTGTTGAAAATATTGACCGTAATAAAATGCATCATGTGGGTACCTGTATTGATAGAGGTGTGTTATGTGTAATGACATAGAATTGTAATTCACTTAAGTATAAATCAATTAAAATATTATAAAATTATAATAAATATATTGTCCTCGGTGCGAATCGTCGCAACTACATTTGTATTATATGGGAGTGCCTCGTTGGGATCTGCAAACACTCCATTTACATTACGAATTATCTTGAAGAAGGCTTCTTTCAAATACTTCGGTATTGTCTGAGCTTGAAGTTGTAAATGATTTATATACTGGCTAGTTATAAATAAAATAACTTCCTTTCCGTAGTCATGAGTAATCGTGTTTGTTTTTAAATCAATAGATGCGTGTACTTTATTTAACATGTCCAGGCCAATGACACCATCGAAAGACGTCAGTTCAGGTAAAATGAAAAAATCTGCTACTACGCCGAAAATTTTAATTGCGCATTTGAGTTTGATAGGGGTATCTCCGTGTATAGATTTTACCGAAAAAGGATTTTTAACCAGTCTTATCCCTTTTTGGGGCATCAAGGGGCTTGATATAGCTCCTTGATGCCCCAGTGTCGATAAGGAGCTTAACTTCTGTCCCTCCTATTGACCTTGCAATCCAAGGCAGGAGAGACCTTGCCCTAAAAAATTGAGTTCCTCACCTTCAATGTCATCTATGGCCTGCTCCGCTTCTTCATCATAAGTTTGTACGACAGGTAACTCATGTTCATCATTAAGATGGTTAACTCGTTTAGGTCCTGTGTATCGTCCTGAATTCGCCGCTCGTTACTGCATATTTCCATGTTGCCTGTCGTTCCGGTCATGACCGGGATTGTTCGTCGGATGTCTAACTTGAGACAGGGAGGGGTCCACCTCCATAGGCTGGACTCGCCTTCGATCAGAGTAGTTGTTACCGAATTGTGGCTTCTGATAACCCATGGAATTCCGTGAATTGCCAGCCTGTCTTTGTTCTTTTACCGAATAATGTGGGTTTTTATGTCCGGTATTGTGCTCATAACCAGAGGAATTGTGTGCTGAATTTACTCTTTTTTTATAGGAATTCTCATTAGATCTCTTTGCAAAATTTTTTGCAAAGGCGTAGCGCTCGTTATTAGCATCTATTTTTTGTGCCAAAGCTAGGGCAGATGGGAGGTCAGAAGGTCTCGAAGCCAACAGGATATCGCATAGAGGTTTCCTAAGCCCCGATATGAAAACCCTGAGTGCATCAGCCCTATATTTTTCATTTATAGTATCCGCTATACTGTTCTCGTATGACATAATGGTCTTATTTGCTAATAAAGTTAGCTTTTTTTCTACTTCGTCATAAAATTCTAAACTTGACCTTGAACCCTGTCTAAGCGTCGACAGTTCCTGTTCTATAAGGTATATCGGACGTTTGTCCGCATACGTGAAGTCTAGTCGTGCAATGATTGCACTAAAATTAAAAACCGTACTAAAAGACGAGAGCACTGCATCGGCGGCACCCCTCACTTTATTTCTAAGAATGGTAACTGCTTGGTAGTGTCGTTCACTGCCATCATATCTTTTGAATAGTTCGTTCGCGTTGTGCGCAGCCTAACGCCAGGACACGTATGTGCCTGGTTGACCCGAAAATTCCGGAAGCGATTTAATCGAGTCTAATGTAATCTCGCAAGATACTAATGAGTTAATTGTGACTTTGGTGAACTTTTCCACCTTAGGTTTTGCACAAAGTAATTTGGCCCTCAATTGCCATTATTTTCCTATCGAATTGTAATTTCTGAGCACCTAGTGCTCTACTCACTTCGGCCCTAACAATGTCACTAACTTGTTATGCGTTCATTTTTTCTTTCGAATTTTCTAGTCTAAGGTTTTGACTTAATTCTTCCAACGGTTCGTACACTCACTCACTTTTTGTTTTGTTTCAGTTTATTTTTTCACTTTATAAAAGAAAACGAACACTCCACTCACCTTGCCATATTTATTATTAAATATATCTTAATATTATTCGTATTCGATGTTATTCCCTCAATGGAGATTCTCCCTTCTCTTTATGGTGAGTCCCTCGATGGTGATTCTTTCGATGTTGAGTTATTCCGATTCAATGTTTTATCCTCGATGGTGATTCTCTCTTCCCTCAATGGGATTCTGTCGATAGTGATTCCATTTTATATAACTTCATTGAAATACTCGGATAACTTTATTCTTTGACTTAATCTTCGCGATCCGTTTACGTTGGGCGCCATATATATATATATATATATATATATATATATATATATATATATATATATATATAAATATAAACATAAAACAAAAAATAAACATATACATATAAATATTCATATTTGCTTATACATATACATATGCATATGCATATACGAGGTGTGATCAAAAAATAACCGTTATTTTCAAATTTGGTGGTTACGTATGTTCGATGTTCGCATTTTTTTTCTGTTATGTTGGTACATATGTCTGTTATATATGTTGGCAATACCAACCATTTTGGATTGTCAGTTTGTTTTTGACAGAAAAAAAGGTTAGTCGTGTTTTGGTGTGCTCTTCGATTTTGTACTATTCGAAAAAATGGATCAAAGAAACTGTATTCAGTTTTGTGTAAAAAATTAAATTAAATGCGCAAGGACATTTGAAATGTTGACTGTGGCCTTTGGCGAGTCTACTATGAGCAGAACACAAGTTCAATTGTGGTATAACCGGTTTAAGGAAGGCCGAGAATATGCCAATGACGATGCTCGTCCTGGTCGCCCGAGCACGTCAACAACCGATGAAAATATTGACGGGTGAAGAAAAAAATTTTTGATAATCGTCGAATCACTATCAGAGAGGTTGCTGATGATGTTGGCTTATCGTTTGGTTCATGCCAAGCAATTTTTACGGATGTTTTAGGCATGAAACGTGCGGCAGCGAAGACCAAAATTGCTAAATTTTTTTGTTCCAAAATTGCTAAATTTTGAGCAAAAACAACGTCGCATGGACATCGCTCAGGAGCTGTTTTTGGCCAAACCGTTATCATGCCTCAACCACCGTATTCACCGGACTTGGGCCCCGCTGACTTTTTCCTCTTTCCAAAACTGAAGACATCGATGAAAGGAAAGCGCTTTGCTACGATTGAGGAGATAAAAGAAAAATCGAAACAGGAGCTGTTGGCGATACCAAAAAAAGCGTTTCAGAAGTGTTTCGAGGATTGCAAAAAACGCTGGCATAAGTGTATTATATCTGAGTGGAATTACTTTGAAGGGGACAAGATAGTTGTTGATGAATAAATAAATACTTTTTGAAAAAATAATAAAGAAATAACGGTTATTTTTTTTATCAAACCTCGTACATATACATATAAATATTCATATGCATATACATACACATATAAATATATATACATATATGTATACATATACATATATATGTACATATACATATACATACACATACACATATACATATACATATACACATACATATACATATACACAACCATATAAATATATATTCATATACATATACATAACATATACATATACATATACATAGACACATACATATACATATCCATATACATATACATTTTCATATACATATACATATGCATATACATATCCATACACATAAACCTATACATATACACCTACTATACCTACCTACTATAGACCTATACATATAGATATACATATACTCGTACATATGAGTATACATATACTGATACATATTCATATACCTATAAATATACATATAAAAATATCTATACACATAATCATATACATATACATATACATATTCATATGCATATACATCTGCATATACATATACACATACATATACATATACAAGTACATATGCATATATATCTATATACATATACATACGAGTATCATATACGTATACATATACTTGTACATATACATATACGTACACACATACATATACATATACATATACATATAAATATACATACAGGGGGGAACCAGCCAGGCAAAGCATCTAATTGCCCCTCACTAGGAGGGGCTAGAGCGATCCTGGTGTGGGACACCCTCAAGAAGACTCACTGCCTCCACGTGGCGGCCTCGGGCAATGGCACACCAGCACCCGCTAATGGCCAGCTGAAGTGAGCAACGCACCCAGAGATAGCGTTGAACCCCTCATGGGGCGGCTGCCTGGGGAACGGGGGACAACGAGGGATCAACGATGGAACAGCGAGGGACCATCGTGGGGCCACAAAGGGACATCGTGGGATCTGTTGTACCTCAAATCAAGGCCGAGACCGGTAAGGCCTTGATTATGGCATACCGGAAACATAGAAAATAAGCTGATGCTTGTGGGCTGACGATTGCGGTATGCTGCCACGAAGTAAGGGTGAAATCTTACAGAAATGGCTGGTAGCTTAATGCAGCAATCGCCCCCGTCCCGTTAAAACCATGGCAGGTCTCAGGAAACGCTCGATGCTCGTCACCATTAAATTGGCAGTGCAGGCTCGGATGTAACATTCTCATTGACTAGCGCTGGTCTGGCTCTGAACATAAGCGCCCATAAGGACTTGTGTCAACCCTCGCATGGCCTCCCTGCTGCGGCAAAGATAACCATAGGACCATTAAGGCTACTGCACTACGAGGAAAGATAACGGTCCTGAGCGGGGACCCAAACAATAAAGAAATGAATACCAACAAAACAAACAAAGACGACGGTGCGATGAAGGATCCCTTCGGCAGGAGGTCTACTATTCAGAGGATCCCTCCTCCGGTAATAAGAAAGACGGTGGTGCGGAGAAACTCACTGGCAAACATCAGTGAGCTTCAGCGAGTGATGGGCATGAAGGCCGATCCGACGGCAATGGCGGTCATCCCCCCCGATGCGCTCTGTTGGGCGTGTAAAGCGTGTAGTTCTTCGTTTAGAAAGGTGTTCGCGCCAATAAAATTCGTTCCGCGATCACTGTAGATATCGGAGCAGATACCCCGCACTGAAATGAATCTGCTCAATGCGGCGATGAAGGCTTCTGCTGTCAAGTCGTTTACCAGCTCCAAGTGGATCGCTTTGGTTGGCAGGCAAACAAAGAGTGCGACGTAGCCTTTGTAACTTCGGTGTCAACGACCCTTGGAAGTGTGAACGCTAGAGGGCCCGGCATAGTCCACACCGGTGTGTATGAACGGCAAGGATGCAGCGTTCAGATGGAAAGTTTCCTATAATTTGTGTGAGCGGCGCACATGATTGGCGAAAGCATGGGATGCAGCTTCGAATTATTCCTTTGACCACAGTGCGGCCGTTGATAATCCACCATCGTCTGCGAAGGAACTGCAACGTTGCTTGTGTGCCTCCATGTCGCGTTCGTTGATGTGCGTCTTTGATGAGTAGTGCAGTCAAAAGGTTGATCTTTGGTAGTAATATAGGATAACATTCGCTGAAAGGAATGTGCGCGTTGTTCAACCTCCCATTGAGGCGCAGGATTCCCTCAGCATCTTATGTGGGATTCAGTTTGATAAACTGGCTGCTTACAGGAAGCGGTTGGTTGCGTTGTAGGCAATGAATTTCTTGTCGAAAAACAGCTTGTTGAACTCGCTTGACCCAAAAAAACAAAACTGCGTTGCACTCAGACCATAAGCAGGAAGACTCAGTCGCATGTGGTTTTTTGCGGACGGCATTGACAAACCGCTGACACCAAGCTGTCGTGGCGAGAAGTTTCTCAAGTGTGGAGTAGTTCTCCAATAGAAACGATGGCGCAGCCTCAGCTTGAGCTATGCAAACTTGTACTTGTTTCAGTTCGGACAGCTCGTCAGGATTTTGTGGCTTTTGTTGTGGCCATTGTGCTTGGGCTGGCTTCAACAACGAAGGACCGGACCACCAAACGGGTGGTCAATCAGTTCGCTTGTTGTTATGCCACGGCTGGCACAATCCGCCGGGTTGACCTTTGTCGGGACGTAGTTCCAAACCCATGCGGATTAAATATCATGGATTTGTATAACTCGGTTAGCTACAAATTCTTTAAGCTTACCAGGACTTGTTCGAATCCAATAAAGTGTTGTTATGGAGACCAACCAGAGGTAAGTTTTGGTCTGATGCACATCGAAATGAAAAGCGCTGTGTACCTTTCGAGCGAGCTTAGCTGCGAGAAGAGCTGCACACAGCTCTAGCCGCGGTATGGTAACACGCTTCAAGGGAGTAACCTTCGTTTTTGCCGTGAGCAAGTGCGCGGTTGTGTTGTTCGATGATATGAGTTTTAGATATGCAACTGCTAAATACGCCTGGGTAGATGCATCTGCAAAGGCATGAAGTTCATACGATGAACTGTGTGACGACATATGTATCCAGCGCGGGATTTTGACCTTAGCAAGGTTCTTCAAGTCGTTGCGGAACTCGATCCAGTTTGTTTGAAGTTCGCTTGTGAGCTCGTCATCCCAGTTTAACCCGGTAAGCCACAGGCGTTGAAAGAAGATTTTGCCTCGAATAACAACTAGAGCGAGGTATCCAAGGGGGTCGAACAGTTTAGACACGTCCGAGAGCAGCTCTCGTTTTGTAAAAATCTCGATTATATAGTCAAGGCTAACTCTGTAGCTGAACTCGTCCGTCTGAGTGTACCAGATCATGCCAAGAGGAGTAGTTGCTTCATCGAATGATACCTCTAGCTAATCCACAGGTTTGTCCTCATTCGGTGCGATGGTCTCCAAAAGCGACGAAGACTTTGAATTCCACTTCCTTAACGTGAATCCAATTGTTTGCAGTAGTGCCTTGAGCTGCTGGGCTTCCTTGACTGCAGCAGCTGGGTCATCAGCGCCAGACAGCACATCATCGACGTGAAAATTATTTAACAGTGTTTTTGATGTTTCTGGATAGCGCGTTTTTCATCGCTAGCGAGCGTGCGAAGAACGTTAATCGCAAGGTACGGCGCGCAGTTCGTTCCATAGGTGACGGTTAAGAGCCGAAAAGGTGTCGGTACATCACGTGTACTGGTTCGCCATAAAATTCGTTGGAGATTTGCGCGTCTCCTGTCGATCCAGATCTGGCGATACATCTTTTCGATATCACCAGTGAAGGCTATCTGATATCGACGCCAGTTAAGAACAATTGTTGTGAGGTCGTTTTGCATTTTGGGGCCAACATGCAAACAATCATTAAGCGACACACCCAAATCGCTCTTTTGCGAGGCGTTAAAGACCACTCACAGTTTAGTGGTTGAGCTTGATTCTTTTATTACGCCATGATGTGGCAAATAGCAGACATCTTTCGTAGTTGAATGATCCGCAATTTGTTCCATGTGGCCAAGGATCAGATACTCGTTCAAGAATTTGTCGTTGCTTTGCTGCATGACTGTATCGCGAAGAAGTCTGCGCTCTATGTACTTCAACAGATTCATAGATGCATGATATGTTGATCCAAGCTGTGTTACGTCAGCGCCGTCCTTCACTGGCTATCTGACAACGTAGCGGCCGCTATCTAGACGCCTGGTAGTTTTGTCGAAGAATTCTTGACAAGCGCGTTCATCCTTTGTGAGTGCAGGACTAAAATTTTCCTCTTCCAGTTCCCAAAATCTACGCAGAGATTCACCCAGGTCGACGATAGTGAAGTTGCAATTGTACGAGTATGCTTGTTCGTTTGCTGCAAGCTTGTGCTTCGAAGTGAGACCACCAAACACAACCTATCCCAGATGAGTGTTTTGAGCAACGGTGTTGTTGACTTTACTCCGTTTAACGTCATTCTTAAGCATCACGGCATAGTTTGCAGCATTCAGAATAAGGTCAATGCCTCCTGGAATATTAAGCCTGGGATCTGCCAAATCAAGCTCTTGAAAGTCGATAAGTTGACTAGGTGGGATTCTGAATGCTGAAATAAGATTCCCAATACGAGGGAGAACTTATGCCACGCAAGTAGCCTCAAATGTGATGATTTAAGAGATTTGATCGTGAACTCAACGAATCCCCGCGCGAGTTCGATTTTACTACCACTGGCTCCATTCACTGGAATATGAGTGGCCACTCGTGTTAATTGTAATTGTTTCGTAGCAAATTCGTTCCGCTATCGAGTAATGCCCTGAGCGTGAGTTTGTGTTCACTGTTAGAGACTATTGAAACTAAAGCTGTTCCTAGTAGCACCGGTGAAAGCTCAGGAATGGATTTTGGTAATGAATCGTTGGAAATCGTTTGTTATTTGCATTTACGTTTGTCGGTTAAGGCACTGTATGCGTTGATGGGATCGTGCTGACATTAGGGCTGAAATATTCATGCAGCATAGAGTTATGCATTTTGTTGCAATGCTGACAGCGTCGATTTGATGAACATGCTGACTGTTGATGCCCATATTTCAAACAGTTGAGACACATGTTGCACTTTTCAATAAACTTGTAGCGCTCCTGAGGAGCCTAAATCTTCTAGAATCTACGCAAAACATGATGATGTGTTTGCCGGCACACAAAGGACAGCGTCCAAGGGCGGCATGATAATTTTTAACTCCATGGTGGGGTTTATTTTTAGATAGAGCTGTATCTTTGAAGGCAGGCTTCGCATCCAGAGAGCTCTGGAAAATTCCTAGAGATCGAGTACGATTCTCTAAAAACTCTTTAAGTTGATCGAAAGTAGGCATTTCGTCACCAGATGGGACGGAAAGCTCCCAGGGTTTTCTGGTAGCTGGGTCCAGTTTGTGGACGATCATGAAAACTAGCCAGTCATGCCAGTGGTCAACAGGGCGATTCAGTTGTTCTAGCATGCGAACCGCTGAGATGACGCCATCGAGCAACTTTCGTAAATTAGATGCGCTTTCCGTTTGAGCGGCTGGTAGGTGAGTAAATTCAGCTAAGTGCGCGTTAATGGTAACGCGCTTATTCTCGTACTTGCTTCTGAGCAACTCCCAAGCAATAGAAAAGTTTCCATCAGTCATTGTTATATTCTCGAGTGCCTGCGCTGCTGCACCGGTAAGGCTATCTTTCAGATACTGCAACCACTGAATGTTTGCAAGTGATGTGTTCTTTATGACCACAGACGTGAAGAGATACTTGAATGGATACCATTTTAAAAACGATCCGTCGAATGGAGGAGTCTTCAGTCGAGGTAGACTCTGAGCTGGGCTATGGTTAATGATAAATGATTATTGTTGTTGCGTAGCATCTACGGCCTCAACGTAAGTACATTCAACGTCATCATACTCGACTAAATGCACTTCAGTTGATTTATCTTTGAAATCAGTTTCTAAGCTCACTTCGTTGTAGAGCGCCACATATTTTGCCCAATATTGTTCCAGCAGTTGTCTGCGTGCAGTGAAAAACCCTTTGGTTTGTTTTACTTTAGCAGTTTTTCGCGTATTTGCGGCAAATTTGGTGATAATTGCTTCACTTGTCTTCAGCTGCTTTAACTTGTCCATTTTTTCCGATTTTAATGCCGGTTACGAGTACATGTGCATCTTCTTATATATAAAACAAAGGGGCAAAAAGCGTCTGTTTCCCTCTGATGCCCGATATTTTCGACCAATTTAGTTGGTTTTTCTTTTTAAATGTAGATAATTACGGTACGAAGGTAATAGGCAAAATGTTGAAAAATATTTAAAAAAGCGAAAGAGAAATTAAATAAAATTACGCTCACGCTTATGTATGAGCAAGAGAAAATATACTTATCAGAAAACACAGAGAAGCAAGACTTAAATGTCAAATTATCAAACGCTTATAAAATGCTATGTTTTTTATGAGATGGCAAGCTGTAAATGTTTGTTTATCATTTATTTTGAGAAAAATACGCCACTCTACTTCATTTTGCGCATGCGTAAGTGTGCCCAAAACGAGATGTATTTCTCTGTAATTTCTGGTACGTGTGCAAATATCCGTCTATTTAAATGTTTATGCTTAGCGAACTCAGAAAATGCAAGCTCGCGAACAATAGCTATAGCGTAAAATAGAATTCAAATACACATTCGTATAAATGTGTTAGAAAAATAGTTATGTATGAGGTTTCCTTTTGTCCTTTTGTGTTTTTCAATACTTCGAACAAATCGTTTGACTACGTTTGAAATGGTTTAGGGTTAATTCGAAGTGGGTGCATTTTTTGTGGCGTATATGTGGATAATGAAAATATGATTATTAATTTTACCAATATTTTTGAGAATCATGTTATCATCAATTTAGTCTTAGTCGACAATCTACTAATGCCAGGAGGCAAGCTGCTGCCAGAGGAGGAGAAAGTGAATTACAGCGCAGACAGCGAACACAAAATGATCGAGAGCGCAGTGCGCGGTTACGTTTTCGGTTACGAGATGCCAGGAACACAGGAGCACACATAAACTTCAATCGTGCTACATTCAACTATGTTAGTCAAGTGGATTATAGTTCACACAAATCAGTGACCGTTCTTTCAATGAACAAAGTTTCTGAACATTGAAACACGCTCAAATTCAGCACTGAAACACCAGTTCATTGCGAAAGTCAAATTTCCGGCATTAAATTGTCCACCAGAACCATTGCATCTTTGGTTTCTGGAACGTCACTAGAATCAAAGAATTTCTTGAAGAATATTCAAGCATACAATTCATGGTATCAAATGACTTCGTTTGGTGCAATAAATATTATCCGAGATAATTACATGCCAACATTTAATGTAATCGAAGAAATAAACGGCAATTGCAAATTTTAGGAAAATTTTAACTTGACATCTTTTGATATCAAGATTCAAGGTCAGGTGTACCACAGAGTCGGATCGTTTTTGTCCTTTGCACAGAGTTTTGGTAAATATATTTTCTTGGAAATTCCAATTATGAAATTGGTCAACAGTATTCTATTTCTTTCTTTCTACAAGATTATTTTCATCAGCACAAAGAATTGGTGGTTTGTACAGAATGCGGTCGGACAATCATAAAATTGTCATAAAAGATGACAAAACGCCCGCTGGACACCACCCCAGAAGATACAATGTACCAACAATAGACGATGTAGCAGTGGTAATAGTTGGAGAAGAATTTAATGCACGCGATATCGTCCTGATCAACTTCAACGGGTCTCTGAACTTCATCGCTGTTATGATGCTTTGCAATATCCGATTTTTTTTTACAAGGGGAAGATGGCTATCAAATTAGCATTAAGTTAGTCAATCAGTCAACTGGTTAGTTAAATCTATTCCTACAAATGGGTAACGCAGTGACAAAAGTTTAAAATTCAATTTCAGTTCTGGAAATTCCTACTAAAACGATCAGCGCAATGAATTATTATGCGTACAAGGGAAGATGGCTATCAAATTAACATTAAGTAAGTCAATCCGCCAACTGGTTAGTTAAATTTATTCTTACAAATGGGTAACACAGTTTTGACAAAAGTTTAAAATTCAATTTCTGTTGTGGAAACTCCTAATAAAAGGGTCAGCGCAATGAATTATTATGTGATGATTTGTTAAAATCTAGACAATTGTGTTTGGGGGATGGTATGCTTTTTTACCAACCGCCTGAACTATTAAATTTTTTTTCAATGTACATGGCCGATAATGAAAGACAGCAACTACGTTTGCTCAAGGTATATGATCAACTGGCAAGAATGAAAGAATAGAAGATTACGCCATGCGCAGGTCCACTATTCCTCTCTCGATAAAAACACAGCACAGATGATTGGCTGTGACGTCACATGGCACTTTAAAATATTTTGTGTATAAAAAATGGATGTGCAAAGGCAATAATTTCTATATTAGAAAGTTTTTAATTATTTTGAATTATTTATAAACTAAGAAATGAACTTGCAAGTAAACGAGTACAAATTTTGAATATTGTGAGTTAGCATCAAGATGAATGCGAGTGCGAGTAGTTGACTCCCAGCACCGACCTCCAGATACTTCACATTTGGTATGGTTAGCTGTAAGCAATTATGTCAAGTAAGAAAGCACATATTTTTAGGGTGCAAGTATTATAAGTAACTAGAATTTATGTAATAATGATTATGTAAACTTTTAGGGTGTTACAGTTCCGCAGTCAAGTCGACGAAGGGCATTGAAATTTAGAACACACCGTCGACACTTTACCGTAGGTCAGTTGGCTTGACCAACTGACAGCAATTAACAGGTGCGGATCTGGAACACCAGAAAGGTCAGTTCACAGACTAAAAGTGCTGTTTGTAAATATTATATAAGAATTAGTATTTTAAGAATAAATGTTCTTGTTGTTCTAAAACTAAAAGTGTATGTAGTGATTCATTTTGTGAAGAGTGATTCTAGATTTACAGATACACGCACGCCCAGGACAAGCAGAAAGAGGACGATCTCGAGGACAAACAATTACGGTCCCCAACATTTTGGCCCAGCCGGTCTTACGGACCTACAGGAGGAATCCCAGGGCAAGGAACCCTGAAGCAGGGAAGCATCCTGCAACAAATTCGAAGGAAGATGTCATCAGACAAGACCAATTTGCATTCATGGAAGGACTTAATGGACGCCGGTAGACAGCGGATATGGAACTTGTGATGGAAGATAAGTAAAGAAAGAATATAAAGATAGAATTTACGGTGGAATGTTTTGTAATAAATTTGTATTTATCATTAAGTAAGATGGAATAAAATATTGGAATAAGTTGATAAAAAGTGTTAAAAATTATTGGGTTTTATTTGTAATTGAGATACGCAATCTGTTCTGGCATTTGGGATGAACAGATGGATGGAGATTTTTCCTTGAGATTGGGTTGTTCAACGGGATATTTATTGGATTAGGCATAATCAATGGGACTATCGAAAGAAGTGAAGGAGTTGCTGAGATCCCAGGAAGTGGTGGGTAAAGACGTCCATTGTCCATGATTTCAAACTTTAGGAAGGACCGGAAGGATGTCAAAAACGTGAAGAACTATCGCAGACGCATCACAGAGTTGCGAGGCTTGGTGGAAGAATTTAACAGCAACCACGGAAAATTGCTGCCGAACAAGGAGGTCTGTAGGGACGACGAGTACTTTGCGACGGGTTTTTATGTATATGTGGAAAATTTAATGTCAGGGTGGCTTAAAGTATTCGAGACGGAACTAGCAACGATTGAGGCACCGAGTGGGTCTCCGTTAAAGAGAAAGGAAGACGCATAGGACGAGTTAAGAGCAGTAAGAATGGAGGTGAGACTTTTCACCGAGAGGGTATTCGAGCAGTTCGATGCAAGTACGAGCAGGGAAGAAGCTCAGGAATTGTGGAAACAGGCAAACGTCAGAGGAGCTGTGTCACCATCAAGCCTTAACGGCAATCCAAAAAAGGACAGAAGAAAAGTTGTGCAATTTTCATAACAAAACAGAGGATTTGAGAGCACAAAAGGAGTATCTTGAGAATAAGGTAAAGGAACTTTCTCAGAGATTGATGGAAACAGAGAAAGCAGCAGCGCTGTTGCAAAAGGAGTGTGCAGGATTAAAAAGACAGGCGACCAATAGAACCTCACCGAAAAAGGAGAGATCAAAATCAGCTTCGGCTGGATTTACATACACAGTATTGGCATTGCCTCCGGAAGTTCGCTGGCCGGAATATTTAACGCCAGAAAATCGGATTAAACAAGTTGATATAAGAAAAAGAATGGAGAAAGTACTAGAATAACTGAAGTTAGACCCAAGCGTAAATTCAGAAGAGAAGGCTTCAATAGAAGCCATTTCTACGTTATTCCATGACATATTTTTGTTGGAAGGAGACCAGCTAACGTATGCACCAGAGGCATGAAATACCTACTAGAGTGGATCAACCACCAATTAACCAGAAACAGTACAGATTGCCACAAGCTCACAAAGATGAGTAAACAGGCAAGTTGAAGGAATGTTAAAGGATAACATAATTTCACCGAGTATTTCGCCTAGGAACTCACCAATAATTTTGGTACCAAATAAGGGAGGTGCCCAGGGTCAGAAGCAGTGGAGAATGGTCGTCGATTTTAGGAAATTGCAAGCAAGTTTTCCCGATACCAAGGATAAAAGAATTTCTTGATCAATTGGGACACAGAATATATCTTTCTACACTTGATTTAGCGAGTGGCTACCACCAAGTTCTGGTGGATACCCAAGATAAGCAGAAAACAGCGTTCAGCACCGGTTAAGGGCATTATGAGTTTAACAGAATGCCGTTTGGATTAACAGGAGCACCGGCTACCTTCCAACAGCTAATGAACCATGTGCTAACAGGCTTGCAAGGGTTAGATTGTTTTGTGTATCTGGATGATATTGTAATTTATGGGAAGAACTTGCAGCAGCAATCGCAACGCTTGTGCAAGGTGCTCCAGAAATTAAGAGAACACAATTTGAAATTGAACACGGAGAAATGTCAATTTTTGCGAAGAGAGGTGGTTTATTTAGGCCATCGTTGCTCAGAGGCAGGAGCACTGCCGGACCCGCAGAAGGTGGAATGCGTTAAAAATTTAGCAGTTCCGAGAAATAGAAAGGAAATGCTAGCATTCATAGGACTAGTGAACTTTTATAGAAAGTTCGTGGAAGGACTAGCCGGAATTGCGTTGCCGATTAATAAGTTGCTACGACAAAAAGCATAGTTCGAATGGACAGAGAGCTGTTAGCAAGCATTCGAGAGGCTAAAAGAAATCATCCGTTCACCGCCGATTTTGGCATACCCCGAATTTGAACAAACTTTTTTGTTGACCACTGATGCTAGCAATGAAGCATTAGGGGCAGCATTGTCACAAGGGGAAGTCGGTAATGACCAACCAATAGCATTCGCAAGCAGATCGCTTAGTGAGACGGAGAAGTGATACTCTACAATAGAGAAGGAATTTCTATCCATAGTGTGGTATACGAACAATTTTTGGTCATATCTGTTAGGTCGCCCATTTAAAATATACACTGATCACCTGCCATTGAGAGGCATAGCCAATTTGAAAGACCAAACGTCTAAGCTAGCCAGGTTCAGACACAAATTGTCTGAGTATGATTTTGAAATCATATGCAAACCTGGGAAGAAGAATCTAAATGCGGATGCGCTCAGTAGAGTACCGCAGGCACAGAAGGTATCAGTAGTGCAAACGAGGCCCAAAGCAAGGTCAAAGAAGGAGAAGGCCGGGAGAATTCAAGGGAATAAAATTGATGCAACAAGAGATGTTACCGATGACGGTTTCGGTGCCAATGAACAAGCAGCCAGTAGTGTGGAATGGCTGAAGGAAGGAAGGCCCTTGACAGAATTAGGCGAGTATACGGATGGAAAGGTATGCTCCGAGACATAAAAAAGTATATAAAGAGTTGTCCAAAAGGTCATGCCAACAAGAGTTCAAGGCTAACAAAGATGCCAATGGTGTTAACTGATACTCCAAAACAGCCATTTGATAAAGTTCATATGGATATTGTAGGTATTTTACCTGAGACAGTTTCGGTAAATAAATACATATTGACGTTCCAAGAAGATTTCTCAAAGTATATGGCGTGCGTGGCTTTACCCGATGCTGAAGCAAGTACGGTGCCCAAGGCATTCTTTGACGAAATTATAGCACGGTAAAATGCTGGGAATCAAGAAGTTGCATATAACACCAGATCATCCCCACTCGAATGGCTCATTGGAACGTAGTCATCGACCTCTGGCCGAGTACTTTCGCAGTTTTGCCAAGGAAGACGGCTCGAATTGGGATCAATGGTTGACTACTGCAATAGGAGAAACAAGTTCTCACCTGTTTGAATAGGTCCGTATATAGTAGCAGAAATCCACAGCCCAGTTACAACAGTCGTAACAATTAAGGGCAAGAATAAAAAGCTATATAATAGTTTATTGAAATTGTTCGACATGAGACCACACAATTAAAGACATGTGTTGACAGTGTTTTACAAGTGCAAACACAAGAATAAACAAATTGATATCACGTACGTGTGTATATCAAATAACACACACGGCTCCGATTTTCAAAGTCGATGCCAGCAGAAGTGTGCCAATTAAACTCGGGCGAATAAAATTGACGTAATGTAAATATGCTTATTAGGCACTGTAGCCGAATGAAGCACCGTAGAGAAAAACTTTTTTTAAAAATATTAAATAATAATTCAAAATAAGGATAAGTAATATTAAACTTAACTTAAAATACATACATAGATACGGCAGTTTATGCACTGAAATTCGACGCGTAAGCGTTAACGCCAGGCAACGGAACCGCTGGTGAAGTAAGTATATATATTGTTACGAAATTGCCCTCTTGACAATTTACTCTGTTACAAAATTGCCCTCCGGACAATTTACTCTGTTACAAAATTGCCCTCCTGACAATTTCTCTAACTATCTGTACTCGGACTCGTACCGCTGGATTGTGTAGTAATCAAACAATCGCTGGTTAAATTAAAATAATTAGCTTTATTTAATTATTGCTATTTACACATTTAATATTAGGCTTAAAGTTTACTTAGTTATTATTTGCACTTTATTTCACAAACCATTAGTCACTTTATTTAATAAGTAATTTCATCACTTTATTTAATAATGAATTTCGTCACTTTGGAAAATTACAAATACTGCTAATACTGCTGCTTAGATTAAAATGCCTGATGTATACACTTTTACGATCTCTGATCTACTGTCTTTGATGTTTGAACAGTCTTGTCGCTTTTATAGTTTTCGAATGGTTGGTGTAGAAACTTCTACGCTATTCTCGTAGTTTCTAGAAGCTTCTATCCTCTTCGACAGAAGTCGAGAATATTCTTTTTGATATTACCGGCAGATGGTTCTTGAATAAACTTTTATTCGAATAGTTCGCAGCTTGACTCACAGGGGGCACTCATTCTCCAGATGGGATCCTAAAAGTATGCAATCCCTTTTCACTGAGCTATCACGTTTCACTGCCCTCCGCTTAAACTTGTTCGTCCCGAACAAGGATAGTACTGCAACCTTTATAAGGAGATAACCTCTCTAAATGAACGACTTTCATTTTGCTCCTGACATTTCTCGTCCACTGGATGCGGTATCTAACATCGTTGATCCGTTTTATCACCTTATAAGGTCCTTCCCAGAGTGTTTGCAGTTTTGGCGATAATCCACTTTTCCTTTGCGGATTATGAAGCATAACTAGTTGCCCTTCCTGAAATCCCTTAGAGTTTACTCGTACATCATATCTCGCTTTCCTTTTATCCCTCATCAGTTGTGTACGATTTCTGCTGTTTCCATGAATTTCATTCAACTGTCTTCGTTTTTTAGGTATACAATTGCTGCATGGAAGTACTGTATATGACTCTTTAGACCATTCTTTCGCTAGATCGTCGGGTACCTTTGTATTAGCTCGTATCTTGCTTTTCGCGACTCGCGGTTGCCTCTCACAGTTTACAATTGCTGAAATTCTGTGGCACCTTACCTTCTTTTTCGCTATGGTTTCAGCGGTATTTGAAATATTCACTACTTTTTCTGGTACGATTCGGCTCTTATGCTTCCCAACATCTCCGCCCATTTTGGCCCGTATAACTGACTTGGGTGCGATTTTTGTCCGTCGCGATACAATGGCTTGTTTAACAGCTCCATACTTATCATCACCTATAAATAACGGTATTTCGGTTTTCGCATATTTCTGTACTCGGCTTTTAAAATCTAGTGTGAATCCATTCCGAATCATGAAATCCACACCTAAGATTAATTCGTCCACAATATCCGCAACTATAAACTCGTGCTTCACTGTTGTGGTGCCGATAGTGATTTTCCGTGTAAGTTTTCCAAGTACCGGTGCATCATCTCCAGTTGCCGTACGCAAACTTATTCCCTGAAGCGGCTCGATTCCCCGAACGAGATCCCTTCTGATTATGGAATGTGATGCCCCCGTATCCAATGTTACGACAACTTTTCTTCCGCTTATTACACTGTTGACAGTTAGGCTGTTATTTTTCCGCGCCATCTGAGAAACGAAGATTCTTGGGCCATCAGTTGTGGGAGTCCGGTCTTTTCCCGGCTTGACAATCTTTTCCGATTCCTTAATTCGGACTTTGTCTTGCTTTGGCAATCTTACCGGAGCGTGTGTTGCATAATGTTTCCATCTCAACTGACAATCACGAGCCATGTGCCCCACATCACCGCAGGTAAAGCATTTGCCCGTGAAACTTTGTCTGTTCTCGACTCTTATCTGACGGGCTGTGCATTCTGACCGACACACCAATGCTGCTGTCTCTGATAACAAAGCGCTAGCAACTGTCTCCATATATGTAGCTTTCGGATTAGTTATTGCAGAACGCTCTATCTCCGCATCGCGAATGCCATATACGAAGGTGTCCATCATACACCTCTCAGTGATCTCTCCTGGGTAGGCAAGATGAGCCAACCGTTCCACTTCCGCCGCAAACTGTTGTAGAGACTCACCACTCTTCTGTACACGTGTTCGTAGCTCTACTTGGTACATCTGCTTCCGGTGTTCACTACCATACTTGCGCTGAACGGCATTCATTAAGCTTTCATAGCAGTCTCGCTCACTTTCTGAGATAGTTTGAAGCACATCAGCGGCAGCACCTTTCAATGAAACGGTTAATGCAGCCACTTTTTCGCGAGCACTCCAACCATTTGTGCTAGCGGTAGTCTCAAACTGCATTCTGAAGACACTAAATGTGGTGGTTCCATCATAGGTAGGAGGCTTCAGTTTTATTGAGGATAAAGCTGGCACAGGCAATGCACCTTCCTGTAGTAGATTAATTCTTTGTTCTATTTGTTGCTTAAATTCGTTTTGCTTTTGCTCGTTCGCAATGAATTTTTGTTCTACACATTTTTCGAACGATTCCTGCCGTGTCTGAATTTCACAAACCTTCCTGTCTACCATTTCGGACATTTCTTTCATCTGCTGTGAGTTTTGTTCCGCTAATGGAGCGAGTCGTGTTTCACTCTCCTGCAACTGTTCTTTAACACTCTTTTCGACGAATGCAACACTCTTTTCAACGGATGCAACACTCTTTTCGATGGATTTAGCATTTTGCTGTAACTGCTGCTGCATCCTCTCTTCGGCTGCTTGAGTATTTTGTTGTAATTGCTGTTGCATCCTCTCTTCGGCTGCTTGAGCACTTTGTTGTAGCTGCATCTGTATTACCCCGATAAGTGCACTCATGTCAAAGTTACCCGTGTTAGTGTCTTGCGGTGTTTCTTCGTGTCGAGATGTCGTTGCCTCTTCACATTGGAATTCATGCTCATCGACATCTATACCCTGCTCCTCTAAAGCGCTTCTTAATCGCACCTGCAGCTCCGCTTTAAGTCCTTGTGTTTGCAAATTTAAGCGCTCAAGCTCCTTCTTGAGCTGCTCCAATCTCAGTTTTTCGAATTTAACCATTGTTTATTACAGATACACAATCCCACTTCTGACACCAATTGTTACGAAATTGCCCTCTTGACAATTTACTCTGTTACAAAATTGCCCTCCGGACAATTTACTTTGGTACAAAATTGCCCTCCTGACAATTTCTCTAACTATCTGTACTCGGACTCGTACCGCTGGATTGTTTAATAATCAAACAATCGCTGGTTAAATTAAAATAATTAGCTTTATTTAATTATTGCTATTTACACATTTAATATTAGGCTTAAAGTTTACTTAGTTATTATTTGCACTTTATTTCACAAACCATTAGTCACTTTATTTAATAAGTAATTTCATCACTTTATTTAATAATGAATTTCATCACTTTGCAAAATTACAAATACTGCTAATACTGCTGCTTAGATTAAAATGCCTGATGTATACACTTTTACGATCTCTGATCTACTATCTTTGAGTTTGAACAGTCTTGTCGCTTTTATAGTTTTCGAATGGTTGGTGTAGAAACTTCTACGCTATTCTCGTAGTTTCTAGAAGCTTCTATCCTCTTCGACAGAAGTCGAGAATATTCTT
Organism: Clusia tigrina; assembly: GCA_920105625.2. NCBI lineage: Eukaryota > Metazoa > Arthropoda > Insecta > Diptera > Clusiidae > Clusia > Clusia tigrina. Next base: position 200,255,270 of record OV050030.1, read on the forward strand.
TTTGATATTACCGGCAGATGGTTCTTGAATAAACTTTTATTCGAATAGTTCGCAGCTTGACTCACAGGGGGCACTCATTCTCCAGATGGGATCCTAAAAGTATGCAATCCCTTTTAACTGAGCTATCACGTTTCACTGCCCTCCGCTTAAACTTGTTCGTCCCGAACAAGGATAGTACTGCAACCTTTATAAGGAGATAACCTCTCTAAATGAACGACTTTCATTTTGCTCCTGGCATTTCTCGCCAACTGGATGCGGTATACTACATCGTTGAGCCGCTTTATCACCTTATAAGGGCCTTCCCAGTGTGTTTGCAGTTTTGGCGATAATCCCTTTTTCCTTTGCGGATTATGAAGCATAACTAGCTGCCCTTCCTGAAATCCCTTGGAGTTTGCACGTAGATCATATCTGGCTTTCATTTTATCACTCATCAGTTGTGTGCGCTTTCTGATGGTTCCATGAATTTCATTGAACTGTCCTCGTTTTTTAGGTATACAATTGCTGCATGGAAGTACTATAGATGACTCTTTAGACCATTCTTTCGCTAGATCGTCGGGTACCTTTTTATTAGCTCGTATCTTGCTTTTCGCGACGCGCGAAACTGCCTCTCACAGTTTACAATTGCTGAGATTCTCTGGCACTTTACCTTCTTTTTCTCTATGGTTTCAACGGTATTTGAAATATTCACTACTTTTTCTGGTACGATTCGGCTCTTATGCTTCCCAACATCTCCGCCCATTTTGGCCCGTATAACTGACTTGGGTGCGATTTTTGTCCGTCGCGATACAATGGCTTGTTTAACAGCTCCATACTTATCATCACCTATAAATAACGGTATTTCGGTTTTCGCATATTTCTGTACTCGGCTTTTAAAATCTAGTGTGAATCCATTCCGAATCATGAAATCCACACCTAAGATTAATTCGTCCACAATATCCGCAACTATAAACTCGTGCTTCACTGTTGTGGTGCCGATAGTGATTTTCCGTGTAAGTTTTCCAAGTACCGGTGCATCATCTCCAGTTGCCGTACGCAAACTTATTCCCTGAAGCGGCTCGATTCCCCGAACGAGATCCCTTCTGATTATGGAATGTGATGCCCCCGTATCCAATGTTACGACAACTTTTCTTCCGCTTATTACACTGTTGACAGTTAGGCTGTTATTTTTCCGCGCCATCTGAGAAACGAAGATTCTTGGGCCATCAGTTGTGGGAGTCCGGTCTTTTCCCGGCTTGACAATCTTTTCCGATTCCTTAATTCGGACTTTGTCTTGCTTTGGCAATCTTACCGGAGCGTGTGTTGCATAATGTTTCCATCTCAACTGACAATCACGAGCCATGTGCCCCACATCACCGCAGGTAAAGCATTTGCCCGTGAAACTTTGTCTGTTCTCGACTCTTATCTGACGGGCTGTGCATTCTGACCGACACACCAATGCTGCTGTCTCTGATAACAAAGCGCTAGCAACTGTCTCCATATATGTAGCTTTCGGATTAGTTATTGCAGAACGCTCTATCTCCGCATCGCGAATGCCATATACGAAGGTGTCCATCATACACCTCTCAGTGATCTCTCCTGGGTAGGCAAGATGAGCCAACCGTTCCACTTCCGCCGCAAACTGTTGTAGAGACTCACCACTCTTCTGTACACGTGTTCGTAGCTCTACTTGGTACATCTGCTTCCGGTGTTCACTACCATACTTGCGCTGAACGGCATTCATTAAGCTTTCATAGCAGTCTCGCTCACTTTCTGAGATAGTTTGAAGCACATCAGCGGCAGCACCTTTCAATGAAACGGTTAATGCAGCCACTTTTTCGCGAGCACTCCAACCATTTGTGCTAGCGGTAGTCTCAAACTGCATTCTGAAGACACTAAATGTGGTGGTTCCATCATAGGTAGGAGGCTTCAGTTTTATTGAGGATAAAGCTGGCACAGGCAATGCACCTTCCTGTAGTAGATTAATTCTTTGTTCTATTTGTTGCTTAAATTCGTTTTGCTTTTGCTCGTTCGCAATGAATTTTTGTTCTACACATTTTTCGAACGATTCCTGCCGTGTCTGAATTTCACAAACCTTCCTGTCTACCATTTCGGACATTTCTTTCATCTGCTGTGAGTTTTGTTCCGCTAATGGAGCGAGTCGTGTTTCACTCTCCTGCAACTGTTCTTTAACACTCTTTTCGACGAATGCAACACTCTTTTCAACGGATGCAACACTCTTTTCGATGGATTTAGCATTTTGCTGTAACTGCTGCTGCATCCTCTCTTCGGCTGCTTGAGTATTTTGTTGTAATTGCTGTTGCATCCTCTCTTCGGCTGCTTGAGCACTTTGTTGTAGCTGCATCTGTATTACCCCGATAAGTGCACTCATGTCAAAGTTACCCGTGTTAGTGTCTTGCGGTGTTTCTTCGTGTCGAGATGTCGTTGCCTCTTCACATTGGAATTCATGCTCATCGACATCTATACCCTGCTCCTCTAAAGCGCTTCTTAATCGCACCTGCAGCTCCGCTTTAAGTCCTTGTGTTTGCAAATTTAAGCGCTCAAGCTCCTTCTTGAGCTGCTCCAATCTCAGTTTTTCGAATTTAACCATTGTTTATTACAGATACACAATCCCACTTCTGACACCAATTGTTACGAAATTGCCCTCTTGACAATTTACTCTGTTACAAAATTGCCCTCCGGACAATTTACTTTGGTACAAAATTGCCCTCCTGACAATTTCTCTAACTATCTGTACTCGGACTCGTACCGCTGGATTGTTTAATAATCAAACAATCGCTGGTTAAATTAAAATAATTAGCTTTATTTAATTATTGCTATTTACACATTTAATATTAGGCTTAAAGTTTACTTAGTTATTATTTGCACTTTATTTCACAAACCATTAGTCACTTTATTTAATAAGTAATTTCATCACTTTATTTAATAATGAATTTCATCACTTTGCAAAATTACAAATACTGCTAATACTGCTGCTTAGATTAAAATGCCTGATGTATACACTTTTACGATCTCTGATCTACTATCTTTGAGTTTGAACAGTCTTGTCGCTTTTATAGTTTTCGAATGGTTGGTGTAGAAACTTCTACGCTATTCTCGTAGTTTCTAGAAGCTTCTATCCTCTTCGACAGAAGTCGAGAATATTCTTTTTGATATTACCGGCAGATGGTTCTTGAATAAACTTTTATTCGAATAGTTCGCAGCTTGACTCACAGGGGGCACTCATTCTCCAGATGGGATCCTAAAAGTATGCAATCCCTTTTAACTGAGCTATCACGTTTCACTGCCCTCCGCTTAAACTTGTTCGTCCCGAACAAGGATAGTACTGCAACCTTTATAAGGAGATAACCTCTCTAAATGAACGACTTTCATTTTGCTCCTGGCATTTCTCGCCAACTGGATGCGGTATACTACATCGTTGAGCCGCTTTATCACCTTATAAGGGCCTTCCCAGTGTGTTTGCAGTTTTGGCGATAATCCCTTTTTCCTTTGCGGATTATGAAGCATAACTAGCTGCCCTTCCTGAAATCCCTTGGAGTTTGCACGTAGATCATATCTGGCTTTCATTTTATCACTCATCAGTTGTGTGCGCTTTCTGATGGTTCCATGAATTTCATTGAACTGTCCTCGTTTTTTAGGTATACAATTGCTGCATGGAAGTACTATAGATGACTCTTTAGACCATTCTTTCGCTAGATCGTCGGGTACCTTTTTATTAGCTCGTATCTTGCTTTTCGCGACGCGCGAAACTGCCTCTCACAGTTTACAATTGCTGAGATTCTCTGGCACTTTACCTTCTTTTTCTCTATGGTTTCAACGGTATTTGAAATATTCACTACTTTTTCTGGTACGATTCGGCTCTTATGCTTCCCAACATCTCCGCCCATTTTGGCCCGTATAACTGCCTCTGACTTGGGTGCGATTTTTGTCCGTCGCGATACAATGGCATGTTTATCACGTTTCAATATGTATATATGTGTATAATATACAGAATGAATGTACAAACGTATATTTAAAGAAGTTCGTATTCTACTTAAGAGGAATGGGTATGTACGTATGTATATTTTTGCTGTAGCAGGCTATATGTAAATACACATAGATTTTTTCGGTTTATCGGTTAGGAAAGTAGCTTGTGGGGAATAGTAATGTATATATATATTGAATTAGAACAATATATTTAGCTTACCATTACAAATAACGTTGGCAATTAATTAAAAAATGCTTTGAATATATGTATGTATTCATATAAGAGCAGGTAGGGGGATACACTTGTTAATAGATATATACATACCAGGCTAGTAGTAAATTGAAATATATAGAGTAGTTACATGCAATGAAAAACTGAGTCAAACAACGGACAATTTTTTCACATGAACGGGTTTATTTTTTATATACTCGCTTGTGTAAGATGGGCAACTAGTTTTGCCCACAATTGATATAAAATGTTGTTTATGTCAGTGGGCAAAAGAATTTGAAAATTTAAAAAGATAAAATATAAAAAGAGAAATGAAACAAATTATGAAATATTTAAACAAACAAAAAAAGTAATAAAAAGAAGCCAATATATGAAGAACAAATAAATTGAAAAAGAATGACTATGACTATTTTTCCTAAACATATTTTGGTTCTTACAAATTTCACAAAATAAGTACGGATTATCACATATTAGATATTCAATATATACTCGCATTAAGAAAACTTATAATAAAAAAATTATAATCTGTGTAACAGTTCACATTAAACACAAAAGTAATTTAGAAAATAATTAGAGTTACAGAAGATAATTATTTAATTTCTAAGTTTATAATGAAATGAATGTAATAGCCAGTAAGAATAATAAAAACCTGCAGCGTCGAAGACAGAGTAAGGGGTTAACCAACATCCAGGACACCAGTAGATGAAATGCAAGAGCAGCGAACAAAAATCTGACTGAATAAGCAGCAGTGAGAAGACATGGAAGAAGGGTAATCGGTAAGCCGCAAAGGAATAAAGATGAGATCGGCAACGATGATGTCCAGAGATAATTTTTGGTTGGAAGAAAATGAAAACGAAATTAGTGAGAATTCATTTTTATATGAAGCTTCCAACTTCCCATGTGCGAGATGACTACGATTTAAGCTTATGAAAAAATGGAGATTGCATCGGCTGAATATAAGAGTCTCTATCTGGCAAGTAAAAGACTGATAATACTTGAATTTAATTACATAACTGACGAAATGGCATGAAAAACACTAACATGTACGTTGTCCGTATAGAAAATCCAAAGTGTCTGCCATAATTCCATATGTCAGTATGTATATTGTATTATGGTCTAGAAAGAGGAAGAGATAATTTTAACCACAACCCGAAGTTACTCCGTAATTTTAGCAAGAAACTGCTACAACAACAATAACAGCCATAACTATCATCGTTCAGTTAGCTTAGCAGACTAATCTCCAGGCGCAAAAAATCGTTTTACCCACGAAAAGATCAAGCACTACATAGCCACGCAGTATAACATAAGATTTTAGGTATAAAATAGAATTGTGTTATTGTATAGATGTTTGTATATACGCCAATGAGAAAAGAGTCAATGAAGAACCAAATTATAATAAGGGGAATAAAAAAAAAATTTTTTTAGATAAAAGTAAAAAAAAACAAATACAAAGTAAAGAAAAAAAAACTACAAAGAAAACAAAAGCTAGAGAAAAAAAATGGAAAAGACAAGAGTAACAAAAAAAAAAAAGAAAAAAACCGTGAGAGAACCCAAATAAGGCGATTTTTAGAAAAAAATAAAATAAATTATATGTATGTACTATAGAGTTAAATCGATGCACATAATTGTTTCCAGGGCAAGAAAAATATTGTAGAGATTTAATGGAAGTTAGTTGCACTAACTTCTTTTCGAAAGAGGGGAGGGATGTTGTGAGTTAGAATCAAGCTGCCTGCGAGTAGTTGACTTACAGCACCGACTCCTTACAGATACTACACAAATGGTATGGTTAGCTTTAAACAATTAAGTCAAGTAAGAAAGCACATATTTTTAGGGTGCAAGTATTATAAGTAACTAGAATTTATGTAATAATGATTATGTAAACTTTTAGGGTGTTACAGTTCCGCAGTCAAGTCGACGAAGGACATTGAAATTTAGAATACAGCGTCGACACTTTTACCGTAGGTCAGTTGGCTTGACCAACTGACACCAATTAACAGGTGCGGAACTGGAACACCAGAAAGGTCAGTTCACAGACTGAAAGTGCTCTTTGAAAATAGTATATAAGAATTGGTATTTTAAGAATAAATGTTCTTGTTGTTCTAAAACTAAAAGTGTATGTAGTGATTCATTTTGTGAAGAGTGATTCTAGATTTACAGGTACACGCACGCCCAGGACAAGCAGCAAAAGGACGCTCTCGAGGACAAACAAATACGGTCCCCAACAGTAAGCAAAATACAGCATTTAATCCAAATACTAAGCGAATTTGTATGAAATATTTTGATTAAAAGTTCATACAGACGAATTTGCAGTTTGAAATGGGTAATTTTTTTCTTAAATATATATTATGGTGGTGGCGTTATAACTGTCCAAGTTTGGTCAAATAATTCTTCATCGTTGAAGTAACTTAAATAAAATAAAAAATAAAAAAAAAATAAAAAAAAATATATATATATATTATTGACAGGATTTGCTATGAGAAGGCGTTTAAAGCCAGGTACTATTCGTGAAGAAGCTTCTAATGTAAATTACCACATTAAAGTTAAGACGTTATTCTTCCGAGGCAGAATGTTCTTGGCAATAAGAAAACTTAAGAAAGACATTCTATAAAATGCATACAGAATGAGTCGTAAACATAATAAAACACTTAACTGAAACATTCTCTTATTTAATTTATGTAACTTAATAAAATAGCAAACTTTCAGAATTTAATATCTAAAGAGCCCAGAACACATCTTCACAAATAACTTCTTGAAGAAGCTTCTAATGTAAATTGTCACATTAAAGTTAAGAAGTTATTCTTCCGAGCCAGAATGTTCTTGGCAATGAGAAAACTTAATAAAGATATTCTATAAAATGCATACAAAATGAGTCGTAAACTTAATAAAACAGTTTACTGAAACATTCTCTTATTTAATTTATGTAACTTAATAAAATAGCAACCTTTCAGAATTTAATATCTTTATTTATCTATTGTAAATATCAAAAAAAGTTAACACAATTTGTTTAGCTTAAGCCTTTGTATTTATAATTGATTACATATAAGTACATGCATATATGTATGTATAAATATGTATGAACATAAATATATAAATAAAATAACTAAAATTATAAAAATATATGTACATGTATTTTATATTTCACTTCCCATAATTATTTCATTTTATATTCCTATTGTCGCGCCAAAACACAAAATAACAGCTTTCACGGCACAAATTTAACCAAAAAATTACTGAATAAAACAAAACTTTTAATGCCAATTCAATTTATGCAAATATTATCACAAAAGGCGATAAATATTAAAATATTTAATATTAGAGACAAAATATCACATTTCTCAAGCAAATATGTATAAATTTTGCCTGTTCTCTCTTTTCGTATTACCTTGTCTCTCTTCGACATACGCAGAAAGAGGAAACTTTCTAACAGCATTGGCGAACTCTTCTATTCTAGCATTTTGCTATGCTAATGCATTAAATATACATAATAAGAATTAAAAGAGGAGGAGAGAGAGAGAGAGAGTTAAATTAAATTAACAGAGATGAATATTATTATATTAAGGGAGGTAAATCTTATTAAATTAAGAGAATTCAAAATTAAATATAATGCTGTTGCGAACATCCTCCCCCCGTTGGAAGGGTCACGCTTTCAACATAGTCACGATCTATAGGAAGGCTGCATTGTTTGGTCACAACTCGTTTGAGTAGACCCCTTGATGTGCGAAGAACCGCCACGTGAACCACATTGTCATCCTTTAATTATTTCCGTAACTCTTGTCATTTGCCACTTTAATGGTGGAATTATTTCGTCCTTTATCAAAACAGGAGCTCCGACTTGAAGATCTGCGGAAGAGCGTTGCCATTTGGTTCTTTGCTGCAGAAGAGTTAAGTATTCCGAACTTCATTTTCGCCAAAATTGTTGCTGCATATAGCAAACGCATTGCCAACGATTTAATCAATTGAAATTCAAAGGAGTGACATCCGGTTCTATCGAAGCGGTGAAGGGACCGCCAATTAGAAAATGGGCATAGTACGACAAAATCGTCGGGATTCTCATGAAATGGGACAAAGACGACCTGAATTTATAATTGCGGATATTTGAAACACAAGGGTGAGCTCTTCAAAATCTAAAAATGTTTGAACCGACAGCTCGATAAAAATGAAATTTGACAGTTTTAATAGCCGCCTCCCAGACCCCTCCAAAATGTGGAGATTTGGTGATGTGCATTTCCAATAAATTCATCAATTCCATTGCTACTCAACTGCCCTAGAGTGTGTCTCATTGAAGAAAAACCTTTTTAGAGAAACCAATTCATTTTTCACCACTACAAAATTTGTTGCATTGTCTGACCAAATGATTTTCGGTTTTCCTCGAATGCATGTAAAACGGTGTTGAGCTGCCAAGAAGGCTAGTGTAGACAAATCCCTTACCAGTTCCAAGTGGACAGCCTTTATAGAAAAGCAAATAAATAGGTAGACGTAACATTTTATTGGTGGTCTATTTCGGACTTAAGAACGATAGTAGAATGGTCCTCAAAAATTCGTACCAGTCACCAGAAAGGCTCTGTATGCCTTAATCGTCCTTCCCGTAAATCTCCCATGATGTGTTCTGTTAGCCTAGGCCGTACGTGCAAGAACCTGATGCAATTATTAATGATGTGGCTTACTGCCTTGCGACCACCTACTGACCAATATTGTAGACGAATTGCAACTAATGATGCCTGCGTCCCTGTATGCAATAATTTGCGATGAAAGAGTTCTATTACCGAATTTGTAACAGGATGCCCTTGGAGCAATATAATTGGATGCTTCGATTCAAAGTCCAGATTGAATATGAATGCTGGAGGCGTCCTCTCACTCGCATTAAGCCAAATTTGTCTAAAAATGGGGTGAGGGAGCAGCTTTTGCTAGATGATGCTAAGTGACTACCAGATTTGAATATTTTGTAATCTGGGAAGTGCCTTTCTTGCACCATTCGAATCAATAAATATGTGCCTTAATGAACATCCTTAACTGTCAGTGAACCCCTTCGGTCCTTGCGAAATAAATATGTAAACATAGCCGAATACTCGAGACAACTTTCCAAAGCAGCTAACAAATTTGCATTTTTGTGATGAGTCCGACATGTTTGATGTTGAAAGCAAAATATTCTTGCGTAGGGTAGTTCCTTAAAATGACCTGGCCACGTATCTCGATCGCCTTGAAGAAAAGGAGGACCATGCTTCCACAGCTTAGATTTTAATAATTCATGTGGTGTCGATTATCCTGACAGGATATCTGCAGGATTCAATAATGCTGGTACAAAATGCGATTTCATTCCTGCGGTGAGAATATACTATTTACTCGATTTTAAACGTATACTGTGAAATTTGAAGGTTAATTTCGTAATCATGATAGTACCACCATGGAATCTGACCAGCAGTGGAAATAATATTAAAAAATTCCTAATTTTGAAATTAAGCTTACAAGCTTCGGTAGGAGCACAACTGTAGATAACTCTAGTTTTGGAACTGCCAGGGTTTTTAATGGCGAAACTCGCGATTTCGAATAAAGTAAATGTACCTTGATTCTATTCATATTTTCTGGTCGATATGTATATATATATATATATATATATATATATATATATATATATATATATATATATATATATTTATATATATATATATATATATATATATATATAAATATATATATATATATATATATATATATATATATATATATATATATATATATATATATATATATATATATATATATATATACACAAATACATATACGTACATATAAATATACATATCATATACATATGGATATACAAATACATGTTCCTATACATATACATATACATATGCACATACATATATATATGCATACACATATTCATAATACATATACATATACACTGCATAGGCTAGGGGGCAAACGGTAGTTCAATCCATGTTCGGTCGGCGGGGTCGAAAGAATCCTCGGAAAGTAGCACGTGGTGGCAACTACAGCAGCAGGCCATATTATGGGAATCAATTATTATACTACGGTCGCTAAGACATAAGACCAATAGGGACCTAGTGTAACGATACTGTAAAACTTTTTGGAATGTAGATTGTGAGCTGTCGGTCGATGGTATTCGCGGACCTCAGTAAATCTTGAGTGTCGCCGGGCTGAAATGGCTCCGCAGCTAATGTCATCACCATCACTGCCCTCTGGCGGGCTTCAGGAGTACATTCCGAATCCGCCGTTGGTGGTGCAGGTTAACGATGATCTCATTCCACAGAAAACGGGTCAGGAAACAGAGTCTAAACGGCGTAGTCACAATTTAGTACTACAAGTAATGTGACACAATAAGTAGACGATCTTAAAGAGAAGATGAAGGAATTGGGAGCGAAAATAGATTAGTTGTTGGCTTTCTATAAAGACAAAATGAATGATGGGTTGCGAAATCAAGCATCTACACACTTAGACCATGATCCTAATGAGCTCGAAAAACACCACTAAATCGGTGAATGCAGCAGTGTGCGTTCGGGATGTGGTATTGCAAAGCGAGGCTATCACGATATCTGCAAAGACGTCTAGACCACATATATGCCCGGGATCTGTTGGGGCATATCTGTGTTATATATATACTCGTATAAAACGCGCTAGGGTTCGTTTGTTAGAATCTGCTCTTTATTATAAAAGCACCCGCTTACATACTATTACAATCGTTTTTGTTGCGTAATTCTCAATAGCCCTATTCTTTTGTTGGCAAATTCTTCAATTATTTACCAATGCAACTATTGACTGGCACACTTAGCGAAGTTCATTGTAGTTCAGTTGTCAAATCTGCTCACTTAAATGCGTGCAATCGACTTTTTCTTAATAAAAACAATTTTATTAAAATATACGTGCGCCTTATGCACAATTTTTTTATTATAAAATCTAACCGCTACTGGGGTTTTAGTGGATATTGTGAGTTTGACTCACAACATCCCCCTCTTTTTAGGTGGGTACTGCAACTACCTGTTCGTTACTAACTCTTCTTTTTCTCTATTACCTGCACCAAAAACAATTTGTGCATCCTATATACTATACAATACATTTGTTTTTTTATTATCTCTTTATACCATGTTTTGGGTTCTTATTTTTTGTTTTATCTTTTATTGTTTCTTTATTATTTTCTCTCGTCTTTGTTTTTTTATATTTTTCTTCCCCCTTGTTTATATATTATTTTTTGTATTTTTTTATATTGTTGGACTCTTTTACTTCTTTCTTTTTTTTCTTTTTGTTTTTGTTTTTATTTTATTTTACAATTTAGTTTTGTAATTTATTCTGACAATATTTTTTGTTTATGACTTTTTTCTATTATTCTTACAATACTACTGCGTCCTCTCCTGGTGCGCCGTATTGCTGAGCTGAATTCTTCATTCCGTTGTCGATGGGGTCTGCTCCTTTCGTACGAACTTTCTCCGTATTATACTTCTTATCGGTAGATAGATCGTTATTGCGACTACTATGAAGAGAATCGAGTCTGTGCTCCTCCTCCTTTTAACCAAGCTTGTGTTTTGTGAATTTTTAGTATAGCATCCTCGATCTCAGCTTCTTTCAACAGATCGTTTACTGTATTTTTGTTAGATGTTAGTAGTTGCATCAATTCTGCATGATGGTTAAAATGTATTACTGAGGGACCTGGGTTATGGTGGGTTTTTTGATGGCCGATAGTTTACCACGGATTTGTTCTGCCGTGTTGGTGGTTCCCATTTTCTTCTTACTCTACACTTCTCGCCTATATGTATGAACCCTGTTCCTCGTAGTTCAAGCCGCATTGTCTTGCCTACTGTCATGTTGGGGTAATGTTGAAATGAAAATACCAACGATTTGGTGACTCGGGTTTTTTTTCGACTTATCCCTAGTATTAAGAATGTTCTTAAATCCTGCCTAGATTATATGCATATAAGAGTTGTGTCAACGTTACACACTCTGTTTTTTAAAATCAATAACGTCTAGATTTTGTATCATGAAATGAAGTGTGAGTAAATCAGAACAAGGACGTATATAAGAAGATTAAATATAACAATATTTATGCCCAAAACGAATTATTATATAAATGAACTCCAACTTATTTACATCAGGATCACAAATTTCTTCTACAAAATAGTCTCTCCTCACTGCTATAAAGACACAACCACCAATTTTTTGTAGACGATCCTTTCTATCGGATTCAAAAACATTTGGTTTAAGCTAGGTTTCAGTAAATACCAAGACCTCATAGAGAGAGTCAAAACTATGTAAGTAAAGAGAGCAAAGCTTCGAATTTAGACCTCCCACATTATGATACAAAGTGGTTAAAACGTCCAGGGCCTTGTTTCGTTTTTTCAGACAAAAAGGCGAGCAATACTTACAGCATCAGCATCATTCACTTTCTGTTTATAGGTAAATTCCTTAACAATACCCCATTTGGTCAAAAGTTCTTATCGATAATTTTCGTAATTTCTAATAGCATTCCTTCTATTGCTGGAACTACAATATGCCCGCATTTTCCCTGTTCGTGTTTCAGGACTTCAATTTCGCAGATATTATCTCGTTGTATTGATCCCAGCAACTTGCACTGTTCCTTTCAATTGTGGATAGACCAATGTAGGAATCATGTGTATAGCTTTCCACTATATAATCGCACTCTACTTTTGTTACTGTACTTCAATTCCCTTTTAAATGTTTGGGAATCGGCTATGTTCTGTAGAGAATGTATGCATTCGTTACTGGTAACGGGATTCGCATCACCAATGTGAAACCGTGTGTTTAGGGTGGCGCCCGCACTGTTCATATAGTCTTCGGGTTGCCTAGCATACCAGCTGATTTCGTCCAGTTTTTGGTTCCGCTTCGAATACTTCTCTTCTCGGTATGATCAGCTGATGTAGTTTCCTATGCATTAAGTTATCAACGATGGCCATGTTTATGTTTTCTCGACTTGCAAGCTCTTACAAGTGGTCATGTATTTCATCGGCATCTTTGTGGTCCATCATTCCAATCGCCCATTTTAACAGTTTGCCACCAAAATCCATTAATGACCTTTTTCTTCTGTGAGTGTTTATTTGCAGTGACAAAACTCGCATTTTTCTATCATCGACTCTGATTCTTTTCCGACATATTACATATTTGCCTTTGATCATCTCTGTCCCGCATAACTCGGTAGTCTTCAAGTGTAGCATTTCGAATTGCTGCAGTATAGGTTCGCTTAGTCTTGCGCAACTCTGAAGCGACTATCCATTCATCTTTAGAGAACCACGGTTCATTTAGGATTCCAGCATCATGTCCGTTTCCCTCAGTTGCTCAATCAGTACTTCTGATGCCCCGGTAATTGCTATAGTGCAGATTAATAGTCCCATTATCTTAGTGTCTAGTTTCATATGTATTATTTCTTACGTTACGACATATACTCGTATAGGAATTGGTTTTGAGCTATAATTTTGTTTTAATTTGTTTCTCTCGTCTTTCCCATTCAGTTACAAAAGATTTTACTTAATATTTATATAGTAATATATGTTGGGAAAGAGGAGCGAAATCTTTATACCTTGTAATACGATTGTTCACGCCACTGGCAAGCTATTTGATGTTACCGCAACTGGCTTACTTTTTGGCTGCAGACATTGCATGAGAGAGTCAAATATAATTTTAATATGTTATAAATATAATTTTTTGGTTGATCAATGTTCATTTTGTACATATTATTGCTACAATTTTTATACAAATATTGTCTATGATCATTTCTACATGTGCTCAGAATTTGAGTTCTTTTTTTATTTTTGATTTCTTCTGAAATTTCTTTTGTGACATTGTGAGCCAGTTGAACCATATTCGCAGATCATTATTAATACATTTGTCTGATAGTTAACATCATGAACGGCAACTTATGCAACCTCGAGGAATGCGTATTAGAGTATAGGCAGGTGCTGAGGTTGTTCCAGGAGCACAAGGAGAACTATGTGCACCCAACCGTACACCTACTGATGCCGACTGTGAAGAGGGCATTGTTGGACCTGTCCCCCACTATACCGCTGGGTGCTCTAATAGAGATGGGTAGCTGCTGTGAAAACGAAGGGGGAGAAGAGTAATTATGGGACCTGGCGGTTCCTAAATTGATGTGGCCGAATTATGTCATCAGGGAGTTGTATTATACACCGCTTGAACCCCGATTCATAACAGAATTTAATTATTTAAAAAAATTTATACTACGGTCATGTTGCATCTATGTTTGTTTGGCTCATCCGAGCTTGGTTTTGTTTTGGTCTACGTTTTACTCTCGTGGCCCATATTGTATTTTCTCACAGTCTGATTTACCCTTTTGGTTGTTGTTTACTTTTTCCTACTTAAAGTTTCCTACTCCTACTTCTTAATCATATTACCTTGTTTTTTCTCGTATATTTTCGGTAAAGTATTTTCGACCTAATCAAGTTTAAAAAAAATATATTGCCTACCATACTTACTTATTAGAATGCATGTCCATATATTCATTTGATATTTCCTATTGGGACTGATTGTGTCCATCTTCGAATTATGTGCCATGTTTTTACAAATGTATGTCCTTACGTGGATATACAACTGTAGGAGCACAGCTAACATTTCCTCACTGCATGCGCTCCATTATTCGCTTTGCACAATTGGTTGGACAATGAACTTTCCGTTTGCTCGAATGCACTAAACAAATCTTCTATTCATATTCTTTTTTCTTCAGCTGCATTCTGACTCTCGTTTCTGTTTTTTTTCTATTTTATGTGTTTTCATTACTAATTATTCCTTTACTTAATATTTTTCAACAATTTTCTTTCTTTCCATTCTTGTTCTTACTGCATTTCGGCTGCAGCGTTTGCTTGCTTGCTCGCCTTATGTAATTTATTAGCGACTTTAGTCAACATAGTTAATTTTCCCGCTGACTTTCAAATAAGAATTGCATCTATTTTATACTTGTTAATAAAATGCTGATTTCAGTTGCAAATCAAATTAGGAATATTAGTTCACTATATGTAAATACGCGTTTTTTAATTGTGAGTTCGCAAATGGAATAACTTTAGCAAGTTATTGTGAAGTTTGTAGGGTTTTCCTTTATTCGTTTCCACCATTCTGCCAACTATTACGTCCCCAAATACACAGGAGAAAATTTATTTTTCCTAGTTTGGTTCTTCATTAGTACACGGTCATCCGAATGAAAGACTACTGGGTTTACTACCTTGTTGTATGCTTCTCTGGCTACTCGTTGAGCGTGATCTTGGTTTCTCTAACCAAGTCGTACGCCCGCTGTAGCTGATATTTCGCACTTTATTTGCGTCATCAGCACTGTACACTGGTGCACATTAGCGCTTCAAATTCGCTGGCATGTTGAATGAAAATCCGTAGATTGTTCTAAATGGATTTTGCTTTGTTGATACTTGTACCGTATTGTTATGTACATGCATGGCCGTAGTTATTCACTGATCCGAGCTAGAGCCATCGTCTCTGACAAAGCTTCTGCCAGAGATCTCTGACTTCGTTCCAGAGAACCGTTCGCTTGCGGATGATAAGAAGTAATGCTAAGATAATAAGCTATTTATCAATCCCAAGCATTTTACACGTCTCCGAGAATATTTTTGACACGAAATTCGAATCGGTGTCGGTCACCAACACTTTCGGTACGTTGTAACGGGCTATAATTTCGTAAAAAATGCTTTGGGTACTGTACTCGCCTTGGCGTAGATGGTTGGTTGGTTTCAGTGGCTGACCCAAGTCGGTCCTCACATGGATCACAATTATCGCCTTAGCGACGTTTTGATACCACAACCTCTCCTAACGCCGGAGAAAACGATGGGTTGTTCACTAAATCCACTTTGTGGAGTTTAGGTATCCTAAAAGATCTTTCGGTCTTACACCCGCGAGATCGGATAAACTCGCTAGGAAATAGTTTCCTTGTGTTGTATTTCTTTCAGCCGCTAGAGCTGGGCATTTGCAAAGAAGAGTTTCTAAGTTTCCACAACTTCTACAATGGATATTGTACGGTCTCTGCAATTTCTCTGCGTAAGTACCCACGAGCCAGTGACCCATAAAGGCTGCCGTAGGCGGCTGGTGTCCCTGCGGTCCCTGTTTATGAGATCCCTAGATCTCGCTATGTTAAAGACTGGCCAGGTCGCCCGGGATGTATTACCAGTTGTAAGTGTCCTCCATCTATTGCCCGCCAAGGTAAGACAGTGCATGTAGATGCCCCTCTTAATCGCATCCATGGAAACAGGTACTAGTTCCACATGGGTTAGATCGAGAGAGGCTCCTCTGCGCGCCAATTCATCAGCCTTCTCATTTCCATCTATATTCCTGTGTCCGGGGACCCAGATGATTGTGATGTCAGCATGGTGACCTAGCCCCCTAAGTTCCTCCCTGCACTGTCTGACCAGTTTGGAGTTGATGGTGTTTGATTGTAGGGCTTTTATGGCAGCCTGGCTGTCCACAAAAATAGCAACCGTGCTCCTCTGCCCTTCCCTAATGTGGTGGGTGATCTGTCGGCATGCCTCTCTGGTCGCGAGTACTTCCGCCTGAAAAACTGTAGCTGTATCGGGTAGGCGTGTACAGTAGTTAATGTTAGAGTGCGGAGAAAATACCCCCGCCCCCACGCCCAGGTTCATTTTTGACCCGTCCGTATAAATGGGTATATCGTACTCCATTTGGAGTTTCCTCTTCGACCACAATTTTCTTGAGGGAAATCTAACCTTGAAGTCCTTTTTGAAGTCCAGTTGTGGTACTATGTAATCTGTCGTCATTTGTGTTAATTCCCTCGGCACTGTGTGTAGCACATTACCATGACCGTACGTTCGCTCAGACCAGCAGTTTGTCGCTTTTAACCTTAGCGCACTGTTGCAGGCTACGTTCTTAATGTACAGGTCGATAGGGAGGATGTGTAGCAAAACGTTGAGTGCCTCCGCTGGACACGTTCTCAGGCTCCCTACAATGCCAGCAGCAGCTGTTCTTTGAACTCTACTAAGTCTCTGAACGTTATAGCTCTTGTCTAGAGCTGGCCACCAGACTATTGAACCGTAAGTTAGTATTGGACGCACGATTGCTTCGTACATCCAGTGAGTGATATGGGGGCGTAGTCCCCATTTTTTCCCAAACATTTTCTTGCATGCGTAGAAAGCTACGTGGGCTTTCCTAACCCGTAACTCTATATTGGTTCTCCAATTTAGCTTGGGGTCCAGGATAACTCCTAAGTACTTCGCTTTCTCCGCTAGCTTTAGCTGTTGTTCGTTAAGTGTCGGAAGCTTGAAGATCGGAATCTTGGTCTTGTTAGTGAAAAGTATCAGTTCTGTCTCTTCTGGATTCACACCTAGGGTGAAATCACCCCACCTTGTGGTGTTCCTCTACTGACGTGTTTGACGAGAACCGTGTTACCCAGCTCAGACTGAATGACCCTAGTCCTAAGCATTGTAACTATCCACTCCCTAAGAACTTCCTCAACCCCTACCCTGGTGAGAGAGTCCAGAATTGCTTTGTTACTAACGTTGTTAAAAGCCCCCTCTATGTCCAGAAAGGCCGCCAACGTGTACTGCTTATGGTGGATTGTCTTTTCTACTGATCGAATTACCTCATGTAAAGCTGTTTCACTAGATTTACCCCTGAGATATGCGTGTTGTGACTTCGAGAAGGGAAACTGATCCACTGTATGCCTAAGGTGGATTTCCAGAGCCCTCTCCATTGTTTTAAGAAGAAACGACGTAAGACTAATGGGTCTAAAATCTTTTGCCGACTCATGCTCAATCTTCCCCGCTTTTGGGATGAAAACTTTACCTTCCTCCAACTGAGGGGGATGTAGTTGAAGCGTATACATGCCTTTTATAGCGATTTGTAAGGCGAGAAACAGTTTATAGAGTGTTTGATTCTTTCGTCCGTGAATATCAGGTCACAAACCGGTGGCATCCGATTGCCCATAACGGGTAATTGAGATACGTGCGCGGCATCTTTACAGTCTGGGATGTGTGTTTGAAGTAAGAAATCAAGTATTTCAGAAGATGTTTCCGTCCATGCACCATCCGTCTTTCTAAGGAAAAAGGGGCTGGTGTGTTCCTTGGACAGTATCTTGCTGAGTCTTGCTGAAGTAGAGGTTGCCTCAATAGATTCACAAAATTCTCTCCAGACATTTTTCTTGGCTTCCCTGATAGATTTTTTGTAAACTTTGAGACTCCCTTTATATCGTGCCCAATCTTCGTCCCTATAACATTGGTTGAACAGTTTCCTGGTTCTCTTCCTGAGATCCGATAATTTTTTGGACCACCATGGTGGAAGAGTTTTTCTACTCCTAGTGACGGGACAAGCGCACTTGTAAGCTATATTAAGAGCTTCCTCAAGATTCCCCACTTTTTTGTCTATCGGCTCAGTAGATTCAAATTTCATTGTGTTAGAAATTTTAAGTTTTGAGCTAGCTACCCTCGTAAAAGTATCCCACTTAATTCTCCTTGGGTTTCTGTAAGCAATAGCCTCTACGGTTTTCAAATTTACCTTGAAAACTATCCAACTATGGTCCGAGAAGGACTTCTTGTTGGATACCCTCCATTCTCCTACCGGGACTGATGCGTCTTCTGAAATTAGAGTTAAATCTAGGACTTCTTCCCATCCAGCTCATTTATTTGAGCTGGGGAAGGTAACTGTGGGAGTATCCCCTCTGTTACATACTGTAAGGTTCGAAATATTTATAAAGTTAAAAATTGACTCACCCCTTTCATTATCCTCGGTGCTACCCCATAGCGTGTGCCTCGCGTTGGCGTCGCATCCCAGAAGGAGTGGGACATTTTTGGCAGCAGCATTGGCGACCAGGGTCGCTACCTCTTCCGGTGGTGCGTCACTGTTGTGCGCCATATAAGCTGATGCCACTAGTAGGTCTGGTCCACTTTGCAGCTCGATTTTTACGACTGTTAAATCGCCTGTGCTGTACTGGGGGCAGATAAAAGTATTAATTGTTTTCTTAACTAGGATACATGATCGAATCTTATCACCGTTCCTGATATAGTGCATATTGTATTTTGTCAGCTTGAGCCCCATAACGTCATTTCCTCTGACCCATGGCTCCTGTACAATGCCGATGTCCGTGTCTTCTTCACCCAGAAAAACGGCAAAGTTATCTGATGCATTCTTAGAATGCTGCAGATTAATCTGCACCGCCTTCAGCATCGGTATCCTGTTGTGCAGGCGCTTTGGAGACTTCTTCCTGAAGGTCCATGTCCTCTGGAATCTTGTTGGCCTCCTCCAACTCATCCGCGTCGCCCTCGGTCGGGCGGAAGATTTTTAATTTGGCTTACCTAACGCCAAAACGCATTTTGCAGTCGGCTGCTTCCAGGACACCAACGGAGTCCTCGTTAATTGCCAGAAGCAGGGACATGCTTGTTTTCTGGGCACCTTAGTTCTTGATGATCGCCCAGTCGTTCATTGGCATATTGGGGTTTTGCCGCTGTAATAGCTGGAGCACCTTCCGGTCCTCGAGCTTCAGTATGGGTAGCCAAATGCGGGCTCTCGGTCGTCTTGGGATATCCCCGGCTGGTATCAGCTTAAGCCTTAAGCCTTCCCATGCTTCGCTAATCTTAGCTATGCAATTGCCGAGGAGTTCCTTCGACGGCCGATCGTCGCACCTGAACACCCTGCATCCCCGTACCATATTGGAGGAGTCGAAGCCAGAAGGGAGAAGCATCCACATTGGACAAGAGGTGTTCCATCACCATCTGTGCCAACTTGGATTCAATCTCCCCCATTTCTCCAGGACTTTCTTCCCCCCCTTGGTTATATCGTCGATGAGCGCCACATGTAGCTCATCCCTAGCCACTTCGCTGTATGGTCGCCTTGTGCTCGTCGATGGACCCTCTGTTAGTGTGGTTGTTTTGGCGACCTTGTGTCTTTTTGAAGCCGAAAACGTCACATCCTGTGACCTGTTTCGCTTCGTCGCCTTTTCTGGGAGGGAGATTTGGAACTGCTCGTACTCATCGACAACAGTTTGGTACTTGGCCTTGTCCGCCTGGTCAAACTCATGTACCGACCCTTCCGCCTCATTCTTAGCAATTTTGCTTAGGATGAAGAGAGCTTTCTGGTACCGGTTTTTCCAGGCCGCTGCCTCGGACTTTGGCTTTTTCGGTTTTGGCTTAGAGTCCTTCTTCGCCGCTACCGACATGTTTGTTTTTGTTAGTGTTGTTGTTGTTGCACTGCTTGTGCTAGCAGTGGGTTCACTGTTTGCCGACGTGCTCTTGCCATCATCGGCTTCCATGGTCTCCTGACTGGAGGCCAGCAACTCATCCTCTGAGTGCGTGGTGCAAAGCACTGGGGTGGTTTTTATGTGTTTTTTAGTTTGTATTTTTTCCATCTTTTTCGTACGACTGCCCTCCCCCGAAGGCTTGGGCAGTCAAGGCTTTTTTGAGGTCCACCTTGCCAGAGCCCTATGCCACGGTAAGTCCACCGTTACTCCCCGATGCGGCCTGGTTTCGGAGAGGCGCCGTTCGAATACAGTCTACGCGGATAACCCCCTGACTGCAAAACCCATCCAATAGGCACGGACAAGCATAACACCCTGGATTAGGGGGGAAGTGTTTATTGACTCTACAGTCTAGATCCGTTGTGTTCAGTAAGTGGCAGGGTCACCTCGAGCAGGATGTGACTCATCGTCACGCACTAACGGTCTTGGTAGAGTATAGGCTAAGGATCCAACATAGAACTATATTACGCATATCACTACCCTGAGGACTACCCCCTTAACCCCTAGCGTAGATATACTCTGAAAAATCGTCTTGGAACGTCAAGATGTACTGTAACGAACTTACTTACGCTGTACTTATGGGTGTACTTAGCGGTGTCCAGGGTTCGTCAACAGAAATTTATTCTAACGAGTGAATTTTGAATTTTTAATAGTTTTTATTTATTTAAAATGTTATTCTACTTAAATAACTAACATTAAATTTCCTACAGTAATTTAATTATATTGTAGGTTGCTAGCTAACGCAGTGTCTAGCAGTGTCAATATGTCCCAGTGGAGTCGGCGAAAACCTTAAACCACTGGCTCTGTCTGCGTAAATTAATGTCCCCGTGGAGTCTGTAAAAACCTTAAACGACTGTTCTGTCTTTGTACTCTAGTGTCACAGTGGAGTCGGTAAAAACTTTAAATTACTGGTTCTGTGTGTGTAAGTTAATGTCCTAGTGGAGTCGGTAAAACCTTAAAGCACTGTTCTCTGTTTGTACTCTAGTGTCCCAGTGGAGTCGGTAAAAACCTTAAACCACTGTTCTGTCTGCGTTGAGTTCGCTAAGTGTTCTCTGGAGCTAAGGTCTTTGCTGGTGTTGTCTCGAGATGTCTGTATGGAAGAGAGAGACTCATTCTTGGGCCGCCGGTGCTTTTCTAGTTCCAAGCTGCCACAGTATTGTTGTAGGAATGGCCAATTCCCTTTTGCTAAGGCCACTGTTCGTTGCCGTTGTTCCTGCATTGTTGTTGTTGGTTTTGCTTGCCCTTGTGTCACCTTCAACACCTTGTTGTTGTTTTCCTGTTGTTTTTGTGTTAACAGTTGTCCTTTGGCGACCCCCACCGTTGCGTTGTTCTTATCGCGTTTTGCCCTTGGGCGATCTTCACTGCTGTGTTGTTGTTGTCACGTTTTAAATGTTTTAATAAAATATTCTCTTCTGTATTCCTCCTTGTGCGTTATCTGTATTGGCGACACTCGTAGTGATTGTTCTGTCGTGTTCCCTTTATGCTTCAATTTCGTTTCTGCGTGTTGTTAGCGTATCATTTGTCCAATTCATGCTTTCTATTGTTCGTTGCGCTAGTGTCTTTTGTTGTACCTTGCCGCTTGTAGTTGTTGGTTTGATCGGACCGTAAGTTTTGAACAACGCTTTGATCAACTGTGCTCCAGTTGGAAAGTCGAACGCTGTGATTGGTGGAGTGCAGATCTTTAGATTATACTTCGCATGGCCGTCGCCCTTGTTGTTTACACTACATTATTTTGTTTGTATATTATTTGTGCTTAGTGCCTTTCATCTGCTGATACTTGATCTTGTGCATAGATGAGTGCATGCAAATAATATATTGCTTTTGCACTTGTTGTGAGAGCGTAAATACAAATTTTTTTATGTTCTAACAGTGCGTGTGTATGTACGCTATTGGCTGCTGTTGGCGACGCAGTAATTGTGGGAGCGTAAATATGAGTCGTCTGAGAATTTACGTTCTCATAGTACTTATATCCCGAAACTGTCTCCGGTAAAATACCTACAATATGTATGTGAACTTTATCAAATGGTTGTCTCGGTGTGTCAGTCAACACCATTGGCATCTTTGCTAGCCTCCAGCTCTTGATGACCTGAAATTTTGGGCAGCTCTTTACATATTTTTTTATGTCGCGGAGAATCCCTTTCCAGGTGTATACTCGTGTCCGTGTTGGATTTGCCTGACATCCCATCGGACGCGTCCCCAGGTGGCGGATAGGGGGACCTTTGGTAGGCAAATTACATTACTTCTGAACCTCTTAGGAGGGGCGGGAGTTATGGCTGTCTGTCTATCACAATGATGGTATAGAGAATGGGTACCATCCGCGGACCAAACTGGCTAGGGAGGAGTCCCGAACAAAAAACCACTGTCTGGCGATGGACAAAAAAATATTTATTACTCCAGGTGGAACCCACGCATGTGGAAATCCACCCGCTTCGGCGGCAGGGGCACGGATTCTGGAGGTCCCAACCATCGCTAAAGTCTCTCGCCTTTATCAGCGAGAGCGCATCCTGGAGGAGACGGGGATTGTTACCGCAATCTCTTCTTCTTCAGAGACGGAGGAACGTACCCTGGATCCAGAGGGCCTGCGTCGGGAAGTCACCACAGTGGCGGAACGACCTACCAATGGTTCTAGGGTAACGAGAACACAAGCGAGGAGACAGAGAAAGAAGCGGCTTGATAGGCTCGTGCAGGAGAAATCCTCACGTGGCTCTGCCGGCCCTTCTGTGTCGACTCCCTCCAAAAGGCCCAGGTCGGCGGAAGTGACACCCACGGAAGCCACCGAGCCTGCGGAGGGATTGACCGCTCCGAAAGCTCGCTCGCGAGGTAAGCGGCGGAAGATTGTTGCTGAAAACAGCATTCCCACCTGCCCTGCAGCTGTTACTGCTGGTGGCGCCACGACCCCAAAGGGTACGAGCGAAACCTCGGTGGCGGCTAATGTGACGGGGAAGAATGTTGCCAATAAGCTGCAACTTGCCCAGCCCCTCGTATCCAGCAAAACCATCTGCCCGGCGAAATCTCTGCCAGTGGCGGGTGGTGAGCTGGACTTTCGCCCAAGCACTTCCAAAGGTGCAGCCAAGCCATCGTACAGCGAGAAGGCTAACGGCCCGCAACCAATGGCGGTGATTGGGAAGCTGGGGCCTGACCATCAGCTGACTGATGCAGAAATAAAACACTGCAAAGGTCATCTGATGCGTCGCGTCATTGCCTCCGGTCCTGAAGCTAATGCGAGGGGCTATGAGACAAAGGACGGCACTCTACAGGTGTCGTGCGCGTCTCAGGCCAACTTTGATTGGCTCAGGGGTGCAGTCAAGGACGTGCCCCCCATGGGGACCACTCGCTTCGCGGTCTATAGCGAAGCAGGCGTGTCCCTCAGGAAGGCCATCTGCTGGATTCCGGATCCCGATCTGACGACCACAGATGTCCTTTCTTGTCTGCGTGCTCAGAACCCTGGCATCAACACGAGGCTTTGGAGAGTTCTTTCGCACACCAGGGGTAGCAACCGGGATGGTAAAGAAGGTGCTAGTCTTGTGGTGCGAGTGGACGAGGCCACTGTTGATGTCATGGTTTCTCGGTACCGGAGCCGTCTGAGTCTCTTCTTTGGGACTGTGACCTTTCATGTCTTTCCCAGATGAGTGGCTCGGACGATTCTCGTAGCTATCGTCCTATGACGGTAACGCAGATCAACTTGCAGCATTCTAAAGCCGCTACTGTACTCCTAAGTAGACGACTCACCCAGCTGCACACATCACCTCACATAACAACAGTACAAGAGCCCTGGGTCTTTAGGGGTCGCCTCTGTGGCCTTGGCTTGTTGAAAGGGGCCACGATATTATATGACAGAAACTCGATTAGACCAAGAGCCGGCCTTATAATATCATCCCATCTCGCAGCGACCTGCCTTGACGCATTCTGTTGTCAGGATCTGGTTGCGGCAGATATTAGTTTTAAGAGTATGCACGGATGGTCGAGGTTTGTGATTGCATCTGCTTACTTTCCTTACGATGCTTTGGAGGCGCCACCACCTGGGAAGGTCGCTACTCTCGTAGGGTTCTGTGAGCGGCGCGGTCTTGGTCTGGTTCTTTGCTGCGATGCTAATGCCCAGCATACGATCTGGGGCAGCAGCAAGTGCAATGAGCGGGGCTCTCGACTTTTCGAGTATATTGCCTCCTCCAGCCTGAACATCCACAATGTATGCAGGCAGCCTACTTTTGTGACTACGAGAAGGCAGGAGGTAATTGACGTCACCCTGTCAAATCCAAGACTGGGGTGGTCGATCAACAACTGGAGGGTCCTCGCCGAAGACTCGCGCTCGGACCACAGATATATTGAGTTTCAGTGTGGCGAGCGGGCGCAGATGCCATTGCCCACCAGAAACCCAAGCAGAACAGACTGGCCGAAGTTCAGGGAGGCACTGCTTAGCAATTACGTGACGCCACTGAAAATTCGCAAGGAGCAGAACATTGAGGCGGCTGTTGAGCATCTCAACACCGCTCTAACAAACAGCTTCGAGCTAGCCTGCCCAATTAGACCTCCTCTTACCCGGACTCCGGTTCCATGGTGGAACCGAGAGCTTCAGGTGCTGAGGCGTGAGTCTAGAAAACTCCTCAACCGGGCCCTCAAGAAAAATCTTGACGAGGACTGGGAACGATATCGACATGTTCAGAGGGACTACAAGAAGCTAATTCGGGACTCGAAAAGGACTTCTTTTAGAGACTTCTGCAGTGATATCGATTCCCTGAGTGACACGGCAAAACTGGTGAAAGTCCTGAAAAAGGACCAAACCGCTAAGCTGGGGTCGCTCAGGAAAACTGATGGCTCCTATACGGAGAGGCAAAGTGAGACACTCAGCTTGCTGTTGGAGTCACACTTTCCAGGAAATCAGGTAAGCATAGCCCGTCAACAACCACCTTTGGTCGGAAATGTTGTCAGGGCAGCTGCGCCCTCTCGACATGATTGGTATGTCGCCAGAACTGTGGCGAATGAGACTGCTATTGGATTTGCTATCAGATCCTTTGACAACTTCAAGTCGCCCGGACTGGATGGCATATATCCGATTGTGTTGAAGGAAGGCATTGAGCTAGTGATGGCAACACTGAAGAAGATCTTCACTGCATGTCTCGCACTGGCCTATGTACCACGCTCTTGGAGGATGGTGAGGGTTGCCTTCATTCCTAAGGTTGGAAGAGACGACTACACCAATCCCAAGAGCTTCAGACCTATTAGTATGACCTCGTTCATGCTAAAAAGTTTAGAACGGCTGGTGGAGCTTCGCATGCGTAGGGAGTCTCTGAAGACGCATCCACTATCTCCATTTCAGCATGCCTATCAAAGCGGAAAATCCTGCGAGACGGCTCTGCAAAACCTTGTTGGAAGGATAGAGCGAGCCATCGACAGGAAAGAATACGCAATAGGCGTCTTTGTGGACATAGAGGGTGCGTTTGACAATGTTACTTTCGACAGTATGTGCGGCTCTGCTAGGCGGCATGGCGTAGACCGGGTCCTAGTAAATTGGATACGTTCAATGCTGGCCCAGAGAATCATAACGGTGCGGGCGGAGGAAGATTTGCTGGTGTCGTCTGGGGTTAATAGAGGCTGTCCCCAAGGTGGGGTACTGTCTCCATTGCTCTGGTGCATGGTAATCGATCCCCTGCTTAACGCCATTAATGACTCGGGGGTATACGCTCAGGCATATGCGGATGATGTTGGCTGTCTTGTGACAGGTCCATCCCTTATGATTGTCTGCAGAAGGATGCAGAGAACTCTGGATATGATTGACACTTGGTGCAGTGCGAATGGGCTATCGGCTAATCCTGTCAAGACTGGTATTGTCCTCTTTGCCAGATGGAGAAAGCTTGATGGACTTATTCTGCCTACACTGAAAGGAGTCACTATCCAGCCATCCAAGGAAATCAAATATCTTGGAGTCATCCTTGATAACAAACTTCTTTGGAAAACACATGTCGAACTGAAGACATCCAAAGCACTGTCAGTTTTTTGGCAGTGTAAGGGTATATTTGGTAAGACATGGGGCCTTTCCCCTAGTAAGGTCCTATGGATCTATACAGCTACGGTAAGACCTATTATCACCTACGCATCGATGGTTTGGATGAGCAGACTCTCTCTTGTAGGGGTCAAAAAAGCTCTATCAAAACTACAACGTGCTGTGGCCATATGTTGTACCGGAGCATTTCCGACTACTCCAGGCCCGGCACTTGATGCTTTGGTGAATCTCCCGCCACTAGATGTCTTCATCCGCGGAGAGGCCATTAAGGCCATCTGCAGAGTGAAACATAGTGGCCACTGGTATGGGGTGTCCTCGATGTTGGACGACGGCGCAGGCACTCACATCGATTCTGCAATCCTGTCTATGCCCCCGGACTCCATGTCGTCAACCGTCATACTAGAAAAGCGGTACAATGTGTTGCTGCCAGAGGCTCGTTCAAGGTTAGATCCCGAGGACGAGCCCGGCAAACACTGCTGTCGTATTTTCACTGATGGCTCCAGGACTGAAGAGGGTTCAGGTTCTGGTGTCTTCGTGGAATCCTGTGGGACCAGTCGGTTCTTTGCCCTTGGTCTGCATGCGTCTGTGTTTCAGGCGGAGGTGTATGCGATACTTGAGGCGATGGACTTTGTTGTGGAAAAGAGGTGGAAAGGCAAATCTATTTGTGTCTGCAGTGACAGCCAAGCTGCGCTCATGGCCTTGGATAGTCCGACCACCACTTCCACGATAGTCAGGTCCTGCAAATCCAGGCTAAATTGTGTTGGAAAACATAATAGTCTGACGTTGACTTGGGTCCCGGGACACGCTGGCATTGCGGGTAACGAGACCTCTGACTCCTTGGCCAGGATGGGCTCCGAGGCTGTTTTCATTGGCCCTGAGCCTGTTCTGCAACTCCCTTCCGCTGCCATCAAAGCCACTGCAAACAAGTGGGTTGTTTCGACCCACAAGCGAGCATGGCGGGCTGATAGAGGCTGCGGATGGACGAAAATTATGCTACCTGCTATCTCTGACCGATGGTCACGGTTCCTTCTATCTTTAGGTAGGAGGGACTGCAGGCTGTTGGTTGGCGTGATGACAGGGCACTTTCTATGGGCTAGGCACATGGAAAGGATTGGCATATCAGACAGTGCGCTGTGCCCAGCCTGTGGAGAGGAAGACGAGACGGCGGACCATTTTCTTTGTGTCTGCCCTGCCTTTGCTCGAATCAGGTTCGGGATTTTTGGCACTGATGTGCTGAGGAGTAACCAACTTGGCTCCTTGGCACCACAGGATCTACTTCTACTTCTTCGGAGGTCGGGTAGATTTAAAACAGAGTAAAAGGGAACCTTAAGTGCAGTACAATGGATATATACTTTGTCTGAGTGCTGCGCTTACTAGATTGTTCCGACAACAAAAAAAAAAAAAAAAAAAAAAGTATACTCGTTTGATTCTCTCGTAGGTTTTCCAAGACCACTGGTGTCCACCTAGAGGTGAATCATGGAAACCTTTGAGTACTCCCTGAATATCTTTGTCATTCTCGAACCACTCTCCCCTTTTAGCTGGCTGTTTGTCTCTTTCCTTATTCATTTTTTTATTTCTGGTGCTTGTCCGTCATTGACCGCTAAACATTGGTCTTCACCCTGTCAGCCTTTGCCTTTGCTCTAGTTTGAACTACCAATGTCTATTGTTTTTGTAGCACTCTGCTAAGTGCATCTACATTCAGATTATTTTTCCCAGGGTTGTAATTGATTTCAAAATAAAACTCAGACAACTTGTGTCTGAACCTGGCTAACTTAGAAGTTTTGCGATAGCGGTAGTTAAAATGTCCTGCCCTTTTTCTAACATATGTACTTACCTCAAAGTTGTCGTACTCCGCTCCACCAAGAATTGTGCTTTAATAGACTATTCTGCTAATTCCTCCAGAGTGCCTGTTCCGCTATTCAGCATATGAATTTTTAGAGCGGGGTCGCGCAGACCGACTACAACCTCACACCTGTTTGCAGCTTAGTACAATTACGCTGTTTCTCCAACGCCATTGTATTTACCTCAATGATCCTAGATGCTTGGAAAAGGCTCGAATGTCCTCATTTCAGCTCTTCCCCATTATGATTTCCTAAGTCACATCGTCCAGAGTCCTCACTTTCAGGTCAGTTCTCGTCAGGAGCCCGTACAGCTCCGCCCGCAGCGCCGAATTATTTTCGCAGCACAAGGTCTCCGAACAACCTCTGCTAAAGTAAAATAAATCCTGTGACCCATCTGGCCTGATGCTCCTCCTCGCCAATTCACACCCCTGAGTGAACGTACTGACTTCTGATCGCAAGTCTTCTGGCGCAGCACCAGTAAACACGGGTACTAACCTGACCACTGCTTTCGAAACTAATAAAATAAAAAAAACTCAAGTCCGCCCCACAATAAACCCCATAAACTTATCAGAAACACATAGTTTTCACTTTGCAAAAAATAAGCTGCCTCATTTATACCGATTGTGGTTATTTTGCTTTCGACTCACAAAAAACTCGCTTTATTTGAAGGCAATAGGAGTTCATCTTTCCAAAATATACTTTACGTAAAACGCGTACTACTATAACAGTACACAAACATAGCTCCGTGTAAAATTAAAGTAGAATGATAACTGTAATGTAGAGCCGAAGAGGAAAGAATATAATTTTCATTGCACAAGTGTAAAAACTATTCTCAATTGGGCAATTTCTGAATGCGAATACAAATTATTTATGACAATGTAGCATTTATGCGCCAATATACATAACGAACATACGATCTACATAGACTTTGATGCCAGAACCCGTGTTCTATGCACCTCTTGATGCATTGCTGCCCAATTCCTTAAATTTTTTATATGTAAACATTTCAAAATATTCCAAACGGACAACACACATTCCCCGAACAAAAAAATTCTCACAACTAAGAAGACAGACGGTTTATGTTTGCCCCGTCATAGTTGCGTGCAACACCGCAATCGCGCCTGTCAGCTGCAACTTCTGTGACCACCGCGACGGTGCCTTCAGGGTCGCAGAAGTAATCACTTATATTACGTTACAATAAAAAAATACTCCGAGTCTGTTTTACTCCCTCCATTGCTCCTCCGTCTGATGCTTGTGGCTTTTGGCGGATATTATTCATGATGATGCTGCTATTGTTTGTGATGATGCTGTTGTTAGTTTTGTCGATAATGCTGCTGTTATTGTTGCCGATGATGCTGCTGTTATTGTTCCCTATGAAGCTACTGTTATTGTTGCAGGTTTCTTCTTCCTGCTTCAGGATTTTTTCTACTAATCCTGGGTTTCCTCCGAAATGGTTCTTATATGGTCCTGTGAAGGCCCTTATAGCGGCTGTGCAATTTGTGTTGGGGTATATCAGTGTTTGCCGAATATATATAAGGATGTACATTTATCCTTGTACCGATGCACTGAGTGACACCAACTGGTCGCTTGTTAACTGCCAGAGTCCACTGTGGTGAGTCTAACCGCGCGAGTTAAAACTCGCTACAGTTCGTTTGTTAAACTCTGTTGTTTGTTATAAACGCACCTGCTTATATACTATTACAATCATTTGTTGTTTCTTTATTGTCAATTGTTCTCTTTTTGATTTGCATATTCTGCAATTGTTACCAGTGGAGTTATTGATACATGATAGTGAAAGTTCAATTGTCAAATGTGTACACCTAAGAGCATGCAATCAACTTTTACTTAATAGTAGCAATTTTGTCCAATTATACGTGCGCCTTAGCGCTATGTAAAGATATTATTTTAATAACAATAAAATGCAAGTTCTTCTGAGGTTTTACTGGACATCGCAAGTTTGACACACACCAGATCGAAAGACCAGGTGACCTCGACCGCAACAAGAAGCAAGCCCACCAGTATCCAAGATAAGGTGTGGGCGAACTTTGTGAAGATGAAATTTGCCAACTGACAAATTTCACTCACACACAATCCTGTAAAAAACAATAGTAGGCGAAAGAAAGCTATAAAGTCGATTAAACGCGCAGTAGTGAGGGGATTGGCAAGAATAGAGGGCGGAAAATATAAAAAACACTCCACAATCGGTATTTTAAACAAAGACACCCAGCAAATTTAACTCATAGGATTTTATATTAATAATTTTTGTATACGACCCCTGAAAGTTGCTGAGTTTTTCCCTCAGCTCTGGAAAGTGCGTTGCAGGACTAAATAATATCCAAGGATAATCCAAGTGCAGGACTGAATAATATTCAAGGATAATCCAAGGACTTGTTGCGAATAAGGACTTCATAATATCCAAGGATAATCCAAGTGCAGGACTAAATAATATCCAAGGATAATCCAAGGACTTGTTGCGATTAAGGACTTTCAAGGACCCACGAAGAACTTCAAGGATCCTTGAGGTTTCTGGGTATAAATTATGTATACGATACCTGGTTATCCGGCGAGCTTACCCCGGCGGAAAATTGAGTCGTTACAACTTCTGAAAATACAGCCACGCCAGGAGACCAGAAGGCGAATGAGGAATGGACGGTTGTGAAAAGCCTAAAATCAATTCGATCATCCGGCCCAAACCAGACGCATTTATTATAACCGCAAACGAGAAAGTTGCGTCGTGTGCGTACGGATAAATCCGGGGAAGCTCTGAAATCGCTTGGCGAGCATGTCCGAATAGTTAAAAAAAGGTACGGAGAGCTAAAGGGGAACGAGGGGAGTAGCACTGCATTGTACCATTCTCCATAGAGGAGGTACTAAAGGAGACAGCGAGCGTAGTTTCCAGGACCCATATGGAGACGATACAGTGTAGAGATCTGGACAAGGTGACATCGAGGGGATATCTATGAAGCGCTACACTTATAATGTGCCATCAAAAGGCCTGTCGAGTAAGCGATTCTAAACATCATACACTTGTAGACAGAATGCTTTCGTTAACTTTCCCGCAGAGGATGCAAAGTAAGTGCTACACGTGCAAAGAGTTCGAATCATTTGGGTGTCCTGTGGACTCCGGGAATTAGTATCGCCGAAGCGCTGCTTCAAATGCTGGGGAGAAAGCCATTTGACCACACGTTGTGTGGTTATGGACAGAACGAGCCTTTGCAGAAAATGAGGAAATATCGCAGCGACTTGCGTTAACAGGGATAAAAATGCACTGTGAGCCGCGGCGTAAAATGTCCTCGTTATCAGGAGGCAGTAAAAAGAAGAGTATAAAGACTCTCCAGCTCAGCTTGAATCACTGTGTGGCAGCACAAGGTTTTTGTGACAAACACAAGGTGAACCCCAGCTAGACGTGATGACACTCTCTGAGCAGTATCCAAACGTGGAATCGCATGGATGGACGTGGGATGCATCAGGAAAGCAGGAATATTGGCGATGAGCGAAAAATTCTGTAAAGAAGGATGGCGGCAGTTGTACAGCACCTTACGTGGGTCAAAATGGAAGGCATCTTCATATTCATCTGCTATGCTGCTCCGAGCATGACCGTGGAGGAGTTCGAAAGATTTATGGCAGCTCTGGTCGAAGAAGCGCACGGAAAACACCCGTTACTTATTTCCGGTGACAACAAACTGGGGTAGCGATTACACCAACACGCGTGGCAGAATACTCACCGAGAGTTTGGTGCCAGTGCACCTCGAATTACTGAACAAGTTTTAACAGATTACCTTCTAAACGAGAAGAGGCAGATCGATAATAGTTCAAACTTTTGCACACAGTGAAATCGCCCGCCCCGTGACTTGGTCAGTCAGTGATCTATACACACATATCGACTATAGTGCTATCCTCATACACAATACTTGTAAAGCTGCACTAGCTCATCGGATTAAGAAGGCGCAGCGGAGAAAGCAGAAGTTCGACCATCATTCCCCATCGTGTGGAAGCGAGCGAAACTCCAGCAAAAACCGGTCGCAATAATTCCAGCCTATGTGACCACAGCGATGGCGATAGCGTGTGACCCATCAATGCCCAGGCGCCTTGCAATCACCGCCAGGAAGCCTCCTTACGGCTGGAACAAGGAGATTTTGGTCTCGGTGTCCGGAAATTATCCAATAGGGAATGATGCACTGGCAGAATTGAGAGAGTGGAGCGGTGTTCAAAGCGACGATCAAAACGAAAATAAAATTGCTTTAAGGAACTACGTGACAGCGCCGAATTAGACCCATGGGGTAAGGGTAACAGGACGGTTATGAGCAATGTTAGGGACCAAGATCACCGCAGCCAACCTTTCCCCGCCCAAGAAGGACTCACCAACATTTGCTGTTCCGGTTCCATACCTTCCCCGGAAGTTACCGAAGGCGAGGTACTTATAACGCTAAATCACATTGACTATAACAAAGCGCCGCGACTGGATGGAGTCATAAACGTTGCTCTCAGAACGCCAGTTAAGGCGAGATCGGATGTCTTCGCAGGAATGTTTTATTTCTGCCTAAAGGAAGGCGTATTTCCAAGATTGTGGAAAAGATAACGATTAGTGTACCTGCTAAAGCCTGGCAAACCGCTGAAACAACCGGCGATATATCGCCCGTTCTGCATGCTTGACACTTAGGCAAAATTTTAGAGCGTATAATATACGACAGACCCTTAGTGTTCCTGTTGGCACCAGATGAACTTTCAAAAAACCACTTTGGCTTTCGTAGGGCGCGCCCCACAGAAAATGCTATTCACATGGTGATGGATATTGATCTCGGCGAATTGGGTGTCATATCATTAAAGTGATCGCTATGACGCTGTAGGAGTAAAATAGTACAAGGTCACGGGTGGAGTACCCTAGGGCTCTGACACTATGGAACGCCATATACTATGGTGTTGCTAGTCAAGATACGACTACCTGCGAGTAGTTGACTCGCGACACAAACCAAGTAGCCATTTACTATCCATCTATGATGCATATGAACTTCACAGGTGTTACAATTACATAGTCACCCACGAACTAGGGCTAAAATACACCATTGGCATTTTGTAAGAACTGGCTCATTGCCATAATTGATTTGGTCAACACGTATGTAATTGGAACACCTAAGTAGATTATAAAAATATGATGTAACTAGAATTAAGACTATAAATAAGAGTGTTTTAAGAATAAAGACGGGTTCTGTATTTCTGAAAGCGAAACGGTGGTGTTCTGTTTTTACGCCGCAGTTCGGCAAGTGTTTACAGGTCCAGCAGCCGTCAGACAACTGTAGTGCTCGTTGCACCAGCTAACTCACGGAAATACACAACAATTGGCGCTGCTGGTAGGATGTTTAATTGAAAGGACAATGGAGGAAGCAAAGATAGAGTGAGTATATGCTATATTTCAAGAATATAATAGGAATTTTGTCGACGCACTGTGGTGCAGAAGTAGTGGTTTAGTGCGATAAATTATTTTGAAAAGTCTCAAGTGACTTTTTGTGTCTTAAATGCTTGCATAAGAGTGAAAATTAGTTCAAATTTAATTTATATTAAGAAAAGAAATATTTGGAGCGTTGTTGAAAAATAAACTTGAGTGTTTACAGCAAGAAAATCGTTGGTTTTCATTTTGGTGTTTATTATCAAGGATGATTAATTTTTTTTTCAAAGGCAAATGTGTTGTTAATAATAAATATACAAAGAATTAAATAAATATGAAAACTTAGTACATTTTTGAATCAAAAGTTTATATTAACAATGTTTTGTAATTAATCTTATAATTTACACTTAATACTACATAATAATAAAATTGTGTTTATTGATTTTCAAAAGAAATATTCTCCACATCAAACATATTAATGGCATCTGAATGAAAATCTTTTTTATTAACAAAAAGGTTCTGACTTCTGAGACTTGATAACACAGGATCTGACAAAATCATCATTCTATTGAAAACATCTGTTAAATTGTCTTTTCTTGACGTTTTTCGGCTGAATTGTTCCCTGAAAGTTTTAAAATCTTTGTTTCGTGATTCTAAAGCTTCTTCACTTAACTGACCAATCGGTAAGAGGCAAGTAGAAGCAATTAAATGCCCATGAATTAAGATTTTGTGCACAGTTGTACTCATATAGTACCAGGGATACAATGTTATAAAATATCGGGCGGTATCTTCACAATAGATTTTGAATTTTTCGTTGTTCAGCTTGAAACCACTTGAAAGGCTTTGCAAAATTATATAAAACTTATGAATTAAGTTCCAGTGATGGTGGCGGATAAATTACTTTTTTCAAAAAATCTCCTCGCAACATTACCTGTGTTGGTATTTCCATATCCCGGCTTAGGATGATCACCAATTAAGCCAAGTTTTTCTTTAAATTCTTTTTGAATTCGCTTTCTATTTTCATTAACAGCAACTTCTGTTGTTTTGCTTGTTCTCCACTCCTGGACTGGAAGCTTATATGCAACATGCTGAAGACAATCGAAAAGTCGAATCCATGCATGTAAAACAGAAAGACCAAATGATAAATATTGTTACGATACATTCATTCAATTGAATCATTTTGTCTATGTTGTTGAAGTCTTTACATGTAGCATTGCATAAATAATATCTCATGGAAGATTTTGTGGTTCATTTGTAGGAACCGTATTTCTTAATTTCTTAATTCCGCAGTTCGTTTGCGTTTTGTTGATTCACTGCATGTTTCAAAAAATAGCGATGGACGTCCAGAATATTTTTCAAAGAAATGAATCCGTTGAGCCATTTTAACTCTATGGAAAGAAACAGTTTTTTTGTTCGATGTGATCTTTCCCATTTGGTTTTTAGCTGATGTTTGAAATTTTTCAATTGTTGTCGAAGTTCTTGTAAATGAGTTTCGCGGCATAACGTCTTACGTTGAATGAAAGTCTCAACTTGACTGTCGAAAAATACTTGAACTAGTTGTTTTCATAAACACTCATAATTTTGTGATTCAGAAGCCTTACAAAATAAACTAAATACGAACAGTTATTGATTCTGAGCTTAATACAATAAAAAAACAGCAATCGGCACTCTTGAAAAGTCACTAACACTATTTTTCTAAAATAAAACAAAAATTTTTCCGGCAAAAGTTTAGCACTTCTGCTTTCACATTTATATTAAGTAAATATGTCTTAATTATGGACAATTAATAAATCTGCTAAACTTTTGCCGGAACATAAGATATTATGCAAAACTTAAAACAAAGTAAAAAAAAACACTAGCTCTTCCAACCGCTTAATTAATACTAAGAACTTTTTTTCATTTTTGAAATAAACAAATAAAATGTACACATATTTACCTTCCCCGGGCATATTTTATATTTTTAATCGCACAATAAATAACAAAGATATTGACAAATTAGTTGGAGCTACTTTGTTTTACACTTTTCCAATATAAATTTCACAATGAAGTTGTCAACTTTGATCGCATGACTTACTTAGTGCAAAACAAAAAAAAAATGCATTCTTCTTATCCAAAATACCGTACACTTTGTGAAAAGTAACAGTTTTTTATTGTTTACCCAACATTTCAAAGTGACCTTTTGCGTACTGGTCTCTGTGGAGCTACCCCAGTGTGCGACGGTTTCTCGGTGGCCGTCTGGGCGCTTTAGCGCCGGTCATTAAGAGGAAGCAGTATCGGGGCTGAATAGCAGCTGCGGTTAGGTGACACTAAGTCCATCCTTACAATTTTTAATGTTCAGGTCGTATAAGTTTATTTCCATTGCTGCAGGCTCTTATATTAATGAATGTGTTTGTGTTATTTAAAATAAATGAAAACATTAATAGTATATATAATTATTTCCTTGAGATTGGGTTGTTTAATGGGATATTTATTGAATTAGGCATAGTCCGTGGGTCTATCGAAGGAAGTGAAGGAGTTGCTGAAATACCCATCAAGTGGTGGAAAAAAAGGTCCAGAGGTTGATTTCAAACTTTAGGAAGGACCAGAAAGATGTAAAAAACGTGAAGTACTATCACAGACGCATCACCGAGTTGCGAGGATTGGTGGAAAAATTTAAAAACAACCATTTTTACCGCACAAGGCGGTCTCTAGGGACGACGAATACTTTCCGACGAGTTTTCATGTATATGTGGAAAATTTAGTGTCAGGGTGGCTTCAAGTATTCGAGACGGAATTGGCAACGATTAAGGTACATCGATGCTTGTGCGTAATTTTTTGGCCAAAAACAAAACCGTTATCATGCCTCAACCACAGTATTCACCGGACTTGGCCCCCGCTGACTTTTTCCTCTTTCCAAAACTGAAGACACCGATGAAAGGAAAGCGTTTTGCTACGATTGAGGAGATAAAAGAAAAATCGAAACAGGAGCTGTTGGCGATACCAAAAAAAGCGTTTCAGAAGTGTTTCGAGGATTGGAAAAAACGCTGTCATAAGTGTATTATATCTGAGTGGAATTACTTTGAAGGGGACAAGATAGTTGTTGATGAATAAATAAATACTTTTTGAAAAAATAATAAAGAAATAACGGTTATTTTTTTTATCAAACCTCGTACATATACATATAAATATTCATATGCATATACATACACATATAAATATATATACATATATGTATACATATACATATATATGTACATATACATATACATACACATACACATATACATATACATATACACATACATATACATATACACAACCATATAAATATATATATTCATATACATATACATAACATATACATATACATATACATAGACACATACATATACATATCCATATACATATACATTTTCATATACATATACATATGCATATACATATCCATACACATAAACCTATACATATACACCTACTATACCTACCTACTATAGACCTATACATATAGATATACATATACTCGTACATATGAGTATACATATACTGATACATATTCATATACCTATAAATATACATATAAAAATATCTATACACATAATCATATACATATACATATACATATTCATATGCATATACATCTGCATATACATATACACATACATATACATATACAAGTACATATGCATATATATCTATATACATATACATACGAGTATCATATACGTATACATATACTTGTACATATACATATACGTACACACATACATATACATATACATATACATATACATATACATACAGGGGGGAACCAGCCAGGCAAAGCATCTAATTGCCCCTCACTGGGAGGGGCTAGAGCGATCCTGGTGTGGGAAACCCTCAAGGAGACTCACTGCCTCCACGTGGCGGCTCCGGGCAATGGCACACCAGCACCCGCTGATGGCCAGCTGAAGTGAGCAACGCACCCAGAGATAGCGATGAACCCTCATGGGGCGGCTGTTTGTGCAACGGGGGACAACGAGGGACCAACGATGGAACAGCGAGGGACCATCGTGGGACCACAAAGGGACATCGTGGGATCTGTTGTACCTCAAATCAAGGCCGAGACCGGTAAGGCCTTGATTGTGGCATACCGGAAACATGGGAAATAAGCTGATGCTTGTGGGCTGACGATTGCGGTATGCTGTCACGAAGTAAGGGTGAAATCTTACAGAAATGGCTGGTAGCTTAATGCAGCAATCGCCCCCGTCCCGTTAAAACCATGGCAGGTCTCAGGAAACGCTCGATGCTCGTCACCATTAAATTGGCAGTGCAGGCTCGGATGTAACATTCCCGACTAGCGCTGGTCTGGCTCTGAACATAAGCGCCCATAAGGACTTGTGTCAACCCTCGCATGGCCTCCCTGCTGCGGCAAAGATAACCATGGGACCATTAAGGCGACTGCACTACGAGCAAAGATAACGGTCCTGAGCGGGGACCCAATCAATAAATGAATAGTAACAATAACAATACCAACAAAACAAACAAAGACGACGGTGCGATGAAGGACCCCTTCGGCAGGAGGTCTACTATCCAGAGGACCCCTCCTCCGGTAATAAGAAAGACGGTGGTGCGGAGAAACACACTAGCAGACACCAGTGAGCTTCAGCGAGTGATGGGCATGAGGGCCGATCCGACGGCAATGGCGGTCATCCCTCCCGATGAGGTCATTGCCAAAGGCAAAATGGCGGTGCTGGAGTGGCACATTGAAGCACTCATAGCTTTTCTTGTGCCAAGGCACAATGTACATGCCGACATCAAGCGGAAGGCATCCAAAATCCGGGATGTCTGCTTGCAGGTCGTCGAGGATCAGGACGCAGGTACGGCTGCGAGAGTGCCACAGCTGGTGCAAGCCGACAGGGCAGTCCAGACTGAAGGGCGGACGGAGAAGGTGGACAAGGAGGTGCAGGTTGGCGGCCCTCCTGTGGACAACCAAGGCAAAGCCGGTGCGTCTTCGCGGACAGCCCCTGCCCAGGCGAAGAGCTACGCGGCCGCAGTCGCAACGCCAAAGCGCCCCCGTGAGAAGGGGGATCCGGAGCAAGTAAGTCCGACTAGCCGAGCGGTAGCTAAGAGGAGGAGGGGGGATGCCCCGACACTGGCGGCCGAGAAAACGGTAACCCGGCCAAATCCTAAGACCCATAAGCCTATGGCTGGAAAGGCGGAGGGTGCAAAAGTTGGGTGGACCACAGTTCGTTCCAGACCCCAAGCGAAGCGGAAGGGCCGGAAGCCTAAGCCAGCGCGCCCCGATGCCATTGTCATCAGGGAAACTGGCACGGTGAGCTACGCGGACATCCTCCGCAAGATCAAGAGGGACCCGCAGCTGTCAGAGCTGGGAGAGAGCGTCCGCAGGATCCGAAAGACGGCCAAGGGTGAACTGCTTCTGGAGTTGAGCGTGGCGGCAGATCCAAAGACACCCCAGTATCATGAGGCGGTGGCGACTGTCCTGGGAACCAGTGTGGAGGTGCGTAAGCTCACGCAGGAAACCCTAGTAGAGGTGAAAGACCTGGACGAAGTCACCACGGTGGAAGATGTCCACGAGGCGCTGTGTACAGCCAATCTCTCAGAGAGACCTCCCGTGGATGCAATCAGGTCTCTCAGGAAAGCGTACGGTGGAACACAGACAGCGGTCATCAGTCTGTCGCCCCAGGCAGCCGCAGCCCTTCTGAAAGCTGGCAGTGCTGAGAGTCGGATGGACCTCATGCCGGGTGCGCGAAAAGGTGACTCCCCTGCGTTGTTACAAATGTATGGAGTTCGGCCGCACCGCGCAGAAATGCGGTAGCAAGGATGATTGGCGCCACAAGTGCTACAGATGCGGCACAGACGGCCATAACGCACGGGAGTGCGACAAGGCCCCCCACGTGTGCCCTTTGTAAGGCCAGCGGCCGCAAGGATGTGGAGCATCCGACAGGATGCAGCTCATGCCCATCCTACAAGCGAGCCGCGGAGAAGAGGTCCAGGCGCAGGAGATGAGGTTGTTCCAACTCAATCTCAACCACTGCGAGGCTGCACAGGATCTCCTGGAGCAGGCCGTTAGGGAACAGATGGTCGATGTTGCAGTGCTTAGCGAGCCGTATAGGCGCAAGCACCAAGGAGTATGGGCCGAAGACACCACTGGTGGTGCCGCACTTTGGGTGTGCGGAACCAAGCCTATACAACTGAGCAACATAGAGAGAAGCGATTGCTACGTCAGAGCGACCATTGGAGGGACCACGGTGTACAGTTGCTACATGCCGCCGAGCCTAACTGCGGACGAGTTCGAGTCAGTGCTCTGGACGCGCAAGGCAGGAACCCCGTAGTGATTGCCGGCGACTTCAACGCATGGGCAACTGAATGGGGTTACGCCCGAACCACACCGAGAGGTCATATCCTCATGGAAGCGCTTGCGGCTCTTGACGTAGTCGTCATGAACGCGGGAGAGGCGACTTTTGTGAGAAGAGAAGCCACATCTGTGATCGACCTTACGTTCCTCAGCAGCGGTTTAGTCAGAGGAGCCAGGTGGATTGTGAGTTCCGCGTACACCCACAGCGACCACAATGCCATTTGCTTTGACTTGGAAAGGAACAAACAACGGCCGAGGACAGGCCCGTGGCCGAGGACAGGCCCGTGGCCGAAAGGCTGGAGAGCGGACGCCCTCGACGACGGCGCACTCGAAGTCATGTTGCAGGGCTTTGAGCTGCAAGGCAGTGCGGCGGAAATGGCGAACCAGCTAGAGAGCAAGCTAGAGAGCGCCTGCGATGCGGCGATGCCCTGGCGGGCCTATGGTGGAAACTATAAATCCGTTTATTGGTGGACGGACGAGATCGCCGGCCTACGCAAGGAATGCCACGCAGCAAGGCGAAGGCACCAGCGTGGAATAGGCAACCCAGACTGCCTGCAAATGCGCCAGTTGTACAAAGAGGCTAAAAGAAGGCTGAAGACGGCCATAAAGGCGAGCAAGCGTAGGAGTTTCACCTTCAGCTATGTGCACAGGTTGAAGACAACCCGTGGGGCACGGCATATAGGCTCGTGATGAAAAAGCTCCCCTGCCACAGGCAGCCAGCCCCAAGCTGCCCAAACTTGCTCAAACGCATTGTGGGAGAGCTCTTCCCAGTGCAAAATTATGTGCCTGATCAGTTCTCTCCCGAGTTGGGCGAAGAAGTCCCCAGTGTAATGACAGAGGAGGTGTTGCGGGCGGTTGGAAAATTTGGGAAGGCACCTGGCCCAGATGGAATTCCCAACCGAGTGCTGGGAACCGCAGCTGCACTACACCCAGAAACACTGAGGTCACTTTACGACGCCTGTCTTAGGGAAGGAGTCTTCCCGAAACGGTGGAAAAGGCAGCGGTTGGTATTGACACCTAAAGCCGATAAGCCAGCAGAGGACCCATCGGCCTACCGTCCCCAGTGCATGTTGGACACAGCAGAGAAGGTTCTGGAGCGGATTATATGCGACCGGATCGACGAGGCGATAGTGGATGCTGGAGGACTGGCGAGGCGCCAATATGGCTTCCGAAAGGCCAGATCCACCGTGGACGCCATTGACGAACTCGTCCAAACGGCGAAGGAGGCGATTCAGGGCCAGAGATGGAAGGGGGGCACTGGCAGACACCAGTGAGCTTCAGCGAGTGATGGGCATGAAGGCCGATCCGACGGCAATGGCGGTCATCCCCCCGATGCGCTCTGTTGGGCGTGTAAAGCGTGTAGTTCTTCGTTTAGAAAGGTGTTCGCGCCAATAAAATTCGTTCCGCGATCACTGTAGATATCGGAGCAGATCCCCCGCACTGAAATGAATCTGCTCAATGAGGGCTTCTGCTGTCTAGTCGCTGACCAGCTCCAAGTGGAACGCTTTGGTTGGCAGGCAAACAAAGAGTGCGACGTAGCCTTTGTAACTTCGGTGGCAACGACCCTTGGAAGTGTGAACGCTAAAGGGCCCGGCATAGTCCACACCGGTGTGTATGAAAGGCAAGGATGGATTGCAGCGTGCAGATGGAAAGTTTCCTATAATTTGTGTGAGCGGCGCACATGATTGGCGAAATCATGGGATGCAGCTTCGAATTATTCCTTTGACCACAGTGCGGCCGTTGATAATCCACCATCGCCTGCGAAGGAACTGCAACGTTGCTTGTGTGCCTCCATGTAGCGTTCGTTAATGTGCGTCTTTGATGAGTAGTGCAGTCAAAAGGTTGATCTTTGGTAGTAATATAGGATAACATTCGCTGAAAGGAATGTGCGCGTTGTTCAACCTCCCATTGAGGCGCAGGATTCCCTCAGCATCTTATGTGGGATTCAGTTTGATAAACTGGCTGCTTACAGCAAGCGGTTGGTTGCGTTGAATTTCTTGTCGAAAAACAGCTTGTTGAACTCGCTTGACCCAAAAAAACAAAACTGCGTTGCGCTCAGACCATAAGCAGAAAGACTCAGTCGCATGTGGTTTTTTGCGAACGGCATTGACAAACCGCTGACACCAAGCTGTCGTGGCGAGAAGTTTCTCAAGTGTGGAGTAGTTCTCCAATAGAAACGATGGCGCAGCCTCAGCTTGAGCTATGCAAACTTGTACCTGTTTCAGTTCGGGCAGCTCATCAGGAATTGGTGGCTTTTGTTGTGGCCATTGTGTTTGGGCTAGCTTCAACCACGAAGGACCGGACCACCAAACTGGTGGTCAATCAGGACGCTTGTTGTTTTGCCACGGCTGGCACAATCCGCCGGGTTGACCTTTGTCGGGACGTAGTTCCAAACCCATGCGGATTAAATATCCTGGATTTGTATAACTCGGTTAGCTACAAATTCTTTAAGCTTACCAGGACTTGTTCGAATCCAATAAAGTGCTGTTATGGAGTCCAACCAGAGGTAAGTTTTGGTCTGATGCACATCGAAATGAAAAGCGCTGTGTACCTTTCGAGCGAGCTTAGCTGCGAGAAGAGCTGCACACAGCTCTAGCCGCGGTATGGTAACACGCTTCAAGGGAGTAACCTTAGTTTTTGCCGTGAGCAAGTGCGCGGTGGTGTTGTTCGATGAAATGAGTTTTAGATATGCAACTGCTGCATACGCCTGGGTAGATGCAACTGCAAAGGCATGAAGTTCATACGATGAACTGTGTGACGACATATGTATCCAGCGCGGGATTTTGACCTTAGCAAGGTTCTTCAAGTCGTTGCGG
Organism: Clusia tigrina; assembly: GCA_920105625.2. NCBI lineage: Eukaryota > Metazoa > Arthropoda > Insecta > Diptera > Clusiidae > Clusia > Clusia tigrina. The sequence continues at coordinate 200,298,056 of OV050030.1, forward strand.
AACTCGATCCGGTTTATTTGAAGTTCGCTTGTGAGCTCGTCGTCCCAGTTTAACCCGGTAAGCCACAGGCGTTGAAAGAAGATTTTGCCTCGAATAACAACTAGAGCGAGGTATCCAAGGGGGTCGAACAGTTTAGACACGTCCGAGAGCAGCTGTCGTTTTGTAAAAATCTCGATTATATAGTCAAGGCTAACTCTGTAGCTGAACTCGTCCGTCTGAGTGTACCAGATCATGCCAAGAGGAGTAGTTGCTTCATCGAATGATACCTCTAGCTAATCCACAGGTTTGTCCTCATTCGGTGCGATGGTCTCCAAAAGTGACGAAGACTTTGAATTCCACTTCCTTAACGTGAATCCAACTGTTTGCAGTAGTGCCTTGAGCTGCTGGGCTTCCTTGACTGCAGCAGCTGGGTCATCAGCGCCAGACAGCACATCATCGACGTGAAAATTATTTAACAGTGTTTTTGATGTTTCTGGATAGCGCGTTTTTCATCGCTAGCGAGCGTGCGAAGAACGTTAATCGCAAGGTACGGCGCGCAGTTCGTTCCATAGGTGACGGTTAAGAGCCGAAAAGGTGTCGGTACATCACGTGTACTGGTTCGCCATAAAATTCGTTGGAGATTTGCGCGTCTCCTGTCGATCCAGATCTGGCGATACATCTTTTCGATATCACCAGTGAAGGCTATCTGATATCGACGCCAGTTAAGAACAATTGTTGTGAGGTCGTTTTGCATTTTGGGGCCAACATGCAAACAATCATTAAGCGACACACCCAAATCGCTCTTTTGCGAGGCGTTAAAGACCACTCTCAGTTTAGTGGTTGAGCTTGATTCTTTTATTACGCCATGATGTGGCAAATAGCAAACATCTTTCGTAGTTGAATGATCCGCAATTTGTTCCATGTGGCCAAGCATCAGATACTCGTTTAAGAATTTGTCGTTGCTTTGCTGCATGACTGTATCGCGAAGAAGTCAGCGCTCTATGTACTTCAACAGATTCATAAGTGCATGATATGTTGATCCAAGCTGTGTTACGTCAGCGCCGTCCTTCACTGGCTATCTGACAACGTAGCGACCGCTATCTAGACGTCTGGTAGTTTTGTCGAAGAATTCTTGACAAGCGCGTTCATCCTTTGTGAGTGCAGGACTAAAATTTTCCGCTTCCAGTTCCCAAAATCTACGCAGAGATTCATCCAGGTCGACGATAGTGAAGTTGCAATTGTACGAGTATGCTTGTTCGTTTGCTGCAAGCTTGTGCTTCGAGGTGAGACCACCAAACACAACCCATCCCAGATGAGTGTTTTGAGCAACGGTGTTGTTGACTTTACTCCGTTTAACGTCATTCTTAAGCATCCCGGCATAGTTTGCAGCATTCAGAATAAGGTCAATGCCTCCTGAAATATTAAGCCTGGGATCTGCCAAATCAAGCTCTTGAAAGTCGATAAGTTGACTAGGTGGGATTCTGAATGCTGAAATAAGATTCCCAATACGAGGGAGAACTTATGCCACGCAAGTAGCCTCAAATGTGATGATTTAAGAGATTTGATCGTGAACTCAACGAAACCCCGCGCGAGTTCGATTTTACTACCACTGGCTCCATTCACTGGAATATGAGTGGCCACTCGTGTTAATTGTAATTCTTTCGTAGCAAATTCGCTCCGCTATCGAGTAATGCCCTGAGCGTGAGTTTGTGTTCACTGTTAGAGACTATTGAAACTAATGCTGTTCCTAGTAGCACCGGTGAAAGCTCAGGAATGGATTTTGGTGATGAATCGTTGGAAATCGGAGCGTTATTTGCATTTACGTTTGTCGGTTAAGGAACTGTATGCGTTGATGGGATCGTGCTGACATTAGGGCTGAAATATTCATGCAGCATAGAGTGATGCATTTTGTTGCAATGCTGACAGCGTCGATTTGATGAACATGCTGACTGTTGATGCCCATATTTCAAACAGTTGAGACACATATTGCACTTTTCAATAAACTTGTAGCGTTCCTGAGGAGCCTAAATCTTCTAAAATCTTCGCAAAACATGATGATGTGTTTGCCGGCACACAAAGGACAGCGTCCAGGGGCGGCATGATAATTTTTAACTCCATGGTGGGGTTTATTTTTAGATAGAGCTGTATCTTTGAAGGCAGGCTTCGCATCCAGAGAGCTCTGGAAAATTCCTAGAGATCGAGTACGATTCTCTAAAAACTCTTTAAGTTGATCGAAAGTAGGCATTTCGTCACCAGATGGGACGGAAAGCTCCCAGGCTTTTCTGGTAGCTGGGTCCAGTTTGTGGACGATCATGAAAACTAGCCAGTCATGCCAGTGGTCAACAGGGCGATTCAGTTGTTCTAGCATGCGAACCGCTGAGATGACGCCATCGAGCAACTTTCGTAAATTAGATGCGCTTTCCGTTTGAGCGGCTGGTAGGTGAGTAAATTCAGCTAAGTGCGCGTTAATGGTAACGCGCTTATTCTCGTACTTGCTTCTGAGCAACTCCCAAGCAATAGAAAAGTTTCCATCAGTCATTGTTATATTCTTGAGTGCCTGCGCTGCTGCACCGGTAAGGCTATCTTTCAGATACTGCAACCACTGAATGTTTGCAAGTGATATGTTCTTTATGACCACAGACGTGAAGAGATACTTGAATGGATACCATTTTAAAAACGATCCGTCGAATGGAGGAATCTTCAGTCGAGGTAGACTCTGAGCTGGGCTATGGTTAATGATAAATGATTATTGTTGTTGCGTAGCATCCACAGCCTCAACGTAAGAACATTCAACGTCATCATACTCGACTAAATGCACTTCAGTAGATTTATCTTTGAAATCAGTTTCTAAGCTCACTTCGTTGTAGAGCGCCACATATTTTGCCCAATATTGTTCCAGCAGTTGTCTGCGTGCAGTGAAAAACCCTTTGGTTTGTTTTACTTTAGCAGTTTTTCGCGTATTTGCGGCAAATTTGGTGATAATTGCTTCACTTGTCTTCAGCTGCTTTAACTTGTCCATTTTTTCCGATTTTAATGCCGGTTACGAGTACATGTGCATCTTCTTATATATAAAACGAAGGGGCAAAAAGCGTCTGTTTCCCTCTGATGCCCGATATTTTCGACCAATTTAGTTGGTTTTTCTTTTTAAATGTAGATAATTACGGTACGAAGGTAATAGGCAAAATGTTGAAAAATATTTAAAAAAGCGAAAGAGAAATTAAATAAAATTACGCTCACGCTTATGTATGAGCAAGAGAAAATATACTTATCAGAAAACACAGAGAAGCAAGACTTAAATGTCAAATTATCAAACGCTTATAAAATGCTATGTTTTTTATGAGATGGCAAGCTGTAAAGGTTTGTTTATCATTTATTTTGAGAAAAATACGCCACACTACTTCAGTTTTGCGCATGCGTAAGTGTGCCCAAAACGAGATGTATTTCTCTGTAATTTCTGGTACGTGTGCAAATATCCGTCTATTTAAATGTTTATGCTTAGCGAACTCAGAAAATGCAAGTTCGCGAACAAAAGCTATAGCGTAAAATAGAATTCAAATACACATTCGTATAAATGTGTTAGAAAAATAGTTATGTATGAGGTTTCCTTTTGTCATTTTGTGTTTTTCAATACTTCGAACAAATCGTTTGATTACGTTTGAAATGGTTTAGGGTTAATTCGAAGTGGGTGCATTTTTTATTTTACCAATATTTTTGAGAATCATGTTATCATCAATTTAGTCTTAGTCGACAATCTACTAATGCCAGGAGGCAAGCTGCTGCCAGAGGAGAAGAAAGTGAATTACAGCGCAGACAGCGAACACAAAATGATCGAGAGCGCAGTGCGCGGTTACGTTTTCGGTTACGAGATGCCAGGAACACAGGAGCACACATAAATTTCAATCGTGCTACATTCAACTATGATAGTCAAGTGGATTATAGTTCACACAAATCAGTGACCGTTGGTTCAATGAACAAAGTTTCTGAACATTGAAACACGCTCAAATTCAGCACTAAAACACCAGTTCATTGCGAAAGTCAAATTTCCGTCATTAAATTATCCACCAGAACCATTGCATCCTTGGTTTCTGGAACGTCACCAGAATCAAAGAATTTCTTGAAGAATATTCAAGCATACAATTCATGTTATCAAATGACTTCGTTTGGTGCAATAAATATTATCAGAGATAATTACATGCCAACATTTAATGTAATCGAAGAAATAAACGGCAATTGCAAAGTTTAGGAAAATTTTAACTTGACATCTTTTGATATCAAGATTCAAGGTCAGGTGTACCACAGAGTCGGATCGTTTTTGTCCTTTGCACAGAGTTTTCGTAAATATATTTTCTTGGAAATTCCAATGATGAAATTGGTCAACAGTATTCTACTTCTTTCTTTCTACAAGATTATTTTCATCAGCACAACGAATTGGTGGTTTGTACAGAATGCGGTCGGATAATCATAAAATTGTCATAAAAGATGACAAAACGCCCGCTGGACACCACCCCAGAAGATACTATGTACCAACAATAGACCATGTAGCAGTGGTAATAGTTGGAGAAGAATTTAATGCACGCGATATCGTCCTGATAAACTTCAACGGGTCTCTGAACTTCATCGCTGTTATGATGCTTTGCAATATCCGATTTTTTTTTACAAGGGGAAGATGGCTATCAAATTAATATTAAGTTAGTCAATCAGTCAACTGGTTAGTTAAATCTATTCCTACAAATGGGTAACACAGTTTTGACAAAAGTTTAAAATTCAATTTCAGTTCTGGAAATTCCTAATAAAACGATCAGCGCAATGAATTATTATGCGTACAAGGGAAGATGGCTATCAAATTAACATTAAGTAAGTCAATCCGCCAACTGGTTAGTTAAATTTATTCTTACAAATGGGTAACACAGTTTTGACAAAAGTTTAAAATTCAATTTCAGTTGTGGAAACTCCTAATAAAACGGTCAGCGCAATGAATTATTATGTGACGATTTGTTAAAATCTAGACAATTGTGTTTGGGGGATGGTATGCTTTTTACCAACCGCCTGAACTATTAAATTTTTTTTCAACGTACATGGCCGATAATGAAAGACAGCTACTACGTTTGCTCAAGGTATATGATCAACTGGCAAGAATGATAGAATAGAAGATTACGCCATGCGCAGGTCCACTATTCCTCTCTCGATAAAAACACAGCACAGTGACGTCACATGGCACTTTAAAATATTTTGTGTATAAAAAATGGATGTGCAAAGGCAATAATTTCTATATTAGAAAGTTTTTAATTATTTTGAATTATTTATAAACTAAGAAATGAACTTGCAAGTAAACGAGTACAAATTTTGAATATTGTGAGTTAGAATCAAGCTGCCTGCGACTAGTTGACTCCCAGCACCGACTCCTAACAGATACTTCAAATTTGGTATGGTTAGTTTTAAGCAATTAAGTCAAGTAAGAAAGCACATATTTTTAGGGTGCAAGTATTATAAGTAACTAGAATTTATGTAATAATGATTATCTAAACTTTTAGGGTGTTACAGTTCCGCAGTCAAGTCGACGAAGGGCATTGAAATTTAGAACACACCGTCGACACTTTACCGTAGGTCAGTTGGCTTGACCAACTGACACCAATTAACAGGCGGATCTGGAACACCAGAAAGGTCAGTTCACAGACTAAAAGTGCTGTTTGTAAATATTATATAAGAATTAGTATTTTAAGAATAAATGTTCTTGTTGTTCTAAAACTAGAAGTGTATGTAGTGATTGATTTTGTGAAGAGTGATTCTAGATTTACAGACACACGCACGCCCAGGACAAGCAGCAAGAGGACGATCTCGAGGACAAACAAATACGGTCCCCAACATTTTGGCGCAGCCGGTCTTAAGGACCTACAGGAGGAATCCCAGGGCAAGGAACCCTGAAGCAGGGAAGCATGCTGCAACAAATTCGAAGGACCCTAAAGAGAAGATGTCATCAAACAAGATAATGGTGAGTAGAGTGTATAGTAGCGTAATTTAAGTAGATACTTCTGCGGCCCTGAAGGCGCCATAGCGCTGGTCAAAGAAGTCGCAACATATAGGCGCGTTTGCGCTGTTGCACGTAGCTTTGTATGGGCAACCATAAACCGTCAGTATGATCAGACGGTCTGTGTATGTCGTCCTAGCTGTGGGGATTTTTTTTGTATGGGAATCGAGTTTGTTTGTCGGAAGGGACATTTATATTGTTTGTTAAATTGTTTTAATTTTTTGACATTGTCAGCTTAGGGTATTAGGCAAAAATACTTCAATAAGCACTTACAACACGGGTTGTGTCGTCAAATTTTGAGTAGTCTCGAAACAACGATTTGCGAAAAAAAAGAGAAAGAAAATGTTTATTTGATATTTTGCACGGAAAAGCAAAACAACTCAACAAAGCATTTGACTGAAATGGGGATGTCTCAGTAGTGCTATAATTATTTCTTGTTTTTGGAAATTTAGTTTGATGGGGAGAAAAATAAGGAGAATAATTTCGTGAAACCAATAACATTGTCAAAATGGGTTCATAGAAAAATAGTAACAAAATCGTAAATACGTATAGTTGTAAATAATCTGTATTTACCCTCAGTAGTTGTGCAATTAATTAAGTATAATTTTTATAGTTACGATTTGCGTAGCAATGTTGAAGAAAAAATTTGAATGCTATTATATGTGGCGCATACGTTACGGGTTTATTTTTGAATATGGATTCAAATTTCCGGGAATGAATCATTTCACTTTTGCCCGTAAATCCAATTTCGGTTTTTGCGAACATATAGCCTTTTCTATAGATTTTTTTGTGGAGTATTAAAGATGGTGAGACGAAATCAGGGAGTATCTGTGAGGAAGTCAAGGACCTATTTGCATTCATGGAAGGACTTAATGGACGCCGGTAGACAGTGGATGTGGAACTTGTGATGGAAGATAAGTGAAGAAAGAATATAAAGATAGAATTTACGGTGGAATGTTTTTTAATAAATTTGTATTTATCATTAAGTAAGATGGAATAAAATATTGGAATAAGTTGATAAAAAGTGTTAAAAATTATTGGGTTTTATTTGTAATTGGGATACGCAATCTGTTCTGGCATTTGGGATGAACAGATGGATGGAGATTTTTCCTTGAGATTGGGTTGTTCAACGGGATATTTATTGGATTAGGCATAATCAATGGGACTATCGAAAGAAGTGAAGGAGTTGCTGAGATCCCAGGAAGTGGTGGGTAAAGACGTCCATTGTCCATGATTTCAAACTTTAGGAAGGACCGGAAGGATGTCAAAAACGTGAAGTACTATCGCAGACGCATCACAGAGTTGCGAGGCTTGGTGGAAGAATTTAACAGCAACCACGGAAAATTGCTGCCGAACAAGGAGGTCTGTAGGGACGACGAGTACTTTGCGACGGGTTTTTATGTATATGTGGAAAATTTAGTGTCAGGGTGGCTTAAAGTATTCGAGACGGAACTAGCAACGATTGAGGCACCGAGTGGGTCTCCGTTAAAGAGAAAGGAAGGCGCATAAGACGAGTTAAGAGCAGTAAGAATGGAGGTGAGACTTTTCACCGAGAGGGTATTCGAGCAGTTCGAAGCAAGTACGAGCAGGGAAGAAGCTCAGGAATTGTGGAAACAGGCAAACGTCAGAGGAGCTGTGTCACCATCAAGCCTTAACGGCAATCCAAAAAAGGACAGAAGAAAAGTTGTGCAATTTTCATAACAAAACAGAGGATTTGAGAGCACAAAACGAGAATCTTGAGAATAAGGTAAAGGAACTTTCTCAGAGATTGATGGAAACAGAGAAAGCAGCAGCGCTGTTGCAAAAGGAGTGTGCAGAATTAAAAAGACAGGCGACCAATAGAACCTCACCGAAAAAGGAGAAATCAAAATTGAATTATTTATAAACTAAGAAATGAACTTGCAAGTAAACGAGTACAAATTTTGAATATTGTGAGTTAGAATCAAGCTGCCTGCGACTAGTTGACTCCCAGCACCGACTCCTAACAGTTACTTCAAATTTGGTATGGTTAGTTTTAAGCAATTAAGTCAAGTAAGAAAGCACATATTTTTAGGGTGCAAGTATTATAAGTAACTAGAATTTATGTAATAATGATTATGTAAACTTTTAGGGTGTTACAGTTCCGCAGTCAAGTCGACGAAGGACATTGAAATTTAGAATACAGCGTCGACACTTTTACCGTAGGTCAGTTGGCTTGACCAACTGACACCAATTAACAGGTGCGGAACTGGAACACCAGAAAGGTCAGTTCACAGACTGAAAGTGCTCTTTGAAAATAGTATATAAGAATTGGTATTTTAAGAATAAATGTTCTTGTTGTTCTAAAACTAAAAGTGTATGTAGTGATTCATTTTGTGAAGAGTGATTCTAGATTTACAGGTACACGCACGCCCAGGACAAGCAGCAAAAGGACGCTCTCGAGGACAAACAAATACGGTCCCCAACAGTAAGCAAAATACAGCATTTAATCCAAATACTAAGCGAATTTGTATGAAATATTTTGATTAAAAGTTCATACAGACGAATTTGCAGTTTGAAATGGGTAATTTTTTTCTTAAATATATATTATGGTGGTGGCGTTATAACTGTCCAAGTTTGGTCAAATAATTCTTCATCGTTGAAGTAACTTAAATAAAATAAAAAATAAAAAAAAAATAAAAAAAAATATATATATATATTATTGACAGGATTTGCTATGAGAAGGCGTTTAAAGCCAGGTACTATTCGTGAAGAAGCTTCTAATGTAAATTACCACATTAAAGTTAAGACGTTATTCTTCCGAGGCAGAATGTTCTTGGCAATAAGAAAACTTAAGAAAGACATTCTATAAAATGCATACAGAATGAGTCGTAAACATAATAAAACACTTAACTGAAACATTCTCTTATTTAATTTATGTAACTTAATAAAATAGCAAACTTTCAGAATTTAATATCTAAAGAGCCCAGAACACATCTTCACAAATAACTTCTTGAAGAAGCTTCTAATGTAAATTGTCACATTAAAGTTAAGAAGTTATTCTTCCGAGCCAGAATGTTCTTGGCAATGAGAAAACTTAATAAAGATATTCTATAAAATGCATACAAAATGAGTCGTAAACTTAATAAAACAGTTTACTGAAACATTCTCTTATTTAATTTATGTAACTTAATAAAATAGCAACCTTTCAGAATTTAATATCTTTATTTATCTATTGTAAATATCAAAAAAAGTTAACACAATTTGTTTAGCTTAAGCCTTTGTATTTATAATTGATTACATATAAGTACATGCATATATGTATGTATAAATATGTATGAACATAAATATATAAATAAAATAACTAAAATTATAAAAATATATGTACATGTATTTTATATTTCACTTCCCATAATTATTTCATTTTATATTCCTATTGTCGCGCCAAAACACAAAATAACAGCTTTCACGGCACAAATTTAACCAAAAAATTACTGAATAAAACAAAAATTTTAATGCCAATTCAATTTATGCAAATATTATCACAAAAGGCGATAAATATTAAAATATTTAATATTAGAGACAAAATATCACATTTCTCAAACAAATATGTATAAATTTTGCCTGTTCTCTCTTTTCGTATTACCATGTCTCTCTTCGACGTACGCAGAAAGAGGAAACTTTCTAACAGCATTGGCGAACTCTTCTATTCTATCATTCTTGCTATGCTAGTGCATTAAATATACATAATAAGAATTAAAAGTGGAGGAGAGAGAGAGAGTTAAATTAAATTAACAGAGATGAATATTATTATATAAAGGGAGGTAAATCTTATTAAATCAAGAGAATTCAAAATTAAATATAATACTGCTGCGAACATCCTCCCCCCGTTGGGAGGGTCACGCTTTCAACATTGTCACGATCTGTAGGAAGGCTGCATAGTTTGGTCACAACTCGTTTGAGTAGACCCCTTGATGTGCGAAGAACCGCCACGTGAACCACATTGTCATCCTTTAATTATTTCCGTAACTCTTATCACTTGCCACTTTAATGGTGGAATTATTTCGTCCTTTATCAAAACAGGAGCTCCGACTTGTAGATTTGCGGAAGAGCGTTGCCATTTGGTTCTTTGCTGCAGAAGAGTTAAGTATTCCGAACTCCATTTTCGCCAAAATTGTTGCTGCATATAGCAAACGCATTGCCAACGATTTAATCAATTGAAATTCAAAGGAGTGACATCCGGTTCTATCGAAGCGGTGAAGGGACCGCCAATTAGAAAATGGGCATAGTACGACAAAATCGTCGGGATTCTCATGAAATGGGACAAAGACGACCTGAATTTACAATTGCGGATATTTGACACACAAGGGTGAGGAGCTCTTCAAAATCTAAAAATGTTTGAACCGACAGCTCGATAAAAATGAAATTTGACAGTTTTAATAGCCGCCTCCCAGACCCCTCCAAAATGTGGAGATTTGGTGATGTGCATTTCCAATCAATTCATCAATTCCATTGCTACTCAACTGCCCTAGAGTGTGTCTCATTGAAGAAAAACTTTTTTAGAGAAACCAATTCATTTTTCACCACTACAAAATTTGTTGCATTGTCTGACCAAATGATTTTCGGTTTTCCTCGAATGCATGTAAAACGGTGTTGAGCTGCCAAGAAGGCTAGTGTAGACAAATCCCTTACCAGTTCCAAGTGGACAGCCTTTATAGAAAAGCAAATAAATAGGTAGACGTAACATTTTATTGGTGGTCTATTTCGGACTTAAGAACGATAGTAGAATGGTCCTCAAAAATTCGTACCAGTCACCAGAAAGGCTCTGTATGCCTTAATCGTCCTTCCCGTAAATCTCCCATGATTTGTTCTGTTAGCCTAGGCCGTACGTCCAAGAACCTGATGCAATTATTAATGATGTGGCTTACTGCCTTGCGACCACCTACTGACCAATATTGTAGACGAATTGCAACTAATGATGCCTGCGTCCCTGTATGCAATAATTTGCGATGAAAGAGTTCTATTACCGAATTTGTAACAGGATGCCCTTGGAGCAATATAATTGGATGCTTCGATTCAAAGTCCAGATTGAATATGAATGCTGGAGGCGTCCTCTCACTCGCATTAAGCCAAATTTGTCTAAAAATGGGGTGAGGGAGCAGCTTTTGCTAGATGATGCTAAGTGACTACCAGATTTGAATATTTTGTAATCTGGGAAGTGCCTTTCTTGCACCATTCGAATCAATAAATATGTGCCTTAATGAACATCCTTAACTGTCAGTGAACCCCTTCGGTCCTTGCGAAATATATATGTAAACATAGCCGAATACTCGAGACAACTTTCCAAAGCAGCTAACAAATTTGCATTTTTGTGATGAGTCCGACATGTTTGATGTTGAAAGCAAAATATTCTTGCGTAGGGTAGTTCCTTAAAATGACCTGGCCACGTATCTCGATCGCCTTGAAGAAAAGGAGGACCATGCTTCCACAGATTAGATTTTAATAATTCATGTGGTGTGGATTATCCTGACAGGATATCTGCAGGATTCAATAATGCTGGTACAAAATGCGATTTCATTCCTGCGGTGAGAATATACTATTTACTCGATTTTAAACGAATACTGTGAAATTTGAAGGTTAATTTCGTAATCATGATAGTACCACCATGGAATCTGACCAGCAGTGGAAATAATATTAAAAAATTCCTAATTTTGAAATTAAGCTTACAAGCTTCGGTAGGAGCACAACTGTAGATAACTCTAGTTTTGGGACTGCCAGGGTTTTTAATGGCGAAACTCGCGATTTCGAATAAAGTAAATGTACCTTGATTCTATTCATATTTTCTGGTCGATATGTATATATATATATATATATATATATATATATATATATATATATATATATATATATATAAATATATATATATATATATATATATATATATATATATATATATATGTATATATATACATATATATATATATATATATATATATATATATATATATATATATATAAATATATATATATATATATATATATATATATATATATATATACATATATATATATATATATATATATATATATATATATATATATATATATATATATATATATATATATATATACATATATATATATATATATATATACATATATATATATATATATATACATATGGATATACAAATACATGTTCCTATACATATACATATACATATGCACATACATATATATATGCATACACATATTCATAATACATATACATATACACTGCATAGGCTAGGGGGCAAACGGTAGTTCAATCCATGTTCGGTCGGCGGGGTCGAAAGAATCCTCGGAAAGTAGCACGTGGTGGCAACTACAGCAGCAGGCCATATTATGGGAATCAATTCTTATACTACGGTCGCTAAGACATAAGACCAATAGGGACCTAGTGTAACGATACTGTAAAACTTTTTGGAATGTAGATTGTGAGCTGTCGGTCGATGGTATTCGCGGACCTCAGTAAATCTTGAGTGTCGCCGGGCTGAAATGGCTCCGCAGCTAATGTCATCACCATCACTGCCCTCTGGCGGGCTTCAGGAGTACATTCCGAATCCGCCGTTGGTGGTGCAGGTTAACGATGATCTCATTCCACAGAAAACGGGTCAGGAAACAGAGTCTAAACGGCGTAGTCACAATTTAGTACTTCAAGTAATGTGACACAATAAGTAGACGATCTTAAAGAGAAGATGAAGGAATTGGGAGCGAAAATAGATTAGCTGTTGGCTTTCTATAAAGACAAAATGAATGATGGGTTGCGAAATCAAGCATCTACACACTTAGACCATGATCCTAATGAGCTCGAAAAACACCACTAAATCGGTGAATGCAGCAGTGTGCGTTCGGGATGTGGTATTGCAAAGCGAGGCTATCACGATATCTGCAAAGACATCTAGACCACCAGATATATATATATATATATATATATATATATAAATATATATATATATATATATATATATATATATATATATATATATATATATATATATATATATTATATATTTATCCTTGTACCCTGACGGACAATAGCTGGGCGCTTCTTAGCAGCCTGAGTCCACTGTGGTGTGTCTAACAGCGCGAGTTAAAACGCGCTAGGGTTCGTTTGTTAGAATCTGCTCTTTATTATAAAAGCACCCGCTTAAATACTATTACAATCGTTATTGCTGCGTAATTCTCAATAGCCCTACTCTTTTCTTGGCATATTCTTCAATTATTTACCAATGCAACTATTGACTGGCACACTTAGCGAAGTTCATTGTAGTTCAGTTGTCAAATCTGCTCACTTAAATGCGTGCAATCGACTTTTTCTTAATAAAAACAATTTTATTAAAATATACGTGCGTCTTATGCACAATTTTTTTATTATAAAATTTAACCGCTACTGGGGTTTTAGTGGATATTGTGAGTTTGACTCACAACATCCCCCTCTTTTTAGGTGGGTACTGCAACTACCTCTTCGTTACTAACTCTTCTTTTTCTCTAGTACCTGCACCAAAAACAATTTGTGCATCCTATATACTATACAATACATTTCTTTTTTTATTATCTCTTTATACCATGTTTTGGGTTCTTATTTTTTGTTTTATCTTTTATTGTTTCTGTATTATTTTCTCTCGTCTTTGTTTTTTTATATTTTTCGTCCCCCTTGTGTATATATTATTTTTTGTAATTTTTTATATTGTTGGACTCTTTTACTTCTTTCTTTTTTTTCTTTTTGTTTTTGTTTTTACAATACTACTGTTTACAATACTACTGCGTCCTCTCCTGGTGCGCCGTATTGCTGAGCTGAATTCTTCATTCCGTTGTCGATGGGGTCTGCTCCTTTCGTGCGAACTTTCTCCGTATTATACTTCTTATCGATAGATAGATCATTATTGCGACTACTCTGAAGAGAATCGAGTCTGTGCTCCTCCTCCTTTTAACCAAGCTTATGTTTTGTGAATTTTTAGTATAGCATCCTCGATCTCAGCTTCTTTCAACAGATCGTTTACTGTATTTTTGTTAGATGTTAGTAGTTGCATCAATTCTGCATGATGGTTAAAATGTATTACTGAGGGACCTGGGTTATGGTGGGTTTTTTGATGGCCGATAGTTTACCACGGATTTGTGCTGCCGTGTTGGTGGTTCCCATTTTCTTCTTACTCTACATTTCTCGCCTATATGTATGAACCCATTTCCTCGTAGTTCAAGCCGCATTGTCTTGCCTACTGTCATGTTGGGTTTAATGTTGAAATGAAAAAACCAACGATTTGGTGAGTAGGGTTTTTTTTCGACTTATCCCTAGTATTAAGAATGTTATTAGATCCTGCCTAGATTATATGCATATAAGAGTTGTGTCAACGTTACACACTCTGTTTTTTAAAATCAATAACGTCTAGATTTTGAATCATGAAATGAAGTGTGAGTAAATCAGAACAAGGACGTATATAAGAAGATAAAATATAACAATATTTATGCCCAAATATTTATGCCACTGCTATAAAAACACAACCACCAATTTTTTGTAGACGATCCTTTCTATCGGATTCAAAATCATTTGGTTTAAGCTAGGTTTCAGTAAATACCAGGACCTCATAGAGAGAGTCAAAACTATGTAAGTAAAGATAGCAAAGCTTCGAATTTAGACCTCTCACATTCTGATACAAAGTGGTTAAAGCGTCCAGGGCCTTGTTTCGTTTTTTCAGACAAAAAGGCGAGCAATACTTACAGCATCAGCATCATTCACTTTCTGTTTATAGGTAAATTCCTTAACAATACCCCATTTGGTCAAAAGTTCTTATCGATAATTTTCGTAATTTCTAATAGCATTCCTTCTATTGCTGGAACTACAATATGCCCGCATTTTCCCTGTTCGTGTTTCAGGACTTCAATTTCGCAGATATTATCTCGTTGTATTGATCCCAGCACCTTGCACTGTTCCTTTTCAATTGTGGATAGACCAATGTAGGAATCATGTGTATAGCTTTCCACAATATAATCGCACTCTACTTTTGTTACTGTACTTCAATTCTCTTTTAAATGTTTGGGAATCGGCTATGTTCTGTAGAGAATGTATGCATTCGTTATTGGTATCGGGATTTGCATCATCAATGTGAAACCGTGTGTTTAGGGTGGCGCCCGCACTGTTCATATAGTCTTTCGGGTTGCCTAGCATACCAGCTGATTTCGTCCAGTTTTTGGTTCCGCTTCGAATACTTCTCTTCTCGGTATGATCAGCTGATGTAGTTTCCTATGCATTAAGTCATCAACGATTGCCATGTTTATGTTTATGCAAGCTCTTACAAGTGGCCATGTATTTCATCGGCATCTTTGTGGTCCATCATTCCAATCGCCCATTTTAACAGTTTCCCACCAAAATCCATTAATGACCTTTTTCTTCTGTGAGTGTTTATTTGCAGTGACAAAACTCGCATTTTTCTATCATCGACTCTGCTTCTTTTCCGACATATTACATATTTGCCTTTGATCATCTCTGTCCCGCAAAACTCGGTAGTCTTCAAGTGTAGCATTTCGAATTGCTGCAGTATAGGTTCGCTTAGTCCTGCGCAACTCTGAAGCGACTATCCATTCATCTTTACAGAACCACGGTTCATTTAGGATTCCAGCATCATGTCCGTTTCCCTCAGTTGCTCAATCAGTACTTCTGATGCCCCGGTAATTGCTATAGTGCAGATTAATAGTCCCATTATCTTAGTGTCTAGTTTCATATGTATTATTTCTTACGTTACGACATATACTCGTATAGGAATTGGTTTTGAGCTATAATTTTGTTTTAATTTGTTTCTCTCGTCTTTCCCATTCAGTTACAAAAGATTTTACTTAATATTTATATAGTAATATACGTTGGGAAAGAGGAGCGAAATCTTTATACCTTGTAATACGATTGTTCACGCCACTGGCAAGCTATTTGATGTTACCGCAACTGACTTACTTTTTGGTTGCAGACATTGCATGAGAGAGTCAAATATAATTTTAATATGTTATAAATATAATTTTTTGGTTGATCAATGTTCATTTTGTACATAGCCTATAATATTGCTACAATTTCTATACAAATATTGTCTATGATCATTTCTACATGTGCTCAGAATTTGAGTTCTTTTTTTATTTTTGATTTCTTCTGAAATTTCTTTTGTAACATTGTGAGCCAGTTGAACCATATTCGCAGATCATTTTTAATACATTTGTCTGATAGTTAACATCATGAACGGCAACTTATGCAACCTCGAGGAATGCGTATTAGAGTATAGGCAGGTGCTGAGGTTGTTCCAGGAGCACAAGGAGAACTATGTGCACCCAACCGAACACCTACTGATGCCGACTGTGAAGAGGGCATTGTTGGACCTGCCCCCACTATACCGCTGGGTGCTCTAATAGAGATGGGTAGCTGCTTGGAAAACGAAGGGGGAGAAGAGTAATTATGGGACCTGGCGGTTCCTAAATTGATGTGGCCGAATTATGTCATCAGGGAGTTGTATTATACACCGCTTGAACCCGGATTCATAACAGAATTTAATTATTTAATTATAAATGATTGTAAAACAATAAAGAAAAAATGTATACTACGGTCATGTTGCATCTATTTTTGTTTGGCTCATCCGAGCTTGGTTTTGTTTTGGTCTACGTTTTACTCTCGTGGCTAAGATTGTATTTTCCCACAGTCTGATTTACCCTTTTGGTTGTTGTTTACTTTTTCCTACTTAAAGTTTCCTACTCCTATTTCTTAATCATATTAACTTGTTTTTTCTCGTATATTTTCGCTAAAGTATTTTCGACCTAATCAAGTTTAAAAAAAATATATTGCCTACCATACTTACTTATTAGAATGCATGCCCATATATTCATTTGATATTCCATTGCACAATTGGTTGGACAATGAACTTTCCGTTTGCCCGAATGCACTAAACAAATCTTCTATTCATATTCTTTTTTCCTCAGCTGCATTCTGATTCTCGTTTCTGTTTTTTTTCTATTTTATGTGTTTTCATTACTAATTATTCCTTTACTTAATATTTTTCAACAATTTTCTTTCTTTCCATTCTTGTTCTTACTGCATTTCGGCTGCAGCGTTTGCTTGCTTGCTCGCCTTATGTAATTTATAAGCGACTTTAGTCAACTTTAGTCTTGGTTTTCTCTAACCAAGTCGTACGCCCGCTGTAGCTGATATTTCGCACTTTATTTGCGTCATCAGCATTGTACACTGGCGCACATTAGCGCTTCAAATTCGCTGGCATGTTGAAAGAAAATCCGAAGATTGTTCTAAATGGATTTTGCTTTGTTGATACCTGTACCGTATTGTTATGTACATGCATGGCCGTAGCTATTCACTGATACGAGCTAGAGCCATCGTCTCTGACAAAGCTACGCAGGTATTCTGCCAGAGGTCTCTGACTTCATTCCAGAGAACCGTTCGCTTGCGGATGATAAGAAGTAATGCTCAGATAAGAAGCAAATTGTCAATCCCAAGCATTTTACACGTCTTCGAGAATATTTTTGACACGAAATTCGAACCGGTGTCGGTCACCAACACTTTCGGTATGTTGTAACGGGCTATAATTTCGTAAAAAATGCTTTGGGTACCGTACTCGCCTTGGCGTAGATATACTCTGAAAAATCATCTTGGAACGTCAAGATGTACTGTAACGAACTTACTTTCGCTGTACTTACGGGTGTACTTAGCGGTGTCCAGGGTTCGTCAACAGAAATTTATTCTAACGAGTGAATTTTGAATTTTTAATAGTTTCTATTTATTTAAAATTTTATTCTACTTAAATAACTAACATTAAATTTCCTACAGTAATTTAATTATATTGTAGGTTGCTAGCTAACGCAGTGTCTAGCCGTGTCAATATGTCCCAGTGGAGTCGGTGAAAACCTTAAACCACTGGCTCTGTCTGCGTAATTTAATGTCCCAGTGGAGTCGGTAAAAACCTTAAACCACTGTTTGTACTCCAGTGTCACAGTGGAGTCGGTAAAAACTATAAATTACTGGTTCTGTGTGTGTAAGTTAATGTCCTAGTGGAGTCGGTAAAACCTTAAAGCACTGTTCTCTGTTTGTACTCTAGTGTCCCAGTGGAGTCGGTAAAAACCTCAAACCACTGGCTCTGTCTGCGTAAGTCAATGTCACAGTGGAATCGGTAATAACCTTAAACCACTATTCTGTTTGCGTTGAGTTCGCTAAGTGTTCTCTAGAGCTAAGGTCTTCGCTGGTGTTGTCTCGAGATGTCGGTATGGAAGAGAGAGACTCATTCTTGGGCCGCTGGTGCTTTTCTAGTTCCAAGCCACAGTATTGTTGTAGGAATGGCCAATTCCCTTTTGCTAAGGCCACTGCTCGTTGCCGTTGTTCCTGCATTGTTGTTGTTGGTTTTGCTTGCCTTGTGTCACCTTCAACACCTTGTTGTTGTTTTCCTGTTGTTTTTGTGGTAACAGTTGTCCTTTGGCGACCCCCACCGTTGCGTTCTTCTTATCGCGTTTTGCCCTTGGGCGATCTTCACTGCTGTGTTGTTGTTGTCACGTTTTAAATGTTTTAATAAAAGATTTTCTTCTGTATTCCTCCTTGTGCGTTATCTGTATTGGCGACACTCGTAGTGATTGTTCTGTCGTCGTCCCTTTATGCTTCAATTTCGTTTCTGCGTGTTGTTAGCGTAGCATTTGTCCAATTCATGCTTTCTATTGTTCGTTGCGCTAGTGTTTTTGTTGTACCTTGCCGCTTGTAGTTGTTGGTTTGATCGGACCGTAAGTTTTGAACAACGCTTTGATCAACTGTGCTCCCAGTTGGAAAGTCGAACGCTGTGATTGGTGGAGTGTAGATCTTTAGATTATACTTCGCATGGCCGTCGCCCTTGTTGTTTACACTACATTAAATTGTTTTTATATTATTTGTGCTTAGTGCCCTTCATCTGCTCATACTTGATCTTGTGCATAGGTGCGTGCATGCAAATAATATATTGCTTTTGCACTTGTTGTGAGAGCGTAAATATAAATTTATTTACGTTCTAACAGTGTATGTACGATATTGGCTGCTGTTGACAATGTAGTCAATGTGGGAGCGCAAATATGAGCGGTCTGAGGATTTACGTTCCCACACGCCCCTCCTTCATCTCCGAACGTTGAGAGATTGAGATTTTTCCATGTTGTAGGATTATCTTGTAGGTGTGGCGATTGAAATGGAGTCGGGCTCTCCTAGAAGAGTTTTTTTGTTGGAGGGCAATTTTAGTGACTTATTTTACTAGCATTTCCGTCAAACCAACTCCCTTAGGGCCCTGTAACTCCGACGCATCCTGGAATGTCCGTCCCCCTTAATAGTTTGGTACGACGTGTTTGGTGTCTTCCTCTTGAGCGGTTTGGCGCTTCCAGGTCCCTCCGTCACTGCTGTCGCTGACATCAGCGGAGCACAGAATGGCTTCAGTTCGCTGACTTGTGCTGTTTTTCCTTTGCTTACATTCTGTATTAACTCTACGATGACTGGGACACGAAGTTTGTGACATGAAAGGGCTCATCATAGCGGGGCGCAATTTTGGCGGCGAAGTGGTCAATTGCTTTTGACAGGTGGTACTGTTTTAGTGGTGCTCACTGGGAGATTTCGTGCCCTGTCCGGTGCCTAGTGTGGCCTCGTAGTAGAGTGCTTTGGGTAGTCGTGGCTCCCTTCCTTGTACAAGATAAGCCGGGCTGTACCCTGTAGTCTCTGACACACTTGTATTGATGGCAAGGGTAAGTTCCGGAAGCAGGTCGTCCCATTTCCTCTGCTGTTTGTTCGCAAACTGGGCGATCATTGTTTTGACCGTGCGGTTTGTGCGCGCCACTGTATTCTCTTGGGGTGTGTACGGCGCCGTGTATTGATGCCTGATACCGTATTCCTTCGTGAATCTTTTAAATACCCTGCTGGAGAACTGAGACCCATTGTCGGTCACCAAAACTTTAGGTACACCAAACCGGCCCAAGATACGCTCTCGAAAGACCCGTTAGAGGGGCTCGGTAGTGGCCTTCCGGAGCGGAGCCACCTCAGTCCATTTGGGGAATTTGTCGTAGAAGACCACTAGCATTGTATTTCCGTGCATTGAGCGAGATAGTGGTTCCACAAAGTCTGCGCATAATATGTCCCATGGTTCCTCAGGGATCTCGGTTAGCATCTTCCCAGCAGGCTGTTGCTGACTACTCTTAAACTTATGACATAGGGCGCACTGTCTCACATACTGACTCGTTTCGCGGAATAGACCAGACCAATAATATCGATTGGCTATTCGGGCTATGGTCTTACGTATTCCTAGGTGCCCTGCTGTTGATGCATTGTGGTTTACATATAAAACCTGTTCTCTCAGTGGTCTTGGTACGCATAATTTCCAGGGAGTACAATCTTCATCCCCGTTGTGACTTGGTAAATCGTGGTATACTCGTAAGTGCACGCTCTCCAGGTGGTAGTCGGCATGATTTGCAGGCTCCTCGATTATCTCTGCCCGGCGTTTTTGCCACCAGGGGCACTCTGGTTCTGTTTTCTCTCGTGTTGTGGTCACGCATGCGGTTTCCACGGGTTGTCGGGATTGTGCATCGGCTATTACATTCAACTTGCCTTTCCGATATTGTACTTCGAACGAATGTTGTTGAAGCTCTAGTGCCCATCTCGCGATGCGCCCTGAGGGGCTCTCTATTGAGTTGAGCCATTTTAGCGACAAGTGGTCAGTAATTACTGTAAAGTGGTACCCCTCTAGGTACGGCCGTATTTTCCTTATGCCCCATACTTTCGCCAGGCACTCCTTTTCTGTAGGCGAGTAATTTCGTTCTGCATTATTTACATGTCGGCTCGCATACGCAAACACGCGTTCCACCCCCTCAATTTCCTGGTAGAGTACTGCGCCCAATCCATAGTCGCTAGCGTCAGTGTGCAGTATGAATTTCTGTGCGAAATCAGGACAGGCGAGAATTTGAGCCTCCGTCAGTTGCTGCTTTAGTGATTCGAATGTCTGCTGTTGCTCCTCTGTCCACTTGAAGTATTTGCCCTTCTTCAACTGCATGGTCAGCGGTTGCACAGTCTTTGCGAACTCAGGCACGAAACGCCTATACCTAGACGCCATGCCTAAGGACCGTCTTAGTTCCCTTACGCCTTCTGGTAGTCGTAGTTCACGGATAGCTGCGACCTTATCCGGATCCGTGTGGATACCCTTATCACTTACCATGTGACCCAGGTATTTGAGCTCTTTCTTGAAAAACGAGCATTTTTCGTGATTAGAGTATAGCTTCGCAGCCTTTAAACGGCGGAAGACCTTGGTTAGGTTGTTTTGGTGCTCTTCTAGCGTACGCCGGGTAACAAAAATGTCGTCTAGGTATGCGAACGCCTGTGGCTCCATCTCTGGTCCTATAACTTGATCTTAGGCTCTTTGGAAGCTGGCAGGAGCCGAGAGTAAACCGAACGGCATCACTTTCCGTTGAAAAAGTCCTCTTCCAAGTACGGTGAACGCGTAAGTTCTTTGCTCTCTTCTTCCATAGGGATCTGCCAGTAACCATTTTTCAAGTTAAGGCTGCTTATGCATTTGGCCTGACGCAGGCGGTCAAGGATGTGGTGAATTCGGGGTAATGGGTATGCATCTCGGATGGACCTGGCGTTTAACTGCCGGTAGTCGATGCATAGACGTCACTTCTCATCCCTTTTCCGTACCATTACGATCGGTGCACTATGGGGAATGTGAGAGGGCTCTATGCAGCCTTTGGTGAGCAAGTCGTAGATTTCCACATTGATGAGCTCTTGCTGAGCGGGATTCCGTGGGTATCACCTCTGCTTTATAGGCCTAGCGTCCCGCATCACAATCTTGTGCTTCGCGATGGTAGTTACACCGAGTTGGTTGCGGAATTTGTTTAATTCGCTCTTTAAAAATGCGTCTATCCTCTGCTCCTCAGTGATAACCTCCTCCCGAATGGTTGTGCACAATGTAGCTTCGCAGGATTGCACAACCCCGGAATGGGGTCGCAGGGTTAGTTTTTGGTCAGCGCATTTTATGGTTGTGCCTAGCTTGATTAGAAAGTCTAGGCCTAGCAGCATATCGTCTGATGAATCTGGCATTGCTAGAAGCTCTAGTTCGCATTTTTGCTCTCCCAACTTCACCTCCACCATGATTGCCTCGGAGATAATCTGAGTGTGCCCATCTGCCATGCGCGCTCAAATGTATGTAGGAGTTATCCTACCGGTGGTTTCACGCAGTTTGTTTATCGAGCTGTTCACTCACGAAACTTCTTGAAGCTTCTGTGTCGTTCGTGGCTGTGGTGTTGAGTGTGCCGATGGTGACAGTGGTACAGATACTCTGCCCGTTGCGGCGTAAAGCAGTTATTGTGGTTGAGGCCGGTGGTGGTTGGGCTGCGCCATGCCTCGCTCTTGACGACAGCGTTCTCGTTGCCCCCGTTTGCTCTGCAGCATTCCACAGTGCGCACATTTCTTTTACCGCACACCCAACAGAATAGGATCTGGGCGTTGCGGCAGTGTCGAGCCATGTGTCCGCTTTGCCCGCACCTTCGGCAAGCTGTGCGTGGGTCTATTGGTACTTCTGCTCTATTACCGTTTACTGGTACAATTGGTCGATTCTGCTCTTCCGGTGGGTGTGTGCGCTTAGCACGAGGCTGTGCTATGGGTACCCGTGGCATCTCCCGGTCGCCGCCTATACCCTCCAAGTCCTCTGCCATTTCCACCAACTCTGCTAGCGAGGAAAAATCCTTCTGGCGCACGTACCACTGGTACTCCTCCATGCTGTTTCGTAATATACGTTCTAGCTTCTGTTCTTCGCTGTAACCAGCGTGGCACATCAGGTTATGTATCTTTATGTATTTTTTAAACTTTCACCGTTGTCGTTGTTGGCGTTGTCGGCTCTCATCCTCTAGCTTCTGGAAATATCTGGACAGCAGGAAGAATTTAAAAAAATCCCTCTTGAAAGTGTTCCATTCCGTCCAGGCTTGGTTGTTATTTCTGTACCAGAGTAGCGCCTGTTCTTTAAATAACTCTGGCATGGCAAGAGGCAGAATGTTACGATTGAGTCCAAACACTTCTGCCGATTCCTCTACACTTTCCACGAAGGCTAGTGGGTCCCGTCCCCCGTCATACTTCAGGGACAATTTTCGTACACTGCCGATAACAGTTGAATAGGAACTCGTCCCATAGTGGGAGAGATCAGGCACTACAATAGGCATGGTATCCCGAAATGCACCAGGCTGGTTGTCTCTGAATAGTCATGGTATATGGTGCTTCATGGCGGTGGTTATGGTAGCGCCCCCCGGCGAATCCATATGCTGTGGTGTTTTAGTACCCGTAGCTGTTACAGGTGATAGACTCCTCCTTTGCTTGGTTTATAATTCAGCAATTCGACAATCCTGTTCCAGATTGAGTTCTGTGTTAGTTAGGAATTCGTCCAGCCTTCTTCTGAGCTATTCTACTGTACTGGTAGCATCCAGTTTAAATTCAATACAGTAGACAACTAGTTGGTCTTTTCCCGCTCTGTAGACCAAGCTCGTTTTCCCCATACTGCAATTTCTACGGTGACAATGAGACACGGTGTATCATTGAACGTTCACGTAGCTCTCTGTTTTCTCTGTTTATAGGATATCCTTATGTTTTCAAGTCTGATGCGTTGAATTTCTTTGTGTTTAAAGTCCAATATATAGAATTTCTTTGTGTCGAGTCCCTGTGTAGATCTTCTTTGTGTCTCAATAGAGTCCCAGCTCGGGCGCCACTGTAACGAACTTACTTACGCTGGGATATTCTTATCGGTAAAAACCTTAAACCACTGTTCTGTCTGCGTCAGTTAATGTCCCAGTGGAGTCGGTAAACACCTTAAACCACTGTTCTGTCTTTGTACTCTAGTGTCCCAGTGGTGTCGGTAAAATCCTTAAACCACTGTTCTGTCTGCGTTAGTTAAGGTCCCAGTGGAATCGGTGAAAACCTTAAACCACTGTTCTGTCTGCGTTAGTTAATGTCGCAGTGGAATCGGTAAAAACCTTAAACTACTGGTTCTATGTGTATAAGGAAATGTCCCAGTGGAGTCGGTAAAAACATTAAAGCACTTTCCTGTGATTGTACTCTAGTGTCCCAGTGGAGTCGGTATTAACCTTAAACCACTGTCTCTGTCTGCGTAAGTGAATGTCACAGTGGAATCGGTAATAACCTTAAACCAGTGTTCTGTCTGCGTTGAGTTCGCTAAGTGCTCTCTAGAGCTAAGGTCTTCGCTGGTGTTGTCTCGAGATGTCGGTATGGAAGAGAGAGACTCATACTTGGGCTGCTGGTGCTTTTATAGTTCCAAGCTGCTACAGTATTGTTGTAGGAATGGCCAATTCACTGTTGCTAAGGCCACTGTTCGTTCCCGTTGTTCCTGCATTGTTGTTGTTGGTTTTGCTTGCCCTAGTGTCACCTTCAACACCTTGTTGTTATTTTCCTGTTGTTTTTGTGGTAACAGTTGTCCTTGGGCGACCCCCACCGTTGCGTTGCTCTTATCGCGTTTTGCCCTTGGGTGATCGTCACTGCTGTGTTGTTGTTGTCACGTTTTAGATGTTTTAATAAAAGATTCTCTTCTGTATTCCTCCTTGTGCGTTATCTGTATTGGCGACACTCGTAGTGATTGTTCTGTCGTGGTCCCTTTTTGCTTCAATTTCGTTTCTGCGTGTTGTTAGCGTAGCATTTGTCCAATTCATGCTTTCTATTGTTCGTTGCGCTAGTGTCTTTTGTTGTACCTTGCCGCTTGTAGTTGTTGGTTTGATCGGACCGTAAGTTTTGAACAACGCTTTGATCAACTGTGCTCCAGTTGGAAAGTCGAACGCTGTGATTGGTGGAATGCAGATCTTTAGATTATACTTCGCATGGCCGGCTTGTTGTTTACACTACATTATTTTGTTTGTATATTATTTGTGCGTAGTGCCTTTCATCTGCTGATACTTGATCTTGTGCATAGATGAGTGCATGCAAATAATATATTGCTTTTGCACTTGTTGTGAGAGCATAAATATAAATGTATTTATGTTCTAACAGTGCGTGTGTATGTACGCTATTGGCTGCTGTTGGCGACGCAGTAATTGTTTGAGCAAAAATATGAGTGGTCTGAGAACTTACGTTCTCACAGTACTTATAACCCAAAACTGTCTCCGGTAAAATACCTACAATATGTATGTGAACTTTATCAAATGGTTGTCTCGGTGTGTCAGTCAACACCATTGGCATCTTTGTTAGCCTCGAACTCTTAATGACCTGAAATTTTGGGCAGCTCGTTACATATTCTTTTATGTCGCGGAGAATCCCTTTCCAGGTGTGTACTCGTCTGATGCTCTCGTAGGTTTTCCAAGACCACTGGTGTAGAGGTGAATCATGGAAACCTTTGAGTACTCCCTGAATATCTTTGTCATTCTCGCACCACTCTCCCCTTTTAGCTGGCTGTTTGTCTCTTTCGTTATTCATTTTTTTATTTCTGGTACTTGTCCGTCATTGACCGCTAAACATTGGTCTTCACCCTGTCAGCCTTTGCCTTTGCTCTAGTTTGAACTTCCAATGTCTATTGTTTTTGTAGCACTCTGCTAAGTGCATCTACATTCAGATTATTCTTCCCAGGGTTGTAAATGATTTCAAAATAAAACTCAGACAACTTGTGTCTCAACCTGGCTAACTTAGAAGTTTGCGATAGCGGTAGTTAAAATGTCCTGACCCTTTTTCTAACATATGTACCTCCCTCAAAGTTGTCGTACTCCGCTCCACCAAGAATTGTGCTCTAATAGACTATTCTGCTAATTCCTCCAGAGTGCCTGTTCCGCTATTCAGCATATGAATTTTTAGAGCGGGGTCGCGCAGACCCACTACAACCTCACACCTGTTTGCAGCTTAGTACAATAACGCTGTTTCTCCAACGCCATTGTATTTACCTCAATGATCCTAGATGCTTGGAAAAGGCTCGAATGTCCTCATTTCAGCTCTTCCCCATTATGATTTCCTAAGTCACATAGACCAGAGTCCTCACTTTCAGGTCAGTTCTCCTCAGGAGCCCGTACAGCTCGCCCGCAGCGCCGAATTATTTTCGCAGCACAAGGTGGTAAGCATCTCCGAACAACATCTGCTTTACACAGTAAAATAAATCCTGTAACCCATCTGGCCTGATGCTCCTCCTCGCCAATTCAGACCCCTGAGTGAACGTACTGACTTCTGATCGCAAGTCTTCTGACGCAGCACCAGTAAACACGGGTACTAACCTGACCACTGCTTTCGAAACTAATAAAATAAACAAAAACGCAAGTCCGCCCAACAATAAACCCCATAAACTTATAAGAAACACATAGTTTTCACTTTGCAAAAAATAAGCTGCCTCATTTATACCGATTGTGGTTATTTTGCTTTCGACTCACAAAAAACTCGCTTTATTTGAAGGCAATAGGAGTTCGTCTTTCCAAAATATACTTTACGTAAAACGCGTACTACTATAACAGTACACAAACATAGCTCCGTGTAAAATTAAAGTAGAATGATAACTGTAATGTAGAGACGAAGAGGAAAGAATATAATTTTCATTGCACAAGTGTAAAAACTATTCTCAATTGGACAATTTCTGAATGCGAATATAAATTATTTATGACAATGTAGCATTTATGCGCCAATATACATAACGAACATACGATCTACATAAACTTCGATGCCAGAACCCGTGTTCTATGCACCTCTTGATGCATTGCTGCCTAATTCCTTAAATTTATTATATGTAAACATTTCAAAATATTCCAAACGGACAACACACATTCCACGAACAAAAAAATTCTCACAACTAAGAAGACAGACGGTTTATGTTTGCCCCGTCATAGATGCGTGCAACACCGCAATCGCGCCTGTCAGCTGCAACTTCTGTGACCACCGCGACGATGCCTTCAGGGTCGCAGAAGTAATCACTTATATTACGTTACAATAATAAAATACTCCGAGTCTGTTTTGCTCCCACCATTGCTCCTCCGTCTGATGCTTGTGGCTTTTGGCGGATATTATTCATGATGATGCTGGTATTGTTTGTGATGATGCTGTTGTTAGTTTTGTCGATAATGCTGCTGTTATTGTTGCCGATGATGCTGCTGTTATTGTTCCCTATGAAGCTGCTGTTATTGTTGCAGGTTTCTTCTTCCTGCTTCAGGATTTTTTCTACTAATCCTGGGTTTCCTCCGAAATGGTTCTTATATGGTCCTGTGAAGGCCCTTATAGCGGCTGTGCAATTTATGTTGGGGTATATCTGTGTTTGCCGAATATATATAAGGATGTACATTTATCCTTGTACCGATGCACTGAGTGACACCAACTGGTCGCTTGTTAACTGCCAGAGTCCACTGTGGTGAGTCTAACCGCGCGAGTTAAAACTCGCTACAGTTCGTTTGTTAAACTCTGTTGTTTGTTATAAACGCACCTGCTTATATACTATTACAATCATTTGTTGTTTCTTTATTGTCAATTGTTCTCTTTTTGATTTGCATATTCTGCAATTGTTACCAGTAGAGTTATTGATACATGATAGTGAAAGTTCAATTGTCAAATGTGTACACCTAAGAGCATGCAATCAACTTTTACTTAATAGTAGCAATTTTGTCCAATTATACGTGCGCCTTAGGGCTATGTAAAGATATTATTTTAATAACAATAAAATGCAAGTTCTTCTGAGGTTTTACTGGACATCGCAAGTTTGACACACACCAGATCGAAAGAGCAGGTGACTTCGACCGCAACAAGAAGCAAGCCCACCAGTATCCAAGATAAGGTGTGGGCGAACTTTGTGAAGATGAAATTTGCCAACTGACAAATTTCACTCACACACAATCCTGTAAAAAACAATAGTAGGCGAAAGAAAGCTATAAAGTCGATTAAACGCGCAGTAGTGAGGGGATTGGCAAGAATAGAGGGCGGAAAATATAAAAAACACTCCACAATCGGTATTTTAAACAAAGACACCCAGCAAATTTAACTCATAGGATTTTATATTAATAATTTTTGTATACGACCCCTGAAAGTTGCTGAGTTTTTCCCTCAGCTCTGGAAAGTGCGTTGCAGGACTAAATAATATCCAAGGATAATCCAAGTGCAGGACTGAATAATATTCAAGGATAATCCAAGGACTTGTTGCGAATAAGGACTTCATAATATCCAAGGATAATCCAAGTGCAGGACTAAATAATATCCAAGGATAATCCAAGGACTTGTTGCGATTAAGGACTTTCAAGGACCCACGAAGAACTTCAAGGATCCTTGAGGTTTCTGGGTATAAATTATGTATACGATACCTGGTTATCCGGCGAGCTTACCCCGGCGGAAAATTGAGTCGTTACAACTTCTGAAAATACAGCCACGCCAGGAGACCAGAAGGCGAATGAGGAATGGACGGTTGTGAAAAGCCTAAAATCAATTCGATCATCCGGCCCAAACCAGACGCATTTATTATAACCGCAAACGAGAAAGTTGCGTCGTGTGCGTACGGATAAATCCGGCGAAGCTCTGAAATCGCTTGGCGAGCATGTCCGAATAGTTAAAAAAAAGGTACGGAGAGCTAAAGGGGAACGAGGGGAGTAGCACTGCATTGTACCATTCTCCATAGAGGAGGTACTAAAGGAGACAGCGAGCGTAGTTTCCAGGACCCATATGGAGACGATACAGTGTAGAGATCTGGACAAGGTGACATCGAGGGGATATCTATGAAGCGCTACACTTATAATGTGCCATCAAAAGGCCTGTCGAGTAAGCGATTCTAAACATCATACACTTGTAGACAGAATGCTTTCGTTAACTTTCCCGCAGAGGATGCAAAGTAAGTGCTACACGTGCAAAGAGTTCGAATCATTTGGGTGTCCTGTGGACTCCGGGAAGTAGTATCGCCGAAGCACTGCTTCAAATGCTGGGGATAAAGCCATTTGACCACACGTTGTGTGGTTATGGACAGAACGAGCCTTTGCAGAAAATGAGCAAATATCGCAGCGACTTGCGTTAACAGGGATAATTATGCACTGTGAGCCGCGGCGTAAAATGTCCTCGTTATCAGGAGGCAGTAAAAAGAAGAGTATAAAGACTCTCCAGCTCAGCTAGAATCACTGTGTGGCAGCACAAGGTTTTTGTGACAAACACAAGGTGAACCCCAGCTAGACGTGATGACACTCTCTGAGCAGTATCCAAACGTGGAATCGCATGGATGGACGTGGGATGCATCAGGAAAGCAGGAATATTGGCGATGAGCGAAAAATTCTGTAAAGAAGGATGGCGGCAGTTGTACAGCACCTTACGTGGGTCAAAATGGAAGGCATATTCATATTCATCTGCTATGCTGCTCCGAGCATGACCGTGGAGGAGTTCGAAAGATTTATGGCAGCTCTGGTCGAAGAAGCGCACGGAAAACACCCGTTACTTATTTCCGGTGACAACAAACTGGGGTAGCGATTACACCAACACGCGCGGCAGAATACTCACCGAGAGTTTGGTGCCAGTGCACCTCGAATTACTGAACAAGTTTCAACAGATTACCTTCTAAACGAGAAGAGGCAGATCGATAATAGTTCAAACTTTTGCACACAGTGAAATCGCCCGCCCCGTGACTTGGTCAGTCAGTGATCCATACACACATATCGACTATAGTGCTATCCTCATACACAATGCTTGTAAAGCTGCACTAGCTCATCGGATTAAGAAGGCGCAGCGGAGAAAGCAGAAGTTCGACCATCATTCCCCATCGTGTGGAAGCAAGCGAAACTCCAGCAAAAACCGGTCGCAATAATTGCAGCCTATGTGACCATAGCGATGGCGATAGCGTGTGACCCATCAATGCCCAGGCGCCTTGCAATCACCGCCAGGAAGCCTCCTTACGGCTGGAACAAGGAGATTTTGGTCTCGGTGTCCGGAAATTATCCAATAGGGAATGATGCACTGGCAGAATTGAGAGAGTGGAGCGGTGTTCAAAGCGACGATCAAAACGAAAATAAAATTGCTTTAAGGAACTACGTGACAGCGCCGAATTAGACCCATGGGGTAAGGGTAACAGGACGGTTATGAGCAATGTTAGGGACCAAGATCACCGCAGCCAACCTTTCCCCGCCCAAGAAGGACTCACCAACATTTGCTGTTCCGGTTCCATACCTTCGCCGGAAGTTACCGAAGGCGAGGTACTTATAACGCTAAATCACATTGACTATAACAAAGCGCCGCGACTGGATGGAGTCCCAAACGTTGCTCTCAGAACGCCAGTTAAGGCGAGATCGGATGTCTTCGCAGGAATGTTTCATTTCTGCCTAAAGGAAGGCGTATTTCCAAGATTGTGGAAAATATAACGATTAGTGTACCTGCTAAAGCCTGGCAAACCGCTGAAACAACCGGCGATATATCGCCCGTTCTGCATGCTTGACACATAGGCAAAATTTTAGAGCGTATAATATGCGACAGACCCTTCCTCCTGTTAGGCACCAGATGAACTTTCAAAAAACCACTTTGGCTTTCGTAAGGCGCGCCCCACAGAAAATGCTATTCACATGGTGATGGATATTGATCTCGGCGAATTGGGTGTCATATCATTAAAGTGATCGCTATGAAGCTGTAGGAGTAAAATAGTACAAGGTCACGGGTGGAGTACCCTAGGGCTCTGACACTATGGAACGCCATATACTATGGTGTTGCTAGTCAAGATACGACTACCTGCGAGTAGTTGACTCGCGACACAAACCAAGTAGCCATTTACTATCCATCTATGATGCATATGAACTTCACAGGTGTTTCAATTACATAATCACCCACGAACTAGGGCTAAAATGCACCATTGGCATTTTGTATGAACTGGCTCATTGCCATAATTGTTTTGGTCAACACGTATGTAATTGGAACACCTAAGTAGATTATAAAAATATGATGTAACTAGAATTAAGAATATAAATAAGAGTGTTTTAAGAATAAAGACGGGTTCTGTATTTCTGAAAGCGAAACGGTGGTGTTCTGTTTTTACGCCGCAGTTCGGCAAGTGTTTACAGGTCCAGCAGCCGTCAGACAACTGTAGTGCGCGTTGCACCAGCTAACGCACGGAAATACACAACAATTGGCGCTGCTGGTAGGATGTTTAATTGAAAGGACAATGGAGGAAGCAAAGATAGAGTGAGTATATGCTATATTTCAAGAATATAATAGGAATTTTGTCGACGCACTGTGGTGCAGAAGTAGTGGTTTAGTGCGATAAATTATTTTGAAAAGTCTCAAGTGACTTTTTGTGTCTTAAATGCTTGCATAAGAGTAAAAATTAGTTCAAATTTAATTTATATTAAGAAAAGACATATTTGGAGCGTTGTTGAAAAATAAACTTGAGTGTTTACAGCCAGAAAATCGTTGGTTTTCATTTTGCTGTTTATTATCAAGGATGATTAATTTTTTTTTCAAAGGCAAATGTGTTGTTAATAATAAATATACAAAGAATTAAATAAATATGAAAACTTAGTACATTTTTGAATCAAAAGTTTATATTAACAATGTTTTGTAATTAATCTTATAATTTACACTTAATACTACATAATAATAAAATTGTGTTTATTTATTTTCAAAAGAAATATTCTCCACATCAAACATATAAATGGCATCTGAATGAAAATCTTTTTTAATAACAAAAAGATTCTGACTTCTGAGACTTGATAACACAGGATCTGACAAAATCATCATTCTATTGAAAACATCTGTTAAATTGTCTTTTCTTGACGTTTTTCGGCTGAATTGTTCCCTGAAAGTTTTAAAATCTTTGTTTCGTGATTCTAAAGCTTCTTCACTTAACTGACCAATCGGTAAGAGGCAAGTAGAAGCAATTAAATGCCCATGAATTAAGATTTTGTGCACAGTTGTACTCATATAGTACCAGGGATACAATGTTATAAAATATCGGGCGGTATCTTCACAATAGATTTTGAATTTTTCGTTGTTCAGCTTGAAACCACTTGAAAGGCTTTGCAAAATTATATAAAACTTATGAATTAAGTTCCAGTGATGGTGGCGGATAAATTACTTTTTTCAAAAAATCTCCTCGCAACATTACCTGTGTTGGTATTTCCATATCCCGGCTTAGGATGATCACCAATTAAGCCAAGTTTTTCTTTAAATTCTTTTTGAATTCGCTTTTTATTTTCATTAACAGCAACTTCTGTTGTTTTGCTTGTTCTCCACTCCTGGACTGGAAGCTTATATGCAACATGCTGAAGACAATCGAAAAGTCGAATCCATGCATGTAAAACAGAAAGACCAAATGATAAATATTGTTACGATACATTCAATTGAATCATTTTGTCTATGTTGTTGAACTCTTTACATGTAGCATTGCATAAATAATATCTCATGGAAGATTTTGTGGTTCATTTGTAGGAACCGTATTTCTTAATTCCGCAGTTCGTTTGCGTTTTGTTGATTCACTGCATGTTTCAAAAAATAGCGATGGACGTCCAGAAGCTGGAGAATATTTTTCAAAGATATGAATCCGTTGAGCCATTTTAACTCTATGGAAAGAAACAGTTTTTTTGTTCGATGTGATCTTTCCCATTTGGTTTTTAGCTGATGTTTGAAATTTTTCAATTGTTGTCGAAGTTCTTGTAAATGAGTTTCACGGCATAACGTCTTACGTTGAATGAAAGTCTCAACATCAAAAAATTTGGCATCAAAAGTCTTCTTTTGACTGTTGAAAAATACTTGAACTAGTTGTTTTCTTAAACACTCATAATTTTGTAATTCAGAACCTTACAAAATAAAATAAATACGAACAGTTATTGATTCTGAGCTTAATACAATAAAAAAACAGCAATCGGCACTCTTGAAAAGTCACTAACACTATTTTTCTAAAATAAAAAAAAAATATTTCCGGCAAAAGTTTAGCACTTCTGCTTTCACATTTATATTAAGTAAATATGTCTTAATTATGGACAATTAATAAATCTGCTAAACTTTTGCCGGAACATAAGATATTATGCAAAACTTAAAACAAAGTAAAAAAAAACACTAGCTCTTCCAACCACTTAATTAATACTAAGAACTTTTTCATTTTTAAAATAAACAAATAAAATGTACACATATTTACCTTCCCCGGGCATATTTTATATTTTTAATCGCACAATAAATAACAAAGATATTGACAAATTAGTTGGAGCTACTTTGTTTTACACTTTTCCAATGTAAATTTCACAATGAAGTTGTCAACTTTGATCGCATGACGTACTTAGTGCAAAACAAAAAAAAAATGCATTCTTCTTATCCAAAATACCGTACACTTTGTGAAAAGTAACAGTTTTTTATTGTTTACCCAACATTTCAAAGTGACCTTTTGCGTACTGGTCTCTGTGGAGCTACCCCAGTGTGCGACGGTTTCTCGGTGGCCGTCTGGGCGCTTTAGCGCCGGTCATTAAGAGAAAGCAGTATTGGGGCTGAAACTTTCCAGGCATTAGGAAAGTATCCTAAGCGCACCAAGCCATTAAATAGTGAAGTAAGGAAGATGATGGCCATTTGGGGTAACTCCTTGATCATTTTTCCAGTAATGAAGGTGGGTTGGGGGTAAAAACATCTCTTAAGTGTTCGGCGAAAACAGCAGACTTTTCATCATCGCTTCTTGCCCAGTTTCCGTTTTTTGTACGAATCGGTGGAATTCCGCGTGTAGGTGCTTTCATTTCTCTGACAGCTTTCCACAGAGAATAATTGGTGACGTCAGTCGGAGAAAGGTTTTGGATATATTGGTTCAGGCAATGATCTGATTCTAGACGCAAGGCTTTTCTCAAATTTTCACTGGCAATAGATAACTTCCGTTTTAGGAAAGAGACACCTGGACTTTTGCCATTCACGACGCGTCCTCATTTTTTCAGTAAGGAGAATATCGATTTGGGTTGAGGTTTGTGGGCGCCGGATGCTGTTGCAGTTGTTGTCACGCTTGTCCGCAGAGTGGCGCACAGCTAATCTTAGGGTCGAGGTAAATTGTTCCAGAAATGTTTCAATGTCCTCATTAGTTTTGAGACGTGGGTTTAGGCTGAGATGACTACTGATGTATGTTCTGTATTTCAGCCAGTTAGTTTTAGTGGGTGTGAATTCGTAGATAGGGCGTAACTTTTTGTTCAGATGCATTATAATAGGAGAGTGATCTGAAGAGAAGTCGTTAAGGTGTTCTACTTTGAGTTGCTCTCGTTTTAGGTTTCTAGCAACTCCAAAATCAATAAGGTCAGGTATCTTTCGTGGGTCTGTCGGCCAGTACGATGGTTGTCCTGAAGAGATAATATCAATCTTGGTGTCAGAAAGCATGAAGTTATATAATTGTTTTCCTTTTGGTGTTGTTAACCTTGAGCCCCAGTAAGTGTGTTTGGCATTGTAGTCGCCAGCAGCTAGAAAACTTGTTCCAAGTGTGGAGAAAAAATCTGAGAACTGGTTAGTTGTTATTTTAAATCTAGGTGGGCAGTACACAGCGGATATTGGTAAGTTATCCTCCCATCCGTCCAGACAAATTTGTGTTGCTTGCAGGTACTCCTTGTTGTATTCTTCCATGACGAAGTGTTTTATTCTTTGTTTGATTAGGATTCCAGTGCCGCCATGGGCTTTGCCAGCGAGATGCTTTGTATCATAGAATTTATATCCCGGTATGTAAAAATTGTGTTTTTCGGTTAGATGGGTTTCGGATATAACAAATATGTCAATTTCATTAGAGAGTAAAAAGTTGTTGATTTCTAACTTGTGCTGGCTTACACCGTTTGCATTCCATTGACAGATCGTAAGTAAGTTCATTTTGGGGATAGCAGAAGCTGCATGAGCTGGTTTTGGTTTCTCATCATCTCTTGAATCATTTTTTGTACGGAGGTCATGAACTGCGTCATACATTGTGTGAGCGTTGCTATCATTCCTTCAAAATTATGCAGATTTGAACCAGTGCCGGACTGCTGATCCTTCCCTAACTTAACTACCGATGCATACGTCGTCCCTGTATCGGGGTATGGAATTGACTTCTGTGGTTGTGCAATGGGCGGTATATTTGAACTAGGTTGAGTGCGCTTATTCTTTAACTGAGGGTCATTGTTCTTAATTTCCTGGTATACAGGGCAACCTTTTGGCAGTATGGTTACCACCACAATTACTGCACTTTCTAGAAACTCTATCAGTTTTAGTCTTCGTACATTCTGATGTGGGGTGTAAACCACCACTGGCAACACATACACTACGAAGAGTGCAGTAGGACCTTGTGTGCCCAAATTCTTGGCAATTCGAACATTGAACTGGGCCGTTTCGTTTGAGAGGCTCCTCCACAGTAATTCTGCGATGCATAAGATAGCGGAGATTATAAATACCATGCACTTCTCCTTTTTTAAGCTTTTGGGTTTCAGGTCCCAATTCTACGCGAAACAATGGCTGAGGGATTCTGTTGCGATTTATTATATTTACAATAGAGCGGGCAGCGAGCCCTGCTTCATGTAGTGCTTCTTTGACTTCAGCAGGGGGAATATCTGATTCAAGTCCTTTTATGACAATGGTATGGCCTTTGCTACTTTTAAGCTGATAGGTGTAGTAGCTTTTTTTATCATTGTCGAAGTTTTTTATAACCACTCTGTAATTGCTCTCACTATGTATTTGGATTTTTGTTTCCTGGATGTTTCCTTTAACAAGAGGGGTGACATGGAAACTTTTAGGACCAATGAGCTCGGTGAGCTTTGCAACTAATTTACTGGAGTTACGTTCTCGTAGGTAAATGGGAGGTGGTTTGAATATAATATTAGGTTTGAGTGCGTCTGCCTCCTCAGCACTTTGGAGTAGTGCGAAGCGATTATTACTAGAGATTAGGCTCTCGCTAGTTTTGCTGATTTTTGCGATGTTAGTTTTGATTGCACTCGATTTTGGGCTTCGCTTGCGCTTGTTTATAAGGATATACCTATCTAAACCAGTTTGTGATGTTCCACTTTTCCCTGCTGGGTTGCTTGAAAAATTACTTTGAGTGGTTTGCATTGATGGTTGGTGTGAGTGCATTTTCAGTGCGCTCAGCCACTGTTGGCGAATTTGTTCTAGCACGATCGGACGAGTGAGAGAGAGACGTGGATGGAACCTGTTTGCACTCTTTAGTTATGGACGCCGTTGGGCTGGGTGTTGAACATTGAGCGCTCCAAGAGGGCGCATGCGCAGAGAGTGCCAGAGACACTTTTGGATATTGGTTCTGGTTTGAGTGCGAACTGTGTGTACTTGCACTTGCATTGTTAAGTGCAGTCGCAATTGAACGCTGTGAAGTTGCAGTTGCATGAGGGCCGCTGCCCGGCCGCTCGCCGTTGTGGGACATGCTACCTCCGCTCGCTTGTCTCTGTTTTGCAGGCAAAGGTGTTGAGCGAACCACATTAGTCGCCAACCGCTATCGACAGTCATGCCGAGAACATCCGACCTTGCATTGGGGAGAGAAGGTAACATACTCTACTTACTCAGTTGCGCGATTACCTGCCGCTGCTGGGAAAGCGACTGAGGCAGATCAGGTGTTGGTGCAAGTGTAGGCACACTTTGAGAGCGCATGCGCTGAACAGGAGAGCGCACTGGGTGAGTGGGA
Source organism: Clusia tigrina (assembly GCA_920105625.2). Classification (NCBI taxonomy): domain Eukaryota; kingdom Metazoa; phylum Arthropoda; class Insecta; order Diptera; family Clusiidae; genus Clusia; species Clusia tigrina. The sequence continues at coordinate 200,334,590 of OV050030.1, forward strand.
GAGCGTAATACGCTCATCCACTGACCGCTATAGTTCCGCTTCTTTATTAGAAGCTAACACAAATTCAAATTTTAAGTTTAAAAACTGATATTTGATATTTCGCACAAATTCCTTTTGCCAATTTCACTCACTGACTTTTATTATGCGTCTTTTTCGCTAGGCTTAAAACCCGAAACATTAAATTATTTCACTTTAAATCACAATATAATTGAGGAGCAACCGAAAAACACATCCGAACTCTCTTGCTATTACTATTGATCTTGCTATTACTCGCAGATGAATAAGAAAGCAGCGACTCAACCGACGAGCGTAGGGGAAAGAATAAAGCGCCTCAGTCGGAGGAGCTTCTCTACGACACGCCAACTCGGTTGGATGCACGGCGGCCACTAAGTTTGCGCCCGGATCTGGTTAAGTATCTATTGGAAGATGGGATTAATAGCCAATTAGCTACACAGGAGGTGAGAGGTACAGTCATTCCTGTGGTGGTTAACTCGGCAGTCAGAATGAGCATTCTGGAGGTGGCCAAAGCTGTGGAGAAGCTTGTTCCTATGTTTTCTGGCGTTAAGATTTACGATCTCAGGACGGAAATCAGGAGGTTCAAGTAAGGATGCGGGCTTGCACAACAAAGTCTTCCGGGAGCGGAGGTTGAACACTTGATAAGAAGCATAAGATAGAGAACAACAGGGGACGCGTTTGATTTGTTGGCGCATAGCCCGGTGGATAACCTGACTGATTTATATGCTCTCCTGGACAGGACATACTTGAAACAAAAATCGTACGACGTACTCATAAGAGAGATCCAGGAGTCTACTTAGAAGCCTGGAGAGGAATTGAGAGCCTGGGGCCGTAGGCTCCAGTCACTGGGGAGTGCAGCGAGTGCAGAAGCAAACAGGTAATTCCCTGAAAGTGCGTCGGTATACAAATCGCAAATAGAGAGGGCCATGGTGACGGTGTTCAAGGCCGGCTTAGTAAACAGGCAATTGGGCAATTACACGCTAAGTTTGACACAACGATCAATGGCAGATGTGATAGAGGCAGTTATGTCTGCAGAAGTGGCCATTCAGCAAAGCGCCACGAAGGGGGCATATGCTGGACGAGTACACCCGCTGCTTCGAGTGTCCCGCGACAAGAATTGGGGGATAATGAGAATCGGCGAATGGAGCATAGAGATCGACGACCGGCTGTAGAGTTGGCATGCTCATTTTGTAATAGGCACGGGCATTTCTGGGATGAAAGCTGGACGAGGAGGAATACTCCGTTTTGTGAGGATTGCGGTAATTATGGACACGAAAGAGGGATGAGTTGTCCAAGGAACGCATCAGCAAGGTAACAGGGTAGACAGTACTACTCCAGAGAAAGCTTCGGAAATCAGCAGCAAAGTACCATTGCCAGTCAGCAGAGACCTGTGTTGCCTCGTGGAAACCCAGGGGACCGCACATGGCAGCGGATCACGGGCGGTACTAGTAATAACCATCATACCTATGGTTCGCAGCAAAACCAATCATACGATGCAAGGAACGAACGGAAAGGAAGTCGCCAACCGACCTGTACATGGTGTGGGGGCATTGGCCATATGGCAGAGAACTGTTTTGCGAGGGACAGCAACAGGCAGAATCATGGAAACCGGTAGGGGGCCAACCGCAGCCTAGAGGTTGGAAACCCCAGAACACTGCTAATATACAGGCACCAAACGTAGTTCTCACGTCAGCGACAGTCGAGAAACCACAAACACCGATGATGCAGGATACAGCACTCTTAGGGACAATAAATTTATATTGTCTATTGCTAAGCCTGTTTGGGGTAATTCGCCAGAGAGCAGTGGGTTTAATCAGGGACTACCTCCCTGGTATATTAATATATATAGGAACAAATTTTAATAATATTAGTGAAAGATGCAGACAGGTAATTCAGGCGGCCAGGGGCATGACAGCAGGTTTAAAAAACTGCATGGGGAAAATGAATGATAGTACAGCAAATTTTAAATCGTGTTTAGTATATTTTTTGGTAGCACCGATTGATGAGAGATATCCGCGATATAAACATTTTTTGGATAACAATTTCAACATTCAGTCTACCTACTCGGATGATTCTTATGTGGTCATTCCGTGCAAGGCAGCAAAAGCAGGTTATCTGGTATTAATGCTGGGCACAGGCGCAGACACCAGTCTAATAAAGGCTGAATCCATGAGGTAATTTCCCAATGTACAAACGTGCAGAATAAGCAGTTTAAGCGGGGCATTTTGGGGAAGTGTTAAAACCCTTTGCCTAGTGAAATTGGTGGACAAGTTGTTGGAGGAGGGCATAATAATGCCGAGCAATTCTCCATGGAATTCACCTTTATTGTTGGTTCCGAAGAAGTCCCAGGACAACACCAAGAAATGGAGATTGGTGGTCGATTTCAGGAAATTAAATTAATTGAGGTGAAGCAAGTTTTTCTGATCCCAAGAATCGACGAAATTCTGGACCAGTTGGGTCATTGTAGTTATTTCTCTACGCTAGATTTGGCTAGTGGATACAATCAAGTCTTGATAGGTGCGGAAGATAGGGAGAAAACGGCTTTCAGCACGTCTTGGGGTCATTTTGAGTTCAAACGAATGCCATTTGGACTTACTGGTGCTCCAGTAACTATTCAGAGGCTCATGAATATCACTCTAACTGGTCTACAAGGTTTTGACTGTTTTGTATACCTAGATGATATATTGGTATATGAAAGGAATCTGTCAGACCACAGCAGCAAGTTGAGTAAAGTTTTGAATCGACTGAGGGAGCATGGTCTCAAGCTCAACATGAAGCAGTGTAACTTCCTGCGACACGAGGTGGTCTATGTGGGACACAAGTGTACTGAGAAAGGTGCGCTTCCTGATCCTGCGAAGATAGAATGCGTCAAGAATATTGCTCAGCCAAGAAAGAGGAAGGACGTACAAGCTTTTCTTGGTTTAGCAAATTATTATGGGAAATTCGTGAAGAATATGGCACAGTTGTCGCTGCCAATCACGAAATTGGTACATAAAGACACAAAATTCGAATGGACGGAGTCATGCCAACAGGCGTTCGAAGGTTTGAAATTGGCTATTACGACACGGCCCATCCTGATTTACCCGGACTTTAAGCATTTCAATTTAACGACAGACGACAGTAGTGAAGCTCTGGAAGCGGTTCTTTCACAAGAACAAGACAGTCGCGATCATCCCATAGCTTTCGCGAGTAGAGCGCTGAGCGAGACCGAGAAGCGGTACTCTACGATAGAGAGGGAGATGCTCGCTATAGTTTGGAACACTTATAACTTCAGATCATACCTTTTGGGGAGGAAGTTCACGGTTTACACCGACCACCAGCCGCTAAGGGGAATCGTTAATTTGAAGGATCAAACATCTAGACTGGCACGGTTCAGGCATAAGCTGTCCGAGTACACATTTGATGTTGTGTACAAGCCAGGGAAAACGAATTTGAATGCGGATGCGTTGAGTAGGGCTCCGTAAAATACGAGTGTTCTGAGAATCACTGAGAATATCGCGGGATATGGACAACAAATTGCGATCAGTGATGGGCAAACGGAAAGGTCAAAAAGGGAACGAGTGATAGTCAGGGCATGGATGGAGTTAGACATAGTAAAAGTGGAACTGGGGTTTTTGAAAATGAGGGCAATGTCTTTTGACATCGAGAAAGACTAGTTAGCATACATGTTCATCAGGGAGGGATTGAGACGGTCTCTCGCTAGATTGGATAATATAAACGTACAAGAACAGGAAAATTTGCGGAAAGCTCTTGAGGATACAGCAGCGAGAGTCCAACAGGTCATAACTCGGTTAAGGGAGAAAGCGAGATTTTCACCAGCCGAGAGGTGTGACACAGCACCGCGGATAGCACCTGCGCGAAAGTAAGGGAGCGAAAGTGTACTATGTATGACTCCGCGAAGCAGGGGGACGCCATGTGTGACGGTACGACTCCAAAATTACCTTTTGTTGCGGTTACTGTATGAAAGCTGTCAGAAGAACAAGGTATCAAGGCTAACAAGGATGCCTATGCAGCTAACTGATACTGCTAACATACCCTTCGAAAAGGTGTTCATGGATATGGTGGGACCATTTCCCGAGAGCTCGTCTGGGAATAAATTCATCCTAACATTCCAGGACGACCTATCTAAGTACTTTATAGCAGTTGTCATGCCGGATGCGGAGGCAACCACGGTAGCTAGGATTTTCTTTGGGGAAGTTGTAGCAAAATTAGGTGTCCCAAAGATAACGGCACTAATTTCATTTCGAGAATTTTGTCTGAAACTTGTAAACTGCAAAAGGTGATAAACTTCACATCACCCCGTATCATCCTCAGGCTAACGGTTCGTTAGAACGTAGCCACCGACCTCTAGCTGAATACATGCGGCATTTTGTGAAGGAGGATGGATCGAACTGGGACCAGTGGTTGGCGTCAGCAATGCATGTGCTCAACAAAACGGTACATGCATCCACTAACCAGACGCCATTTTTCACATTGTATGGTTTCCAACCTCAAATGCCAACGAATTTGAAACGAAAGCCAGCGCCTCTATATAATACAGACGACTACCCACATCTGTTACGTTATCAAGTGCAGAAAGGGCACGAGTTGGCTAAGAAGGCGCAGCAAAGGTCAAAAGCGGTATCCAAGAAGCAATATGATGCTTCCGCTAATTACGTGCAGTTCATTACTGGGCAAAATATTTTACTGCGTAACAGTAACAAGAAGAACAAATTTTCCCATATTTGGCTTGGTCCATATAAAGTAGAGAAAATTTTGGGGCCAGTAACAACAGAAGTTAGGATAGGAAACAAATTGAGACGTTTCCATAACAATCTGTTGAACCCCTGCAGATCGAATTAAGAAATTTAGTGTGAAACTGGTTGCAACGATGAGTGAATTGAAGCAGAGGCTTTCTTTCCTTGACCTATTCCAAAATTCAGTTCGTGCTGAAAGTGACGGGTGAAATGAGTTAAATTTTTATTAAATAATATCTTCAACATTGAAAACGAAGAAAATTAAACGTAAACAAGACAGCGATATGAAAGAATGAAACCATATATTATGATTCAAGGGCGAGACAGTGTACGAATGCCCGCGTGAAGTAGTAAAATAAATAATTTTTCCAAGCTGAAAATATGACTTCAATAAAGAATGAACAAAAATGGGAAACAATTAAATGCATATAATTTTTTGTTTGTTTGTGCGGTTTAGGCAGTCGCATCAGCAGGAGAGTCAATAACAGGGGCGTTTATGCAATACGTTTTTAAGTTTGTAGACACTCATGTACACGGGTAATATGATGCGTTGACATTTTTGGCATGCGCTATCATGACAAGCGTAAGTGCCATGTACATATGTATGTATGCCAATAAGTAAGTATGAGCGCGGGTAGCGTGTAAGTTTAATATGAGACATGGTGGTTTGCATACATATGTTTAAGAGTAATATTTTAATTATTGTATCAGTGCCATATACATGAAGTCGTAGGGGTAGGGGCATGAAGGTAAACGTAAGTATGTTTGGAAGAGCAATAGGGAAGTAAGTAAGTAAAATAAAGCAGTGTATTTTAACAATTTTACAACTTTGGTAGTCGTGATAGTATTAGTAATGATAATAGGAAAAGAAGAAAATCAAGGAAATTGGAAAAACACAATTTTCTAAATATCTCTTTTATTGATATGAATAATATAATAAAGAAGATAAATATGGAATACAATTGATTTCATTTGGTTTGAGTACAACTTCTGGGTGTACGACCCTGGAAGTATTGGAGGCCGGTCGTCTAGCATCTGGTGCAATGGGTGCAGTAAGATGGTAAGCCGACCAAGGCAGATTTTGACTCGTTTGACAATTACGATTGGGGTTGTTTTGAAGTAAGAACAGATGTTAAAAAGGGTCTTGTTCATATATTTAGTTAAGGTGACAGGTTGGTTTAAGCTTAAATAAGTTACGGATAATAGGCAGTAGGTAACAAGTTAAGAGCGATAGTTGAGAATGGATAGAAGTAAAATCGAAATTAGGTTAGATAGACTAAAGTGTGCTTGTAAGATTATTGTGTGTATCAAGTTAAGTGTTAATTGAGAGAAAATCTGGAGCTATAGGCTAGCTGACAGCGGTTAGACAGCTAACGTAAAATGGGCGGGGCTTCAGCATAGTAGGAAGTAGGGTAGTGTTAATACCGAGGGGGTGCCTGTATGTTTCGTATGCATTCATAGAGGGGCTTTCCACACTAGAGGTATTATGAATATATACGAACCAGGAGATTTTTTTTAGAGAAGAAAAAGAATTGGGTCATGCCATTGACACCGGAAATACATAGTCAAGGATACTTAGATATTCTCGATTATGGTAAGAGAAAAAAAAGAAAATAAAAGGTCGGTCGATGGTGGATGTTAGAGTAAATTAGTGATAACCATAATGTAGCAGTAATATAACCATAATGATTATTTAAATATTTAGAGAAATATAAATATTTATTAGATAAGTTATTATAGCGATTACTTATTTTTCTCTACAGTATATGTATAAAGGCAGCTGTGTTCTTGGTATCCTATTTGGCTGTTCCAGAGAAATGCAGCGAAACTGCGGCAGTGCGGGTGGAAACCTTGGCGGAAACGAACCTGATTTTGGATTCACTGCATAATGTTTGGTTCTCGAAAGACGGGTGGGTGGTGATATCAGTTTCGTGATGCTGATCTGGAGTCGGTACTGAAGAAACTCGAAGACTTCCAAAAGAAAACAAATGAGCTTTGTGAGTTAAGAGCAAATACGCCAGGATCTGACGGAAGTAAGAGAGGGTGTGAGATAAGGGCAGCGGAAGCGGCATCAATAATAGCGTGGCTCAGATGAAACGAGCAAGCTTTGTCATTTCGGGGTAGCAAACAACCTGCAGCAAGGTCGTTAAAAGATGTCGGTAGTGAGATATTGAAGTGGGGTATCGGAACCATGGACCATCGTGACGCGGACAAGATTTACGCTCATTTGCAAGGTCTGGATAATCAACAGGCTAAAACTATTTCGGTCTTAGGCAAAGAAATAACCATTGTGGGTTCGAGCTGCAAAGGGTTACACAAAGCAGTAAAGGAATTTTTTGTCGATAGTGAACGATTGCAGGCTGGCATGAAATCGATAAATGAGAAAACTGCGGAAGCCTTGAGCAATTTGGCAGAACTCGTTAATCTGTAGAATATTATATCAGAAAAGCTTGTGAACCTGCAAGGACGTCAGCAAATTGAAATTGCAGTCGTGGATGATTTGTTGCATGGGAAGCCCTACTTAAAGCAGCTCCCAAGACTTTGGGAGGCATAAACTGGTATTTGGAGAAGCCCGAACAGCTGTACAAGTTAACAACGGTACGAGCAGCGACGTCGGAAGCGGGGTATCTGGTGGTCATAAAAATACAACTTTCTCTTCCTGATGCATATGCGCTATACAAGATATATCCCGTACCTAAAGCGTTGGACGGTAACTGGAGCATAGTACCGAAGACACTATATGACTACATCACAGAGAGTCGAGTGCATGATAATTATATCGGACTCTCGTCGGAGGACATTAAGTCTTGTAGAATGGTGGATATTTCACAGCGTATGTGTCCACATCCGGGGAAAGCCATTACAAGGGAAAGCAAACCTTGTGAAGTACAGGCGTTGAAAAATCAGCAAGATAAGTGCGAGCATGTAGCAGTCTCGGCTACGGGATATTGTTGGGAGTGACAGAGTCACCAAACCGCTGGCTATACCATTTTGATGAGAAAATTTTTATGTCTGCAGTGTGCCATGCAAGATCAACAAGACTAGAGCTGCAGGGGACGGGATTCCTGCACATTGGAGAGGACTGTCGGTCGGTTGGGAAAGAGATGGTGCTGGTGCATAGAGCACAGAAGAACCAGCATTACAAGTTTTCACCAGCAAGTGAGTGAACTAGAGAGATGGCGGCCAACGTTCAGGCCTTGTTATCAACTTTGCAGCGTTCGAAACCAATAAATAGTACATATGTGCCAATGACGATACAAGCAACACCCCATGGGGTTTTCTGCGAAAGATCCTAGCGACTAATGGCAAGTCAAGTAACGAGTTAATGAGGGATACGGAGAAAGAGCAGACGTTATTGAACCGTAAAACATCGTACGATATAATGCACTCCTCGTTGGAAAAGGGAGGGATCGCCGCGATCACAACGCTGGCAATGATCGTCGCAGTAATCACATATATATTCTGCCAGTTAAGGATGCGAGTCAAATACGCACTACGAGAACCACAACCAACGCAACAGGTAGCCGATATTGCAGTGTAGATTAGCGTAGGCTAAGCAAACCAGAAGTTAGAGTTAGTAATGTACAAAATCTTTGAAAAAAAAGAAATAAATAAAAAAGAAGAGAAAACGAAGCAAGAAAAAAAAATAAATAAATAAAAAAGAAAAAAAAGAAACAATAAATAAAACATAAAAAAAACAAAAACAATATTAAGAGAATAAAAATAAATAACGAATAAAAAAAAATATAATCAAACAAAAAACACAATAGTTAAAAGACGAAAAATAAAAAATATTTGAAAAGAAGAAGATATATATATATATATAAAAATAAAGAAACACATGTATAAAAAAATATATACGAGTATATATAAAATATTGTATTAGGATATCAGAAAAAAATATATAATAAATATATACATATAAAATATTGTAGTATGTTATACAATTTTAGAAGGTAGCTACACTACCTTCTTCCAGAAAGAGGGGAGGAATGTTGCGAGTCAAGATACGACTACCTGCGAGTAGTTGACTCGCGACACAAACCAAGTAGCCATTTACTATCGACCGGTTGTAGCTATAATTAATATTACGCATATGAACTTCACAGGTGTTACATAATTTTCAGAGCCAAACACCAGCCGCTACTAATATCCTCGACGGGGTTGTAGTCCAATATGTCTCCAATAATTTAATAAAAAAAACGCTGGTCTTACTTTACTTATTTATTTAACAATTCATATAAGTGTGGTATAAATCAAGAATATTGAAAGCCGCGATATGCGGTATCGTCCTTCTCTGCTCAGCGTCGATTATCCATTCAAAAGTTTTAACTTCTTAGTTCTAAGTTCCGAAATCCAATTAATATGAAAAAAGAGCGAAAATCAAGAAAATAATACTAACAATGTGCTTTAAAATTTCTTGTTTAAACTCAATGCTTAATGCTTGTTGTTGTCACATATTGTATATGTACGAGTATACCGTAAATCTTTGCTTATTGCTTTCATTTCTTATTGTTATTGTAACTGATCGAATGTTTTGCTCATAGCACATTGTGGGGTAGTTATAATCTCCAATAAGAGAATATAACAATCATAATAATAATAGTTTTCAAAATCTGTGAGGACAGTTTTCAAAATTTTCAAGACAGTATGACTCACAAATTTTTCAGGTCAATATAATAATAACTATCAACCACAAGGAAGCCCTTCAAGACAAAAGCAAAGACAAAACTGGTATAAGAAAAAGGATAAATCAGGCAACATGAGGAGAACTAATGGACAGTATAGGACTGTATCCTCATATATTGGACAGATTCTACCGGCCCCGCCATTATTGCTGAGGTATATCTATGCTTGCCGGGTATGTCTGACCCTTTAGACATTAACTGGGCGCTTCGTAGAAGCTTGAGTCCATTATATTGAATCTGCCCACGCGAATTAAAACGCACTGGAGTTCAGTTGTTAGAATGTTCTGTTTATTATAAAAAGCCTGCTTGTATGCTCTTACAATCGTTGTTATCTCTTAATTGTCGGATGCCCTACACTTAGGTTAGCACATTCTGCAATTTTTTACCATTGGGGCATTGACTGGCATACTTTTGGAAAGTGCCGTCCATGCAAAGTTCATTGCAGTTCAATTGTCAAATGTGCATAGCTAAAAGCATGCAATCGGCTTTCAATTAATAATATCAATTTTATTAAATTACACGTGCGCCTTAGGGGTATGGACGTTTATTATTTTATTAATAATAAAATCTAAGCGCTACTGGGATAAGTTTAGCTTGTTGTGTATTCAGTTGTGGATGTACGACATCCTGGGAAAAACTGCTGTTTCGCGTCATTTTCGTCAAGAATACCATCGTTGTTATCGTTACTCGAAAGAGTCCGATTGTGCCGACCCCTCCCTTTTTTCTAAATGTGAATTCCTTCGAAGGACTTGGTGTGGCCAGCTACGTTCTCTTCGGCTTTCGCCTCCTTAACCAAGTCGCTGATTGCTCTGCTATTGGTATGCAGTGCTTTCCACAGATCCTGATGGTGTAATAGCGAAAATGCTGTTGGCGTTGTGACAGTGCGTTTTGAGTGGTTTGTCGGAAATTTTTCGGTAACTCCTGGAGTTATATAATACTTCGGCTGTTCTTATGACGGAAGTCGAGAAATTGTACCGTGACTCATCTCGAGCTCTGTATTCCACGCCAATCATATTCTAGAAAGTCCCCCTTAGTTTCATACGTGTTGCTTTGCCTGAGCACACCGCCAAAACCACTATTGGTTCGTCAAAACGATAGGGTAATCTATTTATAAATTTGGTTGCTACCAGATCTCCAGTCGATGCTAGAATGGCAACGTGTTCACACCGTTCATATCTAGAAATTCTATATTATTTGCGTAAGCAATTCTCCTCGGCGGTATTATAATCATTTTGCTGGATCCACACCCGACAATTTTTGTCTTTTTTTGTGGACAGATCAATGTTATGTTCTTGCGATTGGCATTCGGCTATGTAGTCATACCAAGTTTTTGGTAATAAACCGTAATATGCGTTCAATTGCCTTGGGTACACTTTCTACATCGTTAATCATTCCAGTAGTAGTAGTGGAACTCTGATAACTACTGTTAGTCCCTTTTCTGTTTATGTAATTCACACTGCGACCAGTTCGTAGAACCGCTCCGTAGCTTCATTGTACCACATATATGCCTCTCAATGATGGCGCTGCCTCAAGTAACTTGTTCGGAGCTAGAAACAATGGATGTAGCTTGCCATTAAAATGAGTCGCCAAACACTGCTATTTCTGTTTTGATACTTCGCACTTACACTTTAGCTCAGCACCACTGGCCACAGGTTAAATAGATAAATTTAAAGTCGTATATACTTTTTTAAAGTCCGATATGTCCGGACTGGCAATAGGGAAGGTGCTTCTATCCAATTGGCGCAGGCCCTCGAAAAAATAAAGGCTGTCGTGACCACCATCCAGGAAATGAGATGGTCAGGACATTGTCGCTCTAGCTATGCGAGCTATGATATCTAGTATAGCTGCCATGCGGAGAGACACGAATTCGCATGTGGATTTGTGGTACGCGGCTACTTCGAACAATGGTCTCCAGGTTCAAGGCCGTGAACGAAAGGCTTGCCACGATCCGAATCAAGGCGCACGCCCCGATGGAGGAAAGGGATGATACTATTAAGGATGCATTTTACGCGAGACTCGAGGACCCATATGAACGCTGCCCGACCCACGACGTGAAGATTATCCTCGGGGACTTCAACGCAAAAGTTGGACGAAAAAGCATCTTTGGACATATCGAACAATGGTCTAAGGCTGATCGACTTCGCCACGGCGCGAAAAATGGTAGTTAGATGCGCCATATTCCGACAACTCGATATTCACAAAGTCACATGGCTGTCCCCTGATCAACACACCCGACTCCAAAGTGATCATGTTGTAATAACGGAAGGCATGCTTCCAGCGTGCTTGATGTTCGTATGTTCCGGGGAGTCAATAGTGAGTCTGACCATTATCTTTTTGGAACCATAACGTACGATCTGGTATGCAAGGAAAGCTGCACGTTGCAAAGCTGCAATTACAACGGACAGCCGAGGTCCATTCCGCTCAACTCTCGGAAGATGCACCGAAGATGCCGGGGGACTTTGGGCACATGTATCTCGCTCCGTGCGTATCGCCGCAGAGAAAACCATTGGCTTCAGACGCCAGCCGCCACGAAACGAAAGGTATGATCAGGAGTGTCGCGAAGCTTCTGCAGCGAAAAACAAACACTGCAGTATACTGCAACGCGAGCCGTGCGTGAATATTGCTGGGTGAGGAGAACGAAAGAGAGGGGCCTTTTCAAATGAAAGAATCGCGATCCGGAAAGCCGTCAGTGCGAGGAACTCGAGATGTACCGGGACAGAAATGATGCTCGAAAATTCTATCAACAGTTCAGGCGTCTGACCCAAGTTTTTAAGCCCACAGCTTCTTCATGTAGAGATTAAAATGGGAATCTGGTTACGGATACGCAGTGTATATTGCGATTATTGAGGGAACATTTCTCTAAATTTTCTGGCAGGCGACGATGCCACTAATACCCCTCTGGAGAATTCATCCCGATACCACCAATTTACGATAACGTATTGGTTGTTCCACCACTTAACCACGATGACGTCCGATTTGCTATTCAGCGACTAAAGAACAACAAAAGAGCTGGTGTCGATGGACTGCCTGCATAATGGTTTAAGGCCGGCGGTGATGAGCTGATAGGACGCATGCTTCAGATCATCAGTAAAATATGACTAGAAGAAAGCATGCCCGATGATTGGAGTCTGAGTGTCCTGTGTCCTGTATTGAAGATAGGTGACCCGCTGATATGCACCAACTACCGGGGAATCAGTCTTACGGCCATCTCTGATAAGGTTCTGTCTAACGCATTGTCTGATAGACTAAAACCTTATGCCAACACACTGAAAGGTCCTTATTAGTGCAGTTTTAGAGCTGGAAAGTCCACCATTGACCAGATGTTCACGCAGCGTCCAAGCGCCAAATCCTGAAAAAAACACACGAATAACAGAGCGACAACCATAATCTCTTTGTCGACTATCAACCTGCTTTCGATAGCCCGATAAGAGATTGCCTATATGGCACCATGTCTGACTTCGGTATTCCTACATATGGTTAATACGACTCTCTAGAATGGTAGGAAGCGACATCTCCGAACCATTTAATACCATGCGAGGTTTCAGACAAGGCGATACACGGTCGTGCGACCTCTTCAATTTCACCATGGAAGGGGTGCATCGGAATGGCACTATTTTCTACAAAAGTGTCCAGCTCCTCGCATATGCTGATGATATCAACATTATTGGACGTTGCAAGCGAGATGTCACTGGTGCATTTTCCGTCATTGAAAAAGAATGAGCGAAAGTGGGTATGACGGTGATCGAGAGCAAGACAAAGTATATGCTGTCCACTCTGCATTTAGGATCCCATGTTACAGCGCACAACTGTACTTTTGAAGTTGTCAAGGAATTTATATATCTTAGCTCCGCCATTAACACTGAAAACAACGTTAGCCTGGAGATTAAACGAAGAAACACAATTTTTTGTATTCTGACAAAATCTATTTGACCCACCGAGAAAAACAAGATTATTTGAGATAAGCCCGTTTATGTGAAGACTGTGTCAATTGTATGAGTCAATTTTTCACTCCAGCTAACATATTTTAAATTAGTTATCGCCTGGTTACATAACAATAAACGAGAGTATGCTACCACGCCCTGTAGTCAGCTCATATATGATTGAACACGTACATACCTTCCAGGCAGACCATCGTGTTGTGATTCTTTCAAACGTTATTCTTAATATATATTTACAAAACAAATTTTTTTAAATATCCTTAGCCATTTTTTAATTTCGTCGAAACTCCTATTCTTATTTATATTTAAATAATTTATTAATCCATAACTTTGTTTTACACTTTCTCTCCCTTTACATTACCTTGCTTATCCTAGAACTTACTTGGCTCCTAATCAAATGAAATCTAGTAACACTTTCCACAATTTATATTTTAATTTCAATTTTATTTATATTAACACCTATTTATATTTGCTCCTTCTCTCCATTTTTAATAGCAAATCAAGATACTCTGCTTTCCCCTGCATGATTTTTATGAACATATGCCCACATTATTTTATACATGTTTATACGTTCTTGTGTGTGACGTTTATTCAATATATAATGCTGGCTCGAACAGAATTTCTGAAAGCCGCTTATACCCCCAAATGTATATGTACTATACTTTGAATTTCTTTTTTAGATGTAATTTTATTTTACAAAATACCTGCTTTTTCAATTCTTACGTACAGTTGTCTATTTTTACTTCGAAATCCTATCACCCTTTGCTTGCCTCCTAAAGTATATTTTCGCTAAAAGATATTCGACCTAATCAAGTTTAAAAAAAAATATTATTTTATCATACTTATTAGAATGCATGCCCATACACTCATTCCATATTTCCAATTGGGACAGATTGTGCCCATCTTCATTTCATGTACCAAGTTTGCATGAACGTAAGTCTATAAATATACATGCACACCATATTCATACTATATAAAAGTTTGTATGGATGTACAAGCATACGTGCTCTGCTAACATTTTCGCATGCGCTCCACTTTTCGCTGTGCAGAATTAGTTCGACAATGCACTTTCCGTTTGTCGAATGCACTAAACAAATCTTCTATTCATATTATTTTTTCCTCAGCTTCATTCTGATTCTCGTTTCTGTGTTTTTTTCTATTTTATTACCTTACTTATATTTTTATTACCTTACTTATATTTTTCAACCATTCTCTCTCTTCATATTCTTGTTCTTACTGCATTTTAGCTGCAGTTTTAGCTTGCATATTCACATTATGTAACTGATTAAATACGTAAGTCAACATGGTTTGATTTCACATTGGCCTGGACTTGTAATAGAAATAGAAAATAGAACTGACGCTATTTAATGCTTGTTAATAAAATGCTGATTTCAATTGCTAATCAAATTAGAAATATGTTTCTACGAGTGTGGTACACTACAAACACATGTTTTTTAGTTGTGAGTTTGCAAATGGAGTAACTTTAGCAAATTATTGTGACGTTTTTTATGGTTTTTTTTGTTCTCTTTTCCTAGTTTGGTTCTTCATTAGTACTCGGTCATCCACATGAAAAACTACTGGGTATACTACCTTGTTCTATGCTTCTCTTGCAACTCGTTGAGCATGATCTTGGTATTCCCTAATCAATTCGTGCGCTCGCTTTATTTGGGTCATCAGCATTGTACACTGGCGTACATTTGCTCTTCAAATTCGCTGGAATATTGAAGTTAACCCCGTAGAGTATTCTAAACGGAGTTTGCTTTGTTGATACATGTATAGTATTGTTATGTAATTGCATGGCCGTAGTCAACCACTGATCCCAGTTAGAGACATCCTCTTTGAAGAAACTACGCAAGTATTGTGCCAGATCTATGACTTCGTTCTAGCGAACAGGTCGCTTTCGGATGATAAGGAGTAATGTGTAATTTCTTACACGATATTCGAACCGCAGTAGGTAAGTAACACTTTCAGTATGTTGTAATGCGCTATAATTTCGTCAAAAATGCTTTGGCATCAGGGATCACTATGCATACCATATACTTTGAAAAATTATCTTGGAACATCAAGATGTACTTATTTCCCGAAACTGTTTCAGGTCAAATACCAACAATATCCATGTGAACTTTATCAAATGGTTGTTTCGGTGGGTCATTCAACACCATTGGCATCTTTGTTAGCCTCGAACTCTTGATGGCCTCAAACTTTGGGCAACTTTTTACATAATTTTTATGTTTTTGAGAATCCCTTTCCAGGTGTATACTCGTCTGATTCTCTCGTAAATTTTCCAGACCACTGGGGTCTACCTAGAGGTGAATCATGGAAACCTTTGAGTACACCCTGAATATTTTTGTCATTCTCGAGCCACTCTACCCTGTTAGCTGGCTGTTTGTCTCTTTCATCATTCGGTTTTTTATATCTGGTGCATCTGCGTCAACTACTGATCGTTAAACGTTGGTCTTCTCCCTGTCGGCGTTTGCCTTTGGTATAGTTTGAGCCACTAATATCTTTTCTTTTGTAGCACTCTGCTAAGTGCATCTGCATTCAGATTTTTTTTCTCAGGCTTGTACATTTATTTATTTTTTTTTTAATTCAACATGGATTTATTTATTGCATCTTTTCAATCGAAACCAACAATAATTTTACAAGGCTTACAACTAATAAATAAATTGATGCTCCGCGCCAGTGCTTAGAGCAATTTTAGTGCAAGTATTATGTAAATTATGTAGAAAAAATAAAAATAAAAATATAAATATAAAGAAACTTTATTTTTAAAAAAGTGGCCTTTTAAGACGATGTTCGTTAGGATGACACTGGAGTTTGGATTGGTATTTTGTTTTTAAAGCTGCTAGTTCTGCTTCAACGGGTGCAATATTAAGGTCGCGGAAAATATTTTCGATTCTGACGAACCATGGAGCGCCGCTGATCGTTCTCAGAATTTTCGATTGAGCCCTTTGAATTATTTGCAAGTTTGATGCACTAGTAGTGCCCCATATCTGAATACCATAAATCCAAATCGGTTTAATTACAGCCTAAGTAACTAAGCTAAGTAAGTTAAGTACTTTACACTCCAATCCCAGTTTTGATTTTCGGTTGGTAAGCCAATACAAGGAACTTGCCTTGAGTTTCATTTGCATTTTCTTGGCATCTATATGTTTTTTCTAGGTGAGCCGTCGGTCAAAATGCACTCCTAAGTATTTAACCTCTGTTGCTTGCGGGATTACAATGCCATTTAAGGAGACTGCCGGACAAGAACTGGGCTTAAGAGAAAATGTCACATGTACACTTTTTTGCTCATTTTCTTTGATGCGCCAATCTGCTAGCCAACTTTCTATTTTTTAAGGGTGTTCCTCTAAATCCCGGGAGGCTATCCGTGGATTTAGGTGAGAGCTCAGGATAGCTGTGTCGTCCGCGAAAGTCGAGGTAACGAGGTTTTTATCCGTTGGCAGATCGGAAGTGTACAGAGTGTAAAGCATAGGTACAAGCACACTACCTTGTGGTACTCCAGTCATAATTTCAAAGTCATAGTTACAAATTCTTTATATTTAACCCTAGATTTGCGATTTGTTAAATATGACTCCAGAATCTTTTGCGAACTTTTTGGCAAAAGTTTTTTAATTTTGGTCCTTCGTGCCAGACTTTGTCAAAGGCTTGTGCGACGTCTAGGAATATTCCGGAGCAGTACATCCTCTGTTCAAATGCTCGCCTTATTTTAGAGGCAATACGGTGCACCTGCTCAATAGTTCCATGATGTTTGCGGGAAACCAAATTGGTGGTGAGGAATGATTAAATTGAGCTTTGGTGCTAATTTTTCCAGCTATAAGCGTTCGAGCATTTTAAAGAGCGTTGGCAGGAGACTTATGGGCCGATAAGAAGATTCCTGAGTAGGGTCTTTACCGGGTTTTGGAATCATTATTATTTCCGATGTTTCCCGGAAACATCGGAAATAATAATGATTGCCACTCGGCAGGTACAACCCTACCGCACCTATCCCACGTTGTGCTAGCATGTTTAATTTTTTATTTATTTTTTTTTTATCTCCATTTATTTAACTACAATCTGTCCAGCTGGACATTCAGTACTACTTATATTATATTTGACCATAAACATGTGTATGAATTTTCAGTAGCATTCAATACATTAGGTACATTAATTTAACAAAGTTAGATTTTATATATATTAATTTCATTCATTCCTTATTATTATTATTATTATTATTATTTATATATATATATTTTTTTAAATTTACTCTTATTTTTTAATATTTATTTTTAATTTGATCTTAGGTGGTACATCTGAATGGTAAGTCCGCTGGTTATCAATTCTACCGCTAGGTTGTTAGGGTGGACTCTAAGACGTTTGCGATATGAGTGATTTCATCATTTACTTTTGGGATGTTTAGATCGCGATGAATGATATCGTTGCTGACATACCAAGGTGCATTAGCACACAGTCGTATGACTTTTGATTGGAAACGTTGTAGGATGTCCAGGTTTGACTTGGATGCTGATCCCCAAATTTTATTACCATAAGTCCATATGGGCTTCAGTATTACCTTATATATCAGGACTTTATTTCCAAGTGTTAGGGCTGACCTTCATCCAAGTAGCCAGAACAATGACCTAAGCGTTAGTCCAAGTTGTTTCCGTTTGGAGAAGATGTGACAGCGCCACGTTAGCCGCCTTTCCAGGTGCACCCCAAGGTATTTTGCATGGTCTGCTTGTGGCAATTGGGAGTTACTTAGTGTCACTGGAGGGCAATTACCTGCACGTAGGGTAAAAGTCATTTGCACTGATTTTATTGCATTTGCTTTTATTCGCCACTTGTCTAGTCATAAGTCAATTTGGTTCAGATTCCCCTGCAAATGCTTCGAGGCTAACACGGGGTTTTTGTTGTAGGCCATTACAACAGTATCATCTGCAAAAGTTGCGGTATATGTGGAAACAGTCAGCGGCAGGTCAGCCGTGAATAGTGTGTAGAGCACAGGTCCCAAAGCATGTTTAATGATTGAATTCCTGTTGAATTTAATAATGCTTGGAATTGTAGGTGCGTTCTTCGCCTTATCTTCTTTATTATAATTGCAGCAAAATTATTGGTTATAATATTTTTTCGTTTTTTAAGGAAATTATGTTTGATTTTGGCCATCCTTGTCCCTTTATCCACTTATGAAGCCTCTTCAATCGGTGCGCGTGGTTGCACGATCGATGGCCACGATGCAGAATCTGAATCTGGTGATGCGGCTCCCTTGCTGGATTCTATACAAGTGGCCGAGTCAAGTCGCGAGAAATCGCATGCAAACACTTGACAGGGCAGATCGGTGGGAGATCATAAAGATGGCTGTCGACCGGCACGAACGTTTGACAGGCAGAATATGGCCACTTTCGCACCGGGTAGCAGCCATCGGGAATAGGGGTTCACGGCGTGAACACCCATGTTGTAGGGAAGTAGCCCAGACGGAGTATTGCGTTAAAAATGTGTGTGAGATATATCAGAGCTATGGGGTTGTACCTGCCGAGTGGTCGCCTTCGGCAGGTTTTGAGGTGATGGTTCCGGGTGGTCAATTGGATACTGGATTGTGTTCAGCAGCGTAAGCTGTGCGGTGGGTTTTCTTTGCTTTCTCGGTGAGTCGGAGTGATGCATGATCTGGATGGGAAGAAATCAAAAAAATTAGTAGGTGAAGTAAAAGAATAGATTATGAAAATGAAGGATGGAAGAAATAAACGGGGTTGTCAACAAGAAGCCGATCGTAATTACTCTACACCCCAGAGGGGAAGGGGTTCGTCCTGCAGCGCCATTACTCCATTGGTGATAGTTCATGTTCGGATTCCTGGGTCAAACACCATCTTCACGTTGCGAATATTCCAACAACTCCTGGAAATGCCGGCGTGATTCTCATCAGGCACCGCCCGTGAGGGAGAATATTGTTTTCTCGTACTCCTCTCAGATCACACGGCTTCGCATGCTTTGACGTTACCCACCTAACCTTCCAGGTGGATGGAAACGCGGATGTCTCCTCAGGTTTAAGAAGATCAGTGTGTCGGGCTCCCATCAAAAAGTTAAAGGAAGCTGGTGATAGCAAGTCTCTGAAGTGTTGCAGAAGGTTACAGTTGGGCCGGAACGGAACACCGTTTCTTCTATGAGCTGAAATAAAGCAAAAATCTCTCCAGTTACACATTAGTAGCCCTAATTGTAGCTGAGACTGGTACCCATCTCCTGGTTTATTTACTCCCCTCATAGGTGACACAGTGGGGGACGAAGGTAAAGTCCCACGATAGGCTGGGTGCTGGGTTTGAGAATAAATCCGCGAATTTTGCGAATCCCCATTAGTCTTCTAAGGTAATGCTTTGTTTGTGACAAAGCCTGATATTCAGTGTGATTATCAGGTGCTAATCTGACCCAGCGTGACAAGCGTATTTGGGAGATCGCCTGATATTGATAATAGAAATCTTCCCATCTAACTAGAGAAATGGGATTCAGTTGGTCGTCCCAACTTATTTGGTCCCACCAGATTGGTTGCACCAAGATCTGGTCGATCGAAATTAACTCCCCTGTAGGGTCGAGGAGTTGCGCAGCAATATACAACACCATTCGGTTGGTGTGCTTAAAAATTGCTAGATTGGTTTCCAAACGTAAAGAAAATATATCACAATACTGGCCGCATCGAGAACCTACGGTACTGCGGGTACAAGACTCCTCATGTTTGAGGAAGTCCTTTCGGAGTAGAAGCCCCGGTGATAGGTCGGAAAAAATGAGCTCACAGCTGGCAGCCCATTTGTTCAGTGAGTTCCCTGTCGGTCCAGGGACACCCATCGGTTGGTTCTGCCCTCGGGTTGCCGAGGAGACATAATAGGTGCCAATCAATGGGGAATCGATGTACATTACATTACGCAGCGCATCCGAATTCGATGGGTACTTGTATTGCATGCCGTCTGCGAGTTTTAAGAGTGTCCTTATCGTGAGATACCCCAAAGGTGACCGTTCTTAGTTTGAAATCGGCTGTGGCAGTGGCCGGGTTTTCTCGAAAGAGAATGCGTTGGTAAGCTGTCTGGGTAGGGTCCAACAAGATTAGACGGTACATTTTTTGTACGTCACCGTTGAGGACGTTCCTGAATATACGCCACTGAATGATGAGTCGGGTCAGGTCTGATTGCAACACTGGTCCTGTGCAACACATCATGCAAACAGATGGTGTTCGTGGTCGGTTGCGACGCATTGAGCACGACCCGGATCCTTGTGGAGGTGCTCTCTGACTTGTACCCCGCGTGGTGCGGTAGGTAGTAGTGAGGCACCGGGGATACGGACGGAGGCGAAACTTCGGACATGCGGTTGAGCTTCATGTATTCCACTATCACCTCGTCATATAGTTGATTGTTTACTGGGTGTTTACCCAGCCATAGTTTATTGAACTTATATTGCTTCATTGCACCATGTTTAACTGAACCTATTGGTCTG
This sequence comes from Clusia tigrina, assembly GCA_920105625.2. NCBI lineage: Eukaryota > Metazoa > Arthropoda > Insecta > Diptera > Clusiidae > Clusia > Clusia tigrina. The sequence goes on from OV050030.1 coordinate 200,355,416, forward strand.
TCATAGGAGAAATCTATTTGATTTCATTGAGTGGTTCGGTACCGTTCCAAGGCATCCCGGCGGGATGTCTGGGGGTACGAATCTACTCCTGCTGCAGGAGTTTAGGAGAGCTGTCGTCTCGTGAAAGTCATCGCAATATCCCCATTTCGATTGCAACGGCGGTCGTAGGAGACGGTTTTCGCAAATTTCATTTTTGTGGCGAAGGATTAATTTTGGTTGAAGGGTAGAGGACCTGTAAGATTCCAGCCGAATGTTGTCTCTTTCGAAATTTGGGACCCCACACCATTGTATTCTAACCCACCAAGCGTGATCAGTGGGTACGCATCCCCACCCAATGAGACATTGACCTGTGATGAGTTAATGATGCCCGGGTCAGACAACTGGATGTTACCCAGCTGTTTGTGTTCCCACTTATTGAGTTGAAGAGATGGCAATTCGCCGGTCAGGGTAGGCAGTACCTTGGCTGACACCAGAAGCCGCACATCCTCGTCGTACTGCGATCCGATGGCCAACTTGCAGACTTTTGTAACGTTTGGAGTCACTCCAATATTCACCCCAGACACCGGAGCATATATTGTGCGCGCAGACAGCTTAAGGCGCTCATGGAGGCGGTCTGAAATGAAAGACCCCTCAGATCCCGAATCTATCAGAGCCTGGGCCATAGAAGTGACGCCCCGCATTTTAAGGTTATTCATGGCGGTGCCGAGCTGCAATCGGTTTGGCGGTCGACCACAAAGTTGACTTTGACTGGGTCCCGCCTTATCTGCCGCGCGCATGACTGGCGTCGTCAGAACTGATCTGGTAGACCGCTTTGCTATTTTAAAATGATTCCCACCTTCAACATGTGGTGGTTGGCTTGACGGAGCAGTACGCGTTGTATGTGACGGGGTTCTGTGAAGCATGGTGTGGTGCCGCTCCCGACAGGAGAAACATAAGTTAGTACTGGGGCAATTTGCCGCTCTATGCGAGACTGTCAAACAATTCATACACAGGCCGTGCCTTCGTACCAAACGCCACCTGGTTGTGACACTGGTTTGCTGAAATTTAGGGCACATAGGTGTGAGGTGAGCAGGGTGATGACAAATAATACATACCTCCCTTGTTTCACTCGCTTTGTGGGTGTGAATTCGGGGAGAGCGCGGTGCATTCGGCTGCACTCCCACATGGGCCTGTCCCGAGGAAGTTTGCTCCAAAGATGATGCCTCACTCTGCAGGCACGAAAGCCATCCCATCATGTTAATCTCACACCTCCGATAGGTGTCATAGATTTCGAGGAGATGTTGCTGAAGATGCTTCCGCAGTGCAACGCCATCTTTGTTGCCAATAGCTTCACTCATTGCCTTCGCCTGGCTGTTTTTGACGAAACCCCACAGAGAGTCGAGCTCTCCCATTGCATCATGTAGCGAATTGTCGGAGTGACTGTCCAATCGACGGCTTTCGAAATCACTTACGAAACTGGTAAGAGCCTCTTCCGCGTGCAAGAATCGGATAAGCATGGCAACAATTTGTGGTTCAGGATCGAAGCTCAATCATTTATGATTGCTAATTAAGCTAATTAAGTTTGTATCAGGAAAATCGATAATTGTAGTTACGTGAAATTGTTTGTGTGTGTTCTTCAATATTCACACAAACAATTTTACATACGTATGTAACTTCAATTAAGAGGTTTTGGTATAAAATCATAAAATATAGATGTATGTATAAATGCATAAATATATTTATTTGATAGAACTTACCAGTTCTTATCCGGCTCGAAGGACTATGTTTAATGATTGAATTCCTGTTGAATTTAATAATGCTTGGAATTGTAGGTGCGTTCTTCGCCTTATCTTCTTTATTATAATTGCAGCAAAATTATTGGTTATAATAGTTTTTCGATTTTTAAGGAAATTATGTTTGATTTTGGCCATCTTTGTTATCCACTTATGAAGCCTCTTCCCTCGGTGCGCGTGGTTGCACGATCGATGGCCACGATGCAGACTCTGAATCTGGTGATGCGGCTCCCTCGCTTTTTTCTATACAAGTGGCCGAGTCAAGTCGCGAGAAATCGCATGCAAACACTTGACAAGGCAGATCGGTGGTAGATCATAAAGATGGCTGTCGACCGGCACGATCGTTTGACAGGCAGAATATGGCCACGTTCGCACCGGGTAGCAGCCATCGGGAATAGGGGTTCACGGCGTGAACACCCATGTTGTAGGGAAGTAGCCCAGACGGAGTATTGCGTTAAAAATGTGTGTGAGATGTATCAGAGCTATTTGCAGCAATTTACTTACCATTTTATTGGTAATTAAGTCACAAACAGGTGCCTCTTTTGGGATTAGACTCGTTGTACATAGGCGTATAACTTCCTTTGGTTTGAAATGAATTGGTACTGCTGACTTCGTAATTGAAAAGTTCTGTATGCAAGTGTTGTTGCAGGTCAGCGGGTTAGGTTGAAATACTGACCTCAGATCTGCTGCAAAGAAGTTCCCTTTTTCTTCTTCTGTTTTTGCCCAAGGTCCATCGCTTTGTCTTAGAGGCGATTCACTATCCTTCGGTATTTGAACCATTCTTGTCGCTCTCCAGAGTGAGTAATTGGTGACTTTGAGAGGAGCCAAATCTTCAAGGTACTTATTAAGGTTTTCTTCCTTTTCCTCCCGTAGGTTGTACATGATTTCAAAATAATACGCAGCCAAATTGTGTCTGAACCTGGCTAATTTAGAATTTTGGTCCATATGGAATGCGTCTCAATGGCTGTGATCGCTGCAGATTTTGAAAAGATATGCCCTAACAGATATTCCCTGAAATTCTTTCTAGCCAATTCTATGCCTAGAAACTTCTTCCCTATCGTGGAGAATTTCTTCTCCGTATCGCTAAGCGCCATGCTTGCGACTGCTATTGGTTGTTCATTACTTTTTTTTTTTTTTTTTTTTTTTTTTGTCGGAACAATCTAGTAAGCGCAGCACTCAGACAGAGTATATATCCATTGTACTGCACTTAAGGTTCTCTTTTACTCTGTTTTAAATCTACCCGACCTCCGAAGAAGTAGAAGTAGATCCTGTGGTGCCAAGGAGCCAAGTTGGTTACTCCTCAGCACATCAGTGCCAAGGAGCCAAGTTGGTTACTCCTCAGCACATCAGTGCCAAAAATCCCGAACCTGATTCGAGCAAAGGCAGGGCAGACGCAAAGAAAATGGTCCGCCGTCTCGTCTTCCTCTCCACAGGCTGGGCACAGCGCACTGTCTGATATGCCAATCCTTTCCATGTGCCTAGCCCATAGAAAGTGCCCTGTCATCACGCCAACCAACAGCCTGCAGTCCCTCCTACCTAAAGATAGAAGGAACCGTGACCATCGGTGAGAGATAGCAGGTAGCATAATTTTCGTCCATCCGCAGCCTCTCTCAGACCGCCATGCTCGCTTGTGGGTCGAAACAACCCACTTGTTTGCAGTGGCTTTGATGGCAGCGGAAGGGAGTGGCAGAACAGGCTCAGGGCCAATAAAAACAGCCTCGGAGCCCATCCTGGCCAAGGAGTCAGAGGTCTCGTTACCCGCAATGCCAGCGTGTCCCGGGACCCAAGTCAACGTCAGACTATTATGTTTTCCAACACAATTTAGCCTGGATTTGCAGGACCTGACTATCGTGGAAGTGGTGGTCGGACTATCCAAGGCCATGAGCGCAGCTTGGCTGTCACTGCAGACACAAATAGATTTGCCTTTCCACCTGTTTTCCACAACAAAGTCCATCGCCTCAAGTATCGCATACACCTCCGCCTGAAACACAGACGCATGCAGACCAAGGGCAAAGAACCGACGGGTCCCACAGGATTCCACGAAGACACCAGAACCTGAACCCTCTTCAGTCCTGGAGCCATCAGTGAAAATACGGCAGCAGTGTTTGCCGGGCTCATTCTCGGGATCTAACCTTGAACGAGCCTCTGGCAGCAACACATTGTACCGCTTTTCTAGTATGACGGTTGACGACATGGAGTCCGGGGGCATAGACAGGATTGCAGAATCGATGTCAGTGCCTGCGCCGTCGTCCAACATCGAGGACACCCCATACCAGTGGCCACTATGTTTCACTCTGCAGATGGCCTTAATGGCCTCTCCGCGGATGAAGACATCTAGTGGCGGGAGATTCACCAAAGCATCAAGTGCCGGGCCTGGAGTAGTCGGAAATGCTCCGGTACAACATATGGCCACAGCACGTTGTAGTTTAGAGCTTTTTTGACCCCTACAAGAGAGAGTCTGCTCATCCAAACCATCGATGCATAGGTGATAATAGGTCTTACCGTAGCTGTATAGATCCATAGGACCTTACTAGGGGAAAGACCCCATGTCTTACCAAATATACCCTTAAACTGCCAAAAAACTGACAGTGCTTTGGATGTCTTCAGTTCGACATGTGTTTTCCAAAGAAGTTTGTTATCAAGGATGACTCCAAGATATTTGATTTCCTTGGATAGCTGGATAGTGACTCCTTTCAGTGTAGGCAGAATAAGTCCATCAAGCTTTCTCCTTCTGGTAAAGAGGACAATACCAGTCTTGACAGGATTAGCCGATAGCCCATTCGCACTGCACCAAGTGTCAATCATATCCAGAGTTCTCTGCACCCTTCTGCAGACAATCATAAGGTATGGACCTGTCACAAGACAGCCAACATCATCCGCATATGCCTGAGCGTATACCCCCGAGTCATTAATGGCGTTAAGCAGGGGATCGATTACCATGCACCAGAGCAATGGAGACAGTACCCCACCTTGGGGACAGCCTCTATTAACCCCAGACGACACCAGCAAATCTTCCTCCGCCCGCACCGTTATGATTCTCTGCGCCAGCATTGAACGTATCCAGTTTACTAGGACCCGGTCTACGCCATGCCGCCTCGCAGAGCCGCACATACTGTCGAAAGTAGCATTGTCAAACGCACCCTATATGTCCACAAAGACGCCTATTGCGTATTCTTTCCTGTCGATGGCTCGCTCTATCCTTCCAACAAGGTTTTGCAGAGCCGTCTCGCAGGATTTTCCGCTTTGATAGGCATGCTGAAATGGAGACAGTGGATGCGTCTTCAGAGACTCCCTACGCATGCGAAGCTCCACCAGCCGTTCTAAACTTTTTAGCATGAACGAGGTCATACTAATAGGTCTGAAGCTCTTGGGATTGGTGTAGTCGTCTCTTCCAACCTTAGGAATGAAGGCAACCCTCACCATCCTCCAAGAGCGTTGTACATAGGCCAGTGCGAGACATGCAGTGAAGATCTTCTTCAGTGCTGCCATCACCAGCTCAATGCCTTCCTTCAACACAATCGGATATATGCCATCCAGTCCGGGCGACTTGAAGTTGTCAAAGGATTTGATAGCAAATCCAATAGCAGTCTCATTCGCCACAGTTCTGGCGACATACCAATCATGTCGAGAGGGCGCAGCTGCCCTGACAACATTTCCGACCAAATGTGGTTGTTGACGGGCTATGCTTACCTGATTTCCTGGAAAGTGTGACTCCAACAGCAAACTGAGTGTCGCACTTTGCCTCTCCGTATAGGAGCCATCAGGTTTCCTGAGCGACCCCAGCTTAGCGGTTTGGTCCTTTTTCAGGACTTTCACCAGTTTTGCCGTGTCACTCAGGGATTCGATATCACTGCAGAAGTCTCTAAAAGAAGTCCTTTTCGAGTCCCGAATTAGCTTCTTGTAGTCCCTCTGAACACGTCGATATCGTTCCCAGTCCTCATCAAGATTCGTCTTGAGGGCCCGGTTGAGGAGTTTTCTAGACTCACGCCTCAGCACTTGAAGCTCTCGGTTCCACCATGGAACAGGAGTCCGGCTAAGAGGAGGTCTAGTTGGACAGGCTAGCTCGAAGCTGTTTGTTGCAGCGGTGTTGAGATGTTCAACAGCCGCCTCAATGTTCTGCTCCTTGCGAATTTTCAGTGGCGTCACGTAATTGCTAAGCAGTGCCTCCCTGAACTTCAGCCAGTCTGTTCTTCTTGGGTTTCTGGTGGGCAATGGCATCTGCGCCCGCTCGCCACACTGAAACTCAATATATCTGTGGTCCGAGCGCGAGTCTTCGGCGAGGACCCTCCAGTTGTTGATCGACCACCCCAGTCTTGGATTTGACAGGGTGACGTCAATTACCTCCTGCCTTCTCGTAGTCACAAAAGTAGGCTGCCTGCATACATTGTGGATGTTCAGGCTGGAGGAGGCAATATACTCGAAAAGTCGAGACCCCGCTCATTGCACTTGCTGCTGCCCCAGATCGTATGCTGGGCATTAGCATCGCAGCAAAGAACCAGACCAAGACCGCGCCGCTCACAGAACCCTACGAGAGTAGCGACGTTCCCAGGTGGTGGCGCCTCCAAAGCATCGTAAGGAAAGTAAGCAGATGCAATCACAAACCTCGACCATCCGTGCATACTCTTAAAACTAATCTCTGCCGCAACCAGATCCTGACAACAGAATGCGTCAAGGCAGGTCGCTGCGAGATGGGATGATATTATAAGACCGGCTCTTGGTCTAATCGAGTTTCTGTCATATAATATCGTGGCCCCTTTCAACAAGCCGAGGCCACAGAGGCGACCCCTAAAGACCCAGGGCTCTTGTACTGTTGTTATGTGAGGTGATGTGTGCAGCTGGCTGAGTCGTCTACTTAGGAGTACAGTAGCGGCTTTAGAATGCTGCAAGTTGATCTGCGTTACCGTCAAAGGACGATAGCTACGAGAATCGTCCGAGCCACTCATCTGGGAAAGACATGAAAGGTCACAGTCCCAAAGAAGAGACTCAGACGGCTCCGGTACCGAGAAACCATGACATCAACAGTGGCCTCATCCACTCGCACCACAAGACTAGCACCTTCTTTACCATCCCGGTTGCTACCCCTGATGTGCGAAAGAACTCTCCAAAGCCTCGTGTTGATGCCAGGGTTCTGAGCACGCAGACAAGAAAGGATCTGTGGTCGTCAGATCGGGATCCGGAATCCAGCAGATGGCCTTCCTGAGGGACACGCCTGCTTCGCTATAGACCGCGAAGCGAGTGGTCCCCATGGGGGGCACGTCCTTGACTGCACCCCTGAGCCAATCAAAGTTGGCCTGAGACGCGCACGACACCTGTAGAGTGCCGTCCTTTGTCTCATAGCCCCTCGCATTAGCTTCAGGACCGGAGGCAATGACGCGACGCATCAGATGACCTTTGCAGTGTTTTATTTCTGCATCAGTTAGCTGATGGTCACGCCCCAGCTTCCCAATCACCGCCATTGGATGCGGGCCGTTAGCCCCCTCGCTGTACGATGGCTTGGCTGCACCTTTGGAAGTGCTTGGGCGAAAGTCCAGCTCACCACCCGCCACTGGCAGAGATTTCGCCGGGCAGATGGTTTTGCTGGATACGAGGGGCTGGGCAAGTTGCAACTTATTTGCAACATTCTTCCCAGCCACATTAGCCGCCACCGAGGTTTCGCTCGTCCCCTTTGTGGTCGTGGCGCCACCAGCAGTAACAGCTGCAGGGCAGGTGGGAGTGCTGTTTTCAGCAACAATCTTCCTCCGCTTACCTCGCGAGCGAGCTTTCGGAGCAGTCAATCCCTCCGCAGGCTTGGTGGCTTCCGTGGGTGTCACTTCCGCCGACCTGGGCCTTTTGGAAGGAGTCGACACAGAAGGGCCGGCAGAGCCACGTGAGGATTTCTCCTGCACGAGCCTATCAAGCCGCTTCTTTCTCTGTCTCCTCGCTTGAGTTCGCGTTACCCTAGAAATATTGGTAGGTCTTTCCGCCACTGTGGTGACTTCCCGACGCAGGCCCTCTGGATCCAGGGTACGTTCCTCCGTCTCTGAAGAAGAAAAGATTGCGGTAACAATCCCCGTCTCCTCCAGGATGCGCTCTCGCTGATAAAGGCTAGAGACTTTAGCGATGGTTGGGACCTCCAGAATCCGTGCCCCTGCCGCCGAAGCGGGTGGATTTCCACATGCGTGGGTTCCACCTGGAGTAATAAATATTTTGTTGTCCATCGCCAGACAGTGGTTTTTGTTCGGGACTCCTCCCTAGCCAGTTTGGTCCGCGGATGGTACCCATTCTCTATACCATCATTGTGATAGACAGACAGCCATAACTCCCGCCCCTCCTAAGAGGTTCAGAAGTAATGCCATTTGCCTACCAAAGGTCCTCCTATCCGCCACCTGGGGACGCGTCCGATGGGATGTCAGGCAAATCCAGCACGGACTTGTTCATTACTTACTTCCCCTTCTGACAACACTGCTCCAGATGTAACATTACTAGTATCGGTGGTCTGCAAAAATCAAGATACGCCAAAATCGGTGGCGGGCTAATTATCTCTTTTAGCCTCTCGGATGGTTGTTGGCAGCTCTCTGTCCATCCGAAATTTGCTTCCTTTCGTAGTAACTTATTGATTGGCAATGCAATTCCGGGTAGTCCTTCTACGAACTTTCTGTCTTCACTTGTCTTAAGAATGCTTGCTTGCTTGTGAGGAGCTCAGAAACCGAAAGCGTTAGACTGACGGCGACGACGGCCTAATAGTACAAAGAACATCAAGAGGGACTAGTACTGCTATAAAGGAAGAAGAAACAGCAAGCAAACTTTTCTACTGAACAGTGCAGCGACCAAAGGCGGAGAGAGAAACACACACAAAGCATTCAGCAGGCGGAGTACAAATAAATATTTTAACAACAACAACACTACAACGATCGAAGGCGGAACACAGAGAAACACGAAAGAGCACCACACACACACTAACCGATCGCAAACGCAAAGCAGTAAGCAGGCAGAGTGTAAACAAATATTTTAACAACAACAACACTATAGCGACTGAAGGCCAAACAATAGCGCGCCACACACACGCTAACCGATCATAAACGCAAAGCTGTGAACAGGCAGAGTACGAAGAAACGTTTCTACAACAACAGCAAAGCGACAACTAGCAGCAGCGATCAGGCCACACTACTGCAAGCAACAACTATGATGGACAACTAGGGGAATTACAACAAGGTGGTTAACCAGCAGAAGTTGAAGGTGGCCTAAGGACAACTGGACCACAACAACAACGAGCACTGATCCCATGGCAAGCTTTCGCTATATAAGCGGAGTGAACCAAACAGTGAGCCTCTTTGATCCAGCATCGCTCCGTAAGTACACAACGCACCAAGCTCCTAGCGACGCACCAAGCTTCGTAGTTAGTTACTGTGACTATTGACACATACGCAACGCAGACAGAGCCAGGAGTTTATGGTTTTGACCGACTCTCCCTGGGACACATACGCAACGCAGACAGAGCCAGGAGTTTATGGTTTTGACCGACTCTCCCTGGGACACATACGCAACGCAGACAGAGCCAGGAGTTTATGGTTTTGACCGACTCTCCCTGGGACACATACGCAACGCAGACAGAGCCAGGAGTTTATGGTTTTCACCGACTCTCCCTGGGACACATACGCAACGCAGACAGACCCAGGAGTTTATGGTTTTGACCGACTCTCCCTGGGACACTAGTACAAACCACGAGCACACAGAGCAGGGTATAATTAAAAATAATTATATATATGTATAGGAAATAAGTTTAAAATTTTAAAAATAAATAAAAAACACTTATTGAAACTAACACTATTGGAATAAATTTCTGTAAGCGACCCTGGAACCCGCTGAGTTTTTACCCCAGCGAAAACGAGTCGTTACAGTGGCGCCCGAGCAGGGACTTTCAAAAGAAATTCAACGCATCAAATTTTAAACAGAATTTCACTTACAGAACTCCTAGGAAATACATTCACAGAGCGATAAAGAACTACGTCGATCTACGCAGTCACGCAGAAGGGTGCCGAATTAGCACCAGCTTAAAACACACACACCCATTGTTCTCATCATCATCTAAGACGAGCACAGGATGGTGAATACAAGTTGGTTGTGTTTGCAACACAAGGAGGAGCTGGTGATTTTTGCCGAAGAATTCGATTTGGAGGCTACAGGTACCGCGGAGGAACTCCGTAAGCGACTATCAGAGTTCTTCACTGAGACAGACCTGACTCAAGATCAACAAAACCGCTTAGAAAAGCTAAAATCCAGGTACGTCAGGAGTACGTCACCCAAGCTGGCTACGCCCATAGGTACCCGCGATATGCTGGGTGTGGACAGGCCAGGGATATTCACAGGCGAAATACCAGCGAAATGGGAGACAGAGTTTCGGAGGACATCACTGCATCGCGCTGTGTCACCAACGGCCATTGACCAGCCACACCAGGCACAGTACGCCGGAGTCATCGATCATGTGAGGAAATGGTCCATTAAATACGACGGTGGCCGCGACCCGCTGGCATTCCTTGAACGAGTGGAGGAGCTCTCGGAAGTATATGGGCTCAACAAGAATATGCTCCCACGCACCATGCCGGAACTGTTAAAAGAACGTGCGCTTCTATGATATCGCAATAACAATCGTTCCTGGACAGCATGGAATTTATTCCGGAAGTATTTTCTTAAATTTTTCTTGCCTTCCAGATATCTGGAGAAGTTGGAGGATGAGATCCGACAGAGGCGGCAAAAACCACGGGAGAAATTCAAAGAGTATGTGTTGGAGATGCAAAATCTGATGCGGCAAGCGGGGTATACGGAATCACAGAAGCTAGAGCGCATTTTCCGGAATAGCTTGGAAGAGTACCAATGGTACGTGCGCCGGAAGGATTTTGGAACGCTGGAAGAACTAGTGGAGATGGCCGAAGACTTGGAAGGCTTCCGTGGCGACCGGGACCCACACCGAATACCCCCTGTACAATCACGAGTCGAGCGTACGCCACCACGAGAGGTACGGAACCGTCAGGTGACGCTAGAGAGTAGAGCGGCACCCATAGATCCCAGAACAGCCTGCAGGCGTTGTGGCCAAAATGGTCATATAGCTCGCCAATGTCGCAACGCGCAGATATTGTTTTGTTGGGAGTGCGGGCGTAGGGAAGTAAGGACGATCGAGTGCTGCAAGCAGAGAGAACCACCCAACCGAAGACTACAATCAGGAGCACAGCACAGATCAGAAAAGCGGCATCAAACCTCACAATTGGAAAAAGCATTGCACTGTGTCGGGCAACGAATCTGCGCCACCGTTTCCATAGGCGCAGAAACCATCACCGCGACACTCGACACAGGTGCAACTAACAGTTTTGTGAGCAGAGCACTGGTACGAAAGCTACGCGCTTCCACCAGCAAACTGGGAAAATCCCATACTAGAGTGCGCATGGCAGACGGCACTAGTAGGACAATCAGAGAGACGTGGGTGACGAATGTAAGGCTTGGAGAGCAATCTAGAGCTACTGGTCATGCCGGACTCCACTGAATATCTGCTCCTGGGAATAGACTTCATGACAAGCCTGGGAACAACATTGAAATGCGGTGATCAGGAGATCACATTGGGACCTCATAACAGTTGCGTGCAGCCCCGAGAAATTGCAACATGCACGACAATTCGTGTTGAGAATCTCCCACATTTCAATGCATCGCAGTCCAAGAAGCACACCAACGTCAGAAATTCTAAGCAACAGACGCACAGCAAAGAATTCACAAAAAAGCCACGCATTCGAAAACACACACCACCAGGAACAAATATGACTCATGCAAACGAATTCACCTGCCACGGACTATGCCGAGCGAAAGCGGACAACGTATCCCACAAAAGCATAGAGAGAAGGACTTCCCAGGAATCAACACATGGACCTCGGAAAAAGGACGCGAGCGCACCCCAGAGCAAGAAGGTCGCACACCGAAGGCGACCCACCATCAGAGCAATTAGCGTACCTACAAGGTCAGCACCAGTGAGAAATAGCCGAGACATACCATGTAGACACAACGACAGATCAAGGGACAACCAGGGTGCAATCGAGTGCAACAACAACAGCAGAAGCGACGACAAGAGAGAAACGTAACTCCAAAAGCCACCACAGCAAACGAATTAAACAATGGAACGGGGCTACATGGAGAACGCCAACAGAGAAACGGATGCCAATCACAGGCGACTCAGCGATACGATTGAAGTCATACACATCCGACAGTGAAAAACCAGAGAAGAATAAACGTAAGCACACGGGGACACCGCCAACACTGAATGCCACACCCGGGGAAGACCTCCACTTCCACAACGTAGCCGAACTCAGGGGACCCAAGGCAGATGGCTTACCAGCGACACTAGTGGCAGATACGATAGCCACTCTGAAGGAAAGCCAAGCCAAAAGGAAACGCCTGCGCTTTCAACGACCACCGTACCGGGTCATAGTGCACCACGGAGAAGCAACGTTCCTCCTTCGTCCATAAAGTCGGGAGGACGTGTAAAGACGGAAAGTACCAGAAGTATTTTCCGCATACACCTCCTACAAAGAATACAACAAAAACTATATGCTACCACCAGAGACCGTGTTAACTCCAAAAACAAATAACGACACCCATAACGTCCACCATATTTCATTTAGATAACGTCCACCATATTTCATTTAGAAATAACCACCAACAATATTCAAGCATGCAACCATCCCCGATATCATGCAGCTTAAAAAGGTAACCACCTCCCACGCTAAATGCAACAACAAAGACAGCGGATAAGTATAACAAAACATTTACGCACAGACGATCGGACCAATAAACGTACAGGTTGTGAGGAGCTCAGAAACCGAAAGGGTTAGACTGACGGCGACGACGGCCTAATAGTACAAAGAACATCAAGAGGGACTAGTTCGGCTATAAAGGAAAAAGAAACAGCAAGCAAACATTTCTACTGAACAGTGCAGCGACCAAAGGCGGAGAGAGAAACACACACAAAGCATTCAGCAGGCGGGGTACAAATAAATATTTTAACAACAACAACACTACAACGATCGAAGGCGGAACACAGAGAAACACGAAAGAGCACCACACACACACTAACCGATCGCAAACGCAAAGCAGTAAGCAGGCAGAGTGTAAACAAATATTTTAACAACAACAACACTATAGCGACTGAAGGCCAAAACAAGAGCGCGCCACACACACGCTAACCGATCATAAACGCAAAGCTGTGAACAGGCAGAGTACGAAGAAACGTTTCTACAACAACAGCAAAGCGACAACTAGCAGCAGCGATCAGGCCACACTACTGCAAGCAACAACTATGATGGACAACTAGGGGAATTACAACAAGGTGGTTAACCAGCAGAAGTTGAAGGTGGCTTAAGGACAACTGGACCACAACAACAACGAGCACTGATCCCATGGCAAGCTTTCGCTATATAAGCGGAGTGAACCAAATAGTGAGCCTCTTTGATCCAGCATCGCTCCGTAAGTACACAACGCACCAAGCTCCTAGCGACGCACCAAGCTTCGTAGTTAGTTACTGTGACTATTGACACATACGCAACGCAGACAGAGCCAGGAGTTTATGGTTTTGACCTACTCTCCCTGGGACACATACGCAACGCAGACAGAGCCAGGAGTTTATGGTTTTGACCGACTCTCCCTGGGACACATACGCAACGCAGACAGAGCCAGGAGTTTATGGTTTTGACCGACTCTCCCTGGGACACATACGCAACGCAGACAGAGCCAGGATTTTATGGTTTTGACCGACTCTCCCTGGGACACTAGTACAGACCACGAGCACACAGAGTAGGGTATAATTAAAAATAATTATATATATGTATAGGAAATAAATTAAAAATTTTAAAAATAATTAAAAAACACTTATTAAAACTAACACTATTGAAATAAATTTCTGTAAGCGACCCTGGAACCCGCTGAGTTTTTACCCCAGCGAAAACGAGTCGTTACAGTAATTACTATATAAATTTCTATATTGAAACACACTTCGTCTGACTCCGCTTGTCCCAGCTTCCTCAAGCACAAAGCTGTCAATAAGATAAATATCGAACAACGATGCACAGCAAGAGAAGCATGGAAAATATATAACAACATCCTTGGAGGCTACAGTATTGAACCATTCGGTAAGAAAAAAACCTTTGCAAAAATCCACTCTCAATCAAACAATAAAATAACACATTTAAATGAACCCAGTAATGTAGCGTCTACTTCAACTAATAAATCTAATAAAAATACAAATATATCAAGTAAAGAACAACGAAAAGAAAACAACTCTGTAAATGTAACACCATTAAAATCAAGCTATAATAATACATCAAAAAGAAGCAATTAAACTCAATCAAACATTATCCACGAGAAATAATACCTTAACACCAACAACTAAAAAAAAATTCTTAATACTAAAATTACTGAAAAATCAACCACAATGAAGGCCTAATGGAAACTGAATCATCACCGATAGAATTATTTACTGATAATGATTTGGATTTGCGTAAACTAATGAAAAAGACAATTAGATGTGCAAATGCATACAAAAAATTATAAATACCTACACACTTTTTTATTTTAAAATTTACTAACATTTTAAATGAATATTGTTCTAGAATTACCTATCATGCAATGAATGCATTTAAAAATTTAGTTTACAAGCACCACCCGGAAATTATTGCATTACAAGAAACACACATTATAAATAAAAACAAACAATTCATACATCTACCTAATTATAAAATATATCACCGTAATAAAGATGTCTCATGGAAAATCAGGTATTACAATTTTAATTAAAAACAACATTAATGTTGTTCAACATAAAACATCAGTTAAAAATATAATATTTCAATCAATAACAATCAAAGGTAAAACAGATTTGCATATTACTAATATATATATAAAGAAAGAGATGTTTATTTAACATCCGAACAAGTTGTGGACATTCATATTTTCAACAATGGCCACCACTTTATCGTTGGTGATTTTAAATCTCAAAATAATATTTGGGGATCTGCTTCAACTTCACATAGTGGAGTAATTTGGAGATTTTGCCTGTTCTCAATGATGGATTACCTACATTACTTAGTACGAGGAACACTCTTACAGCAATAGATGTACCGTTAGCATCGGTGGATCTGTCTCCAACTCTCACCTGGACATGCCTTTCGCAACCTGAGAATCAAATTCATTTCCCAATCATTATTTATAATCGTAAAACATCGACAAATAAATTATTTATACCAAAATTCAATGACAAAAAAGTTGTCTGTCAAAAATTGTATGCAAGAACAACTATTTATTCCAATGACTCTATAGGATTATCAAACATTAACAAGGAGGCCGCAACAATGATAAAAATTATAAGAAAGGCAGCAAATGAGTCAATTCAAATCAGCAAAAAAAAGAGCGTAATAGTCCAGTTTGGTTCAATTCTGATACTGGTAAATTAATTCGAGGAAAAAAAGAAAGCTTGGAAGCGATACTGGAGAGTAAGAAGTCAACAAACCTGCATCAACTACAGAAGAATATGTTCCAAAGTTAAGAGGGAATCCAAAGAAGCCAAACGTTCACCTTGGACAAATTTTTTAAAGACCTTGAACCCAATGATGGATATTTGCATTCTGTGGAAGAAGGTGAAGAACATTAGGACTGATAGAGTCTCAAATTTGCGGTCAATATTTCTTCAAAATAATGTCATAATTCACCCGAAAGAAATTGCAAATATATTTGAAAAATTTTGAAGCTCCATTAGTTCTAATGACTCCTTTAATCGTGATTTAATTACTAAGAAGCCAGCAATAGACATTGACTTGTGGCCTGATATTACGCCTGAAATCACAAATGTAACCAAAGAGGTCACTCTTTCTAAGCTTAACTCCGTTCTGAACAGTTGTAAATAATCCATGCATAGATAAAATCACATATTCTATGATTAAAAATGCATCGATTGAGTTAAAAATTCGGATATGCAAACTCTACAGCAATACTATTGTAACAGGTATTTTTCCGCATCACTGGCAAACTGCGGTTTTATCGCCTATACCTAAACCTGGAAAAAATCTTAATGCTTCATAATCTCCGTCCCATATCGTTGCTGCCAGTGCTATCCAAAACTTTAGAAAAAATAATTTCAAAGCGTATATTGACATATTCAAAAGAAAAAATTATAACGAGAATAGCATGCATTTAAAAAAAAAAAATTGGGTTACACACCTTATGTAATCAATTAGAATCCCAGCTTCAAGAAAATTTTAAGAAAAAAATATATAGTTATAGTTATAATCTCTGAAGATCGAGAAAAAGCATTTGATCGTGTAATATCTATTATTGTGAGGAGCTTCAAAAATGGGGTATATCAAAAAAAAAATGCTGAAAGTTATTCTATCATTTTTTACTGATAGACACATTAGAATAAAGATTTATGGACATCCGTCACAAAAATATCCGCTTGAAAATGGCATCCCACGCGGGTCACCCCTGTCTGTAATTCTTTACAACGTTTACGCTAATTCGCTGGTTAAAGCGTTAAAAAATTGTAAGGGGATCGATTTTTTTGGTATATATGCTGATAACATTTTTGCAATAGTTTCTGGTACAAACACTGAAGTAACGGACAACCTTCGGAGATTTGATAAAAAAATAAACCAATGGGCAACAAGCAGAGGAGCAAGGAGCAATTCCAAATTCCAAAAGACAAATGAGAACTCTTGGAATGATTTTAACAAAATCACTTTTATGGAGTGAGCATACAAAATATCTGATTAAAAAATTAAGTAATATCAATAATCTTTTAAAAGTGATATGCTCTAGAAAAAAAGGTCCACATATTGATACGGCGATTGGAATTAGCAGAGCTCTAATATCTGGTAAATTTATGCATTACATAACAGTCTACGGTTGGACTACGGCAACCAATATAAAAAAATTTTACACAGCTCTTAGAAAATGTTTCAGAACAGCTACTGGAATTCTAGCATCAACGCCTATATACGACCTAGAAGTTGAAGCACGTCTTCATAATTTAAAGTGGCTGCTTGAAAATACGGCGGTCAGACTTGGAGTTAAAGCGCTTACCATCAAATCACATGGACTACACAATCCTTTTTGGGAGACACTAAAACATAGTGAAAAATATTCCTCCATAGCCAAAAAATGGTGTGGGATTAACAACATATTGACTCTGCTTGTTGAACGTAACATTCCGATTCCACAATAACCTAAGTAAACAGCAAACAGATACTCTATTTCCAACATCAACATTGATACATATTTGTGCCAATATGTAAAAAATGGCACTAACCCTGTGATTTTCAGACAACTTTTTTCTGAAGTAAAGTCAAATTTTGCACTAGAATTAACACTCTATACGGACCGGTCGTATCTTGAAGGAACATCTTCCTATGCGGTTATACAATAAAATGCAAATACAACTTTTGAAATTCTGACACAAGGTGTATTGCCTTTTCACTCAGGTGTGTTTCATACTGAGTTAGTAGCAATATATTTTGCAATTGAATATGCAACTGTTCAGCAAAAGAAGACACTAATATGTTCTCACAGTCTTAGTATCCTTAAGGCATTAGCAAATCCGAAAGGAAATGCCTATAATTATATACACCAAAATTTAGAAATTGAAAGCTTTATAAAAATCATGTGGATACCCGAGCATGTTGGGATACCTGTGAATGAATATGCAGATGCAGCAGCGAAGCAGGCTATATCACTGCCATTAGTTGCTAATATTAGGAAATATATGGCAAGTGGGAATCATCAGGTTATTTCCATAAGACACATAATCCGCTTCCAATTCGACAGAACTATAATGAGAACTTCACAAGGGAAGAGTGTATTACTTTGGCAAGAGTTCGTCTGAGGAAGACGATATTTAGCACTAGGCATTATTTTACTAAAATGGACCCAATTCAACAGTTCAACTCGTAACAGTTTTGCACATCATGCTTGACTGCCCCATTTCAAAAATGGATAAAACCGGAATAATATTTGACTGCAGAGAAAAAGACACCATAATATAATTAAAGAAGCCTTAAGGAAACAGGACCTACTTAAGTTAATATACACAATTTTTATACAACAGGTGTAAATGGCCTCGTTGTCCTGCACCATCCAATATTTAATAAATTTATTTGTAAAGTATGTTGCAATAAATAAATAAATTAATTAATTAATTTCACTTAGACTTTTCGGAAAACAATGGTACCCACTGGTAGATCCAGGAACCACAATTAGTATCAGGAAGGAACAAAGTTTTGAAGAATACAGTTTGCCAGCATTAGAAACCATTCTTTACGGGATTATTAAAAAACCAAATAAAAAATTTAAAAGCCACTGTCCTGCCGAATTCGGGTTTCCTGAAAATGCAAAAATTAAATGAATAATGATGAATTTTTATAAGGCTTTTAATGGGAATTGATTTTATGTTTCAAAACGTGAAAGTATTCGACATTCAAAACATGGAAGTGGTGGTGGGCAATGGTATAAAGCTTCCATTCGAAATGAAAACTCTGCAATATCAGGTTTATACTTTAGATATAAGTGAAGTCAAAGACATTCAGCTCAACCATTTTCATCTGGGTGAAAAAGCCAAAATTGAAAAAACTTTTAAGAAATATAATAAACTCATTTACAAAGAAGGGGACTCCCTTACGAACACAAATGCTGTGGTTCATGAAATAAGAATAACCACCGATCAACAATTTAATTCAAGGATATATAGGTTATCTCCGAAACATGAGGAGGAGGCTAAAAGTAAATCGTGGCATTAGAATATCAGGGCATAATAAGAAAAAGCAGGAGCAAATTTAGTTCTTCTATTATAATAGTACAAAAAAAACCGGATAATTCAGGAACTCAAAAATTTCGATTAATGGTTGATTACAGGAGACTAAATCAACCGACTGTTGACGGTAAGTATCCAAAACCAAACATAGATGGAATCCTTGATAAATTGGGCAAAGCACAATACTTTAGCACATTCGAATTGGCCAACGGTTATAATCAGATTTTAATGTCAAAAAGGGACATCGAGAAAACAGCATTTGTTACTCCGGCAGGTCTATACGAATTCGTAAGAAGGCCTTTTGGGCTGAAAAATGCGCCAGTCACTTTTCAGCGTTTGAAGAATGAAATCTTAAGGGAGTATATAAAAAAATTTGCGTCTCCTACTTAGACAACATATTGGGGAGCATTTAACCTCTTGACAAAAAATGTTTTCAAAATTCCAAGAGCAAAATTTCAAGAGCTAAAAATCCAAGAAAAGACGTGAAATTTTTTAAAAAAGGAAACAGATTTTGTAGGTAATGTTTTAACAGATAATGGAATGAAACCAAAACGTGAAAAAATCGCTGTAATTCAGAATTTAAAAATTCCGATCACGAAGGGCACGAAGGGCTTGCAGCTACGGGAATTTAAAAAATACATAATATGGATTACGAAAAAATTGTCTATCCAATGATCAAATATTTTCAGAAGGGATGCAAGATAATAAGTTACGACCCACAATATATTGCTAGCTTCGAAAAATATGGCTTCTATGGAGGTCCTGTTGTCTAAATTTACGCTTGGGTCAAAATTCAATGATTCTAGTACTCTTTCCATCATTTTTCTTATATATACCTACCTAATCTGATTATCCGATTCATAATTCGGCTCCTTTAAATTATCGCAACTAGAAAACTTAGGCCTAAAATCTCTATCTACTAGGTAGTCATTCTCGGAGGCATTCAGTACACAGGCGAAGGCTTTATCTTTGTTAACGTGTGATATGGTCTCTCCCATGTATACCCTCTCTGTCAGCTGCTGCTTGGGTAGTAACACAGTCCGAAATTGAATAACTCCTCTTTTTGACTTTATTATCTCCGTACTACCACTCCTAACCCCATTTATACTCCCTTCGTGCCATGACTTCTATGGGAGAGTAAGTACCCTACATCCAGTAAGGTGCAGCCTCAAAGATTATCGCGCCCAATTATCCCATCCGCCGGAATATCTCCCTTATCCAATTCCACTGCGTGCATTCTAAATATCATCCCCTTAACTTTACTATGCCCTATTCCTCGAAACGCTCCATTAAGACTTCTTATGTTCTTTGGATTAGCATCCAGTCCATTCCGTAAAACACTCGATTTTACGAGGATGGTGTCCGCCCCTCAGTCTACCAAAAGCACTAGCTGCCTCCTTGCAGGGTATCTCGATGAATGCTTCACACATCCTGCTTACAACGAGACAACATCCTTTTCTTTCCAAAATGGGCGCGTATCTGCTTCCTAACTCTCGGAGTCTATTCATCCATGGACCACAGATATCTTTTACGATCCTATACTACCTACAAATTATCATGAATATATTAACTATAACCCCTCGTACCGCGTTCGTGGCGATTGGCCTATATCCGTTAATCATGTTAAAATATAACCTAAGTACTAGATTCTCAATATTTGCAAAAAGTAAAATCGCACTCATAAAGTTTTTCCAGGGGAGACTCTTGCCCCTCCGTATCTTGGACCATCGTCCTTATATCAATCGGTATGCTGTATTGTGGAGCCTCCTGCTCTTTTTTCTCATAGAATGTAATTTTGCATTGTCTGGCGTGCGTACCTTTGGCCAAATTTTTTATTCGTTTCGCTTCGCCCTCCAGTATACAGCCCTCGACTGGGCCTCTAGATGTTTCCCTGGTTCCGTTGTTGAGACTATTTCTGTATGCGCTCCGCTGCTCGATGTCCCAGTTGTCCGCATGAAAAGGTATGTTAACCCCTGTGTGGTGTTGCTCCTCCTAGCTTCTGTGTCGGAAGGCCAATTCGGACGCTGCTGATTACTCCCAGTGCTAAAAGGATTTCCTCCCTGGTTAATTCCTTCTGTTTAATTAATTACTGAAGTTACTCCCGCCTATTCTCCTGTGTGGGGGGTTATTTTTGATACACTCATCCCTTGTATGCCCTGGTCTTCTTTGCTGAAATCTCCTGTCCGAATTTATTTGGTTCATATCTGTTATAGAAGAAATCTGCTCCTTTGGATATGTTTGGATGGTTATTGCTCTCTTCTTTATATACGACATTAGAAGTCAACATGTCCTGCCTATTTCCCACTGGATGTAGTTCGCCCAAACCAGAAGTACTCCGCTCCACCACGAATTGTGGCCTCTTCTGCTAATCTCTCTAGAGTTTTCGTTCGGCTATTCAGCATATGAATCTTCAGATCGGTGTCACGGAGACCCACTACACAAGTTGCTAACACCGACTTCTCGGTATAGTGGTTGTTTGGGAGTTTTTATACCCAAACAACATTAATCACCATGCTCATCCCCACGGTACCATACAAATCCACATCTGGTATCCCTGGATACCAATATCAACATTACATATGCATAAGTCAGCTCATATTTAAATACATATTAACTAAGGCAAATCAGTCAAAGTTTTACGGTTATCGTTTTGTCATAATTTGTGCATGCATTCCCTGTACACCGCTAAGAAAACCCCTCAAGTTGGACCTACACATTAAGCAACAGTTAGAGTTTTTGTCTCTGTTGTTTTGCGCTTGTGTTTTGTTATTGTGTTATTAGAAGTAAATGCAATTTCTGCTGTAGAGTTTTTTTAACATTAACTTCGAGAAGAAGTTCAAGAAGATTTTAAAAAGATTATGAAAAATATTGTTGACTAATGAAGAGCTCCTCAAGAACAATAAAAAAAGTGGTGCGGAAACCCGGGAACTGTCCATGTGCTGACACAAATCCCTCATATTTTACATGAAAAAAGTTACTGCCGTCGTGCTACGGATAACATAACCTCATTTTGTTGCCACGAATTTCGCGCTAAATTCACTACAAAATGGAGACAGTTATTGAAGATCAACATAATATAATCAACTATATCGCTCGTATGGAGCAATCTTTTAATGCTAAACTAAAGGAGCGTAAGTCCAAAGGTTATGCTCAAGCTATGCTCGAAGACTTGGAGCAGAATTTCAAATTATTTAAAGATGGCCACGAGTTGGTTATGAGCATAGTTCGAGAACAGTCCCTCGCGGAGAAGGATGTACCCTACCTAAGTACTAATATGTATTACACTTGTTGTGATACCTATATCTCATTTAAAACTAATTTTATTGATTTAATGTTTGAATTTGATTCTCCACAGACTCCAACCGTCCACGCAAGTACATTCGCCGCAAGCAGCCTCAACGAAACATTTGTCGCCGGAGTACGACTGCCAAAAATACAACTTCCAACATTTTCTGGAGATTATCTCGATTGGGTCTCTTATCGCGATACGTTTTTGTCACTAGTTCATGAACCAGCGTCACTCACTGATATCCAGAAATTTTTATATTTGAAAAGTTCGTGCACAGGTACTCCCCTTTCTATGATCAACGAATATCCAGTTGCCGGTTCTAGCTATGCACTTGCATGGGAAGCTCTCGAGAGGAGATTTCACAATGCAAGAAAGCTTGTCGATCAAATCTTAAAGCGATTATTTTCCATACCGCCCACCAAGGGAAATGTTTATTCTATTAAAGAACTTCTCGATACCACCAGAAATTGTTTAGATCAACTAAAAGCATTAAAAATCGATACTACCACCTGGGATTCGATTTTGATTTATTTGACGTCTCAGAAAATAGACGTTCAAACCCGCAAAGAATGGGAGCAGTCGCTCAAGGCCAGTACAACGGTACCTCCTATGACTGAAATGCTTGTTTTTTTGGAAACTACTTTTAGAGCTTTGGAATGCGTTGAAGATGCAAATATTCCAAGCAGTTCAAACAAAAGTTATGGGGACAGCAAATTTGAAAATCATCGTAAGCCAACGAAAATTGTTCGAGCCCACACAGCTACTTCTACTATGTTGGATGAAAACTGCCCGTGCTGCAACAAACGTCATCCGTTATACAAATGTTTTAAATTTGCAACGATATCTTCAGCAGAGAAGAAAAACATCGTCAATCAACATCGGCTGTGTCGAAACTGTCTTCGTACAGGACATTTACAAGCCGCATGTAAGTTGAAGCCAGTTTGTCAAAACTGTAGTGAGCCACATCACACTGTTGTCCACAACGAGTTCTATTCTGGAAACACCTCGTTGACAACTGCTACGACACCAAATGCTACAGCAAACCAGACTTTTGCTCAACCTCCTACTACTTCTATTCCTACAACTGCAACATCTGTAAGTACGCTTCACTCCAATATGAATACATGCCATATAAATCCTGCCATACTTGCCACAGTAAAGGTAATTATAAAAACTAATAAGTCTGCTTATAGTGTAAAAGCCCTTGTAGACCAAGGATCTCAGCTCTCATTTATAACTGAGGAATTAGCTCAGCTATTGCCCATACCGAAATTAAAAACGCATGTCGATGTCTGTGGGATTGGAGGAAACAAATCCGTCACGGTGAAGAAGTCCGTAAATTTAAATCTCTACTCCACATATGATCACCAATTTGAATTGCCGATAACTGCACCTGTTGTACCATCAGTTTCATCATATATTCCCCCAAATTAAATTTGATCACAATTCCAGATTTACCAGAAAATCATCTTGCCGATAAAGATTTCTTGTTAGCAGAAAAAATTGATCTCCTTCTCGGAAATGACGTCTATGGTGATCTATTACTAGCTCAGACGAAAAAATTAGAAAATGGTCTATTTTTAAAAGAAACTCATTTTGGATACATGGTTTCTGGGTCTCCAAGATCAAATTTGTCCACAGCAACAATTTCTGCTAATTTGTGTTCGCTAGAAAATCAGCTACGCCTATTTTGGGAACAGGAAGAATTTGTAGATGAGAAACAATTCACACCCGAAGAGATGTTATGTGAAAAATTGTTTAATGAAACGCATACTAGAGATGATACCGGACGCTATACTGTCCATTTACCCTTCAAGAGTATACTTCAAGGTCACCCCTTCCAACTTTTTCCCACACGGACTACAATGCGCTTAAACGGTTAAAACAGCTGGTTCTACTTTCAAAAATAAACCTAAATTTGCTGAGGAATATAAGAAATTCATGACGGAGTATGAAACGTTTAACCATATGGTAAAACTTGGTGAGTACCCTCATGCAATACCGAAAAATTCTTATTTCTTTCCCCATCATGGTGTACTCAGAGAGAGTAGTACAACAACAAAATTACGTGTTGTTTTTGATGGTCGAAATCACAGACCCCCTCAGACTTCTATTAATGAGAAACTATCAGTCGGGCCTGCACTGCAAAATGATTTGTCTACTATTATATCTCGATGGAGGAGATATCGAATAGCTTTCACAGCTGATATAGAAAAAATGTTCAGACAAATTAATGTCTGTAAAGAACATCAGCCTTCACAATGTATACTTTGGAGAGATGAAACTACAAATAAAATTAACATTTACAGTTTACTTACAGTGACGTATGGTACTACGTCAGCTCCATATTTGGCAATCAGAGTACTACAACAGCTCGCCGAGGATGAAGAGAAACAATTCCCACAAGCGAGCCAAATACTTCGCTCAGACACATATGTCGATGACGTCATATCTGGCGCTGATAGTTTTGATGACGCTCTAAAATTACAGCAACAACTTTGCTCTTTAGTGAAATCTGGTGGATTTCACCTTCGAAAATGGAACTCTAATTATTCACGATTAATTAATCACATTCCAGAGGAAGAACGTGAAAAGAAAGAGCTATTTACACTCAATGAACCAAACATGGCGAAAGCTCTTGGTCTTTATTGGGACATTACAACCGATTCTTTTTGTTTTACAATCAATTTTACATTTCCTCAAACTGTTACTAAACGCACCTTGCTTTCAGATGCAGCTAAGTTATTTGATCCCCTAGGCTGGTTATCTCCCACAACTATAAAAGCGAAAATTATGTTCCAGCTACTATGGAAACTAAAACGCGATTGGGATGATACACCACCAGAACAGAAGCTGAAGTCTTTTGAGAAAATACGAATTCCTCGATGGCTTGAATATACATCTAAACAATCTACAATTGACCTTCACGGCTTTAGTGATGCATCACTAACTGCCTACGCTGCTGTTGTCTACGCTCGAATTGTAGCTGAATCTGGTGAGATAATTAATAAATAAACGCTGCTACAGAAGAAAAAATTTACAACAACAATGTTATTGTCTGTCACTCAACCAATACAGAAACCACAACAGCATTCCCTAAATTCCTGTCGAAATATTCCAGTTTCACTACGTTAATACGTGTGATGGCATACCTTTTTCGTTATTTCGAAAATTGGAATTGCAAAATAAAGAAGATCGAAATAGATACAAGCTTTTTAAAAACATGGGAACTTACAAGAGCAAGGAATCATCTAATTCGAATAACACAAGCTGTAACATTTCGGGAAGAAATACAATGCTTAAAATCAAGTAAACCTCTTCCTAATAATAGCCGACTGAAGTTATCACTATTTTTAGATAAATTGGATATTGTCAGAGTTGGTGGTCGCATATCTCAGGCCGAGATTCCATTCCACACGAAGCATCCTATACTTTTGACCAAACAAAATCCTATTTCCCTTCTTATCTTTTCAGAAGCATATAAAAATACTTGCCACGGTAGTCTTCTGCTAATGCAGTCCTATGTTTCACGGCATTATTGGGTAGTCTCTGCTCGTGACTTAGCAAAAAAGGTGCAACGCAATTGCATCGTGTGCTTCAAATACAAAACTAAGACTTGTCAACAATTAATGGGTAACCTGCCAGCTGTCCGCCTTCAGCCAGCCCGCCCCTTCAAGCATAGTGGGCTCGACTACGCCGGTCCCATCAATATAAAAACATCATCCTTAAGAACGGCATCTACTTCTAAGGGATACATTTGCCTTTTCATATGTATGTGCACCAAGGCAATACATTTGGAAGCCGTCACCAGCCTTAATGTAGATGCATTCTTAGCAGCTTATCGCCGTTTTATTGCTCGTCGAGGAATTTGTACGGACCTATACTCCAACTGTGGTACAAATTTCGTTGGTGCGAATAAAGAGCTGCAAGTCATTTATCAGCGCAATAAATTATCCCTTCCCGAGCATCCCGCTGAAACACTGGCCAATCAAGGTACGAAATGGCACTTCATTCCTCCTGCTTCGCCTCATTTTGGTGGACTCTGGGAAGCAGGAGTAAAATCCACAAAACATCATTTACGTCGAATAGTCAATTATCGTCTCCTCAATTACGAAGAACTAAGTACGCTTCTCGCACAGATTGAAAGCATTCTAAACTCCAGACCTCTATGTCCCCTGTCAACTGATCCCCAAGATCACAACGCGCTTACACCTGCGCACTTTTTAATCGGTGAACCTACAGTTTGCATTCCGGATGAAGATTTATTGGATGCAAACGTTGATCGACTCTGTCGTTGGAAACAGATTGTACTTCTTAAGCAACACTTCTGGGAAAGATGGAAAAGAGACTACATGTGTCGACTTCAATCACGCCCCAAATGGAATAAAATAATCGATAGCATTAGAGTTGGCGACATCGTACTCTTACTCAATGAAAAAAGTGTTCCTGCTCAGTGGCCTCTCGCAAAAGTTGAAGAATTACATCCTGGTAATGATGGCTTGGTTCGAGTTGTTACTCTCTACTGCAACAAGAAATATATTAAACGTCCAATTGCCAAACTGTGTCGATTACCAACAAATGACATCACGTCAACAGAAGATACGGAATCATCAAGCAACAGTCCTAATTAAGAACAGAGGTTCTTGGCGGGGAGAATGTTTGGGAGTTTTTATACCCAAACAACATTAATCACCATGATCATCCCCACGGTACCATACAAATCCACATCTGGTATCCCTGGATACCAATATCAACATTACATATGCATAAGTCAGCTCATATTTACATACATATTAACTAAGGCAAATTAGTCAAAGTTTTACGGTTATAGTTTTCTCATAATTTGTGTATGCATTCCCTGTACACCGCTAACAAAACCCCTCAAGTTGGACCTACACATTAAGAAACAGTGAAAGTTTTTGACTCTGTTGTTTTGCGCTTGTGTTTTGTTGTTGTGTTATTGGAAGTAAATGCAATTTCTGCTGTAGAGTTTTTTTAACATTAACTTCGAGAAGAAGTTCAAGAAGATTTTAAAATAGTATGAAAAATATTGTTGACTAATGAAGAGCTCCTCAAGAACAATAAAAAAAATTAAATAATTAATAGTGGATATTAAATTCCTTGTAAAGTTACTAAGAAAATAATAAATGAATTTTTATTAAAAGAAAAGAACCCCTCGTTTAAGCTTCTTAAACAGAAGCTCTCATACAGTGGTGCTGTATCTCCAACGCCTTTATACTTATTCTTTATTATTTCTGTGGCCTTCATTTGAAATGACCCTAGGCGCCTGGCAAAGGCTCTAATGTTATCACTTGCCAGCTGCTTCTCGATGCTGATTTCGTGGGATACGTCCTCCAGAGTCCTCTCCTTTAAATTTTTTTATTTTTTTGTTTTTTCAACATGGATTTATTTATTACTTCTTTTCAATCAATACCAACAATAATTTTACAAAGCTTACAACTTATAAATAAATTGATGCTCCGCGCCAGTGATTAGAGCAATTTTAGTTCAAGTATTATGTAAATTATGTAGAAAAAAGAAAAATAAAAATATAAATATAAAGAAAAAAGTGGCCTTTTAAGTCGAGATGTATTCATCCTATGAAGCAGATTACTTGCTAGTTCATTAGGATGACACTGAAGTTTGAATTGGTATTTTGTTTTTAAAACTGCTAGTTCTTCTTCCACGGGTGCTATATTAAGGTCGCAGTGAATATTTTCGTTTCTGATGAGCCATGGAGCGTCGCTGATCGTTCTCAGAATTTTCGATTGAGCCCTTTGAATTATTTGTATAGTACTGCCCCATATCTGAATACCATAAGTCCAAATCGGTTTAATTACATCCTTGTATATAAGTACTTTATACTCCAGTCGCAGTTTTGATTTTCGGTTGGTAAGCCAATACAAGGAACTTGCCTGGAGTTTCATTTGCATTTTCCTGGCTTCTATATGTTTTTTCCTGGTGAGCCGTCGGTCGAAATGCACTCCTAAGTATTTAACCTCTGTTGCTTGCGGGATTACAATGCCATTTAAAGAGACTGCCGGCTTCAGTCGGCTATTATTAGGAAGAGGTTTACTTGATTTTAAGCATTGTATTTCTTCCCGAAATGTTACAGCTTGTGTTATTCGAATTAGATGATTCCTTGCTCTTGTAAGTTCCCATGTTTTTAAAAAGCCTGTATCTATTTCGATCTTCTTTATTTTGCAATTTAAATTTTCGAAATAACGAAAAAGGTATGCCATCACACGTATTAACGTAGTGAAACTGGAATATTTCGACAGGAATTTAGGGAATGCTGTTGTGGTTTCTGTATTGGTTGAGTGACAGACAATAACATTGTTGTTGTAAATTTTTTCTTCTGTAGCAGCGTTTATTTATTAATTATCTCACCAGATTCAGCTACAATTCGAGCGTAGACAACAGCAGCGTAGGCAGTTAGTGATGCATCACTAAAGCCGTGAAGGTCAATTGTAGATTGTTTAGATGTATATTCAAGCCATCGAGGAATTCGTATTTTCTCAAAAGACTTCAGCTTCTGTTCTGGTGGTGTATCATCCCAATCGCGTTTTAGTTTCCATAGTAGCTGGAACATAATTTTCGCTTTTATAGTTGTGGGAGATAACCAGCCTAGGGGATCAAATAACTTAGCTGCATCTGAAAGCAAGGTGCGTTTAGTAACAGTTTGAGGAAATGTAAAATTTATTGTAAAACAAAAAGAATCGGTTGTAATGTCCCAATAAAGACCAAGAGCTTTCGCCATGTTTGGTTCATTGAGTGTAAATAGCTCTTTCTTTTCACGATCTTCCTCTGGAATGTGATTAATTAATCGTGAATAATTAGAGTTCCATTTTCGAAGGTGAAATCCACCAGATTTCACTAAAGAGCAAAGTTGTTGCTGTAATTTTAGAGCGTCATCAAAACTATCAGCGCCAGATATGACGTCATCGACATATGTGTCTGAGCGAAGTATTTGGCTCGCTTGTGGGAATTGTTTCTCTTCATCTTCGGCGAGCTGTTGTAGTACTCTGATTGCCAAATATGGAGCTGA
This sequence comes from Clusia tigrina, assembly GCA_920105625.2. NCBI lineage: Eukaryota > Metazoa > Arthropoda > Insecta > Diptera > Clusiidae > Clusia > Clusia tigrina. The sequence continues at coordinate 200,384,335 of OV050030.1, forward strand.
CGTAGTACCATACGTCACTGTAAGTAAACTGTAAATGTTAATTTTATTTGTAGTTTCATCTCTCCAAAGTATACATTGTGAAGGCTGCTGTTCTTTACAGACATTAATTTGTCTGAACATTTTTTCTATATCAGCTGTGAAAGCTATTCGATATCTCCTCCATCGAGATATAATAGTAGACAAATCATTTTGCAGTGCAGGCCCGACTGATAGTTTCTCATTTATAGAAGTCTGAGGGGGTCTGTGATTTCGACCATCAAAAACAACACGTAATTTTGTTGTTGTACTACTCTCTCTGAGTACACCATGATGGGGAAAGAAATAAGAATTTTTCGGTATTGCATGAGGGTACTCACCAAGTTTTACCATATGGTTAAACGTTTCATACTCCGTCATGAATTTCTTATATTCCTCAGCAAATTTAGGTTTATTTTTGAAAGTAGATTCCAGCTGTTTTAACCGTTTAAGCGCATTGTAGTCCGTGTGGGAAAAAGTTGGAAGGGGTGACCTTGAAGTATACTCTTGAAGGGTAAATGGACAGTATAGCGTCCGGTATCATCTCTAGTATGCGTTTCATTAAACAATTTTTCACATAACATCTCTTCGGGTGTGAATTGTTTCTCATCTACAAATTCTTCCTGTTCCCAAAATAGGCGTAGCTGATTTTCTAGCGAACACAAATTAGCAGAAATTGTTGCTGTGGACAAATTTGATCTTGGAGACCCAGAAACCATGTATCCAAAATGAGTTTCTTGTAAAAATAGACCATTTTCTAATTTTTTCGTCTGAGCTAGTAATAGATCACCATAGACGTCATTTCCGAGAAGGAGATCAATTTTTTCTGCTAACAAGAAATCTTTATCGGCAAGATGATTTTCTGGTAAATCTGGAATTGTGATCAAATTTAATTTGGGGGAATATATGATGAAACTGATGGTACAACAAGTGCAGTTATCGGCAATTCGAATTGGTGATCATATGTGGAGTAGAGATTTAAATTTACGGACTTCTTCACCGTGACGGATTTGTTTCCTCCAATCCCACAGACATCGACATGCGTTTTTAATTTCGGTATGGGCAATAGCTGAGCTAATTCCTCAGTTATAAATGAGAGCTGAGATCCTTGGTCTACAAGGGCTTTTACACTATAAGCAGACTTATTAGTTTTTATAATTACCTTTACTGTGGCAAGTAAGGCAGGATTTATATGGCATGTATTCATATTGGAGTGAAGCGTACTTACAGATGTTGCAGTTGTAGGAATAGAAGTAGTAGGAGGTTGAGCAAAAGTCTGGTTTGCTGTAGCATTTGGTGTCGTAGCAGTTGTCAACGAGGTGTTTCCAGAATAGTACTCGTTGTGGACAACAGTGTGATGTGGCTCACTACAGTTTTGACAAACTGACTTCAACTTACATGCGGCTTGTAAATGTCCTGTACGAAGACAGTTTCGACACAGCCGATTCGATGATTGACGATGTTTTTCTTCTCTGCTGAAGATATCGTTGCAAATTTAAAACATTTGTATAACGGATGACGTTTGTTGCAGCACGGGCAGTTTTCATCCAACATAGTAGAAGTAGCTGTGTGGGCTCGAACAATTTTCGTTGGCTTACGACGATTTTCAAATTTGCTGTCCCCATAACTTTTGTTTGAACTGCTTGGAATATTTGCATCTTCAACGCATTCCAAAGCTCTAAAAGTAGTTTCCAAAAAAACAAGCATTTCAGTCATAGGAGGTACCGTTGTACTGGCCTTGAGCGACTGCTCCCATTCTTTGCGGGTTTGAACGTCTAGCTTCTGAGACGTCAAATAAATCAAAATCGAATCCCAGGTGGTAGTATCGATTTTTAATGCTTTTAGTTGAGCTAAACAATTTCTGGTGGTATCGAGAAGTTTTTTAATAGAATAAACATTTCCCTTGGTGGGCGGTATGGAAAATAATCGCTTTAAGATTTGATCGACAAGCTTTCTTTCATTGTGAAATCTCCTCTCGAGAGCTTCCCATGCAAGTGCATAGCTAGAACCGGCAACTGGATATTCGTTGATCATAGAAAGGGGACTACCTGTGCACGAACTTTTCAAATATAAAAATTTCTGGATATCAGTGAGTGACGCTGGTTCATGAACTAGTGACAAAAACGTATCGCGATAAGAGACCCAATCGAGATAATCTCCAGAAAATGTTGGAAGTTGTATTTTTGGCAGACGTACTCCGGCGACAAATGTTTCGTTGAGGCTGCTTGCGGCGAATGTACTTGCGTGGACGGTTGGAGTCAGTGGAGAATCAAATTCAAACATTAAATCAATAATATTAGTTTTAAATGAGATATAGGTATCACAACAAGTGTAATACATATTGGTACTTAGGTAGGGTACATCCTTCTCCGCGAGGGACTGTTCTCGAACTATGCTCATAACCAACTCGTGGCCATCTTTAAATAATTTGAAATTCTGCTCCAAGTCTTCGAGCATAGCTTGAGCATAACCTTTGGACTTACGCTCCTTTAGTTTAGCAAAGATTGCTCCATACGAGCGATATAGTTGATTATATTATGTTGATCTTCAATAACTGTCTCCATTTTGTAGTGAATTTAGCGCGAAATTCGTGGCAACAAAATGAGGTTATGTTATCCGTAGCACGACGGCAGTAACTTTTTTCATGTAAAATATGAGGGATTTGTGTCAGCACATGGACAGTTCCCGGGTTTCCGCACCACTTTTTTTATTGTTCTTGAGGAGCTCTTCATTAGTCAACAATATTTTTCATAATCTTTTTAAAATCTTCTTGAACTTCTTCTCGAAAAAAACTCTACAGCAGAAATTGCATTTACTTCTAATAACACAACAACAAAACACAAGCGCAAAACAACAGAGACAAAAACTCTAACTGTTGCTTAATGTGTAGGTCCAACTTGAGGGGTTTTCTTAGCGGTGTACAGGGAATGCATGCACAAATTATGACAAAACGATAACCGTAAAACTTTGACTGATTTGCCTTAGTTAATATGTATTTAAATATGAGCTGACTTATGCATATGTAATGTTGATATTGGTATCCAGGGATACCAGATGTGGATTTGTATGGTACCGTGGGGATGAGCATGGTGATTAATGTTGTTTGGGTATAAAAACTCCCAAACAACCACTATACCGAGAAGTCGGTGTTAGCAACTTGTGTAGTGGGTCTCCGTGACACCGATCTGAAGATTCATATGCTGAATAGCCGAACGAAAACTCTAGAGAGATTAGCAGAAGAGGCCACAATTCGTGGTGGAGCGGAGTACTTCTGGTTTGGGCGAACTACATCCAGTGGGAAATAGGCAGGACATGTTGACTTCTAATGTCGTATATAAAGAAGAGAGCAATAACCATCCAAACATATCCAAAGGAGCAGATTTCTTCTATAACAGATATGAACCAAATAAATTCGGACAGGAGATTTCAGCAAAGAAGACCAGGGCATACAAGGGATGAGTGTATCAAAAATAACCCCCCACACAGGAGAATAGGCGGGAGTAACTTCAGTAATTAATTAAACAGAAGGAATTAACCAGGGAGGAAATCCTTTTAGGAGTAATCAGCAGCGTCCGAATTGGACTTCCGACACAGAAGCTAGGAGGAGCAACACCACACAGGGGTTAACATACCTTTTCATGCGGACAACTGGGACATCGAGCAGCGGAGCGCATACAGAAATAGTCTCAACAACGGAACCAGGGAAACATCTAGAGGCCCAGTCGAGGGCTGTAGACTGGAGGGCGAAGCGAAACGAATAAAAAATTTGGCCAAAGGTACGCACGCCAGACAATGCAAAATTACATTCTATGAGAAAAAGAGCAGGAGGCTCCACAATACAGCATACCGATTGATATAAGGACGATGGTCCAAGATACGGAGGGGCAAGAGTCTCCCCTGGAAAAACTTTATGAGTGCGATTTTACTTTTTGCAAATATTGAGAATCTAGTACTTAGGTTATATTTTAACATGATTAACGGATATAGGCCAATCGCCACGAACGCGGTACGAGGGGTTATAGTTAATATATTCATGATAATTTGTAGGTAGTATAGGATCGTAAAAGATATCTGTGGTCCATGGATGAATAGACTCCGAGAGTTAGGAAGCAGATACGCGCCCATTTTGGAAAGAAAAGGATGTTGTCTCGTTGTAAGCAGGATGTGTGAAGCATTCATCGAGATACCCTGCAAGGAGGCAGCTAGTGCTTTTGGTAGACTGAGGGGCGGACACCATCCTCGTAAAATCGAGTGTTACGGAATGGACTGGATGCTAATCCAAAGAACATAAGAAGTCTTAATGGAGCGTTTCGAGGAATAGGGCATAGTAAAGTTAAGGGGATGATATTTAGAATGCACGCAGTGGAATTGGATAAGGGAGATATTCCGGCGGATGGGATAATTGGGCGCGATAATCTTTGAGGCTGCACCTTACTGGATGTAGGGTACTTACTCTCCCATAGAAGTCATGGCACGAAGGGAGTATAAATGGGGTTAGGAGTGGTAGTACGGAGATAATAAAGTCAAAAAGAGGAGTTATTCAATTTCGGACTGTGTTACTACCCAAGCAGCAGCTGACAGAGAGGGTATACATGGGAGAGACCATATCACACGTTAACAAAGATAAAGCCTTCGCCTGTGTACTGAATGCCTCCGAGAATGACTACCTAGTAGATAGAGATTTTAGGCCTAAGTTTTCTAGTTGCGATAATTTAAAGGAGCCGAATTATGAATCGGATAATCAGATTAGGTAGGTATATATAAGAAAAATGATGGAAAGAGTACTAGAATCATTGAATTTTGACCCAAGCGTAAATTTAGACAACAGGACCTCCATAGAAGCCATATTTTTCGAAGCTAGCAATATATTGTGGGTCGTAACTTATTATCTTGCATCCCTTCTGAAAATATTTGATCATTGGATAGACAATTTTTTCGTAATCCATATTATATATTTTTTAAATTCCCGTAGCTGCAAGCCCTTCGTGCCCTTCGTGATCGGAATTTTTAAATTCTGAATTACAGCGATTTTTTCACGTTTTGGTTTCATTCCATTATCTGTTAAAACATTACCTACAAAATCTGTTTCCTTTTTTAAAAAATTTCACGTCTTTTCTTGGATTTTTAGCTCTTGAAATTTTGCTCTTGGAATTTTGAAAACATTTTTTGTCAAGAGGTTAAATGCTCCCCAATATGTTGTCTAAGTAGGAGACGCAAATTTTTTTATATACTCCCTTAAGATTTCATTCTTCAAACGCTGAAAAGTGACTGGCGCATTTTTCAGCCCAAAAGGCCTTCTTACGAATTCGTATAGACCTGCCGGAGTAACAAATGCTGTTTTCTCGATGTCCCTTTTTGACATTAAAATCTGATTATAACCGTTGCCCAATTCGAATGTGCTAAAGTATTGTGCTTTGCCCAATTTATCAAGGATTCCATCTATGTTTGGTTTTGGATACTTACCGTCAACAGTCGGTTGATTTAGTCTCCTGTAATCAACCATTAATCGAAATTTTTGAGTTCCTGAATTATCCGGTTTTTTTTGTACTATTATAATAGAAGAACTAAATTTGCTCCTGCTTTTTCTTATTATGCCCTGATATTCTAATGCCACGATTTACTTTTAGCCTCCTCCTCATGTTTCGGAGATAACCTATATATCCTTGAATTAAATTGTTGATCGGTGGTTATTCTTATTTCATGAACCACAGCATTTGTGTTCGTAAGGGAGTCCCCTTCTTTGTAAATGAGTTTATTATATTTCTTTAAAAGTTTTTTCAATTTTGGCTTTTTCACCCAGATGAAAATGGTTGAGCTGAATGTCTTTGACTTCACTTATATCTAAAGTATAAACCTGATATTGCAGAGTTTTCATTTCGAATGGAAGCTTTATACCATTGCCCACCACCACTTCCATGTTTTGAATGTCGAATACTTTCACGTTTTGAAAAATAAAATCAATTCCCATTAAAAGCCTTATAAAAATTCATCATTATTCATTTAATTTTTGCATTTTCAGGAAACCCGAATTCGGCAGGACAGTGGCTTTTAAATGTTTTATTTGGTTTTTTAATAATCCCGTAAAGAATGGTTTCTAATGCTGGCAAACTGTATTCTTCAAAACTTTGTTCCTTCCTGATACTAATTGTGGTTCCTGGATCTACCAGTGGGTACCATTGTTTTCCGAAAAGTGTAAGTGAAATTAATTAATTAATTTATTTATTTATTGCAACATACTTTACAAATAAATTTATTAAATATTGGATGGTGCAGGACAACGAGGCCATTTACACCTGTTGTATAAAAATTGTGTATATTAACTTAAGTAGGTCATGTTTCCTTAAGGCTTCTTTAATTATATTATGGTGTCTTTTTCTCTGCAGTCAAATATTATTCCGGTTTTATCCATTTTTGAAATGGGGCAGTCAAGCATGATGTGCAAAACTGTTACGAGTTGAACTGTTGAATTGGGTCCATTTTAGTAAAATAATGCCTAGTGCTAAATATCGTCCTCCCCAGACGAACTCTTGCCAAAGTAATACACTCTTCCCTTGTGAAGTTCTCATTATAGTTCTGTCGAATTGGAAGCGGATTATGTGTCTTATGGAAATAACCTGATGATTCCCACTTGCCATATATTTCCTAATATTAGCAACTAATGGCAGTGATATAGCCTGCTTCGCTGCTGCATCTGCATATTCATTCACAGGTATCCCAACATGCTCGGGTATCCACATGATTTTTATAAAGCTTTCAATTTCTAAATTTTGGTGTATATAATTATAGGCATTTCCTTTCGGATTTGCTAATGCCTTAAGGATACTAAGACTGTGAGAACATATTAGTGTCTTCTTTTGCTGAACAGTTGCATATTCAATTGCAAAATATATTGCTACTAACTCAGTATGAAACACACCTGAGTGAAAAGGCAATACACCTTGTGTCAGAATTTCAAAAGTTGTATTTGCATTTTATTGTATAACCGCATAGGAAGATGTTCCTTCAAGATACGACCGGTCCGTATAGAGTGTTAATTCTAGTGCAAAATTTGACTTTACTTCAGAAAAAAGTTGTCTGAAAATCACAGGGTTAGTGCCATTTTTTACATATTGGCACAAATATGTATCAATGTTGATGTTGGAAATAGAGTATCTGTTTGCTGTTTGCTTAGGTTATTGTGGAATCGGAATGTTACGTTCAACAAGCAGAGTCAATATGTTGTTAATCCCACACCATTTTTTGGCTATGGAGGAATATTTTTCACTATGTTTTAGTGTCTCCCAAAAAGGATTGTGTAGTCCATGTGATTTGATGGTAAGCGCTTTAACTCCAAGTCTGACCGCCGTATTTCCAAGCAGCCACTTTAAATTATGAAGACGTGCTTCAACTTCTAGGTCGTATATAGGCGTTGATGCTAGAATTCCAGTAGCTGTTCTGAAACATTTTCTAAGAGCTGTGTAAAATTTTTTTATATTGGTACCAGATATTAGAGCTCTGCTAATTCCAATCGCCGTATCAATATGTGGACCTTTTTTTCTAGAGCATATCACTTTTAAAAGATTATTGATATTACTTAATTTTTTAATCAGATATTTTGTATGCTCACTCCATAAAAGTGATTTTGTTAAAATCATTCGAAGAGTTCTCATTTGTCTTTTGGAATTTGGAATTTGCTTATCTCTCACATTAATCGTTCTAGTGTAGCAGTTATGTTTACGGCAAACGTGTAGAATTTCATAGTTGTTGATAGGAATCCTTGCTCCTCTGCTTGTTGCCCATTGGTTTATTTTTTTATCAAATCTCCGAAGGTTGTCCGTTACTTCAGTGTTTGTACCAGAAACTATTGCAAAAATGTTATCAGCATATATACCAAAAAAATCGATCCCCTTACAATTTTTTAACGCTTTAACCAGCGAATTAGCGTAAACGTTGTAAAGAATTACAGACAGGGGTGACCCGCGTGGGATGCCATTTTCAAGCGGATATTTTTGTGACGGATGTCCATAAATCTTTATTCTAATGTGTCTATCAGTAAAAAATGATAGAATAACTTTCAGCATTTTTTTTTTTATATACCCCATTTTTGAAGCTCCTCACAATAATAGATATTACACGATCAAATGCTTTTTCTGGATCTTCAGAGATTATAACTATAACTATATATTTTTTTCTTAAAATTTTCTTGAAGCTGGGATTCTAATTGATTACATAAGGTGTGTAACCCAATTTTTTTTTTTAAAATGCATGCTATTCTCGTTATAATTTTTTCTTTTGAATATGTCAATATACGCTTTTAAGTTATTTTTTCTAAAGTTTTGGATAGCAGTGGCAGCAACGATATGGGACGGAGATTATGAAGCAGATTAAGATTTTTTCCAGGTTTAGGTATAGGCGATAAAACCGCAGTTTGCCAGTGATGCGGAAAAATATCTGTTACAATAGTATTGCTGTAGAGTTTGCATATCCGAATTTTTAACTCAATAGATGCATTTTTAATCATAGAATATGTGATTTTATCTATGCATGGATTATTTACAACTGTTCAGAACGGAGTTAAGCTTAGAAAGAGTGACCTCTTTGGTTACATTTGTGATTTCAGGCGTAATATCAGGCCACAAGTCAATGTCTATTGCTGGCTTCTTAGTAGTTAAATCACGATTAAAGGAGTCATTAGAACTAATGGAGCTTCAAAATTTTTCAAATATATTTGCAATTTCTTTCGGGTGAATTATGACATTATTTTGAAGAAATATTAACCGCAAATTTGAGACTCTATCAGTCCTAATGTTCTTCACCTTCTTCCACAGAATGCAAATATCCATCATTGGGTTCAAGGTCTTTAAAAAATTTGTCCAAGGTGAACGTTTGGCTTCTTTGGATTCCCTCTTAACTTTGGAACATATTCTTCTGTAGTTGATGCAGGTTTGTTGACTTCTTACTCTCTAGTATCGCTACCAAGCTTTGTTTTTTTCCTCGAATTAATTTACCAGTCTCAGAATTGAACCAAACTGGACTATTACGCTATTTTTTGTGCTGATTTGAATTGACTCATTTGCTGCCTTTCTTATAATTTTTATCATTGTTGCGGCCTCCTTGTTAATGTTCGATAATCCTATAGAGTCATTGGAATAAATAGTTGTTCTTGCATACAATTTTTGACAGACAACTTTTTTGTCATTGAATTTTGGTATAAATAATTTATTTGTCGATGTTTTACGATTATAAATAATGATTGGGAAATGAATTTGATTCTCAGGTTGCGAAAGGCATGTCCAGGTGAGAGTTGGAGACAGATCCACCGATGCTAACGGTACATCTATTGCTGTAAGAGTGTTCCTCGTACTAAGTAATGTAGGTAATCCATCATTGAGAACAGGCAAAATCTCCAAATTACTCCACTATGTGAAGTTGAAGCAGATCCCCAAATATTATTTTGAGATTTAAAATCACCAACGATAAAGTGGTGGCCATTGTTGAAAATATGAATGTCCACAACTTGTTCGGATGTTAAATAAACATCTCTTTCTTTATATATATATTAGTAATATGCAAATCTGTTTTACCTTTTATTGTTATTGATTGAAATATTATATTTTTAACTGATGTTTTATGTTGAACAACATTAATGTTGTTTTTAACTAAAATTGCAATACCTGATTTTCCATGAGACATCTTTATTACGGTGATATATTTTATAATTAGGTAGATGTATGAATTGTTTGTTTTTATTTATAATGTGTGTTTCTTGTAATGCAATAATTTCCGGGTGGTGCTTGTGAACTAAATTTTTAAATGCATTCATTGCATGATAGGTAATTCTAGAACAATATTCATTTAAAATGTTAGTAAATTTTAAAATAAAAAAGTGTGTAGGTATTTATAATTTTTTGTATGCATTTGCACATCTAATTGTCTTTTTCATTAGTTTACGCAAATCCAAATCATTATCAGTAAATAATTCTATCGGTGATGATTCAGTTTCCATTAGGCGTTCATTGTGGTTGATTTTTCAGTAATTTTAGTATTAAGAATTTTTTTTTAGTTGTTGTTGGTGTTAAGGTATTATTTCTCGTGGATAATGTTTGATTGAGTTTAATTGCTTCTTTTTGATGTATTATTATAGCTTGATTTTGATGGTGTTACATTTACAGAGTTGTTTTCTTTTCGTTGTTCTTTACTTGATATATTTGTATTTTTATTAGATTTATTAGTTGAAGTAGACGCTCCATTACTGGGTTCATTTAAATGTGTTATTTTATTGTTTGATTGAGAGTGGATTTTTGCAAAGGTTTTTTTCTTACCGAATGGTTCAATACTGTAGCCTCGAAGGATGTTGTTATATATTTTCCATGCTTCTCTTGCTGTGCATCGTTGTTCGATATTTATCTTATTGACACCTTTGTGCTTGAGGAAGCTGGGACAAGCGGAGTCAGACGAAGTGTGTTTCAATATAGAAATTTATATAGTAATTACTGTAACGACTCGTTTTCGCTGGGGTAAAAACTCAGCTGGTTCCAGGGTCGCTTACAGAAATTTATTTCAATAGTGTTAGTTTTAATAAGTGTTTTTTAATTATTTTTAAAATTTTTAATTTATTTCCTATACATACTCGTATATATAATTATTTTTAATTATACCCTACTCTGTGTGCTCGTGGTTTGTACTAGTGTCCCAGGGAGAGTCGGTCAAAACCATAAAATCCTGGCTCTGTCTGCGTTGCGTATGTGTCCCAGGGAGAGTCGGTCAAAACCATAAACTCCTGGCTCTGTCTGCGTTGCGTATGTGTCCCAGGGAGAGTCGGTCAAAACCATAAACTCCTGGCTCTGTCTGCGTTGCGTATGTGTCAATAGTCAAAGTAACTAACTACGAAGCTTGGTGCGTCGCTAGGAGCTTGGTGCGTTGTGTACTTACGGAGCGATGCTGGATCAAAGAGGCTCACTGTTTGGTTCAATCCGCTTATATAGCGAAAGCTTGCCATGGGACTAGTGCTCGTTGTTGTTGTGGTCCAGTTGTCCTTAGGCCACCTTCAACTTCTGCTGGTTAACCACCTTGTTGTAATTCCCCTAGTTGTCCATCATAGTTGTTGCTTGAAGTAGTGTGGCCTGATCGCCGCTGCTAGTTGTCGCTTTGCTGTTGTTGTAGAAACGTTTCTTCGTACTCTGCCTGTTCACAGCTTTGCGTTTATGATCGGTTAGCGTGTGTGTGGCGCGCTCTTGTTTTGGCCTTCAGTCGCTATAGTGTTGTTGTTGTTAAAATAATTGTTTACACCCTGCCTGCTTACTGCTTTGCGTTTGCGATCGGTTAGTGTGTGTGGTGCTCTTTCGTGTTTCTCTGTGTTCCGCCTTCGATCGTTGTAGTGTTGTTGTTGTTAAAATATTTATTTGTACTCCGCCTGCTGAATGCTTTGTGTGTGTTTCTCTCTCCGCCTTTGGTCGCTGCACTGTTCAGTAGAAATGTTTGCTTGCTGTTTCTTTTTCCTTTATAGCCGAACTAGTCCCTCTTGATGTTTTTTGTACTATTAGGCCGTCGTCGCCGTCAGTCTAACCCTTTCGGTTTCTGAGCTCCTCACAACCTGTACGTTTATTGGTCCGATCGTCTGTGCGTAAATGTTTTGTTATACTTATCCGCTGTCTTTGTTGTTGCATTTAGCGTCGGAGGTGGTTACCTTTTTAAGCTGCATGATATCGGGGATGGTTGCTTGCTTGAATATTGTTGGTGGTTATTTCTAAATGAAATATGGTGGACATCGTTATTTGTTTTTGGAGTTAACACGGTCTCTGGTGGTAGCATATAGTTTTTGTTGTATTCTTTGTAGGAGGTGTATGCGGAAAATACTTCTGGTACTTTCCGTCTTTACACGTCCTCCCGACTTTATGGACGAAGGTGGAACGTTGCTTCTCCGTGGTGCACTATGACCCGGTACGGTGGTCGTTGAAAGCGCAGGCGTTTCCTTTTGGCTTGGCTTTCCTTCAGAGTGGCTATCGTATTTGCCACTAGTGTCGCTGGTAAGCCATCTGCCTTGGGTCTCCTGAGTTCGGCTACGTTGTGGAAGTGGAGGTCTTCCCCGGGTGTGGCATTCAGTGTTGGCGGTGTCCCCGTGTGCTTACGTTTATTCTTCTCTGGTTTTTCACTGTCGGATGTGTATGACTTCAATCGTATCGCTGAGTCGCCTGTGATTGGCATCAGTTTCTCTGTTGGCGTTCTCCATGTAGCCCCGTTCCATTGTTTAATTCGTTTGCTGTGGTGGCTTTTGGAGTTACGTTTGTCTCTCTTGTCGTCGCTTCTGCTGTTGTTGTTGCACTCGATTGCACCCTGGTTGTCCCTTGATCTGTCGTTGTGTCTACATGGTATGTCTCGGCTATTTCTCACTGGTGCTGACCTTGTAGGTACGCTAATTGCTCTGATGGTGGGTCGCCTTCGGTGTGCGACCTTCTTGCTCTGGGGTGCGCTCGCGTCCTTTTTCCGAGGTCCATGTGTTGCTTCCTGGGAAGTCCTTCGTTCTATGCTTTTGTGGGATACGTTGTCCGCTTTCGCTCGGCATAGTCCGTGGCAGGTGGATTCGTTTGCATGAGTCATATTTGTTCCTGGTGGTGTGTGTTTTCGAATGCGTTGCTTTTCTGTGAATTCTTTGCTGTGCGTCTGTTGCTTAGAATTTCTGACGTTGGTGTGCTTCTTGGACTGCGATGCATTGAAATGTGGGAGATTCTCAACACGAATTGTCGTGCACGTTGCAATTTCTCGGGGCTGCACGCAACTGTTATGAGGTCCCAATGTGATCTCCTGATCACCGCATTTCAATGTTGTTCCCAGGCTTGTCATGAAGTCTATTCCCAGGAGCAGATCCTCAGTGGAGTCCGGCATGACCAGTAGCTCTAGATTGCTCTCCAAGCCTTACATTCGTCACCCACGTCTCTCTGACTATCCTACTAGTGCCGTCTGCCATGCGCACTCTAGTATGGGATTTTCCCAGTTTGCTGGTGGAAGCGCGTAGCTTTCGTACCAGTGCTCTTCTCACAAAACTGTTAGTTGCACCTGTGTCCAGTGTCGCGGTGATGGTTTCTGCGCCTATGGAAACGGTGGCGCAGATTCGTTGCCCGACACAGTGCAATGCTTTTTCCAATTGTGAGGTTTGATGCCGCTTTTCTGATCTGTGCTGTGCTCCTGATTGTAGTCTTCGGTTGGGGGGTTCTCTCTGCTTGCAGCACTCGAGCGTCCTTACTTCCCTACGCCCGCACTCCCAACAAAACAATATCTGCGCGTTGCGACATTGGCGAGCTATATGACCATTTTGGCCACAACGCCTGCAGGCTGTTCTGGGATCTATGGGTGCCGCTCTGCTCTCTAGCGTCACCTGACGGTTACGTACCTCTCGTGGTGGCGTACGCTCGACTCGTGATTGTACAGGGGGTATTCGGTGTGGGTCCCGGTCGCCACGGAAGCCTTCCAAGTCTTCGGCCATCTCCACTAGTTCTTCCAGCGTTCCAAAATCCTTCCGGCGCACGTACCATTGGTACTCTTCCAAGCTATTCCGGAAAATGCGCTCTAGCTTCTGTGATTCCGTATACCCCGCTTGCCGCATCAGATTTTGCATCTCCAACACATACTCTTTGAATTTCTCCCGTGGTTTTTGCCGCCTCTGTCGGATCTCATCCTCCAACTTCTCCAGATATCTGGAAGGCAAGAAAAATTTAAGAAAATACTTCCGGAATAAATTCCATGCTGTCCAGGAACGATTGTTATTGCGATATCATAGAAGCGCACGTTCTTTTAACAGTTCCGGCATGGTGCGTGGGAGCATATTCTTGTTGAGCCCATATACTTCCGAGAGCTCCTCCACTCGTTCAAGGAATGCCAGCGGGTCGCGGCCACCGTCGTATTTAATGGACCATTTCCTCACATGATCGATGACTCCGGCGTACTGTGCCTGGTGTGGCTGGTCAATGGCCGTTGGTGACACAGCGCGATGCAGTGATGTCCTCCGAAACTCTGTCTCCCATTTCGCTGGTATTTCGCCTGTGAATATCCCTGGCCTGTCCACACCCAGCGTATCGCGGGTACCTATGGGCGTAGCCAGCTTGGGTGACGTACTCCTGACGTACCTGGATTTTAGCTTTTCTAAGCGGTTTTGTTGATCTTGAGTCAGGTCTGTCTCAGTGAAGAACTCTGATAGTCGCTTACGGAGTTCCTCCGCGGTACCTGTAGCCTCCAAACCGAATTCTTCGGCAAAAATCACCAGCTCCTCCTTGTGTTGCAAACACAACCAACTTGTTTTCACCATCCTGTGCTCGTCTTAGATGATGATGAGAACAATGGGTGTGTGTGTTTTAAGCTGGTGCTAATTCGGCACCCTTCTGCGTGACTGCGTAGATCGACGTAGTTCTTTATCGCAACATTCTTCCCCGCCACATTAGCCGCCACCGAGGTTTCGCTCGTCCCCTTTGGGGTCGTGGCGCCACCAGCAGTAACAGCTGCAGGGCAGGTGGGAGTGCTGTTTTCAGCAACAATCTTCCGCCGCTTACCTCGCGAGCGAGCTTTCGGAGCAGTCAATCCCTCCGCAGGCTCGGTGGCTTCCGTGGGTGTCACAAATCTTTTATTGTCCATCGCCAGACAGTGGTTTTTGTTCGGGACTCCTCCCTAGCCAGTTTGGTCCGCGGATGGTACCCATTCTCTATACTATCATTGTGATAGACAGACAGCCATAACTCCCGCCCCTCCTAAGAGGTTCAGAAGTAATGTCATTTGCCTACCAAAGGTCCCCCTATCCGCCACCTGGGGACGCGTCCGATGGGATGTCAGGCAAATCCAGCACGGACTTGTTCATTACTTACTTCCCCTTGTGACAACACTGCTCCAGATGTAACATTACTAGTATCGGTGGTCTGCAAAAATCAAGATACGCCAAAATCGGTGGCGGGCTAATTATCTCTTTTAGCCTCTCGGATGGTTGTTGGCAGCTCTCTGTCCATCCGAAATTTGCTTCCTTTCGTAGCAACTTATTGATTGGCAATGCAATTCCGGGTAGTCCTTCTACGAACTTTCTGTCTTCACTTGTCTTAAGAATGCTTGCTTGCTTGTGAGGAGCTCAGAAACCGAAAGGGTTAGACTGACGGCGACGACGGCCTAATAGTACAAAGAACATCAAGAGGGACTAGTTCGGCTATAAAGGAAAAAGAAACAGCAAGCAAACATTTCTACTGAACAGTGCAGTGACCAAAGGCAAAGAGAGAAACACACACAAAGCATTCAGCAGGCGGAGTACAAATAAATATTTTACCAACAACAACACTACAACGATCGAAGGCGGAACACAGAGAAACACGAAAGACCACCACACACACACTAACCGATCGCAAACGCAAAGCAGTAAGCAGGCAGAGTGTAAACAAATATTTTAACAACAACAACACTATAGCGACTGAAGGCCAAAACAAGAGCGCGCCACACACACGCTAACCGATCATAAACGCAAAGCTGAGAACAGGCAGAGTACGAAGAAACGTTTCTATAACAACAGCAAAGCGACAACTAGCAGCGGCGATCAGGCCACACTACTTCAAGCAACAACTATGCTGGAGAACTAGGGGAATTACAACAAGGTGGTTAACCAGCAGAAGTTGAAGGTGGCCTAAGGACAACTGGACCACAACAACAACGAGCAACAACAATTTCGCTATATAAGCGGAGTGAACCAAACAGTGAGCCTCTTTGATCCAGCATCGCTCCGTAAGTACACAACGCACCAAGCTCCTAGCGACGCACCAAGCTTCGTAGTTAGTTACTTTGACTATTGACACATACGCAACGCAGACAGAGCCAGGAGTTTATGGTTTTGACCGACTCTCCCTGGGACACATACGCAACGCAGACAGAGCCAGGAGTTTATGGTTTTGACCGACTCTCCCTGGGACACATACGCAACGCAGACAGAGCCAGGAGTTTATGGTTTTGACCGACTCTCCCTGGGACACATACGCAACGCAGGCAGAGCCAGGATTTTATGGTTTTGACCGACTCTCCCTGGGACACTAGTACAAACCACGAGCACACAGAGTAGGGTATAATTAAAAATAATTATATATATGTATAGGAAATAAATTAAAAATTTTAAAAATAATTAAAACACACTTATTAAAACTAACACTATTGAAATAAATTTCTGTAAGCGACCCTGGAACCAGCTGAGTTTTTACCTCAGCGAAAACGAGTCGTTACAGTAATTACTATATAAATTTCTATATTGAAACACACTTCGTCTGACTCCGCTTGTCCCAGCTTCCTCAAGCACAAAGGTGTCAATAAGATAAATATCGAACAACGATGCACAGCAAGAGAAGCATGGAAAATATATAACAACATCCTTGGAGGCTACAGTATTGAACCATTCGGTAAGAAAAAAACCTTTGCAAAAATCCACTCTCAATCAAACAATAAAATAACACATTTAAATGAACCCAGTAATGGAGCGTCTACTTCAACTAATAAATCTAATAAAAATACAAATATATCAAGTAAAGAACAACGAAAAGAAAACAACTCTGTAAATGTAACACCATCAAAATCAAGCTATAATAATGCATCAAAAAGAAGCAATTAAACTCAATCAAACATTATCCACGAGAAATAATACCTTAACACCAACAACAACTAAAAAAAAATTCTTAATACTAAAATTACTGAAAAATCAACCACAATGAACGCCTAATGGAAACTGAATCATCACCGATAGAATTATTTACTGATAATGATTTGGATTTGCGTAAACTAATGAAAAAGACAATTAGATGTGCAAATGCATACAAAAAATTATAAATACCTACACACTTTTTTATTTTAAAATTTACTAACATTTTAAATGAATATTGTTCTAGAATTACCTATCATGCAATGAATGCATTTAAAAATTTAGTTTACAAGCACCACCCGGAAATTATTGCATTACAAGAAACACACATTATAAATAAAAACAAACAATTCATACATCTACCTAATTATAAAATATATCACCGTAATAAAGATGTCTCATGGAAAATTAGGTATTGCAATTTTAGTTAAAAACAACATTAATGTTGTTCAACATAAAACATCAGTTAAAAATATAATATTTCAATCAATAACAATAAAAGGTAAAACAGATTTGCATATTACTAATATATATATATATAAAGAAAGAGATGTTTATTTAACATCCGAACAAGTTGTGGACATTCATATTTTCAACAATGGCCACCACTTTATCGTTGGTGATTTTAAATCTCAAAATAATATTTGGGGATCTGCTTCAACTTCACATAGTGGAGTAATTTGGAGATTTTGCCTGTTCTCAATGATGGATTACCTACATTACTTAGTACGAGGAACACTCTTACAGCAATAGATGTACCGTTAGCATCGGTAGATCTGTCTCCAACTCTCACCTGGACATGCCTTTCGCAACCTGAGAATCAAATTCATTTCCCAATCATTATTTATAATCGTAAAACATCGACAAATAAATTATTTATACCAAAATTCAATGACAAAAAAGTTGTCTGTCAAAAATTGTATGCAAGAACAACTATTTATTCCAATGACTCTATAGGACTATCAAACATTAACAAGGAGGCCGCAAAAATGATAAAAATTATAAGAAAGGCAGCAAATGAGTCAATTCAAATCAGCAAAAAAAGAGCGTAATAGTCCAGTTTGGTTCAATTCTGAGACTGGTAAATTAATTCGAGGAAAAAAACAAAGCTTGGAAGCGATACTGGAGAGTAAGAAGTCAACAAACCTGCATCAACTACAGAAGAATATGTTCCAAAGTTAAGAGGGAATCCAAAGAAGCCAAACGTTCACCTTGGACAAATTTTTTAAAGACCTTGAACCCAATGATGGATATTTGCATTCTGTGGAAGAAGGTGAAGAACATTAGGACTGATAGAGTCTCAAATTTGCGGTTAATATTTCTTCAAAATAATGTCATAATTCACCCGAAAGAAATTGCAAATATATTTGAAAAATTTTGAAGCTCCATTAGTTCTAATGACTCCTTTAATCGTGATTTAATTACTAAGAAGCCAGCAATAGACATTGACTTGTGGCCTGATATTACGCCTGAAATCACAAATGTAACCAAAGAGGTCACTCTTTCTAAGCTTAACTCCGTTCTGAACAGTTGTAAATAATCCATGCATAGATAAAATCACATATTCTATGATTAAAAATGCATCTATTGAGTTAAAAATTCGGATATGCAAACTCTACAGCAATACTATTGTAACAGATATTTTTCCGCATCACTGGCAAACTGCGGTTTTATCGCCTATACCTAAACCTGGAAAATCTTAATCTGCTTCATAATCTCCGTCCCATATCGTTGCTGCCAGTGCTATCCAAAACTTTAGAAAAAATAATTTCAAAGCGTATATTGAGATATTCAAAAGAAAAAATTATAACGAGAATAGCATGCATTTAAAAAAAAAAAATTGGGTTACACACCTTATGTAATCAATTAGAATCCCAGCTTCAAGAAAATTTTACGAAAAAAATATATAGTTATAGTTATAATCTCTGAAGATCCAGAAAAAGCATTTGATCGTGTAATATCTATTATTGTGAGGAGCTTCACGAATGGGGTATATCAAAAAAAAAATGCTGAAAGTTATTCTATCATTTTTTACTGATAGACACATTAGAATAAGGATTTATGGACATCCGTCACAAAAATATACGCTTGAAAATGGCATCCCACACGGGTCACCCCTGTCTGTAATTCTTTACAACGTTTACGCTAATTCGCTGGTTAAAGCGTTAAAAAATTGTAAGGGGATCGATTTTTTTGGTATATATGCTGATAACATTTTTGCAATAGTTTCTGGTACAAACACTGAAGTAACGGACAACCTTCGGAGATTTGATAAAAAAATAAACCAATGGGCAACAAGCAGAGGAGCAAGGATTCCTATCAACAACTATGAAATTCTACACGTTTGCCGTAAACATAACTGCTACACTAGAACGATTAATGTGAGAGATAAGCAAATTCCAAATTCCAAAAGACAAATGAGAACTCTTGGAATGATTTTAACAAAATCAATTTTATGGAGTGAGCACACAAAATATCTGATTAAAAAATTCAATAATTTTTTAAAAGTGATATGCTCTAGAAAAAAAGGTCCACATATTGATACGGCGATTGGAATTAGCAGAGCTCTAATATCTGGTAAATTTATGCATTACATAACAGTCTACGGTTGGACTACGGCAACCAATATAAAAAAATTTTACACAGCTCTTAGAAAATGTTTCAGAACAGCTACTGGAATTCTAGGATCAACGCCTATATACGACCTAGAAGTTGAAGCACGTCTTCATAATTTAAAGTGGCTGCTTGAAAATACGGCGGTCAGACTTGGAGTTAAAGCGCTTACCATCAAATCACATGGACTACACAATCCTTTTTGGGAGACACTAAAACATAGTGAAAAATATTCCTCCATAGCCAAAAAATGGTGTGGGATTAACAACATATTGACTCTGCTTGTTGAACGTAACATTCCGATTCCACAATAACCTAAGCAAACAGCAAACAGGTCAAATTTTGCACTAGAATTAACACTCTATACGGACCGGTCGTATCTTGAAGGAACATCTTCCTATGCGGTTATACAATAAAATGCAAATACAACTTTTGAAATTCTGACACAAGGTGTATTGCCTTTTCACTCAGGTGTGTTTCATACTGAGTTAGTAGCAATATATTTTGCAATTGAATATGCAACTGTTCAGCAAAAGAAGACACTAATATGTTCTCACAGTCTTAGTATCCTTAAGGCATTAGCAAATCCGAAAGGAAATGCCTATAATTATATACACCAAAATTTAGAAATTGAAAGCTTTATAAAAATCATGTGGATACCCGAGCATGTTGGGATACCTGTGAATGAATATGCAGATGCAGCAGCGAAGCAGGCTATATCACTGCCATTAGTTGCTAATATTAGGAAATATATGGCAAGTGGGAATCATCAGGTTATTTCCATAAGACACATAATCCGCTTCCAATTCGACAGAACTATAATGAGAACTTCACAAGGGAAGAGTGTATTACTTTGGCAAGAGTTCGTCTGGGGAGGACGATATTTAGCACTAGGCATTATTTTACTAAAATGGACCCAATTCAACAGTTCAACTCGTAACAGTTTTGCACATCATGCTTGACTGCCCCATTTCAAAAATGGATAAAACCGGAATAATATTTGACTGCAGAGAAAAAGACACCATAATATAATTAAAGAAGCCTTAAGGAAACATGACCTACTTAAGTTAATATACACAATTTTTATACAACAGGTGTAAATGGCCTCGTTGTCCTGCACCATCCAATATTTAATAAATTTATTTGTAAAGTATGTTGCAATAAATAAATAAATTAATTAATTAATTTCACTTACACTTTTCGGAAAACAATGGTACCCACTGGTAGATCCAGGAACCACAATTAGTATCAGGAAGGAACAAAGTTTTGAAGAATACAGTTTGCCAGCATTAGAAACCATTCTTTACGGGATTATTAAAAAACCAAATAAAGCATTTAAAAGCCACTGTCCTGCCGAATTCGGGTTTCCTGAAAATGCAAAAATTAAATGAATAATGATGAATTTTTATAAGGCTTTTAATGGGAATTGATTTTATTTTTCAAAACGTGAAAGTATTCGACATTCAAAACATGGAAGTGGTGGTGGGCAATGGTATAAAGCTTCCATTCGAAATGAAAACTCTGCAATATCAGGTTTATACTTTAGATATAAGTGAAGTCAAAGACATTCAGCTCAACCATTTTCATCTGGGTGAAAAAGCCAAAATTGAAAAAACTTTTAAAGAAATATAATAAACTCATTTACAAAGAAGGGGACTCCCTTACGAACACAAATGCTGTGGTTCATGAAATAAGAATAACCACCGATCAACAATTTAATTCAAGGATATATAGGTTATCTCCGAAACATGAGGAGGAGGCTAAAAGTAAATCGTGGCATTAGAATAGCAGGGCATAATAAGAAAAAGCAGGAGCAAATTTAGTTCTTCTATTATAATAGTACAAAAAAAACCGGATAATTCAGGAACTCAAAAATTTCGATTAATGGTTGATTACAGGAGACTAAATCAACCGACTGCTGACGGTAAGTATCCAAAACCAAACATAGATGGAATCCTTGATAAATTGGGCAAAGCACAATACTTTAGCACATTCGAATTGGGCAACGGTTATAATCAGATTTTAATGTCAAAAAGGGACATCGAGAAAACAGCATTTGTTACTCCGGCAGGTCTATACGAATTCGTAAGAAGGCCTTTTGGGCTGAAAAATGCGCCAGTCACTTTTCAGCGTTTGAAGAATGAAATCTTAAGGGAGTATATAAAAAAATTTGCGTCTCCTACTTAGGCAACATATTGGGGAGCATTTAACCTCTTGACAAAAAATGTTTTCAAAATTCCAAGAGCAAAATATCAAGAGCTAAAAATCCAAGAAAAGACGTGAAATTTTTTAAAAAAGGAAACAGATTTTGTAGGTAATGTTTTAACAGATAATGGAATGAAACGAAAACGTGAAAAAATCGCTGTAATTCAGAATTTAAAAATTCCGATCACGAAGGGCACGAAGGGCTCGCAGCTACGGGAATTTAAAAAATATATAATATGGATTACGAAAAAATTGTAAATCCAATGATCAAATATTTTCAGAAGGGATGCAAGATAATAAGTTACGACCCACAATATATTGCTAGCTTCGAAAAATATGGCTTCTATGGAGGTCCTGTTGTCTAAATTTACGCTTGGGTCAAAATTCAATGATTCTAGTACTCTTTCCATCATTTTTCTTATATATACCTACCTAATCTGATTATCCGATTCATAATTCTGCTCCTTTAAATTATCGCAACTAGAAAACTTAGGCCTAAAATCTCTATCTACTAGGTAGTCATTCTCGGAGGCATTCAGTACACAGGCGAAGGCTTTATCTTTGTTAACGTGTGATATGGTCTCTCCCATGTATACCCTCTCTGTCAGCTGCTGCTTGGGTAGTAACACAGTCCGAAATTGAATAACTCCTCTTTTTGACTTTATTATCTCCGTACTACCACTCCTAACCCCATTTATACTCCCTTCGTGCCATGACTTCTATGGGAGAGTAAGTACCCTACATCCAGTAAGGTGCAGCCTCAAAGATTATCGCGCCCAATTATCCCATCCGCCGGAATATCTCCCTTATCCAATTCCACTGCGTGCATTCTAAATATCATCCCCTTAACTTTACTATGCCCTATTCCTCGAAACGCTCCATTAAGACTTCTTATGTTCTTTGGATTAGCATCCAGTCCATTCCGTAAAACACTCGATTTTACGAGGATGGTGTCCGCCCCTCAGTCTACCAAAAGCACTAGCTGCCTCCTTGCAGGGTATCTCGATGAATGCTTCACACATCCTGCTTACAACGAGACAACATCCTTTTCTTTCCAAAATGGGCGCGTATCTGCTTCCTAACTCTCGGAGTCTATTCATCCATGGACCACAGATATCTTTTACGATCCTATACTACCTACAAATTATCATGAATATATTAACTATAACCCCTCGTACCGCGTTCGTGGCGATTGGCCTATATCCGTTAATCATGTTAAAATATAACCTAAGTACTAGATTCTCAATATTTGCAAAAAGTAAAATCGCACTCATAAAGTTTTTCCAGGGGAGACTCTTGCCCCTCCGTATCTTGGACCATCGTCCTTATATCAATCGGTATGCTGTATTGTGGAGCCTCCTGCTCTTTTTTCTCATAGAATGTAATTTTGCATTGTCTGGCGTGCGTACCTTTGGCCAAATTTTTTATTCGTTTCGCTTCGCCCTCCAGTCTACAGCCCTCGACTGGGCCTCTAGATGTTTCCCTGGTTCCGTTGTTGAGACTATTTCTGTATGCGCTCCGCTGCTCGATGTCCCAGTTGTCCGCATGAAAAGGTATGTTAACCCCTGTGTGGTGTTGCTCCTCCTACCTTCTGTGTCGGAAGTCCAATTCGGACGCTGCTGATTACTCCCAGTGCTAAAAGGATTTCCTCCCTGGTTAATTCCTTCTGTTTAATTAATTACTGAAGTTACTCCCGCCTATTCTCCTGTGTGGGGGGTTATTTTTGATACACTCATCCCTTGTATGCCCTGGTCTTCTTTGCTGAAATCTCCTGTCCGAATTTATTTGGTTCATATCTGTTATAGAAGAAATCTGCTCCTTTGGATATGTTTGGATGGTTATTGCTCTCTTCTTTATATACGACATTAGAAGTCAACATGTCCTGCCTATTTCCCACTGGATGTAGTTCGCCCAAACCAGAAGTACTCCGCTCCACCACGAATTGTGGCCTCTTCTGCTAATCTCTCTAGAGTTTTCGTTCGGCTATTCAGCATATGAATCTTCAGATCGGTGTCACGGAAACCCACTACACAAGTTGCTAACACCGACTTCTCGGTATAATGGTTGTTTGGGAGTTTTAATACTCAAACAACATTAATCACCATGATCATCCCCACGGTACCATACAAATCCACATCTGGTATCCCTGGATACCAATATCAACATTACATATGCATAAGTCAGCTCATATTTACATACATATTAACTAAGGCAAATCAGTCAAAGTTTTACGGTTATCGTTTTGTCATAATTTGTGCATGCATTCCCTGTACACCGCTAAGAAAACCCCTCAAGTTGGACCTACACATTAAGCAACAGTTAGAGTTTTTGTCTCTGTTGTTTTGCGCTTGTGTTTTTTTGTTGTGTTATTGGAAGTAAATGCAATTTCTGCTGTAGAGTTTTTTTAACATTAACTTCGAGAAGAAGTTCAAGAAGATTTTAAAAAGAGTATGAAAAATATTGTTGACTAATGAAGAGCTCCTCAAGAACAATAAAAAAGTGGTGCGGAAACCCGGGAACTGTCCATGTGCTGACACAAATCCCTCATATTTTACATGAAAAAAGTTACTGCCGTCGTGCTACGGATAACATAACCTCATTTTGTTGCCACGAATTTCGCGCTAAATTCACTACAAAATGGAGACAGTTATTGAAGATCAACATAATATAATCAACTATATCGCTCGTATGGAGCAATCTTTTAATGCTAAACTAAAGGAGCGTAAGTCCAAAGGTTATGCTCAAGCTATGCTCGAAGACTTGGAGCAGAATTTCAAATTATTTAAAGATGGCCACGAGTTGGTTATGAGCATAGTTCGAGAACAGTCCCTCGCGGAGAAGGATGTACCCTACCTAAGTACCAATATGTATTACACTTGTTGTGATACCTATATCTCATTTAAAACTAATATTATTGATTTAATGTTTGAATTTGATTCTCCACTGACTCCAACCGTCCACGCAAGTACATTCCCCGCAAGCAGCCGCAACGAAACATTTGTCGCCGGAGTACGACTGCCAAAAATACAACTTCCAACATTTTCTGGAGATTATCTCGATTGGGTCTCTTATCGCGATACGTTTTTGTCACTAGTTCATGAACCAGCGTCACTCACTGATATCCAGAAATTTTTATATTTGAAAAGTTCGTGCACAGGTAGTCCCCTTTCTATGATCAACGAATATCCAGTTGCCGGTTCTAGCTATGCACTTGCATGGGAAGCTCTCGAGAGGAGATTTCACAATGAAAGAAAGCTTGTCGATCAAATCTTAAAGCGATTATTTTCCATACCGCCCACCAAGGGAAATGTTTATTCTATTATAGAACTTCTCGATACCACCAGAAATTGTTTAGCTCAACTAAAAGCATTAAAAATCGATACTACCACCTGGGATTCGATTTTGATTTATTTGACGTCTCAGAAGCTAGACGTTCAAACCCGCAAAGAATGGGAGCAGTCGCTCAAGGCCAGTACAACGGTACCTCCTATGACTGAAATGCTTGTTTTTTTGGAAACTACTTTTAGAGCTTTGGAATGCGTTGAAGATGCAAATATTCCAAGCAGTTCAAACAAAAGTTATGGGGACAGCAAATTTGAAAATCGTCGTAAGCCAACGAAAATTGTTCGAGCCCACACAGCTACTTCTACTATGTTGGATGAAAACTGGCCGTGCTGCAACAAACGTCATCCGTTATACAAATGTTTTAAATTTGCAACGATATCTTCAGCAGAGAAGAAAAACATCGTCAATCATCGAATCGGCTGTGTCGAAACTGTCTTCGTACAGGACATTTACAAGCCGCATGTAAGTTGAAGTCAGTTTGTCAAAACTGTAGTGAGCCACATCACACTGTTGTCCACAACGAGTACTATTCTGGAAACACCTCGTTGACAACTGCTACGACACCAAATGCTACAGCAAACCAGACTTTTGCTCAACCTCCTACTACTTCTATTCCTACAACTGCAACATCTGTAAGTACGCTTCACTCCAATATGAATACATGCCATATAAATCCTGCCTTACTTGCCACAGTAAAGGTAATTATAAAAACTAATAAGTCTGCTTATAGTGTAAAAGCCTTTGTAGACCAAGGATCTCAGCTCTCATTTATAACTGAGGAATTAGCTCAGCTATTGCCCATACCGAAATTAAAAACGCATGTCGATGTCTGTGGGATTGGAGGAAACAAATCCGTCACGGTGAAGAAGTCCGTAAATTTAAATCTCTACTCCACATATGATCACCAATTTGAATTGCCGATAACTGCACTTGTTGTACCATCACTTTCATCATATATTCCCCCAAATCAAATTTGATCACAATTCCAGATTTACCAGAAAATCATCTTGCCGATAAAGATTTCTTGTTAGCAGAAAAAATTGATCTCCTTCTCGGAAATGACGTCTATGGTGATCTATTACTAGCTCAGACGAAAAAATTAGAAAATGGTCTATTTTTACAAGAAACTCATTTTGGATACATGGTTTCTGGGTCTCCAAGATCAAATTTGTCCGCAGCAACAATTTCTGCTAATTTGTGTTCGCTAGAAAATCAGTTACGCCTATTTTGGGAACAGGAAGAATTTGTAGATGAGAAACAATTCACACCCGAAGAGATGTTATGTGAAAAATTGTTTAATGAAACGCATACTAGAGATGATACCGGACGCTATACTGTCCATTTACCCTTGAAGAGTATACTTCAAGGTCACCCCTTCCAACTTTTTCCCACACGGACTACAATGCGCTTAAACGGTTAAAACAGCTGGAATCTACTTTCAAAAATAAACCTAAATTTGCTGAGGAATATAAGAAATTCATGACGGAGTATGAAACGTTTAACCATATGGTAGAACTTGGTGAGTACCCTCATGCAATACCGAAAAATTCTTATTTCTTTCCCCATCATGGTGTACTCAGAGAGAGTAGTACGTGTTGTTTTTGATGGTCGAAATCACAGACCCCCTCAGACTTCTATAAATGAGAAACTATCAGTCGGGCCTGCACTGCAAAATGATTTGTCTACTATTATATCTCGATGGAGGAGATATCGAATAGCTTTCACAGCTGATATAGAAAAAATGTTCAGACAAATTAATGTCTGTAAAGAACATCAGCCTTCACAATGTATACTTTGGAGAGATGAAACTACAAATAAAATTAACATTTACAGTTTACTTACAGTGACGTATGGTACTACGTCAGCTCCATATTTGGCAATCAGAGTACTACAACAGCTCGCCGAAGATGAAGAGAAACAATTCCCACAAGCGAGCCAAATACTTCGCTCAGACACATATGTCGATGACGTCATATCTGGCGCTGATAGTTTTGATGACGCTCTAAAATTACAGCAACAACTTTGCTCTTTAGTGAAATCTGGTGGATTTCACCTTCGAAAATGGAACTCTAATTATTCACGATTAATTAATCACATTCCAGAGGAAGATCGTGAAAAGAAAGAGCTATTTACACTCAATGAACCCAACATGGCGAAAGCTCTTGGTCTTTATTGGGACATTACAACCGATTCTTTTTGTTTTACAATAAATTTTACATTTCCTCAAACTGTTACTAAACGCACCTTGCTTTCAGATGCAGCTAAGTTATTTGATCCCCTAGGCTGGTTATCTCCCACAACTAAAACGCGATTGGGATGATACACCACCAGAACAGAAGCTGAAGTCTTTTGAGAAAATACGAATTCCTCGATGGCTTGAATATACATCTAAACAATTTACAATTAACCTTCACGGCTTTAGTGATGCATCACTAACTGCCTACGCTGGTGTTGTCTACGCTGAATCTGGTGAGATAATTAATAAATAAACGCTGCTACAGAAGAAAAAATTTACAACAACAATGTTATTGTCTGTCACTCAACCAATACAGAAACCACAACAGCATTCCCCAAATTCCTGTCGAAATATTCCAGTTTCACTACGTTAATACGTGTGATGACATACCTTTTTCGTTATTTCGAAAATTTAAATTGCAAAATAAAGAAGATCGAAATAGATACAAGCTTTTTAAAAACATGGGAACTTACAAGAGCAAGGAATCATCTAATTCGAATAACACAAGCTGTAACATTTCGGGAAGAAATACAATGCTTAAAATCAAGTAAACCTCTTCCTAATAATAGCCGACTGAAGCCGGCAGTCTCTTTAAATGGCATTGTAATCCCGCAAGCAACAGAGGTTAAATACTTAGGAGTGCATTTCGACCGACGGCTCACCAGGAAAAAACATATAGAAGCCAGGAAAATGCAAATGAAACTCCAGGCAAGTTCCTTGTATTGGCTTACCAACCGAAAATCAAAACTGCGACTGGAGTATAAAGTACTTATATACAAGGATGTAATTAAACCGATTTGGACTTATGGTATTCAGATATGGGGCAGTACTATACAAATAATTCAAAGGGCTCAATCGAAAATTCTGAGAACGATCAGCGACGCTCCATGGCTCGTCAGAAACGAAAATATTCACTGCGACCTTAATATAGCACCCGTGGAAGAAGAACTAGCAGTTTTAAAAACAAAATACCAATTCAAACTTCAGTGTCATCCTAATGAACTAGCAAGTAATCTGCTTCATAGGATGAATACATCTCGACTTAAAAGGCCACTTTTTTCTTTATATTTATATTTTTATTTTTCTTTTTTCTACATAATTTACATAATACTTGAACTAAAATTGCTCTAAGCACTGGCGCGGAGCATCAATTTATTTATAAGTTGTAAGCTTTGTAAAATTATTGTTGGTATTGATTGAAAAGAAGTAATAAATAAATCCATGTTGAAAAAACAAAAAAATAAAAAAATTTAAAGGAGAGGACTCTGGAGGACGTATCCCACGAAATCAGCATCGAGAAGCAGCTGGCAAGTGATAACATTAGAGCCTTTGCCAGGCGCCTAGGGTCATTTCAAATGAAGGCCACAGAAATAATAAAGAATAAGTATAAAGGCGTTGGAGATACAGCACCACTGTATGAGAGCTTCTGTTTAAGAAGCTTAAACGAGGGGTTCTTTTCTTTTAATAAAAATTCATTTATTATTTTCTTAGTAACTTTACAAGGAATTTAATATCCACTATTAATTATTTAATTTTTTTTATTGTTCTTGAGGAGCTCTTCATTAGTCAACAATATTTTTCATACTATTTTAAAATCTTCTTGAACTTCTTCTCGAAGTTAATGTTAAAAAAACTCTACAGCAGAAATTGCATTTACTTCCAATAACACAACAACAAAACACAAGCGCAAAACAACAGAGTCAAAAACTTTCACTGTTTCTTAATGTGTAGGTCCAACTTGAGGGGTTTTGTTAGCGGTGTACAGGGAATGCATGCACAAATTATGAGAAAACTATAACCGTAAAACTTTGACTAATTTGCCTTAGTTAATATGTATGTAAATATGAGCTGACTTATGCATATGTAATGTTGATATTGGTATCCAGGGATACCAGATGTGGATTTGTATGGTACCGTGGGGATGATCATGGTGATTAATGTTGTTTGGGTATAAAAACTCCCAAACATTCTCCCCGCCAAGAACCTCTGTTCTTAATTAGGACTGTTGCTTGATGATTCCGTATCTTCTGTTGACGTGATGTCATTTGTTGGTAATCGACACAGTTTGGCAATTGGACGTTTAATATATTTCTTGTTGCAGTAGAGAGTAACAACTCGAACCAAGCCATCATTACCAGGATGTAATTCTTCAACTTTTGCGAGAGGCCACTGAGCAGGAACACTTTTTTCATTGAGTAAGAGTACGATGTCGCCAATTCTAATGTTATCGATTATTTTATTCCATTTGGGGCGTGATTGAAGTCGACACATGTAGTCTCTTTTCCATCTTTCCCAGAAGTGTTGCTTAAGAAGTACAATCTGTTTCCAACGACAGAGTCGATCAACGTTTGCATCCAATAAATCTTCATCCGGAATGCAAACTGTAGGTTCACCGATTAAAAAGTGCGCAGGTGTAAGCGCGTTGTGATCTTGGGGATCAGTTGACAGGGGACATAGGAGTCTGGAGTTTAGAATGCTTTCAATCTGTGCGAGAAGCGTACTTAGTTCTTCGTAATTGAGGAGACGATAATTGACTATTCGACGTAAATGATGTTTTGTGGATTTTACTCCTGCTGCCCAGAGTCCACCAAAATGAGGCGAAGCAGGAGGAATGAAGTGCCATTTCGTACCTTGATTGGCCAGTGTTTCAGCGGGATGCTCGGGAAGGGATAATTTATTGCGCTGATAAATGACTTGCAGCTCTTTATTCGCACCAACGAAATTTGTACCACAGTTGGAGTATAGGTCCGTACCAATTCCTCGACGAGCAATAAAACGGCGATAAGCTGCTAAGAATGCATCTACATTAAGGCTGGTGACGGCTTCCAAATGTATTGCCTTGGTGCACATACATATGAAAAGGCAAATGTATCCCTTAGAAGTAGATGCCGTTCTTAAGGATGATGTTTTTATATTGATGGGACCGGCGTAGTCGAGCCCACTATGTTTGAAGGGGCGGGCTGGCTGAAGGCGGACAGCTGGCAGGTTACCCATTAATTGTTGACAAGTCTTAGTTTTGTATTTGAAGCACACGATGCAATTGCGTTGCACCTTTTTTGCTAAGTCACGAGCAGAGACTACCCAATAATGCCGTGAAACATAGGACTGCATTAGCAGAAGACTACCGTGGCAAGTATTTTTATGTGCTTCTGAAAAGATAAGAAGGGAAATAGGATTTTGTTTGGTCAAAAGTATAGGATGCTCGTGTGGAATGGAATCTCGGCCTGAGATATGCGACCACCAACTCTGACAATATCCAATTTATCTAAAAATAGTGATAACTTCAGTCGGCTATTATTAGGAAGAGGTTTACTTGATTTTAAGCATTGTATTTCTTCCCGAAATGTTACAGCTTGTGTTATTCGAATTAGATGATTCCTTGCTCTTGTAAGTTCCCATGTTTTTAAAAAGCCTGTATCTATTTCGATCTTCTTTATTTTGCAATTTAAATTTTCGAAATAACGAAAAAGGTATGCCATCACACGTATTAACGTAGTGAAACTGGAATATTTCGACAGGAATTTGGGGAATGCTGTTGTGGTTTCTGTATTGGGTAGCAGCGTTTATTTATTAATTATCTCACCAGATTCAGCTACAATTCGAGCGTAGACAACAGCAGCGTAGGCAGTTAGTGATGCATCACTAAAGCCGTGAAGGTCAATTGTAGATTGTTTAGATGTATATTCAAGCCATCGAGGAATTCGTATTTTCTCAAAAGACTTCAGCTTCTGTTCTGGTGGTGTATCATCCCAATCGCGTTTTAGTTGTGGGAGATAACCAGCCTAGGGGATCAAATAACTTAGCTGCATCTGAAAGCAAGGTGCGTTTAGTAACAGTTTGAGGAAATGTAAAATTTATTGTAAAACAAAAAGAATCGGTTGTAATGTCCCAATAAAGACCAAGAGCTTTCGCCATGTTTGGTTCATTGAGTGTAAATAGCTCTTTCTTTTCACGATCTTCCTCTGGAATGTGATTAATTAATCGTGAATAATTAGAGTTCCATTTTCGAAGGTGAAATCCACCAGATTTCACTAAAGAGCAAAGTTGTTGCTGTAATTTTAGAGCGTCATCAAAACTATCAGCGCCAGATATGACGTCATCGACATATGTGTCTGAGCGAAGTATTTGGCTCGCTTGTGGGAATTGTTTCTCTTCATCTTCGGCGAGCTGTTGTAGTACTCTGATTGCCAAATATGGAGCTGACGTAGTACCATACGTCACTGTAAGTAAACTGTAAATGTTAATTTTATTTGTAGTTTCATCTCTCCAAAGTATACATTGTGAAGGCTGATGTTCTTTACAGACATTAATTTGTCTGAACATTTTTTCTATATCAGCTGTGAAAGCTATTCGATATCTCCTCCATCGAGATATAATAGTAGACAAATCATTTTGCAGTGCAGGCCCGACTGATAGTTTCTCATTTAGAGAAGTCTGAGGGGGTCTGTGATTTCGACTTAATTTTGTTGTTGTACTACTCTCTCTGAGTACACCATGATGGGGAAAGAAATAAGAATTTTTCGGTATTGCATGAGGGTACTCACCAAGTTTTACCATATGGTTAAACGTTTCATACTCCGTCATGAATTTCTTATATTCCTCAGCAAATTTAGGTTTATTTTTGAAAGTAGAACCAGCTGTTTTAACCGTTTAAGCGCATTGTAGTCCGTGTGGGAAGAAGTTGGAAGGGGTGACCTTGAAGTATACTCTTGAAGGGTAAATGGACAGTATAGCGTCCGGTATCATCTCTAGTATGCGTTTCATTAAACAATTTTTCACATAACATCTCTTCGGGTGTGAATTGTTTCTCATCTACAAATTCTTCCTGTTCCCAAAATAGGCGTAGCTGATTTTCTAGCGAACACAAATTAGCAGAAATTGTTGCTGTGGACAAATTTGATCTTGGAGACCCAGAAACCATGTATCCAAAATGAGTTTCTTGTAAAAATAGACCATTTTCTAATTTTTTCGTCTGAGCTAGTAATAGATCACCATAGACGTCATTTCCGAGAAGGAGATCAATTTTTTCTGCTAACAAGAAATCTTTATCGGCAAGATGATTTTCTGGTAAATCTGGAATTGTGATCAAATTTAATTTGGGGGAATATATGATGAAACTGATGGTACAACAAGTGCAGTTATCGGCAATTCGAATTGGTGATCATATGTGGAGTAGAGATTTAAATTTACGGACTTCTTCACCGTGACGGATTTGTTTCCTCCAATCCCACAGACATCGACATGCGTTTTTAATTTCGGTATGGCAATAGCTGAGCTAATTCCTCAGTTATAAATGAGAGCTGAGATCCTTGGTCTACAAGGGCTTTTACACTATAAGCAGACTTATTAGTTTTTATAATTACCTTTACTGTGGCAAGTAAGGCAGGATTTATATGGCATGTATTCATATTGGAGTGAAGCGAACTTACAGATGTTGCAGTTGTAGGAATAGAAGTAGTAGGAGGTTGAGCAAAAGTCTGGTTTGCTGTAGCATTTGGTGTCGTAGCAGTTGTCAACGAGGTGTTTCCAGAATAGTACTCGTTGTGGACAACAGTGTGATGTGGCTCACTACAGTTTTGACAAACTGACTTCAACTTACATGCGGCTTGTAAATGTCCTGTACGAAGACAGTTTCGACACAGCCGATTCGATGATTGACGATGTTTTTCTTCTCTGCTGAAGATATCGTTGCAAATTTAAAACATTTGTATAACGGATGACGTTTGTTGCAGCACGGGCAGTTTTCATCCAACATAGTAGAAGTAGCTGTGTGGGCTCGAACAATTTTCGTTGGCTTACGACGATTTTCAAATTTGCTGTCCCCATAACTTTTGTTTGAACTGCTTGGAATATTTGCATCTTCAACGCATTCCAAAGCTCTAAAAGTAGTTTCCAAAAAAACAAGCATTTCAGTCATAGGAGGTACCGTTGTACTGGCCTTGAGCGACTGCTCCCATTCTTTGCGGGTTTGAACGTCTAGCTTCTGAGACGTCAAATAAATCAAAATCGAATCCCAGGTGGTAGTATCGATTTTTAATGCTTTTAGTTGAGCTAAACAATTTCTGGTGGTATCGAGAAATTCTATAATAGAATAAACATTTCCCTTGGTGGGCGGTATGGAAAATAATCGCTTTAAGATTTGATCGACAAGCTTTCTTTCATTGTGAAATCTCCTATCGAGAGCTTCCCATGCAAGTGCATAGCTAGAACCGGCAACTGGATATTCGTTGATCATAGAAAGGGGACTACCTGTGCACGAACTTTTCAAATATAAAAATTTCTGGATATCAGTGAGTGACGCTGGTTCATGAACTAGTGACAAAAACGTATCGCGATAAGAGACCCAATCGAGATAATCTCCAGAAAATGTTGGAAGTTGTATTTTTGGCAGTCGTACTCCGGCGACAAATGTTTCGTTGCGGCTGCTTGCGGCGAATGTACTTGCGTGGACGGTTGGAGTCAGTGGAGAATCAAATTCAAACATTAAATCAATAATATTAGTTTTAAATGAGATATAGGTATCACAACAAGTGTAATACATATTGGTACTTAGGTAGGGTACATCCTTCTCCGCGAGGGACTGTTCTCGAACTATGCTCATAACCAATTCGTGGCCATCTTTAAATAATTTGAAATTCTGCTCCAAGTCTTCGAGCATAGCTTGAGCATAACCTTTGGACTTACGCTCCTTTAGTTTAGCAAAGATTGCTCCATACGAGCGATATAGTTGATTATATTATGTTGATCTTCAATAACTGTCTCCATTTTGTAGTGAATTTAGCGCGAAATTCGTGGCAACAAAATGAGGTTATGTTATCCGTAGCACGACGGCAGTAACTTTTTTCATGTAAAATATGAGGGATTTGTGTCAGCACATGGACAGTTCCCGGGTTTCCGCACCACTTTTTTTATTGTTCTTGAGGAGCTCTTCATTAGTCAACAATATTTTTCATAATCTTTTTAAAATCTTCTTGAACTTCTTCTCGAAGTTAATGTTAAAAAAACTCTACAGCAGAAATTGCATTTACTTCTAATAACACAACAACAAAACACAAGCGCAAAACAACAGAGACAAAAACTCTAACTGTTGCTTAATGTGTAGGTCCAACTTGAGGGGTTTTCTTAGCGGTGTACAGGGAATGCATGCACAAATTATGACAAAACGATAACCGTAAAACTTTGACTGATTTGCCTTAGTTAATATGTATTTAAATATGAGCTGACTTATGCATATGTAATGTTGATATTGGTATCCAGGGATACCAGATGTGGATTTGTATGGTACCGTGGGGATGAGCATGGTGATTAATGTTGTTTGGGTATAAAAACTCCCAAACAACCACTATACCGAGAAGTCGGTGTTAGCAACTTGTGTAGTGGGTCTCCGTGACACCGATCTGAAGATTCATATGCTGAATAGCCGAACGAAAACTCTAGAGAGATTAGCAGAAGAGGCCACAATTCGTGGTGGAGCGGAGTACTTCTGGTTTGGGCGAACTACATCCAGTGGGAAATAGGCAGGACATGTTGACTTCTAATGTCGTATATAAAGAAGAGAGCAATAACCATCCAAACATATCCAAAGGAGCAGATTTCTTCTATAACAGATATGAACCAAATAAATTCGGACAGGAGATTTCAGCAAAGAAGACCAGGGCATACAAGGGATGAGTGTATCAAAAACAACCCCCCACACAGGAGAATAGGCGGGAGTAACTTCAGTAATTAATTAGACAGAAGGAATTAACCAGGGAGGAAATCCTTTTAGCACTGGGAGTAATCAGCAGCGTCCGAATTGGACTTCCGACACAGAAGCTAGGAGGAGCAACACCACACAGGGGTTAACATACCTTTTCATGCGGACAACTGGGACATCGAGCAGCGGAGCGCATACAGAAATAGTCTCAACAACGGAACCAGGGAAACATCTAGAGGCCCAGTCGAGGGCTGTAGACTGGAGGGCGAAGCGAAACGAATAAAAAATTTGGCCAAAGGTACGCACGCCAGACAATGCA
The DNA here is from genome assembly GCA_920105625.2 of Clusia tigrina. Lineage (NCBI taxonomy): Eukaryota > Metazoa > Arthropoda > Insecta > Diptera > Clusiidae > Clusia > Clusia tigrina. The sequence continues at coordinate 200,419,385 of OV050030.1, forward strand.
AAATTACATTCTATGAGAAAAAAGAGCAGGAGGCTCCACAATACAGCATACCGATTGATATAAGGACGATGGTCCAAGATACGGAGGGGCAAGAGTCTCCCCTGGAAAAACTTTATGAGTGCGATTTTACTTTTTGCAAATATTGAGAATCTAGTACTTAGGTTATATTTTAACATGATTAACGGATATAGGCCAATCGCCACGAACGCGGTACGAGGGGTTATAGTTAATATATTCATGATAATTTGTAGGTAGTATAGGATCGTAAAAGATATCTGTGGTCCATGGATGAATAGACTCCGAGAGTTAGGAAGCAGATACGCGCCCATTTTGGAAAGAAAAGGATGTTGTCTCGTTGTAAGCAGGATGTGTGAAGCATTCATCGAGATACCCTGCAAGGAGGCAGCTAGTGCTTTTGGTAGACTGAGGGGCGGACACCATCCTCGTAAAATCGAGTGTTTTACGGAAGGGACTGGATGCTAATCCAAAGAACATAAGAAGTCTTAATGGAGCGTTTCGAGGAATAGGGCATAGTAAAGTTAAGGGGATGATATTTAGAATGCACGCAGTGGAATTGGATAAGGGAGATATTCCGGCGGATGGGATAATTGGGCGCGATAATCTTTGAGGCTGCACCTTACTGGATGTAGGGTACTTACTCTCCCATAGAAGTCATGGCACGAAGGGAGTATAAATGGGGTTAGGAGTGGTAGTACGGAGATAATAAAGTCAAAAAGAGGAGTTATTCAATTTCGGACTGTGTTACTACCCAAGCAGCAGCTGACAGAGAGGGTATACATGGGAGAGACCATATCACACGTTAACAAAGATAAAGCCTTCGCCTGTGTACTGAATGCCTCCGAGAATGACTACCTAGTAGATAGAGATTTTAGGCCTAAGTTTTCTAGTTGCGATAATTTAAAGGAGCCGAATTATGAATCGGATAATCAGATTAGGTAGGTATATATAAGAAAAATGAAGGAAAGAGTACTAGAATCATTGAATTTTGACCCAAGCGTAAATTTAGACAACAGGACCTCCATAGAAGCCATATTTTTCGAAGCTAGCAATATATTGTGGGTCGTAACTTATTATCTTGCATCCCTTCTGAAAATATTTGATCATTGGATAGACAATTTTTTCGTAATCCATATTATATATTTTTTAAATTCCCGTAGCTGCAAGCCCTTCGTGCCCTTCGTGATCGGAATTTTTAAATTCTGAATTACAGCGATTTTTTCACGTTTTGGTTTCATTCCATTATCTGTTAAAACATTACCTACAAAATCTGTTTCCTTTTTTAAAAAATTTCACGTCTTTTCTTGGATTTTTAGCTCTTGAAATTTTGCTCTTGGAATTTTGAAAACATTTTTTGTCAAGAGGTTAAATGCTCCCCAATATGTTGTCTAAGTAGGAGACGCAAATTTTTTTATATACTCCCTTAAGATTTCATTCTTCAAACGCTGAAAAGTGACTGGCGCATTTTTCAGCCCAAAAGGCCTTCTTACGAATTCGTATAGACCTGCCGGAGTAACAAATGCTGTTTTCTCGATGTCCCTTTTTGACATTAAAATCTGATTATAACCGTTGGCCAATTCGAATGTGCTAAAGTATTGTGCTTTGCCCAATTTATCAAGGATTCCATCTATGTTTGGTTTTGGATACTTACCGTCAACAGTCGGTTGATTTAGTCTCCTGTAATCAACCATTAATCGAAATTTTTGAGTTCCTGAATTATCCGGTTTTTTTTGTACTATTATAATAGAAGAACTAAATTTGCTCCTGCTTTTTCTTATTATGCCCTGATATTCTAATGCCACGATTTACTTTTAGCCTTCTCCTCATGTTTCGGAGATAACCTATATATCCTTGAATTAAATTGTTGATCGGTGGTTATTCTTATTTCATGAACCACAGCATTTGTGTTCGTAAGGGAGTCCCCTTCTTTGTAAATGAGTTTATTATATTTCTTTAAAAGTTTTTTCAATTTTGGCTTTTTCACCCAGATGAAAATGGTTGAGCTGAATGTCTTTGACTTCACTTATATCTAAAGTATAAACCTGATATTGCAGAGTTTTCATTTCGAATGGAAGCTTTATACCATTGCCCACCACCACTTCCATGTTTTGAATGTCGAATACTTTCACGTTTTGAAAAATAAAATCAATTCCCATTAAAAGCCTTATAAAAATTCATCATTATTCATTTAATTTTTGCATTTTCAGGAAACCCGAATTCGGCAGGACAGTGGCTTTTAAATGTTTTATTTGGTTTTTTAATAATCCCGTAAAGAATGGTTTCTAATGCTGGCAAACTGTATTCTTCAAAACTTTGTTCCTTCCTGATACTAATTGTGGTTCCTGGATCTACCAGTGGGTACCATTGTTTTCCGAAAAGTGTAAGTGAAATTAATTAATTAATTTATTTATTTATTGCAACATACTTTACAAATAAATTTATTAAATATTGGATGGTGCAGGACAACGAGGCCATTTACACCTGTTGTATAAAAATTGTGTATATTAACTTAAGTAGGTCATGTTTCCTTAAGGCTTCTTTAATTATATTATGGTGTCTTTTTCTCTGCAGTCAAATATTATTGCGGTTTTATCCATTTTTGAAATGGGGCAGTCAAGCATGATGTGCAAAACTGTTACGAGTTGAACTGTTGAATTGGGTCCATTTTAGTAAAATAATGCCTAGTGCTAAATATCGTCCTCCCCAGACGAACTCTTGCCAAAGTAATACACTCTTCCCTTGTGAAGTTCTCATTATAGTTCTGTCGAATTGGAAGCGGATTATGTGTCTTATGGAAATAACCTGATGATTCCCACTTGCCATATATTTCCTAATATTAGCAACTAATGGCAGTGATATAGCCTGCTTCGCTGCTGCATCTGCATATTCATTCACAGGTATCCCAACATGCTCGGGTATCCACATGATTTTTATAAAGCTTTCAATTTCTAAATTTTGGTGTATATAATTATAGGCATTTCCTTTCGGATTGGCTAATGCCTTAAGGATACTAAGACTGTGAGAACATATTAGTGTCTTCTTTTGCTGAACAGTGGCATATTCAATTGCAAAATATATTGCTACTAACTCAGTATGAAACACACCTGAGTGAAAAGGCAATACACCTTGTGTCAGAATTTCAAAAGTTGTATTTGCATTTTATTGTATAACCGCATAGGAAGATGTTCCTTCAAGATACGACCGGTCCATATAGAGTGTTAATTCTAGTGCAAAATTTGACTTTACTTCAGAAAAAAGTTGTCTGAAAATCACAGGGTTAGTGCCATTTTTTACATATTGGCACAAATATGTATCAATGTTGATGTTGGAAATAGAGTATCTGTTTGCTGTTTGCTTAGGTTATTGTGGAATCGGAATGTTACGTTCAACAAGCAGAGTCAATATGTTGTTAATCCCACACCATTTTTTGGCTATGGAGGAATATTTTTCACTATGTTTTAGTGTCTCCCAAAAAGGATTGTGTAGTCCATGTGATTTGATGGTAAGCGCTTTAACTCCAAGTCTGACCGCCGTATTTTCAAGCAGCCACTTTAAATTATGAAGACGTGCTTCAACTTCTAGGTCGTATATAGGCGTTGATGCTAGAATTCCAGTAGCTGTTCTGAAACATTTTCTAAGAGCTGTGTAAAATTTTTTTATATTGGTTGCCGTAGTCCAACCGTAGACTATTATGTAATGCATAAATTTACCAGATATTAGAGCTCTGCTAATTCCAATCGCCGTATCAATATGTGGACCTTTTTTTCTAGAGCATATCACTTTTAAAAGATTATTGATATTACTTAATTTTTTAATCAGATATTTTGTATGCTCACTCCATAAAAGTGATTTTGTTAAAATCATTCGAAGAGTTCTCATTTGTCTTTTGGAATTTGGAATTTGCTTATCTCTCACATTAATCGTTCTAGTGTAGCAGTTATGTTTACGGCAAACGTGTAGAATTTCATAGTTGTCGATAGGAATCCTTGCTCCTCTGCTTGTTGCCCATTGGTTTATTTTTTTATCAAATCTCCGAAGGTTGTCCGTTACTTCAGTGTTTGTACCAGAAACTATTGCAAAAATGTTATCAGCATATATACCAAAAAAATCGATCCCCTTACAATTTTTTAACGCTTTAACCAGCGAATTAGCGTAAACGTTGTAAAGAATTACAGACAGGGGTGACCCGCGTGGGATGCCATTTTCAAGCGGATATTTTTGTGACGGATGTCCATAAATCTTTATTCTAATGTGTCTATCAGTAAAAAATGATAGAATAACTTTCAGCATTTTTTTTTTGATATACCCCATTTTTGAAGCTCCTCACAATAATAGATATTACACGATCAAATGCTTTTTCTGGATCTTCAGAGATTATAACTATTACTATATATTTTTTTCTTAAAATTTTCTTGAAGCTGGGATTCTAATTGATTACATAAGGTGTGTAACCCAATTTTTTTTTTTAAAATGCATGCTATTCTCGTTATAATTTTTTCTTTTGAATATGTCAATATACGCTTTGAAATTATTTTTTCTAAAGTTTTGGATAGCACTGGCAGCAACGATATGGGACGGAGATTATGAAGCAGATTAAGATTTTTTCCAGGTTTAGGTATAGGCGATAAAACCGCAGTTTGCCAGTGATGCGGAAAAATATCTGTTACAATAGTATTGCTGTAGAGTTTGCATATCCGAATTTTTAACTCAATAGATGCATTTTTAATCATAGAATATGTGATTTTATCTATGCATGGATTATTTACAACTGTTCAGAACGGAGTTAAGCTTAGAAAGAGTGACCTCTTTGGTTACATTTGTGATTTCAGGCGTAATATCAGGCCACAAGTCAATGTCTATTGCTGGCTTCTTAGTAATTAAATCACGATTAAAGGAGTCATTAGAACTAATGGAGCTTCAAAATTTTTCAAATATATTTGCAATTTCTTTCGGGTGAATTATGACATTATTTTGAAGAAATATTAACCGCAAATTTGAGACTCTATCAGTCCTAATGTTCTTCACCTTCTTCCACAGAATGCAAATATCCATCATTGGGTTCAAGGTCTTTAAAAAATTTGTCCAAGGTGAACGTTTGGCTTCTTTGGATTCCCTCTTAACTTTGGAACATATTCTTCTGTAGTTGATGCAGGTTTGTTGACTTCTTACTCTCTAGTATCGCTACCAAGCTTTGTTTTTTTCCTCGAATTAATTTACCAGTCTCAGAATTGAACCAAACTGGACTATTACGCTATTTTTTTTGCTGATTTGAATTGACTCATTTGCTGCCTTTCTTATAATTTTTATCATTGTTGCGGCCTCCTTGTTAATGTTCGATAATCCTATAGAGTCATTGGAATAAATAGTTGTTCTTGCATACAATTTTTGACAGACAACTTTTTTGTCATTGAATTTTGGTATAAATAATTTATTTGTCGATGTTTTACGATTATAAATAATGATTGGGAAATGAATTTGATTCTCAGGTTGCGAAAGGCATGTCCAGGTGAGAGTTGGAGACAGATCCACCGATGCTAACGGTACATCTATTGCTGTAAGAGTGTTCCTCGTACTAAGTAATGTAGGTAATCCATCATTGAGAACAGGCAAAATCTCTAAATTACTCCACTATGTGAAGTTGAAGCAGATCCCCAAATATTATTTTGAGATTTAAAATCACCAACGATAAAGTGGTGGCCATTGTTGAAAATATGAATGTCCACAACTTGTTCGGATGTTAAATAAACATCTCTTTCTTTATATATATATATTAGGAATATGCAAATCTGTTTTACCTTTGATTGTTATTGATTGAAATATTATATTTTTAACTGATGTTTTATGTTGAACAACATTAATGTTGTTTTTAACTAAAATTGCAATACCTGATTTTCCATGAGACATCTTTATTACGGTGATATATTTTATAATTAGGTAGATGTATGAATTGTTTGTTTTTATTTATAATGTGTGTTTCTTGTAATGCAATAATTTCCGGGTGGTGCTTGTAAACTAAATTTTTAAATGCATTCATTGCATGATAGGTAATTCTAGAACAATATTCATTTAAAATGTTAGTAAATTTTAAAATAAAAAAGTGTGTAGGTATTTATAATTTTTTGTATGCATTTGCACATCTAATTGTCTTTTTCATTAGTTTACGCAAATCCAAATCATTATCAGTAAATAATTCTATCGGTGATGATTCAGTTTCCATTAGGCGTTCATTGTGGTTGATTTTTCAGTAATTTTAGTATTAAGAATTTTTTTTTAGTTGTTGTTGGTGTTAAGGTATTATTTCTCGTGGATAATGTTTGATTGAGTTTAATTGCTTCTTTTTGATGTATTATTATAGCTTGATTTTGATGGTGTTACATTTACAGAGTTGTTTTCTTTTCGTTGTTCTTTACTTGATTTATTTGTATTTTTATTAGATTTATTAGTTGAAGTAGACGCTCCATTACTGGGTTCATTTAAATGTGTTATTTTATTGTTTGATTGAGAGTGGATTTTTGCAAAGGTTTTTTTCTTACCGAATGGTTCAATACTGTAGCCTCCAAGGATGTTGTTATATATTTTCCATGCTTCTCTTGCTGTGCATCGTTGTTCGATATTTATCTTATTGACACCTTTGTGCTTGAGGAAGCTGGGACAAGCGGAGTCAGACGAAGTGTGTTTCAATATATAAATTTATATAGTAATTACTGTAACGACTCGTTTTCGCTGGGGTAAAAACTCAGGTGGTTCCAGGGTCGCTTACAGAAATTTATTTCAATAGTGTTAGTTTTAATAAGTGTTTTTTAATTATTTTTAAAATTTTTAATTTATTTCCTATACATACTCGTATATATAATTATTTTTAATTATACCCTACTCTGTGTGTTCGTGGTTTGTACTAGTGTCCCAGGGAGAGTCGGTCAAAACCATAAAATCCTGGCTCTGTCTGCGTTGCGTATGTGTCCCAGGGAGAGTCGGTCAGAACCATAAACTCCTGGCTCTGTCTGCGTTGCGTATGTGTCCCAGGGAGTGTTCACAGCTTTGCGTTTATGATCGGTTAGCGTGTGTGTGGCGCGCTCTTGTTTTGGCCTTCAGTCGCTATAGTGTTGTTGTTGTTAAAATAATTGTTTACACCCTGCCTGCTTACTGCTTTGCGTTTGCGATCGGTTAGTGTGTGTGTGGTGCTCTTTCGTGTTTCTCTGTGTTCCGCCTTCGATCGTTGTAGTGTTGTTGTTGTTAAAATATTTATTTGTACTCCGCCTGCTGAATGCTTTGTGTGTGTTTCTCTCTCCGCCTTTGGTCGCTGCACTGTTCAGTAGAAATGTTTGCTTGCTGTTTCTTTTTCCTTTATAGCCGAACTAGTCCCTCTTGATGTTTTTTGTACTATTAGGCCGTCGTCGCCGTCAGTCTAACCCTTTCGGTTTCTGAGCTCCTCACAACCTGTACGTTTATTGGTCCGATCGTCTGTGCGTAAATGTTTTGTTATACTTATCCGCTGTCTTTGTTGTTGCATTTAGCGTCGGAGGTGGTTACCTTTTTAAGCTGCATGATATCGGGGATGGTTGCTTGCTTGAATATTGTTGGTGGTTATTTCTAAATGAAATATGGTGGACATCGTTATTTGTTTTTGGAGTTAACACGGTCTCTGGTGGTAGCATATAGTTTTTGTTGTATTCTTTGTAGGAGGTGTATGCGGAAAATACTTCTGGTACTTTCCGTCTTTACACGTCCTCCCGACTTTATGGACGAAGGTGGAACGTTGCTTCTCCGTGGTGCACTATGACCCGGTACGGTGGTCGTTGAAAGCGCAGGCGTTTCCTTTTGGCTTGGCTTTCCTTCAGAGTGGCTATCGTATTTGCCACTAGGTCTCCTGAGTTCGGCTACGTTGTGGAAGTGGAGGTCTTCCCCGGGTGTGGCATTCAGTGTTGGCGGTGTCCCCGTGTGCTTACGTTTATTCTTCTCTGGTTTTTCACTGTCGGATGTGTATGACTTCAATCGTATCGCTGAGTCGCCTGTGATTGGCATCAGTTTCTCTGTTGGCGTTCTCCATGTAGCCCCGTTCCATTGTTTAATTCGTTTGCTGTGGTGGCTTTTGGAGTTACGTTTGTCTCTCTTGTCGTCGCTTCTGCTGTTGTTGTTGCACTCGATTGCACCCTGGTTGTCCCTTGATCTGTCGTTGTGTCTACATGGTATGTCTCGGCTATTTCTCACTGGTGCTGATGTTGTAGGTACGCTAATTGCTCTGATGGTGGGTCGCCTTCGGTGTGCGACCTTCTTGCTCTGGGGTGCGCTCGCGTCCTTTTTCCGAGGTCCATGTGTTGATTCCTGGGAAGTCCTTCTCTCTATGCTTTTGTGGGATACGTTGTCCGCTTTCGCTCGGCATAGTCCGTGGCAGGTGGATTCGTTTGCATGAGTCATATTTGTTCCTGGTGGTGTGTGTTTTCGAATGCGTTGCTTTTCTGTGAATTCTTTGCTGTGCGTCTGTTGCTTAGAATTTCTGACGTTGGTGTGCTTCTTGGACTGCGATGCATTGAAATGTGGGAGATTCTCAACACGAATTGTCGTGCACGTTGCAATTTCTCGGGGCTGCACGCAACTGTTATGAGGTCCCAATGTGATCTCCTGATCACCGCATTTCAATGTTGTTCCCAGGCTTGTCATGAAGTCTATTCCCAGGAGCAGATCCTCAGTGGAGTCCGGCATGACCAGTAGCTCTAGATTGCTCTCCAAGCCTTACATTCGTCACCCACGTCTCTCTGACTATCCTACTAGTGCCGTCTGCCATGCGCACTCTAGTATGGGATTTTCCCAGTTTGCTGGTGGAAGCGCGTAGCTTTCGTACCAGTGCTCTTCTCACAAAACTGTTAGTTGCACCTGTGTCCAGTGTCGCGGTGATGGTTTCTGCGCCTATGGAAACGGTGGCGCAGATTCGTTGCCCGACACAGTGCAATGCTTTTTCCAATTGTGAGGTTTGATGCCGCTTTTCTGATCTGTGCTGTGCTCCTGATTGTAGTCTTCGGTTGGAGGGTTCTCTCTGCTTGCAGCACTCGAGCGTCCTTACTTCCCTACGCCCGCACTCCCAACAAAACAATATCTGCGCGTTGCGACATTGGCGAGCTATATGACCATTTTGGCCACAACGCCTGCAGGCTGTTCTGGGATCTATGGGTGCCGCTCTGCTCTCTAGCGTCACCTGACGGTTACGTACCTCTCGTGGTGGCGTACGCTCGACTCGTGATTGTACAGGGGGTATTCGGTGTGGGTCCCGGTCGCCACGGAAGCCTTCCAAGTCTTCGGCCATCTCCACTAGTTCTTCCAGCGTTCCAAAATCCTTCCGGCGCACGTACCATTGGTACTCTTCCAAGCTATTCCGGAAAATGCGCTCTAGCTTCTGTGATTCCGTATACCCCGCTTGCCGCATCAGATTTTGCATCTCCAACACATACTCTTTGAATTTCTCCCGTGGTTTTTGCCGCCTCTGTCGGATCTCATCCTCCAACTTCTCCAGATATCTGGAAGGCAAGAAAAATTTAAGAAAATACTTCCGGAATAAATTCCATGCTGTCCAGGAACGATTGTTATTGCGATATCATAGAAGCGCACGTTCTTTTAACAGTTCCGGCATGGTGCGTGGGAGCATATTCTTGTTGAGCCCATATACTTCCGAGAGCTCCTCCACTCGTTCAAGGAATGCCAGCGGGTCGCGGCCACCGTCGTATTTAATGGACCATTTCCTCACATGATCGATGACTCCGGCGTACTGTGCCTGGTGTGGCTGGTCAATGGCCGTTGGTGACACAGCGCGATGCAGTGATGTCCTCCGAAACTCTGTCTCCCATTTCGCTGGTATTTCGCCTGTGAATATCCCTGGCCTGTCCACACCCAGCGTATCGCGGGTACCTATGGGCGTAGCCAGCTTGGGTGACGTACTCCTGACGTACCTGGATTTTAGCTTTTCTAAGCGGTTTTGTTGATCTTGAGTCAGGTCTGTCTCAGTGAAGAACTCTGATAGTCGCTTACGGAGTTCCTCCGCGGTACCTGTAGCCTCCAAACCGAATTCTTCGGCAAAAATCACCAGCTCCTCCTTGTGTTGCAAACACAACCAACTTGTTTTCACCATCCTGTGCTCGTCTTAGATGATGATGAGAACAATGGGTGTGTGTGTTTTAAGCTGGTGCTAATTCGGCACCCTTCTGCGTGACTGCGTAGATCGACGTAGTTCTTTATCGCAACATTCTTCCCCGCCACATTAGCCGCCACCGAGGTTTCGCTCGTCCCCTTTGGGGTCGTGGCGCCACCAGCAGTAACAGCTGCAGGGCAGGTGGGAGTGCTGTTTTCAGCAACAATCTTCCGCCGCTTACCTCGCGAGCGAGCTTTCGGAGCAGTCAATCCCTCCGCAGGCTCGGTGGCTTCCGTGGGTGTCACAAATCTTTTATTGTCCATCGCCAGACAGTGGTTTTTGTTCGGGACTCCTCCCTAGCCAGTTTGGTCCGCGGATGGTACCCATTCTCTATACTATCATTGTGATAGACAGACAGCCATAACTCCCGCCCCTCCTAAGAGGTTCAGAAGTAATGTCATTTGCCTACCAAAGGTCCCCCTATCCGCCACCTGGGGACGCGGCCGATGGGATGTCAGGCAAATCCAGCACGGACTTGTTCATTACTTACTTCCCCTTGTGACAACACTGCTCCAGATGTAACATTACTAGTATCGGTGGTCTGCAAAAATCAAGATACGCCAAAATCGGTGGCGGGCTAATTATCTCTTTTAGCCTCTCGGATGGTTGTTGGCAGCTCTCTGTCCATCCGAAATTTGCTTCCTTTCGTAGCAACTTATTGATTGGCAATGCAATTCCGGGTAGTCCTTCTACGAACTTTCTGTCTTCACTTGTCTTAAGAATGCTTGCTTGCTTGTGAGGAGCTCAGAAACCGAAAGGGTTAGACTGACGGCGACGACGGCCTAATAGTACAAAGAACATCAAGAGGGACTAGTTCGGCTATAAAGGAAAAAGAAACAGCAAGCAAACATTTCTACTGAACAGTGCAGTGACCAAAGGCGGAGAGAGAAACACACACAAAGCATTCAGCAGGCGGAGTACAAATAAATATTTTAACAACAACAACACTACAACGATCGAAGGCGGAACACAGAGAAACACGAAAGATCACCACACACACACTAACCGATCGCAAACGCAAAGCAGTAAGCAGGCAGAGTGTAAACAAATATTTTAACAACAACAACACTATAGCGACTGAAGGCCAAAACAAGAGCGCGCCACACACACGCTAACCGATCATAAACGCAAAGCTGTGAACAGGCAGAGTACGAAGAAACGTTTCTATAACAACAGCAAAGCGACAACTAGCAGCGGCGATCAGGCCACACTACTTCAAGCAACAACTATGATGGAGAACTAGGGGAATTACAACAAGGTGGTTAACCAGCAGAAGTTGAAGGTGGCCTAAGGACAACTGGACCACAACAACAACGAGCACTGATCCCATGGCAAGCTTTCGCTATATAAGCGGAGTGAACCAAACAGTGAGCCTCTTTGATCCAGCATCGCTCCGTAAGTACACAACGCACCAAGCTCCTAGCGACGCACCAAGCTTCGTAGTTAGTTACTTTGACTATTGGCACATACGCAACGCAGACAGAGCCAGGAGTTTATGGTTTTGACCGACTCTCCCTGGGACACATACGCAACGCAGACAGAGCCAGGAGTTTATGGTTTTGACCGACTCTCCCTGGGACACATACGCAACGCAGACAGAGCCAGAAGTTTATGGTTTTGACCGACTCTCCCTGGGACACATACGCAACGCAGGCAGAGCCAGGATTTTATGGTTTTGACCGACTCTCCCTGGGACACTAGTACAAACCACGAGCACACAGAGTAGGGTATAATTAAAAATAATTATATATATGTATAGGAAATAAATTAAAAATTTTAAAAATAATTAAAAAACACTTATTAAAACTAACACTATTGAAATAAATTTCTGTAAGCGACCCTGGAACCAGCTGAGTTTTTACCTCAGCGAAAACGAGTCGTTACAGTAATTACTATATAAATTTCTATATTGAAACACACTTCGGCTGACTCCGCTTGTCCCAGCTTCCTCAAGCACAAAGGTGTCAATAAGATAAATATCGAACAACGATGCACAGCAAGAGAAGCATGGAAAATATATAACAACATCCTTGGAGGCTACAGTATTGAACCATTCGGTAACAAAAAAAACCTTTGCAAAAATCCACTCTCAATCAAACAATAAAATAACACATTTAAATGAACCCAGTAATGGAGCGTCTACTTCAACTAATAAATCTAATAAAAATACAAATATATCAAGTAAAGAACAACGAAAAGAAAACAACTCTGTAAATGTAACACCATCAAAATCAAGCTATAATAATACATCAAAAAGAAGCAATTAAACTCAATCAAACATTATCCACGAGAAATAATACCTTAACACCAACAACAACTAAAAAAAAATTCTTAATACTAAAATTACTGAAAAATCAACCACAATGAACGCCTAATGGAAACTGAATCATCACCGATAGAATTATTTACTGATAATGATTTGGATTTGCGTAAACTAATGAAAAAGACAATTAGATGTGCAAATGCATACAAAAAATTATAAATACCTACACACTTTTTTATTTTAAAATTTACTAACATTTTAAATGAATATTGTTCTAGAATTACCTATCATGCAATGAATGCATTTAAAAATTTAGTTTACAAGCACCACCCGGAAATTATTGCATTACAAGAAACACACATTATAAATAAAAACAAACAATTCATACATCTACCTAATTATAAAATATATCACCGTAATAAAGATGTCTCATGGAAAATCAGGTATTGCAATTTTAGTTAAAAACAACATTAATGTTGTTCAACATAAAACATCAGTTAAAAATATAATATTTCAATCAATAACAATCAAAGGTAAAACAGATTTGCATATTCCTAATATATATATATAAAGAAAGAGATGTTTATTTAACATCCGAACAAGTTGTGGACATTCATATTTTCAACAATGGCCACCACTTTATCGTTGGTGATTTTAAATCTCAAAATAATATTTGGGGATCTGCTTCAACTTCACATAGTGGAGTAATTTAGAGATTTTGCCTGTTCTCAATGATGGATTACCTACATTACTTAGTACGAGGAACACTCTTACAGCAATAGATGTACCGTTAGCATCGGTGGATCTGTCTCCAACTCTCACCTGGACATGCCTTTCGCAACCTGAGAATCAAATTCATTTCCCAATCATTATTTATAATCGTAAAACATCGACAAATAAATTATTTATACCAAAATTCAATGACAAAAAAGTTGTCTGTCAAAAATTGTATGCAAGAACAACTATTTATTCCAATGACTCTATAGGATTATCAAACATTAACAAGGAGGCCGCAAAAATGATAAAAATTATAAGAAAGGCAGCAAATGAGTCAATTCAAATCAGCAAAAAAAGAGCGTAATAGTCCAGTTTGGTTCAATTCTGAGACTGGTAAATTAATTCGAGGAAAAAAACAAAGCTTGGAAGCGATACTGGAGAGTGAGAAGTCAACAAACCTGCATCAACTACAGAAGAATATGTTCCAAAGTTAAGAGGGAATCCAAAGAAGCCAAACGTTCACCTTGGACAAATTTTTTAAAGACCTTGAACCCAATGATGGATATTTGCATTCTGTGGAAGAAGGTGAAGAACATTAGGACTGATAGAGTCTCAAATTTGCGGTTAATATTTCTTCAAAATAATGTCATAATTCACCCGAAAGAAATTGCAACTATATTTGAAAAATTTTGAAGCTCCATTAGTTCTAATGACTCCTTTAATCGTGATTTAATTACTAAGAAGCCAGCAATAGACATTGACTTGTGGCCTGATATTACGCCTGAAATCACAAATGTAACCAAAGAGGTCAATCTTTCTAAGCTTAACTTCGTTCTGAACAGTTGTAAATAATCCATGCATAGATAAAATCACATATTCTATGATTAAAAATGCATCTATTGAGTTAAAAATTCGGATATGCAAACTCTACAGCAATACTATTGTAACAGATATTTTTCCGCATCACTGGCAAACTGCGGTTTTATCGCCTATACCTAAACCTGGAAAATCTTAATCTGCTTCATAATCTCCGTCCCATATCGTTGCTGCCAGTGCTATCCAAAACTTTAGAAAAAATAATTTCAAAGCGTATATTGAGATATTCAAAAGAAAAAATTATAACGAGAATAGCATGCATTTAAAAAAAAAAAATTGGGTTACACACCTTATGTAATCAATTAGAATCCCAGCTTCAAGAAAATTTTACGAAAAAAATATATAGTTATAGTTATAATCTCTGAAGATCCAGAAAAAGCATTTGATCGTGTAATATCTATTATTGTGAGGAGCTTCACGAATGGGGTATATCAAAAAAAAATGCTGAAAGTTATTCTATCATTTTTTACTGATAGACACATTAGAATAAGGATTTATGGACATCCGTCACAAAAATATCCGCTTGAAAATGGCATCCCACACGGGTCACCCCTGTCTGTAATTCTTTACAACGTTTACGCTAATTCGCTGGTTAAAGCGTTAAAAAATTGTAAGGGGATCGATTTTTTTGGTATATATGCTGATAACATTTTTGCAATAGTTTCTGGTACAAACACTGAAGTAACGGACAACCTTCGGAGATTTGATAAAAAAATAAACCAATGGGCAACAAGCAGAGGAGCAAGGATTCCTATCAACAACTATGAAATTCTACACGTTTGCCGTAAACATAACTGCTACACTAGAACGATTAATGTGAGAGATAAGCAAATTCCAAATTCCAAAAGACAAATGAGAACTCTTGGAATGATTTTAACAAAATCACTTTTATGGAGTGAGCACACAAAATATCTGATTAAAAAATTCAATAATTTTTTAAAAGTGATATGCTCTAGAAAAAAAGGTCCACATATTGATACGGCGATTGGAATTAGCAGAGCTCTAATATCTGGTAAATTTATGCATTACATAACAGTCTACGGTTGGACTACGGCAACCAATATAAAAAAATTTTACACAGCTCTTAGAAAATGTTTCAGAACAGCTACTGGAATTCTAGCATCAACGCCTATATACGACCTAGAAGTTGAAGCACGTCTTCATAATTTAAAGTGGCTGCTTGAAAATACGGCGGTCAGACTTGGAGTTAAAGCGCTTACCATCAAATCCCATGGACTACACAATCCTTTTTGGGAGACACTAAAACATAGTGAAAAATATTCCTCCATAGCCAAAAAATGGTGTGGGATTAACAACATATTGACTCTGCTTGTTGAACGTAACATTCCGATTCCACAATAACCTAAGCAAACAGCAAACAGATACTCTATTTCCAACATCAACATTGATACATATTTGTGCCAATATGTAAAAAATGGCACTAACCCTGTGATTTTCAGACAACTTTTTTCTGAAGTAAAGTCAAATTTTGCACTAGAATTAACACTCTATACGGACCGGTCGTATCTTGAAGGAACATCTTCCTATGCGGTTATACAATAAAATGCAAATACAACTTTTGAAATTCTGACACAAGGTGTATTGCCTTTTCACTCAGGTGTGTTTCATACTGAGTTAGTAGCAATATATTTTGCAATTGAATATGCAACTGTTCAGCAAAAGAAGACACTAATATGTTCTCACAGTCTTAGTATCCTTAAGGCATTAGCAAATCCGAAAGGAAATGCCTATAATTATATACACCAAAATTTAGAAATTGAAAGCTTTATAAAAATCATGTGGATACCCGAGCATGTTGGGATACCTGTGAATGAATATGCAGATGCAGCAGCGAAGCAGGCTATATCACTGCCATTAGTTGCTAATATTAGGAAATATATGGCAAGTGGGAATCATCAGGTTATTTCCATAAGACACATAATCCGCTTCCAATTCGACAGAACTATAATGAGAACTTCACAAGGGAAGAGTGTATTACTTTGGCAAGAGTTCGTCTGGGGAGGACGATATTTAGCACTAGGCATTATTTTACTAAAATGGACCCAATTTAACAGTTCAACTCGTAACAGTTTTGCACATCATGCTTGACTGCCCCATTTCAAAAATGGATAAAACCGGAATAATATTTGACTGCAGAGAAAAAGACACCATAATATAATTAAAGAAGCCTTAAGGAAACATGACCTACTTAAGTTAATATACACAATTATTATACAACAGGTGTAAATGGCCTCGTTGTCCTGCACCATCCAATATTTAATAAATTTATTTGTAAAGTATGTTGCAATAAATAAATAAATTAATTAATTAATTTCACTTAGACTTTTCGGAAAACAATGGTACCCACTGGTAGATCCAGGAACCACAATTAGTATCAGGAAGGAACAAAGTTTTGAAGAATACAGTTTGCCAGCATTAGAAACCATTCTTTACGGGTTTATTAAAAAACCAAATAAAAAATTTAAAAGCCACTGTCCTGCCGAATTCGGGTTTCCTGAAAATGCAAAAATTAAATGAATAATGATGAATTTTTATAAGGCTTTTAATGGGAATTGATTTTATTTTTCAAAACGTGAAAGTATTCGACATTCAAAACATGGAAGTGGTGGTGGGCAATGGTATAAAGCTTCCATTCGAAATGAAAACTCTGCAATATCAGGTTTATACTTTAGATATAAGTGAAGTCAAAGACATTCAGCTCAACCATTTTCATCTGGGTGAAAAAGCCAAAATTGAAAAAACTTTTAAAGAAATATAATAAACTCATTTACAAAGAAGGGGACTCCCTTACGAACACAAATGCTGTGGTTCATGAAATAAGAATAACCACCGATCAACAATTTAATTCAAGGATATATAGGTTATCTCCGAAACATGAGGAGGAGGCTAAAAGTAAATCGTGGCATTAGAATATCAGGGCATAATAAGAAAAAGCAGGAGCAAATTTAGTTCTTCTATTATAATAGTACAAAAAAAACCGGATAATTCAGGAACTCAAAAATTTCGATTAATGGTTGATTACAGGAGACTAAATCAACCGACTGCTGACGGTAAGTATCCAAAACCAAACATAGATGGAATCCTTGATAAATTGGGCAAAGCACAATACTTTAGCACATTCGAATTGGGCAACGGTTATAATCAGATTTTAATGTCAAAAAGGGACATCGAGAAAACAGCATTTGTTACTCCGGCAGGTCTATACGAATTCGTAAGAAGGCCTTTTGGGCTGAAAAATGCGCCAGTCACTTTTCAGCGTTTGAAGAATGAAATCTTAAGGGAGTATATAAAAAAATTTGCGTCTCCTACTTAGGCAACATATTGGGGAGCATTTAACCTCTTGACAAAAAATGTTTTCAAAATTCCAAGAGCAAAATTTCAAGAGCTAAAAATCCAAGAAAAGACGTGAAATTTTTTAAAAAAGGAAACAGATTTTGTAGGTAATGTTTTAACAGATAATGGAATGAAACGAAAACGTGAAAAAATCGCTGTAATTCAGAATTTAAAAATTCCGATCACGAAGGGCACGAAGGGCTCGCAGCTACGGGAATTTAAAAAATATATAATATGGATTACGAAAAAATTGTAAATCCAATGAACAAATATTTTCAGAAGGGATGCAAGATAATAAGTTACGACCCACAATATATTGCTAGCTTCGAAAAATATGGCTTCTATGGAGGTCCTATTGTCTAAATTTACGCTTGGGTCAAAATTCAATGATTCTAGTACTCTTTCCATCATTTTTCTTATATATACCTACCTAATCTGATTATCCGATTCATAATTCTGCTCCTTTAAATTATCGCAACTAGAAAACTTAGGCCTAAAATCTCTATCTACTAGGTAGTCATTCTCGGAGGCATTCAGTACACAGGCGAAGGCTTTATCTTTGTTAACATGTGATATGGTCTCTCCCATGTATACCCTCTCTGTCAGCTGCTGCTTGGGTAGTAACACAGTCCGAAATTGAATAACTCCTCTTTTTGACTTTATTATCTCCGTACTACCACTCCTAACCCCATTTATACTCCCTTCGTGCCATGACTTCTATGGGAGAGTAAGTACCCTACATCCAGTAAGGTGCAGCCTCAAAGATTATCGCGCCCAATTATCCCATCCGCCGGAATATCTCCCTTATCCAATTCCACTGCGTGCATTCTAAATATCATCCCATTAACTTTACTATGCCCTATTCCTCGAAACGCTCCATTAAGACTTCTTATGTTCTTTGGATTAGCATCCAGTCCATTCCGTAAAACACTCGATTTTACGAGGATGGTGTCCGCCCCTCAGTCTACCAAAAGCACTAGCTGCCTCCTTGCAGGGTATCTCGATGAATGCTTCACACATCCTGCTGACAACGAGACAACATCCTTTTCTTTCCAAAATGGGCGCGTATCTGCTTCCTAACTCTCGGAGTCTATTCATCCATGGACCACAGATATCTTTTACGATCCTATACTACCTACAAATTATCATGAATATATTAACTATAACCCCTCGTACCGCGTTCGTGGCGATTGGCCTATATCCGTTAATCATGTTAAAATATAACCTAAGTACTAGATTCTCAATATTTGCAAAAAGTAAAATCGCACTCATAAAGTTTTTCCAGGGGAGACTCTTGCCTCTCCGTATCTTGGACCATCGTCCTTATATCAATCGGTATGCTGTATTGTGGAGCCTCCTGCTCTTTTTTCTCATAGAATGTAATTTTGCATTGTCTGGCGTGCGTACCTTTGGCCAAATTTTTTATTCGTTTCGCTTCGCCCTCCAGTCTACAGCCCTCGACTGGGCCTCTAGATGTTTCCCTGGTTCCGTTGTTGAGACTATTTCTGTATGCGCTCCGCTGCTCGATGTCCCAGTTGTCCGCATGAAAAGGTATGTTAACCCCTGTGTGGTGTTGCTCCTCCTACCTTCTGTGTCGGAAGTCCAATTCGGACGCTGCTGATTACTCCCAGTGCTAAAAGGATTTCCTCCCTGGTTAATTCATTCTGTTTAATTAATTACTGAAGTTACTCCCGCCTATTCTCCTGTGTGGGGGGTTATATTTGATACACTCATCCCTTGTATGCCCTGGTCTTCTTTGCTGAAATCTCCTGTCCGAATTTATTTGGTTCATATCTGTTATAGAAGAAATCTGCTCCTTTGGATATGTTTGGATGGTTATTGCTCTCTTCTTTATATACGACATTAGAAGTCAACATGTCCTGCCTATTTCCCACTGGATGTAGTTCGCCCAAACCAGAAGTACTCCGCTCCACCACGAATTGTGGCCTCTTCTGCTAATCTCTCTAGAGTTTTCGTTCGGCTATTCAGCATATGAATCTTCAGATCGGTGTCACGGAGACCCACTACACAAGTTGCTAACACCGACTTCTCGGTATAGTGGTTGTTTGGGAGTTTTTATACCCAAACAACATTAATCACCATGATCATCCCCACGGTACCATACAAATCCACATCTGGTATCCCTGGATACCAATATCAACATTACATATGCATAAGTCAGCTCATATTTACATACATATTAACTAAGGCAAATCAGTCAAAGTCTTACGGTTATCGTTTTGTCATAATTTGTGCATGCATTCCCTGTACACCGCTAAGAAAACCCCTCAAGTTGGACCTACACATTAAGCAAAAGTTAGAGTTTTTGTCTCTGTTGTTTTGCGCTTGTGTTTTGTTGTTGTGTTATTGGAAGTAAATGCAATTTCTGCTGTAGAGTTTTTTTAACATTAACTTCGAGAAGAAGTTCAAGAAGATTTTAAAAAGAGTATGAAAAATATTGTTGACTAATGAAGAGCTCCTCAAGAACAATAAAAAAAGTGGTGCGGAAACCCGGGAACTGTCCATGTGCTGACACAAATCCCTCATATTTTACATGAAAAAAGTTACTGCCGTCGTGCTACGGATAACATAACCTCATTTTGTTGCCACGAATTTCGCGCTAAATTCACTACAAAATGGAGACAGTTATTGAAGATCAACATAATATAATCAACTATATCGCTCGTATGGAGCAATCTTTGCTAAACTAAAGGAGCGTAAGTCCAAAGGTTATGCTCAAGCTATGCTCGAAGACTTGGAGCAGAATTTCAAATTATTTAAAGATGGCCACGAGTTGGTTATGAGCATAGTTCGAGAACAGTCCCTCGCGGAGAAGGATGTACCCTACCTAAGTACCAATATGTATTACACTTGTTGTGATACCTATATCTCATTTAAAACTAATATTATTGATTTAATGTTTGAATTTGATTCTCCACAGACTCCAACCGTCCACGCAAGTACATTCGCCGCAAGCAGCCGCAACAAAACATTTGTCGCCGGAGTACGACTGCCAAAAATACAACTTCCAACATTTTCTGGAGATTATCTCGATTGGGTCTCTTATCGCGATACGTTTTTGTCACTAGTTCATGAACCAGCGTCACTCACTGATATCCAGAAATTATTATATTTGAAAAGTTCGTGCACAGGTACTCCCTTTTCTATGATCAACGAATATCCAGTTGCCGGTTCTAGCTATGCACTTGCATGGGAAGCTCTCGAGAGGAGATTGCACAATGAAAGAAAGCTTGTCGATCAAATCTTAAAGCGATTATTTTCCATACCGCCCACCAAGGGAAATGTTTATTCTATTATAGAACTTCTCGATACCACCAGAAATTGTTTAGCTCAACTAAAAGCATTAAAAATCGATACTACCACCTGGGATTCGATTTTGATTTATTTGACGTCTCAGAAGCTAGACGTTCAAACCCGCAAAGAATGGGAGCAGTCGCTCAAGGCCAGTACAACGGTACCTCCTATGACTGAAATGCTTGTTTTTTTGGAAACTACTTTTAGAGCTTTGGAATGCGTTGAAGATGCAAATATTCCAAGCAGTTCAAACAAAAGTTATGGGGACAGCAAATTTGAAAATCGTCGTAAGCCAACGAAAATTGTTCGAGCCCACACAGCTACTTCTACTATGTTGGATAAAAACTGCCCGTGCTGCAACAAACGTCATCCGTTATACAAATGTTTTAAATTTGCAACGATATCTTCAGCAGAGAAGAAAAACATCGTCAATCAACATCGGCTGTGTCGAAACTGTCTTCGTACAGGACATTTACAAGCCGCATGTAAGTTGAAGTCAGTTTGTCAAAACTGTAGTGAGCCACATCACACTGTTGTCCACAACGAGTACTATTCTGGAAACACCTCGTTGACAACTGCTACGACACCAAATGCTACAGCAAACCAGACTTTTGCTCAACCTCCTACTACTTCTATTCCTACAACTGCAACATCTGTAAGTACGCTTCACTCCAATATGAATACATGCCATATAAATCCTGCCTTACTTGCCACAGTAAAGGTAATTATAAAAACTAATAAGTCTGCTTATAGTGTAAAAGCCTTTGTAGACCAAGGATCTCAGCTCTCATTTATAACTGAGGAATTAGCTCAGCTATTGCCCATACCGAAATTAAAAACGCATGTCGATGTCTGTGGGATTGGAGGAAACAAATCCGTCACGGTGAAGAAGTCCGTAAATTTAAATCTCTACTCCACATATGATCACCAATTTGAATTGCCGATAACTGCACTTGTTGTACCATCACTTTCATCATATATTCCCCCAAATTAAATTTGATCACAATTCCAGATTTACCAGAAAATCATCTTGCCGATAAAGATTTCTTGTTAGCAGAAAAAATTGATCTCCTTCTCGGAAATGACGTCTATGGTGATCTATTACTAGCTCAGACGAAAAAATTAGAAAATGGTCTATTTTTACAAGAAACTCATTTTGGATACATGGTTTCTGGGTCTCCAAGATCAAATTTGTCCGCAGCAACAATTTCTGCTAATTTGTGTTCGCTAGAAAATCAGCTACGCCTATTTTGGGAACAGGAAGAATTTGTAGATGAGAAACAATTCACACCCGAAGAGATGTTATGTGAAAAATTGTTTAATGAAACGCATACTAGAGATGATACCGGACGCTATACTGTCCATTTACCCTTCAAGAGTATACTTCAAGGTCACCCCTTCCAACTTTTTCCCACACGGACTACAATGCGCTTAAACGGTTAAAACAGCTGGAATCTACTTTCAAAAATAAACCTAAATTTGCTGAGGAATATAAGAAATTCATGACGGAGTATGAAACGTTTAACCATATGGTAGAACTTGGTGAGTACCCTCATGCAATACCGAAAAATTCTTATTTCTTTCCCCATCATGGTGTACTCAGAGAGAGTAGTACGTGTTGTTTTTGATGGTCGAAATCACAGACCCCCTCAGACTTCTATAAATGAGAAACTATCAGTCGGGCCTGCACTGCAAAATGATTTGTCTACTATTATATCTCGATGGAGGAGATATCGAATAGCTTTCACAGCTGATATAGAAAAAATGTTCAGACAAATTAATGTCTGTAAAGAACATCAGCCTTCACAATGTATACTTTGGAGAGATGAAACTACAAATAAAATTAACATTTACAGTTTACTTACAGTGACGTATGGTACTACGTCAGCTCCATATTTGGCAATCAGAGTACTACAACAGCTCGCCGAAGATGAAGAGAAACAATTCCCACAAGCGAGCCAAATACTTCGCTCAGACACATATGTCGATGACGTCATATCTGGCGCTGATAGTTTTGATGACGCTCTAAAATTACAGCAACAACTTTGCTCTTTAGTGAAATCTGGTGGATTTCACCTTCGAAAATGGAACTCTAATTATTCACGATTAATTAATCACATTCCAGAGGAAGATCGTGAAAAGAAAGAGCTATTTACACTCAATGAACCAAACATGGCGAAAGCTCTTGGTCTTTATTGGGACATTACAACCGATTCTTTTTGTTTTACAATAAATTTTACATTTCCTCAAACTGTTACTAAACGCAACTTGCTTTCAGATGCAGCTAAGTTATTTGATCCCCTAGGCTGGTTATCTCCCACAACTATAAAAGCGAAAATTATGTTCCAGCTACTATGGAAACTAAAACGCGATTGGGATGATACACCACCAGAACAGAAGCTGAAGTCTTTTGAGAAAATACGAATTCCTCGATGGCTTGAATATACATCTAAACAATCTACAATTGACCTTCACGGCTTTAGTGATGCATCACTAACTGCCTACGCTGCTGTTGTCTACGCTGAATCTGGTGAGATAATTAATAAATAAACGCTGCTACAGAAGAAAAAATTTACAACAACAATGTTATTGTCTGTCACTCAACCAATACAGAAACCACAACAGCATTCCCCAAATTCCTGTCGAAATATTCCAGTTTCACTACGTTAATACGTGTGATGACATACCTTTTTCGTTATTTCGAAAATTTAAATTGCAAAATAAAGAAGATCGAAATAGATACAAGCTTTTTAAAAACATGGGAACTTACAAGAGCAAGGAATCATCTAATTCGAATAACACAAGCTGTAACATTTCGGGAAGAAATACAATGCTTAAAATCAAGTAAACCTCTTCCTAATAATAGCCGACTGAAGCCGGCAGTCTCTTTAAATAGCATTGTAATCCCGCAAGCAACAGAGGTTAAATACTTAGGAGTGCATTTCGACCGACGGCTCACCAGGAAAAAACATATAGAAGCCAGGAAAATGCAAATGAAACTCAAGGCAAGTTCCTTGTATTGGCTTACCAACCGAAAATCAAAACTGCGACTGGAGTATAAAGTACTTATATACAAGGATGTAATTAAACCGATTTGGACTTATGGTATTCAGATATGGGGCAGTACTATACAAATAATTCAAAGGGCTCAATCGAAAATTCTGAGAACGATCAGCGACGCTCCATGGCTCATCAGAAACGAAAATATTCACTGCGACCTTAATATAGCACCCGTGGAAGAAGAACTAGCAGTTTTAAAAACAAAATACCAATTCAAACTTCAGTGTCATCCTAATGAACTAGCAAGTAATCTGCTTCATAGGATGAATACATCTCGACTTAAAAGGCCACTTTTTTCTTTATATTTATATTTTTATTTTTCTTTTTTCTACATAATTTACATAATACTTGAACTAAAATTGCTCTAATCACTGGCGCGGAGCATCAATTTATTTATAAGTTGTAAGCTTTGTAAAATTATTGTTGGTATTGATTGAAAAGAAGTAATAAATAAATCCATGTTGAAAAAACAAAAAAATAAAAAAATTTAAAGGAGAGGACTCTGGAGGACGTATCCCACGAAATCAGCATCGAGAAGCAGCTGGCAAGTGATAACATTAGAGCCTTTGCCAGGCGCCTAGGGTCATTTCAAATGAAGGCCACAGAAATAATAAAGAATAAGTATAAAGGCGTTGGAGATACAGCACCACTGTATGAGAGCTTCTGTTTAAGAAGCTTAAACGAGGGGTTCTTTTCTTTTAATAAAAATTCATTTATTATTTTCTTAGTAACTTTACAAGGAATTTAATATCCACTATTAATTATTTAATTTTTTTTATTGTTCTTGAGGAGCTCTTCATTAGTCAACAATATTTTTCATACTATTTTAAAATCTTCTTGAACTTCTTCTCGAAGTTAATGTTAAAAAAACTCTACAGCAGAAATTGCATTTACTTCCAATAACACAACAACAAAACACAAGCGCAAAACAACAGAGTCAAAAACTTTCACTGTTTCTTAATGTGTAGGTCCAACTTGAGGGGTTTTGTTAGCGGTGTACAGGGAATGCATACACAAATTATGAGAAAACTATAACCGTAAAACTTTGACTAATTTGCCTTAGTTAATATGTATGTAAATATGAGCTGACTTATGCATATGTAATGTTGATATTGGTATCCAGGGATACCAGATGTGGATTTGTATGGTACCGTGGGGATGATCATGGTGATTAATGTTGTTTGGGTATAAAAACTCCCAAACATTCTCCCCGCCAAGAACCTCTGTTCTTAATTAGGACTGTTGCTTGATGATTCCGTATCTTCTGTTGACGTGATGTCATTTGTTGGTAATCGACACAGTTTGGCAATTGGACGTTTAATATATTTCTTGTTGCAGTAGAGAGTAACAACTCGAACCAAGCCATCATTACCAGGATGTAATTCTTCAACTTTTGCGAGAGGCCACTGAGCAGGAACACTTTTTTCATTGAGTAAGAGTACGATGTCGCCAACTCTAATGCTATCGATTATTTTATTCCATTTGGGGCGTGATTGAAGTCGACACATGTAGTCTCTTTTCCATCTTTCCCAGAAGTGTTGCTTAAGAAGTACAATCTGTTTCCAACGACAGAGTCGATCAACGTTTGCATCCAATAAATCTTCATCCGGAATGCAAACTGTAGGTTCACCGATTAAAAAGTGCGCAGGTGTAAGCGCGTTGTGATCTTGGGGATCAGTTGACAGGGGACATAGAGGTCTGGAGTTTAGAATGCTTTCAATCTGTGCGAGAAGCGTACTTAGTTCTTCGTAATTGAGGAGACGATAATTGACTATTCGACGTAAATGATGTTTTGTGGATTTTACTCCTGCTTCCCAGAGTCCACCAAAATGAGGCGAAGCAGGAGGAATGAAGTGCCATTTCGTACCTTGATTGGCCAGTGTTTCAGCGGGATGCTCGGGAAGGGATAATTTATTGCGCTGATAAATGACTTGCAGCTCTTTATTCGCACCAACGAAATTTGTACCACAGTTGGAGTATAGGTCCGTACAAATTCCTCGACGAGCAATAAAACGGCGATAAGCTGCTAAGAATGCATCTACATTAAGGCTGGTGACGGCTTCCAAATGTATTGCCTTGGTGCACATACATATGAAAAGGCAAATGTATCCCTTAGAAGTAGATGCCGTTCTTAAGGATGATGTTTTTATATTGATGGGACCGGCGTAGTCGAGCCCACTATGCTTGAAGGGGCGGGCTGGCTGAAGGCGGACAGCTGGCAGGTTACCCATTAATTGTTGACAAGTCTTAGTTTTGTATTTGAAGCACACGATGCAATTGCGTTGCACCTTTTTTGCTAAGTCACGAGCAGAGACTACCCAATAATGCCGTGAAACATAGGACTGCATTAGCAGAAGACTACCGTGGCAAGTATTTTTATATGCTTCTGAAAAGATAAGAAGGGAAATAGGATTTTGTTTGGTCAAAAGTATAGGATGCTTCGTGTGGAATGGAATCTCGGCCTGAGATATGCGACCACCAACTCTGACAATATCCAATTTATCTAAAAATAGTGATAACTTCAGTCGGCTATTATTAGGAAGAGGTTTACTTGATTTTAAGCATTGTATTTCTTCCCGAAATGTTACAGCTTGTGTTATTCGAATTAGATGATTCCTTGCTCTTGTAAGTTCCCATGTTTTTAAAAAGCTTGTATCTATTTCGATCTTCTTTATTTTGCAATTCCAATTTTCGAAATAACGAAAAAGGTATGCCATCACACGTATTAACGTAGTGAAACTGGAATATTTCGACAGGAATTTAGGGAATGCTGTTGTGGTTTCTGTATTGGTTGAGTGACAGACAATAACATTGTTGTTGTAAATTTTTTCTTCTGTAGCAGCGTTTATTTATTAATTATCTCACCAGATTCAGCTACAATTCGAGCGTAGACAACAGCAGCGTAGGCAGTTAGTGATGCATCACTAAAGCCGTGAAGGTCAATTGTAGATTGTTTAGATGTATATTCAAGCCATCGAGGAATTCGTATTTTCTCAAAAGACTTCAGCTTCTGTTCTGGTGGTGTATCATCCCAATCGCGTTTTAGTTTCCATAGTAGCTGGAACATAATTTTCGCTTTTATAGTTGTGGGAGATAACCAGCCTAGGGGATCAAATAACTTAGCTGCATCTGAAAGCAAGGTGCGTTTAGTAACAGTTTGAGGAAATGTAAAATTGATTGTAAAACAAAAAGAATCGGTTGTAATGTCCCAATAAAGACCAAGAGCTTTCGCCATGTTTGGTTCATTGAGTGTAAATAGCTCTTTCTTTTCACGTTCTTCCTCTGGAATGTGATTAATTAATCGTGAATAATTAGAGTTCCATTTTCGAAGGTGAAATCCACCAGATTTCACTAAAGAGCAAAGTTGTTGCTGTAATTTTAGAGCGTCATCAAAACTATCAGCGCCAGATATGACGTCATCGACATATGTGTCTGAGCGAAGTATTTGGCTCGCTTGTGGGAATTGTTTCTCTTCATCCTCGGCGAGCTGTTGTAGTACTCTGATTGCCAAATATGGAGCTGACGTAGTACCATACGTCACTGTAAGTAAACTGTAAATGTTAATTTTATTTGTAGTTTCATCTCTCCAAAGTATACATTGTGAAGGCTGATGTTCTTTACAGACATTAATTTGTCTGAACATTTTTTCTATATCAGCTGTGAAAGCTATTCGATATCTCCTCCATCGAGATATAATAGTAGACAAATCATTTTGCAGTGCAGGCCCGACTGATAGTTTCTCATTAATAGAAGTCTGAGGGGGTCTGTGATTTCGACCATCAAAAACAACACGTAATTTTGTTGTTGTACTACTCTCTCTGAGTACACCATGATGGGGAAAGAAATAAGAATTTTTCGGTATTGCATGAGGGTACTCACCAAGTTTTACCATATGGTTAAACGTTTCATACTCCGTCATGAATTTCTTATATTCCTCAGCAAATTTAGGTTTATTTTTGAAAGTAGAACCAGCTGTTTTAACCGTTTAAGCGCATTGTAGTCCGTGTGGGAAAAAGTTGGAAGGGGTGACCTTGAAGTATACTCTTGAAGGGTAAATGGACAGTATAGCGTCCGGTATCATCTCTAGTATGCGTTTCATTAAACAATTTTTCACATAACATCTCTTCGGGTGTGAATTGTTTCTCATCTACAAATTCTTCCTGTTCCCAAAATAGGCGTAGCTGATTTTCTAGCGAACACAAATTAGCAGAAATTGTTGCTGTGGACAAATTTGATCTTGGAGACCCAGAAACCATGTATCCAAAATGAGTTTCTTGTAAAAATAGACCATTTTCTAATTTTTTCGTCTGAGCTAGTAATAGATCACCATAGACGTCATTTCCGAGAAGGAGATCAATTTTTTCTGCTAACAAGAAATCTTTATCGGCAAGATGATTTTCTGGTAAATCTGGAATTGTGATCAAATTTAATTTGGGGGAATATATGATGAAACTGATGGTACAACAAGTGCAGTTATCGGCAATTCGAATTGGTGATCATATGTGGAGTAGAGATTTAAATTTACGGACTTCTTCACCGTGACGGATTTGTTTCCTCCAATCCCACAGACATCGACATGCGTTTTTAATTTCGGTATGGCAATAGCTGAGCTAATTCCTCAGTTATAAATGAGAGCTGAGATCCTTGGTCTACAAGGGCTTTTACACTATAAGCAGACTTATTAGTTTTTATAATTACCTTTACTGTGGCAAGTAAGGCAGGATTTATATGGCATGTATTCATATTGGAGTGAAGCGAACTTACAGATGTTGCAGTTGTAGGAATAGAAGTAGTAGGAGGTTGAGCAAAAGTCTGGTTTGCTGTAGCATTTGGTGTCGTAGCAGTTGTCAACGAGGTGTTTCCAGAATAGTACTCGTTGTGGACAACAGTGTGATGTGGCTCACTACAGTTTTGACAAACTGACTTCAACTTACATGCGGCTTGTAAATGTCCTGTACGAAGACAGTTTCGACACAGCCGATTCGATGATTGACGATGTTTTTCTTCTCTGCTGAAGATATCGTTGCAAATTTAAAACATTTGTATAACGGATGACGTTTGTTGCAGCACGGGCAGTTTTCATCCAACATAGTAGAAGTAGCTGTGTGGGCTCGAACAATTTTCGTTGGCTTACGACGATTTTCAAATTTGCTGTCCCCATAACTTTTGTTTGAACTGCTTGGAATATTTGCATCTTCAACGCATTCCAAAGCTCTAAAAGTAGTTTCCAAAAAAACAAGCATTTCAGTCATAGGAGGTACCGTTGTACTGGCCTTGAGCGACTGCTCCCATTCTTTGCGGGTTTGAACGTCTAGCTTCTGAGACGTCAAATAAATCAAAATCGAATCCCAGGTGGTAGTATCGATTTTTAATGCTTTTAGTTGAGCTAAACAATTTCTGGTGGTATCGAGAAGTTCTTTAATAGAATAAACATTTCCCTTGGTGGGCGGTATGGAAAATAATCGCTTTAAGATTTGATCGACAAGCTTTCTTTCATTGTGAAATCTCCTCTCGAGAGCTTCCCATGCAAGTGCATAGCTAGAACCGGCAACTGGATATTCGTTGATCATAGAAAGGGGAGTACCTGTGCACGAACTTTTCAAATATAAAAATTTCTGGATATCAGTGAGTGACGCTGGTTCATGAACTAGTGACAAAAACGTATCGCGATAAGAGACCCAATCGAGATAATCTCCAGAAAATGTTGGAAGTTGTATTTTTGGCAGTCGTACTCCGGCGACAAATGTTTCGTTGCGGCTGCTTGCGGCGAATGTACTTGCGTGGACGGTTGGAGTCTGTGGAGAATCAAATTCAAACATTAAATCAATAATATTAGTTTTAAATGAGATATAGGTATCACAACAAGTGTAATACATATTGGTACTTAGGTAGGGTACATCCTTCTCCGCGAGGGACTGTTCTCGAACTAAGCTCATAACCAACTCGTGGCCATCTTTAAATAATTTGAAATTCTGCTCCAAGTCTTCGAGCATAGCTTGAGCATAACCTTTGGACTTACGCTCCTTTAGTTTAGCATTAAAAGATTGCTCCATACGAGCGATATAGTTGATTATATTATGTTGATCTTCAATAACTGTCTCCATTTTGTAGTGAATTTAGCGCGAAATTCGTGGCAACAAAATGAGGTTATGTAATCCGTAGCACGACGGCAGTAACTTTTTTCATGTAAAATATGAGGGATTTGTGTCAGCACATGGACAGTTCCCGGGTTTCCGCACCACTTTTTTTATTGTTCTTGAGGAGCTCTTCATTAGTCAACAATATTTTTCATACTCTTTTTAAAATCTTCTTGAACTTCTTCTCGAAGTTAATGTTAAAAAAACTCTACAGCAGAAATTGCATTTACTTCCAATAACACAACAACAAAACACAAGCGCAAAACAACAGAGACAAAAACTCTAACTGTTCCTTAATGTGTAGGTCCAACTTGAGGGGTTTTCTTAGCGGTGTACAGGGAATGCATGCACAAATTATGACAAAACGATAACCGTAAAACACTGACTGATTTGCCTTAGTTAATATGTATGTAAATATGAGCTGACTTATGCATATGTAATGTTGATATTGGTATCCAGGGATACCAGATGTGGATTTGTATGGTACCGTGGGGATGATCATGGTGATTAATGTTGTTTGGGTATAAAAACTCCCAAACAACCACTATACCGAGAAGTCGGTGTTAGCAACTTGTGTAGTGGGTCTCCGTGACACCGATCTGAAGATTCATATGCTGAATAGCCGAACGAAAACTCTAGAGAGATTAGCAGAAGAGGCCACAATTCGTGGTGGAGCGGAGTACTTCTGGTTTGGGCGAACTACATCCAGTGGGAAATAGGCAGGACATGTTCACTTCTAATGTCGTATATAAAGAAGAGAGCAATAACCATCCAAACATATCCAAAGGAGCAGATTTCTTCTATAACAGATATGAACCAAATAAATTCGGACAAGAGATTTCAGCAAAGAAGACCAGGGCATACAAGGGATGAGTGTATCAAAAATAACTCCCCACACAGGAGAATAGGCGGGAGTAACTTCAGTAATTAATTAAACAGAAGGAATTAACCAGGGAGGAAATCCTTTTAGCACTGGGAGTAATCAGCAGCGTCCGAATTGGCCTTCCGACACAGAAGCTACTAGGAGCAACACCACACAGGGGTTAACATACCTTTTCATGCGGACAACTGGGACATCGAGCAGCGGAGCGCATACAGAAATAGTCTCAACAACGGAACCAGGGAAACATCTAGAGGCCCAGTCGAGGGCTGTATACTGGAGGGCGAAGCGAAACGAATAAAAAATTTGGCCAAAGGTACGCACGCCAGACAATGCAAAATTACATTCTATGAGAAAAAAGAGCAGGAGGCTCCACAATACAGCATACCGATTGATATAAGGACGATGGTCCAAGATACGGAGGGGCAAGAGTCTCCCCTGGAAAAACTTTATGAGTGCGATTTTACTTTTTGCAAATATTGAGAATCTAGTACTTAGGTTATATTTTAACATGATTAACGGATATAGGCCAATCGCCACGAACGCGGTACGAGGGGTTATAGTTAATATATTCATGATAATTTGTAGGTAGTATAGGATCGTAAAAGATATCTGTGGTCCATGGATGAATATACTCCGAGAGTTAGGAAGCAGATACGCGCCCATTTTGGAAAGAAAAGGATGTTGTCTCGTTGTAAGCAGGATGTGTGAAGCATTCATCGAGATACCCTGCAAGGAGGCAGCTAGTGCTTTTGGTACACTGAGGGGCGGACACCATCCTCGTAAAATCGAGTGTTTTACGGAATGGACTGGATGCTAATCCAAAGAACATAAGAAGTCTTAATGGAGCGTTTCGAGGAATAGGGCATAGTAAAGTTAAGGGGATGATACTTAGAATGCACGCAGTGGAATTGGATAAGGGAGATATTCCGGCGGATGGGATAATTGGGCGCGATAATCTTTGAGGCTGCACCTTACTGGATGTAGGGTACTTACTCTCCCATAGAAGTCATGGCACGAAGGGAGTATAAATGGGGTTAGGAGTGGTAGTATGGAGATAATAAAGTCAAAAAGAGGAGTTATTCAATTTCTGACTGTGTTACTACCCAAGCAGCAGCTGACAGAGAGGGTATACATGGGAGAGACCATATCACACGTTAACAAAGATAAAGCTTTCGCCTGTGTACTGAATTCCTCCGAGAATGACTACCTAGTAGATAGAGATTTTAGGCCTAAGTTTTCTAGTTGCGATAATTTAAAGGAGCCGAATTATGAATCGGATAATCAGATTAGGTAGGTATATATAAGAAAAATGATGGAAAGAGTACTATAATCATGGAATTTTGACCCAAGCGTAAATTTAGACAACAGGACCTCCATAGAAGCCATATTTTTCGAAGCTAGCAATATATTGTGGGTCGTAACTTATTATCTTGCATCCCTTCTGAAAATATTTGATCATTGGATAGACAATTTTTTCGTAATCCATATTATATATTTTTTAAATTCCCGTAGCTGCAAGCCCTTCGTGCCCTTCGTGATCGGAATTTTTAAATTCTGAATTACAGCGATTTTTTCACGTTTTGGTTTCATTCCATTATCTGTTAAAACATTACCTACAAAATCTGTTTCCTTTTTTAAAAAATTTCACGTCTTTTCTTGGATTTTTAGCTCTTGAAATTTTGCTCTTGGAATTTTGAAAACATTTTTTCTCAAGAGGTTAAATGCTCCCCAATATGTTGTCTAAGTAGGAGACGCAAATTTTTTTATATACTCCCTTAAGATTTCATTCTTCAAACGCTGAAAAGTGACTGGCGCATTTTTCAGCCCAAAAGGCCTTCTTACGAATTCGTATAGACCTGCCGGAGTAACAAATGCTGTTTTCTCGATGTCCCTTTTTGACATTAAAATCTGATTATAACCTTTGGCCAATTCGAATGTGCTAAAGTATTGTGCTTTGCCCAATTTATCAAGGATTCCATCTATGTTTGGTTTTGGATACTTATCGTCAACAGTCGGTTTATTTAGTCTCCTGTAATCAACCATTAATCGAAATTTTTGAGTTCCTGAATTATCCGGTTTTTTTTGTACTATTATAATAGAAGAACTAAATTTGCTCCTGCTTTTTCTTATTATGCCCAGATATTCTAATGCCACGATTTACTTTGAGCCTCCTCCTCATGTTTCGGAGATAACCTATATATCCTTGAATTAAATTGTTGATCGGTGGTTATTCTTATTTCATGAACCACAGCATTTGTGTTCGTAAGGGAGTCCCCTTCTTTGTAAATGAGTTTATTATATTTCTTTAAAAGTTTTTTCAATTTTGGCTTTTTCACCCAGATGAAAATGGTTGAGCTGAATGTCTTTGACTTCACTTATATCTAAAGTATAAACCTGATATTGCAGAGTTTTCATTTCGAATGGAAGCTTTATACCATTGCCCACCACCACTTCCATGTTTTGAATGTCGAATACTTTCACGTTTTGAAAAATAAAATCAATTCCCATTAAAAGCCTTATAAAAATTCATCATTATTCATTTAATTTTTGCATTTTCAGGAAACCCGAATTCGGCAGGACAGTGGCTTTTAAATTTTTTATTTGGTTTTTTAATAATCCCGTAAAGAATGGTTTCTAATGCTGGCAAACTGTATTCTTCAAAACTTTGTTCCTTCCTGATACTAATTGTGGTTCCTGGATCTACCAGTGGGTACCATTGTTTTCCGAAAAGTCTAAGTGAAATTAATTAATTTATTTATTTATTTATTGCAACATACTTTACGTATAAATTTATTAAATATTGGATGGTGCAGGACAACGAGGCCATTTACACCTGTTGTATAAAAATTGTGTATATTAACTTAAGTAAGTCATGTTTCCTTAAGGCTTCTTTAATTATATTATGGTGTCTTTTTCTCTGCAGTCAAATATTATTCCGGTTTTATCCATTTTTGAAATGGGGCAGTCAAGCATGATGTGCAAAACTGTTACGAGTTGAACTGTTAAATTGGGTCCATTTTAGTAAAATAATGCCTAGTGCTAAATATCGTCCTCCCCAGACGAACTCTTGCCAAAGTAATACACTCTTCCCTTGTGAAGTTCTCATTATAGTTCTGTCGAATTGGAAGCGGATTATGTGTCTTATGGAAATAACCTGATGATTCCCACTTGCCATATATTTCCTAATATTAGCAACTAATGGCAGTGATATAGCCTGCTTCGCTGCTGCATCTGCATATTCATTCCCAGGTATCCCAACATGCTCGGGTATCCACATGATTTTTATAAAGCTTTCAATTTCTAAATTTTGGTGTGTATAATTATAGGCATTTCCTTTCGGATTTGCTAATGCCTTAAGGATACTAAGACTGTGAGAACATATTAGTGTCTTCTTTTGCTGAACAGTTGCATATTCAATTGCAAAATATATTGCTACTAACTCAGTATGAAACACACCTGAGTGAAAAGGCAATACACCTTGTGTCAGAATTTCAAAAGTTGTATTTGCATTTTATTGTATAACCGCATAGGAAGATGTTCCTTCAAGATACGACCGGTCCGTATAGAGTGTTAATTCTAGTGCAAAATTTGACTTTACTTCAGAAAAAAGTTGTCTGAAAATCACAGGGTTAGTGCCATTTTTTACATATTGGCACAAATATGTATCAATGTTGATGTTGGAAATAGAGTATCTGTTTGCTGTTTGCTTAGGTTATTGTGGAATCGGAATGTTACGTTCAACAAGCAGAGTCAATATGTTGTTAATCCCACACCATTTTTTGGCTATGGAGGAATATTTTTCACTATGTTTTAGTGTCTCCCAAAAAGGATTGTGTAGTCCATGTGATTTGATGGTAAGCGCTTTAACTCCAAGTCTGACCGCCGTATTTTCAAGCAGCCACTTTAAATTATGAAGACGTGCTTCAACTTCTAGGTCGTATATAGGCGTTGATCCTAGAATTCCAGTAGCTGTTCTGAAACATTTTCTAAGAGCTGTGTAAAATTTTTTTATATTGGTTGCCGTAGTCCAACCGTAGACTGTTATGTAATGCATAAATTTACCAGATATTAGAGCTCTGCTAATTCCAATCGCCGTATCAATATGTGGACCTTTTTTTCTAGAGCATATCACTTTTAAAAGATTATTGATATTACTTAATTTTTTAATCAGATATTTTGTATGCTCACTCCATAAAAGTGATTTTGTTAAAATCATTCCAAGAGTTCTCATTTGTCTTTTGGAATTTGGAATTTGCTTATCTCTCACATTAATCGTTCTAGTGTAGCAGTTATGTTTACGGCAAACGTGTAGAATTTCATAGTTGTTGATAGGAATCCTTGCTCCTCTGCTTGTTGCCCATTAGTTTATTTTTTTATCAAATCTCCGAAGGTTGTCCGTTACTTCAGTGTTTGTACCAGAAACTATTGCAAAAATGTTATCAGCATATATACCAAAAAAATCGATCCCCTTACAATTTTTTAACGCTTTAACCAGCGAATTAGCGTAAACGTTGTAAAGAATTACAGACAGGGGTGACCCGCGTGGGATGCCATTTTCAAGCGGATATTTTTGTGACGGATGTCCATAAATCCTTATTCTAATGTGTCTATCAGTAAAAAATGATAGAATAACTTTCAGCATTTTTTTTTTATATACCCCATTCTTGAAGCTCCTCACAATAATAGATATTACACGATCAAATGATTTTTCTGGATCTTCAGAGATTATAACTATAACTATATATTTTTTTCTTAAAATTTTCTTGAAGCTGGGATTCTAATTGATTACATAAGGTGTGTAACCCAATTTTTTTTTTTAAAATGCATGCTATTCTCGTTATAATTTTTTCTTTTGAATATGTCAATATACGCTTTGAAATTATTTTTTCTAAAGTTTTGGATAGCAGTGGCAGCAACGATATGGGACGGAGATTATGAAGCAGATTAAGATTTTTTCCAGGTTTAGGTATAGGCGATAAAACCGCAGTTTGCCAGTGATGCGGAAAAATACCTGTTACAATAGTATTGCTGTAGAGTTTGCATATCCGAATTTTTAACTCAATAGATGCATTTTTAATCATAGAATATGTGATTTTATCTATGCATGGATTATTTACAACTGTTCAGAACGGAGTTAAGCTTAGAAAGAGTGACCTCTTTGGTTACATTTGTGATTTCAGGCGTAATATCAGGCCACAAGTCAATGTCTATTGCTGGCTTCTTAGTAATTAAATCACGATTAAAGGAGTCATTAGAACTAATGGAGCTTCAAAATTTTTCAAATATATTTGCAATTTCTTTCGGGTGAATTATGACATTATTTTGAAGAAATATTGACCGCAAATTTGAGACTCTATCAGTCCTAATGTTCTTCACCTTCTTCCACAGAATGCAAATATCCATCATTGGGTTCAAGGTCTTTAAAAAATTTTTCCAAGGTGAACGTTTGGCTTCTTTGGATTCCCTCTTAACTTTGGAACATATTCTTCTGTAGTTGATGCAGGTTTGTTGACTTCTTACTCTCCAGTATCGCTTCCAAGCTTTGTGTTTTTCCTCGAATTAATTTACCAGTATCAGAATTGAACCAAACTGGACTATTACGCTCTTTTTTTTGCTGATTTGAATTGACTCATTTGCTGCCTTTCTTATAATTTTTATCATTGTTGCGGCCTCCTTGTTAATGTTTGAAAATCCTATAGAGTCATTGGAATAAATAGTTGTTCTTGCATACAATTTTTGACAGACAACTTTTTTGTCATTGAATTTTGGTATAAATAATTTATTTGTCGATGTTTTACGATTATAAATAATGATTGGGAAATGAATTTGATTCTCAGGTTGCGAAAGGCATGTCCATGTGAGAGTTGGAGACAGATCCACCGATGCTAACGGTACATCTATTGCTGTAAGAGTGTTCCTCGTACTAAGTAATGTAGGTAATCCATCATTGAGAACAGGCAAAATCTCCAAATTACTCCACTATGTGAAGTTGAAGCAGATCCCCAAATATTATTTTGAGATTTAAAATCACCAACGATAAAGTGGTGGCCATTGTTGAAAATATGAATGTCCACAACTTGTTCGGATGTTAAATAAACATCTCTTTCTTTATATATATATATTAGTAATATGCAAATCTGTTTTACCTTTTATTGTTATTGATTGAAATATTATATTTTTAACTGATGTTTTATGTTGAACAACATTAATGTTGTTTTTAACTAAAATTGCAATACCTGATTTTCCATGAGACATCTTTATTACGGTGATATATTTTATAATTAGGTAGATGTATGAATTGTTTGTTTTTATTTATAATGTGTGTTTCTTGTAATGCAATAATTTCCGGGTGGTGCTTGTAAACTAAATTTTTAAATGCATTCATTGCATGATAGGTAATTCTAGAACAATATTCATTTAAAATGTTAGTAAATTTTAAAATAAAAAAGTGTGTAGGTATTTATAATTTTTTGTATGCATTTGCACATCTAATTGTCTTTTTCATTAGTTTACGCAAATCCAAATCATTATCAGTAAATAATTCTATCGGTGATGATTCAGTTTCCATTAGGCCTTCATTGTGGTTGATTTTTCAGTAATTTTAGTATTAAGAATTTTTTTTTAGTTGTTGTTGGTGTTAAGGTATTATTTCTCGTGGATAATGTTTGATTGAGTTTAATTGCTTCTTTTTGATGTATTATTACAGCTTGATTTTGATGGTACATTTACAGAGTTGTTTTCTTTTCGTTGTTCTTTACTTGATATATTTGTATTTTTATTAGATTTATTAGTTGAAGTAGACGCTACATTACTGGGTTCATTTAAATGTGTTATTTTATTGTTTGATTGAGAGTGGATTTTTGCAAAGGTTTTTTTCTTACCGAATGGTTCAATACTGTAGCCTCCAAGGATGTTGTTATATATTTTCCATGCTTCTCTTGCTGTGCATCGTTGTTCGATATTTATCTTATTGACAGCTTTGTGCTTGAGGAAGCTGGGACAAGCGGAGTCAGACGAAGTGTGTTTCAATATAGAAATTTATATAGTAATTACTGTAACGACTCGTTTTCGCTGGGGTAAAAACTCAGCGGGTTCCAGGGTCGCTTACAGAAATTTATTTCAATAGTGTTAGTTTTAATAAGTGTTTTTTAATTACTTTTAAAATTTTTAATTTATTTCCTATACATATATATAATTATTTTTAATTATACCCTACTCTGTGTGCTCGTGGTTTGTACTAGTGTCCCAGGGAGAGTCGGTCAAAACCATAAAATCCTGGCTCTGTCTGCGTTGCGTATGTGTCCCAGGGAGAGTCGGTCAAAACCATAAACTCCTGGCTCTGTCTGCGTTGAGTATGTGTCCCAGGGAGAGTCGGTCAAAACCATAAACTCCTGGCTCTGTCTGCGTTGCGTATGTGTCAATAGTCACAGTAACTAACTACGAAGCTTGGTGCGTCGCTAGGAGCTTGGTGCGTTGTGTACTTACGGAGCGATGCTGGATCAAAGAGGCTCACTGTTTGGTTCACTCCGCTTATATAGCGAAAGCTTGCCATGGGATCAGTGCTCGTTGTTGTTGTGGTCCAGTTGTCCTTAGGCCACCTTCAACTTCTGCTGGTTAACCACCTTGTTGTAATTCCCCTAGTTGTCCATCATAGTTGTTGCTTGCAGCAGTGTGGCCTGATCGCTGCTGCTAGTTGTCGCTTTGCTGTTGTTGTAGAAACGTTTCTTCGTACTCTGCCTGTTCACAGCTTTGCGTTTATGATCGGTTAGCGTGTGTGTGGCGCGCTATTGTTTTGGCCTTCAGTCACTATAGTGTTGTTGTTGTTAAAATATTTGTTTACACTCTGCCTGCTTACTGCTTTGCGTTTGCGATCGGTTAGTGTGTGTGTGGTGCTCTTTCGTGTTTCTCTGTGTTCCGCCTTCGATCGTTGTAGTGTTGTTGTTGTTAAAATATTTATTTGTACTCCGCCTGCTGAATGCTTTGTGTGTGTTTCTCTCTCCGCCTTTGGTCGCTGCACTGTTCAGTAGAAAAGTTTGCTTGCTGTTTCTTCTTCCTTTATAGCAGTACTAGTCCCTCTTGATGTTCTTTGTACTATTAGGCCGTCGTCGCCGTCAGTCTAACCCTTTCGGTTTCTGAGCTCCTCACAAGCAAGCAAGCATTCTTAAGACAAGTGAAGACAGAAAGTTCGTAGAAGGACTACCCGGAATTGCATTGCCAATCAATAAGTTGCTACGAAAGGAAGCAAATTTCGGATGGACAGAGAGCTGCCAACAACCATCCGAGAGGCTAAAAGAGATAATTAGCCCGCCACCGATTTTGGCGTATCTTGATTTTTGCAGACCACCGATACTAGTAATGTTACATCTGGAGCAGTGTTGTCAGAAGGGGAAGTAAGTAATGAACAAGTCCGTGCTGGATTTGCCTGACATCCCATTGGACGCGTCCCCAGGTGGCGGATAGGGGGACCTTTGCAAATGACATTACTTCTGAACCTCTTAGGAGGGGCGGGAGTTATGGCTGTCTGTCTATCACAATGATGGTATAGAGAATGGGTACCATCCGCGGACCAAACTGGCTAGGGAGGAGTCCCGAACAAAAACCACTGTCTGGCGATGGACAACAAAAGATTTATTACTCCAGGTGGAACCCACGCATGTGGAAATCCACCCGCTTCGGCGGCAGGGGCACGGATTCTGGAGGTCCCAACCATCGCTAAAGTCTCTCGCCTTTATCAGCGAGAGCGCATCCTGGAGGAGACGGGGATTGTTACCGCAATCTCTTCTTCTTCAGAGACGGAGGAACGTACCCTGGATCCAGAGGGCCTGCGTCGGGAAGTCACCACAGTGGCGGAAAGACCTACCAATGGTTCTAGGGTAACGCGAACTCAAGCGGGGAGACAGAGAAAGAAGCGGCTTGATAGGCTCGTGCAGGAGAAATCCTCACGTGGCTCTGCCGGCCCTTCTGTGTCGACTCCCTCCAAAAGGCCCAGGTCGGCGGAAGTGACACCCACGGAAGCCACCGAGCCTGCGGAGGGATTGACTGCTCCGAAAGCTCGCTCGCGAGGTAAGCGGCGGAAGATTGTTGCTGAAAACAGCACTCCCACCTGCCCTGTAGCTGTTACTGCTGGTGGCGCCACGACCCCAAAGGGGACGAGCGAAACCTCGGTGGCGGCTAATGTGGCGGGGAAGAATGTTGCAAATAAGCTGCAACTTGCCCAGCCCCTCGTGTCCAGCCAAACTATCTGCCCGGCGAAATCTCTGCCAGTGGCGGGTGGTGAGCTGGACTTTCGCCCAAGCACTTCCAAAGGTGCAGCCAAGCCATCGTACAGCGAAAAGGCTAACGGCCCGCATCCAATGGCGGTGATTGGGAAGCTGGGGCCTGACCATCTGCTAACTGATGCAAAAATAAAACACTGCAAAGGTCATCTGATGCGTCGCGTCATTGCCTCCGGTCCTGAAGCTAATGCGAGGGGCTATGAGACAAAGGACGGCACTCTACAGGTGTCGTGCGCGTCTCAGGCCAACTTTGATTGGCTCAGGGGTGCAGTCAAGGACGTGCCCCCCATGGGGACCACTCGCTTCGCGGTCTATAGCGAAGCAGGCGTGTCCCTCAGGAAGGCCATCTGCTGGATTCCGGATCCCGATCTGACGACCACAGATGTCCTTTCTTGTCTGCGTGCTCAGAACCCTGGCATCAACACGAGGCTCTTTCGCACACCAGGGGTAGCAACCGGGATGGTAAAGAAGGTGCTAGTCTTGTGGTGCGAGTGGATGAGGCCACTGTTGATGTCATGGTTTCTCGGTACCGGAGCCGTCTGAGTCTCTTCTTTGGGACTGTGACCTTTCATGTCTTTCCCTGATGAGTGGCTCGGACGATTCTCGTAGCTATCGTCCTTTGACGGTAACGCAGATCAACTTGCAGCATTCTAAAACCGCTACTGTACTCCTAAGTAGACGACTCAGCCAGCTGCACACATCACCTCACATAACAACAGTACAAGAGCCCTGGGTCTTTAGGGGTCGCCTCTGTGGCCTTGGCTTGTTGAAAGGGGCCACGATATTATATGACAGAAACTCGATTAGACCAAGAGCCGGTCTTATAATATCATCCCATCTCGCAGCGACCTGCCTTGACGCATTCTGTTGTCAGGATCTGGTTGCGGCAGAGATTAGTTTTAAGAGTATGCACGGATGGTCGAGGTTTGTGATTGCATCTGCTTACTTTCCTTACGATGCTTTGGAGGCGCCACCACCTGGGAAGGTCGCTACTCTCGTAGGGTTCTGTGAGCGGCGCGGTCTTGGTCTGGTTCTTTGCTGCGATGCTAATGCCCAGCATACGATCTGGGGCAGCAGCAAGTGCAATGAGCGGGGCTCTCGACTTTTCGAGTATATTGCCTCCTCCAGCCTGAACATCCACAATGTATGCAGGCAGCCTACTTTTGTGACTACGAGAAGGCAGGAGGTAATTGACGTCACCCTGTCAAATCCAAGACTGGGGTGGTCGTACAACAACTGGAGGGTCCTCGCCGAAGACTCGCGCTCGGACCACAGATATATTGAGTTTCAGTGTGGCGAGCGGGCGCAGATGCCATTGCCCACCAGAAACCCAAGCAGAACAGACTGGCCGAAGTTCAGGGAGGCACTGCTTAGCAATTACGTGACGCCACTGAAAATTCGCAAGGAGCAGAACATTGAGGCGGCTGTTGAGCATCTCAACACCGCTCTAACAAACAGCTTCGAGCTAGCCTGCCCAATTAGACCTCCTCTTACCCGGACTCCTGTTCCATGGTGGAACCGAGAGCTTCAGGTGCTGAGGCGTGAGTCTAGAAAACTCCTCAACCGGGCCCTCAAGAAAAATCTTGACGAGGACTGGGAACGATATCTACGTGTTCAGAGGGACTTCAAGAAGCTAATTCGGGACTCGAAAAGGACTTCTTTTAGAGACTTCTGCAGTGATATCGAATCCCTGAGTGACACGGCAAATCTGGTGAAAGTCCTGAAAAAGGACCAAACCGCTAAGCTGGGGTCGCTCAGGAAACCTGATGGCTCCTATACGGAGAGACAAAGTGAGACACTCAGTTTGCTGTTGGAGTCACACTTTCCAGGAAATCAGGTAAGCATAGCCCGTCAACAACCACATTTGGTCGGAAATGTTGTCAGGGCAGCTGCGCCCTCTCGACATGATTGGTATGTCGCCAGAACTGTGGCGAATGAGACTGCTATTGGATTTGCTATCAAATCCTTTGACAACTTCAATTCGCCCGGACTGGATGGCATATATCCGATTGTGTTGAAGGAAGGCATTGAGCTGGTGATGGCAGCACTGAAGAAGATCTTCACTGCATGTCTCGCACTGGCCTATGTACCACGCTCTTGGAGGATGGTGAGGGTTGCCTTCATTTCTAAGGTTGGAAGAGATGACTGCACCAATCCCAAGAGCTTCAGACCTATTAGTATGACCTCGTTCATGCTAAAAAGTTT
Organism: Clusia tigrina; assembly: GCA_920105625.2. NCBI lineage: Eukaryota > Metazoa > Arthropoda > Insecta > Diptera > Clusiidae > Clusia > Clusia tigrina. The sequence continues at coordinate 200,461,665 of OV050030.1, forward strand.
AGAACGGCTGGTGGAGCTTCGCATGCGTAGGGAGTCTCTGAAGACGCATCCACTGTCTCCATTTCAGCATGCCTATCAAAGCGGAAAATCCTGCGAGACGGCTCTGCAAAACCTTGTTGGAAGGATAGAGCGAGCCATCGACAGGAAAGAATACGCAATAGGCGTCTTTGTGGACATATAGGGTGCGTTTGACAATGCTACTTTCGACAGTATGTGCGGCTCTGCGAGGCGGCATGGCGTAGACCGGGTCCTAGTAAACTGGATACGTTCAATGCTGGCGCAGAGAATCATAACGGTGCGGGCGGAGGAAGATTTGCTGGTGTCGTCTGGGGTTAATAGAGGCTGTCCCCAAGGTGGGGTACTGTCTCCATTGCTCTGGTGCATGGTAATCGATCCCCTGCTTAACGCCATTAATGACTCGGGGGTATACGCTCAGGCATATGCGGATGATGTTGGCTGTCTTGTGACAGGTCCATCCCTTATGATTGTCTGCAGAAGGGTGCAGAGTACTCTGGATATGATTGACACTTGGTGCAGTGCGAATGGGCTATCGGCTAATCCTGTCAAGACTGGTATTGTCCTCTTTACCAGAAGGAGAAAGCTTGATGGACTTATTCTGCCTACACTGAAAGGAGTCACTATCCAGCTATCCAAGGAAATCAAATATCTTGGAGTCATCCTTGATAACAAACTTCTTTGGAAAACACATGTCGAACTGAAGACATCCAAAGCACTGTCAGTTTTTTGGCAGTGTAAGGGTATATTTGGTAAGACATGGGGTCTTTCCCCTAGTAAGGTCCTATGGATCTATACAGCTACGGTAAGACCTATTATCACCTATGCATCGATGGTTTGGATGAGCAGACTCTCTCTTGTAGGGGTCAAAAAAGCTCTATCAAAACTACAACGTGCTGTGGCCATATGTTGTACCGGAGCATTTCCGACTACTCCAGGCCCGGCACTTGATGCTTTGGTGAATCTCCCGCCACTAGATGTCTTCATCCGCGGAGAGGCCATTAAGGCCATCTGCAGAGTGAAACATAGTGGCCACTGGTATGGGGTGTCCTCGATGTTGGACGACGGCGCAGGTACTGACATCGATTCTGCAATCCTGTCTATGCCCCCGGACTCCATGTCGTCAACCGTCATACTAGAAAAGCGGTACAATGTGTTGCTGCCAGAGGCTCGTTCAAGGTTAGATCCCGAGAACGAGCCCGGCAAACACTGCTGCCGTATTTTCACTGATGGCTCCAGGACTGAAGAGGGTTCAGGTTCTGGTGTCTTCGTGGAATCCTGTGGGACCCGTCGGTTCTTTGCCCTTGGTCTGCATGCGTCTGTGTTTCAGGCGGAGGTGTATGCGATACTTGAGGCGATGGACTTTGTTGTGGAAAACAGGTGGAAAGGCAAATCTATTTGTGTCTGCAGTGACAGCCAAGCTGCGCTCATGGCCTTGGATAGTCCGACCACCACTTCCACGATAGTCAGGTCCTGCAAATCCAGGCTAAATTGTGTTGGAAAACATAATAGTCTGACGTTGACTTGGGTCCCGGGACACGCTGGCATTGCGGGTAACGAGACCTCTGACTCCTTGGCCAGGATGGGCTCCGAGGCTGTTTTTATTGGCCCTGAGCCTGTTCTGCCACTCCCTTCCGCTGCCATCAAAGCCACTGCAAACAAGTGGGTTGTTTCGACCCACAAGCGAGCATGGCGGGCTGAGAGAGGCTGCGGATGGACGAAAATTATGCTACCTGCTATCTCTGACCGATGGTCACGGTTCCTTCTATCTTTAGCTAGGAGGGACTGCAGGCTGTTGGTTGGCGTGATGACAGGGCACTTTCTATGGGTAGGCACATGGAAAGGATTGGCATATCATATAGTGCGCTGTGCCCAGCCTGTGGAGAGGAACACGAGACGGCGGACCATTTTCTTTGCGTCTGCCCTGCCTTTGCTCGAATCAGGTTCGGGATTTTTGGCACTGATGTGCTGAGGAGTAACCAACTTGGCTCCTTGGCACCACAGGATCTACTTCTACTTCTTCGGAGGTCGGGTAGATTTAAAACAGAGTAAAAGAGAACCTTAAGTGCAGTACAATGGATATATACTCTGTCTGAGTGCTGCGCTTACTAGATTGTTCCGACAAAAAAAAAAAAAAAAAAAAAAAAGTAATGAACAACCAATAGCAGTCGCAAGCATGGCGCTTAGCGATACGGAGAAGAAATTCTCCACGATAGGGAAGACATTTCTAGCCATAGAATTGGCTAGAAAGAATTTCAGGGAATATCTGTTAGGGCATATCTTTTCAAAATCTGCAGCGATCACAGCCATTGAGAGGCATTCCATATGGACCAAAATTCTAAATTAGCCAGGTTCAGACACAATTTGTCTGAGTATTATTTTGAAATCATGTACAAGCTACGGGAGGAAAAGGAAGAAAACCTTAATAAGTACCTTGAAGATTTGGCTCCTCTCAAAGTCACCAATTACTCTCTCTGGAGAGCGACAAGAATGGTTCAAATACCGAAGGATAGTGAATCGTCTGTAAGACAAAGCGATGGACCTTGGGCAAAAACAGAAGAAGAAAAAGGGAACTTCTTTGCAGCAGATCTGAGGTCAGTATTTCAACCTAACCCGCTGACCTGCAACAACACTTGCATACAGAACTTTTCAATTACGAAGTCAGCAGTACCAATTCATTTCAAACCAAAGGAAGTTATACGCCTATGTACAACGAGTCTAATCCCAAAAGAGGCACCTGTTTGTGACTTAATTACCAATAAAATGGTAAGTAAATTGCTGCAAATAGCTCTGATACATCTCACACACATTTTTAACGCAATACTCCATCTGGGCTACTTCCCTACAACATGGGTGTTCACGCCGTGAACCCCTATTCCCGATGGCTGCTACCCGGTGCGAACGTGGCCATATTCTGCCTGTCAAACGATCGTGCCGGTCGACAGCCATCTTTATGATCTACCACCGATCTGCCTTGTCAAGTGTTTGCATGCGATTTTTCGCGACTTGACTCGGCCACTTGTATAGAAACCAGCGAGGGAGCCGCATCACCAGATTCAGAGTCTGCATCGTGGCCATCGATCGTGCAACCACGCGCACCGAGGGAAGAGGCTTCATAAGTGGATAACAAGGATGGCCAAAATCAAACATAATTTCCTTAAAAAACGAAAAACTATTATAACCAATAATTTTGCTGCAATTATAATAAAGAAGATAAGGCGAAGAACGCACCTACAATTCCAAGCATTATTAAATTCAACAGGAATTCAATCATTAAACATGGTCCTTCGAGCCGGATAAGAACAGGTAAGTTCTATCAAATAAATATATTTATGCATTTATACATACATCTATATTTTATGATTTTATACCAAAACCTCTTAATTGAAGTTACATACGTATGTAAAATTGTTTGTGTGAATATTGAAGAACACACACAAACAATTTCACGTAACTACAATTATCGATTTTCCTGATACAAACTTAATTAGCTTAATTAGCAATCATAAATGATTGAGCTTCGATCCTGAACCACAAATTGTTGCCATGCTTATCCGATTCTTGCACGCGGAAGAGGCTCTTACCAGTTTCGTAAGTGATTTCGAAAGCCGTCGATTGGACAGTCACTCCGACAATTCGCTACATGATGCAATGGGAGAGCTCGACTCTCTGTGGGGTTTCGTCAAAAACAGCCAGGCGAAGGCAATGAGTGAAGCTATTGGCAACAAAGATGGCGTTGCACTGCGGAAGCATCTTCAGCAACATCTCCTCGAAATCTATGACACCTATCGGAGGTGTGAGATTAACATGATGGGATGGCTTTCGTGCCTGCAGAGTGAGGCATCATCTTTGGAGCAAACTTCCTCGGGACAGGCCCATGTGGGAGTGCAGCCGAATGCACCGCGCTCTCCCCGAATTCACACCCACCAAGCGAGTGAAACAAGGGAGGTATGTATTATTTGTTATCACCCTGATCACCTCACACCTATATGCCCTAAATTTCAGCAAACCAGTGTCACAACCAGGTGGCGTTTGGTACGAAGGCACGGCCTGTGTATGAATTGTTTGACAGTCTCGCATAGAGCGGCAAATTGCCCCAGTACTAACTTATGTTTCTCCTGTCGGGAGCGGCACCACACCATGCTTCACAGAACCCCGTCACATACAACGCGTACTGCTCCGTCAAGCCAACCACCACATGTTGAAGGTGGGAATCATTTTAAAATAGCAAAGCGGTCTACCAGATCAGTTCTGACGACGCCAGTCATGCGCGCGGCAGATAAGGCGGGACCCAGTCAAAGTCAACTTTGTGGTCGACCGCCAAACCGATTGCAGCTCGGCACCGCCATGAATAACCTTAAAATGCGGGGCGTCACTTCTATGGCCCAGGCTCTGATAGATTCGGGATCTGAGGGGTCTTTCATTTCAGACCGCCTCCATGAGCGCCTTAAGCTGTCTGCGCGCACAATATATGCTCCGGTGTCTGGGGTGAATATTGGAGTGACTCCAAACGTTACAAAAGTCTGCAAGTTTGCCATCGGATCGCAGTACGACGAGGATGTGCGGCTTCTGGTGTCAGCCAAGGTACTGCCTACCCTGACCGGCGAATTGCCATCTATTCAACTCAATAAGTGGGAACACAAACAGCTGGGTAACATCCAGTTGTCTGACCCGGGCATCATTAACTCATCACAGGTCAATTGTTGTGAGTTAGAACCAAACTACCTACGTGTAGTTTACTCACAGCACTGACTCCTAATAGATGCCACACTATGTTGAATTAGCATGTGCTAAAACGGTGTTATAATAAGGCATACTTCTAGGGTCTAAGTATTTTAAGTTAATGTGATCTGTGCAACATTATTATGTAAGCTTTTAGGGTATTACAGTTCCGCAGTCGAGTCGACGAGGGCAGCGTAATGCACCGTCGCCACTTTTGAAGTGGGTCAGTTGGCTTGACCAACTGACACCAATTAACAGGTGCAGAACTGGAACACCGGAAAGGTCAGTTCACAGACTGAGATAGGTTTTTAAAAATAGTATATAAGCATTAGGTTTCGTAAGAATAAATCTTCTCTCTTCTTGTGTTGTGAAACTGTAAAGTAATAAGTGTTTAACTTCAACGTTAGGGCTCTTAAGTTTTCAGCACGCTCCCGAAGAACTGCGACAGGACGTCCCCAACCAGGCAAGGACACGAGATCCCCAACATTTTGGCGCAGCCGGTCTAAAGGACCTATTGGAGTAAGGCAGAGAGGCATCCTGCAACAAATTCAAAGGACTTCATCGAAGGACACTGTGGAATAAAGATGTCATCAGGAAAAATTATGGTGAGTAGAGTGTATAGTAGCGTAGAATAAGTAGATACTTCTGCGACCCTGAAGGCGCCGTAGCGCTGGTCAAAGAAGTCGCAACCTATAGGCGCGTTTGCGCTGTTGCACGCAGCTTTGTATGGCAACCATAAACCGTCAGTATGATCGGACGGTCTATGTATGTGCATCCTAGCTGTGAGGATTTTTTTTGTAGGGGATTTGAGTTTGTTTGTCGTGAGGGACCTTTATATTGTTTATAAGGCCATGTGGTCTATGTTGAGAAAGTTAAATTGTTTTTGTATTGTTTAAATTCTGAAGTTCTGAATTTTTCTTGTTTGATTTAAATGATTGGCTTTTGAGCTTAGGGTATAAGGAAAAAATATTTCAAGAAGTGTCTACAACACGTGTTGTTGCATCAAAGTTTTTTGTAGTTCGGAAACTACGATTTGCGTAGCAATGTTGAAGAAAATTTTTAAATGCTATTATTATGTGGCGCATACGTTACGGGTTTATTTTTTAATATGGATTCAGATTTCCGGGAATGAATCAAGACACTTTTGCCGGTAAATCAAATTTCGGTTTTTACAAACATATGGCCTTTTCTATGGATGTATTAAAGATGGTGAGAGGAAAACAAGGAGTATTGGTGAGAAAGTCAAGGACCAATTTGCATTGATGGAAGGACTTAATGGACGCCGGTAGACAGCGGATATGGAACTTTGTGATGGAAAACAAGTATAGCAGAATATGTATATAAAGATAGAATTTACGGTGGAATGTTTTTTTTAAATTGGTATTTATCAATAAGTAAGATGGAATAAAATATTGGGATAAGTTAATAACAAGTTTTATCAATTATTGGATTTTTATTTGTAATTGGGATACGACATCTGTTCTGGCATTTGGGATATGACGAAGGAAGCGCAAGGATTACTGCTGAGACAGGAACAAATTGGCGAAACGATTGAAAAGCTGGTCCGTAACTTTAAGAAAGACGGCAGGTTACGTAAGGACAACGTGTATTATCGCAAGCGAATAACACAGTTGCAAGATCTGGGGAGAGAGTTCAACAATAATCACGGACTGTTGTTGCCTCACGCAGTTGAGTACGGCAAAGGAAAATATTTTGCGGAAAAATACGCAGACTACATAAATAGTCTGGTCAACGAATGGGCAGATACATTTAGTTCTGAATTAGAAGGACTAGGGCAACAAACAGTGAGTTTGGTTTCGCCAGACGAGGAAGTAAGGAACAGATTAAAATCAATACAGTCAGAGGTGAAACTGTTTACTGGGAAAATAGTTGACCAGTTCGAAGCGAGTACAAGCAGGGAAGAAGCTCAGGAATTGTGGAAGCAGGCGAACGCCGGAGGCGCTGCGTCACCATTAGAAGTAGCGGATCAAGCCTTGACGGCAATCCAAAAAAGGACAGAAGAAAAGTTGTTCAAATTTCATGAGAAAACAGAAGATTTGAAAGCACAAAAGGAGTATCTTGAGAAAAAGGTAAAGGAACTTTCTCAGAGATTAACGGAAACAGAGGAAGCAGCAACGCTGTTGGAAAAGGAGTGTGCAGGATTGAAAAGAGGACGGGCGACCAATAGCAACCCACATAGAAAGGAGAGATCAAAATCAGCATCGGCTGGATTTACACAGACAGTGTTGACATTGCCTCCTGAAGTTCGCTGGCCGGAGTATTTAACTCCGGAAGGGATAGGTCGTGTGGTAAAGCCTAGATTAGTATTGACTGGAGAAAGTGAAGCGGGATTTTTATTTGACGCATCGGAAATCGGTGTCGAGCCATTTACTCCAGAACGTCCGGTAACTAATAAAAATAAGGGATATACGCCAAAAGAGCCAGAAGCAGTAACGGTACAGGACAGGCCCAATACTGTGGACAGTATTTCGCCTGTACGAACAAACGATCGAAGACTAATTAGTTTGAGTCCGTCATTGGTCAATTACCTCTCAGATCCGGGAGAAGTGAATCTATGAACGACCCACAAAGATAGCGATTAAGTTTTACCGGTCATAAGTAAAACAAATAGAAGTAAAATGGGCATTCTGGAAGTAGCTCATGCAGTGGAGAAGCTGGTGCCCATGTTCTCAGGGGTCGAGTTGTATGATCTGAGAACTGAGATACGGCGCTTCAAAGAAGGTTGTGAGTTGGCGCAACAGAGTCTTCCGGAAGCAGAAGGGGAACACTTGATAAGATGTATAAGACAAAGGACCACAGGTGATGCGTTTGATTTACTAGCGCATAGCTCAGTAAGCACCCTGCCGGAGTTATACGCACTTTTAGATCGAACATATTTGAAACAAAAGTCGTACGACTGTCTTGTACGGGAAATACAGGAATCAACTCAGAAACCAGGGGAGGAATTGAGAGCCTGGGGACGAAGGATCCAGTCTCTGGGGAACGCTGCTGAGACAGAAGCTAACAGGCAGTTTCCAGGAAATGTCGCAGCATACAAGGCTCAAGTAGAACGAGCCATGATTTCTGTGTTTAAGGCAGGTCTGATAAATAGGGACTTGGCGAATTATACTCTTAATCTCACGCAGAGGAGTATGGCAGAATTAGTCGAAGCGGTTTCTTCCGCCGAAGAAGCAATCCAACAGCGAGCGACAACAGGTGGAATCTGTTGGAATAATGCTCCTGCAGAGGTAGGACCGGTACAGCAGCGGAACCCAAGGGGAATCGGCAGATTTTCCCTCCCGCTACAAAGAGAACAAGGTTGCCTAGTCGAGAGTTTCCAGCCGAGGAAACCCATTTGTTCATTCTGCCATAAGTCGGGACATACAAGGGATGAATGCATTACACGCAAGAATACGCCCTATTGTATGGAGTGCCAAACATATGGTCATGAGGCAAGTAGGCAGTGTCAATTAGACAATAAATGGGATCAAAGTAGAAGGCAGCCAGCTACGAGGCGCCCAGATCCAACCTTAAGTTACAACAGGGGTAGTGGTCCTCGAGTCGGCTCAACGGAAGGGATTAACCAAGGAAGAAATCCTTTCAACACTGGGAATGGTCAACAGCGGCCAAACTGGGATACTAGAGTAGGACAAAGGTTAGGCAACACCCAACAGGGGATGAAATGCTTTTCATGTGGTCGGATGGGACATCGAGCTGCGGAGTGCAGGGATAGGCAGTTCCAACAGAGGAACCAGGGAAACTTCCAGCGGCCCAGTCGAGGCCAGTAGACTGGAAAGCCAAAAGTAAGGAAGTAACAGTTAGGCCGAAGGTACGTGGGACTTGTAATGTAGGAAGTACAGTCCAGGAAAAGGAGGAGCAAGAGGCTCTCCAATACCACGTACCAAGTAACGTAAACACAATGGTTCAAATTACGGAGGAGCAAGAGTCTCTCCGGGGGAAAATTTTGGATTGCGTACTGATTTGGGTAACTGTGATGATTCTAGCACTTAGATTAAGTTTTAATAAGATTAGGGAGTATAGGCCAGTCGCCGCGTACGTGGTACGAGGATGTATGGTTAAGGTATTAGAGGTAATTTTGAGGGAGTATAGGGTTGTAAGGCATAACTGTGGTGCATGGAGGAGAAAATTGGAAGAGTTAGGAAGTAGATACGCGTCCATTTTGGAGTCAAAAGGGCGTTGTTTCGTTGTGAGCAGGGTAGGAGATGCTTTCATCGAGATACCCTGCAAGGAGGCAGCTAGTGGAAAGCTAGTGCTTTTGATAGATTCAGGGGCGGATACTAGCCTCGTAAAATCTAGTGTTTTACGGAAAGGACTAGTTAATAACCCAAAAGATGTAAGAACGCTTAATGGAGCGTTCGGAGGTTGCATCAGAACACTGGGGTCACTTAAAATAGGGCACAGTAAAGTTAAGGGAATGAGTTTTAGAGTGCACGCAGTTGAATTGGATAGGGAAGGTATCCCGGCCGATGGGATAATTGGCCGCGATAATCTCTGGGGCCGCACCATACTGGATGCGCTGGAGAAACAGTTATCATTTTATGATGATAATAAGAATAGAATCCTTACTCTTCCATTGAAGTCATGGCAGGAAGGAGCCTTGAATAGGGCTAAGAATTGTAGGGAGGTAGTGAACGCAAGGTCAACCAGAGTAGTTACTATGCGTGTAAACACGAAACTCAGAACTGTTGTTTTGCACAAGCAGCAGCTAGCGGAGGGTGTGTATATGGGAGAGACCATAACGCACGTTGACAAGGGGAAAGTGTACGCTTGTGTACTAAATGCGTCAGAGGAGGACTACTATATGGATAAGGATTTTAGGCCTAAGTTCACTAGTTATGATAGTTTTAAGGAACCGAATTATGGAACGGTTAATCAGATTAAGCAGATAGATGTAAGGAAAAGAATGGAGAGAGTGCTAGAATCACTAAAGTTAGACCCAAGCGTAAATTCAGAAGAGAAGGCATCAATAGAAGCCATTTGTATGTCATTCCATGACATATTTTTGCTGGAAGGAGACCAGTTAACGTATACACCAGAGGTAGAGCATGAAATACCTACTAGGGTGGATCAAGCACCGATTAACCAGAAGCAATACAGGTTGCCACAGGCTCACAAAGATGAGGTTAATAGGCAAGTGGAAGGAATGTTAAAGGATAACATTATTTCGCCGAGTATCTCGCCTTGGAATTCACCAATAATTTTGGTGCCAAAGAAGGGAGGTGCTCAGGGTCAGAAGAAGTGGAGAATGGTCGTTGATTTTAGGAAATTGAACGACGCCACTATCAAGCAGGTGTTCCCGATACCAAGGAAAGAAGAGATTCTGGATCAATTGGGACACAGTAGATATTTTTCTACACTTGATTTAGCGAGTGGCTACCACCAAGTTCTGGTGGATACCCAAGATAAGCAGAAAACCGCGTTCAGCACCAGTTTAGGCCATTACGAGTTCAATAGGATGCCGTTTGGATTAACAGGAGCACCGGCTACCTTCCAACGGCTAATGAACCATGTGCTAACAGGCTTACAAGGGTTAGATTGTTTTGTGTATCTCGATGATATTGTAATTTATGGGAAGAACTTGCAGCAGCATTCGCAACGCTTGCGCAAGGTGCTCCAGAAATTGCGAGAACACAACTTGAAATTGAACACGGAGAAGTGTCAATTTTTGCGGAGAGAGGTGGTTTATTTAGGCCATCGTTGCTCAGAAGCAGGAGCACTGCCTGACCCGCAGAAGGTGGAATGCGTTAGAAATTTAGCGGTTCCAAGAAACAGAAAAGAAGTGCAAGCATTCCTAGGACTAGTGAACTATTATAGAAAGTTCGTGGAAGGACTAGCCGGAATTGCGTTGCCAATTAACAAGTTGCTACGAAAAGAAGCAAAGTTCGAATGGACAGAGAGATGTCAGCAAGCATTCGAGAGGCTAAAAGAAATAATTAGCTCGCCACCAATTTTGGCGTACCCCGACTTTGAGCAAACCTTTTTGTTGACCACTGATGCTAGCAATGAAGCATTAGGGGCAGTATTGTCACAAGGGGAAGTCGGGAATGACCGACCAATGGCATTCGCAAGCAGAGCGCTTAGCGACACGGAGAAGAGATACTCCACAATAGAAAAGGAATTTCTAGCCATAGTATGGGCTACGAAGAATTTTAGAGCATATCTGCTAGGACGCCCATTCAAGATATACACTGATCACCAGCCGTTGAGAGGCATAGCCAATTTGAAAGACCAAACGTCTAGGCTAGCCAGGTTCAGACATAAATTGTCTGAGTATGATTTTGAAATCATATACAAACCTGGGAAAAAGAATCTGAATGCGGATGCGCTCAGTAGAGTACCGCAGGCACAGAAGGTATCAGTAGTGCAAACGAGGCCCAAAGCAAGGTCAAAGAAGGAGACGGCCGGGAGAATTCAAGGGGATAAAATTGATGCAACAAGAGATGTTAGCGATGACGGTTTCGGTGCCAATGAACAAGCAGCCAGTAGTGTGGAATGGCTGAAGGAAGGAAGGCCCTTGACAGAATTAGGCGAGTATACGGATGGAAAGGTATGCTCCGAGACATAAAAAAGTATATAAAGAGTTGTCCAAAAGGTCATGCCAACAAGAGTTCAAGGCTAACAAAGATGCCAATGGTGTTAACTGATACTCCAAAACAGCCATTTGATAAAGTTCATATGGATATTGTAGGTATTTTACCTGAGACTGTTTCGGGCAATAAATACATACTGACGTTCTAAGACGATTTCTCAAAGTATATGGCGTGCGTGGCTATACCCGATGCTGAAGCAAGTACGGTGGCCAAAGCATTCTTTGATGAAATTATAGCAAGATACAACATACCTAAGGTTTTGATAACCGACAATGGTTCAAATTTCGTATCAAAACTATTCTCAGAAACGTGTAAAATGCTGGGAATCAAGAAGTTGCACATAACACCATATCATCCACAGGCGAATGGCTCATTGGAACGTAGTCATCGACCTCTGGCCGAGTACTTGCGCAGTTTTGCCAAAGAAGACGGCTCGAATTGGGATCAATGGTTAACCACTGCAATGCATGTACACAACAATACTGTGCATGTATCAACAAAGCAAACTCCGTTTAGAACACTCTACGGGTTTAACTTCAACATGCCAGCAAATTTGAAGCGCAAATGTGCGCCTGTATACAATGCTGATGACCCCAATAATGTACAAAAATATCAGTTGCAGCGAGCGCACGAATTGGTTAGAGAAAACCAGGAATGTGCTAAACCAGTGGCCAGGGAAGCCTATAACAAGGTACTAAGCCCAGTAGTTTTTCATGTGGGTGATCAGGTACTCATGAGGAATCAAGCCAGGAGAAATAAATTCTCACCTGTGTGGATAGGTCCGTATATGGTAGCAGAGATCCGAAGCCCAGTTACAACAGTCGTAACGATTAAGGGCAAGAGTAAAAAGCTACATAATAATTTGTTAAAATTATTCCACGTTAGACCACAAACTTAATTCATGTGTCAATAGTGTTTTACAAGTGTAAACACAATAATAATAATATGAACAAGTACGTGTGTGTATCAAATAACACACACAGTTCCGATTTTCAAAGCCAAGGCCAGCAGAAGTGTGCCAATTAAACTCGAGCAAGTAAAGTTGACGTAATAAAAATGCTTATTATGCACTATGGTCGAACGAAGCACAGTAGGGAAAAACATTTTTTTTTAAATATTAAATGATAAATATTGCACGTAATTAAAATATAAAATAAGATAGTAAGACAGTCGTGGGTAAGTAATATAAAACTTCGAATATGTACATACATACATACGGCAGTGTATGCACTGAAATTCGATGCATGAGCGTTAAGGCCAGGCAACGGAACTGCTGGTGAAGTAAGTATATATACGAGTATGTATATATGTGTATAAGATAAAGAATGAATGTACGAATGTATATTTAAAGAAGTAAGTATTCTAATTAGGAGGAATGGGTATGTGCGTATGTATATTTTTGCAGATACTCGTACATAGGTTTTTACTGTTTATTGATTAGGAAATTAGCGTATGGAAATTTGAAAAAATGTATAGTTAATTGGGGAAAATAACGTTAGTAATTAATTCTAGGTAATTTAAAGCGCCTTGAATGTATGTATGTAGCCATGTACGATCTAGGAAGAGACGATCGTTAATGGATATATGCATATCAGGCTAGAAGTAAATTTAAATAAAAAGTAATTGTATGCGATGAAAGACATAGTCATGCAATGGACAAAGTTTTGACACAAATGGGATTATTTTTTATAATCTGATTTTGTCGGAGGATCAATAATTTGGTTCGAAACTAGAATGAGTGATAACTCACGTATTGAAAAGAGCATGGAAAATTAGTCAAAGCGGAACTAATGCACTATATGGCAATAATGAAACATAGTCCAGTCCTCTTTTCCTCTGGGATGCGGTAGCAAATCCGAGAATGTAAGGGGAGAAGACGAGTGGACGGGGAATTGAATGATACAGCATTCAATTGTAGATTTAGCAATTTATGAATATAAAAGGTCGGTCGATGATGGATGGTAATGTAAAATAGTGATAATGATAATGTAGCAATAATATAACCATAATGATTATTTAAATATTTAGAGAAATAGAAATATTTATTAGTTAAGTTATTATAGCGATTACTACAGTATATGTGTAGGGCAGCTGTGTTCTTGGTAGCCTATTTGAGAATTCCAGCGAAATGCAGCGAAACCGCGGAAGTGCGGGTGGAACCCTTGGCAGAAACGGACCTGATTTTGGAATCCCTGGATAATGTTTGGTTCTCGAAAGACGAGTGGGTGGTGATATCGGAGTTTCGCGATGCTGATCTGGAGCCAGTACTGAAAAAACTAGAAGACTTGCAAGAGAAAACAACGGAGCTTTGCGAGTTAAGAGCAAATACGGCAGGATCTGACGGAAGCAAGAGAGGGTGTGAGATAACGGAAGCAGAATCGATAATAGCGAGGCTCAGACGAAACGAGCAAGCTATGTCATTTCGGGGTAGCAAACAACGCGCAGCAAGTTGACTCTGATCTTGTGGGTTGTGGTTCAGTGCTTTAATCTAATTATTTGGCAATTAAGTGCTGAACGAGTTCCAAAATCTAACATCTTTGTAAATAGTCCGGGACTCCGCGATACGCACAATACTCCTGAGTATATCAGACGAAAATTACCTCCACAAACGTGCTATTGAACATGATTTCTGCTATGGCATTATTATTGGGCCGAACGCCGAGCTGGATAAATACATAGTATTGCATTTGGCTAAGAACGGGGAGGAGGATAATGACCTGCTATTTGCATCCAACGACTTGGAGTGTAACTCTCAAGGATTTGTAAATCAATTGGATATTGACATACAAGCCCTGACGAGTCAATGAGTCGGCGCATGCAGAATGACACCAGGCTCCCTTGTAGTTATTGCACGAGACAGTAAATTGCCAATGAACACACATTCAAGGAAAGCAAACGGCTTTTCAGCGAATTGAACAATTTACTTATACAGAGCAATCATTTCTGCATCTCGGTTGAAGACGTCTCTAAAGCTGATTACGTATTTTTGGTCTACTCTACGTTCACCCAGATAGCCACCTGCGAACCGTATACTCAGACTTTGAACGGCGGCACATTCTTACCAATGGGGTGTCGTTTTATCCGGAAACCATTCCGAGTAGTACATTTTTGATCGCACTCCTCGCTGGAAAAGGGAGGGATCGCCGCGATCGTAACGCTGGCAGTGATCGTTTATATTCTGCCAGTTAAGGATACCCACAACGAGAACCACACCAACGGCGCAACACAACAACCATACCGACAACGGCAGCCGACAACCGGATCATCAGTTAGCAGAAGTATAACGTAAGTTCTTAGGTATAAATATCATAGCGGAATATAAGATTTAAGTATGAGAATAAAATGTATTGTACGCCAGTGAGAAAAGAGTCGATGAAAGACCAAATATAAAAAGGGGAAAAAAAATAAAAGAACAAAATAGAACAAAAGAGAAAAAAACTATAAAAAAAAGTCATAGCAAAAAAAAAAAAAAAAAGAAAAGATAGAACGAAAAAAAAAGAAATTGATTCAAAAACTAAAAAGAAAGAACATAAAGAAAAGAAAAGAAAAAAGGAAATAGAAAGAACCCAAAGTATAAAATAAGGCGGATTGAAAAAAAAGAAACATTATACACATGTATTGATTTAAGAAAATGCACTGACTGTTTGAAGTGCAGAAATAAATGTAAACTTTCATTAGAAGTTAGTTGCACTAACTTCTTTTAGAAAGAGGGGAGGGATGTTGTGAGTTAGAACCAAACTACCTACGTGTAGTTTACTCACAGCACTGACTCCTAATAGATGCCACACTATGTTGAATTAGCATGTGCTAAAACGGTGTTATAATAAGGCATACTTCTAGGGTCTAAGTATTTTAAGTTAATGTGATCTGTGCAACATTATTATGTAAGCTTTTAGGGTATTACAGTTCCGCAATCGAGTCGACGAGGGCAGCGTAATGCACCGTCGCCACTTTTGAAGTGGGTCAGTTGGCTTGACCAACTGACACCAATTAACAGGTGCAGAACTGGAACACCGGAAAGGTCAGTTCACAGACTGAGATAGGTTTTTAAAAATAGTATATTAGCGTAAGTTTCGTAAGAATAAATCTTCTCTCTTCTTGTGTTGTGAAACTGTAAAGTAATAAGTGTTTAACTTCAACGTTAGGGCTCTTAAGTTTTCAGCACGCTCCCGAAGAACTGCGACAGGACGTCCCCAACCAGGCAAGGACACGAGATCCCCAACACAATGTCTCATTGGGTGGGGATGCGTACCCACTGATCACGCTTGGTGGGTTAGAATACAATGGTGTGGGGTCCCAAATTTCGAAAGAGACAATATTCGGCTGGAATCTTACAGGTCCTCTACCCTTCAACCAAAATTAATCCTTCGCCACAAAAATGAAATTTGCGAAAACCGTCTCCTACGACCGCCGTTGCAATCGAAATGGGGACATTGCGATGACTTTCACGAGACAACAGCTCTGCTAAACTCCTGCAGCAGGAGTAGATTCGTACCCCCAGACATCCCGCCGGGATGCCTTGGAACGGTACCGAACCACTCAATGAAATCAAATAGATTTCTCCTATGACAGACCAATAGGTTCAGTTAAACATGGTGCAATGAAGCAATATAAGTTCAATAAACTATGGCTGGGTAAACACCCAGTAGACAATCAACTATATGACGAGGTGATAGTGGAATACATGAAGCTCAACCGCATGTCCGAAGTTTCGCCTCCGTCCGTATCCCCGGTGCCTCACTACTACCTACCGCACCACGCGGGGTACAAGTCAGAGAGCACCTCCACAAGGATCCGGGTCGTGCTCAACGCGTCGCAACCGACCACGAACACCATCTGTTTGAATGATGTGTTGCACAGGACCAGTGTTGCAATCAGACCTGACCCGACTCATCATTCAGTGGCGTATATTCAGGAACGTCCTCAACGGAGACGTACAAAAAATGTACCGTCTAATCTTGTTGGACCCTACCCAGACAGCTTACCAACGCATTCTCTTTCGAGAAAACCCGGCCACTGCCACAGCCGATTTCAAACTAAGAACGGTCACCTTTGGGGTGACTTGTGCTCCTTATCTCACGATAAGGACACTTTTAAAACTCGCAGACGGCATGCAATACAAGTACCCATCGACTTCGGATGCGCTGCGCAATGTAATGTACATCGATGCCCCATTGATTGACACCCATTATGTCTCCTCGGCAATCCGAGGGCAGAACCAACCGATGGGTGTCCCTGGACCGACAGGGAACTCACTGAACAAATGGGCTGCCAGCTGTGAGCTCATTTTTTCCGACCTATCGCCGGGGCTTCTACTCCGAAAGGACTTCCTCAAACATGAGGAGTCTTGTACCCGCAGTACCGTAGGTTCTCGATGCGGCCAGTATTGTGATATATTTTCTTTACGTTTGGAAACCAATCTAGCAATTTTTAAGCACACCAACCGAATGGTGTTGTATATTGCTGCGCAACTCCTCGACCCTACAGGGGAGTTAATTTCGATCGACCAGATCTTGGTGCAACCAATCTGGTGGGACCAAATAAGTTGGGACGACCAACTGAATCCCATTTCTCTAGTTAGATGGGAAGATTTTTATTATCAATATCAGGCGATCTCCCAAATACGCTTGCCACGCTGGGTCAGATTAGCACCTGATAATCACACTGAATATCAGGCTTTGTCACAAACAAAGCATTACCTTAGAAGACTAATGGGGATTCGCAAAATTCGCGGATTTATTCTCAAACCCAGCACCCAGCCTATCGTGGGACTTTACCTTCGTCCCCCACTGTGTCACCTATGAGGGGAGTAAATAAAGCAGGAGATGGGTACCAGTCTCAGCTACAATTAGGGCTACTAATGCGTAACTGGAGAGAATTTTGCTTTATTTCAGCTCATAGTAGAAACGGTGTTCCGTTCCGGCCCAACTGTAACCTTCTGCAAAACTTCAGAGACTTGCTATCACCAGCTTCCTTTCACTTTTTGATGGGAGCCCGACACACTGATCTTCTTAAATCTGAGGAGACATCCGCGTTTCCATCCACCTGGAAGGTTAGGTGGGTAACGTCAAAGCATGCGAAGCCGTGTGATCTGAGAGGAGTACGAGAAAACAATATTCTCCCTCACGGGCGGTGCCTGATGAGAATCACGCCGGCATTTCCAGGAGTTGTTGGGAATATTCGCAACGTGAAGATGGTGTTTGACCCAGGAATCCGAACATAAACTATCACCAATGGAGTAATGGCGCTGCAGGACGAACCCCTTCCCCTCTGGGGTGTAGCGTAATTACGATCGGCTTCTTGTTGACAACCCCGTTTATTTTTTCCATCCTTCATTTTCATAATGTATTCTTTTACTTCACCTACTAATTTTTTTGATTTCTTCCCATCCAGATCATGCATCACTCCGACTCACCGAGAAAGCAAAGAAAACCCACCGCACAGCTGACGCTGCTGAACACAATCCAGTATCCAATTGACCACCCGGAACCATCACCTCAAAACCTGCCGAAGGCGACCACTCGGCAGGTACAACCCCATAGCTCTGATACATCTCACACACATTTTTAACGCAATACTCCATCTGGGCTACTTCCCTACAACATGGGTGTTCACGCCGTGAACCCCTATTCCCGATGGCTGCTACCCGGTGCGAACGTGGCCATATTCTGCCTGTCAAACGTTCGTGCCGGTCGACAGCCATCTTTATGATCTCCCACCGATCTGCCCTGTCAAGTGTTTGCATGCGATTTCTCGCGACTTGACTCGGCCACTTGTATAGAAACCAGCGAGGGGCCGCATCACCAGATTCAGATTCTGCATCGTGGCCATCGATCGTGCAACCACGCGCACCGAGTGAAGAGGCTTCATAAGTGGATAAAGGGACAAGGATGGCCAAAATCAAACATAATTTCCTTAAAAAACGAAAAAATATTATAACCAATAATTTTGCTGCAATTATAATAAAGAAGATAAGGCGAAGAACGCACCTACAATTCCAAGCATTATTAAATTCAACAGGAATTCAATCATTAAACATGTTTTGGGACCTGTGCTCTACACACTATTCACGGCTGACCTGCCGCTGACTGTTTCCACATATACCGCAACTTTTGCAGATGATACTGTTGTAATGGCCTACAACAAAAACCCCGTGTTAGCCTCGAAGCATTTGCAGGGGAATCTGAACCAAATTGACTTATGGCTAGACAAGTGGCGAATAAAAGCAAATGCAATAAAATCAGTGTAAATGACTTTTACCCTACGTGCAGGTAATTGCCCTCCAGTGACACTAAGTAACTCCCAATTGCCACAAGCAGACCATGCAAAATATTTTGGGGTGCACCTGGATCGGCGGCTAACGTGGCGCTGTCACATCTTCTCCAAACGGAAACAACTTGGACTAACGCTTAGGTCATTGTTCTGGCTACTTGGATGAAGGTCAGCCCTAACACTTGGAAATAAAGTCCTGATATATAAGGTAATACTGAAGCCCATATGGACTTATGGTAATAAAATTTGGGGATCAGCATCCAAGTCAAACCTGGACATCCTACAACGTTTCCAATCAAAAGTCATACGACTGTGTGCTAATGCACCTTGGTATGTCAGCAACGATATCATTCATCGCGATCTAAACATCCCAAAAGTAAATGATGAAATCACTCATATCGCAAACGTCTTAGAGTCCACCCTAACAACCTAGCGGTAGAATTGATAACCAGCGGACTTACCATTCAGATGTACCACCTAAGATCAAATTAAAAATAAATATTAAAAAATAAGAGTAAATTTAAAAAAATATATATATAAATAATAATAATAATAATAATAATAAGGAATGAATGAAATTAATATATATAAAATCTAACTTTGTTAAATTAATGTACCTAATGTATTGAATGCTACTGAAAATTCATACACATGTTTATGGTCAAATATAATATAAGTAGTACTGAATGTCCAGCTGGACAGATTGTAGTTAAATAAATGGAGATAAAAAAAAAATAAATAAAAAATTAAACATGCTAGCACAACGTGGGATAGGTGCGGTAGGGTTGTACCTGCCGAGTGGCAATCATTATTATTTCCGATGTTTCCGGGAAACATCGGAAATAATAATGATTCCAAAACCCGGTAAAGACCCTACTCAGGAATCTTCTTATCGGCCCATAAGTCTCCTGCCAACGCTCTTTAAAATGCTCGAACGCTTATAGCTGGAAAAATTAGCACCAAAGCTCAATTTAATCATTCCTCACCACCAATTTGGTTTCCCGCAAACATCATGGAACTATTGAGCAGGTGCACCGTATTGCCTCTAAAATAAGGCGAGCATTTGAACAGAGGATGTACTGCTCCGGAATATTCCTAGACGTCGCACAAGCCTTTGACAAAGTCTGGCACGAAGGACCAAAATTAAAAAACTTTTGCCAAAAAGTTCGCAAAAGATTCTGGAGTCATATTTAACAAATCGCAAATCTAGGGTTAAATATAAAGAATTTGTAACTATGACTTTGAAATTATGACTGGAGTACCACAAGGTAGTGTGCTTGTACCTATGCTTTACACTCTGTACACTTCCGATCTGCCAACGGATAAAAACCTCGTTACCTCGACTTTCGCGGACGACACAGCTATCCTGAGCTCTCACCTAAATCCACGGATAGCCTCCCGGGATTTAGAGGAACACCCTTAAAAAATAGAAAGTTGGCTAGCAGATTGGCGCATCAAAGAAAATGAGCAAAAAAGTGTACATGTGACATTTTCTCTTAAGCCCAGTTCTTGTCCGGCAGTCTCCTTAAATGGCATTGTAATCCCGCAAGCAACAGAGGTTAAATACTTAGGAGTGCATTTTGACCGACGGCTCACCTAGAAAAAACATATAGATGCCAAGAAAATGCAAATGAAACTCAAGGCAAGTTCCTTGTATTGGCTTACCAACCGAAAATCAAAACTGGGATTGGAGTGTAAAGTACTTAACTTACTTAGCTTAGTTACTTAGGCTGTAATTAAACCGATTTGGATTTATGGTATTCAGATATGGGGCACTACTAGTGCATCAAACTTGCAAATAATTCAAAGGGCTCAATCGAAAATTCTGAGAACGATCAGCGGCGCTCCATGGTTCGTCAGAATCGAAAATATTTTCCGCGACCTTAATATTGCACCCGTTGAAGCAGAACTAGCAGCTTTAAAAACAAAATACCAATCCAAACTCCAGTGTCATCCTAACGAACATCGTCTTAAAAGGCCACTTTTTTAAAAATAAAGTTTCTTTATATTTATATTTTTATTTTTATTTTTTCTACATAATTTACATAATACTTGCACTAAAATTGCTCTAAGCACTGGCGCGGAGCATCAATTTATTTATTAGTTGTAAGCCTTGTAAAATTATTGTTGGTTTCGATTGAAAAGATGCAATAAATAAATCCATGTTGAATTAAAAAAAAAAATAAATAAATGTACAAGCCTGAGAAAAAAAATCTGAATGCAGATGCACTTAGCAGAGTGCTACAAAAGAAAAGATATTAGTGGCTCAAACTATACCAAAGGCAAACGCCGACAGGGAGAAGACCAACGTTTAACGATCAGTAGTTGACGCAGATGCACCAGATATAAAAAACCGAATGATGAAAGAGACAAACAGCCAGCTAACAGGGTAGAGTGGCTCGAGAATGACAAAAATATTCAGGGTGTACTCAAAGGTTTCCATGATTCACCTCTAGGTAGACCCCAGTGGTCTGGAAAATTTACGAGAGAATCAGACGAGTATACACCTGGAAAGGGATTCTCAAAAACATAAAAATTATGTAAAAAGTTGCCCAAAGTTTGAGGCCATCAAGAGTTCGAGGCTAACAAAGATGCCAATGGTGTTGAATGACCCACCGAAACAACCATTTGATAAAGTTCACATGGATATTGTTGGTATTTGACCTGAAACAGTTTCGGGAAATAAGTACATCTTGATGTTCCAAGATAATTTTTCAAAGTATATGGTATGCATAGTGATCCCTGATGCCAAAGCATTTTTGACGAAATTATAGCGCATTACAACATACTGAAAGTGTTACTTACCTACTGCGGTTCGAATATCGTGTAAGAAATTACACATTACTCCTTATCATCCGAAAGCGACCTGTTCGCTAGAACGAAGTCATAGATCTGGCACAATACTTGCGTAGTTTCTTCAAAGAGGATGTCTCTAACTGGGATCAGTGGTTGACTACGGCCATGCAATTACATAACAATACTATACATGTATCAACAAAGCAAACTCCGTTTAGAATACTCTACGGGGTTAACTTCAATATTCCAGCGAATTTGAAGAGCAAATGTACGCCAGTGTACAATGCTGATGACCCAAATAAAGCGAGCGCACGAATTGATTAGGGAATACCAAGATCATGCTCAACGAGTTGCAAGAGAAGCATAGAACAAGGTAGTATACCCAGTAGTTTTTCATGTGGATGACCGAGTACTAATGAAGAACCAAACTAGGAAAAGAGAACAAAAAAAACCATAAAAAACGTCACAATAATTTGCTAAAGTTACTCCATTTGCAAACTCACAACTAAAAAACATGTGTTTGTAGTGTACCACACTCGTAGAAACATATTTCTAATTTGATTAGCAATTGAAATCAGCATTTTATTAACAAGCATTAAATAGCGTCAGTTCTATTTTCTATTTCTATTACCAGTCCAGGCCAATGTGAAATCAAACCATGTTGACTTACGTATTTAATCAGTTACATAATGTGAATATGCAAGCTAAAACTGCAGCTAAAATGCAGTAAGAACAAGAATATGAAGAGAGAGAATGGTTGAAAAATATAAGTAAGGTAATAAAAATATAAGTAAGGTAATAAAATAGAAAAAAACACAGAAACGAGAATCAGAATGAAGCTGAGGAAAAAATAATATGAATAGAAGATTTGTTTAGTGCATTCGACAAACGGAAAGTGCATTGTCGAACTAATTCTGCACAGCGAAAAGTGGAGCGCATGCGAAAATGTTAGCAGAGCACGTATGCTTGTACATCCATACAAACTTTTATATAGTATGAATATGGTGTGCATGTATATTTATAGACTTACGTTCATGCAAACTTGGTACATGAAATGAAGATGGGCACAATCTGTCCCAATTGGAAATATGGAATGAGTGTATGGGCATGCATTCTAATAAGTATGATAAAATAATATTTTTTTTTTAACTTGATTAGGTCGAATATCTTTTAGCGAAAATATACTTTAGGAGGCAAGCAAAGGGTGATAGGATTTCGAAGTAAAAATAGACAACTGTACGTAAGAATTGAAAAAGCAGGTCTTTTGTAAAATAAAATTACATCTAAAAAAGAAATTCAAAGTATAGTACATATACATTTGGGGGTATAAGCGGCTTTCAGAAATTCTGTTCGAGCCAGCATTATATATTGAATAAACGTCACACACAAGAACGTATAAACATGTATAAAATAATGTGGGCATATGTTCATAAAAATCATGCAGGGGAAAGCAGAGTATCTTGATTTGCTATTAAAAATGGAGAGAAGGAGCAAATATAAATAGGTGTTAATATAAATAAAATTGAAATTAAAATATAAATTGTGGAAAGTGTTACTAGATTTCATTTGATTAGGAGCCAAGTAAGTTCTAGGATAAGCAAGGTAATGTAAAGGGAGAGATAGTGTAAAACAAAGTTATGGATTAATAAATTATTTAAATGTAAATAAGAATAGGAGTTTCGACGAAATTAAAAAATGGCTAAGGATATTTAAAAAAATTTGTTTTGTAAATATATATTAAGAATAACGTTTGAAAGAATCACAGCACGATGGTCTGCCTGGAAGGTATGTACGTGTTCAATCATATATGAGCTGACTACAGGGCGTGGTAGCATACACTCGTTTATTGTTATGTAACCAGGCGATAACTAATTTAAAATATGTTAGCTGGAGTGAAAAATTGACTCATACAATTGACACAGTCTTCACATAAACGGGCTTATCTCAAATATTCTTGTTTTTCTCGGTGGGTCAAATAGATTTTGTCAGAATACAAAAAATTGTGTTTCTTCGTTTAATCTCCAGGCTAACGTTGTTTTCAGTGTTAATGGCGGAGCTAAGGTATATAAATTCCTTGACAACTTCAAAAGTACAGTTGTGCGCTGTAACATGGGATTCTAAATGCAGAGTGGACAGCATATACTTTGTCTTGCTCTCGATCACCGTCATACCCACTTTCGCTCCAATACGTTATCGTAAATTGGTGGTATCGGGATGAATTCTCCAGAGGGGTATTAGTGGCATCGTCGCCTGCCAGAAAATTTAGAGAAATGTTCCCTCAATAATCGCAATATACACTGCGTATCCGTAACCAGATTCCCATTTTAATCTCTACATGAAGAAGCTGTGGGCTTAAAAACTTGGGTCAGACGCCTGAACTGTTGATAGAATTTTCGAGCATCATTTCTGTCCCGGTACATCTCGAGTTCCTCGCACTGACGGCTTTCCGGATCGCGATTCTTTCATTTGAAAAGGCCCCTCTCTTTCGTTCTCCTCACCCAGCAATATTCACGCACGGCTCGCGTTGCAGTATACTGCAGTGTTTGTTTTTCGCTGCAGAAGCTTCGCGACACTCCTGATCATACCTTTCGTTTCGTGGCGGCTGGCGTCTGAAGCCAATGGTTTTCTCTGCGGCGATACGCACGGAGCGAGATACATGTGCCCAAAGTCCCCCGGCATCTTCGGTGCATCTTCCGAGAGTTGAGCGGAATGGACCTCGGCTGTCCGTTGTAATTGCAGCTTTGCAACGTGCAGCTTTCCTTGCATACCAGATCGTACGTTATGGTTCCAAAAAGATAATGGTCAGACTCACTATTGACTCCCCGGAACATACGAACATCAAGCACGCTGGAAGCATGCCTTCCGTTATTACAACATGATCACTTTGGAGTCGGGTGTGTTGATCAGGGGACAGCCATGTGACTTTGTGAATATCGAGTTGTCGGAATATGGCGCATCTAACTACCATTTTTCGCGCCGTGGCGAAGTCGATCAGCCTTAGACCATTGTTCGATATGTCCAAAGATGCTTTTTCGTCCAACTTTTGCGTTGAAGTCCTCGAGGATAATCTTCACGTCGTGGGTCGGGCAGCGTTCATATGGGTCCTCGAGTCTCGCGTAAAATGCATCCTTAATAGTATCATCCCTTTCCTCCATCGGGGCGTGCGCTTTGATTCGGATCGTGGCAAGCCTTTCGTTCACGGCCTTGAACCTGGAGACCATTGTTCGAAGCAGCCGCGTACCACAAATCCACATGCGAATTCGTGTCTCTCCGCATGGCAGCTATACTAGATATCATAGCTCGCATAGCTAGAGCGACAATGTCCTGACCATCCCATTTCCTGGATGGTGGTCACGACAGCCTTTATTTTTTCGAGGGCCTGCGCCAATTGGATAGAAGCACCTTCCCTATTGCCAGTCCGGACATATCGGACTTTAAAAAAGCATATACGACTTTAAATTTATCTATCTAACCTGTGGCCAGTGGTGCTGAGCTAAAGTGTAAGTGCGAAGTATCAAAACAGAAATAGCAGTGTTTGGCGACTCATTTTAATGGCAAGCTACATCCATTGTTTCTAGCTCCGAACAAGTTACTTGAGGCAGCGCCATCATTGAGAGGCATATATGTGGTACAATGAAGCTATGGAGCGGTTCTACGAACTAGTCGCAGTGTGAATTACATAGACAGAAAAGGGACTAACAGTAGTTATCAGAGTTCCACTACTACTACTGGAATGATTAACGATGTAGAAAGTGTACCCAAGGCAATTGAACGCAGATTACGGTTTATTCCCAAAAACTTGGTATGACTACATAGCCGAATGCCAATCGCAAGAACATAACATTGATCTGTCCACAAAATAAGACAAAAATTGTCGGGTGTGGATCCAGCAAAATGATTATAATACCGCCGAGGAGAATTGCTTACGCAAATAATATAGAATTTCTAGATATGAACGATGTGAACACGTTGCCATTCTAGCATCGACTGGAGATCTGGTAGCAACCAAATTTATAAATAGATGACCCTATCGTTTTGACGAACCAATAGTGGTTTTGGCGGTGTGCTCAGGCAAAGCAACACGTATGAAACTAAGGGGGACTTTCTAGAATATGATTGGCGTGGAATACAAAGCTCGAGATGAGTCACGGTACAATTTCTCGACTTCCGTCATAAGAACAGCCGAAGTATTATATAACTCCAGGAGTTACCGAAAAATTTCCGACAAACCACTCAAAACGCACTGTCACAACGCCAACAGCATTTTCGCTATTACACCATCAGGATCTGTGGAAAGCACTGCATACCAATAGCAGAGCAATCAGCGACTTGGTTAAGGAGGCGAAAGCCGAAGAGAACGTAGCTGGCCACACCAAGTCCTTCGAAGGAATTCACATTTAGAAAAAAGGGACGGGTCGGCACAATCGGACTCTTTCGAGTAACGATAACAACGATGGTATTCTTGACGAAAATGACGCGAAACAGCAATTTTTCCCAGGATGTCGTACATCCACAACTGAATACAGAATTCACGGAGAGAATGCGGCGCACCAGGATAAGGAGGACGTATTAATATAATAGGAAAAAGTTTCGAAACAAAAATATTGTAAAAATTGTTTATAGGAATAAATTGTAATACAAAAATAAAAGAAAAGGAAACCAAAAAACAAAAAAGAAAATAAAACTAATAGCCCAAAAACAAAAAAAAAAACAAAAAATAGAGAAAAAAAAATAATGGATAATAATAAAAGAGGGATAAAAAATATAAGGATCAATATGCAAAAACAAAATTTTAAAAAAATGTATATACCAGTACTCGTATATAGAAAAAATTGAAAAAGAGCACAAAATATAGCAAAGATAGATAATAAGAAACAAAAACGCATAAATTGTTTTCGGTGCTGGTTGAACACTAGAAAATAAGAAGAATTATTAATTAAGAGGTAGTTGCACTACTCACCTTGAACGACGGGAGGGATATTGTAAGCTAAACTTATCCCAGTAGCGCTTAGATTTTATTATTAATAAAATAATAAACGTCCATACCCCTAAGGCGCACGTGTAATTTAATAAAATTGATATTATTAAGTGAAAGCCGATTGCATGCTTTTAGCTATGCACATTTGACAATTGAACTGCAATGAACTTTGCATGGACGGCACTTTCCAAAAGTGTGCCAGTCAATGCCCCAATGGTAAAAAATTGCAGAATGTGCTAACCTAAGTGTAGGGCATCCGACAATTAAGAGATAACAACGATTGTAAGAGCATACAAGCAGGCTTTTTATAATAAACAGAACATTCTAACAACTGAACTACAGTGCGTTTTAATTCGCGTGGGCAGATTCAATATAATGGACTCAAGCTTCTACGAAGCGCCCAGTTAATGTCTAAAGGGTCAGACATACCCGGCAAGCATAGATATACCTCAGCAATAATGGCGGGGCCGGTAGAATCTGTCCAATATATGAGGATACAGTCCTATACTGTCCATTAGTTCTCCTCATGTTGCCTGATTTATCCTTTTTCTTATACCAGTTTTGTCTTTGCTTTTGTCTTGAAGGGCTTCCTTGTGGTTGATAGTTATTATTATATTGACCTGAAAAATTTGTGAGTCATACTGTCTTGAAAATTTTGAAAACTGTCCTCACAGATTTTGAAAACTATTATTATTATGATTGTTATATTCTCTTATTGGAGATTATATCTACCCCACAATGTGCTATGAGCAAAACATTCGATCAGTTACAATAACAATAAGAAATGAAAGCAATAAGCAAAGATTTACGGTATACTCGTACATATACAATATGTGACAACAACAAGCATTAAGCATTGAGTTTAAACAAGAAATTTTAAAGCACATTGTTAGTATTATTTTCTTGATTTTCGCTCTTTTTTCATATTAATTGGATTTCGGAACTTAGAACTAAGAAGTTAAAACTTTTGAATGGATAATCGACGCTGAGCAGAGAAGGACGATACCGCATATCGCGGCTTTAAATATTCTTGATTTATACCACACTTATATGAATTGTTAAATAAATAAGTAAAGTAAGAGCAGCGTTTTTTTTATTAAATTATTGGAGACATATTGGACTACAACCCCGTCGAGGATATTTTGCAATAATACTCTAGTAGCGGCTGGTGTTTGGCTCTGAAAATTATGTAACACCTGTGAAGTTCATATGCGTAATATTAATTATAGCTACAACCGGTCGATAGTAAATGGCTACTTGGTTTGTGTCGCGAGTCAACTACTCGCAGGTAGTCGTATCTTGACTCGCAACATTCCTCCCCTCTTTCTGGAAGAAGGTAGTGTAGCTACCTTCTAAAATTGTATAACATACTACAATATTTTATATGTATATATTTATTATATATTTTTTTCTGATATCCTAATACATTATTTTATATATACTCGTATATATTTTTTTATACATGTGTTTCTTTATTTTTATATATATATATATATATATATATATATATCTTCTTCTTTTCAAATATTTTTTATTTTTCGTCTTTTAACTATTGTGTTTTTTGTTTGATTATATTTTTTTTTATTCGTTATTTATTTTTATTCTCTTAATATTGTTTTTGTTTTTTTTTATGTTTTATTTATTGTTTCTTTTTTTTCTTTTTTATTTATTTTTTTTTTCTTGCTTCGTTTTCTCTTCCTTTTTATTTATTTCTTTTTTTTCAAAGATTTTGTACATTACTAACTCTAACTTCTGGTTTGCTTAGCCTACGCTAATCTACACTGCAATCTCGGCTACCTGTTGCGTTGGTTGTGGTTCTCGTAGTGCGTATTTGACTCGCATCCTTAACTGGCAGAATATATATGTGATTACTGCGACGATCATTGCCAGCGTTGTGATCGCGGCGATCCCTCCCTTTTCCAACGAGGAGTGCATTATATCGTACGATGTTTTACGGTTCAACAACGTCTGCTCTTTCTCCGTATCCCTCATTAACTCGTTAATTGACTTGCCATTAGTCGCTAGGATCTTTCGCAGATCTCCATGGGGTGTTGCTTGTATCGTCATTGGCACATATGTACTATTTATTGGTTTCGAACGCTGCAAAGTTGATAACAAGGCCTGAACGTTGGCCACCATCTCTCTAGTTCACTCACTTGCTGGTGAAAACTTGTAATGCTGGTTCTTCTGTGCTCTATGCACCAGCACCATCTCTTTCCCAACCGACCGACAGTCCTCTCCAATGTGCAGGAATCCCGTCCCCTGCAGCTCTAGTCTTGTTGATCTTGCATGGCACACTGCAGACATAAAAATTTTCTCATCAAAATGGTATAGCCAGCGGTTTGGTGACTCTGTCACTACCAACAATCCTCCCGTAGCCGAGACTGCTACATGCTCGCACTTATCTTGCTGATTTTTCAACGCCTGTACTTCACAAGGTTTGCTTTCCCTTGTAATGGCTTTCCCCGGATGTGGACACATACGCTGTGAAATATCCACCATTCTACAAGACTTAATGTCCTCCGACGAGAGTCCGATATAATTATCATGCACTCGACTCTCTGTGATGTAGTCATATAGTGTCTTCGGTACTATGCTCCAGTTACCGTCCAACGCTTTAGGTACGGGATATATCTTGTATAGCGCATATGCATCAGGAAGAGAAAGTTGTATTTTTATGACCACCAGATACCCCGCTTCCGACGTCGCTGCTCGTACCGTTGCTAACTTGTACAGCTGTTCGGGCTTCTCCAAATACCAGTTTATGCCTCCCAAAGTCTTGGGAGCTGCTTTAAGTAGGGCTTCCCATGCAACAAATCATCCACGACTGCAATTTCAATTTGCTGACGTCCTTGCAGGTTCACAAGCTTTTCTGATATAATATTCTCCAGATTAACGAGTTCTGCCAAATTGCTCAAGGCTTCCGCAGTTTTCTCATTTATCGATTTCATGCCAGCCTGCAATCGTTCACTATCGACAAAAAATTTTTTGACTGCTTTGTGTAACCCTTTGTAGCTCGAACCCACAATGGTTATTTCTTTGCCTAAGACCGAAATAGTTTTAGCCTGCTCATTATCCAGACCTTGCAAATGAGCGTAAATCTTGTCCGCGTCACAATGGTCCATGGTTCCGATACCCCACTTCAATATCTCACTACCGACATCTATTAACGACCTTGTTGCAGGTTGTTTGCTACCCCGAAATGACAAAACTTGCTCGTTTCATCTGAGCCACGCTATTATTGATGCCGCTTCCGCTGCCCTTATCTCACACCCTCTCTTACTTCCGTCAGATCCTGGCGTATTTGCTCTTAACTCACAAAGCTCATTTGTTTTCTTTTGCAAGTCTTCGAGTTTCTTCAGTACCGACTCCAGATCAGCATCACGAAACTGATATCACCACCCACCCGTCTTTCGAGAACCAAACATTATGCAGTGAATCCAAAATCAGGTTCGTTTCCGCCAAGGGTTCCACCCGCACTGCCGCAGTTTCGCTGCATTTCTCTGGAACAGCCAAATAGGATACCAAGAACACAGCTGCCTTTACACATATACTGTAGAGAAAAATAAGTAATCGCTATAATAACTTATCTAATAAATATTTATATTTCTCTAAATATTTAAATAATCATTATGGTTATATTACTGCTACATTATGGTTATCACTTTTTTTTACACTAACATCCACCATCGACCGACCTTTTATTTTCTTTTTTTTCTCTTACCATAATCGAGAATATCTAAGTATCCTTGACTATGTATTTCCGGTGTCAATGGCATGACCCAATTCTTTTTCTTCTCTAAAAAAAATCTCCTGGTTCGTATATATTCATAATACCTCTAGTGTGGAAAGCCCCTCTATGAATGCATACGAAACATACAGGCACCCCCTTGGTATTAACACTACCCTACTTCCTACTACGCTGAAGCCCCGCCCATTTTACGTTAGCTGTCTAACCGCTGTCAGCTAGCCTATAGCTCCAGATTTTCTCTCAATTAACACTTAACTTAATACACACAATAATCTTACAAGCACACTTTAGTCTATCTAACCTAATTTCGATTTTACTTCTATCCATTCTCAACTATCTCTCTTAACTTGTTACCTACTGCCTATTCTCCGTAACTTATTTAAGCTTAAACCAACCTGTCACCTTAACTAAATATATTAACAAGACCCTTTTTAACATCTGTTCTTACTTCAAAACAACCCCAATCGTAATTGTCAAACGAGTCAAAATCTGTCTTGGTCGGCTTACCATCTTACTGCACCCATTGCACCAGATGCTAGACGACCGGCCTCCAATACTTCCAGGGTCGTACACCCAGAAGTTGTACTCAAACCAATTGAAATCAATTGTATTCCATATTTATCTTCTTTATTATATTATTCATATCAATAAAAGAGATATTTAGAAAATTGTGTTTTTCCAATTTCCTTGATTTTCTTCTTTTCCTATTATCATTACTAATACTATCACGACTATCAAAGTTGTAAAATTGTTAAAACACACTGCTTCCGTGTTTATTTTACTTACTTACTTCCCTATTGCTCTTCCAAACATACTTACGTTTACCTTCATGCCCCTACCCCTGCGACTTCATGTATATGGCACTGATACAATAATTAAAATATTACTCTTAAACATATGTATGCAAAACACCATGTCTCATATTAAACTTACACGCTACCCGCGCTCATACTTACTTATTGGCATACATACATATGTACATGGCACTTACGCTTGTCATGATAGCGCATGCCAAAAATGTCAACGCATCATATTACCCGTGTACATTATGAGTGTCTACAAACTTAAAAACGTATTGCATAAACGCCCCTGTTATTGACTCTCCTGCTGATGCGACTGCCTAAACCGCACAAACAAACAAAAAATTATATGCATTTAATTGTTTCCCATTCTTTCATATCGCTGTCTTGTTTACGTTTAATTTTCTTCGTTTTCAATGGTGAAGATATTATTTAATAAAAATTTAACTCATTTCACCCGTCACTTTCAGCACGAACTGAATTTTGGAATAGGTCAAGGAAAGAAAGCCTCTGCTTCAATTCACTCATCGTTGCAACCAGTTTCACACTAAATTTCTTAATTCGATCTGCAGGGGTTCAACAGATTGTTATGGAAACGTCTCAATTTGTTTCCTATCCTAATTTCTGTTGTTACTGGCCCCAAAATTTTCTCTACTTTATATGGACCAAGCCAAATATGGGAAAATTTGTTCTTCTTGTTACTGTTACGCAGTAAAATATTTTGCCCAGTAATGAACTGCACGTAATTAGCGGAAGCATCATATTGCTTCTTGGATACCGCTTTTGACCTTTGCTGCGCCTTCTTAGCCAACTCGTGCCCTTTCTGCACTTGATAACGTAACAGATGTGGGTAGTCGTCTGTATTATATAGAGGCGCTGGCTTTCGTTTCAAATTCGTTGGCATTTGAGGTTGGAAACCATACAATGTGAAAAATGGCGTCTGGTTAGTGGATGCATGTACCGTTTTGTTGAGCACATGCATTGCTGACGCCAACCACTGGTCCCAGTTCGATCCATCCTCCTTCACAAAATGCCGCATGTATTCAGCTAGAGGTCGGTGGCTACGTTCTAACGAACCGTTAGCCTGAGGATGATACGGGGTGATGTGAAGTTTATCACCTTTAGCAGTTTACAAGTTTCAGACAAAATTCTCGAAATGAAATTAGTGCCGTTATCTTTGGGACACCTAATTTTGCTACAACTTCCCCAAAGAAAATCCTAGCTACCGTGGTTGCCTCCGCATCCGGCATGACAACTGCTATAAAGTACTTAGATAGGTCGTCCTGGAATGTTAGGATGAATTTATTCCCAGACGAGCTCTCGGGAAATGGTCCCACCATATCCATGAACACCTTTTCGAAGGGTATGTTAGCAGTATTAGTTAGCTGCATAGGCATCCTTGTTAGCCTTGATACCTTGTTCTTCTGACAGCTTTCATACCCAGCGATGAGTTTCCGTATATCCAACATCATTTTAGGCCACCATAGTTCTTGCCTATACGCCTATACGGCTTCATGAAACCCTGGTGACCCCCCAAAGGAGAATTATGGTAATCTTTTAACACCGTTTGAATCTCCTTCTGGTCCGTCAGTTCAATTACAGCAACCGCAACAAAAGGTAATTTTGGAGTCGTACCGTCACACATGGCGTCCCCCTGCTTCGCGGAGTCATACATAGTACACTTTCGCTCCCTTACTTTCGCGCAGGTGCTATCCGCGGTGCTGTGTCACACCTCTCGGCTGGTGAAAATCTCGCTTTCTCCCTTAACCGAGTTATGACCTGTTGGACTCTCGCTGCTGTATCCTCAAGAGCTTTCCGCAAATTTTCCTGTTCTTGTACGTTTATATTATCCAATCTAGCGAGAGACCGTCTCAATCCCTCCCTGATGAACATGTATGCTAACTAGTCTTTCTGGATGTCAAAAGACACTGCCCTCATTTCCAAAAACCCCAGTTCCACTTTTACTATGTCTAACTCCATCCATGCCCTGACTATCACTCGTTCCCTTTTTGACCTTTCCGTTTGCCCATCACTGATCGCAATTCGTTGTCCATATCCCGCGATATTCTCAGTGATTCTCAGAACACTCGTATTTTACGGAGCCCTACTCAACGCATCCGCATTCAAATTCGTTTTCACTGGCTTGTACACAACATCAAATGTGTACTCGGACAGCTTATGCCTGAACCGTGCCAGTCTAGATGTTTTATCCTTCAAATTAACGATTCCCCTTAGCGGCTGGTGGTCGGTGTAAACCGTGAACTTCCTCCCCAAAAGGTATGATCTGAAGTTACAAGTGGCCCAAACTATAGCGAGCATCTCCCTCTCTATCGTAGAGTACCGCTTCTCGGTCTCGCTCAGCGCTCTACTCGCGAAAGCTATGGGATGATCGCGACTGTCTTGTTCTTGTGAAAGAACCGCTTCCAGAGCTTCACTACTGTCGTCTGTCGTTAAATTGAAATGCTTAAAGTCCGGGTAAATCAGGATGGGCCGTGTCGTAATAGCCAATTTCAAACCTTCGAACGCCTGTTGGCATGACTCCGTCCATTCGAATTTTGTGTCTTTATGTACCAATTTCGTGATTGGCAGCGACAACTGTGCCATATTCTTCACGAATTTCCCATAATAATTTGCTAAACCCAGAAAAGCTTGTACGTCCTTCCTCTTTCTTGGCTGAGCAATATTCTTGACGCATTCTATCTTCGCAGGATCAGGAAGCGCACCTTTCTCAGTACACTTGTGTCCCACATAGACCACCTCGTGTCGCAGGAAGTTACACTGCTTCATGTTGAGCTTGAGACCATGCTCCCTCAGTCGATTCAAAACTTTACTCAACTTGCTGCTGTGGTCTGACAGATTCCTTTCATATACCAATATATCATCTAGGTATACAAAACAGTCAAAACCTTGTAGACCAGTTAGAGTGATATTCATGAGCCTCTGAATAGTTACTGGAGCACCAGTAAGTCCAAATTTGCCTGACATCCCATCGGACGCGTCCCCAGGTGGCGGATAGGGGGACCTTTGGTAGGCAAATGACATTACTTCTGAACCTCTTAGGAGGGGCGGGAGTTATGGCTGTCTGTCTATCACAATGATGGTATAGAGAATGGGTACCATCCGCGGACCAAACTGGCTAGGGAGGAGTCCCGAACAAAAACCACTGTCTGGCGATGGACAAAAAAATATTTATTACTCCAGGTGGAACCCACGCATGTGGAAATCCACCCGCTTCGGCGGCAGGGGCACGGATTCTGGAGGTCCCAACCATCGCTAAAGTCTCTCGCCTTTATCAGCGAGAGCGCATCCTGGAGGAGACGGGGATTGTTACCGCAATCTCTTCTTCTTCAGAGACGGAGGAACGTACCCTGGATCCAGAGGGCCTGCGTCGGGAAGTCACCACAGTGGCGGAACGACCTACCAATGGTTCTAGGGTAACGAGAACACAAGCGAGGAGACAGAGAAAGAAGCGGCTTGATAGGCTCGTGCAGGAGAAATCCTCACGTGGCTCTGCCGGCCCTTCTGTGTCGACTCCCTCCAAAAGGCCCAGGTCGGCGGAAGTGACACCCACGGAAGCCGCTCCGAAAGCTCGCTCGCGAGGTAAGCGGCGGAAGATTGTTGCTGAAAACAGCATTCCCACCTGCCCTGCAGCTGTTACTGCTGGTGGCGCCACGACCCCAAAGGGTACGAGCGAAACCTCGGTGGCGGCTAATGTGGCGGGGAAGAATGTTGCCAATAAGCTGCAACTTGCCCAGCCCCTCGTATCCAGCAAAACCATCTGCCCGGCGAAATCTCTGCCAGTGGCGGGTGGTGAGCTGGACTTTCGCCCAAGCACTTCCAAAGGTGCAGCCAAGCCATCGTACAGCGAGAAGGCTAACGGCCCGCAACCAATGGCGGTGATTGGGAAGCTGGGGCCTGACCATCAGCTGACTGATGCAGAAATAAAACACTGCAAAGGTCATCTGATGCGTCTCGTCATTGCCTCCGGTCCTGAAGCTAATGCGAGGGGCTATGAGACAAAGGACGGCACTCTACAGGTGTCGTGCGCGTCTCAGGCCAACTTTGATTGGCTCAGGGGTGCAGTCAAGGACGTGCCCCCCATGGGGACCACTCGCTTCGCGGTCTATAGCGAAGCAGGCGTGTCCCTCAGGAAGGCCATCTGCTGGATTCCGGATCCCGATCTGACGACCACAGATGTCCTTTCTTGTCTGCGTGCTCAGAACCCTGGCATCAACACGAGGCTTTGGAGAGTTCTTTCGCACACCAGGGGTAGCAACCGGGATGGTAAAGAAGGTGCTAGTCTTGTGGTGCGAGTGGACGAGGCCACTGTTGATGTCATGGTTTCTCGGTACCGGAGCCGTCTGAGTCTCTTCTTTGGGACTGTGACCTTTCATGTCTTTCCCAGATGAGTGGCTCGGACGATTCTCGTAGCTATCGTCCTTTGACGGTAACGCAGATCAACTTGCAGCATTCTAAAGCCGCTACTGTACTCCTAAGTAGACGACTCACCCAGCTGCACACATCACCTCACATAACAACAGTACAAGAGCCCTGGGTCCTTAGGGGTCGCCTCTGTGGCCTTGGCTTGTTGAAAGGGGCCACGATATTATATGACAGAAACTCGATTAGACCAAGAGCCGGCCTTATAATATCATCCCATCTCGCAGCGACCTGCCTTGACGCATTCTGTTGTCAGGATCTGGTTGCGGCAGAGATTAGTTTTAAGAGTATGCACGGATGGTCGAGGTTTGTGATTGCATCTGCTTACTTTCCCTACGATGCTTTGGAGGCGCCACCACCTGGGAAGGTCGCTACTCTCGTAGGGTTCTGTGAGCGGCGCGGTCTTGGTCTGGTTCTTTGCTGCGATGCTAATGCCCAGCATACGATCTGGGGCAGCAGCAATTGCAATGAGCGGGGCTCTCGACTTTTCGAGTATATTGCCTCCTCCAGCCTGAGCATCCACAATGTAGGCAGGCAGCCTACTTTTGTGACTGCGAGAAGGCAGGAGGTAATTGACGTCACCCTGTCAAATCCAAGACTGGGGTGGTCGATCAACAACTGGAGGGTCCTCGCTGAAGACTCGTGCTCGGACCACAGATACATTGAGTTTCAGTGTGGCGAGCGGGCGCAGATGCCATTGCCCACCAGAAACCCAAGAAAAACAGACTGGCCGAAGTTCAGGGTGGCACTGCGTAGCAATCACGTGACGCCACTGAGACTTCGCAAGGAGCAGAACATTGAGGCGGCTGTTGAGCATCTCAACACCGCTCTAACAAACTGCTTCGAGCTAGCCTGCCCAATTAGACCTCCTCTTAGCCGGACTCCTGTTCCATGGTGGAACCGAGAGCTTCAGGTGCTGAGGCGTGAGTCTAGAAAACTCCTCAACCGGGCCCTCAAGACGAATCTTGACGAGGACTGGGAACGATATCGACGTGTTCAGAGGGACTACAAGAAGCTAATTCGGGACTCGAAAAGGACTTCTTTTAGAGACTTCTGCAGTGATATCGAATCCCTGAGTGACACGGCAAAACTGGTAAAAGTCCTGAAAAAGGACCAAACCGCTAAGCTGGGGTCGCTCAGGAAACCTGATGGCTCCTATACGGAGAGGCAAAGTGAGACACTCAGCTTGCTGTTGGAGTCACACTTTCCAGGAAATCAGGTAAGCATAGCCCGTCAACAACCACCTTTGGTCGGAAATGTTGTCAGGGCAGCTGCGCCCTCTCGACATGATTGGTATGTCGCCAGAACTGTGGCGAATGAGACTGCTATTGGATTTGCTATCAAATCCTTTGACAACTTCAAGTCGCCCGGACTGGATGGCATATATCCGATTGTGTTGAAGGAAGGCATTGAGCTAGTGATGGCAACACTGAAGAAGATCTTCACTGCATGTCTCGCACTGGCCTATGTACCACGCTCTTGGAGGATGGTGAGGGTTGCCTTCATTCCTAAGGTTGGAAGAGACGACTACACCAATCCCAAGAGCTTCAGACCTATTAGTATGACCTCGTTCATGCTAAAAAGTTTAGAACGGCTGGTGGAGCTTCGCATGCGTAGGGAGTCTCTGAAGACGCATCCACTATCTCCATTTCAGCATGCCTATCAAAGCGGAAAATCCTGCGAGACGGCTCTGCAAAACCTTGTTGGAAGGATAGAGCGAGCCATCGACAGGAAAGAATACGCAATAGGCGTCTTTGTGGACATAGAGGGTGCGTTTGACAATGTTACTTTCGACAGTATGTGCGGCTCTGCTAGGCGGCATGGCGTAGACCGGGTCCTAGTAAATTGGATACGTTCAATGCTGGCGCAGAGAATCATAACGGTGCGGGCGGAGGAAGATTTGCTGGTGTCGTCTGGGGTTAATAGAGGCTGTCCCCAAGGTGGGGTACTGTCTCCATTGCTCTGGTGCATGGTAATCGATCCCCTGCTTAACGCCATTAATGACTCGGGGGTATACGCTCAGGCATATGCGGATGATGTTTGCTGTCTTGTGACAGGTCCATCCCTTATGATTGTCTGCAGAAGGATGCAGAGAACTCTGGATATGATTGACACTTGGTGCAGTGCGAATGGGCTATCGGCTAATCCTGTCAAGACTGGTATTGTCCTCTTTGCCAGATGGAGAAAGCTTGATGGACTTATTCTGCCTACACTGAAAGGAGTCACTATCCAGCCATCCAAGGAAATCAAATATCTTGGAGTCATCCTTGATAACAAACTTCTTTGGAAAACACATGTCGAACTGAAGACATCCAAAGCACTGTCAGTTTTTTGGCAGTGTAAGGGTATATTTGGTAAGACATGGGGTCTTTCCCCTAGTAAGGTCCTATGGATCTATACAGCTACGGTAAGACCTATTATCACCTATGCATCGATGGTTTGGATGAGCAGACTCTCTCTTGTAGGGGTCAAAAAAGCTCTATCAAAACTACAACGTGCTGTGGCCATATGTTGTACCGGAGCATTTCCGACTACTCCAGGCCCGGCACTTGATGCTTTGGTGAATCTCCCGCCACTAGATGTCTTCATCCGCGGAGAGGCCATTAAGGCCATCTGCAGAGTGAAACATAGTGGCCACTGGTATGGGGTGTCCTCGATGTTGGACGACGGCGCAGGCACTGACATCGATTCTGCAATCCTGTCTATGCCCCCGGACTCCATGTCGTCAACCGTCATACTAGAAAAGCGGTACAATGTGTTGCTGCCAGAGGCTCGTTCAGGGTTAGATCCCGAGAATGAGCCCGGCAAACACTGCTGCCGTATTTTCACTGATGGCTCCAGGACTGAAGAGGGTTCAGGTTCTGGTGTCTTCGTGGAATCCTGTGGGACCCGTCGGTTCTTTGCCCTTGGTCTGCATGCGTCTGTGTTTCAGGCGGAGGTGTATGCGATACTTGAGGCGATGGACTTTGTTGTGGAAAACAGGTGGAAAGGCAAATCTATTTGTGTCTGCAGTGACAGCCAAGCTGCGCTCATGGCCTTGGATAGTCCGACCACCACTTCCACGATAGTCAGGTCCTGCAAATCCAGGCTAAATTGTGTTGGAAAACATAATAGTCTGACGTTGACTTGGGTCCCGGGACACGCTGGCATTGCGGGTAACGAGACCTCTGACTCCTTGGCCAGGATGGGCTCCGAGGCTGTTTTTATTGGCCCTGAGCCTGTTCTGCCACTCCCTTCCGCTGCCATCAAAGCCACTGCAAACAAGTGGGTTGTTTCGACCCACAAGCGAGCATGGCGGTCTGAGAGAGGCTGCGGATGGACGAAAATTATGCTACCTGCTATCTCTCACCGATGGTCACGGTTCCTTCTATCTTTAGGTAGGAGGGACTGCAGGCT
The DNA here is from genome assembly GCA_920105625.2 of Clusia tigrina. Classification (NCBI taxonomy): domain Eukaryota; kingdom Metazoa; phylum Arthropoda; class Insecta; order Diptera; family Clusiidae; genus Clusia; species Clusia tigrina. The sequence continues at coordinate 200,500,446 of OV050030.1, forward strand.
GTTGGTTGGCGTGATGACAGGGCACTTTCTATGGGCTAGGCACATGGAAAGGATTGGCATATCAGACAGTGCGCTGTGCCCAGCCTGTGGAGAGGAAGACGAGACGGCGGACCATTTTCTTTGCGTCTGCCCTGCCTTTGCTCGAATCAGGTTCGGGATTTTTGGCACTGATGTGCTGAGGAGTAACCAACTTGGCTCCTTGGCACCACAGGATCTACTTCTACTTCTTCGGAGGTCGGGTAGATTTAAAACAGAGTAAAAGGGAACCTTAAGTGCAGTACAATGGATATATACTTTGTATGAGTGCTGCGCTTACTAGATTGTTCCGACAAAAAAAAAAAAAAAAAAAAAAAAAAAGTCCAAATGGCATTCGTTTGAACTCAAAATGACCCCAAGACGTGCTGAAAGCCGTTTTCTCCCTATCTTCCGCACCTATCAAGACTTGATTGTATCCACTAGCCAAATCTAGCGTAGAGAAATACCTACAATGACCCAACTGGTCCAGAATTTCGTCAATTCTTGGGATCAGAAAAACTTGCTTCACCTCAATTAATTTAATTTCCTGAAATCGACCACCAATCTCCATTTCTTGGTGTTGTCCTGGGACTTCTTCGGAACCAACAATAAAGGTGAATTCCATGGAGAATTGCTCGGCATTATTATGCCCTCCTCCAACAACTTGTCCACCAATTTCACTAGGCAAAGGGTTTTAACACTTCCCCAAAATGCCCCGCTTAAACTGCTTATTCTGCACGTTTGTACATTGGGAAATTACCTCATGGATTCAGCCTTTATTAGACTGGTGTCTGCGCCTGTGCCCAGCATTAATACCAGATAACCTGCTTTTGCTGCCTTGCACGGAATGACCACATAAGAATCATCCGAGTAGGTAGACTGAATGTTGAAATTGTTATCCAAAAAATGTTTATATCGCGGATATCTCTCATCAATCGGTGCTACCAAAAAATATACTAAACACGATTTAAAATTTGCTGTGCTATCATTCATTTTCCCCATGCAGTTTTTTAAACCTGCTGTCATGCCCCTGGCCGACTGAATTACCTGTCTGCATCTTTCACTAATATTATTAAAATTTGTTCCTATATATATTAATATACCAGGGAGGTAGTCCCTGACTAAACCCACTGCTCTCTGGCGAATTACCCCAAACAGGCTTAGCAATAGACAATATAAATTTATTGTCCCTAAGAGTGCTGTATCCTGCATCATCGGTGTTTGTGGTTTCTCGACTGTCGCTGACGTGAGAACTACGTTTGGTGCCTGTATATTAGCAGTGTTCTGGGGTTTCCAACCTCTAGGCTGCGGTTGGCCCCCTACCGGTTTCCATGATTCTGCCTGTTGCTGTCCCTCGCAAAACAGTTCTCTGCCATATGGCCAATGCCCCCACACCATGTACAGGTCGGTTGGCGACTTCCTTTCCGTTCGTTCCTTGCATCGTATGATTGGTTTTGCTGCGAACCATAGGTATGATGGTTATTACTAGTACCGCCCGTGATCCGCTGCCATGTGCGGTCCCCTGGGTTTCCACGAGGCAACACAGGTCTCTGCTGACTGGCAATGGTACTTTGCTGCTGATTTCCGAAGCTTTCTCTGGAGTAGTACTGTCTACCCTGTTACCTTGCTGATGCGTTCCTTGGACAACTCATCCCTCTTTCGTGTCCATAATTACCGCAATCCTCACAAAACGGAGTATTCCTCCTCGTCCGGCTTTCATCCCAGAAATGCCCGTGCCTATTACAAAATGAGCATGCCAACTCTACAGCCGGTCGTCGATCTCTATGCTCCATTCCCCGATTCTCATTATCCCCCAATTCTTGTCGCGGGACACTCGAAGCAGCGGGTGTACTCGTCCAGCATATGACCCCTTCGTGGCGCTTTGCTGAATGGCCACTTCTGCAGACATAACTGCCTCTATCACATCTGCCATTGATCGTTGTGTCAAACTTAGCGTGTAATTGCCCAATTCCCCGTTTACTAAGCCGGCCTTGAACACCGTCACCATGGCCCTCTCTATTTGCGATTTTTATACCGACACACTTTCAGGGAATTACCTGTTTGCTTCTGCACTCGCTGCCCTCCCCAGTGATTGGAGCCTACGGCCCCAGGCTCTCAATTCCTCTCCAGGCTTCTAAGTAGACTCCTGGATCTCTCTTATGAGTACGTCGTACGATTTTTGTTTCAAGTATGTCCTGTCCAGGAGAGCATATAAATCAGTCAGGTTATCCACCGGGCTATGCGCCAACAAATCAAACGCGTCCCCTGTTGTTCTCTGTCTTATGCATCTAATCAAGTGTTCAACCTCCGCTCCCGGAAGACTTTGTTGTGCAAGCCCGCATCCTTACTTGAACCTCCTGATTTCCGTCCTGAGATCGTAAATCTTAACGCCAGAAAACATAGGAACAAGCTTCTCCACATCTTTGGCCACCTCCAGAATGCTCATTCTGACTGCCGAGTTAACCACCACAGTAATGACTGTACCTCTCACCTCCTGTGTAGCTAATTGGCTATTAATCCCATCTTCCAATAGATACTTAACCAGATCCGGGCGCAAACTTAGTGGCCGCCGTGCATCCAACCGAGTTGGCGTGTCGTAGAGAAGCTCCTCCGACTGAGGCGCTTTATCCTTTCCCCTACGCTCGTCGGTTGAGTCGCTGCTTTCTTATTCACCTGCGATTCAATAGTAATAGCAAGATCAATAGTAATAGCAAGAGAGTTCGGATGTGTTTTTCGGTTGCTCCTCAATTATATTGTGATTTAAAGTGAAATAATTTAATGTTTCGGGTTTTAAGCCTAGCGAAATAGACGCATAATAAAAGTCAGTGAGTGAAATTGGCAAAAGGAATTTGTGCGAAATATCAAATATCAGTTTTTAAACTTAAAATTTGAATTTGTGTTAGCTTCTAATAAAGAAGCGGAACTATAGCGGTCAGTGGATGTGCGCTCTCCTGTTCAGCGCATGCGCTCTCAAAGTGTGCCTGCACTTGCACCAACACCTGATCTACCTCAGTCGCTTTCCCAGCAGCGGCAGGTAATCGCGCAACTGAGTAAGTAGAGTATGTTACCTTCTCTCCCCAATGCAAGGTCGGATGTTCTCGGCATGACTGTCGATAGCGGTTGGCGACTAATGTGGTTCGCTCAACACCTTTGCCTGCAAAACAGAGACAAGCGAGCGGAGGTAGCATGCCCCACAACGGCGAGCGGCCGGGCAGCGGCCCTCATGCAACTGCAAGTTCACAGCGTTCAATTGCGACTGCACTTAACAATGCAAGTGCAAGTACACACAGTTCGCACTCAAACCAGAACCAATATCCAAAAGTGTCTCTGGCACTCTCTGCGCATGCGCCCTCTTGGAGCGCTCAATGTTCAACACCCAGCCCAACGGCGTCCATAACTAAAGAGTGCAAACAGGTTCCATCCACGTCTCTCTCTCACTCGTCCGATCGTGCTAGAACAAATTCGCCAACAGTGGCTGAGCGCACTGCAAATGCACTCACACCAACCATCAATGCAAACCACTCAAAGTAATTTTTCAAGCAACCCAGCAGGGAAAAGTGGAACATCACAAACTGGTTTAGATAGGTATATCCTTATAAACAAGCGCAAGCGAAGCCCAAAATCGAGTGCAATCAAAACTAACATCGCAAAAATCAGCAAAACTAGCGAGAGCCTAATCTCTAGTAATAATCGCTTCGCTCTACTTCAAAGTGCTGAGGAGGCAGACGCACTCAAACCTAATATTATATTCAAACCACCTCCCATTTACTTACGAGAACGTAACTCCAGTAAATTAGTTGCAAAGCTTACCGAGCTCATTGGTCCTAAAAATTTCCATGTCACCCCTCTTGTTAAAGGAAACATCCAGGAAACAAAAATCCAAATACATAGTGAGAGCAATTACAGAGTGGTTATAAAAAACTTCGACAATGATAAAAAAGCTACTACACCTATCAGCTTAAAAGTAGCAAAGGCCTTACCATTGTCATAAAGGGACTTGAATCAGATATTCCCCTTGCTGAAGTCAAAGAAGCACTACATGAAGCAGGGTTCGCTGCCCGCTCTATTGTAAATATAATAAATCGCAACAGAATCCCTCAGCCATTGTTTCGCGTAGAATTGGGACCTGAAACCCAAAAGCTTAAAAAAGGAGAAGTGCATGGTATTTATAATCTCCGCTATCTTATGCATCGCAGAATTACTGTGGAGGAGCCTCTCAAACGAAACGGCCCAGTTCAATGTTCGAATTGCCAAGAATTTGGGCAGACAAGGTCCTACTGCACTCTTCGTAGTGTATGTGTTGCCAGTGGTGATTTACACCCCACATCAGAATGTACGAAGACTAAAACTGATAGAGCTGCTAGAAAGTGCAGTAATTGTGGTGGTAACCATACTGCCAAAAGGTTGCCCTGTATACCAGGAAATTAAGAACAATGACCCTCAGTTAAAGAATAAGCGCACTCAAGCTAGTTCAAATATACCGCCCATTGCACAACCACAGAAGTCAATTCCATACCCCGATACAGGGACGACGTATGCAGGGGTACTTAAGTTAGGGAAGGATCAGCAGTCCGGCACTGGTTCAAATCTGCATAATTTTGAAGGAATGATAGCAACGCTCACACAATGTATGACGCAGTTCATGACCTCCGTACAAAAAATGATTCAAGAGATGATGAGAAACCAAAACCAGCTCATGCAGCTTCTGCTATCCCCAAAATGAACTTACTTAAGATCTGTCAATGGAATGCAAACGGTGTAAGCCAGCACAAGTTAGAAATCAACAAATTTTTACTCTCTAATGAAATTGACATATTTGTTATATCCGAAACCCATCTAACCGAAAAACACAATTTTTACATACCGGGATATAAATTCTATGATACAAAGCATCTCGCTGGCAAAGCCCATGGCGGCACTGGAATCCTAATCAAACAAAGAATAAAACACTTCGTCATGGAAGAATACAACAAGGAGTACCTGCAAGCAACACAAATTTGTCTGGACGGATGGGAGGATAACTTAACAATATCCGCTGTGTACTGCCCACCTAGATTTAAAATAACAACTAACCAGTTCTCAGATTTTTTCTCCACACTTGGAACAAGTTTTCTAGCTGCTGGCGACTACAATGCCAAACACACTTACTGGGGCTCACGGCTAACAACACCAAAAGGAAAACAATTATATAACTTCATGCTTTCTGACACCAAGATTGATATTATCTCTTCAGGACAACCATCGTACTGGCCGACAGACCCACGTAAGATACCTGACCTTATTGATTTTGGAGTTGCTAGAAACCTAAAACGAGAGCAACTCAAAGTAGAACACCTTAACGACCTCTCTTCAGATCACTCTCCTATTATAATGCATCTGAACAAAAAGTTACGCCCTACCTACGAATTCACACCCACTAAAACTAACTGGCTGAAATACAGAACATACATCAGTAGTCATCTCAGCCTAAACCCACGTCTCAAAACTAATGAGGACATTGAAACATTTCTGGAACAATTTACCTCGACCCTAAGATTAGCTGTGCGCCACTCTGCGGACAAGCGTGACAACAACTGCAACAGCATCCGGCGCCCACAAACCTCAACCCAAATCGATATTCTCCTTACTGAAAAAATGAGGACGCGTCGTGAATGGCAAAAGTCCAGGTGTCTCTTTCCTAAAACGGAAGTTATCTATTGCCAGTGAAAATTTGAGAAAAGCCTTGCGTCTAGAATCAGATCGTTGCCTGGACCAATATATCCAAAACCTTTCTCCGACTGACGTCACCAATTATTCTCTGTGGAAAGCTGTCAGAGAAATGAAAGCACCTACACGCGGAATTCTACCGATTCGTACAAAAAACGGAAACTGGGCAAGAAGCGATGATGAAAAGTCTGCTGTTTTCGCCGAACACTTAAGAGATGTTTTTACCCCCAACCCACCTTCATTACTGGAAAAATTATCAAGGAGTTACCCCAAATGGCCATCATCTTACTTACTTCACTATTTAATGGCTTGGTGCGCTTAGGATACTTTCCTAATGCCTGGAAAGTTTCAGTAATCACAATGATCCCGAAACCAGGAAAAGACCCCTCCCAATCGTCATCATATAGACCGATTAGCCTCCTGCCTATATTATCAAAACTCCTAGAAAGGCCTTTTCTTGAAAAACTAATGCCGCATATAAACGAAAAACGTACTATTCCCACTCACCAATTTGGCTTCCGCGAACAGCATACTGCAATAGAGCAGGTTCATCGAATAGTGAACGAGATAAAAAACGCATTCGACAAAAAGCAATATTGTTCAGCCATCTCTTTAGATGTGGCGCAGGCATTTGACAAGGTCGGGAACGAGGGGCTTATTTACAAAATAAAAAAACTGTTGCCCACAAAAGTACACGACATATTCGAATCGTATCCGAGGGGCAGAAAGTTCAAGGTAAGGTACAATAATGCTTACTCTAAATGCTTTGACATCAAAGCTGGTGTACCACAAGGAAGCGTGCTAGGTCCGGTGTTGTATCTACTATTTACCTCAGATCTGACTACCAATAAATACTTAACAACTGCAACTTTCGCAGACGATACAGCTATCCTTAGATAGAGCTAGATTAGAAGATCATCTGGTCCTAGCAACAAATTGTTTGGCTGACTGGCGAATAAACGTTAATGAATCGAAAAGTACGCATATTACCTTTACTATAAAAAAAGGTACATGTCCAGAGATAAAACTCAACAATGTTCCTATTCCTCAAGCAAAGGAGGTGAAGTACCTAGGAATTCATCTTGACTCACGTTTGACATGGAGCGCCACATCGAAGCTAAAAAAAAACAAATGACTTTGAAAGCAAATAGCCTACTGCGTCTGTGATAGTACTTCACGTTTTTTACATCCTTCCGGTCCTTCCTAAGGTTTGAAATCAACCTCTGGACCTTTTTTTCCACCACTTGATGGGTATTTCAGCAACTCCTTCACTTCCTTCGATAGTCCCATGGACTATGCCTCATTCAATAAATATCCCATTAAACAACCCAATCTCAAGGAAATATTTATATATACTATTAATGTTTTCATTTATTTTAAATAACACAAACACATTCATTAATATAAGAGCCTACACCAATGGAAATAAACTTATACGACCTGAACATTAAAAATTGTAAGGATGGACTTAGTGTCACCTAACCGCAGCTGCTATTCAGCCCCGATACTGCTTTCTCTTAATGACCGGCGCTAAAGCGCCCAGACGGCCACCGAGAAACCGTCGCACAATGGGGTAGCTCCACAGAGACCAGTACGCAAAAGGTCACTTTGAAATGTTGGGTAAACAATAAAAAACTGTTACTTTTCACAAAGTGTACGGTATTTTGGATAAGAAGAATGCATTTTTTTTTTGTTTTGCACTAAGTAAGTCATGCGATCAAAGTTGACAACTTCATTGTGAAATTTATATTGGAAAAGTGTAAAACAAAGTAGCTCCAACTAATTTGTCAATATCTTTGTTATTTATTGTGCGATTAAAAATATAAAATATGCCCGGGGAAGGTAAATATGTGTACATTTTATTTGTTTATTTTAAAAATGAAAAAGTTCTTAGTATTAATTAAGCGGTTGGAAGAGCTAGTGTTTTTTTTACTTTGTTTTAAGTTTTGCATAATATCTTATGTTCCGGCAAAAGTTTAGCAGATTTATTAATTGTCCATAATTAAGACATATTTACTTAATATAAATGTGAAAGCAGAAGTGCTAAACTTTTGCCGGAAATATTTTTTTTTTATTTTAGAAAAATAGTGATAGTGACTTTTCAAGAGTGCCGATTGCTGTTTTTTTATTGTATTAAGCTCAGAATCAATAACTGTTCGTATTTATTTTATTTTGTAAGGTTCTGAATTACAAAATTATGAGTGTTTAAGAAAACAACTAGTTCAAGTATTATTCGACAGTCAAAAGAAGACTTTTGATGCCAAATTTTTTGATGTTGAGACTTTCATTCAACGTAAGACGTTATGCCGCGAAACTCATTTACAAGAACTTCGACAACAATTGAAAAATTTCAAACATCAGCTAAAAACCAAATGGGAAAGATCACATCGAACAAAAAAACTGTTTCTTTCCATAGAGTTAAAATGGCTCAACGGATTCATTTCTTTGAAAAATATTCTCCATCTTCTGGACGTCCATCGATATTTTTTGAAACATGCAGTGAATCAACAAAACGCAAACGAACTGCGGAATTAAGAAATACGGTTCCTACAAATTAACCACAAAATCTTCCATGAGATGTTATTTATGCAATGCTACATGTAAAGAGTTCAACAACATAGACAAAATGATTCAATTGAATGTATCGTAACAATATTTATCATTTGGTCTTTCTGTTTTACATGCATGGATTCGACTTTTCGATTGTCTTCAGCATGTTGCATATAAGCTTCCAGTCCAGGAGTGGAGAACAAGCAAAACAACAGAAGTTGCTGTTAATGAAATTAAAAAGCGAATTCAAAAAGAATTTAAAGAAAAACTTGGCTTAATTGGTGATCATCCTAAGCCGGGATATGGAAATACCAACACAGGTAATGTTGCGAGGAGATTTTTTGAAAGAAGTAATTTATCCGCCACCATCACTGGAACTTCATAAGTTTTATATAATTTTCCAAAGCCTTTCAAGTGGTTTCAAGCTGAACAACGAAAAATTCAAAATCTATTGTGAAGATACCGCCCGATATTTTATAACATTGTATCCCTGGTACTATATGAGTACAACTGTGCACAAAATCTTAAATCATGGGCATTTAATTGCTTCTACTTGCCTCTTACCGATTGGTCAGTTAAGTGAAGAAGCTTTAGAATCACGAAACAAAGATTTTAAAACTTTCAGGGAACAATTCAGCCGAAAAACGTCAAGAAAAGACAATTTAACAGATGTTTTCAATAGAATGATGATTTTGTCAGATCCTGTGTTATCAAGTCTCAGAAGTCAGAACCTTTTTGTTATTAAAAAAGAGTTTCATTCAGATGCCATTTATATGTTTGATGTGGAGAATATTTCTTTTGAAAATCAATAAACACAATTTTATTATTATGTAGTATTAAGTGTAAATTATAAGATTAATTACAAAACATTGTTAATATAAACTTTTGATTCAAAAATGTACTAAGTTTTCATATTTATTTAATTCTTTGTATATTTATTATTAACAACACATTTGCCTTTGAAAAAAAAATTAATCATCCTTGATAATAAACACCAAAATGAAAACCAACGATTTTCTGGCTGTAAACACTCAAGTTTATTTTTCAACAACGCTCCAAATATGTCTTTTCTTAATATAAATTAAATTTGAACTAATTTTTACTCTTATGCAAGCATTTAAGACACAAAAAGTCACTTGAGACTTTTCAAAATAATTTATCGCACTAAACCACTACTTCTGCACCACAGTGCGTCGACAAAATTCCTATTATATTCTTGAAATATAGCATATACTCTCTCTATCTTTGCTTCCTCCATTGTCCTTTCAATTAAACATCCTACCAGCAGCGCCAATTGTTGTGTATTTCCGTGCGTTAGCTGGTGCAACGCGCACTACAGTTGTCTGACGGCTGCTGGACCTGTAAACACTTGCCGAACTGCGGCGTAAAAACAGAACACCACCGTTTCGCTTTCAGAAATACAGAACCCGTCTTTATTCTTAAAACACTCTTATTTATATTCTTAATTCTAGTTACATCATATTTTTATAATCTACTTAGGTGTTCCAATTACATACGTGTTGACCAAAACAATTATGGCAATGAGCCAGTTCATACAAAATGCCAATGGTGCATTTTAGCCCTAGTTCGTGGGTGAATATGTAATTGTAACACCTGTGAAGTTCATATGCATCATAGATGGATAGTAAATGGCTACTTGGTTTGTGTCGCGAGTCAACTACTCGCAGGTAGTCGTATCTTGACTAGCGACACCATAGTATATGGCGTTCCATAGTGTCAGAGCCCTAGGGTACTCCACCCGTGACCTTGTACTATTTTACTCCTACAGCTTCATAGCGATCACTTTAATGATATGACACCCAATTCGCCGAGATCAATATCCATCACCATGTGAATAGCATTTTCTGTGGGGCGCGCCTTACGAAAGCCAAAGTGGTTTTTTGAAAGTTCATCTGGTGCCAACAGGAACACTAAGGGTCTGTCGCATATTATACGCTCTAAAATTTTGCCTATGTGTCAAGCATGCAGAACGGGCGATATATCGCCGGTTGTTTCAACGGTTTGCCAGGCTTTAGCAGGTACACTAATCGTTATCTTTTCCACAATCTTGGAAATACGCCTTCTTTAGGCAGAAATGAAACATTCCTGCGAAGACAGCCGATCTCGCCTTAACTGGCGTTCTGATAGCAACGTTTGGGACTCCATCCAGTCGCGGCGCTTTGTTATAGTCAATGTGATTTAGCGTTATAAGTACCTCGCCTTCGGTAACTTCCGGCGAAGGTATGGAACCGGAACAGCAAATGTTGGTGAGTCCTTCTTGGGCGGGGAAAGGTTGGCTGCGGCGATCTTGGTCCCTAACATTGCTCATAACCGTCCTGTTACCCTTACCCCATGGGTCTAATTCGGCGCTGTCACGTAGTTCCTTAAAGCAATTTTATTTTCGTTTTGATCGTCGCTTTGAACACCGCTCCACTCTCTCAATTCTGCCAGTGCATCATTCCCTATTGGATAATTTCCGTACACCGAGACCAAAATCTCCTTGTTCCAGCTGTAAGGAGGCTTCCTGGCGGTGATTGCAAGGCGCCTGGGCATTGATGGGTCACACGCTATCGCCATCGCTGTGGTCACATAGGCTGGAATTATTGCGACCAGTTTTTGCTGGAGTTTCGCTCGCTTCCACACGATGGGGAATGATGGTCGAACTTCTGCTTTCTCCACTGCGCCTTCTTAATCCGATGAGCTAGTGCAGCTTTACAAGCATTGTGTATGAGGATAGCACTATAGTCGATATGTGTGTATAGATCACTGACTGACCAAGTCACGAGGCGGGCGATTTCACTGTGTGCAAAAGTTTGAACTATTATCGATCTGCCTCTTCTCGTTTAGAAGGTAATCTGTTAAAACTTGTTCAGTAATTCGAGGTGCACTGGCACCAAACTCTCGGTGAATATTCTGCCACGGGTGTTGGTGTAATCGCTACCCCAGTTTGTTGTCACCGGAAATAAGTACCGGGTGTTTTCCGTGCGCTTCTTCGACCAGAGCTGCCATAAATCTTTCGAACTCCTCCACGGTCATGCTCGGAGCAGCATAGCAGATGAATATGAAGATGCCTTCCATTTTGACCCACGTAAGGTGCTGTACAACTGCCGCCATCCTTCTTTACAGAATTTTTCGCTCATCGCCAATATTCCTGCTTTCCTGATGCATCCCACGTCCATCCATGCGATTCCACGTTTGGATACTGCTCAGAGAGTGTCATCACGTCTAGCTGGGGTTCACCTTGTGTTTGTCACAAAAACCTTGTGCTGCCACACAGTGATTCAAGCTGAGCTGGAGAGTCTTTATACTCTTCTTTTTACTGCCTCCTGATAACGAGGACATTTTACGCCGCGGCTCACAGTGCATAATTATCCCTGTTAACGCAAGTCGCTGCGATATTTCCGCATTTTCTGCAAAGGCTCGTTCTGTCCATAATCACACAACATGTGGTCAAATGGCTTTATCCCCAGCATTTGAAGCAGCGCTTCGGCGATACTACTTCCCGGAGTCCACAGGACACCCAAATGATTCGAACTCTTTGCACGTGTAGCACTTACTTTGCATCCGCTGCGGGAAAGTTAACGAAAGCATTCTGTCTACAAGTGTATGATGTTTAGAATCGCTTACTCAACAGGCCTTTTGATGGCACATTATAAGTGTAGCGCTTCATAGATATCCCCTCGATGTCACCTTGTCCAGATCTCTACACTGTATCGTCTCCATATGGGTCCTGGAAACTACGCTCGATGTCTCCTTTAGTACCTCCTCTATGGAGAATGGTACAATGCAGTGCTACTCCCCTCGTTCTCCTTTAGCTCTCCGTACCTTTTTTTTAACTATTCGGACATGCTCGCCAAGCTATTTCAGAGCTTCGCCGGATTTATCCGTACGCACACGACGCAACTTTCTCGTTTGCTGTTATAATAAATGCGTCTGGTTTGGGCCGGATGATCGAATTGATTTTAGGCTTTTCACAACCGTCCATTCCTCATTCGCCTTCTGGTCTCCAGGCGTGGCTGTATTTTCAGAAGTTGTAACGACTCAGTTTTCCGCCGGGGTAATCTCGCCGGATAACCAGGTATCGTATACATAATTTATACCCAGAAACCTCAAGGATCCTTGAAGTTCTTCGTGGGTCCTTGAAAGTCCTTAATCGCAACAAGTCCTTGGATTATCCTTGGATATTATTTAGTCCTGCACTTGGATTATCCTTGGATATTATGAAGTCCTTATTCGCAACAAGTCCTTGGATTATCCTTGAATATTATTCAGTCCTGCACTTGGATTATCCTTGGATATTATTTAGTCCTGCAACGCACTTTCCAGAGCTGAGGGAAAAACTCAGCAACTTTCAGGGGTCGTATACAAAAATTATTAATATAAAATCCTATGAGTTAAATTTGCTGGGTGTCTTTGTTTAAAATACCGATTGTGGAGTGTTTTTTATATTTTCCGCCCTCTATTCTTGCCAATCGCCTCACTACTGCGCGTTTAATCGACTTTATAGCTTTCTTTCGCCTACTAGTGTTTTTTACAGGTTTTTGTGTGAGTGAAATTTGTCAGTTGGCAAATTTCATCTTCACAAAGTTCGCCCACACCTTATCTTGGATACTGGTGGGCTTGCTTCTTGTTGCGGTCGAGGTCACCTGCTCTTTCGATCTGGTGTGTGTCAAACTTGCGATGTCTAGTAAAACCTCAGAAGAACTTGCATTTTATTGTTATTAAAATAATATCTTTACATAGCCCTAAGGCTAATTGGACAAAATTGCTACTATTAAGTAAAAGTTGATTGCATGCTCTTAGGTGTACACATTTGACAATTGAACTTTCACTATCATGTATCAATAACTCCATTGGTAACAATTGCAGAATATGCAAATCAAAAAGAGAACAATTGACAATAAAGAAACAACAAATGATTGTAATAGTATATAAGCAGGTGCGTTTATAACAAACAACAGAGTTTAACAAACGAACTGTAGCGAGTTTTAACTCGCGCGGTTAGACTCACCACAGTGGACTCTGGCAGTTAACAAGCGACCAGTTGGTGTCACTCAGTGCATCGGTACAAAGATAAATGTACATCCTTATATATATTCGGCAAACACAGATATACCCCAACATAAATTGCACAGCCGCTATAAGGGCCTTCACAGGACTATATAAGTACCATTTCGGAGGAAACCCAGGATTAGTAGAAAAAATCCTGAAGCAGGAAGAAGAAACCTGCAACAATAACAGCAGCTTCATAGGGAACAATAACAGCAGCATCATCGGCAACAATAACAGCAGCATTATCGACAAAACTAACAACAGCATCATCACAAACAATACCAGCATCATCATGAATAATATCCGCCAAAAGCCACAAGCATCAGACGGAGGAGCAATGGTGGGAGCAAAACAGACTCGGAGTATTTTATTATTGTAACGTAATATAAGTGATTACTTCTGCGACCCTGAAGGCACCGTCGCGGTGGTCACAGAAGTTGCAGCTGACAGGCGCGATTGCGGTGTTGCACGCATCTATGACGGGGCAAACATAAACCGTCTGTCTTCTTAGTTGTGAGAATTTTTTTGTTCGTGGAATGTGTGTTGTCCGTTTGGAATATTTTGAAATGTTTACATATAATAAATTTAAGGAATTAGGCAGCAATGCATCAAGAGGTGCATAGAACACGGGTTCTGGCATCGAAGTTTATGTAGATCGTATGTTCGTTATGTATATTGGCGCATAAATGCTACATTGTCATAAATAATTTATATTCGCATTCAGAAATTGTCCAATTGAGAATAGTTTTTACACTTGTGCAATGAAAATTATATTCTTTCCTCTTCGTCTCTACATTACAGTTATCATTCTACTTTAATTTTACACGGAGCTATGTTTGTGTACTGTTATAGTAGTACGCGTTTTACGTAAAGTATATTTTGGAAAGACGAACTCCTATTGCCTTCAAATAAAGCGAGTTTTTTGTGAGTCGAAAGCAAAATAACCACAATCGGTATAAATGAGGCAGCTTATTTTTTGCAAAGTGAAAACTATGTGTTTCTTATAAGTTTATGGGGTTTATTGTGGGGCGGACTTGAGTTTTTGTTTATTTTATTAGTTTCGAAAGTAGTGGTCAGGTTAGTACCCATGTTTACTGGTGCTGCGTCAGAAGGCTTGCGATCAGAAGTCAGTACGTTCACTCAGGGGTCTGAATTGGCGAGGAGGAGCATCAGGCCAGATGGGTTACAGGATTTATTTTACTGTGTAAAGCAGATGCTGTTCGGAGATGCTTACCACCTTGTGCTGCGAAAATAATTCGGCGCTGCGGGCGGAGCTGTACGGGCTCCTGAGGAGAACTGACCTGAAAGTGAGGACTCTGGACGATGTGACTTAGGAAATCATAATGGGGAAGAGCTGAAATGAGGACATTCGAGCCTTTTCCAAGCATCTAGGATCATTGAGGTAAATACAATGGCGTTGGAGAAACAGCGTTATTGTACTAAGCTGCAAACAGGTGTGAGGTTGTAGTGGGTCTGCGCGACCCCGCTCTAAAAATTCATATGCTGAATAGCGGAACAGGCATTCTGGAAGAATTAGCAGAATAGTCTATTAGAGCACAATTCTTGGTGGAGCGGAGTACGACAACTTTGAGGGAGGTACATATGTTAAAAAAAAGGGGCAGGACATTTTAACTACCGCTATCGCAAACTTCTAAGTTAGCCAGGTTGAGACACAAGTTGTCTGAGTTTTATTTTGAAATCATTTACAACCCTGGGAAGAATAATCTGAATGTAGATGCACTTAGCAGAGTGCTACAAAAACAATAGACATTGGTAGTTCAAACTAGAGCAAAGGCAAAGGCTGACAGGGTGAAGACCAATATTTAGCGGTCAATGACGGACAAGTACCAGAAATAAAAAAATGAATAACGAAAGAGACAAACAGCCAGCTAAAAGGGGAGAGTGGTTCGAGAATGACAAAGATATTCAGGGAGTACTCAAAGCTTTCCATGATTCACCTCTACACCAGTGGTCTTCGAAAACCTACGAGAGAATCAGACGAGTATACACCTGGAAAGGGATTCTCCGCGACATAAAAGAATATGTAAAGAGCTGCCCAAAATTTCAGGTCATTAAGAGATCGAGGCTAACAAAGATGCCAATGGTGTTGACTGACACACCGAGACAACCATTTGATAAAGTTCACATACATATTGTAGGTATTTTACCGGAGACAGTTTTGGGATATAAGTACTGTGAGAACGTAAGTTCTCAGACCACTCATATTTATGCTCAAACAATTACTGCGTCGCCAACAGCAGCCAATAGCGTACATACGCACGCACTGTTAGAACATAAATACATTTATATTTATGCTCTCACAACAAGTGCAAAAGCAATATATTATTTGCATGCACTCATCTATGCACAAGATCAAGTATCAGCAGATGAAAGGCACTAAGCACAAATAATATACAAACAAAATAATGTAGTGTAAACAACAAGCCGGCCATGCGAAGTATAATCTAAAGATCTGCATTCCACCAATCACAGCGTTCGACTTTCCAACTGGAGCACAGTTGATCAAAGCGTTGTTCAAAACTTACGGTCCGATCAAACCAACAACTACAAGCGGCAAGGTACAACAAAAGACACTAGCGCAACGAACAATAGAAAGCATGAATTGGACAAATGCTACGCTAACAACACGCAGAAACGAAATTGAAGCATAAAGGGACCACGACAGAACAATCACTACGAGTGTCGCCAATACAGATAACGCACAAGGAGGAATACAGAAGAGAATCTTTTATTAAAACATTTAAAACGTGACAACAACAACACAGCAGTGAAGATCACCCAAGGGCAAAACGCGATAAGAGCAACGCAACGGTGGGGGTCGCCCAAGGACAACTGTTACCACAAAAACAACAGGAAAATAACAACAAGGTGTTGAAGATGACACAATGGCAAGCAAAACCAAGAACAACAATGCAGGAACAACGGGAACGAACAGTGGCCTTAGCAACAGTGAATTGGCCATTCCTACAACAATACTGTGGCAGCTTGGAACTATAAAAGCACCAGCAGCCCAAGTATGAGTCTCTCTCTTCCATACCGACATCTCGAGACAACACCAGCGAAGACCTTAGCTCCAGAGAACACTTAGCGAACTCAACGCAAACAGAACAGTGGTTTAAGGTTATTACCGATTCCACTGTGACATTGACTTACGCAGAGAGAGCCAGTGGTTTGAGGTTTTTACCGACTCCACTGGGACACTAGAGTACAAACAGAGAACAGTGCTTTAAGGTTTTACCGACTCCACTAGGACATTAACTTACACACACAGAACCAGTAATTTAAAGTTTTTACCGACTCCACTGTGACACTGGAGTACAAACAGTGGTTCAAGGTTTTCACCGACTCCACTGGGACATTAAATTACGCAGACAGAGCCAGTGGTTTAAGGTTTTCACCGACTCCACTGGGACATATTGACACGGCTAGACACTGCGTTAGCTAGCAACCTACAATATAATTAAATTACTGTAGGAAATTTAATGTTAGTTATTTAAGTAGAATAAAATTTTAAATAAATAGAAACTATTAAAAATTCAAAATTCACTCGTTAGAATAAATTTCTGTTGACGAACCCTGGACACCGCTAAGTACACCCGTAAGTACAGCGAAAGTAAGTTCGTTACAGTACATCTTGACGTTCCAAGATGATTTTTCAGAGTATATCTACGCCAAGGCGAGTACGGCACCCAAAGCATTTTTTACGAAATTATAGCCCGTTACAACATAATGAAAGTGTTGGTGACCGACACCGGTTCGGATTTTTGGGTCAAAAATATTCTCGGAGACGTGTAAAATGCTTGGGATTGACAATTTGCTTCTTATCTGAGCATTACTTCTTATCATCCGCAAGTGAACGGTTCTCTGGAATGAAGTCAGAGACCTCTGGCAGAATACCTGCGTAGCTTTGTCAGAGACGATGGCTCTAGCTCGGATCAGTGAATAGCTACGGCCATGCATGTACATAACAATACGGTACAAGTATCAACAAAGCAAAATCCATTTAGAACAATCTTCGGATTTTCTTTCAACATGCCAGCGAATTTGAAGCGCTAATGTGCGCCAGTGTACAATGCTGATGACGCAAATAAAGTGCGAAATATCAGCTACAGCGGGCGTACGACTTGGTTAGAGAAAACCAAGACTAAAGTTGACTAAAGTCGCTAATAAATTACATAAGGCGAGCAAGCAAGCAAACGCTGCAGCCGAAATACAGTAAGAACAAGAATGGAAAGAAAGAAACTTGTTGAAAAATATTAAGTAAAGGAATAATTAGTAATGAAAACACATAAAATAGAAAAAAAACAGAAACGAGAATCAGAATGCAGCTGAGGAAAAAAGAATATGAATAGAAGATTTGTTTAGTGCATTCGGGCAAACGGAAAGTTCATTGTCCAACCAATTGTGCAATGGAATATCAAATGAATATATGGGCATGCATTCTAATAAGTAAGTATGGTAGGCAATATATTTTTTTTAAACTTGATTAGGTCGAAAATACTTCAGCGAAAATATACGAGAAAAAACAAGTTAATATGATTAAGAAGTAGGAGTAGGAAACTTTAAGTAGGAAAAAGTAAACAACAACCAAAAGGGTAAATCAGACTGTGGGAAAATACAATCTTAGCCACGAGAGTAAAACGTAGACCAAAACAAAACCAAGCTCGGATGAGCCAAACAAAAATTGATGCAACATGACCGTAGTATACATTTTTTCTTTATTGTTTTACAATCATTTATAATTAAATAATTAAATTCTGTTATGAATCCGGGTTCAAGCGGTGTATAATACAACTCCCTGATGACATAATTCGGCCACATCAATTTAGGAACCGCCAGGTCCCATAATTACTCTTTTCCCCCTTCGTTTTCCAAGCAGCTACCCATCTCTATTAGAGCACCCAGCGGTATAGTGGGGGACAGGTCCAACAATGCCCTCTTCACAGTCGGCATCAGTAGGTGTACGGTTGGGTGCACATAGTTCTCCTTGTGCTCCTGGAACAACCTCAGCACCTGCCTATACTCTAATACGCATTCCTCGAGGTTGCATAAGTTGTCGTTCATGATGTTAACTATCAGACAAATGTATTAATAATGATCTACGAATATGGTTCAACTGGCTCACAATGTTACAAAAGAAATTTCAGAAGAAACCAAAAAAAAAAAAAAAACTCAAATTCTGAGCACATGTAGAAATGATCATAGACAATATTTGTATAAAAATTGTAGCAATAATATAGGCTATGTACAAAATGAACATTGATCAACCAAAAAATTATATTTATAACATATTAAAATTATATTTGACTCTCTCATGCAATGTCTGCAACCAAAAAGTAAGTCAGTTGCGGTAACATCAAATAGCTTGCCAGTGGCGTGAACAATCGTATTACAAGGTATAAAGATTTCGCTCCTCTTTCCCAACGTATATTACTATATAAATATTAAGTAAAATCTTTTGTAACTGAATGGGAAAGACGAGAGAAACAAATTAAAAAAAATTATAGCTCAAAACCAATTCCTATACGAGTATATGTCGTAACGTAAGAAATAATACATATGAAACTAGACACTAAGATAATGGGACTATTAATCTGCACTATAGCAATTACCGGGGCATCAGAAGTACTGATTGAGCAACTGAGGGAAACGGACATGATGTTGGAATCCTAAATGAACCGTGGTTCTCTAAAGATGAATGGATAGTCGCTTCAGAGTTGCGCAGGACTAAGCGAACCTATACTGCAGCAATTCGAAATGCTACACTTGAAGACTACCGAGTTATGCGGGACAGAGATGATCAAAGGCAAATATGTAATATGTCGGAAAAGAAGCAGAGTCGATGATAGAAAAATGCGAGTTTTGTCACTGCAAATAAACACTCACAGAAGAAAAAGGTCATTAATGGATTTTGGTGGGAAACTGTTAGAGTGGGCGATTGGAATGATGGACCACAAAGATGCCGATGAAATACATGGCCACTTGTAAGAGCTTGCAAGTCGAGAAAACATAAACATGGCCATCGTTGATGACTTAATGCATAGGAAACTACATCAGCTGATCATACCGAGAAGAGAAGTATTCGAAGCGGAACCAAAAACTTGACGAAATCAGCTGGTATGCTAGGCAACCCGAAAGACTATATGAACAGTGCGGGCGCCACCCTAAACACACGGTTTCACATTGGTGATGCGAATCCCGTTACCAATAACGAATGCATACATTCTCTACAGAACATAGCCGATTCCCAAACATTTAAAAGAGAATTGAAGTACAGTAACAAAAGTAGACTGCGATTATATAGTGGAAAGCTATACACATGATTCCTACATTGGTCTATCCACAATTGAAAAGGAACAGTGCAAGTTGCTGGGATAAATACAACGAGATAATATCTGCGAAATTGAAGTCCTGAAACACGAACAGGGAAAATGCGGGCATATTGTAGTTCCAGCAATAGAAGGAATGCTATTAGAAATTACGAAAATTATCGATAAGAACTTTTGACCAAATGGGGTATTGTTACGGAATTTACCTATAAACAGAAAGTGAATGATGCTGATGCTGTAATTATTGCTCGCCTTTTTGTCTGAAAAAACGAAACAAGGCCCTGGACGTTTTAACCACTTTGTATCAGAATGTGAGAGGTCTAAATTCGAAGCTTTGCTATCTTTACTTACATAGTTTTGACTCTCTCTATGAGGTCTTGGTATTTACTGAAACCTAGCCTTAACCAAATGTTTTTGAATCCGATAGAAAGGATCGTCTACAAAAAATTGGTGGTTGTGTTTTTATAGCAGTGGCATAAATATTTGGGCATAAATATTGTTATATTTCATCTTGTTATATACGTCCTTGTTCTGATTTACTCACACTTCATTTCATGATTCAAAATCTAGACCTTATTGATTTTAAAAAACAGAGTGTGTAACGTTGACACAACTGTTATATGCATATAATCTAGGCAGGATCTAATAACATTCTTAATACTAGGGATAAGTCGAAAAAAACCCGACTCACCAAATCGTTGGTTTTTTCATTTCAACATTAAACCCAACATGACAGTAGGCAAGACAATGCGGCTTGAACTACGAGGAAATGGGTTCATACATATAGGCGAGAAATGTAGAGTAAGAAGAAAATGGGAACCACCAACACGGCAGCACAAATCCGTGGTAAACTATCGGCCATCAAAAAACCCACCACAACCCAGGTCCCTCAGTAATACATTTTAACCATCATGCAGAATTGATGCAACTACTAACATCTAACAAAAATACAGTAAACGATCTGTTGAAAGAAGCTGAGATCGAGGATGCTATACTAAAAATTCACAAAACACAAGCTTGGTTAAAAGGAGGAGGAGCACAGACTCGATTCTCTTCAGAGTAGTCGCAATAATGATCTATCTATCGATAAGAAGTATAATACGGAGAAAGTTCGCACGAAAGGAGCAGACCCCATCGACAACGGAATGAAGAATTCAGCTCAGCAATACGGCGCACCAGGAGAGGACGCAGTAGTATTGTAAACAGTAGTATTGAAAAAAAAGAAAGAAGTAAAAGAGTCCAACAATATAAAAAAATACAAAAAATAATATATACACAAGGGGGACGAAAAATATAAAAAAACAAAGACGAGAGAAAATAATACAGAAAGAATAAAAGATAAAACAAAAAATAAGAACCCAAAACATGGTATAAAGAGATCATAAAAAAACAATTGTATTGTATAGTATATAGGATGCACAAATTGTTTTTGATGCAGGTACTAGAGAAAAAGAAGAGTTAGTAACGAAGAGGTAGTTGCAGTACCCACCTAAAAAGAGGGGGATGTTGTGAGTCAAACTCACAATATCCACTAAAACCCCAGTAGCGGTTAGATTTTATAATAAAAAAATTGTGCATAAGACGCACGTATATTTTAATAAAATTGTTTTTATTAAGAAAAAGTCGATTGCACGCATTTAAGTGAGCAGATTTGACAACTGAACTACAATGAACTTCGCTAAGTGTGCCAGTCAATAGTTGCATTGGTAAATAATTGAAGAATATGCCAAGAAAAGAGTAGGGCTATTGAGAATTACGCAACAATAACGATTGTAATAGTATTTAAGCGGGTGCTTTTATAATAAAGAGCAGATTCTAACAAACGAACCCTAGCGCGTTTTAACTCGCGCTGTTAGACACACCACAGTGGACTCAGGCTGCTAAGAAGCGCCCAGCTATTGTCCGTCAGGGTACAAGGATAAATATATAATATATATATATATATATATATATATATATATATATATATATATATATATATATATATATATATATTTATATATATATATATATATATATATATATATATCTGGTGGTCTAGATGTCTTTGCAGATATCGTGATAGCCTCGCTTTGCAATACCACATCCCGAACGCACACTGCTGCATTCACCGATTTAGTGGAGTTTTTCGACCTCATTAGGATCATGGTCTAAGTGTGTAGATGCTTGATTTCGCAACTCATCATACATTTTGTCTTTATAGAAAGCCAACAGCTAATCTATTTTCGCTCAATTCCTTCATCTTCTCTTTAAGATCGTCTACTTGTGTCACATTACTTGTGGTACTAAATTGTGACTACGTCGTTTAGACTCTGCTTCCTGACCCGTTTTGTGTGGAATAATATCATCGTTAACCTGCACCACCAACGGCGGATTCGGAATGTACTCCAGAAGCCCGCCAGAGGGCAGTGATGGTGATGACATTAGCTGCGGAGCCATTTCAGCCCGGTGACACTCAAGATTTACTGAGGTCCGCGAATACCATCGACCGACAGCTCACAATCTACATTCCAAAAAGTTTTACAGTATCGTTACACTAGGTCCCTATTGGTCTTATGTCTTAGCGACCGTAGTATAATAATTGATTCCCATAATATGGCCTGCTGCTGTAGTTGCCACCACGTGCTACTTTCCGAGGATTCTTTCGACCCCGCCGACCGAACATGGATTGAACTACCGTTTGCTCCCTAGCCTATGCAGTGTATATGTATATGTATTATGAATATGTGTATGCATATATATATGTATGTGCATATGTATATGTATATGTATAGGAACATGTATTTGTATATCCATATGTATATGATATGTATATTTATATGTACGTATATGTATTTGTGTATATATATATATATATATATATATATATATATATATATATATATATATATATATATATATATATATATATATATATATATATATATGTATATATATTTATATATATATATATATATATATATATATATATATATATATATATATTTATATATATATATATATATATTTATATATATATTTTTGAGGACCATTCTACTATCGTTCTTAAGTCCGAAATAGACCACCAATAAAATGTTACGTCTACCTATTTATTTGCTTTTCTATAAAGGCTGTCCACTTGGAACTGGTAAGGGATTTGTCTACACTAGCCTTCTTGGCAGCTCAACACCGTTTTACATGCATTCGAGGAAAACCGAAAATCATTTGGTCAGACAATGCAACAAATTTTGTAGTGGTGAAAAATGAATTGGTTTCTCTAAAAAGGTTTTTCTTCAATGAGACACACTCTAGGGCAGTTGAGTAGCAATGGAATTGATGAATTTATTGGAAATGCACATCACCAAATCTCCACATTTTGGAGGGGTCTGGGAGGCGGCTATTAAAACTGTCAAATTTCATTTTTATCGAGCTGTCGGTTCAAACATTTTTAGATTTTGAAGAGCTCCTCACCCTTGTGTTTCAAATATCCGCAATTATAAATTCAGGTCGTCTTTGTCCCATTTCATGAGAATCCCGACGATTTTGTCGTACTATGCCCATTTTCTAATTGGCGGTCCCTTCACCGCTTCGATAGAACCGGATGTCACTCCTTTGAATTTCAATTGATTAAATCGTTGGCAATGCGTTTGCTATATGCAGCAACAATTTTGGCGAAAATGAAGTTCGGAATACTTAACTCTTCTGCAGCAAAGAACCAAATGGCAACGCTCTTCCGCAGATCTTCAAGTCGGAGCTCCTGTTTTGATAAAGGACGAAATAATTCCACCATTAAAGTGGCAAATGACAAGAGTTACGGAAATAATTAAAGGATGACAATGTGGTTCACGTGGCGGTTCTTCGCACATCAAGGGGTCTACTCAAACGAGTTGTGACCAAACTATGCAGCCTTCCTACAGATCGTGACAATGTTGAAAGCGTGACCCTCCCAACGGGGGGAGGATGTTCGCAACAGCATTATATTTAATTTTGAATTCTCTTAATTTAATAAGATTTACCTCCCTTAATATATTAATATTCATCTCTGTTAATTTAATTTAACTCTCTCTCTCTCTCTCCTCCTCTTTTAATTCTTATTATGTATATTTAATGCACTAGCATAGCAAGAATGATAGAATAGAAGAGTTCGCCAATGCTGTTAGAAAGTTTCATCTTTCTGCGTACGTCGAAGAGAGACAAGGTAATACGAAAAGAGAGAACAGGCAAAATTTATACATATTTGTTTGAGAAATGTGATATTTTGTCTCTAATATTAAATATTTTAATATTTATCGCCTTTTGTGATAATATTTGCATAAATTGAATTGGCATTAAAATTTTTGTTTTATTCAGTAATTTTTTGGTTAAATTTGTGCCGTGAAAGCTGTTATTTTGTGTTTTGGCGCGACAATAGGAATATAAAATGAAATAATTATGGGAAGTGAAATATAAAATACATGTACATATTTTTTTATAATTTTAGTTATTTTATTTATATATTTATGTTCATACATATTTATACATACATATGTGCATGTACTTATATGTAATCAATTATAAATACAAAGGCTAAACAAATTGTGTTAACTTTTTTTGATATTTACAATAGATAAATAAAGATATTAAATCCTGAAAGGTTGCTATTATATTAAGTTATATTAATTAAATAAGAGAATGTTTCAGTTAACTGTTTTATTATATTTACAACTCATTCTGTATGCATTTTATAGAATGTCTTTATTAAGTTTTCTTATTGCCAAGAACATTCTGGCTCGGAAGAATAACTTCTTAACTTTAATGTGGTAATTTACATTAGAAGCTTCTTCACGAATAGTACCTGGCTTTAAACGCCTTCTCATAGCAAATCCTGTCATTAATATATATATATTTTTTTTTATTTTTTTTTATTTTTTATTTTATTTAAGTTACTTCAACGATGAAGAATTATTTGACCAAACTTGGACAGTTATAACGCCACCACCATAATATATATTTAAGAAAAAAATTACCCATTTCAAACTGCAAATTCGTCTGTATGAACTTTTAATCAAAATATTTCACACAAATTCGCTTAGTATTTGGATTAAATGCTTTCTTTTGCTTACTGTTGGAGACCGTATTTGTTTGTCCTCGAGAGCGTCCTTTTGCTGCTTGTCCTGGGCGTGCGTGTACCTGTAAATCTAGAATCACTCTTCACAAAATGAATCACTACATACACTTTTAGTTTTAGAACAACAAGAACATTTATTCTTAAAATACCAATTCTTATATACTATTTTCAAAGAGCACTTTCAGTCTGTGAACTGACCTTTCTGGTGTTCCAGTTCCGCACCTGTTAATTGGTGTCAGTTGGTCAAGCCAACTGACCTACGGTAAAAGTGTCGACGGTGTATTCTAAATTTCAATGTCCTTCGTCGACTTGACTGCGGAACTGTAACATCCTAAAAGTTTACATAATCATTATTACATAAATTCTAGTTACTTATAATACTTGCACCCTAAAAATATGTGCCTTCTTACTTGACTTAATTGCTTAAAACTAACCATACCAAATTTGAAGTAACTGTTAGGAGTCGGTGCTGGGAGTCAACTAGTCGCAGGCAGCTTGATTCTAACTCACAATATTCAAAATTTGTACTCGTTTACTTGCAAGTTCATTTCTTAGTTTATAAATAATTCAATTTTGATCTCTCCTTTTTCGGTGAGGTTCTATTGGTCGCCTGTCTTTTTAATTCTGCACACTCCTTTTGCAACAGCGCTGCTGCTTCCTCTGTTTCCATCAATCTCTGAGAAAGTTCCTTTACCTTATTCTCAAGATACTCCTTTTGTGCTCTCAAATCCTCTGTTTTGTTATGAAAATTGCACAACTTTTCTTCTGTCCTTTTTTGGATTGCCGTTAAGGCTTGATGGTGACACAGCTCCTCTGACGTTTGCCTGTTTCCACAATTCCTGAGCTTCTTCCCTGCTCGTACTTGTTTCGAACTGCTCGAATACCCTCTCGGTGAAAAGTCTCACCTCCATTCTTACTGCTCTTAACTCGTCCTATGCGTCTTCCTTTCTCTTTAACGGAGACCCACTTGGTGCCTCAATCGTTGCTAGTTCCGTCTCGAATACTTTAAGCCACCCTGACACTAAATTTTCCACATATACATAAAAACCCGTCGCAAAGTACTCGTCGTCCCTACAGACCTCCTTGTTCGGCAGCAATTTTGCGTGGTTGCTGTTAAATTCTTCCACCAAGCCTTGCAACTCTGTGATGCGTCTGCGATAGTACTTCACGTTTTTGACATCCTTCCGGTCCTTCCTAAAGTTTGAAATCATGGACAATGGACGTCTTTACCCACCACTTCCTGTGATTTCAGCAACTCCTTCACTTCTTTCGATAGTCCCATAGATTATGCCTAATCCAATAAATATCCCGTTGAACAACCCAATCTCAAGGAAAAATCTCCATCCATCTGTTCATCCCAAATGCCAGCACAGATTGCGTATCCCAATTACAAATAAAACCCAATAATTTTTAACACTTTTTATCAACTTACTCCAATATTTTATTCCATCTTACTTAATGATAAATACAAATTTATTAAAAAACATTCCACCGTAAATTCTATCTTTATATTCTTTCTTTACTTATCTTCCATCACAAGTTCCATATCCGCTGTCTACCGGCGTCCATTAAGTCCTTCCATGAATGCAAATTGGTCCTTGACTTCCTCACAGATACTCCCTGATTTCGTCTCACCATCTTTAATACTCCACAAAAAAATCCATAGAAAAGGCTATATGTTCGCAAAAACCGAAATTGGATTTACGGGCAAAAGTGTATTGATTCATTCCCGGAAATTTGAATCCATATTCAAAAATAAACCCGTAACGTATGCGCCACGTATAATAGCATTCAAATTTTTTCTTCAACATTGCTACGCAAATCGTAACTATAAAAATTATACTTAATTAATTGGACAACTACTGAGGGTAAATACAGATTATTTACAACGATACGTATTTACGATTTTGTTACTATTTTTCTATGAACCCATTTTGACAATGTTATTGGTTTCACGAAATTATTCTCCTTATTTTTCTCCCCATCAAACTAAATTTCCAAAAACAAGAAATAATTATAGCACTACTGAGACATCCCCATTTCAGTCAAATGCTTTGGTGAGTTGTTTGGCTTTTGCGTGCAAAATATCAAATAAAAATTTTCTGTCTCTTTTTTTCGCAAATCGTTGTTTCGAGACTACTCAAAATTTGTCGAAACAACCCGTGTTGTAAGGGCTTCTTGAAGTATTTTTGCCTAATACCCTAAGCTGACAATGTCAAAAAATTAAAACAATTTAACAAACAATATAAATATCCCTATTGACAAACAAACTCGATTCCCATACAAAAAAAATCCCCACAACTAGGACGACATACACAGACCGTCTGATCATACTGACGGTTTATGGTTGCCCATACGAAGCTACGTGCAACAGCGCAAACGCGCCTATATGTTGCGACTTCTTTGACCAGCGCTATGGCGCCTTTAGGGCCGCAGAAGTATCTACTTAAATTACGCTACTATACACTCTACTCACCATTATCTTGTTTGTTGACATCTTCTCTTTAGGGTCCTTCGAATTTGTTGCAGGATGCTTCCCTGCTTCAGGGTTCCTTGCCCTGGGATTCCTCCTGTAGGTCCTTAAGACCGGCTGCGCCAAAATGTTGGGGACCGTATTTGTTTGTCCTCGAGAGCGTCCTTTTGCTGCTTGTCCTGGGCGTGCGTGTACCTGTAAATCTAGAATCACAATTCACAAAATGAATCACTACATACACTTTTAGTTTTAGAACAACAAGAACATTTATTCTTAAAATACCAATTCTTATATACTATTTACAAAGAGCACTTTCAGTCTGTGAACTGACCTTTCTGGTGTTCCAGATCCGCCTGTTAATTGGTGTCAGTTGGTCAAGCCAACTGACCTACGGTAAAAGTGTCGACGGTGTATTCTAAATTTCAATGTCTTTCGTCGACTTGACTGCGGAACTGTAACACCCTAAAAGTTTACATAATCATTATTACATAAATTCTAGTTACTTATAATACTTGCACCCTAAAAATATGTGCTTTCTTACTTGACTTAATTGTTTAAAGCTAACCATACCATTTGTGTAGTATCTGTAAGGAGTCGGTGCTGTAAGTCAACTACTCGCAGGCAGCTTGATTCTAACTCACAACATCCCTCCCCTCTTTCGAAAAGAAGTTAGTGCAACTAACTTCCATTAAATCTCTACAATATTTTTCTTGCACTGGAAACAATTATGTGCATCGATTTAACTCTATAGTACATACATATAATTTATTTTATTTTTTCCTAAAAATCGCCTTATTTGGTTTCTCTCACGGTTTTTTTTTCTTTTTTTTTTTTGTTACTCTTGTCTTTTCCATTTTTTTTTCTCTAGCTTTTGTTTTCTTTTGTAATTTTTTTTTCTTTACTTTGTATTTGTTTTTTTTTTACTTTTATCTAAATTTTTTTTTTTATATTCCCCTTATTATAATTTGGTTCTTCATTGACTCTTTTCTCATTGGCGTATATACAAACATCAATACAATAACACAATTCTATTTTATACCTAAAATCTTATGTTATACTGCGTGGCTATGTTGTGCTTGATCTTTTCGTGGTTAAAACGATTTTTTGCGCCCGGAGATTATTCTGCTAAGCTAACTGAACGATGGTAGTTATGGCTGTTATTGTTGTTGTAGCAGTTTCTTGCTAAAATTACGGAGCAGCTTCGGGTTGTGGCTAAAATTATCTCTTCCTCTTTCTAGACCATAATACAATATACATACTGGCATATGGAATTATGGCAGACACTTTGGATTTTCTATACGGACAACGTACATGTTAGTGTTTTTCATGCCATTTCGTCAGTTATGTAATTAAACTCAAGTATTATCAGTCTTTTACTTGCCAGATAGAGACTCTTATATTCAGCCGATGCAATCTCCATTTTTTCATAAGCTTAATTCGTAGTCATCTCGCACATGGGAAGTTGGAAGCTTCATATAAAAATGAATTCTCACTAATTTCGTTTTCATTTTCTTCCAACCAAAAATTATCTCTGGACATCATCGTTGCCGATCTCATCTTTATTCCTTTGCGGCTTACCGATTACCCTTCTTCCATGTCTTCTCACTGCTGCTTATTCAGTCAGATTTTTGTTCGCTGCTTTTGCATTTCATCTACTGGTGTCCTGGATGTTGGTTAACCCCTTACTCTGTCTTCAACGCTGCAGGTTTTTATTATTCTTACTGGCTATTACATTCATTTCATTATAAACTTAGAAATTAAATAATTATCTTCTGTAACTCTAATTATTTTCTAAACTACTTTTGTTTTTAATGTGAACTTTTACACAGATTATAATTTTTTAATTATAAGTTTTCTTAATGCGAGTATATATTGAATATTTAATATGTAATAATCCGTACTTATTTTGTGAAATTTGTAAGAACCAAAATTCGTTTAGGAAAAATAGTCATAGTCATTCTTTTTCAATTTATTTGTTCTGCATATATTGGCTTCTTTTTATTACTTTTTTTGTTTGTTTAAATATTTCATAATTTGTTTCATTTCTCTTTTTATATAATATCTTTTTAA
Source organism: Clusia tigrina (assembly GCA_920105625.2). Lineage (NCBI taxonomy): Eukaryota > Metazoa > Arthropoda > Insecta > Diptera > Clusiidae > Clusia > Clusia tigrina. Next base: position 200,529,748 of record OV050030.1, read on the forward strand.
ATTTTAAAATTCTGAATGTGAAAAAATTGTCCATTGCATGACTCAATTTTTCATTGCATGTAACTACTCTATATATTTCAATTTACTACTAGCCTGGTATGTATATATCCATTAACAAGTGTATTTCCCTACACCATATAACCTGCTCTTATATGAATACATACATATATTCAAAGCATTTTTTAATTAATTGCCAACGTTATTTGTAATGGTAAGCTAAATATATTGTTCTAATTCAATATATATATACATTACTATTCTCCACAAGCTACTTTCCTAACCGATAAACTGAAAAAATCTATGTATATTTACATATAGCCTGCTACAGTATGTAAATATCTGCAAAAATATACATACGTACATACCCATTCCTCTTAAGTATAATACGTACTTCTTTAAATATACGTTTGTACATTTATTCTGTATATTATACACATATATACATATATATATACTTACTTCACCAGCGGTTCCGTTGCCTGGCGTTAACGCTTACGCGTCGAATTTCAGTGCATAAACTGCCGTATCTATGGATGTTTTTAAGTTAAGTTTAAAATTACTTACCCTTATTTTATTTTGAATTATTGTTTAATATTTAAAAAAAAAAGTTTTTCTCTACGGTGCTTCATTTGGCTACAGTGCCTAATAAGCATATTTACATTACGTCAATTTTATTCGCCCGAGTTTAATTGGCACACTTCTGCTGGCATCGACTTTGAAAATCGGAGCCGTGTGTGTTATTTGATATACACACGTACGTGATATCAATTTGTTTATTCTTGTGTTTGCACTTGTAAAACACTGTCAACACATGTCTTTAATTGTGTGGTCTCATGTCGAACAATTTCAATAAACTATTATGTAGCTTTTTATTCTTGCCCTTAATTGTTACGACTCTTGTAACTGGGCTGTGGATTTCTGCTACTATATACGGACCTATTCAAACAGGTGAGAACTTGTTTCTCCTATTGCAGTAGTCAACCATTGATCCCAATTCGAGCCGTCTTCCTTGGCAAAACCGCGAAAGTACTCGGCCAGAGGTCGAGGACTACGTTCCAATGAGCCATTCGAGTGGGGATGATCTGGTGTTATATGCAACTTCTTGATTCCCAGCATTTTACCGTGCTATAATTTCGTCAAAGAATGCCTTTGACACCGTACTTGCTTCAGCATCGGGTATAGCCACGCACGCCATATACTTTGAGAAATCTTCTTGGAACGTCAATATGTATTTATTTACCGAAACTGTCTCAGGTAAAATATCTACAATATCCATATGAACTTTATCAAATGGCTATTTTGGACTATCAGTTAACACCATTGGGATCTTTGTTAGCCTTGAACTCTTGTTGGCATGACTTTTTGGACAATTCTTTATATACTTTTTTATGTCTCGGAGCATACTTTTCCATCCGTATACTCGCCTAATTCTGTCAAGGGCCTTCCTTCCTTCAGCCATTCCACACTACTGGCTGCTTGTTCATTGGCACCGAAACCGTCATCGCTAACATCTCTTGTTGCATCAATTTTATCCCCTTGAATTCTCCCGGCCGTCTCCTTCTTTGACCTTGCTTTGGGCCTCGTTTGCACTACTGATACCTTCTGTGCCTGCGGTACTCTACTGAGCGCATCCGCATTTAGATTCTTCTTCCCAGGTTTGCATATGATTTCAAAATCATACTCAGACAATTTGTGTCTGAACCTGGCTAGCTTAGACGTTTGGTCTTTCAAATTGGCTATGCCTCTCAATGGCAGGTGATCAGTGTATATTTTAAATGGGCGACCTAACAGATATGACCAAAAATTCTTCGTAGCCCACACTATGGTTAGAAATTCCTTCTCTATTGTAGAGTATCACTTCTCCGTCTCACTAAGCGATCTGCTTGCGAATGCTATAGGTTGGTCATTACCGACTTCCCCTTGTGACAATACTGCCCCTATTGCTTCATTGCTAGCATCAGTGGTCAAGAAATAAGTTTGTTCAAAGTCGGGGTATGCCAAAATCGGCGGTGAACGGATGATTTCTTTTAGCCTCTCGAATGCTAGATGACAGCTCTCTGTCCATTCGAACTATGCTTCTTTTCGTAGCAACTTATTAATCGGCAACGCAATTCCGGCTAGTCCTTCCACGAACTTTCTATAATAGTTCACTAGTCCTATGAATGCTTGCATTTCCTTTCTATTTCTCAGAACTGCTAAATTTTTAACGCTTTCCACCTTCTGCGGGTCAGGCAGTGCTCCTGCCTCTGAGCAACGGTGGCCTAAATAAACCACCTCTCTTCGCAAAAATTGACATTTCTCCGTGTTCAATTTCAAATTGTGTTCTCTTAATTTCTGGAGTACCTTGCACAAGCGTTGCTATTGCTGCTGCAAGTTCTTCCCATAAATTACAATATCATCCAGATACACAAAACAATCTAACCCTTGCAAGCCTGTTAGCATATGGTTCATTAGCTGTTGGAAGGTAGCCGGTGCTCCTGTTAATCCAAACGGCATTCTGTTAAACTCATAATGCCCTTAACCGGTGCTGAACGCTGTTTTCTGCTTATCTTGGGTATCCACCAGAACTTGGTGGTAGCCACTCGCTAAATCAAGTGTAGAAAGATATATTCTGTGTCCCAATTGATCAAGAAATTCTTTTATCCTTGGTATCGGGAAAACTTGCTTGCAATTTCCTAAAATCGACGACCATTCTCCACTGCTTCTGACCCTGGGCACCTCCCTTATTTGGTACCAAAATATTGGTGAGTTCCTAGGCGAAATACTCGGTGAAATTATGTTATCCTTTAACATTCCTTCAACTTGCCTGTTTACTCATCTTTGTGATATTGTGGCAATCTGTACTGTTTCTGGTTAATTGGTGGTTGATCCACTCTAGTAGGTATTTCATGCCTCTGGTGCATACGTTAGCTGGTCTCCTTCCAACAAAAATATGTCATGGAATAACGTAGAAATGGCTTCTATTGAAGCCTTCTCTTCTGAATTTACGCTTGGGTCTAACTTCAGTTATTCTAGTACTTTCTCCATTCTTTTTCTTATATCAACTTGTTTAATCCGATTTTCTGGCGTTAAATATTCCGGCCAGCGAACTTCCGGAGGCAATGCCAATACTGTGTATGTAAATCCAGCCGAAGCTGATTTTGATCTCTCCTTTTTCGGTGAGGTTCTATTGGTCGCCTGTCTTTTTAATCCTGCACACTCCTTTTGCAACAGCGCTGCTGCTTTCTCTGTTTCCATCAATCTCTGAGAAAGTTCCTTTACCTTATTCTCAAGATACTCCTTTTGTGCTCTCAAATCCTCTGTTTTGTTATGAAAATTGCACAACTTTTCTTCTGTCCTTTTTTGGATTGCCGTTAAGGCTTGATGGTGACACAGCTCCTCTGACGTTTGCCTGTTTCCACAATTCCTGAGCTTCTTCCCTGCTCGTACTTGCATCGAACTGCTCGAATACCCTCTCGGTGAAAAGTCTCACCTCCATTCTTACTGCTCTTAACTCGTCCTATGCGTCTTCCTTTCTCTTTAACGGAGACCCACTCGGTGCCTCAATCGTTGCTAGTTCCGTCTCGAATACTTTAAGCCACCCTGACACTAAATTTTCCACATATACATAAAAACCCGTCGCAAAGTACTCGTCGTCCCTACAGACCTCCTTGTTCGGCAGCAATTTTCCGTGGTTGCTGTTAAATTCTTCCACCAAGCCTCGCAACTCTGTGATGCGTCTGCGATAGTTCTTCACGTTTTTGACATCCTTCCGGTCCTTCCTAAAGTTTGAAATCATGGACAATGGACGTCTTTACCCACCACTTCCTGGGATCTCAGCAACTCCTTCACTTCTTTCGATAGTCCCATAGATTATGCCTAATCCAATAAATATCCCGTTGAACAACCCAATCTCAAGGAAAAATCTCCATCCATCTGTTCATCCCAAATGCCAGCACAGATTGCGTATCCCAATTACAAATAAAACCCAATAATTTTTAACACTTTTTATCAACTTACTCCAATATTTTATTCCATCTTACTTAATGATAAATACAAATTTATTAAAAAACATTCCACCGTAAATTCTATCTTTATATTCTTTCTTTACTTATCTTCCATCACAAGTTCCATATCCGCTGTCTACCGGCGTCCATTAAGTCCTTCCATGAATGCAAATTGGTCCTTGACTTCCTCACAGATACTCCCTGATTTCGTCTCACCATCTTTAATACTCCACAAAAAAATCTATAGAAAAGGCTATATGTTCGCAAAACCCGAAATTGGATTTACGGGCAAAAGTGTATTGATTCATTCCCGGAAATTTGAATCCATATTCAAAAATAAACCCGTAACGTATGCGCCACATATAATAGCATTCAAATTTTTTCTTCAACATTGCTACGCAAATCGTAACTATAAAAATTATACTTAATTAATTGGACAACTACTGAGGGTAAATACAGATTATTTACAACGATACGTATTTACGATTTTGTTACTATTTTTCTATGAACCCATTTTGACAATGTTATTGGTTTCACGAAATTATTCTCCTTATTTTTCTCCCCATCAAACTAAATTTCCAAAAACAAGAAATAATTATAGCACTACTGAGACATCCCCATTTCAGTCAAATGCTTTGTTGAGTTGTTTTGCTTTTCCGTGCAAAATATCAAATAAACATTTTCTTTCTCTTTTTTTTCGCAAATCGTTGTTTCGAGACTACTCAAAATTTGACGAAACAACCCGTGTTGTAAGTGCTTCTTGAAGTATTTTTGCCTAATACCCTAAGCTGACAATGTCAAAAAATTAAAACAATTTAACAAACAATATAAATGTCCCTTCCGACAAACAAACTCGATTCCCATACAAAAAAAATCCCCACAGCTAGGACGACATACACAGACCGTCTGATCATACTGACGGTTTATAGTTGCCCATACAAAGCTACGTGCAACAGCGCAAACGCGCCTATATGTTGCGACTTCTTTGACCAGCGCTATGGCGCCTTCAGGGCCGCAGAAGTATCTACTTAAATTACGCTACTATACACTCTACTCACCATTATCTTGTTTGATGACATCTTCTCTTTAGGGTCCTTCGAATTTGTTGCAGGATGCTTCCCTGCTTCAGGGTTCCTTGCCCTGGGATTCCTCCTGTAGGTCCTTAAGACCGGCTGCGCCAAAATGTTGGGGACCGTATTTGTTTGTCCTCGAGATCGTCCTCTTGCTGCTTGTCCTGGGCGTGCGTGTGTCTGTAAATCTAGAATCACTCTTCACAAAATGAATCACTACATACACTTTTAGTTTTAGAACAACAAGAACATTTATTCTTAAAATACTAATTCTTATATAATATTTACAAACAGCACTTTTAGTCTGTGAACTGACCTTTCTGGTGTTCCAGATCCGCCTGTTAATTGGTGTCAGTTGGTCAAGCCAACTGACCTACGGTAAAGTGTCGACGGTGTGTTCTAAATTTCAATGCCCTTCGTCGACTTGACTGCGGAACTGTAACACCCTAAAAGTTTACATAATCATTATTACATAAATTCTAGTTACTTATAATACTTGCACCCTAAAAATATGTGCTTTCTTACTTGACTTAATTGCTTAAAACTAACCATACCAAATTTGAAGTATCTGTTAGGAGTCGGTGCTGGGAGTCAACTAGTCGCAGGCAGCTTGATTCTAACTCACAATATTCAAAATTTGTACTTGATTACTTGCAAGTTCATTTCTTAGTTTATAAATAATTCAATTTTGATCTCTCCTTTTTCGGTGAGGTTATATTGGTCGCCTGTCTTTTTAATTCTGCACACTCCTTTTGCAACAGCGCTGCTGCTTTCTCTGTTTCCATCAATCTCTGAGAAAGTTCCTTTACCTTATTCTCAAGATTCTCCTTTTGTGCTCTCAAATCCTCTGTTTTGTTATGAAAATTGCACAACTTTTCTTCTGTCCATTTTTGGGTTGCCGTTAAGGCTTGATGGTGACACAGCTCCTCTGACGTTTGCCTGTTTCCACAATTCCTGAAAATTTTCCACAATTCCAAAAAAAATTTAATAGTTCAGGCGGTTGGTAAAAAGCATACCATCCCCCAAACACAATTGTCTAGATTTTAACAAATCGTCACATAATAATTCATTGCGCTGACCGTTTTATTAGGAGTTTCCACAACTGAAATTGAATTTTAAACTTTTGTCAAAACTGTGTTACCCATTTGTAAGAATAAATTTAACTAATCAGTTGGCGGATTGACTTACTTAATGTTAATTTGATAGCCATCTTCCCTTGTACGCATAATAATTCATTGCGCTGATCGTTTTATTAGGAATTTCCAGAACTGAAATTGAATTTTAAACTTTTGTCAAAACTGTGTTACCCATTTGTAAGAATAGATTTAACTAACCAGTTGACTGATTGACTAACTTAATATTAATTTGATAGCCATCTTCTCCTTGTAAAAAAAAATCGGATATTGCAAAGCATCATAACAGCGATGAAGTTCAGAGACCCGTTGAAGTTGATCAGGACGATATCGCGTGCATTAAATTCTTCTCCAACTATTACCACTGCTACATCGTCTATTGTTGGTACATAGTATCTTCTGGGGTGGTGTCCAGCGGGCGTTTTGTCATCTTTAATGACAATTTTATGATTATCCGACCGCATTCTGTACAAACCACCAATTCGTTGTGCTGATGAAAATAATCTTGTAGAAAAAAAGAAATAGAATACTGTTGACCAATTTCATCATTGGAATTTCCAAGAAAATATATTTACGAAAACTCTGTGCAAAGGACAAAAACGATCCGACTCTGTGGTACACCTGACCTTGAATCTTGATATCAAAAGATGTCAAGTTAAAATTTTCCTAAACTTTGCAATTGTCGTTTATTTCTTCGATTACATTAAATGTTGGCATGTAATTATCTCTGATAATATTTATTGCACCAAACGAAGTCATTTGATAACATGAATTGTATGCTTGAATATTCTTCAAGAAATTCTTTGATTCTGGTGACGTTCCAGAAACCAAGGATGCAATGGTTCTGGTGGATAATTTTATGACGGAAATTTGACTTTCGCAATGAACTGGTGTTTCAGTGCTGAATTTGAGCATGTTTCAATGTTCAGAAACTTTGTTCATTGAACCAACGGTCACTGATTTGTGTGAACTATAATCCACTTGACTATCATAGTTGAATGTAGCACGAATGAAATTTATGTGTGCTCCTGTGTTCCTGGCATCTCGTAACCAAAAACGTAACCACGCACTGCGCTCTCGATCATTTTGTGTTCGCTGTCTGCGCTGTAATTCACTTTCTTCTCCTCTGGCAGCAGCTTGCCTCCTGGCATTAGTAGATTGTCGACTAAGACGAAATTGATGATAACATGATTCTCAAAAATATTGGTAAAATAAAAAATGCACCCACTTCGAATTAACCCTAAACCATTTCAAACGTAGTCAAACGATTTGTTCGAAGTATTGAAAAACACAAAATGACAAAAGGAAACCTCATACATAACTATTTTTCTAACACATTTATACGAATGTGTATTTGAATTCTATTTTAAGCTATAGCTTTTGTTCGCGAACTTGCATTTTCTGAGTTCGCTAAGCATAAACATTTAAATAGACGGATATTTGCACACGTACCAGAAATTACAGAGAAATACATCTCGTTTTGGGCACACTTACGCATGCGCAAAACTGAAGTAGTGTGGCGTATTTTTCTCAAAATAAATGATAAACAAACCTTTACAGCTTGCCATCTCATAAAAAACATAGCATTTTATAAGCGTTTGATAATTTGACATTTAAGTCTTGCTTCTCTGTGTTTTCTGATAAGTATATTTTCTCTTGCTCATACATAAGCGTGAGCGTAATTTTATTTAATTTCTCTTTCGCTTTTTTAAATATTTTTCAACATTTTGCCTATTACCTTCGTACCGTAATTATCTACATTTAAAAAGAAAAACCAACTAAATTGGTCGAAAATATCGGGCATCAGAGGGAAACAGACGCTTTTTGCCCCTTTGTTTTATATATAAGAAGATGCACATGTACTCGTAACCGGCATTAAAATCGGAAAAAATGGACAAGTTAAAGCAGCTGAAGACAAGTGAAGCAATTATCACCAAATTTGCCGCAAATACGCGAAAAAATGCAAAAGTAAAACAAACCAAAGGGTTTTTCACTGCACGCAGACAACTGCTGGAACAATATTGGGCAAAATATGTGGCGCTCTACAACGAAGTGAGTTAGAAACTGATTTCAAAGATAAATCTACTGAAGTGCATTTAGTCGAGTATGATGACGTTTAATGTACTTACGTTGAGGCCGTGGATGCTACGCAACAACAATTATCATTTATCATTAACCATAGCCCAGCTCAGAGTCTACCTCGACTGAAGATTCCTCCATTCGACGGATCGTTTTTAAAATGGTATCCATTCAAGTATCTCTTCACGTCTGTGGTCATAAGGAACACATCACTTGCAAACATTCAGTGGTTGCAGTATCTGAAAGATAGCCTTACCGGTGCAGCAGCGCAGGCACTCGAGAATATAACAATGACTGATGGAAACTTTTCTATTGGTTGGGAGTTGCTCAGAAGCAAGTACGAGAATAAGCGCGTTACCATTAACGCGCACTTAGCTGAATTTACTCACCTACCAGCCGCTCAAACGGAAAGCGCATCTAATTTACGAAAGTTGCTCGATGGCGTCATCTCAGCGGTTCGCATGCTAGAACAACTGAATCGCCCTGTTGACCACTGGCATGACTGGCTAGTTTTCATGATCGTCCACAAACTGGACCCAGCTACCAGAAAAGCCTGGGAGCTTTCCGTCCCATCTGGTGACGAAATGCCTACTTTCGATCAACTTAAAGAGTTTTTAGAGAATCGTACTCGATCTCTAGGAATTTTCCAGAGCTCTCTGGATGCGAAGCCTGCCTTCAAAGATACAGCTCTATCTAAAAATAAACCCCACCATGGAGTTAAAAATTATCATGCCGCCCCTGGACGCTGTCCTTTGTGTGCCGGCAAACACATCATCATGTTTTGCGAAGATTTTAGAAGATTTAGGCTCCTCAGGAACGCTACAAGTTTATTGAAAAGTGCAACATGTGTCTCAACTGTTTCAAATATGGGCATCAACAGTCAGCATGTTCATCAAATCGACGCTGTCAGCATTGCAACAAAATGCATCACTCTATGCTGCATGAATATTTCAGCCCTAATGTCAGCACGATCCCATCAACGCATACAGTGCCTTAACCGACAAACGTAAATGCAAATAACGCTACGATTTCCAACGATTCATCACCAAAATCCATTCCTGAGCTTTCACCGGTGCTACTAGGAACAGCATTAGTTTCAATAGTCTCTAACAGTGAACACAAACTCACGCTCAGGGCATTACTCGATAGCGGAGCGAATTTGCTACGAAACAATTACAATTAACATGAGTGGCCACTCATACTCCAGTGAATGGAGCCAGTGGTAGTAAAATCGAACTCGCGCGGGGATTCGTTGAGTTCACGATCAAATCTCTTAAATCATCACATTTGAGGCTACTTGCGTGGCATAAGTTCTCCCTCGTATTGGGAATCTTATTTCAGCATTCAGCATCCCACCTAGTCAACTTATCGACTTTCAAGAGCTTGATTTGGCAGATCCCAGGCTTAATATTCCAGGAGGCATTGACCTTATTCTGAATGCTGCAAACTATGCCGTGATGCTTAAGAATGACGTTAAACGGAGTAAAGTCAACAACACCGTTGCTCAAAACACTCATCTGGGATGGGTTGTGTTTGGTGGTCTCACCTCGAAGCACAAGCTTGCAGCAAACGAACAAGCATACTCGTACAATTGCAACTTCACTATCGTCGACCTGGATGAATCTCTGCGTAGATTTTGGGAACTGGAAGAGGAAAATTTTAGTCCTGCACTCACAAAGGATGAACGCGCTTGTCAAGAATTCTTCGACAAAACTACCAGGCGTCTAGATAGCGGTCGCTACGTTGTCAGATAGCCAGTGAAGGACGGCGCTGACGTAACACAGCTTGGATCAACATATCATGCATCTATGAATCTGTTGAAGTACATAGAGCGCTGACTTCTTCGCGATACAGTCATGCAGCAAAGCGACGACAAATTCTTGAACGAGTATCTGATGCTTGGCCACATGGAACAAATTGTGGATCATTCAACTACGAAAGATGTCTGCTATTTGCCACATCATGGCGTAATAAAAGAATCAAGCTCAACCACTAAACTGAGAGTGGTCTTTAACGCCTCGCAAAAGAGCGATTTGGGTGTGTCGCTTAATGATTGTTTGCATGTTGGCCCCAAAATGCAAAACGACCTCACAACAATTGTTATTAACTGGCGTCGATATCAGATAGCCTTCACTGGTGATATCGAAAAGATGTATCGCCAGATCTGGATCGACAGGAGACGCGCAAATCTCCAACGAATTTTATGGCGAACCAGTACACGTGATGTACCGACACCTTTTCGGCTCTTAACCGTCACCTATGGAACGAACTGCGCGCCGTACCTTGCGATTAACGTTCTTCGCACGCTCGCTAGCGATGAAAAACGCGCTATCCAGAAACATCAAAAACACTGTTAAATAATTTTCACGTCGATGATGTGCTGTCTGGCGCTGATGACCCAGCTGCTGCAGTCAAGGAAGCCCAGCAGCTCAAGGCACTACTGCAAACAGTTGGATTCACGTTAAGGAAGTGGAATTCAAAGTCTTCGTCGCTTTTGGAGACCATCGCACCGAATGAGGACAAACCTGTGGATTAGCTAGAGGTATCATTCGATGAAGCAACTACTCCTCTTGGCATGATCTGGTACACTCAGACGGACGAGTTCAGCTACAGAGTTAGCCTTGACTATATAATCGAAATTTTTACAAAACGACAGCTGCTCTCGGACGTGTCTAAACTGTTCGAACCCCTTGGATACCTCACTCTAGTTGTTATTCGAGGCAAAATCTTCTTTCAACGCCTGTGGCTTACCGGGTTAAACTGGGATGACGAGCTCACAAGCGAACTTCAAATAAACTGGATCGAGTTCCGCAACGACTTGAAGAACCTTGCTAAGGTCAAAATCCCGCGCTGGATACATATGTCGTCACACAGTTCATCGTATGAACTTCATGCCTTTGCAGATGCATCTACCCAGGCGTATGCAGCAGTTGCATATCTAAAACTGATTTCATCGAACAACACAACCGCGCACTTGCTCACGGCAAAAACGAAGGTTACTCCCTTGAAGCGTGTTACCATACCGCGGCTAGAGCTGTGTGCAGCTCTTCTCGCAGCTAAGCTCGCTCGAAAGGTACACAGCGCTTTTCATTTCGATGTGAATCAGACCAAAACTTACCTCTGGTTGGACTCCATAACAGCACTTTATTGGATTCGAACAAGTCCTGGTAAGCTTAAAGAATTTGTAGCTAACCGAGTTATACAAATCCAGGATATTTAATCCGCATGGGTCTAGAACTACGTCCCGACAAAGGTCAACCCGGCGGATTGTGCCAGCCGTGGCAAAACAACAAGCGTACTGATTGACCACCAGTTTGGTGGTCCGGTCCTTCGTGGTTGAAGCTAGCCCAAGCAAAATGGCCACAACAAAAGCCACCAATTCCTGATGAGCTGCCCGAACTGAAACAAGTACAAGTTTGCTTAGCTCAAGCTGAGGCTGCGCCATCGTTTCTATTGGAGAACTACTCCACACTTGAGAAACTTCTCGCCACGACAGCTTGGTGTCAGCGGTTTGTCAATGCCGTTCGCAAAAAACCACATGCGACTGAGTCTTTCTGCTTATGGTCTGAGCGCAACGCAGTTTTGTTTTTTTGGGTCAAGCGAATTCAACAAGCTGTTTTTCGACAAGAAATTCAACGCAACCAACCGCTTGCTGTAAGCAGCCAGTTTATCAAACTGAATCCCACATAAGATGCTGAGGGAATCCTGCGCCTCAATGGAAGGTTGAACAACGCGCACATTCCTTTCAGCGAATGTTATCCTATATTACTACCAAAGATCAACCTTTTGACTGCACTACTCATCAAAGACGCACATCAACGGACGCTACATGGAGGCACACAAGCAACGTTGCAGTTCCTTCGCATACGATGGGGGATTATCAACGGCCGCACTGTGGTCAAAGGAATAATTCGAAGCTGCATCCCATGATTTCGCCAATCATGTGCGCCGCTCACACAAATTATAGGAAACTTTCCATCTGCACGCTGCAATCCATCCTTGCCTTTCATACACACCAGTGTGGACTATGCCGGGCCCTTTAGCGTTCACACTTCCAAGGGTCGTTGCCACCGAAGTTACAAAGGTCGCACTCTTTGTTTGCCTGCCAACCAAAGCGATCCACTTGGAGCTGGTCAGCAACTAGACAGCAGAAGCCCTCATCGCCGCATTGAGCAGATTCATTTCAGTGCGGGGTATCTGCTCCGATATCTACAGTGATCGCGGAACGAATTTTATTGGCGCGAACACCTTTCTAAACGAAGAACTACACGCTTTACACGCCCAACAGAGCGCATCGGGGGGGATGACCGCCATTGCCGTCGGATCGGCCTTCATGCCCATCACTCGCTGAAGCTCACTGATGTTTGCCAGTGAGTTTCTCCGCACCACCGTCTTTCTTATTACCGGAGGAGGGATCCTCTGAATAGTAGACCTCCTGCCGAAGGGATCCTTCATCGCACCGTCGTCTTTGTTTGTTTTGTTGGTATTCATTTCTTTATTGTTTGGGTCCCCGCTCAGGACCGTTATCTTTCCTCGTAGTGCAGTAGCCTTAATGGTCCTATGGTTATCTTTGCCGCAGCAGGGAGGCCATGCGAGGGTTGACACAAGTCCTTATGGGCGCTTATGTTCAGAGCCAGACCAGCGCTAGTCAGGAATGTTACATCCGAGCCTGCACTGCCAATTTAATGGTGACGAGCATCGAGCGTTTCCTGAGACCTGCCATGGTTTTAACGGGACGGGGGCGATTGCTGCATTAAGCTACCAGCCATTTCTGTAAGATTTCACCCTTACTTCGTGGCAGCATACCGCAATCGTCAGCCCACAAGCATCAGCTTATTTTCTATGTTTCCGGTATGCCATAATCAAGGCCTTACCGGTGTCGGCCTTGATTTGAGGTACAACAGATCCCACGATGTCCCTTTGTGGTCCCACGATGGTCCCTCGCTATTCCGTCGTTGATCCCTCGTTGTCCCCTGTTCCCCAGACAGCCGCCCCATGAGGGGTTCAACGCTATCTCTGGGTGCGTTGCTCACTTCAGCTGGCCATCAGCGGGTGCTGGTGTGCCATTGCCCGAGGCCACCACGTGGAGGCAGTGAGTCTTCTTGAGGGTGTCCCACACCAGGATCGCTCTAGCCCCTCCCAGTGAGGGGCAATTTGATGCTTTGCCATGGCTGGTTCCCCCCTGTTTGTATTTGTATATGTTTTGTGTTTTTTAGGTTTTTTTTTTTTTTTTGATTGGTTCGGAGGTTGTAATCTGCAAACAGACACTGGGCGCTCTCGCACCAGTAGTGTGGGGCTCTTACCCACTAAAACCACCTCCTCAGACGCCTCCCAGACGGTACATAGCCGTTAAGCAATACTTCGTCTGGGAGTGGGTTGGTCAACGGATCCCTCCTATTGATTCCCTGAACGTCGCCGCCACTCCAAGTGGCGGAGGTCTCGCATAATTGCGGCCGAGGTGTCACACACCACGTCCCATTTCTCCGGGCACTCGAGCATATAGTGCACGAGGTTGTCCGGTGTCACAGGTTCTCCGCAGACTCTTTGCAGTACCGCTCTGGCACCGCTGTATCGTGGACATGAAAAAAGAACATGTGTAGGTACGCCCGGAAACCTCCGTGGCCGGTCAGCAACTGTGTGACGTGATAGTTCACCTCGCCATGCGACCTATCCATCCAGCGTTGGAGATCAGGGATCAACCTCCTCGTCCAACGGCCCTTTTCGGATGCATCCCATCGGGCTTGCCACTCCTGTATGGTGCTTTGCCTAATGCCTGCTACGTGATCTTCCGCACTCAGCTCGTGCGACTTTCGCCGTAGTATAGGCTCCACGCCTCCTTGGCCAGCAGGTCCAGCGGGATCATACCGGCTATCACCAGCGCGGCGTCTGCAGACACAGTACGGTGTGCTGAGATCGTGCGGAGCGCACATCTTCTATACGCCGCCTCTATGGTGCGAACGTAGGCCTTTACGCTCGACTTCTCAGCCCATATGGGCGCTCCATACATGATTATGGATTTGACGACCCCTGAGATGAGCCGTCTTTTCCAGTGCCGTGGCCCTCCGAGGTTTGGCATTATCCGGCAGAGCTGGGAACAGGTCCGCGCTGCCTTCTCACCTAATCGCCGCAATTGCTCCTTGAACGTCAGGCTTACGTCAATTCAGACGCCTAGGTATTTGAGATGTGGGATCGTGGTAATGGTGCAGTCACCAACCGTTATCTCCACCACCTCCTGTACCTTTCGACCTGACACAAGGATAGCCTCCGTTTTGTGCTCTGCCAGCTTCAGTCTGACATCCGCCAGCCATCTTCCAACAGTGGCCACTGTGTGATTGGCCTCTGCTATTACCTCCTCCAGGTGTTTCGCCGTGATCACTAGCGCTATGTCGTCCGCATATCCGATTATTTTAGCGTAATCGGGCACCCGTATGCGGAGAATGCCATCGTACATAACGTTCCAGAGAAGTGGTCCCAGTACAGACCCCTGGGGAACTCCTCCGGTGATCTTGTACGTTTCTACACCTCTATCGGACTCGTATAATAGCATCCTGTCGCTAAAATAACTAGTGATGATTCGCCTTAGATAATTGGGAACTTTGAACTCTGCCAGCGCGCCCAGCTGGCCGAGTTAAAAGCGTTCTTGACGTCGAGGGTGACCACGAGGCAATACCTCTTGGCACCCCCTTCCATCTCTGGCCCTGAATCGCCTCCTTCGCCGTTTGGACGAGTTCGTCAATGGCGTCCACGGTGGATCTGGCCTTTCGGAAGCCATATTGGCGCCTCGCCAGTCCTCCAGCATCCACTATCGCCTCGTCGATCCGGTCGCATATAATCCGCTCCAGGACCTTCCCTGCTGTGTCCAACATGCACTGGGGACGGTAGGCCGATGGGTCCTCTGCTGGCTTATCGGCTTTAGGTGTCAATACCAACCGCTGCCTTTTCCACCGTTTCGGGAAGACTCCTTCCCTAAGACAGGCGTCGTAAAGTGACCTCAGTGTTTCTGGGTGTAGTGCAGCTGCGGTTTTCAGCACTCGGTTGGGAATTCCATCTGAGCCAGGTGCCTTCTGGTCCCCAAATTTTCCAACCGCCCGCAACACCTCCTCTGTCATTACACTGGGGACTTCTTCGCCCAGCTCGGGGGAGAACTGATCAGGCACATAATTTTGCACTGGGAAGAGCTCTCCCACAATGCGTTTGAGCAAGTTTGGGCAGCTTGGGGCTGGCTGCCTGTGGCAGGGGAGCTTTTTCATCACGAGCCTATATGCCGTGCCCCACGGGTTGTCTTCAACCTGTGCACATAGCTCGGTGAAACTCCTACGCTTGCTCGCCTTTATGGCCGTCTTCAGCCTTCTTTTAGCCTCTTTGTACAACTGGCGCATTTGCAGGCAGTCTGGTTTGCCTATTGCACGCTGGTGCCTTCGCCTTGCTGCGTGGCATTCCTTGCGTAGGCCGGCGATCTCGTCCGTCCACCAATAAACGGATTTATAGTTTCCACCATAGGCCCGCCTGGGCATCGCCGCATCGCAGGCGCTCTCTAGCTTGCTCGCTAGCTGGTTCGCCATTTCCGCCGCACTGCCTTGCAGCTCAAAGTCCTGCAGCATGACTTCGAGTGCGCCGTCGTCGAGGGCGTCCGCTCTCCAGCCTTTCGGTCACGGGCCTGTCCTCGGCCGTTGTTTGTTCCTTTCCAAGTCAAAGCAAATGGCATTGTGGTCGCTGTGGGTGTACGCGGAACTCACAATCCACCTGGCTCCTCTGACTAAACCGCTGCTGAGGAACGTAAGGTCGATCACAGATGTGGCTTCTCCTCTCACAAAATTCGCCTCTCCCGCGTTCATGACGACTACGTCAAGAGCCGCAAGCGCTTCCATGAGGATATGACCTCTCGGTGTGGTTCGGGCGTAACCCCATTCAGTTGCCCATGCGTTGAAGTCGCCGGCAATCACTACGGGGTTCCTGCCTTGCGCGTCCAGAGCAAGTCTGTCTACCACTGACTCGAACTCTTCCGCAGTTAGGCTCGGCGGCATGTAGCAACTGTACACCGTGGTCCCTCCAATGGTCGCTCTGACGTAGCAATCGCTTCTCTCTATGTTGCTCAGTTGTATAGGCTTGGTTCCGCACACCCAAAGTGCGGCACCACCAGTGGTGTCTTCGGCCCATACTCCTTGGTGCTTGCGCCTATACGGCTCGCTAAGCACTGCAACATCGACCATCTCTTCCCTAACGGCCTGCTCCAGGAGATCTTGTGCAGCCTCGCAGTGGTTGAGATTGAGCTGGAACAACCTCATCTCCTGCGCCTGGACCTCTTCTCCGCGGCTCGCTTGTAGGATGGGCATGAGCTGCATCCTGTCGGATGCTCCATATCCTTGCGACCGCTGGCCTTACAAAGGGCACACGTGGGGGCCTTGTCGCACTCCCGTGCGTTATGGCCGTCTGTGCCGCATCTGTAGCACTTGTGGCGCCAATCATCCTTGCTACCGCATTTCTGCGCGGTGCGGCCGAACTCCATACATTTGTAACAACGCAGGGGAGTCACCTTTTCGCGCACCCGGCATGAGGTCCATCCGACTCTCAGCCTGCCAGCTTTAAGAAGGGCTGCGGCTGCCTGGGGCGACAGACTGATGACCGCTGTCTGTGTTCCACCGTACGCTTTCCTGAGAGACCTGATTGCATCCACGGGAGGTCTCCCTGAGAGATTGGCTGTACACAGCGCCTCGTGGACATCTTCCACCGTGGTGACTTCGTCCAGGTCTTTCACCTCCACTAGGGTTTCCTGCGTGAGCTTACGCACCTCCACACTGGTTCCCAGGACAGTCGCCACCGCCTCATGATACTGGGGTGTCTTTGGATCTGCCGCCACGCTCAACTCCAGAAGCAGTTCACCCTTGGCCGTCTTTCGGATCCCGCCGACGCTCTCTCCCAGCTCTGACAGCTGCGGGTCCCTCTTGATCTTGCGGAGGATGTCCGCGTAGCTCACCGTGCCAGTTTCCCTGATGACAATGGCATCGGGGCGCGCTGGCTTAGGCTTCCGGCCCTTCCGCTTCGCTTGGGGTCTGGAACGAACTGTGGTCCACCCGACTTTTGCACCCTCCGCCTTTCCAGCCATAGGCTTATGGGTCTTAGGATTTGGCCGGGTTACCGTTTTCTCGGCCGCCAGTGTCGGGGCATCCCCCCTCCTCCTCTTAGCTACCGCTCGGCTAGTCGGACTTACTTGCTCCGGATCCCCCTTCTCACGGGGGCGCTTTGGTGTTGCGACTGCGGCCGCGTAGCTCTTCGCCTTTGCAGGGGCTGTCCGCGAAGACGCACCGGCTTTGCCTTGGTTGTCCACAGGAGGGCCGCCAACCTGCACCTCCTTGTCCACCTTCTCCGTCCGCCCTTCAGTCTGGACTGCCCTGTCGGCTTGCACCAGCTGTGGCACTCTCGCAGCCGTACCTGCGTCCTGATCCTCGACGACCTGCAAGCAGACATCCCGGATTTTGGATGCCTTCCGCTTGATGTCGGCATGTACATTGTGCCTTGGCACAAGAAAAGCTATGAGTGCTTCAATGTGCCACTCCAGCACCGCCATTTTGCCTTTGGCAATGACCTCATCGGGAGGGATGACCGCCATTGCCGTCGGATCGGCCCTCATGCCCATCACTCGCTGAAGCTCACTGGTGTCTGCCAGTTCATACAAAATGCCAATGGTGCATTTTAGCCCTAGTTCGTGGGTGACTATGTAATTGTAACACCTGTGAAGTTCATATGCATCATAGATGGATAGTAAATGGCTACTTGGTTTGTGTCGCGAGTCAACTACTCGCAGGTAGTCGTATCTTCACTAGCAACACCATAGTATATGGCGTTCCATAGTGTCAGAGCCCTAGGGTACTCGACCCGTGACCTTGTACTATTTTACTCCTACAGCGTCATAGCGATCACTTTAATGATATGACACCCAATTCGCCGAGATCAATATCCATCACCATGTGAATAGCATTTTCTGTGGGGCGCGCCTTACGAAAGCCAAAGTGGTTTTTTGAAAGTTCATCTGGTGCCAACAGGAACACTAAGGGTCTGTCGCATATTATACGCTCTAAAATTTTGCCTATGTGTCAAGCATGCAGAACGGGCGATATATCGCCGGTTGTTTCAGCGGTTTGCCAGGCTTTAGCAGGTACACTAATCGTTATATTTTCCACAATCTTGGAAATACGCCTTCCTTTAGGCAGAAAGGAAACATTCCTGCGAAGACATCCGATCTCGCCTTAACTGGCGTTCTGAGAGCAACGTTTGGGACTCCATCCAGTCGCGGCGCTTTGTTATAGTCAATGTGATTTAGCGTTATAAGTACCTCGCCTTCGGTAACTTCCGGCGAAGGTATGGAACCGGAACAGCAAATGTTGGTGAGTCCTTCTTGGGCGGGGAAAGGTTGGCTGCGGTGATCTTGGTCCCTAACATTGCTCATAACCGTCCTGTTACCCTTACCCCATGGGTCTAATTCGGCGCTGTCACGTAGTTCCTTAAAACAATTTTATTTTCGTTTTGATCGTCGCTTTGAACACCGCTCCACTCTCTCAATTCTGCCAGTGCATCATTCCCTATTGGATAATTTCCGGACACCGAGACCAAAATCTCCTTGTTCCAGCCGTAAGGAGGCTTCCTGGCGGTGATTGCAAGGCGCCTGGGCATTGATGGGTCACACGCTATCGCCATCGCTGTGGTCACATAGGCTGCAATTATTGCGACCGGTTTTTGCTGGAGTTTCGCTTGCTTCCACACGATGGGGAATGATGGTCGAACTTCTGCTTTCTCCGCTGCGCCTTCTTAATCCGATGAGCTAGTGCAGCTTTACAAGCATTGTGTATGAGGATAGCACTATAGTCGATATGTGTGTATAGATCACTGACTGACCAAGTCACGGGGCGGGCGATTTCACTGTGTGCAAAAGTTTGAACTATTATCGATCTGCCTCTTCTCGTTTAGAAGGTAATCTGTTGAAACTTGTTCAGTAATTCGAGGTGCACTGGCACCAAACTCTCGGTGAGTATTCTGCCGCGCGTGTTGGTGTAATCGCTACCCCAGTTTGTTGTCACCGGAAATAAGTAACGGGTGTTTTCCGTGCGCTTCTTCGACCAGAGCTGCCATAAATCTTTCGAACTCCTCCACGGTCATGCTCGGAGCAGCATAGCAGATGAATATGAAGATGCCTTCCATTTTGACCCACGTAAGGTGCTGTACAACTGCCGCCATCCTTCTTTACAGAATTTTTCGCTCATCGCCAATATTCCTGCTTTCCTGATGCATCCCACGTCCATCCATGCGATTCCACGTTTGGATACTGCTCAGAGAGTGTCATCACGTCTAGCTGGGGTTCACCTTGTGTTTGTCACAAAAACCTTGTGCTGCCACACAGTGATTCTAGCTGAGCTGGAGAGTCTTTATACTCTTCTTTTTACTGCCTCCTGATAACGAGGACATTTTACGCCGCGGCTCACAGTGCATAATTATCCCTGTTAACGCAAGTCGCTGCGATATTTGCTCATTTTCTGCAAAGGCTCGTTCTGTCCATAACCACACAACGTGTGGTCAAATGGCTTTATCCCCAGCATTTGAAGCAGTGCTTCGGCGATACTACTTCCCGGAGTCCACAGGACACCCAAATGATTCGAACTCTTTGCACGTGTAGCACTTACTTTGCATCCTCTGCGGGAAAGTTAACGAAAGCATTCTGTCTACAAGTGTATGATGTTTAGAATCGCTTACTCGACAGGCCTTTTGATGGCACATTATAAGTGTAGCGCTTCATAGATATCCCCTCGATGTCACCTTGTCCAGATCTCTACACTGTATCGTCTCCATATGGGTCCTGGAAACTACGCTCGCTGTCTCCTTTAGTACCTCCTCTATGGAGAATGGTACAATGCAGTGCTACTCCCCTCGTTCCCCTTTAGCTCTCCGTACCTTTTTTTTAACTATTCGGACATGCTCGCCAAGCGATTTCAGAGCTTCGCCGGATTTATCCGTACGCACACGACGCAACTTTCTCGTTTGCGGTTATAATAAATGCGTCTGGTTTGGGCCGGATGATCGAATTGATTTTAGGCTTTTCACAACCGTCCATTCCTCATTCGCCTTCTGGTCTCCTGGCGTGGCTGTATTTTCAGAAATTGTAACGACTCAATTTTCCGCCGGGGTAAGCTCGCCGTATAACCAGGTATCGTATACAGAATTTATACCCAGAAACCTCAAGGATCCTTGAAATTCTTCGTGGGTCCTTGAAAGTCCTTAATCGCAACAAGTCCTTGGATTATCCTTGGATATTATTTAGTCCTGCACTTGGATTATCCTTGGATATTATTTAGTCCTTATTCGCAACAAGTCCTTGGATTATCCTTGGATATTATTTAGTCCTGCACTTGGATTATCCTTGGATATTATTTAGTTCTGAAACGCACTTTCCAGAGCTGAGGGAAAAACTCAGCAACTTTCAGGGGTCGTATACAAAAATTATTAATATAAAATCCTGTGAGTTAAATTTGCTCGGTGTCTTTGTTTAAAATACCGATTGTGGAGTGTTTTTTTATATTTTCCGCCCTCTATTCTTGCCAATCGCCTCACTACTGCGCGTTTAATCGACTTTATAGCTTTCTTTCGCCTACTATTGTTTTTTACAGGATTGTGTGTGAGTGAAATTTGTCAGTTGGCAAATTTCATCTTCACAAAGTTCGCCACACCTTATCTTGGATACTGGTGGGCTTGCTTCTTGTGGCGGTCGAGGTCACCTGCTCTTTCGATCTGGTGTGTGTCAAACTTGCAATGTCCAGTAAAACCTCAGAAGAACTTGCATTTTATTGTTATTAAAATAATATCTCTACATAGCCCTGAGGCGCACGTATAATTTGACAAAATTGCTATTATTAAGTAAAAGTTGATTGCATGCTCTTAGGTGTACACATTTGACGCGGAGACGTGTTCTCCGCGGCTCTAAGCTTTAACCACGAAAAAGAACTAAAAAAACGAAAACAAAAATTAAAAACAAAAAAATAACATCATCAGAAACAAAAAAAAATCAAAAACTCTCTACCCGGCTAACAAAAAAGTACTAATAAATATAACTACATACAACAAGGAACAAAATAAAAAAAAATCGCGAAAATCTGACCTGTAAACATTACATGTTGCGGTCGCCACCCGCGCGTTCAGCTAGTGCAGCAACGGCAACGAAGACAACCGATGTGCAAACACAACAAAACAATAACAACAGCGTGAAAATAAATAAAAACAGTTGCGATCTCTCGCCAAGTGAAATTAATACACTTATAGCGCAATTCGACAGCAGCGGTAGGCAGCGCAGTTTTTCAGTGTCTGACTGCTCCCATAAACAGCTCTCCCTCTCTGGCTCTGCTAACGCTGGCTCTCAGCTTGAGCACATTACAGTAAGTAACGACTGCTGCAAAAACGTAAGTACGCTTATTGTTGGCTCTGGGTCGGTAAACACTTTGCCGTGGAGTATGCAAAGCAACTCTCTCTCACCATTAAAACCTCTCAACATGCATGCTACAGTCAACCAAGGAAAAGGTTCGGCAATACAGACTGGTATGGACCGCTATATTGTGGTTAAGCGCAAGTTGAGTCCTCAAAAATTGTCTCAAAAATCGGCAAAGCAGATTAAATCTAATGATTCTGCTACTGAAAAGAATCCACTCGCTTCTAACAGGTTTGCACCTCTTGCAAATGCCGAAGACAATTCTACCCAGAAAGTGCTAAAAGAGGTAAAGCCCCCACCAATTTATTTAAGGGAGCGCAATTCTAACGCTCTCGTAAATACTCTAACTACTCTAATTGGTGCTAAAAACTTTCATGTTGTCCCAATACTAAAAGGCAAAATACATGAAACCAAAATTCAAGTATATATCGAATCAAGCTATCGCAAAGTCGTCAATCTCTTTGACACAGAGAAAAAAAACTATTACACCTACCAACTTAAAAGTAGCAAAGGCATTGTTGTTGTCCTTAGAGGAATCGAAGCTGACGTAGATGTCAACGAAATAAGAGAAGCCCTATCCCAAGAGGGTTATACAGCAAACTCTGTGTTTAACATACGCAATAAAGATAAGATTCCACTGCCGCTCTTTCGCGTTGAGCTACAGCCAGTCGACTCGAACCTCAGAAAAGGCGAATCACACCCGATCTACAACCTTCGCTATCTTCTACATAGAAAAATCTCTGTAGAAGAACCCCACAAGCGAATTGGACCAGTTCAATGCCTGAACTGCCAAGAATTTGGGCACACTAGAAAATACTGTACACTTCCCAGTGTATGTGTCGTTTGTGGTGATCTCCACATGTCACAAAACTGCACAAAGCCCAAAGACGACTCCAGTGTCAAAAAATGCAGCAACTGTGGTGAAAATCACACTGCAAACTACAGAGGCTGCACTGTATACGCTCATATAAAAAAGAAATTTGCACCTCAGCCAAAACAAGTTAAAACTGTTCCTCCCGTAACAGTTTTGCGCGAAATCTCTGCCCGTGAAGCACAGCCTTCAAGTATATCTTACGCAAATATTCTCAAAGGCACCCCACCAGTAAACCCAAAAAATGATGAGAGTACTCTTGAAAAGACTTTACAAGAGTTCATCGCAAATATGACGCAATTTATGTACTCAATGCAAAGTATGATGCAAGACATGATACGTAATCAGAACATGCTTTTGCAATCCCTATTAACTAAATCATGAACGCACTGAAAATCTGTCATTGGAATGCAAATGGCATAAGTCAGCACAAAAATGAGCTCAAACTATTTCTCAACGATAACTCAATAGATTTGATGCTAATTTCTGAAACTCACCTTACTCAGAAAAACTGTTTCCAGATAGCGGGATACAAAGTTTATGACACCAAACACCCCGGTGGCAAAGCACGTGGTGGTACAGCTATTCTGATCAAGAATAGAATAAAGCATTTCCCATTGCAAGGATACTGTACCGATTATCTACAAGCGACGACTATTCAGCTCGAAGAATACGTCAAAGGCTTGACAGTATCATCCATCTATTGCCCACCCAGGTTTAATATAGATGAGCAGCAGTACAAACAATTCTTTAGTACTCTCGATGCTAAGTTCATTGCTGCTGGAGACTTTAATGCAAAGCATACTCATTGGGGCTCACGTTTAGTAACTCCCAAAGGCAGAAAACTCTTCTCTGCGATAAATGCTCTTGGTCTTAATGTCTTGTCCAATGGTAAGCCTACATACTGGCCATCCGACAAACAGAAGATTCCAGATCTTATTGACTTCGCCATCACTAGAGGTATAAATAATGTACACTCTCTTGTGCATTCCTCTCTGGAGCTGTCCTCTGATCACACTCCCACAATAATAACTATCTTTTCTGAAAACTCCTATCAGAAAAACGTGAGTGGTAGTTTCGACTACAAGAATACAGACTGGCTTAAATATAAGATGTTCATAAGTTCACATCTTGAAATAAAGACTTCCCTAAAGTCTGAGCAGGAAATAAACTCCGCTATTTTCAATTTCACTCAATTGCTATCCCAATCAGTAAAAATTGCTACACCACGTTCTAAAGCTCAAACCCGACAAGAGTGTACTCCCCAAGACATCCTGAAGCTCCTCTCCGAAAAAAGATCTCTTAGGAGAGAATGGCAATTGCAGAGATCACCTTCTCTGAAAAAGAAACTGAATGAATGTACTAAAAAACTGCATCACCTTCTAAAAGAAAAGGAAACCTCCGAGTTTCACGAGTTTGTAGAGACCCTCTGTCCTACAGAAGCCTCAAGCTATTCTCTATGGCGAACGGCCAAAAACTCGAAAAAACCCATTCAAATGGAGTCACCAATACGCCTTCCCAACGGCAACTGGGCAAGAAGTGATGCAGAAAAGGGAATAGCATTCGCAAATCATTTGGAGCAAGTTTTCACCCCTAATCTTGCTAGTTCCGTCCGTTCTCTAAAGGCGGTTGATGCTATCCCTAGCGTCAATGGTATCTCGATTGCCAAAAAGGAGCTGACAAACGCTATCAAACAACTCAATGCCAAAAAATCTCCAGGGCGTGATCTGATTACGGGCCAAATGATAAAAGAGCTCCCAGCAATAGCCACAATGCATCTCTTGCATATATTAAATGCTATAATACGCACTGGATTCTTTCCTTACTCATGGAAAATTTCTCAAATTATCATGATTCCCAAAGCTGGAAAGGACCCAACAAGCGTCTCTTCCTACAGACCAATTAGTCTGCTATCAATTTTTTCAAAACTCTTTGAAAGTTTGTTAATAAAGCGTATTAAAGACGTTGTCAAACAGTCTAATGTTATACCAAACCACCAGTTTGGGTTTAGAGAAAAACACAGTACTATCGAACAAGTTCATCGCATTGTAAACACTATACAAGAAACGTTCGAAAAGAAGCAATACTGTTCCGCAGTTTTTCTCGACATCACTCAGGCATTTGATAGGGTCTGGCACGAAGGAATCTTGCACAAACTGAAATGTATGTTACCTCTTAACATCTACACATTGCTCGAAAGCTATCTCTCAGGTAGACGCTTTGTGGTGAAACAAAAAAGCTTCATCTCAGTTGAATACCCTATACAAGCTGGAGTACCGCAAGGCAGCGTATTAGGCCCCCTGCTCTATACGTTGTTCACTGCAGATATGCCAACATACGGCAAGACTATCACCTATACTTTTGCCGATGACACAGCCATATTGTGTACTCACACAAATCCGAAAGAGGCGTCAAAACTTCTCCAAGTACACGTCAACATGCTTCAGGAATGGCTTGACCACTGGAGAATCAAAGTCAATGAGTCGAAATGCGTTCATGTCACATTCACTCTATGCAGGAGTACTTGCCCCCCTGTGCAAATTAACACCAAGCCGATCCCTCAGGCGACAGAAACTAAATATCTAGGAATGTATTTAGATCGTAGACTTACTTGGGCAAAGCATATAAGTGCAAAAATTACTCAAATTAAACTCAAAATAAATGAGCTAAACTGGCTTTTGAACAGGCAGTCCAAGCTCAAACTGGACTTTAAAGTTCTACTCTATAAAGTAATTATCAAGCCCATATGGACCTACGGTATCCAACTCTGGGGTACTGCTTCACCCTCAAATGTCGAAAAGCTGCAAAAAGCCCAATCGAAAATTCTTCGAATGATTACCAATGCTCCTTGGTACATCAAAAACGTTAACATCCACAGAGATTTACATATCCCGTATGTAACTAAAGAAGTTTCCCGACTTGCTGAATCTTACTTAGCAAAGCTAGACAAGCATCCCAATGCATTAGCGAGGCGCCTACTACAGCATCAAGGACACACCCGCCTGAAAAGGATGGACGTGCTGCGCTTAGCAACAAATTAGATTTTAAGCTTATTCATTACGCTATTATTTAAGTATTGCGCTACTTCTTGTCATATACCATAACTCCTTAAAGCATTGGCACTGGGAGGTTGGTAATGATTGAAATGAATTTAAAAGTGAAATGTTAAATATACATACTATGAAGATTTATTGTTAGTTCTAAGATATTTTAGAAGATTCAATAAAATATATACATTAAAAAAAAAAAAAAAAAAAAAAAAAAACATTTGACAATTGAAATACAATTATCTTTCACTATCATGTATCAATAACTCCATTGGTAACAATTGCAGAATATGCAAATCAAAAAGAGAACAATTGACAATAAAGAAACAACAAATGATTGTAATAGTATATAAGCAGGTGCGTTTATAACAAACAACAGAGTTTAACAAACGAACTGTAGCGAGTTTTAACTCGCGCTGTTAGACTCACCACAGTGGACTCTGGCAGTTAACAAGCGACCAGTTGGTGTCACTCAGTGCATCGGTACAAGGATAAATGTACATCCTTATATCTATTCGGCAAACACAGATATACCCCAACATAAATTGCACAGCCGCTATAAGGGCCTTCACAGGACCATATAAGAACCATTTCGGAGGAAACCCAGGATTAGTAGAAAAAATCCTGAAGCAGGAAGAAGAAACCTGCAACAATAACAGTAGCTTCATAGGGAACAATAACAGCAGCATCATCGGCAACAATAACAGCAGCATTATCGACAAAACTAACAACAGCATCATCACAAACAATAGCAGCATCATCATGAATAATATCCGCCAAAAGCCACAAGCATCAGACGGAGGAGCAATGGAGGGAGCAAAACAGACTCGGAGTATTTTTTTATTGTAACGTAATATAAGTGATTACTTCTGCGACCCTGAAGGCACCGTCGCGGTGGTCACAGAAGTTGCAGCTGACAGGCGCGATTGCGGTGTTGCACGCAACTATGACGGGGCAAACATAAACCGTCTGTCTTCTTAGTTGTGAGAATTTTTTTGTTCGGGGAATGTGTGTTGTCCGTTTGGAATATTTTGAAATGTTTACATATAATAAATTTAAGGAATTGGGCAGCAATGCATCAAGAGGTGCATAGAACACGGGTTCTGGCATCAAAGTTTATGTAGATCGTATGTTCGTTATGTATATTGGCGCATAAATGCTACATTGTCATAAATAATTTGTATTCGCATTCAGAAATTGTCCAATTGAGAATAGTTTTTACACTTGTGCAATGAAAATTATATTCTTTCCTCTTCGGCTCTACATTACAGTTATCATTCTACTTTAATTTTACACGGAGCTATGTTTGTGTACTGTTATAGTAGTACGCGTTTTACGTAAAGTATATTTTGGAAAGACGAACTCCTATTGCCTTCAAATAAAGCGAGTTTTTTGTGAGTCGAAAGCAAAATAACCACAATCGGTATAAATGAGGCAGCTTATTTTTTGCAAAGTGAAAACTATGTGTTTCTGATAAGTTTATGGGGTTTATTGTGGGGCGGACTTGAGTTTTTTTTGTTTTATTAGTTTCGAAAGCAGTGGTCAGGTTAGTACCCGTGTTTACTGGTGCTGCGCCAGAAGACTTGCGATCAGAAGTCAGTACGTTCACTCAGGGGTGTGAATTGGCGAGGAGGAGCATCAGGCCAGATGGGTTACAGGATTTATTTTACTGTGTATAGCAGAGGTTGTTCGGAGATGCTTACCACTTTGTGCTGCGAAAATAATTCGGCGCTGCGGGCGGAGCTGTACGGGCTCCTGAGGAGAACTGACCTGAAAGTGAGGACTCTGGACGATGTGACTTAGGAAATCATAATGGGGAAGAGCTGAAATGAGGACATTCGAGCCTTTTCCAAGCATCTAGGATCATTGAGGTAAATACAATGGCGTTGGAGAAACAGCGTTATTGTACTAAGCTGCAAACAGGTGTGAGGTTGTAGTGGGTCTGCGCGACCCCGCTCTAAAAATTCATATGCTGAATAGCGGAACAGGCACTCTGGAGGAATTAGCAGAATAGTCTATTAAAGCACAATTCTTGGTGGAGCGGAGTACGACAACTTTGAGGTAAGTACATATGTTGGAAAAAGGGCAGGATATTTTAACTACCGCTATCGCAAAACTTCTAAGTTAGCCAGGTTCAGACACAAGTTGTCTGAGTTTTATTTTGAAATCAATTACAACCCTGGGAAAAATAATCTGAATGTAGCACTTAGCAGAGTGCTACAAAAACAATAGACATTGGTAGTTCAAACTAGAGCAAAGGCAAAGGCTGACAGGGTGAAGACCAATGTTTAGCGGTCAATGACGGACAAGCACCAGAAATAAAAAAATGAATAATGAAAGAGACAAACAGCCAGCTAAAAGGGGAGAGTGGTTCGAGAATGACAAAGATATTCAGGGAGTACTCAAAGGTTTCCATGATTCACCTCTAGGTGGACACCAGTGGTCTTGGAAAACCTACGAGAGAATCAAACGAGTATACACCTGGAAAGGGATTCTCCGCGACATAAAAAAATATGTAAAGAGCTGCCAAAAATTTCAGGTCATCAAGAGCTGGAGGCTAACAAAGATGCCAATGGTGTTGACTGACACACCGAGACAACCATTTGATAAAGTTCACATACATATTGTAGGTATTTTACCGGAGACAGTTTCGGGATATAAGTACTATGAGAACGTAAATTCTCAGACGACTCATATTTACGCTCCCACAATTACTGCGTCGCCAACAGCAGCCAATAGCGTACATACACACGCACTGTTAGAACATAAAAAAAATTGTATTTACGCTCTCACAACAAGTGCAAAAGCAATATATTATTTGCATGCACTCATCTATGCACAAGATCAAGTAGCAGCAGATGAAAGGCACTAAGCACAAATAATATACAAACAAAATAATGTAGTGTAAACAACAAGGGCGACGGCCATGCGAAGTATAATCTAAAGATCTGCACTCCACCAACCACAGTGTTCGACTTTCCAACTGGAGCACAGTTGATCAAAGCGTTGTTCAAAACTTACGGTCCGATCAAACCAACAACTACAAGCGGCAAGGTACAACAAAAGACACTAGCGCAACGAACAATAGAAAGCAGAATTGGACAAATGATACGCTAACAACACGCAGAAACGAAATTGAAGCATAAAGGGACCACGACAGAACAATCACTACGAGTGTCGCCAATACAGATAACGCACAAGGAGGAAAACAGAAGAGAATCTTTTATTAAAACATTTAAAACGTGACAACAACAACACAGCGGTGAAGATCACCCAAGGGCAAAACGCGATAAGAGCAACGCAACGGTGGGGGTCGCCCAAGGACAACTGTTACCACAAAAACAACAGGAAAACAACAACAAGGTGTTGAAGGTGACACAAGGGCAAGCACAACCAACAACAAGAATGCAGGAAGAACGGGAACGAACAGTGGCCTTAGCAAAAGTGAATTGGCCATTCCTACAAAAATACTGTGGCAGCTTGGAACTATAAAAGCACTAGCAGCCCAAGAATGAGTCTCTCTCTTCCATACCGACATCTCGAGACAACACCAGCGAAGACCTTAGTTCCAGAGAACACTTAGCGAACTCAACGCAGACAGAACACTGGTTTAAGGTTATTACCGATTCCACTGTGACATTGACTTACGCAGACAGAGCCAATGGTTTAAGGTTTTTACCGACTCCACTGGGACACTAGAGTACAAACACAGAAAAGTGCTCTAATGTTTTTACCGACTCCACTGGGACATTACCTTATACACAAAGAACCAGTAGTTTAGGGTTTTTACCGATTCCACTGCGACATTAACTAACGCAGACAGAACAGTGGTTTAATTTTTTCACCGATTCCACTGGGACCTTAACTAACGCAGACAGAACAGTGGTTTAAGGATTTTACCGACACCACTGGGACACTAGAGTACAAAGACAGAACAGTGGTTTAAGGTGTTTACCGACTCCACTGGGACATTAACTGACGCAGACAGAACAGTGGTTTAAGGTTTTTACCGATAAGAATATCCCAGCGTAAGTAAGTTCGTTACAGTGGCGCCCGAGCTGGGACTCTATTGAGACACAAAGAAGATCTACACAGGGACTCGACACAAAGAAATTCTATACATTGGACTTTAAACACAAAGAAATTCAACGCATCAGACTTGAAAACATAAGGATATCCTATAAACAGAGAAAACAGAGAGCTACGTGAACGTTCAACGATACACCGTGTCTCATTGTCACCGTAGAAATTGCAGTATGGGGAAAACGAGCTGGGTCTACACAGCGGGAAAAGACCAACTAGTGGTCAACTGTATTGAATTTAAACTGGATGCTACCGGTACAGTAGAAGAACTCAGAAGAAGGCTGGACGAATTCCTAACTAACACAGAACTCAATCTGGAACAGGATTGTCGAATTGCTGAATTGGAAACCAAGCAAATGAGGAGTCTATCACCTGTAACAGCTACGGGTACTAAAACACCACAGCGTATGGATTCGCCGGGGGGCGCTACCATAACCACCGCCATGAAGCACGATATACCATGACTATTCAGAGACAACCAGCCTGGTGCATTTCGGGATACCATGCCTATTGTAGTGCCTGATCTCTCCCACTATGGGACGAGTTCCTATTCAACTGTTATCGGCTGTGTAAGAAAATTGTCCCTGAAGTATGACGGGGGACGGGACCCACTAGCCTTCGTGGAACGTGTAGAGGAATCGGCAGAAGTGTTTAGACTCAATCGTAACATTCTGCCTCTTGCCATGCCAGAGCTATTTAAAGAACAGGCGCAACTCTGGTACAGAAATAATAATCAAGCCTGGACGGAATGGAACACTTTCAAGAGGGATTCTTTTTAATTCTTCCTGGTGTCCAGATATTTCCAGAAACCAGAGGATGAGAGCCGACAACGCCAACAACGACAACGGTGAAAGTTTAAACAATACATAAAGATACATAACCTGATGTGCCACGCTGGTTACAGCGAAGAACAGAAGCTAGAACGTATATTACGAAACAGCATGGAGGAGTACCAGTGGTACGTGCGCCAGAAGGATTTTTCCTCGCTAGCAGAGTTGGTGGAAATGGCAGAGGACTTGGAGGGTATAGGCGGCGACCGTGAGATGCCACGGGTACCCACAGCACAGCCTCGTGCTAAGCGCACACTCTCACCGGAAGAGCAGAATCGACCAATTGTACCAGTAAACGGTAATAGAGCGGAAGTACCAATAGACCCACGTACAGCTTGCCGAAGGTGCGGGCAAAGCGGACACATGGCTCGACACTGCCGCAACGCCCAGATCCTATTCTGTTGGGAGTGCGGTAAAAGAAATGTGCGCACTGTGGAATGCTGCAGAGCAAACGGGGGCAACGAGAACGCTGTCGTCAAGAGCGAGGCATGGCGCAGCCCATCCACCACCGGCCTCAACCACAATAACTGCTTTACGCCGCAACGGGCAGAGTATCTGTACCACTGTCACCATCGGCACACTCAACACCACAGCCACGATCGACACAGGAGCTTCAAAAAGTTTTGTGAGTGAACAGCTCGATAAACAAACTGCGTGAAACCACCGGTAGGATAACTCATACATACATTCGAGCGCGCATGGCAGATGGGAACACTCAGATTATCTCCGAGGCAATCATGGTGGAGGTGAAGTTGGGAGAGCAAAAATGCGAACTAGAGCTTCTAGCAATGCCAGGTTCATCAGACGATATGCTGCTAGGCCTAGACTTTCTAATAAAGCTAGGCACAACCATAAATTGCGCTGACCAAAAACTCCCCCTGCGACCCCAGTCCGGGGTTGTGCAATCCTGCGAAGCTACATTGTGCACAACCATTCGGGAGGAGGTTATCACTGAGGAGCAGAGGATAGACGCATTTTTAAAGAGCGAATTAAACAAATTCCGCAACCAACTCGGTGTAACTACCATCGCGAAGCACAAGATTGTGATGCGGGACGCTAGGCCTATAAAGCAGAGGTGATACCCACGGAATCCCGCTCAGCAAGAGCTCATCAATGTGGAAATCTACGACTTGCTCACCAAAGGCTGCATAGAGCCCTCTCACATTCCCCATAGTGCACCGATCGTAATGGTACGGAAAAGGGATGAGAAGTGACGTCTATGCATCGACTACCGGCAGTTAAACGCCAGGTCCATCCGAGATGCATACCCATTACCCCGAATTCACCACATCCTTGACCGCCTGCGTCAGGCCAAATGCATAAGCAGCCTTGACTTGAAAAATGGTTACTGGCAGATCCCTATGGAAGAAGAGAGCAAAGGACTTACGCGTTCACGGTACTTGGAAGAGGACTTTTTCAACGGAAAGTGATGCCGTTCGGTTTACTCTCGGCTCCTGCCAGCTTCCAAAGAGCCTAAGATCAAGTTATAGGACCAGAGATGGAGCCACAGGCGTTCGCATACCTAGACCACATTTTTGTTACCCGGCGTACGCTAGAAGAGCACCAAAACAACCTAACCAAGGTCTTCCGCCGTTTAAAGGCTGCGAAGCTATACTCTAATCACGAAAAATGCTCGTTTTTCAAGAAAGAGCTCAAATACCTGGGTCACATGGTAAGTGATAAGGGTATCCACACGGATCCGGATAAGGTCGCAGCTATCCGTGAACTACGACTACCAGAAAGCGTAAGGGAACTAAGACGGTCCTTAGGCATAGCGTCTAGGTATAGGCGTTTCGTGCCTGAGTTCGCAAAGACTGTGCAACCGCTGACCATGCAGTTGAAGAAGGGCAAACACTTCAAGTGGACAGAGGAGCAACAGCAGACATTCGAATCACTAAAGCAGCAACTGACGGAGGCTCAAATTCTCGCCTGTCCTGATTTCGCACAGAAATTCATACTGCAGACTGACGCTAGCGACTATGAATTGGGCGCAGTACTCTACCAGGAAATTGAGGGGGTGGAACGCGTGTTTGCGTATGCGAGCCGACATGTAAATAATGCAGAACGAAATTACTCGCCTACAGAAAAGGAGTGCCTGGCGAAAGTATGGGGCATAAGGAAAATACGGCCGTACCTAGAGGGGTACCACTTTACAGTAATTACTGACCACTTGTCGCTAAAATGGCTCAACTCAATAGAGAGCCCCTCAGGGCGCATCGCGAGATGGGCACTAGAGCTTCAACAACATTCGTTCGAAGTACAATATCGGAAAGGCAAGTTGAATGTATTAGCCGATGCACAATCCCGACAACCCGTGGAAACCGCATGCGTGACCACAACACGAGAGAAAACAGAACCAGAGTGCCCCTGGTGGCAAAAACGCCGGGCAGAGGTAATCGAGGAGCCTGCAAATCATGCCGACTACCACCTGGAGAGCGGGCACTTACGAGTATACCACGATTTACCAAGTCACAACGGGGATGAAGATTGTACTCCCTGGAAATTATGCGTACCAAGGCCACTGAGAGAACAGGTTTTATATGTGAACCACAATGCATCAACAGCAGGGCACCTAGGAATACATAAGATCATAACCCGAATAGCTAATCGATATTATTGGCCTGGTCTATTCCGCGAAACGAGTCAGTATGTGAGACAGTGCGCCCTATGTCATAAGTTTAAGAGTAGTCAGCAACAGCCTGCTAGGAATATGCTAACCGAGATCCCTGAGGAACCATGGGACATATTATGCGCAGACTTTGTGGAACCACTATCTCGCTCAATGCACGGAAATACAATGCTAGTGGTCTTCTAGGACAAATTCCCCAAATGGACTGAGGTGGCTCCGCTCCGGAAGGCCACTACCGAGCCCCTCTAACGGGTCTTTCGAGAGCGTATCTTGGGCCGGTTTGGTGTACCTAAAGTTTTGGTGACCGACAATGGGTCCCAGTTCTCCAGCAGGGTATTTAAAAGATTCACGAAGGAATACGGTATCAGGCATCAATACACGGCGCCGTACACACCCCAAGAGAATACAGTGGCGCGCACAAACCGCACGGTCAAAACAATGATCGCCCAGTTTGCGAACAAACAGCAGAGGAAATGGGACGACCTGCTTCAGGAACTTACCCTTGCCATCAATACAAGTGTGTCAGAGACTATAGGGTACAGCCCGGCTTATCTTGTACAAGGAAGGGAGCCACGACTACCCAAAGCACTCTACTACGAGGCCACACTAGGCACCGGACAGGGCACGAAATCTCCCAGTGAGCACCACTAAAACAGTACCACCTGTCAAAAGCTATTGACCACTTCGCCGCCAAAATTGCGGCCCGCTATGATGAGCCCTTTCAAGTCACAAACTTCGTGTCCCACTCATCGTAGAGTTAATACAGAATGTAAGCAAAGGAAAAACAGCACAAGTCAGCGAACTGAAGCCATTCTGTGCTCCGCTGATGTCAGCGACAGCAGTGATGGAGGGACCTGGAAGCGCAAAACCGCTCAAGTTTGAGCTCTTTCTTGAACACC
Organism: Clusia tigrina; assembly: GCA_920105625.2. Classification (NCBI taxonomy): domain Eukaryota; kingdom Metazoa; phylum Arthropoda; class Insecta; order Diptera; family Clusiidae; genus Clusia; species Clusia tigrina. Next base: position 200,563,840 of record OV050030.1, read on the forward strand.
AAACACGTCGTAGCAAACTATTAAGGGGGACGGACATTCCGGGATGCGTCGGAGTTACAGGGCCCTAAGGGAGTTGGTTTGACGGAAATGCTAGTAAAATAAGTCACTACCATTGCCCTCCAACAAAAAAACTCTTCTAGGAGAGCCCGACTCCATTTCAATCGCCACACCTACAAGATAATCCTACAACATGGAAAGATCTCAATCTCTCAACGTTCGGAGATGAAGGAGGGGCGTGTGGGAACGTAAATCCTCAGACCGCTCATATTTGCGCTCCCACATTGACTACATTGTCAACAGCAGCCAATATCGTACATACACTGTTAGAACGTAAATAAATTTATATTTACGCTCTCACAACAAGTGCAAAAGCAATATATTATTTGCATGCACGCACCTATGCACAAGATCAAGTATGAGCAGATGAAAGGCACTAAGCACAAATAATATACAAACAAAATAATGTAGTGTAAACAACAAGGGCGACGGCCATGCGAAGTATAATCTAAAGATCTGCACTCCACCAAGCACAGCGTTCGACTTTCCAACTGGGAGCACAATTGATCAAAGCGTTGTTCAAAACTTACGGTCCGATCAAACCAACAACTACAAGCGGCAAGGTACAACAAAAGACACTAGCGCAACGAACAATAGAAATCATGAATTGGACAAATGCTACGCTAACAACACGCAGAAACGAAATTGAAGCATAAAGGGACGACGACAGAACAATCACTACGAGTGTCGCCAATACAGATAACGCACAAGGAGGAATACAGAAGAAAATCTTTTATTAAAACATTTAAAACGTGACAACAACAACACAGCAGTGAAGATCGCCCAAGGGCAAAACGCGATAAGAACAACGCAACGGTGGGGGACGCCAAAAGACAACTGTTACCACAAAAACAACAGGAAAACAACAACAAGGTGTTGAAGGTGACACAAGGGCAAGCAAAACCAACAACAACAATGCAGGAACAACGGCAACGAACAGTGGCCTTAGCAAAAGGGAATTGGCCATTCCTACAACAATACTGTGGCAGCTTGGAACTAGAAAAGCACCAGCGGCCCAAGAATGAGTCTCTCTCTTCCATACCGACATCTCGAGACAACACCAGCAAAGACCTTAGCTCCAGAGAACACTTAGCGAACTCAACGCAGACAGAACAGTGGTTTAAGGTTTTTACCGACTCCACTGGGACACTAGAGTACAAACAGAGAACAGTGCTTTAAGGTTTTACCGACTCCACTAGGACATTAACTTACACACACAGAACCAGTAATTTAAAGTTTTTACCGACTCCACTGTGACACTAGAGTACAAAGACAGAACAGTCGTTTAAGGTTTTTACAGACTCCACTGGGACATTAATTTACGCAGACAGAGCCAGTGGTTTAAGGTTTTCGCCGACTCCACTGGGACATATTGACACTGCTAGACACTGCGTTAGCTAGCAACCTACAATATAATTAAATTACTGTAGGAAATTTAATGTTAGTTATTTAAGTAGAATAAAATTTTAAATAAATAAAAACTATTAAAAATTCAAAATTCACTCGTTAGAATAAATTTCTGTTGACGAACCCTGGACACCGCTAAGTACACCCATAAGTACAGCGTAAGTAAGTTCGTTACAGTACATCTTGACGTTCCAAGACGATTTTTCAGAGTATATCTACGCTAGGGGTTAAGGGGGTAGTCCTCAGGGTAGTGATATGCGTAATATAGTCCTATGTTGGATCCTTAGCCTATACTCTACCAAGACCGTTAGTGCGTGACGATGAGTCACATCCTGCTCGAGGTGACCCTGCCACTTACTGAACACAACGGATCTAGACTGGAGAGTCAATAAACACTTCCCCCCTAATCCAGGGTGTTATGCGTGTCCGTGCCTATTGGATGGGTTTTGCAGTCAGGGGGTTATCCGCGTAGACTGTATTCGAACGGCGCCTCTCCGAAACCAGGCCGCATCGGGGAGTAACGGTGGACTTACCGTGGCATAGGGCTCTGGCAAGGTGGACCGCCATTTCCCTCAAAAAAGCCTTGACTGCCCAAGCCTTCGGGGGAGGGCAGTCGTACGAAACAGATGGAAAAATACAAACAAAAAAACACATAAAAACCACCCCGGTGCTTTGCACCACGCACTCAGAGGATGAGTTGCTGGCCTCCAGTCAGGAGACCATGGAAGCCGACGATGGCAAGAGCACGTCGGCAAACAGTGAACCCACTGCTAGCACAAGCAGTGCAACAACAACAACACTAACAAAAACAAACATGTCGGTAGCGGCGAAGAAGGACTCTAAGCCAAAACCGAAAAAGCCAAAGTCCGAGGCAGCGACCTGGAAAAACCGGTACCAGAAAGCTCTCTTCATCCTAAGCAAAATTGCTAAGAATGAGGCGGAAGGGTCGGTACATGAGTTTGACCAGGCGGACAAGGCCAAGTACCAAACTGTTGTCGATGAGTACGAGCAGTACCAAATCTCCCTCCCAGAAAAGGCGACGAAGCGAAACAGGTCACAGGATGTGACATTTTCGGCTTCAAAAAGACACAAGGTCGCCAAGACAACCACACCAACAGAGGGTCCATCGACGAGCACAAGGCGACCATACAGCGAAGTGGCTAGGGATGAGCTACATGTGGCGCTCATCGACGATATAACCAAGGGGGGAAGAAAGTCCTGGAGAAATGGGGCAGATTGAATCCAAGTTGGCACAGATGGTGATGGAACACCTCTTGTCCAATGTGGAAGCTTCTCCCTTCTGGCTTCGACTCCTCCAATATGGTACGGGGATGCAGGGTGTTCAGGTGCGACGATCGGCCGTCGAAGGAACTCCTCGGCAATTGCATAGCTAAGATTAGCGAAGCATGGGAAGGCTTAAGGCTTAAGCTGATACCAGCCGGGGATATCCCAAGACGACCGAGAGCCCGCATTTGGCTACCCATACTGAAGCTCGAGGACGGGAAGGTGCTCCAGCTATTACAGCGGCAAAACCCCAATATGCCAATGAACGACTGGGCGATCATCAAGAACTAAGGTGCCCAGAAAACAACCATGTCCCTGCTTCTGGCAATTAACGAGGAGTCCGTTGGTGTCCTGGAAGCAGCCGACTGCAAAATGCGTTTTGGCGTTAGGTAAGCCAAATTAAAAATCTTCCGCCCGACCGAGGGCGACGCGGATGAGTTGGAGGAGGCCAACAAGATTCCAGAGGACACGGACCTTCAGGAAGAAGTCTCCAAAGCGCCTGCACAACAGGATACCGATGCTGAAGGTGGTGCAGATTAATCTGCAGCATTCTAAGAATGCATCAGATAACTTTGCCGTTTTTCTGGGTGAAGAAGACGCGGACATCGGCATTGTACAGGAGCAATGGGTCAGAGGAAATGACGTTATGGGGCTCAAGCTGACAAAATACAATATGCACTATATCAAGAACGGTGATAAGATTCGATCATGTATCCTAGTTAAGAAAACAATTAATGCTTTTATCTGCCCCCAGTACAGCACAGGCGATTTAACAGTCGTAAAAATCGAGCTGCAAAGTGGACCAGACCTACTAGTGGCATCAGCTTATATGGCGCACAACAGTGACGCACCACCGGAAGAGGTAGCGACCCTGGTCGCCAATGCTGCTGCCAAAAATGTCCCACTCCTTCTGGGATGCGACGCCAACGCGAGGCACACGCTATGGGGTAGTACCGAGGATAATGAAAGGGGTGAGTCAATTTTTAACTTTATAAATATTTCGAACCTTACAGTATGTAACAGAGGGGATACTCCCACAGTTACCTTCCCCAGCTCAAATAAATGAGCTGGATGGGAAGAAGTCCTAGATTTAACTCTAATTTCAGAAGACGCATCAGTCCCGGTAGGAGAATGGAGGGTATCCAACAAGAAGTCCTTCTCGGACCATAGTTGGATAGTTTTCAAGGTAAATTTGAAAACCGTAGAGGCTATTGCTTACAGAAACCCAAGGAGAATTAAGTGGGATACTTTTACGAGGGTAGCTAGCTCAAAACTTAAAATTTCTAACACAATGAAAATTGAATCTACTGGGACGATAGACAAAAAAGTGGGGAATCTTGAGGAAGCTCTTAATATAGCTTACAAGTGCGCTTGTCCCGTCACTAGGAGTAGAAAAACTCTTCCACCATGGTGGTCCAAAAAATTATCGGATCTCAGGAAGAGAACCAGGAAACTGTTCAACCAATGTTATAGGGACGAAGATTGGGCACGATATAAAGGGAGTCTCAAAGTTTACAAAAAATCTATCAGGGAAGCCAAGAAAAATGTCTGGAGAGAATTTTGTGAATCTATTGAGGCAACCTCTACTTCAGCAAGACTCAGCAAGATACTGTCCAAGGAACACACCAGCCCCTCTTTCCTTAGAAAGACGGATGGTGCATGGACGGAAACATCTTCTGAAATACTTGATTTCTTACTTCAAACACACTTCCCAGACTGTAAAGATGCCGCGCACGTATCTCAATTACCCGTTATGGGCAATCGGATGCCACCGGTTTGTGACCTGATATTCTCGGACGAAAGAATCAAACACTCTATAAACTGTTTCTCGCCTTACAAATCGCTATAAAAGGCATGTATACGCTTCAACTACATCCCCCTCAGTTGGAGGAAGGTAAAGTTTTCATCCCAAAAGCGGGGAAGATTGAGCATGAGTCGGCAAAAGATTTTAGACCCATTAGTCTTACGTCGTTTCTTCTTAAAACAATGGAGAGGGCTCTGGAAATCCACCTTAGGCATACAGTGGATCAGTTTCCCTTCTCGAAGTCACAACACGCATATCTCAGGGGTAAATCTACGGAAACAGCTTTACATGAGGTAATTCGATCAGTAGAAAAGACAATCCACCATAAGCAGTACACGTTGGCGGCCTTTCTGGACATAGAGGGGGCTTTTAACAACGTTAGTAACAAAGCAATTCTGGACTCTCTCACCAGGGTAGGGGTTGAGGGAGTTCTTAGGGAGTGGATAGTTACAATGCTTAGGACTAGGGTCATTCAGTCTGAGCTGGGTAACACGGTTCTCGTCAAACACGTCAGTAGAGGAACACCACAAGGTGGGGTGATTTCACCCTAGGTGTGAATCCAGAAGAGACAGAACTGATACTTTTCACTAACAAGACCAAGATTCCGATCTTCAAGCTTCCGACACTTAACGAACAACAGCTAAAGCTAGCGGAGAAAGCGAAGTACTTAGGAGTTATCCTGGACCCCAAGCTAAATTGGAGAACCAATATAGAGTTACGGGTTAGGAAAGCCCACGTAGCTTTCTACGCATGCAAGAAAATGTTTGGGAAAAAATGGGGACTACGCCCCCATATCACTCACTGGATGTACGAAGCAATCGTGCGTCCAATACTAACTTACGGTTCAATAGTCTGGTGGCCAGCTCTAGACAAGAGCTATAACGTTCAGAGACTTAGTAGAGTTCAAAGAACAGCTGCTGCTGGCATTGTAGGGAGCCTGAGAACGTGTCCAGCGGAGGCACTCAACGTATTGCTACACATCCTCCCTATCGACCTGTACATTAAGAACGTAGCCTGCAACAGTGCGCTAAGGTTAAAAGCGACAAACTGCTAGTCTGAGCGAACGTACGATCATGGTAATGTGCTATACACAGTGCCGAGGGAATTAACACAAATGACGACAGATTACATAGTACCACAACTGGACTTCAAAAAGAACTTCAAGGCTAGATTTCCCTCAAGAAAATTGTGGTCGAAGAGGAAACTCCAAATGGAGTACGATATACCCATTTATACGGACGGGTCAAAAATGAACCTGGGCGTGGGGCGGGGGTATTTTCTCCGCACGCTAACATTAACTACTGTACACGCCCACTCGATACAGCTACAGTTTTTCAGGCGGAAGTACTCGCGATCAGAGAGGCATGCCGACAGATCACCCACCACATTAGGGAAGGGCAGAGGAGCACGGTTGCTATTTTTGTGGACAGCCAGGCTGCCATAAAAGCCCTACAATCAAACACCATCAACTCCAAACTGGTCAGACAGTGCAGGGAGGAACTTAGGGCGCTAGGTCACCATGCTGACATCACAATCATCTGGGTCCCCGGACACAGGAATATAGATGGAAATGAGAAGGCTGATGAATTGGCGCGCAGAGGAGCCTGTCTCGATCTAACCCATGTGGAACTAGTACCTGTTTCCATGGATGCGATTAAGAGGGGCATTTACATGCACTGTCTTACCTTGGCGGGCAATAGATGGAGGACACTTACAACAGGTAATACATCCCGGGCGACCTGGCCAGTCTTTAACACAGCGAGATCTAGGGATCTCATAAACAGGGACCGCAGGGACACCAGCCGCCTACGGCAGCCTTTATGGGTCACTAGCTCGTGGGTACTTACGCAGAGAAATTGCAGAGACCGTACAATATCCATTGTAGAAGTTGTGGAAACTTAGAAACTCTTCTTTGCAAATGCCCAGCTCTAGCGGCTGAAAGAAATACAACACAAGGAAACTATTTCCTAGCGAGTTTATCCGATCTCGCGGGTGTAAGACCGAAAGATCTTTTAAGATACCTAAACTCCACAAAGTGGATTTAGTGAACAACCCATCGTTTTCTCCGGCGTTAGGAGAGGTTGTGGTATCAAAACGTCGCTAAGGCGATAATTGTGATCCATGTGAGGACCGACTTGGATCAGCCACTGAAACCAACCAACCATCTACGCCAAGGCGAGTACAGTATCCAAAGCATTTTTTACGAAATTATAGCCCGTTACAACGTACCGAAAGTGTTGGTGACCGACACCGATTCGAATTTCGTGTCAAAAATATTCTCGGAGACGTGTAAAATGCTTGGGATTGAGAAATAGCTTATTATCTGAGCATTACTTCTTATCATCCGCAAGCGAACGGTTCTCTGGAACGAAGTCAGAGATCTCTGGCAGAAGCTTTGTCAGAGACGATGGCTCTAGCTCGGATCAGTGAATAACTACGGCCATGCATGTACATAACAATACGGTACAAGTATCAACAAAGCAAAATCCATTTAGAACAATCTACGGATTTTCATTCAACATGCCAGCGAATTTGAAACGCTAATGTGCGCCAGTGTACAGTGCTGATGACGCAAATAAAGTGCGAAATATCAGCTACAGCGGGCGTACGACTTGGTTAGAGAAAACCAAGATCACGCTCAACGAGTAGCCAGAGAAGCATACAACAAGGTAGTAAACCCAGTAGTCTTTCATTCGGATGACCGTGTACTAATGAAGAACCAAACTAGGAAAAATAAATTTTCTCCTGTGTATTTGGGGACGTAATAGTTGGCAGAACGGTGGAAACGAATAAAGGAAAACCCTACAAACTTCACAATAACTTGCTAAAGTTATTCCATTTGCGAACTCACAACTAAAAAACGCGTATTTATAGTGAACTAATATTCCTAATTTGATTTGCAACTGAAATCAGCATTTTATTAACAAGTATAAAATAGATGCAATATTTTTTTTGAAAGTCAGCGGGAAATTTAACTATGTTGACTAAAGTCGCTAATAAATTACATAAGGCGAGCAAGCAAGCAAACGCTGCAGCCGAAATACAGTAAGAACAAGAATGGAAAGAAAGAAAATTGTTGAAAAATATTAAGTAAAGGAATAATTAGTAATGAAAACACATAAAAAAGAAAAAAAACAGAAACGAGAGTCAGAATGCAGCTGAGGAAAAAAGAATATGAATAGAAGATTTGTTTAGTGCATTCGGGCAAACGGAAAGTTCATTGTCCAACCAATTGTGCAAAGCGAATAATGGAGCGCATGCAGTGAGGAAATGTTAGCTGTGCTCCTAAAGTTGTATATCCACGTAAGGACATACATTTGTAAAAACATGGCACATAATTCGAAGATGGACACAATCAGTCCCAATAGGAAATATCAAATGAATATATGGACATGCATTCTAATAAGTAAGTATGGTAGGCAATATATTTTTTTTAAACTTGATTAGGTCGAAAATACTTTACCGAAAATATACGAGAAAAAACAAGGTAATATGATTAAGAAGTAGGAGTAGGAAACTTTAAGGAGGAAAAAGTAAACAACAACCAAAAGGGTAAATCAGACTGTGGGAATATACAATCTGGGCCACGAGAGTAAAACGCAGACCAAAACAAAACGAAGCTCGGATGAGCCAAACAAACATAGATGCAACATGACCGTAGTATAAATTTTTTCTTTATTGTTTTACAATCATTTATAATTAAATAATTAAATTCTGTTATGAATCCGGGTTCAAGCGGTGTATAATACAACTCCCTGATGACATAATTCGGCCACATCAATTTAGGAATCGCCAGGTCCCATAATTACTCTTCTCCCCCTTCGTTTTCACAGCAGCTTCCCATCTCTATTAGAGCACCCAGCGGTATAGTGGGGGACAGGTCCAACAATGCCCTCTTCACAGTCGGCATCAGTAGGTGTACGGTTGGGTGCACATAGTTTTCCTTGTGCTCCTGGAACAACCTCAGCACCTGCCTATACTCTAATACGCATTCCTCGAGGTTGCATAAGTTGCCGTTCATGATGTTAACTATCAGACAAATGTATTAATAATGATCTGCGAATATGGTTCAACTGGCTCACAATGTTACAAAAGAAATTTCAGAAGAAATCAAAAATAAAAAAAGAACTCAAATTCTGAGCACATGTAGAAATGATCATAGACAATATTTGTATAAAAATTGTAGCAATAATATAGGCTATGTACAAAATGAACATTGATCAACCAAAAAATTATATTTATAACATATTAAAATTATATTTGACTCTCTCATGCAATGTCTGCAGCCAAAAAGTGAGCCAGTTGCGGTAACATCAAATAGCTTGCCAGTGGCGTGAACAATCGTATTACAAGGTATAAAGATTTCGCTCCTCTTTCCCAACATATATTACTATATAAATATTAAGTAAAATCTTTTGTAACTGAATGGGAAAGACGAGAGAAACAAATTAAAACAAAATTATAGCTCAAAACCAATTCCTATACGAGTATATGTCGTAACGTAAGAAATAATACATATGAAACTAGACACTAAGATAATGGGACTATTAATCTGCACTATAGCAATTACCGAGGCATCAGAAATACTGATTGAGCAACTGAGGGAAACGGACATGATGCTGGAATCCTAAATGAACCGTGGTTCTCTAAAGATGAATGGATAGTCGCTTCAGAGTTGCGCAGGACTAAGCGAACCTATACTGCAGCAATTCGAAATGCTACACTTGAAGACTACCGAGTTATGCGGGACAGAGATGATCAAAGGCAAATATGTAATATGTCGGAAAAGAAGCAGAGTCGATGATAGAAAAATGCGAGTTTTGTCACTGCAAATAAACACTCACAGAAGAAAAAGGTCATTAATGGATTTTGGTGGGAAACTGTTAAAATGGGCGATTGGAATGATGGACCACAAAGATGCCGATGAAATACATGACCACTTGTAAGAGCTTGCAAGTCGAGAAAACATAAACATGGCCATCGTTGATAACTTAATGCATAGGAAACTACATCAGCTGATCATACCGAGAAGAGAAGTATTCGAAGCGGAACCAAAAACTTGACGAAATCAGCTGGTATGCTAGGCAACCCGAAAGACTATATGAACAGTGCGGGCGCCACCCTAAACACACGGTTTCACATTGGTGATGCGAATCCCGTTACCAGTAACGAATGCATACATTCTCTACAGAACATAGCCGATTCCCAAACATTTAAAAGAGAATTGAAGTACAGTAACAAAAGTAGAGTGCGATTAAATAATGGAAAGCTACACACATGATTCCTACATTGGTCTATCCACAATTGAAAACGAACAGTGCAAGTTGCTGGGATCAATACAACGAGATAATATCTGCGAAATTGAAGTCCTGAAACACGAACAGGGAAAATGCGGGCATATTGTAGTTCCAGCAATAGAAGGAATGCTATTAGAAATTACGAAAATTATCGATAAGAACTTTTGACCAAATGGGGTATTGTTAAGGAATTTACCTATAAACAGAAAGTGAATGATGCTGATGCTGTAAGTATTGCTCGCCTTTTTGTCTGAAAAAACGAAACAAGGCCCTGGACGTTTTAACCACTTTGTATCATAATGTGGGAGGTCTAAATTCGAAGCTTTGCTATCTTTACTTACATAGTTTTGACTCTCTCTATGAGGTCTTGGTATTTACTGAAACCTAGCTTAAACCAAATGTTTTTGAATCCGATAGAAAGGATCGTCTACAAAAAATTGGTGGCTGTGTTTTTATAGCAGTGAGGAGAGACTATTTTGTAGAAGAAATTTGTGATCCTGATGTAAATAAGTTGGAGTTCATTTATATAAGAATTCGTTTTGGGCATAAATATTGTTTTATTTAATCTTCTTATATACGTCCTTGTTCTGATTTACTCACACTTCATTTCATGATACAAAATCTAGACGTTATTGATTTTAAAAAACAGAGTGTGTAACGTTGACACAACTCTTATATGCATATAATCTAGGCAGGATTTAAGAACATTCTTAATACTAGGGATAAGTCGAAAAAAAACCCGAGTCACCAAATCGTTGGTTTTTTCATTTCAACATTAACCCCAACATGACAGTAGGCAAGACAATGCGGCTTGAACTACGAGGAACAGGGTTCATACATATAGGCGAGAAGTGTAGAGTAAGAAGAAAATGGGAACCACCAACACGGCAGCACAAATCCGTGGTAAACTATCGGCCATCAAAAAACCCACCATAACCCAGGTCCCTCAGTAATACATTTTAACCATCATGCAGAATTGATGCAACTACTAACATCTAACAAAAATACAGTAAACGATCTGTTGAAAGAAGCTGAGATCGAGGATGCTATACTAAAAATTTACAAAACACAAGCTTGGTTAAAAGGAGGAGGAGCACAGACTCGATTCTCTTCATAGTAGTCGCAATAATGATCTATCTAGCGATAAGAAGTATAATACGGAGAAAGTTCGCACGAAAGGAGCAGACCCCATCGACAACGGAATGAAGAATTCAGCTCAGCAATACGGCGCACCAGGAGAGGACGCAGTAGTATTGCAAGAATAATAGAAAAAAGTCATAAACAAAAAATATTGTCAGAATAAATTACAAAACTAAATTGTAAAATAAAATAAAAACAAAAACAAAAAGAAAAAAAAGAAAGAAGTAAAAGAGTCCAACAATATAAAAAAATACAAAAAATAATATATAAACAAGGGGGAAGAAAAATATAAAAAACAAAGACGAGAGAAAATAATAAAGAAACAATAAAAGATAAAACAAAAAATAAGAACCCAAAACATGGTATAAAGAGATAATAAAAAAACAAATGTATTGTATAGTATATAGGATGCACAAATTGTTTTTGGTGCAGGTACTAGAGAAAAAGAAGAGTTAGTAACGAAGAGGTAGTTGCAGTACCCACCTAAAAAGAGGGGGATGTTGTGAGTCAAACTCACAATATCCACTAAAACCCCAGTAGCGGTTAGATTTTATAATAAAAAAATTGTGCATAAGGCGCACGTATATTTTAATAAAATTGTTTTTATTAAGAAAAAGTCGATTGCACGCATTTAAGTGAGCAGATTTGACAACTGAACTACAATGAACTTCGCTAAGTGTGCCAGTGAATAGTTGCATTGGTAAATAATTGAAGAATTTGCCAACAAAAGAATAGGGCTATTGAGAATTACGCAACAAAAACGATTGTAATAGTATGTAAGCGGGTGCTTTTATAATAAAGAGCAGATTCTAACAAACGAACCCTAGCGCGTTTTAACTCGCGCTGTTAGACACACCATATATATATTCGGCTAACACAGATATGCCCCAACAGATCCCGGGCATATATGTGGTCTAGACGTCTTTGCAGATATCGTGATAGCCTCGCTGTGCAATACCACATCCCGAACGCACACTGCTGCATTCACCGATTTAGTGGTGTTTTTCGAGCTCATTAGGATCATGGTCTAAGTGTGTAGATGCTTGATTTCGCAACCCATCATTCATTTTGTCTTTATAGAAAGCCAACAGCTAATCTATTTTCGCTCCCAATTCCTTCATCTTCTCTTTAAGATCGTCTACTTATTGTGTCACATTACTTGTAGTACTAAATTGTGACTACGCCATTTAGACTCTGTTCACTGACCCGTTTTCTGTGGAATGAGATCATCGTTAACCTGCACCACCAACGGCGGATTCGGAATGTACTCCAGAAGCCCGCCAGAGGGCAGTGATGGTGATGACATTAGCTGCGGAGCCATTTCAGCCCGGTGACACTCAAGATTTACTGAGGTCCGCGAATACCATCGACCGACAGGTCACAATCTACATTCCAAAAAGTTTTACAGTATCGTTACACTAGGTCCCTATTGGTCTTATGTCTTAGCGACCGTAGTATAATAATTGATTCCCATAATATGGCCTGCTGCTGTAGTTGCCACCACGTGCTACTTTCCGAGGATTCTTTCGACCCCGCCGACCGAACATGGATTGAACTACCGTTTGCTCCCTAGCCTATGCAGTGTATATGTATATGTATTATGAATATGTGTATGCATATATATATGTATGTGCATATGTATATGTATATGTATAGGAACATGTATTTGTATATCCATATGTATATGATATGTATATTTATATGTACGTATATGTATTTGTGTATATATATATATATATATATATATATATATATATATATATATATATATATATGTATATATATTTATATATATATATATATATATATATATATATATATATATTTATATATATATATATATATATATATATATATATATATATATATATATATATATACACAAATACATATACGTACATATAAATATACATATCATATACATATGGATATACAAATACATGTTCCTATACATATACATATACATATGCACATACATATATATATGCATACACATATTCATAATACATATACATATACACTGCATAGGCTAGGGAGCAAACGGTAGTTCAATCCATGTTCGGTCGGCGGGGTCGAAAGAATCCTCGGAAAGTAGCACGTGGTGGCAACTACAGCAGCAGGCCATATTATGGGAATCAATTATTATACTACGGTCGCTAAGACATAAGACCAATAGGGACCTAGTGTAACGATACTGTAAAACTTTTTGGAATGTAGATTGTGAGCTGTCGGTCGATGGTATTCGCGGACCTCAGTAAATCTTGAGTGTCACCGGGCTGAAATGGCTCCGCAGCTAATGTCATCACCATCACTGCCCTCTGGCGGGCTTCTGGAGTACATTCCGAATCCGCCGTTGGTGGTGCAGGTTAACGATGATCTCATTCCACAGAAAACGGGTCAGGGAACAGAGTCTAAACGGCGTAGTCACAATTTAGTACTACAAGTAATGTGACACAATAAGTAGACGATCTTAAAGAGAAGCTGAAGGAATTGGGAGCGAAAATAGATTAGCTGTTGGCTTTCTATAAAGACAAAATGAATGATGGGTTGCGAAATCAAGCATCTACACACTTAGACCATGATCCTAATGAGCTCGAAAAACATATATATATATATATATATATATATATATATATATATATATATATATATATTTATATATATATATATATATATATATATATATATATATATATATATATATATATATATATATATATATATATACATATCGACCAGAAAATATGAATAGAATCAAGGTAGATTTACTTTATTCGAAATCGCGAGTTTCGCCATTAAAAACCCTGGCAGTCCCAAAACTAGAGTTATCTACAGTTGTGCTCCTACCGAAGCTTGTAAGCTTAATTTCAAAATTAGGAATTTTTTAATATTATTTCCACTGCTGGTCAGATTCCATGGTGGCACTATCATGGTTACGAAATGAACCTTCAAATTTCACAGTATACGTTTAAAATCGAGTAAATAGTATATTCTCACCGCAGGAATGAAATCGCATTTTGTACCAGCATTATTGAATCCTGCAGATATCCTGTCAGGATAATCCACACCACATGAATTATTAAAATCTAAGCTGTGGAAGCATGGTCCTCCTTTTCTTCAAGGCGATCGAGATACGTGGCCAGGTCATTTTAAGGAACTACCCTACGCAAGAATATTTTGCTTTCAACATCAAACATGTCGGACTCATCACAAAAATGCTAATTTGTTAGCTGCTTTGGAAAGTTGTCTCAAGTATTCGGCTATGTTTACATATTTATTTCGCAAGGACCGAAGGGGTTCACTGACAGTTAAGGATGTTCATTAAGGCACATATTTATTGATTCGAATGGTGCAAGAAAGGCACTTCCCAGATTACAAAATATTCAAATCTGGTAGTCACTTAGCATCATCTAGCAAAAGTTGCTCCCTCAGCCCATTTTTAGACAAATTTGGCTTAATGCGAGTGAGAGGACGCCTCCAGCATTCATATTCAATCTGGACTTTGAATCGAAGCATCCAATTATATTGCTCCAAGGGCATCCTGTTACAAATTCGGTAATAGAACTCTTTCATCGCAAATTATGGCATACAGGGACGAAGGCATCATTAGTTGCAATTCGTCTACAATATTGGTCAGTAGGTGGTCGCAAGGCAGTAAGCCATATCATTAATAATTGCATCAGGTTCTTGCACGTACGTCCTAGGCTAACAGAGCACATCATGGGAGATTTACGGGAAGGGCGATTAAAGGCATACAGAGCCTTTCTAGTGACTGGTACGAATTTTTGTGGACCATTCTACTATCGTTCTTAAGTTCGAAATAGACCACCAATAAAATGTTACGTCTACCTATTTATTTGCTTTTCTATAAAGGCTGTCCACTTGGAACTGGTAAGGGATTTGTCTACACTAGCCTTCTTGGCAGCTCAACGACTTTTTACATGCATTCGAGGAAAACCGAAAATCATTTGGTCAGACAATGCAACAAATTTTGTAGTGGTGAAAAATGAATTGGTTTCTCTAAAAAGGTTTTTCTTCAATGAGACACACTCTAGGGCAGTTGAGTAACAATGGAATTGATAAATTGATTGGAAATGCACATCACCAAATCTCCACATTTTGGAGGGGTCTGGGAGGCGGCTATTAAAACTGTCAAATTTCATTTTTATCGAGCTGTCGGTTCAAACATTTTTAGATTTTGAAGAGCTCCTCACCCTTGTGTTTCAAATATCCGCAATTATAAATTCAGGTCGTCTTTGTCCCATTTCATGAGAATCCCGACGATTTTGTCGTACTATGCCCATTTTCTAATTGGCGGTCCCTTCACCGCTTCGATAGAACCGGATGTCACTCCTTTGAATTTCAATTGATTAAATCGTTGGCAATGCGTTTGCTATATGCAGCAACAATTTTGGCGAAAATGAAGTTCGGAATACTTAACTCTTCTGCAGCAAAGAACCAAATGGCAACGCTCTTCCGCAGATCTTCAAGTCGGAGCTCCTGTTTTGATAAAGGACGAAATAATTCCACCATTAAAGTGGCAAATGACAAGAGTTACGGAAATAATTAAAGGATGATAATGTGGTTCACGTGGCGGTTCTTCGCACATCAAGTGGTCTACTCAAACGAGTTGTGACCAAACTATGCAGCCTTCCTATAGATCGTGACTATGTTGAAAGCGTGACCCTTCCAACGGGGGGAGGATGTTCGCAACAGCATTATATTTAATTTTGAATTCTCTTAATTTAATAAGATTTACCTCCCTTAATATATTAATATTCATCTCTGTTAATTTAATTTAACTCTCTCTCTCTCTCTCCTCCTCTTTTAATTCTTATTATGTATATTTAATGCATTAGCATAGCAAAATGATAGAATAGAAGAGTTCGCCAATGCTGTTAGAAAGTTTCCTCTTTCTGCGTATGTCGAAGAGAGACAAGGTAATACGAAAAGAGAGAACAGGCAAAATTTATACATATTTGTTTGAGAAATGTGATATTTTGTCTCTAATATTAAATATTTTAATATTTATCGCCTTTTGTGATAGTATTTGCATAAATTGAATTGGCATTAAAATTTTTGTTTTATTCAGTAATTTTTTGGTTAAATTTGTGCCGTGAAAGCTGTTATTTTGTGTTTTGGCGCGACAATAGGAATATAAAATGAAATAATTATGGGAAGTGAAATATAAAATACATGTACATATTTTTTTATAATTTTAGTTATTTTATTTATATATTTATGTTCATACATATTTATACATACATATATGCATGTACTTATATGTAATCAATTATAAATACAAAGGCTTAAGCTAAACAAATTGTGTTAATTTTTTTTGATATTTACAATAGATAAATAAAGATATTAAATTCTGAAAGGTTACTATTTTATTAAGTTACATAAATTAAATAAGAGAATGTTTCAGTTAACTGTTTTATTAAGTTTACGACTCATTTTGTATGCATTTTATAGAATGTCTTTATTAAGTTTTCTCATTGCCAAGAACTTTCTGGCTCGGAAGAATAACTTCTTAACTTTAATGTGGCAATTTACATTAGAAGCTTCTTCAAGAAGTCATTTGTGAAGATGTGTTTTGGGGGTATTTGTTCAAAAATGGAATAGTACCTTGCTTTAAACGCCTTCTCATAGCAAATACTGTCATTAAAGATTTTTAAAATTGAATTTTATTATTATTGACAGGCTAAAAGAACACCGCGACCTAAAAGATCTATTGTGCAGCCTCGTACCCAACTAAAACAGTCCTAGACTGTTTATAAATCTCGTAACTGCTGTGGGCTTAATTTTAACTAGGTGATTTGGAGATATGAACCCACTGCCTAGGTACTTATGTCTGCGTCTTGCCACCGCTGGGCAAGTGCACAGAATGTGTTCTGCCGTTTCCTGCTTCTCTTGACAGAGTCGACAAGAATCGTCTTCTACCACGCCTATTTTCTTTAGGTGGTAATTTAGTTTACAGTGTCCTGTTAAAAGTTCAGTGTATAGTTTGATGTCATTTCTGCTGAGGTTTAAAGAAGCATCTACCCTTATGTGTTCAGGATCAATGAGTAGTCTCGACTGCCGCATGCCTTTTTGGGCTCTCCAGTAGTTTAGCAGACTTCGTTTTTCCTGTTCGCACAACAAGTTATTTGTGAAGCTACTGTTTACCCCACAGAAGGGTTCTGGGCCTATAAAGGCAGTGTCTGCACCCTTTTTTGCTAAAGAATCTGCCATTTCGTTGCCCTCATGTCCCTCGTGTCCCGGTACCCACATTAGCGTAACAGAGTTTCTCGCTGCTAGGGTATTGAGAAGTTTACAGCATTCCCAGACCAGCTTTGATTGGAATGAGAAGTTTATTAATGATTTTAGAGCTGCCTGGCTATCTGAGAGTATGCATATTTTGGTGTTGCGTGTACCCCTGCGTAGACATTCTCTAGCACATAACTCTAAAGCGTGGACCTCCGCCTGAAAAATGGAAGCTGTTTTTCCCATTGCAATTGCTTTTTGGAAATTTGGCCCTACAATTCCAGCTCCTGCACTGCCATCTTCCATTTTGGACCCATCTGTATACCACAACTGAGAGTCCTGTTTTATTGTTATTTCCTTGTTTCTCCAAGCTGAACGGTCACTGATGACCACTTTGAATTGCTTTGAGAAGTCTAATTTTCTGTCCATTTTGTCGAAGACCATGAGGCACGGAGAATTCCAGACAGTGTCCAGAATCTTTGCGTGCCCCGAAAGGTTGCCTTCTTTAAGATGGGCTAGATTAGGTAGCCTTAGGGCCGCGCTGGCCGCCATCCTTTTAACTACAAGGTGTAGAGGAGTCAGTCCAGTGATCACTCCCAAAGCTAGTGTGGGGCACGTTCTCATTGCTCCCGTCACACTCAAACAGGCTATACGGTGAATCTTGTTAAGAGTCCTCTGAGCTCCTGTTTGGTTGACTTTTGGCCACCATACCAACGACGCATAAGTAATCATTGGTACTATTATTGTTTTATATGACCACGCCATCATTTTTGGCCGTAGTCCCCATGTTTTACCGTACAACCTCTGGCAAGCATAGGTTGCTCTTAAGGCTTTACTAGTTATGTATGATAAGTGGTTTTTCCAAGTTAGAGTTTTGTCCAGGATTACTCCCAGATATTTCATTTCATTGGACATTGTTAAGTTTGTGGTCCCTAAACTTAAAGTCCCCAGATTCAGTTTCCTTCTTTTGGTGAAGGGTACCACGTTTGTTTTATTCGGATTTATCGATAGTCCTTTCTCCTGACACCAGTTTTGAGTGATATCAAGAGCTAGTTGCATGCGATCTGTTATGGTAGAGTCAAACTTGCCTCTGACCATAATTACCAAATCATCCGCAAAGCCCTGAATTTCGTATCCGAGGTCATTGAGAGTTTGTAAGAGCTCGTCGATAACCAATAACCATAGGAGTGGCGATAGGACGCCCCCCTGGGGACATCCTTTGGTTGACCTGACAATTTGCTTTGCTGTCCCTGTTTCAAAGATTGTCGTTCTGTTTTTCAGCATGTTGAGAACCCATGTTATGATCAGTCTTTGTATACCTTTCCTGTTCATCCCCTCCTCAATTGATCTGAAAGTAGCATTGTCAAAAGCCCCCGTAATGTCAACCGATGTACAGAGAGCTATTTCTTTACCCTCAAACGCCTTTTCAATTTTGCTTGTTAAGCTATGTATGGCTGTCTCAGTCGATTTGCCTGATTGGTAAGCGTATTGTTCAATATGAAGAGGAGAATCTTTAAGATAAGTTTCCCTGATATATTGGTCCAGAATTTTTTCCATAACTTTTAGCAGGAATGACGTCAGGCTAATGGGCCGATAGGCTTTTGGCGTGTGGTCCGCCTTTTTGCCTGCTTTCGGTATGAAAGCCACCCTAGCCTTCGTCCAAGGTTTAGGCACTATGCCTAGCTCCAGGCTTATCCTGAAAATGTTTGTTAGCACAGGTGCTAATACATCAACACCTTGCCGAAGTAGGCACGGTTGTATATTATCGACACCTGGCGATTTGAATGGTCTAAAAGTGGAGATAGCCCATTTGGTTTTATTGACGGTGAAGATTCTGCGAGCCAGTGAGAGTTCCCTCCGTGTAGGCATCAAGAAACGAGTATTCTCGATGATTTCACTATCCTCTCCGCTAGTGGCACAGCCTGGAAAGTGAGTGTCCAACAAAAGCTGTCCCGTCTCTTCCAGGCTCTCCGTAAAATTTCCGTCAGGCTTCTTGAGTGTAGAAAGCCCGTTTGAGTGATCTTTATTGAGTGACTTCTGGAGTCGGGTAGCTGCTGGGAGGGTTTCAATCTCCTCACAGTACTTTTTCCATGAGTCTCTCTTAGATCTTCTCAACTCATTATTATAGGCCGTTAAGGCACTTCTATAAGATGCCCAGTCACCATTAGACTTGGCCCTATTAAAGAGTTGACGGGCTTTTTTGCGCAAAACATTTAGCTCCCCGCTCCACCAGGGTACGTTCCTAGAACGTTTCTTCACAACTAAATTGCAGCTACTTTCAAAAGCCTCGATTATTATATTATTTAATTTGTTAACTTCAAGATCTAGTTCCTGAGAGTTACTTATTTTTTCACTAAGGCCCGCAATATTTTGCTCTAAGTAAAAGTTATATATCGACCAGTTGGTCTTCCTAACATTTCTCATTTCGAAGGTGCCTCCAATCTCCCCCCCCAGATCAAAGCAAATGTACCTATGGTCCGACAAGGAGACCTCATTAAGCACCCTCCAATTTGAAATGTTATTTGATATGAATGCGCTAGTTAGAGTGAGATCTAACACCTCCCCCCTTATCGCATTCATAAAGGTAGGCTCGTCACCCCTATTTACCACCACCAGATTATTTGTTGTAATAAAATCAAGAAGTGACTCACCTCGCCCGTTCGTGTCCGTGCTTCCCCATACCGTGTGGTGCGCGTTTGCGTCGCAGCACACCACCCACTGTAGACTGCGAGTGCGACAGTACTCCGTAAGCTGCTGGAGCTCGCGCGATACCGCGTCCTCTGTGTCGCCAGGTAAGTACATGGAGGCCAGGACTACCGTTCTCCTCCCTTTGGCACTAGGCACTTCTGCCTGTACTGCCACCAGATCGCGTTGTAGAAGCTCTGAAATTGGGAGGAATTTAATATTTTTGTTGATCATGATCGCTGCCCTCGGTCGGTCAACATTATTATCATAGATCAACTTACATGTTTTTGTCTGCAGACCATTTATGCGCCCATTTGTGGCCCATGGTTCTTGAATGGCTACGAAGTCCAGACTCTGGTGTTCCACCAAGGCACTGAGCCTGTAAGAGGCTGCTATAGCCCTGTGGAGATTTATTTGGAGACAGTGAAGCTGCTTCCAAGAGTTTTGCGTTCGTGATGGGGCCTGGGACATTATTTCCCAGACCGATCCTTGCGGATCTTACCACCCTTTGTGCTCCGCAAAGTTTCCGCAGCCTCCGGGTCTTTTCTCTCCCATTTCCTGAGCCTACCAGAGAGAGCAGATGGTCCTGGACGTTGGGCACGTGTGTTGCCTCTCTCCGCTCTCGGTACTGGCTTTGTGAAAATGGGCCCCGTTTTCGGCTTCTGGCTACTCTGCTTTGCCCGCGCTGCAACAGATGTTGTTGGTTGCTCTTCAACACCAACAGCAGATTTTGCCCTGTTCCCCTTCAGTCTAGGTCGGAGCTGGGCACTGCCAAAGCCATAGTAGACCTTGTTACCCAGTGTGTCAACCCTTTCAGACGAGATGGGGTCCAGAGCAATTGCCAGCTCGACCTGGTCACCTTTTTGTAGGCGATGGAGCACCCGCCACTCGCTGACACTAATGCCCGAATTCTGCGACTCCACTTGCCCCAGAATTCGGTCATTTTGCCAAGATACCGAGCCGGGAAAGTAGCCAACGAAGATCTTGGCCTTTGGCACTTTTGCCTCGTCCACCACCCTCAACTCAGCCCCCTCCCATGGCTTCATGGCTGGTATCCATTCTTCAGCCCAGGCTACGGTTTCGTCGTCCAGACAGTTGATCGTCAACCATCCAGGCTTGAAACTACAGCCTGCAAAGTGTGGCTTCACTGGGCCCCCACGAGTCTCGAACATCTTGTCGAGAATGCACCGTTGTACCTTCCCAATTTCTTCAGTGGACCATATGCCCTCCGGGAAATTGCTAGGTATAACCCCTATCTTTTTGGAGCAGACTGTCTCCGCTAGAGTAGGCTTTGAGCAGGGGACCCCCAAGGAGGCTCCCTGCACGCCATGTCTTTCAGAGACACTCGCCACCCTCTTACTGGGACCAGGTTCGCCCCCAAGTAAGGTCTCCGCCTCCTTCATCTCACCACACACCGGCGGGTCCGCTGGGGGCACTATTGACATTTTATCAATGTTTTTGTTGCCCTCTTGTGCAAACCGCTTTGTCGGCCTGGAGTTCGATGTCGGCGTGGAGCCATCTGAACGGGATCTTTTAGGGGTCCATCGCGCAGACACGTTCGCTGGATTTGCCGCCAAGGACCGAGCTGTTTCCAGCGATATGCCCCTGGCAAGCAAAGCCTTAAAACGTTTACGTCCAGCTCCGGACAGCTTCACCCTAAGTTTTGGAATCTTCTCTGGAGCAGGTTCAAGAAGATTTCTCTCCTGTTCCGAGGAGATAGACACCCCAGCCGATTCCTGGCTAAGTGGGATGTCCATCTCCTCCGGCCTGTCGGTTAAGGGACCGGGTGCCCCCCCCAACAGGTCGTGCTCCATGCTTTCATTGTCGATGGGACCAGATGCCCCCTCGGCCAATGATGGCTGTTGGCTCATTGTAGCCACAATATGCACATTTGAAGGTGTGCAGTCCATTTTTTTTTTTTCATATAGGCTTAAGTTTTCCATATATTTTTTTTTAGTTTTCTTTTGCGTTTTGGTCACCCACGGGCGCCCCCGTGGTAAGGCTAATTAAAACCGTAGGTTCGCCGGACCTCGTACGGAGTTCGCTATTAAGCTTGACTCTACCCCGTCAAGCAAGCTCACTGGCATAGCTGTTCCACCGTGAATTTAGGGTGTTTTTTTTTTATGGGCCAATATGTCTGGTGAACCCTGCCCCAGGGAGTTTTCTCTCTCCCCCGCCCGGCAATCGGCGACCCAAGTCCAGCAGAGACATGACCGTACTGAAAGTGGGCCATTGGTCTGTAAAGTAATTGCCGCACTTCCCCGAAGGGCTGACCAATTGTTAGTGTCTAGGCGATCCGGCGGTCTCAGTGAGACGTTCGATATTGGCCAGTACGACTACTAACTAGCCTTAACGACTGAGCAGGAATCGTAGAAAACTACTTTCAACCTGTGCGTTGAAGGTAGTTCTTAGTTTGCGTAACTGGACCATGTCACCGTCTTTCATGTGCCATGTTCCAGCACACAGTAAGCCCCTACACCGCAACAAGGTGACTACCCAGCGTAGGGGAATTGAATTAATATATTTAAGAAAAAAGTTACCCATTTCAAACTGCAAATTCGTCTGTATGAACTTTTAATCAAAATATTTCATGCAAAGTAGTATTTGGATTAAATGCTTTTTGTTGCTTACTGTTGGGGACCGTATTTGTTTGTCCTCGAGAGCGTCCTTTTGCTGCTTGTCCTGGGCGTGCGTGTACCTGTAAATCTAGAATCACAATTCACAAAATGAATCACTACATACACTTTTAATTTTAGAACAACAAGAACATTTATTCTTAAAATACCAATTCTTATATACTATTTACAAAGAGCACTTTCAGTCTGTGAACTGACCTTTCTGGTGTTCCAGTTCCGCACCTGTTAATTGTGGTGTCAGTTGGTCAAGCCAAGTGACCTACGGTAAAAGTGTCGACGGTGTATTCTAAATTTCAATGTCTTTCGTCGACTTGACTGCGGAACTGTAACACCCTAAAAGTTTACATAATCATTATTACATAAATTGTAGTTACTTATAATACTTGCACCCTAAAAATATGTGCTTTCTTACTTGACTTAATTGTTTAAAACTAACCATACCAAATGTGTAGTATCTGTAAGGAGTCGTTGCTGTAAGTCAACTACTCGCAGGCAGCTTGATTCTAACTCACAACATCCCTCCCCTCTTTCGAAAAGAAGTTAGTGCAACTAACTTCCATTAAATCTCTACAATATTTTTCTTGCACTGGAAACAATTATGTGCATCGATTTAACTCTATAGTACATACATATAATTTATTTAATTTTTTTCTAAAAATCGCCTTATTTGGGTTCTCTCACGGTTTTTTTTTTTTTTTTTTGTTACTCTTGTCTTTTCCATTTTTTTTCTCTAGCTTTTGTTTTCTTTGTAGTTTTTTTTTCTTTACTTTGTATTTGTTTTTTTTTACTTTTATCTAAAAAATTTTTTTTTATATTCCCCTTATTATAATTTGGTTCTTCATTGACTCTTTTCTCATTGGCGTATATACAAACATCTATACAATAACACAATTCTATTTTATACCTAAAATCTTATGTTATACTGCGTGGCTATGTAGTGCTTGATCTTTTCGTGGGTAAAACGATTTTTTGCGCCTGGAGATTATTCTGCTAAGCTAACTGAACGATGATAGTTATGGCTGTTATTGTTGTTGTAGCAGTTTCTTGCTAAAATTACGGAGTAACTTCGGGTTGTGGCTAAAATTATCTCTTCCTCTTTCTAGACCATAATACAATATACATACTGACATATGGAATTATGGCAGACACTTTGGATTTTCTATACGGACAACGTACATGTTAGTGTTTTTCATGCCATTTCGTCAGTTATGTAATTAAACTCAAGTATTATCAGTCTTTTACTTGCCAGATAGAGACTCTTATATTCAGCCGATGCAATCTCCATTTTTTCATAAGCTTAAATCGTAGTCATCTCGCACATGGGAAGTTGGAAGCTTCATATAAAAATGAATTCTCACTAATTTCGTTTTCATTTTCTTCCAACCAAAAATTATCTCTGGACATCATCGTTGCCGATCTCATCTTTATTCCTTTGCGGCTTACCGATTACCCTTCTTCCATGTCTTCTCACTGCTGCTTATTCAGTCAGATTTTTGTTCGCTGCTTTTGCATTTCATCTACTGGTGTCCTGGATGTTGGTTAACCCCTTACTCTGTCTTCAACGCTGCAGGTTTTTATTATTCTTACTGGCTATTACATTCATTTCATTATAAACTTAGAAATTAAATAATTATCTTCTGTAACTCTAATTATTTTCTAAACTACTTTTGTGTTTAATGTGAACTGTTACACAGATTATAATTTTTTTATTATAAGTTTCTTAATGCGAGTATATATTGAATATTTAATATGTGATAATCCGTACTTATTTTGTGAAATTTGTAAGAACCAAAATATGTTTAGGAAAAATAGTCATAGTCATTCTTTTTCAATTTATTTGTTCTTCATATATTGGCTTCTTTTTATTACTTTTTTTGTTTGTTTAAATATTTCATAATTTGTTTCATTTCTCTTTTTATATTTTATCTTTTTAAATTTTCAAATTCTTTTGCCCACTGACATAAACAACATTTTATATCAATTGTGGGCAAAACTAGTTGCCCATCTTACACAAGCGAGTATATAAAAAATAAACCCGTTCATGTGAAAAAATTGTCCGTTGTTTGACTCAGTTTTTCATTGCATGTAACTACTCTATATATTTCAATTTACTACTAGCCTGGTATGTATATATCCATTAACAAGTGTATTCCCCTACATCATATAACCTGCTCTTATATGAATACATACATATATTCAAAGCATTTTTTAATTAATTGCCAACGTTATTTGTAATGGTAAGCTAAATATATTGTTCTAATTCAATATATATATACATTACTATTCCCCACAAGCTACTTTCCTAACCGATAAACCGAAAAAATCTATGTGTATTTACATATAGCCTGCTACAGCAAAAATATACATACGTACATACCCATTCCTCTTAAGTAGAATACGAACTTCTTTAAATATACGTTTGTATATTCATTCTGTATATTATACACATATATACATATATATACTTACTTCACCAGCGGTTCCGTTGCCTGGCGTTAACGTTTACGCGTCGAATTTCAGTGCATAAACTGCCGTATCTATGTATGTATTTTAAGTTAAGTTTAATATTACTTATCCTTATTTTGAATTATTATTTAATATTTTTAAAAAAAGTTTTTCTCTACGGTGCTTCATTCGGCTACAGTGCCTAATAAGCATATTTACATTATGTCAATTTTATTCGCCCGAGTTTAATTGGCACACTTCTGCTGGCATCGACTTTGAAAATCGGAGCCGTGTGTGTTATTTGATATACACACGTACGTGATATCAATTTGTTTATTCTTGTGTTTGCACTTGTAAAACACTGTCAACACATGTCTTTAATTGTGTGGTCTCATGTCGAACAATTTCAATAAACTATTATATAGCTTTTTATTCTTGCCCTTAATTGTTACGACTGTTGTAACTGGGCTGTGGATTTCTGCTACTATATACGGACCTATTCAAACAGGTGAGAACTTGTTTCTCTTATTGCAGTAGTCAACCATTGATCCCAATTCGAGCCGTCTTCCTTGGCAAAACTGCGAAAGTACTCGGCCAGAGGTCGATGACTACGTTCCAATGAGCCATTCGAGTGGGGATGATCTGGTGTTATATGCAACTTCTTGATTCCCAGCATTTTACCGTGCTATAATTTCGTCAAAGAATGCCTTGGACACCGTACTTGCTTCAGCATCGGGTAAAGCCACGCACGCCATATACTTTGAGAAATCTTCTTGGAACGTCAATATGTATTTATTTACCGAAACTGTCTCAGGTAAAATAACTACAATATCCATATGAACTTTATCAAATGGCTGTTTTGGAGTATCAGTTAACACCATTGGCATCTTTGTTAGCCTTGAACTCTTGTTGGCATGACTTTTTGGACAATTCTTTATATACTTTTTTATGTCTCGGAGCATACCTTTCCATCCGTATACTCGCCTAATTCTGTCAAGGGCCTTCCTTCCTTCAGCCATTCCACACTACTGGCCGCTTGTTCATTGGCACCGAAACCGTCATCGCTAACATCTCTTGTTGCATCAATTTTATCCCCTTGAATTCTCCCGGCCTTCTCCTTCTTTGACCTTGCTTTGGGCCTCGTTTGCACTACTGATACCTTCTGTGCCTGCGGTACTCTACTGAGCGCATCCGCATTTAGATTCTTCTTCCCAGGTTTGCATATGATTTCAAAATCATACTCAGACATTTGTGTCTGAACCTGGCTAGCTTAGACGTTTGGTCTTTCAAATTGGCTATGCCTCTCAATGGCAGGTGATCAGTGTATATTTTAAATGGGCGACCTAACAGATATGACCAAAAATTCTTCGTAGCCCACACTATGGTTAGAAATTCCTTCTCTATTGTAGAGTATCACTTCTCCGTCTCACTAAGCGATCTGCTTGCGAATGCTATTGGTTGGTCATTACCGACTTCCCCTTGTGACAATGCTGCCCCTAATGCTTCATTGCTAGCATCAGTGGTCAACAAAAAAGTTTGTTCAAAGTCGGGGTATGCCAAAATCGGCGGTGAACGGATGATTTCTTTTAGCCTCTCGAATGCTTGCTGACAGCTCTCTGTCCATTCGAACTATGCTTTTTGTCGTAGCAACTTATTAATCGGCAACGCAATTCCGGCTAGTCCTTCCACGAACTTTCTATAAAAGTTCACTAGTCCTATGAATGCTAGCATTTCCTTTCTATTTCTCGGAACTGCTAAATTTTTAACGCATTCCACCTTCTGCGGGTCCGGCAGTGCTCCTGCCTCTGAGCAACGGTGGCCTAAATAAACCACCTCTCTTCGCAAAAATTGACATTTCTCCGTGTTCAATTTCAAATTGTGTTCTCTTAATTTCTGGAGCACCTTGCACAAGCGTTGCGATTGCTGCTGCAAGTTCTTCCCATAAATTACAATATCATCCAGATACACAAAACAATCTAACCCTTGCAAGCCTGTTAGCACATGGTTCATTAGCTGTTGGAAGGTAGCCGGTGCTCCTGTTAATCCAAACGGCATTCTGTTAAACTCATAATGCCCTTAACCGGTGCTGAACGCTGTTTTCTGCTTATCTTGGGTATCCACCAGAACTTGGTGGTAGCCACTCGCTAAATCAAGTGTAGAAAGATATCTTCTGTGTCTCAATTGATCAAGAAATTCTTTTATCCTTGGTATCGGGAAAACTTGCTTGCAATTTCCTAAAATCGACGACCATTCTCCACTGCTTCTGACCCTGGGCACCTCCCTTATTTTATACCAAAATTATTGGTGAGTTCCTAGGCGAAATACTCGGTGAAATTATGTTATCCTTTAACATTCCTTCAACTTGCTTGTTTACTCATCTTTGTGAGCTTGCGGCAATCTGTACTGTTTCTGGTTAATTGGTGGTTGATCCACTCTAGTAGGTATTTCATGCCTCTGGTGCATACGTTAGCTGGTCTCCTTCCAACAAAAATATGTCATGGAATAACGTACAAATGGCTTCTATTGAAGCCTTCTCTTCTGAATTTACGCTTGGGTCTAACTTCAGTTATTCTAGTACTTTCTCCATTCTTTTTCTTATATCAACTTGTTTAATCTGATTTTCTGGCGTTAAATATTCCGGCCAGCGAACTTCCGGAGGCAATGCCAATACTGTGTATGTAAATCCAGCCGAAGCTGATTTTGATCTCTCCTTTTTCGGTGAGGTTCTATTGGTCGCCTGTCTTTTTAATCCTGCACACTCCTTTTGCAACAGCGCTGCTGCTTTCTCTGTTTCCATCAATCTCTGAGAAAGTTCCTTTACCTTATTCTCAAGATACTCCTTTTGTGCTCTCAAATCCTCTGTTTTGTTATGAAAATTGCACAACTTTTCTTCTGTCCTTTTTTGGATTGCCGTTAAGGCTTGATGGTGACACAGCTCCTCTGACGTTTGCCTGTTTCCACAATTCCTGAGCTTCTTCCCTGCTCGTACTTGCATCGAACTGCTCGAATACCCTCTCGGTGAAAAGTCTCACCTCCATTCTTACTGCTCTTAACTCGTCCTATGCGTCTTCCTTTCTCTTTAACGGAGACCCACTCGGTGCCTCAATCGTTGCTAGTTCCGTCTCGAATACTTTAAGCCACCCTGACACTAAATTTTCCACATATACATAAAAACCCGTCGCAAAGTACTCGTCGTCCCTACAGACCTCCTTGTTCGGCAGCAATTTTCCGTGGTTGCTGTTAAATTCTTCCACCAAGCCTCGCAACTCTGTGATGCGTCTGCGATAGTTCTTCACGTTTTTGACATCCTTCCGGTCCTTCCTAAAGTTTGAAATCATGGACAATGGACGTCTTTACCCACCACTTCCTGGGATCTCAGCAACTCCTTCACTTCTTTCGATAGTCCCATTGATTATGCCTAATCCAATAAATATCCCGTTGAACAACCCAATCTCAAGGAAAAATCTCCATCCATCTGTTCATCCCAAATGCCAGAACAGATTGCGTATCTCAATTACAAATAAAACCCAATAATTTTTAACACTTTTTATCAACTTATTCCAATATTTTATTCCATCTTACTTAATGATAAATACAAATTTATTACAAAACATTCCACCGTAAATTCTATCTTTATATTCTTTCTTTACTTATCTTCCATCACAAGTTCCATATCCGCTGTCTACCGGCGTCCATTAAGTCCTTCCATGAATGCAAATTGGTCTTGTCTGATGACATCTTCCTTCGAATTTGTTGCAGGATGCTTCCCTGCTTCAGGGTTCCTTGCCCTGGGATTCCTCCTGTAGGTCCGTAAGACCGGCTGGGCCAAAATGTTGGGGACCGTAATTGTTTGTCCTCGAGATCGTCCTCTTTCTGCTTGTCCTGGGCGTGCGTGTATCTGTAAATCTAGAATCAATCTTCACAAAATGAATCACTACATACACTTTTAGTTTTAGAACAACAAGAACATTTATTCTTAAAATACTAATTCTTATATAATATTTACAAACAGCACTTTTAGTCTGTGAACTGACCTTTCTGGTGTTCCAGATCCGCACCTGTTAATTGCTGTCAGTTGGTCAAGCCAACTGACCTACGGTAAAGTGTCGACGGTGTGTTCTAAATTTCAATGCCCTTCGTCGACTTGACTGCGGAACTGTAACACCCTAAAAGTTTACATAATCATTATTACATAAATTCTAGTTACTTATAATACTTGCACCCTAAAAATATGTGCTTTCTTACTTGACTTAATTGCTTACAGCTAACCATACCAAATGTGAAGTATCTGGAGGTCGGTGCTGGGAGTCAACTACTCGCACTCGCATTCATCTTGATTCTAACTCACAATATTCAAAATTTGTACTCGTTTACTTGCAAGTTCATT
Organism: Clusia tigrina; assembly: GCA_920105625.2. NCBI lineage: Eukaryota > Metazoa > Arthropoda > Insecta > Diptera > Clusiidae > Clusia > Clusia tigrina. The sequence continues at coordinate 200,593,228 of OV050030.1, forward strand.
TCTTAGTTTATAAATAATTCAAAATAATTAAAAACTTTCTAATATAGAAATTATTGCCTTTGCACATCCATTTTTTATACACAAAATATTTTAAAGTGCCATGTGACGTCACAGCCAATCATCTGTGCTGTGTTTTTATCGAGAGAGGAATAGTGGACCTGCGCATGGCGTAATCTTCTATTATTTCATTCTTGCCAGTTGATCATATACCTTGAGCAAACGTTGAGCTGTCTTTCATTATCGGCCATGTACATTGAAAAAAAATTTAATAGTTCAGGCGGTTGGTAAAAAAGCATACCATCCCCCAAACACAATTGTCTAGATTTTAACAAATCATCACATAATAATTCATTGCGCTGACCCTTTTATTAGGAGTTTCCACAACTGAAATTGAATTTTAAACTTTTGTCAAAACTGTGTTACCCATTTGTAAGAATAAATTTAACTAACCAGTTGGCGGATTGACTTACTTAATGTTAATTTGATAGCTATCTTCCCTTGTACGCATAATAATTCATTGCGCTGATCGTTTTAGTAGGAATTTCCAGAACTGAAATTGAATTTTAAACTTTTGTCACTGCGTTACCCATTTGTAGGAATAGATTTAACTAACCAGTTGACTGATTGACTAACTTAATACTAATTTGATAGCCATCTTCCCCTTGTAAAAAAAAATCGGATATTGCAAAGCATCATAACAGCGATGAAGTTCAGAGACCCGTTGAAGTTGATCAGGACGATATCGCGTGCATTAAATTCTTCTCCAACTATTACCACTGCTACATCGTCTATTGTTGGTACATTGTATCTTCTGGGGTGGTGTCCAGCGGGCGTTTTGTCATCTTTTATGACAATTTTATGATTGTCCGACCGCATTCTGTACAAACCACCAATTCGTTGTGCTGATGAAAATAATCTTGTAGAAAGAAAGAAGTAGAATACTGTTGACCAATTTCATCATTGGAATTTCCAAGAAAATATATTTACGAAAACTCTGTGCAAAGGACAAAAACGATCCGACTCTGTGGTACACCTGACCTTGAATCTTGATATCAAAAGATGTCAAGTTAAAATTTTCCTAAAATTTGCAATTGCCGTTTATTTCTTCGATTACATTAAATGTTGGCATGTAATTATCTCGGATAATATTTATTGCACCAAACGAAGTCATTTGATACCATGAATTGTATGCTTGAATATTCTTCAAGAAATTCTTTGATTCTAGTGACGTTCCAGAAACCAAAGATGCAATGGTTCTGGTGGACAATTTAATGCCGGAAATTTGACTTTCGCAATGAACTGGTGTTTCAGTGCTGAATTTGAGCGTGTTTCAATGTTCAGAAACTTTGTTCATTGAAAGAACGGTCACTGATTTGTGTGAACTATAATCCACTTGACTAACATAGTTGAATGTAGCACGATTGAAGTTTATGTGTGCTCCTGTGTTCCTGGCATCTCGTAACCGAAAACGTAACCGCGCACTGCGCTCTCGATCATTTTGTGTTCGCTGTCTGCGCTGTAATTCACTTTCTCCTCCTCTGGCAGCAGCTTGCCTCCTGGCATTAGTAGATTGTCGACTAAGACTAAATTGATGATAACATGATTCTCAAAAATATTGGTAAAATTAATAATCATATTTTCATTATCCACATATACGCCACAAAAAATGCACCCACTTCGAATTAACCCTAAACCATTTCAAACGTAGTCAAACGATTTGTTCGAAGTATTGAAAAACACAAAAGGACAAAAGGAAACCTCATACATAACTATTTTTCTAACACATTTATACGAATGTGTATTTGAATTCTATTTTACGCTATAGCTATTGTTCGCGAGCTTGCATTTTCTGAGTTCGCTAAGCATAAACATTTAAATAGACGGATATTTGCACACGTACCAGAAATTACAGAGAAATACATCTCGTTTTGGGCACACTTACGCATGCGCAAAATGAAGTAGAGTGGCGTATTTTTCTCAAAATAAATTATAAACAAACCTTTACAGCTTGCCATCTCATAAAAAATATAGCATTTTATAAGCGTTTGATAATTTGACATTTAAGTCTTGCTTCTCTGTGTTTTCTGATAAGTATATTTTCTCTTGCTCATACATAAGCGTTAGCGTAATTTTATTTAATTTCTCTTTCGCTTTTTTAAATATTTTTCAACATTTTGCCTATTACCTTCGTACCGTAATTATCTACATTTAAAAAGAAAAACCAACTAAATTGGTCGAAAATATCGGGCATCAGAGGGAAACAGACGCTTTTTGCCCCTTTGTTTTATATATAAGAAGATGCACATGTACTCGTAACCGGCATTAAAATCGGAAAAAATGGACAAGTTAAAGCAGCTGAAGACAAGTGAAGCAATTATCACCAAATTTGCCGCAAATACGCGAAAAACTGCTAAAGTAAAACAAACCAAAGGGTTTTTCACTGCACGCAGACAACTGCTGGAACAATATTGGGCAAAATATGTGGCGCTCTACAACGAAGTGAGCTTAGAAACTGATTTCAAAGATAAATCAACTGAAGTGCATTTAGTCGAGTATGATAACGTTGAATGTACTTACGTTGAGGCCGTAGATGCTACGCAACAACAATAATCATTTATCATTAACCATAGCCCAGCTCAGAGTCTACCTCGACTGAAGACTCCTCCATTCGACGGATCGTTTTTAAAATGGTATCCATTCAAGTATCTCTTCACGTCTGTGGTCATAAAGAACACATCACTTGCAAACATTCAGTGGTTGCAGTATCTGAAAGATAGCCTTACCGGTGCAGCAGCGCAGGCACTCGAGAATATAACAATGACTGATGGAAACTTTTCTATTGCTTGGGAGTTGCTCAGAAGCAAGTACGAGAATAAGCGCGTTACCATTAACGCGCACTTAGCTGAATTTACTCACCTACCAGCCGCTCAAACGGAAAGCGCATCTAATTTACGAAAGTTGCTCGATGGCGTCATCTCAGCGGTTCGCATGCTAGAACAACTAAATCGCCCTGTTGACCACTGGCATGACTGGCTAGTTTTCATGATCGTCCACAAACTGGACCCAGCTACCAGAAAAGCCTGGGAGCTTTCCGTCCCATCTGGTGACGAAATGCCTACTTTCGATCAACTTAAAGAGTTTTTAGAGAATCGTACTCGATCTCTAGGAATTTTCCAGAGCTCTCTGGATGCGAAGCCTGCCTTCAAAGATACAGCTCTATCTAAAAATAAACCCCACCATGGAGTTAAAAATTATCATGCCGCCCCTGGACGCTGTCCTTTGTGTGCCGACAAACACATCATCATGTTTTGCGAAGATTTTAGAAGATTTAGGCTCCTCAGGAACGCTACAAGTTTATTGAAAAGTGCAACATGTGTCTCAACTGTTTGAAATATGGGCATCAACAGTCAGCATGTTCATCAAATCGACGCTGTCAGCATTGCAACAAAATGCATCACTCTATGCTGCATGAATATTTCAGCCCTAATGTCATCACGATCCCATCAACGCATACAGTTCCTTAACCGACAAACGTAAATGCAAATAATGCTCCGATTTCCAACGATTCCTCACCAAAATCCATTCCTGAGCTTTCACCGGTGCTACTAGTAACAGCATTAGTTTCAATAGTCTCTAACAGTGAACACAAACTCACGCTCAGGGCATTACTCGATAGCGGAGCGAATTTGCTACGAAACAATTACAATTAACACGAGTGGCCACTCATATTCCAGTGAATGGAGCCAGTGGTAGTAAAATCGAACTCGCGCGGGGTTTCGTTGAGTTCACGATCAAATCTCTTAAATCATCACATTTGAGGCTACTTGCGTGGCATAAGTTCTCCCTCGTATTGGGAATCTTATTTCAGCATTCAGAATCCCACCTAGTCAACTTATCGACTTTCAAGAGCTTGATTTGGCAGATCCCAGACTTAATATTCCAGGAGGCATTGACCTTATTCTGAATGCTGCAAACTATGCCGTGATGCTTAAGAATGACGTTAAACGGAGTAAAGTCAACAACACCGTTGCTCAAAACACTCATCTGGGATGGGTTGTGTTTGGTGGTCTCACCTCGAAGCACAAGCTTGCAGCAAACGAACAAGCATACTCGTACAATTGCAACTTCACTATCGTCGACCTGGATGAATCTCTGCGTAGATTTTGGGAACTGGAAGAGGAAAATTTTAGTCCTGCACTCACAAAGGATGAACGTGCTTGTCAAGAATTCTTCGACAAAACTACCAGGCGTCTAGATAGCGGTCGCTACGTTGTCAGATAGCCAGTGAAGGACGGCGCTGACGTAACACAGCTTGGATCAACATATCATGCATCTATGAATCTGTTGAAGTACATAGAGCGCTGACTTCTTCGCGATACAGTCATGCAGCAAAGCAACGACAAATTCTTGAACGAGTATCTGATGCTTGGCCACATGGAACAAATTGCGGATCATTCAACTACGAAAGATGTCTGCTATTTGCCACATCATGGCGTAATAAAAGAATCAAGCTCAACCACTAAACTGAGAGTGGTCTTTAACGCCTCGCAAAAGAGCGATTTGGGTGTGTCGCTTAATGATTGTTTGCATGTTGGCCCCAAAATGCAAAACGACCTCACAACAATTGTTCTTAACTGGCGTCGATATCAGATAGCCTTCACTGGTGATATCGAAAAGATGTATCGCCAGATCTGGATCGACAGGAGACGCGCAAATCTCCAACGAATTTTATGGCGAACCAGTACACGTGATGTACCGACACCTTTTCGGCTCTTAACCGTCACCTATGGAACGAACTGCGCGCCGTACCTTGCGATTAACGTTCTTCGCACGCTCGCTAGCGATGAAAAACGCGCTATCCAGAAGCATCAAAAACACTGTTAAATAATTTTCACGTCGATGATGTGCTGTCTGGCGCTGATGACCCAGCTGCTGCAGTCAAGGAAGCCCAGCAGCTCAAGGCACTACTGCAAACAGTTGGATTCACGTTAAGGAAGTGGAATTCAAAGTCTTCGTCGTTTTTGGAGACCATCGCACCGAATGAGGACAAACCTGTGGATTAGCTAGAGGTATCATTCGATGAAGCAACTACTCCTCTTGGCATGATCTGGTACACTCAGACGGACGAGTTCAGCTACAGAGTTAGCCTTGACTATATAATTGAGATTTTTACAAAACGAGAGTGTCTAAACTGTTCGACCCCCTTGGATACCTCGCTCTAGTTGTTATTCGAGGCAAAATCTTCTTTCAACGCCTGTGGCTTACCGGGTTAAACTGGGATGACGAGCTCACAAGCGAACTTCAAACAAACTGGATCGAGTTCCGCAACGACTTGAAGAACCTTGCTAAGGTCAAAATCCCGCGCTGGATACATATGTCGTCACACAGTTCATCGTATGAACTTCATGCCTTTGCAGATGCATCTACCCAGGCGTATGCAGCAGTTGCATATCTAAAACTCATTTCATCGAACAACACAACCGCGCACTTGCTCACGGCAAAAACGAAGGTTACTCCCTTGAAGCGTGTTACCATACCGCGGCTAGAGCTGTGTGCAGCTCTTCTCGCAGCTAAGCTCGCTCGAAAGGTACACAGCGCTTTTCATTTCGATGTGCATCAGACCAAAACTTACCTCTGGTTGGTCTCCATAACAACACTTTATTGGATTCGAACAAGCCCTGGTAAGCTTTAAGAATTTGTAGCTAACCGAGTTATAAAAATCCATGATATTTAATCCGCATGGGTTTGGAACTACGTCCCGACAATAGTCAACCCGGCGGATTGTGCCAGCCGTGGCATAACAACAAGCGAACTGATTGACCACCCGTTTGATGGTCCGGTCCTTCGTGGTTGAAGCTAGCCCAAGCACAATGGCCACAACAAAAGCCACAAATTCCTGACGAGCTGTCCGAACTGAAACAAGTACAAGTTTGCATAGCTCAAGCTGAGGCTGCGCCATCGTTTCTATTGGAGAACTACTCCACACTTGAGAAACTTCTCGCCACGACAGCTTGGTGTCAGCGGTTTGTCAATGCCGTCCGCAAAAAACCACATGCGACTGAGTCTTCCTGCTTATGGTCTGAGTGCAACGCAGTTTTGTTTTTTTGGGTCAAGCGAGTTCAACAAGCTGTTTTTCGACAAGAAATGATTGGCTTTCGCCAATCATGTGCGCCGCTCACACAAATTATAGGAAACTTTCCATCTGAATGCTGCATCCTTGCCGTTCATACACACCGGTGTGGACTATGCCGGGCCCTTTAGCGTTCACACTTCCAAGGGTCGTTGACACCGAAGTTACAAAGGCTACGTCGCACTCTTTGTTTGCCTGCCAACCAAAGCGATCCACTTGGAGCTGGTAAGCGACTTGACAGCAGAAGCCTTCATCGCCGCATTGAGCAGATTCATTTCAGTGCGGGGTATCTGCTCCGATATCTACAGTGATCGCGGAACGAATTTTATTGGCGCGAACACCTTTCTAAACGAAGAACTACACGCTTTACACGCCCAACAGAGCGCATCGGGGGGGGATGACCGCCATTGCCGTCGGATCGGCCTTCATGCCCATCACTCGCTGAAGCTCACTGATGTTTGCCAGTGAGTTTCTCCGCACCACCGTCTTTCTTATTACCGGAGGAGGGATCCTCTGAATAGTAGACCTCCTGCCGAAGGGATCCTTCATCGCACCGTCGTCTTTGTTTGTTTTGTTGGTATTCATTTCTTTATTGTTTGGGTCCCCGCTCAGGACCGTTATCTTTCCTCGTAGTGCAGTAGCCTTAATGGTCCTATGGTTATCTTTGCCGCAGCAGGGAGGCCATGCGACAAAGGTTGACACAAGTCCTTATGGGCGCTTATGTTCAGAGCCAGACCAGCGCTAGTCAGGAATGTTACATCCGAGCCTGCACTGCCAATTTAATGGTGACGAGCATCGAGCGTTTCCTGAGACCTGCCATGGTTTTAACGGGACGGGGGCGATTGCTGCATTAAGCTACCAGCCATTTCTGTAAGATTTCACCCTTACTTCGTGGCAGCATACCGCAATCGTCAGCCCACAAGCATCAGCTTATTTTCTATGTTTCCGGTATGCCATAATCAAGGCCTTACCGGTGTCGGCCTTGATTTGAGGTACAACAGATCCCACGATGTCCCTTTGTGGTCCCACGATGGTCCCTCGCTGTTCCATCGTTGATCCCTCGTTGTCCCCCGTTCCCCAGGCAGCCGCCCCATGAGGGGTTCAACGCTATCTCTGGGTGCGTTGCTCACTTCAGCTGGCCATTAGCGGGTGCTGGTGTGCCATTGCCCGAGGCCGCCACGTGGAGGCAGTGAGTCTTCTTGAGGGTGTCCCACACCAGGATCGCTCTAGCCCCTCCTAGTGAGGGGCAATTAGATGCTTTGCCTGGCTGGTTCCCCCCTGTATGTATATGTATATGTATATGTATATATATATGTATGTGTGTATGTATATGTATATGTACAAGTATATGTATACGTATATGATACTCGTATGTATATGTATATAGATATATATGCATATGTACTTGTATATGTATATGTATTTGTATATGTATATGCAGATGTATATGCATATGAATATGTATATGTATATGTATATGATTATTTGTATAGATATTTTTATATGTATATTCATAGGTATATGAATATGTATCAGTATATGTATACTCATATGTACGAGTATATGTATATCTATATGTATAGGTCTATAGTAGGTAGGGATAGTAGGTGTATATGTATAGGTTTATGTGTATGCATATGTATATGCATATGTATATGTATATGAAAATGTATATGTATACGGATATGTATATGTATGTGTCTATGTATATGTATATGTATATGTATATGTATATGAATATATATTTATATGTTTGTGTATATGTATATGTATGTGTATATGTATATGTATATGTGTATGTGTATGTATATGTATATGTACATATATATGTATATGTATACATATATGTTTTTTTTTTTTTTTTTTTTTTTTGTGTATTGGAGGTGGAAATCTGCAACCAGACACTGGACGACGCGCCAGTAGTGTGGGGCTCTTACCCACTAAAACCACCCCCACGGACGCCTCCCCGACGGTACATAACCGCTAAGCAATACTTCATTCGGGGAGGGGAATGGTCAAAGGACCCCTCCTATGGATTCCCTCAACGTCGTCGCCACTCCAAGTGGCGGAGGTCTCGCATTATTTCTGCCGAAGCGTATACATATATGTATATATATTTATATGTGTATGTATATGCATATGAATATTTATATGGATATGTACGAGGTTTGATAAAAAAATAACCGTTATTTCTTTATTATTTTTTCAAAAAGTATTTATTTATTCATCAACAAATATCTTGTCCCTTTCAAAGTAATTCCACTGAGATATAATACACTTATGCCAGCGTTTTTTGCAATCCTCGAAACACTTCTGAAACGCTTTTTTTTGTATCGCCAACAGCTCCTGTTTCGATTTTTCTTTTATCTCCTCAATCGTAGCAAAGCGCTTTCCTTTCATCGGTGTCTTCAGTTTTGGAAAGAGGAAAAAGTCAGCGGGGCCCAAGTCCGGTGAATACGGTGGTTGAGGCATGATAACGGTTTGGCCAAAAACAGCTCCTGAGCGATGTCCATGCGACGTTGTTTTTGCTCAAAATTTAGCAATTTTGGAACAAAAAAATTTAGCAATTTTGGTCTTCGCTGCCGCACGTTTCATGCCTAAAACATCCGTAAAAAATGCTTGGCATGAGCCAAACGATAAGCCAACATCATCAGCAACCTCTCTGATAGTGATTCGACGAATATCAAAAATTTTTTTCTTCACTCCGTCAATGTTTTCATCGGTTGCTGACGTGCTCGGGCGACCAGGACGAGCATCGTCATTGGCATATTCTCGGCCTTCCTTAAACCGGTTATACCACAATTGAACTTGTGTTCTGCTCATAGTAGACTCGCCAAAGGCCACAGTCAGCATTTCAAATGTCCTTGCGCATTTAATTTAATTTTTTACACAAAACTGAATACAGTTTCTTTGATCCATTTTTTCGAATAGTACAAAATCGAAGAGCACACCAAAACACGACTAACCTTTTTTTCTGTCAAAAACAAACTGACAATCCAAAATGGTTGGTATTGCCAACATATATAACAGACATATGTACCAACATAACAGAAAAAAAATGCGAACATCGAACATACGTAACCACCAAATTTGAAAATAACGGTTATTTTTTGATCACACCTCGTATATGCATATGCATATGCATATGTATAAGCAAATATGAATATTTATATGTATGTATTTTTGTATATATATATATATATATATATATATATATATATATATATATATATATATATTTATATTTATATATATATATATATATATATATATATATATATATATATATATATATATATATATATATATATATATATATATATATATATATATATATATATATATATATATATATATATATATATTTATATAATATAATATAAGTTATCGTGAGAAACCCTCGCATTCCTATATTCCCACTATTCGGATGCATCTAGCACCCAATTAACCAAATACACTACAGAGCCGCTTGGTCATTTTATTCATAAAGTTGATTGCACCTAAACAACCAAACATTCACAAGAGCCGCTAACTCATCAGTACATTCAACGTTTACCTAGTTCTTAGCAACTGAGTAACCAGATATTCTACACGAGCGGCAAAGACAGACAGCGCAATGGAAACGTAAGCAGAACAACAGCAGTGCACCTCAATGTGGTGGCCTTAGTTTAAGCAAGTAACAAATGTAACAGTTTAGTTATTAACTCACCTTTAACAAAGAAAGTAAATAAACGATTAATTGGCGCCCAACGTAAACGGATCGCGAAGATTAAGTCAAAGAATAAAGTTATCCGAGTATTTCAATGAAGTTATATAAAATGGAATCACTATCGACAGAATCCCATTGAGGGAAGAGAGAATCACCATCGAGGATAAAACATTGAATCGGAATAACTCAACATCGAAAGAATCACCATCGAGGGACTCACCATAAAGAGAAGGGAGAATCTCCATTGAGGGAATAACATCGAATACGAATAATATTAAGATATATTTAATAATAAATATGGCAAGGTGAGTGGAGTGTTCGTTTTCTTTTATAAAGTGAAAAAATAAACTGAAACAAAACAAAAAGTGAGTGAGTGTACGAACCGTTGGAAGAATTAAGTCAAAACCTTAGACTAGAAAATTCGAAAGAAAAAATGAACGCATAACAAGTTAGTGACATTGTTAGGGCCGAAGTGAGTAGAGCACTAGGTGCTCAGAAATTACAATTCGATAGGAAAATAATGGCAATTGAGGGCCAAATTACTTTGTGCAAAACCTAAGGTGGAAAAGTTCACCAAAGTCACAATTAACTCATTAGTATCTTGCGAGATTACATTAGACTCGATTAAATCGCTTCCGGAATTTTCGGGTCAACCAGGCACATACGTGTCCTGGCGTTAGGCTGCGCACAACGCGAACGAACTATTCAAAAGATATGATGGCAGTGAACGACACTTCCAAGCAGTTACCATTCTTAGAAATAAAGTGAGGGGTGCCGCCGATGCAGTGCTCTCGTCTTTTAGTACGGTTTTTAATTTTAGTGCAATCATTGCACGACTAGACTTCACGTATGCGGACAAACGTCCGATATACCTTATAGAACAGGAACTGTCGACGCTTAGACAGGGTTCAAGGTCAAGTTTAGAATTTTATGACGAAGTAGAAAAAAAGCTAACTTTATTAGCAAATAAGACCATTATGTCATACGAGAACAGTATAGCGGATACTATAAATGAAAAATATAGGGCTGATGCACTCAGGGTTTTCATATCGGGGCTTAGGAAACCTCTATGCGATATCCTGTTGGCTTCGAGACCTTCTGACCTCCCATCTGCCCTAGCTTTGGCACAAAAAATAGATGCTAATAACGAGCGCTACGCCTTTGCAAAAAATTTTGCAAAGAGATCTAATGAGAATTCCTATAAAAAAAGAGTAAATTCAGCACACAATTCCTCTGGTTATGAGCACAATACCGGACATAAAAACCCACATTATTCGGTAAAAGAACAAAGACAGGCTGGCAATTCACGGAATTCCATGGGTTATCAGAAGCCACAATTCGGTAACAACTACTCTGATCGAAGGCGAGTCCAGCCTATGGAGGTGGACCCCTCCCTGTCTCAAGTTAGACATCCGACGAACAATCCCGGTCATGACCGGAACGACAGGCAACATGGAAATATGCAGTAACGAGCGGCGAATTCAGGACGATACACAGGACCTAAACGAGTTAACCTACTTAATGATGAACATGAGTTACCTGTCGTACAAACTTATGATGAAGAAGCGGAGCAGGCCATAGATGACATTGAAGGTGAGGAACTCAATTTTTTAGGGCAAGGTCTCTCCTGCCTTGGATTGCAAGGTCAATAGGAGGGACAGAAGTTAAGCTCCTTATCGACACTGGGGCATCAAGGAGCTATATCAAGCCCCTTGATGCCCCAAAAAGGGATAAGACTGGTTAAAAATCCTTTTTCGGTAAAATCTATACACGGAGATACCCCTATCAAACTCAAATGCGCAATTAAAATTTTCGGCGTAGTAGCAGATTTTTTCATTTTACCTGAACTGACGTCTTTCGATGGTGTCATTGGCCTGGACATGTTAAATAAAGTACACGCATCTATTGATTTAAAAACAAACACGATTACTCATGACTACGGAAAGGAAGTTATTTTATTTATAACTAGCCAGGATATAAATCATTTACAACTTCAAGCTCAGACAATACCGAAGTATTTGAAAGAAGCCTTCTTCAAGATAATTCGTAATGTAAATGGAGTGTTTGCAGATCCCAACGAGGCACTCCCATATAATACAAATGTAGTTGCGACGATTCGCACCGAGGACAATATATTTATTATAATTTTATAATATTTTAATTGATTTATACTTAAGTGAATTACAATTCTATGTCATTACACATAACACACCTCTATCAATACAGGTACCCACATGATGCATTTTATTACGGTCAATATTTTCAACAGCAAATTAAAATTGTCCTTTGAAACTCGTATGTGATGGGTAGGAATTGAGCTGATGTGTCCAATAGGTTTGAAAGTAAAGGTTTATAGACCAGATCTTTCTGGAGCTCGCGAGTTAAAAACGAGTACTTAGTGGAATAGTTCTGAGGAAGCACATATTATACCCACAACACACTAGTATTGCACATAAACAAAATTGTTTTCTTACTAAGTGAGGAAGGTAATAATTTTTAGCTCCGAAGCTACTAATTTTTAATTACAAGTACTTGATTATGAAATTAGATTCAAAATATTGTATCATACGGAGTGTCACTCGAACGACTGTTTAATGATTATTAATTGTAATGCATTGATATTTTGTCCTAGACATCTTTCTTGTCCAAAGATGAGAAGATGGTATTGGGCATGTGAGCAATTTCACAATTGAGCACTGGAAAGTTTCCAATCTGGACAAATTCCGAATCGCCCGGTCAAACGAGAATATAGCCCGCTTCCGTCACTTCGTTATATTCTCAACCCAATTACTGAACCTGTTCTATAATAAGCAAATTTTGGACCAAAAGTTACTTAAAAAGTACTTAAACAAAACGACAATTTGAGGAGAACATTTGCTGATAGGTGCTTAGAGCAGTTCGAAGTTGAAAATGATAAATCCAGGATTTATTGGCAAAGGGTATCATTCGTAATTCTAGATCACCATACAAAAACCCGATATTGGTAGTGAAAACAAAGGGATTTGATGAAACTGGACAAGAAAAAAAACGAATGGTAATAGATTTTCGTAAACTTAATGAGAAATCTATCAGCGACAAATACCCAATTCCTGATATCACAGAAACCTTATCAAATCTTGGAGGGAGCAAATTTTTTACTACACTTGACCTGAAATCAGGTTTCTACCAGATTCAACAATCGGAACCTGATCGAGAAAAAACTGCTTTTTCAGTCAAAAACGGAAAGTATGAGTTTTGTAGGCTGGCCTTCGGACTGAAGAACGCCCCCAGTATTTTCCAGAGGGCGATAGACGATGTGTTAAGAGAACACATCGGAAAGAGATGTTTCGTCTACGTGGATGATGTAATCATATTTTCAGAAAACGAGCAACAACACTTGCAAGATGTGGAAGTAGTTTTAAGAAGTCTATTCGATGCCAATATGAGGGTCTCAGCAGAAAAATCAAAATTCTTTCAAACCGAGGTCGAATACTTAGGATTCGTAGTTTCACAAGGGGAATTAAAACAAGTGCTGAAAAAGTTGACACAATTCGAAATTTCCCTGAGCCCATCACTCTAAGGGGGCTAAGATCATTTTTAGGCTTGGCGGGATACTACCGCTGTTTTATAAGTGACTTCGCCAAAATAGTAGAACCACTATCGGATATACTGAGAGGAGAATACGGCCGAGTTTCTGCATCGCCGTCGAAGAAAATCAAAATTGATTTGACCAATGAAAACAAAAGGCCTTCTATACAGTAAAGGAAATACTAGCATCTGAGGATGTAACTTTAACATACCCAGATTTTCGGAAACCGTTCGATTTACCTACAGATGCGTCCTCACAACCCTTAGGTGCTGTTCATTCGCAAGAGGGAAAACCTATTACCATGATCTCCCGAACTTTGTCGAGTAGCGAAGAACATTACGCTACCAATGAACGCGAATTATTAGCCATTGTTTGGGCATTAAAAATGCTTCGAAATTATCTATACGGCGTGTCAAATTTGAATGTATTTACGGACCATCAACCACTAACTTTTGCGGTTTCAGCCAGAAACCCGAACTCAAAAATTAAAAGATGGAAAGCATTCATAGACGAATACAACGCAAAGCTGATCTATAAACCAGGTAAAGAAAACGTTGTCGCCGATGCGCTGTCTAGGTAGCACATAAACGCCTTAGACAATACGAGTGTCGAGACAATCCACAGCGAGGAGTCATCAACTAACACGATCGAAAGAACGGATAAGCCAGTAAATTGCTTTCGCAACCAGATACTTGTGAAGAAGGCATAGAACCACATAGAAGAACTTTTATTATGTTTGGGAAAAAGACAAGACACTTAATTACATTTCGAACCAATGATGATTTAATTATACTCCTGCAAGAGGCTGTAAAAGTAGATGTAGTAAACGCTCTAAAGTGTGACCTGCACACATTGGCACAATTCCAGCATAAATTAATCGAACTCTTTCCAACTGTAAAATTCAGACATACGGAAAAACTAGTTATCGATATATCAGACCCGAATGAACAACAGGAAATTATCGCGGCTGAACATAATCAGGCACACCGAGCAGCCCAGGAAAATGTAAAACAAATACTGGAAGACTATTTATTTCCAAAAATGGAAAAGAAGGCTAAGCAACTGGTAGCAAATTGTCGTGTGTGCTCTCAGGCAAAGTATGACCGTCACCCGATTAAACAACTTATTGCCGAGACACCCATACCGAAATATTGCGGAGAAGTCCTTCACAACGACATATTTTCCACCGGGTCAAAATACTTTTTGACTTGCATTGACAAATTTTCAAAATTTGCGATAGTACAGTCGTTAAAGTCTAGGACGATCGTGGATGTTAAGCCACAGCTTCTGCAGTTACTTAATATGTTTCCAGGTACGAAAACTATTTATTGTGACAATGAAAAGTCACTTAACTCGCACACCATCAAGTCTACGCTAAAATATCATTTCGACATAGACATTGCGAATGCCCCACCCCTGCATAGTACGTCAAATGGTCAGGTAGAGCGATTTCACAACACACTAGAGGAAATATCGCGATGCCTTAAACTTATCGAGGTAATTGTGCTTTTAGCTACTATACAATACAATAAATCAATCCATACTGTGACCGGGTTGAAACCCATTAACGTCTTTCATTCAACACAGGACGATGAACGAATAATATCGCGCTTAAGAACCGCGCAGGAATAAGAGTTAGTAACACACAATAGGAATAGACCGGATAGGGAATTTTCCGTCAAAAATAATAGAATACTTGGCAATAAGCGTACACCTCTTTATACTGAGGAAGAAGTTGAAAAAGATCTGGGCACAACGGTTCTCATAAGAGGGAGGAGGGTCCATAAGGACAATCTTCTTTGAAGTTTTTTACATTATAATAATATTTTATCTTTTGTTGATCACGAATTCAAAAAAAATATCATTAACGTTTTTAGAATCACCTTAATATTGGTTATAGTCAATTTAATATCGGCAACAAACGGACGGTTAATTGACTACTCGAACGCGAAATACATTCCGGTGGCTGGCGGCGACCTCGTCATTTGGGAAGGCTTTGGACATATTAAACACGTTACAAACTTAACGTTCTACGAATTAATAAGGGACGAGACAGCCAACGCTACAAACCACTTTCCCCTAACACACATTAGGAAGTTACTGGACGCGGATATAAATCAGATAAGTAGACTAATACAGATCATTAATACCCATCACAGGCAGGCAAGAAGCTTGAACGCCATAGGGACGGTCCTAAAATACAGCGCTGGGACTCCCGATCATGACGACTTTGACAAAATAACGAACATGGTACAACAACTAATTGACTCACACGACAGACAGTTTACTATCAATACAGAAGTACAAAAAGAAATCAATAGTCTTACTACTACAGTTAACAAGATCTTGAAGGTGGAAAAACAAAGGGAAATAGACACGGGTAACCTTTCTGATATTCTTCTAGCTAGAAATAGAGCAATAATAACAGAATTAGATAATTTAATTACTTCCATCACGTTTGCAAAAATTGGAGTTTTGAACCCTATTGTTTTAGACAGTAACGAAGTAAATTTCATAATAAAAAACGAACACTTCACAAACCTCTCTGTGGCCGATGTTATGGTAGTATCTAAGATTAAAATTCTACAATATAATAACATAATATATTTTCTAATAAGATATCCTATCCTTAAGTTTAGATGTAAGAAAATTACTATTTTACCTGTAGCTCAAGGCCACCAAATTCTCCACCTACAAGAATCTACTCTAGCTGTATGCCAAAATCACACTTTAGCAGTGAGAAACTGCAGCGACACGACACCAATGTTTTGCTTACCATCTTCAGCCACATCATGCGCTCTACAACTAATGACACGCAACACCAACCAATTGCAGCACAACATTCAATAACCTCACCCCGATTACATCGATAGGCGATGGATTGGTAGTCATCAACGATCAAGGGGCTATTGTCGAAGAAACCAAAAAAGCTCCTATCACAGTCAATGGTACTTACATGGTTACCTTTAATGATCGTGTGAAAATCAACTACACGATATATTACAATGAAAATTCAACGACACCTCTACAACCAGAAACTCCATGGGCTTCTGCAATTAACCTCAAGCAACACACTGATATACTAAGCGAGTCCTACCTACACCATATTAATCAACAGAACCTTCAACATATCCGTCATTTGCAACGTACGGTCGACCAGGGTCGCATAGCAGGATTATCAACAATTGGCGTCTTCTTAGTTGTCGGACTGGTTGCCTATTTACTCCGACGCAGGACAGTGACCAAAAGAAAGATTTTCATAACCAAGTCTGTTGAAGTTGCAGTTAAAAATGCTGCCACAAGGACCGTGGACGGCCCTCACTTAGAAGTGGAGGAGTTATCGTGAGAAACGCTCGCATTCCTATATTCCCACTATTTGGATGCACCTAGCACCCAACTAACCAAATACACTACACGAGCCGCTTGGTCATCATATTCATAAAGTTGATTGCACCTAAACACCCGAGCCGCTTACTCATCAGTACATTCAACGTTTACCTAGTTCTTAACAACTGAGTAACCAGATATTCTACACGAGCGGCGAAGACAGACAGCGCAATGGAAACGTAAGCAGAACAACAGCAGTGCAGCTCAATGTGGTGGCCTTAGTTTAAGCAAGAAACACATGTAATAGTTTAGTTATTAACTCACCTTTAACAAAGAAAGTAAATACACGATTAATTTATATATATATATATATATATATATATATATATATATATATATATATATATATATATATTATATAGATATATATATATATATATATATGTATATATATATGTATATATATATATATATATATATATATATATATATATATATATATATATATACATATATATATATATATATATATATATATATATATATATATATATATATATATATATATATATAGATATTAATTTATATTGGTATGTATTCGAGGTCTGTTCAAATCGTATCGCGAATTAAGAATGTTTGAATTATGGCAATGTTAGAAGCGGATGCATTACCCCACAGTTGAATCCCGTACAACTATATGTACAAAATAATTGCATTGTATAGGAGAATTTTATATTCCACACTTAATGTAGATTTGTGGTTGAATTGGTGTTGCTGTATTACGCTATGTTCATGAATAAAATCAGATAGTTTATTTAATAGTAGTTTTTCAAACAATTTGGAAAGGCAAGGGAACAGGCTGATAGGTCTATATGGTGACGGCAAGGTTGCGTTCTTTCCATGTTTAGCTATCATACATATCTGAGACTTCTTCCATGCATTCGGATAGTAACCGATGAATAAAATGGCGTTAAAAGCTTATAGAGAAATGCTAATGAAGAATCTGGTAACTGTTTTAGCATTTCGGGGTAATATTATCGAATCCAGGTGATTTTTTTGGATTCAGTTGTTGAATATGTTTGGCTATTTCAGGAAGGGGAATTTTAATAGGCTGAGCAATCTCAGTACTGCAAACTAAGGCAGGCAATGCAAAGGAGTTTGCAGCCATATTCGGCTGGAAAAAGTTGCATTGATGTCGTGCAAAGCAGAGTGCTTTTTCTTTATCGCTTTGAGCCCATGCGCCGTACGGGTTTTTTAGAGGCTTAAAGTTTTTCGATGCCTTGCAAAGGGAATACCTTTCGGTAGAATTTGGGGTTACCTTCTTCAGGTACTCTTTTAGATTTTTGCCCTCCTCCTTTGTAAGAGCATCTTTAAGCGCCCTTTCGGCTGCTTTAAGATTGTATTTAGAGATGGGTGAGCGATGGGTCTGCCATTCTCGGCGCAGCAGTCGTTTCTGTGCTACAAGTTTTTCAATTTGGCTATTTGTACAGGCATACTTGCACTTTCTAGAAGAATTTTTTGGCGTTGCCACTATAGCTGCAGTCGTTAGCATATAGTTGAAAATATCAATATTATTATCTACATCATCTCCATGTTTTACCTCAACTCTTGTAGAGATATGACTACTAATATACTTTTTGTATTTTAACCAATTGGTTTGGTTGGTCCCTACGCAAAACAGTGGACTTGTATATTCTGGCTGTTCATAAAGGTTGATTATTACAGGCGAGTGATCAGAGGACAGATCGACACACGTTTCCGCTGATTCTAAAGACCTATCTATATATTTAGAAATAGCAAAATCAATAAGATCAGGAATTTTCCTTGGGTGTGTTAGCCAATAAGTGGGCTGTCCTGGTGAGACAAAATCGAATTTACTATGTTTGTTAGTTATTGCATTGTACAATTGTCGGCCTTTTGGATTAATTAGGCGAGAGCCCCAGTGTTTATGTTTCGAATTATAATCACCGCCAGCTAGAAATCTATCACCAAGGGAATCAAAAAGTTCTTTAAATTGAGTTTCTGTTACAGTAAAACGGGGTGGGCAGTATATAGCTGAAAGCGTCAGCTCTTTCCCATGATTTTTAACAGATACTAATGTTGCTTGCATCCATTGGATCGAATGCGATTGCATAAGGTGATGCTTAAGCCGATTTCTGACTAGTATAGCCGTACCGCCTATATAAGTATATGTATGTATATATATATATATATATTTTTTTTTTTTTATTGTTTGTGTATTGGAGGTGGAAATCTGCAACCAGACACTGGACGACGCGCCAGTTGTGTGGGGTTCTTACCCACTAAAACAACCCCCGCCTCCCCGACGGTACATAATCGCTAAGCAATACTTCATTCGGGGAGGGGATGGTCAAAGGACCCCCCTATGGATTCCCTGAACGTCGTCGCCACTCCAACTGGCGGAGGTCTCGCATTATTTCTGCCGAAGCGTCACAGACCACTTCCCATTTCTTGGAGCACTCGAGCATATGGTGCACGATATTGCCAGGTGCCATGGGCTCTCCGCAAACTCTCTGAAGCACCGTACTGGCACCGCCTACCGCGGGCATGCGAAAGGACATGCTCCGCGTCTTCTGGCTCCGTGCCTCCACAGTTTCCACAACAGGGGGATTCATCAAGCCGGAATCTGTGCAAATATGCGCGGAAACCTCCGTGCCGGGTCAGCATTTGTGTGACGTGGTAGTTCACGTCGCCATGCGACCTATTCATCCAACGTTGGATGTCAGGAATCAGAGTCCACGTCCAACGGACCCTCTCAGACGCATCCCATCGGGCTTGCCATGGGTGCGCTGCCCCGTATGGTGGGCTGCCTGGTGGCTACTGCGCGATCTTCAGCACTGGACTCGCGCGTACTTCTGCCGTAGTATAGTATCCACGACTCCTTGGCCAGCAGGTCCACAGGGATTATGCTAGCAATCACCACCGCGACGTCTGTGGACACAGTGCGATGGGCACAGATCTGCCTCTATGGTGCGCACGTATGCCATGACATTCATCTTATCAGCCCATATGTGCCCATACAGTATTTCGGGTTTGACAACTCCTGATATGAGCTGTCTCTTCCGCTGCTGCGGTCCTCGTAAAGAGAACTCAGTGCCTCTGGGTGTAGCGCAGCTGCCGTTTTGAGCACTCGGTTGGGTATTCCATCTGGACCAGGTGCCTTTTGGTCCCCAAATCCTCAGTGGTCACACTGGGTAATTTTTCCTGCAACTCGAGGGGGAGTTGGCCAGGCGCGTAGTCCTGTGGTGGGAACATCTCTCCCACAATACGTCTGAGCAAGTCGGGGCAGCTTGGGGATGGTTGCCTATGGCAAGGGAGCTTTTTCATCACAAGCTTATATGCTGTGCCCCATGGGGTTTCTTCAATCTGTGCACATAGTTCGATGAAACTCCTGCGCTTGCTTGACTTTATGGCCTTTTCTAACCTCCTCTTGGCCACCTTTTATACCTGGCGTAGCTGCAGACACTCTGGATTGCCTATTGCCCGCTAGTGTCTTCGTCTTGCGGCATGAGAATCCTTACGCAGGCCAGCGATCTCATCTGTCCACCAGTAGACGGATTTTTGACATCCGCCATAGGCCCTTCTGGGCATCGCCGCATCGCATGCTCTCTCTAGCTGGCTTGCTAGCTGACTTGCAATTTCGTCCGCACCACTTTCCAACTTTATGTCCTCCAACATGACTTTAAGGGCGCCGTCACCGAGTTTATCCGCCCTCCAGCCTCTTAGTCTTGGACCTATATTTGGCCTTCTCCCCGGTAACTTGTGAAGACCGAAACTACTGGCCAATATTTTCCGCACAGAATAAACCACGCGCCAGCTACCAAAAGACACACGCACAACAAAGAAGTCCATACTAACGTCAGCATCCACGGACTCCATCTACTTTGGGTAAAACAAATGGCTACACACACCTGAGTTTGGTGACCTACCAATAAAGCATAAATTACAATCATCCCCGACATCACTCGAGAGTTGACAATTAACAAAAAGGTAAACGCCTCCATGTTAATTACACCAACACGATTTAACGAAGACGGGAGTGCAGAAAACATGCGTCGAAGGTTTGGTTAGACCACTTGCAATGATTGGCTAAGCCAATAAAGTTTAATAAGAAAAGCTAAGTGCAGCAATTATAAAATATTGCAACAAACACAACGCACCGAAGAAGAAACGCATTAACACAAAACCTATGCATGTTCCAGAAGCTATCGCGCGACCGGCAACGCTCGGTAAGACTGAAGCCGACCTGGTACACTAACAAATTGCATCACGAATAAACAACACGAACCGCAGACAACAACAACAAACCAGCGAACAAAGCAAACACACAACGCATCCACAGCAGAGCGGCTACCACATGCGCTGTCAGCGCGGACATAGTATAAAGAGGAAAACAAGAAATTCCAAACATTGGACGCAGTATGAACGTTTGCTAGGCATACAACAACAACAACAATTGTAAACCGGCAACAACAACACTACGGCCAACGGTAATTATTTCAGGCTGCGCTGACTACAGGCGTCAACACTGCGGATCGAGAGGAACCGTGGCAGCCCAACGACTGACCACCATCAGCTCAAGGTGGCCCAAGATCTACTAAGCGGCAACAATAACAACGCACGGGCCCATGACGGCTGGCAGTATATAAGCTGGTGGATCTAGATGATAGGAGCACTCTCTGATCCAGCAGCAGTCAGTAAAGACACACCGCAGCAAGACTCCAGCACCAGTAGCACCAAGGTAAAGTATACTCTTTGCACAAGACTAGACTTACTCCAACGCTAAGACCGCCCCACGAGTTTCTGGTTCTACCGATTCTGGTGGTGACTTATACCAACGCTAAGACCGCCCCACGAGTTTATGGGTCTACCGATTCTCGTGGTGACTAATACCAACGCTAAGACCGCCCCACGAGTTTATGGTTCTACCGATTCTCGTGAAGACTAATACGTATGTACAGCACCGCGAGTTTATGGTTCTAGCGATTCTCGCTGAGGCCAGCACTGCCAACCGCGACCACACAGACGAGGCCCCAAACGATTAGCAAGTCCAATTATTTAAGTTAATTAAATTAGAAAAAAAAAACCAAAATCATTTAATTAGTAAAACAACTTATTTATGTTAATTAAAGTAGCAAAATAAAATAATTTGATTTAATTAAATTAATACAACAACTTATTTAAGTTAATTAAATTAGTAAAGTAAAATCATTTAATTTTAATTAATTTAGCCAAACTAATAATTTAATGTAAACTAAATTAGCAATTAGATTATAAACGATTGTAACTAAGTAAATGAATTAAATAAAGTATACCACATAGAAGTACACGCCCGCTTTCTAACATTAATTTCTGTATACGACCCCTGTAACCCGCTGAGTTTTACCCCAGCCAAAATAGAGTCGTTACAAACTTTAGATCGATCTTAATGGCATTTTGATCGCTGTGAGTATATATGGGACTCACAATCTACTTAGCTCCTCTCACCAGTCTGCTGCTCAGGAACGTACGGTCGGCTAATGTCGCCTCTCCCGTGTTCAAGAGAAGTACGTCAAGTGCCGTGAACGCGTCCATGAGGATATGACCTTTTGGCTTTGTTCGGGCGCAGCCCCATTCATTTGACCATGCGTTGAAGCCGCCAGCAACCACTACGGGGTGCCTGCCTCGCGCATCCAGGGAAAGTCTGTCCACCACTGACTCGAACTCATTCGTAGTGAGGCTTGGTGGAAGGTAGCAACTGTAGACCGTGGTACCTCCAATGGTCGCTCTGACGTAGCCGTCGCTACTATGTTTGTTGCTCAGTTGTAAGGCTGTGGCTCCACACACCCACAGTGCGGCTCCGCCAGAATTGTCCTCGGCCCAAACTCCTTGGTGCTTGGGCCGGTATGGCTCGCTAAGCACCGCAACATCAGCCTTTTGTTCCCTTACTGTCTGCTCCAAGAGATCCTGTGCAGCCTCGAAGTGGTTGAGATGGAGCTGGAGCAAACTCTTCTCCTATGTCTGGATTTTCCTGCGGCTTGTTTATAGGACGGGCATGAGCTGCATCCTGTCGGATGCTCCACGTCCTTACGACCCTTGGCTGTGCAGTGTGCATACGTAGGGGTCCTGTCGCACTCACGGGCGCTGTGTCCTTCTCCACCACATCTGTAGCACTTGTGGCGCCAGTCCTCTTTGCTAATGCACTTCTGTGAGGTGTGACCAAACTACATACACTTGTAGCAGCGCAATGGTGTCACATTCTCACGCACGGCAAGAAGTCCATCCAACTCTAAGCCTGCCGATTTTTACAAGGGTTGCGGCTTCTTGGGGCGGTAAGCTGATGGTCGCCGTCTGCGTTCCCCCATATGCTTTGCGGAGGGACCTGACTGCACCCACGGGAGGTCTCTCTGAGACATTCAGCTGTGTACATAGCGCCTCATGAACATCTTCAACCATGGTAACCTCATCTAGATACTTTACCTCCACCAGTGTCTCCTGCGTGAGTTTACGCACCTCCGCAGTGGATCCTAAGACACTCACCACTACCTTCCTTTAGGGTCTGTGGGTCTGCAGCTGCGCTCAGCTTGAGCAGAAATTCACCTTTTGCCGATTTGCGAATTCGCCGCAAGCTCTTTCACAGTTCAGAGAGCCGCGGATCCGTCTTGTCCTTCCGGAGGATTTCCGCATAATTCGCCATCCCAGTTTCCTTTATCACTATAGCATCTGGGAGCACTTGCCTGGGCTTTTAGGCTTGGCACGGGCGCGAGTACCGACCGTGATCCACCCCGCTTTTGCCACCTCCGCTTTTGCTTTAATCGCCTTGGTCGTCGTCTGCCGCTCCTCTCCTTTCCGATTTTTGGTTACCACCAGGCTGTTAGGACTTGCCGGTTCCACCTCCCCCATTTCGCGGGACCGCTTCGGCGTTGCCACCGTGGCCGCGAAGCTCTTCACCAGAGCAGGAGTTTCCAGTGGTGGCGCACGAAGTTGGACCTTCTTGTCCACCAGATGACTACCCGCCTGAACCTCTTTGTTCAAAATTTTGTTGTCAGTCTGGGTCCCCTTACCGACTCACTCCGATTGTGATGGATTTTCAATCATCACCGCGTCCTGTTCCTGATGGATCTGGAGGCAAATGTCCCGGATTTTGGCCTTATTCCGCTTGATATCCGCGTGGACATTATGCCGTGGCCCCACGAAGGCCATTAAAGCCTCGACTTGGCACTCCAACACCGCCATCTTGCCTTTAGCAACGACTCCGTCTGAGGGATGAAGCGCCATTGCATCGGTTTTCGTAACCGATGTAGTTCGGAGCTCACTGGGGTCTGCCAGTGAATTTCTCCGCATCATTTTTTCTTTCCCTGCTGTGTTCGTATGTTGTACATTTTGCTTTAATTTGGTCCCCGCTCGTGGCCGCTCTCTATGATCGTTGTGCAGTTGCTTTCTTGGTCCATGGTTATCTATGCCGCAGCAGGGAGACCATGCAAGGGTTGACGTAAGACCTCATGAGTACTTACGTTCAGTGCCAGACCACCGTTAATCGGGAATGCGACATCCGAACCTGCACTGCCAACTTAATGGTGACGAGACAGAGAGCGCTCCCCGAAGCCTGCCATGGTTTTAACGGGACGTGGGCGACAGTGGCATTAAGCTGCCAGCCATTTCTGTTAGAGGTAATCTTGGACTTAACCCTGTTACACTTGGTTGTACGGAAAGTGGCAATAGGTACTTTAATGAGGATGTCGGCAGATAAGACAAGGTCCGGGGCATACAAAGGGCTATGGAACCTGAGAAACCCGCTCAATAAATCTCTTCTAGATTATCCACAGGACAAGACGAGTAAGAAATTTGATTCTGAGAAACACTTTGTGGTAAAACTAAGTTACAAGAAGGAATGGAGCAATTTAAACGCTGCGTACTCCTTTAAGGAACATACGATCATGTGGTATACGGATGGGTCAAAAACAGATAGTGGTACCGGAGCGGGGGTATTTGGACCTAGAACCAAATACTCCGAGCAAATGGGTAAATATCCAAGTATTTTCCAAGCAGAGATTCTCGCAATCGAAAGATGCGCGCAGTTTAATCTAAACAGAGGCTATAGAAGACTGGAAATAGCCATACTTTCTGACAGTCAAGCGGCCATTCGAGCATTAAGCTTGTATGAAGTGGACTCTAAGCTAGTATGGGACTGTCTACAGAAATTAAATCAGTTGGGAAAGTACAACAAGGTTAGTTTATGCTGGGTCCCTGGCCACATGGGTATCCGGGGCAATGAACAAGCGGACGAACTTGCCAGAAAAGGGCCTCCATGGCAATGATCGGCCCAGAACCTTACTGTGGCATAGGCAGAGGAGTATGGCAAGAAGTACTTAAGGAACAAGAAAGGCAAAAAAGGCAGGAACTCTTTGCAAGTCATATTGGGCTAAGACAATCAAAACTACTTTTGGGCAACTACAACTGCAAAAGATTCAAACTTTGCATTGACTTGCCCAAAAACAGCTTAAGAATACTGACCGGGCTTTTGTCTGGTCACTGTAAGCTCAAGGGACACCTAAGCAACTTAGGAATCGTTTCAAGTTCATTGTGCAGATTCTGCGACGAGGAAACCGAGTCGCCAGAGCACATATTAGGCAGCTGTAGAGCATTGATGCACAGCAGATACAAAAGCCGGGGATCATATTTGATACCAGGTAATGAAATAGCAAAGCTAGATCCAGCTGATATCCTAGTATTTCTAAGGATAACAAAGATGGATGAGTTTCTATAGGGTTATCCTATATTAGCAGAGGGTTGTACAATAGATCTTTAAGGTCGCAGTATAAGACATACCTCCCTTTACATCACATTAAGCTGCCTGCCATTTCTGCAACGTTTCACCCTTGCATACTGAAGTGACAGCATACCACTATCGTCAGCCCGCAGCATCAAAGTCCTCACATTTCCATGTATATCGTAATTAAAACCTTACCGGTCTCGGCCTTAATGGGTCGTACTTGCCCTCCACCAAAATTCGCAGCAGTCCTCACGTCGTGAGGTACCGCTGACCAAGATATGAGCCCCGTCATGGGTCTGCCACTCTTGGGATTTTCCCGTCGCCACGACGATTCGTCGGTGTCCCACGTTGGTGCCGCGGCGTCCCACGATGTCCCACGTCGGTCCCTCGTAGATCTGTGTCCCACGTTGCCCAGCCAACCGCCCCATCGGGGTCATCGCTGACTGGTTTGTTACTCACTTTAGCTAGTGTCCAGCGGGTGCTGGCACACCATTGCAGAGGGTCGCTAAGGGGAGGCAGTCAGTCTTCTTAAAGGAATTATCTGTAAGGATCGTCCTGGTCACACCCTGGCGAGTGGCTGTCAGGAGCTTTGCCTTAAGGTGTATATGTATATGAAAACACATATATGTACTAGTATGTATGTGTATATTTATATGTATATGTATATGTATACATATCCATCTACATCTACATATACATATAAATATACATATACACATATATCTATATACATATACACCCATTTTAAAAAATGGAAGGGAGGGAGTAATAGTTATGAATGTTCAAGGATATCATAGTGAAACTAAATTTATTCCGAAGGAAGTCAGTATTTCGGGAGCAGATAGAGGGATAAAATCGTTTATTTTTGGACCACCTTTTGAATATTCGAGGCTATCGAAGGCAGAAAGGAAAACAATTGATTGGACTCATCATCATCATGGATTATGCTGGCATGATGGAAACTCAACGCTAAAGGATTTCTATGAATATATTTTTCTAAATATAAAGAAAGAAGAAAATCCAACTAGCTATATATGTAAAAGGTTTGGAAAAAGCAAAATGGGTACGAGATTTGATAGGAGAAGAAATAATTATAAACAATTTAAATGATTTTGGTTTTCCTAGTTTAAAAAATTTATATAAAACTAATATCAATATAAATGTTTGTGAATATCATACAAAGCATTGCAAATGTATAAAAAAATGGAAGAAATATGTGTATTTGCGCAGAGAAAAATGTAATTGTATTAGGAAATTTTATACTTACTTCAAAATATAAATTTCAAATTAAATTAAATTAAAAACATATATATTTGGATTTTTTATTTTCGATTTGTTTATTATATTTTTTTACAGTTTTACATATATTGTTACTTTTCTATTTTCTATTTCTACAAGAGCATACATTCTTTTGTTAAGAAATAAGTTTTCTTCTAATTTGAAATGGATATCCTGCTCTACGCATTCTGTAAGCGCATCCAGGCCTTCAGAGAAGTGCACTTGCAAGAATGTTTTATCTAGTGCACACTTCAGACCTACCTAGAGACAATCTTCCGAGGATCTCAATATTTGCTGACCATTATCGATAATTTTTCGAACGATTGTAAGTTGCCTCTGGTATATAAAAAGGCAAACATCGAAAGCAAACTTAATATTTTGTTAGTTAAAAGTGAATTAACAAAAATTTAATTTATATATAAATGAAAACTCCTAAATCATTCCAAATATTTGGCCAGACAATTACAGCAACCAAATTGAATTGTTTTTCATTCGATATAGTAATAACATATTTAAATTCCTTACTTTACTATAACTCCACTACATTCGTTGTTGGTTATATTTTGTTATTGGATTTAAGATTTCATCAATTATTCTTATGATTATTATAACAGAATTCAATAAAAAGTATTAATTTATAATAAAAAAAAAAAATCAATCGCCCAGTCCGCGATGCCACTGGTTGCCAGCAATTGAGTACAGAAATCTTCGATTTATGTTAGCAGATGAATTTCATTACCGAAGTGTTTTTCCAAAAACTGTAGCAGGTGAGAAGCACCTGATCCAAATAAGGGTTATCGACATTCCACTCAGCTTTAACATGATATCACTTACAGAAAATTAGCAAAAACTCTTTCTTGAACAATAAAATTAAATGCAATCGTATTAAACATAAAAATGTCCATTGTGCTGCGCCTCAGACACAAACTTGGTCCATGTAATTATTTATTATATCTTCTAATAATAGAATAATTATAAGTGGGCAAATATTACAAATTAATTAATTGTAATGTCCTAATAAACCACGGGTTTAATTATCAGAGTTCAGTGCTAGACTGATTGTACTTTATTTAGTTTAACTTAGCTTAGACTTAATATATAACAATGTAACAGTACGTATATAAGAACTTATAATACATATGAATAGAAGAGAGTATATAATGGTAATATTTACAAAAGACAAATAACCCAATAGGAATACTACATTAATTAACAATAATACACCTTGCCAGTGCTTAGTGTATTTTAAAGATCAGAGTTCTAAGTATATAAGTTATTACAATGAATTAAATCAATTAAATTTGTACTAGTACATAAGTATATATTTAAAAAGTAAGTAATTGTAGTGCTGGTGTTTCAGTCCGTTTGAGGCGACTAGGGTCCCAATTATGTACCAGGGTTCTAGATAGGTAGTTTGGATGACTTTTAATCTTTTGAGTGTATTTCCGGTAGAAATCATTGATTTTCACGAGTGTGAATGTTAATATTTCTGATGAACTAAGGTGCCCCAGAAATGCTTCTGACAATTTTGCTCTCCGTATTAATTCTATATTAAAGTTGCCTGTGTTTTAGTTAGTTTTATAATAGCTTTGTACAAGAGTATTTTGTATTCTAAACTCAATCTGTATTTATTGTACATAATCCAGTGTATGCTGTTAGCTTTTTTTATCATATGCTTTTTCTTGGCTTCGATATGGCGCTTTCAGGTCAAACGTCTGTCAAAATGAATTCGTAGATATTTCACTTATTTTGCTTGCGGACAGAAACTTTATTTAGTCTTATAGCTGGATATTCACCTTTTTTTTAGGGTAAATGTGATCTGTGTACATTTCGATTCATTGACACTAATTTGGCAGTCTGCCAACCAATTTTCTACTAATACCAGATGGTCTTCTAGATAACGAGATGAAATTTGGGATTTGGGTGAGTGCCAAGGATAGCAGTGTCATCTATGAAAGTTTCTGTGGTTAAAAGATTGTCGGTAGGCAGATCTGATAGTATATAATACGTACAGCACGGGACCTGGCACTTTTCCTTGTGGTACACCGGCTTTGATGTCATAGCTTTTAGAGTAAGCGTTTTTATATCTCACTTAGAATTTCCTACCCCTTAGATACGATTCCATTGTTTGGTGTGCTTTTGCGGGCAACAGTTTATTAATTTTTAAGATAAGCCCCTCGTGCCATACTTTATTAAACGCCTGGGCCACATCTAAAAAGATGGCAGAATCATATTTATTTTTGTCAAAGGCATATTTTGTTTCGAAAACTATTCGATGGACATGCTCTACTGTGCTATGATATTCGCGAAAGACAAATAGGTGATGATAAATAATACGCTTGTTCGCTAAGCGAAGCAATCCATTAAACAATAAGCTAAGCACGATGACATTTTTTATCACTTGTTGTTAATTTTTTTTTTTTTTTGTTGTTCGAATAGGTGGAATTCCCCTCATAGTGTTTTAATTTTCCTGACAGCCTTCCACAGGGAGTAGCTGTTAACGTCAGTGGGAGAAAGAGTTTTAATATACCGTACCAAAAAAAATTTTTTTTTTATAACTCCACTTTATTTCATTGCAATCTATCCTAGAAGAAGAAGCAATTATTATATCTTAAAACTAGATTTAAATTGTAACGACTCGTTTTCGCCGGGGTAAGCTCGCCGGATTGCCAGGAGTCGTTTACAGAAAATCTCTAAAGTATTCAAAGCTTGTTTACGTTGATTTAATTATTTTATTTATTTATTAATTTTAAAAAAAGGCTTAACTACTTGATACAATTATTTTACTAATCTTAAATACGGACACAGTTGAACTATATGTCCCCCTAGCTTCTGTTGCGTTTGTCAGTGTGGGTTTCTAGCAGAGAATCGATTATAAACCATAATCTCCTCTAGATTCCCCTAGCTTCTGTTGCGTTTGTCAGTGTGGGTTTCTAGCAGAGAATCGATTATAAACCATAATCTCCTCTAGATTCCCCTAGCTTCTGTTTGCGTTTGTCAGTGTGGGTTTCTAGCAGAGAATCGATTATAAACCATAATCTCCTCTAGATTCCCCTAACTTCTGTTGCGTTTGTCAGTGTGGGTTTCTAGCAGAGAATCGATTATAAACCATAATCTCCTCTAGATTCCCCTAGCTTCTGTTGCGTTTGTCAGTATGGGTTTCTAGCAGAGAATCGATTATAAACCATAATCTCCTCTAGATTCCCCTAGCTTCTGTTGCGTTTGTCAGTGTGGGTTTCTAGCAGAGAATCGATTATAAACCATAATCTCCTCTAGATTCCCCTAGCTTCTGTTGC
Organism: Clusia tigrina; assembly: GCA_920105625.2. Taxonomy (NCBI): domain Eukaryota; kingdom Metazoa; phylum Arthropoda; class Insecta; order Diptera; family Clusiidae; genus Clusia; species Clusia tigrina. Next base: position 200,623,309 of record OV050030.1, read on the forward strand.
GTTTGTCAGTGTGGGTTTCTAGCAGAGAATCGATTATAAACCATAATCTCCTCTAGATTCCCCTAGCTTCTGTTGCGTCTGTCAGTGCATATAACTTTGTTTAGTACGATGCGTCTGGTCTGTCTGCTGCCGAATGAAAAAAAAGAGCGTCTTGTCTGCCTGATGCCGAATGAAAAAAAAAGAGCGTCTCGTCTGCCTGATGCCGAATGAAAGAAAGAGCGCCTTGTCTGCCTGATGCCGAATGAAAGAAAGAGCGTCCTGTCTGCCTGATGCCGAATGAAAGAAAGAGGCTGGGTTGCCAGTTGCTCCTGCTTTTATGCTCCAGGTTTAGCGTAGATCATCCAATAGTTGTTGTTGTGCGGGAACTGTAGTTTGTTGTGGCATGTTGCTACGGTTTCCCGCATTGTTCTTCTCGTTTGAATGTGACCTTGGGCCACCTTCAGCACATTGTTGTTGCTTTCTCGCTGTTGTTCTTGTACGGTCTGTTGGTGTGCTTAGCGATCGGTCTGTCGTATTCCACTTTGTGCTTGGCCTTCGTTTTTGGGTGTTGTTAGTGGGTTATTTTCCGAACTAATGCAGTCGGCAACTTCTGTCGCGATCTCTTGTAAATTTCTAGCATTGCGTTAGGCACTGTTGTTGTAAATTCATATCAGTGCGTTGGGCACTGTTGTTGTGAATTCATATCAGTGCATTGGGCACTGTTGTTGTAAATTTATATTATTTTAGCTGTGGTCAGCCGGTTGCACAATTGTTTGTGTGATATTCTCCTGTGTTATCTTGCGTTGTTGACTTCGTTGCATGTTTTTCGTCGCTTATCACAGGGTTCCACTGTCTGACTTAATTGTGGCTGTGTCTTCTGTCCTCCCAATGCTGAGTATAACACTTGTTGTTGGTAGCATTACTATGGTGGGAGGTGTCTTAGACTCACTTGCATGATGGCTGCTGCACTAAATATGATGGCGGTTGTGTGTGTGGTTTTAGCAATGAAAGTGGGAGGTGCCAAATTCTTAGGACTATTAACGTATATATTTTAGGGTTGGTTGTTTAAGCACTTGGCCCCTATTTTAAATATACACGTTTGGGGCGTTATGGCAAAACTAAATATGTAGGGGCAAATTTACGCCTAAAATTTGCTCCTCACATGTCCTCCCTACTTTGCGGCCGATGGAAAATGGTCACCTTACCCTGCCAGAGGGTGATGATTTTGCATGATCCTCGCTGGAATCGGATTCCTTTCCGTTGTGTACACTGTTCTCGTCAGATGCGTTTGTTAGTTAGCGTATGCTGTGATGCCACCAGGCGCGCAGAATGGTTTCAGCTCACTAATATGCGCTGTCTTTGTCTCCTTGGTTCCTTCACGTTTCATCTTGACAATGACTGGGGAGGTGAAGGTGTCTATCCGGTATGGCCCATCGTAACGTGGGGCCAACTTGGCAGCGAAGTGGTCGATGGCTTTGGACAAATGGTGCTGTTTTGCTAACACCAATTGTCCAACTTCTGGTTTCCAAGGCCTTCGTCGTAGGTTATAATGACGCCGTTGATCTTGAGCCGCTCGCTCCAGATTCCTTGTCACTAATGTGTATGCTTCCTTTAGTAGTTCGGCTCTTTCGTTGGGTGTTTGTTTCCTTTGTCCTGTTCCTGGGGTGGTTTCATCGTACAACGCTCCTGGGCGTCGTGGCTCCCGTCCTTGTATCAGGAACGCGGGGCTATAGCCAGTTGTTTCTGATACGCTGGTATTGATCGCCAGGGTTAACTCCGGCAGTAGGTCATCCCACTTTTGTTGCTGTTTACCGGCGTATTGGGCGATCATTGTCTTGACTGTGCGGTTGGCGCGTTCGGCAGCATTTTCCTGTGGTGTGTACGGTGCGGTAAACTGGTGCTTGATACCGTAGTCTTCTACAAAGCGCTGAAAGGACTTGCTTGTAAACTGTGATCCGTTGTCCGTCACTAAGACCTTAGGAACTCCGAAACGGGCTAAGATGCGCTCCCGAAAGGCCCGTTGTAGAGTCTCGGTGGTGGCCTTCCGAAGAGGCGCCATCTCTGTCCATTTTGAGAACTTATCATGGAAAACTAGTACCATTGTGTTTCCATGCTTTGAGCGGGGTAGAGGTCCAACAAAATCCGCGCACAATATGGCCCACGGCTCCAGGGGTATTTGCGTCAGCATTTCTCCAGCAGGTTGCTGTTGGCTGGGCTTGTACTTCTGGCATAGTGTGCACTGACGAACGTAGCGGCTGGTGTCCCGGAACAGTCCTGGCCAGTAGTACCTATTTGCAACTCGGGCTATCGTTTTCCGGATGCCTAGGTGTCCTGCGGTTGGCGCGTCGTGGTTCTCTTGCAAAATGCGTACCCTCAGAGGCCTAGGTACGCACAGCTTCCATGGTGTACAGTCCTCATCACCCGTGCGATTTGGTATATGGCGATACAGCTGCCCGTTTTCCAGTGTGTAGTCGGAGAATTTAGCCGGGTTGGCAAGTATTTCTCCTTTTCGCTTGAGCCACCACTTGCAATTTTGCTCTGCTTGGTCCTGCCCAGTGACAGTGCATGCAGCCTCGACCGCCAGTATATTTAGTTTTCCTTTGCGGTATTGTACCTCGAATGAATGCTGCTGAAGTTCTAGCGCCCACCGTGCTATGCGTCCTGAAGGGCTCTCGATGGAATTTAGCCACTTCAGCGATAGGTGGTCGGTGATCACGGTAAAGTGGTAGCCCTCCAGATATGGCCGCATTTTCCGGATGCCCCATATTATGGCTAGACACTCTTTCTCAGTTGGGGAGTAGTTTAGCTCAGCTCCATTCAGGTGTCTGCTAGCGTACGCTATTACTCGCTCCGCCCCCTCGATCTCCTGCGTAAGCACTGCTCCCAACCCGTAGTCACTGGCGTCGGTCTGGAGCGTGAACTTCTGGCTAAAGTCTGGGCAGGCGAGAATCGGAGCTTCCGTCAATCGTTGTTTCAGTAATTCAAAAGCCTCCTGTTGTTCGGTACCCCATCGGAAATGTTTTCCTTTCTTAAGCAGCATCGTTAAAGGGTGTACTGCTTTTGCAAAGTCGGGTACAAAACGGCGGTACCAAGATGCGATGCCCAAGCAGCGACGTAGCTGTCGTATGTTCTCTGGTGGTTGCAGCTCCCGTATGGCAGCTCTTTTATCTGGGTCAGTATGTATTCCTTTGTCGCTGACCACGTGTCCCAGATATTTTAGCTCCTTCCGAAAGAATGCACACTTCTCCAGATTTAGTTTCAAATTTGCCTCCCTCAACCGTCGGAACACCTCTTGCAGGTTTCTCATGTGTTCTTCTAGGTCTCTCCCTGTGACAATAATGTCATCAAGGTAGGCAAACGCGTGTGGCTCCATGTCGTGGCCAATAACTTGGTCCAGTGCTCTTTGAAAGGTTGCTGGTGCGGAGTGTAGCCCGAAAGGCATAACACGCCACTGGAAGAGGCCTCTGCCGGGTACCGTGAATGCGGTATACTGCTTGCTGTGCTCCTCCATTGGTATCTGCCAATACCCGTTCTTCAGATCGAGACTACTGATGTATTTAGCCTCACGCAGTCGGTCTAAGATGTGTTGGATTCGCGGCAGTGGGTATGCGTCGGGTATGGACCTGGCGTTGAGTTGCCGATAATCGATGCACAGACGCCATTTCCCATCCCGTTTCCTTACTAGCACAATCGGTGCGCTGTGGGGGCTATGCGAGGGTTCGATACAGCCTTTAGCTATTAATTCGTCCACTTCCGCGCCAATGATTTCTTGCTGCGCTGGATTTCTCGGGTAGTATCGTTGTTTGATGGGTCGGTCATCGCGCATCACTATTTTGTGGCTTGTGATATTGGTCACGTTTGGCCCGTCTGTGAATTTAGCCAACTCTGTGGCCAGAAACAGTTTTATCTTTGATTCGTCCGTAGCGGCTTCATGTCGTATGGTTGTGCACGATGTGATAACTTGTGATTGCACACCATCCGTCTTGGGGCCTAGCTGGATTTCCTGGCCTCCACATGTCATGGATAGGCCTTGCTGTGTCATGAAGTCCAGGCCGAGCAGTAAGTCGTCGGTGGAGTCGGGCATGCTAAGTAGCTCCAGCTGACATACCTTTCCACCAAGCTTGACACACGTCACAAACGCTTGAGTAATATCCCTTGTTCGACCATCCGCCATCCGTGCTCTAGTGTATGTAGAGTTTACTCTACCGGTGGTAGCACCTAAATGGGAAATGAGTCGCTCGCTGATGAAACTCCTTGTGGCGCCTGTGTCTAGTGTGGCCGTGATGTTTTCTGTGCCAATGGTGACGGCGGCACAGATACGCTGTCCATCGTAGCGTAGTGCACTTACTGCGTTTGAGGCTTGTTGTCCGTGGGCTGCTCCATGCCTCGTTGCTGGCGGCAGCCCCGCTCGTTTCCCCCTACCGTCCTACAGCATTCAACTGTTCTAGTTCCTCTCCTACCGCACTCCCAACAGAAAAGTACTTGGGCATTGCGGCAGTGTCGCGCTATGTGATCAGACTGACCACATCTTCTGCATGCTGTTCGTGGATTTATAGGTACCACCTTGTTGGTACAGTTGGCCGGTGCTAATTGTCGGTTTCTGGTTTCGCATGGGGACATGCGCTCGACCCGTGGTTGTATCTCGTGGCGTGTTGGTGGTGGTCGTGGCGGCGGTGGTCGTGGTGGTGCTGCTCGTGAAGCCTCGTTGTCACCACGTATGCCCTCGAGGTCTTCCGCCATTTCCACCAATTCTTCCAGCGTATCGAAATCCTTTCGACGGACATACCACTGGTATTCCTCTAGGCTGTTGCGAAAGATTCGCTCTAACTTCTGGGCCTCCGTGTATCCTGCGTGACGCATCAGGTTTTGAAGTTCTACCACGTACTGTTTGAAGTGTTCACGTGGGTTTTGCCGTCGTTGGCGAATTTCATCCTCCAGCTTTTCGAAGTACCTGGTGGGTAGGAAAAACTTCAAGAAGTCCTTTTTGAATAAAACCCAATCAACCCATGCTCGGTTGTTGTTTCTATACCAGAGCAGAGCACGCTCCTCTAAGAGTTCTGGCATAGTTCGAGGCAGCATGTGCTTGTTTAGTCCATAGACTTCCGATAATTCTTCCACTCGCTCTATGAAAGCTATCGGGTCATGCCCTCCATCATATTTCAAGGACCATTTCCTAACGTCGTCGATGACTGCCGAGTAGATGGCTATCCCGCTTCGCGAGACTTCAGGGACTACTGTCTGGAACGCGGTATCATATACAGCTGGAACATTTCCGGCTGCCCATAGCGTATCTTTCTTCGTGGCTGTCGATGCTCCGGGGCTTATTGGTCGCTCTGCGCTGGGGCTAGCTCTCAAGTGTGAACTGGGTCCAGGCGACAAACTCCTCGTGAGTCGGGCCTGTAGCTCTGCCAGCCGAACCTCCTGGTCTAGAGTCATCTCTGTGTCGGTGATGAACTCCGCAAGCCTCTTTCGTAGCTCTTCCACTGTGCCGGTGGCCTCTAGGCCAAACTCGACACAACAGACTACCAGTTGGTCTTTTCGCACGGTGTACACCCAACTCGTCTTTCCCATCCTGTGTCAGACTCTGGTGATGGGACGTGGGTTGGATAATATAGCTTTGTTGTATTTACTCTCTTTATTCTGAGAGTCCCTGCTCGGGCGCCACTGTAACGACTCGTTTTCGCCGGGGTAAGCTCGCCGGATTGCCAGGAGTCGTTTACAGAAAATCTCTAAAGTATTCAAAGCTTGTTTACGTTGATTTAATTATTTTATTTATTTATTAATTTTAAAAAAAGGCTTAACTACTTGATACAATTATTTTACTAATCTTAAATACGGACACAGTTGAACTATATGTCCCCCTAGCTTCTGTTGCGTTTGTCAGTGTGGGTTTCTAGCAGAGAATCGATTATAAACCATAATCTCCTCTAGATTCCCCTAGCTTCTGTTGCGTTTGTCAGTGTGGGTTTCTAGCAGAGAATCGATTATAAACCATAATCTCCTCTAGATTCCCCTAGCTTCTGTTTGCGTTTGTCAGTGTGGGTTTCTAGCAGAGAATCGATTATAAACCATAATCTCCTCTAGATTCCCCTAGCTTCTGTTGCGTTTGTCAGTGTGGGTTTCTAGCAGAGAATCGATTATAAACCATAATCTCCTCTAGATTCCCCTAGCTTCTGTTGCGTTTGTCAGTATGGGTTTCTAGCAGAGAATCGATTATAAACCATAATCTCCTCTAGATTCCCCTAGCTTCTGTTGCGTTTGTCAGTGTGGGTTTCTAGCAGAGAATCGATTATAAACCATAATCTCCTCTAGATTCCCCTAGCTTCTGTTGCGTTTGTCAGTGTGGGTTTCTAGCAGAGAATCGATTATAAACCATAATCTCCTCTAGATTCCCCTAGCTTCTGTTTGCGTTTGTCAGTGTGGGTTTCTAGCAGAGAATCGATTATAAACCATAATCTCCTCTAGATTCCCCTAGCTTCTGTTGCGTTTGTCAGTGTGGGTTTCTAGCAGAGAATCGATTATAAACCATAATCTCCTCTAGATTCCCCTAGCTTCTGTTGCGTTTGTCAGTGTGGGTTTCTAGCAGAGAATCGATTATAAACCATAATCTCCTCTAGATTCCCCTAGCTTCTGTTGCGTCTGTCAGTGCGTATAACTTTGTTTAGTACGATGCGTCTGGTCTGTCTGCTGCCGAATGAAAAAAAAGAGCGTCTTGTCTGCCTGATGCCGAATGAAAAAAAAGAGCGTCTCGTCTGCCTGATGCCGAATGAAAGAAAGAGCGTCTTGTCTGCCTGATGCCGAATGAAAGAAAGAGCGTCCTGTCTGCCTGATGCCGAATGAAAGAAAGAGGCTGGGTTGCCAGTTGCTCCTGCTTTTATGCTCCAGGTTTAGCGTAGATCATCCAATAGTTGTTGTTGTGCGGGAACTGTAGTTTGTTGTGGCATGTTGCTACGGTTTCCCGCATTGTTCTTCTCGTTTGAATGTGACCTTGGGCCACCTTCAGCACATTGTTGTTGCTTTCTCGCTGTTGTTCTTGTACGGTCTGTTGGTGTGCTTAGCGATCGGTCTGTCGTGTTCCACTTTGTGCTTGGCCTTCGTTTTTGGGTGTTGTTAGTGGGTTATTTTCCGAACTAATGCAGTCGGCAACTTCTGTCGCGATCTCTTGTAAATTTCTAGCATTGCGTTAGGCACTGTTGTTGTAAATTCATATCAGTGCGTTGGGCACTGTTGTTGTGAATTCATATCAGTGCGTTGGGCACTGTTGTTGTAAATTTATATTATTTTAGCTGTGGTCAGCCGGTTGCACAATTGTTTGTGTGATATTCTCCTGTGTTATCTTGCGTTGTTGACTTCGTTGCATGTTTTTCGTCGCTTATCACAGGGTTCCACTGTCTGACTTAATTGTGGCTGTGTCTTCTGTCCTCCCAATGCTGAGTATAACACTTGTTGTTGGTAGCATTACTATGGTGGGAGGTGTCTTAGACTCACTTGCATGATGGCTGCTGCACTAAATATGATGGCGGTTGTGTGTGTGGTTTTAGCAATGAAAGTGGGAGGTGCCAAATTCTTAGGACTATTAACGTATATATTTTATTATTATTTAAATATACACGTTTGGGGCGTTATTGCAAAACTAAATATGTAGGGGCAAATTTACGCCTAAAATTTGCTCCTCACAAAATCTAAAATGATATTAACCATGGATTTAAATCTAAACAATTAGAATATTAACCAATGCTAAAATTCACAAAAATGTTTACCTATTAGGTAATTATTGGTTTTTTTTAATTATAATTTTTTTTCAAATTTATTTTTGTTTTTTTACTTTTATTAAATTTATTATTTAATTAAATTTTTATTTAATTAAATTTAAAGACAATTATTATTAATATTTTTATTTGACGTGATTTATATTTATGAGGTGGAGGCAGCTGATTCTAAAGGTAATTTTCGTTTGAGTCTGCGATTGGTTGGGTTATTATTCAGAAGGGCCGAAGCAAGTATGTAAGGGTGCCTTGAAAGGTGTTCACTATATCTTAAGTTATATCGAATTATCTCATCACTTTTATTTGGAATCTCGATGTAAGATATGGGTTGTTATATACCAAGCGGCGTTTCCTGTCAGACATAGTACCTTTGATTGGTATCTTTCCAGAACCGCAATATTCGATTTTGACGCTGACCCCTATAACTGGATGCCATAGGTCCATATAGGCTTCAGTATGACTTTGTAAACTACAACTTTATTTTCAATTGAGAGCTGGGAGTTGCGACCCATGAGTCAGATTAGTTATAGCCCCAATTGTTTCTGTTAGCAAAGATATGCTTCTGCCAGGTCATTCGACGATCTAAATGAAAACCAAGGTACTTAGTATCTGGTGACTGTGGTAGTTCCTCATTGTTAAAAAATACAGGTGGACACGTGTTCTTTTTGAGAGTGAAAGTAACTTGGGTAGACTTGGTCGCATTTGCTTTCATTCTCCACTTTTGTAACCGTATTACAGAGGCTTAACTGCAGATCAGCCGCTGCTGTCAAATGGTTGGAGTGAGTTACAATAATCACTGTATCGTCAGCAAAGGTAGCAGTTGTCGTAATTCCTGTTTTTGGCAAATCAGCTGTAAATAGTGTGTAGAGCACAGGACCCAGAACACTTCCTTGTCTCCCTGTTCCAATCCAAAATCAGTTCTGATTCTTGGCGTAAGACGTTTCTTAAGTTTTCGGTGGCAAAGGAAACTTTCGTTTTAGGAAAGGAGATCTGAATTTTTGTCATTCTCGACGTGTCCTCCTCTTTTCAATTAGAGTAATATCAATTTGAATTAAGGTTTTGGGTGTCTAACGTTGTCACAGTTGTTGTCGGGTTTGTACGAGGAGTGAAGCACAGCTAGTCTTAGGGTGGATGTAAATAGCTCCAGAAATGTTTCTTATTCCTCATTAGTTTTGAGACGAGGATTTGGAATAAGGTGACGTATTTTCTATATTTCCACCGATTGACTCTAAGGGGTATGAAATCAAACGTAGGATGTAACTTTTTGTTAAGGTATATTATTATAGCGGAGTGATCTGAAAAAAAGTCGAAAAGGGGTTACACTTTTAATTTGTCTCATTTTAGGTTTCTAGTAACTCCAAAATCTATAAGGTCAAGGATCTTGCGTAGGTCTGTTGGCCAGTACGCTGGTTGTCCGAAAACATGAACTTATACATTTGTTTTCCTTTTGGCGTTGATAGTCTGTAGCCCCAGTGGGTGTGTTTAGCATTGTAGTCATCAGCAGCTAGGAAACTTGTTCCAAATCTGAAAATTGATTTGTTGATATTCTGAATTTTGGAGGACAGTACACAGCTGAAATAGTTATATTATCATCCCATATATTCTTATTTTTATTATTCTTTTTTTTGCTATTCCAGTGCCACCATGTACTTTCCAAGCGAGATGCTTTGTGTCATAAAATCTATAACCTGGTATACAAAAATTGTACTTTTCGGTCAGATGTGTTCCCGATATGAGAAGTATATCGATTAAATTCGAGAGTAAAAAGTTATTGACTTCCAACTTATGCTGGCCCTCACCGTTTTCATTCCATTGAGAGATTTTTACAAGCTTATTTCTGAGATAGCAGAAGCTGCATGTGCTGATTTTGGTTTCTTATCATTTCTTGGATCAAAGTTTGTATTGAACTCATAAACTGGGTCATACATTTGGTGAGCGTTCCTATCATTCCTTCAAAATTCTGATGATTTGTCCGGCTACCCATCTGCCCCCTGTTGGGGTCCGTATCTGCTTGTCGGCGAGAGACGTCCTCTGGAATGTCCTGTCGCGGGAACCTGTAAAACCTACACCACTTTATTAAATGAGCACTGCACTATTTTGGGTTTAAAACAACAAGAAGTTTATTCTTAAAATTCTAGTTCTTATATACAATTTACAAATGAACATTACCGTCTACGTCTTGACTTTTCTGGTGTTCCAGTTACGCAATTGTTATTTGGTGTCAGTTGCTCAAGCCAACTGACCTACTGAAAGTAAAAGTGTCGTCGGTGCATTCTAAATGCCCCTCGTCAGCTTGACTGCGGAACTGTGACACCCTAAAAGTTTACATCATACTTAATGAATAATTACTATTCATTTACAATACTTGCACCCTAAAAATATGTGCGTTCTTAATGAATTTAATAAGAGCCAGTGCTGTGAGTCAACTACGCGTAAGTAGCTTGATTCTAACTCACAACATCCCTCCCCTCTTTCTAAAAGAAGTTAGTGCAACTAACTTCCATAAAATCTCTACAATATTTTTCTTGCACTGTAAACAAATATGTGCATCTATTTAACTCTATAGTACATAAATTTAATTTGTTTTATTTTTTCCATGAAATCGCCTTGTTTGGGTTCTATCACGGTTTTCTCTTCCTTTTTTATTCTTTTCTTTTCCATATATTTTTAAATTTTTTTTCTAGCTTTTATTTTCTTTTGTAGTTTTCTTTCTTTTATTTTTATTTTGTTTTTCTCTACTTTGTTTTTGTTTTTTTTTTATTTTTTTATTTTTATCCATCATTATTTTTTTATATTCCTCTTTTTATAATTTGGTCTTTCATTGACTCTTTTCTCATTGGCGTATATACAAATATCTAAACAATAACACAATTCTATTCTATACATAAAACCTTATATTATACTGCGCCCTCTGCTATCTGCTGGTCCAGTTGACGATTGCCGTTGTCGGGGTGGTTGTTGTGTTGCGCCGTTGGTGTGGTTGATTCGAGTCTTTGAAGGGCCGCTACTATCCTGCACCATTTCCTCGAAATGAGTGTCGTCACCATCACTACCACCAGGACTAGGCCAGCTATACTGACTACCCCTCCCTTCATCCAGGTGTGCACTATCTCACAGGAATTGGTGAGGTGCGACACCCTTTCCACATCTTCTGCCTCCTTTACCAACTCGTTGATTGCTCTGCTGTTTGTTGTAAGAGTTCTCCGTAGATCCTTGAAATGCATGAGTGAGACGGTGTTCGGTGTTGCAAGCGTATGGCCGCAGTCATTTCGTTTGCGATTTTCCAGCAGCTCCTGTAGTTTCGTCCTTAAACGGTTTGTTCCCATGACTGACGTTGAGAATTTATACCGTGATTCTTCCTGATTTTTATGGACCAGTATTATTCCTTTGCCAACCACTCTGCAACCAGATTCAATGGTCATAAAACCGGTGTTTATTAATTCCAACCGTGTGGTTTCGTCTGAGCACACCGCCGTGAAAATCGCCTGGTCGTCAAAATGGTAGAGCCATCTGTTTATGGTTCGGGTGGCTACAAGAATTCCTCCCGTGGCTGGAATGGCTACGTGATCGCATTGGTCTTGCTCATGCTTCAATACTTCTACCTCGCAGTAATCGCTTGCTCGCGTAATTAATTTTCCGGGATGATAGCATAAACGTTTTGTTGTGCCCACCTCTCGACATTTCCCCTCGTCCTCTATTGATAGGCCAATGTAGTGTTCTTGAGCCTAGCTTGCCGCTATGTAGTCATATCTTGTCTTCGGCAGCACGCACCAATCTGGGTTTAGTCTCTTGGGTATTGGGTACACTTTGTGCATTGTAAATACCTCCAATAACGGCACAGGAATCTTTATGACTACTTTTAACCCGTTCTCCGCCTCTTCTGTGCGAACCTCGGCTAGTTCATAGAACCGCTCCGGTGCCTGTCTGTACCATGAAATTCCTTTCATTGACATTGGTGCTGCCTTGAGCAATTCATCAGACGTCAGGAACAACGGGTGCAGCTTGCCATGTAATAAATCATCGAGCACCACTATCTCCGTTTGCTGTTGATCCTGGAACCTCATCATTTCTTCAGAAACAACTTTTCCCAAAATGAAAGATTCCGCCAAGTTCACCTCTGCTTCCTCTTGTCTCTTTCCAATGCCTTCCAACGCCAAGTGCATCTCTTCCAGCTCTTGGAAAGTCTTATTCACTGCTTCGTGAAGGCCCTGGTAACCTGCTCTCATCACAGCCACCTCTTTTCCCAGAAATGACAACGTTTTTGACTGCTTCCCCTCAAGGTCCTGTAAGTGACCATAAATCCGATCTGAATCTTGGTGATCCATCGTACCGATTGCCCATTTGAGCACTTCACCGCCAACATCTATCAGGGACCGGCGTTTCCTTCCTTTCAGAGACAATGTCTTCTCCTTTTCCAAGAATCTTTTTGTTATAGCTTCTATCTCCAAAATAGAAGAGTCGCATCTTCGTTTCAGCTCGGTCCCGCTGGCCACCACATGTCTCTCACACAACCTTCTGGTTGTCTCCTGTATTCCTTTGAACTGCTCAACAATAATTTTCAACTCCGTTCGTGGAAACTCTGTTACAACCACCCAAAAATCCTTGGCGAACCATACATCTCCTGTTTTCTCCATTAATACATCTGTCTCCGGTAGTTTATCCAACTGCACCCCCGCATGTATCCTGTCGCTAACCGCCATCAACAGCACTAACATAATCTATAAGATGATAAAATTTTACACTAAATAACATATCTCAGGCTAAAAATACAATATTCTCTTCATAAATTGCTTAACCTACAATTGAATGCTACATCATTCAATTCTCCGTCCACTCGTCTTCTCCCCTTACATTCTCGGATTTGCTACCGCATCCCAGAGGAAAAAAGGACTGGACTATTTTACATTATTGCCATATAGTGCATTAGTTCCGTTTTGACTAATTTTCCATGCTCTTCTCAATACGTGAGTTAACACTTACTATAGTTTCGAACCAAAATATTGATCCTCCGACAAAATCAGATTATAAAAAATATTCCCATTTGCGTCAAAACTTTGTCCATTGCATGACTATACCTTTCATCGCATACAATTACTTTTTATTTAAATTTACTTCTAGCCTGATATGTATATATCCATTAACGATCGTCTCTTCCTAGATCGTACATGGCTACATACATACATTCAAGGCACTTTAAATTACCTAGAATTAATTGCTCATTTTCCCCAGTCGCCCTATAATTTTTTTTTTGTTTTTTGTTTGTAAATTTCCATACGATAATTTCCTACGTGATACCCCCAAAAATACATTTACATGACGTCTGATGCAGTATGAAAATTTCTGCAGATTTCCAATTTTCCAAGGCATAACTCTATATACTTACTTTTCTTTCTTTCCCAATATACGTTAGTATATATATTCATATCCAACCGTATCATCCGCTTATATCGACCGAAAAACGGAAGTAGCGTAACTTTAAAAAAAAAACCTCGTCAGCAGTCATTTGATACCGAATGGCCTGATTACTGTATCGCCGGTTGAAATGGTCAGCACTTTTCTCTTGTTTCGACACTTATTGCATAAATTTGCCTTGTCAGATACCCCATACTACTCAATGCTTTTCCCTGTGTTGGCACAATCTCGGTAAAAAGTTTTGATCGTTGTGCTATAAAACCACGCTTTCGTAGCGTATTCTTTACAGTACACCGTATCAGTAAAACATGGTAGGAACAACTAACAACATGCAGAATGCCATTACCAAGTTAGGGCGCTGTGCTCTTAGCCACACCCAGGTGTTGCGGGCATTAACGGAAGAGGCGTCACCTTTATTGCACCCAGCAGCGATGGCCCTGGAGCAGCATGAGATGCAACAACTTATGGAAAGATCCTGGGACAACGAATCACAATGGGTTAAGGACCTGCTGAACTGCCTCCAAGAGGTGTCCACCCAGTGGGACTATCCTATGGAGATCCTACTGGCCTGGAGATTAGCTTTTACCATGATGGTAAGACCGGAGAACTCTGCAGTTGAGCAGGCACTAGGGCGCTTGTCTGTGCTGCTCCATCGTCTTCATGAGTTTACGGTGCCGGGGTTTCCCACTGTAAACCCCAAAGTTGTAATTAAGTATTATTAAAAATAAAAATAAAAGCTATATTACCCAAAAAATTAAAAAAAAATCCTGGGTTATTCTTTATAAAATTTTTCAGTCACATCGTAAGTATCCCCGATATTAATGCTAATCCTCTCAAGGATTCCTTTCTCTAATGCATCTCCTACAACCTCCATGTATGACCTTTCTCCTAACTCATACCCCTTCTTTTCCTCATACACTAATTATTATTATTTTTCTTTCACTTCATATATTATTAATTAATCTTTCTTCATATTCCACTACGGCGGAGTTACGAACAAATATACGTTAGCACATCCATTCTGTACACTATACACATATATACGTATATACTCACCTTACCAACAGTGTTACTGCTTTCATTTCATTAACCGCCGTATGTATGTATCTACATATTTGAAGTTAAGTTTTATATTACTTACCCACGACTGTCTTATTATTTTATATTATTTTTAAATTACGTGTAATATTTTTCATTTAATATAAAAAAATATATATTTTTCCCTACTTTGCTTCGTTCGGCCATAATGCATAATAAGCAAATTTTTTTATTGCGTCAACTTTACTTGCTTGAGTTTAATTGGCACACTTCTGCTGGCCTTGACTTTGAAAATCGGAGCTGTGTGTGTTATTTGATACACACACGTACATGTTTACGTTGTTATTCTTGTGTTTACACTTGTAAAACACTGCTAACACATGTCTTTAGTTGTGTGGTCTAATGTGGAATAATTTCAACAAATTATTATGTAGCCTTTTATTTTTTCCCTTAATCGTTACGACTGTTGTAACTGGGCTTCGGATCTCTGCTACTACATACGGACCTATCCACACAGGTGAGATTTTGTTTCTCCTAGCCTGATTCTTCATAAGTACCTGGTCACCCACATGAAAAACTACTGGGTTTAGTACCTTGTTATAGGCTTCCCTGGCCACTCGTTTAGCACAATCTTGGTTTTCTCTGACCAATTCGTGCGCTCGCTGTAACTGATACTTTTGCACTTTATTCGGGTCATCAGCATTGTATACAGGCGCACATTTGCGCTTCAAATTTGCTGGCATGTTAAAATCAAACCCGTAGAGTGTTCTAAACGGAGTTTGCTTCGTTGATACATGCACAGTATTGTTGTGTACATGCATTGCAGTGGTTAACCATTGATCCCAATTCGAGCCGTGTTCTTTGGCAAAACTGCGCAAGTACTCGGCCAGAGGTCGATGACTACGTTCCAATTAGCCATTCGCCTATGGATGATATGGTGTTATGTGCAACTTCTTGATTCCCAGCATTTTACACGTTTCTGAGAATAGTTTTGATACGAAATTTGAACCATTGTCGGTGATCAAAACCTTAGGAATGTTGTATCGTGCTATAATTTCATCAAAGAATGCTTTGGCCACCGTACTTGCTTCAGCATCGGGTATAGCCACGTACGCCATATACTTTGAGAAATCGTCTTGGAACGTCAATATGTATTTATTGCCCGAAACAGTTTCAGGTAAAATACCTACAATATCCATATGAACCTTATCAAATGGTTGTTTTGGTGTGTCCGTTAACACCATGGGCATCTTTGTTAGCCTTGAACTTTTGTTGGCCTGGCACTTTGGGCAACTTCTTACATATTTTTTCATGTCTTTGAGCATAACTTTCCATCCGTATACTCGCCTAATTCTGTCATGGGTTTTCCAGAATCCCTGGTGTCCACCTAGAGGTGAATCATGGAAACCCTTTAACACAGCCTGGATATCTTTTTTATCCTCCAGCCATTCCACACTACTGGTTCTTTGTTCATTAGCAGCGTCACCAGCATTGCTAACATTTCTTGTTGCATCCATTTTATCCCCTTGAATTCTCTCGGCCTTCTCCTTATCTGACCGTACCTTGGCCCTTGTTTGCACTACTGATACCTTCTGTGCCTGCGGTACTCTGCTGCATGCATCCGCATTCAGATTCTTTTTCCCAGGTTTGTAAATGATTTCAAAATCATACTCAGACAATTTGTGTCTGAACCTGGCTAGCCTAGACGTTTGGTCTTTCAAGTTGGCTATGCCTCTCAACGGCTGGTGATCAGTGTATATCTTGAATGGGCGTCCTAGCAGATATGCCCTAAAATTCTTTGTAGCCCATACTATGGCTAGAAATTCCTTTTCTATTGTGGAGTATCTCTTCTCCGTGTCGCTAAGCGCTCTGCTTGCGAATGCTATTGGTCGGTCATTACCGACTTCCCCTTGTGACAATACTGCCCCTAATGCTTCATTGCTAGCATCAGTGGTCAACAAAAAAGTTTGCTCAAAGTCGGGGTATGCCAAAATTGGTGGCGAGCTAATTATTTCTTTTAGCCTCTCGAAAGCTTGGTGACAGCTCTCTGTCCATTCGAACTTTGCTTCTTTTCGTAGCAACTTATTCACTGGCAACGCAACTCCGGCTAGTCCTTCCACGAACTTTCTATAATAGTTCACTAGTCCTAGGAATGCTTGCACTTCTGTTCTATTTCTTGGAACTGCTAAATTCTTACAGCATTCCACCTTCTGCGGATCAGGCAGTGCTCCTGCCTCTGAGCAACGATGGCCTAAATAAACCACTTCTCTTCGCAAAAATTGACACTTCTCCGTGTTCAATTCCAAATTGTGTTCTCGTAATTTCTGGAGCACCTTGCACAAGCGTTGCGAATGCTGCTGCAAGTTCTTCCCATAAATTACAATATCATCCAGATACACAAAACAATCAAGCCCTTGCAAGCCTGTTAGCACATGGTTCATTAGCCGTTGGAAGGTAGCCGGTGCTCCTGTTAATCCGAACGGCATTCTATTAAACTCATAATGCCCTAAACCGGTGCTGAACGCGGTTTTCTGCTTATCCTGGGTATCCACCAGAACTTGGTGGTAGCCACTCGCTAAATCAAGCGTAGAAAAATATCTACTATGCCCCAATTGATCCAGAATCTCTTCTATCCTTGGTATCGGGAACACCTGCTTGATAGTGGCGTCGTTCAATTTCCTAAAATCGACGACCATTCTCTACTTCTTCTGGCCCTGCGCACCTCCCTTCTTTGGTACCAAAATTATTGGTGAGTTCCAAGGCGAGATACTCGGTGAAATTATGTTATCTTTTAACGTTCCCTGCACTTGCCTATTTACCTCATCTTTGTGAGCCTGTGGCAATCTGTATTGCTTCTGGTTTATTGGTGGTTGATCCATTCTAGTAGGTATTTCATGCTCTACCTCTGGTGTATACGTCAACTGGTCTCCTTCCAGCAAAAATATGTCATGGAATGACGTACAAATGGCCTCTATTGATGCCTTTTCTTCTAAATTTACGCTTGGGTTTAACCTCAGTGATTCTAGCACTCTCTCCATTCTTTTTCTTATATCAACTTGTTTAATCTGTTTAACCGTCCCATAATTCGGTTCCTTAAAATTATCGTAACTAGTGAACTTAGGTCTAAAATCCTCATTCATCAGGTAGTCCTTTTCTGATGCGTTGAGTACGCAAGCGTACACCTTACCCTTGTCAACGTGCGTTATGGTCTCTCCCATATATATACCCTCCGCTAGCTGCTGCTTGTGCAAAACAACAGTCCTGAGTCGCGTATTTACACTCATAGTAACTACTCTAGTTGACCTTGCATTTACTACCTCCATACAAGTCTTAACCCTATTCAGGGTTCCTTCCTGCCAAGACTTTAATGGAAGAGTAAGGATTCTTTTCTTATTATCATCATAAAATGATAACTGCTTTTCTAGCGCATCCAGTATGGTGCGGCCCCAGAGATTATCACGGCCAATTATCCCATCGGCCGGGATACCTTCCCTATCCAATTCGACTGCGTGCACTCTAAAACTCATACCCTTAACTTCACTGTGCCCTATTCTGAGCGACCCCAGTGTCCTGATGCATCCTCCGAACGCTCCATTAAGTGTTCTTGCATCCTTTGGGTTAACAACCAGTCCTTTCCGTAAAACACTACATTTTACGAGGCTGGTGTCCGCCACTGAGTCTACCAAAAGCACTAGCTTTCCACTAGCTGGCGCTTTGCAGGGTATCTCGATAAAAGCATCACCTATCCTGCTTACAACAAAACAACGCCCTTTTGATTCCAAAATGGACGCGTATCTATTTCCTAACTCTTAAAATTTTCTCCTCCATGCACCACAGTTATCCTTTACGATCCTATACTCCCTCAAAATTACCGTGAATATCTTAACTACACATTCTCGTACCACGCACGCGGCGATTGGCTTATACTCTCTAACCTTATTAAAACTTAATCTAAGTGCTAGAATCATCACAGTTACCCAAATCAATACGCAATCAAAAATTTTCTCCCGGAGAGACTCTTGCTCCTCCGTAACTTGAACCATTGTTCTTACGTTACTTGGTACGTGGTATTGGAGAGCCTCTTGCTCCTCCTTTTCCTGGACTGTACATCCTACATTACCAGTCACACGTACCTCCGGCCTAACTGTTGCTTCCTTTCTTTTGGCTTTCCAGTCTATTGGCCTCGACTGGGCCGCTGGAAGTTTCCCTGGTTCCTCTGTTGGAACTGCCTATCCCTGCACTCCGGAGCTCGATGGCCCATCCGACCACATGAAAAGCATTTCAACCCCTGTTGGGTGTTGCCTAATCTTTGTCCCCCTCTAGTGTTCCAATTTGGCCGCTGTTGACCATTACCAGTGCTGAAAGGATTTCTTCCTTGGTTGTTCCCTTCTGTTGAATTGACTCTAGGGCTACTGCCCCTGCTGTCCCTTAAGGGTGGATCCGGGCGCCTCGTAGCTGGTTGCCTTCCACTTTGATCCCATTTATTGTCTAATTGGCACTGTCTACTTGCCTCATGACCATATGCTTGGCACTCCATACAATAGGGCGTATTCTTGCGTGAAATACATTCATCCCTTGTATGACCTGGCCTATGGCAGAATGAACAAATGGGTTTCCTTGGCTGGAATTTCTCGACTAGGAATCCTTGGTTTCTTTGCTGCGGGACTTGATCCACCATTCTGCCGACTGCCCTTGGGTTCTGCTGCTGTATCGGTCCTACCCCTGCAGGAGCATTATTCCAACAGATTCCACCTGTTGTCGCTCGCTGTTGGATTGCTTCTTCGGAGGAAGAAACCGCTTCGACTAATTCTGCCATACTCCTCTGCGTGAGATTAAGAGTATAATTCGCCAAGTCCCTATTTATCAGACCTGCCTTAAACACAGAAATCTTGGCTTGTTCTACTTGAGCCTTGTATGCTGCGACATTTCCTGGAAACTGCCTGTTAGCTTCTGTCCCAGCAGCGTTCCCCAGAGACTGGATCCTTCGTCCCCAGGCTCTCAATTCCTCCCCTGGTTTCTGAGTTGATTCCTCTATTTCCCGTACAAGACAGTCGTACGACTTTTGTTTCAAATATGTTCGATCTAAAAGTGCGTATAACTCCGGCAGGGTGCTTACTGAGCTATGCGCTAGTAAATCAAACGCATCACCTGTGGTCCTTTGTCTTATACATCTTATCAAGTGTTCCCCTTCTGCTTCCGGAAGACTCTGTTGCGCCAACTCACAACCTTCTTTGAAGCGCCGTATCCCAGTTCTCAGATCATACAACTCGACTCCTGAGAACATGGGCACCAGCTTCTCCACCGCATGAGCTACTTCCAGAATGCCCATTTTACTTCTATTTGCTTGCTTAAGTTTCGATGATAAACTAGCGTTAACCTCTGTGGGGGTTTCCAGATTTTCTTCTCCCGAATCTGAGAGGTACATAACCAGTGACGGACTCAAATTTATTAGTCTTCGACCGTTTGCTCGTACAGGCGAACTATTATTCACTGTATTGGGACTTTGCAGCTCTGATTCTGGCTCGTTGGACGGATAAACCTGATTCTTATTATCTACTGAACTTCCTGGAGAAAATGGTTCGACACCGATTTCCGATGCGTCAAATACAAACTCCGCTTCACTTTCTCCAGTCAATATTAATCTAGGCTTTACCACACGACCTATCCTTCCGGAGTTAAAGACTCCGGCGAGCGAACTTCTGGTAGCAGAGCTAGTACCGTCTGCGTTTGAATTTGAGAGGTTGAAGCCGATCTCACTCTCGCTGGCTTAGTAGTTGCCCCGATTCTCTTGAGCTCCAAGTTTTCCTTCTCCAGATGCGACGCGGCTTCCTCAGTTTCCCGGAGTTGCCTAGAAAGTACTCTAGTTTTATTCTCCAGGAATTCCGTATTTATCTTCAATTCCTCAGTATCTTTGAAGACTTGGAAAAATTTTTCTTCCGTTCGACTCTGAATAGTAGCTAACGCTTGGTCTGCTGCTTCCAGAGTTGACAGGTTTCCACCGTCTCTCGCTAATCTCCAGAGTACCTGGGCTTCACTTTTGCTGGTTGCCGCTTCCAATTGTTCAAACAATTCTTCTGCGAACAATTTCACCTCAGTTTGCAGAGACCTAAGCTTGTCTCGAGCCCTGTCCTCCTGCGAACTAGGACTATCCTCCTGTGCTTCCAGCTCTTCTAAATCCAACTTGAATTTAGTCAACCAGTCTCGTGTCAAACCGTTGACGTGTAACGCGTAATCCTTGGTGAAGTATTCATTGTCACCACAACAGTCCTTAAATTTTAACAACTCCTCGTTGTTGCTATTGAATATATTCAACAAGCCTTCCAACTCCGTTATGCGCTTACGGTAGTACGCGCTGTTCTTCCTTGCTTTGCTATCCTTCCTACATTTTCTGATACTCTTCTGAATTGCCTCGCTCTGTAGCTTTTGAGCTTCTAGCAATTGTATCGCTTCACTTGGCGTTTCCATAGACCGAACAAATTCTTATCTATGACGCCGTAATAAATGGTACAATCTAGTTTTCTTTCTCTTTATATTCATAAATTTTATTAATAAACAATTTTCTCTTTTTTCCTTTTTTAACAACAAAAATAAACAAGTAAAGGTAATTAAACTAACAAATTATGTATAACAAAGATATTGTTCTTATTGCGTTCCTCGTCTCCTGCATTGTCGTTCCTCCAATCCGCATACCTCTTGCCACAATCTATTGGCTTGCTCCCACGGCATAGGGACCTCCACTGTTTGCTGTTCCTCCAGTATTTTCCTCAAATACGCCAGCCGCTTCCGTTCCCGAGTTTGCTCACCTCCTCTTTTTCTAGTCCCAAACCGCTTTCCGTCCTTCAGTAACGACGTTATGTCCTTGAGTTGTCGCTCAGTGCTTCCAGTTTCATTCCCAACTTTTGTTTTCTTAAAAACAAAGAGAAAAATAAAGCAATAGTGAGTGCTTAAATTCTCACTCAACACAATTTTGTTTCCATTTTTCCCTAATGTAATACCGCGTAAATAAACTATATATCGATATTATACTTATTCTAGTACAAAAATTATACTATCATTAGCATAACAATTATACTTACAATACTAATAACAAAAAATATTTATACCCAAAGAAAGAAATTTTACTGTAGAATCATACGCATTTTCATTATCGCACAATGATATGCTTGCATGCTTCGTATTTTTAGTACGTAAAATTATTTTAACGTCGCTACGCAAATTGTAGTTTCCGAACAACTTAAACTCGATGTACAACACGTGTTGTAAACATTTCTTGAAATATCTTTACCTAATACCGTAAGCTCAAAATGCCAAATATTAAAATCAAATTTTATATGTTCGTTTTCAACCATCATAAATTCACAAAATCTAAATTTACAATAAAAATAATTTAATTATTTCCAAAATAGATGGCATGGCTCAATAGACAATACAAATGTCCCTCACGACAAACAAACTCAAAACCCCTACCAAAAAAATCCTCACAGCTAGGATGAACATACATAGACCGTCCGATCATACTGACGGTTTATGGTTGCCATACAAAGCTGCGTGCAACAGCGCAAACGCGCCTATAGGTTGCGACTTCTTTGACCAGCGCTACGGCGCCTTCAGGGTCGCAGAAGTATCTACTTATTCGACGCTACTATATACTCTACTCACCATAATTTTTCCTGATGACATCTTTATTCCTCAGTGTCCTTAATGCTGGGGTATTGTCCTTAGATGAGGTCCTTCGAATTCGTTGCAGGATGCCTCTCTGCTTCAAGGTTCCTTGCCCTGGGATTACTGCAATAGGTCCTTAAGACCGGCTGCGCCAAAATGTTGGGGTCCGTATCTGCTTGTCGGCGAGAGACGTCCTCTGGAATGTCCTGTCGCGGGAACCTGTAAAACCTACACCACTTTATTAAATGAGCACTGCACTATTTTGGGTTTAAAACAACAAGAAGTTTATTCTTAAAATTCTAGTTCTTATATACTATTTACAAATGAACATTACCGTCTACGTCTTGACTTTTCTGGTGTTCCAGTTACGCAATTGTTATTTGGTGTCAGTTGCTCAAGCCAACTGACCTACTGAAAGTAAAAGTGTCGTCGGTGCATTCTAAATGCCCCTCGTCAGCTTGACTGCGGAACTGTGACACCCTAAAAGTTTACATCATAATTAATGAATAATTACTATTCATTTACAATACTTGCACCCTAAAAATATGTGCGTTCTTAATGAATTTAATAAGAGCCGGTGCTGTGAGTCAACCACGCGTAAGTAGCTTGATTCTAACTCACAACACCCCTGACTTAAGCACTCCTGCGTACATTGTCCCTGTGTCGCAATATAAAATTCGCTTCTGTGGTTGTGCAATGACAGGAATATTTGAGCTAACTTGAGTGCACTGAGGGTCCTTATTCCTAATTCCTGGTAGACAGGGCAACCTCTGTAATTGGCAGTATGGTTACCGCCACAATTACTGCACTTTCTATTAGCAATGTCAGTTCTGGTCTTGGTACATTTTGATTTAGGGTGTAAATCACCACAGGCAACACATACACTTGCTAGATCCTACTGCAGTTTGCAGTAGGATCTAGTATGCCCGAACTCTTGGCAATTAGTACATTGTACTGGACCATTCCATTTGAGGGACTCCTCCACCGTAATTCTACGATGCATAAGGTAGCGGAGGTTATATATGCCAAGTACCTTCCCTTTTTTAAGCTTTTTTGTGTCTGGCTCAGGCTCTAATCCTACGAATATCTGATTCTAGTCTCTTTATAACAATTGTAAGGCCCTTCCTGCTATTGAGCTGATAAGTGTAGTAGTTTTCGTTTTCTGAGTCGAAGTTTTTTAGAACGACCCTACAATTTCCCTCACTATAAATTTGAATTTTTTATTCTTTTATATTACCTTCAACGAGCGGGATGACATGGAAACATTTTGAACCGATGAGCTCTTTTAGCTTGTTGACTAACTTATTAGAGTTACGTTCACGCAAATAAATGGGAGGTAGTTTAAATAAAAGTTCTGGTGCATCTGTATCCTCGACACTTTGAAGTAAGGCGAAGCGGTTGTTGCTTGATAGTTGGGTCTCACCAGTTTTAATAATTTGTGGAGTATTAGCTTTGATAGCAGTTGATTGTGGAATTAGCTCTATCTATCTAGACTGGTTTCTGTTGCTCCACTTTGGGTTATTAGCTAAGTTTTCTGCTTGGTGTGAGAGCATTAACAATATTAAAAGTGTACTTTGCTTTAGCACGCTCAGGCCAGTGAGAGAGAGGCATGGTTTGAACTTGGGTGCACTCTTTAAGTTATTTGTCCATTGTGCTATCTTAACAATTTTAACCGGTTATAATGCAATGGAAGAATTCAGAATTCATAAGAATAACAAAAGGTTATTTTAGGAAAACTGATTTATTTTATTCAAAATATTTTCCTTCCGACTAAATACTCGTATAGCGATTTGCACGGTCTACAAGCATGTGAAATGAGTATTTGACATCATCGCCTCTTTAAGTTGTTGGTACAAGGCTTTTGAATAGTTTCTGTTTTCACAAAATGCATTCCTTTCATCGGAAAATTCTTTTTTCAGAAAAAGTAAAAGACGCACGGTACCAAATCGGGCATATAAAAGGAGTGTAGATGGTCAAACTTGAATCAATAATATAAATATTTTTATTTACGAGTCTTGTTTACTTTTACAACTACAAACTACGACTGCTATTGCCAGCAACAACGAAAACAAAAACATCCAAAATCCAACAAAAATGCACAGAGGGACTGATCTTTGAAATATTCACTCACGGTTTTTCACGACGGTGATCACGGATTTGGATTGGCAAAGAAGTTGCTGAATATTTATGTCCTCATGCCGTTTTTATACCGCCTATACACCTCATGAACTTTGGTATAAATCTAAGTAAAAACCAGTAAGGCCATCAGTATCTTAGAAACAGATATTCCATTCATTGCAATATCCAAAATATGTATATTTACTGATTCTATAATTCATATAAAGGTGGGTGATCGCATACTATCTTTAAATGGGAAATAGGTAAGGAATGCTACAGAGGAACTTGTTATTGAACTAATCAGAGATGCTGGCATCAAAATAAAAAGGATGAATTCCGAGAAACTTCACAATTTTGTAATGGATTTTACACACATGGGCATACATACATATGTGTGTATGTATGCTCATATGCGAAATAAAAACAAAGAAGATGGTTGCACATTTCAAAAAAAGAATTATTTCAACTTTGAATTGAAAACGTGACGCTTTAGCTGCTATCGCTTTCTATGAGTAGCCAACATACTCAATCAGAATAAGACCTTTTTCCATTTATTATACTTATATTATTATATATATTTTGCTGAGGGTGATGGGTTGTCATCATATATGAATCAATAGAGATTTCACATCCTTCAAATCTTACAAAATAATTGCACTTCAATTTGTATGAAAAATTATTACATTCACTAAACAAACGGGTGTGAACATATATTAACAATACATTTCCGATATCAACTACTACAATACTTTCTTACAAACTTTAATAATTACTATTTAATATATTAGATATGCAAACATTTGCTCTTTCCATTTTTTAATTATCATTTTCATCATTTACTATGTATGTTTTATTTTTTATGCTCACAATTTTTGTTATTTTAATATCTAATTGCATAAAATTTTATTGTGTTTGGTAAAATTGTTTTTAAAATATTCATTAATAAAATTTGGGATTAATATTACAAATAAATTATATCATTTTTAAAAAATCTCATACTACATTTTAAATATTTCTATTTATGACTATCAATATCATAAAAATCTATTTCTATATTAGTTATTTTTCTCTTTTATTTAATTTATTATTATTATTTTTTTTTTTTAACTCCAGTTTTATTTGCATTCTGCCCCTTGGGGCAATAATCAAATTAAATAACAATATCAAACCACTACATAAATCAATACACAAAGAAATTTTTTAAAATAGTTATTTAAATCAACATGAGGAAGAGGAGCCAGTGCTAATCTCCCATAAGTTTAGTTCAGAACTATTGCGTTAGAAAAAATCATTATTATAAATTTAGTGGTGTTGCTCGCTTCAGTCGCCGTGTTGTGCCTGTCCTCTCCAGAAGATTTGAAGCTATTATGTTAGAATGCTTACTTAGTCGTTCCAGGTATTTATTCCTGTATCTTGCTATTTCCTCATCGACAGTAGGGATGTTTAGGTCGTGACGTATTATATCATTTCTGACGAACCGTGGAGCCTTTACTATCAAGCGTAATACTTTTGATTGCAATCTCTCAAAGTTTTTTATTTTATTTTTTGCTGCTGAACCCCATGGCTGAATACCATACGTGTATATCCATATGGGTTTTAGAATTGTGTTATAAACGAGCAGTTTATTGTCAAGCGATAACTGGGATTTATATCCCAAGAGCCAATATAAGGAAGTAAGCTTTATTTCAAGTTGTTTTTTCTTCGTAAGAATATGCTTCTGCCATGTCAGACGTCGATCAAGTCTTCTGTTTTAAGCTAAAGGTTACTTGCACAGACTTAGTTGCATTCACCTTAATCCACCATTTATTTAGCCAGATTTGGAGCTTATCCAAGCTTTCTTGGAGATAATTTGCAGCGATTATGTTGTTGCTGCTTGTAGCTATTATGACTGTATCATCCGCGTAGGTTGCGATTTTTGTATTCTCCGTCAGTGGAAGGTCAGCCGTGTAGATAGTGTAGAGCACAGGACCTAGAACACTGCCTTGGGGTACACCCGCCTTTATAGAGAAAAGTTCAGTGACTTCTTCATTGGTCTTTACTCTGAAATGCCGATTTTCCAGATATGATCTTAAGATATCATAAAATGTCTGAGGTAGTAACTTTTTCAGTTTAAATAGTAAGCCAGGGTCCATTCTTCATCAAACGCCTGTGTTATATCTAGGAAAGCAGTTGTACAATAATGGTTTTCCTCAAGAGCGTTTCTTATTATGCTATACACTCGGTGCACTTGTTCTGTTGTGGCATGGTGTTGCCTAAATCCAAATTGATGATTGGGTATTATCTCCTTTTTGAGCAGAATTGGTTTAAGTTTGTTTAACAGGAGCTATTCAAACATTTTGGAAACAATTGGCAAAAAGCTAATTGGTGTATAAGAAGTGACTTCCTCCAAGGGCTTTCCGGGATTTGGGATGACAATAATTTCGGCCACTTTCCATTGACGCGGAAAATATCCACATCCAATTATTGCATTGAAGAGATAGGTAAGGTATTTTATTCCTTTTTTTGGTAGTTCCTTTAATATTTTACCTGTTATCAGGTCGAAGCCCGGCACCTTTTTCACATTCAGTGTTTTGTGCACAGCGTTTTGTATTTCCTTTTTTGTAAAGGGCGTGATAGGTAACTCTAATTGTCCTGGACTATTGAAAAGATTAAATAACTCTTGCTGTGAAGTTGGTGGAAACGGCTTAAAGACCCCAGTAAGGTGTTTGGCGAATGTAATTGCTTTCTCCTTATCAGTTTTTGCCCAGGAGCCATTTGAGCTTTTGATAGGAGGAGCACAGGTGGTGGGTTGCTTCAGCTTTTTTGTCGCCTTCCAAAGTGAGTAATCTGTGGACTCATTTGCTGATAAAGTGGAAAAGTAGTGCTGTATTTCTTCATTTTGCTTCTGCCCAAGTACCGCTTAAGATTTTTTGTAGCTCTATTAAATTTATTTTTTTCTTTCGGATGCCTGGTACTTTGCCACGCCCTTCTTAGTTTGCGTTTTTTACCAACCATCTCCCTAATAACGGGATGGGAAGGATGCTTGTTCAGTTGATTTTTAGGCTCCGGAGTAGAGTTCCATGCTGCGTATTGGACAGTTTTGTTAAAATTTTAAGCGGCAAACTGAATATCCTCAGCACTCTTCAAACAAATATTGAGTCACAGAATGTCATCGACAATTTCCTTGAAATGCAACCAGTTTATTTGTTTCGTATGTAGTGTGAGTGGTTTTATTGTGCATTCCACCTACGAGTTTAGTGTTGCAATAATAGGAGAGTGGTCTGATGACAGATCCAGCGACGGGGATATCTCAACACAGCTTCTGAGAACACCTTTCATCACGCAGAAGTCAATGACATCTGGAATTTTGTTTCAGATGGCCAGTATGTGGATTGACCTGTTGATACGTGTGTAAGGTTGTGGTCTTGCATTGTTTTTAGTAGCTCTCTTCCTTTCGGATTGATCGTCCGAGAACCCCAAAATTGGTGAAATTGGCGAATTGATTTTCACTTTGCTGGTTTAGAGTTTGCTCTTGTTGCGTGCTCTGTTTGGCGATTTGCGCATATTTACAACCTGGTTGTCTTTCGGAATCTGGGGCCTTGCTAAAATTAGTTTTTTCAAACACTTTCTGCCTTAGCGTGGGGAATGTTTTTTGCTGTAATTCTTTGTACACATTACAGCCTCTGTAATTAGCCTGGTGGTTTAATCAGCATAGCACACATTTCACATCCTGTGATTTTTCTTTACTAGGGCAGTCTGACGTTGCATGATTGCCAACGCATTTAACGCATCGAGGAGTATGGTTGCAATATTTTCTAGTGTGGCCAGACCTCTGACATTTTGTACACTGAGCTATTTCCCTTTTTTTATTTGGTGGTACGAATTTTATTTTAGTGTGCATAATTGCTTCAACTTTATAAATGTCTGTATTATTTTTGTTTTGTTTTAAGTTGACATAAAACATCGACAACGGATGCTTTGTAATTCTTTGCTTTATATTTGAAACGTTTGTAACATCGAATCCCAACCTAGTTATTTCCTCTTTTATTTCTTCTGTTGATATTGTGTGGTGTAGCCCTTTTAATACTACGCTAAAGTCTTTTTCCTGTTTGGGTTTATATGTATGGAATTCTGTGTTCTTTTCATCCAGAGCTTTTGTAATAGTTTTGTACCCTTCTCCTGACTTTGGTTGAATTTTAACCTCGCTATATTTGAGGAATTTGAGCTGGTATTCATTCTTGGCAATGTTTTTTAGCAGATCTAGTAACGGTTGAGCATTATTTACTCCAGAGGAGGTTTCGGGACTATTTGGTCCGTTTCTTGTGGACTTGTAATCGTCGATTTCAACTTCTGATGGTATCGCGAATCTATTTGGACTAGTTGGCAAATCAAGCCAGTAGTCCCCTAGTTTTGACTGTTTTTGTTTATTTTGTGTTGTGTTTTCTGGGCTTGATCTATCATGTTTAGGGGTTTGGTTTGTTTTCACTAAAGGAATTTTTACACGACATTAGATTGTGGATAGTTTGAATATTTCAGACTGGGTATTTTATTGTGAGTGAATCAATATATTTATCTGATGACTGGGTTATTGTTGTTGAGTGAGTTTTAGGAGTAAGTACACGGCTTTCATATGGTGATTCATTTTGTATATTTCCTAGTGGGTGCTTAATTGTGAGTGTGTTAATGCTGCTATGTGTTGAACGGGCAATTGCTGCTGAGCAAGATTCAGTAATTAGAGGTGGAGCCGAAGCTGTAGTAAGTTTGCTTGCACATATTGAATTTGTGTACGAAACGGTTGTATTTGTTGTTGCATTTGATTAGGCTAGAGTTGTAATTATTTTGTTAGTGGTCGTTAGGGCATCGGAGAAATTGTTTGAGGAGGACAGGGCACCTTGCATATTTATACGATCAACCTTTTGATTTTTTTGTGGAGAAGATAGCTCTCTGAGAGTGTCCGGCATAGATGGACCGCTATTGACTATCATAGGGAACGTTCTCATAGGAGAGCCGGCTCTTTGATTTTCTATAACTGTCTAATTTTTTTGGGTATTCCTACGCTCGCTCTGTGGCGAGCGTAAAACACTCATTTTGGCGCACTTACCGCTTAATATATATGTATGTTTATTGTTATTGTTTGTTTTGTGGCAATTTTGTTTTAAGTTTTTGTCACTATTTGTTTTTATTAAATGGCACACTGCAACCACCACTAAACAGTATTTATCAAAAAAATGCCAATTAAACGTCCTGTCGCACTTTGACACTTTTTTTTAAAGGTTTTTTTTTAGATTTGCAAGCAGAGTGAAAAGAAACCAGACCGCACCGTAAGAGAGTTTTAACACATTTATTATTAACAGAAAGTTATTATACTTGGTAATTGCAAAGCTTTCTTCAATCGTCTTGGCATAAGTCTGATTAAAAATTTCCTTGTGTGATTCAAGGATTAATCCAATATTTTTTAAATAGGTTTGCAAATCATCATTTATTTTTATTTGTTTATTCATATTGTTGACTAAATTGTATTGATTTATATCCTACTTCTTAAAATGTTCATTATTACTCTGTCTGTCCTCGTCATCTAAATTTCCGAAAAACAAGTTTATTGGTCTTCCGCCTATATTCATTAAAGCTCTTTTCTGACTAGTGTGAATTAAAATTGTAGTCATTCGGTGTTCAAGCTCGGTTATTTCCTTATTAAGCCCAAAAATGAACCATCCGTTTTTAACTTCGAAGCTATTTGATATGCTGGCTTTTAATTTCTGTATTTCTGCTAAATCAATGAGGTGTATTAGTTTTCAAAACTTTTTTATTACTTTAATAGGTTCATTATTTATAACTGCGTTTACAGCCTCTGTTTCAATCTTATCAACAAAAACTGCCGCCTGAATCGATGCCGAACACATTATAAGCATTGTTATTAGGATTGTTACCTGAAAATATTTTTAAAGGTCTTTTAATTTGTGCTATATTTATATTTTTTGGGTTATTAGAGTTATATTTCAAATATATTTTGGCTATCTTTTGTCCATGGGCTTTTGGATTCTTTATATATATATATATATATTGGGATTATTGTAATTTGGTACACGTTCTCTCTTTGAATTTAGTCTGTCAATCGCTTTGGCTTTTCTTTTATTTGAATCCTGTGCTTTTTTTTTGAAGATTCAAGTTTAGTTGATTAATAAAGTCGATTGGTTTATGTTTTGTGGTTGAATGAATTAAATCATTATAAAAACCTATTGCCCTGATTGCTAATTCTTCAATATCGCCGTTTTCGTCTTCTCTTTTTAATATTCGTATGTGTTGTAATAGGGTTGAATGCAATCGTTCAATCCTATTTCCTGTATGCAAATTTGGCGTTGTAAAGTGTTGTTTAATACATTTTTCTATGCAAAACATGTCTATTAACGAATTATTAAATTCATTGTCCATAATCAATAAAGCTGGCTTGCTTAAAAATGCAATTCTTTCTTCTAACTCAGCTTTTATAGTAATCATAGTTTTGCCATGTATTTTATGAATGTTACCTAATTTTGTAAATCTGTCTATTATTGTTAAAAAATATGTTCTTTGTACTTGAAATATGTCAATATGAACAATTTCATTTGGTCTTTGTGGAATTTCGATATGATTAAAATATTTCTTAAATGCTTTTCGATCATATTTGTTTTCATTACATATTCTACAACTATTTATAAAGACATTTATGTATTTTATTAGATTGGGATAAACATATTTATCTTTTTTTTGTTCGTAGTTTTCCAATATCCCCCTATGATTTGTTTTTTTATGTATATTTTGAATAATTTCTAATGGGTTAACTTCGTTCAAAATATCTTTTGCTAATTTAGAACATTTCGTAAATTTTAAACTTTGGTTATTACTAAATAAATTGATCAACTTTTCTTGCATAATGTTATATTTGGTATCTTGTATTTCTGAATAGATGCCTATTGTTCCCTTCATTAGGTTTTCCCTGAAGAAATTGGTTAAGTATTGTATATCACTGTTAAATCATTCTTAGCTATATAAAGAACTTTATATCTTTATATATAGAAAAGAGAGTGATGTTAGTTACTACGCTTATAACTCCAGAACGCCTGGACCGATTTCGATGATGAACACCAATTCGGTTAGGTCTCCACCCAAACAAAAAAGAATATCCAAGAAAATTCCGGAAATTTTCCCGAAAAAAAAATAATGAAGAAAATGCATTTTCCCATACATTTCGTATGGAGCGCTTTTACAACGCCATCTTAACTCAAGAACCCATAAAAACGAACATTATTTCAAATGCGGGTTCCGGTATTGCCAGTAGATGGCGTTGTGTGCATCAACTTCTGACAAACAGAACAGTAGAACAGTTTCTCAAATTTGTATCAGCTTATGACAGTTATTGTAAATAAATTTGATTAAATACATTTATTGTTTTGAAACGATTTTTTGTGAATTTGCTACTACCAGCGAAAAGAGACGTTAATTTCGGATTGTGCAATTAATTTTTAGGTGGATTACTTTGCAAATTAATTCTTATTCGCTGATTATTTCATTCAGAGTGATCATTTTAGTGTGTAATTCTATTTTCAAACGGTAAGTTGCAATGAAAGATGTTTATTTTGTGAGGCTATGAGCACATGTTTTGTGTGCTCATTTCTCAGTGTAATTCACAATGCCGGGAGCCAGAAGATCTATTCTTTCGCGCCGAACCCGAAATGCAAGTAGAGTTCGGAATATCGCCTATCAATTGACGACGGATGAACAAGAAATCGCACGAGAACAGTGCCGTGTTCGTACTTCATGCATCACAAACACAAGAAGAAAGACAGGCGGCAAATGAAATGGCTCAGTTAACAATGAGAAATCGTCGGCCAAACCAAACAACTCAACAACGTGATAATCTAAATCAACGCATAAGAAGAACAGCTTCCATTGTTGATTTGAATCGAGTAGCGTTTCATTACGATTGCAGAATTGACTACAGCTCGCATCCTTCCGTTCAAATTGGCCCAATGGAGGTTGTGTGCAAACATTGCGGTGCATTGAAGTTTGCTGGAGAAACACCTGGATTGTGCTGTCTCAGTGGCAAGGTTAAATTACCACCATTGCCCTTGCCAACAGAGCCATTGCGTACTTTGCTTCATGGTGAAACACCAGAATCACGTCATTTTCTATCGAACGCTCAGAAATACAACGGATGCTTTCAAATGACTTCATTTGGAGCAGATATTATTCATGAAAGCGGATTCAATCCGACATTCAAGGTAATAAATTAACCAATCATTTTCTTTTGATGCACAAAAAAATTTGAATCTAATTTCGTCATTGACTCTACAGATCCAATGCCAAATTCACCATCGCATTGGATCATTGCTACCACTTGAAGACGCACAACATAAATTCCTCCAAATCTACTTCATGGGCAATGTGGAACATCAACTTAATCAGCGCCAAACAATCAATACGGAAATGAGAAGAGGAATTCTTCGAGATCTGCAGCAGCTGCTTCATGAACATCATGCATTGGTTCGTTTATTCAAAACTGCGTTGGATCGCATGCCAGCTGATGACTATAAAGTCGTGATCAGAGCGGATAAACGACCTATAGGAACGCACGAACGCCAATTTAACGCTCCAACAATAGATGAGGTTGCAGTTGTGATTGTTGGCGAAAACCGGGAATCACGCGATATTGTGATCACACGTCGGGACTCTGGGCAATTGCAACGAATATCCGAAATACATCGTTCATGCGATGCATTGCAATACCCACTGATGTTTTGGCAAGGAGACGATGGATATTATATCAACATCAAGATGATAAATCCATCGACCGGTGAGTATAGATATCAAAATAATTTTTGTTTCAATATGACACTAATGTCACTGATATCATTTAGGTGAGGAAACTACCAGGAGGGTCAGCGCAATGAATTTTTACGCGTATCGTTTGATGATTCGCCAAAATGTAGACAACTATTTGCTTCGATTTCGCCGATTGTTTCAGCAATTTTACGTCGATATGTATGCCAAAATAGAAGCAGAGCACCTCCTTTTTATCAGTTTAAATCAAACCAAACTACGTACGGAGGAGTACATTCATTTGCGCGATGCAATTTGCACCGAAGGAATTGCATCTGATTTTGGTCGGTTGACCATTTTACCGGCGACGTTCGTCGGCAGCCCACTTCATATGCATGAATATACGCAAGATGCAATGACATATGTACGTCATTACGGCCGTCCAGACCTGTTCATCACCTTCACGTGCAATCCAAAGTGGATAGAAAATTTTCAACTGCTGCTTCCTGGCCAAACATCAAGTGATCGGCATCATATCACCGCTCGTGTATTCAGGCAAAAAATCCTGTCGCTCATGGACTATATTGTTAGGCATCGTGTCTTTGGGGATACTCGATGTTGGATGTATTCGATTGAATGCCAAAAAAGGCAAAAGAGGATTGCCGCATGCGCACATTCTCATTTGGTTAGTCGAAAGAATACAGCCACACCAAATTGATGATATCATATGTGCCGAGATTCCTAATCCCGAAACCGATGTAGACCTGCTTGATGTCGCAATAACAAACATGATTCATAGATCGTGTGTCTCCATTAACCCACAATCACCATGCATGGTTAACGGCAAGTGTTCCAAGCGTTATCCACGAAATTTGACTGATGAGACCATCACTGGCAACGATGGTTCTCCACTGTATCGGCGTCGATCATCTGATGATGGCTGTAGAACAATTACAGCCAAAGTAAAAGGAAATGATTTCGTGGTCGACAACTCTTTGGTTGTTCCGTATTCGCCACTTCTTTCCAAAACATTTAAGGCGCATTGTAACGTGGAGTATTGCAATTCAGTGAAGTCCATCAAGTACATCTGCAAATATATCACGAAGGGCAGTGACATGGCGGCTTTTGGTGTTCAAGCTCCTGACCCCTATGATGAAATCACGCGCTATCAAGTTGGTCGGTACGTATGCTGCAATGAGGCGATTTGGCATATATTCTCATTTCCCATTCACGATCGCTATCCGATTTTTACACAGTTGGTAGTGCATCTGGAGAACGGTCAACGAGTTTATTTCACTGCAGCAAATGTCGCTCAACGTGCTCAAAACCCACCAGCGACAACATTGACCAGTTTCTTCTCGATTTGCCAAAGTGACCCGTTTGCAAGTACGTTACTTTACTCAGAGATGCCGCGTTATTACACTTGGAATGCTTCATCGAAGAAATTCCAACGTCGAAAGCAAGGCGATGTAGTTCCTGGTCATCCGGATGTGCGTTCTACTGAAGCTCTTGGCCGTATTTATACAGTTCATCCGAAAAATGATGAATGCTTTTACTTGCGACTATTGCTGGTGAATGTTCGTGGCCCGACATCATTTGATTCTCTTCGAACTGTCAATGGTGTAGTGTTGCCAACATTTCGTCCAGTATGTCAGGAGCTTAATTTGCTAGAAAACGATACGCATTAGGACACGACAATCGCTGAAGCAGCTGTTTCCGCATCTCCAAGTCAGATACGCACATTATTTTGAATCAATATTTCAACATGTTTTCCATCGAATCCACGTGAATTGTGGGAGAAGTACAAGGATGACATGTCAGAAGACATTTTGCATCGAGTTCGTGTCCATTCAGAGAATCCCCATCTTGAGATGAATGAAGAGATGCACAACCAGGCTTTGGTTTTGATAGAATACATGTGTTACCTAATGTGCGGCAGTTTGTTAGTCAGGTTAGGAATGACATCGCCTGATCGTGGAATAAACGACGCTTTCGAACGAAAATTGCAGCGTGACCGTGAATACGACACAAATGCATTAAGCCAATTGGTTCGAACGAATGTACCTTTGTTGAATCCCCAACAAAAAGAAGTGTATGATACGGTGATGAAGGCAATTGATGATGGAAATGTCGGCATGATTTTCCTTGATGCGCCTGGTGGCACTGGCAAGACATTCCTCATATCATTGATTTTGGCTACAGTTCGTGCAAGATCAGAAATTGCTGTAGCAGTTGCTTCTTCTGGAATAGCAGCTACGCTGCTGGAAGGTTGCCGAACCGCTCATTCTGCATTAAAATTGCCATTAAACCTTCAAGCGATTGAAAAACCAACATGTAACATAGCGAAACATTCAGCAATGGCCAAAGTTTTGGTAGCAAGCAAAATTTTTATCTGGGACGAATGCACAATGTCGCATAAACGTGCGTTAGAAGCTCTGAATCGCACTATGAAAGATCTTCGTAATGACGCAAGATGCTTTGGGGGTGCATTGATTTTACTCTCAGGCGATTTCCGGCAAACACTACCATTAATTCCATGATCGACCGCTGCCGATGAGATCAATGCTTGCCTGAAATTATCACCATTGTGGCGTTATGTGAAGAAACTTCGGCTGACGACAAAAATGCGAGTTGCATTGCTAAACGATCCATTTGCCGAAGTGTTCTCCAATCAACTGCTAACTATCGGTAATGGTCATGTTCCTGTCGACGCATCGAATGGATTGATTTCATTCCCGTCAAATTTTTGCAATTTCGTCTCAACGAAAGAGGAGCTCATCAACAAAGTGTTTCCCAACATCATTTCTAACCACCAAAACTACGATTGGTTGAGTGAAAGAGCAATTTTAGCGGCAAAGAACAAGGATGTGGATCACTTAAGCTTCACAATTCAAAATCAAATCGTTGGGTCACTGCATTCCTTCAAATCTATCAACTGTGTAACAAACGAAGACGAAGCAACCAACTACCCAGTGTTCTTGAATTCATTGGATGTGCCTGGTTTGCCGCCGCACAATTTGTAATTGAAGTTTGGTTCAGTCGTTATCATGCTTCGCAATCTCAACCAACCAAAATTATGAAACGGAACGCGTTTAGCGGTCATAAAACTCATGAGCAATGTGATTCACGCGAGACTACTAAAAGGAAAATTCAAAATACTCATTCCGAGAATTCCAATGATCCCAACCGATATGCCATTCGAGTTTAAGCGAATACAATTTCCAATTCATCTCGCATTCGCCATGACAATTAATAAATCACAAGGCCAATCATTGAGTGTTTGTGGCCTGAATCTGGAAAATGAATGTTTTTCACATGGATAACTGTATGTCGCATGTTCCCGTGTCGGAAAACCATCTGCTTTGATCGTTTTCGCACCTGACAACAAAACGAAAAATATCATTTATCACAGAGTCCTTCAATGAGGGGAAATACAATTCAATAAATGCAAAAATAATTTCATACGAGTAAGTCCACATAAAGTACTGGCGACGAGGAGTATCAGTTTAAAGCCGGATTTTATTATTATTTTCGGTTCGTCAGCGGAGGAACGTGGCAAATGAGTTGTTTACAGCTAGAAGGCTGAAGATATATAGTACTGACGGAGGCAGAAACCAATTTATATCTGCATTTTTCATTTCAGTTTCATTGGTGGAGGGGTATGATCAATGTATGTTTTAGTCCTAAATACATATATGTACATCTATAGTACAGATCATGGGACATTTTTAGGCAAAACAACGTTTGCCGGGTCAGCTAGTTTATTAAATAAAATTTCCATTTGTTTATCTTTTCTTTTCATGATTCTAATTTGAGGTTAATATTTATTAACAATTGTTTCACTGATTTCAAAATGTTCATTCAAGATTTTATACTGATATTTTCCTCATTGTTTAAAAAAATGTCAATGGTATTGTCAGGTTTTTCTATTCTACTTACAAAGTCTGCAATTTTATTATCCATCCCTTTTAAGTACACGACCTCAAACACATACTCTCCGAGTATCACTTTCCATCGTATAATTCATGAATTAGGTTCTTTTAAAGAATATAACCATTTTAATGTTTGATGATCTGTTTGTACTAGACACTTTTTTCCATAAGGGTATGGTCCCAAATTTTTTATAGCCCATACAACTCTAATAACTCTTTTTCCATTGTATAATAATTTCTCTCATGTCCGTTCAGTGTGCGGCTTGCATAACAAATTGGCTTGCCGTCTTGAGTTGAAAGAACATATTTCTTGTTAAAATCGAGGTAAGCCAGAATTGAAATAGCTAAATCAATAAGATCAAGAATTTTCCTTGAGTCTGTTGGCCAATAAGTGGGCTGTCCTGGTGAGACAAAATCGAATTTACTATGTCTGTTAGTTATTGCATTGTACAATTGTCGGCCTTTTGGATTAATCAGGCGAGAGCCCAAGTGTTTATATTTCGCATTATAATCACCGTCAGCTAGAAATCTATCACCAAGGGAATCAAAAAGTTCTTTAAATTCAGTTTCTGTTACAGTAAAACGGGGTAGGCAGTATATAGCTGAAAGCGTCAGCTCTTTGCCATGATTTTTAATAGACGCTGATGTAGCTTGCATCCATTGGATCGAATGCGATTGCATAAGATGATGCTTAAGCCGATTTCTGATTAGCATAGCCGTACCGCCTATAGAATTATATGTATGTATATATGTACGAGTATATAGCTATATGTGTGTATGTATATGTATATTTCTATGTATATGTATATGTATACATATACATCTACTTCTACATATACATATAAATATACATATACATACACACATATAGCTATGTACATATACACATACATATACTTATACAAATACATACACATATATATATATATACATATACATATTTATGTGCCTGATCAGTTCTCTCCCGAGCTGGGCGAAGAAGTACCCTGTGCATGTTGGACACAGCAGGGAAGGTCCTGGAGCGGATTATATGCGACCGGATCGACGAGGCGATAGTGGATGCTGGAGGACTGGCGAGGCGCCCATATGGCTTCCGAAAGGCCAGATCCACCGTGGACGCCATTGACGAACTCGTCCAAACGGCGAAGGAGGCGATTCAGGGCCAGAGATGGAAGGGGGGTGCCAAGAGGTATTGCCTCGTGGTCACCCTCGACGTCAAGAACGCTTTTAACTCGGCCAGCTGGGCGCGCATAGCAGAAGCGCTGGCAGAGTTCAAAGTTCCCATCTATCTAAGGCGAATCATCACTAGTTATTTTAGCGACAGGATGCGAGTCCGATAGAGGTGTAGAAACGTACAAGATCACCGGAGGAGTTCCCCAGGGGTCTGTACTGGGACCACTTCTCTGGAACGTTATGTACGATGGCATTCTCCGCATACGGGTGCCCGATTACGTTAAAATAATCGGATATGCGGACGACATAGCGCTAGTGATCACGGCGAAACACCTGGAGGAGGTAATAGCAGAGGCCAATCACACAGTGGCCACTGTTGGAAGATGGCTGGCGGATGTTGGACTGAAGCTGGCAGAACACAAAACGGAGGCTATCCTTGTGTCAGGTCGAAAGGTACAAGAGGTGGTGGAAATAAGGGTTGGTGACTGCACCATTACCACGACTCCACATCTCAAATACCTAGGCGTCTGGATTGACGCAAGACTGACGTTCAAGGAGCACTTTCGGCGATTAGGTGAGAAGGCAGCGCGGACCTGTTCCCAGCTCTGCCGGATAATGCCAAACCTCGGAGGGCCACGGCACTGGAAAAGACGGCTCATCTCAGGGGTCGTCAAATCCATAATCATGTATGGAGCGCCCATATGGGCTGAGAAGTCGAGCGTAAAGGCCTACGTTCGCACCATAGAGGCGGCGTATAGAAGATGTGCGCTCCGCACGATCTCAGCACACCGTACTGTGTCTGCAGACGCCGCGCTGGTGATAGCCGGTATGATCCCGCTGGACCTGCTGGCCAAGGAGGCGTGGAGCCTATACTACGGCGAAAGTCGCACGAGCTGAGTGCGGAAGATCACGTAGCAGGCATTAGGCAAAGCACCATACAGGAGTGGTAAGCCCGATGGGATGCATCCGAAAAGGGCCGTTGGACGAGGAGGTTGACCCCTGATCTCCAACGCTGGATGGATAGGTCGCATGGCGAGGTGAACTATCACGTCACACAGCTGCTGACCGGCCACGGAGGTTTCCGGGCGTACCTACACAGATTCCGGCTGGAGGACCTGCTGCGACAATTGTGGAGGCACGGAGCCCGAGGACGTGGAACATGTTCTTTTTTCATGTCCACGATACAGCGGTGCCAGAGCGGTACTGCAAAGAGTCTGCGGAGAACCTGTGACACCGGACAACCTCGTGCACTATATGCTCGAGTGCCCGGAGAAATGGGACGTGGTATGTGACACCTCGGCCGCAATTATGCGAGACCTCCGCCACTTGGAGTGGCGGCGACGTTCAGGGAATCAATAGGAGGGATCCGTTGACCAACCCACTCCCAGACGAAGTATTGCTTAACGGCTATGTACCGTCTGGGAGGCGTCTGAGGAGGTGGTTTTAGTGGGTAAGAGCCCCACACTACTGGTGAGAGAGCGCCCAGTGTCTGTTTGCAGATTACCACCTCCGAACCAATCAAAAAAAAAATAAAAATAAAAAATATACATACTCGTATATATATTTTCATATCCATAAACATATACGTATACATATAAATATACATAGATATATCTATACATATACATATACATATACATATACATATACATATACATATACATATACATATACTTATACATATACTTATACATATACATATGCATGAGTATCCATATGTAAATGTATATGTAAATTTATACGTATAAGTATATATATATATATATATATATATATATATATATATATATATATATATATATATATATATATTTTAATCACAATAAAAATTAATATACTAGTAAACTCTTAATTTTGTTGGGTCGTAAAGATT
This sequence comes from Clusia tigrina, assembly GCA_920105625.2. NCBI lineage: Eukaryota > Metazoa > Arthropoda > Insecta > Diptera > Clusiidae > Clusia > Clusia tigrina. The sequence goes on from OV050030.1 coordinate 200,663,037, forward strand.
TTCACGATCACTTCATTTCTGTTGTCAAAAATCATTGTTAGAAGCACATTTTCTGAGTGGGCAAAATATCCGTTATTTTAACAACATAATTTACAATTTCACGCAAATTTTGTGGCAAATATTGTGTTGAACAAATAAATTTATATAAGAGTGCACTTGCATGTATAACTGAATCGTAATACTTTACATTAAAGTACATTGGTACGTAAACTTTCATGACATACGTTGCTAAAATTTTTAAATTTTCGGATGGTGAATTTGTAGTTACATACAATCGCAGAAGTCTACCAGCTTTGGTTTACCAACGGGAATGAACGATAGGCCCAGGTTTTATGTTGCCAAAACCTTCTGGACAGGAACCATTATGAATTGCGAAAGCAATCTGATATAAGTACTTAACGTCCGTTGAACGTTTTTTTTCCTGTTCTGCTGACAAAGCGGGTGGCATATTCCCTAGCGAAATACTTACAAAGTCGGAAACAACTTACAAAAAAAAAACAAGTTTCCTGTTTAGAATCAAAAATATAGATATTTATTAAATTACCAATTTTTTGCGCACCTGAATCTGTTCGCAGGTTTCCATTAATTTCGTGAGAGCTCCAGTATCCGTTCGTGGACCACTTGTGCATCGGATTCCAAATAAACAACATCTGTCAGAACTTGTGGAATTGTTAGCTTTCTTACGGAGTGCTGATCAGTCAAAAATTCGTGTAAGTGATCAGGCGTCAAACCACATGAACAACGATTACTTTGTAAAGTACACTTGCATTTTCCGATATAAAATCAGGTATTCATTGCTTCCACAAATGCGTTGTATTTTTCAGATGTAGATTTGGCTTTTGTTGCTTTGGAATATTTATTAAGCAAGCTTTTTAGTTTGCTAATAACAGTTTTCTTCGTCATTATGGCAATATTTAACTTGCTCCAAATTTCAATAAGTTTATCGGCTACTTGTGGAATAAAAGATGTATATGAAAACATTATATTTTCATTTTTAGACCGATCACTGAGAAAAAAAAATATTTTAAAACATCGCGGCAACTGGGCAAATTTAGTTCGTGTAAATCACTTGCCAACCCAAAAGCACTAAAATTCGGAATTGGCATATGTATTAAATTTGATTCCGTATGAACTGATAATGTAATATCATTATCAGTAGAAGAACCAATTGATATATTAGAGTCCATAATTAGTCAATTACAAATAATAGATAGCAAAACAGAATCTGGGTTTCAAAGTTAAAATCGTGAAATTTAAAAACACGTGGACAATAACTGCATATCAATCGAATGCATTCTCTTATGATTGACTTTCTCTGAGAAACTGTTATAATCGTAGCAAAACAGCAAAAGGAAAAACAATAAAATTCAAATGGAAACAAAAACAAGTTCATGGCAAGCTGTGTTTTTTTTTATTATATTTAAATAGCTGAAGTTCTCTTTGCTCATTAGAGTAGGTCATTTTTTTCTGATTTCTAATTATCTCTTTTTTCTACACATAAAACGAGAACTTTTTTAATACAAAAATTTCATAAATATTTAAATTATGTTTAAAGATCACAACGATCTTTAATTTTTTCGTGTACCATTTAATGATTAAAAGCTTTTTAAAAATTAATCTAAAAATCTAAATTATTAAGTTATCTAAACAGCTTTCAAAAGGTCATGAAATTTCCTTTCGAAAAAGCCCAAATATAATTACTTTTGTTAAGTTTTTTAGAAGACTTGATAAAATTTTAAAATATTTAGAACGAAATAAGTAAATGTAAAAAAAACTTTCTCGTTAAAAATCGGAAGCTCGATTTTGATTTTAGACACATGGTTTCTTTGGAAAACTTTCTTAGAATTCGTCGTAGATTACGATTTGGACAACCGCTTTGTCGAGAAAAAAATTGACCCATTCTAATATATATATATTAAATTATTAAATTTAATGAAATAAATTATTTCTTTTTATTTCGTTGTAACCTGCTATCGAGGTTGTCTCAATAAAAATCTCATGTGTCACTCCGAAGGCTTTCAGTTTTCTCTGTGAATAGCTCTGAGTCTCTATTGATACTCGGCTGACAGCTGTGCCTGTGTTGAGTTTTGTGACTGAGTAAGAATAGAGGGCTAAATTACATCAAAATTTGACAAAAAAAAACAAAATCATGCATAGATAAAATACTCAATGTGCGAAGACAACTGAAATTTACATTTGATACCGTTTTCAGCCAATTTTCGATTGTTTTTATCAATATACAGTAAATGCCCAGTGGATGAATGTTTAGAAATTTGAACCATTGGAATGAATTCCTCATCATTCGATATTTACTTTTTTTAAAATTTAATATTCATTATAATTTCATTAAAAAAGTAAAAGAAAGGTATCTAAAAACAGGCGAGAACCAGGTGCAAAGGAGTCAAGCGCCGCAAGTGATTCATTTTTTTAAACCAATCATACCAATCAACCAATCAAACTATATTTTGACATCTTTCTATCTCTATAGTTTGCATAGAAGGAAAGAAATATTTTTTGAAATTTGATAATTTTTTTTTTTTTTTATTATTATATATATATTTTATTGAATCTCCTAAAAAATATCTCAGAACTAACAATAAATCTTCATAGTATATTTAACATTTCACTTTTAAATTCATATTAATCATAACCAACCTCCCAGTGCCAGTGCTTTGAGGAGTTATGGTATATGAAAAGAAGTATCGCAATACTTAAATAATAGTGTAATGAATAAGCTTAAAATCTAATTTGTTGCTATGCGCAGCACATCCATCCTTTTCAGGCAGGTGTGTGTCCTTGATGCTGTAGTAGGCGCCTCGCTGATGCATTGGGATGCTTGTCTAGCTTTGCTAAGTAAGATTCAGCAAGTCGAGAAACTTCTTTAGTTACATACGGGTTATGTAAATCTCTGTGGATGTTAACGTTTTTGATGTACCAAGGAGCATTGGTAATCATTAGAAGGATTTTCGATTGGGCTTTTTGCAGCTTTTCGACATTTGAGGGTGAAGCAGTACCCCAGAGTTGGATACCGTAGGTCCATATGGGCTTGATCATTTGTAGGGCTTGCTACTTTGTAGGGTAGAACTTTAAAGTAGAGTTTGAGCTTGGACTGCCTGTTCAAAAGCCAGATTAGCTCGTTTATTTTGAGCTTAATCTGTGTAATTTTTGCACTTATATGCTTTGCCCAAGTAAGTCTGCGATCTAAATGCATTCCTAGATATTTAGTTACTGTCGCCTGAGGGATCGGCTTCGTGTTAATTTGCACAGGGGAGCAAGTACTCCTGCATAGAGTGAATGTGACATAAACGCATTTCGACTCATTGACTTTGATTCTCCAGTGGTCAAGCCATTCCTGAAGCATGTTGACGTGTACTTGGAGAAGTTTTGACGCCTCTTTCGGATTAGTGTGAGTACACAATATGGCTGTGTCATCGGCAAAAGTATAGGTGATAGTCTTGCCGTTTGTTGGCATATCTGCAGTGAACAACGTATAGAGCAGGGGGCCTAATACGCTGCCTTGTAATACACCAGCTTGTATAGGGTATTCATCTCAGATGAAGCTTTTTTGTTTCACCACAAAGCGTCTACCTGAGAGATAGCTTGTGAGCAATGTGTAGATGTTAAGAGGTAAAATAGATTTCAGTTTGTGCAAGATTCCTTCGTGCCAGACCTTATCAAATGCTTCAGTGATGTCGAGAAAAACTGCGGAACAGTATTGATTCTTTACGAACGTTTCTTGTATAGTGTTTACAATGCGATGGCTTGTTCGATAGTACTGTGTTTTTCTCTAAACCCAAACTGGTGGTTTGGTATAACATTAAACTGTTTGACAACGTCTTTAATACGCTTTATTAACAAACTTTCAAAGAGTTTTGAAAAAATTGATAGCAGACTAATTGGTCTGTAGGAAGAGACGCTTGTTGGGTCCTTTCCAGCTTTGGGAATCATGATAATTTGAGAAATTTTCCATTAGTAAGGAAAGAATCCAGTGCGTATTATAGCATTTAATATATGCAAGAGATGCATTGTGGATATTGCTGGGAGCTCTTTTATCATTTGGCCCGTAATCAGATCACGCCCTGGAGATTTTTTTGGCATTGAGTTCTTTTTTTTGGCTTTGATAGCGTTTATCAGCTCCTTTTTGGCAATCGAGATACCATTGACGCTAGGGATAGCATCAACCGCCGTTAGAGAACGGTCGGAACTAGCAAGATTAGGGGTGAAAACTTGCTCCAAATGATTTGCGAATGCTATTCCCTTTTCTGCATCACTTCTTGCCCAGTTGCCGTTGGGAAGGCGTATTGGTGACTCCATTTGAATGGGTTTTTTCGAGTTTTTGGCCGTTCGCCATAGAGAATAGCTTGAGGCTTCTGTAGGACAGAGGGTCTCTACAAACTCGTGAAACTCGGAGGTTTCCTTTTCTTTTAGAAGGTGATGCAGTTTTTTAGTACATTCATTCAGTTTCTTCTTCAGAGAAGGTGATCTGTGCAATTGCCATTCTCTCCTAAGAGATCTTTTTTCGAAGAGGAGCTTCAGAATGTCTTGGGGAGTACACTCTTGTCGGGTTTGAGCTTTAGAACGTGGTGTAGCAATTTTTACTGTTTGGGATAGCAATTGAGTGAAATTGAAAATGGCGGAGTTTATTTCCTGCTCAGACTTTAGGGAAGTCTTTATTTCAAGATGTGAACTTATGAACATCTTATATTTAAGCCAGTCTGTATTCTTGTAGTCGAAACTACCACTCACGTTTTTCTGATAGGAGTTTTCAGAAAAGATAGTTATTATTGTGGGAGTGTGATCAGAGGACAGCTCCAGAGAGGAATTCACAAGAGAGTGTACATTATTTATACCTCTAGTGATGGCGAAGTCAATAAGATCTGGAATCTTCTGTTTGTCGGATGGCCAGTATGTAGGCTCACCATTGGACAAGACATTAAGACCAAGTGCATTTATCGCAGAGAAGAGTTTTCTGCCTTTGGGAGTTACTAAACGTGAGCCCCAATGAGTATGCTTTGCATTAAAGTCTCCAGCAGCAATGAACTTAGCATCGAGAGTACTAAAGAATTGTTTGTACTGCTGCTCATCTATATTAAACCTGGGTGGGCAATAGATGGATGATACTGTCAACCCTTTGACGTATTCTTCGAGCTGAATAGTCGTCGCTTGTAGATAATCGGTACAGTATCCTTGCATTGGGAAATACTTTATTCTATTCTTGATCAGAATAGCTGTACCACCACGTGCTTTGGCACCGGGGTGTTTGGTGTCATAAACTTTGTATCCCGCTATCTGGAAACAGTTTTTCTGAGTAAGGTGAGTTTCAGAAATTAGCATCAAATCTATTGAGTTATCGTTGAGAAATAGTTTGAGCTCATTTTTGTGCTGACTTATGATAAAATTGACTGGTCGAAAAATCAACCAGCAGCCGAAAATGGGTTCAAAAACTTTGTGGAATAAATAGTATTTTAAATGTTGGAGATATTGATATTTTTTCATTTCAATTAATTAAGCAGATGGAAGTTGCTTTAAGGTAATATTTGCAAAAATCTTCTAGCATAAAATGTTTTCGCCGATATTGTATCACTATTCCAGATCCTCTTCAATTTTTACCGTTTGGGTATTTTATATCATGGAGCAGATATCCATTAGTTTTCGACTTATTTTTGTTGGTAAGATGCCCTTCTGAAAGTGGTATAATGAATATTTGTTATTCTTTCGTATACTATTCAAGTTCAACCTTGAGTTGTTTAAATCCATTGGCATTCCAATTACTGATTCTAAATTCTTTCATTTGTTAGCAGTAAGCAATTGAAGAAATTCTCACCAGCTGCACATAATTTCCTGCCGTATTTTTTGTATGCTAGTCATGAAATGGGTTAGAGTCTGTATTAGAGTTATAAGCATTTTTCTTTGGTGGGTGGGTGGATTGGTTTCTTTGTTACCAGCGTTTTTAAGTATACTGGAATAGGAAATATTTGGTTGTATATAAAATTGGGCTATAGTATTCTTAAAAACTGATGTACTTTTATGAACTGTATTAGGGTCTGTTGTTGAATTTGGAGCAACCGCTGTTTGGGGAAATTGTCCAAATAAAAAACGAAGAGATTGTTTATATTTAAACCGTTTACTATTCACTTAATATTTTAACAACTTTCAACTAATAATACCGCGTGTACTCGAAATTCCACCAAAACCGGAAACTCCAATAAAAAAGAGAAACATGTATATAATATAACACAAAAACGAAACTTAGAATAAAAAGAATAATATAAAACAGGGCTGCATTTACATAGTTTTTAGACAATCTGTAACAACCGCTCTCTTTGCCTTCATTCGCTGTACATCGGGCATGCGTAATAATTAGCTGTATGTGATCTAGAACAGTAACTGCATCGTTTTATCCGTTTGCTCAAAGAACTGGAATTCCATTTGAATCGAGGTTGAATTGTTTTGAAATTAATGTTGGATACCAATACAGTGGAATATCGATTATAAAAAGTCAAACTACATACGAGCATACAACAGATCCTCTTTTGTGTATCATTTTGGTATTGGAGGACACTTATGCATTTGCGTTTCATCAAAGTTCCCGCATTTTACATCACCTAGATTAGTTTAAACTTATGGATCTATTTCCAGGATTGTGGTTAGAAATCTGTTGAAAGTTTAATTGCAACTACTGCTTCATTAATTTTTCTTTGATGCCCTTTGTATGGAGGATAAAAAATCGTTTAAATATTGTCCTATAATTTTTAATTATTGAAATTTAACTTCGCACATAATTACAGTAGAAGCAGCAAAAGTCGTCAGCCTATTTTCACCTTATATACTCTTTTATGCAAACTTTGACTTTTGTGCATTATGAATCCATATATTTTTTGAAACGCGGGATAATTTTCTCCACATATTTGATCAATAATCCGTCGTTTTGGTTGCTTTGGTACTACCTTAATTTCGTCGTGGATTCCCAGTTCGAGTGACACCAACTGGAGCAACACTGCGCTTAACAACTCACTACAAGCACTTCCCACAACCACACTTCAGAAGGTGTAGAACCTCTAAAAAACACGACGGCGCGTGGGCTCAAAGCGATAAAGAAAAAGCACTCTGCTTTGCACGACATCTATGCAACATATTCCAGCCCAATATGGCTCCTTTGCATTGACTGCCTTACCTTACAGTACTGAGATTTCTCAGCCTATTAAAATTTTCTGCATCTTCATTTCTCTGTAAGCTTTTTATCGCAATTTTGGTCATCGGTTACTAACCGAAAGCATAAAAGAAGTATCAGATATGTTTGATAGCTAACCCTGGAAAAGACGCAACGCTGCCGTCATCATATAGACTTATCAATCTGTTCCCTTGTCTTTCCACATTGTTTGAAAAACTACTATTAAATAAACTATCTGCTTTTCTTTATGAACATAGCGTAATACCGCAACACCAATGCGGTTTTCGAGAAAAGCACAGCACTATTGAGCAAGTGAATCGAATTACAAATGAAATAAGATAAGCTTTTGAACTTGGGGAGTTTTGGTCTGCAATATTCCTAGATGTGGCTCAAACAATTGATAAGGTATGGCATCAAGGACTAATGTTCAAAATTAAAAAGTTTCTTCCAAAAAGCTATCATAAAATTCTTGGGTCTTACTTATCCAATAGACGTTTTCGTGTAAAAGTAAACGAATTTATTTTCGAAGATTTTCGAATTTCAGCCGGTATGCCACAAGGTAGCGTTCTAGGCCCTACATTATATGTAATATTACATCTGATACTCCTATAAGTGAAAGCACACTAATTTCAACATTTGCGGATGATACCGCCATACTTAGTTGCAATGAATATTCGATAAAGGCGTCGAGGGCAAAAAGCAGCAGTTAACATTCTCTTTGAAGCCTGGTACGTGTCCAGCAATTCGGGGCTCAATAATATGGAGATTCCGCAAGCTAATGAAGTCACTTACCTCGACATTTAGACAGGCGCTTAACTTGGCGCTCGCAGATATCAGCTAAAATTTTACATATGTAGTTGAAGGTCACCAATTTTGTATTTTCCTCTATATACTCGTAAGTATTCATTAGCAATTGATATTACTTGTCTAATTATTCCATTCCTTATTATTTTTAATTAAAATTTCCGTAGTCTCAGTTAATAAATTTTTCATCTCTTTTCCCGTTTCCGATAGTATATTTTCGCTGGCAGGCTGAATTTATTATTATTATTTTATTAAATTCTTATTCGACCTAATTAGGCTAAAAAATACTTACTGGCATTTATACTTATACGAACGTATACCCATACATCGTTCCAAAATATTTAAGGTTTAGGCACGCGCCCGTGCGCTCATCGTATGGGAATTGTACGCTGTCAATTGCAGCCGACACGATGACATACTGAGTACACATTTACACAATAAATACCGCGGCTGTTGACATCAGAATAATCGCCCTTCTTACTCGAGGCAAATGCGCTGTGAATATGTAGTACATAATTATTGGGGATTCTCACATTCTTTCTTTTCTCCTATTTATGTGTATACTCGTACGCTCAAGAAAAAACAGCATATATTTCTTATCCGTGAAAAATTAGTAGTCATAAAAGTTTTACATTTCAAAGTCCATGGCCGCACTTACATTTAATTATTTTTATTCGTTTATTATTAATAAAGATTCAATAGAAAATTTTTTCACACTTTATATACTTTTCTTTAATCAGCTGTCAATTTTTTTTCAAGAAATAATTGGTTTTATATATGTTTTTTGCCAAAATTTGTGTTGTCGTTTTCACTTTTCAATAAAAAAGTTAGCAAAAAACCGAATCAAAATTCTTGTGAGGTGCATACAGCTTAAGAAAAAATTACTTTAGCCAAAGGTTTTCATCAAATATTAATTGATGAAAAAGATATCGAAAAAACTGCATTTTCAACACCCATGAGTCATTTTGAGTACATTCCAATGCCATTCGGATTAAAAATGCACCCGCTACTTTCCAGCGAATGATAAATCATGTATTAAGAGAGTTTATTAACAAAATATGTGTTAGTTATATGGAACAGATTTTAGTCTCCTCAACCTCATTAGAGGAAGACTTTGAAAATTTGGAAAAAATATTTATCAAACTTAATGAATTTAATTTAAAAGTGCAACTAACCAAGTGTAATTTTTTGGCAAAACAAACCGAATTTTTAGGACATATTATTACAACAAACGGAAAACCAAGCCAAACCCAGAAAATATTAAAATAATAGACGATCTACGGTTACCCGAAACAATTATAGAAATCAAATCTTTCCTTGGAGTAACAGGTTATCACAGAAAATTTATAAAAAATTATTCACTTATCGCAAATCCGATGGTGAAATATCTAAAAAAAAATATAAATATTAATATTTCAGATAGTGAATACGTGAGAGCATTTAATGTATTGAAAAAATTAATCACTACTTATCCAATTCTGGCTTATCCAGATTTTAACAAGAAATTTCTTCTTACATCTAATGCAAGTAATGTAGCATTAGGCCCCGTATTAAGTCAAGACGGCAGGCCAATTGGTTATACTAGCCGCACTCTGAACGGACATGAAATAAGACATGAAAGAAATTATTATACAATGGAAAAAGAGTTATTAGCCATTGTATTGGCAATAAAATATTTCAGACCATACTTTTATGGAAAAAAGTTTCTAATGCAAACAGATCATCAACCATGAAAATGGTTATATTCTTTAAAATAACCTAATTCAAGAATTATACGATGGAAATTGATGCTTGGAGAATATGAGTTTGAGGTAGAATATTTAAAAGGGAAGGATAATAAAATTGCAGACTTTCTAAGCAAAATAGAAAAACCTGACAATGCTACTGAATTTATTTTAAACAATGAGGAAAATCTTAGTATAAAATCTTTATTTGAAATCGAAACAATTCATAGTGCACAAGAAAATTTGAACGAACATTTTAAAATCAGTGAAACAATTGTTAATAAATAAAAATCTCAAATTAGAATCATGAAAAGAAAAGATAAACAAATGGAAACTTTATTTAATAAATATAAAGTTCTATATATAGCTGAGAATGACTTAAACAGTGACGAATACTTAACCAATTTATTTAGAGAAAACCGAAAGAAGGGAACAATAGGCATCTATTCAGAAATACAAGATAGCAAATATAATATTATACAAGAAAAGGTGATCAATTTATTTAGTAAAGTTTAAAATTTACGAAATGTTCTAAATTAGCAAAAGATCTTTTGAACGAAGTGAACGCATTAGAAATGATTGAAAATATACATAAAAATACAAATCACAGGGGGATATTGGAAAACTACGAACAAAAAAAAGATAAATATGTTTATCCCAATCTAATAAAATACATAAATCGCTTTATAAATAGTTGTAGAATATGTAATGAAAACAAATATGATCGAAAAGCATTTAAGAAATATTTTAATCATACCGAAACTCTACAAAGACCAAATGAAATTGTTCATATTGACATATTTTAAGTAGAAAGAATATATTTTTTAACATCAATAGACAGATTTACAAAATTAGGTAACATTCATAAAATACATGACAAAATTATGATTGCTATAAAAGCTGAGTAAGAAGAAAGAATTGCATTTTTAAGCAAGCCAGCTTTATTGATTATGGACAATGAATTTAATAATTAGTTAATAGACATGTTTTGCAGAGAAAAATGTATTAAACAAAACTTTACAACGCCAAATTCGCATACAGGAAATAGGATTGAACGATTGCATTCAACCCTATTAGAACACATACGAATATTAAAAAGAGAAGATGAAAACGGCGATATTGAAGAATTAGCAATCAGGGCAATAGGTTTTTATAATGATTTAATTCATTCAACCACAAAACATAAACCAATCGTCTTTATTAATCAACTAAACTTAAATCTTGAAAAAAGCACAGGATTCAAATGAAAGAAAAGCCAAAGCGATTGACAGACAAAATTCAAAGAGAGAACGTGTACCAAATTACAATAATCCCAACATATATATATATATATAAAGAATCCAAAAGCCCAAAGACAACAGATAGCCAAAATATATTTAAAATATAACTCTAATAACCCAAAAAATATAAATATAGCACAAATTAAAAGACCTTTAAAAATATTTACAGTAACAGTCCTAATAACAATGCTTATAATGTGTGCGGCATCGATACAGGCGGCAGTTTTTGTGGATAAGATTGAAACAGAGGCTGGTGACGCAGTTATAAATAATGAACCTATTAAAGTAATAAAAAAGTTTTGAAAACTAATACACGTCATTGAATTCGCAGAAATACAGAAATTAAAAGCCAGCATATCAAATAGCTTCGAAGTTAAAAACGGATGGTTCATTTTTGGGCTTAATAAGAAATAAGCGAGCTTGAACACCGAATGACTACAATTTTAATTCACACTAGACAGAAAAGAGCTTTAATGAATATAGGCGGAAGACCAATAAACTTGTTTTTCGGAAATTTAGATGACGAGGACAGACAGAGTATTAATGAACATTTTAAGAAGTACGATATAAATCAATACAATTTAGTCAGCTATATGAATAAACAAATTAAAATAAATGATGATTTGCAAACCTATTTAAAAAATATTGGATTAATCCTTGAATCACACAAGGAAATTTTTAATCAGACTTATGCCAAGACGATTGATGAAAGCTTTGCAATTACCAAATATAATAACTTTCTGTTAATAATAAATGTGTTAAAACTCTCTTACGTTGCGATCTGGCTTCTTTTCACTCTGCTTGCAAATCTAAAAAAAAACTTTTAAAAAAAGTGTCAAAGTGCGACAGGGCATTTTTTTGATAAACACTGTTTAGTGGTGGTTGCAGTCTGCCATTTAATAAAAACAAATAGTGACAAAAAGTTAAAACAAAATTGCCACAAAACAAACAATAACAATAAACATACATATATATTAAGCGGTAAGTGCGCCAAAATGAGTGTTTTACGCTCGCCACAGAGCGAGCGTAGGAATACACAAAAAAATGAGACAGGAATGGAAAATCAAAGAGCCGGCTCTCCTATGAGTGCGTTCCCTATGATAGTCAATAGCGGTCCATCTATGCCGGACACTCTCAGAGAGTGATCTTCTCCACAAAAAAATCAAAAGGTTGATGGTATAAATATGCAAGGTGCCCTGTCCTCCTCAAACAATTTCTCCGATGACCTAACGACCACTAACAAAATAATTACAACTCTAGCCTCATCAAATGCAACAGCAAATACAACCGTTTCGTACACAAATTCAATATGTGCAAGCAAACTTACTACAGCTTCGGCTCCACCTCTAATTACTGAATCTTGCTCAGCAGCAATTGCCCGTTCAACACATAACAGCATTAACACACTCACAATTACGCACCCACAAGGAAATACACAAAATGAATCACCATATAAAAGCCGTGTACTTACTCCTAAAACTCACTCAACAACAATAACCTACTCATCAGATAAATATATTGATTCACTCACAATAAAACACCCAGTAGGAAATATTCAAACAGATCCACAATCTAAATGTCGTGTAAAAATTCCTGTAGTGAAAACAAACCAAACTCCAAAACGCGCTAGATCAAGCCCAGAAAACAAATCACAAAATAAACAAAAACAGTCAAAACTAGGGGACTACTGGCTTGATTTGCCAACTAGTTCAAATAGATTCGCGATACTATCAGAAGTTGAAATCGGTGGTACCAGTCCACAAGAAACGGACCAAAGAGTCCCGAAACCTCCTCTGGAGTAAATAATGCTCAACCGTTACTAGATATGCTAAAAAACATTGCCAAGAATGAATACCAGCTCAAATTCCTAAAAGATAGCGAGGTTAAAATTCAACCAAAGTCAGGAGAAGGGTACAAAACTATTACAAAAGCTCTGGCTGAAAAGAACACATAATTCCATACATATAAACCCAAACAGGAAAAAGACTTTAGCGTAGTATTAAAAGGGCTACACCACACAATATCAACAGAAGAAATAAAAGAGGAAATAACTAGGTTGGGATTCGATGTTACAAACGTTTCAAATATAAAACAAAGAATTACAAAGCATCCGTTGTCGATGTTTTATGTCAACTTAAAACAAAACAAAAATAATACAGATATTTATAAAGTTGAAACAATTATGCACACAAAAATAAAATTCGAACCACCAAATAAAAAAAGGGAAATAGCTCAGTACACAAAATGTCAGAGGTATGGCCACACTAGAAAATAATACATCCATACTCCTCGATGCGTTAAATGCGTTGGCAATCATGCAACGTCAGACTGCCCTAGTAAAGAAAAATCACAGGATGTGAAATGTGTGCTATGCGGCGGAAACCACCCGGCTAATTACAGAGGCTGTAATGTGTACAAAGAATTATAGCAAAAAACATTCCCCACGCTAAGGCAGAAAGTGTTTGAAAAACCTAATTTTAACAAGGCCCCAGATTCCGAAAGACAACCAGGTTGCACACATGCGCAAATCGCCAAACAGAGCACGCAACAGGAGCAAACTCTAAACCAGCAAAGTGAAAATCAATTCGCCTCACATCGATCAAATGACATGACTGAATTAAAGAGTATGCTGAAAACCCTTATGGAACAAATGGGAACAATGCTCAATTTATTAACAACAGTGATCTCTAAACTGACTTAATGGAACAAAAAATTATAATTGCAGTATGGAATGCGAACGGGCTTTCTCGTCATAGTAATGAAGTCAAAACATTTATGGAACAGAACAACATTGATATAATGCTTATATCTGAGACACACTTCACAAGCAAAAGCTTCTTAAAAATAAATCAGTACAACATATATCATACAAATCATCCAGCCGGCACAGCACGCGAAGGTACTGCTATCATCATTAAAAACAAAATAAAACACACAGTACAAGACAATTATGAAAAATCTCACATTCAAGCATTCAAGCTTAACAATACAGGACCAATATGGACAGCTAACCATAACATCAGTGTATTGCCCTCCGAAGTATTCCATTAAAAAAGAGCAATATTACCATTTTTTTCAAGCACTTGGTATGCGATTTTTGGCCTTTGGTGATTACAACGCTAGACACCAATTTTGGGGTTCTCGGACAATCAATCCGAAAGGAAGAGAGCTACTAGAAACAATGGAAGACCACAACCTTACACACGTATCAACAGGTCAACCCACATACTGGCCATCTGATAGAAACAAAATTCCAGATGTCATTGACTTCTGCGTGATGAAAGGTGTTCTCAGAAGCTGTGTTGAGATATCCCCGTCGCTGGATCTATCATCAGACCACTCTCCTATTATTGCAACACTAAAGTCGAAGGTAGAATGCACAATAAAACCACTCACACTGCATACGAAACAAACAAACTGGTTGCATTTCAAGGAAATTGTAGTTGACATTCTGTGCCTCAATATTTGTCTGAAGAGTGCTGAGGATATTGAGTTTGCCGTTGAAAATTTTAACAAAACTGTCCAATACGCTGCATGGAACTCTACTCCGGAGCCTAAAAATCAACTGAACAAGCATTCTTCCCATCCCGTTATTAGGGAGATGGTTGATAAAAAACGCAAACTAAGAAGGGCGTGGCAAAGTACCAGGCATCCGAAAGACAAAAATAATTTTAATAGAGCTACAAAAAACCTTAAGCGGTACTTGGCGGAGAAGCAAAATGAAGAAATACAGCACTACTTTTCCACTTTATCAGCAAATGAGTCCACAGATTACTCACTTTGGAAGACGACAAAAAAGCTGAAGCAACCCACCACCCGTGCTCCTCCTATCAAAAGCTCAAATGGCGCCTGGGCAAAGACTGATAAGGAGAAAGCAATTACATTCGCCAAATACCTTACTGGGGTCTTTAAGCCGTTTCCACCAACTTCACAGCAAGAGTTATTTAATCTTTTCAATAGTCCAGGACAATTAGAGTTACCTATCACGCCCTTTACAAAAAAGGAAATACAAAACGCTGTGCACAAAACACTGAATGTGAAAAAGGTGCCGGGCTACGGCCTGATAACAGGTAAAATATTAAAGGAACTACCAAATAATGGAATAAAATACCTTACCTATCTCTTCAATGCAATAATTGGATGTGGATATTTTCCGCGTCAATGGAAAGTGGCCGAAATTATTGTCATCCCAAATCCCGGAAAGCCCTTGGAGGAAGTCACTTCTTATACACCAATTAGCTTTTTGCCAATTGTTTCCAAAATGTTTGAATAGCTCCTGTTAAACAAACTTAAACCAATTCTGCTCAAAAAGGAGATAATACCCAATCATCAATTTGGATTTAGGCAACACCATGCCACAACAGAACAAGTGCACCGAGTGTATAGCATAATAAGAAACGCTCTTGAGGAAAACCGTTATTGAACAACTGCTTTCCTAGATATAACACAGGCGTTTGATGAAGAATGGACCCTGGCTTACTATTTAAACTGAAAACGTTACTACCTCAGACATTTTATGATATCTTAAGATCATATCTGGAAAATCGGCATTTCAGAGTAAAGACCAATGAAGAAGTCACTGAACTTTTCTCTATAAAGGCGGGTGTACCCCAAGGCAGTGTTCTAGGTCCTGTGCTCTACACTATCTACACGGCTGACGGAGAATACAAAAATCGCAACCTACGCGGATGATACAGTCATAATAGCTACAAGCAGCAACAACATAATCGCTGCAAATTATCTCCAAGAAAGCTTGGATAAGCTCCAAATCTGGCTAAATAAATGGAGGATTAAGGTGAATGCAACTAAGTCTGTGCAAGTAACCTTTAGCTTAAAACAGAAGACTTGTCCTTCAGTAATATTAAATGAATGTCAACTGCCCCAATCCGAAGACGTTAAATATTTAGGGCTACATCTTGATCGACGTCTGACATGGCAGAAGCATATTCTTACGAAGAAAAAACAACTTGAAATAAAGCTTACTTCCTTATATTGGCTCTTGGGATATAAATCCCAGTTATCGCTTGACAATAAACTGCTCGTTTATAACACAATTCTGGACATATGGTATACAGCTATGGGGTTCAGCGGCAAAAAATAATATAAAAATCATTGAGAGATTCCAATCAAAAGTATTACGCTTGATTGTAAAGGCTCCACGGTTCGTTAGGAATGACTACTGTCGATGAGGAAATAGCAAGATACAGGAATAAATACCTGGAACGACTAAGTAAGCATCCTAACATACTAGCTTCAAATCTTCTGGAGAGGACAGGCACAACACGGCGACTGAAGCGAGCAACACCACTAAATTTATAATAATGATTTTTTCTAACGCAATAGTTCTGAACTAAACTTATGGGAGATTAGCACTGGCTCCTCTTCCTCATGTTGATTTAAATAACTATTTTAAAAAATTACTTTGTGTATTGATTTATGTAGTTGTTTAATATTGTTATTTAATTTGATTATTGTCCCAAGGGGCAGAATGCTAATAAAAATGGAGTAAAAAAAAAAATAATAATAATATTAATAAATGAAATAAAAGAGAAATTAGTGTCATATTGAGATAAAAATTATTTTGATATCTATACTCACCGACCGGTCGATGGATTTATCATTTTGATGTTGATATAATATCCATCGTCTCCTTGCCAAAACATCGTATGCACGATGTGTTTCGGATATTCGTTGCAATTGCCCAGAGTCCCGACGTGTGATCACAATACCGCGTGATTCCCGGTTTTCGCCAACAATCACAACTGCAACCTCATCTATTGTTGGAGCGTTAAATTGGCGTTCGTGCGTTCCTGCAGGTCGTTTATCCGCTCTGATCACGACTTTATAGTCATCAGTTGGCATGCGATGCAACGCAGTTTTGAATAAACGAACCAATGCATGATGTTCATGAAGCAGCTGATGCAGATCTCGAAGAATTCCTCTTCTCATTTCCGTATTGATTGTTTGGCGCTGATCAAGTTGATGTTCCACATTGCCCATGAAGTAGATTTGGAGGAATTTATGTTGTGCGTCTTCAAGTGGTAGCAATGATCCGAAAACAAATTTTTTTGTGCATGAAAAGAAAATGATTGGTTAATTTATTACCTTTGAATGTCGGATTGAATGAAGCAAAGAACGCAATGGCTCTGTTGGCAAGGGCAATGGTGGCAATTTAACCTTGCCACTGAGACAGCACAATCCAGGTGTTTCTCCAGCAAACTTCAATGCACCGCAATGGTTGCACACAACCTCCATTGGGCCAATTTGAACGGAAGGATGCGAGCTGTAGCCAATTCTGCAATCGTAATGAAACGCTACTCGATTCAAATCAACACTTGAAGCAGTTCTTCTTATGCGTTGATTTAGATTATCACGTTGTTGAGTTGTTTGGTTTGGCCGACGATTTCTCATTGTTAACTGAGCCATTTCATTTGCCGCCTGTCTTTCTTCTTGTGTTTGTGATGCATGAATTCGGGCCATACTAACACGGCGCTGTTCTCGTGCGATTTCTTGTTCATCCGTCGTCAATTGATATGCGATATTCCGAACTCTACTTGCATTTCGGATTCGGCGCGAAAGATTAGATTTTCTGGCTCGCGGCATTGTGAATTACGCTGAGGAATGAGCAAACAAAACATGTGCTCATAGCCTCACAAAATAAACATCTTTCATTGCAACTTACCGTTTGAAAATAGAATTCCACACTAAAATGATCACTCTGAATGAAATAATCAGCGAATAAGAATTAATTTGCAAAGTAATCCACCTAAAAATTAATTGCACAATCCGAAATTAACGTCTCTTTTCGCTGGTAATAGCAAATTCACAAAAAATCGTTTCAAAACATTAAATGTATTTAATCAAATTTATTTACAATAACTGTCATAAGCTGATACAAATTTGAGAAACTGTTCAAATGTTCTGTTTGTCAGAAATTGATGCACACAACGCCATCTACTGGCAATACCGGAACCAGCATTTGAAATAATGTTCGTTTTTATGGGTTCTTGAGTTAAGATGGCGTTGTATAAAAGTTGATGCACACAACGCCATCTACTGGCAATACCGGAACCAGCATTAGAAATGATGTTCGTTTTTATGGGTTCTTGACTTAAGATGGCGTTGTAAATCGCTCCATACGAAATGTATGGGAAAATGAATTTTCTTCATAATTTTTTTTTTCGGGAAAATTTCCGGAATTTTCTTGGATATTCTTTTTTGTTTGGGTGGAGACCTAACCGAATTGGTGTTCATCATCGAAATCGGTTCAGGTGTTCTGGAGTTATAAGCGTAGTAACTAACATCACTCTCTTTTCTATATATAAAGATATAAAGTTCTTTATATAGCTAAGAATGATTTAACAGTGACGAATACTTAACCAATTTCTTCAGGGAAAACCTAATGAAGGGAATAATAGGCATCTATTCAGAAATACAAGATACCAAATATAACATTATGCAAGAAAAGTTGATCAATTTATTTAGTAATAACCAAAGTTTAAAATTTACGAAATGTTCTAAATTAGCAAAAGATATTTTGAACGAAGTTAACCCATTAGAAATTATTCAAAATATACATAAAAAAACAAATCATAGGGGGATATTGGAAAACTACGAACAAAAAAAAGATAAATATGTTTATCCCAATCTAATAAAATACATAAATCGCTTTATAAATAGTTGTAGAATATGTAATGAAAACAAATATGATCGAAAAGCATTTAAGAAATATTTTAATCATATCGAAATTCCACAAAGACCAAATGAAATTGTTCATATTGACATATTTCAAGTACAAAGAACATATTTTTTAACATCAATAGACAGATTTACAAAATTAGGTAGCATTCATAAAATACATGGCAAAACTATGATTACTATAAAAGCTGAGTTAGAAGAAAGAATTGCATTTTTAAGCAAGCCAGCTTTATTGATTATGGACAATGAATTTAATAATTCGTTAATAGACATGTTTTGCATAGAAAAATGTATTAAACAACACTTTACAACGCCAAATTTGCATACAGGAAATAGGATTGAACGATTGCATTCAACCCTATTAGAACACATACGAATATTAAAAAGAGAAGATGAAAACGGCGATATTGAAGAATTAGCAATCAGGGCAATAGGTTTTTATAATGATTTAATTCATTCAACCACAAAACATAAACCAATCGACTTTATTAATCAACTAAACTTGAATCTTCAAAAAAAAAAAAGCACAGGATTCAAATAAAAGAAAAGCCAAAGCGATTGACAGACTAAATTCAAAGAGAGAACGTGTACCAAATTACAATAATCCCAATATATATATATAGAGAATCCAAATGCCCAAAGACAAAAGATAGCCAAAATATATTTGAAATATAACTCTAATAACCCAAAAAATATAAATATAGCACAAATTAAAAGACCTTTAAAAATATTTTCAGGTAACAGTCCTAATAACAATGCTTATAATGTGTTCGGCATCGATTCAGGCGGCAGTTTTTGTTGATAAGATTGAAACAGAGGCTTGTGACGCAGTTATAAATAATGAACCTATTAAAGTAATAAAAAAGTTTTGAAAACTAATACACCTCATTGATTTAGCAGAAATACAGAAATTAAAAGCCAGCATATCAAATAGCTTCGAAGTTAAAAACGGATGGTTCATTTTTGGGCTTAATAAGGAAATAACCGAGCTTTAACACAGAATGACTACAATTTTAATTCACACTAGACAGAAAAGAGCTTTAATGAATATAGGCGGAAGACCAATAAACTTGTTTTTCGGAAACTTAGATGACGAGGACAGACAGAGTATTAATGAACATTTTAAGAAGTAGGATATAAATCAATACAATTTAGTCAACAATATGAATAAACAAATTAAAATAAATGATGATTTGCAAACCTATTTAAAAAATATTGGA
Source organism: Clusia tigrina (assembly GCA_920105625.2). Lineage (NCBI taxonomy): Eukaryota > Metazoa > Arthropoda > Insecta > Diptera > Clusiidae > Clusia > Clusia tigrina. Next base: position 200,682,934 of record OV050030.1, read on the forward strand.
TTAATCCTTGAATCACACAAGGAAATTTTTAATCAGACTTATGCCAAGACGATTGATGAAAGCTTTGCAATTACCAAATATAATAACTTTCTGTTAATAATAAATGTGTTAAAACTCTCTTACTGTGCGGTCTGGTTTCTTTTCACTCTGCTTGCAAATCTAAAAAAAAACTTTTAAAAAAAGTTTCAAAGTGCGACAGGACGTTTAATTGGCATTTTTTTGATAAATACTGTTTAGTGGTGGTTGCAGTGTGCCATTTAATAAAAACAAATAGTGACAAAAAGTTAAAACAAAATTGCCACAAAACAAACAATAACAATAAACATACATATATATTAAGCGGGCAATAAACATACATATATATTAAGTGCGCCAAAATGAGTGTTTTACGCTCGCCACAGAGCGAGCGTAGGAATACCCAAAAAAATTAGACAGTTATAGAAAATCAAAGAGCCGGCTCTCCTATGAGTGCGTTCCCTATGATAGTCAATAGCGGTCCATCTATGCCGGACACTCTCAGAGAGCGATCTTTCCCACAAAAAAAATCAAAAGGTTGATGGTATAAATATACAAGGTGCCCTGTCCTCCTCAAACAATTTCTCCGATGCCCTAACGACCACTAACAAAATATTTACAACTCTAGCCTCATCAAATGCAACAACAAATACAACCGTTTCGTACACAACTTCAATATGTGCAAGCAAACTTACTACAGCTTCGGCTCCACCTCTAACTACTGAATCTTGCTCAGCAGCAATTGCCCGTTCAACACATAACAGCATTAACACACTCACAATTAAGCATCCACTAGGAAATACACAAAATGAATCACCATATGAAAGCCGTGTACTTACTCCTAAAACTCACTCAACAACAATAACCCAGTCATCAGATAAATATATTGATTCACTCACAATAAAATACCCAGTCTGAAATATTCAAACTATCCACAATCTAATGTCGTGTAAAAATTCCTTTAGTGAAAACAATCCAAACCCCTAAACATGATAGATCAAGCCCAGAAAACACAACACAAAATAAACAAAAACAGTCAAAACTAGGGGACAACTGGCTTGATTTGCCAACTAGTTCAAATCGATTCGCGATACTATCAGAAGTTGAAATCGACGGTACAAGTCCACAAGAAACGGACCAAAGAGTCCCGAAACCTCCTCTGGAGTAAATAATGCTCAACCGGTACTAGATCTGCTAAAAAACATTGCCAAGAATGAATACCAGCTCAAATTCCTCAAATATAGCAAGGTTAAAATTCAACCAAAGTCAGGAGAAGGGTACAAAACTATTACAAAAGCTCTGGATGAAAAGAACACAGAATTCCATACATATAAACCCAAACAGGAAAAACACTTTAGCGTAGTATTAAAAGGGCTACACCACACAATATCAACAGAAGAAATAAAAGAGGAAATAACTAGGTTGGGATTCGATGTTACAAACGTTTCAAATATAAAGCAAAGAATTACAAAGCATCCGTTGTCGATGTTTTATGTCAACTTAAAACAAAACAAAAATAATACAGACATTTATAAAGTTGAAGCAATTATGCACACTAAAATAAAATTCGTACCACCAAATAAAAAAAGGGAAATAGCTCAGTGCACAAAATGTCAAAGGTATGGCCACACTAGAAAATATTGCAACCATACTCCTCGATGCGTTAAATGCGTTGGCAATCATGCAACGTCAGACTGCCCTAGTAAAGAAAAATCACAGGATGTGAAATGTGTGCTATGCTGATTAAACCACCAGGCTAATTACAGAGGCTGTAATGTGTACAAAGAATTACAGCAAAAAACATTCCCCACGCTAAGGCAGAAAGTGTTTGAAAAAACTAATTTTAGCAAGGCCCCAGATTCCGAAAGACAACCAGGTTGTAAATATGCGCAAATCGCCAAACAGAGCACGCAACAAGAACAAACTCTAAACCAGCAAAGTGAAAATCAATTCGCCAATTTCACCAATTTTGGGGTTCTCGGACGATCAATCCGAAAGGAAGAGAGCTACTAAAAACAATGCAAGACCACAACCTTACACACGTATCAACAGGTCAATCCACATACTGGCCATCTGAAACAAAATTCCAGATGTCATTGACTTCTGCGTGATGAAAGGTGTTCTCAGAAGCTGTGTTGAGATATCCCCGTCGCTGGATCTGTCATCAGACCACTCTCCTATTATTGCAACACTAAACTCGAAGGTGGAATGCACAATAAAACCACTCACACTACATACGAAACAAATAAACTGGTTGCATTTCAAGGAAATTGTCGATGACATTCTGTGACTCAATATTTGTTTGAAGAGTGCTGAGGATATTCAGTTTGCCGCTTAAAATTTTAACAAAACTGTCCAATACGCAGCATGGAACTCTACTCCGGAGCCTAAAAATCAACTGAACAAGCATCCTTCCCATCCCGTTATTAGGGAGATGGTTGGTAAAAAACGCAAACTAAGAAGGGCGTGGCAAAGTACCAGGCATCCGAAAGAAAAAAATAAATTTAATAGAGCTACAAAAAATCTTAAGCGGTACTTGGGCAGAAGCAAAATGAAGAAATACAGCACTACTTTTCCACTTTATCAGCAAATGAGTCCACAGATTACTCACTTTGGAAGGCGACAAAAAAGCTGAAGCAACCCACCACCTGTGCTCCTCCTATCAAGAGCTCAAATGGCTCCTGGGCAAAAACTGATAAGGAGAAAGCAATTACATTCGCCAAACACCTTACTGGGGTCTTTAAGCCGTTTCCACCAACTTCACAGCAAAAGGAAGCCGAGGTATTTAATCTTCTCAATAGTCCAGGACAATTAGAGTTACCTATCACGCCCTTTACAAAAAAGGAAATACAAAACGCTGTGCACAAAACACTGAATGTGAAAAAGGCACCGGGCTACGACCTGATAACAGGTAAAATATTAAAGGAACTACCAAATAAAGGAATAAAATACCTTATCTATCTCTTCAATGCAATAATTAGATGTGGATATTTTCCGCGTCAATGGCAAGTGGCCGAAATTATTGTCATCCCAAATCCCGGAAAGCCCTTGGAGGAAGTCACTTCTTATACACCAATTAGCTTTTTGCCAATTGTTTCCAAAATGTCTGAATAGCTCCTGTTAAACAAACTTAAACCAATTCTGCTCAAAAAGGAGATAATACCCAATCATCAATTTGGATTTAGGGAACACCTTGCCACAACAGAACAAGTGCACCGAGTGTATAGCATAATAAGAAACGCTCTTGAGGAAAACCGTTATTGTACAACTGCTTTCCTAGATATAACACAGGCGTTTGATGAAGAATGGACCCTGGCTTACTATTTAAACTGAAAAAGTTACTACCTCAGACATTTTATGATATCTTAAGATCATATCTGGAAAATCGGCATTTCAGAGTAAAGACCAATGAAGAAGTCACTGAACTTTTCTCTAAAAAGGCGGGTGTACCCCAAGGCAGTGTTCTAGGTCCTGTGCTCTACACTATCTACACGGCTGACGCAGAATACAAAAATCGCAACCTACGCGGATGATACAGTCATAATAGCTACAAGCAGCAACAACATAATCGCTGCAAATTATCTCCAAGAAAGCTTGGATAAGATCCAAATCTGGCTAAATAAATGGAGGATTAAGGTGAATGCAACTAAGTCTGTGCAAGTAACCTTTAGCTTAAAACAGAAGACTTGTCCTTCAGTAATATTAAATGAATGTCAACTGCCCCAATCCGAAGACGTTAAATATTTAGGGCTACATCTTGATCGACGTCTGACATGGCAGAAGCATATTCTTACGAAGAAAAAACAACTTGAAATAAAGCTTACTTCCTTATATTGGCTCTTGGGATATAAATCCCAGTTATCGCATGACAATAAACTGCTCGTTTATAACACAATTCTGGACATATGGTTTACAGCTATGGGGTTCAGAGGCAAAAAATAATATAAAAATCCTTGAGAGATTCCAATCAAAAGTATTACGCTTGATTGTAAAGGCTTCACGGTTCGTCAGGAATGATATAATACGTCACGACCTAAACATCCCTACTGTCGATGAGGAAATAGCAAGATACAGGAATAAATACCTGGAATGACTAAGTAAGCATTCTAACATACTAGCTTCAAATCTTCTGGAGAGGACCGGCAGAACACGGCGAATGAAGCGAGCAACACCACTAAATTTATAATAATGATTTTTTCTAACGCAATAGTTCTGAACTAAACTTATGGGAGATTAGCACTGTCTCCTCTTCCTCATGTTGATTTAAATAACTATTTTAAAAAATTACTTTGTGTATTGATTTATGTAGTTGTTTAATATTGTTATTTAATTTGATTATTGTCCCAAGGGGCAGAATGCTAATAAAAATGGAGTAAAAAAAAAAAAAAAATAATAATAATAAATGAAATAAAAGAGAAATTAGTGTCATATTGAGATAAAAATTATTATATAAAAATTATCTATACTCACCGACCGGTCGATGGATTTATCATTTTGATGTTGATATAATATCCATCGTCTCCTTGCCAAAACATCGTATGCACGATGTGTTTCGGATATTCGTTGCAATTGCCCAGAGTCCCGACGTGTGATCACAATACCGCGTGATTCCCGGTTTTCGCCAACAATCACAACTGCAACCTCATCTATTGTTGGAGCGTTAAATTGGCGTTCGTGCGTTCCTGCAGGTCGTTTATCCGCTCTGATCACGACTTTATAGTCATCAGTTGGCATGCGATCCAACGCAGTTTTGAATAAACGAACCAATGCATGATGTTCATGAAGCAGCTGATGCAGATCTCGAAGAATTCCTCTTCTCATTTCCGTATTGATTGTTTGGCGCTGATCAAGTTGATGTTCCACATTGCCCATGAAGTAGATTTGGAGGAATTTATGTTGTGCGTCTTCAAGTGGTAGCAATGATCCGAAAAAAAATTCGATGGTGAATTTGGCCTCGGATCTGTAGAGTCAATGACGAAATTAAATTCAAATTTTTTTGTGCATCAAAAGAAAATGATTGGTTAATTTATTACCTTTGAATGTCGGATTGAATGAAGCAAAGAACGCAATGGCTCTGTTGGCAAGGGCAATGGTGGCAATTTAACCTTGCCACTGAGACAGCACAATCCAGGTGTTTCTCCAGCAAACTTCAATGCACCGCAATGGTTGCACACAACCTCCATTGGGCCAATTTGAACGGAAGGATGCGAGCTGTAGCCAATTCTGCAATCGTAATGAAACGCTACTCGATTCAAATCAACACTTGAAGCAGTTCTTCTTATGCGTTGATTTAGATTATCACGTTGTTGAGTTGTTTGGTTTGGCCGACGGTTTCTCATTGTTAACTGAGCCATTTCATTTGCCGCCTGTCTTTCTTCTTGTGTTTGTGATGCACGAAGTCGGGCCATACTAACGCGGCGCTGTTCTCGTGCGATTTCTTGTTCATCCGTCGTCAATTGATAGGCGATATTCCGAACTCTACTTGCATTTCGGGTTCGACGCGAAAGGTTAGATCTTCTGGCTCGCGGCATTGTGAATTACACTGAGAAATGAGCACACAAAACATGTGCTCATAGCCTCACAAAATAAACATCTTTCATTGCAACTTACCTTTTGAAAATAGAATTCCACACTAAAATGATCACTCTGAATGAAATAATCACCGAATAAGAATTAATTTGCAAAGTAATCCACCTAAAAATTAATTGCACAATCCGAAATTAACGTCTCGTTTCGCTGGTAATAGCAAATTCACAAAAAATGGAGGATTAAGGTGAATGCAACTAAGTCTGTGCAAGTAACCTTTAGCTTAAAACAGAAGACTTGTCCTTCAGTAATATTAAATGATTGTCAACTGCCCCAATCCGAAGACGCTAAATATTTATTGCTACATCGTGATCGACGTCTGACATGGCAGAAGTATATTCTTACGAAGAAAAAACAACTTTGAATAAAGCTTACTTCCTTATATTGGCTCTTGGGATATAAATCCCAGTTATCGCTTGACAATAAACTGCTCGTTTAAAACACAATTCTAAAACCCATATGGACATACACGTATGGTATACAGCTATAGGGTTCAGCAGCAAAAAATAATATAAAAATCATTGGGAGATTCCAATCAAAAGTCAGAAATGATATAATACGTCACGACCTAAACATCATTACTGTCGATGAGGAAATAGCAAGATACAGGAATAAATACCTGGAACGACTAAGTAAGCATCCTAACATACTAGCTTCAAATCTTCTGGAGAGGACAGGCACAACACGGCGACTGAAGCGAGCAACACCACTACATTTATAATAATAATTTTTTCTAAGGCAATAGCTATGATTTATAGATATATAGCTATTTCGCTGGTAATAGCAAATTCACAAAAAATCGTTTCAAAACATTAAATGTATTTAATCAAATTTATTTACAATAACTGTCATAAGCTGATACAAATTTGAGAAACTGTTCGACTGTTCTGTTTGTCAGAAGTTGATGCACACAACGCCATCTACTGGCAATACCGGAACCAGCATTTGAAATAATGTTCGTTTTTATGGGTTCTTGAGTTAAGATGGCGTTGTATAAAAGTTGATGCACACAACGCCATCTACTGGCAATACCGGAACCAGCATTAGAAATGATGTTCGTTTTTATGGGTTCTTGACTTAAGATGGCGTTGTAAATCGCTCCATACGAAATGTATGGGAAAATGAATTTTCTTCATAATTTTTTTTTTTCGGGAAAATTTCCGGAATTTTCTTGGATATTCTTTTTTGTTTGGGTGGAGACCTACCCGAATTGGTGTTCATCATCGAAATCGGTCCAGGCGTTCTGGAGTTATAAGCGTAGTAACTAACATCACTCTCTTTTCTATATATAAAGTTCTTTATATAGCTAAGAATGATTTAACAGTGATATACAATACTTAACCAATTTCTTCAGGGAAAACCTAATGAAGGGAACAATAGGCATCTATTCAGAAATACAAGATACCAAATATAACATTATGCAAGAAAAGTTGATCAATTTATTTAGTAATAACCAAAGTTTAAAATTTACGAAATGTTCTAAATTAGCAAAAGATATTTTGAACGAAGTTAACCCATCAGAAATTATTCAAAATATACATAAAAAAACAAATCATAGGGGGATATTGGAAAACTACGAACAAAAAAAAGATAAATATGTTTATCCCAATCTAATAAAATACATAAATCGCTTTATAAATAGTTGTAGAATATGTAATGAAAACAAATATGATCGAAAAGCATTTAAGAAATATTTTAATCATATCGAAATTCCACAAAGACCAAATGAAATTGTTCATATTGACATATTTCAAGTACAAAGAACATATTTTTTAACATCAATAGACAGATTTACAAAATTAGGTAGCATTCATAAAATACATGGCAAAACTATGATTACTATAAAAGCTGAGTTAGAAGAAAGAATTGCATTTTTAAGCAAGCCAGCTTTATTGATTATGGACAATGAATTTAATAATTCGTTAATAGACATGTTTTGCATAGAAAAATGTATTAAACAACACTTTACAACGCCAAATTTGCATACAGGAAATAGGATTGAACGATTGCATTCAACCCTATTAGAACACATACGAATATTAAAAAGAGAAGACGAAAACGGCGATATTGAAGAATTAGCAATCAGGGCAATAGGTTTTTATAATGATTTAATTCATTCAACCACAAAACATAAACCAATCGACTTTATTAATCAACTAAACTTGAATTTTCAAAAAAAAAAAAGCACAGGATTCAAATAAAAGAAAAGCCAAAGCGATTGACAGACTAAATTCAAAGAGAGAACGTGTACCAAATTACAATAATCCCAATATATAAATATAGAGAATCCAAAAGCCCAAAGACAAAAGATAGCCAAAATATATTTGAAATATAACTCTAATAACCCAAAAAATATAAATATAGCACAAATTAAAAGACCTTTAAAAATATTTTCAAGTAACAGTCCTAATAACAATGCTTATAATGTGTTCGGCATCGATTCAGGCGGCAGTTTTTGTTGATAAGATTGAAACAGAGGCTGTAAACGCAGTTATAAATAATGAACCTATTAAAGTAATAAAAAAGTTTTGAAAACTAATACACCTCATTGATTTAGCAGAAATACAGAAATTAAAAGCCAGCATATCAAATAGCTTCGAAGTTAAAAACGGATGGTTCATTTTTGGGCTTAATAAGGAAATAACCGAGCTTGAACACCGAATGACTACAATTTTAATTCACACTAGTCAGAAAAGAGCTTTAATGAATATAGGCGGAAGACCAATAAACTTGTTTTTTGGAAATTTAGATGACGAGGACAGACAGAGTAATAATGAACATTTTAAGAAGTAGGATATAAATCAATACAATTTAGTCAACAATATGAATAAACAAATAAAAATAAATGATGATTTGCAAACCTATTTAAAAAATATTGGATTAATCCTTGAATCACACAAGGAAATTTTTAATCAGACTTATGCCAAGACGATTGAAGAAAGCTTTGCAATTACCAAGTATAATAACTTTCTGTTAATAATAAATGTGTTAAAACTCTCTTACTGTGCGGTCTGGTTTCTTTTCACTCTGCTTGCAAATCTAAAAAAAAACTTTTAAAAAAAGTGTCAAAGTGCGACAGGACGTTTAATTGGCATTTTTTTTTGATAAATACTGTTTAGTGGTGGTTGCAGTGTGCCATTTAATAAAAACAAATAGTGACAAAAAGTTAAAACAAAATTGCCACAAAACAAACAATAACAATAAACATACATATATATTAAGCGGGCAATAAACATACATATATATTAAGTGCGCCAAAATGAGTGTTTTACGCTCGCCACAGAGCGAGCGTAGGAATACCCAAAAAAATTAGACAGTTATAGAAAATCAAAGAGCCGGCTCTCCTATGAGTGCGTTCCCTATGATAGTCAATAGCGGTCCATCTATGCCGGACACTCTCAGAGAGCGATCTTTCCCACAAAAAAAATCAAAAGGTTGATGGTATAAATATGCAAGGTGCCCTGTCCTCCTCAAACAATTTCTCCGATGCCCTAACGACTACTAACAAAATATTTACAACTCTAGCCTCATCAAATGCAACAACAAATACAACCGTTTCGTACACAAATTCAATATGTGCAAGCAAACTTACTACAGCTTCGGCTCCACCTCTAATTACTGAATCTTGCTCAGCAGCAATTGCCCGTTCAACACATAACAGCATTAACACACTCACAATTAAGCATCCACTAGGAAATACAGAAAATGAATCACCATATGAAAGCCGTGTACTTACTCCTAAAACTCACTCAACAACAATAACCCACTCATCAGATAAATATATTGATTCACTCACAATAAAACACCCAGTAGGAAATATTCAAACCGATCCTCAATCTAAATGTCGTGTAAAAATTCCTGTAGTGAAAACAAACCAAACCCCTAAACGTGTTAGATCAAGCCCAGAAAACACAACACAAAATAAACAAAAACAGTCAAAACTACGGGACTACTGGCTTGATTTGCCAACTAGTCCAAATAGATTCGCGATACTATCAGAAGTTGAAATCGACGGTACCAGTCCACAAGAAAGGGATCAAAGAGTCCCGAAACCTCCTCTGGAGTAAATAATGCTCAACCGTTACTAGATCTGCTAAAAAACATTGCCAAGAATGAATACCAGCTCAAATTCCTCAAAAATAGCGAGGTTAAAATTCAACCAAAGTCAGGAGAAGGGTACAAAACTATTACAAAAGCTCTGGATGAAAAGAACACAGAATTCCATACATATAAACCCAAACAGGAAAAACACTTTAGCGTAGTATTAAAAGGGCTACACCACACAATATCAACAGAAGAAATAAAAGAGGAAAAACTAGGTTGGGATTCGATGTTACAAACGTTACAAGTATAAAACAAAGAATTACAAAGCATCCGTTGTCGATGTTTTATGTCAACTTAAAACAAAACAAAAATAATACAGACATTTATAAAGTTGAAGCAATTATGCACACAAAAATTAAATTTGAACCACCAAATAAAAAAAGGGAAATAGCTCAGTGCACAAAATGTCAGAGGTATGGCCCCACTAGAAAATATTGCAACCATACTCCTCGATGCGTTAAATGCGTTGGCAATCAGGCAACGTCAGACTGCCCTAGTAAAGAAAAATCACAGGATGTGAAATGTGTGCTATGCGGAGGAAACCACCCGGCTAATTACAGAGGCTGTAATGTGTACAAAGAATTACAGCAAAAAACATTCCCCACGCTAAGGCAGAAAGTGTTTGAAAAACTAATTTTAACAAGGCCCCAGATTCCGAAAGACAACCAGGTTGCACACATGCGCAAATCGCCAAACAGAGCACGCAACAAGAGCAAACTCTAAACCAGCAAAGTGAAAATCAATTCGCCTCACATCGATCAAATGACATGACTGAATTAAAGAGTATGCTGAAAACCCTTATGGAACAAATGGGAACAATGCTCAATTTATTAACAACAGTGATTTCTAAACTGACTTAATGGAACAAAAACTTATAATTGCAGTATGGAATACGAACGGGCTTTCTCGTCATAGTAATGAAGTCAAAACATTTATGGAACAGAACAACATTGATATAATGCTAATATCTGAGACACACTTCACAAGCAAAAGCTTCTTAAAAATAAATCAGTACAACATATATCACACAAATCATCCAGCCGGCATAGCACGCGGTGGTACTGCTATCATCATTACAAACAAAATAAAACACACAGTACAAGACAATTATGAAAAATCTCACATTCAAGCAACAAGCATAACAATACAATACAAAATTCCAGATGTCATTGACTTCTGCGTGATGAAAGGTGTTCTCAGAAGCTGTGTTGAGATATCCCCGTCGCTGGATCTGTCATCAGACCACTCTCCTATTATTGCAATACTGACATCGAAGGTAGAATGCACAATAAAACCACTCACACTACATACGAAACAAACAAACTGGTTGCATTTCAAGGAAATTGTAGATGACATTCTGTGCCTCAATATTTGTCTGAAGAGTGCTGAGGATATTGAGTTTGCCGTTGAAAATTTTAACAAAACTGTCCAATACGCTGCATGGAACTCTACTCCGGAGCCTAAAAATCAACTGAACAAGCATCCTTCCCATCCCGTTATTAGGGAGATGGTTGGTAAAAAACGCAAACTAAGAAGGGCGTGGCAAAGTACCAGGCATCCGAAAGACAAAAATAATTTTAATAGAGCTACAAAAAACCTTAAGCGGTACTTGGCGGAGAAGCAAAATGAAGAAATACAGCACTACTTTTCCACTTTATCAGCAAATGAGTCCACAGATTACTCACTTTGGAAGACGACAAAAAAGCTGAAGCAACCCACCACCCGTGCTCCTCCTATCAAAAGCTCAAATGGCGCCTGGGCAAAGACTGATAAGGAGAAAGCAATTACATTCGCCAAACACCTTACTGGGGTCTTTAAGCCGTTTCCACCAACTTCACAGCAAGAGTTATTTAATCTTTTCAATAGTCCAGGACAATTAGAGTTACCTATCACGCCCTTTACAAAAAAGGAAATACAAAACGCTGTGCACAAAACACTGAATGTGAAAAAGGTGCCGGGCTTCGACCTGATAACAGGTAAAATATTAAAGGAACTACCAAATAAAGGAATAAAATACCTTACCTATCTCTTCAATGCAATAATTGGATGTGATGAGGAAATAGCAAGATACAGGAATAAATACCTGGAACGACTAAGTAAGCATCCTAACATACTAGCTTCAAATCTTCTGGAGAGGACAGGCACAACACGGCGACTGAAGCGAGCAACACCACTACATTTATAATAATAATTTTTTGTAAGGCAATAGCTATGAACTAACCTTATGGGAGATTAGCACTGGCTTCTATTCCTCATGTTGATTTAAATAACTATTTTAAAAAATTACTTTCTGTATTGATTTATGTAGTTGTTTAATATTGTTTTTTAATTTGATTATTGCTCCAAGGGGCAGAATGCAAATAAAACTGGAGTTAAAAAAAAATAAAATAAATAAATAATAATAAATTAAATAAAAGAGAAAAATAACTAATATAGAAATAGATTTTTATGATATTGATAATCATAAAAAGAAATATTTAAAATGTAGTTTGAGATTTTTTAAAAATGATATAATTTTATTTGTAATATTAATCCAAAATTTTATTAATGAATATTTTAAAAACAATTTTACCAATACATAATAAACATTTTATGCAATTAGATATTAAAATAAAAAAAATTGTGAGCATAAAAAATAAAACATACATAGTAAGTGATGAAAATGATATTTCAAAAATGGAAAGAGCAAATGTTTGCATATCTAATATATTAAATAGCAATTATGAAAGTTGTAAGAAAGTATTGTAGTAGTTGATATCGGAAGTGTATTGTTAATATATGTTGACACCCGTTTGTTTAGTGAATGTAATAATTTTTCATACAAATTGAAGTGCAATTATTTTGTAAGATTTGAAGGATTTAAAATCTCTATTGAAAATTTTAGATTAAAAAGATTTGAATGCCACTTAAATGTTGTGGTAACAAATTTAAATATTTTATCTGAAAATCTAACTGAAATACCAAAACCACTGAATATTACTAATTTGGAAGACATTAAGAACACATTTGAAGATAAACATGTTAATACAAAATGTTATATACTTTATATTGTACTTACCATAATTATAATATACTTACTTATAAGAAAACTTTTAAAATTTGTAAATTTCGAAGGGACTCGAAATCTAAGGGGAGGGGGCGATTCATATATGATGACAACGTATCACTCTCAGTGGCGTAGCTGCCCAGGGGCTACGCGGGGCAGTGCCCCGGGGCCCTCAAGCTCAGGGGGCCCTCGAATCCTTACCAGAAATCTCGATCGAACTGGACTTTTGGAAATTTCTCCCATTTTCAAAATAAATATGACAGGTTGCAACCCCACTTTAATCATGACAACTCAGTTGAGAGAAATTCAAAAGTTATGCCTAGTGAATTTCCCTAAATTCTTTCTGTAGGTTGGCAGTGTTGTCAATTTGACGGAGAGTGATATGTGCGTTTTATTATTCATCGATGTGCGTTTTATTGTGAATTCGAGTTAAGATTTTTTTTCCGGGGATTCCCCAACGACACTTGTAGCGTATCAGTGTGTTTCTCTTTCCTTTTATTTTACTTTTAACGTCGTCAGTGAACAGTGAGTAACTACCTACTCGAGCACAATCTAATATTATATTGTTTAAATAAATTAGAAAACTAAAATTATGGATAAAAAGAAGAAACCCAGTGGTGCATTTAAACGCAAACAACGCCAAGAAAGAGAAGATAGTAAACAAAAATTGCCCAAAATTGACAAGTTTTTTAGTCTGCCTTCTGCAAGTACATCTGGCCAAAATATTTCTATTGATAGTGACTCAAATAATGTGGTAACTGCAGTGTTGGTTGAGAAGCCCACTGAAGAAGATTCGACAATTATTGCAGTTGGAGATACCTCCGTCGCCGATCATGTGAACGTGGATGATGTTTGCATGACACACATAAGAGCAGAGGGTTTGGAGGAACCACAGATCTCTACATTTTTCGAAAATGTGTACGACAAATCTTCTTATGACTTGGGAAACTTCACGAAAAACGTAAAATTCTTGATATGGGGCCTTTACAGCCTTCAGGACCTTTTCCAACAGACATCAACCAGAACAATAGGTGTTTTTCAAAATCGTACTACGTTTCGTGTTCTAAATATGGGCCAGTTAACCGTTTTTGGCTGTCTTATTCCAAAACACTAGACGCTGCCTATTGTCAACCCTGCTGGTTATTTGCTTCACAAAGGAATAATGTTTGGTGTACGGGAATTCGAGATTGGAAGCATTTATCAGAAAGAATTAAACAACACAGTTGTTCGAGTGGCCATTCGGAAGCATGTGCTGTGTATGAATTTTGGAAAAAAAACGATACTAATACTATCGACAAGGAACTTGAAAATGAAATTCGCAAAGAAGCATCATTTTGGAAAATGGTTCTTCAAAGGTTATTCGATATCATACTTAGCCTAGCAAGGAGTTTTTTGGCTTTGAGAGGACATCAAGAAGACTTAAGTCAGGAAGGATACCACGGAAATTTTCTGTCCTTTGTAGAGCTTGTCGCCCGATATGATCACATTTTGCAGCAAGTTTTGGATATGCCCAAAGGTAATAATAATTATTTCTAAGTTTTTTTTATCGTTTTATTTTGTTCATAATTATTAACTGTTTAATATCAGGACTTTTTTGAAATTGTGTTTTTTTATGTTTTTAGGATCTACAAGATATCTGAGTGCAACAATTCAAAATGAAATGATTGAGAGCTTGGGGACCAAACTCGAAACCCATCTACTAGAACAAATTAAAGCGTCACCGTTTTTTGCCATCATAATGGATACGACACAGGATATATCGAAGGTAGATCAGCTAAGCATTGTTGTGAGGTATGCAGTAATAACCAGATCGGAAAATGGACAACCAATTGATATAGAAGTAAAAGAAGTGTTTCTAGGCTTTTATGCAGCCATCAAACATGGCGCAGTAGATTTAGTCCACCAAGTGACAACATTATTTATCGACAAAAATATTGATTTAAAAAAATGTGTGGGGCAAGGCTATGATGGAGCCAGTGTGATGAGTGGTGTGTATAATGGTGTACAAAAACATATTAAGGATATCCAGCCTAACGCAAAGTACGTACATTGTGCCACTCATAATTTAAATTTGGTGATAAATGATGCCGTTAGCAGTTGTGTGGAAATACAGATTTTTTTCGCAAGGTTGCAAGATTTGTATAACTTTTTCGGAAACAGCATCAAACGTTGGGATCTACTGTCAAAATTCACTGGCGAATCGGACACCACTCTAAAAAAACTTAATCCGACTAGATGGTCCAGTAGGGTCAATACGATATCTGCAATAAAACTTCGTTATTTTGATATTATCAAAGCATTATCAGAAATAGTTCTAAAGAGTCCTAATAAAGATGAGCGTAGTGAAGCAGAGAGTATTAAAACAAAATTGCTAAATTTCGAGTTCGTGTTGCTTTGCGAATTCATGCACAGTGTATTGAACGACATAAATTATGCATCCAAAACTTTACAAAAATGCGACATCAATTTGGGTGAGGCGAGCAAAGTTTTAGCAGAGACCAAAGCAAAGTTGCAAATTTATAGAAATGATTTCGAATTATTCAAGTGCAAAGCCAGTGAAACTGCAAGAAAATATGGTATTGATACCCGTTTTCAAGAAAAAAGGCAAAGAAAAGTTAAAAAACATTTTGATGAATTAGCTGCTGATCACCGATTTCCAAACCGAGAAAAAATATTTCAAATTGAGATTTTCAATAATGTACTAGACACAGTAATATCTCAATTAGATACACGTTTTATTGGTATGAGTGCAGTCTGTCATATATTCGATTTTCTAACACCAACATTTTTATTACATGTTGATGAAGCAACTTTATTACAAAAGTGTGACGAATTCCAAAGAAAATATTCAGATATAATAGGCCCTAGTTTTTCACTTCAATTTATTAATATTTACCATCTAGTTTTACCTCAACTAACTCAAGCATGGACTGTTCACCAATTATGTAAGGAAATAATGAGCAAATATGGTGTGCTAGAATGCGACCTAACGGAAGTATTTACAGCAATGTTATTATTCTTTACAATTCCTGTCACTTCTGCAGCAGCTGAAAGGTCATTTAGCAAATTAAAAATAATAAAAAATTATTTAAGAAATAATATGGGCAAAACTCGACTCCGACATTTATCGCTAATAGCAATTGAAAACAAAACCGCATCAAGCCTGGATTTAAACGAAGTCATTGATACTTTTGCGAAAACTAAAGCTAGGAAAAAATTGTAAATATAATTGTTAATTAGTCAGTTGGTAGGCTCGACCTTTATATAATAAACCCTTGAATCTTCTCTATTTCGTTTTATAAGCCAAACTTACATCAAGTATTAATTGTAATTTATGTTGTTACTGTTTAATATTTTTATTACCTGCCCTGCAGTGCACAAAAAAAGAGCTTAAGTAGCTTAGCATTTTGAAAGTATTTGTATATTTCATATTTTTATATGATAAAACCTAATCAGTTTACATACCAGTGGGGCCCCATTTTTTAATTTGCCCCAGGGCCCTTGGTTACCTAGCTACGCCACTGATCACTCTCAGCCACTGCTACACCAAATGTAGATTCAGCGACGTCCGCCAAAATAACGAGCGCAGCTGAAAAGAGTGTACAGTTCAAATACTGAGATTTGTTTATGTGAATGAATTCTCAGTTTGTTTATATAATGAAATACCGCAACGCTTGAGATAAGCTCAAGCTAAGCGCGTAGCCATGGTCCTAAAGGACTTAAATAGCAAGTAAGCATTTTCGTTGTGATAGTTTTAAGATCTTTTTATTATGTATTTAAAAGTTGCAGTTACATATCAACCTTTAAGAAGTAAAGTTCTTAACGCGGCTGAATAAACGATTTTATTGAACAAAGAATATATCTTTTTGTAATTAATAATTTTATTTGGTTAAAGGGAATAAATCTTTTTAATCGCAACTCATAGGTTCCTATCATCGTTGTATTTGCTTATTAATATCTATATATTAGCCTTTCTTCCTATAACTAACACAACTTTGTCATTATAAAATTAATAAAATATATATTATATACACATATAGTAAAGATATCTAATTTGTTCAATTTATATTTGACGAATATTGAACATTATATATAAACTAGTGAATGCCATGTATTTAAATTATATAAAAATTTTAAACTGTTATTACTATGAAATGAAACAACTACTTCTTACATAATATGTGATGTCAAAGAAAATCAATGTAATAAGAAGTAATACCTCATTTTCCTAGTTAAGTCTGTGACAAACTATAAATCATGAAATGCGACAAACTTCTCAATTTTGAATTTTTTGTTGTTAACTTTACATACAAAATCATTCACACATATGTCTGTATGTATGCTATATGCAAAATAAAAACAAAGAAAATGGATTCACTTTATGATTTCGGATGATGTTCTCATTTTCTGGTCGCCTGCAAGTAGTGGGTAAGATACTTAATAGAAGCAAGACTTTATCTTATTTATTATATTTATATTATTATTATAATAAAACAAAACTTTCAAAACTGGAAACAATTTGTACCAATAATTCATTTTATACAAAAAATTGGTAAAAAAAATGAAATCAAAATAATTCAAAATTTCGTCATCGATTCACATTGAAATTGTATGTGTATTCGATTTCATAAAATAATATGTGGTTTTGAAATGAAATAAGGCGTTTACGCGAAAATCGTAAATCTTCTAATTAAGAAAAAATTATAAAATTAAATTATTCAATTTTGAAGATTTGAGTTGAACACCCAGAAAACCAACTCGCATCCAACAAACAGTTTCTTTTGTTAATCTGTTTATATGAAAACATGCTTAGTAGCAGGATAATCAATTCACAGCTGGGGGCGGCGTCGGCCAAGAAGTCCGTGTGCAGAGGCACACCTCAAGGTGGAGTTCTTTCACCCCTACTCTGGAATCTTGCGGTAAATCAGCTGCTTGTTCAACTGGAGAGGGAAGGGTGCAAGGTGGTTGCGTATGCGGATGATGTTGCTATTAGTATCTCGGGTAAATGTATACCTACTTTGAGGGACTTGATGCAAAACATGCTGAACATTCTTTCAAAATGGACTACTGACTGTGGGTTGGGGGTTAATCCGACCAAGACTAAGCTGGTACTCTTCACTAGGAAGTATAAAATTCCTCAATTTATTGCTCCAAAACTAATGGGTGTAGATATTGACTTTGTCGAGGAGGCTAAATATCTGGGCGTGATCCTAGATAGGAAGCTGAATTGGAAGGCTAATATAAGCGAGCGCATTAGGAAGGCTCAGGTAGCTCTGTACTCTTGCAACAGAGTTATAGGCAAAAATGGGGCCAGCCTAACGTAGCCTATTGGATATATACAGCTGTGGTACGACCAGTCCTTTTCTATGGGGTGCTTGCTTGGTGGACAGCCCTAACTAAGTCCACATACAATAGGCTGATAACAAAGGTTTAAAGAACGTCAGAGGTATTCATAAGTAGTGCCATTAGAACGACTCCAGGGGCAGCATTGGATATTATGCTCAATCTGCTGAGTGTTAGGCTTTGAGACGAATGGAAGGATGGTATCCCCCCTCATGTAGAAGGGGTTCACATATACACAGATGGATCCAAACTACAGAGTAGGGTGGGAGGTGGTGTATTCTCAGAAGATTTGGATATAAACATGTCCTTTAGGATGCCCGACAACTGAAGTGTGTTTCAGGCAGAGGTCGAGGCTATAGAGGCAGCACTGTCTTGGATAAGGAAGAAGAAGATATCTGGACTTGATATTTTCGTTCTGTCCGACAGCCAAGCTGCTTTGCGCTCCCTGGATTCGGTTATTATCACCTCAAAAGCCGTCAAGAGCTGCCGCAAATATTTAGACGAGATAGCTAAGCAGACCCGTCTGCATCTGTGCTGGGTTCCCGGTCACAGAGATATTTCAGGGAACTGCAAGGCGGATGAACATGCCCGTGAGGGTACTACCATACCGATGGAACCAGATAGGTCGCAATTCGGTATTCCTATTGCCACATGTAATCTCTTAGTAAATACAATATCCTTAGGAACAGCGGGCAGGCGCTGGTCTGAACTTTCAGGATGTAAAATAGCTAGACAAACCTGGCCAGAGATAAATGTCAAGCGCTCTAAGGACCTACTTGCTTTAAATAGACAAAGCATAGGTCCCGTGATTAGCGTCTTAACGGGACACTGGACTCTAGGCACACACGGGTGTATGCTGGGGTTCGCCTCTAATGAATTCTGCAGGAGTTGCATGGACGAGGAGGAGGAAGAGTATACTGCTCACCTGTTGTGCACGTGTCCAGCTTTGTCCAGAAGGAGGCTCACTTTCCTGGGCGACTACTTTTTGACTCCTTGGGAGATATCTCAAAAAAAAAAGATTAGCTCCATCAACTGCTTCATTAAAAGCTCCAAATGGCTGGACCTTTGAAGGGGATGGGACCTGCTGTCCCATGCGGTATCACAAAGTGTCAATGTTGGCCTAACTGCGCCCTTTTCGGGTGGCGGTTTACCTACGTACCTACCTAATCTGTTTATAAATCAATAACAAGATTTTGGTTTTCTTCTTCGTGGTAATTAGCAAGCTAACCTCGATGCCTTCGAACCTGGGTTCGACTCCCTCAATTTTTTTTTTATTGCCGTGAATTTTTTTTTTTTTTTTGTTTTCATAAAATTAAATGATGAAAATAAAAAATAATGTTTTATTATTTCCTTGCAAATCCTCAAAACACCTTGAATAAGCAATTCTAAAATCATCTAAAATATATAATAATATAAATAAAATAAATTGAAAAAGGTCTTATTCTGATTGAGTATGTTGGCTACTCATAGAAAGCGAAAACAGCATAAGGCGTCACGTTTTCAATTCAAAGTTGAAATAATTCTTTTTTTCAAATGTGCATCCATCTTCTTTGTTTTTATTTCGCATATGAGCATACTTACACACATATGTACTCATATGTATGCCCATGTGTGTAAAATCCATAACAAAATTGTGAAGTTTCTCGGAATTCATCCTTTTTATTTTGATGCCAGCATCTCTGATTAGTTCAATAACAAGTTCCTCTGTAGAATTCCTTACGTCTTTCCCATTTAAAGATAGTATGCGATCACCCACCTTTATATGAATTATAGAATCAGTAAATATACATATTTTGGATCTTGCAATGAATGGAATATCTGTTTCTAAGATACTGATGGCCTTACTGGTTTTTACTTAGTGTCTGAAACCTTAAAAATATAATTTTGACAATCACATTAGACTATGGAAAATTGACAGTTTATAAAATAATTGTCCAATTTCTATCATTTGGACTAACAGAAGCGCAGCTATTGCGATGGAAGCGATAGTATGTTTCTACTTGGGGTACAAAAATGAGCATCGAACAAATAGCTAATATTAAGTTTTCTTTTATACTTAATAAAACTCTTACCGCAACGTTTCAATTAATAAACCAGATTTAAGGCCAAGTTCATGAGGTATATAGGCGGTATAAAAACGGCATGAGGACATAAATATTCAGCAACTTCTTTGCCAATCGAAATACGTGATCACCGTTGTGAAAAACCGTGAGTGACTATTTCAAAGATCAGTCCTCTGTGCATTTTTGTTGACTTTTGGATGTTCTTGTTGTCGTTGTTCTGGCAATAGTAGTTGTAGTTAATAGTTGTAAAAGTAAACAGGACTCTTAAATAAAAATTTTTATATTATTGATTCTAGTGTGACCATCTATTGGCAACTGAACTGGCAAAACACTCCCTTTATATGCCCGATTTGGTACCGTGCGTCTTTTACTTTTTCTGAAAAAATAATTTTCCGATGAAAGGAATGCATTTTGTGAAAACAGAAACTATTCAAAAGCCTTGTACCAACAACTTAAAGAGGCGATGATGTCAAATACTCATTTCACATGCTTGTAGACCGTGCAAATCGCTACACGAGTATTTAGTCGGAAGGAAAATATTTTGAATAAAATAAATCAATTTTCCTAAAATAACCTTTTGTTATTCTTATGAATTCTGAATTCTTCCATTGCATCATAACCGGTTAAAATTGTTAAGATAGCGCAATGGACAAATAACTTAAAGAGTGCAAGTTCAATCTATGCCTCTCTTTCACTCGCCTGAGCGTGCTAAAGCAAGTACACTTTTAATATTGTAAATGCTTTCACACCAAGCAGAAAACTTAGCTAATAACCCAAAGTGGAGCAACAGAAACCGGTCTAGATAGATAGAGCTAATTCCACAATCAACTGCTATCAAAGCTAATACTCCACAAATTATTAAAACTGGTGAGACCCAACTATCAAGCAACAACCGCTTCGCCTTACTTCAAAGTGTCGAGGATACAGATGCACCAAAACTTCAATTTAAACTACCTCCCATTTATTTGCGTGAACGTTACTCTAATAAGTTAGTCAACAAGCTAAAAGAGCTCATCGGTTCAAAAAGTTTCCACGTTATCCCGCTCGTTGAACGTAATATAAAAGAATAAAAAAATCATATATATAGTGAGTGAAATTGTAGGGTCGTTCTAAAAAACTTTGACTCAGAAAACAAAAACTTCTACACTTATCAGCTCAATAGTAGGAAGGGCCAATACAATTGTTATAAAGAGACTAGAATCAGATATTTGTAGGATTCTTAGCTCGCTCAAAATCGCAAAACAAGAGACTAGAATCAGATATTCGTAGGATCCTTAGCTCGCTCAAAATCGCAACAAAATCCCCCAACCACTGTTTCATGTAGAGCCTGAGCCAGAAACCAAAAAGCTTAAAAAAGGGAAAGTACTTGGCATATATAACCTCCGCTACCTTATGCATCGTAGAATTACGTTGGAGGAACCCCTCAAATGGAATGGTCCACTACAATGTACTAATTGCCAAGAGTTCGGGCATACTAGATCCTACTGCAAGCTTCGAAGTATACTCGTATGTGTTGCCTGAGGAGATTTACGCCCTACAACAAAATGTACCAAGACCAGAACTGACATTGCTAATAGAAAGTGCAGTAATTGCGGCGGTAACCATACTGTCAACTACAGAGGTTGCCCTGTTTACCAGGAAATTAGGAATAAGGACCCTCAGCGCACTCAAGTTAGCTCAAATATTCCTGTCATTGCACAACCACAGAAGCGAATTTTATATTGCGACACAGGGACAATGTACACAGGGGTGCTTAAATCAGGGGGCAGATGGGTAGCCGGACAAATCATCAGAATTTTGAAGGAATGATAGGAACGCTCACCCAATGTATGACCCAGTTTTTGAGTTCAATACAAACTTTGATCCAAAAAGTGATAAGAAACCAAAATCAACACATGCAGCTTCTGCTATCTCAGTAAGAAGCCTGTGAAAATCTGTCAATGAAATGCAGACGGTGAGGGCCAGCATAAGTTGGAAGTCAATAACTTTTTACTCTCGAATTTAATCGATATACTTCTCATATCGGGAACACATCTGACCGAAAAGTTACAATTTTTGTATACCAGGTTATAGATTTTATGACACAAAGCATCTCGCTGGTAAAGCACATGGTGGCACTGGAATAGCAAAAAAAAGAATAAAACATTTTGCTACGGAAGAATTCAACAAAGAGTACCTTCAAGCAGCATCAAGCCGGATGGGATGATAATATAAATATTTCAGCTGTGTACTGTCCTCCAAAATTCAGAATATCAACAAATCAATTTTCAGATTGGGAACAAGTTTCCTAGCTGCTGGTGACTACAATACTAAACACACCCACTGGGGCTACCGACTATCAGCGCCAAAAGGAAAAGAAGTGTATAAGTTCATGGTTTCGGACAACCAGCGTACTGGCCAACAGACTTACGCAAGATCCTTGACCTTATAGATTTTGGAGTTACTAGAAACCTAAAGACGAATTAAAAGTGTAACCCTTTTTCGACTTTTCTTCAGATCACTCCCCTATAATAATATACCTCAACAAAAAGTTACACCCTACGTTTGGTTTCATACCCCTTAGAGTCAATCGGCTGAAATATAGAAAATACCTCACCTTATTCCAAATCCCCGTCTCAAAACTAATGAGGAATAAGAAACATTTATGGAGCTATTTACATCTACCCTAATTCTAGCTGTGCTTCACGCCTCGTACAAACCCGACAACAACTGTGACAACGTTAGATACCCAAAACCTTAATTCAAATTGATATTATTCTAATTGAAAAGAGGAGGACACGTCGAGAATGACAAAAATTCCGATCTCCTTTCCTAAAACGAAAGTTATCCGTTGCCACCGTAAACTTAAGAAACGTCTTACGCCAAGAATCAGAGCTGATTTTGGATTGGAACAGGGAGACAAGGAAGCGTTCTGGGTCCTGTGCTCTACACACTATTTACAGCTGATTTGCCAAAAACAGCAATTACGACAACTGCTACCTTTGCTGACGATACAGTGATTATTGTAACTCACTCCAACCATTTGACAGCAGCGGCTGATCTGCAGTTAAGCCTCTATAATATGGTTACAAAAGTGGAGAATGAAAGAAAATGCGACCAAGTCTACCCAAGTTACTTTCACTCTCGGAAAGAACACGTGTCCACCGGTATTTTTTAATAATGACGAACTACCACAGTCACCAGATACTAAGTACCTTGTTTTTCATTTAGATCGTCGAATGACCTGGCAGAAGCATATCTTTGCTAAAAGAAACAATTGGTGCTAAAACTAAACTGACTCATGGGTCGCAACTCCCAGCTCTCAATTGAAAATAAAGTTGTAATTTACAAAGTCATACTGAAGCCTATATGGACCTATGGCATCCAGTTATAGGGGTCAGCGTCAAAATCGAATATTGCGGTTCTGGAAAGATACCAATCAAAGGTACTACGTCTGATAAGAAACGCCCCTTGGTATGTAACAGCCCAAATCTTACATCGAGATTCCAAATAAAAGTGATGAGATAATTCGATATAACTTAAGATATAGTGAACACCTTTCAAGGCACCCTAACATACTTGCTTCGGCCCTTCTGAATAATAACCCAACCAATCGCAGACTCAAACGAAAATTACCTTTAGAATCAGCTGCCTCCACCTCATAAATAAAAATCACGTCAAATAATCATATTAATAATAATTGTTTTTAAAATTTAATTAAATAAAAATTTAATTAAATAACAAATTTAATAAAAGTAAAAAAACAAAAATAAATTTGAAACTAAATTATAATTTAAAAAAACCAATAATCACCTAATAGGTAAACATTTTTGTGAATTTTAGCATTGGCTAATATTCTAATTGTTTAGATTTAAATCCATGGTTAATATAATTTTAGATTTAAATCTAGTTTTAAGATATAATAATTGCTTCATCTTCTAGGATAGATTGCAATGAAATAAAGTGGAGTTATAAAAAAAAAAATTTTTTTTGGTACGGTATATTAAAACTCTTTCTCCAACTGACGTTAACAACTACTCCCTGTGGAAAGCTGTCAGGAAAATGAAAACACTATGCGGGGAAAAAATGAACAAGAAGTGATAAAAAATGTCATCGTGCTTAGCTTATTGTTTAATGGATTGCTTCGCTTAGCGAACAAGCGTATTATTCCTCATCACCAATTTGTCTTTCGCGAATATAATTTTTTTTCTTTTTATTTCCGATTATTTCATACATATGTCACCATTATATTGTCACCTAGTACATGATTTGACAATTTGTTTGGAAATTAATATTAAAAACACATTTTGGCCAGTGCCAAGAAGTGATACAACAAAAATTATTTACATTAATTATAATAATTCACTATAATTATATTATAACAATTTATGATCAAAATCACGTTTATAATAATTATTTACATTTACATTTATATTAATATTACTAATATGTGTAGTCTGGATTTCCTAGTTCAGTAGGTCGTTTGGTCGAGTTCTCTTTAAACGGCACATGGCGGTTTCTTCTAGATGTAGCAACTCGTTTATTTCTTCGTTATTATGCCCATGCAGTGTATCGTAGTGTTTTGTGGATATCTTTTTTATTTCTTCGTCAATTCTTGTCATATTTAGTTTGCTGTGTATATCATCATTTGTTGTGTACCAACCAGACTTTCTGATAACTCTTAATATTCTAGATGGCTGTCTTTGAATTTTTTGTATGTGTGACCGCTTTGCCGTTCCCCATACTTGGAGTCCGTACGTCCAAATTGGCTTTATAGTACACTTGTATAGCAGCAACTTGTTGTTAATTGTGAGTTTAGATTGCTTACCCATTAACCAATATAGTTGCCTAAATTTTTCTTTTATTTGTTTCGTTTTTTGTTTGATGTGGTAGTGCCAATTTAGCTTTGAGTCCATGTGTATACCAAGGTATTTAGTTGGAGACCCTATTTTTATAACTTTATTGTTTATTTTAATAGGTATTGGGTTAAATTTTGTTTTAGTTGTAAAAATTATTTGTACAGTGTTATCTTCATTAATTTTCAAGCACCATTTATCAAACCATTCCTTAACATTCTCTGTGTATATCTGCAGATTTGCAGTCGCAGTATTTAGATTTTTGTCAGATGCTAAGAGGATTGTGTCGTCAGCAAAGGTAGCAATTGTGGTATTCAGTTCTTTTGGAAGTGGTATATCTGAGGTAAATATGACATATAGCAGTGGTCCTAACACACTCCCTTGAGGAACTCCAGCTGTTGTAAGATGAATAGACGAACACTCTTCATTATATTTGACGTAAAAGTAGCGATCACTAAGATAACTTTCAGCATCTTTTCCCTGCTTCGGTAGTGCAATAATTTCAGCAACTTTCCATATTTTGGGAAAAAATTGTAGTCGGAACATTGAGTTGATAACATTCCTTAAGTAGTTATAAACTATAGTAGGTAGCTCAGCGAGAGCTTTTCCTGTCAACATATCGTATCCTGGTGCTTTTTTGTGGTTTATTCGTTTTTTAATGCAATTAATTATTTCTGTTGTGTTTGTTTTCTTAATTTTGGTTGTAATGTCTATATTTAAGTCATTGCGTGTTTCAATATATTTATCTTCGTCATTCGATAGGACTTTTTCAAAGTATTTAGCCAATGCAGTTGCTTTTTCTTCATTGGTAGTATCCCATGAGTTGTCATCTTTCCGTAGTGATACCTTATCTGAGTTTTTAATTTCTTTGTGCATTTCCATAATGAGTAGTTCGTATCCTGGGTAGGCGTCAAGTTTTTTAGGTAATTTTCAACTTCTATATTTTGTCTTTTAGTTAATATTTTCTTGAGTTTTTTTCAGGCTATATTTAAATTGTGTTTATCCTCAAGCGATCTAGTTAGCTGCCACCTCTTCCTCAGCTTTCTCTTCCCAATAATTTGCTTTCTTATGAAAATATCCGTTGTAGGTTTATTTCTTCTAAATTTATGCTGTTGGCTTGATTTGATTCCTGCGTCTAGGACCACATCGTTGAAGTGAATAATTGCACGTTCAATGTCTAATTGTGTTTTCAGTGTGATAGACGTATTCAGTTTATTTTCAATATGCTGTCTATACTCATTCCAGTTTGTTTTGTGTTAAAAATCTTAGCTATTGGTTCTATGGGTTTGATGTCAGTTGTGTAGTCAAGTATTACCGGAGAGTGGTCTGAAGAAAGTTCAAAACAAGCTTTAATTTTTAATTGGTTACACTTTATATTTTTTGTTATGCTAAAGTCTTTTAGATCTGGTACCTTTTTCCTATCTTTTGGCCAGTATGTGGGTTCACCTGAGCTTAAAAATCTGCAGTTATTTTTGTTTATAGCATTAATCAGATTTCGTCCTTTTTTATTGGTTAGCCTGATCCCCAGTCAGTGTGTTTTGCATTCAGATCGCCAGCTGCAATGAATCTTACGCCAAGCGTCTTTATGTAGCCATCATATTGATCCGTCGTTATTAGGTGTCTGGGGGGACAGTAAACTGAGGAAATGAGTATTGTCCCACTTGTATCCTCAATTTGCACAGTAGTGGATTGAATATGAGATGTTGCATATGGTTGCCGTTCAGTATGTTTTAATAGTGAATTTATTATGATAGCTGTCCCACCACGAGCTTTACCATCAGAATGATTTGTCACATAAATTTTATATCCAGGAAATACTAAATAGCTTTTGTTCGTAAAATGTGTTTCTGAAACTAGAGCTATATCAATTTTCTTGTCAGACAAAAATTGCTTCAACTCATGATAATGTTTTGTTAGGCCATTTGCATTCCAGGCTACGATTATTAAACTATTACTTTCGTGCATTTAAGCTTGTTAGTAACATTGTAATGATATTCATCATATCAGTCATTTGAGTGATTAGGGATTTCACCATGTCTTTAAGTTCATTAATATCACTAATGTTTGAATTTTTTGTATTTTCTTCAGTTATTTTTTGGATTTGACGACCCTGCAATTTCGGCATAGCTTACGCCTGGTTTAACTACTGATCCATCCATATTTTTGGTCTGAAGTAATAATGGATCCTTTCTGCGTACAGATAGAAACTTTTTTTGAATTTTTATGGCTTTGTATATTTCACAGCCTTTGTAGTTTGCAGTATTATTTCCGCCACATAGGGCACATTTAATTTCAGCTGCGTTGGTTATTTTTTTTTACATTCACTTGTTAGATGCTTTCCAGCGCATTTCACACATACTGGATCCCTTGTACAGTAGTTTTTTGTATGTCCGTATTTTTGGCATTTAGTGCATTGCGCGACTTCTCTTTTATGATGAGGTGCCTCAAAAACAAGTATGCAATGCATTAATTTGTTAATGCTATAAATATCTTTATTGTTAGTATTTGTTTCCAGTTCTCTGCTAAACAGTGGTAGCGGTTTTTTTGTTGTCCGTTGAGTTATGTTAGTTATGTTTAGAATTTTGTGACCGTTTTCACCTAGCTCATTTTTAATTTCTTCTTGGTCTGCGGAGGGGTGCATATTGCGAAGAATGACTTTGAAACCTCTTTAATTTTTGGGTTTAAATGTGTACAGCTTCGTACCGTTTTGCTTTAGCATTTGGAATATTTTTGTGTATGTTTCCGAGTCATTCGATTGAACTCGTACTTCATTGTTTGTTAATATTTTAAATATGAAGTTACTGTCTGCAACAGCGGTAAGCGCATTTTTTAACGTATTTATGCATTCTACGCCTTGTACGTATATAGGGGGTGGTTTGTTTAAACTTTTTTTTTCGGACTAGTTGTTTTTTCTTTTTCGGACTCATTTTGATCAGCTTGTCCACTGTGCGAGGGTTCAGCAAGTTCGTCATCATCATCGGTCAAAGCAGCAAATCTGTTTTTTCTTTCTGAAGTAGTATCGCTCAACCAGTAGTTTGATAACTTACTTTGGCTTGGGTTTTTTGCTATTTTTTGCTTTTTGTTAGTGTTAGGCGTTCTTTTCGCTTTATCTGTCGTGGGTGAGGTTCGTGCTCTCTTTGGTAGCGATTGCAGTTGACTTACCTGCACGCCTTTTGGTGGAATTTGCACACAGGCAGAAGAACATGTTGATGTCGCAGTTGTAGTCGAGAATGTAGTTGTTGTACCGTACGTAGAGAAGGCAGATGTTGTTGTTGCTGACGAATTTGTTGTAGTTGTCGCACTATCCACTGCTATACTGGAGCAGGACATTATTGGGGGTTTGCCATGTGAACTCCACGAAGAGTGGAGTGACTCGTTCATAGATCTCGTTCTCCCACGGGGAGAGCGCTGCACACTCATGGCGATTACTGACTATACTTTGTTTTTAGTTTTTTTAAAAAATTGTATTTATTATTGTTTTTGGTATATTTTAATCTTATTTATGAATGTATGTAAAATATAACGAAAAACAAAATTTTTTTTTTATCATAGCACAGTAGAGCATGTTCATCGAATAGTTTTCGAAACAAAATATGCCTTTGACAAAAATAAATACGATTCTGCCATCTTTTTAGATGTGGCCCAGGCGTTTAATAAAGTATGGCACCCGCAAAAGCACACCAAATCGTATCTAAGAGGCAGGAAATTCTAAGTGAGATATAATTACGCTTACTCTTAAAGCTATGACATCAAAGCCGGTGTACCACAAGAAAAAGTGCCAGGTCCCGTGCTGTACTTATTATATACTATCAGATCTGCTTACCGACAATCTTTTAACCACAGAAACTTTCACAGATGACACTGCTATCCTTGGCACTCACCCAAATCCCAAATTTCATCTCGTGATCTAGATGACCATCTAGTATTAGAAGAAAATTGGTCAGCAGACTGCCGAATTAGTTTCAATGAATCCAAATGTACAAAGATCACATTTACCCTAAAAAAGGTGAATATCCAGCTATAAGACTAAATAATGTTTCTGTTCCGCAAGCAAAATAAGTGAAATATCAAGGAATCCATTTTGACAGACGTTTGACCTGGAAGCGCCATATCGAAGCCAAGAAAAAGCATATGATACAAAAAGCTAACAGCATACATTGGCTTATGCACAATAGATCCAGATTGAGTTTAGAATACAAAATACTCTTGTACAAAGCTACAATAAAAACTATTTGGTTTTACGGGAGCCAGTTGTGGGGTGGCACAGGCAACTCTAATATAGAATTAATACAGAGAGCAAAATTGTCAGAAGCATTTCTGGAGCACCTTAGTTCATCAAATATATTAACATTCACAACGACTTGAATATACCACTCGTGAAAATCAATGATTTCTAAAAAAAAGTCATCCAAACTACCTATCTAGAACCCTGGCACATAATTGGGTCCCTAGTCGCCTCAAACGGCCTGAAACACCAGCACTACAATTACTTACAGTTTAAATATATACTTATGTACTAGTTCAAATTGAATTAACTTAATTCATTGCAATACCTTATATACTTAGAACTCTGATCTTTAAAATACACTAAGCACTGGCAAGGAGTAATATTGTTAATTAATGTAGTATTCCTATTGGCTTATTTGTCTTTTGTAAATATTCCGATTATATACTCTCTTCTCTCTTATATTCATATGTATTATAAGTTCTTATATACGTACTGTTACATTGTTATATATTAAGCCTAAGCTAAGTTAAACTAAATAAAGTACAATCAGTTTAGCATTGAAGTCTGATAATTAAACTCGTGGTTTATTAAGACAAGTACGAAATTTTTCTTTGAAAGAAAGAACATTTCTGATTAATAATAACCCGACGTTTTCAAGTCTCGCCAGCACTCTTTCTATTGTCCTAATGTATTTTTCTAACGAATCTCCCGAAATCACTATATCGTCTAAATAATATACCACGTTAGGAATACCGCGTAAAACATTTTCAATCGTCTTCTGAAAAATTGCAGACGGTGGCCTAACGCCAAAAGGTAATCTTGTAACTTTAAAAATGCCCATGTGCTTGCTCCACGCACACAATAGTTGGGAACTTTCGTGTAACTCCAACTGATTGTACGCGTTGGACAAGTCCAACTTAGTAAAGTAAGGGCATTTGGGTGAAGCGAATATCTCCGCTATTCTCGGTAGTGGGTATTTTGCTTCTGAAAGATATTTATTAAGAGTCGACTTGTAATCGCCGCATATACGCAAGTCGCCGTTTGACTTCAAAAGCGACACCAACTGCGTGCTCCAATCTGAATCATCTGCTAATACTAGAACTTCTTTCTCCACTAATTCACCAATTTGGCATTCTATTTTACCACGCCATGCCAAAGGCAAGGGTTTTGGCTTGCAGAAAATGGGTTTTACGTTTTCTTTCAATTCTAATTTTACTTTATGAACATTATATTTACATAATCCACTGCTAAAAACTGTAAGAAATTAGGTTTTTAATTCCGACTCTACCTCACTTAAACTAATCACAGGGCTAATTTCCATACCAAAACACGACATAATATCTCGGCCTAAAATAGGACGACTACACGTCTTGCTAACTATTATTTTTATTTATTTTTTTCCTGATTACGATATTTCATACTTGCAACAAACTGACCGATTGTGTCAATTGCTTCACCATTGTATGCAAAGAAATGATCCTTGCTCTGGTATAGTTTAGTTGCTTGAAAATGTTTGTTGTAATGACTCCTCGAAATTTGTTTCAAGTGGTGGTTGTAAGTCGCCAAAACTATAGTTGTGATTTTTGTAGTACGCTACCCAATGTGTTCCAGGACCGCTTGAGTAATCTAAATTAACAATACCACATTCTTGAGGTAATGGTTTCTTAGGTAAACAATCACGCATAAAAACACCTCAAAAATGATAAAGTTGTTTACCATATTTATTCAAATCTATATCTGTTAGTGGTCGTTTGGGTAGATTCTTTTAAAGTTTTTTGAAAGTTGATAGTAATAAAGTCCAAATTCTTTCTTATATGGTTTAAGATGTAAACCTTTACCCATAGCAATTGACTCCATGTATCTATTATGAGGCGTAGCCCCTGCTAGTTGTTCCTTTCCATTTTTTATATTATTTATAGCTTTAGCAATAGCTGATCCACCAGTAGCTAAACCACCAAGTGCAGACAACGCTGTTAAAACTGGAATTAATGGAAGAAATCCGCCAATTTTTGGTACTGGAATAACTCTCGTTATAGCAATATTAGATTTTTTTTTCTTTCTAAAACTTGAATGTACAGCTTTTTCGGTAATTTTAATAGCAGCATTTATATTATCAGGTTTTTCTTTTTTTAAGATATGTGTTTTTGATTGTAGTTTAAAATAATTTTTTATTATATCCTTTTGACTTTCTCTTTCTTCTTTTTTCTTTAATTTCCTTATTTTACGAATGTTATTTTTCATACCTTATCCAAATTTAACTTTTGTCTTCATTGCGTTTGTTACAAACCAAGCGTCTGCACGTTCTCTTAAATTACTATCTTTTGATTTTACTAGTTCCTAAGCTTTTTCAGCTAATATTTGGTCAGCGTAATGTCTTTTATTTATATCTTTTGATATAAATAAAAGACATTACGAATGTTATTTTTCATACCTAATCCAAATTTAACTTTTGTCTTCATTGCGTTTGTTACAAACCAAGCGTCTGCACGTTCTCTTAAATTACTATCTTTTGATTTTACTAGTTCCCAAGCTTTTTCAGCTAATATTTGGTCAGCGTAATGTCTTTTATTTATATATTTTGATTGTGAATATGTAATATCATGCTTTTTGCAAGCCGCATCCAATGGATTTATTCCTTTATCTCCTCTTGCTAAACGTTCTTTTAGTTTTGTTCCTGGTTCACAAAATTGAAAGCCAGGTAAATGTAGTTCAAAAGGTAATGCGTTTATTAAGTTGTTTACGAGTCCCCTGCCAATATTAATCTGATTATTTGTATATTAACACAAGACATAACCAGTTTATAACCATTTTGATATATAAAATAACCAAGGCCCATTCGTGTTAACATTACAAATCGAAATGAGATACTTTCTCCATATAATATAGAATTTATATTGAAAACATATTAGCTATCAATATGCGATTAAAGAAGCACCATAAGCAAATTTTAGTAAGAAATGCTGATGATATCTATATGCAAGGGAAAAAACAAAATATTATTTATAGTTCACTTTTACCAAATTCAATACGTGCACTTATTGTAGGACCATCAGACTGTGGTAAGACTAATGTTATGCTTAGTTTAATAGAAAGTCCTAAGGGTCTTAATTTCAAAAATATTTACATATATTCAAAATCTTTGTATCAACCAAAATATTGCTACCTAACTGGGCGTCTCGACAGGCAATATTTCATTGATTGCATTGTCAATTTTAACAATAATTGCCAATCGAGACCGCTCATTGCTCATGGTTGGCAATTCATGTTATGACATATTGCTTTCCATGTATTGCCACCATAGAGTTGGCAATTGAGCTGTCAGTTTTGCTGTTTGACAGCCGATTCTTATTTTTCTACAAGTTTGAAAGTGTAAGCATCCAAATATGGAGTGGTGCGCGACTGAAATCTATAAAGTCATTGATTTATACCGACAATTCGAATTGATATGGTACTACAGAAGTCCTAATTATATGAGGACACATTTAAAAAACAATGCATGGCGAGAAATTGCAAAATAAATGAAGCGAGATGTATGCGAAACGAAAAGAAAAATTAAATATCTGCGCACAGCATACCTTGCCGAGAAAAAAAGGATGCAAAACAGTAAAAAATCTGGATCCTCGGCAGAATTAATCCATGAGCCTCGTTTATTTTATTATAGAGAAATTTTGAAAGTCCTGGCCATCTACCCACAATATGTCTTTCAAAAGATGAACTTCCAAATCGTGCATTTGTCGCTTCTCTAAAAAAGGATTAAAGGATTCCTTTTTTCTTCCTCTTCATACAAATCGTAGAATTCTTTGAGGCAGTCAAGCGCGTGCGCGCAGCGTACTATACTTTCGATGCCATTTCTAAAATGGCGATGGTATAACATAAAAATGCCCACCACTACGGCATTGCCATTGCTTTCAATGAAATTTGACAGATGGCAAGCAATGAAAAATTGCCCGTGGAGACGTGGGGTAAAGAAACTGATTGATCCAATAAAGGGAATAAACCTTTTTACATTTTCGGAAAATGAGAAAGTTATAAGTCCAGTTAAAGCTAAACCACACACCATAATAATATTCGATGATGTAATTTGTGATAAACAAAACACAATAAGAGATTATTTTTGTATGGGAAGACACAAGTTGATTGATTGTTTATATCCTTTACCTTTAAAAAAGGTAAATAGGGTATACTAACTTTGTGCTTTTGAGAGGGGTTGGAATTTCGAGAAGGAGGCGTGGTAGGTATGGACATATATATACAGATATGATCAGAATCACTTTCTAAGCAATTTTTATTTTGTCCGTCCGTCTGTCCGTCTGTCCATCTGTGGCCACTTTTTTTCTACACCGTTAGAGCTATCTTAATAAAACTTTGCAAAAGTATAGTCTGGACAAAGATACAGAACCAGATTCCTATATGGGCCGATTTGGACAAAGGCCACGCCTACCTCCCATATAAGGAACTTTTTTCACCTTTTTTAAAAGGACTATAACTTCGGTCCGATTCATGTAATCGTGTCGCAATTTGGCATTATGGAGATGTGGGTCCTACTAAAAACTGTGCAAAAAGTGGGCAGTATAAATTAACTGCCACGCCCATTATTAACAAATATTCATAACTTAAGATCTGGTAGAGATTTATGGACGAAATTTTACATGAAGAAACATGTGGACATTATAACGCTATCTGTAACAAATGGGGCTGATCAGGCAAAAGACACGCCCACTTTTGATAGAAGGATGTTTCGGGTCTAAAATTAAAATTAGCCTACCTATGCTCGTATTGATGCCAGCGGAATAAAAATTTGCAGAAACATACATGGGGTCCATAATAGTGTGTGTGCAGAATATGGAGATTATAGTACAACTGCCACGCCCACAATTAACCAAAAATCATTACTAGGTTCGTATTACAGATTTTTCAACGAAATTTCACAGGAGGGTTGCGGGTACTAACATTAAACACCACACAAAAAATGGGCGTGTTATTTCTACAGCCACGCCCACTATTCACATATTATTATAACTTACGACCTATATAATATTTTTGGACGAAATTTTACATTTTTACGTATATGGACCCTACAAAGCCATGCACAAGAAATGGGGTCGATATAATCAATTCAAGGTACCCTACTGAAAATAACCGTAGATATGCTCCTAATGATGATTTGTGAAGAAAACATCCCCATTGTTGAACTCGCACGCTCAAGAAAAGGTAAAGGGTATTTCGTAGTCGGTCTAACCCGACTTCAGACTTCTTTACTCGTTTTATTTATGTGAAACTTATACGAAAATTCTAAAACAATTAATTCGAGATAATGCCAGTATGATTATTATATTTAAACAAGATGAAATGAATGTTAAGCATATATATAATGATCATATTATCGGTGATATGTCATTTAATCAATTTAAAAAGATTTGTAGTGAATGTTGGAGAGATAAGTATGGTTTTGTTGTTGTAAGTAAGGATGATTTAATAAATAAAAGACGATATCGAAAAGGATTTGATAATTTCTTTCAATTATAAGAGACCTGATGTAAAGCAGGTCAATATCAGTTCGATAACACATTGATAACAGATATAAAGCAGATTAATATCGTATTGATAGCAGATTGAAAGCAGATACTAAATAGAGAACATTGGCTAGTAGAAATCGGAAAAAGGATGCACCATGAATAAAAATAATAAACTACTAAAAGATATAGTAAAGACAAGAGCAGTATTAAAAGAAAAACTAAGAACTTTCAAATCAACAGACGATAGATATGAAAAAAGTCTAAAAAATACAAACAATTGAAAAGAAAATCTTGTGAAAGAAATATAGAGAGTGAACAAATAAGAAGAAAAAGTGATGAGAATGTATTCGTATTGCATAATACTATGCATTCCTTAATAACATCACAATCGACAACTACAACACAAACAAAAATGAAACGAAAGCGAAAAATTAAAATAAAATTAAATGATTTTAATTATGATGACAAGAAACGGAAAAAACTAAATCATTTGTTTTCGAAACGAAAAAGTAAAGGACAATTAAATAATGATAGAAAACGAATTAAATTGTATGATAGCAGTATCAATAATTCAAGTAAATTCCTAAAAAATTTAGAGTTACTCAAAGATAGTAAAAAGTTAAATACACTATATGGTGTTAATGTTGATGAAAAAGGCCGATGGCGGTATGGATATAAGAAAATAAAATTTAATACTGATAACTCTATTAATGTTGGTGGTAAAAGGTGGAAAATGAAACCGGGGTTATTTGAATTAGTATTTCACACCAAACCTCTAATTACTCTAAAAATGACTTAAAAAATTATAAACAAATTTTAAGTAATACAAATGCGCACTAACTTCATTATTAAGCAAATGCACAAATTAAAGGTACAAAAGTATTTAAATATCAGTTTAATTGAAAAATAAACACTTTAACGATAGGAAGCGAATTAAAATCATTAATCAGTCGTAAGGCCAACTATATATATTGGGATGATCCTAATCAATTAGTAGACAGATTACGTTTGCTTCTATCATCAGAAAGCGTAGGACATAATAATCACAAAATCGAAATAATTTCTATTATCGAAGAACTGAAAGAAGCTAATATAATTCTGTAAAATCTAAATTAAAAACAAGAAGGTGGTGTGGTCGTAAATCACAAAATGAGTTTCATAAATAAATTTGGAGAAAGTTCAGTTAAGCAACGATTTCGCGATTCAAAATAAAAAACAATTATATCTAAAAAACTTGCTATTAGCATAGATAATCAACATTTAAATTGGTATAAGAAAAGAATTACTAATCTAAGTGAACCAAGTGATGTTAGTGATGCACTTACTAAAGCATATCTTGTAAAAAAGAATTGGCTTCTAAGAACAAAATAAGAAGAATTCAAAACCGAATATGATAATCAAATGAAAATTACTAGGAGTGTTATAGAAAATTGTATGCAATTATTGATACCGATGTAAAAGAGGATACGAATCTAATTCAAAAAGCAATTAATGACCGATTATTTAGTGCAAATAAAGAATTTGTAAATAAAATTGAAGAAAGACTTAGTCAGATTGAAAACTACTTATATAAATATCTTGATAAAGACAATGAAGATGTTAAGCGAATCAAACTTGAGCAACCATTTATTAAATTTTGAATTAAAGATTTTATTTTCACAAAGTTTATAAAATAACACACACATCACTAATAGTTAATATGGAAACACCCTCGAACATGGACAATAAGCAAATGAATAAAAGAGAAATAGTCAATGAACTACATAAACAAGAACGAAAAAATTTTAAAAGAAGAATTGGAATCATGAAAGGAATTGATGACTTATGGCAAGCAGATTTAGTTGAAATGGGGAATTAAGAAGCTAATAATAAAAAATTTCACTATCTTTTAACAGCAATAGATACCTTTTAGTAGAACGATTTAATAGAACATTAAAGGGAATGATGTGGAAAGAGTTTAGTTATGAAGGAAAATTTCAATGGATTGATAAATATCAAGAAATTATTGATAAATATAATAACAGCAGAACAAAATTCTTGGATTGATCTTAACAATTCATCTGTATAAAACCATTATCAATGCCTTCATCACTTTATTTTCTTATTATTCGTTAAGATGTCAATAACATTAACACTAAACGGAAATTCTTCATTACTTGTAGCAAATTATTTTCCACTGATTCAACTTAATTCAAATTATGTTTGCGGTATAATAATCTTAGACACATATTATTAAATTCCGAATGTTGATGTAGAAAACAATCTATTTCATATTGGTGATAATGAAATAGAGATTCCTATTGGATCATATGAATTATTTGATATAGCTGATGTAGTTATTGATAAATGTGAACAACTGAATCAAAAGGGAATTCTTGATATACAAGCAAATTATAATACCTTAAAAACGGACATAAAAAGCTCTATAGATCCAATTTATTTCGATAGAGATAATTCAATTGCTTCAATTTTGGGGTTTAGTAAAAGAGCATTGGAACCAGGTATTGTACATTACTCAGATAAAACAATAGATATAACAAAAATAGACAAAATAGTTGTTGATTGTAATATTGTGACTGGGTCATAAATAAATAGTGTATCAGCACATACTTTACATCAGTTTTCACTTGTCGTTAGTCCAGGCTACAAAATCATTGAAACGCCAGCTAATGTAATATATTTACCTGTAAATACCAATGAAATAAATCTTATTGTTTTGAAAGTTGTTGATCAAGACGGTAATTTAATAAATTTTAGCAAAAAAGAAAATAACAATAAGATTACATTTAAAACCTTTAAAATAATGATTATCTTCAATAAAAATCAGTTACACAATGATTTATCATTCATTTCACTAACAGCAACAGAAGACAACGGTAGAGAAGAAGAAGAAAAAGAAATATCATTTTGTAAAAATCAATATCAAGCGAAATCCAAATATAAACAACAAGAAAAAACTAAAGTCTCACTGAAACTGATCGGAAGTTTCTACAAATTTTTGGATTTCAATTAAAAGTTTAATAAAAAATAAATGAGCAATATAATCAATGGTACTACAGAAACCATTGTTTGATAATTCAATTAGTAAAAAAGAATATCATAGCTGTACACATATTAACAATCATTTCGAAATAATGATGAATTTCGTATAGCAATTCAAAATCAAGATTTATACAATCTCTAATACTGTAAAACTTTTTAATAATTGTATGGCATATCTATTTGATGAAATTCGATATGAAATTAATGGGTATTGCAACAGAATTAAAAACTGTGTATCTTTGAATAAAGATGAAAGTAGTGCACTAAGAAATGCAGGATGGGCGCCAATCTCTGAGAATCTTACACTAATTAGCGGTTATTTCAATTTTTGTGTGCCATTAAAATTATTGCTTGGATTTGCCGAAGATTTTAATAAAATTATAATGAATTCTAAACGTGAACTGATTTTGTTACGTTCTATGAATGATAGCAATGTCTTACCATCTATCACTGCAAATGAAAAACTTAAATTAACAATAACAAGTATTAAATGGAAAATACATCATGTTCAACTTGCTGATGAATATAAATTGGAAATGTTAAAAGTAATTAAGAGTCAACAACCATTAAATATTTAATTTAGGATTTGGGATACATATTATAATCCATCGTTACCTAACAATAGTACAAATATTTTATGGATTGTTAAAGTAGCTGCTGAAAATGAAAGACCACGTTTTCTATTATTAGTATATCTGATCTCTGAAATATATCCTTATGATGATCTAAATCTTAAATTTAATCGAAATCGTTTGCTTTATGATATGATATGTTTTTGAAGTTTCAACAAAATTATTATTCACGCGATTTACAGCCTTTATTAACACGAGACAAAATTTCATCAAATGCAATAATAATTGTGTTAGATGTAACTCATCAAAATGAATCTACCAAAAATGGACCAATCAATATTCGGATTAAATTTAAAACATTAACAAACATACCAAATAATACATCTGCATATTATTTAATTATACATGATAAAATGTTTAAATATATGGTATTCCCCTTACAAACGAAGTAAGAAACATATTGTAAAATAAAAAGAAAATAAAAAGAAAATTTTATTTATCTACATTTTTGTTTCAATGATTCATATATTCAGATAGGAAAATTTAAGGGATTCTACTTGGGCTACCTTAAATGATTTTTTAATAATTTTTTTCTTATATAGAAAATCATCGCTAGTATTTTCCTTCATTATATCTTTAAACACCGTTGCAGACACACACAACAAATATACAGGAGAAAATGAAATTAACATTATTATTTTTATTTGTATTTTTAAAAGTGGTGATTAGAAATCCAATATCACTATCTATTAGTAAAACTCCTCTGATAGAATCAAGTTCAAAAAGTGTAACATTTAATCCTACATTTCCTAAAAATGATATTCTAAAAATAAATATATCATTTTAACTGATGGAAAGAAGTAAACAACTAAATAATTTAGATTATGATTATCAATTAGATTGAATCGATAAAAATGAAACATTTTCAACAACAACAACAACAACTTCATCTATTTTTTAAATAACAACAGAAGGAACTCCATCAAAATATTTTGCAGTGGATGAAGCTATAGAAGCGTTTCGAAAGCATTTAATTAAAAAAGAAACAAATATAGGTGGTATACTGGAAGCAAAGGAATCATTTTATCGTATTTTAAACTTGAATATGATAATTTTGATATACCTCTCCATTGTACATACGATGTTATATATGAGAAAAAACAACTAAAAATAAGTTGTTTTGAATATCGTGAATTTGAAGTTGAACGTATTTTAAGTAATGGATAAATTGAAAAGGTACTCACTCCAGATTTGAGCCATAAATTACAACATATTAATATAATTGATGTAAAAAACTATACTCAAACATATAAAATAGAAATCATATAAGGAAACAGTAATAGATGAAGACCTATATATTAATAATATTCATTTTTTAATTGTTAATAGTGTTAAAAGTTATAATATTAAATGATGCGCTTGAAGCATTTAGAAGGGATTTAATTGAAAAAGAAATTAATATTGGAGGTTGTATTGAGAAATAATAGTGAAATAAGAATCAGGTGTACCTATTATAGTAACTATCATTCTAAAACTCTCAACATTTATTGTTTTGAGTATAATAGAGAGTATGATAGAGATATAATAAACTCGAATGAAAGGGAAAGAAAACATGAAACAAGCCCCTTGTTTGATCGAGCAACAAATAATATAAATATCAGAACAATCAATATCAAAGATTATTCGCAAACTTTACATATGAGGATACATTAAACACATATCAGCAAATATGAAAAAGGAAATAATAACCTTCTTAAAAAAATTTGCTCATGTTATTTCGGATGATCATAAACAAAAGCTCATCAATATTCAATCAGATTTGGAGTACATAGACAGTTTTAAAATATATGTCCAACATTATGAGAACTGTGGATGGATAAAAGAAGATGGTGC
Organism: Clusia tigrina; assembly: GCA_920105625.2. Taxonomy (NCBI): domain Eukaryota; kingdom Metazoa; phylum Arthropoda; class Insecta; order Diptera; family Clusiidae; genus Clusia; species Clusia tigrina. The sequence continues at coordinate 200,723,177 of OV050030.1, forward strand.
AGAACCACTATTGTACCAGAAACTTGCAAGTGTTATGATAGTCGATATATGAGAAAAATTAGAGAAGAAGAAGCAAAATAACTAATGCCAATTTATTATAAATTGTAATTTCAAATGTGAGAAATAAAATGAAGAGAAAAATTTCTTAGATGATGCATAATTATTTTATTGTGGATTGGAGGTTATTGCATTATTTTTCTTGTTTCACAGATAAGAGAACAGAAAATTTTATAGAGGATTGAAGGCTGTTGCATTTATTTCTTTTTTTTTCATTTACTGAAAATTTATTACAATGTCGCATAATTGTTTTACTGTGAATTGGAGGCTATTTCAATTTTATTTTCTTTGTTCTCTGATAAGAGAACATAAAATAAAGAAATGAAACATACTTAATAAATTTTGCATTCGCTTGTATTACAAAATCATTTTTTGTATAGAATGCTGGCAAGTTATATTCTTATTCGCATTCTAAAAAACTGAAGAAACAGAATGGAAGCTGAAATGTACTTGGAAACATTGCCTGAGTATTTAATAACTGCCAGAGCATTTCTTAAACGCTTCCGGGAGGTGTGCTGGGATCAACCCAGCATAGAAAACGAGATGGAGGAGCTCATTAGATTAAATCTAATGAATCTAAATATCTCCCTGCGGAAGGAGATAGAAAGTTTAGCAGACGAAATTAACGAGTACTGCGAACGCTATAATTTTGAGGTGAGTTTTTTTCTTTTTTAATTTCTACTGATTTGTTATTTATTAATGTTTTTTTTTCTCTTTCCAGCTTGTTTATTTAGAATAATATATTATTTTATATTTTAATTTTCGAGCTTTACTCAACAGTAAACTGACTGAAGCTGAAGCAGGTGACAAAACTGTTAAATTCAAAGTCAATAAAGGATGTCCGCAGGGTGGGGTATTATCATCCATTTTGTGGAGCATAGTAGCTGATGATCTTCTGGTAAAACTCACAAATCTAGGCATATCATGTCAAGGATATGCGGACGATATTGTGATAATAGCTAGAGGAAAATATCAATCCACTTTATTGTGATATTATCTAGAGGGGCTTATTAGCAGCTGGTAAATGATGCAGGGCAACAGTATTGAAAATCAATGCCTTAAAGACCACCATTGTGTCGTTCACTAGAAAATGATCTCTACCATATATGAAACCTATCCTTCTAAATGGTACACAGGTCGATTATAGCTCTGAGACCAAATACCTCGGAGTGATTTTCAACAAAAAGTTATTGTAGAGGGCTCATCTGACAGCAACCACCAAAAGGGCTACAGCTTCCTTAATGATATGTAAACGGCTTGCTGGTAAATCTTGGGGATGTAACCCAAAAATTGTTCGCTGGATATATACCATGATGGTGAGACCGATCATCACCTATGGTTCTGTACCCTGGTCAAATAGAGTCAGATTTAAGACAGCTTAATCTGCATTAAGTAAAGTACAACGCCTTGCCTGCCTTGTTATCACTGGAGCTATGCGCACCTGTCCAACGGCAGCAATGGAAGTTATACTAGTCTAACACCCTTACATCTAGTAATTCAAGACTCTGCTAGGAAATCTCTTACCAGAATACAAGGAATTTTCTCGAGAGAATCACATTACACCCAAAATATATGGTGTAGAAATTTTACTCAAGAATACGGTACACTAAAATCTCACAAGGATTTTATGCCAAGAAAATTCAATTTTGCACACAAATACTGTACAATGATGAGTTTGCAAAAAAGAATGGAAAGGTCTAACTGAGACGTATAAAATTAGAGAAAATTCCCTCTTATGGTATACTGACGGTTCTAAGACAATGGACGGAACTGGGGCAGGAGTCTTTGGGCCTAAAACCAACTACTGGGAACCAATTGACTCCAAGCATTTTTCAAGCGGAAATTCATGCTTTTGAAAGATGTGCCCAGATCAACATTGACAGGAAATATCGGAAACATCGTGATACTATCTGATAGTCAAGCAGCACTCAAGAGTCTGAGCTCACCCTTAGTGAGGTCTAAGCTTGTGTGGAACTATATTGGGAAGCTAAACTCCCTAGGCAGTATGAACAAGGTAACTCTAATGTGGGAACCAGGCCACATATTAGTAGAGGGAAATGAGAGAGCTGATAGCTTAGCTAAGAAGGCTGTGGCCTCTCACTTCAACGGCCCTGTACCGTTCTGTGGACTATCATCCAATACCATTGGAGGTCTGCTGAAGAATTGTACAGATGCAAAAAGAAGTCAAACCTGGAAAACTCTTCCGGGATGATTAAGACAGTCCACAGCTCTTCTGGGAGATTTTAGTCCTAAAAGACCGATTTTAATCCTAAGGACTTAATAAATATACCTCGGAGTAAATTAAGAATCATCACAGGCATTTTAAGCAGACATAGCAGACTCAACTACCATTTGAACAAGTTGGGTATATCTTCAGATGCCATCTGTCGATTCTGTGGAGAAAGTGACGAAACCTCACTGCACCTGATCACATACAGCGGACCATTGACACACATAACACACAGGTGTTTTGGAGAATGTATCTTAGATATGAGCAATATCCCTCATCTCGATTCCTCCAAAATATATGAATTCCTGTCGGAAATTAACCTGACAGAAGACTATCCTCATCTTTCAAATAAATAGGGGTATCACAATAGATATATTGAATGATCAGAAGATAAGTCAAGCCATGACTCCGCTAAAAACACAATTTTTTAAAATTTCTTTTACTATCCGAAACTTTATAAGATCTGGTTTTTTCCGAGGATCTGTACGCCAATATGTTGGATGGCCAGAGAACATGAAATGTGTTTCTAGCGACAATACATAAGAGCACAGAATAATTGCTTACCTTTGGGATTAATCAGCTTCGAACCCCAGAGAGTGTCCTTCGTATTAAAATCTCCAGCTGCTACAAATTTCTTCAAAATTGTTTAAAAAAATTCATTAAATTGCAGGTCAGTGAGTGGAAATCTTGAGGGACCGCACTTAGGATGATGTTTTCCTCAAAAAATTTAATTCCTCAAGAATTGAATTAGTGGCTTGTAGGTAGTCTTTTCGTAACCATGAATTGCATAGTGTTTAATTCGATTTCTTATCCACCCAGTACCACCATGGGCCTTCTCATCAGGATGATTCGTCATATGCAGCTTACAACCAGGAATGAAAAAGTTGAATTTATTTGTAATCCCGCAAAGCTGTTCAGAAAGCGTCAGAATTGGAAAACTTCGGAAAGTCAGAATTGGGTGCTAGCGCAGACACTCTTTATAGATTTAATTTAGAAGTTATATTTTCTGTGTTTTTTTTCAAATTTATTTCCATTTTCTGATACAAAAATTATCAATTATACGCGTCTCTTTCGCTTGGTTTAAAATTTAAACCATTAAATACTTTATAACTTCACAACCAACTGAGGACCAAACAAAATCGGATCCGCACTGTACAATAGGCGAGCTGTGTATGCAGTTATTTTATATAACATAATTATTTTTCACTTATCTTTACAAATTCTAAAATTAAGTCAAGCGTAAGTCATCGGGGGGTTGAAGCGTCAGTTTTCGTTGAAGCGTAAGTTTCGATGAAACGCAAATTTTCGCAGGATGCGAACATGCGATTATAATTCTAGGAACATTACCCTATATTCCATCTAGACCGATAGTGCGTGGCGAAGAGTCACATCCTGCCCGAGGTAACCCTGCTATTTATAACAGAACACTACGGATCACTGTTTATTGACTGAGGAGTCAATAAACACCTCCCCGGATACAGGGTGTGGAGGAGCAAACCTCTATAAAAAACCTCTGGGTTAGAGTAAGATGTCATACGACCCGTGTCGATGCTCAGACTGGCTGGGTACCCAGGTCAAAAAATAGCCCAGTCTCTAACGGAGTGCTCCGGATACTTGGCGTCCTCCGGTTCTATCTAGCCTTACTCGCGCACACGGACCTCTGCGCGAGCGGACCTCTCTTGTCCGATACTCGTGGGACCGCATATGTCATTAAAATTAAATTCAAAACCAAAACCAAAGGAGGGCGGTCCTCCCAAAACGCCGACAGAGGCGATCCTGTCTACCGCTAACACAAGGGTGGTTGACAGATCGATAGCAGCAGGAGGCAGAGGGGGCTTAAGTGTTAGGACTGGTCCCAGCACGAGTGCTGGTAGCAGGGGACGGGGAGGCTTGGGAAAACCGGTCTCTCGTCTCTTTCAGAGGAGTGCTGAAGGAAGAAACCTGGAGGAGGTGGAAAAAACCCATACGCTGACTGCGGTCAGGGGGCGGGGGCTACCCCGGGGATCTATCGGCAGCAGACAGTAGAGGGGCCCAGCAGCTCAAAGAAGGTTGCTGGGGTAGGCCAGGAAGGGTCGTTTAAACCCGCAGGCCTATTATGATAGGAAGGCGTCTATGAGGGTCATGACCAAATATGTGACTCTACCCACAGACCAGCTCACTGAGGAGCAGGCCAAATCGGTAGAGTGGGCCAGGGGGGTGCTATCCGGCTTGGGCAAACCGCCGGGTACAGCCCCATAGTGACAACGTTCGGCTGAAGAGGCAGGTGAGGTCGCTAAAAGACAAAAAGTCGGCGGCCAGAAATACCCATCCTACAGCGACGTTGTCAAAGGTGGGGGTGAGATGCTGGCCATCATTGACCGGAAGGAGGAGGAAGGGGTCATACCCAAAGAGAAGTAAAGGTGGGTGGAGCAAGCGATTGCCGAAGTCTACCTCCAAGTCTTAGAGGAACCCCCCCCTTTTTTGTCACGATGCGGACTGGTATCAGGGCAGGGCCAAGCTTATCGCATGCGATAACATCAGGTCAGCCAACCTTTACAAGATCGCTCTAAGCAAGGTTGGCGAGATCTGGCCGGGAGACAAGCTAGAGGCCGTCAGCAGGGAAGAAGTTCCCAGCAGACCCAGAGCCCGGGTCTGGATCCCGGCTAAGCCAGCTGAACCGGAGAAAATAGAGGCGATCTTTAGATCGTGTAACAGAGAGCTGCTAACCCATAACTGGAAGGTAGCGAAACTCGAGGAGCCAGTGGAAGGTAGGAGGCAGGTGTTGCTGATACTCAATGCTGAGTCCCTTGCCCCACTGGCAGAGAGAAATGGGGTAGTCAGGTTCGGGTTCGTTGACGCGACCGTTCGGATCTACCGCAGCGACAAGCAAGTTTTGGAACTGGAGGAGATAGAGGGTGACAAGGCTAGCGAGGCTGGCGGTGGTGAAGAAGGTTTGTCCAGCAGCCAAAGGTCGACCGACTCAGAGCAGCTGACCGGTGTCGGGCAGCTCTTTGAGGAGGACGACCTTCTTGACTACACCGAAGAAGAGGAGGACGCGGACGTTACGATGGTGGAGGTAAGAAGGACAGATTCTTATGAAGCCGATCCAAATCAACCTCCACCATTGCAAACTCGCCTCTGCGAACTTGATGGTTCGCCTGGGTTCCGGTGGTTTTGACGTGGCCCTCATCCAAGAGCCGTGGATATGCGGCAATAAAATCTGCGGTTTGAAGATGAGAGGCTTCAAGATGATAGCCGCTCAGAGCACAGGTAAGCCTCGTGCTTGTATAGTAGCAAAGGATAACATTAACATCTTTTTGCTCCCACCGTTAAGTAATGGCGATACGGTGGCGGCAAGCATTGAGCTGCAAAATAGCAATCTATGGGTAGCCTCCGCATATATGCCTCACGACAAGGACGCTCCACCGGAGGAGGTTCGGACATTGGTCATGGAGGCAGCCGCAGCCAAAAGGAGCTTGGTTGTCTCCAGTGACGTAAACGCACACAACACATTGTGGGGAAGTTCGAACACTAACGCAAGAGGTGAGTCAGTTTTAGACTTCATAATAGAGAATAAGCTTAGTGTCGTAAATTTAGGCTCAGAGCCGACGTTTATAACACAACATAGAAGGGAAGTGTTAGATATTACCCTGACCTTCGATAACTTCGCTAACAGTATAAAAAGATGGAGAGTGTCGAATGAAAATTCCTACTCTGACCAACGCTATATAGAATACGAAGTGAACTTCCCAGTAGCTCCAGTTAAGACCTTTAGAAATATACGGAAAATGGACTGGGGGAAGTATAGGAAAGCTCTCAGGGCGCCCTGAATAGTTCACTGACTGCCGGGTGCCCGGTTGTAAAACTGAGAAGCAAGGACAAACCACCTTGGTGGTCAATGGATAGGCGGTTATTTAACAGGGCTAAAACTTCGGGTCTGCCCACGGACTGGGAAGCCTACAAGGCTGAGCTAAAAATATACAAGAAAGCAACCAGAACTGCGCAGCAACAGTCCTGGCAGAACTATTGTAGGGATGTGGAAGAAACATCGGAAGGAGCTAGACTAAGAAGAATCCTATCGAGGACACCACACAACCTGGGCTACCTTAAAGGTCCGGGTAATGTGTGGAGTGAATCGAGCGAGGAATCTTTGGCTCTTCTCTTATATACGCATTTTCCAGGCAGTAGCACAGTGGAGGGTGATAACCCGACACCTAGGGGCAGGCAACCTGAGATAGGGAATGCGATAGTTACAGTCGAGAAAGTTCAGTGGGCCATTAGCACCTTTGGTCCATATAAGTCTCCGGGTCCAGATGGAATTTATCCAGCTGAACTGCAACAATCACGGGACATAATTACGCCCTGGGTTGTGACTGCAATTAGAATCTGTCTTAATATGGGCTATATTCCGCTAAGATAGAGAAAAACAAAGTTTCCGTCATACCTAAAGTGGGAAGGTCCTCGCATGTAAATCCTAAAGACTTCAGACCAATCAGTCTCACGTCTTTGCTCCTAAAAACACTGGAGGGATTGATGGATGCACACTTTCGGGAAGCTATACCAACCTGTATAATCTCCTCGGCACAACATGCATACACGAAGGGCAAATCGACAGAGACGGCGTTACACGTACTTATTGGTATAGTGGAAAAGCTATCCAGCAGAAAGATTTCGCACTAGCGGCGTTCATTGACATAGAAGGCGCTTTCAACAACATAAATGCGAACGCCATTACGGGAGCGTTAGAAGCTCTGGGCGTCGATCCTAATATGGTAGCGATGGTAGAGATGATACTCGTCAGCAGAAAGGTAACTGCCAGCATAGGTTCCCACACCTTAAGCAGACAGGTCTGCAGAGGCACTCCTCAAGGAGGAGTCCTCTCCCCCCCGCTCTGGAATTTGGCGGTAAATTCATTACTGCTAGCCCTAGAGAGGGAGGGTTGCCATGTCGTCGCCTATGCTGATGACTTGGCAATTGTGGTCAGAGAGAAATATCCAAACACTCTTATGGATATTTTGCGCTCTAGCATGGCCATGCTTACTGCGTGGACGGGAAGAAATGGATTAGGGTTAAACCCTGATCAAATAGAATTAATCCTCTTTTCTCAGAAAAATAGATCTCCTGAGGTCTCCCCGCTAACATACAAAGGTGAGGAAATTCCGATGAAGGAGGCAGTTAGATATTTGGGACTAGTACTACATACAAAACTTACCTGGAAACCCAATATTGAAGAAAGAGTCAGAAAGGCCAATATTGCTTTGTACACATGTAAAAAAGCGGTCGGAATCAGGTGGGGGCTATCCCCACGAATTATGCACTTGCTCTTCATTTCGGTGGTCAGACCCATATTGCTATATGGAATACTGGTATGGTGGCCAGCCACTCAGAAACAAAGCCATTTGAAGCTTCTGAGCAAGGTCCAAAGAACGGCTTTTTATGCATCTCTGGTGCCTTAAGGACCACGCCTACTAAAGCTTTAGAAGTAATACTCAACCTACCTACATTAGAGCTGGTAGGGAAACAAGTGGCCGCCACATCAGAGCTAAGGCTGCAATGTGCGGCGTTACGGCATGATCGGAGGATTGGTCACTCGATTATTGCGCATACCTAGAGTAGTGCTATCCAACACATTGACCACTCTACACCTAATCTCAACTTCTATAGGCACTTCCAGACATATATTCCGTCTAGAAGAGAGTGGCAGACACCAATGCCATGGAGAGGGGAGAAACTTAATTTCTACACTGACGGATCCAAACTTGACGATAGAGTCGGTTTTGGAGTTTTCTCACAAGAAATGGGACTGGAACTTCCTTTCCGTCTCCCCGACCACTGCAGTGTTTATCAAGCAGAGGTCCTAGCCATAAAGGAGGTAGGCGTCTACTTAAATAGACATGCCGTAACAAAAAATATTAAAAATATCTACTCGGATAGCCAGGCGGCCATCTTGTCCATGAATTCGGTGGCACTGAAATCAAAGGTTGCTCAGGACTGCCGAGCAGCCCTAAATGATATCAGTACCGTTCTCAAGGAACGCCTTATATGGGTTCCGAGGCATAGAGGTATTGCGGGAAATTGTAGGGCTGATGTCCTTTAGGCACGGACAGATGTGATATTGGAATACCAATTGCCATCTGTAAACTGATGCTGAAGGATAGGGTCGTGCGTGAGTCCAATGGGTCTTGGGCACAAGAGGGTACTTGCTTAACGACCAGGCTAATGTGGCCGGAACTTAATAGTAGGAAAACTAGAGACTTGCTTGCTCTGCCGAGAGAGAATATCTCTAAGGTCGTGGCATGTATAACTGGTCACTGGCTTTTCGGCAAACATGCTCTCAGGCTGGGAATATTCTCTCATGAATACTGCAGAAGCTGTGGGGATGAGGAGGAGGAGGAGACTGTGTAACATATCTTCTTTAGTTGCCCCGCTCTGGCTAGAAGCAGAGCGGGCTCTTTAGGCAAATACGCTTTTAGCTCTCTTACAGAGGTGTCTAGCGCGAAGATCAAACAAATCCTGCGCTTTATTTGGGCTTCAAAATGTTTCTCCTATTTTTATTTTTGACAAAACATGGTGCGCCGGTAATTGTTCTTAGGATTTTCCACTGTGCCCTTTGGATAAGTTCTAGGTTTGATGTTCTTGCACTACTCCAAAGTTGCACCCCATATGTCCATATGGGCTTTATTATACCTTTGTAGGACTTTGTATTTCAAGCGCATCTTTGATTTTTTGTTGATTAACCAATTCAGTGAGTTAGCTTTTAGTTTCATTTGAGTTCTTTTCGCTTCTATGTGCTTCTTCCAAGTTAATCTACTATCAAGATGGATTCCTAAACACTTCACTTCTGTTGCTTGCGGTATTTTTAGTGACACAGTTGACAGGTGCTGGCTCTGAGGGAGAACGTTATGTGTGTACATTTCGCTTCGTTCGTACATTTCTGCTGTTAATTATTGGTAGGTCAGACGTATATATTAGGTAGAGAATAAGACCAAGCACACTCCCTTGTGGTACTCCAGAAAATATTTGAAATTCGGGGATTACAAATTGTTTGTATTTCACCTTGTACTTCCGATTCGCTAAATAAGATTCCAGCACTCTGTGTGTGTTGTATGGCAGAAACTTTTTAATCTTGTGCACTAGCCCCTCATGCCAGACTTTAACGAAGGCTTGGGCAATGCCTAGAAATATTGCTGAGCAGCTCTTATAAATTCGCTTGTTATACAGTGCACCAGTTCTATTGTACCGTGCTCTTTGCTGAATCCGAATTGAAGGAATGTTGCCATTTTGATTTAGATAGGGCATAATTATCCTAAGTAACAATTTTTCAAATATTTTTGAGACGGTTGGTAGAAGGCTTATGGGTCGATAAGAGGATACCTGCGTTAGTTCTCATTTAGTATGGGGGTCAGCTTGCTCATAAGTAATTTTTCAAATAATTTTTACATATTATATAATAGGATAATAGGTCTATAGGAATCTGCTTTCGTATGATCTTTTCGGTGCTTATGTATCATGGTAATCAATGAAACCTTCCATTCAGTAGGATACTGTTGGAAGCGTAAAATAGAATTAAAATTGAAAAGGATTATTTTTCTTACTATACGGGACAGTTCTAAAAGCATCTTATTACTGATTTTGTCAAGCCAGCAGTAGCGGTTTCCATATCCCGAATATTAAATCTCAGAGGAATAGCTGCTTCCGGGACTATCAAAAGACATGTTTGGAGTCAAAACGTTTTTCATGTGGTTTCCCTTCTTCAATATCAGTTCTTGCCCAAGCTCCGCCCAAAGTTCAGGGGAGGCTTACATATCTCAGGTTTTTTAAGTTCTCTGGTTGCTCGCCATAGCGAATAATCTGTTTGTGTCGTTCCGTCGACATCTTGGAGAAATTTCTGCAGAGATTCAGATTTTTTATAATCTATTAATTTTCTAAGCTGTTTGATACATGCTTCGAGCCTAATTTTTAACTGCGGGGATCTGTATCGTTGCCATTCTCTTCAAACTCTTCTTTTTTTTGACAAAAGCCGTTCTACATTTACAGAGTGGATCCTATTGTATCTTACCTGTTGATTGGTAGAAGTAGCATGTTGAACAGCTTGCTTGAGGATTGGATCTAGCTTTCTAATATAGTCATCTATGTCTAAAAGTTGTGAGGACTAAAATCTTCGGTGGAAATTTTGGCCCACACTAACGGTGACAGAGGTGCGGACGTATTCAGCGACCATAACCCAGTTGTATGCCAACTCCGCTTATGCCCCGAAGGCATCAGGAAGCAGCAGAAGCGAAAGATGACTTTAATCTGGAAAACTTCAAAAACCCTGCATCGCTCCAATTTTACCAGGACACACTGTCTACTACCATTGCACTCTACGAACATGGACCATCCTGGCAACAAATTCAAAAACCCTGCACACAAGCTGCGGAAGAAACAGTTGACCTCCATCATCGCAAAAGAAAGCCATGGATAAGCAACAAAACTTGGCAATATATCGAAGAACGTAGAAGGATGAAAACCAAAGTAAACACTGCTTCATTATCCGACCGCAACAGCTTTCTCAGCGCGTACAATGCTATGCATCGGTAGGTCAAAAATTCTGTAAGGATTGATAAAAGGGCATATGTGGAGGGAATTGCTGGTGAAGCAGACTGATCAGCAAACTGTAACAACTTGCGGGGCCTATATGCAGCCATAAAAAAATTGACTAATACGAAACCTAACGTATCGCCTATCAAGGCTAGTGACGGTAGCATCCTAACCTCTGACGAAGATCAACTCACGCGCTGGAGAGAATTTTTCGTAGAGAACAGCGTAGAAGCGGAAAACAACACTGTACCCTTCTTTGGTGAACAGCGAAGAAACCCCAATAGAAACATCCCTGTCGACCCGCCCACCACAGAAGAAATCAGCCTAGCAATCCATAAGCTAAAATTCAACAAAGCTACTGGACCTGACGAACTTCCTGCTGAACTGTTGAAGTATGGCGCTAATATAATCTCTCACGCAAACTCCCCTATCATGCATAACACCTGGGCGACTAACACAATCCCCACTGACTGGAAAGAGGGAATCATAATCACTATTCCAAAAAAAGCGATCTAAGCCAATGTAAAAATTGGAGGGGCATAACCCTTCTCAACTCCATCCTGAAAATCCTAGCTCTTATCATCTTAGATAGAGTGTCAGGTGTACTCAACAGCCAGTTACGGCGGGAACAAAATGGGGTCAGACCAAACCGATCTTGCGTGGACCACATCAACACTTAAAGCATAATTGTGGAGCAATCTGTCTGATCGCCACTATTTCTCCTTTTCGTGGACTTCGAACGTGCGTTTGACACGGTTAACAGAGACGCAATATGGCGCTCTCTACAAAATTGCGGAGTTCCGGACAAGATCATCGAACTCATTAAGGCCCTATGTAAAGACGCGAACCTTAGTGTGCGTTATAAAGGTAAAAATAGTGCCAACTTTAATATAAACAGAGGCGTTAGGCAGGGGTGCATTCTGTTACCACTGTTGTTTATAGTGGTGGATGATGTCCTTAGGCGTACTAATGCGGAGACGGAGGAGGGGTTGCAGTGGAGATTAAAACAAAAGCTCAGCGATTTGGACTACGCTGATGGCATCTGTTTCATGACGCACACGTTAGCAGGCGCCTCGTCAAGAATACGCCACTTAGCCGTACACGCTCATGCAGCTGGCCTCAAAATCAACTTCTCCAAAACTAAATTTTTGCGACTGCAAACTGCAAATACATCTCCACTCACTGTACTGACAAATGATAACCCCTCCATCAACATTGAGGACGTTGACAGCTTCTGCTACCTTGGTAGCTACATAACAAAATATGGTGGTGCAACATCTGATGTGGCAGTACGCATAAACAAAGCACGGTCTGCATTCCGGAATTTAGATCGAATTTGGCGTTCTCGTGTGATATCGCTGCGCACAAAAATACGAATATTTAACACCAGGATAAAACCTGTTCTGTTGTATGGGTCTGAAACATGGTTGGTCTCAGACCAAATAACTCGACAACTTCAAACTTTTGTCAACAAATGTCTACGAAGAATCTGCCGCATTTCCTGGCCGACAACGATCATGAACGAAGACCTGTGGCGCCTCACCAATAGCGAGCCTATTGACACAGAAGTTAAAAGACACAAGTGGAGCTGGATAGGGCACATTCTGCGTAGAGAAGACACCAACATTGCGAAGATGCCCTTTCAATGGAACCCACGACAAACATGGGTACGCACTATCCACGCCGAAAATCACCACAGAGCCACCTGGAACGAAATAAGACACCTGGCTGCTGATAGAAACCGTTGGAGAGCTTTTGTGACCGCCCTATGCTCCGACTAGGAGCGATATTTGGCTCTTTTTTTATAATGGCTTTTAGTTAACTTTGTTAGCATAAGTATAGTTTTATTGTGTCAAATGTTATGGAATTAATAATAATAAAGGTGACAGAGTCGCTATGCAGCTATATCCACACACACATCTCGGATAATAGACCCGAACAGATGCATCAAGGGAACGCCCACAATTCAAACCGACGCAACTCGCATTAGAAAAGCTACTTACTTTGTAACCAATTAGCGCAGCCGTGGCGGGAGCACAGATCACCAGCAGCATATTATACCAGTTGGTATAATTACCAGCGAACTACAGGTACAACAAAAGCAACCACACGCACAGCCAACGATCTTGCCAACCAGCGCCAAGCTTGCGAAGAGAGAAAACACAGCGACGAACAGGACAACAAATACAGCTCGAACTCAAGCGGTGGAATTTGCCGAGTACGCTCGCTCGGTAAATTTTACGCTAACAACAAGCCTGGCCACAACAACAACAAGCAAGGCAACTAGCAGAAAGCGAGGCCGACCGACGGAAGTCAATTTGCACAACGGTGGCCCGCCAATAACAACATGCACCAGGCTCTGTGACCAGTTGGGCTATATAAACTCTCTACGCTCTACGCCACACAAAGTACAATACGAACACAGAAAGCTTAGTGCGAACATCTGGATTTTTAATCCTTTTCTCACTAAGTCATAAGCCTTACAGAGACCATAGGGACTCAATGAGAGCATCTGGTTTTTAATCGTTCTCCCACAGAATCACTGAGACACACAATTACCGGAACGTAGAGACATGAAAACAAGTACACATTGAATAAGTTCATTTGCACAAATATTGAATTAAGGAAGTAGATTTGTTTTGAGTAAGGACTAACAACAGTCTACAATCAGTATTCTGAATAAATACACTGAAACTAATTTAGCTCGCAGGATTTTTATATTTTCCTGTATACGACCCCTGGAAGCCGCTGAGTTTACCCAGCTATAAAAAGAGTCGTTATAGTGGCGCCCGAGCAGGGACTCTGAGAAAAACAAAACTAAATCAGCGCGCCGGACTTTGAGAAAAGAAAAAATCTATATCACAAGGAAAATCAGCGCGTGAGAGAATTTACCAGAGCAAAGGAAGAGGTAAGTCTACGCAGTCACGCAGAATACCGCCGAATTAGCGCCAGCTTATAATACACACACAGATTGTCCTCATCGTCACCTAAGACTTTCACAGGATGGTGAAAACAAGCTGGGTGTACTTACTACGCAAGGATGAGCTGGTGATCTTTGCTGATGAATTCGGTGACGAGGCTACAGGCACCGTGGATGAAATCCGTACACGGCTTTCCGAGATCTTTACTGAAACAGAGCTGACTCAGGATCAGAAAAACCTTCTGCAGACGCTACAATCCAAGTACGTTGGGAGCACATCCCCAAGGCCGGCTGGCCAGAGCGCAGGTGCAACACTAGCGGCAGAGAACTCAGGGGTACGGAGAACACTACAGGATCGCTCCGTGTCACCTGCAACAATAAATCAACAGCACAACGGGGTTGCACAGTACGCCGTTGTGATTGACCAGGTGAGGAAGTGGTCCCTTAACTTTGACGGAGGGCGTGACCCGCTAGCATTTATAGAGTGAGTCGAGGAACTGGCAGAAGTTTACGACATAAATAAAGATTTCATCCCGCGTACCATGCCTAAACTTTTGAGAGAGAGCGCACTTATGTGGTATAGGAACAATAATCGAGCGTGGCGCGATTGGCGTACATATAGGAGAGACTTTCTAAAGTTCTTCTTGCATGCACGATACATGGAGAAACTCGAAGACCAGATCCGCCAGTGTCACCAGAGTCCCAGAGACCCAGAGAAGGGTTCAAGCAGTTTGTAGTCGAATTGCAGAATCTAATGCGACACTTGGACGACTCCGACGAGCAGAAACTGGAGCGGATTTTCCAGAACGGCCTGCCAGAATACCAGTTATATGTGCGCCGCAGAGATTTAACATCGCTAGCAGAGCTGATAGAAAGGGCTGAAGACTTGGAGAGCATACGGAGAGAAGGCGAAGAACTCCCAGCGCCACCCATACAACGGCGAAGAAAGCAAGGTCCAGCACGAGAGGTGAGAAACTGTCAGGTGACGGTAGAGAGTAGAGAGGCACCCATAGAACCCAGAACAGCCTGCCGGCTTTGTTGCCAAAATGGTCATATAGCACGCATATGTCGCAACGCACAGATCCTGTTCTGTTGGGAGTGTGGTCAAAGGGATGTGAGGACTATAGAGTGCTGCAAACGAAGAGCACCAACCGATCGAGAAGTACTGACGACAGAAAAGCAGCATGACACAAAGCAGAGACCGCAGACTTCACCATTGGGAAACTTATTGCACTGTGACGGACAATGAATCTGCGCCACCGTTTAAATTGGCACAGAAACCATCAGCGCAACACTGGACACAGGGGCAACTCACAGCTTTGTGAGCAGAGAGCTAGCACGAAAGTTACGCGCTTCCACCGGAAAATTTGGAAAATCCAATACCAGAGCGCGTATGGCAGACGGAAGTGCTAGGAGAGTCATTGGGACATTGACGGCAACTGTAAGGTTTGGACAGCAGACATGCGAGCAAGAGCAACTAATCATGCCTGACCCCATTAATGAGCTACTCTTTGGACTAGACTTCATGGCAAGCCTAGGAATGACAGTGAAGTGTGGTGAACAGGAGATCACATTGGGATCTCAAAACAATTGCGTGCAACCCGCAGATATTGCAATGTGCACGACAATTCGTGTTGAGAATACCCCACATATCCATGAAACACCTTCCAAGAGGCACACCCGCGACAAAAATTCGGAGGTAAAGAGACACAACAGAGAATGCACAGAGAACCAACGAATTCGCAAACGCACACCACCAAGAACAAAGACGACTCACACGAACGAATTCACCTGCTACTGACTATGCCCAGCGAAACCCCACAGCGAATCCCACAAAGGCATATACAGAAGGACCGCACACGAATCAACATATGGGCCTCTGAAAAAGGACGCGAGCACACCCAAACGCGAGGAGCTGCCACAGCTAAGACAATATACAATCAGAGCAATCAGGGTATCTCCCAACCATTCCGCAAAGTCAGAAACAATGCGAAACAACCGAAACATACCACGTAGACACCGCGACAGATCAAGGGACAACCACCGTGCAACCAAGTGCACCAAACACAGCAGAAGCTTTGACAAGAGGGACAAACGTGACTTCAATAGCCACCAACACAACAGAATTAAACAACAGATACAGTCAACAGAGAAACATACGACAAACATAGGCACCTTATTCACATTCCAAAACTTAGAAGAGCTACATGGACCAAAAGGAGGTGATATACTACAGAACTTTGTAGCTGAAGTTTTGCAGATAACCAAAGGGGCTCAGCAAAAACGGACACGAGGGCGAATACGATTTAGGAGAGACGCATACCGAGTGACCTTCCACCGTGACGCTGTCATCGTTTTTCATCGTCGGCAAAGTAGGAAGGGTGTGTGAGGACTAAAATCTTCGGTGGAAATTTTGGCCCACACTAAAGGTAACAGAGTCGCTATGCAGCTATATCCACACATCACGGATAATAGACCCGAACATATGCATCAAGGAAACGCCCACAACTCAAACCGACGCAACTTGCATTAGAAAAGCTACTTACGTTGTAACCAATTAGCGCAGCCGTGGCGGGAGCACATATCACCAGCAGCATATTATACCAGTTGGTATAATTACCCCTGAACTACAGGTACAACAAAAGCAACCACACGCACAGCCATCGATCTTGCTAACCAGCGCCAATCTTGCGAAGAGAGAAAACACAGCGACGTACAGGACAACAAATACATGCACGAACTCAAGCGGTGGAATTTGCCGAGTACGCTCGCTCGGTAAATTTTACACTAACAACAAGCAAGGCGACTAGCAGAAAGCGAGGCCGACGAACGGAAGTAAATTTACACAACGGTGGCCCGCCAATGACAACATGCACCAGCCGCTGTGACCAGTTGGGCTATATAAACCATGTAGCCCAAGCAGTAGGTCTCTTCGTCTATCACCAACATCCTGACTAGCAACAGCTCTACGCTGCACAAAGTACAATACGAACACAGAAAGCTTAGTGAGAACATCTGGTTTTTTAATCGTTTTCTCGCTAAGCCATACTAAGCCATATAGGGAATCAGTGAGAACATCTGGTTTTTAATCGTTTTCTCACTGAGACACATACGCCACCGAGACTCAGGGACTTAGTGAGAACCTCTGGTTTTTAATCGTTTTCTCACTAAGTCATACGCCGTACAGAGACCGTAGGGACTCAATGAGAGCATCTGGTTTTTAATCGTTCTCCCACTGAATCACTGAGACACACAGCAAGTACACAGTGAATAAATTTTTTTTGCACAAATATAGAATTAAGGAAGTAGATTTGTTTTGAGTAAGGACTAACAACAGTCCACAATCAGTATTCTGAATAAATACACTGAAAATAATTTAACTCGCAGGATTTTTATATTTTTCTGTATACGACCCCTGGAAGCCGCTGAGTTTACCCCAGCTATAAAAAGTGTCATTACAAAGCCTTCTTAACTGCATGTTATCCGTGCAGTGGGAACTGAGGTATTTCTTGCATTTCAACCCCGTAACATGTGTAACTGTCGCCGCCAAATCACCGGTTTCTCGGGGGTTGCATATGGTAACAATAATGGGAGAATGATCTGAAGATAATTCTAGTGAGGCCTCAGCTAGAAACATTTCGCTGGGTACGCCCTTTACCACTCCAAAATCAATAACATCTGGAGTATTTTTCCTGTCTGATAGCCAGTATGTTGGCGCAAACGGAGGGTAACTTGCAGTAAGATTTAGTATGGCCAAATTCTAGGCAGTTCAGGCATTAGACGGGTCCTGCTCGTTTATGAGGTTCTTCTACGGTAACTCTACGACGCAATAAATATTTTAGGGTTTAAATGGGGTAAGTTTCGTTCCTTTTCAGTTTTATATCATCTGGTCCTAATTCCACTCAAAATAGTGGCAGTGGGACACTCTCTCTCTATTTCTAATATTGGTAACAATATTTACGTTGAAGCGATCGTTTTGCAAGCCCCCCTTTACCTCCTCTAGACCTCGCAAGAGTCAATACCTTTTACAGTGATCTGTAGACCCTTAGTACTTTTATAGTAACTACATGATAGTGGTGTATGCTTTTGTATATTTCGTACTTTTGATAATGTGGGTATATCAATAGGTTCCAATATTTTTTCAAAGTCTGCATATAGGCTGGTTGTCCTCTCATTAATTTTGAAATATTTTGTATCTATATATAATAAGTGAGTTCATCTTTTTGCAACAAATGTATATGAACAAATGTATATGATTTTGTTTTTCTTGCTTGAGGTTCAATGGTCCAATAATTGCACTCTCTCTTTCATTATATCCAAATACTGCTTATGAGTGGATTATTTTCCTCATGAGTTCATTAATTGCTAATGGAAATGGCAAGCCTTGAATTTTTAATAACAATCCTTTATTTCTATCACTTCATTAGCTAGTCTAACATTATAACTACTGCATCTGAATGGCTTCTTTTCAAATTTATATAAGGTTGATATACCAGTATATTTGAAGCAGCATGCTTCAGTTAAGTTCTTGAAATTTTTAAATTTTTTTAATCAACTCTTGCAATTATTATTACAATACAATTGGAAAATAATTATGTATGCATATTAGTAGATTTCTATGCATATCATATAATTCTGTATGTGCATCAGCACAACACTTTGTTTCATATTGGTTAACCTTTTGTTGAAATTCTGATTGGATCATATGAATTTGATGATACATGATTTTGAACAAAAACAAAGGGGAACTAATTAGACCCTAAATATTAAAGGAAATAATAATACAATCGGAAATAGTTTCATCGGCAGATGGCATCTACTTCAATAAAAACCGAAGTATTGATACATTATCCGTGTTCGCGCCGGAGCCCTCCTGTCAACGGCTGCTGCCTGCTCACCGTCACCATGCGACTCTGCGCGGGGCTCAGTGCGGAGAGAATTCGCCTCATTGGGTCCCGCCAAAGTCGTGTAGCAGGCCGCAGCCATCTTTATTTTGAGGAGAGTGCTGACGCAAGCAGCGAAGGAGAGCTGGTCGGCAGTACTGCGTGCCGAACCAGTTGAGATTCAACCGTCAATCGTTAAACGTGTCGCATACGTGCAGCAATCATAAAAGTAGAATTAAGAAACTTTGTTGCAATCATTTAAAAATTATATTACAAGTTTTAAAGTAAAAGAAGTGGTATAAAGTACATTAAAGAACGCATTTTACTTGTGGATTTATTATTATACATAATAGATAGAAAATTTATAATGGAACTGGAAAGCGTCACCACACTAAGAAACATGGTCCTTCGAGCCGGATCGCAGCTGCGCCCGGTAAGTTTTTAATACTTATTTTCAATATTGCACATCTATTTATTTATGAATTTCTTTCGTAATTCGTGATTTCTATTTTTTATCGCGTAATTCGCGTTTGGGTACGGTCGTCGCGGCAAACGGTACATTTCCGTATCGTCACTTGTGTGAGTGTGTGCGTGTGTGTGGATTTTGCACAGCAGCAGGTACGGGAATTTACATTTTTTAAATAAATTCTCAGCACGGCCGCTGCGTAATTCGGTTCGCAGTCTGCAGCTCAAAGCGCTGCCGACGCCGGTTACGATAAGCTGTGTACAGCTGCTTGTGCGCAGATTTTTCCACAGCCGCTGTGCATGCTATTGCCATTGCCGCTATCCGCTGTTCCGTTGTGCAGTCAATGCCCTACTTTTGAGTGTTGCTTTGTTCGTTGAAACGAATTAAGGCGGGTGTCACACTCACAACTCTTGTGGGTCAGCTGTTCGGGTTATCCGTATTGCGTGCGTATATCGCCGCGTTGAAGTCGCATCGTGGTGCAAGTAAGCGGTGGGAGCATATTGTTCTTGCTTCTACATTGGCGTGGGGGTCTACAGCTCACTGCGCTGCCCAGAGCCTGGTTACTGTACGTTGCGTACCGTTGCTGATGAACCGGTAACTTATACCGTTGCCGGTAGGTTTTTCGGACTAACGGGTCAACAACCGTTAACGTGGTGGGGGATCGACGCTTTCGATACGAGTGCGGTGTAATTAGGTTCGCAGTCCGCAGCTCACAGCGCTGCCGACGCCTTTTTACAGTAAACCGTGTGCCAGCGGTGCTTGAACATCCCCATATTACGAGGCTGAAAAATACGTACGCTCGTTGATCTCCGTACGTCACAGTTTTTGCAGCTCGCAGCGCTGCCAACTTGTACTGCCCTTTTTGTCTTTGATAACCCTGTATCGGTGAACCCACGAGCGACGCAAGGTCCGGGTCACATACAGCAGCTCATAGCGCTGCGTTGGGTATCTCAAGTTGGGGTTATACTTCAATTTCTTTGTTTTTCAATTGTAGTTGCTCAGTGCTGTCGTCATTGCCTAGGCTTCACGTAGTTCATTCCTACTGGGGATTGTCTTTTACGTTGTGTGGTCTCTTTAGTGAAAATAAGGCGGGTGTTATATCGGTCACGTCAGCAGGTCAACTAGGTACATATATAGCTGGGTAACTGGGTGTGTCGACGTGAAGGTGTAGTGTTTTCCTGGGTTTTGCTTGCGTTTTGCCATCATTGAGCTGCGTTCTCAGGTCAAGCGGTCTGCAACTATGCTGACTCCGCTGATAGACGCGGCTGATAGCCTGACCGCGTTCGTTCTTGAGTTCGAGCGGAACTCTTCCGCCCCTCAAAATCTCGACTATCTTCGCCTTGATCTGACTGAATTGGCAGACTTATGGCAGGCGTTGAAGGAGGCGAAGGCTGCAGCGGTCATTGAAGCAAATTTAGACGAGAAATGCGTAGCCATTAAAGAGTCTATACGGCAACGATTCGCAGCAAGTTTTGCCATGTACAAACAGGGTCATGCTCGGATCAGTGGACTAATACAATCCCTGACCGTCTCTCCAACGGTGCCTTCCGAAGCGTCGGCTGAGCGGTCTTCTCAATCCCACACTATTCCGGTGCCTCCTTGTGATATTGAGATTTTCGGGGGGGAGTACTCCAAATGGATCACTTTCCGTGATATGTTCACGGCGCTGTTCCTACGGAACGCCCGGTTATCTAACATCGAGCGGTTGTATCACCTGAGAGCAAAGACTAGGGGGGAGGCGCGAGAAATCGTGGACCAATGCCAACTAACCAATAGCGGTTTTGAACAGGCGTGGGCGGGGCTTACGGCACGATACGAAAATCGGCGTAAACTCATTAATTGTCAGCTGAAGTCCCTATTCACAATGCGTACCATAGGCAGAGAAAGTGGGTCGGAGCTAAAAAGGCTGCAGCGGGAAATGAGCAATTGCATTATGGCATTGAAGGAGCTGTCGGTGGATGTAAGCAGTTGGGATCCAATTTTTATATACTGGAGTTCCATTCGGTTGCCGGAGAGGACCCTTTCTCTCTGGGAGCAGTCCCTTGCAGATCATGCGGATATCCCGACTTGGGTGGCGATGGAGGAATTCCTCTCGAAACGATTCCAAACTTTGGAAGCGGTCTCTGATGTCTGCCAGACGGAGCATGCGCGGGAGCCTGGGGGGAGCCGCTCAACACCACTCCGCAATAGCCACGTGCAGGCTCATCAGGCGTTGGTCAGTCCGGAAGGGTGTAAGATATGTACACTACCAGGCCATCGGGTCTCCCACTGCTCTACTTTCATCAACGCTGATGTATCAGAGCGATGGGGATGGGTGAATCGCTTCCACTTGTGCGTGAATTGTTTGAAGGGGGATCATCGTGTGTCCAATTGCACGAGTAAATACCGATGTTTTACGTGTCAAGAGCGGCACCATACTCTGCTACACCGTGAGCCGCTCCCGAACCGGAGCATAAGAGGCCCACCACGCACGACGCCGCCTCGAGGCAGACGATCATCCAACGGACGCAACGCGGCCACCACGTTGGCTCAACCTGCTACACCTTCCTTCGCCCACGCTGCACAAGTGGTACCTGCTACAGTCCAGGGACGATCCGGTCCATATCGAGCTCGAGGTCGGCTACCCAAACGTGTGCTATTAGGTACCGCCATCATTCACGTATGGTATCAGGGAGTCAATTACATGGCCCGTGCATTGATCGACCCTGGGTCGGAAGGGTCTTTCATCTCTGATCAGCTCCAACGACGCCTGCGACTCCCTACGCGTACCGTGCATGCCCAAGTGTCCGGGGTAAGCAATGTGGTGGCAGCTAACGTGACAAAAGCGTGCGATTTAATGTTGGGATCACCTCTTGATAGTGCTGTGCGGCTCCCGGTGTCAGCACTAGTACTGCCCACCTTGACCAGCGAATTACCCCGACTAGGGGTACCAACGCAACAATATGCCCAATTGGCCGGCTTACGACTGGCTGATCCAAGCCTTTCAAACTCTTCACAAGTTGACATTTTGATAGGGGGCGATTTATACCCGATGGTGATGCTTGATGGGTTAAAACGTGACGTTATTGGGTCATTAATTGCACAGGAAACTGTATTTGGGTGGATCCTCACAGGACCCATACCTGAGAACTCGACACAGACATTCTGTGCTAGAGTACAAGTTACGACCGGCCACCCGGTTGAAGAGCTCTTGCAGAGATTCTGGGAGGTGGAGGAACCACCTAGGGAGAAACGGTTGTCACCCGGTGACCAGGCTTGCCTGGATTTGTATTCCCGGACCACTTACAGAGAGTCTTCTGGGCGGTATGTAGTAGAACTACCGTTCAAACCAAAGCATCTGCCTGAGGAGTCGCTTGGCGCTTCTCGGCACATTGCGTTAAAGCAGTTCGAGCGCAATGAAGGTAGGTTACTTCGTAACCCTGAGCAGAAAGACCAATACGACTCCGTGGTACAGGAGTACTTGACTCTTGATCATATGGTCAAGGTCCCGCCTCCACCTTCGGGCGCTCTTGCTCATTATTATTTGCCTCATCATGCGGTAATGAAACCCGAGAGTACATCCACCAAGTTGCGAGTGGTGTTCAATGCGTCTCAAGCAACCACCAGCACCCTCAGTTTGAATGATGTCTTATATACGGGTCCCACCTTGCAGGCTGACTTGACACAACTTATCGTGCGATGGCGAATGTTTCAGTTCGTCTTTAATGGGGATCTGCAAAAGATGTATCGGCAGATTAGAGTAGCTCCAAAGCACACCCCGTACCAGCGAATTGTCTTTAGGGCCTCTCCTGCAGCGCCAGTCTCCGATTACGAGCTACAAACGGTTACCTTCGGAGTCAACTGTGCACCCTACTTAGCGATTAGGATATTAGAACAGCTCGCGACGGATGTCGAGGAGGACTTACCCTTAGCAGCCCGGGTACTGCGTGAATGTAGGTACGTGGACGACGCCTTGGTCGGCACACATGATGTAAACGCAGCAATACAGACTCGAGACGAGTTGATCCGTGCCCTCGACTCTGCCGGCTTCTCCATGCGAAAGTGGACAGCTAATACGGAAGCCATTCTCTCCTCTTTGCCTCCGGACCACTTACTCCGAGAGGATTTTTTGAAGCTGGATGAAGCGAGTTTAACTAAGACACTAGGAATTCGGTGGAATGCAAAGACTGATCATTTCTACTTTCATCTCCAGCCCATTTGCTTTGACCCACGAGCCACCAAACGCAAGGTGCTATCGATTATAGCTCAACTGTTTGATCCAGCCGGATGGCTGGCACCTGTTGTGATCGTGGCCAAGATTTTGATGCAACAAATTTGGGGGGACAAAACTGACTGGGACGAATCGCTGACCCTCGCTTCATCCAATCGTTGGAAGGAATTTTTAGGGGCTTATGACGACATCTCACAGATTCGAATTCCTCGATGGGTGGGGTCTGCACCGGATGTAGATATCCAGTTCCATGCATTTTGTGATGCTTCGCAAGCGGCATACGCCGCCGCGCTGTATGTGCGGTGCCAGTACGACGATATTGTCACATCCCACTTATTAGTGGCTAAGTCGCGGGTCGCGCCTCTTACGACGTTATCCTTACCTCGCTTAGAACTCTGTGGCGCGGTATTGTTATCCGAGCTGGTGGCGGCACTCCGGACAAGGGTGGGGGTCACCTCCAATAACTTGTTTTGTTGGACGGATTCGACCATAGTTTTGGCTTGGCTCCAGAAGTCCCCGCACATGTGGAAAACCTTCGTAGCTAATCGGGTTACCACCATTTCCAGTAAAGTAGGTGTAGAATGTTGGAGACATGTCAGGTCTGCAGACAATCCGGCTGATCTTGCCAGTCGGGGGGTAACTCCAGCAGCCCTTCTTCATAGTCATTTATGGTGGAACGGTCCGGGATGGCTTACCCACGACTCAAATTCCTGGCCTCAGCCTTCGAAAATCGCTAACCCGGACGCCCTGGAAGAACAACGCAACGTTGCTACGCATACCATCCAGGTCAAACAGCACGATGACTTGATGCTGCGTTTCTCATCGTTGCCGCGAGCACTGCGGGTTGTGTGCTATATCCAGCGCTTTTTTAGATACGCTATACGAAAACGACGTGACCACGCCCCACCCCCGGGATCGCCTATCACGACTGCAGAGATTGTTGCCGCTACACTGCTCGTGACGACCATAACGCAGCAGATGTATTACCCCGAGGAGTATGGATGCCTGCAGAACGGGCAACCCATTTCCAACTCGAGTTCTCTGCTCACCTTGAACCCCTTCCTTCATTCCGATGGGTCGATTCGAGTGAATGGACGCCTAGCGCATTCCACTCAGATCCCGTTCTCCGAACGGCACCCACAAATTTTGCCGTACCATGGACAATTTACACGACTGCTCGTTGAGTTCATTCATCAAATTTCCTTGCATGGGGGAAACCAGCTTATGCTTCGGCTCCTTCGAACTCAATACTGGGTTCCACGCGCAAAGGTTCTAGTCAAGGGTACCATTTTACGATGTAAAACTTGCCTGGTAGAAAAGAAACGTAGATTGAGCCAGATCATGGCGCCTTTGCCCCCTGAACGCACCACCCTGTCTCGTCCTTTCGCCACCGCGGGGGTTGACTTTGCGGGCCCTTTTGAAATTAAAACATTTCAAGGGCGGAGGAATAAAATGCCATTTCAATTGGTGAAACCAATGCTGCGTGGTCGCCTGGTCCTTAGCTTCTCGAATCACACGTGCGAACTCCATGCGCACTACCTTTTCTGCTCCCACAAAATTCTTTCCATTGTCGGAATAAATGTTATGTGGGCACCCCCGTCGCCCAATGAATCTAGACAGGGCGGCTAAAAAGGCCTGGGTAGTTAAATCCGTGGTAGCTTCTAAATGGGCGGCCTTGGTGGCGAAACACACAAAGATGCACACGTAGCCCTTTGTCATTTTATACCCCCGCCCTTGAAATGTTTTAATTTCAAAAGGGCCCGCAAAGTCAACCCCCGCGGTGGCGAAAGGACGAGACAGGGTGGTGCGTTCAGGGGGCAAAGGCGCCATGATCTGGCTCAATCTACGTTTCTTTTCTACCAGGCAAGTTTTACATCGTATAATGGTACCCTTGACTAGAACCTTTGCGCGTGGAACCCAGTATTGAGTTCGAAGGAGCCGAAGCATAAGCTGGTTTCCCCCATGCAAGGAAATTTGATGAATGAACTCAACGAGCAGTCGTGTAAATTGTCCATGGTACGGCAAAATTTGTGGGTGCCGTTCGGAGAACGGGATCTGAGTGGAATGCGCTAGGCGTCCATTCACTCGAATCGACCCATCGGAATGAAGGAAGGGGTTCAAGGTGAGCAGAGAACTCGAATTGGAAATGGGTTGCCCGTTCTGCAAGCATCCATACTCCGCAGGGTAGTACATCTGCTGCATTATGGTCGTTACGAGAAGTGTAGCGGCAACAATTTCTGCAGTCGTGATAGGCGACCCCGGGGGTGGGGCGTGGTCACGTAGCTTTCGCATAGCGTATTTAGAAAAGCGCAGGATATAGCACACAACCCGCAGAGCTCGCGGCAACGACGAGAAACGCTTCAAGTCATCATGCTGTTTGACCTGGATTGTATGCGAAGTAACGTTGCGCTGTTCCTCCAGGGCGTCCGGACTAGCGATTTTCGAAGGCTGAGGCCAGAAATTTGAGTCGTGGGTAAGCCATCCCGGACAATTCCACCATAAATGACTATGAAGAAGGGCTGCTGGAGTTACCCCCCGACTGGCAAGATCAGCCGGATTGTCTGCAGACCTGACATGTCTCCAACATTCTACACCTACTTTACTGGAAATGGTGGTAACCCGATTAGCTACGAAGGTTTTCCACATGTGCGGGGACTTCTGGAGCCAAGCCAAAACTATGGTCGAATCCGTCCAACAAAACAAGTTATTGGAGGTGACCCCTGGCATTGGTTTCACCAATTGAAATGGCATTTTATTCCTCCAAACGCTCCCCATATGGGAGGACTGTGGGAAGCCGCAGTAAAGAGCTTCAAACACCATTTCAAACGAGTGGGTGGGCAGATCCGGTACACGTATGAGGAGTTAGCAACGGTACTAGCCCGCGTCGAGGCATGCCTGAATTCTCGACCAATTAGCGCACTCAGTGACGATCCCGACGACCTCCAACCACTTACACCAGGGCACTTTCTAGTAGGGGGACCACTTCTTGCACCAGCCGTCTCGGAGGAGACCACCCCTTTTCTTTCTATTCTTAATCGATGGCGTAGGCTTCAAGTTCTCTCCCAGCAGTTCTCAATACGTTGGAAACATGAGTATCTTCTGGAGTGCCAGCGCAGGACAAAGTGGAAGACTATCCAAGATAATGCAGCTAACGGAGATCTGGTGGTACTCCAGGATGACCACGTTCCACCAAACGAATGGCGATTGGGAAGGATCACTGAGGTTCACCCGGACTCAGACGGCAGAGTGCGAGTCGCGAAAGTGCGGACAGCACGCGGAACCGTTACGAGGCCCGTCACCAAGATGGTTCTACTCCCTCGAGCGGGAGTGCAGGCTGAGTAATCCCGGCATACGGGCTTTTGGTCGTTTCCGTAGCTAGTCCCATCCTTTGTAGCCTCTAGTTTGTAGCCTTTCCTGTTGTATGTATACCTCGGTTCTTCCATGGAATCACTAGCCTTTCTCGTAAAACGGTAGCAGTAGATCTCGCCTGGCTATGCCACGGGATAGAATGTAGTCTTGAAAAAGTTATATTTCCTACCAGTAGCATCCTAACCTTTAATACTAGCCTTCTCGTAAGCACATGCCTAATTACAAATTTGATTTTCCACAGAACTTCCCATCGTGCAGAGCTGACTGGCGTGGAACACGCTACATCGGGCCGTGCCGTACCTGTGCTCCGCGGGTACAGTTGGTGTTCCCAGCCCCCGTGATGCTACAGGGGTCTGCAACATACCGCCCTCCGGGAGCAGTGGCGCCGGCTCGCGCCCACGATGACCATCTTGAGGCCACCACTACAGCGGCAGTGTCGCCATCGCGTCCCCGAGCCCGGTCTGCATCATCTGCCACGCGTTCGCTACCGACGGGGCCGATGAGCGTCCGCCGCCTTCCCAACCGGGGGTCCACGCCAGGGGGCGTTGCACCACGGACGCCCCATCCGATGTCCCGCGCCGCAGTGGAGGCTGCGACATCGCGCGCCCCACTGGTGGCAGCGACCGCCCAAACAGCAGCGGTAGCCGTACACCCGACGGCGGCTCCCCAACGCCCGTGCGAGATGTGCAAGCGCTGGGGGCACACCATCGCAGTGTGCAAGGAGTTCCTGTCCTTGTCCTCGCGGCGCAGGAGAGATGCGGTCGGAAACCGGAAGCTGTGTTTCGTGTGCCTGGGGGTGAAACACTTCACCCACAGCTGCGAACAGCCGGGGTGCTCCCGGTGCCACCGGCGGCATCATCGCCTCTTACATTAAGGGGTGCACCAGGATGGGAGCCGGCGGGAGTAGGTCGTCATCTCTTTTGCAATACTGCAAGGGGGGCGGCATGTTCGCGCCGGAGCCCTCCTGTCAACGGCTGCTGCCTGCTCACCGTCACCATGCGACTCTGCGCGGGGCTCAGTGCGGAGAGAATTCGCCTCATTGGGTCCCGCCAAAGTCGTGTAGCAGGCCGCAGCCATCTTTATTTTGAGGAGAGTGCTGACGCAAGCAGCGAAGGAGAGCTGGTCGGCAGTACTGCGTGCCGAACCAGTTGAGATTCAACGGTCAATCGTTAAACGTGTCGCATACGTGCAGCAATCATAAAAGTAGAATTAAGAAACTTTGTTGCAATCATTTAAAAATTATATTACAAGTTTTAAAGTAAAAGAAGTGGTATAAAGTACATTAAAGAACGCATTTTACTTGTGGATTTATTATTATACATAATAGATAGAAAATTTATAATGGAACTGGAAAGCGTCACCACACTAAGAAACAATCCGGTTCAGATCAGAATCTGATAATAACTGAAAATAATGTGATCCATATGTATCACATTACGGAATGTAGTATTATTACCGGATCACGTATAAATAATGCATCAGCAAATACACTGCACGAGTTTGCAATTGATGATGAATCCGAATATAAAATGGACGAAATTCTACAAAATGTTATCTATTTACCAGTGAACACTTTAGAGAGAATAGTTCAGTTATGGTTAGAAATCTTAATCAAGACTGGACATAAATTAATTTTTGTGGAGAAACAATCACACTTGGACTTCATCTGAAACTATAAAGCTAAAAGGGAGAGAGAGCTAGTGATAATAATTTATAATACAAATATATTGGGAGATGTTCCACTCAGCAGTTCTACAGCAGCGTTTAAGAGAACAATCCCTACAAATAGTAATCAGTATCAGCGAAAACATAAGTTAAAAAGGAGATTTATTATGCAATTGTCATCGAACAATAGAGAATACATGATGTCGTTAGTTATTACATTCATGTTCTACAACCTCTACTTAAATGTAATAAATATAAAAAAACACCAATCAAAATAAATTTGTTTTGTTGTTGTTGCTCTTGCCACTCGTATTGTCTGTTCGTAATTTGTTGTTAGTTTAGCCTATCGGTGATTTCACCTTGAGCACTTGTCCACTATTTTCTCCGTGCAATCACTTTTGGTGCGTTGAGAAATGTTGTTCTTTTTTGTTTCATTCTATTCTGTCTCCCTGTGTGCGTTGTGTTTGTTGGTATGTTTTTGTTATCCATTTGGCTTCTTTTTTATAATTAATTTTTTTGGTGTCATTAGCCAATCGCTGCAATTGAATGTTGCAAACTTTGATAAGTGTAGGACGCACAGTGTAAAAATTAGAGCTATTCGAAGTTTCACCAGTATTTCATTGTTTACTCAATGGTAGCATTGTTATACCAATTGACAATAGTACTTTATTGTCGCAAAATTTCAAGGTTTTATTACGCTGCAGAAAAAAGTTACAGCATTTGAATATTGCAAACTTTGATAGGTGTATTACGCACAGTATAAAAGTTAAAGCCATTTGAAGTTTCATCTTTTTTCATTTTTTATTGGATCGTTGCTTGATTTCTGCGCTCCCTCCGCTGTTTACTTTTATTGGTACGCTAGTTTGTGCGTAAATACTTTGTTGTGCTCGAATTCTTTTTCGTGTAATTGGTATGAGGGGCGTCTACTTTTTTGTTCATTATTAGATCTGTGGAATGTCGGGGATGATTGTGCATTGTATATTTTGTTGGTATATTTCTATACGGTGCGTGTGGCCATTTGCTCTTTCGTTGTAGGTAGAGCTGGCCTATGTTGATGTTTACATAGCCTCCTGTGCTGGGTATGCGGCTTTGGGTGGATTGAAGTTAGGTGTTGTGTGTGCAGAAAATATTTACGATCTTTTCCGTCTTCACACTTCCTCCCATGCTTCACGGGCAGTAGCGGATTTTACTGTGCTGTAGTAGAGGACCAATCTATATGGGTAGTCGTATGCGTGCTTTACTGCACTTGTTCCCTTCTTTCTCCAACTTGGAAACTACTCCGTCCACTAATGCTGTTGGAAATCTCAGTCCCTTCGGATCTGTGAGTTCAATTATGCAGTAAAACAGCAAAATCCCTTCGGGTGGCCTGCTTGTTGTTGGGGGTCTTCCGCTCTTTAGTTCTAGACTTCTTCCACTCCAGGTGGCCTTGTCGTCACTGTTTGACTTATCAGTATTTCTTCGTCGGTACGTTTGGGTAACAGTAGGGTCCAAGGGGAGTGACTGAGTTGTCGTCTTCAGCTGTTTCAAAAGGTGAGTGACCTCTTCTTGTTTCTGTACCACATCCTGGGAGTTGAATCATGTCGACACATCCACTGATTCCCATGAGCTGCACGGCATTACTTCTGTGAAGAACTTCTCCGCTAAAAGTATTACGAATACCTCAAAGTCAATTATATTACTTTGTTGTGGTGTTCGTAATCGGTATGAGGGTCTGCTTTCATGGGTTTTGTTGGCGTCTCCATGAATTTCGATATGCATTCCTCATACAAGTATTCCCTTAATACGTCTGCTTCGGCTTAGTGTGGGCCTCCGCCGAGAGAATCCGACATGAGGATGACTGTCCCCTTTGTTCCGGTCTCTGTAGATATGGGTAAGCAGACGATTGACTAGATACCTGTGGTTATTCTTTTTTATGGGGACCAGAATGGATTCTTTTCTCTATTTTGGTCCACTTCTTTACCCCCGCTGCTCCTCCTTGTTGCTTGGTTAGTTTGGTGAAGAGATGGGCGCTGACCACGTGTAGTCTGTGTTGCTGTCGACTCGGTACAAGATTCAGTTGGACTCACTTGAGATAGAAGTCAACCAGGATGTCGTTCATGAGACAGCCTTCCCATAGGCGGGCGGCATCATCCTTCCCGATGGTGATTCCACCTGTTCCTGATGGGCACACCAAAACCACTGGATAATATTATTCTCGTCGTCTTTGTCCGCTGTGCTAATGGTTACGGTAGGTGCCTCTAGATCCCAGCTCCTTCCGTCCTTCGACTCATCTGGCTCTTGAATATTGATACGGTTGACTTGAGTCACGTGGATTGACATCAATATTTTTACTTCTCGGATCTTTCTTTCCTTTTGTATTTATTTGGTTCAAAAATTGTTTGGGTACTTACACGTCGGCAGCTGTTGAAAGATACCGGTATGCTAGTGTGGGCGACCACTTACACACTTTGCCAGTTCTTTTTCTCTATATATTTCTTTATTGTATATTCTTAGCTTAGAGTAACAATAAGAAAGCATATATTACAAACTATATAATTAATAACAATACACCTTGCCTACATGCCTTGCTTAGTGCTTCTTAGTAATCACAATGTTATATGTTAGTTACTGTAGTAAATGTTATATTAGTGTTTGTATATGATTAAGGTGTCGATGTTAGTTGTGCTGGTGATTTCGTATGTTTTAGACGACTTGGAACCCTGTTACATGCTAGTATTCTAGCTAGATGATTTGGATGCTCTTTGATTTTTTGTGCATATTTTAATTTGGCGTCGAAGATTTCCTTTCTTACGAGCGCAATGTTCAGATCGTTGTGAATGTTGGTGTTCTTTATGAACCAAGATGCGCCAGTAATGGTTCTTAGAATTTTGGACTATGCTCTTTGTATCAATTCGATATTAGAGTTGCTTGCGCCGCCCCACAACTGGCTACCGTAAGTCCAAATTGGTTTTATAATGGCTTTGTACAGAAATGTTTTGTATTCTAGGCTCAACCTGAAATTTTTGTGCATGAGCCAGTGTATGGTATTTGCTTTCAAAGTCATTTGTTTTTTTTTTTGCTTCGATGTGGCGCTTGCAGGTCAAACGTGAGTCAAGTTGAATTCCTAGGTACTTCACCTCCTTTGCTTGTAGAATAGAAACATTATTTAGTTTTATGGCTGGACATGCACCTGTTTTTAAAGTAAAGGTAATATGCGTACTTTTTGATTCGTTAACTTTAATTCGGAAGTCAGCCAACCAATTTGTTACTAGGACCAGATGAGCATCTAAGTCACGGGATGCGATTTTGGAATTTGGATGAATGCTAAGGATAGCCGTATCATCGGCGAAAGTTGCTGTTGTTAAGTATTTATTGGTAGGCAGATCTGAGGTATTTAGTAGACACAACATCGGACCTAGCAAGCTTCCTTGTGGTACGCCAGCTTTGATGTCCTAGCATTTAGAGTAAGCATTATTGTACCTTACCTTGAACTTTCTGCCCCTTAGATACGATTCCAATATTTGGTGTACTTTTTTGGGCAACACTTTTTTTATTTTGTAAATAAACCCCTCGTGCCAGACATTGTCTAACGCCTGCGCCACATCTAAAAAGACGGCTAAACAATATTGCCTTTTGTCGAAAGCATTTTTTTTCTCGTTCACTATTCGATTTACCTGCTCTATTGTACTATGGTGTTTGCGGAAGGGAAATTGGTGAGTGGGAATAGTGCGTTTTTCCTTTATATGCGGCATTAGTTTGCAAGACAAAGCATTTCTAAGAGTTTTGATAAGATAGGCTAATCGGTCTATATGATGACAATTGGGAATGGTCTTTTCCTGGTTTCGGGATCATTGAGATTACTGAAACTTTCCAGGCATTAGGAAAGTATCCTAAGCGCAACAACCCATTAAATAGTGATGTAAGTAAGATGATGGTCATTTGGTAATTTTTCCAGTAATGAGGTCGTATCGCGTGGCTTTGTTAAGAGCAAGGTTACCTATTTTGTTTTTAATTTAATATGTTGTATCTGGCGAGGGGATTAATATTAGGTTATTAGTATTGCGAGGTGGTTTGGGGGTAAAAACATCTCTTAAGTGTTCTGCGAAAACAGCCGACATTTTATCATCGCTTCTTGCCCAGTTTCTGTTTTTTGTGCGAATCGGTGGAATTGACAGCTTTCCACAGAGAGTAGTTGGTGCCGTCAGTCGGTGAAAGGTGTTGGATATATTGGTCCAGAGAACGATCTGATTCTAGACGCAAGAATTTTCTGAAGTTTTACTGGCAACAGATAACTTCCGTTTTAGGAAAGGGGACCTGGATTTTTGGAGCAGAGTGGAGCACAGCTAATCTTAGGGTCGAGGTAAATTGTTCCAGAAATGTTTCAATGTCCTCATTAGTTTTGAGACGTGGGTTTGAGCTGAGATGACTACTGATGTATTTTCTGTAGGTCAGCCAGTTAGTTTTAATGGGTATGAAATCGTAGGCAGGGCGTAACTTTTTGTTCAGATGTATTATAATAGGAGAGTGATCTGAAGAGAGGTCGTTAAGGTGTTCTACTTTGAGTTGCTCTCGTTTTAGGTTTCTAAAAACTCCAAAATCAATTAGGTCAGGGATCTTGTCATTGTAGTCGCCAGCAGCTAGAAAACTTGTTCCAAGTACGGAGAAGAAATCTGAGAACTAGTTACTTGTTATTTTAAATCTAGGTGGGCAGTAATATTTGAATGTAGCAGATGTAGCCACAAAATGGGCAAAAACTCCAGAAATTTCGCAAAGCAGCCGCATGTCTACCGGTCCACAATTCCTGTTTCAACCAGAAGGAAACTGGCCGCGCGAAAAAGAAGAAATCAGGTTTTGCACATTAATACCATCGACTATGTCTTCAATTTACAAAGATAATCCAACTGGACAAGGGTACTGCGAGCCGCGACATACGTTACACGATGCAAGAAGAAATCAGGTTTTGCATATTCATACCATCGACTATGTCTTCAATTTACAAAGATTTTCCAAGTGGACAAGGGTACTGCGAGCCACGACATACGTTACACGATTCTTAGATAACTGCAAATGAAAGCGAAGTAAACACAATATGCTGCTAGGTGAAATCTCTCAATAAGAACTGCTGAAAGCGGAAGCTTTCTTTTATCGCCAAGTACAAAGGCAAGCATATACAGAAGACATAGGTGAGATGAATGGCGGCAAAAAGCTGAGAAAAAAATTCCATTATATACAATATTACGAAAATTATGTGCTCTGGATTGACGGTAGAATCGATAATGCCTTTATCCCAAAAGGGCAGAAACGTCACGAAATCTTGCCAAGATATAATGCCATAACATATTTAATACTTATACACTATCATACATTCTTTCATCTCGCAAATCATGAAACAGCGAACAAATAAGCTTCGACAAAAATATTATATCAGTCAGGTACGAGTTGCTTTCAAGGACATCAAATATTGTCAAAAATGTAAAGTCGACAAAGCACACCATATTTTCCACAAATGGTCAAGCCACCACCCCCTCGACTTGCATCGTTCGTCGCAGCTTTTACTTTTACTGGACTGGACTTTTTTGGACCCATGATTGTTACAGTGGGTCGCCATAGAGAAAAAATATACTGCGCCTTGTTCACCCGTCCGACAATAAGAGCAGTTCCTGTAGAAATCGCGCACTCACTCACTCAACACCAGTTCATGTATCTAAACCATACTTCATGTCAAGGCGTGGCACATCACGTGAATTTTATAGCGACGACGGTACGAATTTGGTCGGTGCAGAGAGAGAGAGAGCTCCGGGAGGCTCTTGAAGAAGTCGATAGAGACGAATGAATACGGAACTTTACTACACCATAGCTAAATGCCATTTCAATCAGCCTGCAGCACCCCACATAGGTGGTGTATAGGAAAGCCTGGTACGATCCATAAAAACAACGCTGTTAAAATTACTCCTCCTCGGGCCCCTAGCGATGAGCTCTTTCGCTGTATGATGGACAAAGTTGAAAACATTGTTAACTCTAGAAAATTAGCATATTTACCCTTAGACATCGATGCTGACGACTCTTTGAAACCGAACTACTTCTTACAACGACAGGGCAGTTGTACTGAAACAAACTGGCTTATCTCGCAGGAGTACGCCGGACGATTCTGCAAAAGTGGGTAAACGAATATAACGAGTATCTTCTTTCGTTAACATGTGGTACAAAATAACATGAGCAGGCTAAACCGTTGCGACTTGGTATTGGTAGTTGATCCTGCGCCTCCATGAAATATGCCGCCAAGTGGAAAGGTACTTCAGGTGAAGCTAGCAAATAACGGACACTCCGCAGCGCTCAGATATTGTCTAATCGCGGAGTTTTATTGAGACCGGCAACGAAATTGTCGGTCTTAAATATGGCGAACAGAGTGGAGTAAGGCGACGAAATCTATCTTGTCTTACCGCCACTAGCGAAGTTTTCAACCTCTGAAATAATTTATATCAAAATATCTGAAATGTTTATAATATAATTATTTATCGATAATAAGTACATATCTCCTATTAAATCTGTTACAAAACCTATCAAAGCTAATACTATCACAAAAAAAAAAGAATTTGGCGTTTCTTTTTCCGTAGACATTCGGATAGAGACTGTGAATAGTTGTTTGATTTAGTGATATCAAAACAATCTCTGGGTTTTTCCACTATAAAGTAAGTTTATTTAAGCTTCATATATTTCAATATAAATTATTTCAGAACTTATATTTTGTTTTCTTAGTGGAGTTCAAAATTTGAAGAGAACCAGGAGCCTACCTGACGGATTCTACCAACATATACGAGTATATTATTATTATTATTATTATTATTAAAAGTTATATTTACAGTTTAAAACTAAATTACAACAAAGAAAGCTATGACTACGGTGACCTTAAAACTTAGTGAAATGTTCGTTGCAGCTGGTAATTAAATATCTTGTATACTCGTATGGTACAAGATTTTAAATACTTAATTAAATTCATTAGATTTGTCGTACTTAGTTTACTTAGTAGGTCTATTGGGGTTGACTGGGCTAATCTGTTTTGACTAAAGTGCTCACAGTTTTTTAGATCATGCTCTATACTTAGAAGCTATTACAGATATTACATATAGAGATAGTATCTTAGTTGATTAGGTGTTGGTGAATTAATGTGGAGTGTCCCAGTCGTAGTCTTGTGATTTTGGTCAAATATTTTCTTGTTATGCCTGTGTTGTGGTCAATTTTAAAGGGTTGGCAGATTGTAGATTTCTGTGGATGAATTTTTGTATACTAATTAGTAGTTATATCGGAAAGGGAGTATTGCTGTTGTTGAGAAATTGAATTAATGTGGTTTACAATGTCACTGTTTAAAAAGTTATGAACATGATTAAAAGTTGTTTTATTGCGTTCTTTGCTGCCTGATCTTCTAACTCGTTGCCTTTGCTTTGTGCGTGTCCGGGAACCAAGATAGATGTGATTTTCATTTTGTTTTTTATGAGAAATTTTCCTATAGTCTCAGTGTAATAGTTGTTGTTGTCTGGGTTTTTTATGGCTTCTAGAGAGAAAAGCGAGTCTGTCAATATTGCAAATTTCCCGATTCTTTGATTTGCGTTTTTATGGCTTTGTGGATAACTACGATTTCTGCTGTGAAATTAAAACTATAAGTCAACAGATGGCCAACTGCAATTGTATTTCCGCAAATACTATCCCGAAACTTGTGAAGCTTTCTCTTTTTGATGCATCAGTCTAGAAGAATTTACACTGATTTAGTTTGTTTGTTAATTTATATACGAGTATATATATTTATAATATTGAAACGTGATAGCACAGTGAAATGTGATTGCATACTTTCAGGATCCCATCTGAGTTTGGGAATGAGTGCCCCCTGTGAGTCAAGATGCGAACTATTCGAATAAAAGCTTATTCAAGAACCATCTGTCGGTAATATCAAAAAGAATATTCTCGACTTCTGTCGAAGTGGATAGAAACTTCTAGAAAAGACGAGAATAGCGTGGAATTCTCTACTCCAACCATTCGAAAGCTATAAAAGCGACAAGACTGTTCAAAGTCGAATGCAGTAGATCAGAGACCGTAACAGTGTGTACATCTAGCATTATAATCAAAGCAGCAGTATTTGTGATTTACAAAGTGGTGAAATTCATTAGTAAATAACGTGCCTAATGGTTTGTGAAATGAAGTGCAAGTAATAACTAAGTAAACTTTAAGCCTAATATTAAATGTGTAAATAGCAATAATTAAATAAAGCTAATTATTTTAATTTAACCAGCGTTGTTTGATTACTACACAATCCAGTGGTACGAGTCCGAGTACAGAGAGTTAGAGGAATTGTCAGGAGGGCAATTTTGTAACAGAGTAAATTGTCAAGAGGGCAATTTCGTAACAAAATATATTTTTTGTAAATCTCTCGGAGAGTGTTATTTTGTGTCCAATAATGTAGGGAGGTGTTAACTGAGGATAGGGGTAGTTGGCAGTTGGGCAATTTGGAAGTAGGTTTTTGCTTATTGTTAATTGGAATGCATAATTTTCTAGCTTTGTCTTTTATTCGGCCGAGTGTAGATTTAAAAAAAAAATTTTTATTTTTTTTACTGGAACATCATAATAAGTATACAATGTATCTTTGCACAACGACTGGTCATTTAAGACCAAAGAGTTGCTTACATCTAATAAATTATGTAAAGAAATCAATACATTCAAGCGAAAGTTATTGCATTCACTCCACCAGTTGAAAAGGTTTAGTACGTCGTAGTCGCCGTTTTAAGCTGATAACATTTAGCTGGGTTCTCCATTTGTGGTCTGGCGGAGTCTTTCTTGATGAGATTCGGCCAATTTTCTGATTTCGGTGTTGACTGTCGGTACTTTCAGATCGCGGTGAAGGACGCTGTTTCTGATGTACCAAGGGGCTTTAACTATGGAGCATAGCACTTTGTTTTGGAAGCGCTGAATTGTTTGTACATGACACTTCTTTACACAGCCCCAAAAATGGGCGCCATACAACCAGACAGGCTTCAGAACTTGTTTGTGAACATCTAGCTTGCAGTGAACGGACAGAAAAGAGTTTCTGCCAATGAGCCATTGTAGTTTTTGCAACTTTATTTCTAACTCATCTCTTTTAATTTTAATTTGATATTTCCATTTTAGTGTCTAAGGTCATTCCAAGATACTTTGCTGTATTTGAATACGGTATCTGGTTGCCAAATATCTTAATCAGCAGTATTGATATATTTTGTTGTAAAGTTGATGTGGGTAGTTTTCGAATTATTCATAGCGATTTTCCAGTTTATTGTCCAATTAGCTATTTCGTCAACAGCTTTTTGGAGTTGTAGCGTTGATTCAGTTTCTGCATTAGCAACAGTCAATATTGCTGTATCATCTGCAAAATTTGCTATAATGATATTTTCTTGTGTTGGTATATCAGATGTATATAGTAGGTATAAGATAAGCCCAAGAATACTTGTGGAACTCCTGCTTTAAAACGCTTGAGCTCAGAAAAGTAGTTTTAACATTTGAAATGGAAGAATCGATCAGACCAGTATGATTTTAGAATGTCGCAGTAGTCGACTGGGAGTATGCCCTATGTTTTTTGATTAAGCTTGCATGCCAAACTTTATCAAAACCTGAACCACGGCAAGAAATATGGCTGAGCAAAATTTTTTTTCTTCGAAACATTTTTCAATTGCGCTTATTATTTTGTGCATTTGTTCGGTTATTGAGTGTTTAGCTCTAAAGCCAAACTGATGCGATGGAATAACGACTTCAGCTATTTTGCAGCAAGTGGGCACATATTTTAGGGCGAAACAAGCGTTAATTATATCGGTTAATCTAGCTATAGCTTTACACGTTAATTTCTTCAGAAACTCTGCTGTGTCGAGGTCAAATACGGGAGTATTGTTGTTCTTTAACCCGTTTTGGATTAGACCGTTCATTTCTTGAATAGAAGCTGGAGGAAATTGTTCGTTGCTTGCATTATCAGAGCTATGATTTATAATTATATCTATTTGTGGCATCAGTAAAGAAAATGTTTTCAAGAAATTTCAGTAAATATATTTATGTTCATTAAATATATTTGCTTTCTCAAGAGCACTTCTAGCCCATTCACCATCAGGTTTTTTTTATAAGCGGGATATGTTTGATTGTTCATTTTCGTCCTTTTGTACATTTCCATAGTGAATATTCGGATCTACGTTCGACAATTTATTTTTTTATTAATATATTAGAGCAGATATGTTCTTCTTCGAAATGTTAGATATTATTACTTATAATAACTGCACTTCCACCCCTTTACTTTATAACTAGGAAGAACTGTATGATACGTAGCAAAGTTTTTAAAATTTATATAGGATTCATTTGTAAAATGAGTTTCAGATATAAGGCATATGTAAATTTTTCCAGTTTCTAGTACAGCTTCAAGCTCGTTTAGCATTCCATGTCATGATTCTTAGTGTACTTATCATTATATATATGAACCATGATATTTCATGTGAAGAGAAGAACGCTGCGAGATTTCTATAATCTGTGCTATCTGCAGTATTAACCTTATAGACTTCGTTGCTTAGCAATTTAATTGTATATTCTTTTTTTCTTTGGGTGCCAATTGTTTGTTTCAACACATTATATTCTTTGATACCTGATATAATGATGGGTTGTGGCTTCCTAACTACGGTAGGCTTTTCTTTAGCTATTTTTTGAACAAGTTGATTTGCTTATGAGCAAGCTCTTCTTCATCTGCTTGATATTCGACGGCATGAGCAGACTGATCATCAATTATTTTCGAATTGGTTGTTAGCTGTGACCTTAGATTTTTATTTTCATGTTTAAGTTGAGCTACTTCTACTTTGCTTTTGAAAGTTTAATTTCTCTTTTAAATATGGCATTCGCTCTTTTATATTTGATCATATTGTCTAATGATATGTTTGTTTTTAATATATTTCAAAGTTGGTTTTTTTCTATTTTTATTCACGGGTTTTTTGCTCCACCAAGGGACGGATTTACTAGTTTGAAAGTTGGTTAGACGATGCACTCTGTAGGATTATTTTTTGTATATTCGCTGGCTATTTATTTATATTTGAGCTAATGGGTTTAATTTAGCTAACTTGGTTAACTATGTGGCCAAAACTCTCCCAATCGGCTTTGTTTAAGTTAAATGGGGGGTCTGATTGTGACGGGTATATGTATTTTGTTCGGAAATAGGGGAATAATTATGAGTAAATTGTCGCTGCCGAATATGATGTTCAAATTGGTGTTGGAGACCGTATTTGGTTGTTGTCGGGAACGTCCTCTTGCTGCTTGTCCTGCGCGTGCACCTGTAAACCTAAATCACTCTATTCTATATAAGCACTTTTGGTTTAAAAACAGCAAGGAGGTTTATTCTTAAAATACTAATTCTTATATACTATTTCCAAACAGTACTCTCAGTCTGTGAACTGATGTTTCTGGTGTTCCAGTTCCCCACCTGTTAAATGGTGTCAGTTGGTCAAGCCAACTGACCTACTGTGAAAGTGTCGACGGTGCATTCTAAATTTCAATGCCCTTCGTCGAATCGACTGAAAATTTGTGACACCCTAAAAGTTTACGTAATCTTTATTACATATATTCTAGTTACTTACAATACTTGCACCCTAAAAATATGTGCTTTCTTACTTAACTTAATTGCTTAAAGCTAACTACTCCAAATGTGTAGTAAATAGTTAGGAGTCGGTGCTGTGCGTCAACTACTCGTAGGTAGCTTGATTCTAACTCACAACATCCCTCCCCTCTTTCTAAAAGAAGTTACTGCAACTAACTTCTAATGAATCTTTTACAATATTTATTTTTTCTGCACTTTGAACAATCCGTGCATTTTCTTAAACCTTTAATACATGTATATAATTTTTTTTCTCTTGTTTGTTTTAAGAAATCGCCTTACTTGGGTTCTGTTATTGTCTATATTTATTTTTTACTTTTGTGTTCTTTTGTCTTTTTTTATTTTCTTACTACTTCTTTTATATTTTTTTTGTGTACTTCTTTTATAGTTTCTTTTTTGTTTTGTTTTGTTCTTTTAGTAAGTTTTTTTGTATTTTTTTTGTTATATTCCCCTTTTTTATATTTGGTCCTTCTTCGACTATTTTCTCACTGGCGTATAAACAATTTCAAACAACTAGTGATAATACAATACTGCGATCTCTGCTACCTGTTGAACAGGTTGACTGCCGTCGTCGTCGGAGTGAAGTCCCTCGATGAACTCTGTATACTCCTCCCTTCTTTCTAGAGCGGTAATTACAAACATGTTATAGGTTGGCGATTTGGTTTGCCATTAAAACTTCGCCTGAAGTGGCCTTCTTCTTTTGATTTATATAGCGTGCCCCACGGCTGTAGGTGGTACTGCCTCTGCGTATAGTATTCAGCTAAAATGCATTTGAAATACATGAGAGATTACAATACTCCTCCGTTATTTATTTTCCAGCAATGCGTTTTATGGTGGAAGTTTTTCTTTTGAGTTTCCTCATAATGGTATTTGACTTCGTTTGGCTTTGATGTGGAGACAACCGGTATTTTTCTGAGATACACGTTTAATTATGTAATTTGCTTACTCTGATCGGATACCAGTCTCTGGGTCTTCTTGTATTAAATGAAATTTCATATGTAAATCATATTTCATATGTTCATTGGACATATACTTCAATGAAACAATTAACTTCCGTGATCCAAATTTCCTCTGCTTATTGTAGTTGGTGGTGGTTTTAATCACCCTCCTTAAGCTTTTGCCCATCTTCAACTTATCCAAAATCGATTCTCTTCAGATTTTGATACACTGGGTGGACATTGTAATATAAAACTGTCCAATGCAAAACATGACTCGGCAAGGAAACTTGTTCTTTTTTCGTTTCTTGTCAACAAACCCATCCACAATGCGTTCAAGTGCTGCGGCCATATGCCGTTTCGCAAAATCAAAATTACATCCGTCGCCATTCATCCCCAATCCAATATGTTGGCATCCTTGGGGTCACAACTGGATTACCAAACCTTAGAAAGCTACCAAAATCCCTGTTTTTTCAAAAACACATCTTTCCGAACACT
Organism: Clusia tigrina; assembly: GCA_920105625.2. Classification (NCBI taxonomy): domain Eukaryota; kingdom Metazoa; phylum Arthropoda; class Insecta; order Diptera; family Clusiidae; genus Clusia; species Clusia tigrina. The sequence goes on from OV050030.1 coordinate 200,764,583, forward strand.
ACGTCGGTCCCTTGGCCTGCACCGTCTTCCGATATGCGCTGTTCCTGGAACTTCCTGCTTCGGTTCACAGATGTTAAGATGTTTTATTTAATGGAAATTATTGCATTCGAGGTACATATATTACATACATACATTTTTAACTGTCGAAATTGCAGATGCAGTCGATACAACCGAAACGTTGGCGCATATTAAAAGTTAATTGGAAAGGGTCGAAGGGAAAGATCGCCCTAAAAGTTACAGGCTTTTTAATTACTATTTGTTTCGTAAGATTTTAATTATTTTTAAATAATTTTTTGGTGCTTTAAGTACCAATTTTCCACTACTTTACAGAAGCCATGAAGAATGCATATACCAACTATCCAGACTATGAGAAATCAATTGGAGAAGCGTTCCGGAAAATCAAAATGGCCTACAGAAAGACGTATTCCCTCAAGCAACAATAATTAATATTAATTACTTTATTATATTTAAATATTAACGATCTAATGCTTTTTGCAATTTTGATTTGAATAATATAATAACTGTATAAAATTTCTTATATATATGACTAGAATTTGCTAGAATTATGTTCTTTCAATTTTGTATACAGGCATTTAATATACAGAATAAGCAATAATCGTTTCTCGTTATACTCGCGCACTATGAATAAAGGTTGCTCCAATGCTACTCGCGTAGGAAGTCAACAGAAGCGCTCCAATACTACTCGCGTAAGAACTCTTATCGAGCGCTCCAATATTACTCGCTTAGGAAGTCACAACGAGCGCTCCAATACTACTGGCATAGGAAGTCAAAACGAGCGCTCGCTTCCAATGACACGCTATATTAAAAAGGAGCGCATGAGCTCTAGAACAATAGGGAGCGATCAATGCCTCGCATTGGATCGATCAATGATTGTTCCGAGAGCGATCAATTTTTTACTTGGTGGCTACATACAGGGTGGCCCAAATGAGACCTAGTGATGTTAAACACGTGTAACTCTTGTAATAACGGGTTTTTTTTAAATGATTTATTTTAATATGTTAAATACATTTTATGGAAATTTAACGTGACTATGTGTGAAATATGACATGAGACAAATGACCACCATTTTGCTCGATACTGGCATTGGCTCTTTTTAGCGCATTTTGCATTACACGGCGTAATGTTTCTGGTTGCAGGCGCCGTATTTCGTCTCGAATATTCTGCTTGAGCTGTCCAAGTGTCTGTGGTTTGTTAACATACACTTTGTCTTTTAAATATCCCCATAAAAAAAAATCGGGCGCAGTTAAATCTGGTGAACGAGGAGGCCAAGGGAAATCTGAATTTCTTGAAATTATGCGTTCACCAAAAATTTCACGCAGCATGTCAATAGTTTGCCTAGCAGTATGCGCAGTGGCTCCATCTTGTTGAAACCAGAAATTAGGATGTTGCTTCACCATTGGCCGCAAAAAGTTGTCGATCACTGCTCTGTAAGAAGCCCCGGAGACCGTTTCTGGCGTTTCATCCTCATTCTCAAAGAAATATGGGCCGATGATTTTTGTGGCCATAACACCGCACCAAACAGTGCATCTGATTGGGTGTGACTGATGCTGATGTATTGCCCTTGGATTTTCGGAGCCCCACAACCTACAGTTTTGTTTATTCACATAACTACTTAAATGGAAATGCGCTTCATCGATAATTTCGCAGCGTCAGAACAATTGATCGTTGAGAAGAATAATAAAATTCGATAATATTAATGCGTTGTTGTGGACTGTACGTACGTATTCATTTTAGATTTCCAAGAGTTCAGTTATAATCTGCAAAAAGAAAAAATAAATTATGTTAAAAAATAAAAAAGTTATTTGTGTTTCACATCAGCTGGTTTTATTTGGGCCACCCTGTACATACATTCGGGGCACTTATAATTACTTAGAATTAATTGCTAACGTTCTTTTCCCATTTAACCTATACATTTTTTTTATATCTCAACATATACACTTCTGTTGGCATTGACTTTTAACGTCAGAACCGTGCAATTTGATATACTTACGCGGTATCAGTTTGTTTACGTTGTTATTTCGTATTTACCAGTACACTTGTAAAACACTGTCGACACATGTCTCTAATTGTGTGGCCTTGTATGGAATAATTTCAATAAATTATTATGTAGCTTTCTATTCTTGCCCTTAAACGTTACGATTGTTGTAACTAGGCTGCGGATTTCTGCTACTGAATACGGACCTATCCAAACAGGTGAGAATTTATTTCTCCTAGCCTGATTCTTCATGAGTACTTGATCACCCACGTGAAAGATTACTGGGTTTAGTACCTTGTTATAGGCTTCACTGGCTACTCGTTCAGCACAATCCTGGTTTTCTCTGACCAACTCGTGCGCTCGCTGTAGCTGATACTTTTGCACTTTATTCGGGTCATCAGCATTGTATACTGGCGTACATTTGCGCTTCAGATTTACTGGCATGTTGACATCAAACCCTTAGAGTGTTCTAAACGGAGTTTGCTTCGTTGATACATGCACAGTAGGGTGACAATTAAATGTATGGGCAAGTTTTTTTTTTTACTTTTCTTTGGTCTCATCCTTTTTTTGGGTTGAGTTTTATAAAAAAATAATCCCTGTAAAATTTCAGGGCCCTAGGTGGAGGTTTAGGGGTCGCGTCGGCCCCCCAAAGTTACACAAAATGCGTTTTTTTTGTTCTGTTGTGTTGACTTTGTAAAAAATTGTTGTTGACTTTGTGTTTACATGACTTTGTGTTGTTCATTTATGTGTTTACAACAACTTATTCATACATCATTTTTATCTAATGCCAATATTTACTGAAATAAATTTAAAAATGCTCACAATCACCTTTTAAAAAATTTAACATGAAATAAATTAACAACTTTGGTTAGAGTGCATGTTTTTATTGATTAAGTCTAAAGAACTTGGGTCAATGTTTTTTTATTACAATCTGGAAACCGATTCCGATAATCACTCACAATTTTAATAACAAATTGCTTTTGACGTTCATTTTTTGTGAACAATTCATTGAACTCCTCCATCAATTTGACCCCCCTTTCTGCACTGTCATTTACAACTTTAAGTTTGTTCATCACTTCAACCACTTTTTTATGCGACTGGTCCTGCCATGCCATTTTGCAGGATTAAGTTTTAAAAAATTAGTATTTATTTGAAATCTTTCAAATAATGCCTTTGTTGCGACCGAGACGAACTGCTCAATTCCGCCATTGAATATTTCAGCTATTTCTCTACCATTTACATTAACTCGTTTTGTGTTCTGCTCTAGTTCACAATCGTTTTCCAAAGCTGCAACCATTTTTTGTTTTGTAGACACTGGTACGTTATTATCAAAAAATGCAAGACCAACCGCCTCAGGACTTAAGTACCACAAATGGTTCTTAAACTTTTTCAGCGCAACGAGCGATATTTCAGCATCAATATTCTTAAAATTTTCCAGTTTGCGCAAAAATACAAAATCTTGGTATGGCGCTTCAACAGCCAAAGGAGCAGAAAACCACGCTTCAACATAGACTTCAACAATAAAAATACAAATTCGACGAAGTCCATTTATTTCGAGTGTTGACAGCTGGAACTCGTTGCGGAATAAAAATATTTTAAGACAATAAATGGCTTTTGCCATCCATCTGGCATGGTGAACAGCTCCTGGTGAGCGAAACAATAGGCTGTTTGGGTGTGACTTGTTAGGTTTTTCACCCAGAAATAGTAAAGTCAGTTCCAGAAATTCCTTATAGTCTTCCCTGGGTTGTTTTACCTTTAAGACAGTATTTACAGCATTAATAATTCGCGCAGCTGATTCGTTCACGTAATTCTTCACAAGGGGATCTAGAAGGCCATACTCAAAGTTGCTTTTATTAATTTTAGCCCAAGCATTTTTAAATTTCTCAAATAATTTAACGTTGGGACTTCCGTAGTAGCTTATTTTTTCGTCGAAAACGCATTTAAGAATTATCTCGTATATATGATGCCGGCATGGTAACCACAAAAGTGGTCTTTGCAAACTGTTTTCTATTAAGGTACAAGTACCATTGAATCGCCCAGTATTGACCGCTGTTGTGTCAAACACTAGAGCTTTAATGTGATTTTGTAGGCCATATTCATAAATTGCATCGCACACAGCGAATGCCTGTTCTTTTCCGGTACCAGAATTCAATGCAGGTATTTGTAGAAGCTGTTCAACTTGCCCGCTCGTTATTATAATAGGCAGCCTATCAACTTTATCATTTCCCGTCAGCGCTGGCAAAAGTTTTCCATCCCAATGTAGGCAGATTGTATCCAGCTCATTTAATTTTAGCTTCTTTCTCAATGTTGAAACTCTTTCTTCGCGGATTTGTTCCCTTGCCTGGTGCAAAGACGTTCGGTTTAAAACATACTCTTCGATATTGTGGCCCAAAGATTCAGCTACTGCACTTATTATATGAACTGCATATCTGTCACTAATTTTACAGGCGTCCAATGCAGCCGCAAGTTTTGGAGTTATTATTTTATTCTTTCCTCTAAGGTTTTTGGCTGGAGGTTGACTACAACATGGTTCACATTCTGCACTTGTAAAACTATTATCCCCCCCTGATTCAGATGAGAGCAATTCTGCAGTTTCATCTAGGAAAAAGGATTAAGTCTTAAGAGCAATGATAATGAAAAGAGATTATTGAAGGCTTAGATCACAACAAGGTTATTTAAATTTATTTCAGTAAATATTGGCATTAGATAAAAATGATGTATGAATAAGTTGTTGTAAACACATAAATGAACAACACAAAGTCATGTAAACACAAAGTCAACAACAATTTTTTACAAAGTCAACACAACAGAACAAAAAAAACGCATTTTGTGTAACTTTGGGGGGCCGACGCGACCCCTAAACCTCCACCTAGGGCCCTGAAATTTTACAGGGATTATTTTTTTATAAAACTCAACCCAAAAAAAGTATGAGACCAAAGAAAATAAGACTTTCGAAATTAACTGTCACCCTAATGCACAGTATTATAGTGTACATGCATTGCAGTGATCAACCATTGATCCCAATTCGAGCCTTCTTCCTTGGCAAAACTGCGCAAGTACTCGGCCAGAGGTCGATGACTACGTTCCAATGAGCCTTTCGCCTGGGGATAATTTGGTGTAATATGCAATTTCTTGATTCCCAGCTTTCGCAACGGTTCTGAGAATAGTTTCGATACAAAATTTGAACCATTGTCGGTTCTGAAAACCTTAGGTATATTGTACCGTGCTATAATTTCATCAAAGAATGCCTTGGCCACCGTACTTGCCTCAGCATCGGTTATAGCATCTTGGAACGTCAAAATGTATTTATTTCCCGAAACTGTCTCAGGTAAAATACCTACAATATCCATATGAACTTTATCAAATGGCTGTTTTGGTGTGTCAGTTAACACCATTGGCATCTTTGTTAGCCTTGAACTCTTATAGGCCTGACATTTCGGACAACTCTTTACATACTTTTTTATGTCTCGGAGCATACCTTTCCATCCGTATAGTCACCTAATTCTGTCATGGGATTTCCAGAATCCCTGGTGTGCACCTAGAGGTGAATCATGGAAACCCTTTAACACAGCCTGGATATATTTTTTATCCTCCAGCTATTCCACATTACTGGCTGCCTGTTCATTGGCATCGAAATCTTCCGATATCTTCTGTGCCTGCGGTACTCTGCTGAGCGCATCCGCATTCAGATTCTTTTTCCCAGTTTTGTATATGATTTCAAAATCATCCTCACGAAAATTTGTGTCTGAACCTGGCTAGCCTAGACGTTTGGTCTTTCAAATTGTCTATTCCTCTCAACGGCTGGTGATCAGTGTATATCTTAAATGGGCGACGTAACAGATATGCCCTAAAATTCTTCGTAGCCCACACAATGGCTAGAAATTCCTTCTCTCTTGTGGAGTATCTTTTCTCCGTATCACTAAGCGCTCTGCTTGCGAATGCTATTGGTCGGTCATTACCGACTTCCCCTTGTGACAATACTGCCCCTAATGCTTCATTGCTAGCATCAGTGGTCAACAAAAAAGTTTGCTCAAAGTTGGGGTACGCCAAAATCGGTGGCGAGCTAATTATTTCTTTTAGCCTCTCGAATGCTTGCTGACAGCTCTCTGTCCATTCAAACTTTGCTTCTTTTCGTAGCAACTTATTAATCGGTAACGGAATTCCGGGTAGTCCTTCCACGAACTTTCTATAATAGTTCACTAGTCCCAGGAATGCTTGCACTTCCTTTCTATTTCTAGGAATCGCTAAATTTTTAACGCATTCCACCTTCTGCGGGTCAGGCAGTGCTCCTGTCTCTGAGCAACGATGGCCTAAATAAACCAGCTCTCTTCGCAAAAATTGACATTTCTCCGTGTTCAATTTCAAATTGTGTTCTCGTAATTTCTGGAGTACCTTGCACAAGCGTTGCGAATGCTGCTGCAAGTTCTTCCCATAAATTACAATATCATCCAGATACATAAAAGAATCTTACCCTTGTAAGCCTGTTAGCACATGGTTCATCAGCCGTTGGAAGCTAGCCGGTGCTCCTGTTAATCCAAACGGCATTCTATTAAACTCATAATGCCTTAATCCAATGCTGAACGCGGTTTTCTGCTTATCTTGGGTATCCACCAGAACTTGGTGGTAGCCACTTGCTAAATCAAGTATAGAAAAATGTCTACTGTGTCCTAATTGGTCCAGGATTTCTTTTATCCTTGGTATCGGGAACACCTGCTTGATAAAGGCGTCGTTCAATTTCCTAAAATCGACGACCATTCTCCACTTCTTTTGACCCTGTGCACCCCCCTTCTTTGGTACCAAAATTGTTGGTGAGTTCCAAGGCGAGATACTCGGTGAAATTATGTTATCTTTTAACATGCCTTCAACTTGCCTATTTACCTCATCTTTGTGAGCATGTAGCAATCTGAATTGTTTCTGGTTTATTAGTGGTTGATCCACTCTAGTAGGTATTTCATGCTCTACCTCTGGTGTATATGTCAACTTGTCTCCTTCCAGCAAAAATATGTCATGGAATGACGTACAAATGGCTTCTATTGATGCCTTTTCTTCTGAACATACGCTTGGGTCTAACTTCAGTGATTCTAACACCCTCTCCATTCTTTTTCTTATATCAACTTTAATCTGATTTACCGATCTATAATTCGGTTCCTTAAAATTATCGTAACTAGTGAACTTAGGCCTAAAATCTTCATCCATCAGGTATTCCTTTGCTGATGCGTTGAGTACGCAAGCGTACACCTTACCCTTGTCAACGTGCGTTATGGTCTCTCCCATATATACGCCGTACGCTAGCTGCTGCTTGTGGAATACAACAGTCCTAAGTTTCGTGTTTGCATGCATAGTAACTACTCTGGTCGACTTTGCATTCACTACCTCCATAGAATTCCTAACCTTATTCACGGTTCCTTCCTATCATGACTCTAATGGAACAGTTAGGATTATATTCTTATCACCATCATAAAGTGATAACTGCTTCTCGAGCGTATCCAGTATGGTGCGGCCCCAAAGATTATCGCGGCCAATTATCCCATCAGCCGGGATACCTTTCCTATCCACTTCCACTGCGTGCACTCTAAAACCCATGCCCTTAACTTCACTGTGCCCCATTCTGAGCAACCCCAATATTCTAATGCACCCCCAAACGCTCCGTTAAGCGTTCTTACGTCCATTTGATTAATATCTAACCCTTTCAGTAAAAAACTGGTTTCCGCTCCTGAATCTTCCAAAATTACTAACTTCCCACTAGCTGATTTCTTGCAAGGTATATCGATGAAGGCATCACTTATCCTGCTCATAACGAAGCAATATCCTTTTGCCCCCAACATGGTCGCGTATCCACTTCCTAACTCACCGTGATATTGGAGAGCCTCTTGCTCCTCCTTCTCCTGGACTGTAGTTTCTACATTACTACTCACACGTACTTCCATCCTAATTATTACTTTCTTTCTTTTGGCTTTTCAGTCTACTGCCCTCTGCTGGGCCGCTGGGAGTTTCCCTGGTTCCTTTGTTGGGATTGTCTATCCCTGCGTTCCGCTGCCCGATGTCCCATTCGTTCACATGAGAAACATCTCAACCCCTGTATGTTATTGCCTATCCTTGGTTCACTTCCGGAATCCCTACTTGGTCGCTGCTGACTACTCCCAGTTTTTAAAGGATTTCTTCTTTGGTTAATTCCTTCCGTTGAATTAACCCTGGGACTACTGAAGTTACCCCTGCTCTCCCTCAAGGGTGGAACCGGGTGCCCCGTAGCTGGTTGCCTTCTACTTTGATCCCACTTAGTGTCTACTTGGCACTGTCTAATTGCCTCATGACCGTATGTTTGGAACTACATACAGTAGGGCGTGTTTTTGCGTGTAATGCACTGATCCCTTGTATGACCCAACTTATCACAGAATGAGCTATTGGGTTTCCTTGACTGGACCCGCTCAACCAGGAATTCTTGGTCTCTTTGTTACGGAAATTGGCCCATCAATCTACCGACTCCATTTGTGTTTCGCTGATTTACTGGTCCTACCTCTGCAGGCACATTAGTCCAGCAGATTCCAACTGTTGTCGTTCGTTGTTGTATTGCTGCTTCAGCGGAAGAGACCGCTTCCACTAGCTCTGGTATGCTCATCGGCGTGAGAGTAAGAGTATAATTAGCTAAGTCCCTGTTTATCAGGCCTGCCTTTCTACTTGAGCCTTGCATGCTGCAACGTTTCTCGGACACTACCTGTTGGCTTCCGTCTCAGCAGCGTTCCCAGAGACTGAAGCCTTCGTCCCCAGGCTCTCAATTCCTCCCCAGGTTTCTGAGTTGATTCCTGAATTTCCCTAACGAGACAGTCGAACGACTTTTGTTTTAAATATGTCCGATCCAAAAGTGCACATAATTCCGCCAGGGTGCTTACTGAGCTATGCACCAGTAAATCAATCACATCACCTGTGGTTCTTTGCCTAATACACTTTATTAAGTGTTCCCGGTCCGCTTCCGGAAGACTCTGTTGCGCAAGCTCACAACCTTCTTTGAAGAGCCGGAACTCAGTTCTCAGATCATACAACTCGACTCCTGAGAACATGGGCACCAACTTCTCCACCGCATGCGCCACTTCCAGAATGCCCATTTTACTCCTTTGTGTTTTCTCAATTGCTGGTAAAACCTTAGCTTTATTAATCTCTTGGGGGGTTTCCAAATTCTCTTCTTCCGGATCTGAGAGGTACGTTATCAGTGACGGGCTCAAACTGATTAGTCTTCGACCGTTTGCTCGTTCAGGCGAAATACTGTCCATTGCCGGAAATTTGAATCCATATTCAAAAATAAACCAGTTACGTATGCGCCACGTAATATTAGCATTTCAATTTGTTCTTCAACATTGCAACGCAAATCGTAGTTTCCGAACTACAAAAGCTTTGATGCAACAACACGTGTCATCTGCACTTCTTGAAGTATTATTGCCTAATACCCTAAGCTTACAATATCAAATAATTAAAATAATTTAACAAACGATATAAATGTCCCTATCGAAAAACAAACACAAATCCCCTATCATAACCGTACGGACCCCATACCGTGGCACGTTCTTTCCGAACCAAACCAACCGGTATACACAAGTTCGCAATTCAATAAGGCAAAAACCGAAAAACCGTGAATAAACAGACACATCCCTCAAGAATGCTGAAACAAGAAGTAAGAAAAAATATGAGCCTAATCTCAGTGAAATAAACCTTTACAACCTGACCATTAAAAATTTTTGAAGATCAACCTAGTGTCATCTAACCGCAGTGGCTATTCAGCCCCGATGCAGCTTCTTCTGCATGACCGGCGCAAAAGTGCCCACACGGCCACTGAAGAATCGTCGACAAAATGTACTTAATTACTAAAGTATCCTAAAATAAGCATACTCACCAATATTCTTGCTCCCTCCATTGAACTCCTTTGAGTTGGTTATCCTAATGGTCCTTCGAAGTGGTTTCCCGCTGGTGGATTCCCGCGTAGGAGTGCTCTTTTCCTGGTACTCGACGTTGGAACCTACCGGCTGCGCAAAATGTTGGAGACCGTATTTGGTTGTTGTCGGGAACGTCCTATTGCTGCTTGTCCTGCGCGTGCACCTGTAAACCAAAATCACTCTTTTCAATAAGCACTATATCACTTTTGGTTTAAAAACAACAAGGAGGTTTATTCTTAAAATACTAATTCTTATATACTATTTCCAAACAGTACTCTCAGTCTGTGAACTGACCTTTCTGGTGTTCCAGTTCCGCACCTGTTAATTGGTGTCATCGACTCGACTGAAAATTTGTGACACCCTAAAAGTTTACATAATCTTTATTACATAAATTCTAGTTACTTATAATACTTGCACCCTAAAAATATATGCTTTCTTACTTAACGTAATTGCTTAAAGCTAGCCACACCAAATGTGTAGTATAGTAGTTAGGAGTCGGTGCTGTGAGTCAACTGCTCGTAGGTAGCTTGATTTTAACTCACAAAAGTAGGTTCCATGTCCCACTTACTATGTAGGGCTATTGTGGGTGATGGTAGTGTAAAATCGACTTGTTTGAAAGTGTGAAGTCTGTAGATGTTAAGGTATCCTCTCATGTTCTATTATATAACTTTTAACGTATCTGTCATTTTCTAGGATTTAAGATTAAGATAATGATAGTGACTAGTGACATTGTAGTAAATAAGATTAAGTTAGGAAAAATGTATGAAATTGTATTGCTTTTTAATATATTTTTTTAACTTCGCGCATGTTTTGGGGATTTAGTTCCTGCAAGAATTCATTTCCGGGAATGTGTCTTAAATCGTTACAGTATATTACACCTTTAGAATAATTGACTGATGTATGTGCAGTAATATCAATAGAGATTTTGCGTCGATTGCTTTTTTGATCAAGAGAGAGACACATTATTTAGATTTTCTCTATTGTTTGTTCTTGTCCTTATTAAATATATTGGATCTTCAAAGAATAAATTCAGTGATTTTGTTTTGTCCCATCATTGCAGTAATAGAATATCTGGGGCCTGTTGAATTGTATTGTTTGGAGGTTTATTCATTTTGTTTATTTTCAAATTATGGTTAGAAATGTATAGTGTTTCAAATGCACGAGGTTAAGTGTTATTTGTTTTCCAAGTCCAATTGGTATTGGTTTGATTTCACTGTCTATGTATGTCTTTGCGCAATTTTATTGTTTTTGACTTGCTTTTGTTTTGTTTTTTTTGCGTGTTTTGTTTTTACACTTGTTGCACTTTCAATTGTAAAACGTCTTTTAAAATAAATAAAACAATTATATTATGTATGTGTGTATGTATTCATTTCGTTTTTATTAAATAAAAGAAAATGAGAAATTTAAACACGGGTGTCCACAATTAATTGAATTATATGTTTCTAAATTTCAAATATAAAAAAGGGGAATATTACAAACATAAAAAAAAATTAGAACTAAAAGAACAAAACAAAACAAAAAAGAAACTATAAAAGAAGTGCAAAAAAAACTATTAAAGAAGTAGTAAGAAAATAAAAAAAAAGAATACAATCACAGAACCCAAGTAAGGCGATTTCTTAAAACAAACAAGAGAAATAAAATTATATACATTTATTACAGGTTTAAGAAAATGCACGGATTGTTCAAAGTGCAGAAAAAATAAATATTGTAAAAGATTCATTAGAAATTAGTTGCACTAACTTCTTTTAGAAAGAGGGGAGGGATGTTGTGAGTTAGAATCCAGCTGCCATTACTGTTTGGAAATGGTATATAAGAGTTAGTATTTTAAGAATAAATCTTCTTGTTATTTTGAATCTAAAAGAAAACCCGTCTCGTTTATTTCGTTGGTGCGAATAAAGAGCTGCAAGTCACTTATCAGCGCAATAAATTATCCCTTCCCGAGCATCTCGCTGAAACAATGGCCAATCAAGGTACGAAATGGCACTTCATTCCTCCTGCTTCGCCTCATTTTGGTGGACTCTGGGAAGCAGGAGTAAAATCCACAAAACATCATTTACGTCGAATAGTCAATGATCGTCAATTACGAAGAACTAAGTACGCTTCTCGCACAGATTGAAAGCATTCTAAACTCCAGACCTCTATGTCCCCTGTCAACTGATTCCCAAGATCACAATGCGCTTACTCCTGCGCACTTTTTAATCGGTGAACCTACAGTTTGCATTTCGGATGAAGATTTATTGGATGCAAACGTTGATCGACTCTGTCGTTGGAAACAGAATGTACTTCTTAAGCAACACTTCTGGGAAAGATGGAAAAGAGAGTACATGTGTCGACTACAATCACATCCCAAATGGAATAAAATAATCGATAATATTAGAGTTGGCGACATCGTACTCTTACTCAATGAAAAAAGTGTTCCTGGTCAGTGGCCTCTCGCAAAAGTTGAAGAATTACATCCTGGTAATGATGGCTTGGTTCGAGTTGTTACTCTCTACTGCTACAAGAAATATATTAAACATCCAATTGCCAAACTGTGTCGATTACCAACAAATGACATCACGTCAACAGAAGATACAGCAACAGTCCTAATTAAGAACAGAGGTTCTTGGCGGGGCGAATGCTTGGGAGTTTTTATACCCAAACAACACTAATCACCATGATCATCCCCATGGTACCATACAAATCCACATCTGGTATCCCTGGATACCAATATCAACATTACATATGCATAAGTCAGCTCATATTTACATACATATTAACTAAGGCAAATCAGTCAAAGTATTACGGTTATCGTTCTGTCATAATTTGTGCATGCATTCCCTTTATACCGCTAACAATACCCCTCAAGTTGGACCTACACATTAAGCAACAGTTAGAGTTTTTGTCTCTGTTGTTTTGCGCTTGTGTTTTGTTGTTGTATTATTGGAAGTAAATGCAATTTCTGCTGTAGAGTTTTTTTTAACATTAACTTCGAGAAGAAGTTCAAGAAGATTTTAAAAGAGTATGAAAAATATTGTTGACTAATGAAGAGCTCCTCAAGAACAATACAAAAAAATTAAATAATTAATAGTGGATATTAAATTACTTGTAAAGTTACTAAGAAAATAATAAATAAATTTTTATTAAAAGAAGGTCTTGAGGTTTTCAGCCACGCGCCCAGCGGACCAAGAAAGGACGTCTCCCGACAAGCAACGAACGACCCCAACACTTGCCCTTATTAGTTACAACTGTAACTGGACTGCGAATCTCTGCTACAGTAGATAGACTTATCCAAACAGGTGAGAATTTGTTTCTACTAGCCTGATTTTTCATTAGTACCTTGTCTCCGCATTAAACACAGCTAAAGTCTTGTTGTAGGCGTCTCTGGCTATTTTTTTTGCACGTTTTGATTTTCCTGATTTTCCCTGACTATTTCATGTGCTCTCTGGAGCTGACTTACATACTTTGTTAGGTTCTTCCGCGTTGTAAACCGGCGCGCACTTGCGCTTCAAATTACTGGGCATGTCAAAGTTAAATCCGTACAGCGTCCTAAACGGTGTTTGCTTTGTTGATGCATACACAGTATTATTGTGCACATGCATTGCTGTGGTCAACCATTGATCCAAGTTCGAGCCGTATTCCTGTGCATGTACTCGGCCAGAGGTCGATGACTACGCTCCAATGAGCCATTCACCAGTGGACATTACGGTGTTATGTGTAATTTCTTGATTCCCAGCTTTTTGCAAGTTTCAGGAGTATAATTTCGATACCAAATTTGAACCATTGTCGGATATCAATACCTTTGGTGTCTTGTATCGTGCCACAAATTCGTCAAATAATGCCCTGGCCACCGTGCTTCAGCATTTGATATGGAACCGCACGCCATATACTTCCAGAAGTCATTCTGAAATGTTAAGCTGTACTTATTTCCCGAATTTCTTTCTGGCAATATAACTACTATGTCCATATGAACATTATCAAATGGTCGCTTCCGGGTATCGGTAAATACCATTGGCATCTTTGTGAGCCTCGATCTCTTATTGGCCTGACACTTCGGACAGTTCTTCACATAGCGTTTAATATCTTTGAGCATATCTTTCCAGCCGTGTACTCTCCTAATTCTATCGTACGTTTTCCAGGATCCCTGATGCTCACCGAAAAGTGAATCACGAAATACGTTCTCTATGTCTTTACCGCTTTCTAGCCATTCCACCACGCTGGTTGGTCACTTGTATGTTATACTTGTATTTTCTTCCTGGCGACCGCCCCGATATTTTTATTGTCGGCTTTTGTCTTTGCCCTAGTCTGCCAATGATAACTTCTGTGCCTGCGGTACTCTTCCCATTTAAACTTTGCTTCCTTTCACAACAGATTGTTTATCACAATGCTATTCCAGCTAGGCCCTCCACGAAATTTCTATAATAGTTCACTATCCTAAGAAATGCTTGCACTTCGTTTCTGTTCTTTGGAATAGCTAACTTTTTTACACATTCAACTTTTTGTAAGTCGAGCATTGCGCCTGCCTCTGAACAACGCTGTCACAGATGAAGCACCTCTCTCCGCAAGAACGGACATTTCTCAGTGTTCAGTTTCAAATTCTGTTCTCGTAACTTCTGGAGCACTTTGCACAAACATTGCGAATGTTGTTGCAAATTCTTCCTATAACTTACTATGTCATCGAGATACACAAAAAATCTAACCCTTGTAAGCCTGTAAGCATATGATTCATTAATCGTTGGAAGTTAGCCGGTGTTCCTGTTAGTCCAAACAGCATTCTATTAAACCCATAATGCCCTAAACCGCTTCTAAACGGGGTCTTTTGCTTATCTTGGGTATTCACCAGAATTTGGTGGTAGGCACTCGCTAAATCAATTGTAGAAAAATATAAATACTATGTCGCAATTAATCTAGGAATTCTTCACTCTATGGGATTGGAAACACTTCCCTAATGGTGGGGACGTTCAATTTCCTAAAATTCTAGACCATTCTCCATCTCTTTTGCCCTTGGCTTCTTCGGTATCAACATAATTGGTGAATTCCACGTCGAGTTACTCGGTGAGATAATGTTGGCCTTGAACATTCTTTGGACTTGTCAGTTAACTTCTTCTTTATGTGCTTGTGGAAGTTTATGCTGCTTTTGGTTTATTTGTGGTTGATCTACTCTAGTAGGTGTTTCATGTTCATGGTGTGTATGACAACTGGTCTCCGTCCAGCAAATATGTCACGATATGACGGACAAATTGTCCCTATTGGGTTGTTCTCCTCCAAATTCATGTTTGGATCTACAGTTAGTGACTATAATACTATCTTCATTATTTTTCTTACGTCTAACTGCTAAACCTAATTAACCCAGACACAGCTTTGTAAACTTGCCATAATTCGTAAACATTCGTCCCTCTCTACGGCGTTCAGTACATAAGCGTATACCATACCTGTATCGATGTGTGTACCCCCTCCGCCAACTGTTCTGTAAACACCCGTAGGAAATTTTGAGATTACATGGAACGTAACCACTCTTGTCGATCTTGCACTAACCGCTTGCGGACTGCTAATGCTAATTCTGTTCAAATTGTCTCCCCACCACGATTTTAGTGGAATTGTCAGAACCCTATGCTTGTCTTTATCAAAGAATTGTATTTTCTTTGTCAGCGCATCCAGGATGGTGCTGTTCCAAAGGTTATCCCTGTCAAGAATTGCATCGGCTGCGACGCCTTCCTTATCCAGCTCTACTACGTGCATTTTAAAGTTAACTCTGTTGGCTTTCCTATCGTCCACTATATATTTCGTGCTGGATTTGCCTGACATCCCATCGGACGCGTCCCCAGGTGGCGGATATGGGGACCCTTGGTAGGCAAATGTCATTACTTCTGAACCTCTTAGGAGGGGCGGGAGTTATGGCTGTCTGTCTATCACAATGATGGTATAGAGAATGGGTACCATCCACGGACCAAACTGGCTAGGGAGGAGTCCCGAACAAAAACCACTGTCTGGCGATGGACAACATTAGGTTTATTACTCCAGGTGGAACCCACACATGTGGAAATCCACCCGCTTCGGCGGCAGGGGCACGGATTCTGGAGGCCCCAACCATCGCTAAAGTCTCTAAAGCCTTTATCAGCGAGAGCGCATCCTTGAGGAGACATGATTAGTATGTCGCCAGAACTGTGGCGAATGAGGCTGCTATTAGATTTGCTATCAAATCCTTTGACGGCTTCAAGTCGCCCGGACTGGATGGCATATATCCGATTGTGTTGAAGGAAGGCATTGAGTTAGTGTTGACAGCACTGAAGAAGATCTTTCATTCCTAAGGTTGGAAGAGACTACTACACCAAGAGCTTCAGACCAATTAATATTGACCTCGTTATGATTGTCTTCAGAAGGGTGCAGAGAACTCTGGGTATGATTGACACATGGTGCAGTGCGAATGGGCTATCGGCTAATCCTGTCAAGACTGGTATTGTCCTCTTTACCAGAAGGAGAAAGCTTGATGGACTTATTCTGCCTACACTAAAAGGAGTCACTATCCAGCTATCCAAGGAAATCAAATATCTTGGAGCCATCCTTGATAACAAACTTCTTTGGAAAACACATGTCGAACTGAAGACATCCAAAGCACTGTCAGTTTTCTGGCAGTGTAAGGGTATTTTTGGTAAGACATGGGGTCTTTCCCCTAGTAAGGTCCTATGGATCTATACAGCTATGGTAAGACCTATTATCACCTATGCATCGATGGTTTGGATGAGCAGACTCTCTCTTGTAGGGGTCAAAAAAGCTCTATCAAAACTACAACGTGCTGTGGCCATATGTTGTACCGGAGCATTTCCGACTACTTCAGGCCCGGCACTTGATGCTTTGGTGAATCTCCCGACACTAGGTGTCTTCATCCGCGATGAGGCCGTTAAGGCCATCTGCAGAGTGACACATAGTGGCCACTCGTTTGGGGTGTACTCGATATTGGACGACGGCGCAGGCACTGACATCGATTATACAATCCTGTCTATGCCCCCGGACTCCATGTCTGAGTGCTGCGCTTACTCGATTGTTCCGACAAAAAAAAATAAATAATAAAAAAATAAAAATAAAAAAAAATAATAAAAAAAAAATTTCAAAAATTATTGAACCCAGCGTCCCGATGCTCCCACCAAATGCACCGTTCAGAGTCCTTACGTTCGCCTTGTTAATTGTCGATCCTTTTCGGAGTACACTAGACTTCACTAGGCTAGTGTCCGCACCTGAATCCAATAGTAGCACTAGTTTGCTCCAAGCTGCCTCTTTTTGGTGTATCTCATCGAATGAGTCACCTATCCTGCTTCCAATGAAGCAACGTCCTTTTGTCCCCAATATGGATGCGTATCTCCTTCCTAACTCTTCAAGTTTTTTCCTCTATGCACTGCAGCTATCCTATATTCCTTAAAAATTATCATGACTATCTTAACTAAAAACTCCCGTACCACGTTCGCTGCGATTGGCCTATACTTTCTAAGCTTATTAAAACTTTACCTAAGTACTAGAATCATAATAGTTACCCAAACCAAAACGCGATCAAAAATTTCTTCCCGGAGAAACACCTGCTCCTACTTATCTTAGACCATAGTCCTTATATAACTCGGTACGTGTCGAATGGACCACTGGAAGTTTCCCTGGTCTCTCCTCACATGAAAAGCATTTCAACCTCTGTGTGGTGTTGCTTCTCCTCGCTTTATTTCCGGAACTTCAATTCGGATGCAGCTGATTGCCCCCAGGGATGATGGGGTTTCTTCCTTGATTAATTCCTTCTGTTGGATTAACTCGGAGACTACTGAAGTTACCCGCGCCTTCTCTCCTATCGCGTTACTGGTTGCTTCATACTCCGATCTCATTCTGCGCCTGCTTGGCACTGTTTTATTGCCTTATGTTTGATATTCTATATAGTAGGGCGTGTTTTTGCGCGGGATAGACTTATCCCCTGTATGTCCTGATTTGTGGCAAAATGAGCAAATGCGTTTTCTTTGTTGGAATATCTCGTCCCGGAATACCTGGTCGTTTTATTACGGAAAATGGCCCACAAACCTACCGTCTCTCCGTGTGCTCCGTTTCTGTGCTGGAGCTACCTCTGCAGGCGTATCACTGCAACAGATTCCACCTGTTGTTGCTCGCTGTTGGATTGCTGCTTCAGCGGATGATACCGCTTCAACTTACTCTGCCATACTACTCTGCGTGAGATTTCATAATAAATTGGGATTTAGCTAATTATACACAGCTAAATCCCTATTTATCAAGCCTTCCTTGAACACAGCAATCATAGCCCCTTCCATTTGTGCGTTATAAACTGCAATACTTTCGGGAAATTGTGTACTTACTTCCGCTCTTGCAGCGTTCCCAAGTGACTGGACCCTTCGTCCACAGGCTCTCAATTCTTCACCAGGTTTCTGAGTTGATTCCTAAATTTCCCGTATGAGGCAGTCGTACGACTTTTGTTTGAAGTATGTTCTTTCTAAAAGTGCATATAAATCACACAAGGTATTTACTGAGATATACGCTAGTAAATCAAAAGCATCATCTGTGGTATCTGTGGTCCTTTGCCTAATAAACTTTATTAAGTGTCCTCCGTCTGCTTCCGGAAGACAATGTTGCGCTAGCTCACAACGTTCTTTGAAGCGCCGTATCTCAGTTCTCACATCATATATCTCGACCCCTGCGTTGGCAACAACTTCTTTACCGCATGAGCAATCTCCAGAATGCCCATTTTAATATTTTTTAAACGGCCTGTTTGTGGTTCTTTTCAATATTTGGGTCCGACATCTGGGTTTCCTTATCCACCTTATCCACAGCCTCCAATAATTCTTTAACCTTACTTCCTAATTGCATCGACTGCCACTTAATAAAATCATTATCTCATTATGACTACGCAGTTTTTTTTCTATAGCACATATTTCTAAAAAAAATGTACTTCAACTAAAACAAAATTTCTTTTAAATATAATCCGGCTTCCAGATCTCATGTTTGGACCATGAAAAATTTATTAAATAACATTCCACCGTAAATTCTCTCTAAATATGTATTCCTTTCTTTACTTGTTTTCCATTACAAGTTCCACATCCGCGACCTACTGGCGTCCATTTAGTCCTTCCAACAATGCAAATTTGAGTTCCTCACAGATCCTCCTTGACTTCCTCACATGTATCCTCACATGTTCGCCCAACTCCAATTATTCTTTCACTGAATCTATATAAAATTACTATATACTCGACAAAATCCGAAATTGGCTTTACAGTCAAAAGTGGCATGATTCATTCCCTTTAATTTGAATCCATATTAAAAAATTTACCCGTAAAGTATGCGCAACGTAATTAGAGTATTTTAATTGTGTATAATTAAAGTAGGAAGGCAACTACAATGTAATGCTGAAGAGGAAACAAAATAATTTCAATTGCTCAAGTATAAAAATTATACTTATTTAGAGGCACATCTCCGAATTCAATTATTATTCTTATTGCATTTCCATTCGTTTAATTTCTGTTTTGCAATAATTTTTAACCGAAGAAGCAATCATTTTTACGAACTTCTCCACCACTCTTCTCCACCAAATGAAAATAGAATGTTGCAAAATATGCAAAATATTAGTTAAGCATTTACGCGCCAATTGTAGCTTCGGAACTGCACAAACTTTGATGCAACAACCCGTGTTGTATGCACAACTTATTTTTTCTTCTAATACCCTAAGCTTAAATGTGTGTAATTATATAAAAATTATGTGTATTACACATGTCCCTAGCGAAAAACAAACAAAACAAAATACACATGCTAGAAACACAAGCACGTGTTCACAGAATAGTGACAGCAGAGTTTGCCGTGGTCACCGCTACTTCAGTGTGCGCCTGAGTCACTGCACAAGTCTTAAACAAAAATTTTACTCCAAAAAAAAATTCTCTTACCATTGTCCTCTTTGGTGGCATCTTGATTTGGTCGGATGCAGGATACTTTGCCTGCTTCAGGGTTCCTTGCCCTCAGTTTCCTCCGGTAGGACGTGATGACCGGCTGCGCCAAAATGTTCGAGTCCTGCGTGTTGTCGTCGTCGGTTGTAGCGAGCGCCGTTTGCTCCCGGAAATAGGTGCGGGTGTGGGCGAAGAGCTGGGGTTTCCTAAAAAGGCGCTCTTAGCTGCGAAAGTAAAACACCGTGTGTCTTGTGGTTGAAAAATACAAGAGAGGGTTTATTCTTAAAATTAACTTAAAAACTATTTCCAGCTCGTCTTACTTGCTAAGGTAAACACTTTTCTGGTGTTCAGGTTACGCATTTGTTGATTAGGTAAAGCCAACTGACCTATAAGTATGTGGATTCTATAGGCCAATATCAACCTAAAAGTGGAACTGTAATACCCTAAGAGTTTACAGAATAACTGAAACAATCAACAACGCACCCTAAAAGCATGTGCGTGAATATAACTTCAATGTTAACTACACCAAATGTGCAGTGTTGTGAGTTAGAATCAAGCTACCTACGCGTAGTTGACTCACAGCAACGGCTCCTATTAAATTCATTAAGAACGCACATATTTTTAGGGTGCAAATATTGAAAATGAACAGTAATTATTCATTAATTATGATGTAAACTTTTAGGGTGTCACAGTTCCGCAGTCAAGCTGACGAGGGGCATTTAGAATGCACCGACGACACTTTTACTTGCAGTAGGTCAGCGGGCTTGAGCAACTGACACCAAATAACAATTGCGTAACTGGAACACCAGAAAAGTGAAGACGTAGACTGTAATGTTTATTTGTAAATAGTATATAAGAACTAGCATTTTAAGAATAAAGCTCTCTTGTTGTTTTAAAAACTTGAAATGGTGCAGTGCTCATTTAATAAGGTGGTGTAGGTTTTACAGGTTCCCGTAACAGGACATCCCAGAGGACGTCTCTCGCTGACAAGCAGAACAGGACCCCAACATTTTTGGCGCAGCCGGTAGGATCCAACGTCGAGTGCCAGGAAAAGAGCACTCCTACGCGGGAATCCACCAATAGGAAACCATAAGGATAACCATCCCAAAGGAGGGCGATGGAGGGAACGAAAATGGTGAGTATGTCTATGGTAGGACATTCTAGTATCTAAGTGAATTTATCGACGATTCTTCGGTGACCGTGTGGGCGCTTTTGCGCCGGTCATGCAGAAGAAGCAGCATTGGGGCTGATTAGCCGCTGCGGTTAGGTGATAATAGGTCGATTCGAAAGGAAAATTTTTACTTACGGTCAGGTTGTAGAGGGTTGTTCCACTGAGATTAGGCTCATACTTTTTAATACATTTTGTTTCAGCATTCTCGGGGAATGTGGGACGTGTCTGTTTATTCACGGATTTTGCGTTATTGAATTGCGAACTTGTGTATACCGGTTGGTTTGGTTCGGAAAGAACGTGCCACGGTATAGGGTTCGTACGGTTATGATAGGGGATTTGTGTTTGTTTGTCGGTAGGGACATTTATATGATTCAATTTATATTGTTTTAAAATCAAAATAAAGATTGATTTAAATATTTGGCATTTTGAGTTTAGGGTATTAGGTGAAGAGGTGCAGACAACACGTGTTGTTGCATTAAAGTTTTTTGTAGTTCGGAAACTACGATTTGCGTAGCAATGTTGAAGAAAACATTTAAATGCTATTATTATGCGGCGCATACGTTACGGGTTTATTTTTAAATATGGATTCAAATTTCCGGGAATGAATCAAGACACTTTTGCCGGTAAATCAAATTTCGGTTTTTACAAACATATGGCCTTTTTCTATGGATTCTTGGGAGGATTAAAGATGGTGAGAGGGAATCAAGGAGTATCTGTGAGGAAGCCAAGGACCAATTTGCATTGATGGAAGGACTTAATGGACGCCGGTAGGTAGCGGAACTTTGCGATGGAAAACAAGTATAGCAGAATATGTATATAAAGATAGAATTTACGGTGGAATGTTTTTTTTTTAAATTGGCATTTATCAATAAGTAAGATGGAATAAAATATTGGGATAAGTTAATAACAAGTTTTATCAATTATTGGATTTTTATTTGTAATTGGGATACGACATCTGTTCTGGCATTTGGGATATGACGAAGGAAGCGCAAGGGTTACTGCTGAGACAGGAACAAATTGGCGAAACGATTGAAAAGCTGGTCCGTAACTTTAAGAAAGACGGCAAGTTACGTAAGGACAACGTGTATTATCGCAAGCGAATAACACAGTTGCAAGATCTGGGGAGAGAGTTCAACAATAATCACGGACTGTTGTTACCTCACGCAGTTGAGTACGGCAAGGGAAAATATTTTGCGGAGAAATACACAGACTACATAAATAGTCTGGTCAACGAATGGGCAGATACATTTAGTTCTGAATTAGAAGGACTAGGGCAACAAACAGTGAGTTTGGTTTCGCCAGACGAGGAAATAAGGAACAGATTAAAATCAATACAGTCAGAGGTGAAACTGTTTACTGGGAAAATAGTTGACCAGTTCGAAGCAAGTACAAGCAGGGAAGAAGCTCAGGAATTGTGGAAGCAGGCGAATGCCGGAGGAGCTGTGTCACCATTAGAAGTAGCGGATCAAGCCTTTACGGCAATCCAAAGAAGAACAGAAGAAAAGTTATTCAGTTTTCATAAGAAAACAGAAGATTTGAGAGCACAAAAAGAGTATCTTGAGAAGAAGGTAAAGGAACTTTCTCAGAGATTGTCGGAAACAGAGGAAGCAGCAACGCTGTTGGAAAAGGAGTGTGCAGGATTGAAAAGAGGACGGGCGACCAATAGCAACCCACATAGAAAGGAGAGATCAAAATCAGCATCGGCTGGATTTACACAGACAGTGTTGACATTGCCTCCTGAAGTTCGCTGGCCGGAGTATTTAACTCCGGAAGGGATAGGTCGTGTGGTAAAGCCTAGATTAGTATTGACTGGAGAAAGTGAAGCGGGATTTTTATTTGACGCATCGGAAATCGGTGTCGAGCCATTTACTCCAGAACGTCCGGTAACTAATAAAAATAAGGGATATACGCCAAAAGAGCCAACAGCAGTAACGGTACAGGACAGGCCCAATATTGCGGACAGTATTTCGCCTGTACGAACAAACGATCGAAGACTAATTAGTTTGAGTCCGTCATTGGTCAATTACCTCTCAGATCCGGGAGAAGTGAATCTAGGAACCACCCACAAAGATAGCGCTCAAGTTTTACCGGTCATAAGTAAAACAAAAATACGTAAAATGGGTATAGAGGAGATTTCAAAGACCGTGTCCAGGCTAGTACCTGTGTTTACTGGTGCTGCTTCAGAAGATTTAAGGTCCGAACTCAGTAGGTTCATTCAAGGTTGTGAACTTGCACAGCGAAGCATAGGCCCTGATGAGTTGCAGGACTTCTTTGACTGTGTTAAGCAAAGGTTATTTGGAGATGCGTACAACCTTGTGCTGCCAAAACAATTCGCCAGTGTGAATGAACTTTACGGCCTTCTGAAGAGAACTTATCTAAAGGAGAGAACTCTGGAAGACATATCCCAAGAAATTAGAATCGGGAAACAACTGGCAGGGGAAGACATACGCGCCTTTGCCAGGCGTTTGGAGTCACTTCGGATGATGGCCCAAGAAGTAATCAAGAATAAGTACGATGGCGTTGGTGATACCGCGTTATTATACGAAGTTGACAAGTCGGTGTTAACGACTTTCGTAGTGGGGCTCCGCAATTCCGCTCTTAAAATTCATATGCTGAATAGCAAAACAGGAAATCTGGAGGAATTGGTAGAAGAAGCAATTCGAGCGCAAGTCCTTGTGGAACGGAGTACGGCCGGATTGGGGGAGATACATATGTTGGAAAATAGACAGGACAGTTTAACTGCCGCTGTCATGGATAGAGAAGGAAATAATTTCGTCCCAAACGTATACAGAGGAGCATATAATCCCGGTATCTCCGACAGCAGAGCCGCGTATCAGAGAAATCCGCACAGGGGGGTTGTACAGAAGGCTCCCACATGTTCATTCTGCCATAAGTCGGGACATACAAGGGATGAATGCATTACACGCAAGAATACGCCCTATTGTATGGAGTGCCAAACATATGGTCATGAGGCAAGTAGGCAGTGTCAATTAGACAATAAATGGGATCAAAGTAGAAGGCAGCCAGCTACGAGGCGCCCAGATCCAACCTTAAGGGACAACAGGGGTAGTGGTCCTCGAGTCGGCTCAACGGAAGGGATTAACCAAGGAAAAAATCCTTTCAGCACTGGGAATGGTCAACAGCGGCCAAACTGGGATACTAGAGGAGGACAAAGGTTAGGCAACACCCAACAGGGGTTGAAATGCTTCTCATGTGGTCGGATGGGACATCGAGCTGCGGAGTGCAGGGATAGGCAGTTCCAACAGAGGAACCAGGGAAACTTCCAGCGGCCCAGTCGAGGCCAGTAGACTGGAAAGCCAAAAGTAAGGAAGTAACAGTTAGGCCGAAGGTACGTGTGACTGGTAATGTAGGAAGTACAGTCCAGAAAAAGGAGGAGCAAGAGGCTCTCCAATACCACGCACCAAGAATTGTAAGAACAATGGTTCAAGTGACGGATGAGCAAGAGTCTCTCCGGGAGAAAATTTTTGATTGCGTATTGATTTGGGTAACTGTGATGATTCTAGCACTTAGATTAAGTTTCAATAAGATTAGAGAGTATAGGCCAATCGCCGCGTACGTAGTACGAGGATGTATAGTTAAGGTTTTAGCGGTAATTTTGAGAGAGTGTAGGATTGTAAGGGATAACTGTGGTGCTTGGAGGAGAAAATTGGAAGAGCTAGGAAGTAGATACGCGTCCATTTTGGAGTCAAAAGGGCGTTGTTTCGTTGTGAGCAGGGTAGGAGATGCTTTCATCGAGATACCCTGCAAGGAGGCAGCTAGTGGAAAGCTAGTGCTTTTGGTAGATTCAGGGGCGGATACTAGCCTCGTAAAATCTAGTGTTTTACGGAAAGGACTAGTTATTAACCCAAAAGATGTAAGAACGCTTAATGGAGCGTTCGGAGGTTGCATCAGAACACTGGGGTCACTTAAAATAGGGCACAGTAAAGTTAAGGAAATGAGTTTTAGAGTGCACGCAGTTGAATTGGATAGGGAAGGTATCCCGGCCGATGGGATAATTGGCCGCGATAATCTCAGGGGCCGCACCATACTGGATGCGCTGGAGAAACAGTTATCATTTTATGATGATAATAAGAGTAGAATCCTTACTCTCCCATTGAAGTCATGGCAGGAAGGAACCGTGAATAGGGTTAAGAATTGTATGGAGGTAGTGAACGCAAGGTCAACCAGAGTAGTTTCTATTCGTGTAAACACGAAACTTAGGACTGTTGTTTTGCACAAGCAGCAACTAGCGGACGGCGTATATATGGGAGAGACCATAACGCACGTTAATAAGGGTAGAGTGTACGCTTGCGTACTCAACGCATCAGAAAAGGACTACCTGATGGATGAGGGTTTTAGACCTAAGTTCACTAGTTACGATAATTTTAAGGAACCGAATTATGGAACGGTTAATCAGATTAAGCAGATAGATGTAAGGAAAAGAATGGAGAGAGTGCTAGAATCACTAAAGTTAGACCCAAGCGCAAATTCAGAAGAGAAGGCATCAATAGAAGCCATTTGTATGTCATTCCATGACATATTTTTGCTGGAAGGGGACCAGTTAACGTATACACCAGAGGTAGAGCATGAAATACCTACTAGGGTGGATCAAGCACCAATTAACCAGAAGCAATACAGGTTGCCACAGGCTCACAAAGATGAGGTTAATAGGCAAGTGGACGGAATGTTAAAGGATAACATTATTTCGCCGAGTATCTCGCCTTGGAATTCACCAATAATTTTGGTGCCAAAGAAGGGAGGTGCTCACGGTCAGAAGAAGTGGAGAATGGTCGTTGATTTTAGGAAATTGAACGACGCCACTATCAAGCAGGTGTTCCCAATACCAAGGATAGAAGAGATACTGGATCAATTGGGACACAGTAGATATTTTTCTACACTTGATTTAGCGAGTGGCTACCACCAAGTCCTGGTGGATACCCAAGATAAGCAGAAAACCGCGTTCAGCACCGGTTTAGGCCATTACGAGTTCAATAGAATGCCGTTTGGATTAACAGGAGCACCGGCTACCTTCCAACGGCTAATGAACCATGTGCTAACAGGCTTACAAGGGTTAGATTGTTTTGTGTATCTCGATGATATTGTAATTTATGGGAAGAACTTGCAGCAGCACTCGCAACGCTTGCGCAAGGTGCTCCAGAAATTACGAGAACACAATTTGAAATTGAACACGGAGAAGTGTCAATTTTTGCGGAGAGAAGTGGTTTATTTAGGCCATCGTTGCTCAGAGGCAGGAGCACTGCCTGACCCGCAGAAGGTGGAATGCGTTAGAAATTTAGCGGTTCCAAGAAACAGAAAAGAAGTGCAAGCATTCCTAGGACTAGTGAACTATTATAGAAAGTTCGTGGAAGGACTAGCCGGAATTGCTTTGCCCATTAATAAGTTGCTACGAAAAGAAGCAAAGTTCGAATGGACAGAGAGATGTCAGCAAGCATTCGAGAGGCTAAAGGAGATAATTAGCTCGCCACCAATTTTGGCATACCCCGACTTTGAGCAAACCTTTTTGTTGACCACTGATGCTAGCAATGAAGCGTTAGGGGCAGTATTGTCACAAGGGGAAGTCGGGAATGACCGACCAATAGCATTCGCAAGCAGAGCGCTTAGCGACACGGAGAAGAGATACTCCACAATAGAAAAGGAGTTTCTAGCCATAGTATGGGCTACGAAGAATTTTAGAGCATATTTGCTAGGACGCCCATTTAGGATATATACTGATCACCAGCCGTTAAGAGGCATAGCCAATTTGAAAGACCAAACGTCTAGGCTAGCCAGGTTCAGACACAAATTGTCTGAGTATTATTTTGAAATCATATACAAACCTAGGAAAAAGAATCTGAATGCCGATGCACTCAGCAGAGTACCGCAGGCACAGAAAGTATCAGTAGTGCAAACAAGGTCCAAAGCACGGTCTGATAAGGAGAAGGCCGAGAGGATACAGAAGGACAACGTTGATGCTACAAGAGATGTTAGCAATGCGGGTTTCGATACCAATGAGCAAGCAGCCAGTAGTGTGGAATGGCTGAAGGATATAAAGGATATCCAGGCTGTGTTAAAGGGTTTCCATGATTCACCTCTAGGTGGACACCAGGGATTCTGGAAAACCCATGACAGAATTAGGCGAGTATACGGATGGAAAGGTATGCTCAAGGACATAAAAAAATACGTAAGAAGTTGCCCAAAGTGCCAGGCCAACAAAAGTTCAAGGCTAACAAAGATGCCCATGGTATTAACGGACACACCAAAGCAACCATTTGATAAGGATATGGATATTGTAGGTATTTTACCTGAGACTGTTTCGGGCAATAAATACATCTTGACGTTCCAAGACGATTTCTCAAAGTATATGGCGTGCGTGGCTATACCTGATGCGGAAGCAGGTACGGTAGCCAAAGCATTCTTTGATGAAATCATAGCACGTTACAACATACCTAAGGTTTTGATAACCGACAATGGTTCAAATTTCGTATCAAAACTATTCTCAGAAACGTGTAAAATGCTGGGAATCAAGAAGTTGCACATAACACCATATCATCCACAGGCGAATGGCTCATTGGAACGTAGTCATCGACCTCTGGCCGAGTACTTGCGCAGTTTTGCCAAAGAAGACGGCTCGAATTGGGATCAATGGTTAACCACTGCAATGCATGTACACAACAATACTGTGCATGTATCAACAAAGCAAACTCCGTTTAGAACACTCTACGGGTTTGATTTCAACATGCCAGCGAATTTGAAGCGCAAATGTGCGCCTGTATACAATGCTGATAACCCGAATAAAGTGCAGAAGTATCAGTTACAGCGAGCGCACGAATTGGTTAGAGAAAACCAGGAATGTGCTAAACGAGTGGCCAGGGAAGCCTATAACAAGGTACTAAACCCAGTAGTTTTTCATGTGGGTGATCAAGTACTAATGAAGAATCAGGCTAGGAGAAACAAATTCTCACCTGTGTGGATAGGTCCCTATGTAGTAGCAGAGATCAAAAGCCCAGTTACAACGGTCGTAACAATTAAGGGCAAAAATAAAAAGCTACATAATAATTTGTTGAAATTATTCCACATTAGACCACACAAATAAAGACATGTGTTAGCAGTGTCTTACAAGTGTAAACACAAAAATAACAACGTAAACATGTACGTGTGTGTATCAAATAACACACACAGTTCCGATTCTCAAAGTCAACGCCAGTAGAAGTGTGCCACTTAAAATCGAGCGATTAAAGTTGACGTAATAAAAGTGCTTATTATGCACTGTGGCCGAGCGAAGCATAGTAGGGAAAAATATTTTTTTTTTTAAAATAATGATAAATATTGCACGTAATTAAAAAATAAAATGAAATAATAAGACAGTCGTGGGTAAGTAATATAAAACAAAACTTCGAATATGTACATACATACATACGGCAGTGTATGCACTGAAATTCGATGCGTGGGCATTAACGCCAGGCAATGGAACTGCTGGTGAAGTAAGTATATATACGAGTATATATATATGTGTATAAGTTAAAGAATGAATGTACGAATGTATATTTAAAGAAGTAAGTATTCTAGTTAGGAGGAATGGGTATGTGCGTATGTATATATTTGCAGATACTGCAGCAGGCTATATGTAGATATACTCGTACATAGGTTTTAACTGTTTATTGTTTAGGAAATTAGCGTATGGAAATTCGAAAAAATGTGTAGTTAATTGGGGAAAATAACGTTAGTAATTAATTCTAGGTAATTTAAAGCGCCTTGAATGTATGTATGTATTCATATACGGGCTGATTACAGGATGGAAAATAGAATCGTTAATGGATATATACATATCAGGCTAGAAGTAAATTTAAATAAAAAGTCAATTGTATGCGATGAAAGATATAGTCATGCAATGGACAATGTTTTCACATAAACGGGTTTATCTTAAATAATCTCGCTTATGTAAAAGGCACTAGTTTTGCTAAGAATTGATATAAAAAATTTTTTTTTTTGGGCGGCATATAATTAAATTAGAAAATAATTGTTATGTATGAAGCAAATTTTTGTAAAATGTATATATTTGAGAAGGATTTAAAGTTTTAATGCCGCCAACAATTGTAAGAAAATGTATTATAGTTAATTAATAGTATTTGTAAAGGAAATAGTTTTTGTTACTTGTTTATAGTTTGTTTGTTAAGACGTAGTAGATAAGCGATATATAGATTTGAATCCAATTTACTGTTTACGTTAAAAATTGAATGAATGTAATAGCTAGTAAGAATAATTAAAACTCGGCAAGTCCGATAAGCTAAGCGTATTGTTTTTAGATATTCAGGCGTTGGTGAACAAACATCTGGATGGTTCAATATGGTGCAGCATGAACCTGGAAGGGACTTCCTGCAGCGTCGAAGACTGAGTAAGATGTTAACCAACATCCAGGAGACCAGTAGATGAAATGCAAGTGCAGCGAACAAAAATCTGACTGAATGAGAAGAAGTAAGAAGACGTAGAAGAAAAGTGATCAGTAAGCCGCAAAGGAAGAAAGACGAGTTTGGCAACGATAATGTCCAGCGATAATTTTTGGGTTGAAAAAAATGAAAACGAAATTAGTGAGAATTCATTTTTATATGAAAAAGTGGAAGAGCTTTCAACTTCCCATCTGCGAGATGACTACGATTTAAGCTTATAAAAAAATGGAGATGGTATCGGCCGAATGGAAGAGTCTCTATCTGACTAGTAAAAGTCTAATAATACTTGAGTTTTATTGCATAACTGACTAAATGGCATGAAAAGCACTAACATGTACGTTGTCCGTATAAAGAATCCAACGTGTTTGCCATTATTACATATATCAGTATGTATATTGTATTATTGTCGAAAATGAAAAAGAGATAATTTTAGCCAAAACCCGAGGTAACTCCGTAATTCCACCGAGAAACGACTACAATAACAATAACAGCCACAACTACATCGTTCAATTAGCTTCGCAGAATAATCTCCTGGCGCAAAAAATCGTTTTTAACCACGAAAAGATCAAACATAACATAGCCAAGATTTATCGGCTAAACTTCGTAACGATTTCTCCAATGAGAAAATATCCATTGTCACTCACTAAGCGAATGTCGAATATTTATTTTGACTTCGTCAGAAGCGCATCTAATCGCGCAAGCTTGCATCATCTTTTTACGTACCGGTCCAGAAAGAAGGGAGGGGTATGCAGAGTTCATCGAGGGACTTCACTCCGACAACGACGGTCGTCAAATGGACCAGCGGGTAGCAGAGAGCGCAGTATAATGTAAGGTTTTATGTATAGAGTAGAATTGTGTTATTGTTTAGATGTTTGTATATACGCCAATGAGAAACGAGTCAATGAAAGACCAAATTATAAAAAGGGGATTATAAAAAAAAAAAAAATAATGATGGATAAAAATAAGAAAAAAAAAAACAAACAAACAAAAACAAAAACAAAGTAAAGAAAAAAATAAAAATAAAAGAAAGAAAACTACAAAAGAAAATAAAAGCTAGAGAAAAAAAATATATATATATATATGGAAAAGAAAAGAATAAAAAAGGAAGAAAAAACCGTGATAGAACCCAAACAAGGCGATTTCATGGAAAAAAAATAAAACAAATTATATATATGTACTATAGAGTTAAATAAATGCACATAATTGTTTACAGTGCAAGAAAAATATTGTAAAGATTTTATGGAAGTTAGTTGCACTAACTTCTTTTAGAAAGAGGGGAGGGATGTTGTGAGTTAGAATCAAGCTACCTACGCGTAGTTGACTCACAGCAACGGCTCCTATTAAATTCATTAAGAACGCACATATTTTTAGGGTGCAAATATTGAAAATGAACAGTAATTATTCATTAATTATGATGTAAACTTTTAGGGTGTCACAGTTCCGCAGTCAAGCTGACGAGGGGCATTTAGAATGCACCGACGACACTTTTACTTGCAGTAGGTCAGCGGGCTTGAGCAACTGACACCAAATAACAATTGCGTAACTGGAACACCAGAAAAGTGAAGACGTAGACTGTAATGTTTATTTGTAAATAGTATATAAGAACTAGCATTTTAAGAATAAAGCTCTCTTGTTGTTTTAAAAACTTGAAATGGTGCAGTGCTCATTTAATAAGGTGGTGTAGGTTTTACAGGTTCCCGTAACAGGACATCCCAGAGGACGTCTCTCGCTGACAAGCAGAACAGGACCCCAACAGCAGTATCTGTTAGCAGTGGGTGCTGTAAATCAACTGCATGCAGGTAGCTTGGTTCTGACTCACAACACAGTCGTATTTTACTTTGTATTTCAAGTAATATTAAATATTAAATTAATTAAAAATCATATGTCAAAACTTCCATTTAAATTTTAATATACTTATTTTGATTTAAAGAAACTTAAATGAACAAACTGTTATTTCTTTGATTTCGACATTATGACCAAGGAACCCAAATAATTATACGAATAACAAATAGACAAATTTCCAGAATTGGCATTTTAATTTACTAAATAAATTTTTAAAATATGTACGTGTTCGCGCCGGAGCCCTCCTGACGATGGCAGCCGCCTGCTCACTGTCACCATGACATTCTGAGCGGGACTCAGTGCGGAGAGAATTCCCCTCATTGGGTCCCGCCAAATCGTACAGCGGGCCGCAGCCATCTTTTGCCGTGGTGTGAAAGCCACCTCAGTAGAAGCAGGAGAGCCGGTGACGAGGAGAATTCAGTAGCAGTTCGGTCTACGAGAGTGCCACTACCCAGCGAATTTAACATTTTTTTTTTTGCAATCAACAGCAGCTAATACAAGAAGAGACAATAAACAGTGCGTTTATCAACTATAAGTTAAAATAAATAAAACGTCCACTGTACATAAAATAATCAAATATTGAAATCAACAACGAAGAAAAATGCATCACAGTTCCAATAAGCCTACAGAGATGAACATGGTCCTTCGAGCCGGATCCATCATGCGCCCGATAAGTTTTTAACCATAATTATTTATCCAACTTTAATTAATTTAAAAACATTTTGTTTCTGTATTCATTATTGCGCACATAAAATATTTTAAATTTGCTTTTTCTATCGTGTAATTCGTGGTTGGGTACGGTCGCTACGGTAAACGGCCCATTCTCCTATCGTCACTCGTGTGCATGTGTGTGTGTGTGTAAATTCCTGCACCGCAGCAGGTACTGCAGTTTAAATTTTTAAAAGCAATTCTTAGCACGGCCGCTGCGTAATTCGGTTCGGCTCAAAGCGCTGCCGAAGCCGATTACCATAAGCCGTGTACAGCGGCATGTGCGCAGGTATTTTCTCTGCCCCAATTGTTACCTCTTTTCGTGCATTACTATTGTCGCTATCCCGTTTTGCATTCAATGCCCTAGTTTCGCGATTTGCTTTGTGCGTTGGTGCCATTTAAGGTGGGTGTCACACTCACAACACTTGTGGGTTAACTGTTCGGGTTGTCCGTATTGCGTGCGCATATCGCCGCGTCAAAGCAGTATACTATTGCAAATAAATACTGGGAGCATATTCTTTTTGCTTCTACGTGCACGTGTCGGTCGGTAGTTCACTGCACTGCCAATAGCCTTTACCGTAAGATGCGCCGTTGTTGGTGGTTTACCATACTCACGGGCCAACCACTGTTAACGTGGTGGACAATCACACTAAAATGTTGACGAACTTTCGACACGAGTGCGGTGTAATTATTTTCGCACTCCACAGCTCACAGCGCTGCCGACACCTTTTTACAGCAAACCGTGTGCCGGTGTTTGAGCATATCCATATTGTTATTCCGTTACGGGTATTGCCTTATCATTAGAGTGTAACTCCTTGGCGTTCCTGCTCGTGAGGCGATCACGGCATTAACAAAGCTAGTAAGGGCTCGGCAGAAAATAATAAGGATAAAAAAAATATATATATGTATATACGAGTATAAGAGTATATATATATTTAAAAAGGAAGCCCACAAATTTATGAGCGCAACAATTAGTAACTTAGCATTATGAGAAAAGACTATCTTTATGCATATGTAAATTGAAATTTGCTACAATAACAAAACATATATTTCCCAAATTTTGTTAAAAAGTATAAATCTAATTTTTTTTAAAAAAGGAAATAGTGACGAACAATCTTAATAATGAACCCACCAAACGAAATTGCACAGGCCTCAGGCTCACAAAATAACCAAACAGATATTTTTTATTAGTTGAGAATTCCTGATGCAATAAAAGACTTGCCAAGATTCGACGGGAACCTCAGGCTACTGCACGAATTCATCAATAACGTTGAGGAGATTCTCCTTTATATTGGGGGCACGGGTGATTCGTCATATGGACAGATTTTATTGCGGGCCATTCGAAAGAAAATAGAGGGGCAAGCAAATGAAGTTTTAAATATGTACGGAACACCTCTTGTCTGGGACAATATAAAAAAATAATCTAATACTTCACTACTCTGATAAGAGGACTGAGACTTCTCTTATCAGAGATTTGCATAGAGTTCGGTAAAACAATAAGAATGTCGAAATTTTTTTTTGTGAAATAATTGAGATACAATCTACTCTTTATAACAATATTCTGATCCACGAAAAAGATTTAAAAGTAATTACAGCAAAAGAAGATCTTTATGCAGAGATGTGTCTCAACGCATTCTTGTTGTATTTAAGGGAACCATTAGGTTCAAGTATAGGAGCAATGATGCCCGATTCATTGGCTACTGATTTATCTTACTGCACCAAAGAACAGAATATTTATTACATGTGAGTAGACACAAGTAGATATAAAATGTATTATAAGCCAGACAACAAAACATTACCTGATTTAATTGATTTCTGTGTTACAAAAAACATATTGCACGACCACTTAACTATAAAAACATGTCTAGATTTATCATCAGACCATTCTCCAATTCTATTGACCCTTCCAAGCACACCGGATACAAAAATAACTGCTGGTTTATATAACTACAAAACCGACTGGAACAAATTTCGCCAATTAATGGAAAATGACATGACAAGAAGCATTTCATTGAAATCTGATAAGGAACTTGACACAGCAATAGCATACCTAAATGACAACATCGTCAAAGCAGCAACTCAATCAACCCCAATTCTAAGCCCATCCCAAATTACTACTGTCCCAGCTCACATTAAGTATAAAATAAGACAAAAAAGGAAACTCAGGAAAAGATGGCAAAGCACTAGACACCCAGACGACAAAGCCAAATTCAACAAAGTGGCAAATGAACTGAAGATAA
This sequence comes from Clusia tigrina, assembly GCA_920105625.2. Lineage (NCBI taxonomy): Eukaryota > Metazoa > Arthropoda > Insecta > Diptera > Clusiidae > Clusia > Clusia tigrina. The sequence continues at coordinate 200,798,799 of OV050030.1, forward strand.
TATTGAGACAATTTGAGGAGAAAAAATTTGAAAGTTGAAGAAGTAAAGAACTTAGGAACGACAACATCAATGAACTACTCATTATGGAGGGCAACCAAAAAACTAAACAGTGCAATACAACAAAAACCCCATATAAAAACACTAGATAATACTTGGGCAAAAACGAATAAACACAAAGCAAATACTCTTGCAAAACATTTTGAAACGGTGTTCAGAAAAGACATGGACAATCAAATTACCGAGCTTACCAATACCGAAAGTACCCGAAACACTGCAATAAAAATGACAACGATATCAGAAATCAAGAATCAAATCAAGAATTTAAAAAACAAAAAGGCACCTGGATATGATCTTATTAACGAAAAAATACTGAAAGAACTACCTGACATAACAATAGTCTATATTAGAAATGTATTTAATGCTATAATAAGGCTTAACTATATTGCAATCTTGTGGAAGGTAGCACAAATAACAGCTATCCCAAAGCCAAATAAGGACGTAACAAGAACCAGTTCATATCGACCTATCAGTCTCTTGCCAACTCTTTCAAAGATATTTGAAAAAATATTATTTGACAGAATTGAGCCTATCTTGATACAACAAAAAGCTTTGCCAAGTCATCAATTCGGCTTTAGACGAAACCACTCAACTGTGCAACAAGTTCATAGAGTTCTGAACAAAATCATGCATGATATTGACAAAAAGAAGTACTGCGTGGAGGTATTCCTGGACATTGCGAAAGCGTTTGACAGAGTGTGGCACAAAAGACTTCTGAATAAACTAAATAAAATTCTACCTTCAAACTATTATTACTTGCTAAGCAGTTATATCACCAACAGATACTTTTACATTAATATGACGATGAATACTCTGAGATCCTAACAATGACAGCGGGAGTGCCTCAAGGCAGTGTGCTGGGTCCACTCCTATACCTAATATACACTGCAGACATTCCAACCCCAAAGACACAAGGAACCATGATAGCAACATTCGCGGATGACACGGTCCTCTTAGCATCCAATCAAGACGAAAAAGCGGCGACAGACATACTTCAACAAATAATTAAAAATATAGTCTCGTGGTTCGAGAAATGGGGAAACAAAGAGATAACTGTCCAAGTAATATATACGAATAGAAACTCTGCTAAACACCCACTGACAATAAAAGACGAAATTATAAAAATTTGCCCCAGCGCAAAATACCTTGGCATAGCAATCGACGCAAAACTTACATGGAGACTACATATATTAAATAAACGAAATGAAATAAAAAGTAGATTCAAACAATTAAACTGGTTACTAGGACTTAGTTCAAAGTTATCACTGTATAATAAAAGAATGATATATACATCAGTGATAACACCCATCTGGAAATATGGGATCGAAGTATGGGGGACAGCAAGCAAAACGAATATACAACTAATTCAAAGAACACAATGCAAAATACTGCGGACAATAACTAAAGCCGACTGGTATATAAGAAATGAAGACATACACCACGATCTCAACATTGACTCGGTGGAAGACACTATTAAAAAATGTAGCACCAAATACACAGAGCGCCTAAAAAATCATCAAAACCGAGACGTGCGCCAATTGCCGGCAATTGAAAAAACAAAAAGAAGACTCAAACGAATTGGACCCACAGAACTTCCACATAGAATATTTTAAACGACACTTTTCGTATATAAATTAATTATATATAATTAAATTAAATTATGTTCTGTGGTAATGACTAAAGAACATATTAAGGTCCATAGTAGCATTTAAAAATTACTTATTGTTCACGAACAGAATGTAATTAAAAATGGGGCAAAAATAAAAAAAAAATAAAAAAAATAAAAAATAAGCCATATAATCAACAATTCTCACACAATTTTAATAACAGAACATACTCTAATGAGTTTAGAACTAATTACCAGCATCAGGGGTCATTAACAAGGCCGCCATATACAAGTTAATTTATTTTACATTGGAAATACTAAAAAATATATTTTTTTTAGAGCTTGCGCTCTTTATTTATCAAACTCAAACTTAGAACTGCCCTTAACAATTTTTATATTTTATTACTACACCTAAAGCTCCTCTGCCGTGCTGTGTTGTTTTTGTTGCAATTCTGCTGCTATTGTTGTCGACTGCAGTTCTTTAGAACGATGTCTGGAAAAACGTCAGCAATTATTGTAGAGCGGATGCGCGTGTAGTTTTGGGGAATGTTATTTACGTTAACTCCTCCGCCCTTAAATTCGAACGTCCTCGTTCGATGACCGTAGGTGGTTTGAAATATCTTCGATTCCAATTACTGTTGATTTGGTAATTTCAGCTTGAATTTGGGTCGGTGGTTTTTTATTGCAAATTTTGCTTGTGAGCTTACTGAAATTTTTTATAAAAAATACAAATATTGCTATTGTAAGGCAAATTGCCAATGTCGAGCTCATTGCGCTATGAATTATATTATTTTTTTTTAACAGCTCTATTTTTGTTGTGCTATTAAGATGAAGTTGCTTGAGTCTCTCAAGTGAGAGATGCTCTTCGTTTGCTTCTAACACTGATGCTGGTTGGAGAATTGCTGGCATAGGATGATAACGAATTGTCTCAATGTTGACAATTTTTCTTCCATCTATTTGGATTAAGGCATTTTTGTGCCGAATGATGTAAGTTCCTTGGAGGGTCATTGTTTCGTTATTGATAACTGCAGGGCCATTAAATGCGTTGAGGAGCAGTATACCAGGAGCTATTTCCTCTATAGGTGGGATATGTTCGTTGTTGATGATTGTGCAGTTTGGTTTCAAGCTTTTCAACAAGTTTGGTATGCAGGCAGAAGTACTAATATCTACTATATCTTCTTTATTACATATTTCTAAATCATTAAAATTTTTGCATTTTTTATTTATGCCATATATCTTTTCTTTACATTGTAATATATTATGATATGGAATTTTGTTAATAACTTTTTCCTTTTTTATCGCTTTCAGTAAAAATACACTACAAGAATTACTTTCGCTTGTAGGCAATGATACAATATAGATTAAGTTTTTGTTATTTGATGCTATTTTAACATTTGCAAATTCTAAAGCTTCGTTAATGTTAACATATGGAATGTGCTCGTTATTAATTAAGGTTTCAGTTATATTTATTTCATTATTACTAAGAACATAAGAGTTTACAATATTGGCTTTTGCCCAATGTATAGCGTAGGCTATGTTTACAATTTCTTCTTTGATCAATTCTAGTTTATATTTTATTTTCGTTACAATATCATTCTCTATATTTTCTTGTTCCTTAAATGTCTTAATGATATTATTTGTAAGATTAGATATTTCGTTTATTTTTTCTAAAGTTAATCTATTTATAATTACTTGGTTGTTATTATTAAGTAAAACGTTGCTCATTTTATCAACTAATATTTCGTGGTCATGTCGGTCCGGGGTTCCGGCTATCCATTTCCACGCGCTTCCTAGAAAGTCTAGTGATCTTTTCGATTTTTCATTTACTTTTAATCTTTCCAAATAATTCCTTATTCTCTGGATCTCAAAGGGAAGGATCGGGTATAAAGGATGGTGGGGTTTTACGTCTGTTAAAATTGTTGTTTCTAGCTTTTTGATGAACGTTTCATAAACTTCAATATCGATTATGTGTACAATTTTAAAGTATCCGTTCTGAATATTTGCGGTTCCAGTATTTATTTTTATTAGTTGGGAATTAGAATAGTCCAATATTTGGATATCTGCATATGTAATGCAGAGATGTGCCAACAACCTAAAAAGAGGGTGTTAATTTTTAATAAGCCTTTTGTGTACTGTTTTTCCTGTTTCGGTAATAACTGTTGAATTTTTATTTTCTCTAACTATCTCTTTCCTGTACTTGGGAGATAGTTTGTTTCCTAATATTTTGTTAACTTTTACATATATGACTTCTCCAACTGTAAATTCTCTGATAGGGGTCTTTTTCCTGTTGTGATATTCTAAATCTGTATCTTGTTTCTTTTTGATCTTGTGTGAGGTTATTTATCTTTCTCTTTCGAGTTGTTCAGGATTATTAGAAAGCTCTCTTGCAAAAAAAACGTCTTTTGGTTTTTTGTTTGTCGTTGAATGTATGGAGTTGTTGTATTCAAGAATAGCTTTGTCAAGAAGTTCTGGGAATGTGTAATGAGGGTTTTGAGATTTTAAGCAGCGTATCACTTCAGATAATGTTGAGTGGAAACGCTCTATCTGACCATTCGCTGTACTTGTATATGGAGGTGTTTTAAAGACTGTTATATTAAAAAAATGTTCTACCATAAAAAGAACGGCATTAGAGTTCAGAGATTTTTCGTTATCTACCACTATGGTGTTTGGAACACCGAACGACAGTATTAATTCTCTTAGTGGTTGTTTGATGTCTTCAGCTGATCTTGATTTAAGAATTCTTGCTAAGGCGTATTTTGAAAATTTATCAATGGCTGTAAGAATAACACGTTTATTCGAGAAGTAAATGTCTATGTGTACTATCTGTCCAGGGTATGTAGGTATAGGGGTTGCTTGTATCATAGTCTTACTGGGGTGTCTGTTATATTTATGTTCTTTACATATTTTGCATTCCTTTGCTATTTTTTCAACCTTACGACGCATTTGGGGGAAATAAAATTTAGTTAGAATCTGTAATTTATTTTCTTTACTATTCCTGTGTGCACGTTCGTGTTCTCTGATAATCTCAGCTTCTTGTTGATTTTCATCCACTAAGTCTGTTACCATTTTCCTAGTAGATCTAATTCTATATTGTCTGAAATGGATAGGATAAATTTCTTGAATTTGTCCTAAGATTCTTTCACTTGTCTGTAAGCCATTTATGACTGATGGATTCAGGTAACTTTTCAGAATATGAATTATTCTGTTGTCAGAAAATTCTGGTTCTATTATTGTATGTCGGTGGTAAGTAGGGAATGTTATCTTGAAGTCATATGACGTTTCATGCCCTTCCATAAGGATGATTTGATTTTTGAACACGTTTATGGGTTCCTCTGCAATTTGAATGAGGTCTTGTCCTGAGCTTTCGTCACTATGTTGAGTTACAGTCAAAGGGTTGACGTCGCTATTTATCGGTGGTCTCGATAGTGTGTCGGCCAAAACGTTGGTTCTACCGGGTTTGTATCTTAACTCGTAATTATATTCTTCTAATATGGCTTTCCAACGTTTTAGTTTGTTATTGGTATTTTTATTGCTCAACGCGTAAGTCAGAGGTTGATGATCCGTGAACATCTTAACAATTGCTGGACCGTAAAGATAATTTCTGAGAGTTTTTATTGCCCATATAATGGCCAACATTTCTCTTTCATTGGTTGCAAATTTTTCCTCTGACTTAGACAGAGTTCGGGAGATAAACGTTATAGGCTTCCCGTCTTGTTCTAGTACTGCTCCTATCGCGAAGTTAAAAGCGTCCGTGGTCAAGTGGAATTCTTTTTTAAAGTCTGGAAATCTAAGAACAACATCTTCAGATATGAGAGTTTTTTATTTTTTGAAAAGCTTCGAGAGCGTCGCTATCAAATTTAATAACTTTTTTACTAGAGGCTTGCTTGGACGTTCGTCCATCTTCCCCTCTGAGAAGGACTGTCAGGGGTTTCGCTAATTTCGCATAGTCTCTGATGAATCTTCGGTAAAACCCTGATAGGCCTAGAAAAGATCTTAGGTCTTTAAGTGTTTTTGGGCATGGGAATTGACTTATTGCTTCTACCTTACTTGGATTTGTTTTAATGCCTTCTGCGGATATAATAAATCCTAAAAATTCTACGCTGTCTTTTAAAAATTCGCATTTATCCATTTGAACTTTGAGGTTTGCATCTTGAAGTGTTTTAAAGATTGAGGATAAATTTTTGAAATGAGAATCTTCATCTTTACTGAAGCATATCTTGCCTATATGTTCCCTTAAAATATCATCCAAGGCTCTTTGAAATATGGATGGGGCGTTTTTCAGCCCAAATGGGAGTCGGACGCATTCGTATTTTCCATTACTAACCGAAAAAGCTGTCTTTTCGACATCACCTTCGTGTAATTTGATTTGGTGGAATTCGCTTTTTAGGTCGAGTACCGAGAAAATTCTATTTTGGCCGAGTTGCGATAATACTTCGTTGATTTCTGGTATGGGGCAGCGGTCTGGAAAAGTTATTGAATTGAGTTTTCTGTATCTATTACTAATCGGTATTTTTTTTCAAGAGAAGCATCGGTCTTTTTTGGGACTATCCATACTGGTGCATTGTATGGAGATCTTGAAGGTTGGATAATACCATCTCTTAAAAGTTGATCAATTTGTTTGTCCACTTCATCTTTTAGAGACATTGGGTAAGGGTAGGATTTAGTGTAGGTCGGTTCATCACTTGTTGTTCTAATTTTCCCTTTAACTTTTGTCGTAAATGTGAGTTTCTCATCTGGATCTACAAAGAGATTTGCGTATTTTTCTGTTAGTTTACGAACTTTAGATTTTTGATCTTGCGACATGTGATTGTCTCTGAGGGTAACAGAGTTTATTGATTCTGAAATTTGTTGTTTGAGTCGCATTTTTAGTTTATTTTTAATAAGCATATAACTTTCTTTCGTAAAGATGACGGCTGATAAGTCTTTAAGACTATCATTACCTAAAATTCCATGAAAGGATTTTAGTGTGGGTAAAATGAAAAACTGTATTTTAATAGTATTTATACCAAAAAGGTTTATCATGGTGTGTTGAGTTATTTCAACTTTGCCGCCGACTGAATTTGCATAAAAATTTTGTTTGTTTGGTGTTGGCTTTTTTACTAAACTTGGCTGTATATAATTTTTTTCGATCCTGTATCGACTAAGAATCGTAAGATTTTACCGTCGCTCGTCTTACATTCGAAGTATGGTAAGGACGAGCTTGTTAATCTAAAAAATGAATATCTGCGTAATCATTTGGTTCTTCATAATAGTTGCTTTGACTTGACATGTAGTCGCCTAGGGTTTCGTTTCCAACATGCATTGTTGCCATAGAATCAACTACAGAGTTGTAAGTGCTAGTGTCATATTGAAGAGGATAAGCCTCGTTAGAAATATTGTTGACTTCTTTGCTGTCTTGATCTGGGTTTGGATTGTCTATTGATTCAGTTTCATGATAAGAATCTATTGGTGTCGCTGATACATGGAAGTTTCTCTGTATTTTAGGTGGGTGTACTTGCATGGATGGAGATGGTGTGTATGGTTCGTTTGGTCTTTTACCGAATAGAGGATTTTGGGATCTTGGCCTATTCATGTAGTTTATTCCTCTTGAGCGCATGCTCTGGTCAATGTCCATTGGTTCTGGCCTAGCCAATGGCTTTGGAGGAGTTGGTCGAGGTGGACCGTGTTGTTGAAAGGGATTATATTGGGGGTGTCGGAATGGTTGTTGAAAGGGCTTATGTTGAGGGTGTTGGAAAGGTTGTTGAAATGGTCGTTGATATTGAGGGTATTGGTTGAATTGGGTACTTTTAATAACTTGTTGGGGAACATGTGTTAAGTGTGGGTAAAATTGCTGTGTTGGGTTATATAGGTTGGCCTACGAGGTGGCAGTTGAGGTGGTAACTGAGGTGCTGGTTTTCTGCTGTTAGGAATGTTAGCATGCTGTGACCGATAATTCTGGTTTTCCAGTTTTTGACATAGATATAAAGCTTGAGGCAAGTCTGCAGGCTCTCTAATTCCTAAGAGTCGGGGTAGATCGCCTCTTAGTCCTCTAATGAAGGTATCCAATGCTTTGTCTCTGTAGGTTTCGGTTAACAAATGCATGGCATCTGGAGAAGTGTCCATACTAGAGATTTTGTTTAGTATTAATGTCAGATGTTGGTATACCATTTGGTAGTAATGTTCAAGGCTATTACTACCTTGTGTTAGGGTGGTCATCTGATATTCCAAATTGCCCAAGTCGCGCTTGTCCGCGTAATGGGTTGTAAGGCATTTCGAAATACATTCCCAATTTAATGGCGTATTGTAAGACTCAAGTACCGCGTCTGCGTTACCTGTGATTTTATTTCTTATGGTATTAAGAATACCGAAGAATTTTGGTGTGCCTTTAAGATGATTGTAGATGTTGAGAATTCTCTCAATACTTTTCCGCCATGAGCTATACTCGCTGGGGTTCCCTGAAAATTCTCTTAATGTTCGCACTACGTCCCACAGAATTGTGCATCAATACTCTGTTCTATTCCCTTGTAAAAGTTGGCATGAGGATTAATTATATTTTGTACAATGTTTTTGCATTGGTCGTTACAGACTTTTGCGACAATACTTGTAACAAGTGCCTCGAATTCAGGTGTTGCCACCACTTGATTTGGAGGGTTTGATATATTTGGATTTGGAGGAGGTAGGTTAATATTTGGGAGTTGGAAATTTGGTAAAGCATTATTTGTACCTGAAGGTTCTGTCATGGTATTTTTTCTGTGTTTTTCTCTTAATTGCTTAGGAATTTTGGAGGTTTTTTCTTCTTTTTATTTTTTATTATATTATAGCCTGGAGGGTCCCCCTTCCGGTGGTGAATCGCAGGCTCGTTTGATTGTATTATTATTTTCTTATATTTATATTTTTATTTTATCTTTTTTATTTTTTTTATATTTATATTTATTCCCAATTTATGTTTGTGCTATTTTTTCTCAAAAAAAAAAAAAAAAAATTCCCGTTTTCAAACTTATTTTAATAGTGCTTTCCTCACGATCTTTCTCACAATTCAAAATTAATAAAATTATTCTCAAAATTAATTGTATTTATAGTGTTTTCTTACAATTTCTAAAGTTGTTTCAAAAATTCAAGGTTTATTTTAATAAGATTTTTCCACAAAAATTATTTGAAAATTTTTCTTTATAAATGATTCTTTAAATTTTTTCTTTAATTTTAACAGTTTTTTTTCTGTTATATTTTTTAAAAGTGTTCACTCTTGATTTTAATTTAATTTAATAATCTTAATTTAATTCTTACAATACTTTTTCCAGGAACATCCCGCGCTGATAAGGGTTTTTGAATCCTTTTTGTTGTTGTCTACTACTTGGGAAAACTCCTTATAATCCCTCGCTATTTCGTCTTTCTATGGATTGACAATTGTTCCTTGTTGTAGATTTGTATAACTTGTATCTTTGGTAGCAAACTTCTTGAGGTTGACTTAAACTTCCGATTCGGACACTTTTATTTTGTGCAGGTTTGTATCACTGAGTAGCAAGCTTCTTGAGGTTGACTTAAACTTTTCGATACGAGCACGTTGGGCGCCAGTTAATTTATTTTACATTGGAAAGACTAAAAAATATATTTTTTTTAGAGCTTGCGCTCTTTATTTATCAAACTCAAACTTAGAACTGCCCTTAACAATTTTTATATTTTATGACTACACCTAAAGCTCCTCTGCCGTGCTGTGTTGTTTTTGTTGCAATTCTGCTGCTATTGTTGTCGACTGCAGTTCTTTAGAACGATGTCTGGAAAAACGTCAGCAATTATTGTAGAGCGGATGCGCGTGTAGTTTTGGGGAATGTTATTTACGTTAACACAAATCCACAGAATTACAATAATAAACCGTATAATAAGGGCGTCACCCAAAATCCAAATCCATTTAGGAAGGACTTCACCCAAAATAGTTTGGCAACAATTAAACAACCTCCACCTGAACCCATGGATGCAAGTTCAGGGAACACAAACCTAACGAATCCAACTTCATCGCACAGAAACTTCAACAATACCCAGTGTATGCGTACTCAATCCAACAGGACTTCAAACTTCAAAGCTGAAGAATGGAACAATATTAACAACACTAATAACTTTAGAAGATTGCCCCCAACAATACATACCAACAGCAACTAGACCAGTATCAAGATGACGCAATTGAGGATTTAAACAATATAGAGGACTCACAAAATGTTCATCTATATGCCTCAGCCAACCAACCGGATGCTTAGATGTTACTAAACATGGCATAGAATTAATATATATTAATATATCGTCTCCGTTCGGTAGAGCACTGAAGATTTTAGTAGACAGAGGAGTTCGTTCATAAGTCCCGAATTTACTAACCCTACCGACGAAATCAATTTCAAATCTACAACAATTGTCACAATACTAAATAGATATGAACTAAATAAACAGATTATACTACCTGCATTCATTGAATTTAACGAAATCGGACAACTTGATTTTTATATCCTTAAATTCCATAACTACTTTGACGGCCTACTAGGCCTAGACTCTTTAACGCAATTAGAAGCAAAAATTGATTTCGTTAATAAAACTCTTAGTACAAGGAACGCAGTTTAAGCCAAACCTTACGTCTGGCAACCACTTAATACCTCCAAATTCAAAATCAACAATTAAACTGCCAGTGGATGTAGGCACCGGATATCTGAAAACTACAAAACTGAATCCTCATTTTTATATTCCCGAAGGCATTTACAAGTAACAAGATTGGTTCAGCCTAATGGAAATAATTAACAACTCAAATGAAGAACAAATTCTATTTCTCGAACAACCCATAAAAGTTAATCAATATAATCCCTCAGATTATATTGAAGTCAATAGTTTTGAAAATGAATCCACAAATACAACGACAAACGTAAATGTAACTAAATTTCTGCGAACAAACCATTTGAATACAGAAGAAAAGAGCACTCTCCTGAAACTTTGCAAAAAACACGATGACGTATTTTTTAAAGAAGGTATGTCTCTCAGTTTTACAAACGAAGTTAAACATAAAATATCCACTACAGATGATATACCTATTTATACTAAATCGTATAGATACCCGTACGTTCACAAAGAGGAGGTACGAAATCAAATTCCAAACATGCTAGATCAGGGTATAATTCGTCAAAGTTACTCTCCTTGGAGTTCTCCAGTGTGGATAGTACCAAAAAAAACAAGACGCCAGCGGTAAACAAAAATGGCGACTGGTAATAGATTACAGAAAATTAAACGAAAAAACAATATCTGACCGTTACCCATTACCAAATATTAACGAAATTCTAGACAATTTAGGAAAGTGAGAGTAATGGATAATGTATTAAGAGAACTCATAGGAAAAATTTGTCTAGTATATCTTGACGATATCATTATTTTTCAACCTCTCTTTAGGAACACATGAACAGTCTCCAACTAGTTTTTGAAAAATTACGAACATCCAACTTCAAGATTCAACTCGACAAATCTGAATTCTTACGAAAAGAAATCAACTTTTTGGGCCATATTGTTTTATTAAACAATTGAAGGTATTAAACCTAACCCTTTAAAAATACACGCTATTAAACATTTTCCTGTTCCTAGAAGTCAGAAAGAAATAGAAGCTTTTATAGGACTGCTAGGGTACTACCGGAAATTTATTAAAGATTTCGCCAAACTAACGAAGCTCCTAAAGGAATGCTTGAAAAAAGGAAGATCAATAAAACTTGATGATCGCTACATTAAAATATTTGAATTGTGCAAAAATATTTTAATGAATGATCCCATTTTACAGTACCCCGATTTCTTAAAGCCCTTCTTGCTAACTACAGACGCCACCAACTTTGCATTGGGCGCAATATTGTCTCAAGGCCACATTGGAAGCGACAAATCAGTATGTTATGCAATTCGCACCTTGTCTGAGTCCGAAATAAATTATTCAACCATAGAAAAAGAAATGCTAGCCATCATTTGGGCAACAAAATATTTTCGTCCATATTTGTTTGGACGCGAATTCAAAATAATAACAAACCATAGGCCCCTCACTTGGCTAATGAACCTTAAAGAACCAAACTCTAAGCTTATAAGATGGCGTTTAAAATTAGAAGAGTTTGATTATGAAATAGTTTTTAAGAAAGGTAAACTCAATACTAACGCCGATGCATTAAGTCGAATCAAATTAAATAATTTAAAAGAAAATATTATAGACGTTAATTTAAATGACACAACTTCTAATCGAGGTACTTCTGGCACAACTGTACACTCGGCTAGCGAAAATCTAGACAACGGAATTGCTATTTCAGAAAGACCAATAAATGACTTCATTGAAACGACCCTTGAGGTTCCATTCAAGAACAAACACCGCCGCACAATCCGGGAAAGAGAATTTAATGAGGAAATCTTGACAAAAATTTTTAAAAATTATATAAAAAAAATATAAAATTTCAAAAAATTACCAACAATATTTACCGATAATAATACTTTTCGAAACATACAATCAGTATATTCTAAATACCTCGCGAATAGGAAACTCTTACGCTCAATACGATGTACAGAAAAATTAATAGATGTCACACAAAGCGATGGACAGGAAGAATAAATAAGAAAGAATCATGAGACAAACAACCACAGAAACATACCTTCAAATCAAAAGGGAATATTACTTCCCATTTATGAAAAATAAAATTGCTCAAACTATCAAAAACTGTGAAAAGTGCCAAACATTGAAATATGATAAGAATCCAGCAAAACCAAAGTTTCAGAAACCTGAAACCCCTCTCAAGCCACTAGATATTATCCACATTGATGTCTATAGTATAAACAATCACCAAATCCTGACTGTTATTGACAAATGTTTAAAATTCGCTTGCGGTTACACCCATCCCTCAAGAAACAGTATCGTAGTTCTGAAATCTTTAGAGAATTTTATAAGCCTATACGGTATTCCGAAAAAAATAGTAGGAGACCAAGGCTCAAAATTTACAGCTAATATTTTGAAAGATTTTTGTACTCAATTTCAAATAGATTTACACTACACATCATTTCAGCAAACTAGCAGTAACGCACCGGTGGAACGCTTACATTCTACTCTAACAGAATAGAATAATTTTATAACAGATATAGAATAATTTTAGCTACAAGAAAAGAAAATAATCTTGACTTAGATCATAAAGAAATATTTCTCGAAATACTAATCACATACAATAACTCCATACATTCAACCACCAAACTTACACCTTATGAATTGTTTTTCAGGAAAACATACAAATTTAATAACACAGTAATATTTTACAATGAACATGACAATTAAAAGCAACTAAATGAATTTCAAATGAAACTGTATTCCACAATAAAAGAAAAAGTCGAAAAACTGACTTGCCTAAGAATAAGTTAAACACAACACGGTGGGAGCCTGAGAGTAAAGAAAATAATGATGTAATATTTAGAAAATAATGTAGAAGGAACAAATTACTCCACTATTTTCAAGACATACGAGTATAGTTAAAGACAATAACAAAATAACAATACAAACAACTAATGATAAGAAATTACATAAAATTAGAAGTAAAAAAGGAAGAAATATGAATCAAATCAAATTTAAAAATATATAATTAAAAATAAAATACTTTTAGGAGATCTTGAAGAGAAAATTCTGGGGTAATTAGGGACTAAGACTAGAGACCACGATAGAATTCATAACGACAAACAAAGAGGCAAATGACACACATTACATAAATAATCAAATAGAGAACTTAGACACTAATGAAAGAAAAATACAAAATTCCATAAAAAAAAATAATAATAATAATTAAAATTAAAATGAAATATTTTCACACATCTAATATGTGTCGAATAAATTCTAATAAAGACCTTTAAATCAATTGTCTTTCAAACATAGCAGAAGCAATCATACTAGCAAAATCCGAACGAACTGAATGAAATTCGTAAATATACGAGTATAAATAACCAGTGAAAAGAAACTCAAATTAACAAATGTATGAACTGCTTGGTCTAAAAGCTTATTATCACAAAAGCTTTATTGGTCTAAAAGCTTTTTATACAATATATAAATACAAAATATGCTCATTGAAAATTCTTTTTATATCATATTATACTGCTTCCTATAAATGAAAATTTAAAAAAAAATAACAGAATTATTAATAACTTATAATGAACAAAATATTCAGTACTTTGACAAAGCATGTCCCACAATCAAAACATACATATGTATGTATATCATTACACCAAGAAGCAACGAATGACCCAACATACAACACAATAGAAGCAAACTAACATACATCCCTCATCCGCTACATGTTGTCGCTCCGGCCCCATCGCAGTTCTTGTCGCCGTCTCTTTATTCCAAGGGGGGAGGAGTTACGAACAATTGTACATAAAAATAGACTCAAATTAGCATAGTAAATTTTTAAATTATATTTGTGCTGCGCAGAACAATAGTACGAGTACTTATATAGACTCTACAAGGACACGCCTCCCTCCCATATAATGAACTTTGGGGACCCCACTTAAAGACATCTATGCTTCTAGTGATGATATATGAAAACAAATTGGTAGATGTATACACTGGGTCTGTACTAGCAAGCATTCCAAATATGGCCAGATTATTACTACTGCCACGCCCACAATTAACCAAAAATCATTACTAGGTTCCTATTAAAGATTTATCAACGAAATTTCATAGGAATGTTGCGGGTCCTAACATTAAACACCACACCAAAAACGGGCGTGTTATTTTTACAGCCACGCCCACTATTGGCATATTATTATAACTTTCGACTTATACAATTTCGACCTAATATATTTCATATTGACACTACACAGCCATACACAAGAAATGGGGCCGATATAATCATTTCAAGGTACCCTACCAAAAATTACCGTAGATATGATCCTAATGATGATTTATGAAGTAAACATCCCCATTGTTGAACTTGCACGCACAAGAAAGGGTATTTCGAAATCTGTCTAACCCGACTTCAGACTTCTGTACTCGTTTCTACTAGAGTTGAGTCGTTACTATCTTCCAGAGGAAAACTTGTTGCATGCTTTGAAAATTTATCAATGAAGTTTAAAAAGGATTGTTTGGAGTTTAAGTATGTGAAGTCTATGTGAACAATATCGGTAAATGCATACTTTTTCTTCCCTGGGTGTCTGTCATATTTCCCACCTGTACAAATATCGCAGTTATTAATTACTAGTAAACTTTACGTATCATCCCTTCACAGAATGACCTGCCTCTTTTTTATGAAATAAAGCTGTTTATTTTAGGGCCTCGTCTTCTTCTTTTAATTCTTTTGCAAAGTAACTGCATTTTAAAAATTTTTATCCGACTTCTATTAGGGTACAATTCAATTTGTTTTTGCTGTATTTTATTGTATGTTCTGTCATCTAAAGCTGAATATATACCAATATTATCTTGGTTGATATGTATTCGGTCTATATCATGTTGTCAGGTATGTCGTTCCTGCCTTTATAAAAATGCTTCTATTATTGAAAATTGTTTCGTATTCCGTTTCCTTTTGATCAACTTTTATTATTTGACTTCTAAATCTATTGACGACTGTATCCACTATTATTTTATAGTCATATTCCTCTTGACATATAAAGAATCTTCAGATTCATTTCCATCTCTTCAGTATTGTAAACGTTTTCTTCGAATAAATAATTAAGTAATGCCAGACTTACAGTTGCTAAATTTATTTATTAATAAATCAGTTATTACGTTATCCTTGCTCTTTTATATAGCATTTCCTTTTCAATTATAGAGTAATTTTTTTCATATTCGTTAAGAGTCCTTGACGGAAAACAAATTGGGTGACCGTCCTGTGTCAATGCCGCAACCAATGCTGAATTGCTGGCATCAGTTAAAATTTGAAATTTTTTATTAAAATTGGGGTATCGTATAATTGGAGGGTTAGTTATAAGAGTTTTTAGCTTCTCGAAAGCTGCGATGTAATTTGGATCACTTGTATTTACTTTACTATTTTTCTTAGGATATCTTATCAATAGAGTTGCTATTCTAGCGTATTCATAACCAAACTTTCGGTAAAACCCTGTCCTTCAGAGGAATGATTTTATTTATTTTTGAGTAGTTGGAATTTTTAGATCTTGGATGACTTTTACATTGCTTGGATTAGGCTTAACACCATTAGCAGTTAGAATATGCCCAAATATTGCGTTTACTTTTTAAAAAACGGCATGTTTTAGTTTTTCGAATATTTTTCGAATACTATTGATGTGCTCTGTTAATGATGTACTACAGATGATGATTTTATCTAAGTGTATAACACATTTTTTATTAATAAATTCCCGAAGCACCGAATTTATAAGGCGCTGTATTGTGGAAGGCGCAGTTTTCATGCCAAATGGCATACGAATGAATTCGTAATGACCAAAACGTATTGAAAAAGCTATTTTCTTTCTATCTTCCGGTTTGACCAATATTTGGTGAAATTCTTTGGCCAAGTATATGGTTTTGAAACACTGAGATTTGCCAATCTTATCGAGAATTGATTCGATATATGGCATCGGAAATTTGTCCTTTGTTTAAATTCCTATAGTCGATAACAATTCTCCAATTCACTTTTCCTGCATTATCAGGTTTTTTCCGACTATCCATAAAGGGCTATTATAAGGAGATTTACTCTCCTGTATTATGCCATGTTTAAGCATTTCTGTTATTTGTTTTTCACTTCCATCTTGATGGACCGCGGGATATTTATAAATTTTGGAGTATATGCAGACATTATCCCCTTCCTTATAAAAAAGTTCATCAAATTGATTTTAAATTTTTTCGACTGCTTGAGCTTCTTCACTGTTAAGTCAATGTCTTTGGAAGTTCTGGGCGTTTATCTACATATACTATTTATATTATAGGGGCACTGATCGTTATAAAAAAATATTATGTGCTGATTGACGGTCATATATTTGTTCTCCAAGTCGATCTTAGCTTTAAGGGCGTTAGGAAAATTTATACCGATGATGGCGTCGTATGAATGACCAGAAAAAATCTAAACCTTCCAGGATATGTTACCCGCGGTATTGAATTCTCTAGGGATTGGTGTAATTAAACTAGTGGTTATTTTGTTTAGACCATTTAGTATCCTATACGGAAGTGGAATAGGCAATTCTTTTTCACTAAGAGTGTCGAACATGTTTGGTCTAATGATGTTGGTATCAGACCCTGTATCTATCAAGCACTTAATACCCTTGTTTTGGATCGAAACCTCTATCATGTATATTAGACTGGTCCTTATTTCTTTTTTTTCGAATTCGTATGATGGCAAGCGTTAAAACCATTTTATTTGATCCTTAAAATACACAAAAGCTTGATTGGACAATTTTTAGCCGTGCCCCCGCCAACATTTATTTGTCATTCGTGACTATTGTTCTCTCAAATGAGAAAAAGCTCAATGTTGTACTTCAATAATAGTTAAAGATAAAAGGCAGTTTCTCTCAATATTTCCTCTCTCGCTCTCTCAGATAATTTAGTTTGTTATTTTACTTTGTTAACTTCATGCCGATAAAAACATCTGTTTGCTCATTTTGTATTGCAACTTTCACATGTGGAAATCGACAAATTTAGTGAAATCGTGAAGTTCAAAGAAAAAAATTTAAAAGAATATTGTCCAAAAGATTACCTTTAAAAAATTGAACAAATAAATTTTTAAATTAAAAATCCAAAGCGATGACAACCAAAAGACTTCGATCGGATGATGACATTATGTTAATTGGCGTAATTGACCACCAAATTACTGGAGCTAAATTACCAGCAAGAAAACAAGTGCTACAAGTTTTATTTTATAATTTAACAATAGTTGGTTTAAATTTAGGAGAAAGTTCTAGATTCGTTGTTGCTGAGGTTAGCACGTTTTGGCAAAAAGCACGAATTCCAACACACCACGAAAAACACTGCATTGAGAAGCTGGAAAAAGTATACAACGAGTGGAGAGATATTACAAAGCATCATGGTCGAAAAACAGAATGTCAAAAGTGGAAAGAAACTGAATTTCAAGATAAATTACATGATTTATTCGATATCGCACACGCAAACGCGTTAGAATTAATTAAAATACAAGAAGACAAAGAGTTCTTAAAAAACCAACGAGAAAAAGAAAGACCAGGTTGTATGCTAGGAACAGATAGATTTGTCATGCAGAAATAAAAGCGAAAGGCAGTCCAGAAAGAACAAGAAAACCAGCGTCGAATAAAAGGGGATGAACGAAAAGAGTTATATGAACAACAGACTCAAAGAGGTATACAATTAAGAATTTTTTATTTTAAGCAAATCAGAATTATTGTTGTATGATTGACATTGACGACAAAAACGATATTGAAGTTGTAGCATCAACATCAGCAGGAAATGCATATCCAGGTATATCAGGTATATCCAGAGGTAAAACAAATTTTTTTACACCAAGACTGCTTTCAACTTTGGATAAGTGGAAAATCACTGATGGTGCTGCAGTTCATATCCTAAGTGCAACTGCTGACGCGTTGGGCTATGATATCGAAGATCTTATACTAAATCGTTCATCAATTCGTCGAATGCGTCAAAAACATCGTGCAACAACAGCACAAAACATTGCAACAAACTTTGATGTAAGTACTGTAATGTGTTTGTGTTTTTCCCTATGCTTCTTTTTTTATGTTTTGAGTATAAGTTAAGAAACTTGAGTTTTTATTTCCAGATTCCACGTAGTTTTGTTATGCATTGGGATGGTACAATGTTACCAGAAATTAGTGGCAGGGAAAAAGTTGATCGCTTGCCAATCATAGTCTCATCTCAAGGTATCGATAAACTATTTGGCATTCCAAAGTTAAAATCTTCGAGTGGAAAAGAAATATCAGATGCCGTGTTTAATTCAATAAAAGAATATGAAATGCTTGATCTAGTTGAAATTATCTGCTTCGATACAACTGCTCATAATACAGGAGTACAAAACGGTGCTGCTGCTCTGCTTGAAGGAAAACTAGGTCGCAATTTAATATATTTTCCCTGCCGACACCATATTTACGAGTTGTTGATCCGTAAAGTGTTTGAAATTAGAGTGGCTACTACAGCCGGTCCAGAAGTGCTAATTTTTAATCGCTTTAGCAAAAACTGGACTAATATTGACAAATTAAATTATAAGAGTTGTTTAGAAGATGAACACATTATTACAGTATTGACTGCTGAAGAACGTGGAACAATTTTAAATTACTGTCTAGAAAACTTAAAACAAGCTCATAGCAGACGCGACTACAAAGAATTATTACAATTAGTTGTCAGTTTTCTTGGTGGTACGGTGCCGAATTTTAACACCTTTCGTATACCTGGTGCAACTTCTCATGCTCGATGGATGTCAAAATCTATTTATGCACTTAAAATGTATTTGTTTCGTAATGAATTGAATATGCCCAAACAAGAGCTAAACGGTATACGTAGTGTCTGTCTGTTTATAGTTCGTATTTATGTAAAAGCCTGGTTTGGATGCACTAAAGCAATTGAAGCACAAAATCAAGACCTAAATTTAATTAAAAATATTATAGCTTATCCTGAAAGGGATATAGCACTTGCTTTGCTACAAAAAATAAGCAATCATTTGTGGTATTTGTCGGAAGAAGCAGTCGGTATTTCATTCTTCGATCCTAATGTAAGTGTTGCAATTAAAAAAAAAATGGTTCAGGCAATTAATGTTAAAACAAATACAGAAAAATGCAAGCGAATAATAACTAATCCAACAAATATCGACACATTTGCACAAAAAGATTTAAGCTTTGATTTTGTAAATTCCAATACACACGCGTTCTTTGATCGCTTAAAAATTTCAAAAGAGTTTTTGCAAGTCGATCCGTCGGATTGGAATGAAAGATTTTACTACGCTCAGGGATCACAAATTTGTAAAAACTTATCTGTAGTGAATGATGCAGCTGAAAGAGGCGCCAAATTCATTACAGATTATAATAATAAATTAACCCACAATGAAGAAGAGAAACAATTCCTTTTTCAAGTGGTTAAAGAATATAACATGAATTATCCCACATTTAAAAAGACTTCACTATTAAATTAAAATAATATTAATGTTAATATGAGTATGTAATTAATAAAAATATTTCAGTTTATTCTTAATTTTCAAATAAATGTAAATAAAATAAAAAAATATATATATTTTTTTTGCATTATTTCTCATAATAAAAACAAAAAGGTGCTTGGGGCACGGCTAAAAATTATCGAATCGTCGTCAAATTTTTTTTTAATGCTTTTTGAGACTAAAACGAATATTTTTAGCGCTTGCCGTAACATATATTCGAGAAAATAAATTTGTCCATATAAATAAGGACCGGTCTAATGTATATTGGTAGTTTTGATCTTTGTCCACTATTATAAAACTTAGCTCCTGTTCCCGAATATTGTCCACTTCCATTGGTTCGATAGATAGAATACGTCAGTCGGAATTGTTGATGTACCGATAGTTCCTATATTGCGAAAAATTAATAAAATTTGTATTCGCACTTCTTTGTTGCGATGAACCATTGTATTCCCTAAGATTGTTAAAGCCCCTATTTTGTTTTTTTTTTTCAATTCAGTTTTTTATTGTATATTCTCAAGTGATTGACAATTGTATTCAAATCTTAACATTAATTATTAAATATATATATTATAATTCTGCACCAGCGTGCGAATTATTAGTTGACTTCATAAAATATACTATAATTATGGAAGATCTCCTCTTTTCAGACGTGATAAGCTTCGTGTGTGTTGATGAATTCGAGTTCGGTTGATGCAGAAGCCTTGCATCGAATTTTTCAGTCAGGTGCAATGTCTAGATCTCGATGAATATTCGCATTTCTCACTAGCAAGGCTCGTTCACGATGATGCTTAGTATTCTGCACTGTGCTCGTTGAATTTTCTCTATATTAGAAGAACTAGCAGCTGACCATAACTGAGCGCCACATGACCAAATCGGTTTGATTGTGGCTTTGTACAGAAGAACTTTATGTTCTATCAAAAGGCGAGAATTTTTGTGTAGTAAAAACTTAAATTTTAGGGCTGCTATCTTTATCTGCTTTTACTTGGCTGTTTGCGCTATGTCAGCCTTCTGCCGAGATGTATTCCAAGATAGGTAGATTCGTTGTTGAGTTTCAGGGTCGCGATGCTACCTTGACGTAGTATAAACGTGACATGTTTGCTTTTCGTTTCGTTTAATCTTATGCGCGAGTTACAGAGCCAAGTTTTGATATTTCGCAAATGTCGATTTAGGCTAGCTGATGCAGCGTCTGCTACTGAGTGAGAGCATATTATCGCAGTGTCGTCAGCAAATGTTTTTTTATCTATCGGCATATCAGCCGTAAACAAAGCATACAGGACAGGCCCGAGAACACTATCTTGGGGTGCACCAGATCCGATGCTGTAGATGTTCGATGTGGATTCGTTGCACTTCACTAAAAATCTCTCTAGTGTACGATTCAAGGGTAGTGTGAAATTCCGCAGGAAGCATTTGCTTCCACTTGTACATGATTCCATCGTGCTAAACCTTATCGAATGCCTGAGCTACGACTAAGAATATGGCAGAAAAGAACTGTTTAGACTCAAAGGCATTGCGTATTTCCTTGGTAATTCGGTGGACTTGCTCAATTGTTCCATGTTTTCTCCGAAAGCCAAATTGGTAACTTGGGATCAAGTTGTCAACATACGGCTACATCTTGTCCTAAAATACAAACAGCTTGGAAAGGATAGACAATAGGCTGATAGGTCTGTATGAACAAGGATATGTGGGTTCTTTACCCAGTTTGCAGATCATTTTTATTACTGACAATTTCGAAATATTTGGGAAGTATTCTACTCGAAGAACTGCATTGAAGAAGTTTAGAATTAAAATATTTTGTGGCGGTGTATTATTAAAATTTATATCAGATTTATTATTAAACATACATACATATACATATTTTTACCCTCTCTACCCAAAAAAAAAAAAAAAAAAATTGTTATTAAACATACTGCTAGAAGGCTGAAAACTGAAATTCCGTCTAGTGGCACTGTAGTTTTGTCCTTCCTGAACAAATTTATAGTTGTTGTTAAACTTGTGTGCATATCTATTGGCATTTTGCTAATTGTAATCTTTCTTAGCATTAAATTTTTTATGATTGTAAGCTATATCATCATCCAATAATTTCAATTTTGAATATTTACTTTACAAGTTAGTAAGACTAGCATTGTCATCTATATGAGTACAAGCATTACCATCTAATTTCTCTAAAAATATTTCTTTAAGATCTCTTTATACATTTTCGGGTTTATATATATTTGGTTTTATTTTATCAAATTCATACAATTCATTAAAATCAAAACGTGCATTCCAAAATACTTAAATTGGACTATATAGTAGTGGTTGAAAACTTCACCATAACTCCTATTTGGGTGGTATTGTTGAATTGGATTAGTGTCCTCTTGAATTCCTCTTGACTCCGTCTCCAAGCTACCTGACACATTTTCCATCGTCGCCGCTTAGTTTCTCATTCACAATTATATGCAAACCCAATTCATATAGTTGAGTGTAGTTCCCGCAAAGTTGAATGCATCTCTCGACTGCTTTTATAAATGAGTGGCCTCCAAATGCCTTCAAAGGAGGAAATTTTTTTTTTTTTTTTTATTAAACCATTTATTTGTTATTGTATCTTACTCCATTGGAAACTAACAATAAGTTATCAAATCTTAAAACTAATGTAATGCTCCTTGCCTATTGCTTGGAGCTATTTGGGTTCTACTATATTAATTAATTTAATAAAGTTCATATATATTAATTAATTATAATTTTAAAAAGAAGAGGGAAACAAAATTTTATATAAATACATATTACAGATAAGTTTGTAAATAAGTTTAGAAACATGGTTTCTTTAGACGTGAAGTAGAATTCTGTTGAAGTAGACTTCTTGCAAGTATGTTCGGATGATTTTGCAAGCGATTCAGGTATTTCTGCCTTAATTCTACGATTTCTTCTTTTATAGTGGATATATATATATCGTTGTGAATGTTTTTATTCTTGATAAACCATGGTGCGCCGGTAATTGTTCTTAGGACTTTCGACTGTGCCCTTTGGATAAGTTCTAGATTTGAGGTACTCGCACTACCCCAAAGTTGCACCCCATATGTCCATATGGGCTTTATTATAGTTTTTTATAGAAGGACTTTGTATTCCAAGCGCATCTTTGATTTTTTGTTGATTAACCAATTCAGAGAGTTAGCTTTTAGTCTCATTTGAGTTCTTTTCGCTTCTATGTGCTTCCTCCAAGTTGGAAATTGGCTCATCACATTTTCTATACTCATACTAATACTTATTTGCTGCTGTTGAGTAGCTTGTTGTTGTATTTGAAGCTGTTGAGTTTGTAATTGTTGTAGCTGAGTATGTAATTGTTCATTAGACTTTGCCGCCTGGGCCATCAGTGCATTTTCTTGCCTTTGAACTACCAAGTTCAGTTCATGAATTTGTTGCGGCAAATCTTCAATTTTTACTTGCTTGTAAGTACTGACTACTAACCGATCCTCGCTAAATTGAGTTATCCTTTATCTTTTCCCATATACAAGCTTGCAAAAAACTTAAGTTATATTCTTTTTTTAAGAAAATTGCATTTTATTTTAATTAGTTCAGGTTAACCGTTCTCAAGTTAAATTTATATCGATTAATAGTGATAGGCACTAAATTAGGTTGCCGACTGCGCCAGTTATGTTCTTTTCCTTAGAGGTTAAAAAAAGATTTCTTTTGAGAAAGTATATCTCTATTGCTCTGATGTGGTTTTAAAGCTAAACTTAAACTTCACCTTCATTCGGCCAGCAGACAAGCTGTTAAAATGCTGAGCCAGCAAACGCAAACTGCAAATTGACATAATGCATTCTGCATGAGCTAAAAGTGTGGGTGTCGAGTTGCGTCTTGAAATATGCAGTGAGTTGCAATTGGGACGTAACTCGCGCGGTATTTCATCAAATCCTATATTGATTACTGCATCAAATGCATCCGGGAACAATCCACTCTTGCAAATCAAATATTGGAACCCCTTCCAGCACATCGTTGCAATCCCGAAAAAGCATTTCAACTTTATGGTCTTGATTACGCTGGGCCCTAAAGGATTCGCACAACTAAAGAGCAGAAATCCAAACTACAAACGGTATATTGCGCTTTTTGTGTATTTCATTACACGTGCCGTACATCTGGAGCTTGTCAGCGACATGACGACCGAATGCTTTCTAGCCGCTCTGCGCCGGTTCTTTGCATCACGGGGATACAGCAATGATATCTACAGCGACAATGCAACACTTTTGATGGCGCAAACGCAATACTGAAAGATGATCCTAAAACGGAAGCATCTGGGAAGCGGGTGCCAAAAGCATGAAACATTATTTAAAGAGGTGACGCGTTATTAACTTTCAAGGAATTCTTCACCGTATTAAAGCAAGTTGAAGCCGTGCTTAATTCTAGGCCCCTGTCAGGGCTCTCTGACGACCAGACCGATTGCACCGCTCTGACCCACAGTCACTTTTTGGTGGGCCAACACAGACGATGCCATCTGAGGTTAACTTATTTGACATTAATACCCAGCGCCTCACCAGGTGGAAGGAGCTTCAACCAATGCAATAAGATTTTTGGAAGTGCTGGAGTTGTGAATACTTTCATGAGTTACATAAATGGCCTCAAACTAAAACCAATCTAAAACCCGACGACCTGGTACGAGACGAAAGCGGCGCATGTCACAATGGTTTTTAGGTCGCGTTCTCGAAATTTATGCTGGAGGAGACAACTTGGTGAGAGTTGTCACGATTCGTACTCAATCTGCAGTTATCAAATGTGCAATCTCAAAAATTGGCTGTACTACCTACAGATGATAAGGCTATTGACCAATACGGTGGGCAGCATTCCCAACCAACACATATGTCGCCGCAGGATCACCTGGACAAGGTGGCGGAAAAGTTAAGGATCCTCAAGCAATGCACTAATTATGCCCAACACTTTTACTTTTTAATCATTACATTGTCTCTGTCCTTACAACATTCTGACACACATTGTCCGTTCGTTTTTAATTTTTGTTGGACAAGGAAACAAGTGAGAACCTTAACGTGTGCGCAGATGAACTTAAAATTAATAAAATATAATTTAAATATAGTTCAATTTAGAACTCTTTAACACGGTTTTATTTACAAAACTTTGAAAATCCGTGTAGTTATACCCAGAACATTCGCATTTACTACTAGAAATTGAAGTTCATAAAATTTACGTCAAACATAAGATAATATACTATGAAAATTAGGAAAATCTGTGTTCATACATAGATACCTATATACATACTAATGTACGTACGGGTGATTTAATTTAAATAAATTTCAAAATATTTTAGATTAATTTTTTAATTGAATAGGCAACAGACGAACATATGAAGATTAAAAGATTATCATTAAATTATGCAAATTTGATCTTTTGTGTATAATTATTCTTTCTTCGGACAGACTCAACAAATGTTTGATCCCATGCTGCTAAAGCTAAAATATGAAATATAAAATCGAAAGAATAAACTGTGCTGATATTTCTCAATTCTGAAAATATTGAGATATCCAAAATTTCATGACAAATTGAAATCTTTTTATTTAAAAAGCCAGACCGCACATAAAATAAAAATTCCAAACCAAACATGAATACGCTTTTATTTTCATTTCATGCTTTTTATGGCACAATTCGCCAAAATATTCGAAACACAAATTTGTATATATATGATTTCTCACGATTGAATTTCATAATACTCCACCAATGATTATTAATTACAAAAAAACCCGTGACGACGTTTAAGGAGGAGCGGCAGTCAAGTACAAGCTTAGATGTAGTGAATACACTAGGGACTTGATTGCCGCCTGACTGTCCGTGAATATGCGAATGTTCACATCGAATACTTTGTTGTGAATAAGCCACTTGGACGCTTCGAATATAGCCATTACTTTCGCCTGACAGACGCTGCAATGGTCAGGGAGACGATAGGAGAGCTTCATTCCAAGCTGGCTGGAGAAAATGCCGCAGTCGAACTTATTCTCCAGTTTGGAGCCATCCGTGTATATGTCAGTAGAACTATCAGTGACTACTAATTTATTGGTCCACTCCTCTCTACTAGGAATGTGGGTATTGGTTTAGATTAGGTGTAGAGCATGTATAGTCAACGTCCGTCGATACGGGCTTATCCTGTATTAGAATATTAGCATGGCCCAGGCTCAGCCTAGTCCAGCGAGATATAGCCAGGACATAATTCGAGGCTGGACGCGCCATCTTGTTCCCATGGATCTCTTGCAACAGCATAGAGAACACGCCAGCTTTCCGTACCCTCTTCGCTAAATTTGCTTTCCAGTGGAGCCTAGGGTCTAGGACAAGACCTAGATACTTGACGCTATTGCTTGGGCTAAGCGAAGTCTCATTGAGTTTGAGTAGGACAAAACTTGGTATTTTATGCTTCGTGGTGAAGAGCATAGCCTCAGTTTTGGAAGGCTTGACAACTAGCCCAACTTCATGACAAACAATTGGGACAGAATGCTAAGAGAGTAGCTTAGCTTTTCTGAAAGTGTTGAAAGGTATTTGCCAGAAACAGAGATAGCAATGTCATCCGCATAACTTTAGTGCTACAGCCGGCCTGATCTAATCTCATTAGTAGTGTGTTCACCGTCAGATTCCAGATGAGGGGTGAGAGCACACCGCCTTATGGAGTACCTCTCTTGACAGTCCTTTTAACATGCACGTTTCCTATTGAGGAGCTAATGACGGGAGTTTTCAGTAGCTGTCCGATGAACCTAACCAGACTAGGATAAAGGTTTAGGTTTTCCAGGGATTTAATTATGGCGGAGGGACATATATTGTAAAATGCCCCTTCTATATCAACAAATACAGCAAGAGTATATTCTTTATTGGCAAGAAATTTCTCTATTTGCTGAATGAGCACGTGCAGCGCGCTTCCACAGACTTACCGTTACTAGAGGCATGTTGTGATTTGGATAGGCGCGTGGAATTAAAGGAGCTCCTGATTTGTATATCAAGGACCCTTTCCAGCGTTTTTAAAAGAGAGGAGCACAGACTAATTGGTCTTTAGTCCTTAGGCCTGGTGTGGGTCGCCTTTCCCGCTGTAGAGATGAATACTACTCGAGCTTCTCTCCAGCTTTGGGAACGTGCACCAACATTTTGGTGAGCCCATTCCAGCGCTCCTTTGACTTTATCGGACAGTGAAGCAGGGTCGGCAGATTCCAACTTGTGCAGAATCCTGAAGGTGGACCTCCGGGTTCTGTACGCCCGAGTAGACGCATTTACATGCGTGTGAGCACTTGAAGGGAGGTTGGTGCTGGGGCTTGTGCTGGAGGCGGTCGACTTATTTCCCGGAGCTCTCCTCGTAGCAGCCCGAGGAGCGGATGGAGGAACTTAGCCGGCTTAGCTGCCCTGGTGCTGGGATGGCCCGAAGCAGGGTTTCTATGACCCTGGGAGGATGCATTTATGGCTGGGAATGGAGCTGGCCCTTTAGCCGTAACTCCCGAAGACAACTTTGGTCTGGCGACAAAAGCCCAAGACGAAGCTATTGGTGAGCTTAAGGCTGTTTTTTGCCTCACTAAGCTCGTTGTTGTTGTTCATTTTGCTCCCCTTGTGGGTTGCCCGCGGAGTTTTTGTTGGTAATTGTAAATGTGTCCATGCAAAGATGGTCCCCACTCAAAGCCGCTATCTCAGTACGAATGTGTAGTCACCTTATTGGCCCCATGGTTATCTATGCAGATGCAGTAAGGCCATGCGAGGGTTGGCACAAGTCCTTATGGGTGCGAGTCCTCAGAGCCAGACCAGTGCTAATTGGGAGGCAGTCTCAACCAAACCTACACCGTCATCCAAATGATGACGTACCTCGAACGTACTCGTACTTTGAGGCCTGGCAAGGTTTTAACGGGACGGAGAAGGATGTGGTCCAGAAACCATACCCGCCAGCCCAGGAGCAATCAAACAAGAAGATTGTTTGGGGGGTAGTCCGTGGACGAATAGGGTCGTGCCGTCTGACATCAGATGCTCTCCATACGGTGGTTGGGGGAGGGGGATATAGACCATTTAGCGGTATCCAGAGTGCCCCACAAGGAGGCGGTCTACACTGCACTTTCAATTCTAAATAACAATAACTAAATATGAGCATAACATTTATGGAGTGCACCAAGTGGTGCAAAATCATTTGTTAATTTCAGGTATTCTTCAACAGAAACAATCTGCAGTTGATTTTCTTTTTAAACCGCTGAATTTAGTTATATGACCTGTGAGTTCTGATATGAGTGGGTTAGAGTCCCCGTGAATAGCATATTTTTAGATTTCTTGGCCAATTGTCGGGACTTTCAGGTCACGATGGAGTTGATTGTTCTGTACTTAGTATGGAGCTTTTGCAATCATACGCAGCGTTTTTTATTGAAATCTCTGGAGAATTTCGACACTAGAGGTTGCCGCAATGTCCCACAGTTGTATGCCTTATGTTCATATCGGTTTCGACGGCTAAGTAATGTAAGAGCTTACTTTCGAGTGAAACTTGGGAATTTCGACTCTCGGCAGCCAAGTTCTTTCCCAGCCCTTTACGTTTGGTGAATATATGAATTTTCCATGTCAGCTGGCTACCGAGGTCAATTTCCAGCTATTTTTCACATTGCACTGCGGTATATTCACTTCGTTGAGTTTTACGGGTGGGCAGGTGTTACGTTTAAGAGTGAACGTAACCTGAACAGACTTAGTTTCATTAGACTTGATTCCACAATCTTTCAACCATTGAGTGATTTTGTCTAAGCCACTTTGAAGTTTAAGCGACGCCAGTTGTGGAAGGGTGTCCAATGCGAGTACAGCAGCAACTATAGTTCCTTCGGAGGCAGGTAAATCGTGTGTATGAAGCAAATATAGGATGGGATCCTTAACATTGCCTTGGGGTATACCGGCCGAACTTCCGCACATTTCACATTGTTCTTCACCTTGTGTTACAAAGAAGTATCGATTTTTAATTAATTGTTTATTGAAAGAAATCCGTCCTGCCAGACACGGTCGAAAGTTCTGGATATATCGAGAAACGCCGCTGTACAGTGATTTTTTTTTTTCGAACGTTGTGTGAATGCAATGCAACAAGTCTATGTATCTGATAATAGTACTGTGTGTTTTCCTAAAGTCGATGATTAGGAATTAGATTTCATTCACCTATTAGTGGCATTAATCTTTTGAGGAAGAGTGTTTCCAAAATTTTAGAAAGGATCGGCAGCAAGCTGATGGGGCGATATGGCTCAACTTTTTCTGGACTTTTTCCTGGCTTAAGCATAATTTTTACTGAGCAACAACAACCAAAATGTTGTAACTGCGGCGGAGCTCACCCAGCAAACTATGGAGTTCCGTCATTGCAAAAGAGCTCAAAAAGATATGAAAGAAGAAAAACTGCTCAACACATAAATATCGAAATAGTTTGAAATAAGTCTACTGATATAGAATTGCAAACAATCAATAGCAAAAAATCTAGAGAAGATCCAAATAACAGATTAACCTATGCTCAAACCGTAAAAAATAATAATAATAAAATTGAAAGGGAAAGTGAAATACTTTCTCAAATACCGAATAAACTGAATAACCAGGAAAAGTTGTATGCCTTTCTAGAGAAGGGACTTACAAAATTAGAACAATCAATAAATTCAGTAAGACCTGCCTCAACAATTAAGGGATATGCTTTGGAACGCAAATGGGCCACTCCAGCACCATAGTGAACTAGAAGCACAGAAATATTGATATGTGTCTGTTATCTGAAACTCACTACACTTAAAATTTAATAATTACCATACCACACTATACATCCAAGCAATTGGGCACGAGGGGGTAGTGCTATTTTAATAAAATCAACTCTCAAACAATTTGAAGCAGAAAAAACTTGCAGATAGGAATTCCAGGTAACTACTCGTACTGTTACCATTTATGGGTGTATATACTTCTCCAAAACACATTATCAAATGTAGTCAGTATGTAGATCTTTGGAACAAATCTCAAAATCGTTTTATTATAGGAATGAAAAGCATCGGGGATCGAGGCTAACAACTACTAAAGGTAGAGAACTTTTAAAAGATCTTCAAAATAGATTATGTAACTTTGTCTCTACTGGTAAACCAGCATATTGGCCAACAGATCCCGCAAAAATTTCTGAACTACTCGATTGTTTGATAATAAAGCAAATTTCTCCATACAACTTGTTAATTGAAGATGGATTAGAACTTAGTTCTGATGATTCACCCGTGTATCTTGCCTTAAGCGAGAATATTATTGAGATAGAAAAACCACCTTTTTTGTCAAACAAAATAACGGACTGGGAATATAATTAACTCTTTAAAACGAAGCTCTTAAGTTAAATAAAATAATTCAACGGTTAGCATGAAGTAGCACACCAACATATAGCAGAATTGTAAAAGGCCATAAATATACTAAATTTATAAGGGATCTAATCCAAGAAAAACAAGAATTCATCGAGGTTGGCACCAG
Source organism: Clusia tigrina (assembly GCA_920105625.2). Taxonomy (NCBI): domain Eukaryota; kingdom Metazoa; phylum Arthropoda; class Insecta; order Diptera; family Clusiidae; genus Clusia; species Clusia tigrina. Next base: position 200,828,973 of record OV050030.1, read on the forward strand.
ACGAGTTCCCCTACTGAGTTTGGTAATGAAACAAACAAAGAATGATGAATTAAACAAATATAGTCAAATATATAACTAAAAAAGTTCAAACTATTCCCTGTTGAAATGTACGCGTAATTTTAAAAAATCAGTTGCTCAAAATCCACCAAACTTGTGATGACAATTCAATTAAATGATTTCAGTCTTGCCTACATAACCGTGTGCGTATTTTAGTTTGAAATAATTGCCTTGCCAAGTAATTGGGATGATGTCGGAGTTTGAATTTGTATTTACAATTCATTTTATTTGGCTAATTTTTTGACAGTGGTATATTAAGATTACTGTGGATATTATCATATTTAATATACCAGGGAGAGCTTACAATAATTCGAAGGTTTGTCGATTGTGCACGCTGCACTATAGGTCAAATGAATATTTTTTCTGTGCAAAATTAATTACAGCCAAACGGCTGGACCAATGGAACTTTTGGAAGACTATTAAGAGTGAGGGAAGGATCCTTAAAGTATTTCATGCGCTCAAAAACGTTAGTAAAGTTAACTAAAAAATTCATTAATAATTAGTTCCATACTGGTTTCCAGGGTTATAGTTTCCCGCATCAAAGATTTTTTAGATCTTTAATAGATTATGTGGTTTTTTAAACTGTTTTTTACAAACATTTTTTTTTCGAGTGTACACTAACTTTCGAAGATAACAGTAGAAATTTATTTTACCAATTTAAAGAATAACAAACAAAGTTTTGTGTAATCTTTAATAAATAAAAATTTTAATTAAATAAATAAAAAATTTGTGTTGTAATTTTTATTATTTTAACTGCCCTCAAGGCGAATAAAAAACACTCTACAAAAAAACTTTTAATTTTTTAATCGTAATATTAATCTTCAATTTCATTCAGCAAACATAAATTATTTAATACATCCACAGATGTTGGGGATAAAATTTCATTTTCATTGTTATCGCTTGCTATTATACCATCAGGTCGGCATATTAATTTTGCAGCAGCAACTTCGTTGTAATGGGGGTAAATGTCGTAGTTCCTTAATTTGCTTTCTCGACGTATTCCATTATATTGGTCTTTGGTGAAATTATTTTCGAGCAAAAAAGCTAAGGCTTCGCCCGCAGAAAATACAACAGGTTTTTCATGAACTGCACTGCACAATTTTTTTATTTTTGAAGGCCTTGTAGGGCTTGCTAGAGATACTTTAAGAAGCGCCGCTAAGTCTGTATTTCTTTGTTTTCGAGCTGACGTTGCTGCCGCACGAACTAATAATTGAGTTTCATTATTTGTTCCGCTTGAAAGGTCTGCTGCTGCTTTCCTCTTTCCATAGTCAGACTTTTCGCAAAAAGCAAGTTGGGGACGTCCAAGAGCAGAAAAAGTCACTTTTCCAGATTTATTTTTATTTTCGAAGCTTATTTCAGCGTTGAGCCAAGTGACATACTCACTTCGAAACTTTTCAGCCTTTTTGTCCTTCCCAATACTTTTGCCATATTTGGCCCACATTTCTGATAAGTTTTTACAGAAAAGGCGCACTTTTTCCGTAATACATTTGGTGCAGTCATCGGAAATGTCATCTTTACCAATTTTGTCGACTATAAAATCCACAAGTTGATTCTGCTTTTCTTGCCTTGAATTTTCGTTAACCCAAATTTCAAACAACTCCGCTTTTTTTACAGCGCAATAACCTAAAAAATATGGTATTATTCGAAAACGGCTAAAATTGGCTATTGAATGTTAATGGAAATTGCTTTATAACACTTCAATATATTCATTTCTGATTGCATTCAATCCGCCGATCTTCGCCGAAATTTTAAAAGCTTCCACTAAGTTACATTTTGAAAACAATCGCAACACTTTTAAGGTTATGTTAAAAACGTGGCTTTATTTCAAGCAAGTCAAACAAATTTATCACCTTTTTTTAACAAAAAACATAAATACTTACTTAATTTATTGTTCTCCATTTTTACTTTCTTCTTTATAACTCGCGAAATTATTTAAACAAGCAATTGAATCTTTGAAAGAATTACAGACTTTTCAACAAAATTTATTAACTGATTACAATGCAAAGTCTTTCACTGCGTGTTGTCAAACGGAATTTAATATTTACCAAAAACAAAAAGCTTACTTAGTTAATTTGGAGTATTCGTTATAAAATGGCATTAAGAAAAGTGCAATATTTGCATTGTGGACTTTAGCACAGTTTTAGTAGCCGTTTAACCTAATGTGCGCTGGATTAATTCAATGTTAGATGAGCTGGCATTTCCCCACAGCTGGGCTTCATACGTCCATATTGGTTTTGTGATTGCATTATTCAGTAGAATTTTGTGCTCTAGGTGCATTCATGATTTGTTATTAAGGAACTAAATGTTTCCTTGTGCTTTCAATTTCTTTTGCGTATGTTTTGCTTCGATGTGCTTACACCAATTCAGTCTACCATTGAGATGGACCCCTAGGCAGATTATTTCATCTGCTTTAGCTTATGACCTTAGGGGAATTATCCATACGAAGAGTAAATGTAACGTGGCACTTTTATTTTCATTTACGCGATGATGTTGGAGATTGGATTTGTATTTACACTTCATTTTTCTTAGCTCAGTTTTTACCAGTGGTATATTTAGATCGCTGTAGATGTTATCATTTTTAATGTACCAAAGGGAGATTACAGTAGTTCGAAGAATTTTCGATTGTGCTGGCTGTATTAATTCAATGTTAGATGAGCTAGCATTTCCCCACAGCTGGGCTCCATACGTCCATATAGGCTTTATGATTGCTTTATACAATATAACTTTGTGTTCTAGGCGCAGTCCTGATTTTTTATTTAGAAACCAATTTATTCCTTGTGCTTTCAGTTTTATTTGCGTACGTTTTGCTTCGATGTGTTTGCGCCAAGTCAGTCTGCAATCCAGATGGACCCCAAGGTAGGTTAGTACGCCAGTTAATGTGACCTTAGGGCAATTGTCCTTACGAAGAGTAAATGTGATGTGGGAGATTTTGTTTTTGTTTACGCGAATGCGCCAGTTAGCCAGCCATGACTCAATTAGTTTTAAGTGCTCACTAAGATCTCTCGATGCAATTCTCGAATTTTTATGATAGGTCAGAATGGCAGTATCGTCAGCAAACGTTGACGTCATGAGGCGACTGTCTGTGAGTAAATCCGAAGTAAACACTAGGTAAAGAATCGGGCCGTGTAAACTTCCCTGTGGGATACCAGCTTTAATGTTTAAGTCAGGGGTAAGAAACTCCTTAAATTTCACGCTATACTTGCGATTGTACAAATATGATTTTAGTATCCGGTGCACGCTTGCAGGCAAGAATTTGCAGGTTTTATATATGAGGCCAGTGTGCCAGACCCGATCAAACGCCTGAGCAATATCAAGAAAAATTGCCGAGCAGTACTTTTATCCTCCAAAGCGTTTCTTATTTCGCTGGTGATGCGATTTACCTGCTCTATTGTACTGTATTTTGGGCGAAATGTAAATTGGTGATGTGGAATTATACCACTTTTGCGACATTTGGTAATATTTTTAGCATCAGCAGTTGTTGCACTCAGATAGAACTATTTATTTGATTAAAAAATATTTATTTATTAACTTATGAAAACCACGTTACACGAAAAATACGCAGCAGCATTCCTTAGCCAATTTTCACTTTTTATATATTTATTGTATAATTTATATTTAATAGACTATGTTGGGCGCCGATCCACACTTGCCGCAATTCCAGAACAGACTGACTACCGCGCAAAGAGAGCAGCTGCCGCTGCTTCGTAGCCCCGCGCCAAAATATGCCAGCAGATAAAGATGGCTTCCGCACAAATACGATATGCACCTGCCTCGACTGTTCTCTCGCTCTCCACCGCACAACACGTGCTTTCGCACCGTACCGAACGATGGAACGCAGAGATAGACCGAAAACATGGTGCCCCAGGTACCAGGCGGAAGCCACCTGAACGTTAGGATTCGGAGTGAACATGCCGCCCCCCTTGCATTATTGCAAGAGAAGAACATATCCACGCCGGATCCCGTTCATACCCTTCATCAATGGAGGGTGGTTTGGTGCCCGAGGGCGCAACTTCAGGAAGCATGCGCACCCCTCAATGCGGTGGCCCATCTGCTAACACATAGTGCAGATGATCTGCGGAGTAGGGCGTAGCTGCACCGGTCTCTTCGTAATACCCAGAAAGGGCGGAACAGCGCGGGATGGTTCCCGCCTGGTCTCTTCCTGACCTTGGTTTGGCGCTTTCGGAACCACGCAGCCAGGTGGCGCGCCGGTAATAGAGAGGTGGAGCTCGATGGGAAGTCGAATTTAGTTGACCTGGCCCGACGAGGTGCTGTTGGGTCCGGTGGCACCGCCATGGAGAGTGGAGGTGGTAGCACGGACACACTCGAACAACTGGCAGACAAAAAGCAGCATCCGTCAGAAAGCGAGTAGCGGGTCTTGTGCACCGCGCGGGCCGAAATCTGAGAAAATATCAAAAATTTAATTAGTACAAGAAGGGAGTAGATATAAAAGAAAACATAAAAACTATAAATTAAAAAAGTACAAGGTACGTTATACCCCTCCGCTGGTAGGAGGCGGCTCTTCTCCCGGTAGGATCACCACCTTCGTGATAGGTCGGGTTAGCATTCCACGTGCGGTCCGCACATCCACAACACGCACTTTTCCGTCAGGACCAGGGTGCGTATCGGTGACCCTGCCCAGCCGCCATTCTTGAGGCGCTAGGTTGTCTTCCCGCACAACCACTAACTCACCCACCTTGACATTCACTTGAGCCGTTCGCCACTTACTCCGCCGTTGACACTCGAGAAGGTATTCGTTTTTCCACCTGACGCTGAATTGATGGGCCAGCGCCTTCAGTTTTTGCCATCGGTTCAAAATTGAGAGAAAGGGTGTTGTATCCGGAGGCTCAGCTGGTGCCAACAGTGGCGCACCCACCAAGAAATGACCAGGCGTCAGCGCTTGGAGATCCGTGGGGTCCTCCGACAGAGCGCTGATAGGCCTAGAATTAAGACACGCCTCGATGCGCGCTAAGAGAGTCACAAATTCTTCAAACGTGTACTTAAGTTGCCCTGCCATGCGTTTGAAATGGTACTTGAAACTCTTGACCGCTGCTTCCCAAAGGCCCCCCATATGTGGAGCATGGGGGGGATTAAAATCCCACTCGATCTGAGTATGAAAGTGACCCACCACGGTTCGGTCACGGATTTCGCGGAGCACCCGCTGGAAATCAAGCCTCAACGCCTTTTCCGCGCCCACAAAGTTCCGACCATTATCCGAGTGCATTTTCAAAGGACATCCCCGGCGGGCGATAAACCGAGACAATGCCGCAAGGAAGGCAGGAGTACTCAAATCGGTAGTCGCCTCAAGGTGAACTGCTCTCGTAGCGAAGCATACAAAGATGCAGACGTACCCCTTCGTAACGTGGCATGCCCGCCCCTTATAGTGCTTGATATCAAACGGCCCCGCGAAATCAACTCCAGTATGGGTAAAAGGACGTGAACACGTGGTACGTTCAACCGGAAGAGCTGCCATGAGCTGCTGTTGTCGACGCTTCTTCCACAGAATACATGTCTTACATTGGAGAATTGTGCTTTTAATGAGCGTTTTCGCTTTTGGAATCCAATATTGGGTCCGGATTAGCCGCAACATTAGTTGATTCCCCCCGTGTAGGGACACCTGATGGATGAACTTCACTATCAGACGAGTCAAATGACCATAGTATGGCAGAATGATCGGGTGTCTCTCCGAAAATGGCAAATGTGTAGTGAGCGCCAACCGACCATTTACGCGCAGAGTACCATCGGAGTGCACGAACGGATTCAGAGCCAAAAGCGAACTGGAGCTGGATATCGGCTCCCGTGCCACAAGTGCGCTGTATTCTTTTGGGAAATACATTTTCTGCGCGAGCACAATAAGGCAAGTGGTCGTTTCAGTGATTTCTCCCCGAGTAAGCGGGGACCCCCTATCAGGAGTCGTGTCCCGCTGTTTCACCGAACAGTGGCGCATAAAGCGGCGCACGAAACTCAACACTCGGAGGGCCCTAGAAAATGAGGAGAAGCGCAACATTGGGTCGTCCGCAGAGGACACATATACTACATGACACTTTGCAGGTCGTTGCTCTTCATCGGTTGCTAACACGTTTTCGTCCAACGGAGGCGGCCACCGTTTCCGCTCCTGCTGCAGCCAGGCCGGGCCTTCCCACCAGAGCCTGTTGTGGAGTAGTGCTTCAGGTGCCACACCACGGCTAGCTAAATCTGCTGGGTTATCTTCTGAGCGGACATGACGCCAGTTGTTCACACCTACTTTGCTGGTAATAGCAGTGACTCGATTCGCCACGAAGACTTTCCACACGTGGGGTGGTTTTCGCAGCCATGCCAACACAATCGTAGAGTCGGACCAACAAAACAAGTTGTCATCTGAAATATTTAATAGAGGTTTGAGAGGGAAAATCAGCTCTGCTAAAAGTGTTGCCCCACATAGTTCTAAACGTGGAAGAGAGATAGTTCTCAATGGGGCCACCCGCGATTTCGCCACTAGCAAATGGGTAGAGATGGAATTGTCACCTTTACACCGAACGTAAAGGGCTGCAGCATATGCTAGCTGAGAAGCATCACAGAAGGCGTGGAACTCAATATCGCGATCAGGTGCAGATCGTACCCAGCGAGGCACGCGTACTTGGGAGATTGCCTGATACTGCGATAAGAAGTGTGTCCACCTTGTTAAAGTGGTAGGAGTAAGTTGCTCGTCCCAACCTATTTGATCCAGCCATATCTGTTGCATCAAGATCTTAGCGGAGATGACAATAGGAGCCAACCATCCCGCTGGGTCAAACAGCTGTGCGATGACCGACAGGACCTTACGTTTGGTGTATACGGCAACGATTGGCAAAGCTGCCACGTGGAAATAAAACCAATCCCCCCGCGCATTCCATCGAATACCCAAAGTGCGAGTGGTGCTGGTCTCCTCGAATTGGAGAAAATCTTCCCTAAGCAGATGCCCTGGAGGCAAACCGGATAAAATTTCTGTAGAATTTGCTGCCCACTTTCGCATTGAGAACCCGGCTGAATCCAAGCTCTCAATCAGCTCATCCCTAGTGCGAATGGCAGTAGCAATATCATGTGTACCCACTAGAGCGTCATCCACGTACATCGAATTACGTAGCACCTGAGAAGCCAATGGGAACCTGCTCTCCATGTCGTCTGCCAATTGCAAAAGTGTCCTTATTGCAAGATAAGGAGCACAATTCACCCCGAAGGTGACCGTTTTCAATTCATAGTCAGAGATATCGCTGTCGGGAGATTCCCTAAACACAATTCTCTGGTATGAAGCCTGGCTTGGCTCAACCAGAATCTGACGGTACATCTTTTGTATGTCCCCGTTCAGGACATAGCGAAACATACGCCACTGGATTATTAGCCGGGTCAGATCGGCTTGTAACACTGGCCCTGTGTGTAACACGTCATTCAAGCTGACCGTGTTGGAAGTCGCCTGTGAGGCATTGAACACCACGCGAAGTTTGGTGGTTGTACTCTCTGGCTTAATTACTGCATGATGTGGCAAGTAATAATGAGGCACAGGAGTTACTGACGGCGGTGGAACCTTGCGCATGTGATTTAACGTCACGTATTCAAGTACCACCGCGTCGTATTGTCGCTTATCGGCCGGGCTCTTTACCAGCCGGGACTCATTGCGCTCAAATTGCCGAAGGGCAATATAGCGCGACGCTCCTAGAGACTTCTCCGGAACAAACCCTTGTTTGAACGGCAGAGAGACTATGTATCGCCCCGTAGCATCCCGACGAGTAGTCTGGGAGTACAAATTAAGGCAGTCTTGATCAGTCTGGGACAGCTTTCGATCTTGCGGAGGCTGTTCCATTTCCCAGAACTGTCGTAGAAGGTGGTCGAGCGAAGCAGTTTCAGACACTTGCACGCGAGTTGTGAAAGTGGATATCCGTTTATCCGGCAGAGGCCCTGTAAGGATCCAGCCGAATACCGTTTCTTGGGCAATCAGTGACCCCACCACGTTGCGCCGCAACCCATCAAGCAAGACCTGAGGGTAAAGATCCCCTCCGATTAACAAATCTACTTGGGTGGAGTGTGAAGTGCTTGAATCGGCTAACCTGAAATGTCTCAGTTTGTGTTGCTCTCCTTTACTCAATAGGAGCGGCGGCAGTTCACCTGTCAGGGTAGGCAACACCAAAGCCGATACTTGGAGACGCACAGTGGCATCGTACCGCGACCCGATGGTGATATGACATGCTTTGGTAACGGTGCCAGCAAGGGTATTGCTGACCCCCGATACCTGGGCATGTACTGCGTGCGCCGGCAGCTTAAGGCGCTTTTGGAGGCGGTCCGAAACAAAGGACCCCTCAGAACCAGAATCTATCAGAGCCCGGGCTGTGTACCATACTCCTTGATGTTTTATCGTGACTAAGGCCGTACCCAAGATAACACGATTGGAGAGGCGGCCACTTGGATGACTTGGACTCGGCCCCGCCCTATCTGCCGGACGCGATACCTGCGCAGTGTGGTACGAAGACTTGGGTACGGGTGGATGGACCAGGGAGGAGCGTCCATTTGAATTGGAGCGTCCCCTCCCCGATGTGGATGGTGGGTTTGGCGTCGCAGCGGTTGGACGACCCCGTGGCGAGTCCGTATGCAGCAGAGTGTGGTGCCGCTCCCGACAGGTGGAGCACGAAAAGGAGCTGGGGCAATTTGCCACTCTATGTGAAGCTGACAAGCAATTCACACACAACCCGTGTTTGCGCACCAAGCCCCACCGAGCTGATACGGTGGCGGCCTGGAACGCAGGACAATTTCGCACCGAGTGTGTAGACCGCCTGCACACTTTGCACCCTTCCGGGGTAACACTTACTGGATGGGTTTGCACCCGTGCTGTTCGCGGTTGATTCGGCTGAACCCTTATTTGTGATGAAATGGAGCCTTGCGACCGGAGATCCGAAATCGCCTCGAGTGTGTGAAACCGCAATGACAAGAAGTCATCCATCGCCTTCCATTCTGGAATATCTGCGCGGCCCCCCATGGTTTGTTCCCACAGGGACAGTGTGAGCTCAGGCAGCCGCATGGAGCACAAGTATACTAAAATGGCATCCCAACTCGCAACGTCGATGCCGTAAGATGTCAGTGCAGCGATACAGTTACCAATGTCACGCTGTAGGCGTTTAATTTCCCCACCATCTTCTCTTCTAACCGGGTCAAGACCCAACAGTGTCTTCAATTGGTTGTTGATCTGGATGCGCTTGTTGTCGTAGCGCTCCAGTAAGTTTTCCCACACTTGCTGAAAACCCGCCTCAGTAATTGGAATTTTGGAGACAATTTCATGTGGTTCTCCCCGGGTCTTAAGGGACAAATGGTAGAATTTCTCCGCATTAGACAGCCGCGTGTTGTTAATGAACAGTGCTGTGAACATGTCACGGAACGTTGGCCATGCAGCATAACTCCCTTCAAAGGCAGGGATATCACAAGGGGGTACGTGGATGCTGTGCGTCAATGATAAAAATGGCTCCCCTGTAGTAGGAACGGGAGTTGCCTGCTCTAAACGTTGTCTCACTTCCGCGATCAAAATACGACCCCGCTTAAAAGTATCAAAACTTGACTCGAACCGCTGTCCGATTGACTCTAACAGTGATTCACCGTCTTTCATGACCCGCGCCTCGGACATGGCAGTTATTTTTGCCGTTTTAAGCGAAGCCCACCGAGCATCCAATTCTGCTTCATCAAGTTGAAGTGATATAATGGAGTGACTTTCCGGCGGGCACCGTTCAAAACGACTTATGAACATCAGAAGTTCATCTGCCGCCGAAATATACGAGTCCACCATTTTGCGGAACTTATGCGCTTGCGAACGCAGCTCAATATTGGCTTATATGCACCTCCGAACGCAACCGCACTGAAACCACGCCCAACACTTATCGTTTAAACGCACTGCGACAGAAGGGCCCACAATGTTCAGGAAACCAATTGCTGTAACCGGCCCTGCTTCACAAAAGAAATAGAGACAGCAGCTGATCGCACGAGCCACTGACCTACTTTTCTTATTCTGCTTTCTGCATTAGCCACCAGTACCTAAAAACGGCGATAATGCAGCGAAGACAACAACAGCGCAATGGTTTCAATAGTCAGCAGCGCCGACAGAGCACAAACACCCGAACGCACGGCAAACCCAACCGAAACACAAAAAATAATCAATTTGTGTATAATCAAATTTAAATTATTGTTAATTTATAATAATAATATTTTTAATTCGATTAAAACAATCGACACTTACCAAAAACCGGATTCTTATCCGGCTCGAAGGACCAAAATGTTGCACTCAGATAGAACTATTTATTTGATTAAAAAATATTTATTTATTAACTTATGAAAACCACGTTACACGAAAAATACGCAGCAGCATTCCTTAGCCAATTTTCACTTTTTATATATTTATTGTATAATTTATATTTAATAGACTATGTTGGGCGCCGATCCACACTTGCCGCAATTCCAGAACAGACTGACTACCGCGCAAAGAGAGCAGCTGCCGCTGCTTCGTAGCCCCGCGCCAAAATATGCCAGCAGATAAAGATGGCTTCCGCACAAATACGATATGCACCTGCCTCGACTGTTCTCTCGCTCTCCACCGCACAACACGTGCTTTCGCACCGTACCGAACGATGGAACGCAGAGATAGACCGAAAACATGGTGCCCCAGGTACCAGGCGGAAGCCACCTGAACGTTAGGATTCGGAGTGAACAGCAGTCTTTTAAAAAGTTTTGACAGCATCGGCAGCAGACTAATGGGTTAGTATGACGCCGGATGTGTTTTATCATTTACAGGCTTCGGACATTTCTCTGATATCTTCCAAGCTGAAGGGAAATAGCCAATTCGAAATATAGCATTAAAGAGCTGTGTTAGAATTTTGATTGCTATATCTGCTAACTCCGCTACCATTTTGGCAGTAATTGACTCGTAGCCTGGAGATTTTTTCAAGTTGAAATGATTTTGCACAGTGTACGTTACTTCCTTTGCCTTAACTGTAATTGGTTTAAACGTTTTTTGGGTGACCATAGGTGGAATTACGAAATCAATAGTTTCAGGACTGGGTTGAAACACTTTTTCCAGATGATAAGCAAACGCTAAGGCTTTATCTTTATCGCTACTCGCCCAGCTCTCATTACTCAATCTAAGTGGTGCCTCTCACTCCTTTCAAATTTTTGTGTTTTTATTAGCTTTACACAAGGAATAATTAATGCTACATTAAAAGCTCCAAATGACTGGACCTTTGAAAGGGATGGGACTTGATGTCTGATGCGGTATCATATCAAGAAACGTTGGATAAGTTCCAAATCTGGCTAAATAATTGGAGAATTAAGGTGAATGCAACTAAGTCTGCACAAGTAACCTTCAACTAAAAACAGAAGACGTGTCCATCAGTGCTATTAAATGATCGTCAACTGCCCAAATCCGAAGACGTCAAATATTTAGGGCTACATCTTAATAGGCGTTTGACATGGCAGAAGTATATTTTTACGAAGAGAAAAGAATTTGAAATCAAGCTTACTTCTTTATATTGGCTCTTGGGGTATAAATCCCAGTTATCGCTTGAGAATACACTGCTCCTTTATAAAACAATCCTAAAACCCATATGGACATATGGTATACAGCTATGCGGTTCATCGGCAAAAACCTATCTCAAAATCATTGAACGAAAGTATTACACATGATAGTAAATGGTTCGTCCGAAATGAAAAAATACGTCGTCCGAAATGAAAAAATACGTCCCTACTATCGATGAGGAAATATCAAGATACAGCATTAAATACCGGGCTGACTAAGTAAGCATCCTTATATACTGGCGACTACAGCGAGCAACACCACTCAATTTATAATAATAATTTTCTAATGCAATAGTTCTGAACTAACCTTATGGCAGATTAGCACTGGCTCCTCTTCCTCATGTTGTTTTAAATAACTATTTAAAAATTACCTTTATGCAATTAACTTTATGTATTAATCCTAAAGACTGTCATTCACCACTTAGGCAAAATAATGGAACTTGGGCAAGAAGTGACGAAGAGAAAGCCTCTGCGTTTTCAAATCATCTCAAATCCGTATTCCAACCTAACCAACCAACCAGCTGTTTTGAAATTCCATTTGTGGCCGCTAAAATACCACTAATCCTAAATGAAGGAAGTGCAACTTGCAATTAAAACTCAGGTCTACCCGAAAAAAGCACCAGGATTTGAATTAATTACTGCAAAAATGAGTGACGCATTTATTTAATGCAATATTTAGGATTGGGTATTTTCCACAGCCCTGGAAAATATCACAAATTACAATGATACCAAAACCCGGAAAAGACGCAACTCAACCGTCATCTTAGCGGCCCATAAGCTTGCTACCAGTGATTTCTAAATTATTTGAGAAACTGCTTCTTCTAACGCTGCAGCCGCACATATAAAAAGCCAACATACTTCCCCACCATCAATTTGGATTTCGTAAGAATCACAGAACAATAGAGCAAATTTACCGCATTACTAGTGCAATTCGAAATACTTTTGAAGACAAAGAATACGGCTCTGCTATATACTTAGATATTCGTGGTCGTAGCCAGGTATGGGCCTAGAGGGCCGTGGGACCCACCTAATTCTATAATAATTATTTTTTTTTTTACATGCATACAATATAAAATTATTAAAAATCCACTGAAGGTACTAGTCAATTGAAGGAAATATACATAGTTATTATCAAAGAGTACGAAGACATTGTTTCGCTTCTAGCGTGTGACCAGAGATTATACCACAAAAACAAAAAATATTCTAATTTGAGAGAACATGTAGTTCTGTCTCAGAGATCCGCGTGACTCCGATTCAAATGGCAACTTCTTGCCTTGTAGAAACGCGATGTATTGCCAGTATTGCTAGCATAATACATGTACGACTCATATACAGGCATTGCCTGGCGTACACAAGTAAATGCCTTGTTGCTACATGTGTGCAAACGCTTATTCATATGTTTGTCATGTGTGTTTTTTTCCTATGACGTATCAAAAGCAATCAATATAGCACTACTCCAGGTAGTATAGTTTCTTAATAAAGAAAATCTTATACTATAAATTTTTTTATTTAGGTATTTTCCAAGATCTAATAAGTCTGAGAATCGATTGTGGCGACCAGATTTTGCAAAGGCATTAGATAATTCGAACAAAAATGCAAAATACTTGTCACCACAAATCCAAAATCAATTAATTACTATATGTGATTTAATAATAAAAGACGACATCGTGCAGGACATAAAAAAATATTTTGCGTGCAGCATATTAGCTGACGAAACAGCGGATATATCGGGGAAAGAGCAACTATCTGTTGGAATACGCTTCTTTGACGAGGAAAAATGTTTAATTCGAGAAGAATTTCTTGGGTTTGTGGAATTAAATTGCAATGAATGCAAAATGTATAGCCGACGAAATTCAAAATTTTATATCGACATTGCAACTGGATGAATCTAAATGTGTTGGGCAGGGTTATGATGGATGTGGTACTATGGCTGGAAAAGAAGGAGGTGTACAAAATATTTTGAGGCAAAAATTTAAAAAAGCCCTTTTTTTCATTGTGCCACAAACTGAACCTCGTTGTAAACGATCTAAACGTTCTCCCAGAAATTCGAAACACGATAGGTATGTATTTAACTGTTTACGGATTTACAATGAATTCATCTTCAATCTTTTCATTTACAGGTACATTAAAAGATATTATAAATTTTTTTCGGGAATCACCTTTGAGAAGAAAGTGCATTCCAAGTATCCCAATGCTCTGCGAGACACGTTGCTTACACAAATATAAAAGTATCGCGCGTTTCAAAGACAATTTTGTTGATATTGTGGAAACATTGGAAAGGTTAACAGGTGAAGAAATCAGAAAACGCGGAAACATGCCTTTCAACTCCATTGCGCAGCCACTCGACCCGTTTTCATTTTCAGTGTTTTTGTAATTGCACAGTATTCCCTTCTTTTGGAACCAACTGCAAATATTTTGCAGTCTAAAACTATGGATTTATTGCAATGCGCCAAGCAAATAAAATTAATAATGGCCATTCTACAGGAACACCGAACTAATGCACAGGGCATTGTTCACGGATTGCTTTTTTCTATTCAAGAAAACACAGCCAATTTAGGAATAGAGATGCAACTGTTGAGCGGTCATTTAGCACTTTAAGGCGAGTAAAAACATGGTTGCGCTCCACAATGACTGAAGCTCGTTTAAATGGTAAAATAATATGCAATTTTATTTATTATCAAAAAATAAGTATATATATATTGCAGGACTATGTATGCTAAGCGTCCACCGAAAATTGGTAATCGAGAAGAAGGACGAATTTTTGGAAAAAATTGTAGAAAAATTTTCAGAAGATCCACGCAGATTACTCCTCAAATAGATCGAAATTGTAATAATCATAAAAAATCATAATCATAAAAAATCATAATTTTCGTGACACCACCCTATTTCATATCCTGGCTACGCCCTTGTAGATATTGCACAGGCGTTTGACAGAGTTTGGCTTGCAGGATTAACATATAAATTTCAAAAACTCTTACCAGTTAATGTGCACATGCTACTCGAATCGTATTTGGAAAACCGAAAGTTCAGAGTAAAATATGGAGAATACACCACAAACGACTTTGATATTAATGCTGGGGTTCGACACTGCTATTCTTAGTGTATATAGCAATCCAATAGTGGCTTCGAATCGCCTTGAGGAGCATTTGAAGAAAATGGAAGTGTGCCTGGCAAATGGGCGCATTAAGGTAAATGAGACCAAGAGCATTCATGTTACGTTTACACTTAGGAAAGAAACATGCCCAGTGATTACACTAAATAATGTTGCAATTCCTCAGTCGAATACTGTAACATACCTAGGAGTCCATCTAGACAGACGACTAACTTGGCGGAACCACATTGAGGCAAAAAGAACGCAGATAAAGCCAAAGGCCCATAATATAAATTGGCTACTCAACTCCAAGTCAAGACTTCGTTTACAACATAAACTTTTATTGTACAAGGCAGTGATCAAACCAATTTGGGCATACGGAGCTGAGCTTTGGGGGAATACTAGCTCATCGAACGTCGAGCTGATACAACGAGTGCAATAAAAAATCTTGCGTGCAATCACGGGTGTGCCTTGGTTCGTTAGAAATGCTGACATTCATAACAACCTCAACATTCCTCTTGTTAAAAGTGAGCTCACAGAGATTATGCTCAAGCACAAAAAAAAACTACGAGAGCACTCAAATCCATTGGTAAAAAATTTAGCTAGAATTAAAACAGCAACACGCCTCAAAAGATTGGACTTACCTATATATTAAATGTACTAAATATTAAATAATTACTATATAAGATACTAAAATGAAATAAATTTAAATTGAATTAATACTAAAAGGCAAAAATGTAGAGAAAATTAACACTAAGCCCAAACACTGGTGCGGGATAAATATAGTTAATTTAGCTCTTAAGATTTAATTACTTATTGTTAGGCTCGAAATGAGTGAATTCAATAAATAAGTGAACTGTTTAAAAAAAAAAAATGTTTTTATGTAGTTATTTATTATTGTTATTTAGTTTGCTTATTTGCCCCAAGGGATAAAATGCAAATAAAAGTGGGGTTTAAAAAAAATTTTTTTTTCTATTAATTTATTATTTGAAAATGAGAGTTTTAATTTATGGGGCTCTAAATACATTAAATGATGAGGGATTAAATATATTAAAAGGCATACTAGGATTATAGGATAAGTCAATTTATATTATTTTAACTTTTTATTTAAAATAGTAACTTTAATAGCTTGTTTAACTGTGGGAATTTCCAGGTGTATCCCTTCTAATATTTTTCTTTATTTTATTAATAAATCTTTAAACAAATTTTTTTTTATAGGGCTAATGTGATTTTTGCCATATTTTTCTGTGTAAGCTTTCTCAATTATTAAACATTTTACAAAATAATAATTTAAAAATTTATTTATTGTCATTTTTTTATGAATTAATAATTTTTTAATATTATATATCTTAATTTAAAGCTCTATATTGAAGCTTTAGCAATGGTTGTTTTAATCATTTAATATAATAAATTGATTTTAGTAATGGATAAAAAAAAATCATTTATTTTGACATTGAAAATGTAAAGTTTCTATTGAACTATATAAATAGAAGTATAAATGGAATTTAACCATTAAAAGATACAAGTTAGCGGCTTTGTCTCAAATTGGAATAATTTATTCAGTTTTATCATTAACAGTGATATACCTCTTTTTGGTTTCAATTGATAAAAAATAAAGATAAATTTACCTACTATTAGGTCGAAACTAATTGCAATATATCGCTTCATATTTGTACCAATTCATATAAATATCAGTCGCACATCCTTCAACTGTATATTTGTATGTATCCGTATGTTTGTACCCACAACAACAACAAGGAATATGCAGTCTGCGCGTGCAGTAGCATTGTGGCTCAAATGACACTTGCACAAGAATTAGGTGCATTCCCAAAAATGCAACATAAGCATTTGGGTGACATTGAAACGTATGTTCATTGAACTTGCACATGCTTCTATGCGCTGCTGTTATATTCTGCTGATATTTATTTTTAGTACATATTAATTATTATTGATGATGTTAACAATAAGTTATTATTTAAGACGATGAATTTCAATAAACAAATGACTCTTTGATTCTTTAGCAACAAGAAAACTGAGTCTTTTTATTTTCAGCGACGGATTGTTCAGGTTCAAGTGCTTGAACAATCAAATTATTATTCCTAGTCTCATATTGGTTCAAGTGCCTGTACGAGACGTAAATAAGGAATACTATCACTACAGTCAAACGAGGCTGTATTTACATTTTGGTGACCCCGACGTGATAGAAGGACGTGATACGCAGGACATAAAATTGATTCAGCAAAAGCACAGCAGTGTGAGCATTCAATTTTATCACAATTCATCAATCGGTTTTAGTTCGAGCACACAGGGTGCTACAAAACACGATACTTAAGAAGCAAGAGCACAATAGTGTGAGCGTTAATAATGACAACTATCGACGATCTCGTCCGTCATCAGGACGACAATGCAATTGGTCTCCAAAAGGCCATTGCATCCTATAAGAAGACGCCGAAAGATCGGAAGACACTCGACTATATTGAAAGGAAATCCAGAGATATTGAGGAGCTATGGTTAACTTTCCAACGTATCGACAACCAAATTAGAAGGGATCCAACGGCAGCTAATGACCATCCATACTTTGTGAAGCATCTATACGCATCAATGGGCAACCGATAACAAGACTTCCTTGCAGACGTCAAGGAGAACAAACAAATACTCACAGCAAAGGGCATAACTCAACCACAAGCAGTTAGTGTCCCAAGTTGCTCAACGGAACCTGCAGAGAAGGGCATAACTCAACCACAAGGAGTTAGTGGCCCAACTCGTTCAACAGAACCCATAGAGAAGAGGCTTCAAAAGACTAATATGCCTAACATGGTGCACAAGCAAAAGACAGTTATTGCACTCGTGCAACGCATGTTAGACGATGTATTGGCTGATGACACACCGCATTCATGCCAATATTATACTACAAAGGCCAACCTTATAGAACATCACTGGAATGCAGCCCGGAGATTTAATGATGTTATACTGGATTCTATAGATGACATGAATTCTGACGATTATAATTTTGAAGAATACCTGAGCATAGAGATGCATGTCAGTAACAGCATTCTTATGCTTCAAGAGAAGGGAGTGATCGTTCCTGCAATTTCGAATCGAGCGTCACTCGCCGAACATTTGCCAAAGGTAATACTGCCAAAATTCGATGGAGATTACCTGAAGTGGCAACAATTTTATGATTTCTTCAATGAAATGATCCACAAAAGGCCACTTCCAACAATACAGAAGATGTCGTATCTTAAAACAAATTTGATCGGAGAAGCAGAACGATTAATTAGCACCTCACTCTAACTGAGAATAACTACCAAACTGCATGGGAATCACTCCAGGATCGATATAGCAATGTGCGATTGCTAACTTCAGCTCTGTTGGAAAAACTATTGGGGCAAAACAAACACTCAACAGACTATCCATCAGCGGCCGCACTAAAGGGACTTCATGATACAACCCAGGAAACCTTACTGGCATTAAGAAACCTTGGTTTAGACACGAATTCTTGGGATCCAATTATTCTCCACCTCCTAGTGAAGAAATTAGACAACGGCACGCGGATTGCATATGAACAGTCATTGGAGAAGCCAAAGGAATTACCTACCCTAAGGAAATTCTTAAAGTTTATTGAAACAAGATTCCAGTCTCTCGAGGCAATCGGCCAAAGAGAGCATACGGCAAAAACATTGACAACGGTAATAGCCACAAAACAAGGAATGAAGAAATGCTTGTCTTGCAATAGCCAAACACATCCGCTGTTTGCATGCCAAAGCTTTTTGAAACTTTCTGTTCAGAAGAGGTTACAGTTCCTAAAAACACATAAGCTATGCATAAAATGTCTAAAGCCTGGACACTGGGCAAAGGATTGTATGTCAAGAAAATGTACTAAGTGTAATCACAGTCACAATACATTAGTACATTCTGAAGGATATCGCCGCGAACCAGTCGTAAACCAGGTCAAGTATGAACCACACCCTCAACAGTCCACAACACTAGTAGATTCGAAGGAGTCGAAGCAACAGGGATATGTGCTCCTCAGCACTGCAATGGTGAAAATAGTCAGCAACAACGGGCAGGAAGTTGAATGCAGAGCCATTCTGGACTGCGGATCTCGGATCAATATCGTGAGTGAACGGCTTGTTAAGAGACTTGGAGCTTCACCGAAGTCCACAACAATGAATATCCAAGGAAAAGGCAAGGGAACTCGGAGAGCACAGCGTCGAGTTAGCCTTGAACTACAGTCACGAATTAACGGCTTTTCCACTCGACTGGAGGCGTTCGTTCTAGGAGATATAATTTCTCCGCAACCGACAAAACCATTTGACATATCCAAATGGCCAATTCCGAAGAACATCACTTTAGCGGATCCAATATTCAACCGTCCTGACAAAATCGATGTTTTATTAGGAGCGGAATTCTATCTCCAAGTATTGTCAATTGGACAGATACAATTAGCAATCGGACTTCCAACACTACAAAACACAGTGTTTGGCTGCATACTATCAGGAAGGATAGGAGAACTTCAGATGGCGTCAGCAACTTGCGGTATTTGCAGTGAGGATGATGATGATACAAACCAACTTATTGAAAGGCTATGGAAACTGGACGAAGTCGAACTAGCTGAATCAATTTTATCCCCAACAGAAAGACTTTGCGAAAATCATTTTATACAAAACACAACTAGAAACAATGATGGGCGTTTTATTGTAAAATTACCATTCGTAGAGAATGCAGCTGTTTTAGGTAGTTCAAGGGATATAGCAATCAACAGATTCCTGGCGCTTGAAAATCGATTATCTAAATACAATGCCGTTCGTGAACAATATATCGGGTTTATGGAAGATTATGAAGCCTTGGGCCACATGAGGGAGATCAACATCAATGAAATACTCTCACCTAATTACTTCATCCCACACCACTGTGTACTTAAACCTGACAGCAGCACAACAAAACTGCGGGTAGTATTTGACGCATCTTCAAAAACATCATCGGGAGTCTCACTCAATGACATAATGCACATAAGACCAACCATACAATCCGAACTATTTTCAATCCTGCTACGTTTCCGTCTACCGAAATTTGTATTCACCACCGACATTGAAAAAATGTATCGACAGATACTGGTCCACTCTGAAGATCGCCATTATCAATTGATCATATGGAGGAGTGACCCTCTGAAACCACTGAAGTGTTACGAACTTAACACTGTCACATATGGGACAAGATCGGCACCATACCTCGCCACAAGATGTGTCAAACAAATGTCATCAGAAAACGCTATCCGGTATCCACTAGGTGCTCTGATGCTTCAGGATAACTTTTATGTCGACGATGGTCTTGGTGGATCAGACAGTCTGATTACCGCCATGGAAACTTAACGGCAACTCATCACTATGTTGAATGGGTATGGATTCAATCTACGCAAATGGTGTGCAAATAACCCTAAACTCCTGCAGAACATTCCACAAGGTGACCAGGAAGTTAATTTGGATTTTACTAACGACAAGAATGATTCAATAAAAACCCTTGGCCTGACATGGCTGCCAAAGACTGACCAATTCTGTGTAAAGGTGAATCTCAACCCCGTTAAACGAATTACCAAGCGGTCTGTCACCTCAGACGTAGCGAGATTATTTGATCCTCTTGGCATTCTAGCTCCAGTTGTAATTACAGCAAAAATCTTTATACAAGCATTATGGAAATTAAAAATTAGTTGGGATGAAGCTCTACCAGCAGAATTACATACAAGATGGGAGCGTTTTCGAGGCGCATTCCAAGAATTGGACAACTTTAAATTCTCACGACACATTCATAGAAGTGAGATCCAAACATCCATTCAACTTCACGTCTTCTCCGATGCATCAGAAAAAGCCTTCGGAGCAGCAATTTATATCAGATCTATCTTCAAAGAAGGAATAGTAGTAGTGAGGTTGTTATGTGCCAAATCACGCGTAGTTCCACTTAAGCTACAAACATTGCCTCGCTTGGAACTATGCGCAGCAGTACTAGGCTCACAGTTGGCAGCTAGGGTAAATGATTTACGGTTAAAGGATTGTCGCACCTTTTTGTGGACAGACTCACAAATAGTTCTGTCTTGGATTAATTCAGCCTCCTCATCATTTCAAACATTTGTAGCCAACAGGGTAGCTACTATTCAAGGTTTGACATTAGCAGAACAGTGGCGTCATGTTAGCTCCAAGGATAACCCAGCTGACGTTGTCTCACGAGGATTATCACCAAGAGAATTTGCAAGATGTGACCCGTGGCTTTACGGGCCATTTTTTCTACATGGGAAAGAATCAGCATGGCCTCCCAAGTTTGCTCCACAGCTAGCCATTCCCAATAACATCGAGAGAAAACGAAGAACTGGTGTATACAATCAACCACCGAAACTCTTTCAGGACTCTTCAACGCATCGTAGGATACATTTGTCGTTTCATAAGCAACACTAGATGTAGCAAGGACGTATGAAAAACTGATATAGCGCTGACTCCCATCGAATTGGATCATGCATTAAGAATCATTGTTCAAGCTATGCAAAGATCTGATTTCAATGACGGCATCATGTACCTCAAGAAACAAGGATCTCAAGGGGACGAGTACATTGAAGAGCCTATCACCATTTTTGGATGACGCAAACATTTAGCGAGTTGGAGGACGATTGGAAGCATCACTAGTACCTTATGAAGCAAAACATCAATTCCTCATTCCGTATAATGATCCCTTAGCAAAACTACTATTTGAGATGACTCACATCGAGAATAAAAACTGTGGACCTCAAGCCTTGCTGGCCATAATAAGGCAAAGGTACTGGCCCATAAAAGGCAAATCATCGGCCAGATCAACAGTACAGCAATGCATACGATGCACCAGCGCAAGGCCTCAGTTGCTGAACCAATTAATGGGAAACCTGCCAGCAACACGAGTTACACCAGCACGCCCATTCATTAACTCTGGAGTAGACTACCGTGGACCATTCTGGGTGCATTACAAAATTAGAGGGAAAAGACCACACAAGGCTTACATATCCGTTTTCTGCTGTTTTGCTACTAAAGCTGTCCATTTAGAACTTGTAAGCGATCTTACGACAGAAGCATTCATTGGCGCTCTGAAACGTTTCATTGGCCGACGTGGAAATTGTCAAAACTTATATTATTATGTTGGCGCCAAAAACAAGCTTACGGAACTGACTACATCAATATATTCAGATGAAGGGAAAACAAAAATTGAGACAGAATGCGGTAAAAAGGGAATACAATTCAATTTTATTCCTCCAAGAGCCCCTCATTTCGGAGGTCTGTGGGAAGCAGCAGTGAAGTCTGCAAAGCATCTTTTGGTTAGGAGCGTGTCAACAGCATCACTAACCTATGAAGAGCTGGAAACAGTCATTATTGAAATAGAAGCCATTCTCAACTCAAGACCAATAAGTTCGATGTCCAACGATCCAAATGACTTAGGCGCCCTGACTCCAGGCCACTTCTTGATAGGAGAACCACTCAACACGCAAGTCGATGTAAATAACATCCCGTCAACTTCAAATTTGCTGACCCGGTGGAAACTCGTATCCCACATCAAAAATTAGTTTTGGAAACGATGGTCGCACGGATATTTATGCGAGCTTCAATCTAAAACCAAATGGACACATCAGCACAATAACATCAACCAAGGGGACATGGTAATAATCAAGGAAGACAATGCTCCAGTTCTTCAATGGCCACTAGGAAGGATAACAAGGACGTATAAGGGTGATGATGGAGCAGTACGAGTGGCTGATATTAGAACAGCTACTGGAACTTGGAAACGTGCAATCCATAAATTAGCTCTACTACCCATAAATGATAATAGGATCCATGACCAACCAACAAGTCATGAGAATCAAGATGAAAAAGTAGAAATACCAACAAAACGAATAAAAACAAGACATACGGGACTCACAACAGTACTGCTGGGATTACTCATCATACCAATTGTCATGGGAGGTCCAATAAGATTTTCGCAGATTGCTAACACCAAATTCAACACGGAATTAGGTATTTACTTCGAATGAATAGGTTCGGCACATTTCGATAGGTCAGAATGGAAACTTGTAGTGTACAACGAACTAGAGTCATACTGGGCAGAACTTATGAATTTATCCAAGGGCATCAGTAGTTTACGACAGTTATGTCAGAAGCTGTCACCATTTACTTGTCATGATACTCTTGTGAACTTCGAGCATGTTGAAGCTGAATTACAAATGGATAACAAGATATTGTTTCCCCATCGATCTAAAAGAGGCGCTGTGGATATAGTGGGAAATATTGCAAACTCATTGTTTGGTGTTTTGGACTCAGAATATGCAGAATCAATGTCAAAAACCATTCAGCAAGTGAAAGAAAATGAAGGCCATCTATTAGTCCTGCTCAAAAACCAAACATCTGTGATTGATTCTACAATCAACGTGATCAAGCAAGATCAAATAGAAGTCAAACGAAAATTCGATAATCTTGACAACCAAATCAATGACATAATGAAAACCTTAAATCACATTGAAGGAGAAAAGTTTCAAGCCAAGCTGACTCATTATTTCATCACTCTGACCCTCCAACTCATTATGATAACATCTCACTTGCAAAGAATCCAATCATCAATATTGAATGTTATGACAGATACACACCATAACAAAATCAGCCCATTATGGCTATCACCAACTCAACTACTCATATTTCAACATCCCTCCAAATACCAGTGAATCAAGAGGACTCACTGCAACTGTACAAATTAATGAAGGTAGAAGGCGGTTTAACAAAGAAGCATGCCATTTTTAGAATCTCATTGCCATTAATTGCAGAGGAAAGATTCGAACTGTATCGGATGGTACCAATTCCTAACATAATAAATGGCACAATGGCTACAATAGTATCTTGTAACAGATTTCTAGCCATAAACGCGCACAGAGATCAATACGTTGTCATGGTTTAGCTGATTTGGGGGCTTGTACAGTGATGAACCCATATACATACTTATGCGCCAACACCCAATTGATACACAACAGAGGGTCTGAAGTATGTTCATGTGAAGTTAAACTGTTTGCCAATGATACTCAACGGGATTGCATCCACCATGAAGTTCAAGACAATTCAAACTGGATTCAAATGGATCATAAGAACGAGTGGATCTACGCCTTGAAGTTTGCCACTCGCTGAGTGCAGTATGTGATGGTGAAACCTTGCAATTAACATTAGAAGGATCGGGAATGCTGAAGCTACAACCATCTTGTGTTCTGAAACACAGTTTTATCACAATTCACGGCTATAAAACTCTCTCAAGCTCAGTACAAACCTCATATGTCAGCTTGGCAAATGCTACTGACATTCTCAAAATGGATCAAGGCCAGCACCGATCACACTACACGAATAATATTGAACACTACAACATGCAATTATCCAATCTCAGCACCATTCAAGGTCAATTATCAGAAAGAGTTTGGGAGTTACCGTCCAATGTCCAAACAATGGGTGTTCACCTTTCTGCAGTCGGGTATTTAGCGCTTACCCTATCGGTTGGTGTAATTATGTATTCAATCTGGAAGATCCAATCAAAAAAGCATAAATGTGATGTCACTCTACCCCAGCCATTACCGCGGAATAGGATGCAAGAACCAGAAGACGAAACAAAATTTGATACAACATTTTAAGGTTGTTGACGCAGTCAACGTGCGGGAGAATGTACGAATTCATATAAATATCAATCGCACAACCTTCAACTGTATATTTGTATGTATCCGTACGTTTGTACCCACAACAACAACAAGGAATATGCAGTCTGCGCGTGCAGTAGCATTGTGGCTCAAATGACACTTGCACAAGAATTAGGTGCATTCCCAAAAATGCAACATAAGCATTTGGGTGGCATTGAAACGTATGTTCATTGAACTTGTACATGCTGCTATGCGCTGCTGTTATATTCTGCTGATATTTATTTTTAGTACATATTAATTATTATTGATGATGTTAGCAATAAGTTATTATTTAAGACGATGAATTTCAATAAACAAATGACTCTTTGATTCTTTAGCAACAAGAAAACTGAGTCTTTTTATTTTCAGCGACGGATTGTTCAGGTTCAAGTGCTTGAACAATCAAATTATTATTCCTAGTCTCATATTGGTTCAAATGCCTGTATGAGACGTCAATAAGGAATACTATCACTACAGTCAAACGAGGCTGTATTTACAATATTCTCACTAAAAATAAATATAAGATTAATTGATTTTTCTATGATTTTTAAATGCAATTTAAATGTTATTAATTCAACTATAATCCTATTTATTCTGATTAATTTAATATGCCTTGATTTCAATCATAATAAAGCCCAAATAAAATAAAAATAAATAATACGGATGAAAATCTTTAAACAATTTAATTATAGAATTTAATAATAATAATGATTATAGGTAAAATTAAAGCAATTTCTACATCAAATTTAAGAAATAATAGTGAATAAAAAAAATCTCAAAGAAAATGGAAGAGGAGAAGATAATTTTGGATCAGTTCCACATTCAAAAGGGGAGTTTTCAATAATAATTTTTTTTTTATAAAATAGAAGCTAAAATTATTATGATTGAAAAAATTAGTATTAAAATTATAGAAATAATTTAATTATAAGTAATTTTTATATTATTAATATTAAACTTTATGATTGGTGGTCAAATGTACTTTTTATACTATATAAAAAATAATTACCTCATTAAACAATTGAAATAAATAAAAATAATCAAACAATGTAAAAATGTCCAGAAGCATGATTTTTTGAAAATTGACATTTTAAGTGTTGAATTAAACAGACAATTAAAAATTATGTTCCAATTAAAACTTAGAGTCCGTGAAATCTTGTAGCAACAAATAATATAGATGCAAATACTGAAACTGCAATAGTAAAGGGAGCGTGAATATATTCGTATCCTTGATGAATTGTAAAATAAATACCTCTAATAATACTAAAAAATAAACCTTGTTAAGTTTACGAGTGATTATTATCTATTTATCTATGATGAGCTCACGTAATAGTGAGGCGAAAATTTGCTGAATTTAATAGAAGATTTTTGAATGGATTAAAGGGAATAATTTCTATTTGTAGACAATTAGCTCCTAATTCAATTGAGGGCCTTAAACTTCTATGAAAAAAAGCTCAAAAATAAAAAAATAAAAAATTTAATTCCTGAAATAATTAATAAAATTATTGCTCAACGTAATCCTATTGTTATATTGAAACATTCTTTCTCCAGAGATATCTTGTCATCATTGAAAAATGGTTAATGAACTATTAACTAAACCTAAAATTAGAAGAGATAAATTATATTGATGAAATCATGTTACCATACCAGAAACAATAGTTATAGTTCCAATAGCTCCTGTTAAGGATCATGGCAAAGAACAAATAGAATAGACACTTGATATGAATGTTTTTGCGCAGGTTCTAGTAGTGTGAGAATTTTTTAAAATTGATGTCTTTTGTGGTAAAAATACAGTGCACTATCATATGATTCTACTTTCTCTTTTTTCCAAAGAAATTTTTGCAGTCGGATTCACCAGCTGTTTGTAAATGGTAATTTTTAAAGAAACTCTAATGAGAACAATGCAATTGCATCATTTATACGCCAAATGTTTTGAACACACCGCTAATTGATAATTATATATACAGAAAGAAAATACAATATTATTTTTTTTTATATATCATTTATATTACTATTGCTTCCGCAGTTATGAAATGAATGCATCTGTTAATATGAGGTGCTATGTTCCGAAACTTATTTCAGAACCATTGTATGTATATGTATATATATGTAACAAATTGGAATTACTGAGAAGCGTGGCTCCACATAGAAACAGGCCACATTTAATTCGGCAGATTTATAGAAAAATGCAACAATTGATTCATTTCTGATAACAAAAGTATTGTACTTTAGAAAAATCTATTCAGTTGACGTATAATTTCGTCATTAATAAAAATGGTATTAACGACAAAAAAAATTAAATAAAGTTTCGAATTTGTAACAAAGCAAAACAATAGCACTAAACGCCAAAAACACCACAAAACATAGCATTCTATTTTTTTTTAATTAAACCTAGTACATAAAGCACATCACCACAATACAATGCATAACAATTTAACGCAAATAACTAAATAATTGCTTTATCAGGCAAATAAAACGTATGATCACAGAATATTATGCTTTGCTTGTAAAAAATTAAACAATCATATATTAAAGTATTTTCTTTCTTGTATAACAAAGACGGAAAACAAATAATATTTTCCAAAGAGAGAATGGAACATATATAAACAAAATTGACGCAATTAAAACTGGGCCATAGTTTCCAGGATAAAAGAAACCATTATGCTAACTAAAAGCATCTGAATCTATGGACAATCTATGCGGTATCTGACTTACTCTTTAATTTCACAAAAAAACATGTATATTGTTATGAACATCTTAAAATTATGTGACATGATATATTAAATTAGAATATTAAAATTGTAAAACCATTCTTAATATTCATGGTGAAATCCACCTTAATGCAACAATGTGAAATTTTTTCCGTCATGGTGAATTCCAAGACAATAGTTAAATACACAAAACTACATTTCATTGTCAAGATTTACATTTATTGAATAGAATAATTTTGACTTTGAAGGAGCTTAGATATATTAGGAATGAAATTTTTTAAAATATGGATATATATTTTATATTTTTCAATTAATATATTTCATTTGTAGTTTACTACAATAGTACAGTAAACGAAGAAGTGCCATAAAACCATACTACTGTAATTAACAATTTTTTCAAAACTCCACCAAAGCAATTCTAACTTATTCTAGACACTTCCTTTATCATTAGTATATGCAATATGGAATACTAAATGTACATACATGTGTGAATATATGTAAATAATTTTATATTAAATAAAATTATAATGTATTAATAATTTGTGTGTTATAAATTTATTTTCATATTGTGATATATTTTAGATTTTAATCTTTTTTGTCACATTTTATTATTATTATATAGTTTTAATTTTTAATTATATTTATATATTCAAATTATACAACTTGGTTTTTAGTATTTTTATTTTTATACTAGTATTTTTATTTCCAAACCGAATTCCTCCGCAAAAATCACCAACTCATCTTTCCGTAGCACGTACACCCAGCTTGTTTTCCCCATCCTGTGACTTTCCTGGGTGAGCGTCAGATGCGTTGAATTTCCTTGTTTTTATAGTCCCTGCTCGGGCGCCACTGTAACGACTCAAATTTATCGCTGGGGTAAGACTCAGCGGCTCCAGGGGTCGTATACAGAAAATTACTCGGGCGTTGTAATGTTTAAGTTGTCTTTATTAAATCCTTATTCTTATTTCTAGGCTTTACACTTTATCACAAAAATGATGGCTTTATGATGGCCGCTCCTGCACTTGGTGCTGTGCCGTCCTGTCTCCAGTCTCAACGGTGGTGGATTGAAAAACCACTTCCACCGTTCTAACGTTGACAAACAAGTTTTGGTTTACTATGATAAAATCCAGCTTTCGTAGTAAATGCAGCGCTTGTGTGTGTGTGTGTCCGTTGGCACTGATTTCTAATCTCGTGGCGTCTGTGCGGCAACGTTTCTAAGGTTACTTGCGCGGTGTGTTAGCAGGAAAAGAGACAGTATGCCCGGCTACAGGCGCTTTTATAGCCGCCTGTTGAACCTCCAGTTGTTGTTCCAGTCCCGCTGGCCGTTGCTCCGACTACCGCTTCCTGTTGCTAAGGCCAAGGCATTGTTGGTGTTTTCCTCTTGACCTTAGGCGACCCTCAGCGTTTTCCGGGCTGTTGTCAAGCGCGCAGAAGTTGCAGCGGCACGTTGTTGCTGTTGCACGCCCTGTTATTGTTGTTGCACGCCCTGTTGTTGTTGTTGCACGCCCTGTTGTTGTTGTTGCACGCATGATTTCTTTCTGCTTATTATCCACCAGCGTTTGAACACTATTTGTGTGTTTCTCCTTTCTGTGATGTCCGCGCAACTTGTCTGCACAGCGATTGTTATGTCGTCATCTCTTTTCTTATCATTCCTTCCTCGTGATGTTTTTGTACTATTTCCCGTGCTAACGTACTCGGTAAATTCTACCGAGTCGTGTTGTTGTAATTAACGCCCGATTAATTGAAGTCTGCTTGTAGTGTTGTTGTTGTTGTTGTTGATCAGTGCAAACGGCTGGCTTGAGTTCGCCAAGTCTGTCGGCGCATTCTTGTTGGTATAATCCACATGTAATTCATTTTCCTTGTCTTACGCAAGCGACTGGCTTGGCTTTGCCAATGCTGTGATTGACATTCCGCTTGCGTAGTTGTTGTTATAATTTGCATGTGATTTATTGACCAACGTTTAATATTTCGTGCTTTTCATGCGCTCCCGCCTTCGCCGTGGTTTCCATTGGTGCGAAGGTATTCTAATAAATAATATTAAGCGTTGATGGGGCCGCGCAAGCTGATTGGTTACGGCACTCTCAATTCCTCGCACGCGAGTGATGCTGGCAGTCCATTTTCGCAGTGTCTATTGCTTTGCCGGACATTTATTGTGTGAGTAAAATTAATCAATAATTTTCGTCGTCGCAATATAACTTAATATATTGTAATGGATTTAATAGGCCTACAGGGGAACCGAGCATCCAAATTAAAAATTTACTTGGTAACGCACCACTGCATACCGCCTGGGTGGTGTGGAAAGTGCAAAATTAATAATAAAATTACTTACTTGAAAAAAACTTGTTATTTATTACAAATAGTTTTCACTTTTTTATACGGACTGAATATATCTCATGCTTTTTCCCCACGTCATCTTGCATAACTGTCATCTAATTAGCAAACAGTTTGAAAATATTAAGAATAATTCAGAATTCAAGTATCTATTAAAACACTTTTTTAATGTACTCGATTATGTATCTTTTGATTAGCTTCTTAGTCCAGAGTCCGCAATGCTTCGAAATAATATAATTAAGTGTGTTTCATGTGAGTGAGTGTTTGCTTTGATTGTAACACTACTAATAATATTCTCTACAATACGAAATATTATTTTCAATGCTAATAATATTTTCTACAATACGAAATATTATTTTCAATAATATTTAGACCAGCAAAAAATTGTGAACAAAAACAGTTTTTTATTCACCACTTTAAATAACCATGGGAACCACATATGGTATACGTGGACAACAAACACAATAAATACACATACACTATACGTATGACCAAAAAAAAAAGGTTGAAATGGTAAATAAACGAGTACAGAAGTCTGAAGTCGGGTTAGACCGACTTCGAAATTCCCTTTACCTTTTCTTGTGCGTGGGAGTTCAACAATGAGGATGTTTTCTTTATAAATCATTTGTAATTTCTGGTAGGGTACCTTGAAATGCTTATATCGACCCCATTTCTTGTGTATGGCTGTCTAGTGTCAATATAACCACTAATATAAAATTTCGTCAAAAAATATTGTGTAGGTGGAAAGTTATAAAAATATATCAACAGTGGGCGTGGATGTAGAAATAATACGCCCGTTTTGTGTGTGGTCTTTACTGTTAGTACCCGCAACATTCCTGTGAAATTTCGTTGAGAAATCTTTAATAGGAACCTAGTAATGACTTTTGTTTAATTGTGGGCGTGGCAGTAGTAAAATTCTGCCCATATTTGGAATGCTTGCTAGTACAGACCCAGTGTATACATCTACCAATTTGTTTTCATATACCATCAATAGAAGCATAGATAGGATAATTGTCTTTAACTGGGTCCCCAAAGTTCATTATATGGGAGGGAGGCGTATCCTTCCTCTCATCGACCCCGCATCTTGTATATGGCTTTGTAATGCCCATATACGTACTAATGTGAAATTTCGTCCAAAAATATTGTATAGGTCGTAAGTTATAATAATATGTGAATAGTAGTCGTGGCTGTAAAAATAACACACCTATTATTGTGTGGTGTTTACTGTTAATACCCGCAACATTCCTGTGAAATTTTGTTGATAACTCTTTAATAGGAACACAGTAATGATTTTTGGCTAATTGTGGGCGTGGCAGTTATATTATAATATCCATATTCTGCACACGCACTGTTATTGAGCCCATGTATATTTCCGCAAAATTTTATTCAGGTGGCATTTATACGAGCATAGGTAGGCTAATTTTAATTTTAGACCCGAAAGTTCCTTATATCAAAAGTGGGCGTGTCTTTTCTCTGATCAGCCCCAATTGTTGCAGATAGCTTTATAATGTCCACATGTTCCTTCCCGTGAAATTTCGTCCGTAAGTCTCTACCAGATGTTAAGTTAAAAATATTTATTAATGGTGGGCGTGGCAGTTAATATATACCGCCCACTTTTTGCACAGTGTTTAGTATGACCCACATCTCCATAACTGCCAAATAATGTCACGATGCCGTCAATTGGACCGAAGTTATAGTCATTTTTAAAAAGGTGAAAAAAGTTCCTTATATCGGAGGTAGGCGTGGTCTTTGTCCAAATCGGTCCAACTACCAATCTGGTTCTGTATCTTTGTCCAGACTATACTTTTGCAAAATTTCATTAAGATAGCTCTAACGGTGTAGAAAAAAAGTGGCCACAGACGGACAGACGGACGGACAAAATAAAAATTGCTTAGAAAGTGATTCTGATCATATATGTATATATATGTCCATACCTACCACACCTCGTTCTTCAAATTTCAACCCCTCTCAAAAGCACAAAATTAGTATACCCTATTTACCTTTTTTAAAGGTAAAGGGTATAAAAATCAATCATATATTATTGATTTTTGTCGTAGATAAAAGGTAGGTAAACTTGTATATTCGGAATTTATGGATATATGCCTTCTTCGGTGAATAGTGTCAGCAATATAGGTAAAACTGCAAGGTTTATGCAAATTATTGGAAGTCATTAACTTAGATTTAAGTTTAAATGTAATTCAAATCATTCCATGATTAATTTTTTTTTCAAGAGGATACGTTATCTTATGCGTTGGTTATAGGATATAAAATCTCCTATTAAGGCGGTCAAGGTACCAATTAATAAAA
The DNA here is from genome assembly GCA_920105625.2 of Clusia tigrina. Taxonomy (NCBI): domain Eukaryota; kingdom Metazoa; phylum Arthropoda; class Insecta; order Diptera; family Clusiidae; genus Clusia; species Clusia tigrina. The sequence continues at coordinate 200,860,735 of OV050030.1, forward strand.
GACAATACCAACTGTCGGAAGGAACAAAGTAACAAAAATAATACATAGACGGCACTAAAAAATGGAGGAAATAAATAGAGGCTAGTAATATACTTCAGAAAGTTGAGTGACGCCACGATTAGGAAAGTTTTTGCGATACCAAGAAAAAATGAAATTTTATATCAGATAGGTTATAGCAGGTATTTCTCAACAGTTAATCTCACTGGTGTTATTATCATCAAGTGTTATTGTCAATAGATGGAAGACGGCATTAATACAGATTTTCCACCTTGAGAATTTAATAGAATACCTTTCGGCTTTCCAGGGGCCCCTTCGACTTTTTTAAAGATTGTTGAATCATGTCCTCACAAGACTTCGGAGCTTGGATTGTTTTGTATATTAGGCAACATTGTAATCTACAGCAGAAATTTGGCACACCATTAGCTACGATTACGGAGATTTTTCCAACTTTTATGTAGGCACAACTTAAAGTTTAATACTGAGATGTGCTATTTTTATGAAAGGAAATTGTTTATGTGGGCCATAAGTGTTTTGAGGAAGGTGCTTTTCAGACTTCGGCAAGTGGAGTGTTTTGAGGTTTTAAGAACAATCCAGTACCCCCAGGAATTGAAAGTGCCCAGGAATAAAAGAGATGACCAGGCGTTCTTAGGCTTGGTGAATTACTACCGGAAATGGATTGGCATTACTGAAAAATAGACTTCTGAGGAAGCAATTGCTTATCCAGTGATTTTCGCTTACCATTTCTAAATAGTATTTTCGTAACAATTTTTGTTGAGAACGACGCTACCAATGAAGCTGTGTCTATAGTAGTTAAGGTTGGTAAATATAGGCCGGAAGTGTTTACGTTAAGAGCGCGTAGTGATACTGAGAAAATATATAGAACTATTGCATTAAATAAGGACATTTTTGTTCGTTGTATGGGCTGTAAATAATTCAAAGGCTTACTTTTTGGGAAGACCGTTTAAAACAAAATTTAAGATACGAAATATATCATTTAGGACGTTTCAAGCATAAAGTTTCAGAATATGATTTCGAAATAGCTTACAAGCCTACTATGAAAACGAGATCGCTCAGCAAAGTGCCACAGGTAGACCATGAGATAGCAATGGTTGAAATTCGTTCCGAAGCAAGATAATGCCACAGATGCTGGCAATCCTAGAGACTCCAGAGAAACAATGGGCATGAGTTTCGGGGGAGCTATTGGGTTGGAGAGCGGAGACTCAATAATGAGAAGGATATTATTTACTTATTTATTTTTTTTATATTCCCAATTTATTTACAATCTGTTTTACAAGTAAAATTATTTAAACAATTTGGCTGCACTATATATTCTAGCCATTGCCAGATTAAATATTATTTAGTCAAAGTTATGCGGGTGCGATTCGTTTTAATCTTCTCTGTGGTAATTTTTCAATTTTCGATAGTTGCCTCATATGAAGATTTTCGTGGGTCTTTAGTCGCTCTATGTATTTCCTGCTACATTTTTTATGGTTTCCTCCACTGTGTCTATGCTCAGATCATTGTGAATTTCTTCATTCCTCACGGACCAGTCAGCCTTCGTTATTGCACGCAGAATTTTTGATTGTCTTCTTTGGATCAGCTGTCTGTTGGTTTTGCTCGCAGTCCCCCAGAATTCTATCCCATATTTCCATATTGGCATGATTATTTTCTTACACATTTTTTATGTTTATTATGTAATGATAATTTAGAACTTCTTCCTAGTAGCCAACTTCATTGTCTGATTTTTTTTTTATATATTGTCTGGACCTAATTTCGGCGTCGATGATTATGCCAAAGTATTTTGCGGTGGGATGAAATTTAATTATTTCGTCTGTAATTGTTAGAGGATGTTTCTTAGATTTCCTGTTAGTATACACAACTTGAAGATATTCTTCTTTATTTACCTCTACACCCCATTTTTCGAACTAGAGAAGTGTATTTTTAATTCTACTTTGCTGCATGGTTTTTCCTGCATAGTGTACTATTTTTTCCTGAGATGTGTACTATTTATTTTATTCAAAAGTCCATTGTCCACGAATACCGCCACGACATACTTTTTCTCACCCTTTTAATCCAAAATTCTACAACTCTGTGGGCTTATTGCACGGTTGAATGATGGCTTCTAAATCCGAACTGGTGGCTTGGAATAGCTTTTTGTTCTATTTAGATAGGTTCAAATCGATAGCATAGTATTTTCTCAAACACCTTTGAGATAATTGTCAAGAGTCTAATGGGTCGATAAGAGCTGGTTCTGGTTGCATTTTTATTTGCTTTCGGAATTGCTATTAGTTGAGCCACTTTCCACAAGACTGACAAATGATTTAGTGTAAATATGGTATTAAATATATTTTTAATATATATGTTTATAGTATAAGGTAGCTCTATTTTTTGCCAAGTGCTATTTCAGTTTTTATTGCTGTTTAATGTATTATTTCACCGTTTATTTTCTTAGTAGCCTTCCAAAGGGAGTAATTTGTAGCGACCGTCGTTCCTAAATTATTTAGATAATTATCTAGTATGCGATCCTTATATTGTTTTATCGGTGCCTTCAGTTCTTTTGCCGCTTTGTTGAATTTAGCTTTGTCTTCTGGGTGTCTAATAATATTTTTTTCCAGTCTTCTTTTTTATCCTATTTTATGCTTAATGTGTGGTGGTAATTTGTGATGGGGTAAGCATAGCTGTTCATTGAATTGCTGCTTTGACAATGTTGTCCATTTAGATATGCCATAGCTGTGTGTTGTTTTCGATCGATTGACGAAATTTTTGCAATCGTATTATAATTATATAACCCTGTAGCTATTTTGTATCCGTCTTGCTTTGAAGGGTGAATACAACTGGCGAAGAGTCTGATGACAAATCAAGACATGTGTTTATTATTAAGAACTCAATTAAATCAGGTAATTTTTTTATATATTTTGGCCAGTATGTTAACACGGTAATTGGTCATATCAAGTCACTTATCTCTATAGAGGTTGCTTGGATTTGATGTGTTTTATATCCTTCTTGTTCTATAGCAATTAATTGTTTACTTTATGATAATTGCTGTTCTTTTGTGTGCTCGATTGTCATGGTGATTTGTATAATAAATATTATAGTGTGATATGTTATTATAGCTTCTGTCAGTAGCATGCACCTCAGATATTAGCATAATATCAATGGAATTGTAAGTGGCGCGATAGTCCACTGGCGTTCCAAATAGCAATATGTATTTTACTTCTGGAAACCATCTAGTTTCAGAACAAGTAGTGACAAAATGTTCATCATACTTGACATGTCGGTTATTAATTGCTTCATCATTATTTTGAAATCTGATAGATCGTAGTTATACTTTGTTGATATCATTCTGTTTATTGCTACGTTAAAGTTTTGTATTAAGACTAGTGCTGTATTTATCGCTGCTACTGTAGCATATGACATTCCAGGTGTTTATATTTGTTTGTACTATGGGTATATTCACAGATGGTTCAGCTGAGTTCACCAAAAGTTGAAGAGTTGGAGTGACTTCTTTTTAAAGTAATATTTGGGTATTTTTGTATTTGTAGTGATTTGTAAATCATACAGCCTTTGTAGTTAGCTGCATGGTTTTCACTATAGAGAGAGTATTTTATTTACTGTTTCATATCGGTTTGAACATTGCAATTAATCGTACTGTGGCATTTCAGACAGACAGGGTCTGTAGCGCAATAGTTTTTAGTGTGTCCATATTTTTGGCAAAATGCGCATTTTATAATAGTTCTTTGTTGGTGAGATGGTTCGATATTTATTTTACAGTGTCAAAGATTATTTTTTTGACCAAAATAAGCAAAATAAAATATTACCAACTTTCGTATTATTATCTCTATCGCGAAGTTTGAAGATATTTATACCGTTAGCAATTACAACAGTAATTATATCTGGTGATACTTTATTAGAAAAATTCCCTGGGTACTCTCTCCGCCTCTGCATCTGGTATAGCTACATTCAACGGATAAATCATCCTGATTGAACTTTCATTGTATTTATTCCCTGAAGTCATTTCTGGCAGCACCCCTAGCATGTTCACATAAACGAATCATCGGTAGTTTGGTCAGCCTCTTTTTAATATTTTACTTCTTACAGCCCCTAAAATAGTTTTTAATCTGCTTAGCATTACTTTCCGTATGTATTGTTTCCACAAATCGTTAAATATGTATTCAGAGTTCCTTGATTCTAAAGGATGAATCATGATATTTACGAATTTCCCTCCGAATATCCTTCTCTGAGATTTTACATGATTGCAAACTGTAGGGACGCGATTTAAAACATGCTATATGTTTGTGACGTGTTTTCACTGTATTTAAACTGAATGAGTTCTTTAAAATTCACAAGAGAGACGCTAATACGAAAGAGATTCATATTTTATTTTGCCAAAATAAATTAAAAGTGGAAGGTGTGATGTATAAAAATTCTAAATCTTAAAAAACAACAACAACATAACTAAATTGAGTGTCACTGACACTCATCAGAAAACAGTAACGAATAGAAATTCATATTTCAACTTAATATAGTGATATAATAGTGATAATAAAATTTAACAAAAATCGAGGTATTTAATGAGAAAATAATAACAATTTCGCACAAGCGTGAAAGTGCAAAATTTTCTGCGTCGGAAGAGTGCCGAGTGCAGTGATTCTGAAAACAACTAACTTAAAATTCTTTAATTTTTAAATAAAGTGTAAAAACAAAAACAAAATATACAAAAATAAAAACAACAAAATTATAAAGTGAGAAACAACAAATAATCACAAAGTGAGACAACCGCAAAATAGCACTGCTATTATACGGTTATGTATGTACACAAATACGTTAAATTAAAAGCGGCTTAGCAAGTATCTAGTGTAGAGTTGCCAAAGTTCATTTTAAACAAAAATAAATAATAAAGAAAAAAAAATGGGTGTAGACCGTACCCCACCTAGAGGGGAAGGTCAACAACAAGGAGAGCAACAACAACAACAACAACAACAACTACAACAACAACAACAACAACAACAGCAACACCGACAAAAACAACATCAGGAACAACAACAGCAGCATCAACAACTGCAAACACAAAAGAAACCCCTTCTTCAGAATCCGCTCCAAAATTCCTGGAGTCCTCAATGCCCCTCGCCACAATCAAGCTCGTCTTTTCCAAATAAAAACAGCTCTCAACAAACTGTCCAACAACAAATTGATCAGCTTCAACGCCAGCTTCAGCTGCTACACAAACAACAGCAACCAGTTGCCTCTCCCCAAGTCACAGTAAGTGTACCCTCCCACGACGAGGACTGGAAAACGGTTCTAAACAAGAAAAGGCAGAGAGAGAGTCCAGGTAAGACAAAGACCACTCAAAAACAAGCTAAACTTGAAAAATACTGGCTAGGAGATCCGAAAGGAACCGAAAATCGATTTTCGTCCCTAGAAGAAGTTGAAGAATGTGACCAAAAAAGCACAGAACATAAAGAAAAAGTGTCTAAGCCCCCACCAATATTTGTTGACAGAGTTACCAATATAGCTCCTCTAATGAAACTATTGTCTGAAGCTGCTCCAAATTCATACGAATTAAAGCTCATAAACAATGAGCAAGTTAAAATCCAGGCATTTTCTCCAGAAGCCTACAAGACAATAGTCAACCAGCTTGAGATAAAAAACACCGAATTTTTCACCTATAAGCCAAAACAAGAAAGAGGCTTCAAAGTAGTACTGAAAAATATGCACCCATCTATAGGCACAGATGAAATAACCCAAGCCCTGCAAAACCTCGGTCACTCTGTCACGAATATTTGGAACATAAAGCGAAGAAACACAAAAAAGCCTCTGCCAATGTTTATCATTGAATTTCAAACAAACTCAAACAATAAAGAAATTTATGAAGTCAAATACCTGCTTCATACAAAAATTGTTTTTGAGCCCCCCCGACCGACTCGCGATATTCCCCAATGCGCTAACTGTCAGCAGTATGGGCATACAAAAACGTACTGTCGCAGGAAACCAATGTGCATTAAATGCGCCGGAAGCCACACGTCTTCAGATTGTGTACGTAAAAGCAGATCAGATGAAGTCAAATGCGCCTTGTGTGAAGGTAATCACCCAGCAAATTACAAAGGTTGTGTAGTCTATAAAAATCTTCAGAAAATGAAATAACCACAATTAAGGAAAAACGACAATTTACCCATGAATCCTACTCAACAACAGGAAGTTCTGGTAAATCCCAGTACATCAAAACAAACTCAAAATGTACTTTCATACGCTCAGGCACTGAAACACTCAACACAAGCAACTAATGAAAACACAACGGCCCTACCAATTAATACTGTTCCTGCAGAAACCCAAGCTCCGAACGAAATGCGAGAAATGATAATGCTACTCCGGCAAGTCATGCAACAAATCACAACAATGATGAACTTATTAGTGACCCTCACGACTAAGAATTGCTCATCCTCAATCCCATAAAAATCATTCTATGGAACGCTAATGGGCTGTCAAAATTTATTAGAAATTAAAAAATTCCTTAAAACATACGAAATAGATATACTCCTAATATCTGAAACCCATTTCACCAACAAAAGCCATTTTCAGATTCCGAACTTTAAGTTTTATCACACCCTGCACCCAGATAATAAGGCTCATGCAGGTTCAGCAATATTAATACGCAATAACATAAAACACTGTGAGAGCACATCTTATCGCACAGAAGCTATACAAGCCACGAATATAATTGTTGATGACTGGAAAGGGCCAATTACAATTTCCGCTGTCTACAGCCCACCTAAACACACAATAAAAATGGAGGAGTATGAGAAATTCTTTAAGACCCTTGTCAATAGATTCCTAGCTGGAGGAGACTATAACGCAAAGCACACATACTGGGGTTCCCGTCTCACTACACCAAAAGGTCGACAGCTTTATGCGGCCATTGGAAAATTAAATTTACTCCCTGTCTCTTCAGGTACACCAACATACTGGCCAACAGATGTAAGAAAAATTCCCGACTTGATTGACTTCTGTGTGACGAAAGGTATCATGCTTAGTGATCTTAAATGTAGCCCATGTTTTGAGCTGTCTTCTGACCACTCTCCAGTTCTCGTCGAGCTTAACAACAGTCTTGCCCTTCTTCCCAGTCAATGTAGCTTACATAATCACAAAACTGATTGGAATCGCTTCCGATATATGGTATCTTCCACAATTGATTTAAAACTATCACTGAAATCTGAAGAAGATATCATTGCGGCTGTTGAATACTTCAACAACTGCCTGCAATAAGCTGCGTGGGACTCCACCCCCCCACTAAATGAACGAAAATCAACGAACATCTCCAAACCTATAAAAGAAAAACTGAGAGAAAAGCGATATGCAAGAAAAAAGTGGCAACAAACTAGACATCCTGAGGACAAGAAAAAATTAAATGCGCTTACAAAAGAACTTAAAGAGATCCTTAATAACGAACGAAACACCCAACTCCATCATTACCTCAGTAATCTCGATGCAACAGCTGCTACAGAATACTCTCTCTGGAAAGCAACTAGGAATCTAAAGAGACCCACAATGTTCCAATCCGCTTTACGAATGGAAAATAACGAATGGGCTAAAAGTGACCTTGAAAGAGCAGTCACATTTGCCCGACACTTAAAAAAAGTATTTACTCCACAGGAAATCGAGCCCCCAGCATGTGTAACAGAAGAAGTGAAAAGTGTTCTGAGTAATACCCATCAGATGGACCTACCCATACGTAAATTTTCCAAATCTGAAGTGAAAGCAGCTATTGATAAGCTAAATATTAAGAAAGCCCCTGGGTACGACCTTATCACTGGAAAAATAGTAAAACAACTTCCAGAAGAAGGAGTGACATATCTTACCTACTTATTTAACGCGGTACTAACATCTGGCTTTATACCTCCCCAATGGAAAGTGTCACAATTAAAAATGATTCTCAAACCCGGAAAAAGCGCTGATAAAGTTGAATCGTATCGCCCAATTAGCTTGTTACCGATTGCTTCTAAACTCATGGAAACCCTTTTCCTGAAAAGACTACTCCCAATTATAGAAGAGCGAAAGCTAATTCCAAATCATCAATTTGGTTTCAGGAAAAAACACAGCACAATCGAACAGGTTCATAGGATTGTTGAGTATATACACACTGCATTCGAACATAAACAATATTGTACAGCAGCGTTTCTTGACATCTCGCAAGCATTTGATCGCGTTTGGCACGATGGCTTGCTTTACAAAATAAAAACTACACTCCCCATTAACTACTATGTGTTAATCAAGTCTTATCTTACAAATAGATATTTTTTCGTAAAGCAAGGTGAGGAACAATCTGAGCTCCATGAAAGCTCAGCAGGCGTACCCCAAGGAAGTGTCATGGGCCCAATACTTTATCTACTTCACACGTACGACTTACCATCAGCTGAAGGAGTCACCATAGGTACCTTTGCAGATGACACTGCTGTCTTAGCTGTTGACACTCTCCCACACTTAGCTTCCTCTAAAATCCAGAGTGGGCTAAACAAAATTACTGACTGGCTAAAAAAATGGAAAATCAAGTTGAACGAAACAAAATCAGTCCAGGTTACATTCACTCTCAAACGAAACACCTGCCCACCCGTTAAACTCAACGGCATAAATATACCCCAATGTAATGAGGCTAGATACCTTGGGATGCACCTCGACAGAAGATTAACTTGGAAAACACATATATTTACAAAACGAAAATCACTCGGTATAAAGCTCAGAAATCTACACTGGCTCTTGAATCGAAACTCCAAAGTCTCAATCGATAGCAAATTGCTCTTGTACTCAGCAATTTTAAAACCAGTTTGGACATACGGTATTCAGCTGTGGGGCACTGCGGCAACTTCCAATGTTGAAATACTTCAAAGATTCCAATCAAAGACCCTAAGAATGATTGTAAACGCGCCCTATTATGTCACAAACAACCAAATCCATCCTGACCTCAAAGTTCCTACAGTCGCTCAAGAAATAAAAAAGCTCTCTACTTCGCACAATCTGAGACTCCTAGTCCACCCAAATCCACTGATACCGGAACTCACTTCCAACCCCTTCACTTTCATCCGACTGAAGAGAAAATCCACAACAGATCTCCTGTGCTAATAGGCAATGGCTGCACCACTGGGTGTAGTCCATAAAAGACAGTAAATACAAAAATTAGTCTTAAGTTATTAAATATTGCTGAATGTGATTGAATGTAACAGATTGCAATAAAATATTTGGATATTAAAAAAAAAATATATATATATATTTCAGCTTTGCCTCCACTCAGTGTAGTGGCAGCTCCAAGTTGGCTGTCGAAGTCGCAGGGAGCAGAGCCATATCCTACTCTCCCGCTCTCCTAAAAGGCACCATTGCCAGCACTTCACTAATATTGAGTATTCAATGCGCAACACCCACTACAATGGTGGACGCCAGCTGCAAAATTAGGAAGAACAACCACAACACAAAGCTCTTGTAATACAATCGTTGCTTCGACAGCTGCGACCAGTGCAATGTTCGAATTAAGCGCAAGTACAAAACTCGATCAGTACACATAATAGCAAATCTTCAGAACAGAGTAACTGAAAACGCAATTGCTAAAAGCAATCACTAAACAAATTAAGGGACAAAAATAACAACAACAAAACCTAAAAACAAACCACTGAGCACAACACAAATAACACTGCAAGAGTATTGTTTGAGCAAGTCACACGTTCCAAATATGTTCGAACTACTAGTACTAACTAACTAACTGACAGAACTGACGAACAATACAATATTGGGACAAAAAGAAATTGGACCATACCGAAACAAATGAAATCCGAGTAAAGAAGTCGGAAGTTGTGTTAGACGGACTTCTAAATACCCTTTACCTTTCGTTGTGGGTGCGAATTGGACAATGGGAATATTTTCTTCATAAATCATCATTAGGAAAATATCTACTGTAATTTTCGGTAGGGTACCTTGAATTGATTATATTAGTGGGAGGCGTGGCCTTTATCTGATCAACAGCATTTATTGTATATTTCTTCTAGGGTCAATAAATGTACTAATATAAAATTTCGTCCAAAAATATTGTATTGGCCGTAAGTTAAAATAATATGTCAATAGTGTGCGTAGCTCAAAAAATAACAGGCGCATTTTTTGTAGGTTGTTTAATGTTGGTATCCGAAACCTTCTTGTGAATAAATCTTTAATAGAGTAATACACGAATTCTAACCAATAGTTTTCCCTACGTAGATGTAGGGCTCGTTTGATATTTTGAATTGCACGAGAGCTTGCGCCCTTAGTTCTCGGCGCCTAAAGAGTCAGCCAGATGTTTTGCTAGTAAAGCGACTATGGGAGTTAGCTCTTTTAAGTTCAAGACAATTTGAGTTATATTTTAGAACTGAAATTTATTTACAAAAATTGGTTTTTTTTATACTTAAAATCTACTTTCAAATTACAGTTTATTTCGATAAATATTTCGATAATTATTTTTCAATATCCCATTTGTCAACAAATTTCACATGTGTAAGCAATAAAATGTGAACGTGCAATTTATGCCTACTACAGGTGTCGCAGTAACAGCTACTGTCTTCGCCGTAAGATGTCTCGCCGAAGTAGAAACTCGCCAGGTAATTTTTAACGAACGAGTGAGTAGCAGAAGAGCAGCCGGGAGGAAAGCAGCAAATTCTAAACAACCAAGGAGCTGGCACTGAAATTTAAACCAACCACACCACAAATATAATTACAATTTGAATTAATAATTTTTAATTTTGTTAACAAATAATTACAAATATAATTACAAAAGTTTTAGAATAATTACAAATATAATTAGAAAAGTTTTAGAATTTGCTTTCTTCCGCTGCCACCACAGCATTTTCATTGCCATTGTGATAATTATTAGGAATTAATATACTCCGTGCAGTCACCGCCGTACTGCTTCAGGTAATTATACTTACAGGATCGCTAGACTTGAATAGCCACCGCCAAGCTGTTTCAAGATTGGTTTGCATCATCAAAGCCATCGCATAACAAATACTGCCGTACTTCGCCTTCGGAGCACTAGTGCTTCCGAGAGCATTTTTGTGACGTCATCAACAAGAAATACGAACAACATTACCGACATCTGTTAATTTCAAAGTTAATCGATTCTACCAGAACAAACTGCTGCAAATAATTTTCGATCGGTATTGCAGTGCCGAACCAAGCAGTTGTTGAAATTGAACAGACCTTATATAAAAAAAAATAAATGTTGACTCGAACGAAATCAAAAAAATTAGAATCAGCAAAAGTAGACGACAGAGAGGAAAGCTCGGATTCATTGGACAGCAGAGTAATAGAAATGGCCAACGAGGGAACACAGGGCCCAGCGCAGCCGCAAGTAGTTGTAACTAGTGAACAACTGGCGCAGCTTTTCAGCAGTATAAATATACTGCGCGAATCTGTTGACGAAATACGTAAAGAGACGCATCGTGGCAACAACTTGGCACTCGAGTGGATAAGGGTGCATCCGTTGTTGGGTGTAATGAATCCTCTTTTCATGAAAGTGTACAATCACCGCTGCCACAAACGTCGACGCAGCAACCACAGCAGATGCCGCAATCGCAGCCACCAAATACATCGACGCCGTATAATGGTGTTATGACTTTTATCGATAGCCCCGGCGGTAAGTTATATCCACTGCCATCTTTCGATGGAAACCCTGAAGATTGGCCCCGGTTTTTAGCCAACTTCAGAGACACGACCAATGAATTTGGTTATTGTTATGTTTCTTAACAAAAGATAATTATTTTATTTTAAAAATATAGTTAATTAAATAGAATACAACTTGGATAAAAATACAACTTGCTTCCGCGTGGTAATCAGAGAGAGAATGCTCAGATGAGATCGATTGCAATATCGGTTAGCTGTTTTTGTATAGTGTTGCTGTTACCTACGTTGGTTATCGGTTATGCATACAAAAGGAACGAGTATGCGTAACACCTTCCCTTTTGAGTAAATTACATTAAGATGGTGTAAATTTGTTCACTGGCCAACGTTTGCGGGTTGATTTGCGAAGAGCCAGTGGTACTTTTATCGTTGAGTTTCCATTATGAGAAGTAGTAGGTGCTGTTGGTTCATTGTCACTGTTGTTTATGTCATTTTCCAGGTTATCATCTGTATCTGCAACTTCAGTTGGTGCCGAATCGAAAATTTCAAGAGCTGCAGCCCATGGTTTATTATGATCTTCGGAAACGTCTTTTATTGCAGTACGTTGACGAATTTGATTTATGTGAGATCTTATAATTTTGCCATTTGTGAGTCGCACATTGTACATGACAGCGCCTCTCTGCTCAATGATTTCTCCAGGTACCCATTTAAAGTGGTTTACGCCGTCTGGTACTCTCACAAATACCTTGTCGAATTTTTGAAATTCTCTCGAAATAACGCCGTGTTTCCTGTCGAATTGCTGTTTCATCTTCGTTGAGGCTGCTGACATTTGCTGATCGCTGTGTGTTAGTGGTTTCAGTTGATCTAATGTGGTACGCATTGGTCTGCCAAGCATTATCTCTGCTTTAAAGTTGAACGATACAATTGTAGAAATTTGTGCATGTTTTCTATGACCGTCCCCTGTCCTTCCATCTTCTTGAGTGCTCTCTTGAATGAGTCTACAAATCGCTCGGCTTGTCCATTTGACATTGGATGGTATGGGCTAGTGCATTTATGATCAATGCAATTCTTCTTCATGAGTTCCTCAAAAAATGCGCTTTTGAATTGCGTACCGTTGTCTGATACGACTGTTGATGGTAGACCAAAACGAGAAAAAATGTCGCTTAACATCTTAACTGTTTGCTGCGATGAAATTGATTTTGTTTCTATAATCTCTGGCCATTTTGAAAAAGCATCAACGACCAGTAAAAAATAATACCCGTCGATTGGTCCAGCATAATCGATGTGCAGTCGGTCCCAAACTTTGGCTGGTGTGGGCCATGGTTGTAGTGGCGCTTTAAACGGCATTTTCGCTGCTGAGGCGCAGTTGCTGCAACAGTTTACCATCATTTTGATGTCATCATCGATACGTGGCCAGTAGACATAGCTTCGTGCTATAGCTTTTGTTCGTTCTATTCCTGGATGTCCATGATGAATTTGTTTTAATATACGCTTGCGATATGTGTGTGGGACGACAAGTCGGTCACCATACATAATACATCCGTCTGTGTGCAATAAATTGTCTTTTCTGTGGAAGAACAGCTTAAGCTCATCGTTTTGATTTATCTCTGAAGGCCATCCACTTTGGATGTAATTTAAAACAGTAGACAAAGTTTTATCCTTTGCTGTTTCGTACTGTATCATTTTGAAAGTTACCGGCATTGACTTTATGACGTCATTGACAATCGTTTTGACAGCGTTTTCAATTTTTATTGATGCTATAACGAAATCTTCCGGAACATTGTTTTCTTTGTTTATAAGACGTGACAATACATCCGCGTATCCGAAACTATTGGTGTTCACAAAACTAATTTCGAAGTCGTACGCTAGAAGTTGAATTGCCCACCTCTGCAAACGATTTGCCTGGTGTACTGCTACTCCAGTTTTGCGTCCAAAATTTTGTTAATAACGGTTTGTGGTCGGTATGAAGCTTGAATCGTCGCCCATATATCATTTTGTGAAACTTTGTTACCGCAAAAATAAGTGCGAGCGCTTCCTTTTCCACTTGACTGTACCCTTGTTCAGCAGGTGTTAGTGAGCGTGCTGCATGAGAAACTGCTTTGATGGTGCCGTCCGCATATTCGTGTAAAATGCATGCACCAAGTCCGTATCCGGATGCATCTGCTGCAACTATGATGTTCTGCTGAGGGTCATAATGTGCCAATGTGAAGTCTGATAATAAAATGTTCTTTAATTCTTGGAACGATCGCTTATGTTTTGTTGTCCATGTCCATGTAACATTGGATTTCAAAAGTTCGTCTAACGGCCCTCTATGTTGACGCATGTTGCTCACAAATTTGCCGTAGAAATTAATTGCACCGAAAAATGATCTCAGTTCTGTAATATTGGTTGGATCAGGCATGTTCGCAATAGCCCTGACGCGTTCGGAATTTGGCTTGAGGCCATTTTGGTCAATTATGTAACCCAGGTAGCTTACAGAAGTTTTGAAAAATACGCACTTTTCGTATTTAAGCTTGAACCCATATTCCTTGATTCTGTCGAGAACAGCGTGAAGATTTTTTCCGTGTTCCCCTTTATCTTTGCCTGCTACAAAAATGTCATCAATGTACGCTGCTGCACCTGATATGCCTGCCAGCATCTGATCCATAGTTTTTTGAAAAATGGCTGGGAACGTTTTAACGCCAAATACCATTCTGTTATATCTAAACAGTCCGATGTGCGTGTTGATGGTTAATAAATGCTTTGGTGCGTCATCAACTTCAATTTGTAAAAAGGCATCTGATAAGTCAAGATGACTGAAATATTTGGCATTTGCCAGTTTTGAAAAAATGTCTTCCGGCAGGGGAAGTGGATACTGATGTGATTCGAGGCGCTCGTTCAGTCCAGTTGAAAAATCACCGCACACTCGTATTCCGCCAGCTGCTTTTTTTATGACCACGATGGGTGCTGCCCAATCGGAGTACTTCACAGGTGATAAAATGTTGCAGTCCTGTAGACGTTTTAGCTCTGTCTCTACTAGCTGCTGCATGGCGTAAGCAACGGGGCGTTTTGGTCTGAAAACTGGTTGAGCATGGGTCTTCGTCTGCAATACGGCCTTTGTCTTGTTGCAGAGTCCCATTTTTCCATCGAACACATCTGAAAATAATATTTTTAAGTGAGCAATTTTGTTTTGAATCGATATTTGATCAACACTCCCCTGATTATTCTGTATTTGATTGCACACAGAATTTATGGTCTGGTCTTTCAGTTGTAAAGCGTCCATCCAATCTAATCCCATAACATTGAAATCGTGAATTGATGTAACTCGGCAAATTAAAGATTTTTCTTTCCCTTGAAATTTGACTTTGCATTTGAGCTGCGACGTGAGGGGTAGCTCGCCTGTTGCGCTACGTGCTGATTGGTCAACTTCCTCAATATCTTGAACGTCCAGTTTGTTGAAGTTCTCCTCTGATATAATAGTTATATCTGAGCCTGTGTCAAATTGAAGTCTTACATGTGAATCGTTGATATGTACGTCCACGTATTTTCGTAAGCTTTGTACTTGATTTGTCACAAAAATTCCGTTTGACTGCACGAAATTTGTATTTGTATGCTGCTTTCTGTGACTTTTGTGTGAAGCATTTGAGTTGTATTTATGTTGTTGTTTTTGTTGCGAGTCATTTGCTCGGTTGTTTTTGTAGTTTTTGTTATTGCCTGTGCAATAACCTTCTTTGTGCCCAGTGTGTGAACAATCACCACATTTATGGTTTTTATATGAACAGAAACGTGCGTAATGAAGATCACCGCAGTACCAACATGGACTTTTCGGTACTTTTCCCTCCTTTGTGTTTATGGATTGTGACCTTGTTTTGATCTTGTTTATATGTGCCGCCGTCTTCTGGTTTTCAATGAGCGCAGTATCAGTTTTTAAGTTCACCAAACGTTGACATTCCCGTGACAATGTGTCCAGTGTAATGGCGCTTTCGCCATCTCTTTTTTTGTCTAGTTTGTTAAGCAATTTTGTACGCAATTCAAAATCTGATGGCGATTTTAGACCCATAACAAAAATCAAGCATTTATACTGATCGATTGTAAATTTTTTTAAGTCGAAAAGTTCACACTGTTTATTTACGTCACCTGCGTACGTGATAAAATCTACACTTGGGTCTTTTTTAAGTTGCAGGCAATTGTATCGGATGTTGAATTGTGATGCTTGTATTCCGAAAAGTTGCTTGAGTAATGACACTGTCTCTTTAAAGGTTTTGTCCCTTGGATGGTTTGGTAGTATGTAGTTTACATATTTGTGATGCACCTGTGAGTTCAACTTCCTAAGCAGTAGCCTTGTTTTTGCCGCATCGTCCAATTTCCCTGCATCGTGCTGAAAAAGGTCTTCATATCGCGCAAACCATGTGTCGAAGGTGAGGTTATGGTCGACATCGTAGCAAAATTCGGTAATGTTCGATGCAAGTGCCTCAATGATAAATTCTGGATTTCCACCGAATTTCACTTCATTCTTGGAGTCACTTGCTGGAATTATTTTCGCAAGAATATTTTGCATCGCCACACTATCTCTGTATTGCTGTTCTTGCATTCGTACAAGCAATTGCGCGAATGTCTCTTCTATTGTAGACATTTTAGTTAATTTTTTTTCTACTGCGAATAAAAAATCCTCGTCGCCACTTTTTGTTTTGTTTCTTAACAAAAGATAATTATTTTATTTTAAAAATATAGTTAATTAAATAGAATACAACTCGGATAAAAATACAACTTGCTTCCGCGTGGTAATCAGAGAGAGAATGCTCAGATGAGATCGATTGCAATATCGGTTAGCTGTTTTTGTATAGTGTTGCTATTACCTACGTTGGTTATCGGTTATGCATACAAAAGGAACGAGTATGCGTAACAGTTATAATAATCGCCAGAACCTTATGCGTTTGCATAAGGCACTTCAAGGGAATGCGAAGCGCGCTGTGACGTCACTACTCATATATCCTGACGACGTGACCAAAGTCATGCAGGAGTTAGAGTTCAATTGTGGACGCTCTGACTTATTGATCCGCTTGCAGCTGCAAAAGGTGCAGCAGTTCCCACCGATTTATGAGGATCGACTTGAGGAAGTGTTGGAATTCTCAAACCGCGTCCGAAATATTGTCGCCTTTTTTAAGTCAGCAAAATGCGATCACCATTTGGTCAACCCTACTCTTCTTGAGCAGCTTATTGGAAAGCTTCCGCCCACCAAGCAATATGAATGGAGTCGACACGCCTCCAATATAACGCCTTATGCCATCGTTGAAGCCTTTGCCGACTGGGTTAGTGAACTCGCAAAGGTAGTGAGCTTGATGCCAGCCATAGCTAGTACAGCTATGCGCCAACATCAACCCCCGCAGCCGCACCAAGGGGTGCAACAAGGTAAGCTTCAGAACCGTCAGACCACGTCACGAGGTGCTATTCCACGTCGCGTTTTGCATAGCACCGAACCTCAAGTGGAACAGTAACAAGTCAGTTGTGTGCAATGCAATTTGAGCCACAAACTGAGCGCATGTCGTCAATTTAAGGCGCTTAATACAAATGACAAATGGACTTTGGTAAAGCGGCACCGCCTTTGTTTTGCCTGCTTGCAAAGAGGGCATAACGTGCTGAGTTGCCAGGCAAGGCATGCATGTGGTATAAATGGATGCACCCGTATGCATCACAACTTACTGCACCAGACAACTAAGCCGCTAGCAGAGCTGAAACCAGAGGATGTCGAGCATGTGCTTAACTGCCGTCAACACCAGCAGTCAAGCTTATTTAAGATACTACCCGTGGTGCTGTTTGGTCCACGTGGTAGCATACCTGTATTTGCGATGTTTGATGAAGGTTCTTCGGTCTCACTTCTTGAAGAGACCATCGCAAATCAACTCGGTCTCAAAGGCCCTACTGCACAGCTGACGCTTCAGTGGTATGGAGAGAAGCAAACCACGGAGCCATCGAAAAAAGTAAGCTTGAACGTACGTGCAGAGTGTGGTGGCCAGGAGTACCCACTCAGAAACGTACGCACCGTGAAGCAGCTTAATTTACCAATGCAGACATTCATCAAGCAACAGCATGGGCACTTCACAGATGTACCAATCGCCAGCTACCAAGCCGCCAAGCCGGTCCTGCTGCTGGGATTGGATAATAGTTTTTTAGTCATGTCAGAGAAAACTGTCGCCGCCGGTCCAGATCAACCTATCGCTGCGGCAACTATGTTGGGTTGGGTGGCATATGGGCCACTTCACTCAAGCACCACCTCAATGTCAAGGGTGTTGCACGTCAAAGAAGCATCTACTTTAACACAACTGAACAGATTGGTCGAAGAGTACTTTTCTGTAGAAAGTTTTGGAGTCCGCAGCACCAGCACAGTCTTGGAGTCAGATGAGAACGCCAGAGCAAGAAAAATATTGATTGAGACCACACAAAACATCGGTCAACGCTATGAAATTGGTCTATTATGGCGCAACGATGCCACTAAGCTGCCGCAGAGCTATGTTTTGGCCAAGCAGCCCCTTTTAAATATTGAGGGGAAGATGTCCCGGGATGCCGAATTTGCAGCCAGATATAAAACGGAAGTCGCCAAATACATTGACAAGGGGTACGCCAAATTGTTGTCACCAGAGGCTGCTGAGAGACATAGTCCTACAACCTGGTACCTTCCTCACTTTGGTGTACTGAACCCGCATAAGCCGGATAAGCTTCGTATCGTCTTTGATGCTGCAGCTGCTATTTCTAACGTATCGCTCAACTCAGTATTATTAAAGGGTCCTGAGCATGCGCAGCCACTTTTGGCCATCATGCACAAATTTCGACAAGGAGGTATCGCTGTTGCAGGAGATATTCAAGAAATGTTCTCACAAGTCCGCATACGAGCTGAAGACCAGGCCTCACAGCGCTTTCTTTGGAGAGACGGAAATTCAGCCGAGCCAATCCGTGTCTACTCAATGATGTCGATGATCTTCGGAGCGATTTGTTCGCCGTGTTGTGCAGAATACATAAAAAACGTGAACGCAGCACAGTTTTTGCCTCACATGCCAGGTGGCGCAAAAGCTATCATTGACAACACCTATGTGGATGACCTGGTCATAAGTTTTGATGACGTACAGGAGGCCGAGAAGGTAATGTTTGAGGCCCGGTAGATAAACGCTGCCGCAGGATTCACGCTCAGAAATTTCGTATCAAACTGCAAGAAGCTGCAGGTCAAACTGAATGGTAGCCAAGTCAAGCAACAATAAGTTGTCAACACTGAACTGCAGCCAACAACAGCTGCACATATTCGTTGATGCTAGTGAAAGTGCATTTACAGCAGTCGCCTTTTTGCGTGTTTGCAAAGCAAACGAGGTAGAAGTCGCATTCGTTGCTGCCAAAACGAGATGTGCACCTGCAAAGGGTATGACCGTACCGCGCCTGGAATTGCAAGCGGCCGTACTAGGAAGCCGACTGAAGACTTCGATTGAAGACTGTCATGATTTCAAGATCAACGCTACGACATTTTGGAGCGATTCCAAGGCAATTCTGCTTTGGCTTCGTTCCAAAACCCGTAAGTATAAGCAATTCGTTGCCTACCGTATTGCTGAGATACTTGCCACTTCCACGCCAATGCAATGGCGCTGGATATCAACATCGATGAACGTCGCCGACGATGCAACTAGAGCCAAGATGCCACAGTATGTAGAGCAAGACAGCCGTTGGATATTGGGTCCAGATTTCTTGCGCCAAGAAGAAATACACTGGCCTCGAGAAGCTGGGATGCTTCACTCAGAGCACTGTGTATCTGAAGAAGCTGTTAATCAGGTGTTACACATAATAAACACAGACAATATTCTTGATAGTTTGATCAAGTTTTCATCCTACATGAAGACGTTGAGGGTGACAGCATGGATATTTCGGTTCATTCGCAACGCCAAATCTAGATCCCGTCACTTTGGAGAGCTCACAGCAGCTGAAGTTTCTGATGCTGAAAAATTTGTATGCTGTCGCGTACAATACGAGTCATTTGCAGATGAAATGTCAGCCCTACGCGCAAGTACAGGAATTCCAAAGACCAGTGCCATATTTAAGCTCACGCCGATGCTGTATCCTGATGGTCTGCTAAGAGTCAACGGAAGAATCGACGCCGCTAATTACATCCCTGAATCAGCCCGACGCCCGATTACCCCAGAAACATCGCGTGTCGCAGCTGATAATGAAGCATTACCACCAAAAGAGACATCACCTAAACGACTGCCTAACAATAAATGAAATGCGGCAAAAGTTCTGGGTGCCTCATGCTCTCACATTATTAAAAAGGATCAAGAGGGAATGTGTCATTTGTATTACCGCTCGAGCCAAGCCATCTGTGCCACTTATGGGACAGTTACCCACAGACCGCCTAACACCGTACGTCCGACCTTTTACCTACTCAGGGGTGTACTACTGTGGACCATTCTGCGTTGCTATCGGCCGCAGACGAGAGAAACGTTGGGTGGCATTATTCACTTGCCTCACCTCTCGAGCCCTACATTTGGAGGTGGCAGAAGATCTGTCCACCGATGCAGTTTTAGATTGTTTCAGGAATTTTGTCAACCGTCGCGGTGTGCCGATTAGAATTCGTAGCGACAATGGCACCAACTTTATAGGTGCGCAAAAGGAGTTTCGCCAGGAGAACCGCTTATTTGACGTAGATCGGGTTCGACGGGCAATGTCAAAGGAAAACATAGAGAGGATTTTTAATTGCCCAGCCAATCCTAGCGCTGGAGGTTGTTGGGAGCGGCTTGTCCAATGCGTGAAACGCCTGCTACAGAGAACCCTGAAGGATAAGGCACCAGGCTTGGAGACCTTCCGCAGCGCACTGATTGAGGCGAAAAATATAATAAACAGCCGTCCACTTACAGAACTTCCTATAACCCATGAAGAAGAGGAACCACTTACTCCGAACCACTTCTTGAGTGGCTGCCTCAATTCCACTCAAACACCTGCACCGGAAGATGAGAAAATCTGTCTGCGCAAACAATGGAGAATTGCGCAGAACCTGAAGGATCATCTGTGGAAAAGGTGGATTGTGGAGTACTTGCCACAACTTTTGCACCGACAAAAATGGAGGAGTACAGCCTCACCACTAAGAGTAGACCAACTGGATGTTGTATGCGATCCTGTTTTACCAAGAAGCCAATGGGTCAAAGGGCGAATAATTGAAGTCTTCACCGCCAAGGACGGCCAAGTCCGGAGTGCCGCGGTACGCACCAGCCGCGGTATTATCCGTCGACCTGCGTCTAAGCTAGCCGCTTTAAGTTTCGTGGCTCCCAGTATGAATCCACCGGGAGGTGGGATGTCGCAGTAACAGCTACTGTCTTCGCCGTAAGATGTCTCTCCGAAGTACAAACTCGCCTGGTAATTTTTATCGAACGAGTGAGTAGCAGAAGAGCAACCGGGAGGAAAGCAGCAAATTCTAAGCAACCAAGGAGCTGGCACTGAAATTTAAACCAACCACACCACAAATATAATTACAATTTGAATTAATAATTTTTAATTTTGTTAACAAATAATTACAAAAATAATTACAAATGTTTTAGAATAATTACAAATATAATTACAACAGGCCCTTGAGGTTCGAATTGCATTGCTTGGGATAGAGGAAAGGTTTGAAAGAATTTTTTCTTTTTATCGAGGGGAAAGCTTTAAGCCAATTAGTCAGTGTGGGACATCAATCAACTAAAACCTCCTCACTGTCGTGGCGGGCAACCCTCCCGGGACCGCATAATGTGATTACGTCGGGAGGCCGTCATAAGTATTATTGCTCAATCGTCTGTAATTGTCTGAAACAAGCAGGCTGCTGGTTGTCGCTCCGTGGCGAAATTTCTGCTACATTTGCTAACTGCTGTTGACGCTGTAGCCGTTGTCGTTCACGCTCCTCCTTGCGTAGCGCAACCATTACTTGTTCGGCGAAGGTCGATACCGCGTTCAATTTAGCGGGTGACTCCAGCATTGCAGCCACTATATTTGCTGTTGTCGGTGGTCTGCACAAGGCAGATCCCAGCTCCTCTCTCCAGGTCCTGAAGCGTGAGCAGTAAAGCATCACGTGCCTAGCGCTCTCGAATTCGCCCGTGCATTTTGGACAGCAGGGGTCTTCTGTATTTTGAAGCGGTAGAAATATGCATTGAAGCATCCATGACCGCTGAGTAACTGCGTCATGTAGTAGTTTAGACTACCATGCTTCCTGTTCACCCATTGGGAACCCTGGGAGTGAGCTGGAATGTCCATCGTCCCTTCTCGGAGTGCTCCCATCTTTCTTGCCACTCTTCGGTGCATCGGCGCCGTGCCTTCGTTAGGCTGTAGGCCTTATGCCCTGTCGGTCGTACAGTCGCTGCAGCTCCAACGCTGGTAAGTCCAGGGGCATTTTTGCAGCAAGGACGGAAATTGCGTCGTCGGAGACCGTTCGGTAGGCGCAGGTGAGTCTATGCGCACTCAATCGTTGCGTTGCGCAAGCCTCTCTGAGATGCGTAATTTTTGCTCCTGCCCAGATGGGTGCTGCATAGAGCATCACGGAATCCGTTACCGTCGCCAGAAGTTGTCTTCTTCCCTCACGTGGGCCTCCAATGTTTGGCAGAATCCGCGCAAGGGCGCCTTGAACTTTAGAGCCTTTTTTTGCTGACCGCTATCAGGTGCTCCTTAAATGACAGCCTTGCGTTAATGTTAACTCCAAGATATTTAATGCTTGGTTGCGACATAATACGGTGATTACCGATGTCCACCACCATCTCCTCTCGCTTTTTCCGCGTGCTTATCAGTTCAATCTCAGTTTTTTGAGCAGCAAGTTCCAGGTGCGCTGATTGGAGCCACCCACGCACATTTGCGATCGCATCGTTACACACCACCTGCAAACGCTCAATATGTTTGGCCACCACTGCCAATGCGATATCATCAGCATAACCAATAATATTAACGTTTTCCGGCATATTCAGCTCCAGGATGCCGTTGTACATAGCGTTCCATTGGAACGTTATGTATCTAGAGTCACCACCGCGCAGTACATTTTGGCGCCACCCTGCCATCTAGTGCCACTAGTCGCATCTTGAGAAATGTCTACTACCGCTCTGATCGCGTCGACTGTAGACCTCCCTTTCCGAAAACCGAATTGTCGGTAGGAGAGCCCTCCTGGACTCTCGAATGTCTCCTGCAGTGTTTCACAAACGATACGCTCTAGGATCTTTCCCACTGTATCCAGCATACAAAGTGGACGATAGGAGGATGCCTGATCCGGTGGCTTTCCGGGTTTTAGCAACAGCACCAGCCTCTGCCGTTTCCACGCGTCTGGAAAAATGCCTTCGCTCAGACAGGCGTCATACAGCTTTGCGAACAGTTCTGGTCTCGCTCTTACCGCTGCCTTGAATGCCACATTTGGGACTCCATCCAAACCAGAAGACTTGTTGTCGTCGACCCGTGATATACTCGACAATACCTCATCGACAGTGACTATAGGTCCCCTCTGTACGTCTGGCGTCACGACGGATCTCGTTTCGCTCTGTGGGGGGAAGAGCGTTACCACTATACGCTGCATCAGCTCTGGGCATGTCGGCTGAGGCGCTCTGGGTCCCTTAACTTTGCGCATGACCGTTTTGTATGCTAGATCCCACGGGTCTCGGTCCGCACTCTCCTGCAACTCTCTGAAGCACTTGTTTTTGCTCTCTGTTATAGCTGCTTTCAGAGTTCTTCTGCGTACTTTGTATACTGCTTGATGTTCCTCGAAATTCGGTGTCTATCGAGATCTTTGCGCCTTACGTCGTGCTTGATGGCAGCTCTTCCGAATCGCAGCAATTTCATCGGTCAACCAGTAGACGGGAGTCCTTGATGTATTGTTGGACCTTCGCAGCATCGCTAAATCACATGCTTACTTAATGTACTTAGCGATTTCCGCAGCCATGGTGCTTGCAGTTTCGCCTTCCAGATGACGTCAAACGACTCCGAGTCGAACGCCTCCTTTCGCCAGCCAATTTTTTGCGCCTTACGCGTGTACTGCTTTGTTGTTCGCTCCATGTATATTATAATGGCATTGTGATCGCTGCCCGTGTATATATCACTGACTTTCCAGCTAATTCGACGGGCAGTTGTGTCGTCCGCAAAGGCTAGATCTATGATGGACCTGCCTCTTCCATTGTCGAATGTGTGGCATTCAACAGTACTAGTTCAAGAAGCGCGAAACATTCTTCAACTAAGCGGTCTCTAGCATTTGTGTGGCTACTGCCCCAAGTCCGAGACCACGCCTTGAAGTCGCCTGCAATAATTATGGGGTGTTTGCCTTTCGCTTCTTCCATCAGCGATGTCATCATTTCCCCGAACTGTCTCAGTGTCCAACTTGGAGGAGCGTAGCAGCTGAAGAGGTAAATGTTCTCCAGTTTCACCCAGGTATAACGGCTCTCTCTGGTTTCCATCTTGATCTGAGGGGTGGTCTCCTCAATGGACCAGATGGCTGCTCTGCCTGTTTCATCCGCGGCTCGCAGTGCATCGCAGATCTCTTCTTTCGAAGAGATATCCGGGACGAGTCCCTTACACTGTAGCGTCACCATGTGCGAGCGTTCGTTCACTGTAGCTGCGTCCTTTACCACGCTTTCAATGGCCGTCTGTTATGTGGCCGCGTTCATTTATTTGGCTCTCTTCAGCTCTATGAGCAGTTCCCCTTTTTGCGTTCGGCGTATAGTCTTCACAGCGTCATTCAGTGACTTCAGCTGCTCACATTCCTTTACGCTCCGTAAGATGTTGGCGTATGACATCGCTTCATTTTTCGCCCTTATAATTATCGCATCTGTTTTTGGTCTAATGGTCCTAGCCGTAGACTTCAATTTCTTCTGCGATTTCTTCTACACCTTTATCCACTCTGCACTAGTGCTGGGTCGAGGCACTGCCGTAGGCCGTGTTTTTCCCGTCGCACCTGTTTTGCTGTTGGTGATTTTGACCCTGATTCCGTCACCGTCGTTTTCAGCTTTAGTCCCTGCTGCTGCATTGGTCCACGGCACTTTTTGGCCGCGGGAGCAATTACAGCGAGAGATTGGTGCCCCGCGTCAGGCACCAATCTCTCCGGTGAGCGAGCCATTCTGGAGTTCTTTCCGAATGGGTCTTCGAGAACTGTCTGTTTATCAAGTACTTTCGTACCTCCCTCCTGATTTTTCCGCCCCGAATCAGGCGAACGCTGGACACTTATAATCCGTCCGTTATTATGCGATAAATCCAGAATTTTGCAGTTTCTTTCTAAACGTCGTTTCCACTCTGTAAATTGCTCAAAGGAGAAAAAAGGGGAGAAAAGGCCGGTAAGGGGAAAGGGGGGGAGTAAAAAGTAAAACACACTAAAAGCGATACTTATCTGCGTTTGGGGCGTTGGAAACACTTTTTATTTTTTTATTTTTTGGAGTCTCTCTCTCTCTCTCTGCTCTTCTGCTTTAGTACACCACACAAACACACACCAAGTGCACAATTTCCAGCGCTCTCTCAATTTTCGTATAAGCCGATTGAGAGGCGGGAAATTGTTAAAACTGACTAACGACGCGAAGGCAAATTTAATAAGTTTAAATAAATAAACTTATATTTCCCTAGGCACAAAACTCGCCGTATCCGCAGTATTCCACCCGCCTAAAGATTCGCCGTTCAGGGGTCTGGTACTTTGCGACTAAGCCACTGCTCAGCTGGGCACTATGCAGGCAGAGATCGCTGCCGTTTTCACTCTGCCGTGCGCATAAACCGACGCAGAACCAAAACTACCGCAAATCACTGGCAGAAACAAAAATGTATATGCCTTGTTTTTTCCCGATCGCGTCCACAATTCACACTTGTCACTTTCACCGGACCGGGGTTTTCTACCTTCCTTGCCAGCTGATTCGCCATTTCTTCTGCACTGCCTTCCAGCACCAAACCTTCAAGCATCATTTCTAGGACGTCTTCGTCAAGGCTGTTTGTCCTCCAGCCTTTCAAGGTCGGACCTATCCGCTGCCGATACCGGGGCTTCTCCAGTTCGCAGATGATAGCTTTTTTTTCATAATTGGAACGGAGGTGGAAATCTTCAAAAGACACTGGTAATATTACGGCACCAGTAGTGTGGGATTCTTACCCACTAAAACCACCTCCAGCGCAGCCTCCCCCCGCGGGACCGCAGGTGATACTTCTCCGGGGGGGGTAGTATGGTCAGCGGACCCCTCCTAGCTATTTTTCATTGCTCGTCTTCGCCACTCCTGGTGGCGGAGGTCTTTCATAATAGCGGCGGTGGTGTCACACATCGCAGCCCATTTCTCCGGGCTCTCGAGCATATGCTGCACTATGTTGTCGGGCACAACGGGCTCTCCACATACTCCTAGTAGTGCCATTCTAGCACTTTCATAACGTGGGCAATAGAAGAAGACATGTTTGGGATCTTCTATCTCTGTACCTCCACAGTTTGCACAGTAGGGAGATTCCTCCAAGTGGAATCTGTGCAGGTATGCCCGAAAACCTCTGTGGCCTGTCAGCAATTGTGTGACGTAGAAATTCACCTCACCATGTGACCTGCTTACCCATTGCTGAATGTTGGGGGATCAGCCTTCTTGTCCAGCGGCCATTTGTAGAAGTATCCCACTGGGCTTGCCACTCTTTAAGGGTCTTCCGCTTTCCAATTTCCAAGAGCTCCTCTACATTTGTCGCGTGTGTCCCTTTGGCGTGGTAGAGGTTCATCGCTTCTTTCGCTAGCAGGTTCACGGGAATCATGCCGGCTATTACCAAGGTGGCATCTGTGGATACGGTGCGGTATGCGCAGATCACTCGTAGTGCACTTCTCCTGTATGCTGCCTCAATGGTGCGGACGTAAGCCTTCACATCCGCGTTTTCGACCCATATTGGCGCTCCATAGAGAATAATGGATCTGACAACCCCGGCGATGAGTCGCCTTTTCCGCTGCCTGGGTCCTCCCACGTTGGGCATTATTCTACATAGGAGAGAACATGTGTTTGCTGCCTTATCTCCCACGCGCCGGAGATGTTCTTTGAGGTAAGCCGCGCGTCTATCCACACTCCTAGGTACTTGAGGTGTGGAATCGTGGTTATGGCACATCTACCAACTCTTATTTCCACTACCTCCAATACTCTGCGGCTCGAAACCAGGATTGCCTCGGTCTTGTGTTCAGCCAAGCTAAGTCCAATGTTTGCAAGGCATCTTCCGACGGTAGCCACAGTTCGGTTGACCTCTGCTACCACTTCCTCCAAGTATTTAGCTGTGATTACCAATGCCATGTCGTCCGCGTATCCGATGATTTTGACACCATCAGGGACCTGTACGCGGAGGATGCCGTCGTACATAGCATTCCAGAGTAACGGTTCCAAGCACCGATCCCTGGGGAACTCCTTCGATAATCTTGTGCGACTCCACACCTTTTTCGGACTTTTAGAGCAGGATCCTATCGCTGAAGTAGCTGGCAATCATTCGCCTCAGGTAGATGGGTACCCCAAACTCTGCTAACGCTTTGGCTATGCGCTCCCAGCTAGCTGAGTTGAAAGCGTTTTTGACATCTAGGGTGACCACAATGTAATACCTCTTGGTTCCACCCCTCCATCGTTTCCCCGGATCGCTGTTTTAGCCGTGTGGACAAGTTCGTTGATAGCGTCCACGGTAGATCTTGCCTTCCGGAAACCATATTGCCGTTTTGAGAGCCCTCCAGATTTTGCAATGGCATCATCAATCCTGTCACAGATTATCCGCTCCAGAATTTTTCCCGCCGTATCTAACATGCAGAGCGGGCGGTACGCTGAAGGGTCCTCTGTTGGTTTGCTGCCTTTCAGCACCAGGACCAATCATTGCCTCTTCCATCTCTTGGGGAAAATGCCTTCTCTCAGGCAAGCTTCGTACATTTTCCTCAGTAGCCCTGGGTTCAGTGCAGCTGCGGTCTTGAGCACTCGGTTGGGGATTCCATCTGGGCCGGGTGCTTTCTGGTCTCCAAACTTCCCAACCGCGTGCAACACCTCATCTATAGTCACACTTGGTATTGATTCCTCCGTTTGCTCCAGAGGGAGCTCGTATGGGACATAGTTCTGTACTGGAAAGAACTGTGCCACTATGCGTCTGAGCAACATTAGACAGGTTGGGGCGGGCTGCCTATAACAGGGCAATTTTCGCATGACAAGTCTATATGCCATGCCCCATGGGTCGTCCTCAACTTGTGCGCATAATTCAGCGAATATGATGCTCTTGCTCTTCTTAATTGCCTTCTTTAGAACATTTCTGGCTTCCTTGAAGGCCTGGTGCTTCTGCAGGGAATCCGGTTTCCTTATGGAACGTTGATACCTTCTCCTCGCAGCATGGCATGCTTTACGGAGCTCACCTATTGCATCCGTCCACCAGTAGACAGGTTTATGCCTCCCAGCATATGCTCTCCTGGGCATTGCCGCGTCGCAGGCGTTTTCAACCTTCCTTGCCAGCTGATTCGCCATTTCTTCTGCACCAAACCTTCAAGCATTATTTCTAGGACGTCTTCGTCAAGGCTGTTTGTCCTCCAGCCTTTCAATGTCGGACCTATCCGCTGCCGATTCCGGGGCTTCTCCAGTTCGCAGATGATAGCTTGTCACTTACCAGCCATTTTGCACCCCTCACCAGCCTGCTACTTACGAAGGTTTGGTCTATCGCAGAACTGGCACCTCCTCTGGCAAAAGTCATCTCGCCGGTATTCAAGAGGATCGCGTCAAGTGCTGCGAGTGCATCCATGACGATATTACCCTTTGGCGTAGTCCGGCCGCAGCCCCATTCAGTTGCCCTTGCGTTGAAATCTCCAGCAATTACTACAGGGTTCCTGCCGTGTGCATCTAGAACGAGTCTATCTACCGCCGACTCAAACTCATCCGTAGTTAGGCTTGGTGCCATGTAGCAACTGTAAACCGTGGTTCCTCCTATGGTTGCCCTGACGTAGTTTTCATCCCTCCTGGCGTCCGCGAGTTGAGGTGGCTTGACTCCACACACCCATATTGCAGCTCGGCAAGTATTGTCCTCGACCCAGACTCCTTGGTGCTTCCGACGATATGGTTCACTGAGCACATCGGCGTCGATCTTCTGCTCTCTCACCGTCTGCTCAAGTAGGTCTTGTGCAGCTGCGCAGTGATTGAGGTTAAGCTGGAGTAACTTCATTCCATGCGTTTTGACTCCTTTACTGCTTGCTTATACGACGGGCATATTCTGCATCCTGTCGAGTGCTCCGTATACTTGCGGCCTTTGGTCTTGCAGAGTGCACAGGTTGGGCTTTTGCTACACTAGTTGGCGTTGTGGCCTTCGGCGCCGCATCTGTAGCACCGATTCCGCCAGTCCTCCTTGCTACTGCACTTTTTGGCAATATGCCCAAACTCCATGCACATGTAGCAACGTGTGGGTACTACCTTTCCACGCACCCGACAAGAGGTCCATCCGACTCTCAGTTTCCCGGCCAGTAGCGCTGCGGCTGACAGAGGAGGCAAACTGATGGTTGCTGTTTGCGTTCCACCGTACGCTTTCCGAAGGGACCTAATCGCGGTCACGGGGAGCTTTTCGAAAGTGCTCAGCTGTTTGGACAGCGCTTCGTGAACTTCATCTACCGTGGTGATCTCGTCCAAATCCTTTATTTCCAGCAGAGTCTCCTGGGTGACTTGTCGCACCTCCACACTAGTCCCCAGTGTATTTGCTACTGCTTCCCGCAGAGTGACCGTCTTTGGGTCCGCTGTCGTGGCTAATTCGAGTAGCATCTCACCTTTCGCGGTTTTCCTTATTTTGTTCACTCTCTCGCCCAATTCCCCAAGGCGCGGCTCCGTCTTTATCCTCCGCAAGATCTCCGCATAGGTTGTCACTCCCGTTCCCTTGATGACATTTGCATCAGGTCTGGTCGGCTTCGCTTTAGCGAGTGTCTTCGGCTTTGCCCGGTGGCAAGCACGAACCATCGTCCACTCTGGCTTTTTCACCACTGCGTCGGGTTTACCCACTTCTGGCTTGGTGGTATTTTTAGCTGCGGCGGCCTTCGCCATGGCCGCCCTTGCCGCATCCGCCTTCTGCCGTTTGGGTACCGCTCGGCTCGTCGGGCTGGTTCCGTCGTCTTCTGCGTTTTCGCGGGGACGCTTCAGCATTACAACGGAAGCCGCGTAGCTCATTGCCAGTGGCGATACGCTGGCTTGGACCTCCTTGTCCTCCTGCGCTTTGCAGGTTTGCATATTCTTGTCGGCTCGCTGCAGTAGAGGTGATTGAACGGTGACGATGTCATCGGCATCCCGTTCTTGTGCCACTTCTAGGCACATGTCGCGGATCTTCGCCGCCTTTCGTTTAATG
Source organism: Clusia tigrina (assembly GCA_920105625.2). Taxonomy (NCBI): domain Eukaryota; kingdom Metazoa; phylum Arthropoda; class Insecta; order Diptera; family Clusiidae; genus Clusia; species Clusia tigrina. Next base: position 200,890,621 of record OV050030.1, read on the forward strand.
TCCGAATGGACATTATGTCGCTCCGCAATGAAGCTGATGAGTGCCTCGACATGCCACTCTAGCACAGCCATTTTCCCCTTAGCATTCACTTCCGGCGGCGGGTAGGTTGCCATCTTCCCTGACTTACGTCTGACTTACATGCCAACCGCATTTGCATCTCCTCCGGATCACCCAGGGAGTTTCTCCGCACCGTCAGTCGCTGGTCTTGCCCACCACTAGGTGGGGTCCGGCGCAGTATGGAGCTTCTATTGAAAGGGTCCTGCTCCCTGCTTTTGTTTTTTGCTCCCTCGTTATTGTTGTTGTTGTTTTCTTTGTTATTTATTTTGTTCATGCGTATTGGGTCCCCGCTCAGAGTCGTTATCGCTGCCCGTAGTACAGTCGCCTTCATGATCCCATGGTTGTCTATGCCGCAGCAGGGAGGCCATGCAAGGGTTGTCACAAGTCCTCATGGGAGCTTGCATACAGAGCCAGATCAGCGTTAGTCGGGAATGTTACATCCGAGCCTGTACCGCCAACTTAATGGGGTCGGACATCGAGCGTTCTCCGAGACCTGCCAAGGTTTTAACGGGACGGAGGCAATTGTGGCATAAAGCTGCCAGCCATTTCGATAAGATTTCACTCTTATGTACTAGAGTGACAGCATGCCACAATCGTCAGCCCATATCCATAATTCCCAAAAAATTTCCGGTATCACAAACTTAAGGCCTTACCGGTCTCGACCTTAGTAGCGCTAAGCGCTTGTCGCACAGCTGCCCCAGGCATGTGGCAGCTGACCAAGGTGTTGGTTATCTGAATTCACTCTTGGATTTTTATGGTCCAACGATGATCCCACGAAGTCCCTCGGTGGTGAAACGATGCTCCGCGTCCGTCCCTCGATGGTCCATCGTTGTCCATCGGTGCCCCTTCAGCCGCCCCTCCGGGGTCATCGCTGAAAGAGTCGTGCTCACTTCGGCTAGCAACCAGCGGTTGCTGGTATACCATTGCCCGGGGCCGCCACGAGGAGGCAGTGAGTTTTCTTGGAAGAGTTCTCTGTAATCGCCCTGGCCTCTCCCTGGTGAGTGGCTATCAGAGTCTTTACCTTAAGATTATCAACCCTGACCCTGATCTCCTTGGGTGTGTAAGAGTGGAGTGGTGTGTGTGTGTGTGTGTGTGTGTGGTCATACTGCGTGTGCACTACATGGTGCATTTGGTTCTGCTAGTCACTGCAGGCGTACGGTATGTATGATCATTATGACACACTACAATAGGAACCTAGTAATGATTTTTGGTGAATTGTGGGCGTGGCAGTAGTAATAATCTGCCCATATTTGGAATGCATGCTAGCACAGACACAGTGTATACATATACCAATTTGTTTTCATATATCATAACTATGTAGAAGCATGGATAGAGTAATTGCCTTTAAGTGGGGTCCCCAAAGTTCATTATATGGGAGGGAGGCGTATACTTCCTCTGATCGACCACGAATCTTGTATATGGCTTTGTAGGGTCCATGTAAGTACTAATATAAAATTTCGTCCAAAAATATTGTATAGGTCGCAAGTTATATTAATATGTCAATAGTGGGCGTGGCTGTAGAAATAACACGCCAGTTTTTGGTGTGGTGTTTAATATTAGTACCCGCAACATTCCTGTGAAATTTCGTTGAGAAATCTTTAATTGGAACCTAGTAATGATTTTTGGCTAATTGTAGGCGTGGCAGCTGTGTTATGTTTTCCATATTCTGCACACACACTATTATGGACCCCATGTATGTTTCTGCCAATTTTTATTCCGCTGGCATCAATACGAGCATAGGTAGGCTAATTTTAATTTTACACCCGAAAGTTCCCTATATCTAAAGTGGGCGTGTCTTTTCTCTGATCAGCCCCATTTGTTGCAGATAGCTTTATAATGTCCACATGTTCCTTCCCGTAAAATTTCGTCCGTAAATCTCTACCAGATCTTAAGTTATTAATATTTGTTAAAAGTGGGCGTGACAGTTAATATATACCGCCCACTTTTTGCACAGTGTTCAGTAGGACCCACATCTCCATAACTGCCAAATAATGTCACGATTCCGTTAATTGGACCGAAGTTATAGTCATTTTAAAAAAAAGGTGAAAAAAGTTCCTTATATGGGAGGTAGGCGTCGTCTTTGCCCAAATCGGCCCATATAGCAATCTGGTTCTGTATCTTTGTGAAGGCTACACTCTTGCAAAATTTCATTAAGATAGCTTTAACGCTGTAGAAAAAAAGGGGCCACAGATGGACTGACGGACAGACCGACAGAAGGACAGACGGACAAAAAAAATGAAAAATTGCTTAGAACGTGATTCTGATCATATCTGTATATATATGTTCATACCTACCACGCCTCCTTCTTGAAATTGCAACCCCTCTCTAAAGCACAAAATTAGTACACCCAATTTATCTAAGGTATAAAAACGAGTACAGTATTCTGAAGTTGGGTTAGACCGACTTCGAAATACCCTTTAACTTCTCTTGTGCGTGCGAGTTCCACAATGAGGATATTTTCTTCATAAATCATCATAAGGAGCATATTCAAGGTAATTTTTGGTAGGGTACTTTGAAATGATTATTGTTGTAGTTAAATACATATATCCAGTGTATACTGTGCATAATATATGAGAGCTACAACTTAAAGCTTAATGTGTCACTTTGACACTTGCAACATGTTATTACTTGTATTTGAATTACATGACATGAATTGTCAATAAACATTTTCTCTTCCTTTTTAACTATTAATGAAGTAAGACGTGTTTTCTTTTATACGGTTTTTCTATCCACCAACATCAGGTTATGGGCCGCATGTTTTAAGAAAAAATCGGTATTAAAGTAATTAACAGCCTTACGTGAACTCAGCTTGTTCGATAGTTTTTCTCGGGATATCATTTTTTTTAAGCAAATTTTATCTCGAAATGGGTCAAGATAAAATTGAAAAATTGACAGGGCGAGAAAACTATGATACATGGAGATTTGCTGCAAAGTCCTATCTTGTGCTAAAGGGTTACTGGCCGTGCATTGAAGGTTCGGAGGGGGACTCCACAGAAAATTTGCACGCAATTTCTGCTCTTGGACTGTTGATTGAACCATCTAAGTACTCGTATGTCCAAAATTGTACATTGGCTAAAGATGCATGGAATGCATTGGAAGCTGCATTTGAGGATAATGGCGTTTTGCGTCGCATGGACTTGCTAAAATATCTTATGCGCTTGGAGTTGACAGATTGCTCTTCAATGAAAGACTATGTTAATAAGATGGCATGTACTCAACAAAAACTGGAAAAGTCGGGCACTAAGATTTCTGATGATATTGTGGCTCAGATAATGCTTAGTGGTTTACCAGATGAATATCGTTCGATGGTAATGGCGCTCGCAAATAGTCGAAAGGCATTGACAACTGACCTGGTTCGTACGAATCTCCTCCAAGAAATTAAGCACGAAGGCTTGAATGGTGACGGAATTGCGTTGACATCTAAAAAGGCGAAGAAGAAACCAAGCTCGAAGGTAAAAAATTAGTCTTCAATTGTTTGCTTTGAATGTGGTGAAAAAGGGCATTATGCCAACAAGTGTCCATCAAAGACTAAGGAAAAGAGGGATTCGAACAACTTATTGCTGGCCTCAACAGGATTCATTGCTAACTCTCAGTGTGCATCAGATTGGCTAATTGATTCGGGGGCTTCGTCTCATATTACAATGGATTCTGGATGCCTCTACGAGCAGTATGAGCCAAAGTTCAACCACATTGTTTTCGGAAATAGCGCACGGATGAATGTGGAAAGTGCTGGGGATATTCGTTTAAAATTACAAGCAAATACAAACACACAGTCTGATCTGACCATGAAGGATGTTCTTTGTATAGCAAACACCTGTGCAAATTTAATGTCGGTAAGTAAAATGGCCAAGCATGGAAAAACTATTGTGTTCAACAACCAAAATGGCCGTATATTTGTTGAAAACTCCAACCTGCTTGCAATTGCACCACTTATCGACGATTTGTATCGACTAAGCTGCGAAACTGATCAAATTAGCAATGCTGCCAAATTGGCAATGTCGGCAACTGCTTTATCGACGTCAGCTGATCACATGTTATTGCATCGACATATAGGACACCCGTGTGACAATAATATGAAACGTATTAAATCCTCTGTTGTTGGGTTTAATTTACCAAGTGGAAAACTGGACAAATGCACTGTCTGCCTGCAAGGGAAACAAACACGAGCTTCGTTTAAAGAAAGTGGAGAGCGAGCTACGGAAATTCTTCAACTAGTGCACACGGATGTTTGTGGCCCAATATCAACAAAATCTCTCGGAGGAGCCAGGTATTTACTGACATTTGTTGACGATTTCAGTCGTAAAGTTTTCGTATACCCACTTAAACGTAAAAATGAGGCTTACGAAAGTTTTTGCATTTTAAGTATTTAGTTGAAATTCAGCAAAAACAATCTATAAAGATACTGAGATCTGACAACGGGAAGGAATTTTGCAACAAAAACTTTACAGCAATCACTGCCGGACATGGTATTTTGGGCACCATTGATTTAACACTTACGTATCGAAAGGACACCAAAGAGCAAGTTATTGGCTATTGTGATGCCGATTGGGCTGGCGACCAAGACGATTCAATTGCAGGGTGCAGCAATTTCGTGGGCTACGCGAAGACAACCGACGATTGCACTTTCATCGACAGAAGTGGAATTAATGTATATGGTGGCGGCCATACAAGAGGCACTATGGCTCAAGCGATTTGAATGCGAAATTTTCCCAATGGCCTCAAAATCGATGATACTTTATTGTGACAACCAAGGAGCGATTCAATTGGCTATGAATAGTAACTACCAGGCACGAACCAAACACATAGATGTGAAGAATAACTTTATACGGGAGAAGCTGGCTGAAGGCACCATCAAATTAAGCTACCGAAGTACAGATGAAATGGTTGCCGACATCATGACGAAACCCGTAAACCATTCGAAGCTATCCCATTTTATATCGCATTATTGTTTAAACTATTTATCTCTTTAAAATAACTTTTTTGAATTTCATATATACTCGTATATGGATTATTTTTATCCAGTGTATACAGTACATAATATATGAGAGCTACAACTTAAAGCTTAATGTGTCACTTTGACACTTGCAACATGTTATTACTTGTATTTGAATTACATGACATGAATTGTCAATAAACATTTTCTCTTCCGTTTTAACTATTAATGAAGACGTGTTTTCTTTTATATGGTTTTTCTATCCACCAACATCAATTATATTGAGACCATTTTTTTTGCATGGCTTTCTAGTGTCAATATAACCTCAAATATAAAATTTCGTCAAAAAAAATTGTTTAGGTCTAAAGTTATAATAATATGTCACTAGTAGGCGTAGCTGTAGAAATAACACGCCCATTTTTTGTGTAGTGTTTAACGTTACTGCCCGCAGCCTTCCTGTGAAATTTCGTTGAAAATTATTTAATAGGAACCTAGTAATGATTTTTGGCTAATTGTGGGCGTCGCAGTAGTAAAAATCGGCCCATATTTGGAATGCATGCTGGTACAGACCCAGTGTATACATCTACCAATTTGTTTTCATATATCATCACTAGAAGGATAGATAGGGCAATTGTCTTTAAGTGGGGTCCCCAAAGTTCATTATATGGGAAGGAGTCGTGTCCTACCTCTGATCGACCCCGAATCTTGTATGTGGCTTTGTAGGGTCCATATACGTAATAACATAAAATTTCGTCCAAAAATATTGTATAGGTCGCAAGTTAATGTTAGTACCCGCAACCTTCCTGTAAAATTTCATTGATAAATCTTTAGTAGGAACACAGTATCTGATTTTTGGCTAATTGTGGGAGTGGCAGTTCTATTAAGATTTCCATATTCTACACAATTTTTATTCCGCTGGCATCAATACGAGCATTGGTAGGCTAATTTTAATTTTAGACCCGAAAGTTCCCTATATCAAAAGTGGCCGTGTCTTTTATCTGATCAGCCCCATTTTTAATGTCCACATGTTCCTGCCCGTAAAATTTCGTTCGTAAATCTCTACCAGATCTTAAGTTATTATTATTTGTTAATAGTGGGAGAGGCAGTTAGTATATACCGCCCACTTTTTGCACAGTGTTTACACAGACATCTCCATAACTGCCAAATAATGTCACGATTCCGTCAATTGGACCGAAGTTATAGTCATTTTAAAAAAGGTGAAAAAAATTCGGTATATGGGAGATAGGCGTGGTCTTTGTCCAAATCGGCCCATATAGCAATCTGGTTCTGTATCTTTGTCCAGACTGTACTATTGCAAAATTTCATTAAGATAGCTCTAACGGTGTAGAAAAAAAGTGGTCACAGACGGACAGACGGTCAGATGGACGGACAGAACAAAAATTGCTTAGAAAGTGATTCTGATCATATCTGTATATATATGTCCATACCTACAACGCCTCCTTCTCGAAATTGCAACCCCTCTCAGAAGCACAAAATTAGTATACCCTATTTACCTTTTTTAAAGGTAAAGGGTATAAAAATGACTTTCACAGCTATACACCATATCTTACCGCTCTATTCTCGCGAACTGTCTCACTTGAGATCTGTCTCAAGACACGATTTTTGTCAGTAGATTTTTTGACACCTATTCAAAGCCAACTGTCTCAAGCAGAAAGCTCGTTAAATTCACCGTTCAGTGGTGAAAAAGTTTTGCTGTGTTTTTCTCAGCTGATTCATGAAGTCGGGCATAGTTGAATTTAAAAAATGTCGGAACTGAATATTTTAATTTTATAAATTGAAAGTAAATTGTAATTATCTTTTATTTAAAACCAGGAAAAATCAAAGGACCACGCAACAGCAGCTGCAATTTTATGTCGCACCCGGAGATGCAGGCAGCTTTTGCAATATATATATATATATATATATATATATATATATATATATATATATATATATATATATATATATATATATATATATATATATATATATATATATATATATATATATATATATATATATATATATATATATATATATATATATAATATATATATATATATATATATATATATATATATATATATATATATATATATATATATTAATTTTTTATTGTGATTAAAATAAATTATTTCTTTTTATTTCGCTGTGATCTGCTATGGAGGTTGTCTCAATAAAAGTCTCATGTGGCACTCAGAGAGCTTTCAATTTGCCCTGTGAATAGCTCTGAGTCTCTACTGATACTCGGCTGATACATGTGCCTGTGTTGAGTTTTGTTACTGAGTACGAATAGAGTGGTTAATCACTTTGGAAATAATGATGAAATTCGAATAATCAATTCAAAATCAAGATGTTTTCCCATGCGAAAGTCTGTTGTACATTGAAGGAAATTTAAAAAAATTGTCAAATTTAAAAAATTGTTCGACTCAAAAATAATTGTATCGCTTTCCTTTTTGATGAAATTCGCAGTGAGCTTAATGCTGTCGAAATCGATCTTACAATAAATGTAGGTATAAGTAAAACAATAAAAAAATTTTATCATTAAATAAGAATAAAAGTGAAATGTTAAAAAATGCCGGTTGCTCACCCAATGAAGATAAATTTCCATCGAAAGGTTATTTCAACTTCCTTTAAAAGGGTTGCTGGGTTTTGCGGAAGACATTAATAAAGATCTATTAAATTGTAAACATAAATTGATATTAAACCGTTCAAAATCGAATGATGAAGCTATATACTCAACTGCATCCAAAGAAAGAACTTAATTTTACATATTAAGTGTATTTTATGGAAAGTTCCACATGTACAATTAAACGATGTATTTCTCAACTTTATAAGACTATTCAAAGTCACCAACCATTAACAAACGGTCTCGAATTTTTTATTTTTTTTATTTTTATTGAACTTTTGAAAATAACAACTAACAATAAGTAAAAAAATATTACATAACCACATTTTGAATTTAACCAATGCTTAGAGGAAATAAATTCAATATACTATATAATGCACTATACTTAAAAAAATTGTTAAACTAAATTTAACAGCTGAATTTCAACAACGGTTCTTGTACCGAGTTGATGATAATGTTGACACCAGGCACATAAACCTTGGTATCGTTGAAGAAAGACCTAACGTCAACAGCGGTGCTTGTACCGAGTTGATGGTCGGTTTGACAACAGGCACATAAACCTTGGTGTCGGAGATGGAGAATCAATCAATGCTAAGTTAAAACGAAAAGACTTACAGTTAACTCTTACTGATTGACTGACTTTTGACTGTGCCAACCGTGGGTATTTATTCATTTTCTCTATATACATAAATTACATATCATTTGTCTAAATATATATTAGGTATTATTGAATTTAAAGCCTAACCATGAAATGTGCATTATTGACAAATTTGCAAGCTGGCCTTGACTTGAGTTCTTCAGAGTATTGCACTTGATATCATGTTTCATCCAGTGCAATGCCTTCGATGATGTAGTATATAAAGGAATTTTTGCCAACAATGCAAATTTCATCGTTAAGCTGGCAAGGTTTGCTTAACACAAGCCTAATTGTATGCAAAATAAGATGTTAGGCATTAAAAGTTTGAATGTTACATACCTCCCAATGAGGTTTGCACATCAACTGTTCATGCAATTAAGATTTCTCCCGCGCGTTGAGCACAACTCAACCTATATAAGATTCTCTATTGGTTGGTGGCGAGGGAGAGGCTGAGGCTGAGGCACCGTATCTGTTGACGTGGTGATTTCTGGTACATTGACGCCACGTTGACTTCGTATTTTCCATATGAGCCCAGTAATGACAAGTATCACGGAGAGGAACAGTGCGGTACAACTGACCGCATGGTGGTAATAGTCTGGTGGTTGAATTTTGTGCAGTGTTATCAGTTTATCATTGGCCAGAGCATTGTGTAATTCTGTTAGATTCTTCAATTGTGTTGTGTAAGTGATCGTGTTGAATTTCTGCAATAGTGGCGTTATATGTTCACTATTTGCAGTCTGCGTCTAGCATTCAAAGTGTTTGGTCGTGTTAGCTGTGCTATCATTGTTGTTATTTTGTGCGGGTCATTCCGTTATCTTTTTCTCTTCGTTGATAGTGACAAAGCTTTGCTTTATACATTTCTATTCTATTAGAAATTATTTTGTCTATTTCTTATTTAGTGAGTTTTTTTATAAGTGAACATGCCCCCAGGGGCCACGGACAATAGGGAGAATCGTTTTGCACTTGTAAACGATACCCCACGCAAAAAAAAGAAACTTATAAATGGTTCCTCTCTAAATATGTTCTCTGAATTAACAAGTGTGGCGGCTGCAGATCCTAAGTTTCTGGTTCTAGCGTGCAGTGACGAAAATAAAAAAAATATCGGATTTTTCATGTTTTGCGGTTCACAAAGCAATTCAGCTTGTAAGTAAAGAGGTAGTGTCAATCTCTGAACTCAGAGATGGTAATCTTTTACTGCTAGTGAAAGACAAAAAAATAGCACAAAAATTTCTTACAACCACCCAATTACTTGGTGTGTGCCATGTTAAGTTTTCTTTTCATTCTTCACTTAACACAACCAAGAGAACAATCTACGCCCCTTATCTTAATAAAGTTTCAGACGAGGAAATAATATGTGAACTCAGCAATCAAGGTGCTACCTCTGTTTATAAATTTATCAATGGTAAGACTAGCTGAAGTGGTGTTCTTCTCTTGTCTTTTGACTCCTACAAACTGCCTAACAAAATAGATGTATCATGGCACTCCGTGAAGGTCAGGCAGTACATCCCTAATCCCATGCGATGCAAAATGTGCCAACTACTTGGTCACACTTCAAAATGGTGCAAAAATCAACCAATATGTGTTGGATGTGCACTGCCCCCACATCAACCAGACGATTGTAGTCGCATTATGTGTGCTAATTGTTCTGAACAACATCCTTCATCACCCAACGAATGCAAAAAATTTAAACAAGCTAAAGATATTTTAGCTATTAGAACCAAAAATAAATGCTCTATGATGGAAGCTAGAAATATTTATCGTACACAAATTACACCACCCCCTTAATACTTCAACATCTTACGCCGCTGCTCGTACATTATCAAACACTTCCCATGCTGCTACTACAGTAACTACACAAAGTACTTCTACTCCAAAAACAACAATAAATAAAAATAACAACATCAAATCATTGAACACCAAACAAAATAACTCCCCAAGCACTTCTCTTTCTTTAACTGTATCACCACTTGCTACTTTTAAGCAAACTACCTCTACACACCACAAATTCATTGAATACCAAGCAAACCTACTATTCAAACCCAAAAGTCTCCAACAACCAAACATCTCTTTTTCCAATAAACAGCTTAGCTTACCAACAATCTAGTGAAGAGAATATTTCTTTTGAGAAATCAAACAGCACAGTAAATGACATTACACTATCCGCAGTAGACTATAACAACTCAAATAATTATTATTATTAATAATGAACAGAGTTCTTTCTTTTTCTCAATTATCTCATATGTCAGACTCGTCTGATGAATGATGCTCACAATAACCAATTTCAGTCATTTAAGTTTCTTATTTACGTTTGAAATTGTACCATTTACTGATGTTCACATTTTTGCAATGAAATATAAATGGCTTTTTCAATAGTTATCATGAGCTTCTTTTGCTTATATCAGAATTTAAACCCGATATAATAGCTTTACAAGAAACACACCTTGGCTACCCCAATAATCCCTCCCCTCCTTCTCCTTATGTAGCTTATTTCCATAATACAAATAATTTGAATAACCACGGGACAGGTGTGCTCATTAAAAAAGGTGTTTATCATAAAATAATCCATATTCAAACTTGTTTAAACATTATTGCATTTGAAATTAGAACTAACATAACCTTTACAATAATATCCGCTTATCTTCCACCTAGCAAAGAATTTGATCTGAGTGAGTTTAAATCAATTTTAATTTCATTGCCTCAGCCGCTAATTTTTTGTGGAGATGTTAATGGTTGGAGTCCTCTTTGGGGTTCTTCTGTACAAAATAAAAGGGGCAAATCAATTGAGGAGTTTATCTGTTCGCAAGACTTAATTGTCTTAAATGATAAATCTCCGACGCATTTTTCCACACATGGCTCTTTCACTCATATAGATATCACGGTATCGTCAACCAACATTTACCCTCTCCTTTCATGGAAAGTTTTAGAAAATCTCTGTGGTAGTGACCTATACCCTATAGTGTTTGATCTGAACTATGACAAAAGCAATAAAAAGATTCATATCCCTCGTTTTAAAAGCGATAAAGCTGATTGGGAGAAATATAGATTGTTGTGTGACGAAAAAAACCTACTTCACCCCACCAGTCACAACATAAATAAAGAGGCCGCATCGATTAAAAAGATAATTCTTAATGCAGCTACGTCATCTGTTCCCCAAATGAAACCATACGTCACAAAAAAATGTGTTCCCTGGTGGAATGAGGACCTTGCTGAGCTACGTACAAAAAAACAAAATGCATGGTATACTTTTAAACGCTTCCGCTCCAGCCAAAACCTCATGCTATATAAAGCAGCAAATGCCAAATTTAAACTTTATGCAAAAAAAGCTAAAAAAGAAAGCTTTATGAGTGTTACCAGTTCCATCAATCCGTCATCTTCTCCTAAAGATATATGGAAGAATGTTAAAAAACTATCGGGTTCTTATAGTCATTTTACTATACCACAGCTTGTGATAAATAATAAACTCATTTTCTCTACAAAAGATATTGCAGTTTCATTTGCAAAACATTGGTCTGACTATTCACAAGATAAAAACTTTTCCCATGCCTTTGCTGTTCATAAATCTAGAATTTTAAATGAAACCCCGGAAACCCCCATGCGTTCTGCAAGGGAAATTGACAGTACCATCAATATGCAAGAGTTCGACAATATTGCTAATAAAGTCAAGTGCACCTCTCCTGGGCATGACAGGATTAGTTATGTTATGATAAAAAATGTATCTGGTTCTATTAAGACTAGAGTATTAAACTTGTACAACTGCATTTTTTCTTCTGGCGTCATTCCTCATAGTTGGAAATGTGCTTGTGTATCTCCTATACCTAAGCCTAATAAACCAATAGATGACCCTTCCAACTTTCAACCCATATCCCTTCTACCATGTATCAGCAAGATCCTGGAAAAAATAGTTGCAAATCGACTGATGTGGTTTGCTTCCAAACATAAGCTTCTAAATTTTAATCTGGTTGCCTTTAAAATAGGACATAGCACGGTTGATGCACTTTTATCTTTTGACCATATCTCTTCAAGTGCTATATCTAGTAAGAAGCATGTTACAGCACTTTCCCTTGATTTCGAAAAAGCTTTCGATCGTATTGGAGCACATATTGTCCTCAGACAATTAAGAAAATGGGGGGTAGGCCATAAGATATACAACTTTATTAAAAGTTTCTTAACAAACCGAAGACTTATGGTCAGAATAAACAGTTCCTTTTCCGACAAACATAATTTAGAAAATGGAATCCCTCAAGGTTCGCCTCTTTCTGTGGTTTTATTTATTATAGATTTTGACGAAATTAGCAAAATTATAAATAAGTACAATATTAACCACAGTATTCACGCCGATGACGTTCTAATATTTACTAAGCTTGATAACTTGGTATCGGTCTGAACAATTTTGAATAGAATCCTTCAAGACATTTCTGTATGGTCGCTTGAATCGGGAGCGATTATTTCATATGTGAAATGCAGTATCCTGCCTCTTCGTCGGAGGAGGTGCTGTTCGAGTATACAACTGTACTATAATAATATATCTATAAATAATGTTAACGAAATGAAAATATTAGGTGTGTTCTTTGATAGTAAATACAATTTTAAATTTCATTAAATATAAGTTAACAAAGCGCCTTAATATTGTAAAATACTTTTCATCTAAGAAATCTTTTGTACATACCTGTACCCTTTGTTATATTGTAAAATCACTAATTTTATCTTTTATTGACTACGCGCTGCCTATTTACGGAAGCTGTGACAAAAGCAATTTAAATCTCCTCTGTGTTCCGTACCATGCTTACGTGCATGCCCTACAACACCTATATGCAACATTTTAGCAGAATCTGGACTTCCTAGCCTAATTGAACGGGTAGACTACATGACTGCTGGCCTCATACATAAGGTAGTACACTGCAACAACTATAACATTTATAATAACACCCTTAACGCTGCAAACCGGAACCTACTACCAAAGAGACTGTCGGCGTTACATCGTGTTCTTCTTCTGGCCAGGAAAATGAATCTTCGAGTTAAACCTACTCGGCAAGTTTATTCTAAATGCCCGCCTTGGTTTTTTAAGGAACTCGTCATTTGTTGACTGCTTTCAAAGTTGTCAGAAGCAAAACACTAGTGCACTTATTTATCAACAAATCTTTTTGGAGAACAAACGACAGCTAATCTTAAAATCGTTTAAATTCATCTTTACCGATGGCTCAAAAAACTGCTTTTCAGCGTCTTTCGCGGTTATATCGGAAGACCAGATGATTTTAAAAAAAGGACTCATGCACAACAACTGCTCCATCTTCACCTGCGAAATGTTTGCTATCTACCAAGCCACTGTAATAGCCTCCCAAGCTAAAGGTAAATTCTGCATCTGTACTGATAGTCAATCTGCCATCGATGCCCTACGAAACTTTAGTAATAACAGCTTGCTGGTAACTTACGTTCGAGATTTGCTCATTAAAGAAGAAAGTAAAATTAAGTTAATGTGGATACCTGGCCACTGCGGTATTCGAGGCAATGAATTCGCTGATTATACTGCAAAGGGTGTTCATATGGAACCTGCACTCTGTTTTGACGCTCTTGAAAAAGCTGACTTAAAACTTCTAATAAAGCAGTACTTACATAATGAGTCATTATTGAAGTGGAATGATTAGGTTCATCATTATTCTTCTATTCATCCCACCAAAATGAAGCCGATATTTCCTTCTCAAACTAAACATAAAGATATTTTAATTTTCACAAGGCTTCGTTTGGGCCATACTCAGATCACACATGGTTACCTGTTAAATTCTGGAGATGCATCCTGCTGTTTTTGCAACGCTTCCAGCACGTCAGTTAAACATATCTTAGATAAATGTCCCCGTTTCAAAAATACAAGGCGGATGGTTTTTGGCACTTCACTTCCATCGGATCTTCTCGCAAACACAACATCGTTAAATATAAACAATATATCTAAATTTATAGCATTATGTCACATATCTCATTTAATTTAATGTATTATACACTTTTGAATTTTGTATACGTAAGAAACCAGAATTGTAATATTTAAATAGAAAGCTTGAGAAGAGACCAGCTGATGGCCTCTAGCTAGTGCTGTTAATTTATTATTCTTTGTATATATATGCTTAAAATAAATATGATTTGATTTGTTCATTATTTGATAATTCTGTAATTTTCCCTAGGCTTGTGCATGATGCTGTTAACGAACTGGATATGGATTATTGCCCTTGTATAGAGATTGCATTGTGTTTTAGCACGCATTCTGGCTGAAGTGTCAGTAGTCCTAAACCCTAAACGGGATGATTTCTTTGCCGCAGACTGCAGTGGCTCGTGAAGTTGATGGAATTGCATAAATCCATTAATTTTTTTTCTTCAATGGTAGCCACGTAATGTTATTGGCCACAGGTTTCCGTTTACAATTTGGTTGAGTGTTGTTGTTAAACAAATTGATTTCGCAGGAACACATCTCGGCCTCATAGCTGTCTCGGCCTCGTAGCTGCACAGTTGAACATACGTATTCATTTTGATTGATTCGTTCACATGATGAAAAGTCGTCGGAGCTAATTCGCAGGTATTGATCGCGAGCAGCATTTATGGCAAGAAAGGTGGTGCATGTATCAATCGCCACCATAGTGTTGTTGATCGAATTTGACCGAAATGAGCATAAAGAGTTCGAATCGGTCATGTTCCACCAGAGGTAATGTAATTTTAAAAACAACATGGTACTGAGTGAGTCCTCTCTTTACCTTCATTATCCTATATAGTTGTATTAAGTCCTCTTGATTTGCAGGTAGTTCTAATGATGATGGCAGGTGGAGTCTAATTTTGTCAACTTCGATGTGCAATTGCTCGGGAGTAAACAATAGCGGTTTGAATTTGCCATGGTGAGTGTCTGTGAGAACATCCAGTATAGCTGACTGTGTACGTTGTAACTCGGTTGCGATTAGAGTTAGTTGAATTGACAGAGCGTTGAATAGTTCCAACAATTTCGATTGTTGCAGCTCTTCGTCTTCTTTCTGCAATTGATTCCAAATTTGATTTACTTGTTGGTTGAACCGCTCTCTGATCCTGCTTTATGAGTTGACGGTGGAATCAATGATGGATATTTGATGCTTGAACAGATGTAGCAGATTGGACTCGTTTTCTTTGACGTTTAATATTGTCCTTGACATCTTTTTAGAATACTCTGAAATAGATTTTTATCTACACGCAATTCTATTTCAAGTCGATCGAAGCTGTCTGTTAGATGCCTACATGTGTAGTTTTGTTTAATCTTTCGGCAAAGTTGACGTAGGGTGCTGGTACCGTTGAATAATGTTGATGCTTCTGTCCAAGAGGATTTCAAATCGTAGTATACGAGCAAGTTCCATTCGGTAAATGAAATAGCAACTGATCCTATATTTTCGAAATGGATGCCAAGTTTTGAACCAAAATTAACTTGCACTGGAGATCCCAATATTATTGATAAGATCATTATTGTTAGTAGCAATGCCAAACCATTGGTGATTGCTGGTATTATTCTTCTCCTTTTTGGCGCTGGTAGATCTTCTGAATCAACTTCGATTTCGTCATCATGTTCCGAGAATAATGGTGCCAGTTTTTAATTGCTCTTTTAAATATGTGCCTTTGTGTTTTTACGTCGCACACTCTTACTAAGCCATCGTCAACCTTGTATACCTTAACAATTCGCCCTAGAAGCCATTGGAGCACTGGTAAGTTATCTTCTTTGACGATTACCATAGTATTTGTCTCTATGGTGCTGGTTGGACCCTTCCATTTGTGTCGTTGCTGAAGTTGGTGAAGGTACTCGTGTGACCAACGTTTCCAGAACTCGTATTTAAGGTGTGTCACCAATTTCCATCTAGTTTGTAGGAATACCTTGGATTCTGACATGTTGCTATATATCTGTGAAGTAAACGGTTCGCCTATCAAGAAGTGTCCCGGAGTTAGCGCTGTTAGGTCATCTGGTTCTGTTGACATTGGGGTAAGCGGTCGAGAATTCAAAATTCCCTCGATCTCCACGACGATGGTTTCGAGTTCTTCGTAGGACAGCGATACAGTCGATACACTTCGTAGTAGAAAATGCTTGGCGAATTTAACCGCTGCTTCCCATAAGCTTCCAAAATGTGGAGCTCTAGGAGGGATAAATTTGAAGTTTATTCCTCTGTCGCTGCATGATCTCGTGAACTTTTCTCGTGAGGTATTTGAGAAGATGACATCGTTTAGCTCCTTCAGATTGTTACTTGCGCCGACGAAATTGGTTGCGTTGTCACAATAGATAGTGTCACACCGTCCGCGGCGAGACGTGAAGCGTTTCAGCGCTCCGATAAATGCTTCGGTCGTCAGTTCGGTTACAACCTCTAGGTGAACTGCCTTTGTTGAGAAACAGGAAAAGACTGCGATGTAAGCCTTGTGTGGGTTCTTTCCACGAATTTTATAGTGCACCCAAAATAGTCCGTAATAATCCACTCCACTATGGACAAACGGTCGAGCTGGAGTGACTCTGGTTGCTGGCAAATTTCCCATCAGCCTAAGTTATTCAATCAACTTAGGCTTGGATCTGGTGCAGCGCACGCATTTGTGCACAACGTTTCGGGCCATTATTTTTCCTTTTATTATCCAAAATCGTTGCCTTGACGCTGATATCAAACTTTGTGGACCACAATGCAAATTATTCTCATGTATCATGATAATAATCATTCTTTAAATAGGTTCGTTGTATGGCAACAACATGTGATGTTTGCGTCATAGCTCAAGTTTGATGCTTCTAGACGTCCTCCAACCCTTAGGATACCTTGGTCATCAATAAACGGTGACAAATTACTGATATCGCTAGTGTAATTGACAGTTGAGTGACGCTCTAAGATTTTAATGTCTGCGTAAAACGCTCTTCTTTGGATACCCTTGACAATCAATGTCAATAATTACCCCATTTCTTCGGATGTTGGTGCTATTGTTGGGAGGGACACCTTGTTTCTTAATACTTTCACATAACGAATGACATATGCTACAATTCTTTGCAGGCGTCGAAATGAGTTCCTGTGATTGATTTCTTCCCAGAAAGTTTTTGACCCTTTAGAACTGAGTGTGAGAGCTGCACTCGTCTGCCGCCTGAATTCTAAAGCACAATGTTCTCGCGGAGGTTGAAGTGGCCAAATTGTCACAGATCCGTGCAGGAACTTAGGTCCATATAGCCAAAACAGGTTGTCTACCAATTTAGCTGGTGTCACGCCTCTTGATACCAGGTCTGCGGGATTGTCCTGCGACGGCTTTGTTGTGGTTAATTGCTTGCTGAATAGCCGAAATTCGGTTCGCTACGAATGTGTGGTAGTGTGCTGATTCTGCATTTATCCATCCCAGAACCGCTGTATAAACATACCAAAAATGCGTTGTAACGCCTTTGAAGAATCGGCTTTCATGGAGCTTCTGCATCAATTCCACGGCGACCTTAGCAGCGCACAATTCCAGTATTGATAGTGTTACTTGCTTTGTTGGAGCTACTCGTGATTTCGCACATAGGAAGAGAACGATTATCTGGTTTTGGCAATCTTGTGTATGGCATGTATGCTACCGCTCCATAGGCACGCTCTGATGCGTCAGCGAAACTTGTGTACTTGAGGGTCTTTGGGTACTGTGCGACCGAAGACGTGGCGTGGCACGCTGATGGTTTTTAACTTCTGCAAGTCCTTTTTGAAGGTTAGCCATGTTTTGTGAAGTGGTGCTGGAAGTTCTGTATCCCAGTCTATTTTAAGTTCCCATAGTTGTTGAAGGAACACTTTTGCTGTGGTTGTAACTGGCGCGACGAAACCAAGGGGATAAAAATTACGGGTAATATCTGCTAAGGCTGAACGCTTTGTTATCGTACCAGATTCTACTACACCAACCTTGACCTTAAAGTCATCATTAGAAGGGCTAAAAATCAATCCCGTTGTTTTGATGTTGTCGTCCAGTGTGTCACCGAATTCCATATTTACTTCACGGTCCGTGACTGGAATTTCTTCTAGTAACCTTGGGTGATTCGCGCACCATTTCCGTAAATTGAAACCTGCGGAACTAAGCATGAGTCGAAGTTGCCGCTGTATTTCACATGCAGTGGAGAGATGATCAGATCCGCTCAACACATCATCGACATAAAAATTGGATTTTACGACTTCTGCTCCTAGTTGGTATTTGTTTGCTTGATCGTCAGCCAGAGCCTGAAGTGTGCGGATAGCCAAATACGGTGCAGACGCTGTACTGAAGGTGACTGTCGTGAGCTGATAACACTTCATGGGATGTGAGGGATCCTCCCTCCACCAGATAAGTTAGAACTTTTGATCGTCTTTATCTACTCGCAATTGTCGATACATCTTTTCAATGTCAGCTGTAAAGACAAATCGTGGGAGCCGGAAACGCAAAAGAATAGTGAACACATCTTCCTGGATAGTTGGTCCTGTTGCCAGAAGATTGTTTAAAGAAACATTGGTTGATGTTTTGGCTGAAGCATCGAATACGACTCTTAACTTTGTCGTTGAGCTATCTGGCTTCAAAACGGCATGATGTGGAAGAAAGTAGTGGGAACTCTTGATGCTAGTTATGTCAATCTATTCCATATGACCAGGCTTCTCGTATTCTCGCATGCAGGCTACATATTGGGCCTTGAATTCAGGAATCTTTATAATTTTTCGTTCAATTGTCATGAACCGTTGCAGAGCTAACTTCCGCGATTCTCCCAGTTGCTTTGGAGTAGTTTGGAACGGCAATTTAACTATGACGCACCCATTGTTATCACGTTGATAATTTTGCCGAAAATGTTCTTCACAGCGACGCTCGGCGGTTGTAAACTTACAGCTAGGTAAATCACATCCTTGAAGTTGCCCGAATTTTTAAAGAGTGTCGTTGAGGGAACCATTCTCCTGTCTAGTGTAGACTGCACATGTTGGTGTTTTTGTTGAGTTTTGGCCAATTATTCCACTTATCACCCAACCAAGCGTTGTGTTTTGCATGACTGGGAGTTCAGAGGAAAGTTTGATTTGTCCCATTTCTATGAGGTTGTACTACAACTCTGCGCCCAAGAGAACATAGATTTTTCCTGGTTGATGAAATTCCGGATCAGCCAGTTGTACAGCCTTAGGAATCGGCCATTTTGTAACGTTTAGCTGCTGAGCTGGTTGAGTTGCAACAATGCTTGGCAGCACAAATGCCTCGAAGTGGGCCGCAAAGTTGCTTGACGATGTTGATTTGTGATTCTGAGTCGAGAATGGCTCTAAATTCACCCGATCGTCCATTCGCAGCTGTTATTTTGATTTTAGCTGTTCCCAACAAGACATAACAGCTTCGATGTGTAGGCATGATGTCGGTGGCTGCTGATGCCCCTGCGGTATTGGAAAGAGTTGTAGTTGATTTTAAATTGATTGCTGTTGATCGGCTTCCTCTTGTGGTCTGCTCCTGTGCTTCTAGATATAACAACGTGTTGTGTTCTCTATTGCATTTGGAGCAGTTGCCTCACATGCAAGATTTGGCATTGAGCCCACCTTTCAGACAGTTTACACAATAGTTTGCTTTTTGGACTGTGTTTAACCGCTGACTTGGTGTCATCTTGAGAAAATCTTGACATTGGAATGGCGGATGATGTTGGTTGCATGTGATGCATGCTGTACCTGTTGGCACTGAGACACTTAAAGCCTGGTAGGCACTTGGTCGTTTACAGATGGTATCTCCTTCGGTTGTTTTAAGGATTGCTCCCATAATGTGTGAGTGGTTTTGTATAGGTTTTGGGTTAATATGTACAGCAGAATGGAGTCCCAGCTGTCGGTGCTCACTCCTAGACCTTGTAGAGTCATAGTCCTTGGAAGTGTCGTGGAGGAACTTAATCGCTGATGCCTGATCGTTGTTGATTGTCGGTTGGGAGAGCAGTCTGCTTAATGTTGCGTTTATCAGCAGCCGAGGGTTTTCATATCGATCCTTGACCACCGCCCATGCAGCCTCGTAATCATTTGCCGATGCTGTGAAGTGCCGAATTAGTCCTTCCGCCTGACCGGATAAACTGGACTTCAAGAACCACATCTTTTGGCAAGCTGGAATTGGTTGTTTGTCTACCAACTCCATAAATAGATCGTGTAACTGCAATTTGGCATTGAGCCCACCTTTCAGAAAGTTTACACAATAGTTTGCTTTTTGGACTGTGTTTAACCGCTGACTTGGTGTCATCTTGAGAAAATCTTGACATTGGAATAGCGGATGATGTTGGTTGCATGTGATGCATGCTGTACCTGTTGGCACTGAGACACTTAAAGCCTGGTAGGCCCTTGGTCGTTTACAGATGGTATCTCCTTCGGTTGTTTTAAGGATTGCTCCCATAATGTGTGAGTTGTTTTGTGTAGGTTTTGGGTTAATATGTACAGCAGAATGGAGTCCCAGCTGTCGGTGCTCACTCCTAGACCTTGTAGAGTCATGATGCGCTCCTTGGTAGTGTCGTGGAGGAACTTCATCGATGATGCCTGATCGTTGTTGATTGTCGGTTGGGAGAGCAGTCTCCTTAACGTTGCGTTTAGCAGCATCCCAGGGTTTTCATATCGAACATTGATCACCGCCCATGCGGCCTCGTAATCATTTGCCGATGCTGTGAAGTGCCGAATTAGTACTTCCGCCTGACCGGATAAACTGGACTTCAAGAACCACATCTTTTGGCAAGCTGGAATTGGTTGTTTGTCTACCAACTCCATAAATAGATCGTGTAACTGCCTCCACTTGTGGTAGCTGCCATCGAATTTTGGTAGTTCAACCTTGGGTAGTTTTAGACCTGATGCCGTCATATTGGCTGTTTGCCAATTGACTGCTGTTGGAGAGGCTTGCATAATTGATGCCGCTTATTCTCTTGGTATCGTTGAAGAAAGACCTAACATCAACAGCGGTGCTTGCACCGAGTTGTTGGTGGGTTTGGCAACAGGCACATAAACCTGGAGAAGTACCTTTTCGAAGAATTAGAGAGTGTTTACAGAAGGCTTATTAGTATATATAATGTTATTTGTGGTAGATCCTTTCCTGGTTTATTAATCATTATAATAAAAAAAATATATATAAAAAAATATATATAATAAAAAAAATTTTTGAATTGATTTAGTCTTAGCAGCGCATTTAATATATGCGTAAAATGAACAATTGCTAGTTCCTTCAGCATTTTGTTTGTGATGAGGCCGTATTCCGGAGCTTTTTTTGGACTTATTTCCTTCGCACAATAAATTTTGCTTCCTGAATTTTAATCTTTGGGCGTCGTTTCGCCTGTACATTCAAAGGTTTTAGGGGTACTTCAGTTTGCATTAAATTTGGTGTGAACAAAAGTTGGATATGATCTGAAAAGGTTTCGCGCTTTTCTGCATCGCTTTTTGACCAATTACCATCGGAAAGTTCCTATAGGCTGTTCCCAATACCTGGTCATCTTCATTTTTCTTACAGCTCTCCATAGCGGGTAGTTGGTATCTGCAGTCGCTGAAAGATTTTTAAATTATGTTGTAGGCTCAGTTTTGCTGGATGTGCGAACTGGCACATTTCCTAAATTTCAACCAGTTTTTTAATCGATTGGTTAGATTGTCTGGTTTGGATTCTATTTGAGGCTGAGAGGTTAGGGTAAAGGATAACTGGCGAATGGTCAGAAGAGAGGTCATAACAAGCTTCTCCTGAAATTAGGTCTCGACTCATATTTTTAGTAATGCCAAAGTTTACTAAATCTGGTATTTTACTACGATCAGATAGCCAGTATGTAAGTTTACCAGTTGATATATAATCCATATTCCGATTTCGAAGCATTACGTCAAAGAGTTGCCTGCCTTTCGGGGTAATAAGTCTTGAACCCCAGTACGTGAGTTTGGCGTTGTAGTCACCCGCAACAAGAAATTTATATCCAAGGCTTTTGAACTGTTGTGAAGTTATTTTAAACTTTGGAGGATAGTTATTGCAGAAATTGTTATGTTGCCCACCATATGGATGTAGCGTGGAGGGAGTTTTTGCAATAATCTTCAATTAAGTGATGTTTTAATCTGGCTTTAATAAGGATCCCAGTGCCACCACATGCTTTATCATCTGGATATTTTGTGTCATAGTATTGGAATCCACTGACTTTAAAATTATTTTTAGAAGTTAGACGAGTTTCCGAAATGACCATAATATCAATGTTTTTGTCAAGCAGAAAGTTTGTGCTGGCTAACGCCGTTTGCATTCCAGTGACAGATTCTGATAGAGTTAATTTTTTTTACATTAACATCAGGAGGATTTGAGTTTGGCTACGCAATTTTTCATGCATCATTCCTTGCACTGAAAATATAAACTCGTTTTGAGTTTGTGCAAGTTACGAGACTATCTTTTGTAAATTATCCGTTTGTGGTTTTACACTCGGAGGCTCGGTTTTAACAATATTTGCATAGCTAATACTATCTTGTGCTCGACATGGCTCAGTGGGTTTCGCAGGTTGATAACTATAGTGCTGTTGTTTTTGTTTCGGCTGAGGACGCATTTTTTCTTTAACTTCTACCCATACTGGGCAGGTCCTATAGTTCGCTGTATGTGAATCTCCACAGTTGCTACATTTTTTAAATGTCTAGTTTAGGTGAATTGCAACGGGATGATGCATGGAGATCACCACTCGCAATAAGCTTTTGTGTGCCCAAACTCTTGACAGTTTTGGCATTGGATTGTCCACTCTTTTTCCGAGGTTCTTCCACCGTGATTTTGCGATGCAAAAGACATTACAAGTTTTAAATCTGATGATTTTCACCTTACTCAAGCTTCATAGCTGAAGGCTCTAGTTCAAGAAAGTCGAGTGGCTGCGGTTCTTTTCCTCGATTTAAGATATTGAATACAGAATTAGCGTCGAAGCCTGCTGCTTTTAAAAACTGCTTTATTTCGCTGAGATCTAAGCCCGGTTCAATGCCCTTTAACACGCCTGTTAATCCGTTTTGTAACTTGAGTTGTTATGTGTACAAACTTTTACCAATTTGTGAAGTTCATCAGATACTTTCCTAAAATTTTCCTCCTCGTAGATTTGTAGTTTTGTTTCGCTTATACTGCATTTTGTTAAAGGAACTACATGAAAAGTTTTTTCTCCTATCAATTGTGAAATTTTTTTAAATAAAGTATCTGGTTTGCTTTCACGGAAATATATTAGAAGTGACTTTGGGGTACGAGCTGGTGGATCATGAATTTCCAAGTCTTAATCAAGAATAGAAAACCTTTTCTGACTTGGGGTACCACTGTTGCTGGAGGTCGTTATTTGTTAAGCAGAGGCAGATATTTTCGCGGATTGAATAGTTAATCTCGCATTTTTTGACTGTCATTTGTTTGCGTTTTTTTGTGATCTTTACCTGTATATAGTTGAGTAATTTACCGGTGGTGGAGTTTTACTCCTCTATTTGCGCGAGCTGTCTCATTTGAGATCTGCCTGAAGTGAGACACGATTTTTGTCAGTCGATTTTGTGACATCTATTCAGAGCCAACTGTCTCAAGCAGAAAGCTCATTAAGTTCACCTCCAGTGGTGAAAAAATGTCGCTGTGTATTTTCTCAGCTGATTTATGCAGTTGGGCACATTGAGTTTGAATTTAAAAAATGTCGGAACTGAATATATAATTTATAAATTGAAAGTAAATTGTAATTATCTTTTATTTAAAACCAGGAAAAATCAAACGACCACGCAACAGCAGCTGCAATTTTATGTCGCACTTTGCAAAAGGCACCCGGAGATGCAGGCAGCTTTAGCAATATTTATATATATATATATATATATATATATATATATATATATATATATATATATATATATATATATATATATATATATATATATATATATATATATATATATATATATATACGAGTAAATATACGAGTATATAGACTCGTATATATGTATATACGAGTATATATATAAATAGATATATAAGAATAGATAGAGAAAACCGCATAGCAAAAACACTGCATTTTATTAAAAAAACAATTATCGTTTGATTTCTATTTATACAAACAGGAGTACCAGCAGTAGCTTATCCATTATTTCCTATGTACGAGTATATGTACCTAAATGAAATAAACAACAGCACACACACACAAAAACATTGTCCTTGAGAAAACATTTTTGTCACAAAACAATTATCGTTTGATATCTGTTTATACAACCAGAAAGTTTGCTACGAAAACCATTAAATTTGTGATAAGCGTCCGACCCAAAAACACCGATATGTGGTCTGCGGTTTTGCGGATTGTGGTTTGCGATTTACAGATTGCGGCTTTGCGGTTTGCGGATTGTGGTTTACGGTTTTGCTGTTTGCGGTCTACGGTTTACGGTTTGCGGACTTGCGGTTTACTCTTACTCATTTGCCCCATAACCCCCTTATTCATACTACTGCTTTTAACTGGGGTCCCCAAAGTTCATGATTTTCCTGTATATGTCTTTGTAAGGTCCATAAACGTACGAAAATAAAATTTCGTCCAAAAATATTGTGGTCGTAAGTTAAAGAATCCGTCCATATGCATGCTAGTATAGACCCAATGTATACATCTACCAATTTGTATTCATTTATCATCACTAGCAGCATAGATAGGGTAATTGCTTTTAAGTGGGATCACCAAAGTTCATTATATGGGAGGGAGGCGTAACCTTTAATTGAGAGACCATAATTCCTGTCTATGGCTAAAATAAAATTTCGTCGAAAAATATTGTATAGGTCGTAAGTTATAATGAAATGTCAATAGTGGGCTTGGCTCTAAAAATAACACTCCCATTTCTTGTGTGGTGTTTAATGGTAGCACCCGCAACTTTCTTTTACAGGATTCGTTGGTTAATCTTCTATAGGAACCTATAAATGATTTTTGCTTAATTTTGGGCGTGGCAGTAGTAATAAAACGCCCATATTTGGAATGCATGCTAGTTGAGACTCAATATATATATTTACCAATTTGTATTCATATACCTTCAATAGAACCATAGATAGGATAATTGTTTTTAGCTGGGGTCCCCAAAGTTCATTATATGGGAGGGAGGCTCATCTTTCATCTGATGGACCTCGAATGTAGTATATGACTTTGTAGGGCCATTTACGTACTAATATAAAATTTCGTCCAAAAATATTGGATAGGTCTTAAGTTATATTAATATCTCAATTGTGGGCGTGGCTCTAAAAATAACACGCCCATTTTTTGTGTAGTGTTTAATATTAGTAACCGCAACTCTCCTGCGAAATTTCGTTGGTTAATCTTATATAGGAGCCTAGTTATAATATTTGATTAATTGTGGGCATGGCAGTAGTAATAATCTGCCCATATTTAGAATTCAAGCTGGTACAGACCAAGTGTTTACATCCACCAATTTGTATTTATATATCATCAATAGAAGCAGAGATAGAGTGATTGTTTTTAGGGGGGGTCCCCAAAATTCATTATACGTGGGGGAGGCGCATCCTTCATCTGATCGACCACGAATCTTGTATATAGCTTTCTTGGGTCCATATACGTACTAAGAAAAAATTTCGTCGAAAAATATTGTATAGGTCTAAGTTTTAATAATATAATAAGAGTGGGCGTGACTCTAGAAATAATACGCCCATTTTTTGTGTGGTGTTTAATGTTAGTACCTGCACCTTATTGTGAAATTTCGTGGATAAATCTTTAATAGGTTCCTTATGGTTTTTGGTTATTTGTGGCCGTGGCAGTAGTATTATTATCTCCATATTCTTCGCACACACTACTATGGACCCCATGTATATTTGTAACAATTTTTATTCAGATGGTGTCAATACGAGCATCGGTAGGCTAATTTTAATTTTAGACCCGAAAGTTTCTTATATCAAAAGTGGTCGTGTCCTTCCCTGATCAATTCTGTTTGTTATTTGCATCAAACAGAATTTTATAATGCCCACATGTTCCTTTCCGTAAAATTTTGTCCATAAATCTCATAAACAGATGTTAAGTTATGAATATTTGTTAATAGTCGGCCTGGCAGATAATATATACCTCCCACTTTTAGCATAGTGTTTAGTACGCCCCACATCTCCATAACTGCCAAAAATAACACTTATAGTAATTAATACGGAGTTTCTTTTTTTAAGTAATTTCCACAAACGCAATAAGAGAGATGGATTACAATAACAAAATAAACTTCCGTTTACCGTTAGTTTTTTGCATCCTTCTTTGGTTCTAATCATAAAGTGAGTAAATTTTTTTCCTCATTATGCCAATAGAGTTTGCTCTTTTTCAATTTTTTCAACCGCTTATCTCCCCCATAGCTGCCAAATGGCACCACGGAAAAATGTCCATTGGCGTAAGATGAGGCATGATTTTGTAGCCGTCATTTTGAGGTAGTGAGACATTTTCAAGCTCAACAACTTGAAAATTGAATCAAATCAACTTGAAGCTGTCACAATAAATAAATTTTGTCAACATTCTCTAGGACTTTTTCCAAATTTCAATATACATTTTGGAAAATCATGAAAAAAATGAGTATTTTTCAAAAACTTTCGCGGGTCTGGCCCCGGGCTGTAGTTTGTAAGAACCCTACTCTAGAACCTTCTTAAAACTTGTTTGGAAGTGTGGCGAATATTCCAGAATGTTCTCGAAACTTATTTCGTAGTGTAGTGAAGATTCTTGAATGTTCTCGAAACTTCTATCGAAGTGTAGAAAATATTCTAGAATGTTCTCGAAATTTTTGAAGTGATGAGAATATCTAGAATATTCTAGAAAGGTCTTTCGAACTGTGGAGAATATTCTATTAAGTTTTAGTACAACACACGAAAGTTATATAAGCCACCAAACAATTAAAGTCGACACAGTTGAACAGCACTCGTAGGAGTCTGTACATCGTGAATTTCAATCGTGACAGTAATAGTTTTAAGAAGTATTAAAGTGATTAAATGAATAATTAAAGAAATTGCAAATTGTATTAAAGTAAACTTAAGCCTAAGATTAACTGTGTAAATTGCTATAATTAAATAAAGTTAATTATTTTAATTTAACCAAGCAAATGTTTGACTACTACACAATCCATTATTGGATTATTGAGAGTTAGTAAAGGAGGACAATTTCGGAACAAGTGGTGCAAGAAGTGGGATTGTGTATCAGTAGTAAAGTCAATTAGAAAAACTGAAATTGGAACAGCTCAAGAAGGAGCTTCAGCGCTTAAACAGAAGAAGAAACACCACAAGGAACTAATACGGCTAACATTTACATAACTGCACTAATCGAAGCAATACAGATGCAGTTAGAAGAAACGTATCCGAATATGCAGCAGCGATTACAACAGAGTGCTGCATCCGTCAAACAGACCCTATAGCAATGCGATACGAATATGCAGCAGAGGTTACATCAGTGTGAAACACGGCTTATTCAACTACTCAGAACTCATAGCAAACGAAAGAAATGTCAAAGATGGTAGACAGGAAGGTTTGTGAAATTGGGACAAGGCAGAAAGCGTTAGAAAAATCTGTAGAACAAAAATTCATTGCAAACTAGCATAAGTTGAACGAATTTAAACAACAAATAAAACAAACGATTCACGTACTACAGGAAGGTTCATTGCCATATGCACTTTTTATCCTCAATAAAACTGAACCCTCCGACCTATGATGGAACCACAACATTTAGCGTCGTCAAAAAGCAGTTTGAGACTACCGCTAGCACAAATGGTTGGAGTGCTCGCGAAAAATGGACGGCATTAACCGTGTCATTGAAAGGTACTACTATGTACTTCGAACTATCTCAGAAAGTGAGCAAGACTGTTATGAAAGCATGATGAATGCCGTTCAGCCGAAAAATGGTAGTGGATATAGTAAGCAGATGTACTAAGGAGAGCTACGAACACGTGTACAGAAGAGTGGTGAGTCTCTACAACAGTTTGCGGCGGAAGGGGGACGGTTGGGCCATTTTGCCTAGCCAGGAGAGATTACTGAGAGGTTTATGATGGACATCTCCGTGTATGTCATTTGCGATGCGGAGATAAAGTGTTCAGCTATAACAAATCCGAAAACTACATATATGGACACAGTAGCTAGCGCTTTGACATCAGATACTGCAACATTGGTGTGCCAGCTAGTATGCAGAGCCCGTCAGGTACAAGTCGAAAACGGAGAAAGTTTCATGGGGAAAAGCTTTACCTGCGCGCCTGTAAGACCGCCAAAGCAAATCAGATTCCAAATAGTTTATCAGAAAATGTTGTTAAGCTGCCGACAAACTAAATGGAGTCAATCTCGAGGGGCATGATCTGACTCACACAACATGTGGTCCCAGAAACTTCGTTTCTCAGATGGCATGGAAAATCCACAGCCTAACTGTCAACAGTGTAATAAACGGAAGAAAAATTGTATTAACATTGGATACAGGCTCATCACATTCCATTATCAGAAGGGATCTCATTGGGGGAATCGATCAGCTTCTAGTAATAAGATAGCTTACGGGAAAGGGCGATGATGCATCGGTACTTGGAAATGTTACACGAAAATCACTATCGGCACCACAACAGTGACGCACGAGTTTGAACCAATTTTAGGTGTGGATTTTATGATATGGAATTGATTCACGCTAGAGTTTTAAAACCGAATGTTGAAGTATGCGAACACCGAAATACTGTTATTCGGTGGTGAGGATAATTATGGAGGTGTTAAATAAGCCATTGTATTGCGGCGGATAAAAATCCCAATGAAGTATTTCATATAGTGTTATCTCGACTTTGCCGCTGCATGTGATTGCTCTGTCGTCAGTGTATCCCTGAGGGCATAGGCCCAAGTATGTTAGTTCTCAGAGAAGTTCGTCGACCACAATACACAACAGCAATGGAGATACTACTCCACATTGCGGACGTCCTCGAACAATATTAACCACAGTGGTTGTTGTTCGACTGTTCTGGTCTTCAGCATTTGCTCTGGAGAGGGTACAAAGAAGAGCCCTTCTCACTGCCTCGTGTGCGATGTTGCCAGACTACACAGGCAGAAAGTAGAGCAAATGGGATGTCCGTATCCCAGAAATCACCCTGGCCATCAAAACCAGTCGCGCTGACTCCACTTTATATACATCTGCTTTTCTTACTCAAGGCCGAGAACCACGCCTACAGAAAACTCTCTATGATAATCAACGGGAAGTGATAACCAGCCCCAGTCACCAGAGGAAAAACATATGGCCTTAAAGGAAGTATACCGACATGTTAGGCGCAATATGGAGCGGGACGCAGAAGATCAAGCCTGGCAGTAATATATACGGCGGCGCCCCGGGCATCTCGCTATCGGATATGAAGTACTAATAAAACATCAACTGTCAAAGGCTGTGGATACATTCAACGCATAGCTTCATTCGCTATAAGTTTCCAGTCATTTTACAAGAACAAAAAGAGAATGATATATATAATATTCACATCAGTCAGTCCAAGATATTCTATAGAGGAGACACATCCAACCGGGATCACCAAACAAAAACATACTGGC
Organism: Clusia tigrina; assembly: GCA_920105625.2. NCBI lineage: Eukaryota > Metazoa > Arthropoda > Insecta > Diptera > Clusiidae > Clusia > Clusia tigrina. The sequence goes on from OV050030.1 coordinate 200,920,297, forward strand.
AACCAATGGTGCTCTTGCAAATGACCAGAGCAGCGACCACACACTTAACAGTATGCTAGAAAAAATCAGAGGACGCACCTATAAACCTCGATATGAGCGTTTTGCAAAAAGGAACAAGACACACAAAAAAAATGCAACAGAAAACTTTCCTACTGCCTGAGTGATTTACTAAATGTTCTACTTAAAGACTGACGGGAAAGAACCGCTACTCATGGCAGATGTTCAACCAAAATAGCTTCTGCTATATATATTGAAGACAGTGAAAATCAATCGTGGAGAAAATTTGAAGCGTGTTGAAGGGAAAATTAACACAAAGTGTTGACAGAGTTATCGAAAACGAGTGCTAAAGCTGACAGCAGGGTGGCCACGCATGCTGCCACTAGAGAACAATTTTGCTGAGAGGTTGGGACTTGTCAAACGCCTCTGAGCGGAACTGGTGTGAACTGAACACCATAATCCGATTCATAAGCAGGAACACTTCGCCAGCAAGGGATAAAGACGAAGAAGTGATGGAGCTCTCTAGCGATCTAGACATCGACGATGATTACGTGGTGGGAAGGGCAGGCTGACGGTGCGGACTATCGACTACTCCCGATTGTCACCAGGTATCTATTTCACCGACGTCCTCATATATTATTACATACAGTGGACCTTGGATCATATAGTACCAGAACCCCTACCCGCGTAAGTACATGGCCTCAGTACCCATATCTTCACGCAGTTAATGGCGTGCAGAGGCCCCCTCCACAACAGCATGCTGCCGTATGTTGATGAACTTGAGCAGTAGACTTGTTCAGGAGAGACTAAATATTGAGCCCTTATTAATGGATGGAATGGAAAGACAACCCATTGGATTTTCGCCATTGTATGCCACGCGGAGCTCCCACCAGATACAGAATCAGCAATACTATTCTTGCCAGACCAACTCGTCGTTTGCTACAGCAGGAGAACAGCGCGGATTACTGCGCATTCATATTACAATATTTATGTAATTTCTTTGCCGAGCCGCTACACCCATTGCGGCTTCCAATCAGGGATCTACGCGAATGGTTATATGCGAAGGCACCAGCGCATCGCTCCAAAAACAGCAACAAGGGGAACAGCGCACACCTCAACTGACACTGCCACCAATTGGCTACATTTCAGTCGAACTCAGCAGCAGAAATAACAACAATAGAAGAAGTAGCAAAAACAGTGGCAGCAGTAGCAGCAGTAGTAGTAGCAGCACCAGCCTGTAACAACAGTTTTAATCAAGGAAGAACAGTTTGGGTTTGAAAGCTAATATTTCGCATGACATGCTGTACGACACATCGCAGTCGAAATTTATAAAGCTCAAACCAGAGGAATTCGGGGACGACTGCGTTTTGTACGATTCCCATATTAAGGGCATCATCAGTGTGCGCTTTTTCCAACCCAAAGTAAGTGGGGAGTGTGAGGAACCAAACTGCCTCCGCACTTTGGTCTTACAACAAGGACACACACGCATATATGCGGCTTGCCCACGCATGGCTATAGCACCGTCTTCTAGCAGCCACTACTGCTACGCACTATAGGCACTAGCTCGAACGCAGCACATACAGCGACCGAATAATAACGCGCACGCACACCGTACACTATAAACAGCTGATCAAGACTATATAATCGAGTGCTGCGCATAACTCATCCTGTTCGCTCCGAAGCCCTCCTGACGATGGCTGCCGCCTGCTCACAGTCACCATGACTCTGAGTCTGAGACTCTGAGCGGGACTCAATGCGGAGAGAATTTACCTCATTGGGTCCCGCCAAAGTCGTACAGCAGGCCGCTGCAATCTTTTTGCTGTGGTGTGAGTGCCGACTCAGGCAGAGCAGGAGAGCCGGTTGCGTGAAGAAATCAGTTGCAATTGAACCCTTGGTCGTGCGGCTGTGTATCACTGATTCTAAGAACTACCACCAAAAATGTATAACTGATTCTAACCACTCTCACCAAAAGTGTATTAAACTTTGTTTATTATTAAAAAACTATTGTGTTCACATTATAAGTCACACAACAACCAGCATTATACCAGCGCGAAAATACTTAATAAAGAAAAAAAATAATACATCAGAGGCAAAGGAGGAAAGGACTCACTAACCTACCAGGCTCCCCTGAGAAACATGGTCCTTCGAGCCGGATTTCACCGCGTCCGGTAAGTTTTGAATACTTATTTATATTTAATATATTATTAAACAATTTTTAGTTAATTTCAATATTGTATACCTATTTTTAATTTGTTTTTTTTCTATCGCGTAATTCGCGGTTGTGTAGGGTCGGTACGGTAAACGGCCCATTTTCATATCGTCACTCCTGTGTATGTGTGTGTGTGTAAATTCCTGCACAGCAGCAGGTAAGAGAATTTCAATTTTTAAAAACAATTCTCAGCACGGCTGCTGCGTAATTCGGTTCGCAGTCTGCAGCTCAAAGCGCTGCCGACGCCGGTTACCATAAGCCGTGTACAGCTGCATGTGCGCAGGTTTTTTCACTGCTGCAATTGTTAACTTTTGCTCGTGCATTGCTATTGCCGCTTTTCCGTATTGCATTCGGTGCCCTAGTTTCGCGATTTGCTTTGTTCGTTGGTGCGATTTAAAGCGGGTGTCACACTCACGACTCTTGTGGGTCAGCTGTTCGGATTGTCCGTATTGCGTCCGCATATCGCCGCGTCAAAGCAGTATATTATTGCAAATAAGTACTAGGAGCATCTTGTTTTTGCTTCTACGTGTGCGTGGGGGTCTGCAGCTCACTGCGCTGCCAACAGCCTTTACTGTACGTTGCGTACCGTTGTTGGTGAGCCGGTAACTTACGCCGTTGCCGGTAGTTTACCGTACTAACGGGCCAACAACTGTTAACGTGGGGGACAATCGATTAGTCGATAATTAGGTTCGCAGTCCGCAGCTCACAGCGCTGCCGACGCCTTTTTACAGCAAACCGTGTGCCGGTGTTTGAACATCCCCATATTAATGCTCTGCAAAATACGTATACTCTTCGTTCTCCGTATATCACAGTGTTCGCAGCTCACAGCGCTGCCAACTGTCGTTACAGTAGTCGGTATAACGTTATACAACTGTCGATAGTTGTTAATGCAGCTTCTCAGCCAAATTTCGTGCCTCTTTTTGTCTTTTATATTACCCTGTATCGGTGAACCCACGAGTGACGCAAGGTCCGGGTCACATACAGCAGCTCATAGCGCTGCATTGGGTATTTCAAGTTGGGATTCTACTTAAAGTTTTCGAGTGTAGTTGCTTAGTGCCGTCCCCACTACCTTGGATTCGCGTAGTCCATTCCTACTGGGAACTTTCTTTAACGTTGTGTGGACTTTTCAGTGATAATAAGGCGGTTGTTATATCAGTCACGTCAGCGGGACAATTGTGTACACACATTGCTGGGTAACTGGGTGTATCGACATGAACTTATAGAGTTTTCCCGTGCTCTGTTCGGTGTTTGCCATCATTGAGCTGCGTTCTCAGGTCAAACCGTCTGCGACTATGCTTACTCCGCTGATAGATACGGCAGATAGCCTGACCGCATTGTCACTTTGTCATTAAAGCGAACTTAGATGAAAACGCACAGCCATTAAAGAGTCTATACGGCAACGATTCGCAGCAAGTTTTGCCATGTATAAACAGGGTCATGCTCGGATCAGTGGTCTGATGCAATCCCTGACCGTCTCTGCAGCGGTGCCTTCAGAGGCGTCTGCTGAGCTGTCCTCTCAGTCACATAGTATCCCGGTGCCTCCCTGTGATATTAAGATTTTCGGGGGGAGTACTCCAAGTGGATCACCTTCCGTGATATGTTCACGGCGCTCTTCCTTCGGAACGCTTGTTTATCTAATATCGAACGGCTGTACCACCTAAGGGCAAAGACTAGGGGGGAGGCGCGAGAAATCATGGACCAATGTCAATTGACCAATAGCGGCTTTGAACCTGCGTGGGCGAAGCTTTCTGCCCGGTACGAAAATCGGCGCAAGCTTATTAATTGTCAGCTGAAGTCCTTATCTACGATGCGTACCATAGGTAAAGAAAGGGGGAAAGCTAAAAAGGCTGCAGCGGGAAGTTAGCAACTGCATTATGGCGCTGCAGGAGCTGTCGGTAGATGTGGGCAGTTGGGATCCAATCTTTATATACTGGAGTTCCATTCGGTTGCCGGAGAGGACCCTTTCTTTTTGGGAGCAGTCCCTTGAAGATCATGCGAATATACAAACTTGGGTAGCGATGGAGGAGTTCCCCTCGAAACGGTTCCAAACTTTGGAGGTGGTCTCTGATGTCTGCCAAGCGGCTCACGCGCGGGATCCTGCGGGGAACCGCGCAACACTACTCCGTAATAGCCACGTGCAGGCTCATCAGGCAAGGGTCAATCCGGAAGGGTGTAAGATATGTACACTACCAGGCCATCGGGTCTCCCACTGCTCTACATTCATCAACGCTGATGTATCAGAGCGATGGGGATGGGGAAACCGCTTCCACTTGTGCGTGAATTGTTTGAAGGGGGATCATCGTGTGACAAATTGCACGAGTAAATACCGGTGTTTTACGTGTCAAGAGCGGCACCATTCTCTGCTACACCGTGAGCCGCCCCCGAACTGGAGCATAAGAGCCCCACCACGCACGACGCCGCCTCGAGGCAGACGACCATCCAACGGACGCAACGCGGCCACCACGTCGGCTCAACCTGCTACACCATCCTTCGCCCACGCTGCACAGGTGGTATCCGCTACAGTCCAGGGACGATCCGGTCCATATCGAGCCCGAGGTCGGCTACCCAAACGCGTGCTTTTAGGTACCGCCATTATTCACGTCTGGTATCAGGGAGTCAATTACATGGTCCGGGCATTGATCGACCTTGGGTCGGAAGGGTCTTTTATCTCAGATCAGCTCCAACGACGCCTGCGACTCCCTACGCGTACCGTGCATGCCCAAGTGTCCGGAGTAAGCAATGTGGTGGCCGCTAACGTGACGAAAGCGTGCGACCTAATGATAGGGTCACCTCTCGACAGTACTGTGCGGCTCCCGGTGTCAGCATTAGTATTGCCCACATTAACCAGCGAATTACCCCGACTACGGGTATCCACTCAACAATATCACCAATTGGCCGGCTTACAACTGGCTGATCCAAGCCTTTCAAACTCTTCACAGGTCGACATTTTGATAGGGGGTGATTTATATCCGATGGTGTTGCTTGATGGGTTGAAGCGTGACGTTATTGGGTCATTAATTGCACAGGAAAGTGTATTTGGGTGGATTCTCACAGGATCCATGCCTGAGAGCTCGTCGCAGACAATTTGTGCAAGGGTACAAATTGAGACCAATATGACTTCGTAGTACAGGAGTATTTGACTCTTGATCATATGATCAAAGTCCCGCCTCCGCCTTCAGGGGCCCTCGCTCACTACTATTTGCCTCATCATGCGGTAATGAAACCCGAGAGCACGTCCACCTAGTTGCGAGTGGTGTTCAATGCATCTCAAGCAACCACCAGTACCCTCAGCTTGAACGATGTCCTATACACGGGTCCCACCTTGCAGGCTGACTTGACACAACTTATCGTGCGATGGCGAATGTTTCAGTTCGTTTTTAATGGGGATCTGCAAAAGATGTATCGACAGATTAGAGTAGCTCCAAAGCACACCCCGTACCAACGAATTATTTTTAGGGCCTCTCCTGCAGCGCCAGTGTCCGACTACGGGTTACAAACGGTTAGCTTCGGAGTCAACTGTGCACCCTACTTAGCGATTAGGATATTAGAACAGCTCGCGACGGATGTCGAGGAGGCCCTACCCCAAGCAGCCCAGGTATTGCGTGAATGTATGTATGTGGACGACGCCTTGGTCGGCACACATGATGTGAACGTAGCGATACAGACTCGAGATGAATTGATCCGTGCACTCGACTCTGCCGGCTTTTCCATGCGAAAGTGGACAGCTAATACGGAAGCCATTCTCTCTTCTTTGTCTCCGGACCACCTGCTCCGAGAGGACTTTCTGAAGCTAGATGAAGCTAGTTTAACTAAGACATTAGGAATCCGGTGGAACGCAAAGACTGCCCATTTCTACTTTCATCTTCAGCCCATTTGCTTCGACCCACGAGCCACCAAACGCAAGGTGCTATCGATTATAGCTCAACTGATTGATCCAGCCGGATGGCTGGCACCTGTTGTGATCGTGGCCAACATCTTGATGCAACAGATTTGGGGGGACAAAACTGACTGGGACGAATCGCTGACCCTCGCCTCATCCAGTCGTTGGAGGGAATTTTTAGGGGCATATGACGACATCTCGCAGATTCGAATTCCGCGTTGGGTGGGGTCTGCACCGGATGTAGATATCCAGTTCCATGCGTTTTGCGATGCTTCGCAAGCGGCATACGTCGCCGTGCTGTATGTGCGATGCCAGTGCGGCGAGACTGTCACGTCCCACTTGTTAGTGGCTAAATCGCGTGTAGCACCTCTTAAGACGTTGTCCTTACCCCGCTTAGAACTCTGTGGCACGGCATTGTTATCCGAGCTGGTAGCAGCACTTCGGATAAGAGTGGGAATCACCTCCGGCAACTTGTTTTGTTGGATGGATTCGACCATAGTATTGGCTTGGCTCCATAAATCCCCGCATACATGGAAAACCTTCGTAGCTAATCGGGTTACAACCATTTCAAACAAAGTAGGTGTGGAATGCTGGAGACATGTCCAGTCTGCAGACAATCCAGCTGAGCTTGCCAGTCGGGGGGTAACTCCGGCGCTCGTCCGCAACCATTTGTGGTGGAACGGTCCGGGATGGCTTACCCGCGACCCAAATTCCTGGCCTCAGCTTTCGAAAAGCACTAGCCCTGACGCCCTGGAGGAACAGCGCAACGTTGCTACGCATACAATCCAGGTCAAATAGCATGACGACTTGATGCTGCGTTTCTCATCGCTGCCGCGAGCACTGCGGGTCATTTGCTATATCAAGCGCTTCTCTAGACACGCTACGCGAAAGCTGCGTGACCACGCCCCACCCCCGGGGTCGCCTATCACGAATGCAGAGATTGTTGCCACTACACTTCTCGTAATGACCATAACGCAGCAGATGTACTACCCCGAGGAGTATGGGTGCCTGCAGATAGGGCAACCCATCTCAAATTCGAGTTCTCTGCTCACCTTGAACCCCTTCCTTCACTCAGATGGGTCGATTCGAGTGAACGGACGCCTAGCGCATTCCACTCAGGTCTCGTTCTCCGAACGACACCCACAAATTTTGCCTACCACGGACAGTTTACACGACTGCTAGTTGAGTTCATCAATCAAATCTCATTGCATGGGGGAAATCAGCTTATGCTTCGGCTCCTTCGAAATCATGGAATCGCTGGATTCCACGCGCGAAGGTTTTAGTCAAGGGCACCATTTTACTTGCATGGTAGAAAAGAAACGTAGATTGAGCCAAATCATGGCGCCTTTACCCCCGGAACGCACCACCCTGTCTCGTCCTTTCAGCACCGCGGGGGTTGACTTTGCGGGTCCTTTTGAAATTAAAACATTTCAAGGGCTGGGTTATAAAATGACAAAAGGCTACGTGTGCATCTTTGTGTGTTTCGCCACCAAGGCCGCCCATTTAGAAGCTACCACGGATTTAACTACCCAGGCCTTTTTAGCCGCCCTGTCTAGATTCATTGGGCGTCGGGGGTGTCCGGCTAACATTTATTCCGACAACGGAAAGAATTTTCGGGAGCAGAAAAGGTAGTACGCGTGGAGTTCGCACGTGTGATTCGAGAAGCTAAGGATCAGGCAACCACGCAGCATTGGTTTCAGCAATTGAAATGGCATTTTATTCCCCCAAACGCTCCCCATATGGGAGGATTGTGGGAAGCCGCAGTAAAGAGCTTCAAACACCATTTCAAACATATGGGTGGGCAGATCCGGTACACGTATGAGGAGTTGGCGACGTTATGTATATGCCGCGTCGAGGCATGTATGAATTCTCGACCGATTAGCGCACTCAGTGACGATCCCGACGACTTCCAAGCGCGTTCGCCATCAATGGGGCCGACGAGCGTCCACCTTCCTCATAACCAGGGGTCAACGCCATGGCGCGTCCGCACCATCGCTGCGCCACTGGCCGCACGTTCGCCATCTCGCGCCACGGTAGCAGTGGTGCCCTGCCACGTCCGTAAGCCAAGGGATCCCACCGCCGCCGGAACCAGAAAGTGGCGCCATCTCAAGCCGCAATGGGGGCTGCGACATCCCGCGAACAAGTGGCGGCTGCGCCATCTCGCGTAACATCAGCAGCAACAGCAGTCTCGCACCAGGAAGCGGCTCCACAACGCCCGTGCGAAATGTGCAAACGATGTGGACACACCATCGCCGTATGCAGGACATTCCTGCAGCTGTCAACGCGGCGCAGCAGAGAGGCAGCTACGAGCCGCAAGCTTTGCTTCGTTTGCCTGGGGGTGAAGCACTTTACCCACGGCTGCAAACAGCCAGGGTGCTCCCGGTGCCACCGGCGACACCACCATCTCCTACATTAAGGGGTGCATCAGGATGGGAGCCGGCGGGAATGGGTCGTCATCTCTCTTGCAATACTGCAAGAGGGCGGCATGTTCGCGCCGGAGCCCTCCTGATGATGGCTGCCGCCTGCTCACAGTCACCATGAGACTCTGAGCGGGACTCAGTGCGGAGAGAATACCCCTCATTGGGTCCCGCCAAAGTCGTACAGCAGGCCGCAGCCATCTTTTTTGCTGTGGTGTGAGTGCCGACTCAGGCAGAGTAGGAGAGCCGGTTGGGTGGAGAAATCAGTTGCAATTGAACCCTTTGGTCGTGCGGCCGTGTATCACTGATTATAAGAACTACCACCAAAAGTTTATAGCTGATTCTAAGCACTCTCACCAAAACTATATTAAACTTTGTTTATTATTAAAAAACTATTGTGTTCACATTATAAGGCACACAGCAGCCAGCATTATACCAGCGCGAAAAAACTGAATAAAGAAAAAAAATACTTCAGAGGCAAAGGATGGACTCACTAAGCTACCAGGCTCCCCTGAGAAACACATCCTTTATCTTTTCGGCGGGCCAGCTGAGTGACAACACTAGGGCGGACCAGGTAAATATTATAGGACTTTGACGCTTTTATTACACTGAGGATTCGTCTGCCTTTCTGAGTTGTTTTTCAAATCAGCGCCTACCAATCTTCAGTGAAAAATTGACGCTTTAGTTACACTGAGAATTCCCAGATTCGTCTGGCTTTTCCGGTGCTAACCAATAACATACGCCCGTAACACAAATCACAGCAGGCACGAGAACGAGCAATCAACATCGTGGATCATTTCGCCACCACATGGGATTCCTCGCCACAGCACGTAGTTATAATAAAAATAATTATAAAAGATACGGTCTGGTGATATCTTGTGAACTACGACCGTACTTCAGAGAAAAAAAAACAATATTGTAATAGAGTTAAGTATTGAAAAGTGTTAGATAGGTGAAGTCATTGTTAAATATAAGCGGTTGTAATCTCCCCTAAAAACCCACAAATATTGTAAGAACCCTGCACAATGACGAGCGTCACCTTTACACAAGGCATGAAAGGTTTCTCACAATTTCGATGTTTGTTGGTGTATAAGTTCCCGACATATCTAGATCATATGTCCGTATTGGTTTTAGCATAGCCTTTTATAGCAACAATTTATACTCCAGTGGTAGTGATTTTGAATTGAACAGCCAGTACAGGTTTACCATCTTCAATTTTATGCTGCTGACTCTCGTATCGATGTGCTTTCGCAAAGTAAATATTCTATCTAAGTGAATGCCAAAGTGCTTGTTTCATTTTCCTGTGATATAACATGGTCCTTGCTTTTAATAGTGTGAATGTGATGCACGCCTTTAGATTCATTGACTTCTCCATATCTCTGTGAATGTTGTAGTTTGGTCCTTATTTGGTTAGAATGCGTTAAAATTTTTCAATATTTGACGCCGACGCAGTGGTAAAAAATTAGATGCTGTAAATGAATTTGCAATTGCTTTATGATATAGAAGTATTTTATATTCTAGCCTTAGATTTGAGTTTTACTTTATACATCTATATATTTGATTATTTTAATCTTCACTTTAATGTGGTTGGCTTATATTTGCTGATATATGTTCGCCTTCTTTTTATTATAAGATAGGAGCAAGTTCTTAATCTCAAAGTTATTGTGACATGTGTATATTTGGATTTAATAACCTTAATTAACCTCATTTCGTCACTTACTCCTTGCGATAGAGCGTAATTTTGTCGTATCAACAAACATTGAATTAAAATGGGACTGCTGGTCGACATGTGTAAACGTTCTAGCAAGTATAGTAAGGACCATAGCACACTTATCTGCAGTATTTCGGTATCACATGGACCTGCGTAAATCCTATATGATATACCAAAAATTTCCTTTGTAACGAAAAAGTTTCAAATAATCTAAGGACGTTTTCATTCATTTTTAAGTTTGAGTTCCTTACTTTATTAAAGTCCTATGTTATGTATAAGAGCGGCAGGTAATTTTCCTTATTATCAAATGATAATCGTGGAAATACTATTGGCTTGTTCTATCTTGCAATGTTTTTGAGCGTTGGTAATCTATTGTGGATCATAGGTTTTCTGTATTTTATACATTAGTCTCTCGTGTCTCAAAATATTGCTGTACACTCTCTTTGGCACCCGGTGCTTCTGGAAGAATTTCTGACATTTCATGATATAATGCCTACTCAACTGTCCCACGCTTTTCTCGGAAGCCAAATTGGTGTTGTGGGATTACATTATAAGTTTCGAGATATGGTTGCAATTTTCCAAATATTAATTTTTCGAATAACTCAGGGAATATTGGTATGAGACTAATAGGCCTGGAGGAGGATGGAAACGTAGATCTTTACCAGGTTCAGGAATCACAGTAAATGGCGAGGTTTTTCAGTATTTTGGATAATATACCAGTCATAGTATTGCATTGAATATATAGGTAATCTGCCTGACCACAATTGTTCGAAACTCCATAATTGTCTTGCTAGTTATGAGGTCATAACCCGGTGCCACAGAAATTGCTAGAACAATTGTCGAAAAATTTATTTTGCAATACGGGTACTTCAAGAATACAAGACAGACAGGGGCACAGAATTTGTAAACGAACTATTAACAGCTATATGCAAACAATTAGGTATAAATCATTTCACATCTACTTCATATCACCATGAAACTATAGGTTCTCTAGAAAGAAACCACCGAGTACTCAATGAATATATGTTGACATTTAACAACAATTACGACTGGGATAAATGGATACCGTACTACACGTTTGCGTATAACATAACACCTCACACTATGGCAACGTATTCATCATTTGAACTTTGACTTATGAGGAATTCAAAACGAACAAATTCTACAACTATGACAGTTATATTTCTGAACTTAAAAGCAAGTTGCAACATGGACACACCACAACAAATAATTTACTTATAAAAGCAAAAATGCATTAACAAAAAACACAAAATAAAACAAGAATATAATAAATTATATTAAGAGCATAAAACAGAAAAAAATGCGAAAGCCCCTATAACTGGCCATATCAAATAATCGACAGACAAGGAGTAAATTCAACAATAAATATTATTAAAAAACAAAATCTTGTACATAATAAAAAAAAGGTGATGGTCCATTCATATATAAGTTAAGAATCAAAAAAATGTTAACTATGTTTGCCTGTACTTAACCCTACGTCTCCACGGGCAATTTTTGATGGCATAACATCTGTCAAATTCGATTGCAATGGTTGGCAATATTTTAATGGTGGGCATTGCGATGTTATGCCATTGTCATTTTGAAAATGCCGTCAAGCAATCTAGTTCGCTGTGCCCACGCTTGAAAAAATTTTTTATTTAACGATGAAGAAGAAAAAAGAAGGAAACCGAAATTCTGGGTGAATCCTTTATTACAAAGAATGCAAATGCACAGTCTCCATTCATTTTAGCGTTTTTATTAATTTAATAGATGCGGTAAAACGAAAATGTCCGACGATGCTTCCACTGTGAGCGTCACGAAAAAATGAAAAATGGCTGTCAAACAAACAAAATGACAGCTGATTGCAACACAGCACGTTGGCAATTTATGGCATAACATATTTCATAACATAAATTGCCAACTTGAAGCAATTTGGAGTCTCCATTGGCAATTTGCTTGAAATTGCCAATGGCATACCATCATAAAATTGCCCGTGGAGACGTAGCGTAAGATAATATAAATTTTGTATTATTACCTAATTATAAGCTTAGCATACTTTTATCCTGTAACTATAAATTATAAGCATGCTTTTAGCCTGTACCTATAAATTATAAGCTTAGCATACTTTTAGCCTTTAAGCTTAGCATACTTTTAACCTATAACCTTCACATTAAAATAGCCTTCAAAAAAATTGTTAGTGTTAGAACATATTGCTTCTGTTTAACTAACTGTATAGATATAAGGAAAATGCAACAATTTTAAATTTTCTTAGTAGAATATAAGTATACATTTTTATATAAAAGGAGGGATGTTTCGTATAACAATTTCAGAAAAAAAACTTGGCATTCAACGGCATACACGCTCTTATTTTTTAATGCGCTTTAAACGTTCAAACAAAAATGTTTCCAATTAATAGCGCACTCGCTGGGACATAGGGCCACAATAATAAAACTACATACGTATATACATCTATAAATTACTAAAATATTCATTACAATATTGCGAGGAACAATATGGAGCTGATGAGATACCAATCTTTTTAAAATAGGTGCGAATCGACAGAATTAGATCCACAGAGATCGAACACATCGTAATACACTTCAATCGCGGCAGATGTAAAAGCGGAGTTCGACATGAGATGAAATGCTATTACTCAAATAAGATATATTAGGAATATGCGACAATAATTCCCTCCAGTACTAAAACGTGTTGCTAGAAACTAGTAGAAGCATGTTTATATGAATCAAATGCTTTTGAAAAATATCCCTACACATTGTTCAAGTTGAATGCGACTTTCGAAGCAAATTTAAATTTTCTTATGATTAGTTTTCCTGTGTAATTTGATTCGGTAGGTTGTTTATTAGCCAGCGGATGAATTAAATTACACGGATGGAAATATGCGAAAATGACAAAATATTAAGCGAATATTAAATTCAGATACTTTATATTATAAGTATAAAAAATATTATAGTATAAGGTATTTGATAAAATTAAATATGAAAATATCCTTAATATTGGACTAATAAAATAATCATTAATAAATATATTAAATTATGAAGTTACTTTTTATCATATAATTTAAAGATTTCAAATTTGTGTTGCGTTACTCGCAATAAATATTTTTTACACACACACATTGTATTGTGTGACTATACACACTTCTTGTCCCGTGAATTTGTTTTTGGGTTTCTTACATACATTTGTATGTAAAAATGTTAGCTTATTGAAATTTGTCTTCTTGAAATACACATACAAACTTCTTATAGGCAACGATAGATTTTGTGTATGTGTACTGACAATTAAAACAGTTATTCAGCAAATTTTATGTGGTTTTAAATCATCTTTTAGAATTTCACATAAAATGAATAATTTGATTGTAGGAAGGACTAATTAGCATATACGAGAAATTAAAAAAAGCAATTAAAAGTTTTCATATTTAAAATGTCATTTTTAATATGGGAAAAGCAAAATCACAATGTCAAAGTAAATGCCAGAGATTTGGATGTAAATATAACTTTAATTTGTCGAACTATTTTATGTTGCATATATTTACTTAATTCTATTTAAAATATCTTATATTAGTCCACCAATAAATTGTTGGAACTGTATACTATTTTAAATTTTAATATACGTACGTACATACATGCAAAATTAATAAATAACGGTAAATTTACTTAAATTTACTTATTTTAGTTTACGAATCATTTATGCAACTGTTGATGGATTCCATATGCATGCAAATTAATTGTTTGGGGGTGGGATTGTGAGTTTTTAAAAAAAACTTATTTTATTTATATTATAATTGTGAAAATTTATAATAGCTATAACTCCTAAGAACCGTTTTAACAAAAATATAATCACTGAACAACCGCACAAACTGACTAATGAATATCAACCGATGAATATCAACTGTATAATTTCCTGCTAAACACCAACTGTCCGTTTCAATCAAGCCTTTGTCTTTTTATAGATGTTAGATGTCAACAAAATAACTATATCATCATGATAAGTAAGCATTTCATCATGAGATAAGAAATTGCATCAGCAGGAAGCTGTTGATGTCTTCACTTTTAGCATGAGAACAAAATATCTCAAGACAAAGCCTTGCTTCTCTAATTATGGTAGGCACCTTGGCGTGGTGTGGGGGCTTAAGTTGCAAAGATTCGTCGGAATATTTTAACGTAAGGCGGCCATATACTACCCCCTGGCAGAGCAGCCATTGTTTGTAGACAGTTCGACCGATGCGTAACGAATTAAGATCTACCACGTGTAAGTCTGTTTCCCAGGTTAGGGGCGGCACACAACGACGTCTGTTTTCTCCATGTTAGGAGCGATCGCTTTTCTGAGTCTTTTTGTGCGTGAGGTGGTAGACTGTAAAGTAACCTCACGGGGAGGGGATCTTCTATGTTCGTCATTAGGTATCTAAAACAAATGAGGAAGAGTTCGGTGCAGGGAGTCGGATCCCCAGTACCGGCGGTAGGTGGTTGGCGAGGAGGCTACCTGGCGTCGATATCAAGCAACTCCTCAGCCATCCCCGTGGTACTCCAGGCCGCGATGTCTGCTAGTGCTACTGTGGATTCGGTGTGGCAGAGTAGCGGGTGATCTCCGTGATCTCCTGCAAAAATGCAGTGGGAAGTGACGCAGTGCTCGCAGTGGACTATGTGTTGCTAACCAAATTAAGGAGCGATAACTCTATTAGATTCGGGTTCGGCTCATTAAAGGTTCGCGTGCCGAGTTACCTTTCAAAAGCCAATGGAGAGGAAGCTGGAGGTGGTGCAAATTAATTTGCATCACTTCATTTCAACTTCGCTCGATTTAATTAAGTTCATCGCATTGGACGATGTGGCCGTAGCCCTTGTTCTCGTCAGAGGTAAGGTAAGCGGACTCGGGTGGATGGTTACCGTCTCTACATTCCACAAACACAAGGTAAGATCAGAACGTGTATAGTGGCCAAGAAGGATATTCATATTTTTCTTCTTACTCCCTACAGCAGTGGAGACTATACAACGGTGGTATGCGAGCACAGGCACAAGCCTAGTTTGTTGCCAATGTCCGCACATTTTCCGTACAACGAGGAACGGCCGCCACCACAGATCTTCCGGCAACTTATCGCCTACGGTGAGTCATGCGGACTGGGCATAGTAGCCTGGGGTTAGGGAGGAAGTGATTGACATCACTCTGGCCACTAGATCAAATCCCATAAGGGTCGACAACTGGAGAGTATCTGATGCCTGTTCCTTTTTGGATCATAGTCGGATACGCTTCTCAATCTACTCCGAGGTAGAGACTCCACGGCTTTTTAGGAATCCAAAAAAGACTGACTTGTCCAAATTCTCAAGACTGGCGACTCAAAAACTTACTTTGATGAAAGTCAAGGTCGGCGAATAGAATGCTAACATTGATAAGGCGGTAGGTCATCTTACGGGAATACTGAAAAAATCTTTTGAACTATCTTGTCATTTCACTAGGCCGCGTACTAAACAAAACCCGGTTTGGTGGAATGCAGAGTTAGGACTGTTTAGGAAAAAGTTAACAGGACACTTCAACAAGGCCAAGAACAGTCGGCTGGAAGAAGATTGGGAAAATTATAGTCAGTTTTAATGAGTATAAAAGAAAAATTAAGGCTTTCACAAAGGGAGTCCTGGCAGCAGTTCTGCGAAGCTCTGGAGTCGGTAAATGAGGCATCGAGACTCATGAAAATACTGTCCAGAACCACGACAGTTCTCGGCAGTGTGAAGAGACGGGATGGCTCATGGACTGGCTCGGGGCAGGAGTCCCTGGAGGTTTTGACGGAGACGCACTTTCGAGTTGCACGGACTCGTATACCGTCCATACGTAGTCGGTAAATCTTAGCCGTGTTTCAAGGACCCACGTGTCGGATATTATGAGGGAGGATAAGATTGCGTGGGCGATGGGCTCCTTCGGCCCGTACAAGTCAGCGGGTCCTGATGGGGTTATACCGGCTATGCTGCTACATTCTTCTGAGGGCGTGATTCCCCATCTACTTCACGTCTTCACAAGTTATCTCGAGGATGGGTACGTGCCAAAAAGTTGGATAGAAGTCAGGGTGATTTTTATTCCAAAAGCGGAAAAATTAAATCATTCTACTGACAGGGATTACAGACCAATAAGTCTCTCATCGTTTATTCTTAAAACACTTGAGAGGGTTATTGATCTGTATATTACGAGGGATACCAATAGTCGCACAATGGATACTGCGCAGCACGCATACTGTAATGGTAGATCAGTGAATACCGCACTTCATGAAGTGGTTGGTATCATTAAGAAATTAATGAACTATAACGTATACATGTTGGTAGGTTTTCTGGACATTAAGGCGGCCTTCAGCAATGTAAATACAGAGGCGATCTGTAAGGCGCTGAGAGACCACGGAGTTAAAGAATTTATAGTGACATTGATTAACACATTGATAGTATGCAGGGTTATTAACGCCACTATGAGGACGGCCTCGGTGAGTAGGAGGACTATAAGGGGTACGCAGTAGGGGGGAGTGCTATTACCTCTGCTTTCAAAGGAAATAGCACAAATGTTGTAGCCTATGCTGACGACGTTGTCATACAAATCCCGGGCAAGTTATTTTTTTAACGATTGGCGAACTCATAGAATCAGCACTGTCGAGATTTCCGAATGGGCTGAGCGCAACGGGTTAGGAGTTACCCCTACTAAGACGAAGCGACTTTTGCTCACCAGGAAAACAAAAGTCCCTGAGTTCTCTTTGCCAAAGTTAGGTAGGGTAACGTTGAATATTTCTTCAGAAGCGAGATACTTAGCACCATTCTGGACTCCAAGTAAAATTGGAGAGGGAATACTGAGGAGAGAAGAAAGAAGGGTTTGGCTGCATACTATACCTGTAAAAGGATCTTTGGGAAAAAATGTTGACTCTCACCGTACATCTTGTATGGGATGTACACCACAACCATTAGACCAATTTTAACCTACGGGTCCATCGTCTGGTGGAAGTTGTTGGAAAGAAAATGTAATCAAAATTGTATTGTAAAAGTACAAATACTTGGTAGCCTGGGAGCATCAGGGGATGTAAGCAGCGCACCTGAAGAAGGCTTAAACATATTATTTCACCTCTTTTCACTAGGAGTGTTCATTCAGGGTTGTGCAGCCAAGAGTGCTTTCAGACTGAGGGAGTGCAACACGTGGAAATCTGCCAACTATGGACATTGTACAATTTTGAGCGATATAAGTCGGAAGGGTCAAAGGATAGTTCGGCCGATTTAGAAAAGGCTACAGGCTACATTACTTCTACTATGGATTTTACAGCTAGAATTCCAAGTCTCTATCCAACCAGGGAAGACTGGGAATCAGGCTCTTTGACGCGTAATTCTGACTTTACCATCTACACTGGCGGCTCAAAGATGGAGCGTGGAACGCGGGCGGGAGTCTTCTCGGAAGACTTGCAGGCAAGACAGTTATATCGGCTGCCTGACGCATGCAGCGTCCTTCAAGCCGAAGTCTATGCAAATGAGAAAGCGGCCGGACTGATACAAAGTTGCACAATTCGACCTTCGAATACTTAAGGCAATAGAACCCAAGAGAGTTAAATCGAAGTTGGTAATGAAATGTCGTACTTCACTACTGAACATTGGACCCCACAAGGTCTCACTTTTCTGGGCTCCCAGACATAGCGATATAGAAGGGAATGAATTAGCGGACGAGATGGCCAGAAGGGGCTCTGAAATGGACATTAACGAAGCAGATACCTCAATCCAAATCCCGATAAGTGAAATGTTTAGGAACATAGATGAATTCACTATAGCAGTGACAAATAACTTATGGACTAATCGTGACGACTGTTAAATTTCAAAAGCTTTATGGCCTAGGTTAGACATGAAGAGAACGAAGTTTCTCTTAAGGCTCAACAAACCTGCAGTAAGGGTGCTTACGGGGGTCATTACCGGGCATTGTGCTATCGCACCAATGCTTTAACATTGGCGTAGGCCGTCGAGCGGGCTATGTAGGAGTTGCTTTAATGAAGAAGAGATAGAGTCGATTCATCACTTTTTATGACAATGTCCAAGATAACATTTGAAACGACTTCAATGCTTTGGGTCGCGCTTTTTCACAAGTTTGATAGAGATAACGAAGTTGGATTTATCATCATTTCATCTAGAAAATCAAATGCTTTAATTGGGATGGGGTTCCAATGTTTACGGAAATCAAGGGTAAGGAAGAGTATGCCTCCTCCTGGTATTTTTGAAGGCAGTCAGAATGGACAAAGATGTCTCCGAGTGGTAGTGCGGATACTTCGGTACCGGTGACCGACCAGTCCGGACTGTCCTGAACTCGCGATCGCGACCACGACAATAGGTTGTGAATCAATAAAACTGCTACAGATTAACTAATAAACAGCTGTGTGGATGAATCAATCAATCAACTATTCAAATATGACTGTAATGATCTTTTAATAACAAATGGAGGGCAAGAAATATCAACCAATGAAAAATATTTGTTAAACTCTTCAAGCATACCACGCACCGGGTCAGACAATGCATAATTAGATCTACACATATTCAATATAATGAGAATATAATTTCTGGACGAACGCATAGGAACAGATAAATATATATAACTCAACAATACATATGATATTGTTTGACCACTAAGCAATTTTACTACGAAACAAACATTGACTCTGACCCTTCTACTTCCCAACATAGGTAATTGCAATAATTTTTACCGATGTTAGTACGGTGGAAGACTAAGCAACGGATTCCATTTGAAGGAATGCAGAGCAAATAACAGAAACTGGATTTGAACAGATTCAATTTTTGTAATATAGCAGTTCTAGTGGGGATTGCAAATGCTAGAGGCATATTCCAAAATTGGACGAACAAGGGATATATAAAGACTTTTTGTGATATGTGGATCGTTAACTTCCTTTGACCACCTTTTAATAAAGCTAAGTACACCCTTTGCCTTATTTACACAAGTGTTAATGTGAAGGTCGTAGCGAAGTTTCGGGTCCATTCTCACGCCAAGAACCACAAAACTGAGACTCTTGTTAGAGACTTCTTACAAATAGTATATGGATGCCGGAAAGGGTCTCTTCTAGAGAAAAACATATGTGAGGTTTGATCAAAAATAAACGTTATTTTCAATTTTTTCAAAAAGTATTTATTTATTCATCAACAACTATCTTGTCCCCTTCAAAGTAATTCCCCTCAGATATAATACACTTATGCCAGCGTTTTTTACAATCCTCGAAACACTTCTGAAACCCTTTTTTTTGTATCGCAAACAGCTCCTCAATCGTAGCAACACGCTTTCCTTTCATCGGTGTCTTCAGTTTTGGAAAGAGGAAAAAGTCTGCGGGGGCCAAGTCCGGAGAATACGGTGGTTGAGGCATGATAACGGTTTTGTTTTTGGCCAAAAACAGCTCCTGAGCGATGTCCATGCGACGTTGTTTTTGCTCAAAATTTAGCAATTTTGGAACAATCTTCGCTGCCGCACGTTTCATGCCTAAAACATCCGTAAAAATTGCTTGGCATGAGCCGAACGATATGCCAGCATCATCAGCAACCTCTCTGATAGTGATTCGACGATTATCCAAAATCATTTTCTTCGCTGCGTCAATATTTTCATTGGTTGTTGCAGTGCTCGGGCGACCAGGACGAGCATCGTCATTGACATCTTCTCGGCCTTCCTTAAACCGGTTATACCACAATTGAACTTGTGTTCTGCTCATAGTAGACTCGCCAAATGCCACAGTCAACATTTCAAATGTCCTTGCGCATTTAATTTCATTTTTTACACAAAACTGAATACAGTTTCTTTGATCCATTTTTTCGAATAGTACAAAATGGAAGAGCACACCAAAACACGACTAACCTTTTTATCTGTCAAAAACAAACTGACAATCCAAAATAGTTGGTATTGCCCACATGTATAACAGACATGTGTACCAATATAACAGAAAAAAAATGCGAACATCGAATATACGTAACTCACGAAATTTGAAAATAACGGTTATTTTTTGATCACACCTCGTACTTACATTTGCAATGATTTTGTGTCATCAAATTTGCTGAGCACCAAGACAACAATGAAGAAATATCATCCTGTAACATTTCCTGAAATGCAGCTGAATAGTGGGATAAAAAAGCTTTACGTCGTCACCGAACATTAAAATTTTAGAAAATTCAATGGCAGGATGGAATGACATTTATAAAAAGTAAGAAAAGAACTGGACCTATGACTTCCCTGGGGAAAGCCGGAAGTGACCTCAATTTTCTCTGACAAAACATCCTTGAATAAAACCCATTGTGTGCGATCACTTAACTGTGATATAACCAAAAAACAAGTTTACTGGGAATACCAATACAATTTAGTTTCTTAAGTACCAGGCTATGGTTAACTTTGTCAAAGGCCTTACTGAAGCCTGTATAAATTACATCAGTTTGCAGACCTGCAGAGAATCCCTGAATAACTGAAGAAGAGAATTCAAGAAGATTTTTAACAGTGGTTCTTCCTTTGAGAAAGCCATGTTGATATTGGGAAATTACAGACTTTACTGAGTACGCTAAATGAGAGGTAATGATGGACTCATTCAATTTAGCAAGAACATTTATTTTAGCTATTCCGTGGTAATTGGATACATCAGACTTAGATCCACTTTTAAGGAACGGAATCATATAAGATTCTTTCCAACACACAGGAAAGTGACATAACTCAAGTGAAGCGATAAAAATACTAGTAAGGGGTATGTATGCACTCAGCACACAATTTTAAAATACAGCTAGAAATTTTGTCTGGGCCAGGTAAGAATGACATTTTTAAAGATATACGATTATAAAGAACATCTTCAGGTAAGATGGATAGCATAAACCCATAATTTAATGAACACAAAGGATATGGATAAGCGTAATATGCATCGTACAGGTCACTAGAACAAGTAAATTTAAAGAAGTCTGCAAAAAAATTGGATATAGCCAGATCATCAGTAGATACGGAGCCTTTCTTATTCATTATTGAAGGGAAATCAGAGTTTTTACTCTTCCAATTAATGAAGCTATAAAACGCTTTGCTACTTTTGTCAATTTCAAATTGCTTGTATAAGCTTTGTAGCATGATGCAAGTTTAATAACTATTTCTGAGAATCTCATATTTTTCGTATTCTACTCCACTTCCCGATTTCTTGTAATGTGTAAAGGCTCGATTTTTTAAATGTTTCAATTTCTGAAGTTGCCTAGTTGACCATAATGGAGAAAAATATTTGATCTTTGGAACACAGAGCTCAAAACATGTATAAAAGATTTTATTAAATCGTGCTACCCACTTAGTTCCATAGGTAGGCCAATCAGCTGCATATAAGAGTTGTCTCAACTTTATATAATCAGTTCTCTTAAAACAATAACGTCTAGATTTTGTGAGCTCAGCACAAACATATTCAACAGCAACACGAAGGGTATGATGGTGACAATTTTCAGCATAAATTAGATCTAAAATCGTATTATTTTTATTTGGCACCGAATTTATATGCCGCACGCCAAGCTCAGCCATAGCATAGAAAAACTAATAGAAGCATTCACGAATTTTACAAGGCAAGAGTTCATTTATTTTGTTTCGTTTGTTCTTATAAAAAGCGGTAAATAGAATTGTTCGTATGTGACCGCTTGCTTTGAAAGAAAAATCATGCCGTCTGTTTACTTCTGGAGTACTGTGTGGACTGTAACTCATTTTCTTGTTTTTTGTTTATAATTTTATTTTCTTTTCAGTTTGTTAACTAATATAATACTTTGAATCAATTTTCTTTTCAATTTGTTAATTTATATAATACTTTGAATCAATTATGTCGCAATAGATTCAAAGAAAAGTCGCAATAGAAAATTCAACAATTCTAAATACGATGAAAAAACACGACGCTTCTTTGGGTAGTGGCACGCTGGAGAACTGATTTGCTACTAACTACTCGTTTCTCGCCAAACACCACAGCAAAAGATGGCTGCAGCCTGCTGTACACTTTGGCGGGACGCAATGAGGGAAATTCTCTCTGCACTGAGTCCCGCTCAAAATGTCATGGTGACAGGGAGCAGGCGGCAGCCATCGTCAAGAGGGCTCCGGCGCGAACACCATCGAATTACGAAAATGTTTCGCCTGCAAACAGGGTGCTGCTTTATAAATACAAAGCACAGACATTGCATGATATAGTACGCGGAATTGATCAGACCCTCACTGGTGATATGTTGCGAGGGATTTAAGAAGACAAGCTGCATGCACGTATTCAAATTCTCGAAAGAATTTTAGAAAGTTTCGAATTGGTGCAGGAACATCTTGAAGATATTACATATCGCTTGATATTACTGAATTGGTCGTGCTTTGTGCAGCGACTTTGATGAGCTGTTCTCTTGATTAAAGGCTCGAATACGGTTCGAACTTCGCAAGCGTTAGACAGAGGATCCACCAACGGCTACGTATCGCAATGACGCCAGCATGGATGCGTCTACCATAGATCTACAAAGCATATCACGTTTGCCTCAGCTAAGGCTGCCACATTCAGCGGCGGCTAAACTGAGTACGCTGATTTCTTTTCGATGTTCTCCAACATCACCAACAAGGATCCCGACCTGAAGGAAGTGGAGAAGCTGTCGCATTTGCTTTCTTGCCTAAAGGGATCCGCGTTGGATGCCGTTCGCTCTTTGGAGATTACCAGCGCTAATATATCATTGCTTTGGATCTTCTTGACATATGTGTTAATAATAAGCGTCTTATTTTCCATCCACACATCAGTGAAATTCTGGGGCTCAAGAGGGTTGAATCGTCGTCAGCTGCATAACTTCGATAGCTGTCAGATAAAATAAACGCCAGCCTGCACGCGCCGCAGACCACGGGCACTGCAGAGCAAGAAGCCTCTTGCACCATCGTACACACTCAAGGAGGCCAAGGAGTTGGCATTATGCTTGATCTGCCTCAAAAGAGGCCACTAGCCATGCAGGGTGTGTGGTTTCAAGCATCACAGTTTATTGCATTTTAGCGGTTCCAATTCGCAAGCCGCTGCTTTCGAAGGGCATTGTGCTTCTGCTCTGCAAACTGCTATTCAAACACAATCATCGTCCTCGAATAGCGCTCTGACTGAGAATGCACATTCCTCTTCTGCAACTTTCGCTGCCCAGAATCTCAGTTCGAATGTTGTGTTCTTGACAACAGCAGTCATAAATGTCAAGAAATACGCTGGCTCTCTTGTTCCATGCGCCGACCTGCTCGACTCCGGACCGCAGTTGCACATCTTCACGTCTCGTCCCGCTCAGCAACTTCAGCTGCGTAAAGCCAGGTCATCAGACTTAGTATCTGACATTGGTGAGTCATAATTCGCCTTTGATGGTTACACTGTCAACATTACCATACGGGCTCAAACTTCGGAATATTCTGCAAATATCACAGCTTTGGGTGCCCCGACTATCACCGAGAAACAGCCAAATTTTAATACCAGGCGCCAGTTTGTAGCCACACAAATCAGTGTCATTCTCTGCTTCCTTATAAAATCTAGATGCAGAACCGAATCCTCGAATCGATGAGCTCGTTCATCGCTTCTGGCAGCTTGAAAGTTGCGGTGAGCGCATTATCCAATTTACTAAGGAGGAAATTGATTGCGAGTCTCATTTTAAGACTAAGTTACTTTGCTTGCCAATTGCCAGTATGATGCTCGTCTTTCCGGAAAGCTCAGTATCGATTTATTCAGTGAATCATATTCGCAGGCGTATCGTCGTTTCTTAAACCTAGGGCGGAAATTGGAACGAAATCCGCATCTTAAGGTTCAGCATTCATCAAGGAGAATTTGGATTTAAATCATATGTCGCTTGTCGACTCAAACTCGCTGAGCCAATGCAAATACTTTTTGGCTCACCACTGCGTTTTGGTAGAGGACAGCACAACGACCTAGCTCAGGGTCATGTTTGACGATTCGGCAGGTACATCGACTGGATCTTTGAATGAGGTGCTCGTGGCAGGGCCCACCTTACAACCCAAACTTTTCAACATGTGACCTCGTCATTAGCGCTTCGACGCAGTTCTGGAAGCTGTTGTGAGTTAGAATCAAGCTACCTACGCGTAGTTGACTCACAGCAACGGCTCCTATTAAATTCATTAAGAGAGCACATATTTTTAGGGTGCAAATATTGTAAATAGTAGTATTTATGCATTAATTATGACGTAAACTTTTAGGGTGTCACAGTTCCGCAGTCAAGCTGACGAGGGGCATTTAGAATGCACCGACGACACTTTTACTTGCAGTAGGTCAGTGGGCTTAAGCCACTGACACCAAATAACAATTGCGTAACTGGAACACCAGAAAAGTCAAGACGTAGACTGTAATGTTTATTTGTAAATAGTATATAAGAACTAGTATTTTAAGAATAAAGCTTCTTGTTGTTTTAAACCCAAAATAGTGCAGTGCTCATTTAAGAAAGTGATGTAGGTTTACAGGTTCCGGCACAGGACAAGCCGCGACAGGACATTCCAGAGGACGTTTCCGAGGACAAGCAGATAAGGACCCCAACATTTTGGCGCAGCCGGTAGGATCCAACGTCGAGTGACAGGAAAAGAGCACTCTTACGCGGGAATCCACCAATAGGAAACCATCAGGATAACCATCCCAAGGGAGTTCAATGGAGGGAACAAAAATGGTGAGTATGCTTATAGTAGGACATTCTAGTATCTAATTGAATTTTGCCGACGATTTTTCGGTGGCCGTGTGGGCGCTTTTGCGCCGGTCATGCAGAAGAAGCAGCATCGGGGCTGATTAGCCGCTGCGGTTAGGTGACAATAGGTCGATTCAAAAGAAAAATTTTTACTTACGGTCAGGTTGTATATGGTTGTTCCACTGAGATTAGGATCATACTTTTTAATACATTTTGTTTCAGCATTCACGGGGGATGTGGAACGTGTCTGTTTATTCACGGATTTTGCGTTATTGAATTGCGAACTTGTGTATACCGGTTGGTTTGGTTCGGAAAGAACGTGCCGCGGTATAGGGTTCGTACGGTTATGATAGGGGATTTGTGTTTGTTTGTCGGTAGGGACATTTATACGATTCAATTTATATTGTTTTGAAATCAAAATAAAGATTGATTTAAATATTTGGCATTTTGAGTTTAGGGTAGTAGGTGAAGAGGTGCAGATGACACGTGTGGTTGCATCAAAGTTTTTGAAGTTCGGAAACTACGATTTGCGCATCAATGTTGAAGAAAACATTTAAATGCTATTATTATGTGGCGCATACCTTACGGGTTTATTTTTAAATATGGATTCAAATTTCCGGGAATGAATCAAGACACTTTTGCCGGTAAATCAAATTTCGGTTTTTACAAACATATGGCCTTTTCTATGGATTCTTGGGAGGATTCAAGATGGTGAGAGGAAATCAAAGAGTATCTGTGAGGAAGTCAAGGACCAATTTGCACTGAGGGAAGGACTTAATGGACGCCGGAAGACAGCGAACATGGAACTTATGATGGAAGTTAAAATAATATTAAGATAGAATTTACGGTGGAATGTTTTTTTTAAATAAATTTGTAAGACGGAATAGAATATTGTAACAAGTTTTAACAATTATTGGATTTTTGTTTGTAATTGGGATACACCATCTGTTCTGGCATTTGGGATATGACGAAGGAAGCGCAAGGATTACTGCTGATGCAGGAACAAATTGGAGAAGCGATTGAAAAATTGGTCCGTAATTTTAAGAAAGACGGCAGGTTACGTAAGGACGACGTGTATTACCGCAAGCGAATAACACAGTTGCAAAATCTGGGGAGAGAGTTCAACAATAATCACGGACTGTTGAGTACGGCAAGGGAAAATATTTTGCGGAAAATTACGCAGACTACATAAATAGTCTGGTCAACGAATGGGCAGATACATTTAGTGCTGAATTAGAGGAAGTAGGACAACAAACTGTGAGTTTGGTTTCGCCAGACGAGGAAGTAAGGAAGAGGTTGAAATCAATGCAGTCAGAGGTGGATCTGTTTACTGGGAAAATAGTTGACCAGTTCGAAGCGAGTACGAACAGGGAAGAAGCTCAGGAATTGTGAAAGCAGGCGAATGCCGGAGGAGCTGTGTCACCATTAGAAGTAGCGAATCAAGCCTTTACGGCAATCCAAAGAAGAACAGAAGAAAAGTTATTCAGTTTTCATAGGAAAACAGAAGATTTGAGAGCACAAAAAGAGTATCTTGAGAAAAAGGTAAAGGAACTTTCTCAGAGATTGACGGAAACAGAGGAAGCGGCAACGCTGTTGGAAAAGGAGTGTGCGGAATTGAAAAGAGGACGGGCGACCAATAGAACCTCACTGAATAAGGAGAGATCAAAATCGGCATCAGCTGGATTTACGCAGACAGTATTGACATTGCCTCCGGAAGTACGTTGGCCGGAATATTTAATACCAGAAGGGATAAGCCGCATGGTGAAGCCAAAATTAGTACTTAATGAAGAAAAGCAAGCGGAATTTTTGTTTGGCGCATCTGAAGTCGGTGTCGAGCCTTTTTCTCCGTTAAGCCCATTAAATAACGAAAATCAGGGATATCCGCCAGAGGAGCCGGAAGCGGTAACAGTGCAGCAAAGTCCCGATACTGGGGACAATATTTCGCCAGTACGAACAAACGATCGAAGACTAATTAGTTTGAGTCCGTCACTGGCCAATTACCTCTCAGATCCGGGAGAAGAGAATTTGGAAACTCCCAAAGAGATTAATAAAGTAAAAGGTTTTACCAGCAATTGAGAAAACACAAAGGAATAAAATGGGCATTCTGGAAGTTGCTCATGCGGTGGAGAAGTTGGTGCCCATGTTCTCAGGAGTCGAGTTGTATGATCTGAGAACTGAGATCCGGCGCTTCAAAGAAGGTTGTGAGCTAGCACAACAGAGTGTTCCGGAAGCGGACGGGGAACACTTAATAAAGTGTATTAGGCAAAGAACCACAGGTGATGCGTTTGATTTACTGGTGCATAGCTCAGTAAGCACCCTGGCAGAATTATATGCACTTTTGGATAGGACGTATTTAAAACAAAAGTCGTATGACTGTCTCGTTCGGGAAATTCAGGAATCAACTCAGATACCGGTGGAGGAATTGAGAGTCTGGGGACGAAGGCTCCAGTCTCTGGAGAACGCTGCTGAGACGCAAGCCAACAGGCAGTTTCCAGAGAATGTTGCAGCATACAAGGCTCAAGGAGAACGGGCTATGATTTCTGTGTTCAAGGCAGGCCTGATAAATAGGGACTTAGCTAATTATACTCTTACTCTCACGCCGAGGAGCATGACAGAACTAGTGGAAGCGGTCTCTTTAGTTGAAGCAGCAATACAACAGCGAACGACAACAGGTGGAATCTGCTGGACTGATGCTCCTGCAGTGGTAGGAACAGTACAGCAGCAAAACAGATGTGGAGTCGGTAGATTGATGGGCCAATTTCCGCAACAAAGATACCAGAAATTCCTGGTTGGGAGGTTCCAGCCAAGGAAACCCATTTGCTCATTCTGTGATAAGCCAGGGCACACAAGGGATGAATGCGTTACACGGAAAAACACGTCCTACTGTATGGAGTGCCAAACTTACGGTCATGAGGCAAGTAGACAGTGCCAAGTAGACACTAAATGGGGTCAAAGTAGAAGGCAGTCAGCTGCGAGGCGCCCGGTTCCACCCTTGAGGGACAGCAGGGGTAACTTCAGTATACCCCGAGTTAAGTCAACGGAAGGAATTAACCAAGGAAGAAATCCTTTCAAAATTGGGAGTGGTCAACAGCAATCAAATTGGGATTCCAGAAGTAAACAAAGGATAAGCAAATCCAAACAGGGGTTAAGATGCTTCTCATGTGGACGAATGGGACATCGGGCAGCGGAATGCACGGATAGACAATCCCAACAAAGGAACCAGGGAAACTTTCAGCGGCCCAGTCGAGGCCAGTAGACTGGAAAGCCCAATGAAGGAAAGTAATAATTAGGACGGAAGTACGGGTAAGTAGTAATGTAGAAATTGCAGTCCAGGAGAAGGAGGAGCAAGAGGCTCTCCAATATCACGTAGAGTTAGGAAGTGGATACGCGTCCATGTTGGGAACAGAAGGACATTGCTTCGCTATGAGCACGATAGGTGATGCCTTCATCGAGATACCCTGCGAGGAAGCAACGAGTGGAAAGCTAGTGCTATTAGTAGATTCAGGGGCGGACACAAGCCTCGTAAAATCTAGTGTTTTACGAAAGGGGCTAGACAATAATCAAACGGATGTGAGAACGCTTAACGGAGCGTTTGGAGGGTGCATTAGGACATTGGGGTCGCTCAGAATAGGGCACAGTGGAGTTAAGGGCATGAGTTTTAGAGTGCAGACAGTGGAAGTGGATAGGAGAGCAGTTATCATTTTATGATAATAATAAGAATAGAATCCTCACTCTTCCATTAAAGTCATGGCAGGAAGGAACCGTGAGTAAGGTTAAGAATTATATGGAGATAGTGAATGCAAGGTCAACCAGAGTGATTACTATGCATGTAAACACGAAACTTAGAACTGTTGTTTTGCACAAGCAGCAGCTAGCGGACGGCGTATATATGGGGGAGACCATAACGCACGTTGACAAGGGTAAGGTGTACGCTTGCGTACTCAACGCATCGGAAAAGGACTACCTGATGGATGAGGATTTTTGGCCTAAGTTCACTAGTTACGATAATTTTAAGGAACCGAGTTATAGATCGGTTAAACAGATTAAACAAGTTGATATAAAAAAAAGAATGGAGAGAGTGCTAGAAGCACTGAAGTTAGACCCAAGCGTAAATTCAGAAGAGAAGGCATCAATAGAAGACATTTGTGCGTCATTCCTTGACATATTTTTGGTGGAAGGAGACCAGTCGACGTATACACCACAGGTAGAGCATGAAATACCTACAAGACTGGATCAACCACCGATAAACCAGAAGAAATACAGATTGCCACAAGCTAACAAAGATGAGGTAACTAGGCAAGTGGAAGGAATGTTAAAGGTTAACATAATTTCACCGAGTATCTCGCCTTGGAACTCACCAATAATTTTGGTACCAAAGAAGAGAGGTGCTCAGGGTCAAAAGAAGTGGAGAATGGTCGTCGATTTTAGGAAATTGAACGACGCCACTATCAAGCAGGTGTTCCCAATTCCAAGGATAGAAGAAATTCTGGATCAATTGGGGCATAGTCGATATTTTTCTACACTTGATTTAGCAAGTGGCTACCACCAAGTTCTGGTGGATACCCAAGATAAGCAGAAAACCGCGTTCAGCACCGGTTTGGGGCATTATTAGTTTAATAGAATTCCGTTTGGATTAACAGGCTACCATCCAACGGCTAATGAACCATGTGCTAACAGGCTGTCAAGTGTTGTTTTGTGGATCTCGATGATATTGTAATTTATGGGAAGAACTTGCAGCAGCATACACAATACTTGTGCAAGGTGCTCCAGAAATTACGAGAACACAATTTGAAATTGAACACGGAGAAGTGTAAATTTTTGCGAAGAGAGGTGGTTTATTTAGGCCATCGTTGCTCAGAGGCAGGAGCACTGCCTGACCCGCAGAAGGTGGAATGCGTTAAAAATTTAGCAATTCCGAGGAATAGAAAGGACGTGCAAGCATTCCTAGGACTAGTGAACTATTACAGAAAGTTCGTAGAAGGACTCGCCGGAATTCCGTTGCCGATTAATAAGTTGCTACAAAAAGGAGCAAAGTTCGAATGGAGAGCTGTCAGCCAGCATTCGAGAGGCTAAAGGAAATAATTAGCTCGCCACCGATTTTGGCGTACCCCGACTTTGAGCAAACTTTTTTGTTGACCACTGATGCTAGCAATGAAGCATTAGGGGCAGTATTGTCACAAGGGGAAGTCGGTAATGACCGACCAATAGCATTCGCAAGCAGGGGGCTTAGCGACACGGAGAAGAGATACTCCACAATAGAAAAGGAATTTCTAGCCATAGTATGGGCTACAAAGAATTTTAGGGCATATCTGCTAGGACGCCCATTCAAGATATACACTGATCACCAGCCGTTCAGAGGCATAGCCAACTTGAAAGACCAAACGTCTAGGCTAGCCAAATTTAGACACAAATTGTCTGAGTATGATTTTGAAATCATTTACAAACCTGGGAAAAAGAATCTGAATGCGGACGCACTCAGCAGAGTACCGCAGGCACAGAAAGTATCAGTAGTGCAAACGAGGTCTAAAGCATAGTCAGATAAGGAGAAGGCCGAGAGAATTCAAGGGGATAAAATTGATGTAACAAGAAATGTTAGCAATGCGGGTGACGCTGCTAATGAACAAGGAGCCAGTAGTGTGGAATGGCTGGAGGATATAAAGGATATCCAGGCTGCGTTAAAGGGTTTCCATGATTCACCTCTTGGTGGACACCAAGGATTTTGGAAAACTCATGACACAATTAGGCGAGTATACGGATGGAAAGGTATGCTCAAGGACATTAAAAAATATATAAAGAGCTGTCCAAAGTGCCAGGCCAACAAAAGTTCAAGGCTAACAAAGATGCCAATAGTATTAACTGACACACCGAAACAGCCATTTGATAAAGTTCATATGGATATTGTAGGTATTTTAGACTGAGACTGTTTCGGGCAATAAATACATATTGACGTTCCAAGACGATTTCTCAAATTATAGCACGATACAACATACCTAAGGTTTTTATAACCGACAATGGTTCCAATTTTGTATCGAAATTATTGTCAGAAACTTGTAAAATGCTGGGAATCAAGAAATTGCATAGTACACCATATCATCCCCAGGCGAATGGCTCATTGGAACGTAGTCATCGACCTCTGGCGGAGTACTTGCGCAGTTTTGCAAAGGAAGACGGCTCGAATTGGGATCAATGGTTAACCACTGCAATGCATGTACACAATAATACGGTACATGTATCAACGAAGCAAACGTTTAGAACACTCTACGGGTTTGATTTTAACATGCCAGCAAATTTGAAGCGCAAATGTGCGCCTGTATACAATGCTGATGACCCGAATAAAGTGCAAAAGTATCAGTTACAGCGAGCGCACGAATTGGTCAGAGAAAACCAAGATTGTGCTAAACGAGTGGCCAGGGAAGCCTATAACAAGGTACTAAACCCAGTAGTTTTTCATGTGGGTGACCAGGTACTTATGAAGAATCAGGCTAGGAGAAACAAATTCTCACCTGTGTGGATAGGTCCGTATGTAGTAGCAGAGATCCGAAGCCCAGTTACAACAGTCGTAACGATTAAGGGAAAAAATAAAAAGCTACATAATAATTTGTTGAAATTATTCCACATTAGACCACACAACTAAAGACATGTGTTAGCAGTGTTTTACAAGTGTAAACACAAGAATAACTACGTAAACATGTACGTGTGTGTATCAAATAACACACACAGCTCCGATTTTGAAAGTCAAGGCCAGCAGAAGTGTGCCAGTTAAACTCGAGCAAGTAAGTTGAGGTAATAAAAATGTGCTTATTATGCAATATGGTCGAACGAAGCACAGTAGGGAAAAATATTTTTTTTAAATATTAAATGATAAATATTGCGCGTAATTAAAAAATAAAATAAGATAGTAAGACAGTCGTGGGTAAGTAATATAAAACTTCGAATATGTACATACATACATACGGCAGTGTATGCACTGAAATTCGACGCATGAGCGTTAACACCAGGAAACGGAACTGCTGGTGAAGTAAGTATATATACGAGTATGTATATATGTGTATAAGATAAAGAATGAATGTACGAATGTATATTTAAAGAAGTAAGTATTCTAGTTAAGAGGAATGGGTATGTGCGTATGTATATTTTTTCAGATACTGCAGTCGGCTATATGTAAATATACTCGTACATAGGTTTTTACTGTTTATTGATTAGGAAATTAGCGTATGGAAATTTGAATAAATGTATATGTTGGGATATAAAAAAAAGATGTATAGTTAATTGGGGAAAATAACGGTAGCAATTAATACTAGGTAATTTCAAGCGCCTCGAATGTATGTATTAAGCCATATACGAGCTAATTACAGTCTGGAAAATAGAATCGTTAATGGATATATACATATCAGGCTAGAAGTAAATTTAAATATATAGAATAATTAGATGCAATGAAAAATTGAGTCATGCAATGGACAATGTTTTCACATAAACGGGTTTATCTTAAATATTCTGGTTTATGGCAGAGGGCAAAAGAGTTTGCTCAGAATTGAAAAATTTAAAAACATATATATAAAAAGAAAAAATGATATGAAAGGAATTATGAATTGTCTAAAGAAAAGAAAAAATAAATAATAAATTTATCTTTTATATTCTCGCTTATGTAAGATGGGCAACTAGTTTTGCCAAGAATTGATATAAAAAAAAATTTTTTTGGGCGGCAAATAATTTAATTAGAAAATAATTGTTATGTATGAAGCAAATTGTTGTAAAATGTATATATTTGAGAAGGATTTAAAGTTTTAATGCCGCTAACAATTGTAAGAAAATTTATCATATTTAATTAATAGTATTTGTAAAGGAAATAGTTTTTGTTACTTGTTTATAATTTGTTTGTTAAGACGTAGTAGATTAGCGATATATAGATTTACATCCAATTTACTGTTTACGTTAGGAAAAATATTTAAAATTTAATGAATGTAATAGCTAGTAAGAATAATTAAAACCCGACAAGTCCGATATATGATTAAGCGTATTGTTTTTAGATCTTAAGGCGTTGGCGAACAAACAAGGACATCTGGATGGTTCAGTTTTGTGCAGCATGAACCGGGAAGGGACTTCCTGCAGCATCAAAGGCAGAGTAGGAGGTTAACCAACATCCAGGAGACCCATAGATGAAATGCAAGAGCAGCGAACCAAAATCTGACTGAATAAGAAGAAGTGAGAAGACGTGGAAGAAGGGTAATTAGTAAGCCGCAAAATGATAATACGAAATTTGCAACGATGATGTCCAGAGATAATTTTTGGTTGGAAGAAAATGAAAACGAAATTAGTGAGAATTCATTTTTATATGAAAGAGTGAAAGAGCTTCCAACTTCCCATGTGCGAGATGACTACGATTTAAGCTTATACAAAAAAAAATGGAGATGGTATCGGCTGAATATAATAGTCTCTATCTGACAGGTAAAAGTCTAATAATAATTTATTTTTATTGCATAACTGACGAAATGGCATGAAAAACACTAACATGTACGTTGCCCGATAAAAAATCCAACGTGTCTGCCATTATTACATATGTCAGTATGTACGAGTATATTGTATTATTGTCTAGAAAGAAGAAGAGATAATTTTAGCCAAAACTCCGTAATTTTACCGAGAAACGGCTACAACAACAATAACAGCCACAACTACCATCGTTCAATTAGCTTCGCAGAATAATCTCCTGGCGCAAAAAATCGTTTTAACCACGAAAAGATCGAGCATAACATAGCCAAGCTTTATCGGCTAAACTTCGTAACGATTTCTCCAATGAGAAAATATCCACTGTCACTGACTAAGCGAATATCGAATATTTATTTTGACTTCCTAGCAGAGGGCGTAGTATAATATAAGGTTTTAGGTATAGAATAGAATTGTGTTATTGTTTAGATGTTTGTATATACGCCAATCAGAAAAGAGTCAATGAAAGACCAAATTATAAAAAGGGGAATATAAAAAAAATAATGATGGATAAAAATAAGAAAAAAAAACAAAAACAAAGTAAAGAAAAAAATAAAAGAAAAAAAACTACAAAAGAAAATAAAAGCTAGAGAAAAAGAAAATTTATGGAAAAGGAAAGAATACAAAAAAAAAAAAAAAACCGTGACAGAATCCAAATAAGGCGATTTCATGGAAAAAATAAAACAAATTATATATATGTACTATAGAGTTAAATAGATGCACATAATTGTTTACAGTGCAAGAAAAATATTGTAGAGATTTTATGGAAGTTAGTTGCACTAACTTCTTTCAGAAAGAGGGGAGGGATGTTGTGAGTTAGAATCAAGCTACCTACGCGTAGTTGACTCACAGCAACGGCTCCTATTAAATTAATGAAGAGAGCACATATTTTTAGGGTGCAAATATTGTAAATAGTAGTATTTATGCATTAATTATGACGTAAACTTTTAGGGTGTCACAGTTCCGCAGTCAAGCTGACGAGGGGCATTTAGAATGCACCGACGACACTTTTACTTGCAGTAGGTCAGTGGGCTGGAGCCACTGACACCAAATAACAATTGTGTAACTGGAACACCAGAAAAGTCAAGACGTAGACTGTAATGTTTATTTGTAAATAGTATATAAGAACTAGTATTTTAAGAATAAAGCTTCTTGTTGTTTTAAACCCAAAATAGTGCTGTGCTCATTTAAGAAAATGATGTAGGTTTACAGGTTCCGGCGCAGGACATGCCGCGACAGGACTTTCCAGAGGACGTTCCCGAGGACAAGCAGATAAGGACCTAAACAAAGCACTTCCAGACAACAGACTTCACTATCACTCGTTCTAAGCACACATCGCCAACTTAATTTCGACTATATATTTTTGATGGATATGATCCTCCACAGCGATAGCAGCATAATGGCATAATTTGTGGTCTCTTATGTTTTTGAGATAGTATTTTTCAATGAGAATACCGATATAGCTTGGATTAAAATCCCTACGAAAGTTACATTCATGCATAACATAGACAGCATATCCATGTTTCTCCCATAAATCTGCCTCTTCCAATAGACCTTGGGATGATTGGAACAACTATCCGAATATAGCACTCACCCTACAAAATATCCATTGTACTATATTTCACGTTCCATTTTAAAGTTCTTTGAATCTGCCAGATTTGTGAACCAACCTTAGTAGATCATCTGTCTCTAAGCCTCCAAAGTTTGCACTACATAAGATGTCAGTGCCAAATATCCCGAACCTGATTCTAGCGAAAGCAGGTCATACGCACAAAAAGTGGTCAGCCGTCTCATCTTCCTCTGCATTGGCTTGGAAAAGTGCACTGTCTGCAATGCCTATATTTTGCATATGCTTAACCCATGCAAAATGACATGTCATCAGTCCTACCAGAAGTCGGCAGTCAGTCCAATCAAGTGACAGAAGAAACCTAGACGTTCTATTGGAAATAACAGGCAGCATTGCCTTTGTCCAAGTGCTGCCTCTTACAGCCCCCCATTCGCGATTATGTGCACATGGAACCCAATCATAAATAGTGGCTTTAATGGCAACAAAAGGTGTGGGAAGATTAGGAAGATCAGGGCCAGTAAAACTGGTCTCAGATTCATTCTTCGCCAGCTTGTCCGCGACTTAATTCCACATAACACCCATGTGTCCTTCAACCCATGTGAGCAATAGGTTGCTATGCTATCCAAGCAATAGGTTGCCATGCTTTTGGAAGTGACAAGGGGCTGAGTAAGGTCTTCAGCCTGACTGTCACTGCAGACACGCATACTTCTTCGACGCCATCTTTTTTTCTCCACATAGTGCAGCGCCCTTAGAATTCCATTCAATTCCGCTCTGAAAGACATAAGCAAGACAAACAAGGACGTAATGGAGCCGGACACCATTGAGTTCCATGAAATCCCCAGAACCCGATCCAACATCTGTTTTGGAGATATCAGTGAAAATACGATAGCACTGACTACCGGGTTCAGTCATAGGATCAAACCACAAATAAGCCTCTGGACCTTTTATGCAGTACAGCCTTTCAGTTGTAGGATAAGTGAGCATCGAGGCAATGGGCATAGAAGGGACACCAATATCCCTGTCAGTGCCAACAATATCTTCAAAATTCCAACGCACACACTCCCACTGCCTATTATGCTTCAACCCACAGATGCCCTTGAGGGCCCCTCCTTGTATAAAACCATCTAGGGTGGGAAGATTCAACAGCGCATCAAGAGACGGGCCAGAAGTTGTCGAAAAGGCTATATTACAACAAGGAGCCACAGTTCTCTGTAGTCTAGATACAGCAGATTTAACCACTTTGAGAGACAATCTTTTCACCCAGAACACAGATGTGTATTATATTATGGGCCTGATCATTGCCTCATAAATCCAGAGGACCTTCGAAGGAGCCAGACCCCTCGTCTTGCCAAAGATTCTCTTGCACTTCCATTAAACTGACAGTGTTTTCGCTACCTTTAGTTCAACGTTTGATTTCCAGAGAAGCTTACTGTCCAGAACAACCCCAAGATATTTTACCTCCTGTGAGGACGGAAATTATGACATGTATTTTCCGCACACATATAGACCGACTCCTCCTACTATGAATAAGGACAGACCTACTAACAAAATACATATACATACAGTGTACAGACATCCCCGACATCACACGAGAGTTGACAATTAACAAAAAGGTAAACGCCCCCATGTTAATTACACCACCAACTTTTAACAAAGACGGGGGCGCAGAAAACATGCAACGAATAATTGGTTAGACCAGTTTCAATGATTGGCTAAGCCAATTAATTGTAATAAGTAAATCTAAGTGCTGCAATTATAAAATATTGCAACAAACACAACGCACCGTAGAAGAAGTAACGCATCAGCACAAAACTTATTCATGTTCCAGAGGTGATCGCGCGACAGGCAACGCTCGGCAAGACTCAAGCCGACCTGGTACACTAACAAATAGCATCACGAATAAACAATACGAACCGCAGACAACAACAACAACAACACAATGACCAAAGCAAACACACAACGCATCCACAGTAGAACGGCTACCACATGCGCCGTCAGTGCGGACATAGCATAAAGAGGAAAAGAAGAATTCTAAGCATTGGACGCAGTATGAACGTTTGCTAGGCGTACAACAACAACAACAAGTGTAAACCGGCAACAACAACTATACGGCCACCGGTAATTGTTACAGGCTGCGCTGACAACAGGCGTCAACAGTGCGGATCGAGAGGAACCGTGTCAGACCGGCGACTGACCACCGTCATCTAAAGGTGGCCCAAGATCAACTAAGCTGCAACAACAACAAGCATGGGCTTGACAACAGGCAATGCTGGCCAACGGTTTACGGAAGCATACAACGGTGCAGCGGCAATAGAAACAACGCACGGGCCCATGACGGCTGGCAGTATATAATCAGGTGATTCTGGACGATAGAATCACACTCTGATCCAGCAACAGACAGCGAAGATGTACCGCGATTAGTATCGCTCTCTGATCCAGCAGCAGTCACATCAGTAAAGACACACCGCAGCAAGGCTCCAGCACCAGTAGCACCAAGGTAAAGTATACTCTTTGCAAAAGACTACTAATTTAACAAAATTAGCAAAACTAACAATTTAATGTAGATTAAATTAGTACTTAGATTATAAACGATTGCTACTAAGTAAATGAATTAAATAGAGTATACCACATACAAGTACACGCCCGCTATATAACATTAATTTCTGTATACGACCCGTGGAACCCGCTGAGTTTTACCCCAGCCAAAAATAGAGTCGTTACACTCCCCAGGATAGCTGAATAGCTTAGCCCCCTTAAGTGTTGGCTGAACAAACCCCTCCATTTTCCTTTTCCTGGTAAAAAGAACTAAATTCGTTTTAGCAGAGTTAACAGAATTTTCCTCACACAATGTGTCAATTTTATTCAGAGTAAGCTGCAGTATCCTGCTGATGTGCATAAGAGAGCTTCCTGAAATTACGCAGGATACATTACCTGCATGCTCTGTGCCACACCTCGAGCCACAGAGAGAAAATTAGTTGCCGGAACAATATTGCAACACGGTTGGCAAAGCACCTGCATTCTATCTGTTAGGTACGCTTTTAATGAAGTTATAAGTTTAAGAAAGTTAGAGAAGTTGTCCATTTTCAATAGATTTGTTCAAAAAAGATCATGGTCAACACAGTCAAATGCTTTAGAATGGTACAACCATGCTAAGAAACACTCCAATTAGAATCAAGTGCCACCCGCTTTGCAGCTCCGCCTTGGTATACAACCAGGTTGTCTTTCAATCTTAATCCCATTTCCCGACAAAGACTTCCTCAATTGTGGACCCATAACTAATTCAAATACTTTAGACAAATATGGTAATTTACCAATTGATCAATAGTCATTGTGTGCCTTTGGTGCGGGTAGAACTTCTGAACCCTCAAACAAATATCAAAATGTATAAATTTTGTTAACCAAGCTTTTTAATATGACAAATTTTTGTTCCTGTTTCAATCCTCTTAAGAATACGAATCATATCAAAGTTACTTTCATGAAAATCCACTGAAAATTTAACTAATGTATTCATATTTGTACCAAGCAAGTAAAGGTATGATATCACCACAAAGTTGTTAATCTCTGTGCTTAAGAGTAGCTTTTGAAATAGCGCAAACAGACTTAAAATTATAAACATGAATTTTACATCAAAACGTCCAAAATAGTACGAATTGTACAGCAAATAAACAATGTGACAATTTAAATCTACATCTACAAAATTTATATGAAAAAGATCACTTATCCAGTAGTTAACATTATGAGAACTATTGATCCTCCCCACGAAAAAACTACTCATCTGCTGTGTCTATGTGCTTTCTCCTTCACTCTCCTTTATTTAAACATTATTTACTTTTAGTTTATTAGTTTCTTCTTTCTAAAAACGCTCCTAATGAGAGTTACAATGGAGAAATACTCATGTTCCAAAGAAACTCTCTGCAACGAGATAAATAAATATAATAAAATAATAAATATAAATAAATCATTTAAAATATCACTTTTGTTCAATTTATTTTCCATTGCGGAAATTAAGGACAATAATTCAGTATGAGTTTGACATTTTATGCCGCAGGTGTCAAACATTTACTGTCTCTGATATTTCGCCAGTAGCAAATGAGTGATAGTGTTGGTTAAAAACTTTGAAATTTTAATTATTTATGTATTTTTCTCTGCACTTTAAACTCGAGTAATAAAAAATTGTTATTCCCCCTGTAAAATGTTTCATATTATTTCGTAATAAGCTCTATTTGGCAAAAGTTTAGAAATTTTTCGGAGAAGAAGTTGCGGATAAGTAAAATGCCGTATTTAAATTCACGTTCAGTATTATGCGGCTGGAGAACTTTTATTAGAGCTTATAAGTCCCGGCCATATGTAAATATCGAAAAAATTAACTTTTAAATGCAATATTAAATTATATAAAACATTTTTTTATAGGTTTCGTATCATTCTGAATGTCTAGCTAAATTGCGGGAAAGTTTTGATACAGATGAGGATAAGGAATGCGTGGTACCGTTATTTAAAAAGTGTCTCGCTTATGCTGATAGAATTGCAATTAGTGATTCAGTTGGAGAGTTCTCATATATTCAGTTATATATGAGCGCAAAAAAATTGTCTTGTCAAGTGTCAAATATTTGCGGTAAGTTTGCAATTGAAAAGTTCATATGTCTTCATATGTTTAAAGTCTAGGTATATTACATAAGGTATAAAATATATTTAGTTCGTTAATATTACCTAATATAACTAAGCGTTTTCCTCTATGAACATTTGGAGAGGCTGTCTTTCTTAATTTCGTAAGTATTTTTCGAGTGGAATGCTGTTTCGAAAGATCCAATATCCACATTTCATCCACATTTCCAAAACAATATCAAAATAATTTCGGATCACCAATCATTCAAGTTAAGTTTGCACATTTGTGTATTATTTGACGCACACTTTCTAAATCTATACATATGGCTGCCACCCGTGAAGCATCGAAAACTGAATAATTATAACTTTTATGCCGCCTTGCAATGCCTGCAGGATTGATAATATCTCAGATCTATTATAACTAAAATTTCGAAAGCGAAAATGTGAATTTTTGCAAATCTATCAAGGGGCTCTAATATTTAATATAAGTTAAAAGTTGAAGAAAAGTTCATTGCTGAAGGGAAAACGAAATTATGACAAACAAGAAATTGAGAAGCGGGTGCTAAACTAGTTTATTGTTCAATAACTACAACTATTTTGAAAACCAATTTTTGTAAATTTGAAGATTATATAAATTTAGCGCAACTATACAGTGAAAAACCCAGTATGTAGATATGGATCATATATTCCCAAGACATGTGATGATGATGATCTTTCAACTAGCCCCACGGCGTCATAACGGATGATCTTGACCGCCAGTTGACATCGCAAATTTTGAAATTAC
This sequence comes from Clusia tigrina, assembly GCA_920105625.2. Lineage (NCBI taxonomy): Eukaryota > Metazoa > Arthropoda > Insecta > Diptera > Clusiidae > Clusia > Clusia tigrina. The sequence goes on from OV050030.1 coordinate 200,960,611, forward strand.
ACGCCATGACAATTTTTTCTGCACAGAAATTTGTTTTCTGCAAAAAACACACCAAAAAGTAGATTTTATACGATGCATTGGCCTATCCTGGGGTACTTGCAGGTTTTCATTTTCCAGATACGACAATTCGACGTATTCGCGTTGTTGGGGATCGTGTTTGTCCGTCGATAGTGGAGAGCGTCCTTTTGCTGCCTGTATTGGGTGCGCGCGTGGCTGCAAACCTAACAATCACTTTTAGTATAAAAAACACCATATTAATGCTTAAGTTTGTAAGCTGGTGATCATTCTTCTTTTATTTCTGTTCATAGACTGTTCGTTTTATTCGTTATTTCTTATCTACAACTTATTTTATTGACATTAGTTTAGAGATGCCAGATGGCTAGTAGATAATCTGATTACGTATGCATAGAGATGCCAGGTGGCTTACAGATAATCTACTTACGAATCTACTTATAATCTAATAGTATCAATATACTACAGTACCCCCTTTATAATTCAATATTTCACGGTACACAAGCATAATTGATACTCTTTACATTTTATCATTTTAGCTTAAATTTTATTTTTTCCTTTGTCTTAGGTTATATCTTGGTGGTGTAATAGCCAGTTCATCTGCACTTACACTTTGAGAATTAGCGTCACCAAACCTATCAATAACGTTATCCATCATGACTTGATCAGTAACAACTGTTTCCTCGATATCTAAAACGTTATCGTTGTTGATAGTTTTGGGTATATGACTTTGTAATATTTCAATATTTTCGTTTGGTAAGTTTACCTTTGCTTTTTCGCTTAGAACTATTTGATTTGCATGTCTTTTCCATAAGTTCTGATCTACTGTTTTACAAATATAAGTTGGTTTCCCTATTATTTTTACAATGGAACCTTTCGTCCAACACACTCTTCCGGGGGTTGAGTAATCTTTTATGAAAACTATATCCTTAATTTTAAATTTATTTTTTGAACCTTAGAAACATGCTTTTTGGTTTTCTTGACTTTTTTTACACAATTTTTAATATTTGTCTTACTTGCCATTTCAATTTTTGTCTTCTCATTTAATATGTCCAATCTCGTTCTCAGTTTCCTTTTGTTAAACATTATAAAAGCAGGTGAAACACCTGTAGTAGCATGTATGAGTATTGTGTTTCTATAGTCAAACAAAAATCGGCTTAACACGATGTTAAAATCTGACAACGGCTTATTTAGCATATTTTTTTAATTGCTGTTTTTATTGTTTTAACCGCGTTTTCAGCTTGCCCATTTGTAGCAGGATTTCCCACTGGAGATGTTCTATGCTCTATTCCATTTTGAAAAAGAAAATTCTTGAACTCTTTTGAAACAAACGATTTCCCATTATCCGAAACAATCATAGTTGGCAGCCCAAAACGTGAAAAAATTTCTCTAAGTACCAGTATAACCGCTCTAGTCGTTGTATTATTGCCCATGTCAAAACATTCGACCCACTTGCTTGTACTATCTACTGCAACCAGACATGATCGGCCCGAAAAAATCGATGTGAATGCGTGACCAGACTTCGTCACTTCTTTTCCAAGGAATTAACTCCTGCTTATTTGGACTCTGACTTGTCAAGCGACATGCATCGCAACTTTTTGCCACCACTCCCAAATCCTGGCTTTGGGTTGGCCACCAACACGTTTCACGTGCCATATTCATTTTAATTAATCCCATATGCGTTTCATATAGGAATCTCACAACATTTGCCTGCAGTGATTTTGGTACAATTACTCTGTAACCCCAAAAAATGCATCCCGATTCCTCGGAAAGTTCGAACCTTTTTGGAAAATAGGATAATAATTCACTGTCCTTGTTATCTTTTGGCCATCCGCCATTGATTAAATTACTACTTTGTTGCAATAATTTGTCCCTTTGGGTCTCTATCTTAATCAACTCTAGATTAATCATATTGCTTTCATTATTAACTTCACGAGTATAATTTCAGTAAATATCGGCCGGAAAATCTAAATCTGTTGTTTCAGTTGCCTTTGGAACACATTCCAATCGTTCACTCCCAGCTCAAAATTTGGCACACGTACACTTGCTATGGACCTCGAATTTCCATCCACAGTGTTTGTTACAGTCTCTGGCATCGTTACTGACCTTCACTTGCCTTTTGTTGCTTAACCAATTAATCCTCGTCGCCACTGTAAGCTGTGGATCATTCTTCTTTTATTTCTGTTCATAGACTGTTCGTTTTATTCGTTATTTCTTATCTACAACTTATTTTATTGACATTAGTTTAGAGATGCCAGATGGCTAGTAGATAATCTGATTACGTATGCATAGAGATATCAGGTGGCTTACAGATAATCTACTTACGAATCTAGATACTTATAATCTAATAGTATCAATATACCACAAAGTTCAAACCACCAACAGCGTTTATTCTTAAAATCATAATTCTTATATACTATTTACAAAGAACACTTACAGTTAAAGTATTGACTTTTCTGGTGTTCCAGTTACGCACCTGTTGATTGGTGTCAGTTAGCCAAGCCAACTGACCTACTCAATGTAAAACTGTCGACGGTGCATTCTAAATTCCAATGCCCTTCGTCAACTCGACTGCGGAATTGTGACACCCTAAAAGTTTACATAATAATTAATACATAAATACTAGTCATTTACAATATTTGCACCCTAAAAATATGTGCTTTCATAGTTAGTTTATTGTACAAATGTTAACTGTACCAAATGTGTAGTGTCTGTTAGGAGTTGGTGCTGTGAGTCAACAACACACAGGTAGCTTGTTTCACACACAACATCCCTCCCCTCTTTCTAGAAAAAGTTAGTGCAACTAATTTCTAATGAATATGTACAATATTTTTCTGGTACTGTAAACAATTCTGTGCATTTCTTTAACTCTATAATATATGTCTATACATTGTTTTTTTTAAATCGCCTTATTTTAGCTCCTATCATTGTTTTTTTTCTATTTTCATATTCTTTTCTTTTTTATATATTTTAAGTTTTGTTTTCTTTTGTTGCTTTTTTATTTTTTTGTTCTTTTATTTTTATCTGTTTATTTTTTTATTTCCCCTTTTTTATATTTTGTTCATTCATAATATAATCTTTTCTCACTGGCGTATGTACAAATAAAATTACAAACTAATTACAATTTTAGCTTATGCTACGCTTTTATAAATCGGGTCCTCTGCAATTGTTGGTCCTATGAGAGTAAAGTCCCTCGATGAACTCTGCATACCCCTCCGTTCTTTCTGGACCGGTACGTACAAAGATGATGCAAGCTTATGCGAGTAGATGCGCTTCTGACGCAGTCAAAATAAATATTCGCTTAGTAAGTGACTGTGGATATTTTTTAATTGAGGAAAATGTTATGAAGTTAGCCGATTGTCATTGTACTGCTTGATCTTTTCGTGGTTAAAATGATTTTTGCGCCAGGAGATTATTCTGAGAATTTAAATGAAAGATGATAGTTGTGGCTGTTATTGTTGTTGTAGCTGTTTCTCGCTAAAATTACGGAGTAACCTCGGATTTTGGCTAAAATTATCTCTTCCTCTTCAGACAATATACATAGTGACATGTAATAATGGCAGATACGTTTGATTTTCTATACTGACCACGTAAATATTAATATTTTCATGCCATTTTGTCAGCTATTCAATTAATATCAGCTTCTTACTTGTTAGATAGAGATTCTTGTATTCAGCCGGTACCATCTTCATTTTCTCACAAGTCTTAAATTGTCGTCATCTCGCACATGGGAAGTTAGAAGCTCTTTCACTCATTCATATAAAAATGAATTGCAACACATTTTGTGGTTCTTTTCTTCCAACCAAAAACTATCTCGGGACAGCATCGTTTCAAATTTCTTATTTATTCCTTTGCGGCTAACTGATTCTTCTACGTCTTCTTACTTCTTATTCAGTCACATTTCTGTTCGCTGCTCTCGTTGGTTAACCCCTTACTCTGTCTTCGACGCTGGAGAAAGTCGCTTTCAGGTTCATGCTGTATAATGTTGAACTATCCAGATGCCTTTCTCTGTTCACCAACACCTTAATACCTAAAAATAATACTTTTATATATGTATCGGACTTACCGAGTTTTAGTTATTTTTACTGGCTATTACATTTCAATCTTTTTTAATATTCTTCCTCCCGTAAATATAAAATTGTATATACTTTTTAAGTCTATATAACGCATATCTACAACTAAACTATAAGTAAGTAATAAAAACTATTTTCTTTACAAATATTATTAATTAACTATTATACAAATTTTGTCCTAAAATTGTTAGCGGCATTAAAACTTTAAATCCCTATCATTAAATATACATTTTACAATATTTTGATTCATTCGTAAGAATTACTTACTATTTTAAATTATGTGCCGCCAAAAAAATATATTTTTTTTGTCAATTCTGGGCAAAACTAGTTTCCTATATTACATAAGCGAGTATATAAAAGATAAACCCGTTCATGTGAAAAAATTGTCCATGGCATGACTCAATTTTTCATTGCATCTACATAATTACTTTATATATTTAAATTTACTTCTAGCCTGGTCTGTATATATCCATAAACAAGTGTATTTTCCTACACCCTTTACATACATTCAAGGCACTGTCAATTGTTTATAATTAATTGCTACAGGTTTTACCTAATCTTGTAATGTTAAGCTAAATATATTCTTCTATTTCAACATATACTCGTACATACATTTTAATTTCCCACACGCAATTTCCTAAGAGATAAACAGAGAAATCTATGTATATCTACATGTAGCCTGCTGCAGTTTGTATATATCCTGCAAATTCCCAAGTTCCCATCGTATGTCCCTATATACTTACTTATACGTACATACCCATTCGTCTGAAATATACGTTAGTACATTCACTCTGTATATTATCTTAATACATAAAAATGTTGGTGCAGGGTTTCTAATCCTAAGACTCGAAAACCGCCCAACCAAATGACACCAAATTTTCAACATATGTTAGTTTGGTCTGCAGGAAGGTTTCTCTTCAGTTCCTTCCGATTGTTGCCCATATGTGGCGCCAGGGACCACTTTTTTATACAGCCGTTATATATGGACCGATTTTTTTCAAATTCATAACATATAATATTTAAATAAAATTAAAGTCATTGACAAAATTTGGACCCCGTAGGTAGTCCTGGCGAAGATCCGATTTTCGATTTTCCGATTTGGTCCGATTTGTGGTTGTTGTTGTTGATGTTGTTGTTTTTGTTGTCGGTGCTGTTGTCTGTATCTACATCTACATACAATGCAATTCGTCTGAGTTACTAAAAAAGCGGAATAAATTTACACTTCTGAGAAAATCGTACATTCATTTCTAATATTGCATACTTTCAGCAGTAAATCTTTAATTGGGGATTCATTGAGAATTGATATAGTGTTTAGTATTTTTCGGCGTGAAGTTGGTAAAGGTACAATGAACTAATTTTCGTCGTGAAGTTGATACACAGTGCACTAAACCAATTTTTTAACAAATCATTCAGCGTCAAGTTGTTTTCAATATCAGCATTTTATGTAGTTAAGCTGTGCGCATTGAAACCTATTCTTTTTGTTAAAATAATAATAATTAATGGAAGCCAAATTAAGATAGAACTTTTTGAAAGTGAAATTATATTTAGTGTAACAATTTTAACAATGTTATTTTACTATGACATATCTGTTTCTGTATTTTATACTCGGTCGATTTCGTTCGTACTCTATTGGCATTTCTATATCATCATTTGATCTAGTTAAACAAAATGTACAAATAATTTTTTCTTTATTTCCAGTTCGTCTATTTTAAACTTTAATATTATTATTTAAAGAGTTATAAAAGTTAACGACGGTGTAAGTGATTCTAATTTGTATTTTAATACAATTTATTTTTAAAAGAAAAATTTAACATTCAAATTTATATACAAAAATGCCGAGACGATGTAGACACAATATAGTGTGAAAGATATTTTTTCTTAATTTTCAGGTTAATGCAAACATTTAATTTTGTCTTCTGAAATGTAAAATTATAGTTTCCAATAGCTCTACAAATTATTTAACGTATTTTTAATTTGTATTTCATTACAATTCATTTTCAAATAAAAACATTTTATAATAAATTTTTGTATAGTACAATGCCGAGACATTCCAGAGGAGGAAACATTGGCAGAAGTACTCGAAATACCCGAAATGTTAGAGAACACCGGAACAACGTTTGCAAAATAATGCGGATGTCGGAATTCGCATGGCTCCATTACGTTCACAATATACACCTGCCGATAGAGCTGCAGGTCTTCAGATATGAAGAGTTAGTGAAAGACAACGCATTACTGATGCAAATAGAAGCGTTAATAGAGAAATAATGCAATTAAACCGCCCTTTAACGTTGGGCTCCTACAACCGTCTTGCTTTCAACTATGAATCCGACATAAATTAAAGTGCTCATTCAAAAATGTCTATTAGTGAACTGTCCGTTGAATGCAATCATTGCCACGCATTAAAATTCAAGAATGAGACTGCTGGAATGTGCTGTATTACCACAACTAAATTCGCCACCGGAGCCGTTAAGAACATTGCTAAACTGTTTTTAAAAAATATTAGAAAATTTAATTCCTGCTTCCAAATGACATCTTTTGCCGCGAAAGTTATTACAAACACTGATGCACAAGGCCGGAACTTTAATTCCACATTTAAAATCAAAGGACAAGTGCATCATCAACTTGGTTCCTTATATCCATTGACAAATGAAAATCATAAATTCTTGCAAATTTTTTTTTGGGTAATGAAGAACATGTCAATATTCGATGCGGATATAAGCATATTGAAGGAACCGAAGAACGAGCAATCGTGGCATCATTGGAAACATTTCTAGCTGAGAAAAATGAACTCATCACATTATTTAAACATGTATCAGAGAGAATGATTAGTGACAATTATATGATTGTTATAAAAGCGGATAAGGTTCCTGCAGGAGAACATGCTCGCTGATTCAATGCCCCAACAATCAACGAAGTTGCAGTAGTAATGGTTGGAAATGTTATTGAACGCCGAGATATTCGAAATATGCGTAAAGACTAAACGATTCAGGATACTAATCGATCGTACGATGCTTTACAGTATCCATTAATTTTATAGGTCGGAGAAAATGGATAATGGAAATATAAAACAATTTAATCCACAAACGTGTACCATCATATTTCTATAATCAGTAAATACTAACAAATTAATAATTGAACTTCTTTTTTCAGGTCATGAATTGCAAAAGAAAGTGAGTGCCACGAACTTTTATGCATACCGAATTATGATTCGCACTAATCAAGCTAACCATATTCTACAATATCGCCATTTATACTATCAAAACATTGTAGACATGTATGCCAAGATAGAAAGTGAGCGATTACGATTCATCCGCTTCAATCAAGCTAAATTGAGAACCGAAAAATATATACACTTGCGAGATGCAATTAACAACAATGTTCATGAAAAGGTTAAACCCAATGAATTTGGAAATGTTTGCATTCTACCGTCATCTTACACAGGAAGTCCAAGCCACATGCAAGAATATATTCAAGACGCCATGACATATGTTCGTGTATACGGCAGGCCAGACTTATTCATCACATACACGTGTAACCAGCAGTGGGATGAAGTGAAGACATTTTTATTACCACGCCAATCTTCAACTGATCGCAACGATGTTACCGCCAGAATATGCAAACAAAAGCTGAAATCATTAGTCGATTTGATTGTTAAGCATCGTATATTTGGAGAAATTAAATGTTGGATGTATTCAATTGAATGACAGAAACGTGGTTTACCACATGCACACATTTTAATTTGGTGTAATGATGAAATAAGACCAGGCGAAATTGACAACATAATATGTCCTGAAATACCAGATCATACTGTAGATCCCGAATTGTTTAACATTGGTAAGACAAATATGATTCATGGACCATGTGGCAATATTAATCCACATTCACCCTGCATGGATAATGGAAAGTGTACAAAGCGCTTTCCAAAGGCTTTTCTAACATATACAATAACTGGAAATGATGGTTATCCTTTATATCCCAGACGATCTACAGACCAAGATGGCCATTCATTCTATTTACCCTTCAGGACCCAGGCTGATGAAATGGATGTCGACAACAGATGGGTGGTTCCGTACTGTCTCCTCTTGACTAAAACGTTCAAAGCGCATATAAACGTGGAATTTTGCAGCTCTGTGAAATCCAACAAGTACATTTGCAAATGTGTACACAAGGGCTCGCAATTGGTGATGCTAATGCTAACGACAAAATTGCACAATACCAGATGGGCAGATATATCAGCAGCAATGAAACAGTATGGGGATCTTTTCGTTCCCAATCCATGAGAGAGATCCAACCGTTGTCCATTTGGCTATACATCTGGCAAATGGTCAACGAGTCTACTTCACGGAAGCAAATGCACAAGAAAGAGCAGCATCACCACCAAAAACCACATTTACAGAGTTCTTCACATTGTGCCAACAACACACTCAATTTGGACTTTTCGCAAAAAAATGTCTCTACTCTATGTAGAAATTCTAACATTTTTCACATGGAATCCATCCAGAAAAACATGTGAACCACGTTCACGAGGTAAACCTGTTGCGAATTTCCCTGGAATTTTTTCAACAAAAGCATTAGGTAGACTCTATACAGTTCATCCCAAACAAAGAGAATGTTTTTACTTGCGGTTACTCCTGATTAATGTGCATGGTCCAACATCATTCGAAAATATCAGGACGGTTAACGGAGAATTACATGCAACATACCATCACGCATGTAGAGCGTTGCAATTATTGGATAACGATGAACATTGGGAATTAACTATGGCAGATTCAGCTCTCATTTCAAATGCACACTAGGTACGATGTTTATTTGCTATTCTTCTCACTACCTGTTATACAACAAACCCCAGAAAGCTATGGGAAAAAGATAAGAATGCCATGAGCGAGGATACTCTCTATGCTTTACGGACAATACAAGGAGATCACTCTATAGAATTCACTGCAGATATATACAATGAAGTATTGATAAAACTGGAGGATCTCTGCATGATAATTACAAATGAATCACTCTCGCAATTGGGGATACCAGCCCCTAAGCGAAGTGTACGTGACTTATACAATCGAGACATGCGGCGCGAACAATCATATAACATCGATGATTTCAATTTATATGTACAAACAAATGAACCAAAAATGATACCGGAGCAAAAAGTAAATTTTTATACCATGATGCTTGCTGCTTATGCTCAGGAAGCTGGTTTTTTTTTCTTGGATGCATCAGGATGAACGGGAAAAACGTTCTTAGTTTCACTCATTCTGGCCAAAATACGAGCACAAGGAAATATTGCGCTCGTATTTTGGCCACTCTACTACATGGTGGTCGAACAGCTCATTCAGCCCTAAAACTACCATTAAATATTCAAACCAACGAAAATGCAGTGTTGTAATATTAAACCACATTCCGGCATGCAAAAAGTATTGAAAAACTGTCGAATTATTATTTGGGATGAATGCACCATGGCACACAAGCATTCTTTACAAGCCTTAAATCACACACTCAAAGATCTTAAAGGAAATGACAGCCTTTTTGGAGGCACTTTGGTTTTGTTGTCGGGCGATTTCAGGCAAACTACCTGTTATTCCGCGTTCAACATACGCTAATGAAATTAATGCATGCTTCAAATCATCCTTTTTATGGCGTAACGTGCATAAATTGAAATTGACAACAAATACGAGAGTCCAAATATGAAACGCTCCATCAGCAGCCCTATTTTCTGCTCAATTATTGAAAATTGCCAATGGAACTATGAATGTTAATCCATTAAGTCAAACACTCATATTACCAGAAGATTTCGGTAATTATATAACATTAAGAGACGATTATGTAGCCAAAGTTTTTCCAAATTTACACAACAATCATAATTGGCTAAGCTAAAGAGCAATATTGGCAGCCAAAAATGTAGATGTCGATGAAATCAATATCAAAATCCAGGACTTGCTTCCTATCGACTTGTTTTCTTTTAAATCCATTGATACAGTGGTCGACGAGAATGAAAGTGTCGATTATCCAACAGAGTTTTTAAATTCATTGGACTTACCAGGACTACCACCGCATATATTGAATTTAAAAATTAGTTCACCAACTATTCTATAAAGAAACCTAAACGCACATCGATTATGCAACAGTACCAGATTGGTTATAAAAAAAATTATGGGCAATATTTATATTACGTCAATTTTTACTCGCCCGAGGTTAATTGGCACACTTCTGCTGACATTGACTTTGGAAGTCGGAACTGTCCTATTTGATATCCGTACGCGATATCAGTTTGTTTACGTTGTTATTCTTGTGTTTACACTGGTAAAACACTCTCAACACATGTCTTTAATTGTTAGTTCTCAAATGAAACAATTTTAGTAAATTATTGTGTAGCTTCTTATACTTGCCCTTAATTGTTACGACTGTTGTAACTGGACTGCGGATTTCTGCTACTAAATACGGACCTATCCAAACAGGTGAGAATTTGTTTCTCCTAGCCTGATTATTTATGAGTACTTGGTCACCCACATGAAAGACTATGGGTTTAGTACCTTTTTGTAAGCTTCCCTGGCTACTCGTTTAGCACAATATTGATTTTCTCTAACCAACTCGTGCGCTCGGTGAAGCTGATACTTTTGCACTTTATTTAGGTCATCAGCATTGTATACAGGCGCACATTTGCGCTTCAAATTTGCTGGCATATTGAAATCAAAGCCGTAGAGCGTTCTAAACGGAGTTTGCTTCGTTGATACATGCACCGTATTGTTGTGCACATGCATGGCCGTAGTTAGCCATTGATCGCAATTCGAGACGTCTTCTTTGGCAAAACTGCGCAAGTACTCGGCCAAAGGTCGATGACTACGCTCCTATGTGCCATTCGCATGGGGATGATATGGTGTAATGTACAATTTCTTGATTCCCAGCATTTTACAAGTTTCTGAGAAAAATTTCGATACAAAATTTGAACCATTGTCGGTTATGAAAGCCTTTGGTTGTTGTACCGTGCCACAATTTCGTGAAAGAATGCCTTGGCCACCGTACTTGCTACAGCATCGGGTATAGCTATGCAAGGCATATACTTTGAGAAATCATCTTGGAACGTCAAGATGTATTTATTTCCAAAACTCTCTCAGGTAAAATACCTACAATATCCATATGAACTTTTTCAAATGGTTGCTTTGGTGTATCAGTTAACACCATTGGCATCTTTGCTAGCGTCGAAATCTTGTTGGCCTGATATTTTGAACAACTCTTTACATATTTTTTTATGTCTCGGAGCATACCTTTTCTTGACTTCTCCCCGCCTCCTCCTTCTCTGATTTTGCTTTGGCCCTCGTTTGCACTACTGATACCTTCTGTGCCTGCGGTACTCTGCTGAGCGCGTCCGCATTCAGATTACTTTTCCCAGGTTTGTATGTGATTTCGAAATCATACTCAGACAATTTGTGTCTGAACCTGGCTAGTCCAGACGTTTGGTATTTCAAATTGGCTATGTCTCTCAACGGCTGGCGATCAGTGTATATTTTAAATGGGCTTCCTAGCAGAATCCTAAAATTCTTCATAGCCCACACTATGGCTAGAAATTCTTTCTCTATTGTGGAGTATCTCGGTGGTCAACAAAAAAGTTTGCTCAAAGTCGAGGTACGCCAAAATCGGTGGTGAGCTAATAATCTCTTTTCGCCTCTCGAATGCTTGTCGACAGCTCTCTGTCCATTCGAACTTTGCTTCCTTTCGTAGCAACTTATTAATCGGCAACGCAATTCCGGCTAGTCCTTCTACGAACTTTCTGTAATATTTCACTAGTCCTAGGAACGCTTGCACTTCCTTCTCGGATTCGCTAAATTTTCAACGCATTCCACCTTCTGCGGGTCAGGCAGTGCTCCTGCCTCTGAGCAACGATGGCCTAAATAAACCACCTCTCTTCGCAAAAATTTACACTTCTCCGTGTTCAATTTCAAATTGTGTTCTCGTAATTTCTGGAGCACCTTGCACAAGTCTTGTGTATGCTGCTGCAAGTTCTTCCCATAAATTACAATATCATCGAGATCCACAAAACAACACTTGACAGCCTGTTAGCACATGGTTCATTAGCCGTTGGATGGTAGCCTGTTAATCCAAACGGAATTCTATTAAACTAATAATGCCCCAAACCGGTGCTGAACGCGGTTTTCTGCTTATCTTGGGTATCCACCAGAACTTGGTTGTAGCCACTAGCTAAATCAAGTGTAGAAAAAATATCTACTGTGCCCCAATTGATCCAAAATTTCTTCTAGCCTTGGTATCAGGAACACTTGCTTGATAGTGGCTTCGTTCAATTTCCTAAAATCGACGACCATACTCCACTTCTTCTCACCCTGCGCACCTCCCTGCTTTGGTATCAAAATTATTTGTGAGTTCCAAGGCGAGATACTCGGTGAAATTATGTTATGCTTTAACATTCCTTCTACTTGCCTGTTTACCTCATCTTTGTGAGCTTGTGGCAACCTGTACTGTTTCTGGCTAATTGGTGGTTGATCCACTCTAGTAACTATTTTATACTCTAGCTCTCGTGTATACGTCAGCTGGTCCCCTTCCAGCAAAAATATGTCATAGAATAAGGTACAAATGGCTTCTATTGATGCCTTCTCTTCTGAAATTACGCTTGGGTCTAACTTCAGTTATTCTAGTACTTTCTCCATTCTTTTTCTTATATCAACTTGTTTTTCCTCTTTTTAATTCTGCACACTCCTTTTCCAACAGCGATGCTGCTCCGTCTGTTTTCGTCAATCTCTGAGAAAGATCCTTTACTTTATTCTCAAGATACTCCTTTTGTGCTCTCAAATCTTCTGTTTTCTTATGAAATTCGAACAACTTTTCTTCTGTCCCTTTTTTGGATTGCCCTCAAGGTATGATCCGCTACTCCTGTTTCCACAATTGCTGAGCTTCTTCCCTGCTCGTACTCGCTTCGAACTGTTCGAATACCCTCTTGGTGAAAAGATTCACCTCTGTTCTTACTGCCCGTCGCAAAGTACTCGTCGTCCCTACACACCTCCTTGTTCGACAGCAATTTTGCGTGGTTGCTATTAAATTTTTCCACCAAATCTCGCAACTCTGTGATCCGTCTGTGATAGTACTTTACGTTTTTGACATCCTTCAGTCCTTCCTGCAGATTGAAATCAACCTTTGGAAATCTTTACCTACCACTTCCTGGGATTTCAGAAACTCCTTCACTTCCTTCGATAGTCCTATGGACTATGCCTAATCCAATAAGTATTCCGTTGAACAACCCAATATCAAGGAAAAATCTCGATCCATCTGTTCATCCCAAGTGCCAGAACAGATGGCGTATCCCAATTAAAAATAAAACCCAATAATTGTTAAAACTTGTTATCAGCTTATCCCAATATTTTATTCCATCTTACTTAATGATTCAATCCAAATTTATTAAAAATTACAATAGTCTTTCCTGTTCAATCCAGCTCCTTTGATGTTTGATTGCCACTCTCTAACGTATGCCACACGCTTCCGATCGTTAGTCTGCTTTCCTCCCCTTTTCCCTTATTTCCCAGTCTTTTTCTATTCTGCAGAAAAAGCATTATATCCCTTCATTGCCCTTTAAATTTTGCTCTTTAAAATTTTCCCTCAAAATCATGTAATTTGATTATTATTAAATTTGCAGAACATTAGAAGAATATTTATGCGATACTTGTTGATGTTGAGTGCAAAATATCAGTTCAACATTGCTGCGCAAATCGTAGTTTCGGAACTACTAAAACTTTGTTGCAACAACACGTGTTGTCTGCACCTCTTGAAATATTTTCACCTAATACCCTAAGCTTACAATGCCAAATATTTAAAAAAATTTTTTTATTTTGATTTTAAACAATATAAATTAAACCAATTTAAAAACAATATAAATTAAATCAATTTAAAAACAATATAAATGTGCCTATCGACAAAATTCTCACATGTACTGTATGATCAGCGGACACCTCCTAGCTATTTTTCATTGCGCGTCTTCGCCACTCCTGATGGCGGAGGTCTTTCATAAGGGCGGCGGTGGTGTCACACACCGCAGCCCATTTCTCCGGGCTCTCGAGCATATGCTGCACTATGTTGTCGGGCACCACGGGCTCTCCACATACTCCTTGTAGTGGCACTCTAGCACTTGCATAACGTGGGCAATAGAAGAAGACATGTTTGGGATCTTCTATCTCTGTACCTCCACAGTTTGCACAGTAGGGAGATTCCTCCAAGTGGAATCTGTGCAGGTATGCCCGAAAACCTCTGTGGCCTGTCAGCAATTGTGTGACGTAGAAATTCACCTCACCATGCGACCTGCTTACCCATTGCTTAAAATGTTGGGGGATCAGCCTTCTTCTCCAGCGGCCATTTGTAGAAGTATCTCACTGGGCTTGCCACTCTTGAAGGGTCTTCCGCTTTCCAATTTCCAAGAGCTCCTCTACATTTGTCGCGTGTGTCCCTTTGGCGTGGTAGAGGTTCATCGCTTCTTTCGCTAGCAGGTTCACGGGAATCATGCCGGCTATTACCAAGGTGGCATCTGTGGATACGGTGCGGTATGCGCAGATCACTCGTAGTGCACTTCTCCTGTATGCTGCCTCAATGGTGCGGACGTAAGCCTTCACATCCTCGTTTTCGACCCATATTGGCGCTCCATAGAGAATAATGGATCTGACAACCCCGGCGATGAGTCGCCGTTGGGCATTATTCTACATAGGAGAGAACATGTGTTTCCTGCCTTATCTCCCACGCGCCGCAGATGTTCTTTGAAGGTAAGCCGCGCGTATATCCACACTCATAGGTACTTGAGGTGTGGAATCGTGGTTATGGCACATCTACCAAATCTTATTTCCACTACCTCCAATACTCTGCGGCTCGAAACCAGGATTGCCTCGGTCTTGTGTTCAGCCAAGCTAAGTCCAACGTTTGCAAGGCATCTTCCGACGGTAGCCACAGTTCCGTTGACCTCTGCTACCACTTCCTCCAAGTATTTAGCTGTGATTACCAATGCTATGTCGTCCGCGTATCCGATGATTTTGACACAATCAGGGACCAGTACGCGGAGGATATCGTCGTACATAGCATTCCAGAGTAACGGTTCCAAGCACCGATCCCTGGGGAACTCCTTCGATAATCTTGTGCGACTCCATACCTTTTTCGGAGCACGATCCTATCGCTGAAGTAGCTGGCAATCATTCGCCTCAAGTAGATGGGTACCCCAAACTCTGCTAACGCTTTGGCTATGCGCTCCCAGCTAGCTGAGTTGAAAGCGTTTTTGACATCTAGGGTGACCACAAGGCAATACCTCTTGGTTCCACCCCTCCATCGTTTCCCCTGGATCGCTGTTTTAGCCGTCTGGACAAGTTCGTTGATGGCGTCCACGGTAGATCTCGACTTCCGGAAACCATATTGCCGTTTTGAGAGCCCTCCAGATTTTGCAGTGGCCTCATCCATCCTGTCACAGATTATCCGCTCCAGAAATTTCTCGCCGTATCTAACATGCAGAGCGGGCGGTACGCTCAAGGGTCCTCTGTTGGTTTGTTGGCTTTCAGCACCAGGACCAATCATTGCCTCTTCCATCTCTTGGGGAAAATGCCTTCTCTCAGGCAAGCTTCGTACATTTTCCTCAGTGGCCCTGGGTTCAGTGCAGCTGCGGTCTTGAGCACTCGGTGGGGGTTTCCATCTGGGCCGGGTGATTTCTGGTCTCCAAACTTCCCAACCGCGCGCAACACCTCATCTATAGTCACACTTGGTATTGATTCCTCCGTTTGCTCCAGAGGGAGCTCGTATGGGACATAGTTCTGTACTGGAAAGAACTGTGCCACTATGCGTCTGAGCAACATTAGACAGGTTGGGGCTGGCTGCCTATAACAGGGCAATTTTCGCATGACAAGTCTATATGCCATGCCCCATGGGTCGTCCTCAACTTGTGCGCATAATTCAGCGAATCTGATGCTCTTGCTCTTCTTAATTGCCTTCTTTAGAACATTTCTGGCTTCCTTGAAGGCCTGGTGCTTCTGCAGGGAATCCGGTTTCCTTATGGAACGTTGATACCTTCTCCTCGCAGCATGGCATGCTTTACGGAGCTCACCTATTGCATCCGTCCACCAGTAGACAGGTTTATGCCTCCCACCATATGCTCTCCTGGGCATTGCCGCGGTGTAGGTGTTTTCTACCGTCCTTGCCAGCTGATTCGCCATTTCTTCTGCATTGCCTTCCAGCACCAAACCTTCAAGCATCATTTCTAGGACGTCTTCGTCAAGGCTGTTTGTCCTCCAGCCTTTCAATGTCGGGCCTATCCGCTGCCGATTCCGGGGCTTCTCCAGTTCGCAAATGATAGCTTGGTGGTCGCTGTGGGTGTATATGTCACTTACCAGCCATTTTGCAGCCCTCACCAGCCTGCTACTTACGAAGGTTAGGTTTATCGCAGAACTGGCACCTCCTCTGGCAAAAGTCATCTCGCCGGTATTCAAGAGGATCACGTCAAGTGCTGCGAGTGCATCCATGACGATATGACCCTTTGGCGTAGTCCGGCCGCAGCCCCATTCAGTTGCCCTTGGGTTGAAATCGCCAGCAATTACTACAGGGTTCCTGCCGTGTGCATCTAGAACGAGTCTATCTACCGCCGACTCAAACTCATCCGTAGTTAGGCTTGGTGCCATGTAGCAACTGTAAACCGTGGTTCCTCCTATGGTTGCCCTGACGTAGTTTTCATCCCTCCTGACGTCCGCGAGTTGAGGTGGCTTGACTCCATACACCCATATTGCAGCTCGGCAAGTATTGTCCTCGACCCAGACTCCTTGGTGCTTCCGACGATATGGTTCACTGAGCACAGCGGCGTCGATCTTCTGCTCTCTCACCGCCTGCTCAAGTAGGTCTTGTGCAGCTGCGCAGTGATTGAGGTTAAGCTGGAGTAACTTCATTCCATGCGTTTTGACTCCTTTACTGCTTGCTTATACGACGGGCATATTCTGCATCCTGTCGAGTGCTCTGTATACTTGCGGCCTTTTGTCTTGCAGAGTGCACAGGTTGGGCTTTTGATACACTCGCTGGTGTTGTGGCCTTCGGCGCCGCATCTGTAGCACCGATTCCGCCAGTCCTCCTTGCTACTGCACTTTTTGGCAATATGCCCAAACTCCATGCACATGTAGCAACGTGTGGGTACTACCTTTCCACGCACCCGACAAGAGGTCCATCCGACTCTCAATTTCCCGGCCAGTAGCGCTGCGGCTGCAAGAGGGGGCAAACTGATGGTTGCTGTTTGCGTTCCACCGTACGCTTTCCGAAGGGACCTAATCGCGGTCACGGGGAGCTTTTCGAAATTGCTCAGCTGTTTGGACCGCGCTTCGTGAACTTCCTCTACTGTGGTGATCTCGTCCAAATCCTTTATTTCCAGCAGAGTCTCCTTGGTGAGTTGTCGCACGTCCACACTAGTCCCCAGTGTATTTGCTACTGCTTCCCGTAGAGTGACCGTCTTCGGGTCCGCTGTCGTGGCTAATTCGAGTAGCATCTCACCTTTCGCGGTTTTCCTTATTTTGTTCACTCTCTCGCCCAATTCCCCAAGGCGCGGCTCCGTCTTTATCCTCCGCAAGATCTCCGCATAGGTTGTCACTCCCGTTCCCTTGATGACATTTGCATCAGGTCTGGTCGGCTTCGCTTTAGCGAGTGTCTTCGGCTTTGCCCGGTGGCGAGCATGAACCATCGTCCACTCTGGCTTTTTCACCACTGCGTCGGGCTTACCCATTTCTGGCTTGGTGGTATTTTTAGCTGCGGCGGCCTTCGCCATGGCCGCCTTGCCGCATCCGCCTTCTGCCTTTTGGGTACCGCTCGGCTCGTCGGGCTGGTTCCGTCTTCTGCGTTTTCGCGGGGACGCTTCGGCATTGCAACGGAAGCCGCGTAGCTCCTTGCCTGTGGCGATAAGCTGGCTTGGACCTCCTTGTCCTTCTGCGCTTTGCAGGTTTGCATATTCTTGTCGGCTCGCTGCAGTAGTGGTGGTTGAACGGTGGCGATGTCGTCGGCATCCCGTTCTTGTGCCACTTCTAGGCACATGTCGCGGATCTTCGCCGCCTTTCGTTTAATGTCCGAATGGACATTATGTCGCTCCGCAATGTAGCTGATGAGTGCCTCGACATGCCACTCTAGCACAGCCATTTTCCCCTTAGCATTCACTTCCGGCGGCGGGTAGATTGCCATCTTCCCTAGCATGTCTGACTTACATGCCAACCGCATTTGCATCTCCCCCGGATCACCCAGGGAGTTTCTCAGTCGCTGGTCTTGCCCACCACTAGGTGGGGTCCGGCGCAGTATGGAGCTTCTATTGAAAGGGTCCTGCTCCCTGCTTTTGTTTTTTTCTCCTTCGTTATTGTTGTTGTTGTTTTCTTTGTTATTTATTTTGTTCATGCGTATTGGGTCCCCGCTCAGAGTCGTTATCGCTGCCCGTAGTACAGTCGCCTTCATGATCCCATGGTTGTCTATGCCGGAGCAGGGAGGCCATGTAAGGGTTGACACAAGTCCTCATGGGAGCTTGCATACAGAGCCAGATCAGCGTTAATCGGGAATGTTACATCCGAGCCTGTACCGCCAACTTAATGGGGTCGGACATCGAGCGTTCTCCGAGACCTGCCAAGGTTTCAACGGGACGGAGGAAATTGTGGTATAAAGCTGCTAGCCATTTCGATAAGATTTCACTCTTATGTACTAGAGTGACAGCATGCCACAATCGTCAGCCCATATCCATAATTCCCAAAAAATTTCCGGTATCACAAACTTAAGGCCTTACCGGTCTCGACCTTAGCAGCGCTAAGCGCTTGTCGCACAGCTGCCCCAGGCATGTGGCAGCTGACCAAGGTGTTGGTTATCTGAATTCACTCTTGGATTTTTATGGTCCAACGATGATCCCACGAAGTCCCTCGGTGGTGAAACGATGCTCCGCGTCCGTCCCTCGATGGTCCATCGTTGTCCATCGGTGCCCTTTCAGCCGCCCCTCCGGGGTCATCGCTGAAAGAGTCGTTGCTCACTTCGGCTAGCAACCAGCGGTTGCTGGTATACCATTGCCCGGGGCCGCCACGAGGAGGCAGTGAGTTTTCTTGGAAGAGTTCTCTGTAAGGATCGCCCTGGCCTTTCCCTGGTGAGTGGCTATCAGAGTCTTTACCTTAAGATTATCAACCCTGACCCCAGCATTTAAGTACTACCATCGGTAGAGTGAACTCTACACATACTAGAGCACGGATGGCGGATGGGCGAACGAGAGAGATAACTCAATCGTTTGTGCCGCGGATCAGACTTGGAGGGAAGCTATGTATGTCAGCGGGAGTTAATCAGGATGACCGACTCCACTGACGACTACTCGAAAAATCCAGCGCAGCAAGAAATAATTGGCGCAGAAGTGGACCACTTGATTGCTAAAAGCCGTATCAAACCCTCGCATAGCCCCCATAGTGCACGGATTGTGTTAGTCAGAAAACTGGATGAGAAATGGCGTCCGTGCATCAACTATCGGTAACTGAATGCCAGGTACATACTCTGCGCTTATCCACTGCCACGAATCTACCACATGTCAGACCGACTGCATGAGGCTACATTCATCAGTAAGCCTCGGCCTGAAAAACGGGTATTGGCAGATACCAAGGTACCCGGCAGAGGAGTACCAATGTGAGCAAAATACATGCCAGCCTAGAATACTATACATACTGTTCCAGAAAGAAGGGAGGAAAATGCAGAGTTTGCCGGGGGACTTCACCTCTACAACGCATCCAAAACCAACAGGAGCAGAATGAGTGGAAGATGTCGTGAGTCAAAACACAGCTACTTGCGTGTAGTTGACTCACAGCATGAACTAATATATTGTACACAGCTGGTGTAGCTAACATTTAAGTAATATCGATGGACATCCTTTTAGTGCGGGTTAATTAATATAGCAATTATTATGTAAACTTTTAAGGTATTACAGTTCCGCTTTTCGTTTGGCACTGGCCATGAAATGCACTCTCGGCATTCTGGCATTCAGTAGATCAGTGTATTAACCGACTGACATCAAATAACAATTGCGTGACTGGAAGACCGAAGATGTGCTTACCTTGGCACTAACGTTTCAGGTAGAATTATCAAAGTATATGGCAAGCGTAGCCATACCTGACGCTTAGGTAAGTAGATGAGGTAACAAAAGCGTTTTTTGATGAAATCATAGCGCGATACAACATGCCGAATGTATTGGTGACCGACAACGGGTCATGTCAAGGAATATATCCTAAACAGGCAAATGATTCGTTGGTGCAGATTCATCATCAACTAGCAGAATACCTGCTTAATTTCACCATGGAAGACGGATACAACTGGTACCAGTGGTTGACTACGGTACTGCACTAGGAGAACAAGACTTCGCGGGTTTGACTCTGATATGCCAGCGAATCTAAAGTGCAAATGCGCTCCAGTATACACAACTCGGAAGATCCAAATAATATACGCAAATATCAGCTACAACTTGCACATGGCTACATAAATCCAAATTAAGACTCTAAACCCCGGTAGCGTTTCAGTTAGGAGACATCGAATTTTCAAGTCATGAAGTATAAGTTCGCACCACTGTGGATAGGCCCACCCGGTAGCAGCGATCCATAGTTACCCAGTTACCACAGTCGTAATGATTAACAGTAAGTCAAACAAAATTTCATTTTAATTTCTTACAATTTTTTCATTCGATACCACATGCTTAAGCAACAAATGTTCATTGTGATCTGCACTTATAATACTTATAACCACTCACGTTTCACCCTAAAAGGAAAAAAATTTAACAACTGGGACTTCCAAAGTCAATGTCCGCGAAAATGTGCCAATTTTATCATTATAAAGTTCCATAATATATGTTAAACTAAATTTAACAGCTGAATTCAACACCGGTTCTTGTACACAGTTGATGATAATTTTGACAACAGGCACGTAAACCTTGGTGTCGTTAAAGATAGACCTAATGTCATCAGCGGTGCTTGATAAGATCATTATTGATAGTAGCAATGCCAAACCATTGGTGATTGCTGGTATTATTCTTCTCCTTTTTGGCGCTGGTAGATCTTCTGAATCAACTTCGATTTCGTCATCATGTTCCGAGAATAATGGTGCCAGCTTTTAATTGCTCTTTTAAATATGTGCCTTTGTGTTTTTTACGTCGCGCACTCTTACTAAGCCATCGTCAACCTTGTATACCTTAACAATTCACCCTAGAGGCCATTGGAGCGCTGGCAAGTTATCTTCTTTGACGATTACCATAGTATTTGGCTCTATTGTGCTGGTTGGACCCTTCCATTTGTGTCGTTGGTTTTTTTTTTTTTTTTTTTTTTATTTCCAAATTTTTATTGCAATCCTTTGCATTCAATCACACATTCAGCAATATTTAATAACTTAAGTCTAATTTTTGAATTTACTGTCTTTTATGGACTACAACCAGTCGTGCAGCCATTGCCTATTAACACAGGAGATCTGTTGTGGATTTTCTCTTCTGTCGGATGAAAGTGAAGGGGTTGGAAGTCAGTTCCGGCATCACTGGAATTGGGTGGACTTGGAGTCTCAGATTGTGCGAAGTAGAGAGCTTTTTTATTTCTTGAGCGACTGTAGCAACTTTCAGGTCATGATGGATTTGGTTGTTTGTGACATAATATGGTGCGTTTACAATCATTCTTAGAGTCTTTGATTGGAATATTTGAAGTTGCCTCAGTGCCCCACAGCTGAATACCGTATGTCCAAACTGGTTTTAAAATTGCTGAGTACAAGAGCAATTTGCTATCGATAGAGACTTTGGAGTTTCGATTCAAGAGCCAGTGTAGATTTCTGAGCTTTATACCGAGTGATTTTCGTTTTGTAAATATCTGTGTTTTCCAAGTTAATCTTCTGTCGAGGTGCATCCCAAGGTATCTAGCCTCATTAAATTGGGGTATATTTATGCCGTTGAGTTTAACGGGTAGGCAGGTGTTTCGCTTCAGAGTGAATGTAGCCTGGACTGATTTTGTTTCGTTCAACATGATTTTCCATTTTTTTAGCCAGTCAGTAATTTTGTTTAGCCCATTTTGGATTTTAGAGGAAGCGAAGTGTGGGACAGCTAAGACAGCAGACTGTGGTGTCAACAGCTAAGACAGCAGTGTCATCTGCAGTGTTTCTATGGTGACTCCTTCAGCTGATGGTGAGTAGTACATATGAAGTAAATAAAGTATTGGGCCCATGACACTTCCTTGGGGACGCCTGCTGAGCTTTCATGGAGCTCAGATTGTTCCTCACCTTGTTTTACGAAAAAATATCTATGTGTACGATAGGACTTGATTAACACATAGTAGTTAATGGGGAGTGTAGTTTTTATTTTGTAAAGCAAGCCATCGTGCCAAACGCGATCAAATGTTTGCGAGATGTCAAGAAACGCTGCTGTACAATATTTTTTCTGTTCGAATGCAGTGTGTATATACTCCACAATCCTAGAAACCTGTTCGACTGTGCTGTGTTTTTCCTGAATCCAAATTGATGATTTGAAATTAGCTTTCGCTCTTCTATATTTGGGAGTAGTCTTCTCAGGAAAAGGGATTCCATGAGTTTAGAAGCAATCGGTAACAAGCTAATTGGGCCATACGATTCAACTTTATCAGCGCTTTTTCCGCGTTTGAGAATCATTTTTAATTGTGACACTTTCCATTGGGGAGGTATAAAGCCAGATGTTAGTACCGCGTTAAATAAGTAGGTAAGATATGTCACTCCTTCTTCTGGAAGTTGTTTTACTATTTTTCCAGTGATAAGGTCGTACCCAGGGGCTTAGCTTACCAATAGCTGCTTTCACTTCAGATTTGGAAAATTCATTTATGGGTAGCTCCATCTGATGGGTATTACTCAGAACACTTTTCACTTCTTCTCTTACACATGCTGGGGGCTCGTGTGGGGTAAATACTCTTTTTAAGTGTCGGGCAAATGTGACTGCTCTTTCAAGGTCACTTTTAGCCCATTCGTTATTTTCCATTCGTAAATCGGATTGGAACATTGTGTTTCTCTTTAGATTCCTAGTTGCTTTCCAGAGAGAGTATTCTGTAGCAGCTGTTGCATCGAGATTACTGAGGTAATGATGGAGTTGGGTGTTTCGTTCGTTATTAAGGATGTCTTTAAGTTCTTTTGTAAGCGCATTTAATTTTTTCTTGTCCTCAGGATGTCTAGTTTGTTGCCACTTTTTTCTTGCATATCGCTTTTCTCTCAGTTTTTTTCTTTTATAGGTTTGGAGATGTTCGTTGATTTTCGATCATTCAGTGGGGGGGGTGGAATTCCACGCAGCTTGTAGCAGGCAGTTGTTGAAGTGTTGAACAGCCGCAATGATGTCTTCTTCAGATTTCAGTGATAGTTTCAAATCAATTGTGGAAGAAACCATATATCGGAAGCGATTCCAATCAGTTTTGTGATTATGTAAGCTACATTGACTGGAAAGATGGGCAAGATTGTTGTTAAGCTCGACGAGAACTGGAGAGTGGTCAGAAGACAGCTCAAAACATGGGCTACATTTAAGATCACTAAGCATGATACCTTTCGTCAGACAGAAGGCAATCAAGTCGGGAATTTTTCTTATATCTGTTGGCCAGTATGTTGGTGTACCTGAAGAGACAGGGAGTAAATTTAATTTTCCAATGGCCGCATAAAGCTGTCGACGTTTTGGTGTAGTGAGACGGGAACTCCGGTATGTGTGCTTTGCGTTATAGTCTCCTCCAGCTAGGAATCTATTGCCAAGGGTCTTAAAGAATTTCTCATACTCCTCCATTTTTATTGTGTGTTTAGGTGGGCTGTAGACAGCGGAAATTGTAATTGGCCCTTTCCAGTCATAAACAATTATATTCGTGGCTTGTATAGCTTCTGTGCGATAAGATGTGCTCTCACAGTGTTTTATATTATTGCGTATTAATATTGCTGAACCTGCATGAGCCTTATTATCTGGGTGCAGGGTGTGATAAAACTTAAAGTTCGGAATCTGAAAATGGCTTTTGTTGGTGAAATGGGTTTCAGATATTAGGAGTATATCTATTTCGTATGTTTTAAGGAATTTTTAATTTCTAGTAAATATTTTGACAGCCCATTAGCGTTCCATAGTATGATGTTTATGAGATTGAGGATGAGGAATTCTTAGTCGGGAGGGCCACTAATAACCTCATCATTGTTATGATTTGTTGCATGACTTACCGGAGTAGCATTATCATTTCTCGCATTTCGTTCGCAGATTGGGTTTCTGCAGGAACAGTATTAATTGGTAGGGCCGTTGTGTTTTCGTTAGTTGCTTGTGTTGAGTGTTTCAGTGCCTGAGAGTATGAAAGTACATTTTTATTTTGTTTTGATGTACTGGGATTTACCAGAACTTCCTGTTGTTGAGTAGGATTTATTGGTAAATTGTCGTTTTTCCTTAACTGTGAGTATTTCATTTTCTGAAGATTTTTATAAACTACACAACCTTTGTAATTTGCTGGGTGATTACCTTCACATAGGGCGCATTTGACTTCATCTGATCTGTTTTTGCGTACACAATCTGAAGACGTGTGGCTTCCGGCGCATTTAATGCACATTGGTTTCCTGCGACAGTACGTTTTTGTATGCCCATACTGCTGACAGTTAGCGCATAGGGGAATATCGCGAGTCGGTCGGGGGGGCTCAAAAACAATTTTTGTATGAAGCAGGTATTTGACTTCATAAATTTCTTTATTGTTTGAGTTTGTTGGAAGTTCAATGATAAACATTGGCAGAGGTTTTTTTGTGTTTCTTCGCTTTATGTTCCAAATATTCGTGACAGAGTGACCGAGATTTTGCAGGGATTGGGTTATTTCATCTGTGCCTATGGATGGGTGCATATTTTTCAGTACTTCTTTGAAGCCTCTTTCTTGTTTTGGCTTATAGGTGAAAAATTCGATGTTTTTTAGCTCAAGCTGGTTGACTATTGTCTTGTAGGCTTCTGGAGAAAATGCCTGGATTTTAACTTGCTCATCGTTTGAGTTTTAATTCGTATGAATTTGGAGCAGCTTCAGACAATAGTTTCATTAGAGGAGCTATATTGGTAACTCTGTCAACAAATATTGGTGGGGGCTTAGAGACTTTTTCTTTATGTTCTGTGTTTTGGTCACATTCTTCAACTTCTTCTAGGGACGAAAATCGATTTTCGGTTCCTTTCGGATCTCCTAGCCAGTATTTTTCAAGTTTCGCTTGTTTTTGAGTGGTCTTTGTCTTACCTGGACTCTCTCTCTGCCTTTTCTTGTTTAGAACAGTTTTCCAGTCCTCGTCGTGGGAGGGTACACTTACTGTGACTTGGGGAGGCAACTGGTTGCTGTTGTTTGTATAGCATCTGAAGCTGGCGTTGAAGCTGTTCAATTTGTTGTTGGACAGTTTGTTGAGAGCTGTTTTTATTTTGAAAAGACGAGCTTGATTGGGGCGAGGGGGATTGAGGACTCCTGGAATTTTGGAGCGGATTCTGAAGAAGGTGTTACTTTTTTGTTTGCAGTTGTTAATGCTGCTGCTGTTGTTGCTGTTTTTGATGCTGTTGTCTTTGCTTCTGCTGTTGTTGTTGTTGTTATTGTTGTTGTTTTGCTCTTCTTGTTGTTGACCTTCCCCTCTAGGTACGGTCTACACCCATTTTTTTCTTTATTATTTATTCTTGTTTAAAATTAACTTTGGCAACTCTACACTAGATACTTGCTAAGCCGCTTTTAATTTAACGTATTTGTGTACAAATATAACCATATAATAGCAGTATTTTCTCGTTGCTGAAGTTGGTGAAGGTACTCGTGTGACCAACGTTTCCAGAACTCGTATTTAAGGTGTGTCCCCAATTTCCATCTAGTTTGTAGGGATACCTTTGATTCTGACATATTCCTATCTATCAGTGAAGTTAACGGTTCGCCTATCAAGTAGTGTCCCGGAGTTAATGCTGTTAGGTCATCTGGTTCCGTTGACATTGGGGTAAGCGTTCGAGAATTCAAAATTCCCTCGATCTCCACGACGATATTTTCGAGTTCTTCGTATGTCAGCGATGCAGTCGATACACTTCGAAGTAGTAAATGTTTGGCGGATTTAACTGCTGCTTCAAATAAGCCTACAAAAATATGGAGCTCTAAGAGGAATAAATTTGAATTTGAGTTTATTCCATGGTAGTTGCATGATCTCGTGATATTTTATCGTGACGTATTTGAGAAGATGAAATCGTTTAGCTCCGTCAGATTGTTACTTGCGCCGACGAAATTGGTTGCATTGTCACAATAGATAGTGTCACACCGTCCGTGGCGAGTGAAGCTTTTCAGCGCTCCGATAAATGCTTCGGTCGTCAATTCGGTTACAACCTCTAGGTGAACTGCCTTTGTTGCGAAACAGGAAAAGACTGCGATTTAAGCCTTGTGTGGCTTCTTTCCACGAATTTTATAGTGCACCCAAAATGGTCCGTAATAATCCACTCCACTATGGACAAACGGTCGAGCTGTAGTGACTCTGGCTGCTGGCAAATTACCCATCACTTGATTGAATAACTTAGGCTTGGATTTCGTGCAGCGCACGCATTTTTGCACAACGTTTCGGGCCATTATTTTTCCTTTTCTTATCCAAAATCGTTGCCTTGACGCTGATAGCAAACCTTGTGGACCACAATGCAAATTATTCTCATGCATCATGACAATAATCATTATTTAAATAGGTTCGTTGTATGGCACCAACATGTGATGTTTGCGTCATAGGTCAAGTTAGATGCTTCTAGACGTCCTCCAATCCTTAGGATATCTTGGTCATCAATAAACGGTGACAGATTACTGATATCGCTAGTGTTATTGACAGTTGAGTGATGATCTAAGCATTTAGTCTCATCGTAAAGGGCTCTTCTTTGGATACCCTTGACAATCAGTGTCAATGATGCCTCCTTTTCTTCGGCTGTTGGTGGTATCGTTGGGTGGGTCACCTTGTTTCTTAATACTTTCACATAACGATTGACATACGCTACAATTCTTTGATGGCGTCGAAATGAGTTCCTGTGATTGATTTCTTCCCAGAAAGTTTTTGGCTCTTAGAAATGCCGCCTGAGTTCCAAAGCACAATGTTCTCGCGGAGGTTGAAGTGGCCAAATTGTCATAGATCTGTGCAGGAACTTAGGTCCATATAGCCAAAACAGGTTGTCTACCAATTTACCTGGTGTCACGCCTCTTGATACCAGGTCTGCGGGATTGTCCTGGGACGGCACGTGACGCCATTGTTGTGGATTAGTTGCTTGCTGAATAGCCGAAATTCGGTTGGGTACGAATGTATGGTAGTGTGCTGATTCTGCATTCATCCATCCCAGAACCGTTGTGGAAATAGACCAAAAATGCGTTGTAACGCCTTTGAAGAATCGGCTTTCATGGAGCTTCTGCATCAACTCCACGGCGACCTTAGCAGCTCACAATTCCAGTCTTGGTAATGTTACTTGCTTTGTTAGAGCTACTCGTGATTTCGCACATAGGAAGCGAACGATTATCTGGTTTTGGCAATCTTGTGTTCGCATGTATGCTACCGCTCCATAGGCACGCTCTGATGCGTCCGCGAAAATGTGTACTTGAGGGTCTTTGGGTACTGTGCGACCGAAGACGTGGCGTGGCACGCTGATGGTTTCTAACTGCTGCAAGTCCTTTTTGAAGGTTAACCATATTTTGTGAAGTGGTGCTGTAAGTTCTGTATCCCAGTTTATTTTAATTTTCCATAGTTGTTGAAGGAATACTTTTGCTGTGGTCGTAACTGGCGCGACGAAAGCAAGGGGATCAAAAATACGGGAAATATCTGCTAAGGCTGAACGCTTTGTTATCGTACCGGATTCTACTACACCAAACTTGACCTTCATTAGAAGGGCTCCAAATCAATCGCATTGTTTTGATGTTGTCGTCCAGTGTGTCACCGAATTCCATATTTAGTTCACGGTCCGTGAATGGAATTTCTTCTAGTAACTTTGGGTGATTCGCGTACCCTTTCCGTAAATTGAAACCTGCGGAACTAACCATGAGTCGAAGTTGCCACTATATTTCACATGCAGTGGAGAGATGATCAGATCCGCTCAACACATCATCGACATAAAAATTGGATTTTACGACTTCTGCTCCTAGTTGGTATTTGTTTGCTTGATCGTCAGCCAGAGCCTGAAGTGTGCGGATAGCCAAATACGGTGCAGACGTTGTACCGAAAGTGACTGTCGTGAGCTGATAACACAAAATGGGATGTGAGGGATCCTCCCTCCACCAGATAAGTTAGAACTTTTGATCGTCTTTATCTACTCGCACTTGTCAATACATCTTTTCAATGTCAGCTGTAAAGACAAATCGTGGGAGCCGGAAACGCAAAATAATAGTGAACACATCTTCCTCATGGTCCTGTTGCCAGAAGATTGTGTAAAGAGACATTTGTTGATGCTTTGGCTGAAGCATCGAATACGACTCTTAGCTTTGTCGTTGAGCTATCTGGCTTCAAAACCGCATGATGTGGAAGAAAGTAGTGGGAACTCTTGATTCTAGTTATGTCAATCTCTTCCATATCACGAAGCTTCACGTATTCTTGCTTGAAGGCTACATATTGGGCCTTGAATTCAGGAATCTTTATCATTTTTCGTTCAATTGTCTGTCATGACCCGTTGCAGAGCTAACTTCCGCGATTCTCCCAGTTGGTTTGGAGTAGTTTGGAACGGCAATTTCACTATGAAGCGCCCGTTGTTATCACGTTGATAATTTTGCAGAAAATGTTCTTCACAGCGACGCTAGGCGTTTGTATACTTACAGCTAAGTGTGTCACATCCTACAAGTTGCCATAATTTCTCAATTGTCGTTGACGGAACCATTCTCCTGACCAGTGTAGACTGCACATGTTGCTGTTTTTGTTGCGCTTTGGCCAATTTTTCCACTTATCACCCAACCAATCGTTCTGTTTTGCATGACTGGGAGCTCAGAGGAAAGTTTGATATGGCCCATTTCTATGAGGTCGTAATACAACTCTGCGCCCAAAAGAACATCGATTTTTCCTGGCTGATGAAAATCCGGATCAGAAGTTGTATACCTTTAGGAATTGGCCATTTTGTAATGTTGATCTGCTGAGCTGGTTGGGTTGGAACAATAGTTGGCAGCACAAATGCCTCGAAGTCGGCTGCTAAGTTGCTTGTTCGAGATTCCAGTTTGATGTGACAGCATGATGTCGGTGGCTGCTGACGCCACTGTGGTATTGGAAAGAGTTGTAGTTGATGTTGGTGTTGATCGGCTTCCTCTTGTGGTCTGCTCCCGTGCTTCTAGATGCAACAACGTTTTGTGTTTTCTATTCCATTAGGTGCAGTTGCCTGACACGCAAGATATGGCATTGTGCCCACCTTTCATACAGTTACACAGTTGTTTGCATTTTGGACTGTGTTTAACCGCTGACTTGGTGTCATCTTGAGAAAATCTTGACATTGGAATAGCGCATGATGTTGGTTGCATGTGATGCATGCTGGACCTGTTGTCACTGAGACACTTAAAGTCTGGTAGGCCCTTGGTCGCCCTTATTCTGCCGCATCCTTGTTGAGTCTTCCTCCTAAAGCTTCCAATGACTGGAATCTAAGTTCAAGGAATTTCAAGAATTCGTTTACAGATGGTATCTCCTTCGGTTGTTTTTGATAATTACTGCCATAATGCGTGAGTGGTTTTGTGCAGGTTTTGGGTTAATATGTACAGCAGAATGGAGTCCCAGCTGTCGGTGCTCACTCCTAGACCTTGTAGAGTCATGATGCGCTCCTTGGTAGTGTCGTGGAGGAACTTCATCGATGATGCCTGATCGTTGTTGATTGTCGGTTGGGAGAGCAGTCTGCTTAACGTTGCGTTTAGCAGCATCCCAGGGTTTTCATATCGAACATTGATCACCGCCCATGCGGCCTCGTAATCATTTGCCGATGCTGTGAAGTGCCGAATTAATACTTCCGCCTGACCGGATAAACTGGACTTCAAGAACCACATCTTTTGGCAAGCTGGAATTGGTTGTTTGTCTACCAACTCCATAAATAGATCGTGTAACTGCCTCCACTTGTGGTACCTGCCATCGAATTTTAGTAGTTCATCCTTGGGTATTTTCAGACCTGATGTCGTCATATTGGCTGTTTGCCAGCTGACTGCTGTTGGAGAGGCTTGCAAAATTGATGCCGCAGATTCTCGAGCCATGTCTTTTATCTGTGCAGTGATTTCTTGTTCAATCTGGGCAAAACCCTCGTAGTCGTATGAGCTGGACTCATCAGATAACCAGATCCTTTAGTGCAGGTCCTGGGCAGATTTCCAATGCGTTTCTACTGTCTTCGCCTGCATTGCATAATAGTGCGACGATTGTTGTGCCACACTATTACTATTTCAAAGATCAGTGGATTGGTGGATATTTGGCACTTGAACCAGTTATCATTTCCTTCTGATACTCAGAAGGTTGCAAACGTCGGGGACACCAACATGTTAAACTAAATAACAGCTGAATTCAACAACGGTTCTTGTACCCAGTTGATGATAATTTTGACAACAAGCACGTAACACTTGGTGTCGTTAAAGATATACCTATTGTCAACAGCGGTGATTGTACCGAGTTGATGGTGGATTTGACAACAGGCACATAAACCTTGGTGTCGGAGAAGGAGAATCAATCAATGCTAAGTTAAAATGAAAATGCTCTAAGTTAACTCTTACTGATTGACTGACTTTTGGCTGTGCCAACCGTGGGTATTTATTCATTCTTTCTATATACATAAATTACATATCATTTGTCTATATATACTCGTATATTAGGTATTATTGAATTTAAAGCCTAACCATGAAATGTGCATTATTGACATATTTGCAAGCTGGCCTTGACTTGAGTTCTTCAGAGTATTGCACTTGATATCATGCTTCATCCAGTGCAATGCCTTCGCTGATGTAGTATATATTGGACTTTTTGTCAGCAATGCAAATTTCATCGTTAAACTGGCAAGGTTTGCTTAACACAAGCCTAATTGTATGCAAAAGAAGATGTTATGCATTAATAGTTTGAATGTTACATACCTCCCAATGAGGTTTGCACATGAACTCTTAATGCAATTAACAAGAATAATGGATAAAATTCAGAGAAAATCCATTTGAAATAAAAGTAAAAATTATTCAAGTTAATAAAAATGAAATAATTTATGATGAGATTAACTTGGATCCTTGAGCAAGTCCTTGGCTAGACTATTCGGTTGGGAGTGTAATTTTAGTTTGTAGGCTCTTTTAAAATTTACGATTTCTTCTTGAATGATTTTTTCTGGAATGTTTAGTTCCGTATGCAGCCTTTCATTTTTAAAATACCACGGTGCATTTGTTATTGTGCATAATATTTTAGAGTGAAATCGTTGACTCAACTCGATAATTGAAATTCTGGCAGAGCCCCACTGTTGAATGCCGTAGGTACAGATGGGTTTAATTATCACTTTATATATGAGGATTTTATTTTCCATGCTCAAGCTTGACCTGCTGTTAAGGAGCCAAAATAGAGTGTACTAGTCTTGAGCTTTAGCAGTAGTATTTTGTCTTCGATGTGCTTTCGCCAGGTGAGACGTCTATCCCAAGATATTTCACTTCGCTGTAGGATCAATACTCCATTAAGAGATAAAGGAAGGCATGTTTCTTGTCTTAAAGTAAACGGTATGTGAACGCTTTTCGACTCTTTAACCTTAATTCCCAATTTTAGTAACCATTCTTCTACTTATCTGATGTGATTCTTTAATTTTTGTGAGGCAATGTTGGAAGATTGATGGAAATACTAAATTGTGGCATCGTCTGCAAACGTAGATGTAGTCCGCTAGTTATCACTAGATAAGAGGTACAAAAGTGGTCCAAGTATACTCCCCTGTGAGACCCCAGCTAAGATTTTGTGGTTGGCTGTCATATGGGTTTTATGCTTGACTTTAAATTTCCGATCAAAAAGGTAAGACTTCAAAATATTACTATATTCGGGAATGAAGTTCTGAACTTTGTAGATGAGACCCTCACGCTTGTGCCACATCGAGAAAAATCGCAGAGCAATATTTTTTATTCTACAACTCGTCGCAAATTACTGATATTCAGTGGAACTTCTCTATTGTACCGTGCTTCTCTCGAAACACAAACTGGTGTTGGGGGATTACTTCTTTTCTTTCCAATAGTGGAGTTATTTTATGGAGAAGTACATTTTCGAAGAATTAGAGAGTGGTGGATCCTTTCCTGGTTTATTAATCATTATAATAACGGACAATTTCCAAAAATTTGGGAAGTGATTTAGTCTTAGCAGCGTATTTAATATATGCGTAAAATGAACAATTGCTAATTCCTTCAGCATTTTGTTTGTGATGAGGCCGTATTCCGGAGCTTTTTTTGGACTTATTTCCTTCGCACAATAAAGTTTGCTTCCGTAATTTTAATCTTTGGGCGTCGTTTCGCCTGTACATTCAAAGGTTTTAGGGTTACTTCAGTCTGCATTAAATTTGGTGTGAACAAAATCATGCATCGCTTTTTGCTCAATTACCATCGGAAAGTTCCTATAGGGTGTTCCCAATACCTGGTCGTCTTCCTTTTACTTACAGCTTTCCATAGCGGGTAGTTGGTATCTGCAGTCGCTGAAAGACTTTTAAGTTATGTTTTAGACTCAGTTTTGCTGGATGTGCGAACTGGCACATTTCCTAAATTAAATTTTTTTTATATTAACATCAGGAGGATTTGAGTTTCATTACGCAATTTTTCATGCATCATTCCTTGCATTGAAAATATAAACTCGTTTTGAGTTTGTGCAAGTTACGAGACTATTTTTTGTAAATTATCCGTTTGTGATTTTACACTCGGAGGCTCGGTTTTAACAATATTTGCATAGCTAATACTATCTTGTGCTCGACATGACTTAGTGGGTCTCGCAGGTTGATAACTATAGTGCTGTTCTTTTTGTTTCGGCTGAAGGAGCATTTTTTCTTTAACTTCTACCCATACTGGGCAGGCCCTATAGTTCGCTGTATGTGAATCTCCACAGTTGCTACATTTTTTTTAA
This sequence comes from Clusia tigrina, assembly GCA_920105625.2. Taxonomy (NCBI): domain Eukaryota; kingdom Metazoa; phylum Arthropoda; class Insecta; order Diptera; family Clusiidae; genus Clusia; species Clusia tigrina. The sequence continues at coordinate 200,993,694 of OV050030.1, forward strand.
ATGTCTAGTTTAGGTCAATTGCAACGGGATGATGCATGGAGATCACCACTCGCAATAAGCTTTTGTGTGCCCAGTTTTGGCATTGGATTGTCCACTCTTTTTCCCGAGGTTCTTCCACCATGATTTTGCGATGCAAAAGACATTGCAAGTTCTAAATCTAATGATTTTCACCTGTCTCAAACTTCATAGCTGAAGGCTCTAGTTCAAGACAGTAGAGTGGCTGTGGTTCTTTTCCTCGATTTCAGATATTGAATACAGATTTAGCGTCGAAGCCTGCTGCTTTTAAAAACTGCTTTATTTCGCTGAGATCGAAGCCCGGTTCAATGCCCTTTAACATGCCTGTTAATCCGTTTTGTGACTTGAGTTGTTATGTGTGAAAACTTTTACGAATTTGTGAAGTTCATCAGATACTTCCCTAAAATTTGCCTCCTCGTAGATTTGTAGTTCAGTTTCGCTTATACTGCCTTTTGTTAAAGGAACTACATGAAAGGTTTTTTCTCCTATCAGTTGTGAAATTTTTTTAAATAAAGTATCTAGTTTGCTTTCACGGAAATATATTAGAAGTGACTTTGGGGTACGAGCTGGTGCATCATGAATTTCCAAGTCTTAATCAAGAATAGAAAACCTTTTCTGACTTGGGGTACCATTGTTGCTGGAGGTCGTTATTTGTTAAGCAGAGGCAGATATTTTCGCGGATTGAATAGTTAATCTCGCATTTTTTGCCTGTCATTTGTTTGCGTTTTTTTGTGATCTTTCGCTTTACCTGTATATAGCGATCTATGCCAGTCCGTATTGTTTCAACATTTATTATCACATTAGATTTCTCACCACCTATTGTTGTCGGTTTTATTAGACCACTACCTGATCGTACACCATGATTCCTTTTTTTTCTGAAGAGTGGTAAGGGGCTTTTTCTGCTAAATTTGCCATTGAGTCATTTATCGGTGGTGGAGTTTTACCCCTCTATTCGCGCGAGCTGTCTCATTTGAGACCTGCCTCAAGTGAGACACGATTTTTGTCAGTCGATTTTGTGATATCTATTCAGAGCCAACTGTCTCAAGCAGAAAGCTTATTAAGTTCACCTCCAGTGGTGAAAAAATGTTGCTGTGTATTTTCTCAGATTTGAATTTGTATTTAAAAAATGTCGGAACCGAATATATAAGTATTTGTCTTTAATTTTATAAATTGAAAGTAAATTGTAATTATCTTTTATTTAAAACCAAGACAATCAGCAGCTGCAATTTTATGTCGCACTTTGTAAAAGGCACCTGGAGATGCAGGCAGCTTTTGCAATATTTATATATACGAGTACATATATATATATATATATATATATATATATATATATATATATATATATATATATATATATATATATATATATATATATATATATATATATATATATATATATATATATATATATATATATATATATATATATATATATATATATATATATATATATATATATATATATATATATATATATATATATATATATATATATATATATATATATATATATATATATATATATATATATATATATATATATATATATATATATATATATATATATATATATATATATATATATATATATATATATATATATATATATATATATATATATATATATATATATATATATATATATATATATATATATATATATATATATATATATATATATATATATATATATATATATTAGGGTGGGACAGTTTCAAAGCCAGCCCCTAGGATGATTCTATGGACAATTCTAAGCGACTTTGGTGAAGGAACCATAGGTCTATCTCGATTTTCGAGTCTCCCACTTTTCAATCAATTTTACCGAAAAACTTGTAATTTTTCTCGGAAAATAGACGAAAAATATATACCCCCATATACACATAAAAAAGATAATATAACGATGAATAAAAAATCGAATTTTGAATCAAAATGATGTTAGACTCGAAATGATGATGGGAGACTCGAAAATCGAGATAGACCTATGGTTCCTTCACCAAAGTCGCTAATTGTCAATAGAATCATCCTAGGGGCTGGCTTTAATCGAATTTTTCGGCTCCATACAAATTGGCATACGAGTATATATACATATATATATATATATATATATATATATATATATATATATATATATATATATATATATATATATATATATATATATATATATATATATATATATATATATATATATATATATATATATATATATATATATATATATATATATATATATATATATATATATATATATATATATATATATATATATATATATATATATATATATATATATATATATATATATATATATATATCTCCATATATATATATATATATATCTCCATACAAATTGGCATACGAGTATATATACATATATATATATATATATATATATATATATATATATATATATATATATATATATATATATATATATATATATATATATATATATATATATATATATATATATATATATATATATATATATATATATATATATATATATATATATATATATATATATATATATATATATATATATATATATATATATATATATATATATATATATATATATATATATATATATATATATATATATATATATATATATATATATATATATATATATATATATATATATATATATATATATATATATATATATATATATATATATATATATATATATATATATATATATATATATATATATATATACATTTTATTGTGATTAAAATAAATTATTTCTTTTTATTTCGCTGGGATCTGCTATCGAGGATGTCTCAATAAAAATCTCATGTGGCCCTCAGAGAGCTTTCAATTTTCCCTGTGAATAGCTCTGAGTCTCTACTGATACTCGGATGATACATGTGCCTGTGTTGCGTTTTGTGACTGAGTAAGAATAGAGTGGTTAATCACTTTGGAAAATAATGATGAAATTCGAGTAATCAATTCAAAATCAACATCTATATGTGTTCCCAAGCGAAAAATAGTCAAATTTAAAAAATGGTTCGACTCAAAAATAATTGTATCGCTGTCCTTTTTGATGACATTCGCTATGAGCTTAATGCTGTCGAAATCGATCTTTCAATAATTGTAGGTATAAGTAAAACAATAAAAAACTTTTATCATTGAATAACAATAAAACTGAAATGTTAAAAAATGCCGGTTGCTCACCCAATGAAGATAAATTTCCATCGAAAGGTTATTTCAACTTTCTTTAAAAGGGTTGCTGGGTTTTGCGGAAGACATTAATAAAGTTCTATTAAATTGTAAACATAAATTGATATTAAACCGTTCAAAATCGAATGATGAACTGCATCCAAAGAAAGAACTTAATTTTATATATTAAGTATATTTTATGGAAAGTTCCACATGTACAATTAAACGATGTATTTCTCAACTTTATAAGACTATTCAAACTCACCAACCATTAAACGGTTACGAATTTGTTATTTTTTTTATTTTTATTGAATCTTCTAAAAATAAGAACTAACAATAAGTAAAAAAAATGTTACATAACTACATTTTGAATTTAAACATAAGCCTAGGGGAAATAAATTCAATAAACTATATAATGCACTATGCTTAAAACAATTGTTAAACTAAATTTAACAGCTGAATTTCAGCAACGGTTCTTGTACCGAGTTGATGATAATGTTGACAACAGGCACATAAACCTTGGTGTCGGAGATGGAGAATCAATCAATGCTAAGTTAAAACGAAAAGACTCACAGTTAACTCTTACTGATTGACTCACTTTTGACTGTGCCAACCGTGGGTATTTATTAATTTTCTCTATATACATAAATTACATATCATTTGTCTAAACATATATTAGGTATTATTGAATTTAAAGCCTAACCATGAAATGTGCATTATTGACAAATTTGCAAGCTGGCCTTGACTTGAGTTCTTCAGAGTATTGCACTTGATATCATGTTTCATCCAGTGCAATGCCTTCGCTGATGTAGTATATATTGGAGTTTTTGTCAACAATACAAAAGTCAAGGTTTGCTTAACACAAGCGCAATTGTATGCAAAAGAAGATGTTATGCATAAAAAGTTTGAATGTTAAATACCTCCTGATGAGGTTTGCATCAACTGTTAATGTAATTAACAATATAAATATGCAGGCAGGCACTGTAATAAAATAAAATAAAATTTACTCAAAAAAGAAAAATGGGAAAAATTATGTAATGAAGCTTAATGCACAAATATATGCAGCGTAATGTAGCCACATATTCGCGTATATATTCATGCGGCACTTTATCGCGTTGTAATGTGACGCATAAAAGATCATTAATGGCACGATCTAAGAGTAAAATATGCAACGAATGTATGGAAGTACATACTTATTTAGTATGTATATAAAAAAGTTGGGAAGATATTGAGAAAAAATGAGAATTTAGAGATAGTAATTAAGTTAGAAACGCTTGCACAAAAAAAAACTACTAGTTTCGCAGGTTAGATCGACTAAATAGGTTTGGTAGGAGTGGCTACCCAGTTTGCCAAAAGCACACTTGAGCACACAATGGCCCATTGTGATACCACGGTGTGGCGCCGTTCAAGCACTGACTAAATAGTTCCCTTACTTGGGATGGTGATAGTCAGCGCAAGGACAGCGCCAGGAAAGGCATGACTCCCCCGTCATGTTGCAAGAAACCATCCTGATACTTTAATGAACCTGGCTATGTCCCTAATATTAATGGATGACAGGTCTGTCAGGCTTGTAACAAAGGGGGCACCAAAGGTGAGAATTCTTCTTCTGCTCAAGGATGGGCAGTGGCATAAGAGTTGGAAAACCAACTCGTCCTCCTCCTCGGAGCCACAGTCTCTGCAAAAGTCATTTGAAGGTAGGCCCAGTCTTTCTGCGTGCTGTCCCATTATGCAGTGGCCGGTCAAAACCGACACAGTTGTCGACAGTGGTACGCGATCAAGTCGAAGAAGTTGATTGCTTCTGGTTTTGTCCAGTCTTGCCCAAGTTAGTCTAGCCGTGTGGCAGGATTCCTCGTCAGCCCAGGATTTGTAGGCGTAGCCAGAAATTTCCGTTTGATTTCGATCTTGGCTGTTGCTAGTGAAATGCCGATGTTTACGGAGGGGTGAATGTCGTGCATTAGCGTGCCTGCCTTGGAAAGCTCGTCCGCCTCGCAGTTTCCCGGGATTTCACTCTGTCCGGGAACCCAGATTTAGTGCACCCGAGACTAACTTGCAAGCTCATTTCGGGATGTTCGACATTCATGAACTAGTCTTGATGTGGCCGTGGAGCCAAAAAGAGATTTAATGGCGGCCTGGCTGTCTGAGAAGATAGATACGTTGATTGCGACGATATCACTACTCAGCATCCATTTGGCTGCGTGATAAATGGCCATGACCTCAGCCTGAAAAACGCTGCAATGATCTGGGAGACGTAGGGAGATGTTTAAGTCCAGCTTGTCGGAATAGATACCGCTGCCGACTCTACCTCCAAGCTGGGAGCCGTCGGTGTAGATTTCGACTGTTTCACCGACGATAAGGTTTTTTGAAGTCCAGTAATTTCTGCTTGGAATAGTGAGAACGAAATGCCTGTTCAAATCGAGATAGGTCGATATGTAATCGATGAAATTGGGGACAGGTGGATCCTGATTCAGAATAGAAGCATGGCCCGTGAGGGTTATGCGCCAGTGCGAAATAGCGTTAAGTCTAATCGCTGTCAGCTTGGCTGTGCAGCATGGCAAAAAGGGCTGTCGTAGGTGTGCTACGAAGAGCACCAGTGATCAGTAGAGCAATGGATCTTCTGATTTTATCGAGGGGTCTGATATTGCAGGCTTTTTCGAGAGCTTGCCACCAGAAGACTGACCCGTATAATTGGTTTGGTTCAACGATGGCCTTGTAGAGCCAGAGTACGACTCGAGGACGAAGTCCCCATCGTGCACCAATTGCTCTTTTACAGCAGTATATAGCGCATGTTGCCTTACGTGCCCTCGCAGCTAGATTGGCTTTCCAATTAAGCTTTGGGTCGAGAATAAGGTCTAAGTATTTAACGTGCGTGCTCATAGAGAGCGGAGTGCCGTTTAGACTAGGCATTGTAAACCTTGGAATTTGGTACTTCTTAGTGAATAGCATAGTCTCGGTTTTGGATGGGGTAACGCCAAGTTCGAATTCAGGACACCAGTTCGACACAATAGAGAGTGAATAGTTGAGTTTTTTGGAAAGTGTTTGGGGGAATTTGCCGGATGCTGCGATTGCTATGTCGTCCGCATAGGCTATCACTTTGCATCCAGTAGATTCTAATCTCACCAGTAGTGTGTTTACTGCCATGTTCCAGAGGAGGGATAATAAAACACCCCCTTGTGGCGTGCCCCTGTTAACTACCCTCCTTGATTCGGCACTGCCGATCGTGGAAGTGATGATTCTAGATTTTAGTAGAAACTCTATAAATTTAAGAAGGCCTGAATTCAGGTTAAGGTTATAGAGTGCGGAAATGACAGCGTTGGGCATACATTGTTGAACACTCTCTCGATGTCCAGAAATATGGCATGTGTGAATTCCTTGAACGCCAAGGATTTGTCAACTTGAGGAATGAGAGAATGAAGTGCTGTTTCAACCGATTTGCCTTTAGAGTAGGCGTGTTGAGATACAGAGAGAAGAGAAGGGTTGATCGATGTCCTGATATGTAGATCAAGAGCTCTTTCTAGAACCTTAAGAAGAAAGTATGTTAGACTTATGGGTCTGTAATCCTTGGGTTTGGTGTGTGAGGCCTTCCCAACTTTTGGGATGAAGACGACCCGAGCCGTGCGCCAGCGTAAGGGAATATATTGCAATCTGAGGCTTGCATTATATATTTGTAGTAGCCATGGGAGTATAATCTCTTCCCCATTTTGGATATCGGCAGGAATGATGCCCTCCGGACCGGGGGACTTGTATGGCTTAAAGGCAATAAACATATAAATAAAAATTTGAAGAGAAAACAAAAATTGTAGATTCAAGAAGAAAGTGTTAAAGGGACACAACACGAAGCGGTGCCTGGAAGGTATGTATGTATTCATATATGAGCACATTTCAATATGTATATCATATAAATAAATCAATAATATCTTTAATGATAGAAAATATTAAAGAAAAGAGAAATATATAAATCTATAATCTGCAGATCACCCAGATTAAAAAAAGATCTTAACGATTATTCAAAATGGTTAAAAAATACTGTGGCTAACGATAAAGAAAAGTGCTTACTAGCCTATCTTCAGAACCTCGCAGTACCAAAACAAAGTTACTACTCCCTTTGGAAGGCAATAGAAGATCTAAAGCGACCTATTAATGGAAACGTGCCAATAAGATTAGCAAACGGTACATGGGAACGAAGGGACTCAGAGAAAGGTGATGCGTTTGCGCAACATTTAAAAAATGTGTTTACCCTAATACACCCACAATAAACAGTAATAACAGTAAACAATACAAACCACAAACTACAGTATCACACAACTCTATTCCCCTTACATTAAAACTGTTAAATAAAATAATTACTGCACTAAATAGAAAAAAGTCACCTGGCCCATACAAAATCGGACCAAAAATGAAAGCGGAATTACCCGAGATGGCAATCAAGTAGCTAATGCATATCATGCAACTAATTTACTTCCACGCGTTTGGAACGTCCCTGAAATAATGATGATATTGAAACCTGCCAAAGATCCTACAGCTGTATCCTCCTATAGACCAATAAGCTTGACAATTTTGTCGAAAATCTTAGAAAAATTTGTCCTTCATCAGACACAATCAGAAGTCAATATTAAAAAAATTCTACCCATGCATCAATTTGGATACAGAACTAAACACGGCAACATAGAGCAGATCCATAGAATTGTTTCAGAAATAAAAAATGCCTTCTAGACATAGCCCAAGCATTTGAAAAGGTATAGCAATATACAAACCCTACTTCCACAAAAAACCCATGCTATACTCAAAAGCTACTTTGCAGATAGAAAGTTCGTAGTATAAAAATCATTCACTTCTCGAAGTTGCGAAAAAACAGCAGGCGTGCCTCAAGGGAGTCTATTTGGCCCCATTCTCTACCTTATTTTCACTTAAGATCAACCAACAAATAAAATTCTTCTCACATCGACGTTTGCAGACGACACAGCAATACTAAGCATACATATTGATCCAAGGATAGCAAGTCGTAATCTTCTAACCCACCTGCATTGGCTACGGACATGGAGATTTGAAATTAACGAATTAAAATGCGCACATGTGACTTTCATCAATGTCAACATTGATATTGTAGAGTGAGGATCTGATTTCGTTTGCTCCTCAGTTGATGGTGAATTAATAAGATATTTAATGTTTAAATTTTAAATCAGGCGAAAGAGACGCATAAATCTGATAGTTTTAGTATCAGAAGTAGTGATGGAAGAAAATTAAAAAAAAAACACAGAAAACATAACTTTTGAATTAAATTTAAAATAGTGTAGGCTTGTAATAAAGAAGCGGAATCATAGCAGTCAGTGGATGACAGTATTGCGCTCTCCCACTCAGCCAGCGCGTACTCAAAGTGTGTCTCCATTAGCACCTAATTCTCACTTGCCGTCAATCTAACCTCAGACGCTTTCTGAACAGCATCGCGGGATCGTATATGTGATTGAATCGAACATATTTCCTTACCTCCCCACAGTAAAGACCGACAGTGTCAGAATTTCTGCACAAAAAAATGGTCCAAATTTATTTAATGAAATTGGGGGTCTCCCCTGCATACAACACGCCCAACAATTCTACACTCAGCTCATCGGTCGTAGAGATCTCAAAGCGCCTCACCGTACACAACACAACAAGAAAGCATGCGAAGAAGGACTGACAATTATATTAAAAAAAGAAGAGCGTAACACAAATACATCAACAAAGGAAATTAAAATATCTCCTCAGTGTATTAATCCTCTTTGAGATCGGCTTAATAAGCGTAGTCCTCTCTCGTGTGAACAAATCACATCTAGGGCGACATTACAGACAGAAATAGATCGCTACAAGCATGCAAATCGAAAATTACGAGGGCGGATTGATCTTGAAGCTACATAGCGGTAGATGGCAGCACAAACACACAAAAACATTTTTTTTTAGAAATTGGGATCTGTCAAACGTCAGCTGTTAAAATTTCACCCAAATTCATCGATTAGTTTATTTATTGTAGTCGTTTGAAGTAAGCAACTTTTGTGTTTCTTGAAAAATGGAAAAAAGCGAATTTCGTGCAGTGATTAAACACTATTATTTGAAAGGGAAAACGGCGAAAGAGACAAGGGAAAGCTCGATAAACATTACGGCGAGTCCGCTCCGTCAGATTGCATGGTAAAATATTGCATTGCTGAATTTTAACGCGGCCGAACAAGCACTGCAATAATACCATCAACAGGAAGGCCAAAAGAGGTGGTTACTGAAGAAAATATCAAGAAAATTCTCGATATCGTTATGAATGATCGCCGAGTCAAGTTGCGTGAGATTGTTGAAATAGTAAACATATCATATGAACGTGTGTTCAACATTTTGCATGAACATTTGCATATGAAAAAGCTATCGTCAAGATGGGTGCCAAAAACGAGTTCGACAGACCACTTCACAGCGGTGTTTGGACATGATAAAGCGTAATCCTGTTGATTTTTGGCGTCGATTAATAACTATTGATGAAACGTGGGTCAACCACTACACACCTGAAACCAAAAATCAATCGAAACAATGGGTGGAAGCTGGTGGAAGTGCTTCGAAGAAGGCGAAGGCAGTGAAATCGGCTGGCAAGGTTATGGCCACTGTATTTTGGGATGCACACGGAATATTGCTCATCGATTATCTTGAAAAAGGATCCACAATCACAGGAAAGTATTATCGTGCATTATTGGATCAATTGATTGATGCAATCAAGGAAAAACGACCACATTTAAAAAAGAAAAAAATGCTCTTTCTTCAAGACAACGCACCGGTTCACACAGCATTGAATACGATGCTAAAATTACGTGAAATACACTTCGAATGGGTAATCACCCACCTTATAGTCCAGATTTAGCTCCTAGTGACTTTTTCCTGTTTCCAGACTTTAAAAAATTGCTCGCAGGAAAAAGATTCGTCTCAAACGAAGAAGTGATTACCGAAACTAACGCGTATTTTGAGGGGTTCCCGAAATCGTATTATTCAGATGGTATAAAAAAGTTGAAATATCGTCTTTCTAAGTGTGTCGAAGTAAAAGGACACTATGTTGAGAAATAAATGGTTTTTGAAAAAAAAATGTTGTTTTCGTACCTAGGTAGCTTCAATATCCATCCGCCCTCGTAAGCCCTCAAACTAAATTGGGGAAACAGGCATCGAAAATCCATAAGCCAAATAATAATAATAAAAGCAATCTCGCTAACCAAAATCGTATTGTAATTTAATAGACAATCGATGTTTCGGACTCGGGAGTCAAAAATCAAATAACTCCCAAGTCGTATAACCCACCACCTATTTATCTACGTGAACACAGCTCCAACGAATTAGTGCAAAGTTTGAGCCAGTTAATAGGTAGCAAAAAAATCCATATTATTCCTTTAATGAAAGGTAACATAGCGGAAACCAAAGTTAAAATTTACGAATTATAATATCGAACTTTGATAAAAATAAAAAGAGCTATTATATATACCAACTAAAAAGTAGTAAGGAACTTGTGATAGTTATCAAAGGCATTAAATCTGATATAGATCCGGAAGAAATCAAAAAGGCTCTCGAAGATGCTGGTTTTAAAGCGAAGTCCGTTTACAATATAAAAAATAATAAAATACTTCAACCACTATTTCGAGGCGAGCTTAAACCTCAGACGAGAAAATTGAAAGGCAATGAAATTCACTCTATATGCGGTATTTGTTGTATCTACGTATCATTGCAGAAGAACCACACAAGAGACAAGGTCCGGTGCAATGCTCAAATTGTCAAGAGTACGCCATACAAAAATGTATTGCACTCTACGTTCAGAATGTGTCGCCTGCGAGGATCTTCACCAAATGTCACAGTGCTCGTCAGACAAATCTAATGCTGAAACCAAAAAATGCAGCAACTGTGGCGGCAATCATACTGCCAACTACCGCGGATGTCCAGTGTATATGGACCTTAAAAGAGCCCTTCCAACGCCAGCAAATCCAACCCAATCCTACTTCTCAGCCGAGACCAGTACCACTAATCTTCAAATAGTTCGTTTGCTATGTCGTACGCAAACATAGTAAAGTCTAATATTAACCCAAATACAGCCAACAGTAAGAAGTTCCAAAGACTAGAAGCTATGGTAATGAGTCTCAATCAATGTTTAACACAATTCATGACCACAATGCAAAATATGGTTTAAGAGGTCATAAAAACGCAAAACCAAATATGCAAATGTTGATTTCCAAAAAATTAACTTAATTTCTATTTGTCAATGGAATGTCAATAGTATCATTGGCCATCCAACATATTGGCGTACAGATCCTTGAAAAATACCAGAACTTATTCACCGGTAATAATTAAACATTTAAAAAAGTTTAACCTTTTCAATAAATAACTGTCTCAAATATTGAAAATATGTTAGCAGTCATATAAATATTTCACCACGTCTAGCATCAACACAAAGTTTTTCTCTCAAATGCATACCGCAAAGACTATTTGGGATTTAAAGCGTTTATGGTTTTTAAATCGATTCATTTCCGAAACCAAGTGAACAAACACGACCGAGACTATTTGGGGATTTGGAGAGTTTATAGGTCTTAATCGATTTGCTTCCCAAAACGAAATTGACAAAGATGACAGACTATTTGGGGGATTTGGAGAGTTTATGGTCTTTTAATCGATTCGCGTTCAAAATCAAATTTGACAAACGCGACAGAAACTAGTTTGGAGAGCTTATGGTGTTTTATTTGATTCTTTTTAAGAACCCAAAAACAACAACAAAATGCTCAAACTGTCGAAAAAAGTGTGGCATCCGTCAAAGAGGACGTAGATAAGGGTGCGGAATCGCTCAAACAAGCAGTCAAAGAGGATGTCAAGGAACAGTTACAACAAAATGCTCAAGCTGTCAAAGATTTAAGTCAAAGAGCAATTACAGCAGAGTGAAATACGACTTACTCAACTAGTGGAAAAGAACTCACAGCAGATGAAAGAAATATCCGAGATGGTAGACAGGAACGTTTGTGAAATTGAGGCACGGCAAGAATCGCTCAAAAAATCTGTAGTACAAAGGCAGAACGAATTTAAGCAACAAATAGAGCAAAGAATTCACCTACTACAGGAAGGTACATTGCCTGTGCCAGCTTTAGCCTCAATAAAACTGAAGCCTCCTACCGATGATGGAACCACGACAATTAGCGTCTTCAGAATGCAATATGAGACTACCGCTAGCCCAAATGGTTGGAGTGCTCGTGAAAAAGTGGCTGCATTAACAGTTTCGTTGAAACGTGCTGCCGCTGATGTACTTCAAACTATCTCAGAAAGTAAGCGAGACTCCTATGAAAGCTTGATGAATGCCGTTCAGCGCTAGTATGGTAGTGAACATCGCAAGCAGGTGTACCAAGTAGAGCTACGAACACGGGTACAGAAGAGTATATGGTGTTGAAATAAGCGTTATCTTCATATTGCTACATACGGCAGTTCGTAGCCGTCGTCGCGCAAGCACGTAAGAGAAACATCGTCACATAGCGATCGTATAACAATCGGCCGTCACTGGACATATATGTATAACATTAATTAAATAAATTAACATTAATTTGAATTCTTCCCCAATTATAGTTTGTATTATTAATAAATTACAATAAAAACATATATATATATAAAATCGGCCGTCTCTGGACATATCAGAAGTGGAATAATCTTACAGTGCGTGTTTGATGTAAGAAAGGAACAAACGATAAACATACTTACGTACGTCCGTTACAAAGCAACGGCCAAAGAACGAAGAAAAAACAAACCGTTATAAAATATAAAAAAAGCGAAAAAAAACTTGGTTGAACGACTCGCGTTTTATTGGATATGCATATGTACATATGTATGCAATCGTTGTGTATAGTAAAACGAAAAACTCTCCGTGTGTGTGCTTGTGTTTCGCCAAACCGATCGTTGAAATTTGAAATCAAACCAACTGCATTAGCTACAACAACAATGCGCATTTGTTGTTGTTAGTTTGTTGGTGTGTACGTACGCGTTGACTCAGCAGCAATACGTTTTTGTTGTTGGTGTCGGTTATTCGAGCATGCTCAGTCATATGTTTTGTCTGAGTTGTCGCAACGTTAAATTGAGGGAGTGAAAGAAAAGAAACGAAAATGTTAAGAAAAAAGAAAACGAATTCACAACAATTATAAAAATTGTTAAAAATAAAATTTTGACTCGGGAAAAAGAAAGAAAAAAATGATAAAAATTAATACCCTGAAAGTTGAACAGTTAAAGAGTCTCTTGCGTGAAAGAGAAGTATCGAGTTCGGGTACGAAGGCTGAGCTGGTTCAACGATTATGTGAATCAGTACACAGCGACGAAATTTTTGTTACTGGCGAAATGGAAGATTCTAAAAACTGTGCGACATCATTAGAGTCAGGAGCGGACGAAAACACGAAAATGCTGCAAGCGCAAGTGAATTCCTTAGCGAATATGATGCAAAATTTAATGTCGGTTGTACAAACGCACATAAATAATACGGGTAATGAAAAAAATGTAGAGAATGATATTCCTCGAAATCGTGACATGAACATGCAAGACAGACCTTTCGTTAATTCATGTGAAAGTGTGCGCGAGATGGCATCGTTATTGCCAGAATTTAACCATACGATAGACTCTTCGCTTAATTCGGAACAATTTATAAAGCGCATAGAAATGTTAAATATGCATACAAATGGTCCGATCATACATTATTATTCGTTATACAACAGAAATTACTCGGTTCGGCTAAATTGTGGATTGACTCTCAAGAAATTTTTGTGTCATGGCAACGTTTTAAATTTAAATTTTTACCAGATTTTCCATGCGACGATAGTGTGGCTAATGTTCATATCAGACTAGCAAATTTACACCGACGTGCAAATGAAACACCGCAGGAATATTTTTATAAGATGATGGCAATTGGTAACAAAGCAGGACTACGCGAAGAAGACATTGCACATCATATCATAAACGGTGTAAACGACAGTGATTTAAGAAGAATCATTTCGAAAAATTATCTAAAACTAAACGATTTGTTACGCGATATTAACACCTACTGCAAATATAATCCTGTGAAAAACGAACAATCGTACAATCGTAATAAAAGTGTCGAATACAATCCTAAAAAAAATTTTCAAGTATAAAATCAAAATAAAAACAGCGTAAATTTTGATATTAAACCGGATATTCAAAAATTTCATGACAAACGGAATTCTCGTGAAATTGAATGTTTTAATTGTCACCAAAAAGGTCATTTTTCGGTTAAATGTCCTGAACCACAATGCAGACCACGATGCATAAATTGTCTACGTACGAACCATAGAAGCGACGAGTGCTCAAAAAAACCCGCAAATCAAACAGCGACGTTGTTAAACAAATCAGAATAAACGGTAACGTAATAACATCTTTTATTGATTCGGGTAGTCAGATATGCTTAATTCGTAAAAGTCGGGCAAAAACTTTCGGAGATGTGGAAGAATGTATGAAATTATTAGCTGGTTTTGCAGGTGGCACATACGTGTGTAACGCTAAGATCAACACATCGTTAGAGATTGATGGTAACGTCTTGACCACAGATCTCTTTATAGTCGACGAAAATCTTATCCCAGAAGATATTTTGCTTGGTCGAGATATATTATGCCGCGATGGAAATAGATTTGTAATCAAAGGAGATGAATGCTGGATAGAAACCGATGACAAAATCAAGGTAGACAAAGCAGTCGATGAAAAACAACGCTCGGAGCTAAAACAAATTCTCTCAGTTAATCGAAAATGTTTCGCCAAAAACATTTCTGAACTGGGCAAGTGCACGGTACCGAAAATGGAAATAAAGCTAACGAAGGACGAGCCAATAAATCTGAAAACATACCGAATACCATTCGCAAAACGTGAAGCCGTTACCAACATCGTACGTGAATTACTGGAATACAAAATAATACGAACATCGAATTCGCCATATGCTTCGCCAGTTGTCCTAGTCGAAAAGAAAAATGGTGAAAAGCGACTTTGCGTCGACTATCGACTTCTTAACAGCATAACCGTAAAGACGCCATATCCTATGCCAGTTATAGAGGAACAATTCGCACAATTGGCCGGAAGTAAAGTATTTACTACTCTTGATCTACGAATGGGTTATCACCAAATCGAAATTGACGAATCTTCAAAACAATATACTGCGTTTGTAACTACTAGCGGTCACTACGAATATAATCGCATGCCATTCGGATTAGTTAACGCACCCGCCTGTTTTCAAAGGGTAATGAATCAAATTGCTGATGAGATGAATCGTGGTGATATTCTAGTATACCTAGACGACGTTATTATTCTGAGCAAAACTGTAAGTGAAGGACTGTATCGCCTCGATAAATTTCTGCAGCTGCTACTAAGTTTCGGTTTAACTTTAAGACTTGACAAATGTAATTTTCTACAAACCGAAATTGTTTATCTTGGACATGTTATAAACGGAGAAGGAATAAAACCGGGCGAAAATAAGCGCGATTAAACATTTCAAAATGCCGACAAACGTAACCGAAATACGTAGATTCCTTGGATTAACCGGGTTCTTTCGAAAATTCTTACCTGATTATCCGTTAATTTCAAAACCACTAACTAAACTGTTACACAAATCGGAAAAAGAGAATTTTATTTGGACAGACGTGCATTCGGCAGGTTAAAACAAATGTTAACTAATGCTCCCGTACTAACCTTATACGATTCATCAGCGATACATGAAATACATACGGACGCGAGTATCGTTGGATTGGCTGGAATACTACTTCAGTCGCACGATGGCAAGAACTTTCAACCTGTTTTCTATTTCAGTCGACACTGCACAGATGCAGAACAACGCTATCACAGTTATGAGTTAGAAGTGCTAGCTGTGGTAGAATCGCTGGAACGATTCCGAATTTACGTACTAGGAAAACATTTTCGCCTCGTTACAGATTGCTCCGCTATCGCCACAGCTCGAGAAAAGAAAGAGCTGAAAACTAGAATCGCTAGGTGGTGGATGAAGCTACTAGAGTATAATTTTGAACCTGTACATCGACAAGGTAGCCGACTAGCTCACGTCGATGCCTTAAGCCGATCACCAGTTGAACATCCTACGGAAGTCGAGCCAGCTGGATTTATTTTCAACGTCGCGGACGATATAGATGATTGGGCCCTAACGATGCAGCTATAAGATCAGAGGTTAAATCATATTATGGCAATATTAATCGAAAAAGTAAAATCATCCGAGCGAACACAGCTGAAAGCGGATTACGAGATTGTTAACCACCGATTGTACCGAAAAGTGGATAAAGAACTGAAATTCGTCGTACCTAGATCAGCGCAATGGAGAATAGTGAAACATTTCCACGACGATATGGGACATTTTGCAGTCGACAAAACCATACAACGAAAACAAAAATTGTTTTGGTTCCCGAAGATGAGAAAATATGTTAAAGAATATATCGCTTCCTGCGTTTCTTGCTGTTACAACCGGACGCAAAGGGGTAAACCCGAAGGACGTATGCACTTCGAACCTCCTGAGCCGATACCATTCCAATTACTCCACATCGACCATCTGGGCCCGTTAATACGATCGAGAAAGGGGAATACCCACATACTTGCAATTTCCAATGCTTTTTCAAAATTCCTAATCGTAAAAGCCGTCAAAAACACTAAAACCATTCCTGTTATCAATGCGTTAAACGAAATTACTGGCTATTTTGGACTTCCTGTTAAAATAGTCTCCGATAGAGGAACTGCGTTCACCTCTAAGGCGTTTGAGAAATATTGTGACATTTACAAAATACAACATATCAAAAAAGCAGTTCATACACCCAGAGCAAATGGACAAGTTGAGCGAGCAAACGCAATTATACTTAATTATCTCAGAACGACGACCGAAGACGTTAGGAATTGGGACGCTAAACTCAACGAACTTCAATGGATTGTAAACTCGCAAGCCAATTCAACAACCGGATTTACCCCCAATGAACTTGTTTTTAATTTCAAAATTAATGACCTCGTCCAGAATCACCTCGTCAATGCAGTACAAGATGACCTTGCTGAAACCGTAACTGATATCACACATAACGAGAAGCACAGTCAAGTTTTGATCAACATAGCGCGTGAACGAGATAAATGGAAGACTAGGTTCGATAAGAAGCATGCTACTCCTCTTACGTACGCTATCAGCGACCTCGTGGTTATCGCAAATGAGCCTAGCGCTACTGGTGAATCGCGAAAATTGGAGCCGAAGTTTCGAGGGCCCTACATTGTCACACGTGCTCTCAGAAACGATCGCTACCTAATTGAGGACATTCCGAGTCTCCAGGTAACATCACGAAAATTTAATTCTGTTTTCTCTTCCGACAAACTTAAGCCCTGGTGTGGAAGCTATCCCGAGTTAGATGCCGAAGATGACGAAAACGATACTGAGCTACAAATCGAGGACGATTTGAATGTAGGAATGGCCGAGCTGTCACATACGGCAGTCTGTTCGTAGCCGTCGTCGCGCAAGCACGTAAGAGAAACATCGTCACATAGCGATCGTATAACAATCGGCCGTCACTGGACATATATGTATAACATTAATTAAATAAATTAATATTAATTTGAATTCTTCCCCAATTATAATTTGTATTATTAATAAATTACAATAAAAACAAATATATATAAAATCGTCCGTCTATGGACAATATGCATATAAACATACATACATATACACATGCAGTTCTGTTTTTAGTTTAATTTTGAAGTTTGTCATTACAACTCATTCTCTTAAGGTTTTTATAATTAGCAAAATGTGTACTGAATTAGTACTGATCCATAATTAGAAGGGATCTCGTTCGGGGAATCGAGCCGCTTCTGGGAATAAAATTGCGTACGGCAACTGGAGATGATGCACCGGTACTGGGAAAAGTTGCACGGAAAATAACTATCGGCACCACAACAGAGACGGAAGAGTTTGTAGTTGCGGATATTGTGGATGAAGTAATCTTAGAAGTGGATTTTATGATTCGGAATGGATTTACCCTAGATTTGAAATGCCGAATTTTGAAATATGCGAACACCAAAATACCGTTATCCGTTGGTGAGGATAAGTATGGAGGTATCCGACAAGCCGCGGACAAAAATCCCAGCAATGTCAGAGGCAGTCATATGGGCCAAAATAGACGGAGATGTGGAGAAGAACAAGTTGTGGGTTGTGGAGACTGATGAAAAATTTGCACTGGATGGCATCATAATTGGAAAAACCCTCGTAGAAGAACAGCAGAACAGAATAGTGCCATACCTTTCAACGGCTGATGTACCATGTGCTAACAGGCTTGCAAGTTTTAGATTGTTTTGTGTATCTGGATGATATTGTGATTTATGGGAAGAACTTGCAGCAGCATTCGGAACGCTTGTGCAAGGTGCTCCAGAAATTACGAGACCACAATTTGAAATTGAACACGGAGAAATGTCAATTTTTGCGAAGAGAGTTGGTTTATTTACGCATCGTTGCTCAGAGGCAGGAGCACTGCCTGACCCACAGAAGGTGGAATGCGTTAAAAATTTAGCAATTCCGAGGAATAGAAAGGACGTGCAAGCATTCCTAGGACAAGTGAACTATTACAGAAAGTTCGTTGCCGATTAATAAGTTGCTACAAAAAGAAGCAAAGTTCGAATGGAGAGCTGTCAGCCAGCATTCGAGAGGCTAAAGGAAATAATTAGCTCGCCACCGATTTTGGCGTACCCCGACTTTGAGCAAACTTTTTTGTTGACCATTGATGCTAGCAATGAGGCATTAGGGGCAGTATTGTAACAATGGGAAGTCGGTAATGACCGACCAACAGCATTCGCAAGCAGAGCGCTTAGTGATACGGAGAAAAGATACTCCAAAATAGAGAAAGAATTTCTGGCCATAGTGTGGGCTACGAAGAATTTAAGGCATATCTGTTAGGTCGCCCATTTAAGATATACATTGATCACCAGCCGTTGAGAGGCATAGCCAATTTGAAAGACCAAACGTCTAGGCTAGCCAGGTTCAGACACAAATTGTCGTGAGTATGATTTTGAAATCATATACAAAACTGGGAAAAAGAATCTGAATGCGGATGCGCTCAGCAGAATACCGCAGGCACAGAAGATATCGGTAGTGCAAACGAGAGCCAAAACAAGGTCAGAGAAGGAGAAGGCTGGGAGAATTCAAGGGGATAAAATTGATGCAACAAGAGATGTTAGCAATGAGGGTTTCGATGCCAATGAACAAACAGCCAGTAATGTCGAATGGCTGGAGGATAAAAAAGATATCCAGGCTGTGTTAAAGGGTTTCCATGATTTAGCTCTAGGTGGACACCAGGGTTTCTGAAAAACCCATGACAGAACTAGGCGAGTATACGTATGGAAAGGTATGCTCCGAGACATAAAAAAGTATATAAAGAGTTATCCAAAATGTCAGATATGCCAATGGTGTTAACTGACACAGCCATTTGATAAAGTTCATATGGATATTGTAGGTATTTTACCTGATACAGCTTCGGGAAATAAATACATCTTGACGATCCAAGACAATTTCTCAAAGTATATGCCGTGCATAGCTATACCCGATGCTGAAGCAAGTACGGTGGCCAAGGCATTCTTTGACGAAATTATAGCACGCTACAACATACCTAAGGTTTTTATAACCGACAATGGTTCAAATTTTGTATCGAAACTATTCTCAGAAACGTGTAAAATGTTGGGAATCAACAAATTGCATAGAACACCATATCATCCCCAGGCGAATGGCTCATTGTAGCGTAGTCATCGACCTCTGGCCGAGTCCTTGCGCAGTTTTGCCAAGGAAGACGGCTCGAATTGGGATCAATGGTTGCCCAATGCAATGCATGTACACATCAATACTGTGCATGTATCAACGAAGCAAACTCCGTTTATAAAGCTCTATTGGTTTTATTTCAACATGCCAGCAAATTTGAAATGCAAATGAGCGCCAGTGTACAATGCTGATGACCTCAATAAAGTGCATAAGTATCAGTTACAGCGAGCGCACGAATTGATTAAAGAAAACCTGGATTGTGCTAAACGAGTAGTCAGGAAAGCCTATAACAAGGCACTAAACTCAGTAGTATTTCATGTTGGTGACCAGGTACTAATGAAGAATCAGGCTAGAAGAAACAAATTCTCACCTGTTTGGATAGGTCCATATGTAGTAGCAGAGATACGCAGCTCAGTTACAACAATCGTAACAATTAAGGGCAAGCATAAAAAGCTACATAATAATTTATTGAAATTGTTCCACACGAGACCACACAACTAAAGACATGTGTTAACAGTGTTTTACCAGTGTAAGCACAAGAATAACAACGTAAAGGCGTACGTGTGTATATCAAATAGCACAGCTCCGACTTTCAAAGTAATGCCAGCAAAAGTGTGCCAATTAAACACGGGCGTATAAAATTGATGTAATGTAAATATGCTTATTAGGCACTGTAGCTGAATGAAGCACCATAGAGAAAAATATATATTTTTTAGTTCGTAAACATTAATACAACAAAATTCGAATACGAAAAAAAAATCATAAGACAGTCATGGGTAGGTAATATAAAACTGGCCATAAAATTTAAAGTAATATAAACATACATAAGGTACTTTGTGCACCGAGGTTCGACGCGTAAGCGTTACCGCCAGGCAACGGAACAGCTAGTGAAGTAAGTATATATGGATTTATATATGTTTATAAGATACAGAGTGAATGTATTTTCAGGTATGAGTTTGGATATGGAGCATAGTGGGCATGAAGGAAAGGGCATACTTACGTGGTATCTGTAAAATAAAAAATGAATAAAAAATCTGATAAGTATATTTTCGGGATAAAACAAATTATATAATGTACTATAGAGTTAAATAGATGCACATAATTGTTTACAGTGCAACAAAAATATTGTAGAGATTTAATGGAAGTTAGTTGCACTAACTTCTTTTAGCAAGAGGGGAGGGATGTTGTGAGTTAGAATCAAGCTGCCTGCGAGTAGTTGACTGACAGCACCTACTCCTAACAGATACTACACATTTGATGTGGTTAGATTTAAGCAATTAATTTGAGTAAGAAAGCACATATTTTTAGGGTGCGAGTATTATAAATAACCAGAATTTATGTACTAATGATTATGTAAACTTTTAGGGTGTTACAGTTGCGCAGTCGAGTCGACGAAGGGCATTGGAATTTATAATGCACCGTCGACACTTTTTCAGTAGGTCAGTTGGCTTGACCAACTGACACCAATTGACAGGTGCAGAACTGGAACACCATAAAGGTCAGTATATAAGAATTAGTATTTTAAGAATAAAGTTTGTTGTTGTTTTCTAACTAAACAAAGTGAATGTTGTTTATTCTGTGAATAAGTGTTAGGTTTGCAGCTACACGCGCGCCCAGGACAGGCAGCAAGAGGACGCTCCCCGAGGACACCAGCAAATACGGTCCCCAACATGCGTCAAACTCACTCTGTCAACTAAACCTCAAGGATTATAAATATTATATAAGTAGGTGATTTAATAATAGAAAAGAAATTTGAAGAATTGAACTCGCGCTTAAAAAAATATATTTTGGACTCAGGCTACCGAGAAGGAGTTCTCACACACTCACAACTCCAGCATAGGGCGCCCAACAAGCACTCAAAACCCCAACATAATTGCCGGAGCCGGTTCCAGGTGCGTCCTGAAGCAGGAAAATTACTACAACAAGAGCAGCAGCATCATCATCATCAATAACATCAACAACAATTCACAAACATCAGACGGAGGAGCGAAATTTTATTATTGTTGCGTATTATAAGTAGATACTTCTGCGACCTTGATAACGCGGTACTGGTGCTCTAAGAAATTGCAACCTACAGGCGCCATTGCGCTGCTGCATGCAGCCCACTACTGGCAACCATAAATCGTCAGTAAGATCGGACGATATGTGTATGTCGGCTGTGTTGAAAGCATTTTTTTGTAGGAGCTTTGAGGGTGGTTGTCGTTAGGGAAATTTTTCAAGAACACATTTTTATAGTGAGATTAGGGTATTATGCAAAACATAAATTTTTCGTTACAACACTGGTTTATGCATCTCAATATCCCCATAAATGTTTAATTAATATGATGCATGAAAAGCAAAATGAAAAACTGAATATTGCGTTTGAAACTGAGACATGTTCTAAAGGGTGTCGGTTGTTCTATATATTAATTTTAGTAGTGCTGCATTCGTTATTCGTAGTTTATTTTTTTAAAATATGTACTCTACGAGCATAAAAGGAATGCAAAAATATTCAACACTCCTTGGTGGAGAGAAAATCCGAGGAGAATTTCGTATAAATGATAGCTATCTTCGGTAAAAATTATTTGCACAGTGCTAACAAAACTAACGGAAATGCAATATATTTATGTATATAAACAATTTGTGTTCACAATCGGAAGTAGTGTAATTAATTAAGTATAAATATTATACTTACGTAATTAAAACTATTTGGTTTCTCTACGGCATTTCACCGCAGTTTTGCATGGTATGTCAGATGTATAGCCATGAGACGGGCCGTAGGTGCACTGGACGTGCAGGACCGGAGCAGGATATGAGACAACCAGCATCATGGCGCAAAGAAATATCAAGGAGAGACAATACGAACAGGAATCTTTTCAGCAATAGAGATAGAAACTCTCACCTGCGTCGGGGAATAAGCCCTAGGGGCAATGTTAGGGAAGGCAATGGCAGGCAGAGATTAAACTGTTTTTCGTATGGTCAAGTAGGCCACCGAGCAGTGGACTGCACGGAGCAGACATCTCCGGACCAACCAGGGAAACTTCCAGCGGCCCAGTAGAGGTCAATAGACTGGAAAGTAAAGAAGGGGTCGAAAGAAGAAAGGAGCAAATAGTGGGCCTAAAGAAGAAAAGAGAGTCATTCGCTTGTCAAGCGATGTAGGGGTGATGACTCAAGAGAGGGAGGAGCATGCCGCAATCCAAAATATTCTTCTTGATTGCGATTCGATTGGGTTTACAGTGGTGGTTCTAGTACTATTTTACGTGAATAAAAATTTCACTTCGAAATAACTACTACGCAGTTCCCCACGTCTGTGGATGAAGCAACAGCTCAAGATCCAGAACGCTGTGTCGATGCGTCTACTGCATTATGTAAAAATTCCACAACAGAAATAGAACGAAAGTCAAATATGGAAGACTTGTTCAAAATGAAATGGGAATCCAAACAATTATTTTTGATAATATGTTAATATGGGAAATGTGTGATAAATACGGACTGATCAGTTAAAAGAGATGAGACATAATTTAGAAATGAAAAGATTAGAAAAAATTAAAATTGATTTAAAATTGAGAAAGCAAGAGATTGGACATAAAATGTCTAGATAGTCCTATTAATTTTTAATTTCATAATTTTGGATTATGATTTTATATTTAATAGATTTAACAAACAACACTTTTGATTATTACCAGTTTTATTTATAACTTACAAAATAAGAATACTGAATTTCTTGTTCCATATTATATATTTAAGTTAATATGTGTTTATTTATGATTTTACATAAAAATTTATACATATATATGAAATGAACTGATTAGAAGTTTGCTTTTTAAATGACTTAAAATTAAAATCCAATAGTTTATATACTAGTGGTTATATCAGCTCGAATACGTTGAGCTGCAGCTAAATAAGTATTACTTATGTCAGCTACAATATTTTCTTCCACATCTTTGTAATTTTGGCAACGAAGAGGAGTGTAACTACTCATCGTTGACCTTATAGTATATATTATATATACATTTATGTCTTCTACAATATTTGTGTGGAAATGAATGAATTCAAGTAAATAAAAAAAGAAAACTAAACTAAAGAAAAATAAAAAAATGAAAAATCACCATGCACAATAGTTTTATTTAGCTATTATTTTCTTTCGAAATCAAATCTGTTATTTCGAAGTGAAGCTTTATTCACGTAAAATTTTTGATGTCGGTTTCTTTTTCATGTGAACAAAAATTTCGGAGGGCGTAGGTTGTTCACGTGAGATTCACGATACGGCCGATTGTCATATTAATATGCCTTTTAATTAAATTTTATTTTGGAAGGAAAACTTTTAGTAAAAAAATATATACCATATTGCCTTCAAGTGTAGCAAATTAATTATATGTAAAATATAAAAAGCCAAAACGAAAAACTAGAATCGGTTTAAATGAAAAAGTTATTTTAGCGTGGCATATTATTCCATGCCTCATTTGGGGTAAACCACAGCGAGTTCACATACGTAAGTTTCAGAATGAAAATAAAGGTTTCCTTGGGAGGGATAATCTTAGGAGAGGCAGCATTCTGAAAGCAGAAGCTAAAGAGATCACTTTTTGGTAAGAATAAGAATAGGACTCTGATTATTCCATAGAACTCGTGGCGGGAGGGAAATGTGGATTAAAAGTAATAGTTCGGAAATGGTAGGCGCGAGGTTAAAAAGAGTAATTAGCCTCCACGTTAACAAGAAACAATCACGTTACATGGGTAAGGTGTGTAATATATGCATCAAAAGAGGATTATTATAGAGATAAGGACTTTAAGACTAAGTTGACGAACTATGGTAGTTTTATGGAACCAAACTCCTGGTGAGTTAATCAAATGAAGCAGTTAGACGTAAGTAAAGGAATGGGGAGATTATTAGAATAACATATGTTAGACGCAAATCGGAAGAGAAGGCATAGAAGCTATTTGTAGGTCATTGGAATCCGCCAATTGTTTCGGTGCCTAAGAAGGGGGCGCTCAGGGTCAGAAGAAGTGGATAATGGTCGTTGAAGTCAGAAAATTGAACGACGCCACTATCAAGCAAGTGTTCCTGATACCAAGGATAGAAGAAATCCTGGATTAGTTAGGACATAGTCGATATTTTTCTACACTTGATTTAGCAAGTGGCTACCATCTGGTTCTGGTGGATACTCAAGATAAGCAGAAAACCACGTTCAGCGCCGGTTTGTGGCACTATGGTTCAATAGGATGCCGTTTGGATTAACAGGAGCACCTGCCACCGTAAACCATTATGCTAAGATGCTTGCAAGTGTTAGATCGTTTTGTGTAATTGAAGGAGAAGTGTAAATTTTTCCGAAGAGAGGAGGTGGTTTATTTAGGCCATCGTTGTTCAGAGGCAGGAACAGTGCCGAACCCTCAGAAAGTAGAATGCTTTAGGATTAAACAAACCCGAGAAAAAAAAAACAAGAATTCTCAGGGCTTGTGAACTATTATAGAAAGTTACTACGTAAGGAAGCAAAGTTCCAAGACAGGGAGATATAAACAAGGATCCGAGAGGTTGAAAGCTATTATTAGCTCACCGCCGATTCTAGCGTACCCCAATTTTTATCAAACTTTTTTGGTGACCACCGATGTTAATAGAGAAGTGATAATCCACGGTAGAGAAGGATTTTCTAGCCATTGTGTAGGCTACGAAAAATTTCAGGGCATATCTGTTAACGCGGCCTTTCAAAATCTACACCGATCAACCTCCATTGAGGCAAAACAAATTTGAACTACCAAACTTCTAGGGTAGCCACGTTAAGACACAAGTAGTTTGAGTATGATTTTGAAATCATATGCAACTCTGGAAAGAAAGATCTGAATGCAGATTCACTTAGCAGACTCCATAAAAGCAAAATAAATGGGTAGCTAAAACTAGAGCAAGGGGTAAGCTCTAGTTTAAGCTACCGATTTTCAACTGGCCGACAGGGAGATGGTTCTTAGACGGTCAGTAGTTGACGCAGAACCGACAGAAGTGAACGAAACGCACGTCGAAAAATTAAACAGCCAGCCAACAGGGTGGAGTGGCTTGAGAATGATAAAGAATTCAGGGGGAACTGAAAGGATTCCATGATTAACCCCTAGGGTTCTTCGAAAACCTACGAGAGAATCAGACGAGTATACACCTAGAAAGAGACGCTCAGAGACATAAAAAATATGTGATGAATTGTTCCAAATGTCGGGTCAACAAAAGTTCAAGGTTGACAAAGATGCCAAATGTGTTGGCGGACGCACGGAAACAACAATTTGGCAAAGTTTACATGGGTATTGTAGGTATTTGACCTGAGACAGTTTCGGGAAATATGTACTTCTTGACTTTCCCAGACGATTTTGCAAAATATATGGCATGCGTAGCCATACCTGATGCTGAGGCGACTACGATAGCCAACTTATTTTTTGACGAATTTTAAATAGGGACTGAATTTGCTACTGCCAATAAGCCGACCACAGGTCATAAAATATTTCTACATTTTTTGTGTGAACAGGCAATAAATATTTCGCCTAGGTTGAAAAGTCGAAACAGTTCCGAAAACATTTGATTTGTCCTTCTTTTTGTAATTTGTCACCTTTTTGTATTTTGGTACATTTCATGAAATACATAAACCTTCGCCTGCTTTTTTCTTAATAACTCATGTTGTAATAAAGACTCCACATTGAAATTTGGCAGACTTGTACAAAACATAATAAGAATTAACATATATTTTTTTGTAATTTTTAAAAATATTGATTTTCGAGATATATCCTTTGGAAATTTTAGTCCTTTTTTTATTTACATTATCCTTGATCGAAAATTAAAAAAAAATTTTTTTTTGAATGGCGCATGTTTTTGTCTGTAAAATGAGCCCTTGATTATTAACGTACAATGAATACTTTTCGAGATATTAAAAATTGTGTTAAGGCATCTGAGTGCATTTTTATTGATTTTTGCCAATTTGGAATGGCCATAATTCTGAAAGTTTGAAGGCTATATGTCTGAAAGTTGGAATATATTATTGTGCCGATCCATAGATCATGTGTACAAAATCTTATCAAATTTGGAGGTGATGAGGTCAGAAATGTTAATATTTTCGGTTGATTTCATATGTTTTTTCCCTCTTGTAAAATTTTAGTTTTACATTTTTCATTATAATGTTTAGGATATGCTAAAGTGTTGTTATTATTATTTTTCTTAAATGTTACAGTTTTCTTAGATAAAGAATTCAGCAATGTTATAGTTTGATATGAAAATATTATATTATTAGGGGTTTTGTTGGTTGTTGTACATGGTGTATTATTGTAGCACATTAAAATTTTATTTAATTTTACTTGAATAGGTAAATATTTCAACTTATCATCTGATAAATATTTTTTTAAACAATTTTTAATTGTTTGAACTCCACGTTCAGCCAAACCATTGCTTTGAGGATGATAAGCTGGTGATTTTGTTAATTTTATATTTAATTTTCGTGCAAACTGTTCAAATTGGATTGATGAAAATGGTGGCCCATTATCGGTAACTATTTCGATAGGATAGCCAAATATTCTAAAAATTGATAGTAAACTGTTTTCCAAATTTATTGCATCTGTCTTTGGCAAGTACTTAACAATAATATATTTGCTGAATGAATCTATGTAAATATAATATATTTTGGAATCAAAATGAAAAAAATCTATGGGTACCCTTTGAAAAGGTTTCTCACACAATGGCCACTTAGTTTTCACGTGTTCTCTTGGAACTTTTTGTGTAGTTTGGCAACTAAAGCATTTTGAAACAAATTCTTCTATATTCTGATCAATTTTCGGCCACCAAATTGAACTACGTGCTATCATTTTTGATCTTACAATTCCGTCATGATTCTCATGCAAAATATTAAGTACCCTATTACGATATTTTTCCGGAATAACTAATCTATCTCTGTAATACAAACAATTATTATCAGTGGAAAGACTTTTACGCACGTTATACCATTTTTTCAAATTTAGTGGTACTTGAAAAGGCCATTTGTTTTTGGTGTATTTCATTATCTCAGTTAACTCAGAATCATTCGCCGTACTCTCTATTACTATGCTCATACTAATAAGCAATTCCGTTGCCTCAGCTAAATTGTTTATTGTTTCAATTCTTGTTTCTCCTTCGATTGGCAAACGTGACATTGCGTCTGCTGGAGCATTTAATTTTGCAGACCTGTATTTAAAATCATATTCATAAATTGAGAGCATTACTGCCCATCTCTGCAATCTTGATGCTGTTATGTTAGAAGTATCACGGTTGAGATTAAAAATCTCTTTTAAAGCTTCATTGTCACTGCATAATGTAAAGCGGAATTTATGGAATTTCTTCAATGCAAATATTACAGCGAGAGCTTCTCTGTGGATTTGAGAATAGTTTCGCTCTGAGGGTGATAAGGTGCTAGAAGCAAAAGTAACAGGTTTTTCAATACCATTTACCACGTGAGCCAAAACTGCCCCTACCCCTTATGGGCTGGCATCACAACCTATTACAATAGGTTTGTTAATATTAATTTTTTTGATTTTTCAAAACATTTATTAATCGCTTCAGTCCATACAAACTTTGCATTTTTTTGTAACAAACTGTATAAATTCTTCAGTTTTGAAGATAAATTTGGTATGAAGTTACTATAATAATTTAGTAGCCCCCAAATAAGACTGAAGTTCTGTTAAATTTCTTGGAGTTGGAGCTTTTTCAATACTCTCAACTTTCTCTCTATTTGGTTTCAAACCATCTTGTGAAATAGTGTGTCCTAAATAATTTATTTCTTTTTTGAAAAAAAACATTTATCAATATTAATTTTTATATTGAAATCATTCAGCTTTTTCAATACTTGAAAAAGAATACGTTTAGAGTCATCCGGCGTCGAACTACCAATTAAAGTATCATCCAAATAGCATGAAGTTCTGGGAATTCCTAACAGAACCTGATCCATAACTGACTGGAAAATAGAAGGTGCGCTCGCCACTCCGAATGGCAAGCGAGTATATTGGAATAAACCTTTATGTGTATTTATTGTCACATACTGTTTTGAGGTTTCGGAAATTTTTAATTGCTGATATGCTCCTGATAAATCAATCACACAAAAAATTTTACAATTTGCCAAATTTGCAAAAATGTTGTCTATTCTCGGTAAGGGGTAGTGTCCCGTTTCGATGAACCGATTTATTGTGACCTTGCAATCTATACAGATTCTAATTCTTTTTCCTGGTTAGAAACAATTACAATTGGTGATGCATAACTACTAAAATTAACTGGGACTAAAATTCATCCTTACACAAGCGATTTAACTCATCTTCCACTTGATCTCTTAGTTTATATGGAACATCATAAGCTTTTCTAAAAATTGGTTTAGCTTCCGGTTTTAGAATTATCTCAGCTGAATAATGCTCAATGCATTGGTTTGGATCAGAACCTAACCAAAATTAGTTTATGATCTCTCTTTTATACTGTGCGTAATATAACTATCAAAGTTTGCAATATTGAAATGCTGTAACTTTCTAATGGAGCGTCATAAGACCTCGAAATTTTTTGACAATATAGATCTATTGTCAATTTGAGATATCGGTATAACAATGCTACCTTTGAGTAACACTGATGCAACTTCAGAATTCGACAACTTTTATACTGTGCGTAATATAACTATCAAAGTTTGCAACATTGAAATGCTGTAACTTTTTAGTAACTTTTGAGTAAAAATGAAACACTGATGCAACTTCAAAATTCACTAACTTTTATACTTTGCATAATATAAGTATCAAAGTTTGCAATATTGAAATGCTGTAACTTTTTACTGGATCGTCATAAGACCTTGAGATTTTGTGACAATAAAGTACTATTGTCAATTTGAACTATCGGTATAACAGTGCTACCTTTGAGTAAAAAATGAAACTGATGCAAGTTCAAATTTCACTAAATTTTATACTGTGCGTAATATAAATATCAAAGTTTGCAACATTGAAATGCTGTAACTTTTTACTAGAGCGTCATAAGACCTTGAGATTTTGTGACAATAAAGTACTATTGTCAATATGAAATATCGTTATAACAGTGCTACCTTTGAGTAAAAAATGATACACTGATGCAACTTCGGTGTAACAGTTCTACCTTTGAGTAAAAAATGAAACACTGATGCAACTTCAAAATTCACAAACTTTTATACTGTGCGTAATATAACTATCAAAGTTTGCATCATTGAAATCCGGACACTTTTTACTGGAGCGTCATAAAACCTTGAAAGTTTGTGACAAATAAGTACTATTGTCAATTTGAAGTAGCGGTATAACAGTGCTTCCCTTGAGAAAAAAAATGAAACACTGATGCAACTTCAAAATTCACTAATTTTTATACTGTGCGTAATATAACTATCAAAGTTTGCAACATTGAAATGCTGTAACTTTTTACTGGTGCGTCATAAAACTTTGAAATTTTGTGACAATAAAGTACTATTGTCAATTTGAAATATCGGTTTAACGGTGCTATCCTTAATTAAAAAAATGAAACACTGATGCAACTTCAAAATTCACTAACTTTTGAACTGTGCGTAATATAACTATAAAAGTTTGCAATATTGAAATGCTGTAACTTTCTAATGGAGCGTCATAATTCCTTGAAATTTTGTGACAATATAGTTCTATTGTCAATTTGAGATATCGGTATAACAGTCCTACCCTTGAGTAAAAAATGAAACACTGATGCAACTTCAGAATTCACCAACTTTTATACTGTGCGTAATATAACAATCAAAGTTTGCAATATTGAAATCCTGACACTTTTTACTGGAGCGTCATAAAACCTTGAAAGTTTTTGACAAATAAGTACTATTGTCAATTTGAAATATCGGTATAACAGTGCTGCCCTTGAGTAAAAAATGAAACACTGATGCAACTTCAAAATTCACTAACTTTTATACTTTGCATAATATAACTGTCAAAGTTTGCAACATTGAAATGCTGTAACTTTTTACTGGAGCGTCATAAGACCTTGAGATTTTGTGACATTAAAGTACTATTGTCAATTTGAGATATCGGTATAACAGTGCTACCCTTGTGTAATAAACGAAACACTGATGAAACTTCAAAATTCACTAACTTTTATACTGTGCGTAATATAACTATCAAAGTTTGCAATATTGAAATGCTGTAACTTTTTACTGGAGCGTCATAAGACCTGGAAATTTTGTGACAATAAAGTACTATTTTCAATATGAAATATCGTTATAACAGTGCTACCTTTGAGTAAAAAATGAAACACTGATGCAACTTCGACGTAACAGTTGTTCTACCTTTGAGTAAAAAATGAAACACTGATGCAACTTCAAAATTGACTAACTTTTGAACTGTGCGTAATATAACTTTCAAAGTTTGCAATATTGAAATGCTGTAACTTTTTAATGGAGCGTCATAAGACCTTGAAATTTTGTGACAATATAGTTCTATTGTCAATTGGAGATATCGGTATAACAGTGCTACCCTTGAGTAAAAAATGAAACACTGATGCAACTTCAGAATTCACAAACTTTTATACTGTGCGTAATATAACAATCAAAGTTTGCAACATTGAAATCCTGACACTTTTTACTGGAGCGTCATAAAACCGTGAAAGTTTTTGACAAATAAGTACTATTGTCAAATTGAAATATCGGTATAACAGTGATACCCTTGAGTAAAAAATGAAACACTGATGCAAGTTCAAATTTCATTAACTTTTATACTGTGCATGATATAACAATCAAAGTTTGCAGCATTGAAATGCTGGAACTTTTTACTGGAGCGTCATAAGACGTTGAGATTTTGTGACAATAAAGTACTATTGTCAATTTGAGATATCGGTATAACAGTGCCACCCTTGAGTAATAAACGAAACACTGATGAAACTTCAAAATTCACTAACTTTTATATTGTGCGTAATATAACTATCAATGTTTGCAATATTGGAATGCTGTAACTTTTTACTGGAGCGTCATAAGACCTGGAAATTTTGTGACAATAAAGTACTATTGTCAATATGAAATATCGTTATAACAGTGCTACCTTTGAGTAAAAAATGAAACACTGATGCAACTTCGGTGTAACAGTTCTACCTTTGAGTAAAAAATGAAACACTGATGCAACTTAAAAATTCACTAACTTTTATACTGTTGCGTAATATAACTATCAAAGTTTGCAATATTGAAATGCTGTAACTTTTTACTGGTGCGTCATAAAACCTTGACATTTTGTGACAATAAAGTACTATTGTCAATTTGAAATATCGGTATGACAGTGCTACCCTTGTGTAAAAAATGAAACACTGATGCAACTTCAAAATTCACTAACTTTTATACTTTGGATAATATAACTATCAAAGTTTGCAACATTGAAATGCTGTAACTTTTTACTGGAGCATCATAAGACCTTGAAATTTTTTGACAATAAAGTACTATTGTCAATTTGATCTATCGGTATAACAGTGCTATCCTTAATTCAAAAATGAAACACTGATGCAACTTCGGTATAACAGTTCTACCTTTGAGTAAAAAATGAAACACTGATGCAGCTTCAAAATTCACTAACTTTTATACTGTGCGTAATATAACTATCAAAGTTTGCAACATTGAAATGCTGTAACTTTTTACTGGTGCGTCATAAGACCTTGAAATTTTGTGACAATTTAGTACTATTGTCAATTTGAGATATCGGCGTAACAGTGCTACCTTTGAGTAAAAAACGAAACACTGATGCAACTTCAAAATTAACTAACTTTTATATTTGTGCGTAATATAACTATCAAAGTTTGCAACATTGAAATGTTGTAACTTTTTACTGGAGCGTCATAAGACCTTGAAATTTTGTGACAATAATGTACTATTGTCAATTTGAGATATCGGTATAACAGTGCTAATCTTGAGAAAATAATGAAACACTGATGCAATTTCAAAATTCACTAACTTTTATACTGTGCGTAATATAACTATCAAAGTTTGCAACATTGAAATGCTGTAACTTTTTACTAGTGCGTCATAAAACCTTGAAATTTTGTGACAATAAAGTAATATTGTCAATTTGAAATATGGGTATAACAGTGCTATCCTTAATTAAAAAATGAAACACTGATGCAACTTCAAAATTCACTAACTTTTATAATGTGCGTAATATAACTATCAAAGTTTGCAATATTGAAATACTGTAACTTTTTAATGAAGCGTCATACGACCTTGAAATTTTGTGACAATATAGTTCTATTGTCAATTTGAGATATCGGTATAACAGTGCTACCTTTGAGGAAAAAATGAAACACTGATGCAACTTCAGAATTCACCAACTTTTATACTTTGCATAATATAACTATCAAAGTTTGCAACATTGAAATGCTGTAACTTTTTACTGGAGCGTCATAAGACCTTGAGATTTTGTGACAATAAAGTACTATTGTCAATTTGAACTATCGGTATACCAGTGCTACCTTTGAGTAAAAAATGATACACTGATGCAAGTTCAAATTTCACTAAATTTTATACTGTGCGTAATATAACTATCAAAGTTTGCAACATTGAAATGCTGTAACTTTTTACTGGAGCGTCATAAGACCTTGAGATTTTGTGAAAATAAAGTACTATTGTCAATTTGAGATATCGGTATAACAGTGCTACCCTTGAGTAATAAACGAAACACTGATGAAACTTCAAATTTCACTAATTTTTATACTGTGCGTAATATAACTATCAAAGTTTGCAATATTGAAATGCTGTCACTTTTTACTGGAGCGTCATAAGACCTGGAAATTTTGTCAATATGAAATATCGGTATAACAGTGCTACCTTTGAGTAAAAAATGAAACACTGATGCAATATCGATGTAACAGTTCTACCTTTGAGTAAAAAATGAAACACTGTTGCAACTTCAAAATTCACTAAGTTTTGAACTGTGCGTAATATAACTATCAAAGTTTGCAATATTGAAATGCTGTAACTTTTTAATGGAGCGTCATAAGACCTAGAAATTTTGTGACATTAAAGTACTATTGTCAATATGAAATATCGTTATAACAGTGCTACCTTTGAGTAAAAAATGAAACACTGATGCAACTTCGGTGTAACAGTTCTACCTTTGAGTAAAAAATGAAACACTGATACAACTTAAAAATTCACTAACTTTTATACTGTGCGTAATATAACTATCAAAGTTTGCAACATTGAAATGCTGTAACTTTTTACTGGAGCGTCATAAGACCTTGAAATTTTTGTGTCAATATAGTTCTATTGTCAATTTGAGATATCGGTATAACAGTGCTACCTTTGAGTAAAAAATTAAACACTGATGCAAGTTCAGAATTCACCAACTTTTATACTGTGCGTAATATAACTATCAAAATTTGCAATATTGAAATGCTGTAACTTTTTACTGGAGCGTCATAAGACCTGGAAATTTTGTGACAATAAAGTACTATTGTCAATATGAAATATCGTTATAACAGTGCTACCTTTGAGTAAAAAATGAAACACTGATGCAACTTCGGTGTAACAGTTCTACCTTTGAGTAAAAAATGAAACATTGATGCAATTTAAAAATTCACTAACTTTCATACTGTGCGTAATATAACTATCAAAGTTTGCAACATTGAAATGCTGTAACTTTTTACTGGTGCGTCATAAGACCTTGAAATTTGTGACAATGTACTAGTGTCAATTTGAGATATCGGTATAACAGTGCTACCCTTGAGTAAAAAATGATACACTGATGCAACTTCAAAATTCACTAACTTTTATACTGTGCGTAATATAACTATCAAAGTTTGCAACATTGAAATGCTGTAACTTTTTACTGGAGCGTCATAAAACCTTGAAATTTTGTGACAATAAAGTACTATTGTCAATTTGAAATATCGGTATAACAGTGCTACTTTTGAGTAGAAAAAGAAACACTGATGATACTTCAAAATTCACAAACTTTTATACTGTGCGTAATATAACTATCAAAGTTTGCATCATTGAAATGCTGTAACTTTTTACTGGAGCGTCATAAGACCTTGAAATTTTGTGACAATAAAGTACTATTGTCAATTTGAGATATCGGTAAAACAGTGCAAACCTTGAGTAAAAAATGAAACACTGATGCATCTTCAAAATTCACTAACTTTTATACTGTGCATAATATAACTATCAAAGTTTGCAACATTGAAATGCTGTAACTTTTTACTGGAGCATCATAAGACCTTGAAATTTTGTGACAATATAGTTCTATTGTCAATTTGAGATATCGGTATAACAGTGCTACCTTTGAGTAAAAAATGAAACACTGATGCAAGTTCAAATTTCACTAAATTTTATACTGTGCGTAATATAACTATCAAAGTTTGCAATATTGAAATGCTGTCACTTTTTACTGGAGCGTCATAAAACTTTGAAATTTTGTGACAATAAAGTTCTATTGTCAATATGAAATATCGGTTTAACGGTGCTATCCTTAATTAAAAAAATGAAACACTGATGCAACTTCAAAATTCACTAACTTTTGAACTGTGCGTAATATAACTATAAAAGTTTGCAATATTGAAATATTGTAACTTTTTAATGGAGTGTCATAAGACCTTGAAATTTTGTGACAATATAGTTCTATTGTCAATTTGAGATATCGGTATAACAGTCCTACCCTTGAGTAAAAAATGAAACACTGATGCAACTTCAGAATTCACTAACTTTTATACTGTGCGTAATATAACTATCAAAGTTTGCAATATTGAAATGCTGTAACTTTTTACTGGAGCGTCATAAGACCTGGAAATTTTGTGACAATAAAGTACTATTTTCAATATGAAATATCGTTATAACAGTGCTACCTTTGAGTAAAAAATGAAACACTGATGCAACTTCGACGTAACAGTTCTACCTTTGAGTAAAAAATGAAACACTGATGCAACTTCAAAATTGACTAACTTTTGAACTGTGCGTAATATAACTTTCAAAGTTTGCAATATTGAAATGCTGTAACTTTTTAATGGAGCGTCATAAGACCTTGAAATTTTGTGACAATATAGTTCTATTGTCAATTTGAGATATCGGTATAACAGTGCTACCCTTGAGTAAAAAATGAAACACTGATGCAACTTCAGAATTCACAAACTTTTATACTGTGCGTAATATAACAATCAAAGTTTGCAACATTGAAATCCTGACACTTTTTACTGGAGCGTCATAAAACCGTGAAAGTTTTTGACAAATAAGTACTATTGTCAAATTGAAATATCGGTATAACAGTGATACCCTTGAGTAAAAAATGAAACACTGATGCAAGTTCAAATTTCATTAACTTTTATACTGTGCATGATATAACAATCAAAGTTTGCCGCATTGAAATGCTGGAACTTTTTACTATAGCGTCATAAGACCTTGAGATTTTGTGACAATAAAGTACTATTGTCAATTTGAGATATCGGTATAACAGTGCCACCCTTGAGTAATAAACGAAACACTGATGAAACTTCAAAATTCACTAACTTTTATATTGTGCGTAATATAACTATCAAAGTTGGCAATATTGGAATGCTGTAACTTTTTACTGGAGCGTCATAAGACCTGGAAATTTTGTGACAATAAAGTACTATTGTCAATATGAAATATCGTTATAACAGTGCTACCTTTGAGTAAAAAATGAAACACTGATGCAACTTCGGTGTAACAGTTCTACCTTTGAGTAAAAAATGAAACACTGATGCAACTTAAAAATTCACTAACTTTTATACTGTTGCGTAATATAACTATCAAAGTTTGCAATATTGAAATGCTGTAACTTTTTACTGGTGCGTCATAAAACCTTGACATTTTGTGACAATAAAGTACTATTGTCAATTTGAAATATCGGTATAACAGTGCTATCCTTAATTCAAAAATGAAACACTGATGCAACTTCGGTATAACAGTTCTACCTTTGAGTAAAAAATGAAACACTGATGCAACTTCAAAATTCACTAACTTTTATACTGTGCGTAATATAACTATCAAAGTTTGCAACATTGAAATGCTGTAACTTTTTACTGGTGCGTCATAAGACCTTGAAATTTTGTGACAATTTAGTACTATTGTCAATTTGAGATATCGGCGTAACAGTGCTACCTTTGAGTAAAAAACGAAACACTGATGCAACTTCAAAATTAACTAACTTTTATATTTGTGCGTAATATAACTATCAAAGTTTGCAACATTGAAATGTTGTAACTTTTTACTGGAGCGTCATAAGACCTTGAAATTTTGTGACAATAATGTACTATTGTCAATTTGAGATATCGGTATAACAGTGCTACCCTTGAGAAAATAATGAAACACTGATGCAATTTCAAAATTCACTAACTTTTATACTGTGCGTAATATAACTATCAAAGTTTGCAACATTGAAATGCTGTAACTTTTTACTAGTGCGTCATAAAACCTTGAAATTTTGTGACAATAAAGTAATATTGTCAATTTGAAATATGGGTATAACAGTGCTATCCTTAATTAAAAAATGAAACACTGATGCAACTTCAAAATTCACTAACTTTTATAATGTGCGTAATATAACTATCAAAGTTTGCAATATTGAAATACTGTAACTTTTTAATGAAGCGTCATACGACCTTGAAATTTTGTGACAATATAGTTCTATTGTCAATTTGAGATATCGGTATAACAGTGCTACCTTTGAGGAAAAAATGAAACACTGATGCAACTTCAGAATTCACCAACTTTTATACTTTGCATAATATAACTATCAAAGTTTGCAACATTGAAATGCTGTAACTTTTTACTGGAGCGTCATAAGACCTTGAGATTTTGTGACAATAAAGTACTATTGTCAATTTGAACTATCGGTATAACAGTGCTACCTTTGAGTAAAAAATGATACACTGATGCAAGTTCAAATTTCACTAAATTTTATACTGTGCGTAATATAACTATCAAAGTTTGCAACATTGAAATGCTGTAACTTTTTACTGGAGCGTCATAAGACCTTGAGATTTTGTGAAAATAAAGTACTATTGTCAATTTGAGATATCGGTATAACAGTGCTACCCTTGAGTAATAAACGAAACACTGATGAAACTTCAAATTTCACTAACTTTTATACTGTGCGTAAT
This sequence comes from Clusia tigrina, assembly GCA_920105625.2. Taxonomy (NCBI): domain Eukaryota; kingdom Metazoa; phylum Arthropoda; class Insecta; order Diptera; family Clusiidae; genus Clusia; species Clusia tigrina. The sequence goes on from OV050030.1 coordinate 201,031,724, forward strand.
ATAACTATCAAAGTTTGCAATATTGAAATGCTGTCACTTTTTACTGGAGCGTCATAAGACCTGGAAATTTTGTGACAATAATGTACTATTGTCAATTTGAGATATCGGTATAACAGTGCTACCCTTGAGAAAATAATGAAACGCTGATGCAATTTCAAAATTCACTAACTTTTATACTGTGCGTAATATAACTATCAAAGTTTGCAACATTGAAATGCTGTAACTTTTTACTAGTGCGTCATAAAACCTTGAAATTTTGTGACAATAAAGTAATATTGTCAATTTGAAATATGGGTATAACAGTGCTATCCTTAATTAAAAAATGAAACACTGATGCAACTTCAAAATTCACTAACTTTTATAATGTGCGTAATATAACTATCAAAGTTTGCAATATTGAAATACTGTAACTTTTTAATGAAGCGTCATACGACCTTGAAATTTTGTGACAATATAGTTCTATTGTCAATTTGTGATATCGGTATAACAGTGCTACCTTTGAGGAAAAAATGAAACACTGATGCAACTTCAGAATTCACCAACTTTTATACTTTGCATAATATAACTATCAAAGTTTGCAACATTGAAATGCTGTAACTTTTTACTGGAGCGTCATAAGACATTGAGATTTTGTGACAATAAAGTACTATTGTCAATTTGAACTATCGGTATAACAGTGCTACCTTTGAGTAAAAAATGATACACTGATGCAAGTTCAAATTTCAGTAAATTTTATACTGTGCGTAATATAACTATCAAAGTTTGCAACATTGAAATGCTGTAACTTTTTACTGGAGCGTCATAAGACCTTGAAATTTTGTGAAAATAAAGTACTATTGTCAATTTGAGATATCGGTATAACAGTGCTACCCTTGAGTAATAAACGAAACACTGATGAAACTTCAAATTTCACTAACTTTTATACTGTGCGTAATATAACTATCAAAGTTTGCAATATTGAAATGCTGTCACTTTTTACTGGAGCGTCATAAGACCTGGAAATTTTGTCAATATGAAATATCGGTATAACAGTGCTACCTTTGAGTAAAAAACGAAACACTGATGCAATTTCGATGTAACAGTTCTACCTTTGAGTAAAAAATGAAACACTGTTGCAACTTCAAAATTCACTAAGTTTTGAACTGTGCGTAATATAACTATCAAAGTTTGCAATATTGAAATGCTGTAACTTTTTAATGGAGCGTCATAAGACCTAGAAATTTTGTGACATTAAAGTACTATTGTCAATATGAAATATCGTTATAACAGTGCTACCTTTGAGTAAAAAATGAAACACTGATGCAACTTCGGTGTAACAGTTCTACCTTTGAGTAAAAAATGAAACACTGATACAACTTAAAAATTCACTAACTTTTATACTGTGCGTAATATAACTATCAAAGTTTGCAACATTGAAATGCTGTAACTTTTTACTGGATCGTCTTAAGGCCTTGAAATTTTTGTGTCAATATAGTTCTATTGTCAATTTGAGATATCGGTATAACAGTGCTACCTTTGAGTAAAAAATGAAACACTGATGCAAGTTCAGAATTCACCAACTTTTATACTGTGCGTAATATAACTATCAAAATTTGCAATATTGAAATGCTGTAACTTTTTACTGGAGCGTCATAAGACCTGGAAATTTTGTGACAATAAAGTACTATTGTCAATATGAAATATCGTTATAACAGTGCTACCTTTGAGTAAAAAACGAAACACTGATGCAACTTCAAAATTAACTAACTTTTATATTTGTGCGTAATATAACTATCAAAGTTTGCAACATTGAAATGTTGTAACTTTTTACTGGAGCGTCATAAGACCTTGAAATTTTGTGACAATAATGTACTATTGTCAATTTGAGATATCGGTATAACAGTGCTACCCTTGAGAAAATAATGAAACACTGATGCAATTTCAAAATTCACTAACTTTTATACTGTGCGTAATATAACTATCAAAGTTTGCAACATTGAAATGCTGTAACTTTTTACTAGTGCGTCATAAAACCTTGAAATTTTGTGACAATAAAGTAATATTGTCAATTTGAAATATGGGTATAACAGTGCTATCCTTAATTAAAAAATGAAACACTGATGCAACTTCAAAATTCACTAACTTTTATAATGTGCGTAATATAACTATCAAAGTTTGCAATATTGAAATACTGTAACTTTTTAATGAAGCGTCATACGACCTTGAAATTTTGTGACAATAAAGTTCTATTGTCAATTTGAGATATCGGTATAACAGTGTTACCTTTGAGGAAAAAATGAAACACTGATGCAACTTCAGAATTCACCAACTTTTATACTTTGCATAATATAACTATCAAAGTTTGCAATATTGAAATGCTGTAACTTTTTACTGGAGCGTCATAAGACCTTGAGATTTTGTGACAATAAAGTACTATTGTCAATTTGAACTATCGGTATAACAGTGCTACCTTTGAGTAAAAAATGATACACTGATGCAAGTTCAAATTTCACTAAATTTTATACTGTGCGTAATATAACTATCAAAGTTTGCAACATTGAAATGCTGTAACTTTTTACTGGAGCGTCATAAGACCTTGAGATTTTGTGAAAATAAAGTACTATTGTCAATTTGAGATATCGGTATAACAGTGCTACCCTTGAGTAATAAACGAAACACTGATGAAACTTCAAATTTCACTAACTTTTATACTGTGCGTAATATAACTATCAAAGTTTGCAATATTGAAATGCTGTCACTTTTTACTGGAGCGTCATAAGACCTGGAAATTTTGTCAATATGAAATATCGGTATAACAGTGCTACCTTTGAGTAAAAAACGAAACACTGATGCAATTTCGATGTAACAGTTCTACCTTTGAGTAAAAAATGAAACACTGTTGCAACTTCAAAATTCACTAAGTTTTGAACTGTGCGTAATATAACTATCAAAGTTTGCAATATTGAAATGCTGTAACTTTTTAATGGAGCGTCATAAGACCTAGAAATTTTGTGACATTAAAGTACTATTGTCAATATGAAATATCGTTATAACAGTGCTACCTTTGAGTAAAAAATGAAACACTGATGCAACTTCGGTGTAACAGTTCTACCTTTGAGTAAAAAATGAAACACTGATACAACTTAAAAATTCACTAACTTTTATACTGTGCGTAATATAACTATCAAAGTTTGCAACATTGAAATGCTGTAACTTTTTACTGGATCGTCTTAAGGCCTTGAAATTTTTGTGTCAATATAGTTCTATTGTCAATTTGAGATATCGGTATAACAGTGCTACCTTTGAGTAAAAAATGAAACACTGATGCAAGTTCAGAATTCACCAACTTTTATACTGTGCGTAATATAACTATCAAAATTTGCAATATTGAAATGCTGTAACTTTTTACTGGAGCGTCATAAGACCTGGAAATTTTGTGACAATAAAGTACTATTGTCAATATGAAATATCGTTATAACAGTGCTACCTTTGAGTAAAAAATGAAACACTGATGCAACTTCGGTGTAACAGTTCTACCTTTGAGTAAAAAATGAAACATTGATGCAACTTAAAAATTCACTAACTTTCATACTGTGCGTAATATAACTATCAAAGTTTGCAACATTGAAATGCTGTAACTTTTTACTGGTGCGTCATAAGACCTTGAAATTTGTGACAATGTACTATTGTCAATTTGAGATATCGGTATAACAGTGCTACCCTTGAGAAAATAATGAAACACTGATGCAATTTCAAAATTCACTAACTTTTATACTGTGCGTAATATAACTATCAAAGTTTGCAACATTGAAATGCTGTAACTTTTTACTAGTGCGTCATAAAACCTTGAAATTTTGTGACAATAAAGTAATATTGTCAATTTGAAATATGGGTATAACAGTGCTATCCTTAATTAAAAAATGAAACACTGATGCAATATCAAAATTCACTAACTTTTATACTGTGCGTAATATAACTATCAAAGTTTGCAATATTGAAATACTGTAACTTTTTAATGAAGCGTCATACGACCTTGAAATTTTGTGACAATATAGTTCTATTGTCAATTTGAGATATCGGTATAACAGTGCTACCTTTGAGGAAAAAATGAAACACTGATGCAACTTCAGAATTCACCAACTTTTATACTTTGCATAATATAACTATCAAAGTTTGCAACATTGAAATGCTGTAACTTTTTACTGGAGCGTCATAAGACATTGAGATTTTGTGACAATAAAGTACTATTGTCAATTTGAACTATCGGTATAACAGTGCTACCTTTGAGTAAAAAATGATACACTGATGCAAGTTCAAATTTCAGTAAATTTTATACTGTGCGTAATATAACTATCAAAGTTTGCAACATTGAAATGCTGTAACTTTTTACTGGAGCGTCATAAGACCTTGAGATTTTGTGAAAATAAAGTACTATTGTCAATTTGAGATATCGGTATAACAGTGCTACCCTTGAGTAATAAACGAAACACTGATGAAACTTCAAATTTCACTAACTTTTATACTGTGCGTAATATAACTATCAAAGTTTGCAATATTGAAATGCTGTCACTTTTTACTGGAGCGTCATAAGACCTGGAAATTTTGTCAATATGAAATATCGGTATAACAGTGCTACCTTTGAGTAAAAAACGAAACACTGATGCAATTTCGATGTAACAGTTCTACCTTTGAGTAAAAAATGAAACACTGTTGCAACTTCAAAATTCACTAAGTTTTGAACTGTGCGTAATATAACTATCAAAGTTTGCAATATTGAAATGCTGTAACTTTTTAATGGAGCGTCATAAGACCTAGAAATTTTGTGACATTAAAGTACTATTGTCAATATGAAATATCGTTATAACAGTGCTACCTTTGAGTAAAAAATGAAACACTGATGCAACTTCGGTGTAACAGTTCTACCTTTGAGTAAAAAATGAAGCACTGATACAACTTAAAAATTCACTAACTTTTATACTGTGCGTAATATAACTATCAAAGTTTGCAACATTGAAATGCTGTAACATTTTACTGGAGCGTCTTAAGGCCTTGAAATTTTTGTGTCAATATAGTTCTATTGTCAATTTGAGATATCGGTATAACAGTGCTACCTTTGAGTAAAAAATGAAACACTGATGCAAGTTCAGAATTCACCAACTTTTATACTGTGCGTAATATAACTATCAAAATTTGCAATATTGAAATGCTGTAACTTTTTACTGGAGCGTCATAAGACCTGGAAATTTTGTGACAATAAAGTACTATTGTCAATATGAAATATCGTTATAACAGTGCTACCTTTGAGTAAAAAATGAAACACTGATGCAACTTCGGTGTAACAGTTCTACCTTTGAGTAAAAAATGAAACATTGATGCAATTTAAAAATTCACTAACTTTCATACTGTGCGTAATATAACTATCAAAGTTTGCAACATTGAAATGCTGTAACTTTTTACTGGTGCGTCATAAGACCTTGAAATTTGTGACAATGTACTATTGTCAATTTGAGATATCGGTATAACAGTGCTACCCTTGAGAAAATAATGAAACACTGATGCAATTTCAAAATTCACTAACTTTTATACTGTGCGTAATATAACTATCAAAGTTTGCAACATTGAAATGCTGTAACTTTTTACTAGTGCGTCATAAAACCTTGAAATTTTGTGACAATAAAGTAATATTGTCAATTTGAAATATGGGTATAACAGTGCTATCCTTAATTAAAAAATGAAACACTGATGCAATTTCAAAATTCACTAACTTTTATACTGTGCGTAATATAACTATCAAAGTTTGCAATATTGAAATACTGTAACTTTTTAATGAAGCGTCATACGACCTTGAAATTTTGTGACAATATAGTTCTATTGTCAATTTGAGATATCGGTATAACAGTGCTACCTTTGAGGAAAAAATGAAACACTGATGCAACTTCAGAATTCACCAACTTTTATACTTTGCATAATATAACTATCAAAGTTTGCAACATTGAAATGCTGTAACTTTTTACTGGAGCGTCATAAGACCTTGAGATTTTGTGACAATAAAGTACTATTGTCAATTTGAACTATCGGTATAACAGTGCTACCTTTGAGTAAAAAATGATACACTGATGCAAGTTCAAATTTCACTAAATTTTATACTGTGCGTAATATAACTATCAAAGTTTGCAACATTGAAATGCTGTAACTTTTTACTGGAGCGTCATAAGACCTTGAGATTTTGTGAAAATAAAGTACTATTGTCAATTTGAGATATCGGTATAACAGTGCTACCCTTGAGTAATAAACGAAACACTGATGAAACTTCAAATTTCACTAACTTTTATACTGTGCGTAATATAACTATCAAAGTTTGCAATATTGAAATGCTGTCACTTTTTACTGGAGCGTCATAAGACCTGGAAATTTTGTGACAATAATGTACTATTGTCAATTTGAGATATCGGTATAACAGTGCTACCGTTGAGAAAATAATGAAACACTGATGCAATTTCAAAATTCACCAACTTTTATACTGTGCGTAATATAACTATCAAAGTTTGCAACATTGAAATGCTGTAACTTTTTACTAGTGCGTCATAAAACCTTGAAATTTTGTGACAATAAAGTAATATTGTCAATTTGAAATATGGGTATAACAGTGCTATCCTTAATTAAAAAATGAAACACTGATGCAACTTCAAAATTCACTAACTTTTATAATGTGCGTAATATAACTATCAAAGTTTGCAATATTGAAATACTGTAACTTTTTAATGAAGCGTCATACGACCTTGAAATTTTGTGACAATATAGTTCTATTGTCAATTTGTGATATCGGTATAACAGTGCTACCTTTGAGGAAAAAATGAAACACTGATGCAACTTCAGAATTCACCAACTTTTATACTTTGCATAATATAACTATCAAAGTTTGCAACATTGAAATGCTGTAACTTTTTACTGGAGCGTCATAAGACATTGAGATTTTGTGACAATAAAGTACTATTGTCAATTTGAACTATCGGTATAACAGTGCTACCTTTGAGTAAAAAATGATACACTGATGCAAGTTCAAAATTCAGTAAATTTTATACTGTGCGTAATATAACTATCAAAGTTTGCAAAATTGAAATGCTGTAACTTTTTACTGGAGCGTCATAAGACCTTGAGATTTTGTGAAAATAAAGTACTATTGTCAATTTGAGATATCGGTATAACAGTGCTACCCTTGAGTAATAAACGAAACACTGATGAAACTTCAAATTTCACTAACTTTTATACTGTGCGTAATATAACTATCAAAGTTTGCAATATTGAAATGCTGTCACTTTTTACTGGAGCGTCATAAGACCTGGAAATTTTGTCAATATGAAATATCGGTATAACAGTGCTACCTTTGAGTAAAAAACGAAACACTGATGCAATTTCGATGTAACAGTTCTACCTTTGAGTAAAAAATGAAACACTGTTGCAACTTCAAAATTCACTAAGTTTTGAACTGTGCGTAATATAACTATCAAAGTTTGCAACATTGAAATGCTGTAACTTTTTACTGGAGCGTCTTAAGGCCTTGAAATTTTTGTGTCAATATAGTTCTATTGTCAATTTGAGATATCGGTATAACAGTGCTACCTTTGAGTAAAAAATGAAACACTGATGCAAGTTCAGAATTCACCAACTTTTATACTGTGCGTAATATAACTATCAAAATTTGCAATATTGAAATGCTGTAACTTTTTACTGGAGCGTCATAAGACCTGGAAATTTTGTGACAATAAAGTACTATTGTCAATATGAAATATCGTTATAACAGTGCTACCTTTGAGTAAAAAATGAAACACTGATGCAACTTCGGTGTAACAGTTCTACCTTTGAGTAAAAAATGAAACATTGATGCAATTTAAAAATTCACTAACTTTCATACTGTGCGTAATATAACTATCAAAGTTTGCAACATTGAAATGCTGTAACTTTTTTCTGGTGCGTCATAAGACCTTGAAATTTGTGACAATGTACTAGTGTCAATTTGAGATATCGGTATAACAGTGCTACCCTTGAGTAAAAAATGATACACTGATGCAACTTCAAAATTCACTAACTTTTATACTGTGCGTAATATAACTATCAAAGTTTGCAACATTGAAATGCTGTAACTTTTTACTGGAGCGTCATAAAACCTTGAATCTTTGTGACAATAAAGTACTATTGTCAATTTGAAAAATCGGTATAACAGTGCTACTTTTGAGTAGAAAAAGAAACACTGATGACACTTCAAAATTCACAAACTTTTATACTGTGCGTAATATAACTATCAAAGTTTGCATCATTGAAATGCTGTAACTTTTTACTGGAGTGTCATAAGACCTTGAAATTTTGTGACAATAAAGTACTATTGTCAATTTGAGATATCGGTAAAACAGTGCAAACCTTGAGTAAAAAATGAAACACTGATGCTCTTCAAAATTCACTAACTTTTATACTGTGCATAATATAACTATCAAAGTTTGCAACATTGAAATGCTGTAACTTTTTACTGGAGCATCATAAGACCTTGAAATTTTGTGACAATATAGTTCTATTGTCAATTTGAGATATCGGTATAACAGTGCTACCTTTGAGTAAAAAATGAAACACTGATGCAAGTTCAAATTTCACTAAATTTTATACTGTGCGTAATATAACTATCAAAGTTTGCAATATTGAAATGCTGTCACTTTTTACTGGAGCGGCATAAGACCTGGAAATTTTGTGACAATAAAGTACTATCGTCAATATGAAATATCGTTATAACAGTGCTACGTTTGAGTAAAAAATGAAACACTGATGCAACTTCGATGTAACAGTTCTACCTTTGAGTAAGAAATGAAACACTTATGCAACTTTATTCAAAGTTTGCAACATTGAAATCTTGACACTTTTTACTGAAGCCTCATAAAACCTTGAAAGTTTTTGACAAATAAGTACTATTGTCAATTTGAAATATCGGTATAACAGTGCTACCCTTGAGTAAAAAATGAAACACTGATGCAACTTCAGAATTCACCAACTTTTATACTGTGCGTAATATAACTATCAAAATTTGCAATATTGAAATGCTGTAACTTTTTACTGGAGCGTCATAAGACCTGGAAATTTTGTGACAATAAAGTACTATTGTCAATATGAAATATCGCTATAACAGTGCTACCCTTGAGTAAAAAATGATACACTGATGCAACTTCAAAGTTCACTAACTTTTATACTGTGCGTAATATAACTATCAAAGTTTGCAACATTGAAATGCTGGAACTTTTTACTGGAGCGTCATAAGACCTTGAAATTTTGTGACAATAAAGTACTATTGTCAATTTGAAATATCGGTATAACAGTGCTACTTTTGAGTAGAAAAAGTAACACTGATGATACTTCGGTGTAACAGTTCTACCTTTGAGTAAAAAATGAAACACTGATGCAACTTCGGTGTAATAGTTCTACCTTTGAGTAAAAAATGAAACACTGATACAACTTAAAAATTCACTAACTTTTATACTGTGCGTAATATAACTATCAAAGTTTGCAACATTGAAATGCTGTAACTTTTTACTGGTGCGTCATAAGACCTTGAAATTTTGTGACAATTATGTACTATTGTCAATTTGAGATATCGGTATAACAGTGCTACCCTTGAGAAAAAAATGAAACACTGATGCAACTTCAGAATTCACCAACTTTTATACTGTGCGTAATATAACAAAGTTTGCAACATTGAAATACTGTCACTTTTTACTGGAGCGTCATAAAACCTTGAAATTTGTGAAAATGTGCTATTGTCAATTTGAGATATCGGTATAACAGTGCAAACCTTGAGTAAAAAATGAAACACTGATGCATCTTCAAAATTCACAAACTTTTATACTGTGCATAATATAACTATCAAAGTTTGCAACATTGAAATGCTGTAACTTTTTAATAAAGCGTCATAAGACCTTGAAATTTTGTGACAATATAGTTCTATTGTCAATTTGAGATATCGGTATAACAGTGCTACCCTTGAGTAAAAAATGAAACACTGATGCAACTTCAGATTTCACCAACTTTTATACTGTGCGTAATATAACAAAGTTTGCAACATTGAAATACTGTCACTTTTTACTGGAGCGTCATAAAACCTTGAAAGTTTTTGACAAATAAGTACTATTGTCAATTTGAAATATCGGTATAACAGTGCTACCCTTGAGTAAAAAATGAAACACTGATGCAGCTTCGGTGTAACAGTTCTACCTTTGAGTAAAAAATGAAACATTGATGCAATTTAAAAATTCACTAACTTTCATACTGTGCGTAATATAACTATCAAAGTTTGCAACATTGAAATGCTGTAACTTTTTACTGGTGCGTCATAAGACCTTGAAATTTGTGACAATGTACTAGTGTAATTTTGAGATATCGGTATAACAGTGCTACCCTTGAGTAAAAAATGATACACTTATGCAACTTCAAAATTCACTAACTTTTATACTGTGCGTAACATAACTATCAAAGTTTGCAACATTGAAATGCTGTAACTTTTTACTGGAGCGTCATAAAACCTTGAAATTTTGTGACAATAAAGTACTATTGTCAATTTGAAATATCGGTATAACAGTGCTACCCTTGAGTAAAAAATGAAACACTGATGCAACTTCAAAATTCACTAACTTTTATACTGTGCGTAATATAACTATCAAAGGTTGCAATATTGAAATGCTGTAACTTTTTAATGGAGCATCATAAGACCTTGAAATTTTGTTACAATATAGTACTATTGTCAATTTGAGATATCGGTATAACAGTGCAAACCTTGAATAAAAAATGAAACACTGATGCATCTTCAAAATTCACAAACTTTTATACTTTGCATAATATAACTATCAAAGTTTGCAACATTGAAATGCTGTCACTTTTTACTGGAGCGTCATAAGACCTTGAGATTTTGTGACAATAAAGTACTATTGTCAATTTGAGATATAGGTATAACACTGCTACCCTTGAGTAATAAACGAAACACTGATGAAACTTCAAAATTCACTAACTTTTAGACTGTGCGTAATATAACTATCAAAGTTTGCAATATTGAAATGCTGTAACTTTTTACTGGAGAGTCGTAAGACCTGGAAATTTTGTGACAATAAAGTACTATTGTCAATATAAAATATCATCATAATGGTGCTACCTTTGAGTAAAAAATGAAACACTGATGCAACTTCGGTTTAACAGTTCTACCTTTGAGTAAAAAATGAAACATTGATGCAATTTAAAAATTCACTAACTTTCATACTGTGCGTAATATAACTATCAAAGTTTGCAACATTGAAATGCTGTAACTTTTTACTGGTGCGTCATAAGACCTTGAAATTTGTGACAATGTACTATTGTCAATTTGAGATATCGGTATAACAGTGCTACCCTTGTGTAGAAAATGAAACACTGATGCAACTTCAAAATTCACTAACTTTTATACTGTGTTTAATATAACTATCAAAGTTTGCAATATTAAAATGCTGCAACTTTTTACTGGAGCGTCATAAGACCTTGAAATTTTGTGACAATAAAGTACTATTGTCAATTTGAAATATCGGTATAACAGTGCTATCCTTAATTAAAAACTGAAACACTGATGCAACTTCAAAATTCACTAAATTTTATACTGTGCGTAATATAACTATCAAAGGTTGCAATATTGAAATGCTGTAACTTTTTAATGGAGCGTCATAAGTCCTTGAAATTTTGTGACAATATAGTACTATTGTCAATTTGAGATATCGGTATAACAGTGCTACCAATGAGTAAAAAATGAAACCCTGATGCAAGTTCAAATTTCACTAACTTTTATTCTGTGCGTAATATCACTATAAAAGTTTTCAACATTGAAATGCTGTAACTTTTTAATGGAGCATCATAAGACCTTGAAATTTTGTTACAATATAGTACTATTGTCAATTTGAGATATCGGTATAACAGTGCAAACCTTGAATAAAAAATGAAACACTGATGCATCTTCAAAATTCACAAACTTTTATACTGTGCATAATATAACTATCAAAGTTTGCAACATTGAAATGCTGTAACTTTTTAATGGAGCGTCATAAGACCTTGAAATTTTGTGACAATATAGTTCTCTTGTTAATTTGAGATATCGGTATAACAGTGCTACCCTTGAGTAAAAAATGAAACACTGATGCAACTTCAGAATTCACCAACTTTTATACTGTGCGTAATATAAAAATCAAAGTTTGCAACATTGAAATCCTGACACTTTTTACTGGAGCGTCATAAAACCTTGAAAGTTTTTGACAAATAAGTACTAATGTCAATTTGAAATATCGGTATAACAGTGCTACCCTTGAGTAAAAAATGAAACACTGATGCAACTTCAAAATTCACAAACTTTTATACTTTGCATAATATAACTATCAAAGTTTGCAACATTGAAATGCTGTCACTTTTTACTGGAGCGTCATAAGACCTTGAGATTTTGTGACAATAAAGTACTATTGTCAATTTGAACTATCGGTATAACGGTGCTACCTTTGAGTAAAAAATGAAACACTGATGCAAGTTCAAATTTCATTAACTTTTATACTGTGCATGATATAACTATCAAAATTTGCAACATTGAAATGCTGTAACTTTTTACTGGAGCGTCATAAGACCTTGAGATTTTGTGACAATAAAGTACTATTGTCAATTTGAGATATAGGTATAACACTGCTACCCTTGAGTAATAAACGAAACACTGATGAAACTTCAAAATTCACTATTTTTTAGACTGTGCGTAATATAACTATCAAAGTTTGCAATATTGAAATGCTGTAACTTTTTACTGGAGAGTCGTAAGACCTGGAAATTTTGTGACAATAAAGTACTATTGTCAATATAAAATATCGTCATAATGGTGCTACCTTTGAGTAAAAAATGAAACACTGATGCAACTTCGGTTTAACAGTTCTACCTTTGAGTAAAAAATGAAACATTGATGCAATTTAAAAATTCACTAACTTTCATACTGTGCGTAATATAACTATCAAAGTTTGCAACATTGAAATGCTGTAACTTTTTACTGGTGCGTCATAAGACCTTGAAATTTGTGACAATGTACTATTGTCAATTTGAGATATCGGTATAACAGTGCTACCCTTGTGTAGAAAATGAAACACTGATGCAACTTCAAAATTCACTAACTTTTATACTGTGTTTAATATAACTATCAAAGTTTGCAATATTAAAATGCTGCAACTTTTTACTGGAGCGTCATAAGACCTTGAAATTTTGTGACAATAAAGTACTATTGTCAATTTGAAATATCGGTATAACAGTGCTATCCTTAATTAAAAACTGAAACACTGATGCAACTTCAAAATTCACTAAATTTTATACTGTGCGTAATATAACTATCAAAGGTTGCAATATTGAAATGCTGTAACTTTTTAATGGAGCGTCATAAGTCCTTGAAATTTTGTGACAATATAGTACTATTGTCAATTTGAGATATCGGTATAACAGTGCTACCAATGAGTAAAAAATGAAACACTGATGCAAGTTCAAATTTCACTAACTTTTATTCTCTGCGTAATATCACTATAAAAGTTTTCAATATTGAAATGCTGTAACTTTTTACTGGAGCGTCATAAGTCCTTGAAATTTTGTGATAATAAAGTACTGTTGTCAATTTGGAATATCATTATAACAGGGCAACCCTTGAATAAAAAATGAAACACTGATCAAACTTCAAAATTCACAAACTTTTATACTGTGCGTAATATAACTATCAAAGGTTGCAATATTGAAATGCTGTAACTTTTTAATGGAGCATCATAAGACCTTGAAATTTTGTGACAATAAAGTACTATTGTCAATATGAAATATCGGTATAACAGTGCTACCTTTGAGTAAAAAATGAAACACTGATGCAACTTCGGTGTAACAGTTCTACCTTTGAGTAAAAAATGAAACATTGATGCAATTTAAAAATTCACTAACTTTCATACTGTGCGTAATATAACTGTCAAAGTTTGCAACATTGAAATGCTGTAACTTTTTACTGGTGCGTCATAAGACCTTGAAATTTGTGACAATGTACTATTGTCAATTTGAGATATCGGTATAACAGTGCTACCCTTGAGTATAAAATGATACACTGATGCAACTTCAAAATTCACTAACTTTTATACTGTGCGTAATATAACTATCAAAGTTTGCAACATTGAAATGCTGTAACTTTTTACTGGAGCGTCATAAAACCTTGAAATTTTGTAACAATAAAGTACTATTGTCAATTTGAAATATCGGTATAACAGTGCCTACCCTTGAGGAAAAAATGAAACACTGATGCAACTTCAAAATTCACTAACTTTTATACTTTGCATAATATAACTATCAAAGTTTGCAACATTGAAATGCTGTCACTTTTTACTGGAGCGTCATAAGACCTTGAGATTTTGCGACAAAGTACTATTGTCAATTTGAGATATAGGTATAACAGTGCTACCCTTGAGTAACAAACGACATACAGATGAAACTTCAAAATTCACTAACTTTTACACTGTGCGTAATATAACTATCAAAGTTTGCAATATTGAAATGCTGTAACTTTTTACTGGAGCGTCATAAGACCTGGAAATTTTGTGAAAATAAAGTACTATTGTCAATATAAACTATCGTTATAATGGTGCTACCTTTGAGTAAAAAATGAAACACTAATGCAACTTCGGTTTAACAGTTCTACCTTTGAGTAAAAAATGAAACATTGGTGCAATTTAAAAATTCACTAACTTTCATACTGTGCGTAATATAACTATCAAAGTTTGCAACATTGAAATGCTGTAACTTTTTACTGGTGCGTCATAAGACCTTGAAATTTGTGACAATGTACTATTGTCAATTTGAGATATCGGTATAACAGTGCTACCCTTGTGTAGAAAATGAAACACTGATGCAACTTCTAAATTCACTAACTTTTATGCTGTGTTTAATATAACTATCAAAGTTTGCAACATTGAAATGCTGTAACTTTTTACTGGGGGGTCATAAGACCTTGAAATTTTGTGACAATAAAGTACTATTGTCAATTTGAAATATCGGTGTAACAGTGCTATCCTTAATTAAAAACTGAAACACTGATGCAACTTCAAAATTCACTAACTTTTATACTGTGCGTAATATAACTATCAAAGTTTGCAACATTGAAATGCTGTAACTTTTTACTGGAGCGTCATAAAACCTTGAAATTTTGTGACAATAAAGTACTATTGTCAATTTGAAATATCGGTATAACAGTGCCTACCCTTGAGTAAAAAATGAAACACTGATGCAACTTCAAAATTCACTAACTTTTATACTTTGCATAATGTAACTATCAAAGTTTGCAACATTGAAATGCTGTCACTTTTTACTGGAGCGTCATAAGACCTTGAGATTTTGTGACAATAAAGTACTATTGTCAATTTGAGATATAGGTATAACAGTGCTACCCTTGAGTAACAAACGAAATACTGATGAAACTTCAAAATTCACTAACTTTTAGACTGTGCGTAATATAACTATCAAAGTTTGCAATATTGAAATGCTGTATCTTTTTACTAGAGCGTCATAAGTCCTGGAAGTTTTGTGTCAATAAAGTACTATTGTGAATATGAAATATCGTTATAACATTGCTACCTTTGAGTAGAGAATGAAACACTGATGCAACTTCGGTGTAACAGTTCTACCTTTGAGTAAAAAATGAAACACAGAAGCAACTTCAAAATTCACTAACTTTTATACTGTGCGTAATATAAATATCAAAATTTGCAACATTGAAATACTGTAACTTTTTACTGGTGCGTCATGAGACCTTGAAATTTGTGACAATGTACTATTGTCAAATCGAGATATCGGTATAACAGTGCTACCCTTGTGTAAAAAATGAAACACTGATGCAACTTCAAAATTCACTAAATTTTATACTGTGGGTAATATAACTATCAAAGTTTGCAACATTGAAATGCTGTAACTTTTTACTGGAGCGTCATAAGACCTTGAAATTTTGTGACAATAAAGTACCTTTGTCAATTTAAAATATCGGTATAACAGTGCTACCCTTGAGCAAAAAATGAAACATTGATGCAATTTCAAAATTCACTAACCTTTATACTGTGCGTAATAGAACTATCAAAGTTTGCAACATTGAAATGCTGTAAGTTTTTACTGGTGATTCATAAGATCTTGAAATTTGTGACAATAATGTAATATTGTCAATTTAAGATATCGGTATAACAGTGCTACCCTTGAGTAAAAAATGAAACACCGATGCAACTTCAAAATTCACTAACTTTTATATTGTACATAATATAACTATCAAAGTTTGCAACATTGAAATGCTGTAACTTTTTACTGGTGCGTCATAAGACCTTGAAATTTTTGACAATAGAGTACTATTGTCTGTTTGAGATATCGGTGTAACAGTGCTACCTTTGAGTAAAAAATGAAACACTTGAAATTATGTAACAAAAAAGTACTATTGCCAATTTGAAATATCGGTATGACAGTGCTACCTTTGAGTAAAAAATGAAACACTGATGCAACTTCAAAATTCACCAACTTTTATACTGTGCGTAATATAAGTATCAAAGTTTGCAATATTGAAATGCTGTTACTTTTTACTAATGCGTCATAAGACCTTCTAATTTTGTTACAATAAATTACTATTGTCAATTTGAGATATCAGTATAAAAGTGCTACCTTTGGGTAAAAAATGAAACACTGATGCAATTTCAAAGTTAACTAAATTTTATACTGTGCGTAATATAACTATCAAAGTTTGCAATATTGAAGTGCTGTAACTTTTTACTGGTGCATCATAAAACCTTGAAATTTAGTGACAATAAAGCACTATTGTCAATTTAAAATATCGGTATAACAGTGATACCCTTGAGCAAAAAATGAAACAATGATGCAACTTCAAAATTCACTAACTTTTATACTGTGCGTAATTTAACTATCAAAGTTTGCAATATTGAAATGCTGTAACTTTTTACTGCAGCTTCTCAAGACCTTAAAAATTTGTGACAATAAAGCACTATTGTCAATTTAAAATATCGGTATAACAGTGCTACCTTTGAGTAAAAAATGAAACACTGAAGCAACTTCAAAATTCACAAGCTTTTATACTGTGCGTAATATAACTATCAAAGTTGGCAACATTGAAATGCTGTAACTTTTTACTGGAGCGTCAAAAGAGCTTGAAATTTGTGACAATAATGTACAATTGTCAATTTGAGATATCGGTATAACAGTGCTACCCTTGAGTAAAAAATGAAACAATGATGCAACTTCAAAATTCACAAACTTTTATACTGTGGGTAATATAACTATCAAAGTGTGCATCATTGAAATGCTGTAACTTTTTACTGGTGCGTCATAAGACCTTGAAATTTGTGACAATGTACTATTGTCAATCTGAGATATCGGTATAATAATGCTACCCATGAGTAATAAACGAAACACTGATGAAACTTCAAAATTCACAAACTTTTATACTGTGCGTAATATAACTATCAAAGTTTGCAACATTGAAATGCTGTAACTTTTTACTGGTGCGTCATAAGACCTTGAAATTTTGTGACAATAAAGTACTATTGTCAATTTGAGATATCGGTATAACAGTGCAACCCTTGAGTGAAAAATGAAACACTGATGCAACTTCAAAATTCACTAACTTTTATACTGTGCGTAATATAAATATCAAAGTTTGCAACATTGAAATGCTGTAACTTTTTACTGGTGCGTAATAAAACCTTGAAATTTGTGACAATCTACTATTGTCAATTTTAAATATCGGTATAACAGTGCTACCCATGAATAAAAAATGAAACACTGATGCAACTTCAAAATTCACTAACTTTTATACTGTGCGCAATATAAATATCAAAGTTTGCAATATTGAAATGCTGTAACTTTTTACTGGAGCGTCATAAGACCTTGAAATTTAGTGACAATAAAGTACTATTGTCAATTTGAAATATCCGTATAACAGTGCTACTTTTGAGTAGAAACGGAAATACTGATGCAACTTCAAAATTCACAAACTTTTAAACTGTGCGTAATATAACTATCAAAGTTTGCAACATTGAAATGCTGTAACTTTTTACTGGAGCGTAATAATACCTTGAAATTTTGTGACAATAAAGTACTATTGTCAATTTGAGATATCGGTATAACAGTGAAACCCTTGAGTAAAAAACGAAACACCGATGCAACTTCAAAATTCACTAACCTTTATACTGTGCGTAATATAACTATCAAAGTTTGCAACATTGAAATGCTGTAACTTTTTACTGGTGCGTCATAAGACCTTGAAATTTGTGACAATGTACTATTGTTAATTTAAGATATCGGTATAACCGTGCTACCCTTGAATAAAAAATTAAACACTGATGCAACTTCAAAATTCACTAACTTTTATACTGTGCGCAATATAACTATCAAAGTTTGCAACATTGAAATGCTGTAACTTTTTACTGGAGCGTTATAAGACCTTGAAATTTAGTGACAATAAAGTACTATTGTCAATTTGAAATATCGGTATAACAGTGCTACTTTTGAGTAGAAAAGGAAATACTGATGCAACTTCAAGATTCACAAACTTTTAAAATGTGCGTAATATAACTATCAAAGTTTGCAACATTGAAATGCTGTAACTTTTTACTGGAGCATCATAAGACTTTGAAATTTTGTGACAATAAAGTACTATTGTCAATTTGAGATATCGGTATAACAGTGCTACCCTTGTGTAAAAAATTAAACACTGCTGCAAATTCAAAATTCACCAACTTTTATACTGTGCGTAATATAACTATCAAAGTTTCCAATATTGAAATGCTGTTACTTTTTACTGGAGCGTCATAAGTCCTGGAAATTTTTTGTCAATAAAGTACTTCTGTCAATATGAAATATCGTTATAACATTGCTACCTTTGAGTAGAGAATGAAACACTGATGCAACTTCGGTGTAACAGTTCTACCTTTGAGTAAAAAATGAAACACAGATGCAACTTCAAAATTCACTAACTTTTATAACTGTGCGTAATATAAATATCAAAGTTTGCAACATTGAAATACTGTAACTTTTTACTTGAGGGTCAAAAGAGCTTGAACTTTGTGAGAATAATGTACAATTGTCAATTTGAGATATCGGTATAACAGTGCTACCCTTGAGTAAAAAATGAAACAATGATGCAACTTCAAAATTCACAAACTTTTATACTGTGGGTAATATAACTATCAAAGTGTGCATCATTGAAATGCTGTAACTTTTTACTGGTGCGTCATAAGACCTTGAAATTTGTGACAATGTACTATTGTCAATCTGAGATATCGGTATAATAATGCTACCCTTGAGTAATAAACGAAACACTGATGAAACTTCAAAATTCACAAACTTTTATACTGTGCGTAATATAACTATCAAAGCTTGCAACATTGAAATGCTGTAACTTTTTACTGGTGCGTCATAAGACCTTGAAATTGTGACAATGTACTATTGTCAATTTAAGATATCGGTATAACAGTGCTACCCTTGAATAAAAAGTGAAACACTGATGCAACTTCAAAATTCACTAACTTTTATACTGTGCGCAATATAACTATCAAAGTTTGCAACATTGAAATGCTGTAACTTTTTACTGGAGCGTAATAATACCTTGAAATTTTGTGACAATAAAGTACTATTGTCAATTTGAGATATCGGTATAGCAGTGCAACCCTTGAGTAAAAAATGAAACACTGATGCAACTTCAAAATTCACTAACCTTTATACTGTGCGTAATATAACTATCAAAGTTTGCAACATTGAAATGCTGTAACTTTTTACTGGTGCGTCATAAGGCCTTGAAATTTGTGACAATGTACTATTGTTAATTTAAGATATCGGTATAACAGTGCTACCCTTGAATAAAAAATGAAACACTGATGCAACTTCAAAATTCACTAACTTTTATACTGTGCGCAATATAACTATCAAAGTTTGCAACATTGAAATGCTGTAACTTTTTACTTAATATAATATATAATATAATTTATAAGACCTTGAAATTTAGTGACAATAAAGTACTATTGTCAATTTGAAATATCGGTATAACAGTGCTACTTTTGAGTAGAAAAGGAAATACTGATGCAACTTCAAGATTCACAAACTTTTAAATTGTGCGTAATATAACTATCAAAGTTTGCAACATTGAAATGCTGTAACTTTTTACTGGAGCCTCATAAGACCTTGAAATTTTGTAACAATAAAGTACTATTGTCAATTTGAAATATCGGTATAACAGTGCTACCTTTGAGTAGAAAATGAAACACTGATGCAAGTTAAAAATTCACTAACTTTTATACTGTGCGTAATAGATATAACTATCAAAGTTTGCAATATTGATATGCTGTAACTTTTTACTGGTGCATCATAAAACCTTGAAATTTTGTGACAATAAAGTACTATTGTCAATTTGAAATATCGGTATAACAGTGCTACTTTTGAGTAGAAAAGGAAACTGATGCAACTTCAAAATTCCCAAACTTTTATACTGTGCGTAATATAAACATCAAAGTTTGCAATATTGAAATGCTGTAACTTTTTACTGCAGCTTCTTAAGACCTTAAAAATTTGTGACAATAAAATACTATTGTCAATTTAAAATATCGGTATAACAGTGCTACCCTTGAGCAAAAAATGAAACATTGATGCAACTTCAAAATTCACTAACCTTTATACTGTGCGTAATATAACTATCAAAGTTTGCAACATTGAAATGCTGTAAGTTTTTACTGGTGCGTCATAAGATCTTGAAATTTGTGACAATAATGTAATATTGTCAATTTAAGATATCGGTATAACAGTGCTACCCTTGAGTAAAAAATGAAACACCGATGCAACTTCAACATTCACTAACTTTTATATTGTGCTTAATATAACTATCAAAGTTTGCAACATTGAAATCCTGTAACTTTTTACTGGTGAGTCATAAGACCTTGAAATTTTTGACAATAGAGTACTATTGTCTGTTTGAGATATCGGTATAACAGTGCTACCTTTGAGTAAAAAATGAAACACTTGAAATTATGTGACAAAAAAGTACTATTGCCAATTTGAAATATCGGTATGACAGTGCTACCTTTGAGTAAAAAATGAAACACTGATGCAACTTCAAAATTCACCAACTTTTATACTGTGCGTAATATAACTATAAATGTTTGCAACATTGAAATGCTGTAACTTTTTACCTGAGCTTAACATTTTTATGACAATAAAGTACTATTGTCAATTTGAGATATCGGTATAACAGTGCAACCCTTGAATAAAATGAAACACTGATGCAACTTCAAAAATCACTAACCTTTATACTGTGCGTAATATAACTATCAAAGTTTGCAACATTGAAATGCTGAAACTTTTTACTGGTGCGACATAAGACCTTGAAATTTTGTGACAATAATGTACTATTGTCAGTTTGAGATATCGGTATAACAGTGCTACCCTTGAGTAATAAACGAAACATTGATGCAACTTCAAAATTCACTAACTTTTATACTGTGCATAATATAACTATAAAAGTTTGCAACATTGAAATGCTGTAACCTTAACTTCAAAATTCACTAACTTTTATACCGTGCACAATATAACTATCAAAATTTGCCACGTTGAAATGCTGTAACCTTTTACTTGAGCGTCATAAGACCTCGAAATTTATGACAGTAAAGTACTATTTTCAGTTTGAGATATCGGTATAACAGTGCAACCCTTGAGTAAAAAATGAAACACTGATGCAACTTCAAAATTCACTAACCTTTATACTGTGCGTATTATAACTATCAAAGTTTGCAATATTGATGTGCAGTAACTTTTTACTAGAGCGCCATAGGACCTTGAAATTTTATGACAATAAATTACTATTTTCAATTTGAGATATCGGTATAATAGTGCAACCCTTGAGTAAAAAATGAAACACTGATGCAACTTCATAGTTCACTAACCTTTATACTGTGTGTAATGTTACTATCAAAGTTTGCAATATTGAAATGCTGTAACTTTTTACTGGAGCGTCATAAGACCTTGAAATTTTGTGACAATAAACCACTATTGTCAATTTGAAATATCGGTATAACAGTGCTACCTTTGAGTAAAAAATGAAACTCTGATGCAACTTCAAAATTCACAAACTTTTATACTCTGCGTAATATAACTATCAAAGTTTGCAACATTGAAATGCTGTAAGTTTTTACTGGTGCGTCATAAGATCTTGAAATTTGTGACAATAATGTAATATTGTCAATTTAAGATATCGGTATAACAGTGCTACCCTTGAGTAAAAAATGAAACACCGATGCAACTTCAACATTCACTAACTTTTATATTGTGCTTAATATAACTATCAAAGTTTGCAACATTGAAATCCTGTAACTTTTTACTGGTGCGTCATAAGACCTTGAAATTTTTGACAATAGAGTACTATTGTCTGTTTGAGATATCGGTATAACAGTGCTACCTTTGAGTAAAAAATGAAACACTTGAAATTATGTGACAAAAAAGTACTATTACCAATTTGAAATATCGGTATGACAGTGCTACCTTTGAGTAAAAAATGAAACACTGATGCAACTTCAAAATTCACCAACTTTTATACTGTGCGTAATATAAGTATCAAAGTTAGCAATATTGAAATGCTGTTACTTTTTACTAATGCGTCATAAGACCTTCTAATTTGTTACAATAAATTACTATTGTCAATTTGAGATATCAGTATAAAAGTGCTACCTTTGGGTAAAAAATGAAACACTGATTCAATTTCAAAGTTAACTAAATTTTATACTGTGCGTAATATAACTATCAAAGTTTGCAATATTGAAGTGCGGTAACTTTTTACTGGTGCATCATAAAACCTTGAAATTTTGTGACAATAAAGTACTACTGTCAATTTAAAATATCGGTATAACAGTGATACCCTTGAGCAAAAAATGAAACAATGAAGCAACTTCAAAATTCACTAACTTTTATATTGTGCGTAATTTAACTATCAAACTTTGCAATATTGAAATGCTGTAACTTTTTACTGCAGCTTCTTAAGACCTTAAAAATTTGTGACAATAAAGCACTATTGTCAATTTAAATAATCGGTATAACAGTGCTACCTTTGAGTAAAAAATGAAACACTGATGCAACTTCAAAATTCACAAGCTTTTATACTGTGCGTAATATAACTATCAAAGTTTGCAACATTGAAAGGCTGTAACTTTTTACTGGAGCGCCAAAAGAGCTTAAAATTTGTGACAATAATGTACAATTGTCATTTTGAGATATCGGTATAACAGTGCTACCCTTGAGTAAAAAATGAAACAATGATGCAACTTCAAAGTTCACAAACTTTTATACTGTGCGTAATATAACTATCAAAGCTTGCAACATTGAAATGCTGTAACTTTTTACTGGTGCGTCATAAGACCTTGAAATTGTGACAATGTACTATTGTCAATTTAAGATATCGGTATAACAGTGCTACCCTTGAATAAAAAATGAAACACTGATGCAACTTCAAAATTCACTAACTTTTATACTGTGCGCAATATAACTATCAAAGTTTGCAACATTGAAATGCTGTAACTTTTTACTGTAGCGTAAAAATACCTTGAAATTTAGTGACAATAAAGTACTATTGTCAATTTGAGATATCGGTATAACAGTGCAACCCTTGAGTAAAAAATGAAACACTGATGCAACTTCAAAATTCACTAACCTTTATACTGTGCGTAATATAACTATCAAAGTTTGCAACATTGAAATGCTGTAACTTTTTACTGGTGCGTCATAAGGCCTTGAAATTTGTGACAATGTACTATTGTTAATTTAAGATATCGGTATAACAGTGCTACCCTTGAATAAAAAATGAAACACTGATGCAACTTCAAAATTCACTAACTTTTATACTGTGCGCAATATAACTATCAAAGTTTGCAACATTGAAATGCTGTAACTTTTTACTTAATATAATATATAATATAATTTATAAGACCTTGAAATTTAGTGACAATAAAGTACTATTGTCAATTTGAAATATCGGTATAACAGTGCTACTTTTGAGTAGAAAAGGAAATACTGATGCAACTTCAAGATTCACAAACTTTTAAATTGTGCGTAATATAACTATCAAAGTTTGCAATATTGAAATGCTGTAACTTTTTACTGGAGCCTCATAAGACCTTGAAATTTTGTAACAATAAAGTACTATTGTCAATTTGAAATATCGGTATAACAGTGCTACCTTTGAGTAGAAAATGAAACACTGATGCAAGTTAAAAATTCACTAACTTTTATACTGTGCGTAATAGATATAACTATCAAAGTTTGCAATATTGATATGCTGTAACTTTTTACTGGTGCATCATAAAACCTTGAAATTTTGTGACAATAAAGTACTATTGTCAATTTGAAATATCGGTATAACAGTGCTACTTTTGAGTAGAAAAGGAAACTGATGCAACTTCAAAATTCCCAAACTTTTATACTGTGCGTAATATAAACATCAAAGTTTGCAATATTGAAATGCTGTAACTTTTTACTGCAGCTTCTTAAGACCTTAAAAATTTGTGACAATAAAATACTATTGTCAATTTAAAATATCGGTATAACAGTGCTACCCTTGAGCAAAAAATGAAACATTGATGCAACTTCAAAATTCACTAACCTTTATACTGTGCGTAATATAACTATCAAAGTTTGCAACATTGAAATGCTGTAAGTTTTTACTGGTGCGTCATAAGATCTTGAAATTTGTGACAATAATGTAATATTGTCAATTTAAGATATCGGTATAACAGTACTACCCTTGAGTAAAAAATGAAACACCGATGCAACTTCAACATTCACTAACTTTTATATTGTGCTTAATATAACTATCAAAGTTTGCAACATTGAAATCCTGTAACTTTTTACTGGTGCGTCATAAGACCTTGAAATTTTTGACAATAGAGTTCTATTGTCTGTTTGAGATATCGGTATAACAGTGCTACCTTTGAGTAAAAAATGAAACACTTGAAATTATGTGACAAAAAAGTACTATTGCCAATTTGAAATATCGGTATGACAGTGCTACCTTTGAGTAAAAAATGAAACACTGATGCAACTTCAAAATTCACCAACTTTTATACTGTGCGTAATATAAGTATCAAAGTTAGCAATATTGAAATGCTGTTACTTTTTACTAATGCGTCATAAGACCTTCTAATTTGTTACAATAAATTACTATTGTCAATTTGAGATATCAGTATAAAAGTGCTACCTTTGGGTAAAAAATGAAACACTGATTCAATTTCAAAGTTAACTAAATTTTATACTGTGCGTAATATAACTATCAAAGTTTGCAATATTGAAGTGCGGTAACTTTTTACTGGAGCGTCATAAGACCTTGAAACTTTGTGACAATAAAGTACTATTGTCAATTTGAAATATCGGTATAACAGTGCTACCTTTGAGTAGAAAATGAAACACTGATGCAAGTTAAAATTCACTAACTTTTATACTGTGCGTAATATAACTATAAATGTTTGCAACATTGAAATGCTGTAACTTTTTACCTGAGCTTAACATTTTTATGACAATAAAGTACTATTGTCAATTTGAGATATCGGTATAACAGTGCAACCCTTGAATAAAATGAAACACTGATGCAACTTCAAAAATCACTAACCTTTATACTGTGCGTAATATAACTATCAAAGTTTGCAACATTGAAATGCTGAAACTTTTTACTGGTGCGACATAAGACCTTGAAATTTTGTGACAATAATGTACTATTGTCAGTTTGAGATATCGGTATAACAGTGCTACCCTTGAGTAATAAACGAAACATTGATGCAACTTCAAAATTCACTAACTTTTATACTGTGCATAATATAACTATAAAAGTTTGCAACATTGAAATGCTGTAACCTTAACTTCAAAATTCACTAACTTTTATACCGTGCAGAATATAACTATCAAAATTTGCCACGTTGAAATGCTGTAACCTTTTACTGGAGCGTCATCAGACCTCGAAATTTATGACAGTAAAGTACTATTTTCAGTTTGAGATATCGGTATAACAGTGCAACCCTTGAGTAAAAAATGAAACACTGATGCAACTTCAAAATTCACTAACCTTTATACTGTGCGTATTATAACTATCAAAGTTTGCAATATTGATGTGCAGTAACTTTTTACTAGAGCGCCATAGGACCTTGAAATTTTATGACAATAAATTACTATTTTCAATTTGAGATATCGGTATAACAGTGCTACCTTTGAGTAAAAAATGAAACTCTGATGCAACTTCAAAATTCAAAACTTTTATACTCTGCGTAATATAACTATCAAAGTTTGCAACATTGAAATGCTATAACTTTTTACTGGTGCGTCAAAAGACCTTGAAATTTTTATGACAAAGTACTATTGTCAATTTGAGATACCGGTATAACAGTGCAACCCTTGAATAAAATGAAACACTGATGCAACTTCAGAATTCACTAACCTTTATACTGTGCGTAATATAACTATCAAAGTTTGCAATATTGAAATGCTGAAACTTTTTACTGGTGCGACATAAGAGCTTGAAATTTTGTGACAATAATGTACTATTGTCAATTTGAGATATCGGTATAACAATGCTACCTTTGAGTAATAAACGAAACATTGATGCAACTTCAAAATTCACTAACTTTTATACTGTGCATAATATAACTATAAAAGTTTGCAACATTGAAATGCTGTAACCTTTTACTGGAGCGGCATAAGACCTTGAAATTTTCTGACAATAAAGTACTATTGTCAATTTGAAATATCGGTAAAATAGTGCTACCATTGAGTATAAAATAAAACACTGATGCAACTTCGGTATAACAGTGCTACCCTTGAGTAATAAACGAAACATTAATGCAACTTCAAAATTCACTAACTTTTATACTGTGCATAATATAACTTTCAAAGTTTGCAACATTGAAATGCTGTAACCTTTTACTGGAGCGTCATAAGACCTCGAAATTTTATGACAGTAAAGTACTATTTTCAATTTGAGATATCGGTATAACAGTGCAACCCTTGAGTAAAAAATTAAACACTGATGCAAATTCAAAATTCACTAACCTTTGTACTGTGCGTAATATAACTATCAAAGTTTGCAACATTTACTGATGCATCATAAGACCTTGAAATTTTGTGACAATAATGTACTATTGTCAATTTGAGATATCGGTATAACAGTGCTACCCTTAATAAGTAATAAACGAAACACTGATGCAACTTCAAAATTCACTAACCTTTATACTGTGCGTATTATAACTATCAAAGTTTATAATATTGATGTGCAGTATCTTTTTACTAGAGTGTCATAAGACCTTGAAATTTTATGACAATAAATTACTATTTTCAATTTGAGATATCGATATAATAGTGCAACCCTTGAGTAAAAAATGAAACACTGATGCAACTTCAAAATTCACTAACCTTTATACTGTGTCTAATGTAACTATCAAAGTTTGCAATATTGAAATGCTGTAACTTTTTACTGGTGCGTCATAAGACCTTGAAATTTGTGACAATGTACTATTGTTAATTTAAGATATCGGTATAACAGTGCTACCCTTATATAAAAAATGAAACACTGATGCAACTTCGGTATAACAGTGCTACCTTTGAGTAAAAAATGAGACACTGATGCAACTTCAAAATTCAAAAACTTTTATACTGTGAGTAATATAACTATCAAAGATTGCAACATTGAAATGCTGTAACTTTTTACTGGAGCCTCATAAGACCTTGAAATTTTGTCACAATAAAGTACTATTGCCAATTTGAAATATCGGTATAACAGTGCTACCATTGAGTAAAAAATGAAACACTGATGCAACTTCAAAATTCACTAACTTTTATACTGTGCGTAATATAACTATCAAAGTTTGCAACATTGAAATGCAGTAACTTTTTACTGGTGCGTCTTAAAACATGACAATTTTGTGACAAAGTACTATTGTCAATTTGAAATATCGGTATAACAGTGCTACTTTTGAGTAAAAATTTAAACACTGATACAACTTCGGTATAACAGTGCTACCTTTGAGTAAAAAATGAAAGACAGATGCAACTTCAAAATTCACAAACTTTTATATATTCTGCGTATTATAAATATCAAAGCTTGCAATATTGAAATGCTGTAACTTTTTACTGGAGCGTCATAAGACCTTGAAATTTTGTGACAATAAAGTACTATTGCCAATTTGAAATATCGGTATAACAGTGCTACCATTGAGTAAAATATGAAACACTGATGCAACTTCAAAATTCACCAACTTTTATACTGTGCGTAATATAAGTATCAAAGTTAGCAATATTGAAATGCTGTTACTTTTTACTAATGCGTCATAAGACCTTCTAATTTGTTACAATAAATTACTATTGTCAATTTGAGATATCAGTATAAAAGTGCTACCTTTGGGTAAAAAATGAAACACTGATTCAATTTCAAAGTTAACTAAATTTTATACTGTGCGTAATATAACTATCAAAGTTTGCAATATTGAAGTGCGGAAACTTTTTACTGGAGCGTCATAAGACCTTGAAACTTTGTGACAATAAAGTACTATTGTCAATTTGAAATATCGGTATAACAGTGCTACCTTTGAGTAGAAAATGAAACACTGATGCAAGTTCAAAATTCACTAACTTTTATACTGTGCGTAATATAACTATAAATGTTTGCAACATTGAAATGCTGTAACTTTTTACCTGAGCTTAACATTTTTATGACAATAAAGTACTATTGTCAATTTGAGATATCGGTATAACAGTGCAACCCTTGAATAAAATGAAACACTGATGCAACTTCAAAAATCACTAACCTTTATACTGTGCGTAATATAACTATCAAAGTTTGCAACATTGAAATGCTGAAACTTTTTACTGGTGCGACATAAGACCTTGAAATTTTGTGACAATAATGTACTATTGTCAGTTTGAGATATCGGTATAACAGTGCTACCCTTGAGTAATAAACGAAACATTGATGCAACTTCAAAATTCACTAACTTTTATACTGTGCATAATATAACTATAAAAGTTTCCAACATTGAAATGCTGTAACCTTAACTTCAAAATTCACTAACTTTTATACCGTGCAGAATATAACTATCAAAATTTGCCACGTTGAAATGCTGTAACCTTTTACTGGAGCGTCATGAGACCTCGAAATTTATGACAGTAAAGTACTATTTTCAGTTTGAGATATCGGTATAACAGTGCAACCCTTGAGTAAAAAATGAAACACTGATGCAACTTCAAAATTCACTAACCTTTATACTGTGCGTATTATAACTATCAAAGTTTGCAATATTGATGTGCAGTAACTTATTACTAGAGCGCCATAGGACCTTGAAATTTTATGACAATAAATTACTATTTTCAATTTGAGATATCGGTATAATAGTGCAACCCTTGAGTAAAAAATGAAACACTGATGCAACTTCATAGTTCACTAACCTTTATACTGTGTGTAATGTTACTATCAAAGTTTGCAATATTGAAATGCTGTAACTTTTTACTGGAGCGTCATAAGACCTTGAAATTTTGTGACAATAAACCATTATTGTCAATTTGAAATATCGGTATAACAGTGCTACCTTTGAGTAAAAAATGAAACTCTGATGCAACTTCAAAATTCACAAACTTTTATACTCTGCGTAATATAACTATCAAAGTTTGCAACATTGAAATGCTGTAACTTTTTACTGGTGCGTCAAAAGACCTTGAAATTTTTATGACAAAGTACTATTGTCAATTTGAGATATCGGTATAACAGTGCAACCCTTGAATAAAATGAAACACTGATGCAACTTCAGAATTCACTAACCTTTATACTGTGCGTAATATAACTATCAAAGTTTGCAACATTGAAATCCTGGAACTTTTTCTGGTGCGCCATAAGAGCTTGAAATTTTGTGACAATAATGTACTATTGTCAATTTGAGATATCGGTATAACAATGCTACCTTTGAGTAATAAACGAAACATTGATGCAACTTCAAAATTCACTAACTTTTATACTGTGCATAATATAACTATAAAAGTTTGCAACATTGAAATGCTGTAACCTTTTACTGGAGCGGCATAAGACCTTGAAATTTTCTGACAATAAAGTACTATTGTCAATTTGAAATATCGGTAAAATAGTGCTACCATTGAGTATAAAATAAAACACTGATGCAACTTCGGTATAACAGTGCTACCCTTGAGTAATAAACGAAATATTAATGCAACTTCAAAATTCACTAACTTTTATACTGTGCATAATATAACTTTCAAAGTTTGCAACATTGAAATGCTGTAACCTTTTACTGGAGCGTCATAAGACCTCGAAATTTTATGACAGTAAAGTACTATTTTCAATTTGAGATATCGGTATAACAGTGCAACCCTTGAGTAAAAAATGAAACACTGATGCAAATTCAAAATTCACTAACCTTTGTACTGTGCGTAATATAACTATCAAAGTTTGCAACATTTACTGATGCATCATAAGATCTTGAAATTTTGTGACAATAATGTACTATTGTCAATTTGAGATATCGGTATAACAGTGCTACCCTTAATAAGTAATAAACGAAACACTGATGCAACTTCAAAATTCACTAACCTTTATACTGTGCGTATTATAACTATCAAAGTTTATAATATTGATGTGCAGTATCTTTTTACTAGAGTGTCATAAGACCTTGAAATTTTATGACAATAAATTACTATTTTCAATTTGAGATATCGATATAATAGTGCAACCCTTGAGTAAAAAATGAAACACTGATGCAACTTCAAAATTCACTAACCTTTATACTGTGCCTAATGTAACTATCAAAGTTTGCAATATTGAAATGCTGTAACTTTTTACTGGTGCGTCATAAGACCTTGAAATTTGTGACAATGTACTATTGTTAATTTAAGATATCGGTATAACAGTGCTACCCTTATATAAAAAATGAAACACTGATGCAACTTCAAAATTCACTAACTTTTATACTGTGCGCAATATAACTATCAAAGTTTGCAACATTGAAATGCTGTAAGTTTTTACTGCAGCTTCTTAAGACCTTAAAAATTTGTGACAATAAAGCACTATTGTCAATTTAAAATATCGGTATAACAGTGCTACCTTTGAGTAAAAAATGAAACACTGATGCAACTTCAAAATTCACAAACTTTTATACTGTGCGTAATATAATTATCAAAGTTTGCAACATTGAAATGCTGTAACTTTTTACTGAAGCGTCAAAAGAGCTTGAAATTTGTGACAATAATGTACAATTGTCAATTTGAGATATCGGTATAACAGTGCTACCCTTGAGTAAAAAATGAAACAATGATGCAACTTCAAAATTCACAAACTTTTATACTGTTGGTAATATAACTATCAAAGTGTGCATCATTGAAATGCTGTAACTTTTTACTGGAGCGTCATAAGACCTTGAAACTTTGTGACAATAAAGTACTATTGTCAATTTAAAATATCGGTATAACAGTGCTACCTTTGAGTAGAAAATGAAACACTGATGCAAGTTCAAAATTCACTAACTTTTATACTGTGCGTAATATAACTATCAAAGTTTGCAACATTGAAATGCTGTAACTTTTTACCTGAGCTTAAAAAGACCTTGAAATTCTTATGACAATAAAGTACTATAGTCAATTTGAGATATCCGTATAACAGTGCAACCCTTGAATAAAATGAAACAATGATGCAACTTCAAAATTCACAAACTTTTATACTGTTGGTAATATAACTATCAAAGTGTGCAACATTGAAATGCTGAAACTTTTTACTGGTGCGACATAAGACCTTGAAATTTTGTGACAATAATGTACTATTGTCAGTTTGAGATATCGGTATAACAGTGCAACCCTTGAATAAAATGAAACACTGATGCAACTTCAAAAATCACTAACCTTTATACTGTGCGTAATATAACTATAAAAGTTTGCAACATTGAAATGCTGTAACCTTAACTTCAAAATTCACTAACTTTTATACCGTGCAGAATATAACTATCAAAATTTGCCACATTGAAATGCCTTTTACTGGAGCGTCATAAGACCTCGTAATTTATTACAGTAAAGTACTATTTTCAGTTTGAGATATCGGTATAACAGTGCAACCCTTGAGTAAAAAATGAAACACTAATGCAACTTCAAAATTCACTAACCTTTATACTGTGCGTATTATAACTATCAAAGTTTGCAATATTGATGTGCAGTAACTTTTTACTAGAGCGTCATAAGACCTTGAAATTTTATGACAATAAAGTACTATTTTCAATTTGAGATATCGGTATAATAGTGCAACCCTTGAGTAAAAAATGAAACACTGATGCAACTTCAAAGTTCACTAACCTTTATACTGTGTTTAATGTTACTATCAAAGTTTGCAATATTGAAATGCTGTAACTTTTTACTGGAGCGTCATAAGACCTTGAAATTTTGTGACAATAAACCACTATTGTCAATTTGAAATATCGGTATAACAGTGCTACCTTTGAGTAAAAAATGACACTCTGATGCAACTTCAAAATTCACAATCTTTTATACTGTGCGTAATATAACTATCAAAGTTTGCAACATTGAAATGCTGTAACTTTTTACCTGAGCTTAAAAAGACCTTGACATTTTTATGACAATAAAGTACTATTGTCAATTTGAGATATCGGTATAACAGTGCAACCCTTGAATAAAATGAAACACTGATGCAACTTCAGAATTCACTAACCTTTATACTGTGCGTAATATAACTATCAAAGTTTGCAACATTGAAATGCTGAAACTTTTTCTGGTGCGCCATAAGAGCTTGAAATTTTGTGACAATAAGGTACTATTGTCAATTTGAGATATCGGTATAACAATGCTACCTTTGAGTGAAAAATGAAACATTGATGCAACTTCAAAATTCACTAACTTTTATACTGTGCATAATATAACTATAAAAGTTTGCAACATTGAAATGCTGTAACCTTTTACTGGAGCGGCATAAGACCTTGAAATTTTCTGACAATAAAGTACTATTGTCAATTTGAAATATCGGTAAAATAGTGCTACCATTGAGTATAAAATAAAACACTGATGCAACTTCGGTATAACAGTGCTACCCTTGAGTAATAAACGAAATATTAATGCAACTTCAAAATTCACTAACTTTTATACTGTGCATAATATAACTTTCAAAGTTTGCAACATTGAAATGCTGTAACCTTTTACTGGAGCGTCATAAGACCTCGAAATTTTATGACAGTAAAGTACTATTTTCAATTTGAGATATCGGTATAACAGTGCAACCCTTGAGTAAAAAATGAAACACTGATGCAAATTCAAAATTCACTAACCTTTGTACTGTGCGTAATATAACTATCAAAGTTTGCAGCATTTACTGATGCATCATAAGACCTTGAAATTTTGTGACAATAATGTACTATTGTCAATTTGAGATATCGGTATAACAGTGCTACCCTTAATAAGTAATAAACGAAACACTGATGCAACTTCAAAATTCACTAACCTTTATACTGTGCGTATTATAACTATCAAAGTTTATAATATTGATGTGCAGTATCTTTTTACTAGAGTGTCATAAGACCTTGAAATTTTATGACAATAAATTACTATTTTCAATTTGAGATATCGATATAATAGTGCAACCCTTGAGTAAAAAATGAAACACTGATGCAACTTCAAAATTCACTAACTTTTATACTGTGCGCAATATAACTATCAAAGTTTGCAACATTGAAATGCTGTAAGTTTTTACTGCAGCTTCTTAAGACCTTAAAAATTTGTGACAATAAAGCACTATTGTCAATTTAAAATATCGGTATAACAGTGCTACCTTTGAGTAAAAAATGAAACACTGATGCAACTTCAAAATTCACAAACTTTTATACTGTGCGTAATATAACTATCAAAGTTTGCAACATTGAAATGCTGTAACTTTTTACTGAAGCGTCAAAAGAGCTTGAAATTTGTGACAATAATGTACAATTGTCAATTTGAGATATCGGTATAACAGTGCTACCCTTGAGTAAAAAATGAAACAATGATGCAACTTCAAAATTCACAAACTTTTATACTGTTGGTTATATAATTATCAAAGTGTGCATCATTGAAATGCTGTAACTTTTTACTGGAGCGTCATAAGACCTTGAAACTTTGTGACAATAAAGTACTATTGTCAATTTAAAATATCGGTATAACAGTGCTACCTTTGAGTAGAAAATGAAACACTGATGCAAGTTCAAAATTCACTAACCTTTATACTGTGCGTATTATAACTATCAAAGTTTATAATATTGATGTGCAGTATCTTTTTACTAGAGTGTCATAAGACCTTGAAATTTTATGACAATAAATTACTATTTTCAATTTGAGATATCGGTATAATAGTGCAACCCTTGAGTAAAAAATGAAACACTGATGCAACTTCAAAGTTCACTAACCTTTATACTGTGTTTAATGTTACTATCAAAGTTTGCAATATTGAAATGCTGTAACTTTTTACTGGAGCATCATAAGACCTTGAAATTTTGTGACAATAAACCACTATTGTCAATTTGAAATATCGGTATAACAGTGCTACCTTTGAGTAAAAAATGACACTCTGATGCAACTTCAAAATTCACAAACTTTTATACTGTGCGTAATATAACTATCAAAGTTTGCAACATTGAAATGCTGTAACTTTTTACCTGAGCTTAAAAAGACCTTGACATTTTTATGACAATAAAGTACTATTGTCAATTTGAGATATCGGTATAACAGTGCAACCCTTGAATAAAATGAAACACTGATGCAACTTCAAAAATCACTAACCTTTATACTGTGCGTAATATAACTATCAAAGTTTGCAACATTGAAATGCTGAAACTTTTTACTGGTGCGACATAAGACCTTGAAATTTTGTGACAATAATGTACTATTGTCAGTTTGAGATATCGGTATAACAGTGCAACCCTTGAATAAAATGAAACACTGATGCAACTTCAAAAATCACTAACCTTTATACTGTGCGTAATATAACTATAAAAGTTTGCAACATTGAAATGCTGTAACCTTAACTTCAAAATTCACTAACTTTTATACCGTGCAGAATATAACTATCAAAATTTGCCACATTGAAATGCCTTTTACTGGAGCGTCATAAGACCTCGTAATTTATTACAGTAAAGTACTTTTTTCAGTTTGAGATATCGGTATAACAGTGCAACCCTTGAGTAAAAAATGAAACACTGATGCAACTTCAAAATTCACTAACCTTTATACTGTGCGTATTATAACTATCAAAGTTTGCAATATTGATGTGCAGTAACTTTTTACTAGAGCGTCATAAGACCTTGAAATTTTATGACAATAAAGTACTATTTTCAATTTGAGATATCGGTATAATAGTGCAACCCTTGAGTAAAAAATGAAACACTGATGCAACTTCAAAGTTCACTAACCTTTATACTGTGTTTAATGTTACTATCAAAGTTTGCAATATTGAAATGCTGTAACTTTTTACTGGAGCGTCATAAGACCTTGAAATTTTGTGACAATAAACCACTATTGTCAATTTGAAATATCGGTATAACAGTGCTACCTTTGAGTAAAAAATGACACTCTGATGCAACTTCAAAATTCACAAACTTTTATACTGTGCGTAATATAACTATCAAAGTTTGCAACATTGAAATGCTGTAACTTTTTACCTGAGCTTAAAAAGACCTTGACATTTTTATGACAATAAAGTACTATTGTCAATTTGAGATATCGGTATAACAGTGCAACCCTTGAATAAAATGAAACACTGATGCAACTTCAAAAATCACTAACCTTTATACTGTGCGTAATATAACTATCAAAGTTTGCAACATTGAAATGCTGAAACTTTTTACTGGTGCGACATAAGACCTTGAAATTTTGTGACAATAATGTACTATTGTCAGTTTGAGATATCGGTATAACAGTGCTACCCTTGAGTAATAAACGAAACATTGATGCAACTCACAATTCACTAACTTTTATACTGTGCATAATATAACTATAAAAGTTTGCAACATTGAAATGCTGTAACCTTAACTTCAAAATTCGCTAACTTTTATACCGTGCAGAATATAACTATCAAAATTTGCCACATTGAAATGCTGTAACCTTTTACTGGAGCGTCATAAGACCTCGAAATTTATGACAGTAAAGTACTATTTTCAGTTTGAGATATCGGTATAACAGTGCAACCCTTGAGTAAAAAATGAAACACTGATGCAACTTCAAATTCAGTAACCTTTATACTGTGCGTAATATAACTATCAAAGTTTGCAACATTGAAATGCTGAAACTTTTTACTGGTGCGTCATAAGAAGTTGAAAATTTTTGACAAAGTACTAATTTCAATTTGAGATATCGGTATAACAGTGCAACCCTTGAGCAAAAATGAAACACTGATGCAACTTCAAAATTCACTAACCTTTATACTGTGCGTATTATAACTATCAAAGTTTGCAATATTGATGTGCAGTAACTTTTTACTAGAGCGTCATAAGCCCTTGAAATTTTATGACAATAAATTACTATTTTCAATTTGAGATATCGATATAATAGTGCAACCCTTGAGTAAAAAATGAAACACTGATGCAACTTCAAAATTCACTAACCTTTATACTGTGTGTAATGTAACTATCAAAGTTTGCAATATTGAAATGATGTAACTTTTTACTGGTGCGTCATAAGACCTTGAAATTTGTGACAATGTACTATTGTTAATTTAAGATATCGGTATAACAGTGCTACCCTTGAATAAAAAATGAAACACTGATGCAACTTCAAAATTCACTAACTTTTATACTGTGCGCAATATAACTATCAAAGTTTGCAACATTGAAATGCTGTAACTTTTTACTGCAGCTTCTTAAGACCTTAAAAATTTGTGACAATAAAGCACTATTGTCAATTTAAAATATCGGTATAACAGTGCTACCTTTGAGTAAAAAATGAAACACTGATGCAACTTCAAAATTCACAAACTTTTATACTGTGCGTAATATAACTATCAAAGTTTGCAACATTGAAATGCTGTAACTTTTTACTGGAGCGTCAAAAGAGCTTGAAATTTGTGACAATAATGTACAATTGTCAATTTGGGATATCGGTATAACAGTGCTACCCTTGAGTAAAAAATGAAACAATGATGCAACTTAAAAATTCACAAACTTTTATACTGTGGGTAATATAACTATCAAAGTGTGCATCATTGAAATGCTGTAACTTTTTACTGGAGCGTCATAAGACCCTGAAACTTTGTGACAATAAAGTACTATTGTCAATTTAAAATTTCGGTATAACAGTGCTACGTAGAAAATGAAACACTGATGCAAGTTCAAAATTCACTAACTTTTATACTGTGCGTAATATAACTATCAAAGTTTGCAACATTGAAATGCTGTAACTTTTTACCTGAGCTTAAAAAGACCTTGAAATTTTTATGACAATAAAGTACTATTGTCAATTTGAGATATCGGTATAACAGTGCAACCCTTGAATAAAATGAAACACTGATGCAACTTCAAAATTCACTAACCTTTATACTGTGCTTAATATAACTATCAAAGTTTGCAACATTGAAATGCTGAAACTTTTTACTGGTGCGACATAAGACTTTGAAATTTTGTGACAATAATGTACTATTGTCAATTTGAGATATCGGTATAACAGTGCTACCCTTGAGTAATAAACGAAACATTGATGCAACTTCAAAATTCACTAACTTTTATAATGTGCATAATATAACTATAAAAATTTGCAACATTGAAATGATGTAACCTTAACTTCAAAATTCACTAACTTTTATACCGTGCAGAATATAACTATCAAAATTTGCCACATTGAAATGCTGTAGCCTTTTACTGGAGCGTCATAAGACCTCGAAATTTACGACAGTAAAGTACTATTTTCAGTTTGAGATATCGGTATAACAGTGCAACCCTTGAGTAAAAAATGAAACACTGATGCAACTTCAAAATTCACTAACTTTTATACTGTGCGCCATATAACTATCAAAGTTTGCAACATTGAAATGCTGTAACTTTTTACTGCAGCTTCTTAAGACCTTAAAAATTTGTGACAATAAACCACTATTGTCAATTTGAAATATCGGTATAACAGTGCTACCTTTGAGTATAAAATAAAACACTGATGAAACTTCGGTATAACAGTGCTACCCTTGAGTAATAAACGAAACATTAATGCAACTTCAAAGTTCACAAACTTTTATACTGTGGGTAATATAACTATCAAAGTGTGCATCATTGAAATGCTGTAACTTTTTACTGGAGCGTCATAAGACCTTGAAACTTCGTGGCAGTAAAGTACTATTTTCAATTTGAGATATCGGTATAACAGTGCCACCCTTGAGTAAAAAATGAAACACTGATGCAAATTCAAAATTCACTAACCTTTATACTGTGCGTAATATAACTATCAAAGGTTGCAACATTTACTGATGCATCATAAGACCTTGAAATTTTGTGACAATAATGTACTATTGTCAATTTGAAATATCGGTATAACAGTGCTACCCTTAATAAGTAATAAAGGAAAAACTGATGCAACTTCAAAATTCACTAACCTTTATACTGTGCGTAATATAACTATCAAAGTTTGCAACATTGAAATGCTGAAACTTTTTACTGGTGCGTCATAAGAAGTTGAAATTTTATGACAAAGTACTATTTTCAATTTGAGATATCGGTATAACAGTGAAACCCTTGAGTAAAAAATGAAACACTGATGCAACTTCAAAATTCACTAACTTTTATACTGTGCGTATTATAACTATCAAAGTTTGTAATATTTATGTGCAGTATCTTTTTACTAGAGCGTCATAAGACCTTGAAATTTTATGACAAAAAATTACTATTTTCAATTTGAGATATCGATATAATAGTGCAACCCTTGAGTAAAAAATGAAACACTGATGCAACTTCAAAATTCACTAACCTTTATACTGTGTGTAATGTAACTATCAAAGTTTGCAATATTGAAATGCTGTAACTTTTTACTGGTGCGTCATAAGACCTTGAAATTTGTGACAATGTACTATTGTTAATTTAAGATATCGGTATAACAGTGCTACCCTTGAATAAAAAATGAAACACTGATGCAACTTCAAAATTCACTAACTTTTATACTGTGCGCAATATAACTATCAAAGTTTGCAACAATGAAATGCTGTAACTTTTTACTGGAGCGTTATCAGATCTTGAAATTTAGTGACAATAAAGTACTATTGTCAATTTGAAATATCGGTATAACATTGCTACTTTTGAGTAGAAAAGGAAATACTGATGCAACTTCAAGATTTACAAACTTTTAAAATGTGCGTAATATAACTATCAAAGTTTGCAACATGGAAATGCTGTAACTTTTTACTGGAGCGTCATAAGACCTTGAAATTATGTGACAATGAAGTACTATTGTCAATTTGAGATATCGGTATAACAGTGCTACCCTTTTGTAAAAAATGAAACACTGATGCAACTTCAAAATTCACTAACTTTTATACTGTGGGTAATATAATTATCAAAGTTTGCAACATTGAAATGCTGTAACTTTTTACTGGAGCGTCATAAGACCTTGACATTTTGTGACAACAAAGTACTATTGTCAATTTGAGATATTGGTATAACAGTGCAACCCTTGAGAAAAAAATGAAACACTTATGCAACATCAAAATTCACAAACCTTTATACTGTGCGTAATATAACTATCAAAGTTTGCAACATTGAAATGCAGTAAATTTTTACTGCAGTGTCTTAAGACCTTATAATTTTGTTACAATAAATTACTATTGTCAATTTGAGATATCGGTATAACAGTGCTACCTTTGGGTAAAGAATGAAACACTGATGGAACTTCAAAATTCACTAACTTTTATATTGTGCGTAATATAACTATCAAAGTTTACAATATTGAAATGCTGTAACTTTTTACTGGAGCGTCATAAGACCTTGAAATTTTGTGACAATAAAGTACCTTTGTCAATTTAAAATATCGGTATAACAGTGCTACCCTTGAGCAAAAAATGAAACATTGATGCAACTTCAAAATTCACTAACCTTTATACTGTGCGTAATAAAACTATCAAAGTTTGCAACATTGAAATGCTGTAACTTTTTACTGGTGCGTCATAAGACCTTGAAATTTTTGACAATAGAGTACTATTGTCTGTTTGAGATATCGGTATAACAGTGCTACCTTTGAGTAAAAAATGAAACACTTGAAATTATGTGACAAAAAAGTACTATTGCCAATTTGAAATATCGGTATAACAGTGCTACCTTTGAGTACAAAATGAAACACTGATGCAACTTCAAAATTCACCAACTTTTATACTGTGCGTAATATAAGTATCAAAGTTTGCAATATTGAAATGCAGTAACTTTTTATTAATGCGTCATAAGACCTTGTAATTTTGTTACGATAAATTACTGATGTCAATTTGAGATATCGGTATAACAGTGCTACCTTTGGGTAAAAAATGAAACACTGATGCAAT
The DNA here is from genome assembly GCA_920105625.2 of Clusia tigrina. NCBI lineage: Eukaryota > Metazoa > Arthropoda > Insecta > Diptera > Clusiidae > Clusia > Clusia tigrina. Next base: position 201,072,315 of record OV050030.1, read on the forward strand.
TTCAAAGTTAACTAAATTTTATACTGTGCGTAATATAAATATCAAAGTTTGCAATATTGAAATGCTGTAACTTTTTACTGGTGCATCATAAAACCTTGAAATTTTGTGACAATAAAGCACTATTGTCAATTTGAAATATCGGTATAACAGTGCTACTTTTGAGTAGAAAAGGAAACACTGATGCAACTTCAAAATTCACAAACTTTTATACTGTGCGTAATATAACTATCAAAGTTTGCAATATTGAAATGCTGTAACTTTTTACTGCAGCTTCCTAAGACCTTAAAAATTTGTGACAATAAAATACTATTGTCAATTTGAGATATCGGTATAACAGTGCTACCTTTGGGTAAAAAATGAAAGACTGATGCAATTTCAAAATTCACTAACTTTTATACTGTGCGTAATATAACTATCAAAGTTTACAATATTGAAATGCTGTAACTCTTTACTGGAGCGTCATAAGACCTTGAAATTTTGTGACAATAAAGTACTTTTGTCAATTTAAAATATCGGTATAACAGTGATACCCTTGAGCAAAAAATGAAACAATGATGCAACTTCAAAATTCACTAACTTTTATACTGTGCGTAATTTAACTATCAAAGTTTGCATTGCGTCAAAAGAGCTTGAAATTTGTGACAATAATGTACAATTGTGAATTTGAGATATTGGTATAACAGTGCTACCCTTGAGTAAAAAATGAAACAATGATGCAACTTCAAAATTCACAAACTTTTATATTGTGGGTAGTATAACTATCAAAGTGTGCATCATTGAAATGCTGTAACTTTTTACTGCAGCTTCTTAAAACCTTAAAAATTTGTGACAATAAAGCACTATTGTCAATTTCAAATATCGGTATAACAGTGCTACCTTTGAGTAAAAAATGAAACAATGATGCAACTTCAAAATTCACAAACTTTTATACTGTGCGTAATATAACTATCAAAGTTTGCAACATTGAAATGCTGTAACTTTTTACTGGAGCGTCAAAAGAGCTTGAAATTTGTGACAATAATGTACAATTGTGAATTTGAGATATTGGTATAACAGTGCTACCCTTGAGTAAAAAATGAAACAATGATGCAACTTCAAAATTCACAAACTTTTATATTGTGGGTAGTATAACTATCAAAGTGTGCATCATTGAAATGCTGTAACTTTTTACTGGAGCGTCATAAGACCTTGAAACTTTGTGACAATAAAGTACTATTGTCAATTTGAAATATCGGTATAACAGTGCTACATTTGAGTAGAAAATGAAACACTGATGCAAGTTCAAAGTTCACTAACTTTTATACTGTGCGTAATATAACTATCAAAATTTGCAACATTGAAATGCTGTAACTTTTTACCTGAGCTTAAAAAGACCTTGAAATTTTTATGACAATAAAGTACTATTGTCAATTGGAGATATCGGTATAACAGTGCAACTCTTGAATAAAATGAAACACTGATGCAACTTCAAAATTCACTTACCTTTATACTGTGCGTAACATAACTATCAAAGTTTGCAACATTGAAATGCTGAAACTTTTTACTGGTGCGACATAAGACCTTGAAATTTTGTGACAATAATGCACTATTGTCAATTTGAGATATCGGTATAACAGTGCTACCCTTGAGTAATAAACGAAACATTGATGCAACTTCAAAATTCACTAACTTTTATACTGTGCATAATATAACTATAAAAGTTTGCAACATTGAAATGCTGTAACCTTAACTTCAAAATTCACTAACTTTTGTACCGTGCAGAATATAACTATCAAAATTTGCCACATTGAAATGCTGTAACCTTTTACTGGAGCGTCATAAGACCTCGAAATTTATGATAGTAAAGTACTATTTTCAGTTTGAGATATCGGTATAACAGTGCAACCCTTGAGTAAAAAATGAAACACTGATGCAACTTCAAAATTCACTAACCTTTATACTGTGCGTAATATAACTATCAAAGTTTGTAACATTGAAATGCTGAAACTTTTTACTGGTGCGTCATTAGAAGTTGAAATTTTTTGACAGTACTATTTTCAATTTGTGATAACGGTATAATAGTGCAACCCTTGAGTAAACAATGAAACACTGATGCAACTTCAAAATTCAGTAACCTTTATACTGTGCGTATTATAACTATCAAAGTTTGCAATATTGATGTGCAGTAACTTTTTACTAGAGCGTCATAAGACCTTGAAATTTTATGACAATAAAGTACTATTTTCAATTTGAGATATCGGTATAATAGTGCAACCCTTGAGTAAAAAATGAAACACTGATGCAACTTAAAAATTCACTAACCTTTATACTGTGTGTAATGTTACTATCAAAGTTTGCAATATTGAAATGCTGTAACTTTTTACTGGAGCGTCATAAGACCTTGAAATTTTGTGACAATAAACCACTATTGTCAATTTGAAATATCGGTATAACACTGCTACCTTTGAGTAAAAAATGAAACTCTGATGCAACTTCAAAATTCACAAACTTTTATACTGTGCGTAATATAACTATCAAAGTTTGCAACATTGAAATGCTGTAACTTTTTACTGGTGCGTCAAAAGACCTTGAAATTTGTGACAATAAAGTACTATTGTCAATTTGAAATATCGGTATAACAGGTGCTACCTTTGAGTAGAAAATGAAACACTGATGCAAGTTCAAAATTCACTAACTTTTATACTGTGCGTAATATAACTATAAAAGTTTGCAAAATTGAAATGCTATAACTATTTACCTGAGCTTCATAAGACCTTGAAATTTTTATGACAAAGTACTATTGTCAATTTGAGATATCGGTATAATAGTGCAACCCTTGAATAAAATGAAACACTGATACAACTTCAAAATTCACTAACCTTTATACTGTGCGTAATATAACTATCAAAGTTTGTAACATTGAAATGCTGAAACTTTTTACTGGTGCGTCATAAGAAGTTGAAATTTGTTGACAAAGTACTATTTTCAATTTGAGATATCGGTATAATAGTGCAACCCTTGAGAAAAAAGTGAAACACTGATGCAACTTCAAAATTCACTAACCTTTATACTGTGCGTATTATAACTATCAAAGTTTGCAATATTGATGTGCAGTAACTTTTTACTAGAGCGTCATAAGACCTTGAAATTTTATGACAATAAAGTACTATTTTCAATTTGAGATATCGGTATAATAGTGCAACCCTTGAGTGAAAAATGAAACACTGATGCAACTTCAAAGTTCACTAACCTTTATACTGTGTGTAATGTTACTATCAAAGTTTGCAATATTGAAATGCTGTAACTTTTTACTGGAGCGTCATAAGACCTTGAAATTTTGTGACAATAATGTACTATTGTCAATTTGAGATATCGGTATAACAGTGCAACCCTTGAGTAAAAAATGAAACACTGATGCAACTTCAAAATTCACTAACCTTTATACTGTGCGTATTATAACTATCAAAGTTTGTAACATTGAAATGCTGAAACTTTTTACTGATGCGTCATAAGAGGTTGAAATTTTTTGACAAAGTACTATTTTCAGTTTGAGATATCGGTATAATAGTGCAACCTTTGAGTAAAAAATGAAACACTGATGCAACTTCAAAATTCACTAACCTTTATACTGTGCGTATTATAACTATCAAAGTTTGCAATATTGATGTGCAGTAACTTTTTACTAGAGCGTCATAAGCCCTTGAAATTTTATGACAATAAAGTACTATTTTCAATTTGAGATATCGGTATAATAGTGCAACCCTTGAGTAAAAAATGAAACACTGATGCAACTTCAAAGTTCACTAACCTTTATACTGTGTGTAATGTTACTATCAAAGTTTGCAATATTGAAATGCTGTAACTTTTTACTGGAGCGTCATAAGACCTTGAAATTTTGTGACAATAATGTACTATTGTCAATTTGAGATATCGGTATAACAGTGCTACCCTTGAGTAATAAACGAATGATTGATGCAACTTCAAAATTCACTATCTTTTATACTGTGCACAATATAACTTTCAAAGTTTGCAACATTGAAATGCTGTAACCTTTTACTGGAGCGTCATAAGACCTTGAAATTTTGTGACAATAATGTACTATTGTCAATTTGAGATATCGGTATAACAGTGCTACCTTTGGGTAAAAAACGAAACACTGATGCAACTTCAAAATTCACTAACCTTTATACTGTGCGTAATATAACTATCAAAGGTTGCAACATTGAAATGCTGTGACTTTTTACTGGTGCGTCAAAAGACCTTGAAATTTGTGACAATAAAGTACTATTGTCAATTTGAAATATCTGTATAACAGTGGTACCTTTGAGTAGAAAATGAAACACTGATGCAATTTCAAAACTCACTAACTTTTATACTGTGCGTAATATAACATTGAAATGCTGTAACTTTTTACTTGAGCTTCATAAGACCTTGAAATTTTTATGACAATAAAGTGCTATTGTCAATTTGAGATATCGGTATAACAGTGCAACCCTTGAATAAAATGAAACACTGATGCAACTTCAAAATTCACTAACCTTTATATTGTGCGTAATATAACTATCAAAGGTTGCAACATTGAAATGCTGTAACCTTTTACTGGAGCGTCATAAGACCTTGAAATTTTGTGACAATAAAGTACTATTGTCAATTTGAAATATCGGTATAACAGTGCTACCTTTGAGTAAAAATTAAAACACTGATGCAACTTCGGTATAACAGTGCTACCCTTGAGTAATAAACGAAACATTAATGCAACTTCAAAATTCACTAACTTTTATACTGTGCATAATATAACTTTCAAAGTTTGCAATATTGAAATGCTGTAACTTTTTAATGCAGCTTCTTCAGACCTTAAAAATTTGTGACAATAAAATACTATTGTCAATTTGAGATATCGGTATAACAGTGCTACCTTTGAGTAAAAAATGAAACACTGATGCAACTTCAAAATTCACAAACTTTTATACTGTGCGTAATATAACTATCAAAGTTTGCAACATTGAAATGCTGTAACTTTTTACTGGAGCGTCATAAGAGCTTGAAATTTGTGACAATAATGTACAATTGTCAATTTGAGATATTGGTATAACAGTGCTACCCTTGAGTAAAAAATGAAACAATGATGCAACTTCAAAATTCACAAACTTTTATATTGTGGGTAGTATAACTATCAAAGTGTGCATCATTGAAATGCTGTAACTTTTTACTGGAGCGTCATAAGACCTTGAAACTTTGTGACAATAAAGTACTATTGTCAATTTGAAATATCGGTATAACAGTGCTACATTTGAGTAGAAAATGAAACACTGATGCAAGTTCAAAGTTCACTAACTTTTATACTGTGCGTAATATAACTATCAAAATTTGCAACATTGAAATGCTGTAACTTTTTACCTGAGCTTAAAAAGACCTTGAAATTTTTATGACAATAAAGTACTATTGTCAATTTGAGATATCGGTATAACAGTGCAACTCTTGAATAAAATGAAACACTGATGCAACTTCAAAATTCACTTACCTTTATACTGTGCGTAACATAACTATCAAAGTTTGCAACATTGAAATGCTGAAACTTTTTACTGGTGCGACATAAGACCTTGAAATTTTGTGACAATAATGCACTATTGTCAATTTGAGATATCGGTATAACAGTGCTACCCTTGAGTAATAAACGAAACATTGATGCAACTTCAAAATTCACTAACTTTTATACTGTGCATAATATAACTATAAAAGTTTGCAACATTGAAATGCTGTAACCTTAACTTCAAAATTCACTAACTTTTGTACCGTGCAGAATATAACTATCAAAATTTGCCACATTGAAATGCTGTAACCTTTTACTGGAGCGTCATAAGACCTCGAAATTTATGATAGTAAAGTACTATTTTCAGTTTGAGATATCGGTATAACAGTGCAACCCTTGAGTAAAAAATGAAACACTGATGCAACTTCAAAATTCACTAACCTTTATACTGTGCGTATTATAACTATCAAAGTTTGCAATATTGATGTGCAGTAACTTTTTACTAGAGCGTCATAAGACCTTGAAATTTTATGACAATAAAGTACTATTTTCAATTTGAGATATCGGTATAATAGTGCAACCCTTGAGTAAAAAATGAAACACTGATGCAACTTAAAAATTCACTAACCTTTATACTGTGTGTAATGTTACTATCAAAGTTTGCAATATTGAAATGCTGTAACTTTTTACTGGAGCGTCAAAAGAGCTTGAAATTTGTGACAATAATGTACAATTGTCAATTTGATATATTGGTATAACAGTGCTACCTTTGAGTAAAAAATGAAACTCTGATGCAACTTCAAAATTCACAAACTTTTATACTGTGCGTAATATAACTATCAAAGTTTGCAACATTGAAATGCTGTAACTTTTTACTGGTGCGTCAAAAGACCTTGAAACTTTGTGACAATAAAGTACTATTGTCAATTTGAAATATCGGTATAACAGGTGCTACCTTTGAGTAGAAAATGAAACACTGATGCAAGTTCAAAATTCACTAACTTTTATACTGTGCGTAATATAACTATAAAAGTTTGCAAAATTGAAATGCTATAACTATTTACCTGAGCTTCATAAGACCTTGAAATTTTTATGACAAAGTACTATTGTCAATTTGAGATATCGGTATAACAGTGCAACCCTTGAATAAAATGAAACACTGATACAACTTCAAAATTCACTAACCTTTATACTGTGCGTAATATAACTATCAAAGTTTGTAACATTGAAATGCTGAAACTTTTTACTGGTGCGTCATAAGAAGTTGAAATTTGTTGACAAAGTACTATTTTCAATTTGAGATATCGGTATAATAGTGCAACCCTTGAGAAAAAAGTGAAACACTGATGCAACTTCAAAATTCACTAATCTTTATACTGTGCGTATTATAACTATCAAAGTTTGCAATATTGATGTGCAGTAACTTTTTACTAGAGCGTCATAAGACCTTGAAATTTTATGACAATAAAGTACTATTTTCAATTTGAGATATCGGTATAATAGTGCAACCCTTGAGTGAAAAATGAAACACTGATGCAACTTCAAAGTTCACTAACCTTTATACTGTGTGTAATGTTACTATCAAAGTTTGCAATATTGCAATGCTGTAACTTTTTACTGGAGCGTCATAAGACCTTGAAATTTTGTGACAATAATGTACTATTGTCAATGTGAGATATCGATGTAACAGTGCTACCTTTGAGTAATAAATGAAACACTGATGCAACTTCAAAATTCACTAACTTTTATACTGTGCATAATATAACTTTCAAAGTTTGCAACATTGAAATGCTGGGACTTTTTACTGGTGCGTCATAAGACCTTGAAATTTTGTGACAATAAAGTACTATTTTCAATTTGAGATATCGGTATAACAGTGCTACCCTTGAGTAAAAAATGAAACACTGATGCAAATTCAAAATTCAGTAACCTTTGTACTGTGCGTAATATAACTATCAAAGTTTGCAACATTTACTGATGCGTCATAAGATCTTGAAATTTTGTGACAATAATGTACTATTGTCAATTTGAGATATCGGTATAACAGTGCTACCTTTGGGTAAAAAACGAAACACTGATGCAACTTCAAAATTCTCTAACCTTTATACTGTGCGTAATATAACTATCAAAGGTTGCAACATTGAAATGCTGTGCGTAATATAACTATCAAAGGTTGCAACATTGAAATGCTGTGACTTTTTACTGGTGCGTCAAAAGACCTTGAAATTTTTGACAATAAAGTACTATTGTCAATTTGAAATATCTGTATAACAGTGGTACCTTTGAGTAGAAAATGAAACACTGATGTAAGTTCAAAACTCACTAACTTTTATACTGTGCGTAATATAACATTGAAATGCTGTAACTTTTTACTTGAGCTTCATAAGACCTTGAAATTTTTATGACAATAAAGTACTATTGTCAATTTGAGATATCGGTATAACAGTGCAACCCTTGAATAAAATGAAACACTGATGCAACTTCAAAATTCACTAACCTTTATATTGTGCGTAATATAACTATCAAAGGTTGCAACATTGAAATGCTGTAACCTTTTACTGGAGCGTCATAAGACCTTGAAATTTTGTGACAATAAAGTACTATTGTCAATTTGAAATATCGGTATAACAGTGCTACCTTTGAGTAAAAATTAAAACACTGATGCAACTTCGGCATAACAGTGCTACCCTTGAGTAATAAACGAAACATTAATGCAACTTCAAAATTCACTAACTTTTATACTGTGCATAATATAACTTTCAAAGTTTGCAATATTGAAATGCTGTAACTTTTTAATGCAGCTTCTTCAGACCTTAAAAATTTGTGACAATAAAATACTATTGTCAATTTGAGATATCGGTATAACAGTGCTACCTTTGAGTAAAAAATAAAACACTGATGCAGCTTCAAAATTCACTAACTTTTATATTGTGCGTAATATAACTATCAAAGTTTGCAACATTGAAATGCTGTAACCTTTTACTGGAGCGTCATAAGCCCTTGAAATTTTATGACAATAAAGTACTATTTTCAATTTGAGATATCGGTATAATAGTGCAACCCTTGAGTAAAAAATGAAACACTGATGCAACTTCAAAGTTCACTAACCTTTATACTGTGTGTAATGTTACTATCAAAGTTTGCAATATTGAAATGCTGTAACTTTTTACTGGAGCGTCATAAGACCTTGAAATTTTGTGACAATAATGTACTATTGTCAATTTGAGATATCGGTATAACAGTGCTACCCTTGAGTAATAAACGAATGATTGATGCAACTTCAAAATTCACTATCTTTTATACTGTGCATAATATAACTTTCAAAGTTTGCAACATTGAAATGCTGTAACCTTTTACTGGAGCGTCATAAGACCTTGAAATTTTGTGACAATAATGTACTATTGTCAATTTGAGATATCGGTATAACAGTGCTACCTTTGGGTAAAAAACGAAACACTGATGCAACTTCAAAATTCACTAACCTTTATACTGTGCGTAATATAACTATCAAAGGTTGCAACATTGAAATGCTGTGACTTTTTACTGGTGCGTCAAAAGACCTTGAAATTTGTGACAATAAAGTACTATTGTCAATTTGAAATATCTGTATAACAGTGGTACCTTTGAGTAGAAAATGAAACACTGATGCAAGTTCAAAACTCACTAACTTTTATACTGTGCGTAATATAACATTGAAATGCTGTAACTTTTTACTTGAGCTTCATAAGACCTTGAAATTTTTATGACAATAAAGTGCTATTGTCAATTTGAGATATCGGTATAACAGTGCAACCCTTGAATAAAATGAAACACTGATGCAACTTCAAAATTCACTAACCTTTATATTGTGCGTAATATAACTATCAAAGGTTGCAACATTGAAATGCTGTAACCTTTTACTGGAGCGTCATAAGACCTTGAAATTTTGTGACAATAAAGTACTATTGTCAATTTGAAATATCGGTATAACAGTGCTACCTTTGAGTAAAAATTAAAACACTGATGCAACTTCGGTATAACAGTGCTACCCTTGAGTAATAAACGAAACATTAATGCAACTTCAAAATTCACTAACTTTTATACTGTGCATAATATAACTTTCAAAGTTTGCAATATTGAAATGCTGTAACTTTTTAATGCAGCTTCTTCAGACCTTAAAAATTTGTGACAATAAAATACTATTGTCAATTTGAGATATCGGTATAACAGTGCTACCTTTGAGTAAAAAATGAAACACTGATGCAACTTCAAAATTCACAAACTTTTATACTGTGCGTAATATAACTATCAAAGTTTGCAACATTGAAATGCTGTAACTTTTTACTGGAGCGTCAAAAGAGCTTGAAATTTGTGACAATAATGTACAATTGTCAATTTGAGATATTGGTATAACAGTGCTACCCTTGAGTAAAAAATGAAACAATGATGCAACTTCAAAATTCACAAACTTTTATATTGTGGGTAGTATAACTATCAAAGTGTGCATCATTGAAATGCTGTAACTTTTTACTGGAGCGTCATAAGACCTTGAAACTTTGTGACAATAAAGTACTATTGTCAATTTGAAATATCGGTATAACAGTGCTACATTTGAGTAGAAAATGAAACACTAATGCAAGTTCAAAGTTCACTAACTTTTATACTGTGCGTAATATAACTATCAAAATTTGCAACATTGAAATGCTGTAACTTTTTACCTGAGCTTAAAAAGACCTTAAAATTTTTATGACAATAAAGTACTATTGTCAATTTGAGATATCGGTATAACAGTGCAACTCTTGAATAAAATGAAACACTGATGCAACTTCAAAATTCACTTACCTTTATACTGTGCGTAACATAACTATCAAAGTTTGCAACATTGAAATGCTGAAACTTTTTACTGGTGCGACATAAGACCTTGAAATTTTGTGACAATAATGCACTATTGTCAATTTGAGATATCGGTATAACAGTGCTACCCTTGAGTAATAAACGAAACATTGATGCAACTTCAAAATTCACTAACTTTTATACTGTGCATAATATAACTATAAAAGTTTGCAACATTGAAATGCTGTAACCTTAACTTCAAAATTCACTAACTTTTGTACCGTGCAGAATATAACTATCAAAATTTGCCACATTGAAATGCTGTAACCTTTTACTGGAGCGTCATAAGACCTCGAAATTTATGATAGTAAAGTACTATTTTCAGTTTGAGATATCGGTATAACAGTGCAACCCTTGAGTAAAAAATGAAACACTGATGCAACTTCAAAATTCACTAACCTTTATACTGTGCGTATTATAACTATCAAAGTTTGCAATATTGATGTGCAGTAACTTTTTACTAGAGCGTCATAAGACCTTGAAATTTTATGACAATAAAGTACTATTTTCAATTTGAGATATCGGTATAATAGTGCAACCCTTGAGTAAAAAATGAAACACTGATGCAACTTAAAAATTCACTAACCTTTATACTGTGTGTAATGTTACTATCAAAGTTTGCAATATTGAAATGCTGTAACTTTTTACTGGAGCGTCAAAAGAGCTTGAAATTTGTGACAATAATGTACAATTGTCAATTTGATATATTGGTATAACAGTGCTACCTTTGAGTAAAAAATGAAACTCTGATGCAACTTCAAAATTCACAAACTTTTATACTGTGCGTAATATAACTATCAAAGTTTGCAACATTGAAATGCTGTAACTTTTTACTGGTGCGTCAAAAGACCTTGAAACTTTGTGACAATAAAGTACTATTGTCAATTTGAAATATCGGTATAACAGGTGCTACCTTTGAGTAGAAAATGAAACACTGATGCAAGTTCAAAATTCACTAACTTTTATACTGTGCGTAATATAACTATAAAAGTTTGCAAAATTGAAATGCTATAACTATTTACCTGAGCTTCATAAGACCTTGAAATTTTTATGACAAAGTACTATTGTCAATTTGAGATATCGGTATAACAGTGCAACCCTTGAATAAAATGAAACACTGATACAACTTCAAAATTCACTAACCTTTATACTGTGCGTAATATAACTATCAAAGTTTGTAACATTGAAATGCTGAAACTTTTTACTGGTGCGTCATAAGAAGTTGAAATTTGTTGACAAAGTACTATTTTCAATTTGAGATATCGGTATAATAGTGCAACCCTTGAGAAAAAAGTGAAACACTGATGCAACTTCAAAATTCACTAATCTTTATACTGTGCGTATTATAACTATCAAAGTTTGCAATATTGATGTGCAGTAACTTTTTACTAGAGCGTCATAAGACCTTGAAATTTTATGACAATAAAGTACTATTTTCAATTTGAGATATCGGTATAATAGTGCAACCCTTGAGTGAAAAATGAAACACTGATGCAACTTCAAAGTTCACTAACCTTTATACTGTGTGTAATGTTACTATCAAAGTTTGCAATATTGAAATGCTGTAACTTTTTACTGGAGCGTCATAAGACCTTGAAATTTTGTGACAATAATGTACTATTGTCAATTTGAGATATCGGTATAACAGTGCTACCCTTGAGTAATAAACGAAACATTGATGCAACTTCAAAATTCACTAACTTTTATACTGTGCATAATATAACTTTCAAAGTTTGCAACATTGAAATGCTGTAACCTTTTACTGGAGCGTCATAAGACCTTGAAATTTTGTGACAATAAAGTACTATTTTCAATTTGAGATATCGGTATAACAGTGCAACCCTTGAGTAAAAAATGAAACACTGATGCAAATTCAAAATTCACTAACCTTTGTACTGTGCGTAATATAACTATCAAAGTTTGCAACATTTACTGATGCGTCATAAGATCTTGAAATTTTGTGACAATAATGTACTATTGTCAATTTGAGATATCGGTATAACAGTGCTACCTTTGGGTAAAAAACGAAACACTGATGCAACTTCAAAATTCTCTAACCTTTATACTGTGCGTAATATAACTATCAAAGGTTGCAACATTGAAATGCTGTGCGTAATATAACTATCAAAGGTTGCAACATTGAAATGCTGTGACTTTTTACTGGTGCGTCAAAAGACCTTGAAATTTTTGACAATAAAGTACTATTGTCAATTTGAAATATCTGTATAACAGTGGTACCTTTGAGTAGAAAATGAAACACTGATGTAAGTTCAAAACTCACTAACTTTTATACTGTGCGTAATATAACATTGAAATGCTGTAACTTTTTACTTGAGCTTCATAGGACCTTGAAATTTTTATGACAATAAAGTACTATTGTCAATTTGAGATATCGGTATAACAGTGCAACCCTTGAATAAAATGAAACACTGATGCAACTTCAAAATTCACTAACCTTTATATTGTGCGTAATATAACTATCAAAGGTTGCAACATTGAAATGCTGTAACCTTTTACTGGAGCGTCATAAGACCTTGAAATTTTGTGACAATAAAGTACTATTGTCAATTTGAAATATCGGTATAACAGTGCTACCTTTGAGTAAAAATTAAAACACTGATGCAACTTCGGCATAACAGTGCTACCCTTGAGTAATAAACGAAACATTAATGCAACTTCAAAATTCACTAACTTTTATACTGTGCATAATATAACTTTCAAAGTTTGCAATATTGAAATGCTGTAACTTTTTAATGCAGCTTCTTCAGACCTTAAAAATTTGTGACAATAAAATACTATTGTCAATTTGAGATATCGGTATAACAGTGCTACCTTTGAGTAAAAAATAAAACACTGATGCAGCTTCAAAATTCACTAACTTTTATATTGTGCGTAATATAACTATCAAAGTTTGCAACATTGAAATGCTGTAACCTTTTACTGGAGCGTCATAAGACCTTGAAATTTTGTAACAATAAAGTACTATTTTCAATTTGAGATATCGGTATAACAGTGCTACCCTTGAGTAATAAACGAAACATTGATGCAACTTCAAAATTCACTAACTTTTATACTGTGCATAATATAACTATAAAAGTTTGCAACATTGAAATGCTGAAACTTTTTACTGATGCGTCATAAGAAGTTGAAATTTTTTGACAAAGTACTATTTTCAATTTGAGATATCGGTATAATAGTGCAACCCTTGAGTAAAAAATGAAACACTGATGCAACTTCAAAATTCACTAACCTTTATACTGTGCGTATTATAACTATCAAAGTTTGCAATATTGATGTGCAGTAACTTTTTACTAGAGCGTCATAAGACCTTGAAATTTTATGACAATAAAGTACTATTTTCAATTTGAGATATCGGTATAATAGTGCAACCCTTGAGTGAAAAATGAAACACTGATGCAACTTCAAAGTTCACTAACCTTTATACTGTGTGTAATGTTACTATCAAAGTTTGCAATATTGAAATGCTGTAACTTTTTACTGGAGCGTCATAAGACCTTGAAATTTTGTGACAATAATGTACTATTGTCAATTTGAGATATCGGTATAACAGTGCTACCCTTGAGTAATAAACGAAACATTGATGCAACTTCAAAATTCACTAACTTTTATACTGTGCATAATATAACTATAAAAGTTTGCAACATTGAAATGCTGTAACCTTAACTTCAAAATTCACTAACTTTTATACCGTGCAGAATATAACTATCAAAATTTGCCACATTGAAATACTGTAACCTTTTACTGGAGCGTCATAAGACCTCGAAATTTATGATAGTAAAGTACTATTTTCAGTTTGAGATATCGGTATAACAGTGCAACCCTTGAGTAAAAAATGAAACACTGATGCAACTTCAAAATTCACTAACCTTTATACTGTGCGTAATATAACTATCAAAGTTTGTAACATTGAAATGCTGAAACTTTTTACTGATGCGTCATAAGAGGTTGAAATTTTTTGACAAAGTACTATTTTCAATTTGAGATATCGGTATAATAGTGCAACCCTTGAGTAAAAAATGAAACACTGATGCAACTTTAAAATTCACTAACCTTTATACTGTGCGTATTATAACTATCAAAGTTTGCAATATTGATGTGCAGTAACTTTTTACTAGAGCGTCATAAGCCCTTGAAATTTTATGACAATAAAGTACTATTTTCAATTTGAGATATGAGTGAGTGAGTGAGTGAGTGAGGTTTATTTCAATTATTCTTTTTACAATTTTTGTTACAATTTCATGGTATCTCGCGAAGCCTTTAAGGCTTGTCTGCGAGAAAATTTGAAATAATAATAATAAATTAATTAATTAAAAATAACAATAGATATTCAAATAATAAATTACAATAGGTCAATTATAATACAAATTTAAAGTACGATTATAAGTTATAAATTTAAAGTATAATTATAAAGTACAATTATAAAATTTAGAAACTTATCAAGGAGCAATGTAATTGAATTAAAAGAAGGAAAAAGAGTACAATTTAAGACATTATTATTGGTACATGGGTGACCATTATTTAGAAGCGAAAATAAACATTATTTAGAAGTGAAAATAAACATTAGTTCTGAATATAATGCAGTTTGATGTTTCTATTTCGCTGATGTTTCGGAGCTTGGTGATCGTTCGCTATGTTTGATGGCAGCTGATTCAGAATTTTGGGTATAACAACATCGAGAGTGCGTTTTCCATAATTGTTGTAGAAATGGGCAACTTTAACTCTCCCGCCTGTTCGGTGTCGCGTGCTATACTCGTGTTGAATTGGAATCCTGAAGCGCTTGTCGTCGAAGAACTCGCTTAGTAGACTGCTCTTAAATAGGTCATCAACCGTCAAGACTTGGAGGTGATTCCAGACTGGGATACTGCTGTCGTGACGGTGGTAGGTTTTTTTCTTGGCCAGTATTTTAAGAATGGCGTTTTGACTTTTTTGTGCGTCAGAGCAGTGGGTTGACGAGCCCCATGCGGTGATGCCGTGGCGGATGTAAGATTCGCAAAGTGCGAAGTAAGCCTGCCTGAGTACCGAGTAGTTACATGCGTAGCTTAGGTGGTGCATCATATACGATGTTCTGCGTAGTTTTGCTCGGAGTTGTTTGATGTGTGCGTGCCATTTCAAGTGTGTGTCCACGACCACGCCCAGGTATTTATATTCTTCCACTATTTCAATTATTGTTTGGCAATCGTCATCTGAGGAGCTTCTGGTTTGGTGATTGTGCAGGCATGACGTACTATGAAATTTTATTTGTATCTGGGATCGTGGCATGTGTATCGAGCGAATGTGCATAATTTTTGTTTTTGCAGCATTTATCGATAGACCATTATCGTGAGACCATCTTGCAATAGCATCGAGCTCGCTTTGCATTATTTTTGTTGCAGTGTTAAGATCCTTATGTGCAACCACTATGGCAGTGTCATCGGCGTAGGCATAAACTTTGCTGTTCTGGAGCGCTCTCAACATTTCGTTTGCGTAAATTATATATAGAAGTGGTCCCAGTTTGGATCCTTGTGGTACGCCGTGTTTAGTGTATACTGGCGCGCTTAGATTGTCTTTAATTTTTACTTGGTAAGAGCGTAATGTCAGGTAATTTTCAAGCCATTTAAGGCACTCTCCTCGAAGACCGGCGCGTTCGATTGCTTCCAAGAGTTTTTAATGAGACAGCGTGTCGAAAGCTTTACTAAAATCGACGAAAAGTACCAGGCTGTGACAATTCTTGCTCAGATTTTCATTCAAATCGCTTGCAAAGTTACCGAGAAGCTTGTTAATATTTTTCCCTTTTTGGAAGCCATACTGGTTACTTGCAATTATTTGATATTTTTCCATAAAAACGTTGAGCCTGCGCAGCACGATTTCCTCAATTATTTTTTCTAGCACCGGCAATATCGCTATTGGTCGATAGTTACCAACATCTGACTTATCCCCGCTTTTATAAATAGGCCGAATAGTTGAGAGTTTAAGTGCTTGTGGCATCTTATTCTGTTCGAGGCTCATGTTTATAAGTTTTGTTATTACCGGAGCCATCACTACAGCATTGTTTTTCAGGTCTGCTGGTCGGATCGCATCGTGTCCTGGACTTTTTTGAGAATTCAGACCGTAGAGTATGTTCAGGACTTCGACTTCACTCGCGTTTTCCATGTAAATTGAGTTTCTTATGTTTAAGTTTGTGGTGTGAAAGGTTTTAATATCGCATTCATGTATGGTGTTTTGGATATTTTGATCAATGCTGACCGCAAATTTATTTGTTAATGTCTGTAAATCATCGTTTTTGAAATTTTTAATCAATATATCGTCTAATTGATTGCTTTTTTTGCCAATAATTTCATTAACGATTTGCCATGTTTTTTTTAAATCGTACTTGTTTTTGTAAAATTGATTTTTATAATAATCGTTTTTCGCGCGTTCTAATTTTTTGTTTAATATATTTCTAAAAGTTTTATATTCTCTTTCACTTATCCTATCTTTTGGTTTCGATAACCATTTTTTATAAAGTTTATCCCTTTTATCACAGCATTTTAGAAGGTCTTCACTTAGCCACGGGTTATTTTTTCTTTTTTTAATTTTTTTTGCATCTGTCTGGCAGTCATTGTACATGTTTTTAAACTTGTCTTGTAGTTCATTGTAAAAGTCGTCTACATTTTCAAGCGCAAAAACTTGCTCCCAATTTGTGTCATTTATTTGCACATGTACCCTACTGTCGCATATTCTTTTATATACGCCCGCAATTTGTTCTTTCTCGCTGCTATTGTTGTTGAATGTAACACCACACAACAAAGAGTAGTGGTCCGAGATTGTTGTTGTTATTATACTTGCGCTAACTTGGGTATTTTTAGAACGCACCAGCATATGATCGATGTTGCTGCTAATGCCTCTGCCTACATCCACTCGCGTGCTCGCATTGTTTACGCTCTCAATACCGTTCGCCGACAGCATCTCTAAATAACGCGCAGTTGACCTACAGTCGGTTTTGTGCAGATCAATATTCATGTCGCCAATTATGATCATATTTTTTCTAGCATTTACTTGCATAATCATTTGCTCTAACTCGTTGATGAAGATGTGAATATTTTGCGACGGAGGTCTGTACACTGCTTGTATGAGGAAATGTTGATTATTGGCGCACATATTAATAGTCATTGTTTCAAACGAGACGATTGTAGGGTGTATTGTGTGTGTGTATAAGATGCTGTTTTTAATGTAGACCGCTAAGCCGCCTCCTCTGCGGTTTACACGGTTAAAAAATTCTGCATTGTAGCCATTTATTTGAAAAAGGTTATTTTCATCATCTGTTATATTAGTCTCAACTAATATAATAAAATCAACTGATGAAAGTAAATTGTTAACCGCAGCTAGAAAAGCAGTAAAATTTGTCCGTAGTGACCGAATATTTAAAAAAATGCATGACAGGTGATAACTTGTAATTGTTTGTGTTTTTATATGTTGGTAGTTTAAATATGTGTTTGTGGAAATTGTATTCATTTTGAGTTTTTGATTATTTGTTTTTTAATGTGAAGTATTTCATAAAAAAGTTTAGCTAAATTGGGAAAAAGTTAATTAATCAAATCTACATCGCATTCTGCAGAAATTTGAATTATAGATGAGGATTCGATTTTTTTTGCCAGAATGCGCCCTTCGCGTATCCATACAAATTTCCAGTTTGCCGATTTTGCTTTGGTTTTTGCAAGCCAGAGCAGTCGGCGATTCGATGGTGTCAGCTGGTCATTCAAAAATATTCGTTTAGAATTTGTAATTTGCCCGCCGTTTTTTTCTTGCAGTGTATCAAAGCGTTTTCCTTTTGTTTGCTGCATTACTGTCTGCTTAGAGCTCAGCGAAGAGAGTTTGACGATGATCGAATTGTTTTTGTTTTTGATGCGGAAAGCATCCACAACGTCGCTCTCCGCCAGCTCTATGTTGTACTTGCTGACAATATGTTTCAAAGCTTGCTTAGCACTCTCATTGTCTCTCAGTGGAACGTTTGTTACCTCAATGTTTCGTTCGAGCGCCTTTTGTTCTAGCGTGCTGATTTTGCGCTCCATGACTGCTATACGCACATCCTTTTCTTCGTTTTTAGCAGTTAGTTCTTTGACTTGAGAGGCAAGCTGGGCGACAGTTTCGTTTATTTTTGCAGATGAAGCAGCAATTTCGCTCTTAACTTCTGCGTAGGAGCAAACTAAGCGGTCGCTCATATCTGCTATCATCTGTTTCAGCGCTTTCATGTCGGACTTAAGTTCTCGCATGTCCGCTGCTCCGCTCTCTAATGGAAGAGCGTAGTTGGGCTGGCGCCTCTTTGCTTGAAGATCATCTAGATCCTCATCGTCTTCTTCACGACTTTGCTTCTGAGCTTGCTGGCTTTGTTGTTGCTTCGGTGCATTTTGCGAAGATGAGCTTGCTGTTCTCGTGCGCTGCCGGTAGTTTTTACATCTCCAATCGGCGCGTCGGTCGCTGTTCATACTCGCGTAGGTCTGCTCAGAGACGGTGGTGCACGGAGCATAGTGGTATTGCGAAGAGCAAGCATGGCACTTCACGAAATCACCGGTGGTCGGCAACGGCTTAGCGCAGCTGGCGCAAAGGGACGCTGCTGGCTGCGGGGGAGATCGTTGCATCTTGAAGAGTTATTTTTGTTGTTGTTTTCTTTCTGTTATTTTGATTTGAATATTTTGGCACTTCTTGCACTAGAACAAATTTTCACTTATTAGGTTTTATTTCCTTATTGATAGATTGTTCAATGTTGTGAAGCACTGGTTAGTTGTTCAACCCTCAAACCCGAAGTTACTACAAAATTTATTCTAAAATTTATTCTATACACTGGAGTGACCAAAAACACGTCCGTTCTCAACGAAGTAATTTACTAAGTGTATAATAGTGCAACCCTTGAGTAAAAAATGAAACACTGATGCAACTTCAAAGTTCACTAACCTTTATACTGTGTGTAATGTTACTATCAAAGTTTGCAACATTGAAATGCTGTAACCTGTTACTGGAGCGTCATAAGACCTTGAAATTTTGTGACAAAGTACTACTTTCAATTTGAGATATCGGTATAACAGTGCAACCCTTGAGTAAAAAATGAAACACTGATGCAAATTCAAAATTCACTAACCTTTGTACTGTGCGTAATATAACTATCAAAGTTTGCAACATTTACTGATGCGTCATAAGACCTTGAAATTTTGTGACAATAATGTACTATTGTCAATTTGAGATATCGGTATAACAGTGCTACCGTTGGGTAAAAAACGAAACACTGATGCAACTTCAAAATTCACTAACCTTTATACTGTGCGTAATATAGCTATCAAAGGTTGCAACATTGAAATGCTGTGACTTTTTACTGGTGCGTCAAAAGACCTTGAAATTTGTGACAATAAAGTACTATTGTCAATTTGAAATATCTGTATAACAGTGGTACCTTTGAGTAGAAAATGAAACACTGATGCAAGTTCAAAACTCACTAACTTTTATACTGTGCGTAATATAACATTGAAATGCTGTAACTTTTTACTTGAGCTTCATAAGACCTTGAAATTTTTATGACAATAAAGTACTATTGTCAATTTGAGATATCGGTATAATAGTGCAACCCTTGAGTAAAAAATGAAACACTGATGCAACTTCAAAATTCACTAACCTTTATACTGTGTGTAATGTTACTATCAAAGTTTGCAATATTGAAATGCTGTAACTTTTTACTGGAGCGTCATAAGACCTTGAAATTTTGTGACAATAAACCACTATTGTCAATTTGATATATCGGTATAACAGTGCTACCTTTGAGTAATAAACGAAACATTGAAGCAACTTCAAAATTCACTAACTTTTTTACTGTGCATAATATAACTATAAAAGTTTGCAACATTGAAATGCTGTAACCTTATCTTCAAAATTCACTAACTTTTATACCGTGCAGAATATAACTATCAAAATTTGCAACATTGAAATGCTGTAACCTTTTACTGGAGCGTCATAAGACCTCGAAATTTATGATAGTAAAGTACTATTTTCAGTTTGAGATATCGGTATAACAGTGCAACCCTTGAGTAAAAAATGAAACACTGATGCAACTTCAAAATTCACTAACCTTTATACTGTCCGTAATATAACTATCAAAGTTTGTAACATTGAAATGCTGAAACTTTTTACTGGTGCGTCATAAGAAGTTGAAATTTTTTGACAAAGTACTATTTTCATTTTGAGATATCGGTATAATAGTGCAACCCTTGAGTAAAAAATTAAACACTGATGCAACTTCAAAATTCACTAACCTTTATACTGTGCGTATTATAACTATCAAAGTTTGCAATATTGATGTGCAGTAACTTTTTACTAGAGCGTCATAAGACCTTGAAATTTTATGACAATAAAGTACTATTTTCAATTTGAGATATCGGTATAATAGTGCAACCCTTGAGTAAAAAATGAAACACTGATGCAACTTCAAAGTTCACTAACTTTTATACTGTGTGTAATGTTATTATCAAAGTTTGCAATATTGAAATGCTGTAACTTTTTACTGGAGCGTCATAAAACCTTGAAATTTTGTGACAATAATGTACTATTGTCAATTTGAGATATCGGTATAACAGTGCTACCCTTGAGTAATAAACGAAACATTGATGCAACTTCAAAATTCACTAACTTTTATACTGTGCATAGTATAACTTTCAAAGTTTGCAACATTGAAATGCTGTAACCTTTTACTGGAGCGTCATAAGACCTTGAAATTTTGTGACAATAAAGTACTATTTTCAATTTGAAATATCGGTATAACAGTGCAACCCTTGAGTAAAAAATGAAACACTGATGCAAATTCAAAATTCACTAACCTTTATACTGTGTGTAATGTTACTTTCAAAGTTTGCAATATTGAAATGCTGTAACTTTTTACTGGAGCGTCATAAGACCTTGAAATTTTGTGGCAATAAACCACTATTGTCAATTTGAAATATCGGTATAACAGTTCTACCTTTGAGTAAAAAATGAAACTCTGATGCAACTTCAAAATTCACAAACTTTTATACTGTGCGTAATATAACTATCAAAGTTTGCAACATTGAAATGCTGTAAATTTTTACTGGTGCGTCAAAAGACCTTGAAATTTGTGACAATAAAGTACTATTGTCAATTTGAAATATCGGTATAACAGTGCTACCTTTGAGTAGAAAATGAAACACTGATGCAAGTTCAAAATTCACTAACTTTTATACTGTGCGTAATATAACTATCAAAGTTTGCAACATTGAAATGCTATAACTTTTTACCTGAGCTTCATAAAGGAGCGTCATAAGACCTTGAAATTTTGTGACAATAATGTACTATTGTCAATTTGAGATATCGGTATAACAGTGCTACCCTTGAGTAATAAACGAAACATTGATGCAACTTCAAAATTCACTAACTTTTATACTGTGCATAATATAACTTTCAAAGTTTGCAACATTGAAATGCTGTAACCTTTTACTGGAGCGTCATAAGACCTTGAAATTTTGTGACAATAACTATTGTCAATTTGAAATATCGGTATAACAGTGCAACCCTTGAGTAAAAATGAAACACTGATGCAACTTCAAAGTTCACTAACCTTTATACTGTGTGTAATGTTACTATCAAAGTTTGCAATATTGAAATACTGTAACTTTTTACTGGAGCGTCATAAGACCTTGAAATTTTGTGACAATTAACCACTATTGTCAATTTGAAATATCGGTATAACAGTGCTACCCTTGAGTAAAAAATGAAACTCTGATGCAACTTCAAAATTCACAAACTTTTATACTGTGCGTAATATAACTATCAAAGTTTGCAACATAGAAATGCTGTAAATTTTTACTGGTGCGTCAAAAGACCTTGAAATTTGTGACAATAAAGTACTATTGTCAATTTGAAATATCGGTATAACAGTGCTACCTTTGAGTAGAAAATGAAACACTGATGCAAGTTCAAAATTCACTAACTTTTATACTGTGCGTAATATAACTATCAAAGTTTGCAACATTGAAATGCTATAACTTTTTAATTGAGCTTCATAAGACCTTGAAATTTTTATGACAATAAAGTACTATTTTCAATTTGAGATATCGGTATAACAGTGCAACCCTTGAGTAAAAAATGAAACACTGATGCAACTTCAAAATTCACTAACCTTTATACTGTGCGTAATATAACTATCAAAGTTTGCAACATTGAAATGCTGAAACTTTTTACTGGTGCGACATAAGACCTTGAAATTTTGTGACAATAATGTACTATTGTCAATTTGAGATATCGGTATAACAGTGCTACCCTTGAGTAATAAACGAAACATTGATGCAACTTCAAAATTCACTAACTTTTATACTGTGCGTAATATAACTATCAAAGTTTGCAACATTGAAATGCTATAACTTTTTACCTGAGCTTCATAAGACCTTGAAATTTTTATGAAAATAAAGTACTATTTTCAATTTGAGATATCGGTATAACAGTGCAACCCTTGAGTAAAAAATGAAACACTGATGCAACTTCAAAGTTCACTAACCTTTATACTGTGTGTAATGTTACTATCAAAGTTTGCAATATTGAAATGCTGTAACTTTTTACTGGAGCGTCATAAGACCTTGAAATTTTGTGACACTAAACCACTATTGTCAATTTGAAATATCGGTATAACAGTGCTACCTTTGAGTAAAAAATGAAACTCTGATGCAACTTCAAAATTCACAAACTTTTATACTGTGCGTAATATAACTATCAAAGTTTGCAACATTGAAATGCTATAACTTTTTACCTGAGCTTCATAAGACCTTTAAATTTTTATGACAATAAAGTACTATTTTCAATTTGAGATATCGGTATAACAGTGCAACCCTTGAGTAAAAAATGAAACACTGATGCAACTTCAAAATTCACTAAACTTTATACTGTGCGTAATATAACTATCAAAGTTTGCAACATTGAAATGCTGAAACTTTTTACTGGTGCGACATAAGACCTTGAAATTTTGTGACAATAATGTACTATTGTCAATTTGAGATATCGGTATAACAGTGCTACCCTTGAGTAATAAATGAAACATTGATGCAACTTCAAAATTCACTAACTTTTATACTGTGCGTAATATAACTATCAAAGTTTGCAACATTGAAATGCTATAAGCTTTTTACCTGAGCTTCATAAGACCTTGAAATTTTTATGACAATAAAGTACTATTTTCAATTTGAGATATCGGTATAACAGTGCAACCCTTGAGTAAAAAATGAAACACTGATGCAACTTCAAAATTCACTAACCTTTATACTGTGCGTAATATAACTATCAAAGTTTGCAACATTGAAATGCTGAAACTTTTTACTGGTGCGACATAAGACCTTGAAATTTTGTGACAATAATGTACTATTGTCAATTTGAGATATCGGTATAACAGTGCTACCCTTGAGTAATAAACGAAACATTGATGCAACTTCAAAATTCACTAACTTTTATACTGTGCATAATATAACTATAAAAGTTTGCAACATTGAAATGCTGTAACCTTAACTTCAAAATTCACTAACTTTTATACCGTGCAGAATATAACTATCAAAATTTGCCACATTGAAATGCTGTAACCTTTTACTGGAGCGTCATAAGACCTCGAAGTTTATGATAGTAAAGTACTATTTTCAGTTTGAGATATCGGTATAACAGTGCAACCCTTGAGTAAAAAATGAAACACTGATGCAACTTCAAAATTCACAAACTTTTATACTGTGCGTAATATAACTATCAAAGTTTGCAATATTGAAATGCTATAACTTTTTACTGGAGCGCATATAAGACCTTTAAATTTTATGACAATAAAGTACTATTTTCAATTTGAGATATCAGTATAACAGTGCAACCCTTGAGTAAAAAATGAAACACTGATGCAACTTCCAAGTTCACTAACCTTTATACTGTGTGTAATGTTACTATCAAAGTTTGCAATATTGAAATGCTGTAACTTTTTACTGGAGCGTCATAAGACCTTGAAATTTTGTGACAATAATGTACTATTGTCAATTTGAGATATCGGTATAACAGTGCTACCCTTGAGTAATAAACAAAACATTGATGCAACTTCAAAATTCACTAACTTTTATACTGTGCATAATATAATTTTCAAAGTTTGCAACATTGAAATGCTGTAATCTTTTACTGGAGCGTCATAAGACCTTGAAATTTTGTGAGAATAAACCACTATTGTCAATTTGAAATATCGGTATAACAGTGCTACCTTTGAGTAAAAAATGAAACTCTGATGCAACTTCAAAATTCACAAACTTTTATACTGTGCGTAATATAACTATCAAAGTTTGCAACATTGAAATGCTGTAAATTTTTACTGGTGCGTCAAAAGACCTTGAAATTTGTGACAATAAAGTACTATTGTCAATTTGAAATATCGGTATAACAGTGCTACCTTTGAGTAGAAAATGAAACACTTATGCAAGTTCAAAACTCACTAACTTTTATACTGTGCGTAATATAACTATCAAAGTTTGCAACATTGAAATGCTATAACTTTTTACCTGAGTTTCATAAGACCTTGAAATTTTTATGACAATAAAGTACTATTTTCAATTTGAGATATCGGTATAACAGTGCAACCCTTGAGTAAAAAATGAAACACTGATGCAACTTCAAAATTCACTACCCTTTATACTGTGCGTAATATAACTATCAAAGTTTGCAACATTGAAATGCTGAAACTTTTTACTAGTGCGACATAAGACCTTGAAATTTTGTGACAATTATGTACTATTGTCAATTTGAGATATCGGTATAACAGTGCTACCCTTGAGTAATAAACGAAACATTGATGCAACTTCAAAATTCACTAACTTTTATACTGTGCGTAATATAACTATCAAAGTTTGCAACATTGAAATGCTATAACTTTTTACCTGAGCTTCATAAGACCTTGAAATTTTTATGACAATAAAGTACTATTTTCAATTTGAGATATCGGTATAACAGTGCAACCCTTGAGTAAAAAATGAAACACTGATGCAACTTCAAAATTCACTAACCTTTATACTGTGCGTAATATAACTATCAAAGTTTGCAACATTGAAATGCTATAACTTTTTACCTGAGCTTCATAAAGGAGCGTCATAAGACCTTGAAATTTTGTGACAATAATGTACTATTGTCAATTTGAGATATCGGTATAACAGTGCTACCCTTGAGTAATAAACGAAACATTGATGCAACTTCAAAATTCACTAACTTTTATACTGTGCATAATATAACTTTCAAAGTTTGCAACATTGAAATGCTGTAACCTTTTACTGGAGCGTCATAAGACCTTGAAATTTTGTGACAATAACTATTGTCAATTTGAAATATCGGTATAACAGTGCAACCCTTGAGTAAAAATGAAACACTGATGCAACTTCAAAGTTCACTAACCTTTATACTGTGTGTAATGTTACTATCAAAGTTTGCAATATTGAAATACTGTAACTTTTTACTGGAGCGTCATAAGACCTTGAAATTTTGTGACAATTAACCACTATTGTCAATTTGAAATATCGGTATAACAGTGCTACCCTTGAGTAAAAAATGAAACTCTGATGCAACTTCAAAATTCACAAACTTTTATACTGTGCGTAATATAACTATCAAAGTTTGCAACATAGAAATGCTGTAAATTTTTACTGGTGCGTCAAAAGACCTTGAAATTTGTGACAATAAAGTACTATTGTCAATTTGAAATATCGGTATAACAGTGCTACCTTTGAGTAGAAAATGAAACACTGATGCAAGTTCAAAATTCACTAACTTTTATACTGTGCGTAATATAACTATCAAAGTTTGCAACATTGAAATGCTATAACTTTTTAATTGAGCTTCATAAGACCTTGAAATTTTTATGACAATAAAGTACTATTTTCAATTTGAGATATCGGTATAACAGTGCAACCCTTGAGTAAAAAATGAAACACTGATGCAACTTCAAAGTTCACTAACCTTTATACTGTGCGTAATATAACTATCAAAGTTTGCAACATTGAAATGCTGAAACTTTTTACTGGTGCGACATAAGACCTTGAAATTTTGTGACAATAATGTACTATTGTCAATTTGAGATATCGGTATAACAGTGCTACCCTTGAGTAATAAACGAAACATTGATGCAACTTCAAAATTCACTAACTTTTATACTGTGCGTAATATAACTATCAAAGTTTGCAACATTGAAATGCTATAACTTTTTACCTGAGCTTCATAAGACCTTGAAATTTTTATGAAAATAAAGTACTATTTTCAATTTGAGATATCGGTATAACAGTGCAACCCTTGAGTAAAAAATGAAACACTGATGCAACTTCAAAGTTCACTAACCTTTATACTGTGTGTAATGTTACTATCAAAGTTTGCAATATTGAAATGCTGTAACTTTTTACTGGAGCGTCATAAGACCTTGAAATTTTGTGACACTAAACCACTATGTCAATTTGAAATATCGGTATAACAGTGCTACCTTTGAGTAAAAAATGAAACTCTGATGCAACTTCAAAATTCACAAACTTTTATACTGTGCGTAATATAACTATCAAAGTTTGCAACATTGAAATGCTGTAACTTTTTACTGGTGCGTCAAAAGACCTTGAAATTTGTGACAATAAAGTACTATTGTCAATTTGACATATCGGGATAACAGTGCTACCTTTGAGTAGAAAATGAAACATTGATGCAAGTTCTAATTTCACTAACTTTTATACTGTGCGTAATATAACTATCAAAGTTTGCAACATTGAAATGCTATAACTTTTTACCTGAGCTTCATAAGACCTTTAAATTTTTATGACAATAAAGTACTATTTTTAATTTGAGATATCGGTATAACAGTGCAACCCTTGAGTAAAAAATGAAACACTGATGCAACTTCAAAATTCACTAAACTTTATACTGTGCGTAATATAACTATCAAAGTTTGCAACATTGAAATGCTGAAACTTTTTACTGGTGCGACATAAGACCTTGAAATTTTGTGACAATAATGTACTATTGTCAATTTGAGATATCGGTATAACAGTGCTACCCTTGAGTAATAAACGAAACATTGATGCAACTTCAAAATTCACTAACTTTTATACTGTGCGTAATATAACTATCAAAGTTTGCAACATTGAAATGCTATAAGCTTTTTACCTGAGCTTCATAAGACCTTGAAATTTTTATGACAATAAAGTACTATTTTCAATTTGAGATATCGGTATAACAGTGCAACCCTTGAGTAAAAAATGAAACACTGATGCAACTTCAAAATTCACTAACCTTTATACTGTGCGTAATATAACTATCAAAGTTTGCAACATTGAAATGCTGAAACTTTTTACTGGTGCGACATAAGACCTTGAAATTTTGTGACAATAATGTACTATTGTCAATTTGAGATATCGGTATAACAGTGCTACCCTTGAGTAATAAACGAAACATTGATGCAACTTCAAAATTCACTAACTTTTATACTGTGCATAATATAACTATAAAAGTTTGCAACATTGAAATGCTGTAACCTTAACTTCAAAATTCACTAACTTTTATACCGTGCAGAATATAACTATCAAAATTTGCCACATTGAAATGCTGTAACCTTTTACTGGAGCGTCATAAGACCTCGAAGTTTATGATAGTAAAGTACTATTTTCAGTTTGAGATATCGGTATAACAGTGCAACCCTTGAGTAAAAAATGAAACACTGATGCAACTTAAAAATTCACAAACTTTTATACTGTGCGTAATATAACTATCAAAGTTTGCAATATTGAAATGCTATAACTTTTTACTGGAGCGCATATAAGACCTTTAAATTTTATGACAATAAAGTACTATTTTCAATTTGAGATATCAGTATAACAGTGCAACCCTTGAGTAAAAAATGAAACACTGATGCAACTTCCAAGTTCACTAACCTTTATACTGTGTGTAATGTTACTATCAAAGTTTGCAATATTGAAATGCTGTAACTTTTTACTGGAGCGTCATAAGACCTTGAAATTTTGTGACAATAATGTACTATTGTCAATTTGAGATATCGGTATAACAGTGCTACCCTTGAGTAATAAACAAAACATTGATGCAACTTCAAAATTCACTAACTTTTATACTGTGCATAATATAACTTTCAAAGTTTGCAACATTGAAATGCTGTCATCTTTTACTGGAGCGTCATAAGACCTTGAAATTTTGTGACAATAAACCACTATTGTCAATTTGAAATATCGGTATAACAGTGCTACCTTTGAGTAAAAAATGAAACTCTGATGCAACTTCAAAATTCACAAAATTTTATACTGTGCGTAATATAACTATCAAAGTTTGCAACATTGAAATGCTGTAAATTTTTACTGGTGCGTCAAAAGACCTTGAAATTTGTGACAATAAAGTACTATTGTCAATTTGAAATATCGGTATAACAGTGCTACCTTTGAGTAGAAAATGAAACACTTATGCAAGTTCAAAATTCACTAACTTTTATACTGTGCGTAATATAACTATCAAAGTTTGCAACATTGAAATGCTATAACTTTTTACTGGTGCGACATAAGAGCTTGAAATTTTTATGACAATAAAGTACTATTTTCAATTTGAGATATCGGTATAACAGTGCAACCCTTGAGTAAAAAATGAAACACTGATGCAACTTCAAAATTCACTACCCTTTATACTGTGCGTAATATAACTATCAAAGTTTGCAACATTGAAATGCTGAAACTTTTTACTAGTGCGACATAAGACCTTGAAATTTTGTGACAATTATGTACTATTGTCAATTTGAGATATCGGTATAACAGTGCTACCCTTGAGTAATAAACGAAACATTGATGCAACTTCAAAATTCACTAACTTTTATACCGTGCGTAATATAACTATCAAAGTTTGCAACATTGAAATGCTATAACTTTTTACCTGAGCTTCATAAGACCTTGAAATTTTTATGACAATAAAGTACTATTTTCAATTTGAGATATCGGTATAACAGTGCAACCCTTGAGTAAAAAATGAAACACTGATGCAACTTCAAAATTCACTAACCTTTATACTGTGCGTAATATAACTATCAAAGTTTGCAACATTGAAATGCTGAAACTTTTTACTGGTGCGACATAAGACCTTGAAATTTTGTGACAATAATGTACTATTGTCAATTTGAGATATCGGTATAACAGTGCTACCCTTGAGTAATAAACGAAACATTGATGCAACTTCAAAATTCACTAACTTTTATACTGTGCATAATATAACTATAAAAGTTTGCAGCATTGAAATGCTGTAACCTTAACTTCAAAATTCACTAACTTTTATACCGTGCAGAATATAACTATCAAAATTTGCCACATTGAAATGCTGTAACCTTTTACTGGAGCGTCATAAGACCTCGAAATTTATGATAGTAAAGTACTATTTTCAGTTTGAGATATCGGTATAACAGTGCAACCCTTGAGTAAAAAATGAAACACTGCTGCAAGTTCAAAATTCACAAACTTTTATACCGTGCGTAATATAATTATCAAAGTTTGCAACATTGAAATGCTGTAACTTTTTACTGGCGCGTCAAAAGACCTTGAAATTTGTGGCAATAAAGTACTATTGTCAATTTGAAATATCGGTATAACAGTGCTACCTTTGAGTAGAAAATGAAACACTGATGCAAGTTCAAAATTCACAAACTTTTATACTGTGCGTAATATAACTATCAAAGTTTGCAACATTGAAATGCTATAACTTTTTACCTGAGCTTCATAAGACCTTGAAATTTTTATGACAATAAAGTACTATTT
Organism: Clusia tigrina; assembly: GCA_920105625.2. Lineage (NCBI taxonomy): Eukaryota > Metazoa > Arthropoda > Insecta > Diptera > Clusiidae > Clusia > Clusia tigrina. The sequence continues at coordinate 201,102,495 of OV050030.1, forward strand.
TCAATTTGAGATATCGGTATAACAGTGCAACCCTTGAGTAAAAAATGAAACACTGATGCAACTTCAAAATTCACTAACCTTTATACTGTGCGTAATATAACTATCAAAGTTTGCAACATTGAAATGCTGAAACTTTTTACTGGTGCGACATAAGACCTTGAAATTTTGTGACAATAATGTACTATTGTCAATTTGAGATATCGGTATAACAGTGCAACCCTTGAGTAAAAAATGAAACACTGATGCAACTTCAAAGTTCACTAACCTTTCTACTGTGTGTAATGTTACTATCAAAGTTTGCAACATTGAAATGCTGTAACTTTTTACTGGCGCGTCAAAAGACCTTGAAATTTGTGACAATAATGTACTATTGTCAATTTGAAATATCGGTATAACAGTGCTACCTTTGAGTAGAAAATGAAACACTGATGCAAGTTCAAAATTCACTAACTTTTATATTGTGCGTTTTATAATTATCAAAGTTTGCAACATTGAAATGGTATAACTTTTTACCTGAGCTTCATAAGACCTTGAAATTTTGTGACAATAAAGTACTATTTTCAATTTGAGATATCAGTATAACAGTGCAACCCTTGAGTAAAAAATGAAACACTGATGCAACTTCAAAGTTCACTTTGAACCTTTATACTGTGTGTAATATAACTATCAAAGTCTGCAACATTGAAATGCTGAAACTTTTTACTGGTGCGACATAAGACCTTGAAATTTTGTGACAATAATGTACTATTGTCAATTTGAGATATCGGTATAACAGTGCTACCCTTGAGTAAAAAATGAAACACTGATGCAACTTCAAAATTCACTACCCTTTATACTGTGCGTAATATAACTATCAAAGTTTGCAACATTGAAATGCTGAAACTTTTTACTAGTGCGACATAAGACCTTGAAATTTTGTGACAATAATGTACTATTGTCAATTTGAGATATCGGTATAACAGTGCTACCCTTGAGTAATAAACGAAACATTGATGCAACTTCAAAATTCACTAACTTTTATACTGTGCGTAATATAACCATCAAAGTTTGCAACATTGAAAGGCTATAACTTTTTACCTGAGCTTCATAAGACCTTGAAATTTTTATGACAATAAAGTACTATTTTCAATTTGAGATATCGGTATAACAGTGCAACCCTTGAGTAAAAAATGAAACACTGATGCAACTTCAAAATTCACTAACCTTTATACTGTGCGTAATATAACTATCAAAGTTTGCAACATTGAAATGCTGAAACTTTTTACTGGTGCGACATAAGACCTTGACATTTTGTGACAATAATGTACTATTGTCAATTTGAGATATCGGTATAACAGTGCTACCCTTGAGTAATAAACGAAACATTGATGCAACTTCAAAATTCACTAACTTTTATACTGTGCATAATATAACTATAAAAGTTTGCAGCATTGAAATGCTGTAACCTTAACTTCAAAATTCACTAACTTTTATACCGTGCAGAATATAACTATCAAAATTTGCCACATTGAAATGCTGTAACCTTTTACTGGAGCGTCATAAGACCTCGAAATTTATGATAGTAAAGTACTATTTTCAGTTTGAGATATCGGTATAACAGTGCAACCCTTGAGTAAAAAATGAAACACTGATGCAAGTTCAAAATTCACAAACTTTTATACCGTGCGTAATATAATTATCAAAGTTTGCAACATTGAAATGCTGTAACTTTTTACTGGCGCGTCAAAAGACCTTGAAATTTTGTGACAATAAAGTACTATTGTCAATTTGAAATATCGGTATAACAGTGCTACCTTTGAGTAGAAAATGAAACACTGATGCAAGTTCAAAATTCACTAACTTTTATACTGTGCGTAATATAACTATCAAAGTTTGCAACATTGAAATGCTATAACTTTTTACCTGAGCTTCATAAGCCCTTGAAATTTTTATGACAATAAAGTACTATTTTCAATTTGAGATATCGGTATAACAGTGCAACCCTTGAGTAAAAAATGAAACACTGATGCAACTTCAAAATTCACTAACCTTTATACTGTGCGTAATATAACTATCAAAGTTTGCAACATTGAAATGCTGAAACTTTTTACTGGTGCGACATAAGACCTTGAAATTTTGTGACAATAATGTACTATTGTCAATTTGAGATATCGGTATAACAGTGCTACCCTTGAGTAATAAACGAAACATTGATGCAACTTCAAAATTCACAAACTTTTATACTGTGCGTAATATAACTATCAAAGTTTGCAACATTGAAATGCTGTAACTTTTTACTGGTGCGTCAAAAGACCTTGAAATTTGTGACAATAAAGTACTATTGTCAATTTGAAATATCGGTATAACAGTGCTACCTTTGAGTAGAAAATGAAACACTGATGCAAGTTCAAAATTCACTAACTTTTATATTGTGCGTTTTATAACTATCAAAGTTTGCTACATTGAAATGGTATAACTTTTTACCTGAGCTTCATAAGACCTTGAAATTTTGTGACAATAAAGTACTATTTTCAATTTGAGATATCAGTATAACAGTGCAACCCTTGAGTAAAAAATGAAACACTGATGCAACTTCAAAGTTCACTAACCTTTATACTGTGTGTAATGTTACTATCAAAGTTTGCAATATTGAAATACTGTAACTTTTTACTGGAGCGTCATAAGACCTTGAAATTTTGTGACAATAATTTACTATTGTCAATTTAAGATATCCGTATAACAGTGCTACCCTTGAGTAATAAACGAAACATTGATGCAACTTAAAAATTCACTAACTTTTATACTGTGCATAATATAACTTTCAAAGTTTGCAACATTGAAATGCTGTAACCTTTTACTGGAGCGTCATAAGACCTTGAAATTTTGTGACAATAAAGTACTATTTCCAATTTGAGATATCGGTATAACAGTGCAACCCTTGAGTAAAAAATGAAACACTGATGCAACTTCAAAGTTCACTAACCTTTATACTGTGTGTAATGTTACTATCAAAGTTTGCAATATTGAAATGCTGTAACTTTTTACTGGAGCGTCATAAGACCTTGAAATTTTGTGACAATAAACCACTATTGTCAATTTGAAATATCGGTATAACAGTGCTACCTTTGAGTAGAAAATGAAACACTGATGCAAGTTCAAAATTCACTAACTTTTATACTGTGCGTAATATAACTATCAAAGTTTGCAACATTGAAATGCTATAACTTTTTACCTGAGCTTCATAAGACCTTGAAATTTTTATGACAATAAAGTACTATTTTCAATTTGAGATATCGGTATAACAGTGCAACCCTTGAGTAAAAAATGAAACACTGATGCAACTTCAAAATTCACTAACCTTTATACTGTGCGTAATATAACTATCAAAGTTTGCACCATTGAAATGCTGAAACTTTTTACTGGTGCGACATAAGACCTTGAAATTTTGTGACAATAATGTACTATTGTCAATTTGAGATATCGGTATAACAGTGCTACCCTTGAGTAATAAACGAAACATTGATGCAACTTCAAAATTCACTAATTTTTATACTGTGCGTAATATAACTATCAAAGTTTGCAACATTGAAATGCTATATTTTTTTACCTGAGCTTCATAAGACCTTGAAATTTGTATGACAATAAAGTACTATTTTCAATTTGAGATATCGGTATAACAGTGCAACCCTTGAGTAAAAAATGAAACACTGATGCAACTTCAAAATTCACTAACCATTATACTGTGCGTAATATAACTATCAAAGTTTGCAACATTGAAATGCTGAAACTTTTTACTGGTGCGACATAAGACCTTGAAATTTTGTGACAATAATGTACTATTGTCAATTTGAGATATCGGTATAACAGTGCTACCCTTGAGTAATAAACGAAACATTGATGCAACTTCAAAATTCACTAACTTTTATACTGTGCATAATATAACTATAAAAGTTTGCAGCATTGAAATGCTGTAACCTTAACTTCAAAATTCACTAACTTTTATACCGTGCAGAATATAACTATCAAAATTTGCCACATTGAAATGCTGTAACCTTTTACTGGAGCGTCATAAAACCTCGAAATTTATGATAGTAAAGTACTATTTTCAGTTTGAGATATCGGTATAACAGTGCAACCCTTGAGTAAAAAATGAAACACTGATGCAACTTCAAAATTCACAAACTTTTATACTGTGCGTCATATAATTATCAAAGTTTGCAACATTGAAATGCTGTAACTTTTTACTGGTGCGTCAAAAGACCTTGAAATTTGTGACAATAAAGTACTATTGTCAATTTGAAATATCGGTATAACAGTGCTACCTTTGAGTAGAAAATGAAACACTGATGCAAGTTCAAAATTCACTAACTTTTATACTGTGCGTAATATAACTATCAAAGTTTGCAACATTGAAATGCTATAACTTTTCACCTGAGCTTCATAAGACCTTGAAATTTTTATGACAATAAAGTACTATTTTCAATTTGAGATATCGGTATAACAGTGCAACCCTTGAGTAAAAAATGAAACACTGATGCGACTTCAAAATTCACTAACCTTTATACTGTGCGTAATATAACTATCAAAGTTTGCAACATTGAAATGCTGTAACTTTTTACTGGTGCGTCAAAAGACTTTGAAATTTGTGACAATAAAGTACTATTGTCAATTGAAATATCGGTATAACAGTGCTACCTTTGAGTAGAAAATGAAACTATGATGCAAGTTCAAAATTCACTAACTTTTATACTGTGCGTAATATAACTATCAAAGTTTGCAACATTGAAATGCTATAACTTTTTACCTGAGCTTAATAAGACCTTGAAATTTTTATGACAATAAAGTACTATTTTCAATTTGAGATATCGGTATAACAGTGCAACCCTTGAGTAAAAAATGAAACACTGATGCAACTTCAAAATTCACTAACCTTTATACTGTGCGTAATATAATTATCAAAGTTTGCAACATTGAAATGCTGAAACTTTTTACTGGTGCGACATAGGACCTTGAAATTTTGTGACAATAATGTACTGTTGTCAATTTGAGATATCGGTATAACAGTGCTACCCTTGAGTAATAAACGAAACATTGATGCAACTTCAAAATTCACTAACTTTTATACTGTGCGTAATATAACTATCAAAGTTTGCAACATTGAAATGCTGTAACCTTTTACTGGAGCGTCATAAGACCTTGAAATTTTGTGACAATAAAGTACTATTTTCAATTTGAGATATCGGTATAACAGTGCAACCCTTGAGTAAAAAATGAAACACTGATGCAACTTCAAAGTTCACTAACCTTTATACTGTGTGTAATGTTACTATCAAAGTTTGCAATATTGAAATGCTGTAACCTTTTACTGGAGCGTCATAAGACCTTGAAATTTTGTGACAATAAAGTACTATTTTCAATTTGAGATATCGGTATAACAGTGCAACCCTTGAGTAAAAAATTAAACACTGATGCAACTTCAAAGTTCACTAACCTTTATACTGTGTGTAATGTTACTATCAAAGTTTGCAATATTGAAATGCTGTAACTTTTTACTGGAGCGTCATAAAACCTTGAAGTTTTATTGTCAATTTGAAATATCGGCATAACAGTGCTACTTTGGGTAGAAAAGGAAACACTGGTGCACTTCAAAATTCACAAACTTTTATACTGTGCGTAATATAACTATCAAAGTTTGCAATATTGAAATGCTGTAACTTTTTACTGCAGCTTCTTAAGACCTTAAAAATTTGTGACAATAAAATACTATTGTCAATTTGAGATATCGGTATAACAGTGCTACCTTTGAGTAAAAAATTAAACACTGATGCAGCTTCAAAATTCACTAACTTTTATATTGTGCGTAATATAACTATCAAAGTTTGCAATATTAAAATGCGGTAACTTTTTACTGGAGCGTCATAAGACCTTGAAATTTTTTGACTATAAAGTACTTTTGTCAATTTAAAATATCGGTATAACAATGCTACCCTTGAGCAAAAAAGGAAACATTGATGCAACTTCAAAATTCACTAACTTTTATACTGTGCGTAATCTAACTATCAAAGTTTGCAATATTGAAATGCTGTAACTTTTTACTGCAGCTTCTTAAGACCATAAAAATTTGTGACAATAAAATACTATTGTCAATTTGAGATATCGGTATAACAGTGCTACCTTTGAGTAAAAAATGAAACACTGATGCAGCTTCAAAATTCACTAACTTTTATATTGTGCGTAATATAACTATCAAAGTTTGCAATATTGAAATGCTGTAACTTTTTACTGGAGCGTCAAAAAACCTTGAAATTTTGTGACAATAGTATACTATTGTCAATTTGAGATATCGGTATAACAGTGCTACCCTTGAGTAAAAAATGAAACACTGATGCAACTTCAAAATTCACAAACTTTTATTCTATGCGTAATATAACTATCAAAGTTTTGCAACATTGAAATGCAGTAACTTTTTACTGGTGCATCATAAGACCTTGAAATTTGTGACAATAAAGTACTATTGTCAATTTGAGATATCGGTATAAGAGTTCTACCCTTGAGTAATAAACGAAACATTGATGCAACTTCAAAATTCACTAACTTTTATACTGTGCATAATATAACTATCACAGTTTGCAACATTGAAATGCTGTAACCTTTTACTGGAGCGTCATAAGACCTTGAAATTTTGTGACAATAAAGTACTATTTTCAATTTGAAATTTCGGTATAACAGTGCTACCTTTGAGTAAAAAATAAAACACTGATGCAACTTCAAAGTTAACTAAATTTTATACTGTGCGTAATATAACTATCAAAGTTTGCAACATTGAAATGGTGTAATTTTTTACTTGAGCGTCATAAAACCTTGAAATTATGTGAAAATGAAGTACTATTGTCAATTTGAAATATAGGTTTAACAGTGCTATCATTGAGTAAAAAAGGACACTTTGATGCAACTTGAAAATTCACTAACTTTTATACTGTGCGTAATATAACTATCAAAGCTTGCAACATTGAAATCCTGTAACTTTTTACTGGAGCGTCATAAGACCTTGAAATTTTGTGACAATAAATTACCATTTTCAATTTGAGATATCGGTATAACAGTGCAACCCTTGAGTAAAAACTGAAACACTGATGCAACTTCAAAATTCACTAACCTTTATACTGTGCGTAATATAACTATCAAAGTTGGCAACATTGAAATGCTGTAAATTTTTACTTGTGCGTCATAAGACCTTGACATTTTGTGACAATAATATACTATTGTCAATTTGAGATATCGGTATAACACTGCTACCCTTGAGTAATAAACGAAACACTGATGCAACTTCAAAATTCACTAACCTTTATACTGTGCGTAATATAACTATCAAAATTTTCAACATTGAAATGCTTCAACTTTTTAATGGTGCCTCATAAGGCCTTGAAATTGTGTGACAATAATGTACTATTGTCAATTTGAGATATCGGTATAACAGTGCTACCCTTAACAAAAAATTAAACTCTGAAGCAACTTCAAAATTCACTAACTTTTATACTGTGCGTAATATAACTATCAAAGTTTCCAACATTGAAATAAAGTAACTTTTTGCTGGTGCGTCATAAGACCCTGAAATTTTGTTACAATAAAGTATTTTTGTCAATTTAAAATATCGGTATAACAGTGCTACCCTTGAACAAAAAATGAAACATTGATGCAACTTCAAAATTCACAAACTTTTATACTCTGCGTAATCTAACTATCAAAGTTTGCAATATTTAAATGCTGTAACTTTTTACTGCAGCTTCTTAAGTCCTTAAAAATTGGTGACAATAAAATACTATTGTCAATTTGAGAAATCGGGATAACAGTGCTACCTTTGAGTAAAAAATGAAACACTGATGCAGCTTCAAAATTCACTAACTTTTATATTGTGCGTAATATAACTATCAAAGTTTTCGACACTGAAATGCTGTAACTTTTTACTGGTGCGTCATAAGAACTTGAAATTTTATGACAATAAAGTACTATTTTCAATTTGAGATATCGGTATAACAGTACAACCATTGAGTAAAAAATGAAACACTGAGGCAACTTCAAAATTCACTAACCTTTATACTGTGCGTAATATAACTATCAAAGTTTGCAACATTGAAATGCTGTAACCTTTTACTGGAGCGTCATGAGAACTTGAAATTTTGTGACAATAAAGTACTATTGTCAATTTGAAATATCGGTATAACAGTGCTACCTCTGAGTAAAAAATAAAGCACTGATGCAACTTCGGTATAACAGTGCTACCCTTGAGTAATAAACGAAACATTGATGCAACTTCAAAATTCACTAACTTTTATACTGTGCATAATATAACTATCAAAGTTTGCAACATTGAAATTCTGTAACCTTTTATTGGAGCGTCATGAGACCTTGAAATTTCGTGACAATAAAGTACTATTGTCAATTTGAAATATCGGTATAACAGTGCTAACTTTGAGTAAAAAATAACACACTGATGCAACTTCGGTATAACAGTGCAAACCTTGAGTAAAAAATTAAACACTGATGCAAATTCAAAATTAACTAACCTTTATACTGTGCGTAATATAACTATCAAAGTTTGCAACATTTACTGATGCGTCATAAGACCTTGAAATTTTGCGACAATAATGTACTATTGTCAATTTGAGATATCGGTATAACAGTACTACCCTTGAGTAATAAACGAAATACTGAAGCAACTTCAAAAGTCACTAATGTTTTCTGATGCATCATAAGACCTTGAAATTTTGTGACAATAATGTACTATTGTCAATTTGAGATATCGGTATAATAGTGCTACCCTTGAGTAATAAACGAAACACTGATGCAACTTCAAAATTCACTAATGTTTACTGATGCGTCATAAGACCTTGAAATTTTGTGACAATAATGTACTATTGTCAATTTGAGATATCGGTATAACAGTGCTACCCTTGAGTAATAAAAGAAACACTGATGCAACTTCAAAATTCACTAACTATTATACTGTGCGTATTAAATATAACTATCAAAGTTTGCAAAACTGAAATACTATAACTTTTTACTGGAGCGCCACAAGACCTTGAAATTTTGGGACAAGAATGTACTATTGTCAATTTGAGATATCTGTATAATAGTGCTACCCTTGACTAATTAATGAAACACTGATGCTATTTCAAAGTTCACAAACTTTTACACTGTGCGTAATATAACTATCAAAGTTTGGAACATTGAAATGCTGTAACTTTTTACTGGAGCTTCATAAGACCTTGTAATTTTTTGACAATAATGTACTATTGTCAATTTGAGATATCGGTATAACAGTGCTACCTTTGAGTAAAAAATGAAACACTGATGCAACTTCAAAATTCACTAACCTTTATACTGTGCGTAATATAACTATCAAAATTTTCAACATTGAAATGCTTCAACTTTTTACTGGTGCGTCATAAGGCCTTGAAATTTTGTGACAATAATGTACTATTGTCAATTTGAAAAATCGGTATAATAGTGCTACCTTTGCGTAAAAAATAAAGCACTGATGCAACTTCGGTATAACAGTGCTACCCTTGAGTAATAAACGAAACATTGATGCAACTTCAAAATTCACTAACTTTTATACTGTGCGTAATATAACTATCAAAGTTTGCAACATTGAGCTGCTGTAACTTTTTACCTGAACGTCATAAGACCTTGAAATTTTATGACAATAAAGTACTATTTTCAATTTGAGATATCGGTATAACATTGCAACCCTTGAGTAAAAAATGAAACACTGATGCAAATTCAAAATTCACTAACCTTTATACTGTGCGTAATATAACTATCAAAGTTTGCAATATTGATGTGCAGTAACTTTTTACTGGAGCGTCATAAGACTTTGAAATTTTGTGGCAATAAAGCACTATTGTCAATTTGAAATATCGGTATAACAGTGCTACCATTGAGTAAAAAATGAAACACTGATGCAACTTCAAAATTCACAAACTTTTATACTGTGCGTAATATAACTATAAAAGTTTGCAACATTGTAATGCTGTAACTTTTTACTGGTGCGTCATAAGACCTCAAAATTTGTGACAATAATGTACTATAGTCAATTTGAGATATCGGTATAACAGTGCTGGAACTTCAAACACTGATGGAACTTCAAATTTCACAAACTTTTATACTGTGCGTAATATATCTATGAAAGTTTGCAACATTGAAATGCTGTAACTTTTTACTGGAGCGTCATAAGACCTTGAAATTTTGTGACAAAGTACTATTGTCAATTTGAAATATCGGTATAACAGTGTTACCTTTGAGTAATAAACGAAACATTGATGCAACTTCAAAATTCACTAACTTTTATTCTGTGCATAATATAACTATCAAAGTTTGTAACATTGAAATGCTGTAACCTTTTACTGGAGCGTCATGAGAACTTGAAATTTTGTGACAATAAAGTACTATTGTCAATTTGAAATATCGGTATAACAGTGCTACCTCTGAGTAGAAAATAAAGCACTGATGCAACTTCGGTATAACAGTGCTACCCTTGAGTAATAAACGAAACATTGATGCAACTTCAAAATTCACTAACTTTTATACTGTGCATAATATAACTATCAAAGTTTGCAACATTGAAATTCTGTAACCTTTTATTGGAGCGTCATGAGACCTTGAAATTTCGTGACAATAAAGTACTATTGTCAATTTGAAATATCGGTATAACAGTGCTAACTTTGAGTAAAAAATAACACACTGATGCAACTTCGGTATAACAGTGCAAACCTTGAGTAAAAAATTAAACACTGATGCAAATTCAAAATTAACTAACCTTTATACTGTGCGTAATATAACTATCAAAGTTTGCAACATTTACTGATGCGTCATAAGACCTTGAAATTTTGCGACAATAATGTACTATTGTCAATTTGAGATATCGGTATAACAGTACTACCCTTGAGTAATAAACGAAATACTGAAGCAACTTCAAAAGTCACTAATGTTTTCTGATGCATCATAAGACCTTGAAATTTTGTGACAATAATGTACTATTGTCAATTTGAGATATCGGTATAATAGTGCTACCCTTGAGTAATAAACGAAACACTGATGCAACTTCAAAATTCACTAATGTTTACTGATGCGTCATAAGACCTTGAAATTTTGTGACAATAATGTACTATTGTCAATTTGAGATATCGGTATAACAGTGCTACCCTTGAGTAATAAAAGAAACACTGATGCAACTTCAAAATTCACTAACTATTATACTGTGCGTATTAAATATAACTATCAAAGTTTGCAAAACTGAAATACTATAACTTTTTACTGGAGCGCCACAAGACCTTGAAATTTTGGGACAAGAATGTACTATTGTCAATTTGAGATATCTGTATAATAGTGCTACCCTTGACTAATTAATGAAACACTGATGCTATTTCAAAGTTCACAAACTTTTACACTGTGCGTAATATAACTATCAAAGTTTGGAACATTGAAATGCTGTAACTTTTTACTGGAGCTTCATAAGACCTTGTAATTTTGTGACAATAATGTACTATTGTCAATTTGAGATATCGGTATAACAGTGCTACCTTTGAGTAAAAAATGAAACACTGATGCAACTTCAAAATTCACTAACCTTTATACTGTGCGTAATATAACTATCAAAATTTTCAACATTGAAATGCTTCAACTTTTTACTGGTGCGTCATAAGGCCTTGAAATTTTGTGACAATAATGTACTATTGTCAATTTGAAAAATCGGTATAATAGTGCTACCTTTGCGTAAAAAATAAAGCACTGATGCAACTTCGGTATAACAGTGCTACCCTTGAGTAATAAACGAAACATTGATGCAACTTCAAAATTCACTAACTTTTATACTGTGCGTAATATAACTATCAAAGTTTGCAACATTGAGATACTGTAACTTTTTACCTGAACGTCATAAGACCTTGAAATTTTATGACAATAAAGTACTATTTTCAATTTGAGATATCGGTATAACATTGCAACCCTTGAGTAAAAAATGAAACACTGATGCAAATTCAAAATTCACTAACCTTTATACTGTGCGTAATATAACTATCAAAGTTTGCAATATTGATGTGCAGTAACTTTTTACTGGAGCGTCATAAGACTTTGAAATTTTGTGGCAATAAAGCACTATTGTCAATTTGAAATATCGGTATAACAGTGCTACCATTGAGTAAAAAATGAAACACTGATGCAACTTCAAAATTCACAAACTTTTATACTGTGCGTAATATAACTATAAAAGTTTGCAACATTGTAATGCTGTAACTTTTTACTGGTGCGTCATAAGACCTCAAAATTTGTGACAATAATGTACTATAGTCAATTTGAGATATCGGTATAACAGTGCTGGAACTTCAAACACTGATGGAACTTCAAATTACACAAACTTTTATACTGTGCGTAATATATCTATGAAAGTTTGCAACATTGAAATGCTGTAACTTTTTACTGGAGCGTCATAAGACCTTGAAGTTTTGTGACAAAGTACTATTATCAATTTGAAATATCGGTATAACAGTGCTACCTTTGAGTAATAAACGAAACATTGATGCAACTTCAAAATTCACTAACTTTTATTCTGTGCATAATATAACTATCAAAGTTTGTAACATTGAAATGCTGTAACCTTTTACTGGAGCGTCATGAGAACTTGAAATTTTGTGACAATAAAGTACTATTGTCAATTTGAAATATCGGTATAACAGTGCTACCTCTGAGTAGAAAATAAAGCACTGATGCAACTTCGGTATAACAGTGCTACCCTTGAGTAATAAACGAAACATTGATGCAACTTCAAAATTCACTAACTTTTATACTGTGCATAATATAACTATCAAAGTTTGCAACATTGAAATGCTGTAACATTTTACTGGAGCGTCATGAGACCTTGAAATTTCGTGACAATAAAGTACTATTGTCAATTTGAAATATCGGTATAACAGTGCTCAATTTGAGTAAAAAATAAAACACTAATGCAACTTCGGTATAACAGTGCAACCCTTGAGTAAAAAATGAAATACTGATGCAAATTCAAAATTCACTAACCTTTATACTGTGCGTAATAAAACTATCAAAGTTTGCAACATTTACTGATGCGTCATAAGACCTTGAAATTTTGTGACAATAATGTACTATTGTCAATTTGAGATATCGGTATAACAGTACTACCCTTGAGTAATAAACGAAATAGTGATGCAACTTCAAAATTCACTAATGTTTACTGATGCATCATAAGACCTTGAAATTTTGTTACAATAATGTACTATTGTCAATTTGAGATATCGGTATAACAGTGCTACCCTTGAGTAATAAACGAAACACTGATGCAACTTCAAAATTCACTAATGTTTACTGATGCGTCATAAGACCTTGAAATTTTGTGACAATAATGTACAATTGTCAATTTGAGATATCGGTATAACAGTGCTACCCTTGAGTAATAAAAGAAACACTGATGCAACTTCAAAATTCACTAACTTTTATACTGTGCGTATTAAATATAACTATCAAAGTTTGCAAAATTGAAATACTATAACTTTTTACTGGAGCGCCACAAGACCTTGAAATTTTGTGACAAGAATGTACTATTGTCAATTTGAGATATCTGAATAATAGTGCTATCCTTGAGTAATAAATGAAACACTGATGCAACTTCAAAATTCACTAACTTTTATACTGTGCGTAATATAACTATCAAAATATTCAACATTGAAATGCTTCAACTTTTTACTGGTGTATCATACGGCCTTGAAATTTTGTGACAATAATGTACTATTGTAAATTTGAGATATCGGTATAACATTGCATCCCTTGAGTAAAAAATGAAACACTGATGCAAATTCAAAATTCACTAACCTTTATACTGTGCGTAATATAACTATCAAAGTTTGCAATATTGATGTGCAGTAACTTTTTACTGGAGCGTCATAAGACCTTGAAATTTTTGACGATAAAGTACTTTTGTCAGTTTAAAATATCGGTATAACAATGCTACCCTTGAGCAAAAAATTAAACACTGATGCAACTTCAAAATTCACTAACTTTTATACTGTACGTAATCTAAATATCAAAGTTTGCAATATTGAAATGCTGTAACTTTTTACTGGAGCGTCATAAGGCCTTGAAGTTTTGTGACAATAAAGTACTATTGTCAATTTGAGATATCGGCAGAACAGTGCTACCTTTGAGTACAAAATGAAACACTGATGCAGCTTCAAAATTCACCAGCTTTTATATTGTGCGTAATATATCTATCAAAGTTTCCAACACTGAAATGCTGTAACTTTTTACTGGTGCGTCATAAGAACTTGAAATTTTATGACAATAAAGTACTATTTTCAATTTGAGATATCGGTATAACAGTGCAACCATTGAGTAATAAACGAAACACTGATGCAATTTCAAAACTCACTAACTTTTATACTGTGCGTATTAAATATAACTATCAAAGTTTGCAACATTGAAATGCTATAACTTTTTACTGGAGCGCCATAAGACCTTGAAATTTTGTGACAATAATGTACTATTGTCAATTTGAGATATCGGCATAACAGTGCTACCTTTGAGTAAAAAATGAAACACTGATGCAGCTTCAAAATTCACTAACTTTTATATTGTGCGTAATATAACTATCAAAGTTTTCAACACTGAAATGCTGTAACTTTTTACTGGTGTGTCATAAGAACTTGAAATTTTATGACAATAAAGTACTATTTTCAATTTGAGATATCGGTATAACAGTGCAACCCTTGAGTAAAAAATGAAACACTGATGCAAATTCAAAATTCACTTACCTTTATACATAATATAACTATCAAAGTTTGCAACATTTACTGATGCGTGAAATTTTGTGACAATAAAGTACTATTGTCAATTTGAGATATCGGTATAACAGTGCAACCCTTGAATAAAATGAAACACTGATGAAACTTCAAAATTCACTAAGCTTTATACTGTGCTTAATATAACTATCAAAGTTTGCAATATTGATGTGCTGTAACTTTTTACTCGAGCGTCATAAGACCTTGAAATTTTGTGACAATAAAGCAATATTGTCCATTTGAAATATCGGTATAACAGTGCTACCTTTGAGTAAAAAATGAAACACTGATGCAACTTCAAATTTAAGTAAATTTTATACTGTGCGTAATATAACTATCAAAGTTGGCAACATTGAAATGCTGTAAATTTTTACTTGTGCGTCATAAGACCTTGAAATTTTGTGACAATAATATACTATTGTCAATTTGAGATATTGGTATAACACTGCTACCCTTGAGTAATAAACGAAACACTGATGAAACTTCAAAATTCACTAACTTTTATACTATCAAAGTTTGCAATATTGAAATGCTGTAACTTTTTACTGGAGCGTCATAAGACCTTGTAATTTTGTGACAATGAAGTACTATTGTCAATTTGAGATTTCGGTATAACATTTGCAACCCTTGAATAAAATGAAACACTGATGAAACTTCAAAATTCACTAACCTTTATACTGTGCGTAATATAACTATCAAAATTTTCAACATTGAAATGCTTCAACTTTTTAATGGTGCCTCATAAGGCCTTGAAATTGTGTGATAATAATGTACTGTTGTCAATTTGAGATATCGGTATAACAGTGCTACCCTTAACAAAAAATTAAACTCTGATGCAACTTCAAAATTCACTAACTTTTATACTGTGAGTAATATAACTATCAAAGTTTCCAACATTGAAATAAAGTAACTTTTTACTGGTGCGTCATAAGACCCTGAAATTTTGTTACAATAAAGTATTTTTGTCAATTTAAAATATCGGTATAACAGTGCTACCCTTGAACAAAAAATGAAACATTGATGCAACTTCAAAATTCACAAACTTTTATACTCTGCGTAATCTAACTATCAAAGTTTGCAATATTTAAATGCTGTAACTTTTTACTGCAGCTTCTTAAGTCCTTAAAAATTGGTGACAATAAAATACTATTGTCAATTTGAGATTTCGGGATAACAGTGCTACCTTTGAGTAAAAAATGAAACACTGAAGCAGCTTCAAAATTCACTAACTTTTATATTGTGCGTAATATAACTATCAAAGTTTTCGACACTGAAATGCTGTAACTTTTTACTGGTGCGTCATAAGAACTTGAAATTTTATGACAATAAAGTACTATTTTCAATTTGAGATATCGGTATAACAGTGCAACCCTTGAGTAAAAAATGAAACACTGAGGCAACTTCAAAATTCACTAACCTTTATACTGTGCGTAATATAACTATCAAAGTTTGCAACATTGAAATGCTGTAACTTTTTACTGGAGCGTCATAAGACCTTGAAATTTTGTGACAAAGTACTATTGTCAATTTGAAATATCGGTATAACAGTGCTACCTTTGAGTAAATAACGAAACATTGATGCAACTTCAAAATTCACTAACTTTTATTCTGTGCATAATATAACTATCAAAGTTTGCAACATTGAAATGCTGTAACCTTTTACTGGAGCGTCATGAGAACTTGAAATTTTGTGACAATAAAGTACTATTGTCAATTTGAAATATCGGTATAACAGTGCTACCTCTGAGTAAAAAATAGAGCACTGATGCAACTTCGGTATAACAGTGCTACCCTTGAGTAATAAACGAAACATTGATGCAACTTCAAAATTCACTAACTTTTATACTGTGCATAATATAACTATCAAAGTTTGCAACATTGAAATTCTGTAACCTTTTATTGGAGCGTCATGAGACCTTGAAATTTCGTGACAATAAAGTACTATTGTCAATTTGAAATATCGGTATAACAGTGCTAACTTTGAGTAAAAAATAACACACTGATGCAACTTCGGTATAACAATGCAACCCTTGAGTAAAAAATTAAACACTGATGCAAATTCAAAATAAACTAACCTTTATACTGTGCGTAATATAACTATCAAAGTTTACAACATTTACTGATGCGTCATAAGACCTTGAAATTTTGTGACAATAATGTACTATTGTCAATTTGAGATATCGGTATAACAGTACTACCCTTGAGTAATAAACGAAATACTGAAGCAACTTCAAAATTCACTAATGTTTACTGATGCATCATAAGACCTTGAAATTTTGTGACAATAATGTACTATTGTCAATTTGAGATATCGGTATAATAGTGCTACCCTTGAGTATTAAACGAAACACTGATGCAACTTCAAAATGCACTAATGTTTACTGATGCGTCATAAGACCTTGAAATTTTGTGACAATAATGTACTATTGTCAATTTGAGATATCGGTATAACAGTGCTACCCTTGACTAATAAATGAAACACTGATGCTATTTCAAAATTCACAAACTTTTACACTGTGCGTAATATAACGATCAAAGTTTGGAACATTGAAATGCTGTAACTTTTTACTGGAGCTTCATAAGACCTTGAAATTTTGTGACAATAATGTACTATTGCCAATTTGAGATATCGGTATAACAGTGCTACCTTTGAGTAAAAAATGAAACACTGATGCAACTTCAAAATTCACTAACCTTTATATTGTGCGTAATATAACTATCAAAATTTTCAACATTGAAATGCTTCAACTTTTTACTGGTGCGTCATAAGGCCTTGAAATTTTGTGACAATAATGTACTATTGTCAATTTGAAAAATCGGTATAACAGTGCTACCTTTGCGTAGAAAATGAAACACTGATGCAAGTTCAAAATTCACTAACTTTTATACTGTGCGTAATATAACTATCAAAGTTTGCAACATTGAAATACTGTAACTTTTTACCTGAACGTCATAAGACCTTGAAATTTTGTGACAATAAAGTACTATTGTCAATTTGAGACATCGGTATAACATTTGCAACCCTTGAATAAAATGAAACACTGAGGCAACTTCAAAATTCACTAACCTTTATACTGTGCGTAATATAACTATCAAAGTTTTCGACACTGAAATGCTGTTACTTTTTACTGGTGCCTCATAAGAACTTGAAATTTTATGACAATAAAGTACTATTTTCAATTTGAGATATCGGTATAACATTGCATCCCTTGAGTAAAAAATGAAACACTGATGCAAATTCAAAATTCACTAACCTTTATACTGTGCGTAATATAACTATCAAAGTTTGCAATATTGATGTGCAGTAACTTTTTACTGGAGCGTCATAAGACCTTGATATTTTGTGGCAATAAAGCACTATTGTCAATTTGAAATCGGTATAACAGTGCTACCATTGAGTAAAAAATTAAACACTGATGCAACTTCAAAATTCACAAACTTTTATACTGTGCGTAATATAACTATAAAAGTTTGCAACATTGTAATGCTGTAACTTTTTACTGGTGCGTCATAAGACCTCAAAATTTGTGACAATAATGTACTATAGTCAATTTGAGATATCGGTATAACAGTGCTGGAACTTCAAACACTGATGGAACTTCAAATTTCACAAACTTTTATACTGTGCGTAATATATCTATCAAAGTTTGCAACATTGAAATGCTGTAACTTTTTACTGGAGCGTCATAAGACCTTGAAATTTTGTGACAATTAAGTACTATTGTCAATTTGAAATATCAGTATAACAGTGCTACCTTTGAGTAATAAACGAAACATTGATGCAACTTCAAAATTCACTAACTTTTATTCTGTGCATAATATAACTATCAAAGTTTGTAACATTGAAATGCTGTAACATTTTACTGGAGCGTTATGGGAACTTGAAATTTTATGACAATAAAGTACTATTGTCAATTTGAAATATCGGTATAACAGTGCTCAATTTGAGTAAAAAATAAAACACTAATGCAACTTCGGTATAACAGTGCAACCCTTGAGTAAAAAATGAAATACTGATGCAAATTCAAAATTCACTAACCTTTATACGGTGCGTAATAAAACTATCAAAGTTTGCAACATTTACTGATGCGTCATAAGACCTTGAAATTTTGTGACAATAATGTACTATTGTCAATTTGAGATATCGGTATAACAGTACTACCCTTGAGTAATAAACGAAATACTGATGCAACTTCAAAATTCACTAATGTTTACTGATGCATCATAAGACCTTGAAATTTTGTTACAATAATGTACTATTGTCAATTTGAGATATCGGTATAACAGTGCTACCCTTGAGTAATAAACGAAACACTGATGCAACTTCAAAATTCACTAATGTTTACTGATCCGTCATAAGACCTTGAAATTTTGTGACAATAATGTACAATTGTCAATTTGAGATATCGGTATAACAGTGCTACCCTTAAGAAAAAATGAAACTCTGATGCAACTTCAAAATTCACTAAATTTTATACTATGCGTTATATATCTATCAAAGTTTCCAACATTGAAATGCTGTAACTTCTTACTGGTGCGTCATAAGATCTTGAAATTTTTGACGATAAAGTACTTTTGTCAGTTTAAAATATCGGTATAACAGTGCTACCCTTGAGCAAAAAATGAAACACTGATGCAACTTCAAAATTCACTAACTTTTATACTGTACGTAATCTAAATATCAAAGTTTGCAATATTGAAATGCTGTAACTTTTTAATGCAGCTTCTTAAGACCTTAAAAATTTGTGACAATAAAGTACTATTTTCAATTTGAGATATCGGTATAACAGTGCAACCATTGAGTAATAAACGAAACACTGATGCAATTTCAAAACTCACTAACTTTTATACTGTGCGTATTAAATATAACTATCAAAGTTTGCAACATTGAAATGCTATAACTTTTTACTGGAGCGCCATAAGACCTTGAAATTTTGTGACAATAATGTACTATTGTCAATTTGAGATTTCGGCGTAACAGTGCTACCTTTGAGTAAAAAATGAAACACTGATGCAGCTTCAAAATTCACTAACTTTTATATTGTGCGTAATATAACTATCAAAGTTTTCAACACTGAAATGCTGTAACTTTTTACTGGTGCGTCATAAGAACTTGAAATTTTATGACAATAAAGTACTATTTTCAATTTGAGATATCGGTATAACAGTGCAACCCTTGAGTAAAAAATGAAACACTGATGCAAATTCAAAATTCACTTACCTTTATACTGTGCGTAATATAACTATCAAAGTTTGCAACATTTACTGATGCGTCATAAGACCTTGAAATTTTGTGACAATAATGCACTATTGTCAATTTGTGATATCGGTATAACAGTGCTACACTTGAGCAATAAACGAAACACTGATGCAACTTCAAATCTCACTAATGTTTACTGATGCGTCATAAGACCTTGAAATTTTGTGACAATAATGTACTATTGTCAATTTGAGATATCGGTATAACAATGTTACGCTTGAGTAATAAACGAAACACTGATGCAACTTCAAAATTCACTAATGTTTACTGCTGCGTCATAAGACCTTGAAATTTTGTGACAATAATGTACTATTGGCAATTTGAGATATCGGTATAACAGTGCTACACTTGAGTAATAAACGAAACACTGATGCAACTTCAAATCTCACTAATGTTTACTGATGCGTCATAAGACCTTGAAATTTGGTGACAATAATGTACTATTGTCAATTTGAGATATCGGTATAACAATGTTACGCTTGAGTAATAAACGAAACACTGATCCAGCTTCAAAATTTACTAACTTTTATACTGTGCGTATTAAATATAACTATCAAAGTTTGCAACATTGAAATGCTATAACTTTTTCCTGGAGCGCCATAAGACCTTGAAATTTTGTGATAAGAATGTACTATTGTCAATTTAAGATATCTGTATAACAGTGCTACCCTTGAGTAATAAATGAAACACTGATGCTATTTCAAAATTCACAAACTTTTACACTGTGCGTAATATAACTATCAAAGTTTGCAACATTGAAATGCTGTAACCTTTTACTAGAGCGTCATGTGACCTTGAAATTTTGTGACAATAATGTACTATTGTCAATTTGAAATATCGGTATAACAGTGCTACCTTTGAGTAAAAAATAAAACACTGATGCAACTTCGGTATAACAGTGCTACCCTTGAGTAATAAACGAAACAGTGATGCAACTTCAAAATTAACTAACTTTTATACTGTGCATAATATAACTATCAAAGTTTGCAACTTTGAAATGCTGTAACCTTTTACTGGAGCGTCATAAGGCATTGAAATTTTATGACAGTAAAGTACTATTTTCAATTTGAGATATCGGCATAGCAGTGCAACCCTTGAGTAATAGATGAAACACTGATGCAAATTCAAAATTCACTAACCTTTATACTGTGCGTAATATAACTATCAAAGTTTGCAACATTTACTGATGCGTCATAAGACCTTGAAATTTTGTGACAATAATGTACTATTGTCAATTTGAGATATCGGTATAACAGTGCTACCTTTGAGTAATAAACGAAACACTGATGCAACTTCAAAATTCACTAATGTTTACTGATGCGTCATAAGACCTTGAAATTTTGTGACAATAATGTACTATTGTCAATTTGAGATATCGGTATAACAGTGCTACCCTTGAGT
Organism: Clusia tigrina; assembly: GCA_920105625.2. Classification (NCBI taxonomy): domain Eukaryota; kingdom Metazoa; phylum Arthropoda; class Insecta; order Diptera; family Clusiidae; genus Clusia; species Clusia tigrina. Next base: position 201,123,984 of record OV050030.1, read on the forward strand.
AATAAACGAAACACTGATGCAACTTCAAAATTCACTAATGTTTACTGATGCGTCATAAGACCTTGAAATTTTGTGACAATAATGTACTATTGTCAATTTGATATATCGGTATAACAATGTTACGCTTGAGTAATAAACGAAACACTGATCCAGCTTCAAAATTTACTAACTTTTATACTGTGCGTATTAAATATAACTATCAAAGTTTGCAACATTGAAATGCTATAACTTTTTCCTGGAGCGCCATAAGACCTTGAAATTTTGTGGTAAGAATGTACTATTGTCAATTTAAGATATCTGTATAACAGTGCTACCCTTGAGTAATAAACGAAACACTGATGCAATTTCAAAACTCACTAACTTTTATACTGTGCGTATTAAATATAACTATCAAAGTTTGCAACATTGAAATGCTATAACTTTTTACTGGAGCGCCAGAAGACCTTGAAATTTTGTGACAAGAATGTACTATTGTCAATTTGAGATATCTGTATAACAGTGCTACCCTTGAGTAATAAATGAAACACTAATGCTATTTCAAAATTCACAAACTTTTACACTGTGCGTAATATAACTATCAAAGGCTTGGAACATTGAAATGCTGTAACTTTTTACTGGTGCGTCATAAGAACTTGAAATTTTATGACAATAAAGTACTATTTTCAATTTGAGATATCGGTATAACAGTGCAACCATTGAGTAATAAACGAAACACTGATGCAATTTCAAAATTCACTAACTTTTATACTGTGCCTAATATAACTATCAAAGTTTGCAACATTGAAATACTGTAACTTTTTACCTGAACGTCATAAGACCTTGAAATTTTGTGACAATAAAGTACTATTGTCAATTTGAGACATCGGTATAACATTTGCAACCCTTGAATAAAATGAAACACTGAGGCAACTTCAAAATTCACTAACCTTTATACTGTGCGTAATATAACTATCAAAGTTTTCGACACTGAAATGCTGTAACTTTTTACTGGAGCGTCATAAGAACTTGAAATTTTATGACAATAAAGTACTATTTTCAATTTGAGATATCGGTATAACATTGCAACCCTTGAGTAAAAAATGAAACACTGATGCAAATTCAAAATTCACTAACCTTTATACTGTGCGTAATATAACTATCAAAGTTTGTAATATTGATGTGCAGTAACTTTTTACTGGAGCGTCATAAGACCTTGAAATTTTGTGACAATAAAGCACTATTGTCAATTTGAAATATCGGTATAACAGTGCTACCATTGGGTAAAAAATGAAACACTGATGCAACTTCAAAATTCACAAACTTTTATACTGTGCGTAATATAACTATAAAAGTTTGCAACATTGTAATGCTGTAACTTTTTACTGGTGCGTCATAAGACCTCAAAATTTGTGACAATAATGTACTATAGTCAATTTGAGATATCGGTATAACAGTGCTGGAACTTCAAACACTGATGGAACTTCAAATTTCACAAACTTTTATACTGTGCGTAATATATCTATCAAAGTTTGCAACATTGAAATGCTGTAACTTTTTACTGGAGCGTCATAAGACCTTGAAATTTTGTGACAATAAAGTACTATTGTCAATTTGAAATATCGGTATAACAGTGCTACCTTTGAGTAATAAACGAAACATTGATGCAACTTCAAAATTCACTAACTTTTATTCTGTGCATAATATAACTATCAAAGTTTGTAACATTGAAATGCTGTAACCTTTTACTGGAGCGTCATGAGAACTTGAAATTTTGTGACAATAAAGTACTATTGTCAATTTGAAATATCGGTATAATAGTGCTACCTCTGAGTAAAAAATAAAGCACTGATGCAACTTCGGTATAACAGTGCTACCCTTGAGTAATAAACGAAACATTGATGCAACTTCAAAATTCACTAACTTTTATACTGCGCATAATATAACTATCAAAGTTTGCAACATTGAAATGCTGTAACCTTTTACTGGAGCGTCATGAGACCTTGAAATTTCGTGACAATAAAGTACTATTGTCAATTTGAAATATCGGTATAACAGTGCTCAATTTGAGTAAAAAATAAAACACTAATGCAACTTCGGTATAACAGTGCAACCCTTGAGTAAAAAATGAAATACTGATGCAAATTCAAAATTCACTAACCTTTATACTGTGCGTAATAAAACTATCAAAGTTTGCAACATTTACTGATGCGTCATAAGACCTTGAAATTTTGTGACAATAATGTACTATTGTCAATTTGAGATATCGGTGTAACAGTAATACACTTGAGTAATAAACGAAACACTGATGCAACTTCAAAATTCACTAATGTTTACTGATGCGTCATAAGACCTTGAAATTTTGTGACAATAATGTACAATTGTCAATTTGAGATATCGGTATAACAGTGCTACCCTTGAGTAATAAATGAAACACTGATGCAACTTCAAAATTCACTAACTTTTATACTGTGCGTATTAAATATAACTATCAAAGTTTGCAAAATTGAAATACTATAACTTTTTACTGGAGCGCCACAAGACCTTGAAATTTTGTGACAAGAATGTACTATTGTCAATTTGAGATATCTGAATAATAGTGCTACCCTTGAGTAAAAAATGAAACACTGATGCAACTTCAAAATTCACTAACTTTTATACTGTGCGTAATATAACTATCAAAATATTCAACATTGAAATGCTTCAACTTTTTACTGGTGTATCATACGGCCTTGAAATTTTGTGACAATAATGTACTATTGTCAATTTGAGATATCGGCATAACAGTGCTACCTTTGAGTAAAAAATGAAACACTGATGCAATTTCAAAATTCACTAACTTTTATATTGTGCGTAATATAACTATCAAAGTTTTCAACACTGAAATGCTGTAACTTTTTACTGGTGCGTCATAAGAACTTGAAATTTTGTGACAATAAAGTACTATTGTCAATTTGAGATATCGGTATAACAGTGCAACCCTTGAATAAAATGAAACACTGATGAAACTTCAAAATTCACTAACCTTTATACTGTGCGTAATATAACTATCAAAGTTTGCAATATTGATGTGCTGTAACTTTTTACTGGAGCGTCCTAAGACCTTGAAATTTTGTGACAATAAAGCAAAATTGTCCATTTGAAATATCGGTATAACAGTGCTACCTTTGAGTAAAAAATGAAACACTGATGCAACTTCAAAGTTAACTAAATTTTATACTGTGCGTAATATAACTATCAAAGTTTGCAATATTTAAATGCTGTAACTTTTTACTCCAGCGTCATAAGATCTTGAAACTTTGTGACAATAAAGTACTATTGTCAATTTGAAAAATCGGTATAACAGTGCTACCTTTGCGTAGAAAATGAAACACTGATGCAAGTTCAAAATTCACTAAATTTTATACTGTGCGTAATATAACTATCAAAGTTTGCAACATTTAAATGCTGTAACTTTTTACCTGAACGTCATAAGACCTTGAAATTTTGTGACAATAAAGTACTATGGTCAATTTGAGATATCGGTATAACAGTGCAACCCTTGAATAAAATGAAACACTGATGAAACTCCAAAATTCACTAACCTTTATACTGTGCGTAATATAACTATCAAAGTTTGCAACATTTAAATGCTGTAACTTTTTACTGGAGCGTCATTAGACCTTGAAACTTTGTGACAGTAAAGTACTATTGTCAATTTGAAAAATCGGTATAACAGTGCTACCTTTGCGTAGAAAATGAAACACTGATGCAAGTTCAAAATTCACTAACTTTTATACTGTGCGTAATATAACTATCAAAGTTTGCAACATTGAAATGCTGTAACTTTTTACCTGAACATCATAAGACCTTGAAATTTTGTGACAATAAAGTACTATTGTCAATTTAAGATATCGGTATAACAGTGCAACCCTTGAATAAAATGAAACACTGATGAAACTTCAAAATTCACTAACCTTTATACTGTGCGTAATATAACTATCAAAGTTTGCAATATTGATGTGCAGTAACTTTTTACTGGAGCGTCATAAGACCTTAAAATTTTGTGACAATAAAGCACTATTGTCCATTTGAAATATCGGTATAACAGTGCTACCTTTGAGTAAAAAATGAAACACTGATGCAACTTCAAAATTCACTAACTTTTATACTGTGCGTAATATAACTATCAAAATTTTCAACATTGAAATGCTTCAACTTTTTACTGGTGTGTCATACGGCCTTGAAATTTTGTGACAATAATGTACTATTGTCAATTTGAGATATCGGTATAACAGTGCAACCCTTGAATAAAATGAAATACTGATGCAACTTCAGAATTCACTAACCTTTATACTGTGCGTAATATAACTATCAAAGTTTGCAGTATTGAAATGCTGAAACCTTTTACTGGTGCGTCATAAGAGTTTGAAATTTTGTGACAATAATGTACTATTGTCAATTTGAGTTATCGGTATAACAGTGCTACCCTTGAGTAATAAACGAAACACTGATGCAACTTCAAAATTCACTAATGTTTACTGATGCGTCATAAGACCTTGAAATTTTGTGACAATAATGTACTATTGTCAATTTGATATATCGGTATAACAGTGCTACCCTTGAGTAATAAACGAAACACTGATGCAATTTCAAAACTCACTAATGTTTACTGATGCGTCATAAGACCTTCAAATTTGGTGACAATAATGTACTATTGTCAATTTGAGATATCGGTATAACAATGTTACGCTTGAGTAATAAACGAAACACTGATCCAGCTTCAAAATTTACTAACTTTTATACTGTGCGTATTAAATATAACTATCAAAGTTTGCAACATTGAAATGCTATAACTTTTTCCTGGAGCGCCATAAGACCTTGAAATTTTGTGATAAGAATGTACTATTGTCAATTTAAGATATCTGTATAACAGTGCTACCCTTGAGTAATAAATGAAACACTGATGCTATTTCAAAATTCACAAACTTTTACACTGTGCGTAATATAACTATCAAAGTTTGCAACATTGAAATGCTGTAACCTTTTACTGGAGCGTCATGAGACCTTGAAATTTTGTGACAATAATGTACTATTGTCAATTTGAAATATCGGTATAACAGTGCTACCTTTGAGTAAAAAATAAAACACTGATGCAACTTCGGTATAACAGTGCTACCCTTGAGTAATAAACGAAACAGTGATGCAACTTCAAAATTAACTAACTTTTATACTGTGCATAATATAACTATCAAAGTTTGCAACTTTGAAATGCTGTAACCTTTTACTGGAGCGTCATAAGGCATTGAAATTTTATGACAGTAAAGTACTATTTTCAATTTGAGATATCGGCATAACAGTGCAACCCTTGAGTAATAAATGAAACACTGATGCAAATTCAAAATTCACTAACCTTTATACTGTGCGTAATATAACTATCAAAGTTTGCAACATTTACTGATGCGTCATAAGACCTTGAAATTTTGTGACAATAATGTACTATTGTCAATTTGAGATATCGGTATAACAGTGCTACCTTTGAGTAATAAACGAAACACTGATGCAGCTTCAAAATTCACTAATGTTTACTGATGCGTCATAAGACCTTGAAATTTTGTGACAATAATGTACTATTGTCAATTTGAAATATCGGTATAACAGTGCTACCCTTGAGTAATAAACGAAACACTGATGCAACTTCAAAATTCACTAATGTTTACTGATGCGTCATAAGACCTTGAAATTTTGTGACAATAATGTACTATTGTCAATTTGATATATCGGTATAACAATGTTACGCTTGAGTAATAAACGAAACACTGATCCAGCTTCAAAATTTACTAACTTTTATACTGTGCGTATTAAATATAACTATCAAAGTTTGCAAAATTGAAATGCTATAACTTTTTCCTGGAGCGCCATAAGACCTTGAAATTTTGTGGTAAGAATGTACTATTGTCAATTTAAGATATCTGTATAACAGTGCTACCCTTGAGTAATAAACGAAACACTGATGCAATTTCAAAACTCACTAACTTTTATACTGTGCGTATTAAATATAACTATCAAAGTTTGCAACATTGAAATGCTATAACTTTTTACTGGAGCGCCAGAAGACCTTGAAATTTTGTGACAAGAATGTACTATTGTCAATTTGAGATATCTGTATAACAGTGCTACCCTTGAGTAATAAATGAAACACTAATGCTATTTCAAAATTCACAAACTTTTACACTGTGCGTAATATAACTATCAAAGGCTTGGAACATTGAAATGCTGTAACTTTTTACTGGTGCGTCATAAGAACTTGAAATTTTATGACAATAAAGTACTATTTTCAATTTGAGATATCGGTATAACAGTGCAACCATTGAGTAATAAACGAAACACTGATGCAATTTCAAAATTCACTAACTTTTATACTGTGCCTAATATAACTATCAAAGTTTGCAACATTGAAATACTGTAACTTTTTACCTGAACGTCATAAGACCTTGAAATTTTGTGACAATAAAGTACTATTGTCAATTTGAGACATCGGTATAACATTTGCAACCCTTGAATAAAATGAAACACTGAGGCAACTTCAAAATTCACTAACCTTTATACTGTGCGTAATATAACTATCAAAGTTTTCGACACTGAAATGCTGTAACTTTTTACTGGAGCGTCATAAGAACTTGAAATTTTATGACAATAAAGTACTATTTTCAATTTGAGATATCGGTATAACATTGCAACCCTTGAGTAAAAAATGAAACACTGATGCAAATTCAAAATTCACTAACCTTTATACTGTGCGTAATATAACTATCAAAGTTTGCAATATTGATGTGCAGTAACTTTTTACTGGAGCGTCATAAGACCTTGAAATTTTGTGACAATAAAGCACTATTGTCAATTTGAAATATCGGTATAACAGTGCTACCATTGGGTAAAAAATGAAACACTGATGCAACTTCAAAATTCACAAACTTTTATACTGTGCGTAATATAACTATAAAAGTTTGCAACATTGTAATGCTGTAACTTTTTACTGGTGCGTCATAAGACCTCAAAATTTGTGACAATAATGTACTATAGTCAATTTGAGATATCGGTATAACAGTGCTGGAACTTCAAACACTGATGGAACTTCAAATTTCACAAACTTTTATACTGTGCGTAATATATCTATCAAAGTTTGCAACATTGAAATGCTGTAACTTTTTACTGGAGCGTCATAAGACCTTGAAATTTTGTGACAATAAAGTACTATTGTCAATTTGAAATATCGGTATAACAGTGCTACCTTTGAGTAATAAACGAAACATTGATGCAACTTCGGTATAACAGTGCTACCCTTGAGTAATAAACGAAACATTGATGCAACTTCAAAATTCACTAACTTTTATACTGCGCATAATAGAACTATCAAAGTTTGCAACATTGAAATGCTGTAACCTTTTACTGGAGCGTCATGAGACCTTGAAATTTCGTGACAATAAAGTACTATTGTCAATTTGAAATATCGGTATAACAGTGCTCAATTTGAGTAAAAAATAAAACACTAATGCAACTTCGGTATAACAGTGCAACCCTTGAGTAAAAAATGAAATACTGATGCAAATTCAAAATTCACTAACCTTTATACTGTGCGTAATAAAACTATCAAAGTTTGCAACATTTACTGATGCGTCATAAGACCTTGAAATTTTGTGACAATAATGTACTATTGTCAATTTGAGATATCGGTATAACAGTGATACCTTTGAGTAATAAACGAAATACTGATGCAACTTCAAAATTCACTAATGTTTACTGATGCATCATAAGACCTTGAAATTTTGTTACAATAATGTACTATTGTCAATTTGGGATATCGGTATAACAGTGCTACCCTTGAGTAATAAACGAAACACTGATGCAACTTCAAAATTCACTAATGTTTACTGATGCGTCATAAGACCTTGAAATTTTGTGACAATAATGTACAATTGTCAATTTGAGATATCGGTATAACAGTGCTACCCTTGAGTAATAAAAGAAACACTGATGCAACTTCAAAATTCACTAACTTTTATACTGTGCGTATTAAATATAACTATCAAAGTTTGCAAAATTGAAATACTATAACTTTTTACTGGAGCGCCACAAGACCGTGAAATTTTGTGACAAGAATGTACTATTGTCAATTTGAGATATCTGAATAATAGTGCTACCCTTGAGTAAAAAATGAAACACTGATGCAACTTCAAAATTCACTAACTTTTATACTGTGCGTAATATAACTATCAAAATATTCAACATTGAAATGCTTCAACTTTTTACTGGTGTATCATACGGCCTTGAAATTTTGTGACAATAATGTACTATTGTCAATTTGAGATATCGGCATAACAGTGCTACCTTTGAGTAAAAAATGAAACACTGATGCAATTTCAAAATTCACTAACTTTTATATTGTGCGTAATATAACTATCAAAGTTTTCAACACTGAAATACTGTAACTTTTTACTGGTGCGTCATAAGAACTTGAAATTTTGTGACAATAAAGTACTATTGTCAATTTGAGATATCGGTATAACAGTGCAACCCTTGAATAAAATGAAACACTGATGAAACTTCAAAATTCACTAACCTTTATACTGTGCGTAATATAATTATCAAAGTTTGCAATATTGATGTGCTGTAACTTTTTACTGGAGCGTCCTAAGACCTTGAAATTTTGTGACAATAAAGCAAAATTGTCCATTTGAAATATCGGTATAACAGTGCTACCTTTGAGTAAAAAATGAAACTGATGCAACTTCAAAGTTAACTAAATTTTATACTGTGCGTAATATAACTATCAAAGTTTGCAATATTTAAATGCTGTAACTTTTTACTCCAGCGTCATAAGATCTTGAAACTTTGTGACAATAAAGTACTATTGTCAATTTGAAAAATCGGTATAACAGTGCTACCTTTGCGTAGAAAATGAAACACTGATGCAAGTTCAAAATTCACTAAATTTTATACTGTGCGTAATATAACTATCAAAGTTTGCAACATTTAAATGCTGTAACTTTTTACCTGAACGTCATAAGACCTTGAAATTTTGTGACAATAAAGTACTATGGTCAATTTGAGATATCGGTATAACAGTGCAACCCTTGAATAAAATGAAACACTGATGAAACTCCAAAATTCACTAACCTTTATACTGTGCGTAATATAACTATCAAAGTTTGCAACATTTAAATGTTGTAACTTTTTACTGGAGCGTCATTAGACCTTGAAACTTTGTGACAGTAAAGTACTATTGTCAATTTGAAAAATCGGTATAACAGTGCTACATTTGCGTAGAAAATGAAACACTGATGCAAGTTCAAAATTCACTAACTTTTATACTGTGCGTAATATAACTATCAAAGTTTGCAACATTGAAATGCTGTAACTTTTTACCTGAACGTCATAAGACCTTGAAATTTTGTGACAATAAAGTACTATTGTCAATTTAAGATATCGGTATAACAGTGCAACCCTTGAATAAAATGAAACACTGATGAAACTTCAAAATTCTCTAACCTTTATACTGTGCGTAATATAACTATCAAAGTTTGCAATATTGATGTGCAGTAACTTTTTACTGGAGCGTCATAAGACCTTAAAATTTTGTGACAATAAAGCACTATTGTCCATTTGAAATATCGGTATAACATTGCTACCTTTGAGTAAAAAATGAAACACTGATGCAACTTCAAAATTCACTAACTTTTATACTGTGCGTAATATAATTATCAAAATTTTCAACATTGAAATGCTTCAACTTTTTACTGGTGTGTCATACGGCCTTGAAATTTTGTGACAATAATGTACTATTGTCAATTTGAGATATCGGTATAACAGTGCTACCCTTAAGAAAAAATGAAACTCTGATGCAACTTCAAAATTCACTAACTTTTATACTGTGCGTTATATATCTATCAAAGTTTCCAACATTGAAATGCTGTAACTTCTTACTGGTGCGTCATAAGATCTTGAAATTTTTGACGATAAAGTACTTTTGTCAGTTTAAAATATCGGTATAACAGTGCTACCCTTGAGCAAAAAATGAAGCACTGATGCAACTTCAAAATTCACTAACTTTTATACTGTACGTAATCTAAATATCAAAGTTTGCAATATTGAAATGCTGTAACTTTTTAATGCAGCTTCTTAAGACCTTAAAAATTTGTGACAATAAAGTACTATTTTCAATTTGAGATATCGGTATAACAGTGCAACCATTGAGTGTTAAACGAAACACTGATGCAATTTCAAAACTCACTAACTTTTATACTGTGCGTATTAAATATAACTATCAAAGTTTGCAACATTGAAATGCTATAACTTTTTACTGGAGCGCCATAAGACCTTGAAATTTTGTGACAATAATGTACTATTGTCAATTTGAGATATCGGCATAACAGTGCTACCTTTGAGTAAAAAATGAAACACTGATGCAGCTTCAAAATTCACTAACTTTTATATTGTGCGTAATATAACTATCAAAGTTTTCAACACTGAAATGCTGTAACTTTTTACTGGTGCGTCATAAGAACTTGAAATTTTATGACAATAAAGTACTATTTTCAATTTGAGATATCGGTATAACAGTGCAACCCTTGAGTAAAAAATGAAACACGGATGCAAATTCAAAATTCACTTACCTTTATACTGTGCGTAATATAACTATCAAAGTTTGCAATATTGAAATGCTGTAACTTTTTACTCGAGCGTCATAAGACCTTGAATTTTTGTGACAATAAAGCAATATTGTAAATTTGAAATATCGGTATAACAGTGCTACCTTTGAGTAAAAAATGAAACACTGATGCAACTTCAAAGTTAACTAAATTTTATACTGTGCGTAATATAACTATCAAAGTTTGCAACATTTAAATGCTGTAACTTTTTACTGGAGCGTCATAAGATCTTGAAACTTTGTGACAATAAAGTACTATTGTCAATTTGAAAAATCGGTATAACAGTGCTACCTTTGCGTAGAAAATGAAACACTGATGGAAGTTCAAAATTCACTAAATTTTATACTGTGCGTAATATAACTATCAAAGTTTGCAACATTGAAATGCTGTAACTTTTTACCTGAACGTCATAAGACCTTGAAATTTTGTGACAATAAAGTACTATGGTCAATTTGAGATATCGGTATAACAGTGCAACCCTTGAATAAAATGAAACTTCAAAATTCACTAACCTTTATACTGTGCGTAATATAACTATCAAAGTTTGCAACATTTACTGATGCGTCATAAGACCTTGAAATTTTGTGACAATAATGCACTATTGTCAATTTGTGATATCGGTATAACAGTGCTACACTTGAGTAATAAACGAAACACTGATGCAACTTCAAATCTCACTAATGTTTACTGATGCGTCATAAGACCTTGAAATTTTGTGACATAAATGTACTATTGTCAATGTGAGATATCGGTATAACAATGTTACGCTTGAGTAATAAACGAAACACTGATGCAACTTCAAAATTCACTAATGTTTACTGCTGCGTCATAAGACCTTGAAATTTTGTGACAATAATGTACTATTGGCAATTTGAGATATCGGTATAACAGTGCTACACTTGAGTAATAAACGAAACACTGATGCAACTTCAAATCTCACTAATGTTTACTGATGCGTCATAAGACCTTGAAATTTGGTGACAATAATGTACTATTGTCAATTTGAGATATCGGTATAACAATGTTACGCTTGAGTAATAAACGAAACACTGATCCAGCTTCAAAATTTACTAACTTTTATACTGTGCGTATTAAATATAACTATCAAAGTTTGCAACATTGAAATGCTATAACTTTTTCCTGGAGCGCCATAAGACCTTGAAATTTTGTGATAAGAATGTACTATTGTCAATTTAAGATATCTGTATAACAGTGCTACCCTTGAGTAATAAATGAAACACTGATGCTATTTCAAAATTCACAAACTTTTACACTGTGCGTAATATAACTATCAAAGTTTGCAACATTGAAATGCTGTAACCTTTTACTAGAGCGTCATGAGACCTAGAAATTTTGTGACAATAATGTACTATTGTCAATTTGAAATATCGGTATAACAGTGCTACCTTTGAGTAAAAAATAAAACACTGATGCAACTTCGGTATAACAGTGCTACCCTTCAGTAATAAACGAAACTGTGATGCAACTTCAAAATTAACTAACTTTTATACTGTGCATAATATAACTATCAAAGTTTGCAACTTTGAAATGCTGTAACCTTTTACTGGAGCGTCATAAGGCATTGAAATTTAATGACAGTAAAGTACTATTTTCAATTTGAGATATCGGCATAACAGTGCAACCCTTGAGTAATAAATGAAACACTGATGCAAATTCAAAATTCACTAACCTTTATACTGTGCGTAATATAACTATCAAAGTTTGCAACATTTACTGATGCGTCATAAGACCTTGAAATTTTGTGACAATAATGTACTATTGTCAATTTGAGATATCGGTATAACAGTGCTACCTTTGAGTAATAAACGAAACACTGATGCAACTTCAACATTCACTAATGTTTACTGATGCGTCATAAGACCTTGAAATTTTGTGACAATAATGTACTATTTTCAATTTGAGATATCGGTATAACAGTGCTACCCTTGAGTAATAAACGAAACACTGATGCAACTTCAAAATTCACTAATGCTTACTGATGCGTCATAAGACCTTGAAATTTTGTGACAATAATGTACTATTGTCAATTTGATATATCGGTATAACAGTGCTACCCTTGAGTAATAAACGAAACACTGATGCAATTTCAAATCTCACTAATGTTTACTGATGCGTCATAAGACCTTGAAATTTGGTGACAATAATGTACTATTGTCAATTTGAGATATCGGTATAACAATGTTACGCTTGAGTAATAAACGAAACACTGATCCAGCTTCAAAATTTACTAACTTTTATACTGTGCGTATTAAATATAACTATCAAAGTTTGCAACATTGAAATGCTATAACTTTTTCCTGGAGCGCCATAAGACCTTGAAATTTTGTGATAAGAATGTACTATTGTCAATTTAAGATATCTGTATAACAGTGCTACCCTTGAGTAATAAATGAAACACTGATGCTATTTCAAAATTCACAAACTTTTACACTGTGCGTAATATAACTATCAAAGTTTGCAACATTGAAATGCTGTAACCTTTTATTGGAGCGTCATGAGAACTTGAAATTTTGTGACAATAATGTACTATTGTCAATTTGAAATATCGGTATAACAGTGCTACCTTTGAGTAAAAAATAAAACACTGATGCAACTTCGGTATAACAGTGCTACCCTTGAGTAATAAACGAAACAGTGATGCAACTTCAAAATTAACTAACTTTTATACTGTGCATAATATAACTATCAAAGTTTGCAACTTTGAAATGCTGTAACCTTTTACTGGAGCGTCATAAGGCATTGAAATTTTATGACAGTAAAGTACTATTTTCAATTTGAGATATCGGCATAACAGTGCAACCCTTGAGTAATAAATGAAACACTGATGCAAATTCAAAATTCACTAACCTTTATACTGTGCGTAATATAACTATCAAAGTTTGCAACATTTACTGATGCGTCATAAGACCTTGAAATTTTGTGACAATAATGTACTATTGTCAATTTCAGATATCGGTATAACAGTGCTACCTTTGAGTAATAAACGAAACACTGATGCAGCTTCAAAATTCACTAATGTTTACTGATGCGTCATAAGACCTTGAAATTTTGTGACAATAATGTACTATTGTCAATTTGAAATATCGGTATAACAGTGCTACCCTTGAGTAATAAACGAAACACTGATGCAACTTCAAAATTCACTAATGTTTACTGATGCGTCATAAGACCTTGAAATTTTGTGACAATAATGTACTATTGTCAATTTGATATATCGGTATAACAATGTTACGCTTGAGTAATAAACGAAACACTGATCCAGCTTCAAAATTTACTAACTTTTATACTGTGCGTATTAAATATAACTATCAAAGTTTGCAACATTGAAATGCTATAACTTTTTCCTGGAGCGCCATAAGACCTTGAAATTTTGTGATAAGAATGTACTATTGTCAATTTAAGATATCTGTATAACAGTGCTACCCTTGAGTAATAAACGAAACACTGATGCAATTTCAAAACTCACTAACTTTTATACTGTGCGTATTAAATATAACTATCAAAGTTTGCAACATTGAAATGCTATAACTTTTTACTGGAGCGCCAGAAGACCTTGAAATTTTGTGAGAAGAATGTACTATTGTCAATTTGAGATATCTGTATAACAGTGCTACCCTTGAGTAATAAATGAAACACTAATGCTATTTCAAAATTCACAAACTTTTACACTGTGCGTAATATAACTATCAAAGGCTTGGAACATTGAAATGCTGTAACTTTTTACTGGTGCGTCATAAGAACTTGAAATTTTATGACAATAAAGTACTATTTTCAATTTGAGATATCGGTATAACAGTGCAACCATTGAGTAATAAACGAAACACTGATGCAATTTCAAAACTCACTAACTTTTATACTGTGCGTATTAAATATAACTATCAAAGTTTGCAACATTGAAATGCTATAACTTTTTACTGGAGCGCCATAAGACCTTGAAATTTTGTGACAATAATGTACTATTGTCAATTTGAGATATCGGCATAACAGTGCTACCTTTGAGTAAAAAATGAAACACTGATGCAACTTCAAAATTAACTAAATTTTATACTGTGCGTAATATAACTATCAAAGTTTGCAACATTTAAATGCTGTAACTTTTTACTGGAGCGTCATTAGGTCTTGAAAATTTGTGACAATAAAGTACTATTGTCAATTTGAAAAATCGGTATAACAGTGCTACCTTTGCGTAGAAAATGAAACACTGATGCAAGTTCAAAATTCACTAAATTTTATACTGTGCGTAATATAACTATCAAAGTTTGCAACATTAAAATGCTGTAACTTTTTACCTGAACGTCATAAGACCTTGAAATTTTGTGACAATAAAGTACTATGGTCAATTTGAGATATCGGTATAACAGTGCAACCCTTGAATAAAATGAAACACTGATGAAACTTCAAAATTCACTAACCTTTATAATGTGCGTAATATAATTATCAAAGTATGCAACATTTACTGATGCGTCATAAGACCTTGAAATTTTGTGACAATAATGCACTATTGTCAATTTGTGATATCGGTATAACAGTGCTGCCCTTGAGTAATAAACGAAACACTGATGCAACTTCAAAATTCACTAATGTTTACTGCTGCGTCATAAGACCTTGAAATTTTGTGACAATAATGTACTATTGTCAATTTGAGATATCGGTATAACAGTGCTACACTTGAGTAATAAACGAAACACTGATGCAACTTCAAATCTCACTAATGTTTACTGATGCGTCATAAGACCTTGAAATTTTGTGACAATAATGTACTATTGTCAATTTGAGATATCGGTATAACAATGTTACGCTTGAGTAATAAACGAAACACTGATCCAGCTTCAAAATTTACTAACTTTTATACTGTGCGTATTAAATATAACTATCAAAGTTTGCAACATTGAAATGCTATAACTTTTTCCTGGAGCGCCATAAGACCTTGAAATTTTGTGATAAGAATGTACTATTGTCAATTTAAGATATCTGCATAACAGTGCTACCCTTGAGTAATAAATGAAACACTGATGCTATTTCAAAATTCACAAACTTTTACACTGTGCGTAATATAACTATCAAAGTTTGCAACATTGAAATGCTGTAACCTTTTACTGGAGCGTCATGAGACTTTGAAATTTTGTGACAATAATGTATTATTGTCAATTTGAAATATCGGTATAACAGCGCTACCTTTGAGTAAAAAATAAAACACTGATGCAACTTCGGTATAACAGTACTACCCTTGAGTAATAAACGAAACAGTGATGCAACTTCAAAATTAACTAACTTTTATACTGTGCATAATATAACTATCAAAGTTTGCAACATTTAAATGCTGTAACTTTTTACTAGAGCGTCATAAGATCTTGAAACTTTGTGACAATAAAGTACTATTGTCAATTTGAAAAATCGGTATAACAGTGCTACCTTTGCGTAGAAAATTAAACACTGATGCAAGTTCAAAATTCACTAAATTTTATACTGTGCTTAATATAACTATCAAAGTTTTCAACACTGAAATGCTATAACTTTTTACTGGTGCGTCATAAGAACTTGAAATTTTATGACAATAAAGTACTATTTTCAATTTGAGATAACGGTATAACAGTGCAACCCTTGAGTAAAAAATGAAACACTGATGCAAATTCCAAATTCACTTACCTTTATACTGTGCGTAATATAACTATCAAAGTTTGCAACATTTACTGATGCGTCATAAGACCTTGAAATTTTGTGACAATAATGTACTATTGTCAATTTGCGATATCGGTATAACAGTGCTACCCTTGAGCAATAAACGAAACACTGATGCAACTTCAAAATTCACTAATGTTTACTGATGCGTCATAAGACCTTGAAATTTTGTGACAATAATGTACTATTGTCAATTTGAGATATCGGTATAACAGTGCTACCCTTGAGTAATAAATGAAACACTGATGCTATTTCAAAATTCACAAACTTTTATACTGTGCGTATTAAATATAACTATCAAAGTTTGCAAAATTGAAATGCGATAACTTTTTACTGGAGCGCCACAAGACCTTGAAATTTTGTGACAAGAATGTACTATTGTCAATTTGAGATATCTGTATAATAGTGCTATCCTTGAGTAAAAAATGAAACACTGATGCAAATTCAAAATTCACTAACCTTTATACTGTGCGTAATATAACTATCAAAGTTTGCAACATTTACTGATGCGTCATAAGACCTTGAAATTTTGTGACAATAATGTACTATTGTCAATTTGAGATATCGGTATAACAGTGCTACCTTTGAGTAATAAACAAAACACTGATGCAACTTCAAAATTCACTAATGTTTACTGATGCGTCATAAGACCTTGAAATTTTGTGACAATAATGTACTATTGTCAATTTGAGATATCGGTATAACAGTGCTACCCTTGAGTAATAAACGAAACACTGATGCAACTTCAAAATTCACTAATGTTTACTGATGCGTCATAAGACCTTGAAATTTTGTGACAATAATGTACTATTGTCCATTTGAGATATCGGCATAACAGTGCTACCTTTGAGTAAAAAATGAAACACTGATGCAGCTTCAAAATTCACTAACTTTTATATTGTGCGTAATATAACTATCAAAGTTTTCAACACTGAAATGCTGTAACTTTTTACTGGTGCGTCATAAGAACTTGAAATTTTATGACAATAAAGTACTATTTTCAATTTGAGATAACGGTATAACAGTGCAACCCTTGAGTAAAAAATGAAACACTGATGCAAATTCCAAATTCACTTACCTTTATACTGTGCGTAATATAACTATCAAAGTTTGCAACATTTACTGATGCGTCATAAGACCTTGAAATTTTGTGACAATAATGTACTATTGTCAATTTGCGATATCGGTATAACAGTGCTACCCTTGAGTAATAAACGAAACACTGATGCAACTTCAAAATTCACTAATGTTTACTGATGCGTCATAAGACCTTGAAATTTTGTGGCAATGTACTATTGTCAATTTGAGATATCGGTATAACAGTGCTACCCTTGAGTAATAAATGAAACACTGATGCTATTTCAAAATTCACAAACTTTTATACTGTGCGTATTAAATATAACTATCAAAGTTTGCAAAATTGAAATGCGATAACTTTTTACTGGAGCGCCACAAGACCTTGAAATTTTGTGACAAGAATGTACTATTGTCAATTTGAGATATCTGTATAATAGTGCTATCCTTGAGTAATAGATGAAACACTGATGCTATTTCAAAGTTCACAAACTTTTACACTGTGCGTAATATAAATATCAAAGTTTAGAACATTGAAATGCTGTAACTTTTTACTGGAGTGTCATAATACCTTGAAACTTTGTGACAATAAAGTACTATTGTCAATTTGAAATATCGGTATAACAGTGCTACCTTTGAGTAGAAAATGAAACACTGATGCAAGTTCAAAATTCACTAACTTTTATACTGTGCGTAATATAACTATCAAAGTTTGCAACATTGAAATGCTGTAACTTTTTACCTGAGCGTCATAAGACCTTGAAATCTTGGGACAATAATTTACTATTGTCAATTTGAGATATCGGTATAACAGTGCTACCCTTGAGTAATAAACGAAACATTGATCCAACTTCAAAATTCACTAACTTTTATACTGTGCATAATATAACTATCAAAGTTTGCAACATTGAAATGCTGTAACCTTTTACTGGAGCGTCATGAGACCTTGAAATTTTGTGACAATAAAGTACTATTGTCAATTTGAAATATCGGTATAACAGTGCTACCTTTGAGTAAAAAATAATACACTGATGCAACTTCGGTATAACAGTGCTACCCTTGAGTAATAAACGAAACATTGATGCAACTTCAAAATTCACTAACTTGTATACTGTGCATAATATAACTATCAAAGTTTGCAACTTTGAAATGCTGTAACCTTTTACTGGAGCGTCATAAGGCTTTGAAATTTTATGACAGTAAAGTACTATTTTCAATTTGAGATATCGGCATAACAGTGCAACCATTGAGTAATAAATGAAACACTGATGCAAATTCAAAATTCACTAACCTTTATACTGTGCGTAATATAACTATCAAAGTTTGCAACATTTACTGATGCGTCATAAGACCTTGAAATTTTGTGACAATAATGTACTATTGTCAATTTGAGATATCGGTATAACAGTGCTACCTTTGAGTAAAAAATGAAACACTGATGCAGCTTCAAAATTCACTAACTTTTATATTGTACGTAATATAACTATAAAAATTTTCAACATTGAAATGCTTCAACTTTTTACTGGTGTGTCATAAGGCCTTGAAATTTTGTGGCAATAATGTACTATTGTCAATTTGAGATATCGGTATAACAGTGCTACCCTTGAGTAATAAACGAAACACTGCTGCAACTTCAAAATACACTAATGTTTACTGATGCGTCATAAGACCTTGAAATTTTGTGACAATAATGTACTATTGTCAATTTGATATATCGGTATAACAGTGCTACCCTTTAGTAATAAACGAAACACTGAAGCAATTTCAAAATTCACTTTTTTTTATACTGTGCGTATTAAATATAACTATCAAAGTTTGCAACATTGAAATGCTATAACTTTTTACTGGACCGCCATAAGACCTTGAAATTTTGTGACAAGAATGTACTATTGTCAATTTGAGATATCTGTATAACAGTGCTACCTTTGAGTAAAAAATGAAACACTGATGCAGCTTCAAAATTCACTAACTTTTATATTGTGCGTAATATAACTATCAAAGTTTTCAACACTGAAATGCTGTAACTTTTTACTGGTGCGTCATAAGAACTTGAAATTTTGTGACAATAAAGTACTATTTTCAATTTGAGATATCGGTATAACAGTGCAACCCTTGAGTAATAAATGGAACACTGATGCAAATTCAAAATTCTCTTACCTTTATACTGTGCGTAATATAACTATCAAAGTTTGCAACATTTACTGATGCGTCATAAGACCTTGAAATTTTGTGACAATAATGTACTATTGTCAATTTGAGATATCGGTATAACAGTGCTACCTTTGAGTAAAAAATGAAACACTGATGCAACTTCAAAGTTACCTAAATTTTATACTGTGCGTAATATAATTATCAAAGTTTGCAAAATTTAAATGCTCTAACTTTTTACTGGAGCGTCATAAGAGCTTGAAACTTTGTGACAATAAAGTACTATTGTCAATTTGAAAATTCGGTATAACAGTGCTATCTTTGCGTAGAAAATGAAACACTGATGCAAGTTCAAAATTCACTAACTTGTAATACTGTGCGTTATATAACTATCAAAGTTTGCAACATTGAAATGCTGTAACTTTTTACCTGAACGTCATAAGACCTTGAAATTTTGTGACAATAAAGTATTATTGTCAATTTGAGATATCGGTATAACAGTGCAACCCTTGCATAAAATGAAACACTGATGAAACTTCAAAATTCACTAACCTTTATACTGTGCGTAATATAACTATCAAAGTTTGCAATATTGATGTGCAGTAACTTTTTACTGGAGCGTCATAAGACCTTGACATTTTGTGACAATAAGGCACTATTGTCCATTTGAAATATCGGTATAAGAGTGCTACCTTTGAGTAAAAAATGAAACACTGATGAAACTTCAAAATTCACTAACCTTTATACTATGCGTAATATAACTATCAAAATTTTCAACATTGAAATGCTTCAACTTTTTACTGGTGTGTCATAAGGCCTTGAAATTTTGTGACAATAATGTACAATTGTCAATTTGAGATATCGGTATAACAGTGCTACCCTTAAGAAAAAATTAAACTCTGATGCAACTTCAAAATTCACTAACTTTTATACTGTGCGTAATATATCTATCAAAGTTTCCAACATTGAAATGCTGTGACTTCTTACTGGTGCGTCATAAGACCTTGAAATTTTGTGACAATAAAGTACTCTGTTTAAAATATCGGTATAACAGTGCTACCCTTGAGCAAAAAATGAAACACTGATGCAACTTCAAAATTCACTAACTTTTATACTGTGCGTAATCTAACTAAAAAAGTTTGCAATATTGAAATGCTGTAACTTTTTAATGCAGCTTCTTAAGACCTTAAAAATTTGTGAAAATAAAATACTATTGTCAATTTGAGATATCGGCATAACAGTGCTACCTTTGAGTCCAAAATGAAACACTGGTGCAGCTTCAAAATTCACTAACTTTTATATTGTGCGTAATATAACTATCAAAGTTTTCAACACTGAAATGCTGTAACTTTTTACTGGTGCGTCATAAGAACTTGCAATTTTATGACAATAAAGTACTATTTTCAATTTGAGATATCGGTATAACAGTGCAACCATTGAGTAAAAAATGAAACACTGATGTAACTTCAAAATTCACTAACCTTTATACTGCGCGTAATATAACTATCAAAGTTTACAATATTGATGTACAGTAACTTTTTACTGGAGCGTCATAAGACATTGAAATTTTGTGACAATAAAGCACTATTGTCAATTTGAAATATTGGTATAACAGTGCTACCCTTGAGTAATAAACGAAACATAGAAGCAACTTCAAAATTCACTAACTGTTATACTGTGCGTAATATAACTATCAAAGTTTGCAACTTTGAAATGCTGTAACATTTACTGGCGCGTCATAAGGCTTTGAAATTTTATGAAAGTAAAGTACTATTTTCAATTTGAGATATCGGTATAACAGTGCAACTCTTGAGTAAAAAATGAAACACTGATGCAAATTCAAAATTCACTAACCTTTATACTGTGCGTAATTTAACTATCAAAGTTTGCAACATTTACTGATGCGTCATAAGACCTTGAAATTTTGTGACAATAATGTACTATTGTCAATTTGAGATATCGGTATAACAGTGCCTTGAGTAATAAACGAAACACTGATCCAACTTCAAAATTTACTAACTTTTATACTGTGCGTATTAAATATAACTATCAAAGTTTGCAACATTGAAATGCTCTAAATTTTTCCTGGACCACCATAAGACCTTGAAATTTTGTGACAAGAATGTACTATTGTCTATTTTAGATATCGGTATAACAGTGCAACCATTGAGTAAAAAATGAAACACTGATGTAACTTCAAAATTCACTAACCTTTATACTGTGCGTAATATAACTATCAAAGTTTGCAATATTGATGTACAGTAACTTTTTACTGGAGCATCATAAGACCTTGAAACTGTGTGACAATAAAGTAATATTGTCAATTTGAGATATCGGTATAACAGTGCAACCCTTGAATAAAATGAAACACTGATGCAACTTCTAAATTCACTAACCTTTATACTGTGCGTAATATAACTATCAAAGTTTGCAATATTGATGTGCAGTAACTTTTTACTGGAACGTCATAATTGAAATTTTGTGACAATAAAGCACTATTGTCAATTTAAGATATCGGTATAACAGTGCTACCTTTGAGTAAAAAATGAAACACTGATGCAACTTCAAAATTCACAAACTTTTAAACTGTGCGTATTATAACTATCAAAGTTTGCAACATTGAAATGCTGTAACTTTTTACTGGTGCCTCATGAGACCTTGAAATTTGTGACAATAATGTACTATTGTCAATTTGAGATATCGGTATAACAGTGCTACCCTTGAGTAAAAAATGAAACACTGATGCAACTTCAAAATTCACTAACTTTTATACATTGCATAATATAAAAATCCAAGGTTGCAACATTGAAATGCTGTAACTTTTTACTGGTGCGTCATAAGACCTTGAAATTTGTGACAATAATGTACTATTGTCAATTTGAAATATCGGTATAACAGTGCTACCTTTGAGTAATAAACGAAACATTGATGCAACTTCAAAATTCACTAACTATTATACTCTGCATAATATAACTATCTAAGTTTTTCTCTTTGAAATGCTGTAACCTTTTACTGGAGCGTCATGAGACCTTGAAATTTTATGACAGTAAAGTACTATTTTCAATTTGAGATATCGGCATAACAGTGCAACCTTTGAGTAAAAGATGAAACACTGATGTAATATAACTATCAAAGTTTGCAACATTTACTGATGCGTCATAAGACCTTGAAATTTTGTGACAATGTACTATTGTCAATTTGAGATATCGGTGTAACAGTGCTACCCTTGAGTAATAAACGAAATACTGATGCAACTTCAAAATTCACTAATGTTTACTGATGCGTCATAAGACCTTGAAATTTTGTGACAATAATGTACTATTGTCAATTTGAGATATCGGTATAACAGTGCTACCCTTGAGTAATAAACGAAACACTGATGCAACCTCAAAATTCAATAATGTTTACTGATGCGTCATAAGACCTTGAAATTTTGTGACAATAATGTACTATTGTCAATTTGATATATCGGTATAACAGTGCTACCCTTGAGTAATAAACGAAACACTGATGCAATTTCAAAATTCACTTACTTTTAAGTGAAGACCTTGAAATTTTGTGACAAGAATGTACTATTGTCAATTTGAGATATCTGTATAACAGTGCTACCCTTGTGTAATAAATGAAACACTGATGCTATTTCAAAGTTCACAAACTTTTACACTGTGCGTATTATAACTATCAAAGTTTGGAACATTGAAATGCTGTAACTTTTTACTGGAGCGTCATAAGACCTTGAAATTTTGTCACAATAATGTACTATTGTCAATTTGAGATATCGGCATAACAGTGCTTCCTTTGTGTAAAAAATGAAACACTGATGCAGCTTCAAAATTCACTAACTTTTATATTGTGCGTAATATAACTATCAAAGTTTTCAACACTGAAATGGTGCCTTATAAGAACTTGAAATTTTATGACAATAAAGTACTATTTTCAATTTGAGATATCGGTATAACAGTGCAACCCTTGAGTAAAAAATGAAACACTGATGCAAATTCAAAATTCACTTACCTTTATGCTGTGCGTAAAATAACTATCAAAGTTTACAACATTTACTGATGCGTCATAAGACCTTGAAATTTTGTGACAATAATGTACTATTGTCAATTTGAGATATCGGTATAACAGTGCTACCCTTGAGTAATAAACGAAAAACTGATGCAACTTCAAAATTCACTAATGTTTACTAAGGCGTCATAAGACCTTGAAATTTTGTGACAATAATGTACTATTGTCAATTTGAGATATCGGTATAACAGTGCTACCCTTGAGTTATAAATGAAACACCGATGCTATTTCAAAATTCACAAACTTTTACACTGTGCGTAATATAACTATCAAAGTTTGGAAGATTGAAATGCTGTAACTTTTTATTGGAGCGTCATAAGACCTTGAAATTTTGTGACAATAATGTAATATTGTCAATTTGAAATATCGGTATAACAGTGCTACATTTGAGTAAAAAATGAAACACTGATGCAACTTCAAAGTTAACTAAATTTTATACTGTGCGTAATATAAATATCAAAGTTTGCAAACTTGAAATGCTGTAACTTTTTACTGGAGCGTCATAAGACCTTGAAACTTTGTGACAATAAAGTACTATTGTCAATTTGAGATATCGGTAAAACAGTGCAACCCTTGAATAAAATGAAACACTGATGCAAGTTCTAAATTCACTAACCTTTATACTGTGCGTAATATAACTATCAAAGTTTGCAATATTGATGTGCAGTAACTTTTTACTGGAGCGTCATAATTGAAATTTTGTGACAATAAAGAACTATTGTCAATTTGAGATATCGGTATAACAGTGCTACATTTAAGTAAAAAATGAAACACTGATGCAACTTCAAAATTCACTATCTTTTATACTGTGCGTATAATAACTATCAAACTTTGCAACATTGAAATGCTGTAACTTTTTACTGGTGCGTCATAAGACCTTGAAATTTTGTGACAATAAAGTACTATTGTCAATTTGAGATATCGGTATAACAGTGCTACCCTTGAGTAAAAAATGGAACACTGATGCAACTTCAAAATTCACAAACTTTTATACTGTGCATAATATAACTATCAAAGTTTGCAACATTGAAATGCTGTAACTTTTTACTGGAGCGTCATATTACCTTGAAACTTTGTGACAATAAAGTACTATAGTCAATTTGAAATATCGGTATAACAGTGCTACCCTTGAGTAATAAGCGAAACATTGATGCAACTTCAAAATTCACAAACTTTTATACTGTGCGTAATATAACTATCAAAGTTTGCAACATTGAAATGCTGTAACCTCTTACTGGAGCGTCATGAGACCTTGAAATTTTGTGACAATAAAGTAATATTGTCAATTTGAAATATCGGTATAACAGTGCTACCTTTGAGTAAAAAATAAAACACTGATGCAACTTCGGTATAACAGTGCTACCCTTGAGTAATAAACGAAACATTGATGCAACTTCAAAATTCACTTACTATTATACTGTGCATAATATAACTATCAAAGTTTGCAACTTTGAAATGCTGTAACCTTTTACTGGAGTGTCATAAGGCCTTGCAATATTATGACAGTAAAGTACTATTTTCAATTTGAGATATCGGCATAACAGTGGATTCCTTGAGTAAAAAACGAAACACTGATGCTAACTCAAAATTCACTAACCTTTATACTGTGCGTTATATAACTATCAAAGTTTGAAACATTGAAATGCTGAAACTTTTTACTGGTGCGTCATAAGACCTTGAAATTTTATGACAGTAAAGTACTATTTTCAATTTGAGATATCGGTATAACCGTGCTACCCTTGAGTAATAAACGAAACATTGATGCAACTTCAAAATTCACTAACTTTTATACTGTGCGTATTATAACTATCAAAGTTTGCAACATTGAAATGCTGTAACTTTTTACTGGTGCGTCATAAGACCTTGAAATTTGTGACAATAATGTACTATTGTCAATTTGAGATATCGGTATAACAGTGCTACCTTTGAGTAAAAAATGAAAGACTGATGCAACTTCAAAATTCAGTAACTTTTATACTGTGCGTATTATAACTATCAAAGTTTGCAACATTGAAATGCTGTAACTTTTTACTGGTGCGTCATAAGACCTTGAAATTTGTGACAATAATGTACTATTGTCAATTTGAGATATCGGTATAACCGTGCTACCCTTGAGTAATAAACGAAACATTGATGCAACTTCAAAATTCACTAACTTTTATACTCTGCATAATATAACTATCAAAGTTTTTCTCTTTGAAATGCTGTAAACTTTTACTGGAGCGTCATGAGACCTTGAAATTTTATGACAGTAAAGTACTATTTTCAATTTGAGATATCGGCATAACAGTGCAACCCTTGAGTAAAAGATGAAACACTGATGTAATATAACTCTCAAAGTTTGCAACATTTACTGATGCGTCATAAGACCTTGAAATTTTGTGACAATGTACTATTGTCAATTTGAGATATCGGTGTAACAGTGCTACCCTTGAGTAATAAACGAAATACTGATGCAACTTCAAAATTCACTAATGTTTACTGATGCGTCATAAGACCTTGAGATTTTGTGACAATAATGTACTATTGTCAATTTGAGATATCGGTATAACAGTGCTACCCTTGAGTAATAAACGAAACACTGATGCAACCTCAAAATTCACTAATGTTTACTGATGCGTCATAAGACCTTGAAATTTTGTGACAATAATGTACTATTGTCAATTTGATATATCGGTATAACAGTGCTACCCTTGAGTAATAAACGAAACACTGATGCAATTTCAAAATTCACTTACTTTTAAGTGAAGACCTTGAAATTTTGTGACAAGAATGTACTATTGTCAATTTGAGATATCTGTATAACAGTGCTACCCTTGTGTAATAAATGAAACACTGATGCTATTTCAAAGTTCACAAACTTTTACACTGTGCGTATTATAACTATCAAAGTTTGGAACATTGAAATGCTGTAACTTTTTACTGGAGCGTCATAAGACCTTGAAATTTTGTGACAATAATGTTCTATTGTCAATTTGAGATATCGGCATAACAGTGCTTCCTTTGTGTAAAAAATGAAACACTGATGCAGCTTCAAAATTCACAAACTTTTATATTGTGCGTAATATAACTATCAAAGTTTTCAACACTGAAATGCTCTAACTTTTTACTGGTGCCTCATAAGAACTTGAAATTTTATGACAATAAAGTACTATTTTCAATTTGAGATATCGGTATAACAGTGCAACCCTTGAGTAAAAAATGAAACACTGATGCAAATTCAAAATTCACTTACCTTTATACTGTGCGTAAAATAACTATCAAAGTTTACAACATTTACTGATGCGTCATAAGACCTTGAAATTTTGTGACAATAATGTACTATTGTCAATTTGAGATATCGGTATAACAGTGCTACCCTTGAGTAATAAACGAAAAACTGATGCAACTTCAAAATTCACTAATGTTTACTAAGGCGTCATAAGACATTGAAATTTTGTGACAATAATGTACTATTGTCAATTTGAGATATCGGTATAACAGTGCTACCCTTGAGTTATAAATGAAACACCGATGCTATTTCAAAATTCACAAACTTTTACACTGTGCGTAATATAACTATCAAAGTTTGGAAGATTGAAATGCTGTAACTTTTTATTGGAGCGTCATAAGACCTTGAAATTTGTGACAATAATGTAATATTGTCAATTTGAAATATCGGTATAACAGTGCTACATTTGAGTAAAAAATGAAACACTGATGCAACTTCAAAGTTAACTAAATTTTATACTGTGCGTAATATAAATATCAAAGTTTGAAAACTTGAAATGCTGTAACTTTTTACTGGAGCGTCATAAGACCTTGAAACTTTGTGACAATAAAGTACTATTGTCAATTTGAGATATCGGTATAACAGTGCAACCCTTGAATAAAATGAAACACTGATGCAACTTCTAAATTCACTAACCTTTATACTGTGCGTAATATAACTATCAAAGTTTGCAATATTGATGTGCAGTAACTTTTTACTGGAGCGTCATAATTGAAATTTTGTGACAATAAAGCACTATTGTCAATTTAAAATATCGGTATAACAGTGCTACCTTTGAGTAAAAAATGAAACACTGATGCAACTTCAAAATTCACAAACTTTTATACTGTGCGTATTATAACTATCAAAGTTTGCAACATTGAAATGCTGTAACTTTTTACTGGTGCGTCATAAGACCTTGAAATTTGTGACAATAATGTACTATTGTCAATTTGAGATATCGGTATAACAGTGCTACCCTTGAGTAAAAAATGGAACACTGATGCAACTTCAAAATTCACAAACTTTTATACTGTGCGTAATATAACTATCAAAGTTTGCAACATTGAAATGCTGTAACATTTTACTGGAGCGTCATGAGACCTTGAAATTTTGTGACAATAAAGTACTATTGTCAATTTGAAATATCGGTATAACAGTGCTACCTTTGAGTAAAAAATAAAACACTGATGCAACTTCGGTATAACAGTGCTACCCTTGAGTAATAAACGAAACATTGATGCAACTTCAAAATTCACTAACTATTATACTGTGCATAATATAACTATCAAAGTTTGCAACTTTGAAATGCTGTAACCTTTTACTGGAGTGTCATAAGGCCTTGCAATATTATGACAGTAAAGTACTATTTTCAATTTGAGATATCGGCATAACAGTGGATTCCTTGAGTAAAAAATGAAACACTGATGCTAACTCAAAATTCACTAACCTTTATACTGTGCGTTATATAACTATCAAAGTTTGAAACATTGAAATGCTGAAACTTTTTACTGGTGCGTCATAAGACCTTGAAATTTTATGACAGTAAAGTACTATTTTCAATTTGAGATATAGGTATAACTGTGCAACCATTGAGTAAAAAATGAAACACTGATGTAACTTCAAAGTTAACTAACTTTTATACTGTGCGTAATATAACTATCAAAGTTTGCAACATTGAAAAGCTGTAACTTTTTACCTGAGCGTCATAAGACCTTGACATTTTGTGACAATAAAGTACTATTGTCAATTTAAGATATCGGTATAACAGTGCTACCCTTGAGTAATAAACGAAACACTGATGCAACCTCAAAATTCACTAATGTTTACTGATGCGTCATAAGACCTTGAAATTTTGTGACAATAATGTACTATTGTCAATTTGAGATATCGGTATAACAGTGCTACCCTTGAGTTATAAATGAAACACTCATGCTATTTCAAAATTCACAAACTTTTACACTGTGCGTAATATAACTATCAAAGTTTGCAACTTTGAAATGCTGTAAGTTTTTACTGGAGCGTCATAAGACCTTGAAACTTTGTGACAATAAAGTACTATTGTCAATTTGAAATATCGGTATAACAGTGGTACCTTTGAGTAGAAAATGAAACACTGATGCAACTTCAAAATTCACTAACTTTTATACTGTGCGTAATATATCTATCAAAGTTTCCAACATTGAAATGCTGTAACTTCTTACTGGTGCGTCATAAGACCTTGAAATTTTGTGACAATAAAGTACTCTATTTAAAATATCGGTATAACAGTGCTACCCTTGAGCAAAAAATGAAACACTGATGCAACTTCAAAATTCACTAACTTTTATACTGTGCGTAATCTAACTATAAAAGTTTGCAATAATGAAATGCTGTAACTTTTTAATGCAGCTTCTTTAGACCTTAAAAATTTGTGACAATAAAATACTATTGTCTATTTTAGATATCGGTATAACAGTGCAACCATTGAGTAAAAAATGAAACACTGATGTAACTTCAAAATTCACTAACCTTTATACTGTGCGTAATATAACTATCAAAGTTTGCAATATTGATGTACAGTAACTTTTTACTGGAGCATCATAAGACCTTGAAACTGTGTGACAATAAAGTAATATTGTCAATTTGAGATATCGGTATAACAGTGCAACCCTTGAATAAAATGAAACACTGATGCAACTTCTAAATTCACTAACCTTTATACTGTGCGTAATATAACTATCAAAGTTTGCAATATTGATGTGCAGTAACTTTTTACTGGAACGTCATAATTGAAATTTTGTGACAATAAAGCACTATTGTCAATTTAAAATATCGGTATAACAGTGCTACCTTTGAGTAAAAAATGAAACACTGATGCAACTTCAAAATTCACAAACTTTTATACTGTGCGTAATATAACTATCAAAGTTTGCAACATTGAAATGCTGTAACTTTTTACTGGAGCGTCATAAGACCTTGGAACTTTGTGACAATAAAGTACTATAGTCAATTTGAAATATCGGTATAACAGTGCTACCTTTGAGTAATAAACGAAACATTGATGCAACTTCAAAATTCACTAACTATTATACTCTGCATAATATAACTATCTAAGTTTTTCTCTTTGAAATGCTGTAACCTTTTACTGGAGCGTCATGAGACCTTGAAATTTTATGACAGTAAAGTACTATTTTCAATTTGAGATATCGGCATAACAGTGCAACCTTTGAGTAAAAGATGAAACACTGATGTAATATAACTATCAAAGTTTGCAACATTTACTGATGCGTCATAAGACCTTGAAATTTTGTGACAATGTACTATTGTCAATTTGAGATATCGGTGTAACAGTGCTACCCTTGAGTAATAAACGAAATACTGATGCAACTTCAAAATTCACTAATGTTTACTGATGCGTCATAAGACCTTGAAATTTTGTGACAATAATGTACTATTGTCAATTTGAGATATCGGTATAACAGTGCTACCCTTGAGTAATAAACGAAACACTGATGCAACCTCAAAATTCAATAATGTTTACTGATGCGTCATAAGACCTTGAAATTTTGTGACAATAATGTACTATTGTCAATTTGATATATCGGTATAACAGTGCTACCCTTGAGTAATAAACGAAACACTGATGCAATTTCAAAATTCACTTACTTTTAAGTGAAGACCTTGAAATTTTGTGACAAGAATGTACTATTGTCAATTTGAGATATCTGTATAACAGTGCTACCCTTGTGTAATAAATGAAACACTGATGCTATTTCAAAGTTCACAAACTTTTACACTGTGCGTATTATAACT
The DNA here is from genome assembly GCA_920105625.2 of Clusia tigrina. Classification (NCBI taxonomy): domain Eukaryota; kingdom Metazoa; phylum Arthropoda; class Insecta; order Diptera; family Clusiidae; genus Clusia; species Clusia tigrina. Next base: position 201,154,686 of record OV050030.1, read on the forward strand.
ATCAAAGTTTGGAACATTGAAATGCTGTAACTTTTTACTGGAGCGTCATAAGACCTTGAAATTTTGTGACAATAATGTACTATTGTCAATTTGAGATATCGGCATAACAGTGCTTCCTTTGTGTAAAAAATGAAACACTGATGCAGCTTCAAAATTCACTAACTTTTATATTGTGCGTAATATAACTATCAAAGTTTTCAACACTGAAATGGTGCCTTATAAGAACTTGAAATTTTATGACAATAAAGTACTATTTTCAATTTGAGATATCGGTATAACAGTGCAACCCTTGAGTAAAAAATGAAACACTGATGCAAATTCAAAATTCACTTACCTTTATACTGTGCGTAAAATAACTATCAAAGTTTACAACATTTACTGATGCGTCATAAGACCTTGAAATTTTGTGACAATAATGTACTATTGTCAATTTGAGATATCGGTATAACAGTGCTACCCTTGAGTAATAAACGAAAAACTGATGCAACTTCAAAATTCACTAATGTTTACTAAGGCGTCATAAGACCTTGAAATTTTGTGACAATAATGTACTATTGTCAATTTGAGATATCGGTATAACAGTGCTACCCTTGAGTTATAAATGAAACACCGATGCTATTTCAAAATTCACAAACTTTTACACTGTGCGTAATATAACTATCAAAGTTTGGAAGATTGAAATGCTGTAACTTTTTATTGGAGCGTCATAAGACCTTGAAATTTTGTGACAATAATGTAATATTGTCAATTTGAAATATCGGTATAACAGTGCTACATTTGAGTAAAAAATGAAACACTGATGCAACTTCAAAGTTAACTAAATTTTATACTGTGCGTAATATAAATATCAAAGTTTGCAAACTTGAAATGCTGTAACTTTTTACTGGAGCGTCATAAGACCTTGAAACTTTGTGACAATAAAGTACTATTGTCAATTTGAGATATCGGTAAAACAGTGCAACCCTTGAATAAAATGAAACACTGATGCAAGTTCTAAATTCACTAACCTTTATACTGTGCGTAATATAACTATCAAAGTTTGCAATATTGATGTGCAGTAACTTTTTACTGGAGCGTCATAATTGAAATTTTGTGACAATAAAGCACTATTGTCAATTTGAGATATCGGTATAACAGTGCTACATTTAAGTAAAAAATGAAACACTGATGCAACTTCAAAATTCACTATCTTTTATACTGTGCGTATAATAACTATCAAACTTTGCAACATTGAAATGCTGTAACTTTTTACTGGTGCGTCATAAGACCTTGAAATTTGTGACAATAATGTACTATTGTCAATTTGAGATATCGGTATAACAGTGCTACCCTTGAGTAAAAAATGGAACACTGATGCAACTTCAAAATTCACAAACTTTTATACTGTGCATAATATAACTATCAAAGTTTGCAACATTGAAATGCTGTAACTTTTTACTGGAGCGTCATATTACCTTGAAACTTTGTGACAATAAAGTACTATAGTCAATTTGAAATATCGGTATAACAGTGCTACCCTTGAGTAATAAGCGAAACATTGATGCAACTTCAAAATTCACAAACTTTTATACTGTGCGTAATATAACTATCAAAGTTTGCAACATTGAAATGCTGTAACCTCTTACTGGAGCGTCATGAGACCTTGAAATTTTGTGACAATAAAGTAATATTGTCAATTTGAAATATCGGTATAACAGTGCTACCTTTGAGTAAAAAATAAAACACTGATGCAACTTCGGTATAACAGTGCTACCCTTGAGTAATAAACGAAACATTGATGCAACTTCAAAATTCACTTACTATTATACTGTGCATAATATAACTATCAAAGTTTGCAACTTTGAAATGCTGTAACCTTTTACTGGAGTGTCATAAGGCCTTGCAATATTATGACAGTAAAGTACTATTTTCAATTTGAGATATCGGCATAACAGTGGATTCCTTGAGTAAAAAATGAAACACTGATGCTAACTCAAAATTCACTAACCTTTATACTGTGCGTTATATAACTATCAAAGTTTGAAACATTGAAATGCTGAAACTTTTTACTGGTGCGTCATAAGACCTTGAAATTTTATGACAGTAAAGTACTATTTTCAATTTGAGATATCGGTATAACCGTGCTACCCTTGAGTAATAAACGAAACATTGATGCAACTTCAAAATTCACTAACTTTTATACTGTGCGTATTATAACTATCAAAGTTTGCAACATTGAAATGCTGTAACTTTTTACTGGTGCGTCATAAGACCTTGAAATTTGTGACAATAATGTACTATTGTCAATTTGAGATATCGGTATAACAGTGCTACCTTTGAGTAAAAAATGAAACACTGATGCAACTTCAAAATTCACAAACTTTTATACTGTGCGTATTATAACTATCAAAGTTTGCAACATTGAAATGCTGTAACTTTTTACTGGTGCGTCATAAGACCTTGAAATTTGTGACAATAATGTACTATTGTCAATTTGAGATATCGGTATAACCGTGCTACCCTTGAGTAATAAACGAAACATTGATGCAACTTCAAAATTCACTAACTTTTATACTCTGCATAATATAACTATCAAAGTTTTTCTCTTTGAAATGCTGTAAACTTTTACTGGAGCGTCATGAGACCTTGAAATTTTATGACAGTAAAGTACTATTTTCAATTTGAGATATCGGCATAACAGTGCAACCCTTGAGTAAAAGATGAAACACTGATGTAATATAACTCTCAAAGTTTGCAACATTTACTGATGCGTCATAAGACCTTGAAATTTTGTGACAATGTACTATTGTCAATTTGAGATATCGGTGTAACAGTGCTACCCTTGAGTAATAAACGAAATACTGATGCAACTTCAAAATTCACTAATGTTTACTGATGCGTCATAAGACCTTGAGATTTTGTGACAATAATGTACTATTGTCAATTTGAGATATCGGTATAACAGTGCTACCCTTGAGTAATAAACGAAACACTGATGCAACCTCAAAATTCACTAATGTTTACTGATGCGTCATAAGACCTTGAAATTTTGTGACAATAATGTACTATTGTCAATTTGATATATCGGTATAACAGTGCTACCCTTGAGTAATAAACGAAACACTGATGCAATTTCAAAATTCACTTACTTTTAAGTGAAGACCTTGAAATTTTGTGACAAGAATGTACTATTGTCAATTTGAGATATCTGTATAACAGTGCTACCCTTGTGTAATAAATGAAACACTGATGCTATTTCAAAGTTCACAAACTTTTACACTGTGCGTATTATAACTATCAAAGTTTGGAACATTGAAATGCTGTAACTTTTTACTGGAGCGTCATAAGACCTTGAAATTTTGTGACAATAATGTTCTATTGTCAATTTGAGATATCGGCATAACAGTGCTTCCTTTGTGTAAAAAATGAAACACTGATGCAGCTTCAAAATTCACAAACTTTTATATTGTGCGTAATATAACTATCAAAGTTTTCAACACTGAAATGCTCTAACTTTTTACTGGTGCCTCATAAGAACTTGAAATTTTATGACAATAAAGTACTATTTTCAATTTGAGATATCGGTATAACAGTGCAACCCTTGAGTAAAAAATGAAACACTGATGCAAATTCAAAATTCACTTACCTTTATACTGTGCGTAAAATAACTATCAAAGTTTACAACATTTACTGATGCGTCATAAGACCTTGAAATTTTGTGACAATAATGTACTATTGTCAATTTGAGATATCGGTATAACAGTGCTACCCTTGAGTAATAAACGAAAAACTGATGCAACTTCAAAATTCACTAATGTTTACTAAGGCGTCATAAGACATTGAAATTTTGTGACAATAATGTACTATTGTCAATTTGAGATATCGGTATAACAGTGCTACCCTTGAGTTATAAATGAAACACCGATGCTATTTCAAAATTCACAAACTTTTACACTGTGCGTAATATAACTATCAAAGTTTGGAAGATTGAAATGCTGTAACTTTTTATTGGAGCGTCATAAGACCTTGAAATTTTGTGACAATAATGTAATATTGTCAATTTGAAATATCGGTATAACAGTGCTACATTTGAGTAAAAAATGAAACACTGATGCAACTTCAAAGTTAACTAAATTTTATACTGTGCGTAATATAAATATCAAAGTTTGAAAACTTGAAATGCTGTAACTTTTTACTGGAGCGTCATAAGACCTTGAAACTTTGTGACAATAAAGTACTATTGTCAATTTGAGATATCGGTATAACAGTGCAACCGTTGAATAAAATGAAACACTGATGCAACTTCTAAATTCACTAACCTTTATACTGTGCGTAATATAACTATCAAAGTTTGCAATATTGATGTGCAGTAACTTTTTACTGGAGCGTCATAATTGAAATTTTGTGACAATAAAGCACTATTGTCAATTTAAAATATCGGTATAACAGTGCTACCTTTGAGTAAAAAATGAAACACTGATGCAACTTCAAAATTCACAAACTTCTATACTGTGCGTATTATAACTATCAAAGTTTGCAACATTGAAATGCTGTAACTTTTTACTGGTGCGTCATAAGACCTTGAAATTTGTGACAATAATGTACTATTGTCAATTTGAGATATCGGTATAACAGTGCTACCCTTGAGTAAAAAATGGAACACTGATGCAACTTCAAAATTCACAAACTTTTATACTGTGCGTAATATAACTATCAAAGTTTGCAACATTGAAATGCTGTAACCTTTTACTGGAGCGTCATGAGACCTTGAAATTTTGTGACAATAAAGTACTATAGTCAATTTGAAATATCGGTATAACAGTGCTACCTTTGAGTAAAAAATAAAACACTGATGCAACTTCGGTATAACAGTGCTACCCTTGAGTAATAAACGAAACATTGATGCAACTTCAAAATTCACTAACTATTATACTGTGCATAATATAACTATCAAAGTTTGCAACTTTGAAATGCTGTAACCTTTTACTGGAGTGTCATAAGGCCTTGCAATATTATGACAGTAAAGTACTATTTTCAATTTGAGATATCGGCATAACAGTGGATTCCTTGAGTAAAAAATGAAACACTGATGCTAACTCAAAATTCACTAACCTTTATACTGTGCGTTATATAACTATCAAAGTTTGAAACATTGAAATGCTGAAACTTTTTACTGGTGCGTCATAAGACCTTGAAATTTTATGACAGTAAAGTACTATTTTCAATTTGAGATATAGGTATAACTGTGCAACCATTGAGTAAAAAATGAAACACTGATGTAACTTCAAAGTTAACTAACTTTTATACTGTGCGTAATATAACTATCAAAGTTTGCAACATTGAAAAGCTATAACTTTTTACCTGAGCGTCATAAGACCTTGACATTTTGTGACAATAAAGTACTATTGTCAATTTAAGATATCGGTATAACAGTGCTACCCTTGAGTAATAAACGAAACACTGATGCAACCGCAAAATTCACTAATGTTTACTGATGCGTCATAAGACCTTGAAATTTTGTGACAATAATGTACTATTGTCAATTTGAGATATCGGTATAACAGTGCTACCCTTGAGTTATAAATGAAACACTCATGCTATTTCAAAATTCACAAACTTTTACACTGTGCGTAATATAACTATCAAAGTTTGCAACTTTGAAATGCTGTAAGTTTTTACTGGAGCGTCATAAGACCTTGAAACTTTGTGACAATAAAGTACTATTGTCAATTTGAAATATCGGTATAACAGTGGTACCTTTGAGTAGAAAATGAAACACTGATGCAACTTCAAAATTCACTAACTTTTATACTGTGCGTAATATATCTATCAAAGTTTCCAACATTGAAATGCTGTAACTTCTTACTGGTGCGTCATAAGACCTTGAAATTTTGTGACAATAAAGTACTCTATTTAAAATATCGGTATAACAGTGCTACCCTTGAGCAAAAAATGAAACACTGATGCAACTTCAAAATTCACTAACTTTTATACTGTGCGTAATCTAACTATAAAAGTTTGCAATAATGAAATGCTGTAACTTTTTAATGCAGCTTCTTTAGACCTTAAAAATTTGTGACAATAAAATACTATTGTCAATTTGAGATATCGGCATAACAGTGCTACCTTTGAGCAAAAAATGAAACACTGATGCAACTTCAAAATTCACTAACTTTTATACTGTGCGTAATCTAACTATAAAAGTTTGCAATATTGAAATGATGTAACTTTTTAATGCAGCTTCTTTAGACCTTAAAAATTTGTGACAATAAAATACTATTGTCTATTTTAGATATCGGTATAACAGTGCAACCATTGAGTAAAAAATGAAACACTGATGTAACTTCAAAAATCACTAACCTTTATACTGTGCGTAATATAACTATCAAAGTTTGCAATATTGATGTACAGTAACTTTTTACTGGAGCATCATAAGACCTTGAAACGGTGTGACAATAAAGTACTATTGTCAATTTGAGATATCGGTATAACAGTGCAACCCTTGAATAAAATGAAACACTGATGCAACTTATAAATTCACTAACCTTTATACTGTGCGTAATATAACTATCAAAGTTTGCAATATTGATGTACAGTAACTTTTTACTGGAGCATCATAAGACCTTGAAACGGTGTGACAATAAAGTACTATTGTCAATTTGAAATATCGGTATAACAGTGGTACCTTTGAGTAGAAAATGAAACACTGATGCAAATTCAAAATTCACTTACCTTTATACTGTGCGTAAAATAACTATCAAAGTTTACAACATTTACTGATGCGTCATAAGACCTTGAAATTTTGTGACAATAATGTACTATTGTCAATTTGAGATATCGGTATAACAGTGCTACCCTTGAGTAATAAACGAAAAACTGATGCAACTTCAAAATTCACTAATGTTTCCTAAGGCGTCATAAGACCTTGAAATTTTGTGACAATAATGTAATATTGTCAATTTGAAATATCGGTATAACAGTGCTACATTTGAGTAAAAAATGAAACACTGATGCAACTTCAAAGTTAACTAAATTTTATACTGTGCGTAATATAAATATCAAAGTTTGCAAACTTGAAATGCTGTAACTTTTTACTGGAGCGTCATAAGACCTTGAAACTTTGTGACAATAAAGTACTATTGTCAATTTGAGATATCGGTATAACAGTGCAACCCTTGAATAAAATGAAACACTGATGCAACTTATAAATTCACTAACCTTTATACTGTGCGTAATATAACTATCTAAGTTTGCAATATTGATGTGCAGTAACTTTTTACTGTAGCGTCATAATTGAAATTTTGTGACAATAAAGCACTATTGTCAATTTAAAATATCGGTATAACAGTGCTACCTTTGAGTAAAAAATGAAACACTGATGCAACTTCAATATTCACAAACTTTTATACTGTGCGTATTATAACTATCAAAGTTTGCAACATTGAAATGCTGTAACTTTTTACTGGTGCGTCATAAGACCTTGAAATTTGTGACAATAATGTACTATTGTCAATTTGAGATATCGGTATAACAGTGCAACCCTTGAGTAAAAAATGGAACACTGATGCAACTTCAAAATTCACAAACTTTTATACTGTGCATAATATAACTATCAAAGTTTGCAACATTGAAATGCTGTAACTTTTTACTAAAGCCTCATATTACCTTGAAACTTTGTGACAATAAAGTACTATAGTCAATTTGAAATATCGGTATAACAGTGCTACCCTTGAGTAATAAGCGAAACATTGATGCAACTTCAAAATTCACAAACTTTTATACTGTGCGTTATATAACTATCAAAGTTTGCAACATTGAAATGCTGTAACCTTTTACTGGAGCGTCATGAGACCTTGAAATTTTGTGACAATAAAGTACTATTGTCAATTTGAAATATCGGTATAACAGTGCTACCTTTGAGTAAAAAATAAAACACTGATGCAACTTCGGTATAACAGTGCTACCCTTGAGTAATAAACGAAACATTGATGCAACTTCAAAATTCACTAACTATTATACTGTGCATAATATAACTATCAAAGTTTGCAACTTTGAAATGCTGTAACCTTTTACTGGAGTGTCATAAGGCCTTGCAATATTATGACAGTAAAGTACTATTTTCAATTTGAGATATCGGCATAACAGTGGATTCCTTGAGTAAAAAATGAAACACTGATGCTAACTCAAAATTCACTAACCTTTATACTGTGCGTTATATAACTATCAAAGTTTGAAACATTGAAATGCTGAAACTTTTTACTGGTGCGTCATAAGACCTTGAAATTTTATGACAGTAAAGTACTATTTTCAATTTGAGATATCGGTATAACCGTGCTTCCCTTGAGTAATAAACGAAACATTGATGCAACTTCAAAATTCACTAACTTTTATACTGTGCGTATTATAACTATCAAAGTTTGCAACATTGAAATGCTGTAACTTTTTACTGGTGCGTCATAAGACCTTGGAACTTTGTGACAATAAAGTACTATAGTCAATTTGAAATATCGGTATAACAGTGCTACCTTTGAGTAGAAAATGAAACACTGATGCAACTTCAAAATTCACAAACTTTTAAACTGTGCGTATTATAACTATCAAAGTTTGCAACATTGAAATGCTGTAACTTTTTACTGGAGCGTCATAAGACCTTGAAATTTGTGACAATAATGTACTATTGTCAATTTGAGATATCGGTATAACCGTGCTACCCTTGAGTAATAAACGAAACATTGATGCAACTTCAAAATTCACTAACTTTTATACTGTGCGTATTATAACTATCAAAGTTTGCAACATTGAAATGCTGTAACTTTTTACTGGTGCGTCATAAGACCTTGGAACTTTGTGACAATAAAGTACTATAGTCAATTTGAAATATCGGTATAACAGTGCTACCCTTGAGTAATAAACGAAACATTGATGCAACTTCAAAATTCACTAACTTTTATACTCTGCATGATATAACTATCAAAGTTTTTCTCTTTGAAATGCTGTAACCTTTTACTGGAGCGTCATGAGACCTTGAAATTTTATGACAGTAAAGTACTATTTTCAATTTGAGATATCGGCATAACAGTGCAACCCTTGAGTAAAAGATGAAACACTGATGTAATATAACTATCAAAGTTTGCAACATTTACTGATGCGTCATAAGACCTTGAAATTTTGTGACAATGTACTATTGTCAATTTGAGATATCGGTGTAACAGTGCTACCCTTGAGTAATAAACGAAATACTGATGCAACTTCAAAATTCACTAATGTTTACTGATGCGTCATAAGACCTTGAAATTTTGTGACAATATTGTACTATTGTCAATTTGAGATATCGGTATAACAGTGCTACCCTTGAGTAATAAACGAAACACTGATGCAACCTCAAAATTCACTAATGTTTACTGATGCGTCATAAGACCTTGAAATTTTGTGACAATAATGTACTATTGTCAATTTGATATATCGGTATAACAGTGCTACCCTTGAGTAAGAAACGAAACACTGATGCAATTTCAAAATTCACTTACTTTTAAGTGAAGACCTTGAAATTTTGTGACAAGAATGTACTATTGTCAATTTGAGATATCTGTATAACAGTGCTACCCTTGTGTAATAAATGAAACACTGATGCTATTTCAAAGTTCACAAACTTTTACACTGTGCGTATTATAACTATCAAAGTTTGGAACATTGAAATGCTGTAACTTTTTACTGGAGCGTCATAAGACCTTGAAATTTTGTGACAATAATGTACTATTGTCAATTTGAGATATCGGCATAACAGTGCTTCCTTTGTGTAAAAAATGAAACACTGATGCAGCTTCAAAATTCACTAACTTTTATATTGTGCGTAATATAACTATCAAAGTTTTCAACACTGAAATGCTCTAACTTTTTACTGGTGCCTCATAAGAACTTGAAATTTTATGACAATAAAGTACTATTTTCAATTTGAGATATCGGTATAACAGTGCAACCCTTGAGTAAAAAATGAAACACTGATGCAAATTCAAAATTCACTTACCTTTATACTGTGCGTAAAATAACTATCAAAGTTTACAACATTTACTGATGCGTCATAAGACCTTGAAATTTTGTGACAATAATGTACTATTGTCAATTTGAGATATCGGTATAACAGTGCTACCCTTGAGTAATAAACGAAAAACTGATGCAACTTCAAAATTCACTAATGTTTACTAAGGCGTCATAAGACCTTGAAATTTTGTGACAATAATGTAATATTGTCAATTTGAAATATCGGTATAACAGTGCTACATTTGAGTAAAAAATGAAACACTGATGCAACTTCAAAGTTAACTAAATTTTATACTGTGCGTAATATAAATATCAAAGTTTGCAAACTTGAAATGCTGTAACTTTTTACTGGAGCGTCATAAGACCTTGAAACTTTGTGACAATAAAGTACTATTGTCAATTTGAGATATCGGTATAACAGTGCAACCCTTGAATAAAATGAAACACTGATGCAACTTCTAAATTCACTAACCTTTATACTGTGCGTAATATAACTATCAAAGTTTGCAATATTGATGTGCAGTAACTTTTTACTGGAGCGTCATAATTGAAATTTTGTGACAATAAAGCACTATTGTCAATTTAAAATATCGGTATAGCAGTGCTACCTTTGAGTAAAAAATGAAACACTGATGCAACTTCAAAATTCACAAACTTTTATACTGTGCGTATTATAACTATCAAAGTTTGCAACATTGAAATGCTGTAACTTTTTACTGGTGCGTCATAAGACCTTGAAATTTGTGACAATAATGTACTATTGTCAATTTGAGATATCGGTATAACAGTGCTACCCTTGAGTAAAAAATGGAACACTGATGCAACTTCAAAGTTCACAAACTTTTATACTGTGCATAATATAACTATCAAAGTTTGCCACATTGAAATGCTGTAACTTTTTACTGAAGCCTCATATTACCTTGAAACTTTGTGACAATAAAGTACTATAGTCAATTTGAAATATCGGTATAACAGTGCTACCCTTGAGTAATAAGCGAAACATTGATGCAACTTCAAAATTCACAAACTTTTATACTGTGCGTTATATAACTATCAAAGTTTGCAACATTGAAATGCTGTAACCTTTTACTGGAGCGTCATGAGACCTTGAAATTTTGTGACAATAAAGTACTATTGTCAATTTTAAATATCGGTATAACAGTGCTACCTTTGAGTAAAAAATAAAACACTGATGCAACTTCGGTATAACAGTGCTACCCTTGAGTAATAAACGAAACATTGATGCAACTTCAAAATTCACTAACTATTATACTGTGCATAATATAACTATCAAAGTTTGCAACTTTGAAATGCTGTAACCTTTTACTGGAGTGTCATAAGGCCTTGCAATATTATGACAGTAAAGTACTATTTTCAATTTGAGATATCGGCATAACAGTGGATTCCTTGAGTAAAAAATGAAACACTGATGCTAACTCAAAATTCACTAACCTTTATACTGTGCGTTATATAACTATCAAAGTTTGAAACATTGAAATGCTGAAACTTTTTACTGGTGCGTCATAAGACCTTGAAATTTTATGACAGTAAAGTACTATTTTCAATTTGAGATATCGGTATAACCGTGCTACCCTTGAGTAATAAACGAAACATTGATGCAACTTCAAAATTCACTAACTTTTATACTGTGCGTATTATAACTATCAAAGTTTGCAACATTGAAATGCTGTAACTTTTTACTGGTGCGTCATAAGACCTTGAAATTTGTGACAATAATGTACTATTGTCAATTTGAGATATCGATATAACAGTGCTACCTTTGAGTAAAAAATGAAACACTGATGCAACTTCAAAATTCACAAACTTTTATACTGTGCGTATTATAACTATCAAAGTTTGCAACATTGAAATGCTGTAACTTTTTACTGGTGCGTCATAAGACCTTGAAATTTGTGACAATAATGTACTATTGTCAATTTGAGATATCGGTATAACCGTGCTACCCTTGAGTAATAAACGAAACATTGATGCAACTTCAAAATTCACTAACTTTTATACTCTGCATAATATAACTATCAAAGTTTTTCTCTTTGAAATGCTGTAACCTTTTACTGGAGCGTCATGAGACCTTGAAATTTTATGACAGTAAAGTACTATTTTCAATTTGAGATATCGGCATAACAGTGCAACCCTTGAGTAAAAGATGAAACACAGATGTAATATAACTATCAAAGTTTGCAACATTTACTGATGCGTCATAAGACCTTGAAATTTTGTGACAATGTACTATTGTCAATTTGAGATATCGGTGTAACAGTGCTACCCTTGAGTAATAAACGAAATACTGATGCAACTTCAAAATTCACTAATGTTTACTGATGCGTCATAAGACCTTGAAATTTTGTGACAATAATGTACTATTGTCAATTTGAGATATCGGTATAACAGTGCTACCCTTGAATAATAAACGAAACACTGATGCAACCTCAAAATTCACTAATGTTTACTGATGCGTCATAAGACCTTGAAATTTTGTGACAATAATGTACTATTGTCAATTTGATATATCGGTATAACAGTGCTACCCTTGAGTAATAAACGAAACTCTGATGCAATTTCAAAATTCACTTACTTTTAAGTGAAGACCTTGAAATTTTGTGACAAGAATGTACTATTGTCAATTTGAGATATCTGTATAACAGTGCTACCCTTGTGTAATAAATGAAACACTGATGCTATTTCAAAGTTCACAAACTTTTACACTGTGCGTATTATAACTATCAAAGTTTGGAACATTGAAATGCTGTAACTTTTTACTCGAGCGTCATAAGACCTTGAAATTTTGTGACAATAATGTACTATTGTCAATTTGAGATATCGGCATAACAGTGCTTCCTTTGTGTAAAAAATGAAACACTGATGCAGCTTCAAAATTCACTAACTTTTATATTGTGCGTAATATAACTATCAAAGTTTTCAACACTGAAATGCTGTAACTTTTTACTGGTGCCTCATAAGAACTTGAAATTTTATGACAATAAAGTACTATTTTCAATTTGAGATATCGGTATAACAGTGCAACCCTTGAGTAAAAAATGAAACACTGATGCAAATTCAAAATTCACTTACCTTTATACTGTGCGTAAAATAACTATCAAAGTTTACAACATTTACTGATGCGTCATAAGACCTTGAAATTTTGTGACAATAATGTACTATTGTCAATTTGAGATATCGGTATAACAGTGCTACCCTTGAGTAATAAACGAAAAACTGATGCAACTTCAAAATTCACTAATGTTTACTAAGGCGTCATAAGACCTTGAAATTTTGTGACAATAATGTACTATTGTCAATTTGAGATATCGGTATAACAGTGCTACCCTTGAGTTATAAATGAAACACCGATGCTATTTCAAAATTCACAAACTTTTACACTGTGCGTAATATAACTATCAAAGTTTGGAAGATTGAAATGCTGTAACTTTTTATTGGAGCGTCATAAGACCTTGAAAGTTTGTGACAATAATGTAATATTGTCAATTTGAAATATCGGTATAACAGTGCTATATTTGAGTAAAAAATGAAACACTGATGCAACTTCAAAGTTAACTAAATTTTATACTGTGCGTAATATAACTATCAAAGTTTGCAATATTGATGTGCAGTAACTTTTTACTGGAGCGTCATAATTGAAATTTTGTGACAATAAAGCACTATTGTCAATTTAAAATATCGGTATAACAGTGCTACCTTTGAGTAAAAAATGAAACACTGATGCAACTTCAAAATTCACAAACTTTTATACTGTGCGTATTATAACTATCAAAGTTTGCAACATTGAAATGCTGTAACTTTTTACTGGTGCGTCATAAGACCTTGAAATTTGTGACAATAATGTACTATTGTCAATTTGAGATATCGGTATAACAGTGCTACCCTTGAGTAAAAAATGGAACACTGATGCAACTTCAAAATTCACAAACTTTTATACTGTGCAAAATATAACTATCAAAGTTTGCAACATTGAAATGCTGTAACCTTTTACTGGAGCGTCATGAGACCTTGAAATTTTGTGACAATAAAGTACTATTGTCAATTTGAAATATCGGTATAACAGTGCTACCTTTGAGTAAAAAATAAAACACTGATGCAACTTCGGTATAACAGTGCTACCCTTGAGTAATAAACGAAACATTGATGCAACTTCAAAATTCACTAACTATTATACTGTGCATAATATAACTATCAAAGTTTGCAACTTTGAAATGCTGTAACCTTTTACTGGAGTGTCATAAGGCCTTGCAATATTATGACAGTAAAGTACTATTTTCAATTTGAGATATCGGCATAACAGTGGATTCCTTGAGTAAAAAATGAAACACTGATGCTAACTCAAAATTCACTAACCTTTATACTGTGCGTTATATAACTATCAAAGTTTGAAACATTGAAATGCTGAAACTTTTTACTGGTGCGTCATAAGACCTTGAAATTTTATGACAGTAAAGTACTATTTTCAATTTGAGATATCGGTATAACCGTGCTACCCTGGAGTAATAAACGAAACATTGATGCAACTTCAAAATTCACTAACTTTTATACTGTGCGTATTATAACTATCAAAGTTTGCAACATTGAAATGCTGTAACTTTTTACTGGTGCGTCATAAGACCTTGAAATTTGTGACAATAATGTACTATTGTCAATTTGAGATATCGGTATAACAGTGCTACCTTTGAGTAAAAAATGAAACACTGATGCAACTTCAAAATTCACAAACTTTTATACTGTGCGTATTATAACTATCAAAGTTTGCAACATTGAAATGCTGTAACTTTTTACTGGTGCGTCATAAGACCTTGAAATTTGTGACAATAATGTACTATTGTCAATTTGAGATATCGGTATAACCGTGCTACCCTTGAGTAATAAACGAAACATTGATGCAACTTCAAAATTCACTAACTTTTATACTCTGCATAATATAACTATCAAAGTTTGTCTCTTTGAAATGCTGTAACCTTTTACTGGAGCGTCATGAGACCTTGAAATTTTATGACAGTAAAGTACTATTTTCAATTTGAGATATCGGCATAACAGTGCAACCCTTGAGTAAAAGATGAAACACTGATGTAATATAACTATCAAAGTTTGCAACATTTACTGATGCGTCATAAGACCTTGAAATTTTGTGACAATGTACTATTGTCAATTTGAGATATCGGTGTAACAGTGCTACCCTTGAGTAATAAACGAAATACTGATGCAACTTCAAAATTCACTAATGTTTACTGATGCGTCATAAGACCTTGAAATTTTGTGACAATAATGTACTATTGTCAATTTGAGATATCGGTATAACAGTGCTACCCTTGAGTAATAAACGAAACACTGATGCAACCTCAAAATTCACTAATGTTTACTGATGCGTCATAAGACCTTGAAATTTTGTGACAATAATGTACTATTGTCAATTTGATATATCGGTATAACAGTGCTACCCTTGAGTAATAAACGAAACACTGATGCAATTTCAAAATTCACTTACTTTTAAGTGAAGACCTTGAAATTTTGTGACAAGAATGTACTATTGTCAATTTGAGATATCTGTATAACAGTGCTACCCTTGTGTAATAAATGAAACACTGATGCTATTTCAAAGTTCACAAACTTTTACACTGTGCGTATTATAACTATCAAAGTTTGGAACATTCAAATGCTGTAACTTTTTATTGGAGCGTCATAAGACCTTGAAATTTTGTGACAATAATGTAATATTGTCAATTTGAAATATCGGTATAACAGTGCTACAATTTGAGTAAAAAATGAAACACTGATGCAACTTCAAAGTTAACTAAATTTTATACTGTGCGTAATATAAATATCAAAGTTTGCAAACTTGAAATGCTGTAACTTTTTACTGGAGCGTCATAAGACCTTGAAACTTTGTGACAATAAAGTACTATTGTCAATTTGAGATATCGGTATAACAGTGCAACCCTTGAATAAAATGAAACACTGATGCAACTTCTAAATTCACTAACCTTTATACTGTGCGTAATATAACTATCAAAGTTTGCAATATTGATGTGCAGTAACTTTTTACTGGAGCGTCATAATTGAAATTTTGTGACAATAAAGCACTTTTGTCAATTTAAAATATCGGTATAACAGTGCTACCTTTGAGTAAAAAATGAAACACTGATGCAACTTCAAAATTCACAAACTTTTATACTGTGCGTATTATAAATATCAAAGTTTGCAACATTGAAATGCTGTAACTTTTTACTGGTGCGTCATAAGACCTTGAAATTTGTGACACTAATGTACTATTGTCAATTTGAGATATCGGTATAACAGTGCTACCCTTGAGTAAAAAATGGAACACTGATGCAACTTCAAAATTCACAAACTTTTATACTGTGCATAATATAACTATCAAATTTTGCAACATTGAAATGCTGTAACTTTTTACTGGAGCGTCATATTACCTTGAAACTTTGTGACAATAAAGTACTATAGTCAATTTGAAATATCGGTATAACAGTGCTACCCTTGAGTAATAAGCGAAACATTGATGCAACTTCAAAATTCACAAACTTTTATACTGTGCGTAATATAACTATCAAAGTTTGAAACATTGAAATGATGAAACTTTTTACTGGTGCGTCATAAGACCTTGAAATTTTATGACAGTAAAGTACTATTTTCAATTTGAGATATAGGTATAACTGTGCAACCCTTGAGTAAAAAATGAAACACTGATGTAACTTCAAAGTTAACTAACTTTTATACTGTGCGTAATATAACTATCAAAGTTTGCAACATTGAAAAGCTGTAACTTTTTACCTGAGCGTCATAAGACCTTGACATTTTGTGACAATAAAGTACTATTGTCAATTTAAGATATCGGTATAACAGTGCTACCCTTGAGTAATAAACGAAGCACTGATGCAACCTCAAAATTCACTAATGTTTACTGATGCGTCATAAGACCTTGAAATTTTGTGACAATAATGTACTATTGTCAATTTGAGATATCGGTATAACAGTGCTACCCTTGAGTTATAAATGAAACACTCATGCTATTTCAAAATTCACAAACTTTTACACTGTGCGTAATATAATTATCGAAGTTTGGAACATTGAAATGCTGTAACTTTTTATTGGAGCGTCATAAGACCTTGAAATTTTGTGACAATAATGTACTATTGTCAATTTGAAATATCGGTATAACAGTGCTACCTTTTGAGTAAAAAATGAAACACTGATGCAACTTCAAAATTAACTAAATTTTATATTGTGCGTAATATAAATATCAAAGTTTGCAACACTGAAATGCTGTAACTTTTTACTGGAGCGTCACAAAACCTTGAAACTTTGTGACAATAAAGTACTATTGTCAATTTGAGATATCGGTATAACAGTGCAACCCTTGAATAAAATGAAACACTGAAGCAACTTCTAAATTCACTAACCTTTATACTGTGCGTAATATAACTATCAAAGTTTGCAATATTGATGTGCAGTAACTTTTTACTGGAGCGTTATAAGACCTTGAAATTTTATGACAATAAAGCACTATTGTCACTTTGATATATCGGTATAACAGTGCTACCTTTGAGTAAAAAATGAAACACTGATGCAAATTCCAAATTCACTTACCTTTATACTGTGTGTAATATAACTATCAAAGTTTGCAACATTTACTGATGCGTCATAAGACCTTGAAATTTTGTGACAATAATGTACTATTGTCAATTTGAGATATCGGTATAACAGTGCTACCCTTGAATAATAAACGAAACACTGATGCAACTTCAAATTTCACTAATGTTTACTGATGCGTCATAAGACCTTGAAATTTTGAGACAATAAAGCACTATTGTCAATTTAAAATATCGGTATAACAGTGCTACCTTTGAGTAAAAAATGAAACACTGATGCAACTTCAAAATTAACTAAATTTTATACTGTGCGTAATATAAATATCAAAGTTTGCAACATTGAAATGCTGTAACTTTTTACTGGAGCGTCACAAAACCTTGAAACTTTGCGACAATAAAGTACTATTGTCAATTTGAGATATCGGTATAACAGTGCAACCCTTGAATAAAATGAAACACTGATGCAACTTCTAAATTCACTAACCTTTATACTGTGCGTAATATAACTATCAAAGTTTGCAATATTGAAATGCTGTAACTTTTTACTGGTGCGTCATAAGACCTTGAAATTTGTGACAATAATGTACTATTGTCAATTTGAGATATCGGTATAACCGTGCTACCCTTGAGTAATAAACGAAACATTGATGCAACTTCAAAATTCACTAACTTTTATACTCTGCATAATATAACTATCAAAGTTTGTCTCTTTGAAATGCTGTAACCTTTTACTGGAGCGTCATGAGACCTTGAAATTTTATGACAGTAAAGTACTATTTTCAATTTGAGATATCGGCATAACAGTGCAACCCTTGAGTAAAAGATGAAACACTGATGTAATATAACTATCAAAGTTTGCAACATTTACTGATGCGTCATAAGACCTTGAAATTTTGTGACAATGTACTATTGTCAATTTGATATATCGGTGTAACAGTGCTACCCTTGAGTAATAAACGAAATACTGATGCAACTTCAAAATTCACTAATGTTTACTGATGCGTCATAAGACCTTGAAATTTTGTGACAATAATGTACTATTGTCAATTTGAGATATCGGTATAACAGTGCTACCCTTGAGTAATAAACGAAACACTGATGCAACCTCAAAATTCACTAATGTTTACTGATGCGTCATAAGACCTTGAAATTTTGTGACAATAATGTACTATTGTCAATTTGATATATCGGTATAACAGTGCTACCCTTGAGTAATAAACGAAACACTGATGCAATTTCAAAATTCACTTACTTTTAAGTGAAGACCTTGAAATTTTGTGACAATAATGTACTATTGTCAATTTGAGATATCGGTATAACAGTGCTACCCTTGAGTTATAAATGAAACACCGATGCTATTTCAAAATTCACAAACTTTTACACTGTGCGTAATATAACTATCAAAGTTTGGAAGATTGAAATGCTGTAACTTTTTATTGGAGCGTCATAAGACCTTGAAATTTTGTAACAATAATGTAATATTGTCAATTTGAAATATCGGTATAACAGTGCTACATTTGAGTAAAAAATGAAACACTGATGCAACTTCAAAGTTAACTAAATTTTATACTGTGCGTAATATAAATATCAAAGTTTGCAAACTTGAAATGCTGTAACTTTTTACTGGAGCGTCATAAGACCTTGAAACTTTGTGACAATAAAGTACTATTGTCAATTTGAGATATCGGTATAACAGTGCAACCCTTGAATAAAATGAAACACTGATGCAACTTCTAAATTCACTAACCTTTATACTGTGCGTAATATAACTATCAAAGTTTGCAATATTGATGTGCAGTAACTTTTTACTGGAGCGTCATAATTGAAATTTTGTGACAATAAAGCACTATTGTCAATTTAAAATATCGGTATAACAGTGCTACCTTTGAGTAAAAAATGAAACACTGATGCAACTTCAAAATTCACAAACTTTTATACTGTGCGTATTATAACTATCAAAGTTTGCAACATTGAAATGCTGTAACTTTTTACTGGTGCGTCATAAGACCTTGAAATTTGTGACAATAATGTACTATTGTCAATTTGAGATATCGGTATAACAGTGCTACCCTTGAGTAAAAAATGGAACACTGATGCAACTTCAAAATTCACAAACTTTTATACTGTGCATAATATAACTATCAAAGTTTGCAACATTGAAATGCTGTAACTTTTTACTGGAGCGTCATATTACCTTGAAACTTTGTGACAAAGTACTATAGTCAATTTGAAATATCGGTATAACAGTGCTACCCTTGAGTAATAAGCGAAACATTGATGCAACTTCAAAATTCACAAACTTTTATACTGCGCGTAATATAACTATCAAAGTTTGCAACATTGAAATGCTGTAACCTTTTACTGGAGCGTCATGAGACCTTGAAATTTTGTGACAATAAAGTACTATTGTCAGTTTGAAATATCGGTATAACAGTGCTACCTTTGAGTAAAAAATAAAACACTGATGCAACTTCGGTATAACAGTGCTACCCTTGAGTAATAAACGAAACATTGATGCAACTTCAAAATTCATTAACTATTATACTGTGCATAATATAACTATCAAAGTTTGCAACTTTGAAATGCTGTAACCTTTTACTGGAGTGTCATAAGGCCTTGCAATATTATGACAGTAAAGTACTATTTTCAATTTGAGATATCGGCATAACAGTGGATTCCTTGAGTAAAACATGAAACACTGATGCTAACTCAAAATTCACTAACCTTTATACTGTGCGTTATATAACTATCAAAGTTTGAAACATTGAAATGATGAAACTTTTTACTGGTGCGTCATAAGACCTTGAAATTTTATGACAGTAAAGTACTATTTTCAATTTGAGATATAGGTATAACTGTGCAACCCTTGAGTAAAAAATGAAACACTGATGTAACTTCAAAGTTAACTAACTTTTATACTGTGCGTAATATAACTATCAAAGTTTGCAACATTGAAATGCTGTAACTTTTTACCTGAGCGTCATAAGACCTTGACATTTTGTGACAATAAAGTACTATTGTCAATTTAAGATATCGGTATAACAGTGCTACCCTTGAGTAATAAACGAAACACTGATGCAACCTCAAAATTCACTAATGTTTACTGATGCGTCATAAGACCTTGAAATTTTGTGACAATAATGTACTATTGTTAATTTGAGATATCGGTATAACAGTGCTACCCTTGAGTTATAAATGAAACACTCATGCTATTTCAAAATTCACAAACTTTTACACTGTGCGTAATATAATTATCGAAGTTTGGAACATTGAAATGCTGTAACTTTTTATTGGAGCGTCATAAGATCTTGCAATTTTGTGACAATAATGTACTATTGTCAATTTGAAATATCGGTATAACAGTGCTACCTTTTGAGTAAAAAATGAAACACTGATGCAACTTCAAAATTAACTAAATTTTATATTGTGCGTAATATAAATATCAAAGTTTGCAATATTGATGTGCAGTAACTTTTTACTGGAGCGTTATAAGACCTTGAAATTTTATGACAATAAAGCACTATTGTCAATTTGATATATCGGTATAACAGTGCTACCTTTGAGTAAAAAATGAAACACTGATGCAAATTCCAAATTCACTTACCTTTATACTGTGCGTAATATAACTATCAAAGTTTGCAACATTTACTGATTCGTCATAAGACCTTGAAATTTTGTGACAATAATGTACTATTGTCAATTTGAGATATCGGTATAACAGTGCTACCCTTGAGTAATAAACGAAACACTGATGCAACTTCAAAATTCACTATTGTTTACTGATGCGTCATAAGACCTTGAAATTTTGAGACAATAAAGCACTATTGTCAATTTAAAATATCGGTATAACAGTGCTACCTTTGAGTAAAAAATGAGACACTGATGCAACTTCAAAATTAACTAAATTTTATATTGTGCGTAATATAAATATCAAAGTTTGCAACACTGAAATGCTGTAACTTTTTACTGGAGCGTCACAAAACCTTGAAACTTTGTGACAATAAAGTACTATTGTCAATGTGAGATATCGGTATAACAGTGCAACCCTTGAATAAAATGAAACACTGATGCAACTTCTAAATTCACTAACCTTTATACTGTGCGTAATATAACTATCAAAGTTTGCAATATTGATGTGCAGTAACTTTTTACTGGAGCGTTATAAGACCTTGAAATTTTATGACAATAAAGCACTATTGTCAATTTGATATATCGGTATAACAGTGCTACCTTTGAGTAAAAAATGAAACACTGATGCAAATTCCAAATTCACTTACCTTTATACTGTGCGTAATATAACTATCAAAGTTTGCAACATTTACTGATGCGTCATAAGACCTTGAAATTTTGTGACAATAATGTACTATTGTCAATTTGAGATATCGGTATAACAGTGCTACCCTTGAGTAATAAACGAAACACTGATGCAACTTCAAAATTCACAAACTTTTATACTGTGCGTAATATAACTATCAAAGTTTGCCACATTGAAATGCTGTAACTTTTTACTGGAGCGTCATAAGACCTTGAAACTTTGTGACAATTAAGTACTATTGTCAATTTGAAATATCGGTATAACAGTGCTACCTTTGAGTAGAAAATGAAACACTGATGCAATTTCAAATTTCACTAACTTTTAAACTGTGCGTAATATAACTATCAAAGTTTGTAATATTAAAATGCTGTAACTTTTTACTGGTGCGTCATAAGACCTTGAAATTTTATGACAGTAAATTACTATTTTCAATTTGAGATATCGGTATAACAGTGCAACCCTTGAGTAAAAAATGAAACACTGATGTAACTTCAAAGTTCACTAACTTTTATACTGTGCGTAATATAACTATAAAAGTTTGCAACATTGAAATGCTGTAACTTTTTACCTGAGCGTCATAAGACCTTCAAATTTTTTGACAATAAAGAACTATTGTCAATTTGAGATATCGGTATAACAGTGCAACCCTTGAATAAAATGAAACACTGATGCAACTTCTAAATTCACTGACCTTTATACTCTGCGTAATATAACTATCAAAGTTTGTAATATTGATGTGCAGTAACTTTTTACTGGAGCGTTATAAGACCTTGAAATTTTATGACAATAAAGCACTATTGTCAATTTGAAATATCGGTATAACAGTGCTACCTTTGAGTAAAAAATGAAACACTGATGCAAATTCAAAATTCACTTACCTTTATACTGTGCGTAATATAACTATCAAAGTTTGCAATATTGATGTGCAGTAACTTTTTACTGGAGCGTCATAAGACCTTGAAATTTTGTGACAATAAAGAACTATTGTCAATTTGAAATATCGGTATAACAGTGCAACCTTTGAGTAAGAAATGAAACACAGATGCAAATTCAAAATTCACGAACCTTTATACTGTGCGTAATATAACTATCAAAGTTTCCAATATTGAAATGCTATAACTTTTTACTGGAGCGTCATAAGCCCTTGAAACTTTGTGACAATAAAATACTATAGTCAATTTGAAATATCGGTATAGCAGTGCTACCTTTGAGTAGAAAATGCAACACTGATGCAAGTTCAAATTTCACTAATTTTTATACTGTGCGTATTATAACAATCAAAGTTTGCAACATTGAAATGCTGTAACCTATTACTGGAGCGTCATGAGACCTTGAAATTTTGTGACAATAAAGAACTAGTCAATTTGAGATATCGGTATAACAGTGCAACCCTTGAATAAAATGAAACACTGATGCAACTTCAAAATTCAATAACCTTTATACTGTGCGTAATATAAATATTAAAGTTTGCAACATTGAAATGCTGAAACTTTTTACTGGTGCGTTATAAGACCTTGAAATTTTGTGATAATAATTTACTATTGTCAGTTTGAGATATCGGTATAACAGTGCTACCCTTGAGTAATAAACGAAACATTGATGCAACTTCAAAATTCACTAACTTTCATCCTGTGCATAATATAACTATCAAAGTTTGCAACATTGAAATGCTGTAACCTTTTACTGGAGCGTCATGAGACCTTGAAATTTTGTGACAATAAAGTACTATTGTCAATTTAAAATATCGGTATAACAGTGCTGCCTTTGAGTAAAAATTAAAACACTGATGCAACTTCGGTATAACAGTGCTACCCTTGAGTAATAAACGAAACATTGATGCAACTTCAAAATTCACTAACTTTTATACTGTGCATAATATAACTATCAAAGTTTGCAACTTTGAAATGCTGTAACCTTTTACTTGAGCGTCATAAGGCGTTGAAATTTTATGACAGTAAAGTACTATTTTCAATTAATAGTGGAACCCTTGAGTAAAAAATGAAACACTGATGCAAATTCAAAATTCACTAACCTTTATACTGTGCGTAATATACCTATCAAAGTCTGCAACATTTACTGATACGTCATAAGACCTTGAAATTTTGTGACAATAATGTACTATCGTCAATTTGAGATATCGGTATAACAGTGCTACCCTTGAGTAATAAACGAAACACTGATGCAACTTCAAAATTCAACAATGTTTACTGATGCGTCATAAGACCTTGAAATTTTGTGACAATAATTTTCTATTGTCAATTTGAGATATCGGTATAACAGTGCTACCCTTGAGTAATAAACGAAACACTGATGCAACTTCAAAATTCACTAATGTTTACTGATGCGTCATAAGACCTTCAAATTTTGTGACAATAATGTACTATTGTCAATTTGAGATATCGGTATAACAGTGCTACCCTTGAGTAATAAACGAAACACTGATGCAATTTCAAAATTCACTAACTTTTATACTGTGCGTATTAAATATAACTTTCAAAGTTTGCAACATTGAAATGGTATAACTTTTTACTGGAGCGCCATAAGACCTTGAAATTTTGTGACAAGAATGTACTATTGTCAATTTGAGATATATGCTTAACAGTGCTCCCTTGAGTAATTAATGAAACACTGATGCTATTTCAAAATCCACAAATTTTACACTGTGCGTAATATGACTATCAAAGTTTTCAACACTGAAATGCTGTAATTTTTTACTGGTGCGTGATAAGAACTTGTAATTTTATTACAATAAAGTACTATTTTCAATTTGAGATATCGGTATAACAGTGCAACCCTTGAGTAAAAAATGAAAGACTGATGCAAATTCAAAATTCACTCACATTTATTCTGTGCGTAATATAACTGTCAAAGGTTGTAACATTGAAATGCTGTAACTTTTTACTGGTGCGTCAGAAGACCTTGAAATTTTATGACAGTAAAGTACTATTTTCAATTTAAGATATCGGTATAACAGTGCAACCCTTGAGTAAAAAATGAAACACTGATGTAACATCAAAATTCACTAACTTTTATACTGTGCGTAATATAATTATCAAAGTTTGCAACATTGAAATGCTGTAACTTTTTACCTGAGCGTCATAAGACCTTGAATTTTTGTGACAATAAAGTGCTATTGTCAATTTGAGATATCGGTATAACAGTGCAATCCTTGAATAAAATGAAACACTGATGCAACTTCTAAATTCACTAACCTTTATACTGTGCGTAATATAACTATCAAAGTTTGCAATATTGATGTGCAGTAACTTTTTACTGGAGCGTCATAAGACCTTGAAATTTTGTGACAATAAAGCACTATTGTCAATTTGAAATATCGGTATAACAGTGCTGCCTTTGAGTAAAAAATGAAACACTGATGCAAATTCAAAATTCACAAACTTTTATACTATGCGTAATATAACTATCAAAGCTTGCAACATTGAAATGCTGAAACTTCTTACTGGTGCGTCATAAGCCCTTGAAATTTTATGACAGTAAAGTATTTTTTTCAATTTGAGATATCGGCATAACAGTGCAGCCCTTGAGTAAAAAACGAAACTGATGCAAATTCAAAATTCACTAACCTTTATACTTTGCGTAATATAACTATAAAAGTTCGCAATATTTACTGATGCGTCATAAGACCTTGAAATTTTGTGACATTAATGTACTATTGTCAATTTGAGATATCGGTATAAGAGTGCTACCCTTGAGTAATAAACGAAACACTGATGCAACTTCAAAATTCACTAATGTTTACTGATGCGTCATAAGACCTTGAAATTTTGTGACAATAATGTACTATTGTCAATTTGAGATATCGGTATAACAGTGCTACCCTTGAGTAATAAACGAAACACTGATGCAACTTCAAAATTCACTAATGTTTACTGATGCGTCATAATACCTTGAAATTTTGTGACAATAATGTACTATTGTCAATTTGAGATATCGGTATAACAGTGCTACCCTTGAGTAATAAACGAAACACTGATGCAACTTCAAAATTCACTAACTTTTATACTGTGCGTATTAAATATAACTATCAAAGTTTGCAACATTGAAATGCTATAACTTTTTACTTGAGCGCCATATGACCTTGAAATTTTGAGACAAGAATGTACTATTGTCAATTTGAGATATCTGTATAACAGTGCTACCCTTGAGTAATAAATGAAACACTGATGCAACTTCAAAATTCACAAACTTTTACACTGTGCGTAATATAACTATCAAAGTTTGGAACATTGAAATGCTGTAACTTTTTACTGGAGCGTCATAAGACCTTGAAATTTTGTGACAATAATGTACAATTGGCAATTTGAGATATCTGTATAACAGTGCTACCTTTGAGTAAAAAATGAAACACTGATGCAGCTTCAAAATATACTAACTTATATATTGTGCGTAATATAACTATCAAAGTTTTCAACACTGAAATGCTGAAACTTCTTACTGGTGCGTCATAAGCCCTTGAAATTTTATGACAATAGAGTACTATTTTCAATTTGAGATATCGCTATAACAGCGCAACCCTTGAGTAAAAAATGAAACACTGATGCAAATTCAAAATTCACTAACCTTTATACTGTGCGTAATATAACTATCAAAGTTTGCAATATTAAAATGCTGTAACTTTTTACCTGAGCGTCATAAGACCTTCAAATTTTTTGACAATAAAGAACTATTGTCAATTTGAGATATCGGTATAACAGTGCAACCCTTGAATAAAATGAAACACTGATGCAACTTCTAAATTCACTGACCTTTATACTCTGCGTAATATAACTATCAAAGTTTGCAATATTGATGTGCAGTAACTTTTTACTGGAGCGTTATAAGACCTTGAAATTTTATGACAATAAAGCACTATTGTCAATTTGAAATATCGGTATAACAGTGCTACCTTTGAGTAAAAAATGAAACACTGATGCAAATTCAAAATTCACTTACCTTTATACTGTGCGTAATATAACTATCAAAGTTTGCAATATTGATGTGCAGTAACTTTTTACTGGAGCGTCATAAGACCTTGAAATTTTGTGACAATAAAGAACTATTGTCAATTTGAAATATCGGTATAACAGTGCAACCTTTGAGTAAGAAATGAAACACAGATGCAAATTCAAAATTCACGAACCTTTATACTGTGCGTAATATAACTATCAAAGTTTCCAATATTGAAATGCTATAACTTTTTACTGGAGCGTCATAAGCCCTTGAAACTTTGTGACAATAAAATACTATAGTCAATTTGAAATATCGGTATAGCAGTGCTACCTTTGAGTAGAAAATGCAACACTGATGCAAGTTCAAATTTCACTAATTTTTATACTGTGCGTATTATAACAATCAAAGTTTGCAACATTGAAATGCTGTAACCTATTACTGGAGCGTCATGAGACCTTGAAATTTTGTGACAATAAAGAACTAGTCAATTTGAGATATCGGTATAACAGTGCAACCCTTGAATAAAATGAAACACTGATGCAACTTCAAAATTCAATAACCTTTATACTGTGCGTAATATAAATATTAAAGTTTGCAACATTGAAATGCTGAAACTTTTTACTGGTGCGTTATAAGACCTTGAAATTTTGTGATAATAATTTACTATTGTCAGTTTGAGATATCGGTATAACAGTGCTACCCTTGAGTAATAAACGAAACATTGATGCAACTTCAAAATTCACTAACTTTCATCCTGTGCATAATATAACTATCAAAGTTTGCAATATTGATGTGCAGTAACTTTTTACTGGAGCGTCATAAGACCTTGAAATTTTGTGACAATAAAGCACTATTGTCAATTTGAAATATCGGTATAACAGTGCTGCCTTTGAGTAAAAAATGAAACACTGATGCAAATTCAAAATTCACAAACTTTTATACTGTGCGTAATATAACTATCAAAGTTTGCAACATTGAAATGCTGAAACTTCTTACTGGTGCGTCATAAGCCCTTGAAATTTTATGACAGTAAAGTATTTTTTTCAATTTGAGATATCGGCATAACAGTGCAGCCCTTGAGTAAAAAACGAAACTGATGCAAATTCAAAATTCACTAACCTTTATACTTTGCGTAATATAACTATAAAAGTTCGCAATATTTACTGATGCGTCATAAGACCTTGAAATTTTGTGACATTAATGTACTATTGTCAATTTGAGATATCGGTATAAGAGTGCTACCCTTGAGTAATAAACGAAACACTGATGCAACTTCAAAATTCACTAATGTTTACTGATGCGTCATAAGACCTTGAAATTTTGTGACAATAATGTACTATTGTCAATTTGAGATATCGGTATAACAGTGCTACCCTTGAGTAATAAACGAAACACTGATGCAACTTCAAAATTCACTAATGTTTACTGATGCGTCATAATACCTTGAAATTTTGTGACAATAATGTACTATTGTCAATTTGAGATATCGGTATAACAGTGCTACCCTTGAGTAATAAACGAAACACTGATGCAACTTCAAAATTCACTAACTTTTATACTGTGCGTATTAAATATAACTATCAAAGTTTGCAACATTGAAATGCTATAACTTTTTACTTGAGCGCCATATGACCTTGAAATTTTGAGACAAGAATGTACTATTGTCAATTTGAGATATCTGTATAACAGTGCTACCCTTGAGTAATAAATGAAACACTGATGCTATTTCAAAATTCACAAACTTTTACACTGTGCGTAATATAACTATCAAAGTTTGGAACATTGAAATGCTGTAACTTTTTACTGGAGCGTCATAAGACCTTGAAATTTTGTGACAATAATGTACTATTGGCAATTTGAGATATCGGCATAACAGTGCTACCTTTGAGTAAAAAATGAAACACTGATGCAGCTTCAAAATATACTAACTTATATATTGTGCGTAATATAACTATCAAAGTTTTCAACACTGAAATGCTGAAACTTCTTACTGGTGCGTCATAAGCCCTTGAAATTTTATGACAATAGAGTACTATTTTCAATTTGAGATATCGCTATAACAGCGCAACCCTTGAGTAAAAAATGAAACACTGATGCAAATTCAAAATTCACTAACCTTTATACTGTGCGTAATATAACTATCAAAGTTTGCAATATTAAAATGCTGTAACTTTTTACCTGAGCGTCATAAGACCTTCAAATTTTTTGACAATAAAGAACTATTGTCAATTTGAGATATCGGTATAACAGTGCAACCCTTGAATAAAATGAAACACTGATGCAACTTCTAAATTCACTGACCTTTATACTCTGCGTAATATAACTATCAAAGTTTGCAATATTGATGTGCAGTAACTTTTTACTGGAGCGTTATAAGACCTTGAAATTTTATGACAATAAAGCACTATTGTCAATTTGAAATATCGGTATAACAGTGCTACCTTTGAGTAAAAAATGAAACACTGATGCAAATTCAAAATTCACTTACCTTTATACTGTGCGTAATATAACTATCAAAGTTTGCAATATTGATGTGCAGTAACTTTTTACTGGAGCGTCATAAGACCTTGAAATTTTGTGACAATAAAGAACTATTGTCAATTTGAAATATCGGTATAACAGTGCAACCTTTGAGTAAGAAATGAAACACAGATGCAAATTCAAAATTCACGAACCTTTATACTGTGCGTAATATAACTATCAAAGTTTCCAATATTGAAATGCTATAACTTTTTACTGGAGCGTCATAAGCCCTTGAAACTTTGTGACAATAAAATACTATAGTCAATTTGAAATATCGGTATAGCAGTGCTACCTTTGAGTAGAAAATGCAACACTGATGCAAGTTCAAATTTCACTAATTTTTATACTGTGCGTATTATAACAATCAAAGTTTGCAACATTGAAATGCTGTAACCTATTACTGGAGCGTCATGAGACCTTGAAATTTTGTGACAATAAAGAACTAGTCAATTTGAGATATCGGTATAACAGTGCAACCCTTGAATAAAATGAAACACTGATGCAACTTCAAAATTCAATAACCTTTATACTGTGCGTAATATAAATATTAAAGTTTGCAACATTGAAATGCTGAAACTTTTTACTGGTGCGTTATAAGACCTTGAAATTTTGTGATAATAATTTACTATTGTCAGTTTGAGATATCGGTATAACAGTGCTACCCTTGAGTAATAAACGAAACATTGATGCAACTTCAAAATTCACTAACTTTCATCCTGTGCATAATATAACTATCAAAGTTTGCAACATTGAAATGCTGTAACCTTTTACTGGAGCGTCATGAGACCTTGAAATTTTGTGACAATAAAGTACTATTGTCAATTTAAAATATCGGTATAACAGTGCTGCCTTTGAGTAAAAATTAAAACACTGATGCAACTTCGGTATAACAGTGCTACCCTTGAGTAATAAACGAAACATTGATGCAACTTCAAAATTCACTAACTTTTATACTGTGCATAATATAACTATCAAAGTTTGCAACTTTGAAATGCTGTAACCTTTTACTTGAGCGTCATAAGGCGTTGAAATTTTATGACAGTAAAGTACTATTTTCAATTAATAGTGGAACCCTTGAGTAAAAAATGAAACACTGATGCAAATTCAAAATTCACTAACCTTTATACTGTGCGTAATATACCTATCAAAGTCTGCAACATTTACTGATACGTCATAAGACCTTGAAATTTTGTGACAATAATGTACTATCGTCAATTTGAGATATCGGTATAACAGTGCTACCCTTGAGTAATAAACGAAACACTGATGCAACTTCAAAATTCAACAATGTTTACTGATGCGTCATAAGACCTTGAAATTTTGTGACAATAATTTTCTATTGTCAATTTGAGATATCGGTATAACAGTGCTACCCTTGAGTAATAAACGAAACACTGATGCAACTTCAAAATTCACTAATGTTTACTGATGCGTCATAAGACCTTCAAATTTTGTGACAATAATGTACTATTGTCAATTTGAGATATCGGTATAACAGTGCTACCCTTGAGTAATAAACGAAACACTGATGCAATTTCAAAATTCACTAACTTTTATACTGTGCGTATTAAATATAACTTTCAAAGTTTGCAACATTGAAATGGTATAACTTTTTACTGGAGCGCCATAAGACCTTGAAATTTTGTGACAAGAATGTACTATTGTCAATTTGAGATATATGCTTAACAGTGCTCCCTTGAGTAATTAATGAAACACTGATGCTATTTCAAAATCCACAAATTTTACACTGTGCGTAATATGACTATCAAAGTTTTCAACACTGAAATGCTGTAATTTTTTACTGGTGCGTGATAAGAACTTGTAATTTTATTACAATAAAGTACTATTTTCAATTTGAGATATCGGTATAACAGTGCAACCCTTGAGTAAAAAATGAAAGACTGATGCAAATTCAAAATTCACTCACATTTATTCTGTGCGTAATATAACTGTCAAAGGTTGTAACATTGAAATGCTGTAACTTTTTACTGGTGCGTCAGAAGACCTTGAAATTTGTGACAGTAAAGTACTATTTTCAATTTAAGATATCGGTATAACAGTGCAACCCTTGAGTAAAAAATGAAACACTGATGTAACATCAAAATTCACTAACTTTTATACTGTGCGTAATATAATTATCAAAGTTTGCAACATTGAAATGCTGTAACTTTTTACCTGAGCGTCATAAGACCTTGAATTTTTGTGACAATAAAGTACTATTGTCAATTTGAGATATCGGTATAACAGTGCAATCCTTGAATAAAATGAAACACTGATGCAACTTCTAAATTCACTAACCTTTATACTGTGCGTAATATAACTATCAAAGTTTGCAATATTGATGTGCAGTAACTTTTTACTGGAGCGTCATAAGACCTTGAAATTTTGTGACAATAAAGCACTATTGTCAATTTGAAATATCGATGTAACAGTGCTGCCTTTGAGTAAAAAATGAAACACTGATGCAAATTCAAAATTCACAAACTTTTATACTGTGCGTAATATAACTATCAAAGTTTGCAACATTGAAATGCTGAAACTTCTTACTGGTGCGTCATAAGCCCTTGAAATTTTATGACAGTAAAGTATTTTTTTCAATTTGAGATATCGGCATAACAGTGCAGCCCTTGAGTAAAAAACGAAACTGATGCAAATTCAAAATTCACTAACCTTTATACTTTGCGTAATATAACTATAAAAGTTCGCAATATTTACTGATGCGTCATAAGACCTTGAAATTTTGTGACATTAATGTACTATTGTCAATTTGAGATATCGGTATAAGAGTGCTACCCTTGAGTAATAAACGAAACACTGATGCAACTTCAAAATTCACTAATGTTTACTGATGCGTCATAAGACCTTGAAATTTTGTGACAATAATGTACTATTGTCAATTTGAGATATCGGTATAACAGTGCTACCCTTGAGTAATAAACGAAACACTGATGCAACTTCAAAATTCACTAATGTTTACTGATGCGTCATAATACCTTGAAATTTTGTGACAATAATGTACTATTGTCAATTTGAGATATCGGTATAAGAGTGCTACCCTTGAGTAATAAACGAAACACTGATGCAACTTCAAAATTCACTAACTTTTATACTGTGCGTATTAAATATAACTATCAAAGTTTGCAACATTGAAATGCTATAACTTTTTACTTGAGCGCCATATGACCTTGAAATTTTGAGACAAGAATGTACTATTGTCAATTTGAGATATCTGTATAACAGTGCTACCCTTGAGTAATAAATGAAACACTGATGCTATTTCAAAATTCACAAACTTTTACACTGTGCGTAATATAACTATCAAAGTTTGGAACATTGAAATGCTGTAACTTTTTACTGGAGCGTCATAAGACCTTGAAATTTTGTGACAATAATGTACTATTGGCAATTTGAGATATCGGCATAACAGTGCTACCTTTGAGTAAAAAATGAAACACTGATGCAGCTTCAAAATATACTAACTTATATATTGTGCGTAATATAACTATCAAAGTTTTCAACACTGAAATGCTGAAACTTCTTACTGGTGCGTCATAAGCCCTTGAAATTTTATGACAATAGAGTACTATTTTCAATTTGAGATATCGCTATAACAGCGCAACCCTTGAGTAAAAAATGAAACACTGATGCAAATTCAAAATTCACTAACCTTTATACTGTGCGTAATATAACTATCAAAGTTTGCAATATTGATGTGCAGTAACTTGTTACTGGAGCGTCATAAGACCTTGAAATTTTGTGACAATAAAGCACTATTGTCAATTTGAAATATCGGTATAACAGTGCAACCCTTGAGTAAAAAATGAAACACTGATGCAAATTCAAAATTCACAAACTTTTATACTGTGCGTAATATAACTATCAAAGTTTGCAACATTGAAATGCTGAAACTTCTTACTGGTGCGTCATAAGCCCTTGAAATTTTATGACAGTAAAGTACTATTTTCAATTTGAGATATCGGCATAACAGTGCAGCCCTTGGGTGAAAAACGAAACACTGATGCAAATTCAAATTTAACTAACCTTTATACTTTGCGTAATATAACTACCAAAGTTTGCAACATTGAAATGCTATAACTTTTTACCTGAGCTTCATAAGACCTTGAAATTTTTATGACAATAAAGTACTATTTTCAATTTGAGATATCGGTATAACAGTGCAACCCTTGAATAAAATGAAACTCTGATGCAACTTCTAAATTCACTAACCAAAGTTTTCAATATTTACTGATGCGTCATAAGACCTTGAAATTTTGTGACAATAATGTACTATTGTCAATTTGAGATATCGGTATAACAGTGCAACGCTTGAGTAATAAACGAAACACTGATGCAACTTCAAAATTCACTAATATTTACTGATGCGTCATAAGACCTTGAAATTTTGTGACAATAATGTACTATTGTCAATTTGAGATATCGGTATAACAGTGCTACCCTTGAGTAATAAACGAAACACTGATGCAACTTCAAAATTCACTAACTTTTATACTGTGCGTATTAAATATAACTATCAAAGTTTGCAACATTGAAATGCTATAACTTTTTACTTAAGCGCCATATTACCTTGAAATTTTGAGGCAAGAATGTACTATTGTCAATTTGAGATATCTGTATAACAGTGCTACCCTTGAGTAATAAATGAAACACTGATGCTATTTCAAAATTCACAAACTTTTACACTGTGCGTAATATGACTATCAAAGTTTTCAACACTGAAATGCTGTAAGTTTTTACTGGTGCGTGATAAGAACTTGAAATTTTATGACAATAAAGTACTATTTTCAATTTGAGATATCGGTATAACAGTGCAACCCTTGAGTAAAAAATGAAACACTGATGCAAATTCAAAATTCACTAACCTTTATACTGTGCGTAATATAACTATCAAAGTTTGCAATATTGATGTGCAGTAACTTGTTACTGGAACGTCATAAGACCTTGAAATTTTGTGACAATAAAGCACTATTGTCAATTTGAAATATCGGTATAAAAGTGCAACCTTTGGGTAAGAAATGAAACAGAGATGCAAATTCAAAATTCACTAACCTTTATACTGTGCGTAATATAACTATCAAAGTTTGCAATATTGAAATGCTATAACTTTTTACTGGAGCACCATAAGACCTTGAAATTTTGTGACAAGAATGTACTATTGTCAATTTGAGATATCTGTTTAACAGTGCTCCCTTGAGTAATAAATGAAACACTGATGGTATTTCAAAATTCACAAACTTTTACACTGTGCGTAATATGACTATCAAAGTTTTCAACACTGAAATGCTGTAAGTTTTTACTGGTGCGTGATAAGAACTTGAAATTTTATGACAATAAAGTACTATTTTCAATTTGAGATATCGGTATAACAGTGCAACCCTTGAGTAAAAAATGAAACACTGATGCAAATTCAAAATTCACTAACCTTTATACTGTGCGTAATATGACTATCAAAGTTTTCAACACTGAAATGCTGTAAGTTTTTACTGGTGCGTGATAAGAACTTGAAATTTTATGACAATAAAGTACTATTTTCAATTTGAGATATCGGTATAACAGTGCAACCCTTGAGTAAAAAATGAAACACTGATGCAAATTCAAAATTCACAAACTTTTACACTGTGCGTAATATGACTATCAAAGTTTTCAACACTGAAATGCTGTAAGTTTTTACTGGTCCGTGATAAGAACTTGAAATTTTGTGACAATAATGTACTATTGTCAATTTGAGATATCGGTATAAGAGTGCTACCCTTGAGTAAAAAACGAAACACTGATGCAACTTCAAAATTCACTAATGTTTACTGATGCGTCATAAGATCTTGAAATTTTGTGACAATAATGTACTATTGTCAATTTGAGATATCGGTATAACAGTGCTACCCTTGAGTAATAAACGAAACACTGATGCAACTTCAAAATTCACTAATGTTTACTGATGCGTCATAAGACCTTGAAATTTTGTGACAATAATGTACTATTGTCAATTTGAGATATCGGTATATCAGTGCTACCCTTGAGTAATAAACGAAACACTGATGCAACTTCAAAATTCACTAACTTTTATACTGTGCGTATTAAATATAACTATCAAAGTTTGCAACATTGAAATGCTATAACTTTTTACTTGAGCGCCATATGACCTTGAAATTTTGAGACAAGAATGTACTATTGTCAATTTGAGATATCTGTATAACAGTGCTACCCTTGAGTAATAAATGAAACACTGATGCTATTTCAAAATTCACAAACTTTTACACTATGCGTAATATAACTATCAAAGTTTGGAACATTGAAATGCTGTAACTTTTTACTGGAGCGTCATAAGACCTTGAAATTTTGTGACAATAATGTACTATTGGCAATTTGAGATATCGGCATAACAGTGCTACCTTTGAGTAAAAAATGAAACACTGATGCAGCTTCAAAATTCACTAACTTATATATTGTGCGTAATATATCTATCAAAGTTTTCAACACTGAAATGCTGTAACTTTTTATTGGTGCGTCATAAGAACTTGAAATTTTATGACAATAAAGCACTATTGTCAATTTGAAATATCGGTATAACAGTGCTACCTTTGTGTAAAAAATGAAAAACTGATGCAACTTCAAAATTCACAAACTTTTATACTGTGCGTAATATAACTATCAAAGTTTGCAACATGGAAATGCTGTAACTTTTTACTGGTTCGTCATAAGCCCTTGAAATTTTATGACTGTAAAGTACTATTTTCAATTTGAGATATCGGTATAACAGTGCAACCCTTGAGTAAAAAATGAAAGACTGATGCAAATTCAAAATTCACTCACATTTATTCTGTGCGTAATATAACTGTCAAAGGTTGTAACATTGAAATGCTGTAACTTTTTACCTGAGCG
This sequence comes from Clusia tigrina, assembly GCA_920105625.2. Classification (NCBI taxonomy): domain Eukaryota; kingdom Metazoa; phylum Arthropoda; class Insecta; order Diptera; family Clusiidae; genus Clusia; species Clusia tigrina. The sequence goes on from OV050030.1 coordinate 201,191,019, forward strand.
TCATAAGACCTTGAAATTTTGTGACAATAAAGTACTATTGTCAATTTGAGATATCGGTATAACAGTGCAATCCTTGAATAAAATGAAACACTGATGCAACTTCTAAATTCACTAACCTTTATACTGTGCGTAATATAACTATCAAAGTTTGCAATATTGATGTGCAGTAACTTTTTACTGGAGCGTTATAAGACCTTGAAATTTTGTGACAATAAAGCACTATTGTCAATTTGAAATATTGGTATAACAGTGCTACCTTTGAGTAAAAAATGAAACACTGATGCAAATTCAAATTTCACAAACTTTTATACTGTGCGTAATATAACTATCAAAGTTTGCAACATTGAAATGTTGAAACTTTTTACTGGTGCGTCATAAGACCTTGAAATTTTGTGACAATGTACTATTGTCAATTTGAGATATCGGTATAACAGTGCTACCCTTGAGTAAAAAACGAATCATTGATGCAACTTCAAAACTCACTAACTTTTATACTGTGCATAATATAACTATCAAAGTTTGCAACATTGAAATGCTGTAACCTTTTACTGGAGCGTCATGAGACCTTGAAATTTTGTGACAATAAAGTACTATTGTCAATTTGAAATATCGGTATAACAGTGCTACCTTTGAGTAAAAAATAAAACACTGATGCAACTTCGGTATAACAGTGCTACCCTTGAGTAATAAACGAAACATTGATGCAACTTCAAAATTCACTAACTTTTATACTTTGCGTAATATAACGATCAAAGTTTGCAATATTTACTGATGCGCCATAAGACCTTGAAATTTTGTGACAATAATGTACTATTGTCAATTTGAGATATCGGTATAACAGTGCTACCTTTGAGTAAAAAACGAAACATTGATGCAACTTCAAAATTCACTAACTTTTATACTGTGCATAATATAACTATCAAAGTTTGCAACATGGAAATGCTGTAACTTTTTACTGGTGCGTCATAAGCCCTTGAAATTTTATGACTGAAAAGTACTATTTTCAATTTGAGATATCGGTATAACAGTGCAACCCTTGAGTAAAAAATGAAACACTGATGCAAATTCAAAATTCACTAACCTTTATACTGTGCGTAATATAACTATCAAAGTTTGCAACATTGAAATGCTGTAACTTTTTACCTGAGCGTCATAAGACATTGAAATTTTGTGACAATAAAGTACTATTGTCAATTTGAGATATCGGTATAACAGTGCAACCCTTGAATAAAATGAAACACTGATGCAACTTCTAAATTCAGTAACCTTTATACTGTGCGTAATATAACTATCAAAGTTTGCAATATTGATGTGCAGTAACTTTTTACTGGAGCGTTATAAGACCTTGAAAATTTTGTGACAATAAAGCACTATTGTCAATTTGAAATATTGGTATAACAGTGCTACCTTTGAGTAAAAAATGAAACACTGATGCAAATTCAAAATTCACAAACTTTTATACTGTGCGTAATATAACTATCAAAGTTTGCAACATTGAAATGTTGAAACTTTTTACTGGTGCGTCATAAGACCTTGAAATTTTGTGACAATGTACTATTGTCAATTTGAGATATCGGTATAACAGTGCTACCCTTGAGTAAAAAACGAATCATTGATGCAACTTCAAAACTCACTAACTTTATACTGTGCATAATATAACTATCAAAGTTTGCAACATTGAAATGCTGTAACCTTTTACTGGAGCGTCATGAGACCTTGAAATTTTGTGACAATAAAGTACTATTGTCAATTTGAAATATCGGTATAACAGTGCTACCTTTGAGTAAAAAATAAAACACTGATGCAACTTCGGTATAACAGTGCTACCCTTGAGTAATAAACGAAACATTGATGCAACTTCAAAATTCACTAACTTTTATACTTTGCGTAATATAACGAACAAAGTTTGCAATATTTACTGATGCGCCATAAGACCTTGAAATTTTGTGACAATAATGTACTATTGTCAATTTGAGATATCGGTATAACAGTGCAACCCTTGAATAAAATGAAACACTGTTGCAACTTCTAAATTCACTAACCTTTATACTGTGCGTAATATAACTCAAAGTTTGCAATATTGATGTGCAGTAACTTTTTACTGGAGCGTCATAAGACCTTGAAATTTTGTGACAATAAAGCACTATTGTCAATTTGAAATATCGGTATAACAGTGCAACCTTTGAGTAAGAAATGAAACACAGATGCAAATTCAAAATTCACTAACCTTTATACTGTGCGTAATATAACTATCAAAGTTTGCAACATTGAAATGCTATAACTTTTTACTGGAGCACCATAAGACCTTGAACTTTTGTGACAAGAATGTACTATTCTCAATTTCAGATATCTGTTTAACAGTGCTGCCTTGAGTAATAAATGATACACTGATGCTATTTCAAAATTCACAAACTTTAACACTGTGCGTAATATGACTATCAAAGTTTTCAACACTGAAATGCTGTAAGTTTTTACTGGTGCGTGATAAGAACTTGAAATTTTATGACAATAAAGTACTATTTTCAATTTGAGATATCGGTATAACAGTGCAACCCTTCAGTAAAAAATGAAACACTGATGCAAATTCAAAATTCACTAACCTTTATACTGTGCGTAATATAACTATCAAAGTTTGCAATATTGATGTGCAGTAACTTTTTACTGGAGCGTCATAAGACCTTGAAATTTTGTGACAATAAAGCACTATTGTCAATTTGAAATATCGGTATAACAGTGCTGCCTTTGAGTAAAAAATGAAACACTGATGCAAATTCAAAATTCACAAACTTTTATACTGTGCGTAATATAACTATCAAAGTTTGCAACATTGAAATGCTGAAACTTCTTACTGGTGCGTCATAAGCCCTTGAAATTTTATGACAGTAAAGTACTATTTTCAATTTGAGATATCGGCATAACAGTGCAGCCCTTGAGTAAAAAACGAAACTGATGCAAATTCAAAATTCACTAACCTTTATACTTTGCGTAATATAACTATAAAAGTTTGCAATATTTACTGGAGCGTCATAAGACCTTGAAATTTTGTGACAATAATGTACTATTGTCAATTTGAGATATCGGTATAAGAGTGCTACCCTTGAGTAATAAACGAAACACTGATGCAACTTCAAAATTCACTAATGTTTACTGATGCGTCATACGACCTTGAAATTTTGTGACAATAATGTACTATTGTCAATTTGAGATATCGGTATAACAGTGCTACCCTTGAGTAATAAACGAAACACTGATGCAACTTCAAAATTCACTAATGTTTACTGATGCGTCATAATACCTTGAAATTTTGTGACAATAATGTACTATTGTCAATTTGAGATATCGGTATAACAGTGCTACCCTTGAGTAATAAACGAAACACTGATGCAACTTCAAAATTCACTAATGTTTACTGATGCGTCATAATACCTTGAAATTTTGTGACAATAATGTACTATTGTCAATTTGAGATATCGGTATAACAGTGCTACCCTTGAGTAATAAACGAAACACTGATGCAACTTCAAAATTCACTAACTTTTATACTGTGCGTATTAAATATAACTATCAAAGTTTGCAACATTGAAATGCTATAACTTTTTACTTGAGCGCCATATGACCTTGAAATTTTGAGACAAGAATGTACTATTGTTAATTTGAGATATCTGTATAACAGTGCTACCCTTGAGTAATAAATGAAACACTGATGCTATTTCAAAATTCACAAACTTTTACACTGTGCGTAATATAACTATCAAAGTTTGGAACATTGAAATGCTGTAACTTTTTACTGGAGCGTCATAAGACCTTGAAATTTTGTGACAATAATGTACTATTGGCAATTTGAGATATCGGCATAACAGTGCTACCTTTGAGTAAAAAAATGAAACACTGATGCAGCTTCAAAATATACTAACTTATATATTGTGCGTAATATAACTATCAAAGTTTTCAACACTGAAATGCTGAAACTTCTTACTGGTGCGTCATAAGCCCTTGAAATTTTATGACAATAGAGTACTATTTTCAATTTGAGATATCGCTATAACAGTGCAACCCTTGAGTAAAAAATGAAACACTGATGCAAATTCAAAATTCACTAACCTTTATACTGTGCGTAATATAACTATCAAAGTTTGCAATATTGATGTGCAGTAACTTGTTACTGGAGCGTCATAAGACCTTGAAATTTTGTGACAATAAAGCACTATTGTCAATTTGAAATATCGGTATAACAGTGCAACCCTTGAGTAAAAAATGAAACACTGATGCAAATGCAAAATTCACAAACTTTTATACTGTGCGTAATATAACTATCAAAGTTTGCAACATTGAAATGCTGAAACTTCTTACTGGTGCATCATAAGCCCTTGAAATTTTATGACAGTAAAGTACTATTTTCAATTTGAGATATCGGCATAACAGTGCAGCCCTTGGGTGAAAAACGAAACACTGATGCAAATTCAAAATTCACTAACCTTTATACTTTGCGTAATATAACTATCAAAGTTTGCAACATTGAAATGCTATAACTTTTTACCTGAGCTTCATAAGACCTTGAAATTTTTATGACAATAAAGTACTATTTTCAATTTGAGATGTCGGTATAACAGTGCAACCCTTGAATAAAATGAAACACTGATGCAACTTCTAAATTCACTAACCAAAGTTTTCAATATTTACTGATGCGTCATAAGACCTTGAAATTTTGTGACAATAATGTACTATTGTCAATTTGAGATATCGGTATAACAGTGCAACCCTTGAGTAATAAACGAAACACTGATGCAACTTCAAAATTCACTAATATTTACTGATGCGTCATAAGACCTTGAAATTTTGTGACAATAATGTACTATTGTCAATTTGAGATATCGGTATAACAGTGCTACCCTTGAGTAATAAACGAAACACTGATGCAACTTCAAAATTCACTAACTTTTATACTGTGCGTATTAAATATAACTATCAAAGTTTGCAACATTGAAATGCTATAACTTTTTACTTAAGCGCCATATTACCTTGAAATTTTGAGACAAGAATGTACTATTGTCAATTTGAGATATCTGTATAACAGTGCTACCCTTGAGTAATAAATGAAACACTGATGCTATTTCAAAATTCACAAACTTTTACACTGTGCGTAATATGACTTTCAAAGTTTTCAACACTGAAATGCTGTAAGTTTTTACTGGTGCGTGATAAGAACTTGAAATTTTATGACAATAAAGTACTATTTTCAATTTGAGATATCGGTATAACAGTGCAACCCTTGAGTAAAAAATGAAACACTGATGCAAATTCAAAATTCACTAACCTTTATACTGTGCGTAATATAACTATCAAAGTTTGCAATGTTGATGTGCAGTAACTTGTTACTGGAGCGTCATAAGACCTTGAAATTTTGTGACAATAAAGCACTATTGTCAATTTGAAATATCGGTATAACAGTGCAACCTTTGGGTAAGAAATGAAACACAGATGCAAATTCAAAATTCACTAACCTTTATACTGTGCGTAATATAACTATCAAAGTTTGCAATATTGAAATGCTATAACTTTTTACTGGAGCACCATAAGACCTTGAAATTTTGTGACAAGAATGTACTATTGTCAATTTGAGATATCTGTTTAACAGTGCTCCCTTGAGTAATAAATGAAACACTGATGGTATTTCAAAATTCACAAACTTTTACACTGTGCGTAATATGACTATCAAAGTTTTCAACACTCAAATGCTGTAAGTTTTTACTGGTGCGTGATAAGAACTTGAAATTTTATGACAATACAGTACTATTTTCAATTTGAGATATCGGTATAACAGTGCAACCCTTGAGTAAAAAATGAAACACTGATGCAAATTCAAAATTCACTAACCTTTATACTGTGCGTAATATGACTATCAAAGTTTTCAAAACTGAAATGCTGTAAGTTTTTACTGGTGCGTGATAAGAACTTGAAATTTTATGACAATAAAGTACTATTTTCAATTTGAGATATCGGTATAACAGTGCAACCCTTGAGTAAAAAATGAAACACTGATGCTATTTCAAAATTCACAAACTTTTACACTGTGCGTAATATGACTATCAAAGTTTTCAACACTGAAATGCTGTAAGTTTTTACTGGTGCGTGATAAGAACTTGAAATTTTGTGACAATAATGTACTATTGTCAATTTGAGATATCGGTATAACAGTGCTGCTACCCTTGAGTAATAAACGAAACACTGATGCAACTTCAAAATTCACTAATGTTTACTGATGCGTCATAAGACCTTGAAATTTTGTGACAATAATGTACTATTGTCAATTTGAGATATCGGTATAACAGTGCTGCTACCCTTGAGTAATAAACGAAACACTGATGCAACTTCAAAATTCACTAATGTTTACTGATGCGTCATAAGACCTTGAAATTTTGTGACAATAATGTACTATTGTCAATTTGAGATATCGGTATAACAGTGCTACCCTTGAGTAATAAACGAAACACTGATGCAACTTCAAAATTCACTAACTTTTATACTGTGCGTATTAAATATAACTATCAAAGTTTGCAACATTGAAATGCTATAACTTTTTACTTGAGCGCCATATGACCTTGAAATTTTGAGACAAGAATGTACTATTGTCAATTTGAGATATCTGTATAACAGTGCTACCCTTGAGTAATAAATGAAACACTGATGCTATTTCAAAATTCACAAACTTTTACACTATGCGTAATATAACTATCAAAGTTTGGAACATTGAAATGCTGTAACTTTTTACTGGAGCGTCATAAGACCTTGAAATTTTGTGACAATAATGTACTATTGGCAATTTGAGATATCGGCATAACAGTGCTACCTTTGAGTAAAAAATGAAACACTGATGCAGCTTCAAAATTCACTAACTTATATATTGTGCGTAATATATCTATCAAAGTTTTCAACACTGAAATGCTGTAACTTTTTATTGGTGCGTCATAAGAACTTGAAATTTTATGACAATAAAGTACTATTGTCAATTTGAAATATCAGTATAACAGTGCTACCTTTGAGTAAAAAATAAAACACTGATGCAACTTCGGTATAACAGTGCTACCCTTGAGTAATAAACGAAACATTGATGCAACTTCAAAATTCACTAACTTTTATACTGTGCATAACATAACTATCAAAGTTTGCAACTTTGAAATGCTTTAACCTTTTACTGGAGCGTTAAAAGGCCTTGAAATTTTATGACAGTAAAGTACTATTTTCAATTTGAGATATCGGCATAACAGTGCAGCCCTTGAGTAAAAAACCGAACACGGATGCAAATTAAAAATTCACTAACCTTTATACTTTGCGTAATATAACTACCAAAGTTTGCAATATTTACTGATGCGTCATAAGACCTTGAAATTTTGTGACAATAATGTACCATTGTCAATTTGAGATATCGGTATAAGAGTGCTACCCTTGAGTAATAAACGAAACACTGATGCAACTTCAAAATTCACTAATGTTTACTGATGCGTCATAAGACCTTGAAATTTTGTGACAATAATGTACTATTGTCAATTTGAGATATCGGTATAGCAGTGCTACCCTTGAGGAATAAACGAAACACTGATGCAACTTCAAAATTCACTAATGTTTACTGATGCGTCATAAGACCTTGAAATTTTATGACAATAGAGTACTATTTTCAATTTGAGATATCGCTATAACGGTGCAACCCTTGAGTAAAAAATGAAAAACTGATGTAACTTCAAAATTCACAAACCTTTATACTGTGCGTAATATAACTATCAAAGTTTGCAACATTTAAATGCTGTAACTTTTTACTGGTGCGTCATAAGACCTTTAAATTTGTGACAATAATGTACTATTGTCAATTTGAGATATCGGTATAACAGTGCTACCCTTGAGTAAAAAATGAAACACTGATGCAAATTCAAAATTCACAAACTTTTACACTGTGCGTAATATGACTATCAAAGTTTTCAACACTGAAATGCTGTAAGTTTTTACTGGTGCGTGATAAGAACTTGAAATTTTATGACAATAAAGTACTATTTTCAATTTGAAATATCGGTATAACAGTGCAACCCTTGAGTAAAAAGTGAAACACTGATGCAAATTCAAAATTCACAAACTTTTACACTGTGCGTAATATGACTATCAAAGTTTTCAACACTGAAATGCTGTAAGTTTTTACTGGTGCGTGATAAGAACTTGAAATTTTATGACAATAAAGTACTATTTTCAATTTGAATTATCGGTATAACAGTGCAACCCTTGAGTAAAAAATGAAACACTGATGCAAATTCAAAATTCACAAACTTTTATACTGTGCGTAATGTAACTATCAAAGTTTGCAACATTGAAATGCTGAAACTTCTTACTGGTGCTTCATAAGCCCTTGAAATTTTATGACAGTAAAGTACTATTTTCAATTTGAGATATCGGCATAACAGTGCAGCCCTTGAGTAAAAAACGAAACACTGATGCAAATTCAAAATTCACTAACCTTCATACTTTGCGTAATATAACTATCAAAGTTTGCAATATTTACTGATCCGTCATAAGACCTTGAAATTTTGTGACAATAATGTACTATTGTCAATTTGAGATATCGGTATAAGAGTGCTACCCTTGAGTAATAAACGAAACACTGATGCAACTTCAAAATTCACTAATGTTTACTGATGCGTCATAAGACCTTGAAATTTTGTGACAATAATGTACTATTGTCAATTTGAGATATCGGTATAACAGTGCTACCCTTGAGTAATAAACGAAACACTGATGCAACTTCAAAATTCACTAATGTTTACTGATGCGTCATAAGACCTTGAAATTTTGTGACAATAATGTACTATTGTCAATTTGAGATATCGGTATAACAGTGCTACCCTTGAGTAATAAACGAAACACTGATGCAACTTCAAAATTCACTAACTTTTATACTGTGCGTATTAAATATAACTATCAAAGTTTGCAACATTGAAATGCTATAACTTTTTACTTGAGCGCCATATGACCTTGAAATTTTGAGACAAGAATGTACTATTGTCAATTTGAGATATCTGTATAACAGTGCTACCTTTGAGTAAAAAATGAAACACTGATGCAGCTTCAAAATTCACTAACTTATATATTGTGCGTAATATATCTATCAAAGTTTTCAACACTGAAATGCTGTAACTTTTTATTGGTGCGTCATAAGAACTTGAAATTTTATGACAATAAAGTACTATTGTCAATTTGAAATATCAGTATAACAGTGCTACCTTTGAGTAAAAAATAAAACACTGATGCAACTTCGGTATAACAGTGCTACCCTTGAGTAATAAACGAAACATTGATGCAACTTCAAAATTCACTAACTTTTATACTGTGCATAACATAACTATCAAAGTTTGCAACTTTGAAATGCTTTAACCTTTTACTGGAGCGTCAAAAGGCCTTGAAATTTTATGACAGTAAAGTACTATTTTCAATTTGAGATATCGGCATAACAGTGCAGCCCTTGAGTAAAAAACGAAACACGGATGCAAATTCAAAATTCACTAACCTTTATACTTTGCGTAATATAACTACCAAAGTTTGCAATATTTACTGATGCGTCATAAGACCTTGAAATTTTGTGACAATAATGTACTATTGTCAATTTGAGATATCGGTATAAGAGTGCTAGCCTTGAGTAATAAACGAAACACTGATGCAACTTCAAAATTCACTAATGTTTACTGATGCGTCATAAGACCTTGAAATTTTGTGACAATAATGTACTATTGTCAATTTGAGATATCGGTATAGCAGTGCTACCCTTGAGGAATAAACGAAACACTGATGCAACTTCAAAATTCACTAATGTTTACTGATGCGTCATAAGACCTTGAAATTTTATGACAATAGAGTACTATTTTCAATTTGAGATATCGCTATAACAGTGCTACCCTTGAGTAAAAAATGAAACACTGATGCAACTTCAAAGTTCAGAAACTTTTATACTGTGCGTAATATAATTATCAAAGTTTGCAATATTGAAATGCTGTAACTTTTTACTGGAGTGTCATAGAACCTTGAAATATTGTGTCAATAAAGTACTATTTTCAATTTGAAATATCGGTATAACAGTGCAATCCTTGAGTAAAAAATGAAACACTGATGTAACTTCAAAATTCACTAACCTTTATACTGTGCGTAATATAACTATCAAAGTTTGCAATATTGGTGTGCAGTAACTTTTTACTGGAGCGTCAGAAGACCTTGAAATTTTGTGACAATAAAGCACTATTGTCAATTTGAAATATCGGTATAACAGTGCAACCTTTCAGTAAAAAATGAAACACTCATGCAACTTCAAAATTCACTAACTTTTATACTGTGCGTAATATAACTATCAAAGTTTGCAACATTGAAATGCTCTTTTTACTGGTGCGTTATAAGACCTTGAAATTTGTGACAATAATGTACTATTGTTAATTTGAGATATCGGTATAACAGTGCTACCCTTGAGTAAAAAATGAAACACTGATGCAACTCACAAACTCTTATACTGTGCGTAATATAACTATCAAAGTTTGCAACATTGAAATGCTGTAACTTTTTACTGGTGTGTCATAAGGCCTTGAAACTTTGTGACAATAAAGTACTATTCTCAGTTTGAAATATCGGTATAACAGTGCTACCTTTGTGTAGAAAATGTAACACTGATGCATTTCAAAATTAACAAACTTTTATACTGTGCGAAATATAACTATCAAAGTTTGCAACATTGAAATGCTGTAACTTTTTACTGGTGCGTCTTAAGACCTTGAAATTTGTGACAATAATGTACTATTGCCAATTTTAGATATCGGTATAACACTGGTACCCTTGAGGATCGGTATAACAGTGCTACCCGGTAAAGACGGAAAGTACCAGAAGTATTTTCCGCATACACCTCCTACAAAGAATACAAACAAAAACTATATCCTACCACCAGAGACCGTGTTAACTCCAAAAACAAATAACGATGTCCACCATATTTTGTTTAGAAATAACCACCAACAATATTCAAGCATGCAACCATCCCCGATATCATGCAGCTTCAAAAGGTAACCACCTCCCACGCTAAATGCAACAACAAAGACAGCGGAAAAGTATAACAAAACATTTACGCACAGACGATCGGACCAATAAACGTACAGGTTGTGAGGTGCTCTGAAACCGAAAGAGTTAGACTGATGACGACGACGGCCTAATAGTACAAAGAACATCAAGAGGGACTAGTACGGCTATAAAGGAAAAAAAGAAACAGCAAGCAAACATTTCTACTGAACAGTGCAGAGACAAAAGGCGGAACACGGAGAGAGTAACACACACCAAGCATTAAACAGGCGGAGCACAAATAAATATTTATCGCAACAACAACAACAACACTACAACGATCGAAGGCGGAACACAGAGAAACCCGAAAGAGCACCACACACACGCTAACCGATCGCACACGCAAAGCAGTAAGCAGGCAGAGTGCAAACCAATCTCTGCAACAACAACAACACTACAGCGACCGAAGGCGGAGCACGGATGACAACGAGAGCGCACCACACATACGCGTGCCGATCGTAAACACAAAGAAGTAGAAACCAACATTTTAAACAACAACAACAGTACAGCGACCGAAGGCGGACACGGATGACAACGAGAGCGCACCGATCGTAAACACAGAGCCGTAAGCAGGCGGAGAGTGAAACAATATATTAACAACAACAACACTATAGCGACCGAAGGCGGAACACGGATGACTACGAGAGCGCACTGATCGTAAACACAGAGCCGTAAGCAAGCGGAGTGTGAACCGATATATTAATTACAACAACAGCAAAGCGACAACTAACAGCAGCGATCAGGCCACACTACTGCAAGCAACAACTATGATGGACAACCAGCAGAAGTTGAAGGTGGCCTAAGGACAACTGGACCACAACAACAACGAGCACTGATCCCATGGCAAGCTTTCGTTATATAAGAGGAGTGAACCAAACAATGAGCCTCTTTGATCCAGCATCGCGCCGTAAGTATACAACGCACCAAGCTCCTAGAGACGCACCAAGCTTCGAAATTAGTTACTTTGACTATTGACAATAAATCAACGAAGACAGAGCCAGGAGTTTATGGTTTTGACCGACTCTCCCTGGGACACATACGCAAAACAGACAGAGCCAGGAGTTTATGGTTTTGGCCGACTCTCCCTGGGACACTAGTACAAACCACGGACACTACCACGAGCACACAGAGTAGGGTAATAATTAAAAATAATTATATAATAAGTTTAAAAATTTTATAAATAAATACAACACTTATTAAAACTAACATTATTGGAATAAATTTCTGTAAGCGACCCTGGAACCCGCTGAGTTTTTACCCCAGCGAAAACGAGTCGTTACAACCCTTGAGTAAAAAATGAAACACTGATGCAACTTCAAAGTTCACAAACTTTTATACTGTGCGTAATATAACTATCAAAGTTTGCAACATTTAAACGCTGTAACTTTTTACTGGAGTGTCATAGGACCTTGAAACTTTGTGACAATAAAGTACTATTTTCAATTGTAAAAAATAAAACACTTGCAAATTCGGTATAACAGAGCTACCCTTGAGTGATAAATGAAACACTGATGCTATTTCAAAATTCACAAACTTTTACACTGTGCGTAATATAACTATAAAAGATTGGAACATTGAAATGCTGTAACTTTTTATTGGAGCGTGATAAGACCTTGAAATTTTGTGACAATAATGTACAATTGTCAATTTGAAATATCGGTATAACAGTGCTACCTTTGAGTAAAAAATGAAACATTGATGCAACTTCAAAGTTAACTAAATTTTATACTGTGCGTAATATAATTATCAAAGTTTGCAACATTGAAATGCTGTAACTTTTTACTGGAGCGTCATAAGACCTTGAAACTTTCTGACAATAAAGTACTATTGTCAATTTGAAATATGCGTATAATAGTGCTACCTTTGAGTAGAAAATGAAACACTGATGCAAGTTCCAAATTCACTAACTTTTATACAGTGCGTAATATAATTATCAAAATTTGCAACATTTAAATGGTGTAACTTTTTACCTGAGCGTCATAAGACCTTGAAATTTTGTGACAATAAAGTACTATTGTCAATTTGAGATATCGGTATAACAGTGCAACCCGTGAACAAATTGAAACACTGATGCAACATCAAAATTCACTAACCTTTATACTGTGCGTAATATAACTACCAAACTTTGCAATATTGATGTGCAGTAACTTTTTACTGGAGCATCATAAGACCTTGAAATTTTGTGACAATAAAGCAATATTGTCAATTTGAAACATCGGTATAACAGTGCTACCTTTGAGTAAAAAATGAAACACTGATGCAAGTTCAAAATTCACAAACTTTTATACTGTGCGTAATATAACTATCAAATTTTGCAACATTGAAATGCTGTAACTTTTTACTGGTGCGTCATAAGACCTTGAACATTGTGACAATAATGTACTATTGTCAATTTGAGATATCAGTATAACAGTGCTACCCTTGAGTAAAAAATGAAACACTGATGCAACTTCAAAATTCACAAACTTTTATACTGTGCGTAATATAACTATCAAAGTTTGCAACATTTAAATGCTGTAACTTTTTACTGGAGTGTCATAGGACCTTGAAACTTTGTGACAATAAAGTACTATTTTCAATTTGAAATATCGGTATAACAGTGCTACCTTTGAGTAGAAAATGAAACACTGATGCAGCTTCAAAGTTCACTAACTTATATATTGTGCGTAATATAACTATCAAAGTTTTCAACACTGAAATGCTGTAACTTTTTATTAGTGCGTTACAGGAACTTGAAATTTTATGACAATAGAGTACTATTTTCAATTTGAGATATCGGTATAACAGTGCAACCCTTGAGTAAAAAATGAAATACTGATGCAAATTCAAAATTTACAAACATTTATACTGTGCGTAATGTAACTATCAAAGTTTGCAACATTGAAATGCTGAAACTTCTTACTGGTGCTTCATAAACCCTTGAAGTTTTATGACAGTAAAGTACTATTTTCAATTTGAGATATCGGCATAACAGTGCAGCCCTTGAGTAAAAAACGAAACACTGATGCAAATTCAAAATTCACTAACCTTCATACTTTGCGTAATATAACTATCAAAGTTTGCAATATTTACTGATCCGTCATAAGACCTTGAAATTTTGTGACAATAATGTACTATTGTCAATTTGAGATATCGGTATAGCAGAGCTACCCTTGAGTAATAAACGAAACACTGATGCAACTTCAAAATTCACTAATGTTTACTGATGCGTCATAAGACCTTGAAATTTTATGACAATAGAGTACTATTTTCAATTTGAGATATCGCTATAACAGTGCAACCCTTGAGTAAAAAATGAAAAACTGATGTAACTTCAAAATTCACAAACCTTTATACTGTGCGTAATATAACTATCAAAGTTTGCAACATTGAAATGCTGTAACTTTTTACTTGAGCGCCATATGACCTTGAAATTTTGAGACAAGAATGTACTATTGTCAATTTGAGATATCTGTATAACAGTGCTACCCTTGAGTAATAAATGAAACACTGATGCTATTTCAAAATTCGCAAACTTTTACACTGTGCGTAATATAACTATCAAAGTTTGGAACATTGAAATGCGGTAACTTTTTACTGGAGCGTCATAAGACCTTGAAATTTTGTGACAATAATGTACTATTGGCAATTTGAGATATCGGCATAACATTGCTACCTTTGAGTAAAAAATGAAACACTGATGCAGCTTCAAAATTCACTAACTTATATATTGTGCGTAATATAACTATCAAAGTTTTCAACACTGAAATGCTGTAACTTTTTATTGGTGCGTCATATAAGAACTTGAAATTTTATGACAATAGAGTACTATTTTCAATTTGAGATATCGCTATAACAGTGCAACCCTTGAGTAAAAAATGAAAAACTGATGCTATTTCAAAATTCACAAACTTTTACACTGTGCGTAATATGACTATCAAAGTTTTCAACACTGAAATGCTGTAAGTTTTTACTGGTGCGTGATAAGAACTTGAAATTTTATGACAATAAAGTACTATTTTAAATTTGAGATATCGGTATAACAGTGCAACCCTTGAGTAAAAAATTAAACACTGATGCGAATTCAAAATTCACAAACTTTTATACTTTGCGTAATATAACTATCAAAGTTTGCAATATTTACTGATGCGTCATAAGACCTTGAAATTTTGTGACAATAATGTACTATTGTCAATTTGAGATATCGGTATAAGAGTGCTACCCTTGAATAATAAACGAAACACTGATGCAACTTCAAAATTCACTAATGTTTACTGATGCGTCATAAGACCTTGAAATTTTGTGACAAGAATGTACTATTGTCAATTTGAGATATCGGTATAAGAGTGCTACCCTTGAGTAATAAACGAAACACTGATGCAACTTCAAAATTCACTAATGTTTACTGATGCGTCATAAGACCTTGAAATTTTGTGACAATAATGTACTATTGTCAATTTGAGATATCGGTATAGCAGTGCTACCCTTGAGTAATAAACGAAACACTGATGCAACTTCAAAATTCACTAATGTTTACTGATGCGTCATAAGACCTTGAAATTTTATGACAATAGAGTACTATTTTCAATTTGAGATATCGCTATAACAGTGCAACCCTTGAGTAAAAAATGAAAAACTGATGTAACTTCAAAATTCACAAACCTTTATACTGTGCGTAATATAACTATCAAAGTTTGCAACATTGAAATGCTGTAACTTTTTACTTGAGCGCCATATGACCTTGAAATTTTGAGACAAGAATGTACTATTGTCAATTTGAGATATCGGTATAACAGTGCTACCCTTGAGTAAAAAATGAAACACTGATGCAACTTCAAAATTCACAAACTTTTATACTGTGCGTAATATAACTATCAAAGTTTGCAACATTTAAATGCTGTAACTTTTTACTGGAGTGTCATAGGACCTTGAAACTTTGTGACAATAAAGTACTATTTTCAATTTGAAACATCGGTATAACAGTGCTACCTTTGAGTAGAAAATGAAACACTGATGCAGCTTCAAAATTCACTAACTTATATATTGTGCGTAATATAACTATCAAAGTTTTCAACACTGAAATGCTGTAACTTTTTATTAGTGCGTTACAGGAACTTGAAATTTTATGACAATAGAGTACTATTTTCAATTTGAGATATCGGTATAACAGTGCAACCCTTGAGTAAAAAATGAAATACTGATGCAAATTCAAAATTTACAAACATTTATACTGTGCGTAATGTAACTATCAAAGTTTGCAACATTGAAATGCTGAAACTTCTTACTGGTGCTTCATAAGCCCTTGAAGTTTTATGACAGTAAAGTACTATTTTCAATTTGAGATATCGGCATAACAGTGCAGCCCTTGAGTAATAAAAGAAACTCTGATGCAAATTCAAAATTCACTAACCTTCATACTTTGCGTAATATAACTATCAAAGTTTGCAATATTTACTGATCCGTCATAAGACCTTGAAATTTTGTGACAATAATGTACTATTGTCAATTTGAGATATCGGTATAAGAGTGCTACCCTTGAGTAATAAACGAAACACTGATGCAACTTCAAAATTCACTAATGTTTACTGATGCGTCATAAGACCTTGAAATTTTGTGACAATAATGTACTATTGTCAATTTGAGATATCGGTATAGCAGTTCTACCCTTGAGTAATAAACGAAACACTGATGCAACTTCAAAATTCACTAATGTTTACTGATGCGTCATAAGACCTTGAAATTTTATGACAATAGAGTACTATTTTCAATTTGAGATATCGCTATAACAGTGCAACCCTTGAGTAAAAAATGAAAAACTGATGTAACTTCAAAATTCACAAACCTTTATACTGTGCGTAATATAACTATCAAAGTTTGCAACATTGAAATGCTGTAACTTTTTACTTGAGCGCCATATGACCTTGAAATTTTGAGACAAGAATGTACTATTGTCAATTTGAGATATCTGTATAACAGTGCTACCCTTGAGTAATAAATGAAACACTGATGCTATTTCAAAATTCGCAAACTTTTACACTGTGCGTAATATAACTATCAAAGTTTGGAACATTGAAATGCTGTAACTTTTTACTGGAGCGTCATAAGACCTTGAAATTTTGTGACAATAATGTACTATTGGCAATTTGAGATATCGGCATAACATTGCTACCTTTGAGTAAAAAATGAAACACTGATGCAGCTTCAAAATTCACTAACTTATATATTGTGCGTAATATAACTATCAAAGTTTTCAACACTGAAATGCTGTAACTTTTTATTGGTGCGTCATATAAGAACTTGAAATTTTATGACAATAGAGTACTATTTTCAATTTGAGATATCGCTATAGCAGTGCAACCCTTGAGTAAAAAATGAAAAACTGATGCTATTTCAAAATT
Source organism: Clusia tigrina (assembly GCA_920105625.2). Lineage (NCBI taxonomy): Eukaryota > Metazoa > Arthropoda > Insecta > Diptera > Clusiidae > Clusia > Clusia tigrina. The sequence goes on from OV050030.1 coordinate 201,208,520, forward strand.
CACAAACTTTTACACTGTGCGTAATATGACTATCAAAGTTTTCAACACTGAAATGCTGTAAGTTTTTACTGGTGCGTGATAAGAACTTGAAATTTTATGACAATAAAGTACTATTTTAAATTTGAGATATCGGTATAACAGTGCAACCCTTGAGTAAAAAATTAAACACTGATGCGAATTCAAAATTCACAAACTTTTATACTTTGCGTAATATAACTATCAAAGTTTGCAATATTTACTGATGCGTCATAAGACCTTGAAATTTTGTGACAATAATGTACTATTGTCAATTTGAGATATCGGTATAAGAGTGCTACCCTTGAGTAATAAACGAAACACTGATGCAACTTCAAAATTCACTAATGTTTACTGATGCGTCATAAGACCTTGAAATTTTGTGACAATAATGTACTATTGTCAATTTGAGATATCGGTATAAGAGTGCTACCCTTGAGTAATAAACGAAACACTGATGCAACTTCAAAATTCACTAATGTTTACTGATGCGTCATAAGACCTTGAAATTTTGTGACAATAATGTACTATTGTCAATTTGAGATATCGGTATAGCAGTGCTACCCTTGAGTAATAAACGAAACACTGATGCAACTTCAAAATTCACTAATGTTTACTGATGCGTCATAAGACCTTGAAATTTTATGACAATAGAGTACTATTTTCAATTTGAGATATCGCTATAAAAGTGCAACCCTTGAGTAAAAAATGAAAAACTGATGTAACTTCAAAATTCACAAACCTTTATACTGTGCTATACTATCAAAGTTTGCAACATTGAAATGCTGTAACTTTTTACTTGAGCGCCATATGACCTTGAAATTTTGAGACAAGAATGTACTATTGTCAATTTGAGATATCGGCATAACAGTGCTACCTTTGAGTAAAAAATGAAACACTGATGCAGCTTCAAAATTCACTAACTTATATATTGTGCGTAATATAACTATCAAAGTTTTCAACACTGAAATGCTGTAACTTTTTATTGGTGCGTCATATAAGAACTTGAAATTTTATGACAATAGAGTACTATTTTCAATTTGAGATATCGCTATAACAGTGCAACCCTTGAGTAAAAAATGAAAAACTGATGCTATTTCAAAATTCACAAACTTTTACACTGTGCGTAATATGACTATCAAAGTTTTCAACACTGAAATGCTGTAAGTTTTTACTGGTGCGTGATAAGAACTTGAAATTTTATGACAATAAAGTACTATTTTCAATTTGAGATATCGGTATAACAGTGCAACCCTTGAGTAAAAAATTAAACACTGATGCGAATTCAAAATTCACAAACTTTTATACTTTGCGTAATATAACTATCAAAGTTTGCAATATTTACTGATGCGTCATAAGACCTTGAAATTTTGTGACAATAATGTACTATTGTCAATTTGAGATATCGGTATAAAAGTGCTACCCTTGAGTAATAAACGAAACACTGATGCAACTTCAAAATTCACTAATGTTTACTGATGCGTCATAAGACCTTGAAATTTTGTGACAATAATGTACTATTGTCAATTTGAGATATCGGTATAACAGTGCTACCCTTGAGTAATAAACGAAACACTGATGCAACTTCTAAATTCACTAATGTTTACTGATGCGTCATAAGACCTTGAAATTTTGTGACAATAATTTACTATTGTCAATTTGAGATATCGGTATAACAGTGCTACTCTTGAGTAATAAACGAAACACTGATGCAACTTCAAAATTCACTAACTTTTATACTGTGCGTATTAAATATAACTATGAAAGTTTGCAACATTGAAATGCTATAACTTTTTAATTGAGCGCCATATGACGTTGAAATTTTGAGACAAGAATGTACTATTGTCAATTTGAGATATCTGTATAACAGTGCTACCCTTGAGTAATAAATGAAACACTGATGCTGTTTCAAATTCACAAACTTTTACACTGTGCGTAATATAACTATCAAAGTTTGGAACATTGAAATGCTGCAACTTTTTACTGGAGCGTCATAAGACCTTGAAATTTTGTGACAATAATGTACTATTGGCAATTTGAGATATCGGCATAACAGTGCTACCTTTGAGTAAAAAATGAAACACTGATGCAGTTTCAAAATTCACTAACTTATATATTGTGCGTAATATAACGTATCAAAGTTTTCAACACTGAAATGCTGTAACTTTTTATTGGTGCGTCATAAGAACTTGAAATTTTCTGACAATAAAGTACTATTGTCATTTTGAAATATCAGTATAACAGTGCTACCTTTGAGTAATAAATAAAACACTTATGCAACTTCGGTATAACAGTGCTACCTTTGAGTAATAAACGAAACATTGATGCAACTTCAAAATTCACTAACTTTTATACTGTGCATAACATAACTATCAAAGTTTGCAACTTTGAAATGCTTTAACCTTTTACTGGAGCGTCAAAAGGCCTTGAAATTTTATGACAGTAAAGTACTATTTTCAATTTGAGATATCGGCATAACAGTGCAGCCCTTGAGTAAAAAACGAAACACGGAAGCAAATTCAAAATTCACTAACCTTTATACTTTGCGTAATATAACTACCAAAGTTTGCAATATTTACTGATGCGTCATAAAACCTTGAAATTTTGTGACAATAATGTACTATTGTCAATTTGAGATATCGGTATAACAGTGCTACCCTTGAGTACAAAATGAAACACTGATGCAACTTCAAAATTCACAAACTTTTATACTGTGCGTAATATAACTATCAAAGTTTGCAACATTTAAATGCTGTAACTTTTTACTGGAGTGTCATAGGACCTTGAAACTTTGTGACAATAAAGTACTATTTTCAATTTGAAATATCGGTATAACAGTGCTACCTTTGAGTAGAAAATGAAACACTGATGCAGCTTCAAAATTCACTAACTTATATATTGTGCGTAATATAACTATCAAAGTTTTCAACACTGAAATGCTGTAACTTTTTATTAGTGCGTTACAGGAACTTGAAATTTTATGACAATAGAGTACTATTTTCAATTTGAGATATCGGTATAACAGTGCAACCCTTGAGTAAAAAATGAAATACTGATGCAAATTCAAAATTTACAAACATTTATACTGTGCGTAATGTAACTATCAAAGTTTGCAACATTGAAATGCTGAAACTTCTTACTGGTGCTTCATAAGCCCTTGAAGTTTTATGACAGTAAAGTACTATTTTCAATTTGAGATATCGGCATAACAGTGCAGCCCTTGAGTAATAAAAGAAACTCTGATGCAAATTCAAAATTCACTAACCTTCATACTTTGCGTAATATAACTATCAAAGTTTGCAATATTTACTGATCCGTCATAAGACCTTGAAATTTTGTGACAATAATGTACTATTGTCAATTTGAGATATCGGTATAAGAGTGCTACCCTTGAGTAATAAACGAAACACTGATGCAACTTCAAAATTCACTAATGTTTACTGATGCGTCATAAGACCTTGAAATTTTGTGACAATAATGTACTATTGTCAATTTGAGATATCGGTATAGCAGTGCTACCCTTGAGTAATAAACGAAACACTGATGCAACTTCAAAATTCACTAATGTTTACTGATGCGTCATAAGACCTTGAAATTTTATGACAATAGAGTACTATTTTCAATTTGAGATATCGCTATAACAGTGCAACCCTTGAGTAAAAAATGAAAAACTGATGTAACTTCAAAATTCACAAACCTTTATACTGTGCGTAATATAACTATCAAAGTTTGCAACATTGAAATGCTGTAACTTTTTACTTGAGCGCCATATGACCTTGAAATTTTGAGACAAGAATGTACTATTGTCAATTTGAGATATCTGTATAACAGTGCTACCCTTGAGTAATAAATGAAACACTGATGCTATTTCAAAATTCGCAAACTTTTACACTGTGCGTAATATAACTATCAAAGTTTGGAACATTGAAATGCTGTAACTTTTTACTGGAGCGTCATAAGACCTTGAAATTTTGTGACAATAATGTACTATTGGCAATTTGAGATATCGGCATAACATTGCTACCTTTGAGTAAAAAATGAAACACTGATGCAGCTTCAAAATTCACTAACTTATATATTGTGCGTAATATAACTATCAAAGTTTTCAACACTGAAATGCTGTAACTTTTTATTGGTGCGTCATATAAGAACTTGAAATTTTATGACAATAGAGTACTATTTTCAATTTGAGATATCGCTATAACAGTGCAACCCTTGAGTAAAAAATGAAAAACTGATGCTATTTCAAAATTCACAAACTTTTACACTGTGCGTAATATGACTATCAAAGTTTTCAACACTGAAATGCTGTAAGTTTTTACTGGTGCGTGATAAGAACTTGAGATTTTATGACAATAAAGTACTATTTTAAATTTGAGATATCGGTATAACAGTGCAACCCTTGAGTAAAAAATTAAACACTGATGCGAATTCAAAATTCACAAACTTTTATACTTTGCGTAATATAACTATCAAAGTTTGCAATATTTACTGATGCGTCATAAGACCTTGAAATTTTGTGACAATAATGTACTATTGTCAATTTGAGATATCGGTATAAGAGTGCTACCCTTGAGTAATAAACGAAACACTGATGCAACTTCAAAATTCACTAATGTTTACTGATGCGTCATAAGACCTTCAAATTTTGTGACAATAATGTACTATTGTCAATTTGAGATATCGGTATAAGAGTGCTACCCTTGAGTAATAAACGAAACACTGATGCAACTTCAAAATTCACTAATGTTTACTGATGCGTCATAAGACCTTGAAATTTTGTGACAATAATGTACTATTGTCAATTTGAGATATCGGTATAGCAGTGCTACCCTTGAGTAATAAACGAAACACTGATGCAACTTCAAAATTCACTAATGTTTACTGATGCGTCATAAGACCTTGAAATTTTATGACAATAGAGTACTATTTTCAATTTGAGATATCGCTATAAAAGTGCAACCCTTGAGTAAAAAATGAAAAACTGATGTAACTTCAAAATTCACAAACCTTTATACTGTGCGTAATATAACTATCAAAGTTTGCAACATTGAAATGCTGTAACTTTTTACTTGAGCGCCATATGACCTTGAAATTTTGAGACAAGAATGTACTATTGTCAATTTGAGATATCGGCATAACAGTGCTACCTTTGAGTAAAAAATGAAACACTGATGCAGCTTCAAAATTCACTAACTTATATATTGTGCGTAATATAACTATCAAAGTTTTCAACACTGAAATGCTGTAACTTTTTATTGGTGCGTCATATAAGAACTTGAAATTTTATGACAATAGAGTACTATTTTCAATTTGAGATATCGCTATAACAGTGCAACCCTTGAGTAAAAAATGAAAAACTGATGCTATTTCAAAATTCACAAACTTTTACACTGTGCGTAATATGACTATCAAAGTTTTCAACACTGAAATGCTGTAAGTTTTTACTGGTGCGTGATAAGAACTTGAAATTTTATGACAATAAAGTACTATTTTCAATTTGAGATATCGGTATAACAGTGCAACCCTTGAGTAAAAAATTAAACACTGATGCGAATTCAAAATTCACAAACTTTTATACTTTGCGTAATATAACTATCAAAGTTTGCAATATTTACTGATGCGTCATAAGACCTTGAAATTTTGTGACAATAATGTACTATTGTCAATTTGAGATATCGGTATAAGAGTGCTACCCTTGAGTAATAAACGAAACACTGATGCAACTTCAAAATTCACTAATGTTTACTGATGCGTCATAAGACCTTGAAATTTTGTGACAATAATGTACTATTGTCAATTTGAGATATCGGTATAACAGTGCTACCCTTGAGTAATAAACGAAACACTGATGCAACTTCTAAATTCACTAATGTTTACTGATGCGTCATAAGACCTTGAAATTTTGTGACAATAATTTACTATTGTCAATTTGAGATATCGGTATAACAGTGCTACTCTTGAGTAATAAACGAAACACTGATGCAACTTCAAAATTCACTAACTTTTATACTGTGCGTATTAAATATAACTATGAAAGTTTGCAACATTGAAATGCTATAACTTTTTAATTGAGCGCCATATGACCTTGAAATTTTGAGACAAGAATGTACTATTGTCAATTTGAGATATCTGTATAACAGTGCTACCCTTGAGTAATAAATGAAACACTGATGCTGTTTCAAATTCACAAACTTTTACACTGTGCGTAATATAACTATCAAAGTTTGGAACATTGAAATGCTGCAACTTTTTACTGGAGCGTCATAAGACCTTGAAATTTTGTGACAATAATGTACTATTGGCAATTTGAGATATCGGCATAACAGTGCTACCTTTGAGTAAAAAATGAAACACTGATGCAGTTTCAAAATTCACTAACTTATATATTGTGCGTAATATAACGTATCAAAGTTTTCAACACTGAAATGCTGTAACTTTTTATTGGTGCGTCATAAGAACTTGAAATTTTCTGACAATAAAGTACTATTGTCATTTTGAAATATCAGTATAACAGTGCTACCTTTGAGTAATAAATAAAACACTGATGCAACTTCGGTATAACAGTGCTACCTTTGAGTAATAAACGAAACATTGATGCAACTTCAAAATTCACTAACTTTTATACTGTGCATAACATAACTATCAAAGTTTGCAACTTTGAAATGCTTTAACCTTTTACTGGAGCGTCAAAAGGCCTTGAAATTTTATGACAGTAAAGTACTATTTTCAATTTGAGATATCGGCATAACAGTGCAGCCCTTGAGTAAAAAACGAAACACGGAAGCAAATTCAAAATTCACTAACCTTTATACTTTGCGTAATATAACTACCAAAGTTTGCAATATTTACTGATGCGTCATAAAACCTTGAAATTTTGTGACAATAATGTACTATTGTCAATTTGAGATATCGGTATAAGAGTGCTACCCTTGAGTAATAAACGAAACACTGATGCAACTTCAAAACTCACTAATGTTTACTGATGCGTCATAAGACCTTGAAATTTTGTGACAATAATGTACTATTGTCAATTTGAGATATCGGTATAGCAGTGCTACCCTTGAGTAATAAACGAAACACTGATGCAACTTCAAAATTCACTAATGTTTACTGATGCGTCATTAGACCTTGAAATTTTATGACAATAGAGTACTATTTTCAATTTGAGATATCACTATAACAGTGCAACCCTTGAGTAAAAAATGAAACACTGATGCAACTTCAAAGTTCACAAACTTTTATACTGTGCGTAATATAACTATCAAAGTTTGCAACATTGAAATGCTGTAACTTTTTACTTGAGCGCCATATGACCTTGAAATTTTGAGACAAGAATTTACTATTGTCAATTTGAGATATCTGTATAACAGTGCTACCCTTGAGTAATAAATGAAACACTGATGCTATTTCAAAATTCGCAAACTTTTACACTGTGCGTAATATAACTATCAAAGTTTGGAACATTGAAATGCTGTAACTTTTTACTGGAGCGTCATAAGACCTTGAAATTTTGTGACAATAATGTACTATTGGCAATTTGAGATATCGGCATAACAGTGCTACCTTTGAGTAAAAAATGAAACACTGATGCAGCTTCAAAATTCACTAAATTATATATTGTGCGTAATATAACTATCAAAGTTTTCAACACTGAAATGCTGTAACTTTTTATTGGTGCGTCATATAAGAACTTGAAATTTTATGACAATAGAGTACTATTTTCAATTTGAGATATCGCTATAACAGTGCAACCCTTGAGTAAAAAATGAAAAACTGATGCTATTTCAAAATTCACAAACTTTTACACTGTGCGTAATATGACTATCAAAGTTTTCAACACTGAAATGCTGTAAGTTTTTACTGGTGCGTGATAAGAACTTGAAATTTTATGACAATAAAGTACTATTTTCAATTTGAGATATCGGTATAACAGTGCAACTCTTGAGTAAAAAATTTAACACTGATGCGAATTCAAAATTCACAAACTTTTATACTTTCCGTAATATAACTATCAAAGTTTGCAATATTTACTGATGCGTCATAAGACCTTGAAATTTTGTGACAATAATGTACTATTGTCAATTTGAGATATCGGTATAAGAGTGCTACCCTTGAGTAATAAACGAAGCACTGATGCAACTTCAAAATTCACTAATGTTTACTGATGCGTCATAAGACCTTGAAATTTTGTGACAATAATGTACTATTGTCAATTTGAGATATCGGTATAACAGTGCTACCCTTGAGTAATAAACGAAACACTGATGCAACTTCTAAATCCACTAATGTTTACTGATGCGTCATAAGACCTTGAAATTTTGTGACAATAATGTACTATTGTCAATTTGAGATATCGGTATAACAGTGCTACCCTTGAGTAATAAACGAAATACTGATGCAACTTCAAAATTCACTAACTTTTATACTGTGCGTATTAAATATAACTATCAAAGTTTGCAACATTGAAATGCTATAACTTTTTAATTGAGCGCCATATGACCTTGAAATTTTGAGACAAGAATGTACTATTGTCAATTTGAGATATCTGTATAACAGTGCTACCCTTGAGTAATAAATGAAACACTGATGCTGTTTCAAATTCACAAACTTTTACACTGTGCGTAATATGACTATCAAAGTTTTCAACACTGAAATGCTGTAAGTTTTTACTGGTGCGTGATAAGAACTTGAAATTTTATGACAATAAAGTACTATTTTCAATTTGAGATATCGGTATAACAGTGCAACTCTTGAGTAAAAAATTTAACACTGATGCGAATTCAAAATTCACAAACTTTTATACTTTGCGTAATATAACTATCAAAGTTTGCAATATTTACTGATGCGTCATAAGACCTTGAAATTTTGTGACAATAATGTACTATTGTCAATTTGAGATATCGGTATAAGAGTGCTACCCTTGAGTAATAAACGAAACACTGATGCAACTTCAAAATTCACTAATGTTTACTGATGCGTCATAAGACCTTGAAATTTTATGACAATAGAGTACTATTTTCAATTTGAGATATCACTATAACAGTGCAACCCTTGAGTAAAAAATGAAACACTGATGCAACTTCAAAGTTCACAAACTTTTATACTGTGCGTAATATAACTATCAAAGTTTGCAATATTGGTGTGCAGTAACTTTTTACTGGAGCGTCAGAAGACCTTGAAATTTTGTGACAATAAAGCACTATTGTCAATTTGAAATATCGGTATAACAGTGCAACCTTTCAGTAAAAAATGAAACACTGATGCAACTTCAAAATTCACTAACTTTTATACTGTGCGTAATATAACTATCAAAGTTTGCAACATTGAAATGCTGTAATTTTTACTGGTGAGTCATAAGACCTTGAAATTTGTGACAATAAAGTACTATTGTCAATTTGAGATATCGGTATAACAGTGCTACCCTTGAATAAAAAAAGAAACACTGATGCAACTTCAAAATTCACAAACTTTTATACTGTGCGTAATATAACTATCAAAGTTTGCAACATTGAAATGCTGTAACTTTTTACTGGAGCGTCATAAGACTATGAGACTTTGTGACAATAAAGTACTATTCTCAGTTTGAAATATCGGTATAACAGTGCTACCTTTCAGTAAAAAATGAAACACTGATGCAACTTCAAAGTTCACAAACTTTTATACTGTGCGTAATATAACTATCAAAGTTTGCAATATTGGTGTGCAGTAACTTTTTACTGGAGCGTCAGAAGACCTTGAAATTTTGTGACAATAAAGCACTATTGTCAATTTGAAATATCGGTATAACAGTGCAACCTTTCTGTAAAAAATGAAACACTGATGCAACTTCAAAATTCACTAACTTTTATACTGTGCGTAATATAACTATAAAAGTTTGCAACATTGAAATGCTGTCACTTTTTACTGGTGCGTTATAAGACCTTGAAATTTGTGACAATAATGTACTATTGTTAATTTGAGATATCGGTAGAACAGTGCTACCCTTGAGTAAAAAATGAAACACTGATGCAACTTCAAAATTCACAAACTCTTATACTGTGCGTAATATAACTATCAAAGTTTGCAACATTGAAATGCTGTAACTTTTTACTGGAGAGTCATAACACCTTGAAACTTTGTGACAATAAAGTACTATTCTCAGTTTGAAATATCGGTATAACAGTGCTACCTTTGAGTAGAAAATGAAACACTGATGCAACTTCAAAATTCACTAACTTTTATACTGTGCGTAATATAACTATCAAAGTTTGCAACATTGAAATGCTGTAACTTTTTACTGGTGCGTTATAAGACCTTGAAATTTGTGACAATAATGTACTATTGTTAATTTGAGATACCGGTATAACAGTGCTACCCTTGAGTAAAAAATGAAACACTGATGCAACTTCAAAATTCACAAACCTTTATACTGTGCGTGATATAACTATCAAAGTTTGCAACATTGAAATGCTGTAACTTTTTACTGGTGCGTCATAAGACCTTTAAATTTGTGACAATAATGTACTATTGTCAATTTAAGATATCGGTATAACAGTGCTACCCTTGAGTAAAAAATGAAACACTGATGCAACTTCAAAGTTCACAAACCTTTATACTTTGCGTAATATAACTATCAAAGTTTGCAATATTTACTGATGCGTCATAAGACCTTGAAATTTTGTGACAATAATGTACTATTGTCAATTTGAGATATCGGTATAAGAGTGCTACCCTTGAGTAATAAACGAAACACTGATGCAACTTCAAAATTCACTAATGTTTACTGATGCGTCATAAGACCTTGAAATTTTATGACAATAGAGTACTATTTTCAATTTGAGATATCGCTATAACAGTGCAACCCTTGAGTAAAAAATGAAAAACTGATGTAACTTCAAAATTCACAAACCTTTATACTGTGCGTAATATAACTATCAAAGTTTGCAACATTGAAATGCTGTAACTTTTTACTGGTGCGTCATAAGACCTTTAAATTTGTGACAATAATGTACTATTGTCAATTTGAGATATCGGTATAGCAGTGCTACCCTTGAGTAATAAACGAAACACTGATGCAACTTCAAAATTCACTAATGTTTACTGATGCGTCATTAGACCTTGAAATTTTATGACAATAGAGTACTATTTTCAATTTGAGATATCACTATAACAGTGCAACCCTTGAGTAAAAAATGAAACACTGATGCAACTTCAAAGTTCACAAACTTTTATACTGTGCGTAATATAACTATCAAAGTTTGCAACATTGAAATGCTGTAACTTTTTACTTGAGCGCCATATGACCTTGAAATTTTGAGACAAGACTGTACTATTGTCAATTTGAGATATCTGTATAACAGTGCTACCCTTGAGTAATAAATGAAACACTGATGCTATTTCAAAATTCGCAAACTTTTACACTGTGCGTAATATAACTATCAAAGTTTGGAACATTGAAATGCTGTAACTTTTTACTGGAGCGTCATAAGACCTTGAAATTTTGTGACAATAATGTACTATTGGCAATTTGAGATATCGGCATAACAGTGCTACCTTTGAGTAAAAAATGAAACACTGATGCAGCTTCAAAATTCACTAAATTATATATTGTGCGTAATATAACTATCAAAGTTTTCAACACTGAAATGCTGTAACTTTTTATTGGTGCGTCATATAAGAACTTGAAATTTTATGACAATAGAGTACTATTTTCAATTTGAGATATCGCTATAACAGTGCAACCCTTGAGTAAAAAATGAAAAACTGATGCTATTTCAAAATTCACAAACTTTTACACTGTGCGTAATATGACTATCAAAGTTTTCAACACTGAAATGCTGTAAGTTTTTACTGGTGCGTGATAAGAACTTGAAATTTTATGACAATAAAGTACTATTTTCAATTTGAGATATCGGTATAACAGTGCAACCCTTGAGTAAAAAATTTAACACTGATGCGAATTCAAAATTCACAAACTTTTATACTTTGCGTAATATAACTATCAAAGTTTGCAATATTTACTGATGCGTCATAAGACCTTGAAATTTTGTGACAATAATGTACTATTGTCAATTTGAGATATCGGTATAAGAGTGCTACCCTTGAGTAATAAACGAAACACTGATGCAACTTCAAAATTCACTAATGTTTACTGATGCGTCATAAGACCTTGAAATTTTGTGACAATAATGTACTATTGTCAATTTGAGATATCGGTATAACAGTGCTACCCTTGAGTAATAAACGAAACACTGATGCAACTTCTAAATCCACTAATGTTTACTGATGCGTCATAAGACCTTGAAATTTTGTGACAATAATGTACTATTGTCAATTTGAGATATCGGTATAACAGTGCTACCCTTGAGTAATAAACGAAACACTGATGCAACTTCAAAATTCACTAACTTTTATACTGTGCGTATTAAATATAACTATCAAAGTTTGCAACATTGAAATGCTATAACTTTTTAATTGAGCGCCATATGACCTTGAAATTTTGAGACAAGAATGTACTATTGTCAATTTGAGATATCTGTATAACAGTGCTACCCTTGAGTAATAAATGAAACACTGATGCTGTTTCAAATTCACAAACTTTTACACTGTGCGTAATATAACTATCAAAGTTTGGAACATTGAAATGCTGTAACTTTTTACTGGAGCGTCATAAGACCTTGAAATTTTGTGACAATAATGTACTATTGGCAATTTGAGATATCGGCATAACAGTGCTACCTTTGAGTAAAAAATGAAACACTGATGCAGCTTCAAAATTCACTAACTTATATATTGTGCGTAATATAACGTATCAAAGTTTTCAACACTGAAATGCTGTAACTTTTTATTGGTGCGTCATAAGAACTTGAAATTTTCTGACAATAAAGTACTATTGTCATTTTGAAATATCAGTATAACAGTGCTACCTTTGAGTAAAAAATAAAACACTGATGCAACTTCGGTATAACAGTGCTACCTTTGAGTAATAAACGAAACATTGATGCAACTTCAAAATTCACTAACTTTTATACTGTGCATAACATAACTATCAAAGTTTGCAACTTTTAAATGCTTTAACCTTTTACTGGAGCGTCAAAAGGCCTTGAAATTTTATGACAGTAAAGTACTATTTTCAATTTGAGATATCGGCATAACAGTGCAGCCCTTGAGTAAAAAACGAAACACGGATGCAAATTCAAAATTCACTAACCTTTATACTTTGCGTAATATAACTATCAAAGTTTGCAATATTTACTGATGCGTCATAAGACCTTGAAATTTTGTGACAATAATGTACTATTGTCAATTTGAGATATCGGTATAAGAGTGCTACCCTTGAGTAATAAACGAAACACTGATGCAACTTCAAAATTCACTAATGTTTACTGATGTGTCATAAGACCTTGAAATTTTGTGACAATAATGTACTATTGTCAATTTGAGATATCGGTATAGCAGTGCTACCCTTGAGTAATAAACGAAACACTGATGCAACTTCAAAATTCACTAATGTTTACTGATGCGTCATAAGACCTTGAAATTTTATGACAATAGAGTACTATTTTCAATTTGAGATATCACTATAACAGTGCAACCCTTGAGTAAAAAATGAAACACTGATGCAACTTCAAAGTTCACAAACTTTTATACTGTGCGTAATATAACTATCAAAGTTTGCAATATTGGTGTGCAGTAACTTTTTACTGGAGCGTCAGAAAACCTTGAAATTTTGTGACAATAAAGCACTATTGTCAATTTGAAATATCGGTATAACAGTGCAACCTTTCAGTAAAAAATGAAACACTGATGCAACTTCAAAGTTCACAAACTTTTATACTGTGCGTAATATAACTATCAAAGTTTGCAATATTGGTGTGCAGTAACTTTTTACTGGAGCGTTAGAAGACCTTGAAATTTTGTGACAATAAAGCACTATTGTCAATTTGAAATATCGGTATAACAGTGCAACCTTTCAGTAAAAAATGAAACACTGATGCAACTTCAAAATTCACTAACTTTTATACTGTGCGTAATATAACTATCAAAGTTTGCAACATTGAAATGCTGTAACTTTTTACTGGTGCGTTATAAGACCTTGAAACTTTGTGACAATAAAGTACTATTCTCAGTTTGAAATATCGGTATAACAGTGCTACCTTTGAGTAGAAAATGAAACACTGATGCAACTTCAAAATTCACTAACTTTTATACTGTGCGTAATATAACTATCAAAGTTTGCAACATTGAAATGCTGTAATTTTTACTGGTGAGTCATAAGACCTTGAAATTTGTGACAATAAAGTACTATTGTTAATTTGAGATATCGGTATAACAGTGCTACCCTTGAATAAAAAAAGAAACACTGATGCAACTTCAAAATTCACAAACTTTTATACTGTGCGTAATATAACTATCAAAGTTTGCAACATTGAAATGCTGTAACTTTTTACTGGAGCGTCATAAGACTATGAGACTTTGTGACAATAAAGTACTATTCTCAGTTTGAAATATCGGTATAACAGTGCTACCTTTCAGTAAAAAATGAAACACTGATGCAACTTCAAAGTTCACAAACTTTTATACTGTGCGTAATATAACTATCAAAGTTTGCAATATTGGTGTGCAGTAACTTTTTACTGGAGCGTCAGAAGACCTTGAAATTTTGTGACAATAAAGCACTATTGTCAATTTGAAATATCGGTATAACAGTGCAACCTTTCTGTAAAAAATGAAACACTGATGCAACTTCAAAATTCACTAACTTTTATACTGTGCGTAATATAACTATAAAAGTTTGCAACATTGAAATGCTGTCACTTTTTACTGGTGCGTTATAAGACCTTGAAATTTGTGACAATAATGTACTATTGTTAATTTGAGATATCGGTAGAACAGTGCTACCCTTGAGTAAAAAATGAAACACTGATGCAACTTCAAAATTCACAAACTCTTATACTGTGCGTAATATAACTATCAAAGTTTGCAACATTGAAATGCTGTAACTTTTTACTGGAGTGTCATAACACCTTGAAACTTTGTGACAATAAAGTACTATTCTCAGTTTGAAATATCGGTATAACAGTGCTACCTTTGAGTAGAAAATGAAACACTGATGCAACTTCAAAATTCACTAACTTTTATACTGTGCGTAATATAACTATCAAAGTTTGCAACATTGAAATGCTGTAACTTTTTACTGGTGCGTTATAAGACCTTGAAATTTGTGACAATAATGTACTATTGTTAATTTGAGATACCGGTATAACAGTGCTACCCTTGAGTAAAAAATGAAACACTGATGCAACTTCAAAATTCACAAACCTTTATACTGTGCGTGATATAACTATCAAAGTTTGCAACATTGAAATGCTGTAACTTTTTACTGGTGCGTCATAAGACCTTTAAATTTGTGACAATAATGTACTATTGTCAATTTAAGATATCGGTATAACAGTGCTACCCTTGAGTAAAAAATGAAACACTGATGCAACTTCAAAGTTCACAAACCTTTATACTTTGCGTAATATAACTATCAAAGTTTGCAATATTTACTGATGCGTCATAAGACCTTGAAATTTTGTGACAATAATGTACTATTGTCAATTTGAGATATCGGTATAAGAGTGCTACCCTTGAGTAATAAACGAAACACTGATGCAACTTCAAAATTCACTAATGTTTACTGATGCGTCATAAGACCTTGAAATTTTATGACAATAGAGTACTATTTTCAATTTGAGATATCGCTATAACAGTGCAACCCTTGAGTAAAAAATGAAAAACTGATGTAACTTCAAAATTCACAAACCTTTATACTGTGCGTAATATAACTATCAAAGTTTGCAACATTGAAATGCTGTAACTTTTTACTTGAGCGCCATATGACCTTGAAATTTTGAGACAAGAATGTACTATTGTCAATTTGAGATATCTGTATAACAGTGCTACCCTTGAGTAATAAATGAAACACTGATGCTATTTCAAAATTCGCAAACTTTTACACTGTGCGTAATATAACTATCAAAGTTTGGAACATTGAAATGCTGTAACTTTTTACTGGAGCGTCATAAGACCTTGAAATTTTGTGACAATAATGTACTATTGGCAATTTGAGATATCGGCATAACAGTGCTACCTTTGAGTAAAAAATGAAACACTGATGCAGCTTCAAAATTCACTAACTTATATATTGTGCGTAATATAACTATCAAAGTTTTCAACACTGAAATGCTGTAACTTTTTATTGGTGCGTCAAATAAGAACTTGAAATTTTATGACAATAGAGTACTATTTTCAATTTGAGATATCGCTATAACAGTGCAACCCTTGAGTAAAAAATGAAAAACTGATGCTATTTCAAAATTCGCAAACTTTTACACTGTGCGTAATATAACTATCAAAGTTTGGAACATTGAAATGCTGGAGCTTTTTATGGGTGCGTCATAAGAACTTGAAATTTTCTGACAATAAAGTACTATTGTCATTTTGAAATATCAGTATAACAGTGCTACCTTTGAGTAATAAATAAAACACTGATGCAACTTCGGTATAACAGTGCTACCTTTGAGTAATAAACGAAACATTGATGCAACTTCAAAATTCACTAACTTTTATACTGTGCATAACATAACTATCAAAGTTTGCAACTTTGAAATGCTTTAACCTTTTACTGGAGCGTCAAAAGGCCTTGAAATTTTATGACAGTAAAGTACTATTTTCAATTTGAGATATCGGCATAACAGTGCAGCCCCTGAGTAAAAAACGAAACACGGATGCAAATTCAAAATTCACTAACCTTTATACTTTGCGTAATATAACTACCAAAGTTTGCAATATTTACTGATGCGTCATAAGACCTTGAAATTTTGTAACAATAATGTACTATTGTCAATTTGAGATATCGGTATAAGAGTGCTACCCTTGAGTAATAAACGAAACACTGATGCAACTTCAAAATTCACTAATGTTTACTGATGCGTCATAAGACCTTGAAATTTTGTGACAATAATGTACTATTGTCAATTTGAGATATCGGTATAAGAGTGCTACCCTTGAGTAATAAACGAAACACTGATGCAACTTCAAAATTCACTAATGTTTACTGATGCGTCATAAGACCTTGAAATTTTATGACAATAGAGTACTATTTTCAATTTGAGATATCGCTATAACAGTGCAACCCTTGAGTAAAAAATGAAAAACTGATGTAACTTCAAAATTCACAAACCTTTATACTGTGCGTAATATAACTATCAAAGTTTGCAACATTGAAATGCTGTAACTTTTTACTTGAGCGCCATATGACCTTGAAATTTTGAGACAAGAATGTACTATTGTCAATTTGAGATATCTGTATAACAGTGCTACCCTTGAGTAATAAATGAAACACTGATGCTATTTCAAAATTCGCAAACTTTTACACTGTGCGTAATATAACTATCAAAGTTTGGAACATTGAAATGCTGTAACTTTTTACTGGAGCGTCATAAGACCT
Source organism: Clusia tigrina (assembly GCA_920105625.2). Lineage (NCBI taxonomy): Eukaryota > Metazoa > Arthropoda > Insecta > Diptera > Clusiidae > Clusia > Clusia tigrina. The sequence continues at coordinate 201,226,011 of OV050030.1, forward strand.
TGAAATTTTGTGACAATAATGTACTATTGGCAATTTGAGATATCGGCATAACAGTGCTACCTTTGAGTAAAAAATGAAACACTGATGCAGCTTCAAAATTCACTAACTTATATATTGTGCGTAATATAACTATCAAAGTTTTCAACACTGAAATGCTGTAACTTTTTATTGGTGCGTCATATAAGAACTTGAAATTTTATGACAATAGAGTACTATTTTCAATTTGAGATATCGCTATAACAGTGCAACCCTTGAGTAAAAAATGAAAAACTGATGCTATTTCAAAATTCGCAAACTTTTACACTGTGCGTAATATAACTATCAAAGTTTGGAACATTGAAATGCTGGAGCTTTTTATGGGTGCGTCATAAGAACTTGAAATTTTCTGACAATAAAGTACTATTGTCATTTTGAAATATCAGTATAACAGTGCTACCTTTGAGTAATAAATAAAACACTGATGCAACTTCGGTATAACAGTGCTACCTTTGAGTAATAAACGAAACATTGATGCAACTTCAAAATTCACTAACTTTTATACTGTGCATAACATAACTATCAAAGTTTGCAACTTTGAAATGCTTTAACCTTTTACTGGAGCGTCAAAAGGCCTTGAAATTTTATGACAGTAAAGTACTATTTTCAATTTGAGATATCGGCATAACAGTGCAGCCCTTGAGTAAAAAACGAAACACGGATGCAAATTCAAAATTCACTAACCTTTATACTTTGCGTAATATAACTACCAAAGTTTGCAATATTTACTGATGCGTCATAAGACCTTGAAATTTTGTGACAATAATGTACTATTGCCAATTTGAGATATCGGTATAAGAGTGCTACCCTTGAGTAATAAACGAAACACTGATGCAACTTCAAAATTCACTAATGTTTACTGATGCGTCATAAGACCTTGAAATTTTGTGACAATAATGTACTATTGTCAATTTGAGATATCGGTATAGCAGTGCTACCCTTGAGTAATAAACGAAACACTGATGCAACTTCAAAATTCACTAATGTTTACTGATGCGTCATAAGACCTTGAAATTTTAAGACAATAGAGTACTATTTTCAATTTGAGATATCACTATAACAGTGCAACCCTTGAGTAAAAAATGAAACAATGATGCAACTTCAAAGTTCACAAACTTTTATACTGTGCGTAATATAACTATCAAAGTTTGCAATATTGGTGTGCAGTAACTTTTTACTGGAGCGTCAGAAAACCTTGAAATTTTGTGACAATAAAGCACTATTGTCAATTTGAAATATCGGTATAACAGTGCAACCTTTCAGTAAAAAATGAAACACTGATGCAACTTCAAAGTTCACAAACTTTTATACTGTGCGTAATATAACTATCAAAGTTTGCAATATTGGTGTGCAGTAACTTTTTACTGGAGCTTCAGAAGACCTTGAAATTTTGTGACAATAAAGCATATTGTGCGTAATATAAATATCAAAGTTTTCAACACTGAAATGCTGTAACTTTTTACTGGAGCGTCAGAAGACCTTGAAATTTTGTGACAATAAAGCACTATTGTCAATTTGAAATATCGGTATAACAGTGCAACCTTTCAGTAAAAAATGAAACACTGATGCAACTTCAAAATTCACTAACTTTTATACTGTGCGTAATATAACTATCAAAGTTTGCAACATTGAAATGCTGTAACTTTTTACTGGTGCGTTATAAGACCTTGAAATTTGTGACAATAATGTACTATTGTTAATTTGAGATATCGATATAACAGTGCTACCCATGCAACTTCAAAATTCACAAACTCTTATACTGTGCGTAATATAACTATCAAAGTTTGCAACATTGAAATGCTGTAACTTTTTACCTGAGCGTCATAAGACCTTGAAATTTTGTGACAATAAAGTACTATTGTCAATTTGAGATATCGGTATAACAGTGCAACCCTTGAATAAAATGAAACACTGATGCAACTTCAAAATTCACTAACCTTTATACTGTGCGTTATATAACTATCAAACTTTGCAATATTGATGTGCAGTAACTTTTTACTGGAGCATCATAAGGCCTTGAAATTTTGTGACAATAAAGCAATATTGTCAATTTTAAATATCGGTATAACAGTGCTACCTTTGAGTAAAAAATGAAACACTGATGCAAGTTCAAAATTAACAAACTTTTATACTGTGCGTAATATAACTATCAAAGTTTGCAACATTTAAATGCTGTAACTTTTTACTGGTGCGTCTTAAGACCTTGAAATTTGTGACAATAATGTACTATTGCCAATTTGAGATATCGGTATAACAGTGCTACCCTTGAGGATCGGTATAACAGTGCTACCCTGTAAAGACGGAAAGTACCAGAAGTATTTTCCGCATACACCTCCTACAAAGAATACAACAAAAACTATATCCTACCACCAGAGACCGTGTTAACTCCAAAAACAAATAACGATGTCCACCATATTTTGTTTAGAAATAACCACCAACAATATTCAAGCATGCAACCATCCCCGATATCATGCAGCTTAAAAAGGTAACCACCTCCCACGCTAAATGCAACAACAAAGACAGCGGATAAGTATAACAAAACATTTACGCACAGACGATCGGACCAATAAACGTACAGGTTGTGAGGAGCTCAGAAACCGAAAGAGTTAGACTGATGACGACGGCGGCCTAATAGTACAAAGAACATCACTAGTACGACTATAAAGGAAAAAAAGAAACAGCAAGCAAACATTTCTACTGAACAGTGCAGAGACCAAAGGCGGAACACGGAGAGAGTAACACACACCAAGCATTAAACAGGCGGAGCACAAATAAATATTTATCGCAACAACAACAACTACACTACAACGATCGAAGGCGGAACACAGAGAAACCCGAAAGAGCACCACACACACGCTAACCGATCGCACACGCAAAGCAGTAAGCAGGCAGAGTGCAAACCAATCTCTGCAACAACAACAACACTACAACGACCGAAGGCGGAGCACGACAACGAGAGCGCACCACACATACGCGAGCCGATCGTAAACACAAAGAAGTAGAAACCAACATTTTAAACAACAACAACAGTACAGCGACCGAAGGCGGAACACGGATGACAACGAGAGCGCACCCATCGTAAACACAGAGCCGTAAGCAGGCGGAGAGTCAAACAATATATTAACAACAACAACACTATAGCGACCGAAGGCGGAACACGGATGACTACGAGAGCGCACTGATCGTAAACACAGAGCCGTAAGCAAGCGGAGTGTGAACCGATATATTAATTACAACAACAGCAAAGCGACAGCTAACAGCAGCGATCAGGCCACACTACTGCAAGCAACAACTATGATGGACAACCAGCAGAAGTTGAAGGTGGCCTAAGGACAACTGGACCACAACAACAACGAGCACTGATCCCATGGCAAGCTTTCGCTATATAAGCGGAGTGAACCAAACAATGAGCCTCTTTGATCCAGCATCGCGCCGTAAGTATACAACGCACCAAGCTCCTAGAGACGCACCAAGCTTCGAAATTAGTTACTTTGAGTATTGACAATAAATCAACGAAGACAGAACCAGGAGTTTATGGTTTTGACCGACTCTCCCTGGGACACATACGCAAAACAGACAGAGCCAGGAGTTTATGGTTTTGACTGACTCTCCCTGGGCCACATACGCAACGCAGACAGAGCCAGGAGTTTATGGTTTTGACCGACTCTCCCTGGGACACTAGTACAAACCACGGACACTACCACGAGCACACAGAGTAGGGTAATAATTAAAAATAATTATATAATAAGCTTAAAAATTTTATAAATAAATAAAACACTTATTAAAACTAACATTATTGGAATAAATTTCTGTAAGCGACCCTGGAACCCGCTGAGTTTTTACCCCAGCGAAAACGAGTCGTTACAACCCTTGAGTAAAAAATGAAACACTGATGCAACTTCAAAGTTCACAAACTTTTATACTGTGCGTAATATAACTATCAAAGTTTGCAACATTTAAACGCTGTAACTTTTTACTGGAGTGTCATAGGACCTTGAAACTTTGTGTCAATAAAGTACTATTTTCAATTGTAAAAAATAAAACACTTGCAAATTCGGTATAACAGTGCTACCCTTGAGTAATAAATGAAACACTGATGCTATTTCAAAATTCAAAAAACTTTTACACTGTGCGTAATATAACTATAAAAGTTTGGAACATTGAAATGCTGTAACTTTTTATTGGAGCGTGATAAGACCTTGAAATTTTGTGACAATAATGTACAATTGTCAATTTGAAATATCGGTATAACAGTGCTACCTTTGAGTAAAAAATGAAACATTGATGCAACTTCAAAGTTAACTAAATTTTATACTGTGCGTAATATAATTATCAAAGTTTGTAACATTGAAATGCTGTAACTTTTTACTGGAGCGTCATAAGACCTTGAAACTTTCTGACAATAAAGTACTATTGTCAATTTGAAATATGGGTATAATAGTGCTACCTTTGAGTGGAAAATGAAACACTGATGCAAGTTCAAAATTCACTAACTTTTATACAGTGCGTAATATAATTATCAAAATTTGCAACATTGAAATGGTGTCACTTTTTACCTGAGCGTCATAAGACCTTGAAATTTTGTGACAATAAAGTACTATTGTCAATTTGAGATATCGGTATAACAGTGCAACCCGTGAACAAAATGAAACACTGATGCAACATCCAAATTCACTAACCTTTATACTGTGCGTAATATAACTACCAAACTTTGCAATATTGATGTGCAGTAACTTTTTACTGGAGCATCATAAGACCTTGAAATTTTGTGACAATAAAGCAATATTGTCAATTTGAAACATCGGTATAACAGTGCTACCTTTGAGTAAAAAATGAAACACTGATGCAAGTTCAAAATTCACAAACTTTTATACTGTGCGTAATATAACTATCAAAGTTTGCAACATTGAAATGCTGTAACTTTTTACTGGTGCGTCATAAGACCTTGAAATTTGTGACAATAATGTACTATTGTCAATTTGAGATATCGGTATAACAGTGCTACCCTTGAGTAAAAAATGAAACACTGATGCAACTTCAAAGTTCACAAACTTTTATACTTTGCGTAATATAACTATCAAAGTTTGCAACATTTAAATGCTGTAACTTTTTACTGGAGTGTCATAGGACTTTGAAACTTTGTGACAATAAAGTACTATTTTCAATTTGAAATATCGGTATAACAGTGCTACCTTTGAGTAGAAAATGAAACACTGATGCAGCTTCAAAATTCACTAACTTATATATTGTGCGTAATATAACTATCAAAGTTTTCAACACTGAAATGCTGTAACTTTTTATTGGTGCGTCATAAGAACTTGAAATTTTATGACAATAGAGTACTATTTTCAATTTGAGATATCGGTATTACAGTGCAACCCTTGAGTAAAAAATGAAACACTGATGTAACTTCAAAATTCACTAACCTTTATACTGTGCGTAGTATAATTATCAAAGTTTGCAATATTGATGTGCAGTAACTTTTTACTGGAGCGTCATAAGACCTTGAAATTTTATGGCAATAAAGCACTATTGTCAATTTGAAATATCGGTATAACAGTGCTACCTTTGAGTAAAAAATGAAACACTGATGCAACTTCAAAATTCACTAACTTTTATACTGTGCGTAATATAACTATCAAAGTTTGCAACATTGAAATGCTGTAACTTTTTACTCGAGCGTCATAAGACCTTGAAATTTTGTGACAATAAAGTACTATTGTCAATTTGAGATATGGGTATAACAGTGCTACCCTTGAATAAAAAAAGAAACACTGATGAAACTTCAAAATTCACAAACTTTTATACTGTGCGTAACATAACTATCAAAGTTTTCAACATTGAAATGCTGTAACTTTTTACTGGAGCGTCATAAGACTATGACACTTTGTGACAATAAAGTACTATTCTCAGTTTGAAATATCGGTATAACAGTGCTACCTTTGAGTAGAAAATGAAACAGTGATGCAAATTCAAAATTCACTAACTTTTATGCTGAAACTTTTTACCTGAGCGTCATAAGACCTTGAAATTTTGTGACAATAAATAACTATTGTCAATTTGACATATCGGTATAACAGTGCTACCCTTGAGTAATAAAAGAAGCATTGATGCAACTTCAAAATTCACTAACTTTTATACTGTGCATAATACAACTATCAAAGTTTGCAACATTGAAATGCTGTAACCTTTTACTGGAGCGTCATGAGACCTTGAAATTTTGTGACAATAAAGTACTATTGTCAATTTGAAATATCGGTGTAACAGTGCTACCTTCGAGTAAAAAATAAAACACTCTTGCAAATTCGGTATAACAGTGCTACCCTTGAGTAATAAAAGAAGCATTGATGCAACTTCAAAATTCACTAACTTTTATACTGTGCATAATATAACTATCAAAGTTTGCAACATTGAAATGCTGTAACCTTTTACTGGAGCGTCATGAGACCTTGAAATTTTGTGACAATAAAGTACTATTGTCAATTTGAAATATCGGTGTAACAGTGCTACCTTCGAGTAAAAAATAAAACACTTGCAAATTCGGTATAACAGTGCTACCCTTGAGTAATAAATGAAACACTGATGCTATTTCAAAATTCAAAAAACTTTTACACTGTGCGTAATATAACTATAAAAGTTTGGAACATTGAAATGCTGTAACTTTTTATTGGAGCGTGATAAGACCTTGAAATTTTGTGACAATAATGTACAATTGTCAATTTGAAATATCGGTATAACAGTGCTACCTTTGAGTAAAAAATGAAACATTGATGCAACTTCAAAGTTAACTAAATTTTATACTGTGCGTAATATAATTATCAAAGTTTGTAACATTGAAATGCTGTAACTTTTTACTGGTGCGTCATAAGACCTTGAAATTTGTGACAATAATGTACTATTGTCAATTTGAGATATCGGTATAACAGTGCTACCCTTGAGTAAAAAATGAAACACTGATGCAACTTCAAAGTTCACAAACTTTTATACTTTGCGTAATATAACTATCAAAGTTTGCAACATTTAAATGCTGTAACTTTTTACTGGAGTGTCATAGGACTTTGAAACTTTGTGACAATAAAGTACTATTTTCAATTTGAAATATCGGTATAACAGTGCTACCTTTGAGTAGAAAATGAAACACTGATGCAGCTTCAAAATTCACTAACTTATATATTGTGCGTAATATAACTATCAAAGTTTTCAACACTGAAATGCTGTAACTTTTTATTGGTGCGTCATAAGAACTTGAAATTTTATGACAATAGAGTACTATTTTCAATTTGAGATATCGGTATTACAGTGCAACCCTTGAGTAAAAAATGAAACACTGATGTAACTTCAAAATTCACTAACCTTTATACTGTGCGTAGTATAACTATCAAAGTTTGCAATATTGATGTGCAGTAACTTTTTACTGGAGCGTCATAAGACCTTGAAATTTTATGGCAATAAAGCACTATTGTCAATTTGAGATATCGGTATAACAGTGCTACCTTTGAGTAAAAAATGAAACACTGATGCAACTTCAAAATTCACTAACTTTTATACTGTGCGTAATATAACTATCAAAGTTTGCAACATTGAAATGCTGTAACTTTTTACTGGTGCGTCATAAGACCTTGAAATTTGTGACAATAAAGTACTATTGTCAATTTGAGATATGGGTATAACAGTGCTACCCTTGAATAAAAAAAGAAACACTGATGCAACTTCAAAATTCACAAACTTTTATACTGTGCGTAACATAACTATCAAAGTTTTCAACATTGAAATGCTGTAACTTTTTACTGGAGCGTCATAAGACTATGACACTTTGTGACAATAAAGTACTATTCTCAGTTTGAAATATCGGTATAACAGTGCTACCTTTGAGTAGAAAATGAAACAGTGATGCAAATTCAAAATTCACTAACTTTTATGCTGAAACTTTTTACCTGAGCGTCATAAGACCTTGAAATTTTGTGACAATAAATAACTATTGTCAATTTGACATATCGGTATAACAGTGCTACCCTTGAGTAATAAAAGAAGCATTGATGCAACTTCAAAATTCACTAACTTTTATACTGTGCATAATACAACTATCAAAGTTTGCAACATTGAAATGCTGTAACCTTTTACTGGAGCGTCATGAGACCTTGAAATTTTGTGACAATAAAGTACTATTGTCAATTTGAAATATCGGTGTAACAGTGCTACCTTCGAGTAAAAAATAAAACACTCTTGCAAATTCGGTATAACAGTGCTACCCTTGAGTAATAAAAGAAGCATTGATGCAACTTCAAATTCACTAACTTTTATACTGTGCATAATATAACTATCAAAGTTTGCAACATTGAAATGCTGTAACCTTTTACTGGAGCGTCATGAGACCTTGAAATTTTGTGACAATAAAGTACTATTGTCAATTTGAAATATCGGTGTAACAGTGCTACCTTCGAGTAAAAAATAAAACACTTGCAAATTCGGTATAACAGTGCTACCCTTGAGTAATAAATGAAACACTGATGCTATTTCAAAATTCAAAAAACTTTTACACTGTGCGTAATATAACTATAAAAGTTTGGAACATTGAAATGCTGTAACTTTTTATTGGAGCGTGATAAGACCTTGAAATTTTGTGACAATAATGTACAATTGTCAATTTGAAATATCGGTATAACAGTGCTACCTTTGAGTAAAAAATGAAACATTGATGCAACTTCAAAGTTAACTAAATTTTATACTGTGCGTAATATAATTATCAAAGTTTGTAACATTGAAATGCTGTAACTTTTTACTGGAGCGTCATAAGACCTTGAAACTTTCTGGCAATAAAGTACTATTGTCAATTTGAAATATGGGTATAATAGTGCTACCTTTGAGTGGAAAATGAAACACTGATGCAAGTTCAAAATTCACTAACTTTTATACAGTGCGTAATATAATTATCAAAATTTGCAACATTGAAATGGTGTCACTTTTTACCTGAGCGTCATAAGACCTTGAAATTTTGTGACAATAAAGTACTATTGTCAATTTGAGATATCGGTATAACAGTGCAACCCGTGAACAAAATGAAACACTGATGCAACATCCAAATTCACTAACCTTTATACTGTGCGTAATATAACTACCAAACTTTGCAATATTGATGTGCAGTAACTTTTTACTGGAGCATCATAAGACCTTGAAATTTAGTGACAATAAAGCAATATTGTCAATTTGAAACATCGGTATAACAGTGCTACCTTTGAGTAAAAAATGAAACACTGATGCAAGTTCAAAATTCACAAACTTTTATACTGTGCGTAATATAACTATCAAAGTTTGCAACATTGAAATGCTGTAACTTTTTACTGGTGCGTCATAAGACCTTGAAATTTTATGACAATAGAGTACTATTTTCAATTTGAGATATCGGTATTACAGTGCAACCCTGGAGTAAAAAATGAAACACTGATGTAACTTCAAAATTCACTAACCTTTATACTGTGCGTAGTATAACTATCAAAGTTTGCAATATTGATGTGCAGTAACTTTTTACTGGAGCGTCATAAGACCTTGAAATTTTATGGCAATAAAGCACTATTGTCAATTTGAAATATCGGTATAACAGTGCTACCTTTGAGTAAAAAATGAAACACTGATGCAACTTCAAAATTCACTAACTTTTATACTGTGCGTAATATAACTATCAAAGTTTGCAACATTGAAATGCTGTAACTTTTTACTGGTGAGTCATAAGACCTTGAAATTTGTGACAATAAAGTACTATTGTCAATTTGAGATATGGGTATAACAGTGCTACCCTTGAATAAAAAAAGAAACACTGATGCAACTTCAAAATTCACAAACTTTTATACTGTGCGTAATATAACTATCAAAGTTTTCAACATTGAAATGCTGTAACTTTTTACTGGAGCGTCATAAGACTATGACACTTTGTGACAATAAAGTACTATTCTCAGTTTGAAATATCGGTATAACAGTGCTACCTTTGAGTAGAAAATGAAACAGTGATGCAAATTCAAAATTCACTAACTTTTATGCTGAAACTTTTTACCTGAGCGTCATAAGACCTTGAAATTTTGTGACAATAAATAACTATTGTCAATTTGACATATCGGTATAACAGTGCTACCCTTGAGTAATAAAAGAAGCATTGATGCAACTTCAAAATTCACTAACTTTTATACTGTGTATAATATAACTATCAAAGTTTGCAACATTGAAATGCTGTAACCTTTTACTGGAGCGTCATGAGACCTTGAAATTTTGTGACAATAAAGTACTATTGTCAATTTGAAATATCGGTGTAACAGTGCTACCTTCGAGTAAAAAATAAAACACTCTTGCAAATTCGGTATAACAGTGCGACCCTTGAGTAATAAACGAAACATTGATGCAACTTCAAAATTCACTAACTTTTATATTGTGCATAATATAACTATAAAAGTTTGCAACTTTGAAATGCTGTAACCTTTTAGTGGAGCGTCATAAGGCCTTGAAATTTTTTGACAATAATGTACTATTGTCAATTTGAGATATCGGTATAACAGTGCTACCGTTGAGTAATAAACGAAACACTGGTCCAACTTCAAAATTCACTAACTTTTATACTGTGCGTATTAAATATAACGATCAAAGTTTGCAACATTGAAATGCTGTAACTTTTTACCTGAGCGTCATAAGACCTTGAAATTTTGTGACAATAAAGTACTATTGTCAATTTGAGATATCGGTATAACAGTGCAACCCTTGAATAAAATCAAACACTAATGCAACTTCAAAATTCACTAACCTTTATACTGTGCGTAATATAACTATCAAACTTTGCAATATTGATGTGCAGAAACTTTTTACTGGAGCGTCATAAGAGCTTGCAATTTTGTGACAATAAAGCACTATTATCAATTTGAAATATCGGTATAACAGTGCTACCTTTGAGTAAAAAATGAAACACTGATGCAACTTCAAAATTCTCAAACTTTTATACTGTGCGTAATATAATTATCAAAGTTTGCAACATTGAAATGCTGTAACTTTTTACTGGAGCGTCATAAGACCTTGAAACTTTGTGACAATAAAGTACTATTCTCAGTTTGAAATATCGGTATAACAGTGCTACCTTTGAGTAAAAAATGAAACACTGATGCAACTTCAAAATTCACTAACTTTTATACTGTGCGTAATATAACTATCAAAGTTTGCAATATTTAAATGCTGTAACTTTTTATTGGAGCGTCATAGGATCTTGAAACTTTGTGACAATAAAGTACTATTTTCAATTTGAAATATCGGTATAACAGTGCTACATTTGAGTAGAAAATGAAACACTGATGCAGCTTCACAATTCACTAACTTATATATTGTGCGTAATATAACTATCAAAGTTTTCAACACTGAAATGCTGTAACTTTTTATTGGTGCGTCATAAGAACTTAAAATTTTATGACAATAGAGTACTATTTTCAATTTGAGATATCGGTATAACAGTGCAACCCTTGAGTAAAAAATGAAACACTGATGCAACTTCAAAATTCACTAACCTTTATACTGTGGGTAATATAACTATCAAAGTTTGGAACATTGAAATGCTGGAACTTTTTACTGGTGCGTCATAAGACCTTGAAATTTTGTGACAATAAAGTACTAATGTCAATATGAAATATCGTTATAACAGTGCTACCTTTGAGTAAAAAATGAAACACTGCTGCAACTTCAAAATTCATTAACCTTTATACTGTGCGTAATATAACTATCAAAGTTTGCAATATTGAAATGCTGTAACTTTTTACTGGAGCGTCATAAGACCTTGAAATTTTGTGACAATAAAGAACTATTGTCAATATGAAATATCGTTATAACAGTGCTACCTTTGAGTAAAAAATGAAACACTGATGCAACTTCAAAATTCACTAACCTTTATACTGTGCGTAATATAACTATCAAAGTTTGGAACATTGAAATGCTGTAACTTTTTACTGGTGCGTCATAAGACCTTGAAATTTTGTGACAATAAAGTACTATTGTCAATATGAAATATCGCTATAACAGTGCTACCTTTGAGTAAAAAATGAAACACTGATGCAACTTCAAAATTCACTAACTTTTTTACTGTGCGTAATATAACTATCAAAGTATGCAACATTGAAATGCTGTAACTTTTTACTGGTTCGTCATAAGATCTTGAAATTTGTGACAATAATGTACTATTGTCAATTTGAGATATCGGTATAACAGTGCTACCCTTGAGTAAAAAATGAAACACTGATGCAACTTCAAAATTCACAAACTTTTATACTGTGCGTAATATAACTATCAAAGTTTGCAAAATTGAAATGCTGTAACTTTCTACTGGAGCGTCATAAGACCTTGAAACTTTGTGATAATAAAGTACTATTCTCAGTTTCAAATATCGGTATAACAGTACTACCTTTGAGTAGAAAATGAAACACTGTTGCAAGTTCAAAATTCACTAACTTTTATACTTTGCGTAATATAACTATCAAAGTTTGCAACATTAAAATGCTGTAACTTTTTACCTGAGCGTCATAAGACCTTGAACTTTTGTGACAATAAAGAACTATTCTGCATTTGAGATATCGGTATAACAGTGCTACCCTTGAGTAATAAACGAAGCATTGATGCAACTTCAAAATTCACTAACTTTTATACTGTGCATAATATAACTATCAAAGTTTGCAATATTGAAATGCTGTAACCTTTTACTGGAGCGTCATGAGACCTTGAAATTTTGTGACAATAAAGTACTATTGTCAATTTGAAATATCGGTATAACAGTGCTACCTTTGAGTAAAAAATAAAACACTCTTGCAAATTCGGAATAACAGTGCTACCCTTGAGTAATAAATGAAACACTGATGCTATTTCAAAATTCACAAACTTTTACACTGTGCGTAATATACCTATAAAAGTTTGGAACATTGAAATGCTGTAACTTTTTATTGGAGCGTGATAAGACCTTGAAATTTTGTGACAATAATGTACAATTGTCAATTTGAAATATCGGTATAACAGTGCTACCTTTGAGTAAAAAATGAAACATTGATGCAACTTCAAAGTTAACTAAATTTTATACTGTGCGTAATATAATGATCAAAGTTTGCAACATTGAAATGCTGTAACTTTTTACTGGAGCATCATAAGACCTTGAAATTCTGTGACAATAAAGCAATATTGTCAATTTGAAACATCGGTATAACAGTGCTACCTTTGAGTAAAAAATGAAACACTGATGCAAGTTCAAAATTCACAAACTTTTATACTGTGCGTAATATAACTATCAAAGTTTGCAAAATTGAAATGCTGTAACTTTTTACTGGTGCGTCATAAGACCTTGAAATTTGTGACAATAATGTACTATTGTCAATTTGAGATATCGGTATAACAGTGCTACCCTTGAGTAAAAAATGAAACACTGATGCAACTTCAAAGTTCACAAACTTTTATACTGTGGGTAATATAACTATCAAAGTTTGCAACATTTAAATGCTGTAACTTTTTACTGGAGTGTCATAGAACCTTGAAACTTTGTGATAATAAAGTACTATTTTCAATTTGAAATATCGGTATAACAGTGCTACCTTTGAGTAGAAAATGAAACACTGATGCAGCTTCAAAATTCACTAAATTATATGTTGTGCGTAATATAACTATCAAAGTTTTCAACACTGAAATGCTGTAACTTTTTATTGGTGCGTCATAAGAACTTGAAATTTTATGACAATAGAGTACTATTTTCAATTTGAGATATCGGTATAACAGTGCAACCCTTGAGTAAAAAATGAAACACTGATGTAACTTCAAAATTCACTAAACTTTATACTGTGCGTAATATAACTATCAAAGTTTGCAATATTGAAATGCTGTAACTTTTTACTGGAGCGTCATAAGACCTTGAAATTTTGTGACAATAAAGAACTATTGTCAATATGAAATATCGTTATAACAGTGCTACCTTTGAGTAAAAAATGAAACACTGATGCAACTTCAAAATTCACTAACCTTTATACTGTGCGTAATATAACTATCAAAGTTTGGAACATTGAAATGCTGTAACTTTTTACTGGTGCGTCATAAGACCTTGAAATTTTGTGACAATAAAGTACTATTGTCAATATGAAATATCGTTATAACAGTGCTACCTTTGAGTAAAAAATGAAACACTGCTGCAACTTCAAAATTCATTAACCTTTATACTGTGCGTAATATAACCATCAAAGTTTGCAATATTGAAATGCTGTAACTTTTTACTGGAGCGTCATAAGACCTTGAAATTTTGTGACAATAAAGTACTATTGTCAATTTGAAATATCGGTATAACAGTGCTACCTTTGAGTAAAAAATAAAACACTCTTGCAAATTCGGAATAACAGTGCTACCCTTGAGTAAAAAATGAAACACTGATGCAACTTCAAAATTCACAAACTTTTATACTGTGCGTAATATACCTATCAAAGTTTGCAAAATTGAAATGCTGTAACTTTCTACTGGAGCGTCATAAGACCTTGAAACTTTGTGATAATAAAGTACTATTCTCAGTTTCAAATATCGGTATAACAGTACTACCTTTGAGTAGAAAATGAAACACTGTTGCAAGTTCAAAATTCACTAACTTTTATACTTTGCGTAATATAACTATCAAAGTTTGCAACATTAAAATGCTGTAACTTTTTACCTGAGCGTCATAAGACCTTGAACTTTTGTGACAATAAAGAACTATTCTGCATGTGAGATATCGGTATAACAGTGCTACCCTTGAGTAATAAACGAAGCATTGATGCAACTTCAAAATTCACTAACTTTTATACTGTGCATAATATAACTATCAAAGTTTGCAATATTGAAATGCTGTAACCTTTTACTGGAGCGTCATGAGACCTTGAAATTTTGTGACAATAAAGTACTATTGTCAATTTGAAATATCGGTATAACAGTGCTACCTTTGAGTAAAAAATAAAACACTCTTGCAAATTCGGAATAACAGTGCTACCCTTGAGTAATAAATGAAACACTGATGCTATTTCAAAATTCACAAACTTTTACACTGTGCGTAATATACCTATAAAAGTTTGGAACATTGAAATGCTGTAACTTTTTATTGGAGCGTGATAAGACCTTGAAATTTTGTGACAATAATGTACAATTGTCAATTTGAAATATCGGTATAACAGTGCTACCTTTGAGTAAAAAATGAAACATTGATGCAACTTCAAAGTTAACTAAATTTTATACTGTGCGTAATATAATGATCAAAGTTTGCAACATTGAAATGCTGTAACTTTTTACTGGAGCATCATAAGACCTTGAAATTCTGTGACAATAAAGCAATATTGTCAATTTGAAACATCGGTATAACAGTGCTACCTTTGAGTAAAAAATGAAACACTGATGCAAGTTCAAAATTCACAAACTTTTATACTGTGCGTAATATAACTATCAAAGTTTGCAAAATTGAAATGCTGTAACTTTTTACTAGAGCGCAATAAGACCTTGAAATTTTGCGACAAGAATGTACTATTGTCAATTTGAGATATCTGTATAACAGTGCTAACGTTGAGTAATAAATGAAACACTGATGCTAATTCAAAATTCACAAACTTTTACACTGTGCGTAATATAACTATCAAAGTTTGGAACATTGAAATGCTGTAACTTTTTATTGGAGCGTCATAAGACCTTGAAACTTTGTGACAATAAAGTACTATTATCAATTTGAAATATAGGTATAACAGTGCTACCTTTGAGTAGAAAATGAAACACTGATGCAAGTTCAAAACTCAGTAACTTTTATACTGTGCGTAATATAACTATCAAAGTTTTCAACATTGAAATGCTGTAACTTTTTCCCTGAGCGTCATAAGATCTTGAAATTTTGTGACAATAAAGTACTATTGTCAATTTGAGATATCGGTATAACAGTGCAACCCTTGAATAAAATGAAACACTGATGCAACTTCAAAATTCACTAACCTTTATACTGTGCGTAATATAACTATAAAACTTTGCAATATTGATGTGCAGTAACTTTTTACTGGAGCGTCATAACAGCTTGCAATTTTGTGACAATAAAGCACTATTATCAATTTGAAATATCGGTATAACAGTTCTACCTTTGAGTAAAAAATGAAACACTGATGCAACTTCAAAATTCACTAACTTTTATACTGTGCGTAATATAACTATCAAACTTTGAAATATTGATGTGCAGTAACTTTTTACTGGAGCGTCATAAGACCTTGAAATTTTGTGACAATAAAGTACTATAGTCAATTTGAGATATCGGTATAACAGTGCAACCCTTGAATAAAATGAAACACTGATGTACCTTCAAAATTCACTAACCTTTATACTGTGTGTAATATAACTTATCAAAGTTTGCAATATTGAAATGCTGTAACTTTTTACTGGAGCGTCATAAGACCTTGACATTTTGTGACAATAAAGAACTATTTTCAATATGAAATATCGTTATAACAGTGCTACCTTTGAATAAAAAAGTGAAACACTGATGCAACTTCATAATTCACTAACCTTTATACTGTGTGTAATATAACTATCAAAGTTTGCAATATTTAAATGCTGTAACTTTTTACTGGAGCGTCATAAGACCTTGCAATTTTGTGACAATAAAGCACTATTGTCAATTTGAAATATCGATATAACAGTGCTACCTTTGAGTAAAAAATGAAATACTGATGCAACTTCAAAATTCACTAACTTTTATACTGTGCGTAATATAACTATCAAAGTTTGCAACATTGAAATGCTGTAACTTTTTACTGGTTAGTCATAAGATCTTGAAATTTGTGACAATAATGTACTATTGTCAATTTGAGATATCGGTATAACAGTGCTACCCTTGAGTAAAAAATGAAACACTGATGCAACTTCAAAATTCACAAACTTTTATACTGTGCGTAATATAACTATCAAAGTTTGCAACATTGAAATGCTGTAACTTTCTACTGGAGCGTCATAAGACCTTGAAACTTTGTGATAATAAAGTACTATTCTCAGTTTGAAATATCTGTAAAACAGTACTACCTTTGAGTAGAAACTGAAACACTGATGCAAGTTCAAAATTCACTAACTTTTATACTGTGCGTAATATAACTATCAAAGTTTGCATCATTGAAATGCTGTAACTTTTTACCTGAGCGTCATAAGACCTTGAACTTTTGTGACAATAAAGAACTATTGTACATTTGAGATATCGGTATAACAGTGCTACCCTTGAGTAATAAACGAAGCATTGATGCAACTTCAAAATTCACTAACTTTTATACTGTGCATAATATAACTATCAAAGTTTGCAATATTGAAATGCTGTAACCTTTTACTGGAGCGTCATGAGACCTTGAAATTTTGTGACAATAAAGTACTATTGTCAATTTGAAATATCGGTATAACAGTGCTACCTTTGAGTAAAAAATAAAACACTTGCAAATTCGGTATAACAGTGCTACCCTTGAGTAATAAACGAAACATTGATGCAACTTCAAAATTCACTAACTTTTATATTGTGCATAATATAACTATCAAAGTTTGCAACTTTGAAATGCTGTAACCTTTTACTGGAGCGTCATAAGGCCTTGAAATTTTGTGACAATAATGTACTATTGTCAATTTGAGATGTCGGTATAACAGTGCTACCCTTGAGTAATAAACGAAACACTGATCCAACTTCAAAATTCACTAACTTTTATACTGTGCGTATTAAATATAACGATCAAAGTTTGCAACATTGAAATGCTATAACTTTTTACTGGAGCGCCATAAGACGTTGAAATTTTGTGACAAGAATGTACTATTGTCAATTTGAGATATCTGTATAACAGTGCTAGCCTTGAGTAATAAATGAAACACTGATGCTATTTCAAAATTCACAAACTTTTACACTGTGCGTAATATAACTATAAAAGTTTGCAACATTGAAATGCTGTAACTTTTTACTGGAGCGTCATAAGACCTTGAAACTTTGTGATAATAAAGTACTATTGTCAATTTGAAATATAGGTATAACAGTGCTACCTTTGAGTAGAAAATGAAACACTGATGCAAGTTCAAAATTCACAAACTTTTATACTGTGCGTAATATAACTATCAAAGTTTGCAACATTGAAATGCTGTAACTTTTTACCTGAGCGTCATAAGACCTTGAAATTTTGTGACAATAAAGTACTATTGTCAATTTGAGATATCGGTATAACAGTGCAACCCTTGAATAAAATGAAACACTGATGCAACTTCAAAATTCACTAACCTTTATATTGTGCGTAATATAACTATCAAACTTTGCAATATTGATGTGCAGTAACTTTTTACTGGAGCGTCATAAGAGCTTGCAATTTTGTGACAATAAAGCACTATTATCAATTTGAAATATCGGTATAACAGTGCTACCTTTGAGTAAAAAATGAAACGCTGATGCAACTTCAAATTTCTCAAACTTTTATACTGTGCGTAATATAACTATCAAAGTTTGCAACATTGAAATGCTGTAACTTTTTACTGGAGCGTCATAAGACCTTGAAACTTTGTGACAATAAAGTACTATTCTCAGTTTGAAATATCGGTATAACAGTGCTACCTTTGAGTAAAAAATGAAACACTGATGCATTTTCAAAATTCACTAACTTTTATACTGTACGTAATATAACTATCAAAGTTTGCAATATTTAAATGCTGTAACTTTTTATTGGAGCGTCATAGGATCTTGAAACTTTGTGACAATAAAGTACTATTTTCAATTTGAAATATCGGTATAACAGTGCTACATTTGAGTAGAAAATGAAACACTGATGCAACTTCACAATTCACTAACTTATATATTGTGCGTAATATAACTATCAAAATTTTCAACACTGATATGCTGTAACTTTTTATTGGTGCGTCATAAGAACCTAAAATTTTATGACAATAGAGTACTATTTTCAGTTTGAGATATCGGTATAACAGTGCCACCCTTGAGTAAAAAATGAAACACTGATGTAACTTCAAAATTCACTAACCTTTATACTGTGCGTAATATAACTATCAAAGTTTGCAATATTGAAATGCTGTAACTTTTTACTGGAGCGTCATAAGACCTTGAAATTTTGTGACAATAAAGAACTATTGTCAATATGAAATATCGTTATAACAGTGCTACCTTTGAGTAAAAAATGAAACACTGATGCAACTTCAAAATTCACTAACCTTTATACTGTGCGTAATATAACTATCAAAGTTTGGAACATTGAAATGCTGTAACTTTTTACTGGTGCGTCATAAGACCTTGAAATTTTGTGACAATAAAGTACTATTGTCAATATGAAATATCGTTATAACAGTGCTACCTTTGAGTAAAAAATGAAACACTGCTGCAACTTCAAAATTCACTAACCTTTATACTGTGCGTAATATAACTATCAAAGTTTGCAACATTGAAATGCTGTAACTTTTTACTGGTGCGTCATAAGACCTTGAAATTTGTGACAATAATGAACTATTGTCAATTTGAGATATCGGTATAACAGTGCTACCCTTGATTAAAAAATTAAACACTGATGCAACTTCAAAGTTCACAAACTTTTATACTGTGCGTAATATAACTATCAAAGTTTGCAACTTTGAAATTCTGTAACTTTTTACTGGTTCGTCATAAGATCTTGAAATTTGTGACAATAATGTACTATTGTCAATTTGAGATATCGGTATAACAGTGCTACCCTTGAGTAAAAAAATGAAACACTGATGCAATTTCAAAATTCACAAACTTTTATACTGTGCGTAATATAACTATCAAAGTTTGCAACATTGAAATGCTGTAACTTTTTACTGGAGCGTCATAAGACCTTGAAACTTTGTGATAATAAAGTACTATTCTCAGTTTGAAATATCGGTATAACAGTACTACCTTTGGGTAGAAAATGAAACACTGATGCAAGTTCAAAATTCACTAACTTTTATACTGTGCGTAATATAACTATCAAAGTTTGCAACATTGAAATGCTGTAACTTTTTACCTGAGCGTCATAAGACCTTGAACTTTTGTGACAATAAAGAACTATTGTACATTTGAGATATCGGTATAACAGTGCTACCCTTGAGTAATAAACGAAGCATTGATGCAACTTCAAAATTCACTAACTTTAATACTGTGCATAATATAACTATCAAAGTTTGCAATATTGAAATGCTGTAACCTTTTACTGGAGCGTCATGAGACCTTGAAATTTTGTGACAATAAAGTACTATTGTCAATTTGAAATATCGGTATAACAGTGCTACCTTTGAGTAAAAAATAAAACACTCTTGCAAATTCGGTATAACAGTGCTACCCTTGAGTAGTAAACGAAACATTGATGCAACTTCAAAATTCACTAACTTTTATAGTGTGCATAATATAACTATCAAAGTTTGCAACTTTGAAATGCTGTAACCTTTTACTGGAGCGTCATAAGGCCTTGAAATTTTGTGACAATAATGTACTATTGTCAATTTGAGATATCGGTATAACAGTGCTACCCTTGAGTAATAATCGAAACACTGATCCAACTTCAAAATTCACTAACTTTTATACTGTGCGTATTAAATATAACGATCAAAGTTTGCAACATTGAAATGCTATAACTTTTGACTGGAGCGCCATAAGACCTTGAAATTTTGTGACAAGAATTTACTATTGTCAATTTGAGATATCTGTATAACAGTGCTAACCTTGAGTAATAAATGAAACACTGATGCTATTTCAAAATTCACAAACTTTTACACTGTGCGTAATATAACTATCAAAGTTTGGAACATTGAAATGCTGTAACTTTTTATTGGAGCGTGATAAGACCTTGAAATTTTGTGACAATAATGTATAATTGTCAGTTTGAAATATCGGTATAACAGTGCTACCTTTCAGTAAAAAATGAAACATTGATGCAACTTCAAATTTAACTAAATTTTATACTGTGCGTAATATAACTATCAAAGTTTGCAACATTGAAATGCTGTAACTTTTTACTGGAGCGTCATAAGACCTTGAAAGTTTGTGACAATAAAGTACTATTGTCAATTTGAAATATAGGTATAAAAGTGCTACCTTTGAGTAGAAAATGAAACACTGATGCAAGTTCAAAATTCACTAACTTTTATACTGTGCGTAATATAACTATCAAACTTTGAAATATTGATGTGCAGTAACTTCTTACTGGAGCGTCATAAGACCTTGAAATTTTGTGACAATAAAGTACTATAGTCAATTTGAGATATCGGTATAACAGTGCAACCCTTGAATAAAATGAATCACTGATGTACCTTCAAAATTCACTAACCTTTATACTGTGCGTAATATAACTATCAAAGTTTGCAACATTGAAATGCTGAAACTTTTTACTGATGCGTCATAAGACCTTGCAATTTTGTGACAATAATGTACTATTAATAATTTGAGATATCGGTATAACACTGCAACCCTTGAGTAATAAACGAAACACTGATGCGACTTCAAAATTCACTTATGTTTACTGATGCGTCATAAGACCTTGAAATTTTGTGACAATAATGTACTATTGTCAATTTGAGATATCGGTATAACAGTCCTACCCTTGAGTAATAAACGAAACACTGATGCAACTTCAAAATTCACTAAGGTTTTCTGATGCCTCATAAGACCTTGAAATTTTGTGACAATAATGTACTATTATCAATTTGAGATATCGGTATAACAGTGCTACCCTTGAGTAATAAACGAAACACTGATGGAACTTCAAAATTCACTAACTTTTATACTGTGCGTATTAAATATAACTATCAAAGATTGCAACATTGAAATGCTATAACTTTTTACTGGAGCGCCATAAGACCTTGAAATTTTGTGACAATAAAGAACTATTGTCAATATGAAATATCGTTATAACAGTGCTACCTTTGAGTAAAAAATGAAACACTGATGCAACTTCAAAATTCACTAACCTTTATACTGTGCGTAATATAACTATCAAAGTTTGGAACATTGAAATGCTGTAACTTTTTACTGGTGCGTCATAAGACCTTGAAATTTTGTGACAATAAAGTACTATTGTCAATATGAAATATCGTTATAACAGTGCTACCTTTGAGTAAAAAATGAAACACTGCTGCAACTTCAAAATTCACTAACCTTTATACTGTGCGTAATATAACTATCAAAGTTTGCAACATTGAAATGCTGTAACTTTTTACTGGTGCGTCATAAGACCTTGAAATTTGTGACAATAATGAACTATTGTCAATTTGAGATATCGGTATAACAGTGCTACCCTTGATTAAAAAATTAAACACTGATGCAACTTCAAAGTTCACAAACTTTTATACTGTGCGTAATATAACTATCAAAGTTTGCAACTTTGAAATTCTGTAACTTTTTACTGGTTCGTCATAAGATCTTGAAATTTGTGACAATAATGTACTATTGTCAATTTGAGATATCGGTATAACAGTGCTACCCTTGAGTAAAAAATGAAACACTGATGCAATTTCAAAATTCACAAACTTTTATACTGTGCGTAATATAACTATCAAAGTTTGCAACATTGAAATGCTGTAACTTTTTACTGGAGCGTCATAAGACCTTGAAACTTTGTGATAATAAAGTACTATTCTCAGTTTGAAATATCGGTATAACAGTACTACCTTTGGGTAGAAAATGAAACACTGATGCAAGTTCAAAATTCACTAACTTTTATGCTGTGCGTAATATAACTATCAAAGTTTGCAACATTGAAATGCTGTAACTTTTTACCTGAGCGTCATAAGACCTTGAACTTTTGTGACAATAAAGAACTATTGTACATTTGAGATATCGGTATAACAGTGCTACCCTTGAGTAATAAACGAAGCATTGATGCAACTTCAAAATTCACTAACTTTAATACTGTGCATAATATAACTATCAAAGTTTGCAATATTGAAATGCTGTAACCTTTTACTGGAGCGTCATGAGACCTTGAAATTTTGTGACAATAAAGTACTATTGTCAATTTGAAATATCGGTATAACAGTGCTACCTTTGAGTAAAAAATAAAACACTCTTGCAAATTCGGTATAACAGTGCTACCCTTGAGTAGTAAACGAAACATTGATGCAACTTCAAAATTCACTAACTTTTATAGTGTGCATAATATAACTATCAAAGTTTGCAACTTTGAAATGCTGTAACCTTTTACTGGAGCGTCATAAGGCCTTGAAATTTTGTGACAATAATGTACTATTGTCAATTTGAGATATCGGTATAACAGTGCTACCCTTGAGTAATAATCGAAACACTGATGCAAGTTCAAAATTCACTAACTTTTATACTGTGCGTATTAAATATAACTATCAAAGTTTGCAACTTTGAAATTCTGTAACTTTTTACTGGTTCGTCATAAGATCTTGAAATTTGTGACAATAATGTACTATTGTCAATTTGAGATATCGGTATAACAGTGCTACCCTTGAGTAAAAAATGAAACACTGATGCTATTTCAAAATTCACAAACTTTTACACTGTGCGTAATATAACTATCAAAGTTTGCAACATTGAAATGCTGTAACTTTTTATTGGAGCGTGATAAGACCTTGAAATTTTGTGACAATAATGTATAATTGTCAGTTTGAAATATCGGTATAACAGTGCTACCTTTCAGTAAAAAATGAAACATTGATGCAACTTCAAATTTAACTAAATTTTATACTGTGCGTAATATAACTATCAAAGTTTGCAACATTGAAATGCTGTAACTTTTTACTGGAGCGTCATAAGACCTTGAAACTTTGTGACAATAAAATACTATTGTCAATTTTAAATATAGGTATAAAAGTGCTACCTTTGAGTAGAAAATGAAACACTGATGCAAGTTCAAAATTCACTAACTTTTATACTGTGCGTAATATAACTATCAAACTTTGAAATATTGATGTGCAGTAACTTTTTACTGGAGCGTCATAAGACCTTGAAATTTTGTGACAATAAAGTACTATAGTCAATTTGAGATATCGGTATAACAGTGCAACCCTTGAATAAAATGAAACACTGATGTACCTTCAAAATTCACTAACCTTTATACAGTGCGTAATATAACTATCAAAGTTTGCAACATTGAAATGCTGAAACTTTTTACTGATGCGTCATAAGACCTTGCAATTTTGTGACAATAATGTACTATTAATAATTTGAGATATCGGTATAACACTGCAACCCTTGAGTAATAAACGAAACACTGATGCAACTTCAAAATTCACTTATGTTTACTGATGCGTCATAAAACCTTGAAATTTTGTGACAATAATGTACTATTGTCAATTTGAGATATCGGTATAACAGTCCTACCCTTGAGTAATAAACGAAACACTGATGCAACTTCAAAATTCACTAAGGTTTTCTGATGCCTCATAAGACCTTGAAATTTTGTGACAATAATGTACTATTATCAATTTGAGATATCGGTATAACAGTGCTACCCTTGAGTAATAAACGAAACACTGATGGAACTTCAAAATTCACTAACTTTTATACTGTGCGTATTAAATATAACTATCAAAGTTTGCAACATTGAAATGCTATAACTTTTTACTGGAGCGCCATAAGACCTTGAAATTTTGTGACAAGAATGTACTATTGTCAATTTGAGATATCTGTATAACAGTGCTACCCTTGAGTAAAAAATGAAACACAGATGCTATTTCAAAATTCACAAACTTTTACACTGTGCGTAATATAACTATCAAAGTTTGCACCACTGAAATGCTGTAACTTTTTACTGGAGCGTCATAAAACCTTGAAATTATGTGACAATAGAGTGCTATTTTCAATTTGAGATATCGGTATAACAGTGCTACCCTTGAGTAATAAACGAAGCATTGATGCAACTTCAAAATTCACTAACTTTAATACTGTGCATAATATAACTATCAAAGTTTGCAATATTGAAATGCTGTAACCTTTTACTGGAGCGTCATGAGACCTTGAAATTTTGTGACAATAAAGTACTATTGTCAATTTGAAATATCGGTATAACAGTGCTACCTTTGAGTAAAAAATAAAACACTCTTGCAAATTCGGTATAACAGTGCTACCCTTGAGTAGTAAACGAAACATTGATGCAACTTCAAAATTCACTAACTTTTATAGTGTGCATAATATAACTATCAAAGTTTGCAACTTTGAAATGCTGTAACCTTTTACTGGAGCGTCATAAGGCCTTGAAATTTTGTGACAATAATGTACTATTGTCAATTTGAGATATCGGTATAACAGTGCTACCCTTGAGTAATAATCGAAACACTGATGCAAGTTCAAAATTCACTAACTTTTATACTGTGCGTATTAAATATAACTATCAAAGTTTGCAACTTTGAAATTCTGTAACTTTTTACTGGTTCGTCATAAGATCTTGAAATTTGTGACAATAATGTACTATTGTCAATTTGAGATATCGGTATAACAGTGCTACCCTTGAGTAAAAAATGAAACACTGATGCTATTTCAAAATTCACAAACTTTTACACTGTGCGTAATATAACTATCAAAGTTTGCAACATTGAAATGCTGTAACTTTTTATTGGAGCGTGATAAGACCTTGAAATTTTGTGACAATAATGTATAATTGTCAGTTTGAAATATCGGTATAACAGTGCTACCTTTCAGTAAAAAATGAAACATTGATGCAACTTCAAATTTAACTAAATTTTATACTGTGCGTAATATAACTATCAAAGTTTGCAACATTGAAATGCTGTAACTTTTTACTGGAGCGTCATAAGACCTTGAAACTTTGTGAAAATAAAATACTATTGTCAATTTTAAATATAGGTATAAAAGTGCTACCTTTGAGTAGAAAATGAAACACTGATGCAAGTTCAAAATTCACTAACTTTTATACTGTGCGTAATATAACTATCAAACTTTGAAATATTGATGTGCAGTAACTTTTTACTGGAGCGTCATAAGACCTTGAAATTTTGTGACAATAAAGTACTATAGTCAATTTGAGATATCGGTATAACAGTGCAACCCTTGAATAAAATGAAACACTGATGTACCTTCAAAATTCACTAACCTTTATACAGTGCGTAATATAACTATCAAAGTTTGCAACATTGAAATGCTGAAACTTTTTACTGATGCGTCATAAGACCTTGCAATTTTGTGACAATAATGTACTATTAATAATTTGAGATATCGGTATAACACTGCAACCCTTGAGTAATAAACGAAACACTGATGCAACTTCAAAATTCACTTATGTTTACTGATGCGTCATAAAACCTTGAAATTTTGTGACAATAATGTACTATTGTCAATTTGAGATATCGGTATAACAGTCCTACCCTTGAGTAATAAACGAAACACTGATGCAACTTCAAAATTCACTAAGGTTTTCTGATGCCTCATAAGACCTTGAAATTTTGTGACAATAATGTACTATTATCAATTTGAGATATCGGTATAACAGTGCTACCCTTGAGTAATAAACGAAACACTGATGGAACTTCAAAATTCACTAACTTTTATACTGTGCGTATTAAATATAACTATCAAAGTTTGCAACATTGAAATGCTATAACTTTTTACTGGAGCGCCATAAGACCTTGAAATTTTGTGACAAGAATGTACTATTGTCAATTTGAGATATCTGTATAACAGTGCTACCCTTGAGTAAAAAATGAAACACAGATGCTATTTCAAAATTCACAAACTTTTACACTGTGCGTAATATAACTATCAAAGTTTGCACCACTGAAATGCTGTAACTTTTTACTGGAGCGTCATAAAACCTTGAAATTATGTGACAATAGAGTGCTATTTTCAATTTGAGATATCGGTATAACAGTGCCACCTTTGAGTAAAGAATGAAACACTGATGCAACTTCAAAATTCACTAACCTTTATACTGTGCGTAATATAACTATCAAAGTTTGCAACATTGAAATGCTGTAACTTTTTACCTGAGCGTCATACGACCTTGAAATTTTGTGACAATAAAGTATTATTGTCAATTTGAGATATCGGTATAACAGTGCAACCCCTGAAAAAAATGAAACACTGATGCAACTTCTAAATTCACTAACCTTTATACTGTGCGTAATATAACTATCAAAGTTTGCAATATTGATGTGCAGTAACTTTTTACTGGAGCGTCATAAGACTTTGAAATTTTGGGACAATAAAGCACTATTGTCAATTTGAAATATCGGTATAATAGTGCTACCTTTGAGTAAAAAATGAAACAGTGATGCAAATTCAAAATTCACTAATGTTTACTGATGCGTCATAAGACCTTGAAATTTTGTGACAATAATGTACTTCTGTCAATTTGAGATATCGGTATAACAGTGCTGCTACCCTTGAGTAATAAACGGAACACTGATGCAACTTCAAAATTCACTAACTTTTATACTGTGCGTATTAAATATAACTATCAAAGATTGCAACATTGAAATGCTATTACTTTTTACTGAAGCGCCATAAGACCTTGAAATTTTGTGACAAGAATTTACTATTGTCAATTTGAGATATCTCTATATAAGTGCTACCCTTGAGTAATAAATGAAACACTGATGCTATTTCAAAATTCACAAACTTTTATACTGTGCGTAATATAACTATCAAAGTTTGCAACATTGAAATTCTGTAACTTTTTACTGGTACGTCATAAGACCTTGAAATTTGTGACAATAATGTACTATTGTCAATTTGAGATATCGGTATAACAGTGCTACCCTTGAGTAAAAAATGAAACACTGATGCAACTTCAAAATTCACAAACTTTTATACTGTGCGTAATATAAATATCCAAGTTTGCAACATTGAAATGCTGTAACTTTTTACCTGAGCGTCATAGGACCTGGAAATTTTGTGACAATAAAGTACTATAGTCAATTTGAGATATTGGTATAACAGTGCAACCCTTGAATAAAATGAAGCACTGATGCAACTTCAAAATTCACTAACCTTTATACTGTGCATAGTATAACTATCAAAGTTTGCAACATTGAAATGCTGAAACTTTTTGCTGGTGCGTCATAAGAACTTGAAATTTTGTGACAATAATTTACTATTGTCAATTTGAGATATCGGTATACAAGTGCTACCCTTGAGTAATAAACGAAACTTTGATGCAACTTCAAAATTCACTAACTTTTATACTGTGCGTAATATAACTATCAAAGTTTGCAACATTGAAATGCTGTAACCTTTGACTGGAGCGTCATGAGACCTTGAAATTTTGTGACAATAAAGTACTATTGTCAATTTGAGATATCGGTATAACAGTGCAACCCTTGAATAAAATGAAACACTGATGTACCTTCAAAATTCACTAACCTTTATACTGTGCGTAATATAACTATCAAAGTTTGCAACATTGAAATGCTGAAACTTTTTACTGATGCGTCATAAGACCTTGCAATTTTGTGACAATAATGTACTATTAATAATTTGAGATATCGGTATAACACTGCAACCCTTGAGTAATAAACGAAACACTGATGCAACTTCAAAATTCACTAATGTTTACTGATGCGTCATAAGACCTTGAAATTTTGTGACAATAATGTACTATTGTCAATTTGAGATATCGGTATAACAGTCCTACCCTTGAGTAATAAACGAAACACTGATGCAACTTCAAAATTCACTAAGGTTTTCTGATGCCTCATAAGACCTTGAAATTTTGTGACAATAATGTACTATTATCAATTTGAGATATCGGTATAACAGTGCTACCTTTGAGTAATAAACGAAACACTGATGGAACTTCAAAAATCACTAACTTTTATACTGTGCGTATTAAATATAACTATCAAAGTTTGCAACATTGAAATGCTATAACTTTTTACTGGAGCGCCATAAGACCTTGAAATTTTGTGACAAGAATGTACTATTGTCAATTTGAGATATCTGTATAACAGTGCTACCCTTGAGTAATAAATGAAACACAGATGCTATTTCAAAATTCACAAACTTTTACACTGTGCGTAATATAACTATCAAAGTTTGCACCATTGAAATGCTGTAACTTTTTACTGGAGCGTCATAAAACCTTGAAATTATGTGACAATAGAGTGCTATTTTCAATTTGAGATATCGGTATAACAGTGCTTCCTTTGAGTAAAGAATGAAACACTGATGCAACTTCAAAATTCACTAACTTTTATACTGTGCGTAATATAACTATCAAAGTTTGCAACATTGAAATGCTGTATCTTTTTACCTGAGCGTCATACGACCTTGAAATTTTGTGACAATAAAGTATTATTGTCAATTTGAGATATCGGTATAACAGTGCAACCCCTGAAAAAAATGAAACACTGATGCAACTTCTAAATTCACTAACCTTTATACTGTGCGTAATATAACTATCAAAGTTTGCAATATTGATGTGCAGTAACTTTTTACTGGAGCGTCATAAGACCTTGAAATTTTGGGACAATAAAGCACTATTGTCAATTTGAAATATCGGTATAATAGTGCTACCTTTGAGTAAAAAATGAAACACTGATGCAAATTCAAAATTCACTAATGTTTACTGATGCGTCATAAGACCTTGAAATTTTGTGATAATAATGTACTTTTGTCAATTTGAGATATCGGTATAACAGTGCTGCTACCCTTGAGTAATAAACGGAACACTGATGCAACTTCAAAATTCACTAACTTTTATATTGTGCGTATTAAATATAACTATCAAAGATTGCAACATTGAAATGCTATTACTTTTTACTGAAGCGCCAAATTGACAAGAATTTACTATTGTCAATTTGAGCTATCTCTATATAAGTGCTACCCTTGAGTAATAAATGAAACACTGATGCTATTTCAAAATTCACAAACTTTTATACTGTGCGTAATATAACTATCAAAGTTTGCAACATTGAAATTCTGTAACTTTTTACTGGTACGTCATAAGACCTTGAAATTTGTGACAATAATGTACTATTGTCAATTTGAGATATCGGTATAACAGTGCTACCCTTGAGTAAAAAATGAAACACTGATGCAACTTCAAAATTCACAAACTTTTATACTGTGCGTAATATAAATATCAAAGTTTGCAACATTGAAATGCTGTAACTTTTTACCTGAGCATCATAGGACCTGGAAATTTTGTGACAATAAAGTACTACAGTCAATTTGAGATATTGGTATAACAGTGCAACCCTTGAATAAAATGAAGCACTGATGCAACTTCAAAATTCACTAACCTTTATACTGCGCATAATATAACTATCAAAGTTTGCAACATTGAAATGCTGAAACTTTTTGCTGGTGCGTCATAAGACCTTGAAATTTTGTGACAATAATTTACTATTGTCAATTTGAGATATCGGTATACAAGTGCTACCCTTGAGTAATAAACGAAACTTTGATGCAACTTCAAAATTCACTAACTTTTATACTGTGCGTAATATAACTATCAAAGTTTGCAACATTGAAATGATGTAACCTTTGACTGGAGCGTCATGAGACCTTGAAATTTTGTGACAATAAAGTACTATTGTCAATTTGAATTATCGGTATAGCAGTGCTACCTTTGAGTAAGAAATAAAACACTGATGCAACTTCGGTATAACAGTGCTATCCTTGAGTAATAAACGAAACATTGGTGCAACTTCAAAATTCACTAACATTTATACTGTGCATAATATAAATATCAAAGTTTGCAACTTTGAAATGCTCTAACCTTTTACTGGAGCGTCAAAAGGCCTTGAAATTTTATGACAGTAAAGTACTATTTTCAATTTGAGATATCGGCTAACAGTGCAGCCCTTGAGTAAAAAATGAAACACTGATGCAACTTCAAAATTCACAAACTTTTATACTGTGCGTAATATAAATATCCAAGTTTGCAACATTGAAATGCTGTAACTTTTTACCTGAGCGTCATAGGACCTTGAAATTTTGTGACAATAATGTACTATTGTCAATTTGAGATATCGGTATAACAGTGCTACCCTTGAGTAATAAACGGAACACTGATGCAACTTCAAAATTCACTAACTTTTATACTGTGCGTATTAAATATAATTATCATAGTTTGCAACATTGAAATGCTATTACTTTTTAGTGGAGCGCCATAAGACCTTGAAATTTTGTGACAAGAATGTACTATTGTCAATTTGAGATATCTGTATAACAGTGCTATCCTTGAGTAATAAATGAAACACTGATGCTATTTTAAAATTCACAAACTTTTACACTGTGCGTAATATATCTATCAAAGTTTGCAACATTGAAATGCTGTAACTTTTTACCTGAGCGTCATAAGACCTGGAAATTTTGTGACAATAAAGTACTATAGTCAATTTGAGATATCGGCATAACAGTGCAACCCTTAAATAAAATGAAACACTGATGCAACTTCAAATTTCACTAACCTTTATACTGTGCGTAATATAACTATCAAAGTTTGCAATATTGAAATGCTGAAACTTTTTACTGGTGCGTCATAAGACCTTGAAATTTTGTGACAAGAATGTACTATTGTCAATTTGAGATATCGGTATAACAGTGCTACCCTTGAGTAATAAACGAAACATTGATGCAACTTCAAAATTCACTAACTTTTATACTGTGCATAATATAACTATCAAAGTTTGCAACATTGAAATGCTGTAACCTTTTACTGGAGCGTGTTGAGACTTTGAAATTTTGTGACAATAAAGTACTATTGTCAATTTGAATTATCGGTATAACAGTGCTACCTTTGAGTAAGAAATAAAACACTGATGCAACTTCGGTATAACAGTGCTACCCTTGACTAATAATCGAAACATTGATGCAACTTCAAAATTCATTAACTTTTATACTGTGCATAATATATCTATCAAAGTTTGCAACTTTGAAATGCTTTAATCTTTTACTGGAGCGTCAAAAGGCCTCGAAATTTTATGACAGTAAAGTACTATTTTCAATTTAAGATATCGGCATAACAGTGCAGCCCTTGAGAAAAAAATGAAACACTGATGCAAATTCAAAATTCACTAACCTTTATACTGTGCGTAATATAACTATCAAAGTTTGCAACATTGAAATGCTGAAACTTTTTACTGGTGCGTCATAAAACCTTGAAATTATGTGACAATAATGTACTATTGTCAATTTGAGATATCAGTTTAAGAGTGCTACCCTTGAGTAATAAACGAAACACTGATTCAACTTCAAAATTCACTAATATTTACTGATGCGTCATAAGACCTTGAAATTTTGTGACAATAATGTACTATTGTCAATTTGAGATATCGGTATAACAATGCTACCCTTGAGTAAAAAATGAAACACTGATGCAACTTCAAAATTCACAAACTTTTATACTGTGCGTAATATAAATATCAAAGTTTGCAACATTGAAATGCTGTAACTTTTTACCTGAGCGTCATAGGACCTGGAAATTTTGTGACAATAAAGTACTACAGTCAATTTGAGATATTGGTATAACAGTGCAACCCTTGAATAAAATGAAGCACTGATGCAACTTCAAAATTCACTAACTTTTATACTGCGCATAATATAACTATCAAAGTTTGCAACATTGAAATGCTGAAACTTTTTGCTGGTGCGTCATAAGACCTTGAAATTTTGTGACAATAATTTACTATTGTCAATTTGAGATATCGGTATACAAGTGCTACCCTTGAGTAATAAACGAAACTTTGATGCAACTTCAAAATTCACTAACTTTTATACTGTGCGTAATATAACTATCAAAGTTTGCAACATTGAAATGCTGTAACCTTTGACTGGAGCGTCATGAGACCTTGAAATTTTGTGACAATAAAGTACTATTGTCAATTTGAATTATCGGTATAGCAGTGCTACCTTTGAGTAAGAAATAAAACACTGATGCAACTTCGGTATAACAGTGCTATCCTTGAGTAATAAACGAAACATTGGTGCAACTTCAAAATTCACTAACATTTATACTGTGCATAATATAAATATCAAAGTTTGCAACTTTGAAATGCTCTAACCTTTTACTGGAGCGTCAAAAGGCCTTGAAATTTTATGACAGTAAAGTACTATTTTCAATTTGAGATATCGGCTAACAGTGCAGCCCTTGAGTAAAAAATGAAACACTGATGCAAAATCAAAATTCACTAACCTTTATACTGTTCGTAATATAACTATCAAAGTTTGCAACTTTGAAATGCTTTAACCTTTTACTGATGCGTCATAAGACCTTGAAATTTTGTGACAATAATGTACTATTGTCAATTTCAGATATCTGTATAACAGTGCTACCCTTGAGTAATAAACGAAACACTGATGCAACTTTAAAATTCACAAATGTTTACTGATGCGTCATAAGACCTTGCAATTTTGTGACAATAATGTACTATTGTCAATTTGAGATATCGGTATAACAGTGCTACCCTTGAGTAATAACGAAACACTGATGCAACTTCAAAATTCACTAATGTTTACTGATGCGTCATAAGACCTTGAAATTTTGTGACAATAATGTACTATTGTCAATTTGAGATATCGGTATAACAGTGCTACCCTTGATTAATAAACGGAACACTGATGCAACTTCAAAATTCACTAACTTTTATACTGTGCGTAATATAACTATCAAAGTTTGCAACATTGAAATGCTGAAACTTTTTACTGGTGCGTCATAAAACCTTGAAATTTTGTGACAATAATGTACTATTGTCAATTTGAGATATCAGTTTAAGAGTGCTACCCTTGAGTAATAAACGTAACACTGATTCAACTTCAAAATTCACTAATATTTACTGATGCGTCATAAGACCTTGAAATTTTGTGACAATAATGTACTATTGTCAATTTGAGATATCGGTATAACAATGCTACCCTTGAGTAAAAAATGAAACACTGATGCAACTTCAAAATTCACAAACTTTTATACTGTGCGTAATATAAATATCAAAGTTTGCAACATTGAAATGCTGTAACTTTTTACCTGAGCGTCATAGGACCTGGAAATTTTGTGACAATAAAGTAGTACAGTCAATTTGAGATATTGGTATAACAGTGCAACCCTTGAATAAAATGAAGCACTGATGCAACTTCAAAATTCACTAACTTTTATACTGCGCATAATATAACTATCAAAGTTTGCAACATTGAAATGCTGAAACTTTTTGCTGGTGCGTCATAAGACCTTGAAATTTTGTGACAATAATTTACTATTGTCAATTTGAGATATCGGTATACAAGTGCTACCCTTGAGTAATAAACGAAACTTTGATGCAACTTCAAAATTCACTAACTTTTATACTGTGCGTAATATAACTATCAAAGTTTGCAACATTGAAATGCTGTAACCTTTGACTGGAGCGTCATGAGACCTTGAAATTTTGTGACAATAAAGTACTATTGTCAATTTGAATTATCGGTATAGCAGTGCTACCTTTGAGTAAGAAATAAAACACTGATGCAACTTCGGTATAACAGTGCTATCCTTGAGTAATAAACGAAACATTGGTGCAACTTCAAAATTCACTAACATTTATACTGTGCATAATATAAATATCAAAGTTTGCAACTTTGAAATGCTCTAACCTTTTACTGGAGCGTCAAAAGGCCTTGAAATTTTATGACAGTAAAGTACTATTTTCAATTTGAGATATCGGCTAACAGTGCAGCCCTTGAGTAAAAAATGAAACACTGATGCAACTTTAAAATTCACAAATGTTTACTGATGCGTCATAAGACCTTGCAATTTTGTGACAATAATGTACTATTGTCAATTTGAGATATCGGTATAACAGTGCTACCCTTGAGTAATAACGAAACACTGATGCAACTTCAAAATTCACTAATGTTTACTGATGCGTCATAAGACCTTGAAATTTTGTGACAATAATGTACTATTGTCAATTTGAGATATCGGTATAACAGTGCTACCCTTGATTAATAAACGGAACACTGATGCAACTTCAAAATTCACTAACTTTTATACTGTGCGTATTAAATATAATTATCATAGTTTGCAACATTGAAATGCTATTACTTTTTACTGGAGCGCCATAAGACCTTGAAATTTTGTGACAAGAATGTACTATTTTCAATTTGAGATATCTGTATAACAGTGCTACCCTTGAGTAATAAATGAAACACTGATGCTATTTCAAAATTCACAAACTTTTACACTGTGCGTAATATATCTATCAAAGTTTGCAACATTGAAATGCTGTAACTTTTTACCTGAGCGTCATAAGACCTGGAAATTTTGTGACAATAAAGTACTATAGTCAATTTGAGATATCGGCATAACAGTGTAACCCTTAAATAAAATGAAACACTGATGCAACTTCAAATTTCACTAACCTTTATACTGTGCGTAATATAACTATCAAAGTTTGCAATATTGAAATGCTGAAACTTTTTACTGGTGCGTCATAAGACCTTGAAATTTTGTGACAAGAATGTACTATTGTCAATTTGAGATATCGGTATAACAGTGCTACCCTTGAGTAATAAACGAAACATTGATGCAACTTCAAAATTCACTAACTTTTATACTGTGCATAATATAACTATCAAAGTTTGCAACATTGAAATGCTGTAACCTTTTACTGGAGCGTGTTGAGACCTTGAAATTTTGTGACAATAAAGTACTATTGTCAATTTGAATTATCGGTATAACAGTGCTACCTTTGAGTAAGAAATAAAACACTGATGCAACTTCGGTATAACAGTGCTACCCTTGAGTAATAAACGAAACATTGATGCAACTTCAAAATTCATAAACTTTTATACTGTGCATAATATAACTATCAAAGTTTGCAACTTTGAAATGCTTTAGTCTTTTACTGGAGCGTCAAAAGGCCTCGAAATTTTATGACAGTAAAGTACTATTTTCAATTTAAGATATCGGCATAACAGTGCAGCCCTTGAGAAAAAAATGAAACACTGATGCAAATTCAAAATTCACTAACCTTTATACTGTGCGTAATATAACTATCAAAGTTTGCAACATTGAAATGCTGAAACTTTTTACTGGTGCGTCATAAAACCTTGAAATTTTGTGACAATAATGTACTATTGTCAATTTGAGATATCAGTTTAAGAGTGCTACCCTTGAGTAATAAACGAAACACTGATTCAACTTCAAAATTCACTAATATTTACTGATGCGTCATAAGACCTTGAAATTTTGTGACAATAATGTACTATTGTCAATTTGAGATATCGGTATAACAATGCTACCCTTGAGTAATAAACGAAACACTGATGCAACTTCAAAATTCACTAATGTTTACTAATGCGTCATAAGACCTTGAAATTTTGTGACAATAATGTACTATTGTCAATTTGAGATATCGGTATAACAGTGCTACCCTTGAGTAATAAACGAAACACTGATGCAACTTCAAAATTCACTAACTTTTATACTGTGCGTATTAAATATAACTATCAAAGTTTGCAACATTGAAATGCTATAACTTTTTACTGGAGCGCCATAAGACCTTGAAATTTTGAGACAAGAATGTACTATTGTCAATTTGAGATTTCTGTATAACAGTGCTACCCTTGAGTAATAAATGAAACACTGAAGCTATTTCAAAATTCACAAACTTTTACACTGTGCGTAATATAACTATCAAAGTTTGGAACATTGAAATGCTGTTCCTTTTTACTGGAGCGTCATAAGACCTTGAAATTTTGTGACAATAATGTACTATTGTCAATTTGAGATATCGGCATAACAGTGGTACCTTTGAGTAAAAAATGAAACACTTATGCAGCTTCAAAATTCACTAACTTGTATATTGTGCGTAATATAACTATAAAAGTTTTCAACACTGAAATGCTGTAACTTTTTACTGGTGCGTCATAAGAACTTGAAATTTTATGACAATAGAGTACTATATTTAATTTGAGATATCGGTATAACAGTGCAACCCTTGAGTAAAAACTGAAACACTGATGTAACCTCAAAATTCACTAACATTTATACTGTGCGTAATATAACTATCAAAGTTTGCAATATTGATGTGCAGTAACTTTTCACTGGAGCGTCATAAGACCTTGAAACTTTGTGACAATAAAGTGCTATTGTCAATTTGAAATATCGGTATAACAGTGCTACCTTTGAGTAGAAAATGAAACACTGATGCAAGTTCAAAATTCACTAACTTTTATACTGTGCGTAATATAACTATCAAAGTTTGCAACATTGAAATGCTGTAACTTTTTACTGGTGCGTCATAAGACCTTGAAATTTGTGACAATAATGTACTATTGTCAATTTGAGATATCGGTATAACAGTGCTACTCTTGAGTAAAAAATGAAACACTGATGCAACTTCAAAGTTCACAAACTTTTATACTTTGCGTAATATAACTATCAAAGTTTGCAATATTGAAATGCTGTAACTTTTTACTGGAGCATCATAGGACCTTGAAACTTTCTGACAATAAAGTACTATTTTCAATTTGAAATAACTGTATAACAGTGCTACCTTTTAGTAGAAAATGAAACACTGATACAAGTTCAAAATTCACTAACTTTTATACTGTGCCTAATATAACTAACAAAGTTTGCAACATTGAAATGTTGTAACTTTTTACCTGAGCGTCATAAGACCTTGAAATTTTGTGACAATAAAGTACTATAGTCAATTTGAGATATCGGTATAACAGTGCAACCCTTGCATAAAATGAAACACGGATGCAACTTCAAAATTCACTAACCTTTATACTGTGCGTAATATAAATATCAAAGTTTGCAACATGAAATGCTGAAACTTTTTACTGGTGCGTCATAAGACCTTGAAATTTTGTGACAAGAATGTACTATTGTCAATTTGAGATATCGGTATAACAGTGCAACCCTTGAGTAATAAACGAAACATTGATGCAACTTCAAAATTCACTAACTTTTATACTGTGCATAATATAACTATCAAAGTTTGCAACATTGAAATGCTGTAGCCTTTTACTGGAGCTTGTTGAGACCTTGAAATTTTGTGACAATAAAGTACTATTGTCTATTTGAATTATCGGTATAACAGTGCTACCTTTGAGTAAGAAATAAAACACTGATGCAACTTCGGTATAACAGTGCTACCCTTGAGTAATAAACGAAACATTGATGCAACTTCAAAATTCATTAACTTTTATACTGTGCATAATATAACTATCAAAGTTTGCAACTTTGAAATGCTTTAATCTTTTACTGGAGCGTCAAAAGGCCTCGAAATTTTATGACAGTAAAGTACTATTTTCAATTTAAGATATCGGCATAACAGTGCAGCCCTTGAGAAAAAAATGAAACACTGATGCAAATTCAAAATTCACTAACCTTTATACTGTGCGTAATATAACTATCAAAGTTTGCAACATTGAAATGCTGAAACTTTTTACTGGTGCGTCATAAGACCTTGAAATTTTGTAACAATAATGTACTATTGTCAATTTGAGATATCAGTTTAAGAGTGCTACCCTTGAATAATAAACGAAACACTGATTCAACTTCAAAATTCACTAATATTTACTGATGCGTCATAAGACCTTGAAATTTTGTGACAATAATGTACTATTGTTAATTTGAGATATCGGTATAACAGTGCTACCCTTGAGTAATAAACGAAACACTGATGCAACTTCAAAATTCACTAATGTTTACTAATGCGTCATAAGACCTTGAAATTTTGTGACAATAATGTACTATTGTCAATTTGAGATATCGGTATAACAGTGCTACCCTTGAGTAATAAACGAAACACTGATGCAACTTCAAAATCCACTAACTTTTATACTGTGCGTATTAAATATAACTATCAAAGTTTGCAACATTGAAATGCTATAACTTTTTACTGGGGCGCCATAAGACCTTGAAATTTTGAGACGAGAATGTACTATTGTCAATTTGAGATATCTGTATAACAGTGCTACCCTTGAGTAATAAATGAAACACTGATGCTATTTCAAAATTCACAAACTTTTACACTGTGCGTAATATAACTATCAAAGTTTGGAACATTACAATGCTGTACCTTTTTACTGGAGCGTCATAAGACCTTGAAATTTTGTGACAATAATGTACTATTGTCAATTTGAGATATCGGCATAACAGTGGTACCTTTGAGTAAAAAATGAAACACTTATGCAGCTTCAAATTTCACTAACTTATATATTGTGCGTAATATAACTATAAAAGTTTTCAACACTGAAATGCTGTAACTTTTTACTGGTGCGTCATAAGAACTTGAAATTTTATGACAATAGAGTACTACATTTAATTTGAAATATCGGTATAACAGTGCTACCTTTGAGTAGAAAATGAAACACTGATGCAAGTTCAAAATTCACTAACTTTTATACTGTGCGTAATATAACTTTCAAAGTTTGCAACATTGAAATGCTGTAACTTTTTACTGATGCGTCATAAGACCTTGAAATTTGTGACAATAATGTACTATTGTCAATTTGAGATATCGGTATAACAGTGCTACTCTTGATTAAAAAATTAAACACTGATGCAACTTCAAAGTTCACAAACTTTTATACTGTGCGTAATATAACTATCAAAGTTTGCAACATTGAAATGCTATAACTTTTTACTGGAGCATCATAGGACCTTGAAACTTTGTGACAATAAATTACTATTTTCAATTTGAAATAACTGTATAACAGTGCTACCTTTTAGTAGAAAATGAAACACTGATACAAGTTCAAAATTCACTAACTTTTATACTGTGCCTAATATAACTAACAAAGTTTGCAACATTGAAATGTTGTAACTTTTTACCTGAGCGTCATAAGACCTTGACATTTTGTGACAATAAAGTACTATAGTCAATTTGAGATATCGGTATAACAGTGCAACCCTTGCATAAAATGAAACACTGATGCAACCTTTATACTCTGCGAAATATAAATATCAAAGTTTGCAACATGAAATGCTGAAACTTTTTACAGGTGCGTCATAAGACCTTGAAATTTTGTGACAATAATGTACTATTGTCAATTTGAGATATCGGTATAACAGTGCTACCCTTGAGTAATAAACGAAACACTGATGCAACTTCAACAGTCACTAATGTTTACTGATGCGTAATAAGACCTTGAAATTTTGTGACAATAATGTACTATTATCAATTTGAGATATCGGTATAACAGTGCTACCCTTGAGTAATAAACGAAACACTGATGCAACTTCAAAATTCACTAACTTTTATATTGTGCGTATTAAATATAACTATCAAAGTTTGCAACATTGAAATGCTATAACTTTTTACTGGAGCGCCATAAGACCTTGAAATTTTGTGACAAGAATGTACTATTGTCAATTTGAGATATCTGTATAACAGTGCTACCCTTGAGTAATAAATGAAACAATGATGCTATTTCAAAATTCACAAACTTTTACACTGTGCGTAATATAACTATCAAAGTTTGGAACATTGAAGTGGTGTAACTTTTTACTGGAGCGTCATAAGATCTGGAAATTTGTGACAATAATGTACTATTGTCAATTTGAGATATCGGTATAACAGTGCTACCTTTGAGTAAAGAAATACTGATACAATTTCAAAGTTAACTAAATTTTATACTGTGCGTAATATAACTATCAAAGTTTGCAACATTGAAATGCTGTAACTTTTTACTGGTGCGTCATAAAATCTTCAAATTTTGTGACAATAAAGTACTATTGTCAATCTGAGATATCGGTATAACAATGCTATCTTTATTTAAAAAATCAAAAACTGATGCAACTTCAAAGTTCACTAACTTTTATACTGTGCGTAATATAACTATCAAAGTTTGCAACATTGAAATGCTGTAACTTTTTACTGGAACTTCATAAGACCTTGAAATTATGTGACAATAAAGTACTATTTTCAATTTGAGATATCGGTATAACAGTGCCATCTTTGAGTAAAGAATGAAACACTGATGCAACTTCAAAATTCAGTAACCTTTATACTGTGCGTAATATAACTATCAAAGTTGGCAACATTGAAATGCTGTAACTTTTTACTGGTGCGTCATAAGACCTTGAAATTTGTGACAATAAAGTACTATTGTTAATTTGAAATGTTGGTATAACAGTGCTACCTTTGAGTAGAAAATGAAACACTGAAGCAAGTTCAAAATTCACTAACTTTTATACTCTGCGTATTAAATATAATGATCAAAGTTTGCAACATTGAAATGCTATTACTTTTTACTGGAGCGCCATAAGACCTTGAAATTTTGTGACAAGAATGTACTATTGTCAATTTGAGATATCTGTATAATAGTGCTGCCCTTGAGTAATAAATGAAACACTGATGCTATTTCAAAATTCACAAACTTTTACACTGTGCGTAATATATCTATCACAGTTTGCAACATTGAAATGCTGTAACTTTTTACCTGAGCGTCATAAGACCTGGAAATTTTGTGACAATAAAGTACTATAGTCAATTTGAGATATCGGTATAACAGTGCAACCCTTGAATAAAATGAAACACTGATGCAACTTAAAAATTCACTAACCTTTATACTGTGCGTAATATAACTATCAAAGTTTGCAACATTGAAATGCTTTAACCTTTTACTGGAGCGTCAAAAGGCCTTGAAATTTTATGACAGTAAAGTACTATTTTCAATTTAAGATATCGGCATAACAGTGCAGCCCTTAAGAAAAAAATGAAACACTGATGCAAATTCAAAATTCACTACCCTTTATACTGTGCGTAATATAACTATCAAAGTTTGCAACATTTACTGATGCGTCATAAGACCTTGAAATTTTGTGACAATAGTGTACTATTGTCAATGTGAGATATCGGTATAACAGTGCTACCCTTGAGTAATAAACGAAACACTGATGCAACTTCAAAATTCACTAATGTTTACTAATGCGTCATAAGACCTTGAAATTTTGTGACAATAATTTACTATTGTCAATTTGAGATATCGGTATAACAGTGCTACCCTTGAGTAATAAACGAAACATTGATGTAACTTCAAAATTCACTAACTTTTATACTGTGCATAATATAACTATCAAAGTTTGCAACATTGAAATGCTGTAACCTTTTACTGGAGCGTGTTGAGACCTTGAAATTTTGTGACAATAAAGTACTATTGTCAATTTGAAATATCGGTATAACAGTGCTACCTTTGAGTAAAAAATAAAACACTGATGCAACTTCGGTATAACAGTGCTACCCTTGAGTAATAAACGAAACATTGATGCAACTTCAAAATTCACTAACTTTTATACTGTACATAATATAACTATCAAAGTTTGCAACTTTGAAATGCTTTAACCGTTTACTGGAGCGTCAAAAGGCCTTGAAATTTTATGACAGTAAAGTACTATTTTCAATTTAAGATATCGGCATAACAGTGCAGCCCTTAAGAAAAAAATGAAACACTGATGCAAATTCAAAATTCACTACCCTTTATACTGTGCGTAATATAACTATCAAAGTTTGCAACATTTACTGATGCGTCATAAGACCTTGAAATTTTGTGACAATAATGTACTATTGTCAATTTGAGATATCGGTATAACAGTGCTACCCTTGAGTAATAAACGAAACACTGATGCAACTTCAAAATTCACTAATGTTTACTAATGCGTCATAAGACCTTGAAATTTTGTGACAATAATGTACTATTGTCAATTTGAGATATCGGTATAACAGTGCTACCCTTGAGTAATAAATGAAACATTGATGCAATTTCAAAATTCACTAACTTTTATACTGTGCGTATTAAATATAACTATCAAAGTTTGCAACATTGAAATGCTATAACTTTTAGTGGAGCGCCATAAGACCTTGAAATTTTGAGACAAGAATGTACTATTGTCAATTTGAGATATCTGTATAACAGTGCTACCCTTGAGTAATAAATGAAACACTGATGCTATTTCAAATTTCACAAACTTTCACACTGTGCGTAATATAACTATCAAAGTTTGGAACATTGAAATGCTGTAACTTTTTACTGGAGCGTCATAAGACCTTGAAATTTTTTGACAATAATGTACTATTGTCAATTTGAGATATCGGCATAACAGTGCTACCTTTGAGTAAAAATGAAACACTGATGCAGCTTCAAAATTCACTAACTTATATATTGTGCGTAATATAGCTATCAAAGTTTTCAACACTGAAATGCTGTAACTTTTTACTGGAGCGTCATAAGACCTTGAAACTTTGTGACAATAAAGTGCTATTGTCAATTTGAAATATCGGTATAACAGTGCTACCTTTGAGTAGAAAATGAAACACTGATGCAAGTTTAAAATTCACTAACTTTTATACTGTGCGTAATATAACTATCAAAGTTTGCAACATTGAAATGCTGTAACCTTTTACTGGAGCGTCATAAGACCTTGAAATTTTATGACAGTAAAGTACTATTTTCAATTTGAGATATCGGTATAACAGTGCAACCCTTGAGTAGAAAATGAAACACTGATGCAAATTCAAAATTCACTAACCTTTATACTGTGCGTAATATAACTAACAAAGTTTGCAACATTGAAATGCTGTAACTTTTTACCTGAGCGTCATAAGACCTTGAAATTTTGTGACAATAAAGTCCTATAGTCAATTTGAGATTTCGGTATAACAGTGCAACCCTTGCATAAAATGAAACACTGATGTAACTTCAAAATTCACTAACCTTTATACTGTGCGTAATATAACTATCAAAGTTTGCAACATTGAAATGCTGAAACTTTTTACTGGTGCGTCATAAGACCTTGAAATTTTGTGACAATAAAGTACTATTGTCAATTTGAGATATCGGTATAACAGTGCTACCATTGAGTAATAAACAAAACACTGATGCAACTTCAAAATTCACTAATGTTTACTGATGCGTCATAAGACCTTGAAATTTTGTGACAATAATGAACTATTATCAATTTGAGATATCGGTATAACAGTGCTACCCTTGAGTAATAAACGAAACACTGATGCAACTTCAAAATTCACTAACTTTTATATTGTGCGTATTAAATATAACTATCAAAGTTTGCAACATTGAAATGCTATAAGTTTTTACTGGAGCGCCATAAAACCTTGAAATTTTGTGACAAGAATGTACTTATGTCAATTTGAGATATCTGTATAACAGTGCTACCCTTGAGTAATAAATGAAACAATGATGCTATTTCAAAATTCACAAACTTTTACACTGTGCGTAATATAACTATCAAATTTTGGAACATTGAAGTGGTGTAACATTTTACTGGAGCGTCATAAGATCTTGAAATTTTGTGACAATAATGTACTATTGTCAATTTGAGATATCGGTATAACAGTGCTACCTTTGAGTAGAAAATGAAACACTGATGCAAGTTTAAAATTCACTAACTTTTATACTGTGCGTAATATAACTAACAAAGTTTGCAACATTGAAATGCTGTAACGTTTTACCGGAGCGTCATAAGAACTTTAAATTTTGTGACAATAAAGTACTATAGTCAATTTGAGATATTAGTATAACAGTGCAACCCTTGAATAAAATGAAACACTGATGCAACTGCAAAATTCACTAACCTTTATACTGTGCGTAATATAACTATCAAAGTTTGCAACATTGAAATGATGAAACTTTATACTGGTGCGTCATAAGACCTTGAAATTTTGTGACAATAATGTACTATTGTCAATTTAAGATATCGGTATAACAGTGCTACCCTTGATTAATAAGCGAAACATTGATGCAACTTCAAAATTCACTAACTTTTATACATTGCATAATATAACTATCAAAGTTTGCAACATTGAAATGCTGTAACCTTTTACTGGA
Source organism: Clusia tigrina (assembly GCA_920105625.2). NCBI lineage: Eukaryota > Metazoa > Arthropoda > Insecta > Diptera > Clusiidae > Clusia > Clusia tigrina. The sequence continues at coordinate 201,270,793 of OV050030.1, forward strand.
GCGTCATGAGACCTTGATTTTTTGTGACAATAAAGTACTATTGTCAATTTGAAATATCGGTATAACAGTGCTACCTTTGAGTAAAAAATAAAACACTGATGCAACTTCGGTATAACAGTGCTACCCTTGAGTAATAAACGAAACATTGATTCAACTTCAAAATTCACTAACTTTTATACTGTGCGTATTAAATATAACTATCAAAGTTTGCAATATTGAAATGCTATAACTTTTTACTGGAGCGCCATAAGACCTTGAAATTTTGTGAGAACAATGTACTATTGTCAATTTGAGATATCTGTATAAGAGTGCTACCCTTGAGTAATAAATGAAACACTGATGCTATTTCAAAATTCACAAACTTTTACACTGTGCGTAATATAACTATCAAAGTTTGGAACATTGAAGTGGTGTAACTTTTTACTGGAGCGTCATAAGATCTTGAAATTGTGTGCCAATAATGTACTATTGTCAATTTGAGATATCGGTATAACAGTGCTACCTTTGAGCAAAGAAACACTGATGCAACGTCAAAATTAACTAAATTTTATACTGTGCGTAATATAACTATCAAAGTTTGCAAAATTGAAATGCTGTAACTTTTTCCTGGAGCGTCATAAGACCTTGAATCTTTGTGACAATAAAGTACTATTTTCAATTTGAAATATCGGTATAACAGTGCTACCTTTGGGTAAAAATTAAAACACTGATGCAACTTCGGTATAACAGTGCAACCCTTGAGTATTAAACGAAACATTGATGCAACTTTAAAATTCACTAACCTTTATACTGTGCATAATATAACTATCAAAGTTTTCAACATTGAAATGCTGTAACCTTTTACTGGAGCGTCATAAGACCTTGAAATTTTATGACAGTAAAGTACTATTTTCAATTTGAGATATCGGTATAACAGTGCAACCCTTGAGTAGAAAATGAAACACTGATGCAAATTCAAAATTCACTAACCTTTATACTGTGCGTAATATAACTAACAAAGTTTGCAACATTGAAATGCTGTAACTTTTTACCTGAGCGTCATAAGACCTTGAAATTTTGTGACAATAAAGTACTATAGTCAATTTGAGATGTCAGTATAACAGTGCAACCCTTGCATAAAATGAAACACTGATGTAACTTCAAAATTCACTAACCTTTATACTGTGCGTAATATAACTATCAAAGTTTGCAACATTGAAATGCTGAAACTTTTTACTGGTGCGTCATAAGACCTTGAAATTTTGTGACAATAAAGTACTATTGTCAATTTGAGATATCGGTATAACAGTGCTACCATTGAGTAATAAACGAAACACTGATGCAACTTCAAAATTCACTAATGTTTACTGATGCGTCATAAGACCTTGAAATTTTGTGACAATAATGTACTATTATCAATTTGAGATATCGGTATAACAGTGCTACCCTTGAGTAATAAACGAAACACTGATGCAACTTCAAAATTCACTAACTTTTATATTGTGCGTATTAAATAAAACTATCAAAGTTTGCAACATTGAAATGCTATAAGATTTACTGGAGCGCCATAAGACCTTGAAATTTTGTGACAAGAATGTACTTATGTCAATTTGAGATATCTGTATAACAGTGCTACCCTTGAGTAATAAATGAAACAATGATGCTATTTCAAAATTCACAAACTTTTACACTGTGCGTAATATAACTATCAAATTTTGGAACATTGAAGTGGTGTAACATTTTACTGGAGCGTCATAAGATCTTGAAATTTTGTGACAATAATGTACTATAGTCAATTTGAGATATTGGTATAACAGTGCAACCCTTGAATAAAATGAAACACTGATGCAACTGCAAAATTCACTAACCTTTATACAGTGCGTAATATAACTATCAAAGTTTGCAACATTGAAATGATGAAACTTTATACTGGTGCGTCATAAGACCTTGAAATTTTGTGACAATAATATACTATTGTCAATTTAAGATATCGGTATAACAGTGCTACCCTTGATTAATAAGCGAAACATTGATGCAACTTCAAAATTCACTAACTTTTATACATTGCATAATATAACTATCAAAGTTTGCAACATTGAAATGCTGTAACCTTTTACTGGAGCGTCATGAGACCTTGATTTTTTGTGACAATAAAGTACTATTGTCAATTTGAAATATCGGTATAACAGTGCTACCTTTGAGTAAAAAATAAAACACTGATGCAACTTCGGTATAACAGTGCTACCCTTGAGTAATAAACGAAACATTGATTCAACTTCAAAATTCACTAACTTTTATACTGTGCGTATTAAATATAACTATCAAAGTTTGCAATATTGAAATGCTATAACTTTTTACTGGAGCGCCATAAGACCTTGAAATTTTGTGAGAACAATGTACTATTGTCAATTTGAGATATCTGTATAAGAGTGCTACCCTTGAGTAATAAATGAAACACTGATGCTATTTCAAAATTCACAAACTTTTACACTGTGCGTAATATAACTATCAAAGTTTGGAACATTGAAGTGGTGTAACTTTTTACTGGAGCGTCATAAGATCTTGAAATTTTGTGCCAATAATGTACTATTGTCAATTTGAGATATCGGTATAACAGTGCTACCTTTGAGTAAAGAAACACTGATGCAACGTCAAAATTAACTAAATTTTATACTGTGCGTAATATAACTATCAAAGTTTGCAACATTGAAATCCTGTAACTTTTTACTGGTGCGTCATAAAATCTTAAAATTCTGTGACAATAAAGTACTATTGTCAATTTGAGATATTGGTATAACAGTGCTATCTTTATTTAAAAAATCAAAAACTGATGCAACTTCAAAATTCACTAACTTTTATACTGTGCGTAATATAACTATCAAAGTTTGCAACATTGAAATGCTGTAACTTTTTACTGGAACGTCATAAGACCTTGAAATTATGTGACAATAAAGTACTATTGTCAATTTGAGATATGGGTATAACAGTGCCACCTTTGAGTAAAGAATGAAACACTGATGCAACTTCATAATTCACTAACCTTTATACTGTGCTTAATATAACTATCAAAGTTTTCAACATTGAAATGCTTCAACTTTTTACTGGTGCGTCATAAGGCCTTGAATTTTTTGACAATAATGTACTATTGTCAATTTGAGATATCGGTATAACATTGCTACCCTTGAGTAATAAAGGAAACACTGATGAAACTTCCAAATTCACTAACTTTTATACTATCAAAGTTTGCAATATTGAAATGCAGTAACTTTTTACTGGAGTGTCATAAGACCTTGAAATTTTGTGAAAATAGAGTACTATTGTCAATTTGAAATATCGGTATAACAGTGCTACTTTTGAGTAAAAAATGAAGCACCGATGCAACTTCAAAATTCAGTAACTTTTATACTGTGTGAAATCAAAGTTTGAAACATTGAAATGCTGTAACTTTTTACTGGAGCGTCATAAAACCTTTAAATTTTATGACAATAAAGTACTATTTTCAATTTGAGATATCGGTATAACAGTGCAACCCTTGAGTAAAAAATGAGACACTGATGCTCCTTCAAATTTCACTAACCTTTATACTGTGCGTAATATAACTATCAAAGTTTGCAAAATTGAAATGCTGTAACTTTTTCCTGGAGCGTCATAAGACCTTGAAACTTTGTGCAAATAAAGTACTATTGTCAATTTGAAATATCGGTATAACAGTGCTACTTTTGGGTAAAAAATAAAACACTGATGCAACTTCGGTATAACAGTGCTACCCTTGAGTAATAAACGAAACATTGATGCAACTTTAAAATTCACTAATCTTTATACTGTGCATAATATAACTATCAAAGTTTGCAACATTGAAATGCTGTAACCTTTTACTGGAGCGTCATAAGACCTTGATATTTTATGACAGTAAAGTACTATTTTCAATTTGAGTTATCGGTATAACAGTGCAACCCTTGAGTAAAAAATGAAACACTGATGCAAATTCAAAATTCACTAACCTTTATACTGTGCGTAATATAACTATGAAAGTTTGCAACATTTACTGATGCATCATAAGACCTTGAAATTTTGTGACAATAATGTACTATTGTCAATTTGAGATGTCGGTATAACAGTGCTACCCTTGAGTAATAAACGACACACTGATGCAACTTAAAAGTTCGCTAACTTTTATTGATGCGTCATAAGACCTTGAAATTTTGTGACAACAATGTACTATTGAAAATTTGAGATATCGGTATAACAGTGCTACCCTTGAGTAATAAATGAAACACTAATGCAACTTCAAAGTGAACTAAATTTTATACTGTGCGTAATATAAATATCAAAGTTTGCAACATTGAAATGCTATAACTTTATACTGGTGCGTCATAGAACCTTCAAATTTTGTGACAATAAAGTACTATTGTCAATTTGAGATATCGGTATAACAGTGCTCTTTTTATATAAAAAATGAATAACTGATGCAACTTCAAAATTCACTAACTTTTATATTGTGCGTAATATAGCTATCAAAGTTTGCAACATTGAAATGCTGTAAATTTTTACTGGAGCGTCATAAGACCTTGAAATTATGTGAAAATAAAGTACTATTGTCAATTTGAAATATAGGTTTAACGGTGCTACCATTGAGTAAGAAAGGACACTTTGATGCTCCTTCAAATTTCACAAACTTATATACTGTGCGTAATATAACTATCAAACTTTGCAATGTTGAAATCCTTTAACATTTTATTGGAGCGCCATAAGACCTTGAAATTTTGTGACAATAAAGTACTATTGTGAATTTGAGATATCGGTGTAACAGTGCTAGCCTTGAGTAAAAATAGAAACACTGATGCAACTTCAAAATTCACAAACTTTTATACTGTGCGTAATATAACTATCAAAGTTTGCAACATCGAAATGCTGTAACTTTTTGCTGGTGCGTCATAAGACCTTGAAATTTGTGAGAATAATGTACTATTGTCAATTTGAGATATCGGTATAACAGTGCTACCCTTGACTAATAAACGAAACACTGATGCAACTTCAAAATTCACTAACTTTTATACTGTGTAATATAACTATCAAAGTTTGCAACATTGAAATGCTGTAACCTTTTACTGGAGCGTCATAAGACCTTGAGATTTTGTTACAATAGAGTACTATTGTCAATTTGAAATATCGGCATAGCAGTGCTACTTTTGAGTAAAAAATGAAACACTGATGCAACTTCAAAATTCACTAACTTTTATACTGTGCGTAATCAAAGTTTGAAAAATTGAAATCCTGTAACTTTTTACTGGAGCGTCATAAGACCTTTAAATTTTATGCCAATAAAGTACTATTGTCAATTTGAGATATCGGTATAACAGTGCTACCCGTGAGTAATAAACGAAACACTGATGCAACTTCAAAATTCACTAAATTTTACTGATGCGTCATAAGACCTTGAAATTTTGTGACCATAATGTACTATTGTCAATTGGAGATATCGGTATAACAGTGGTACCCTTGAGTAATAAACGAAACACTGATGCAACTTCAAAATTCACTAATGTTTACTGATGCGTCATAAGACCTTGAAATTTTGTGACAATAATTTACTATTGTAAATTTGAGATATCGGTATAGCAGTGCCACCCTTGAGTAAAAAATGAAACACTGATGCAACTTCAAAATCCACTAATTTTTATACTGTGCGTAATATAACTATCAAAGTTTGAAACATTAAATTGCAGTAAATTTTTACTGGTGCGTCATAAGACCTTGAAATTTTGTGACAATAATGTACCATTGTCAATTTAAAATATCGGTATAACATTGCTACCCTTGAGTAATAAACGAAACACTGATGAAACTTCCAAATTCACTAACTTTTATACTATCAAAGTTTGCAATATTGAAATGCAGTAAATTTTTACTGGAGCGTCATAAGACCTTGAAATTTTGTGACAATAGAGTACTATTGTCAATTTGAAATATCGGTATAACAGTGCTACTTTTGAGTAAAAAATGAAGCACCGATGCAACTTCATAATTCAGTAACTTTTATACTGTGTGTAATCAAAGTTTTAAACATTGAAATGCTGTAACTTTTTACTGGAGCGTCATAAGACCTTTAAATTTTATGACAATAAAGTACTATTTTCAATTTGAGATATCGGTATAACAGTGCAACCCTTGAGTAAAAAATGAGACACTGATGCTCCTTCAAATTTCACTAACCTTTATACTGTGCGTAATATAACTATCAAAGTTTGCAAAATTGAAATGCTGTAACTTTTTCCTGGAGCGTCATAAGACCTTGAAACTTTGTGCAAATAAAGTACTATTGTCAATTTGAAATATCGGTATAACAGTGCTACTTTTGGGTAAAAAATAAAACACTGATGCAACTTCGGTATAACAGTGCTACCCTTGAGTAATAAACGAAACATTGATGCAACTTTAAAATTCACTAATCTTTATACTGTGCATAATATAACTATCAAAGTTTGCAACATTGAAATGCTGTAACCTTTTACTGGAGCGTCATAAGACCTTGATATTTTATGACAGTAAAGTACTATTTTCAATTTGAGTTATCGGTATAACAGTGCAACCTTTGAGTAAAAAATGAAACACTGATGCAAATTCAAAATTCACTAACCTTTATACTGTGCGTAATATAACTATGAAAGTTTGCAACATTTACTGATGCATCATAAGACCTTGAAATTTTGTGACAATAATGTACTATTGTCAATTTGAGATGTCGGTATAACAGTGCTACCCTTGAGTAATAAACGACACACTGATGCAACTTAAAAGTTCGCTAACTTTTATTGATGCGTCATAAGACCTTGAAATTTTGTGACAACAATGTACTATTGAAAATTTGAGATATCGGTATAACAGTGCTACCCTTGAGTAATAAATGAAACACTAATGCAACTTCAAAGTGAACTAAATTTTATACTGTGCGTAATATAAATATCAAAGTTTGCAACATTGAAATGCTGTAACTTTATACTGGTGCGTCATAGAACCTTCAAATTTTGTGACAATAAAGTACTATTGTCAATTTGAGATATCGGTATAACAGTGCTCTTTTTATATAAAAAATGAATAACTGATGCAACTTCAAAATTCACTAACTTTTATATTGTGCGTAATATAGCTATCAAAGTTTGCAACATTGAAATGCTGTAAATTTTTACTGGAGCGTCATAAGACCTTGAAATTATGTGAAAATAAAGTACTATTGTCAATTTGAAATATAGGTTTAACGGTGCTACCATTGAGTAAGAAAGGACACTTTGATGCTCCTTCAAATTTCACAAACTTTTATACTGTGCGTAATATAACTATCAAACTTTGCAATGTTGAAATCCTTTAACATTTTATTGGAGCGCCATAAGACCTTGAAATTTTGTGACAATAAAGTACTATTGTGAATTTGAGATATCGGTGTAACAGTGCTAGCCTTGAGTAAAAATAGAAACACTGATGCAACTTCAAAATTCACAAACTTTTATACTGTGCGTAATATAACTATCAAAGTTTGCAACATCGAAATGCTGTAACTTTTTGCTGGTGCGTCATAAGACCTTGAAATTTGTGAGAATAATGTACTATTGTCAATTTGAGATATCGGTATAACAGTGCTACCCTTGACTAATAAACGAAACACTGATGCAACTTCAAAATTCACTAACTTTTATACTGTGTAATATAACTATCAAAGTTTGCAACATTGAAATGCTGTAACCTTTTACTGGAGCGTCATAAGACCTTGAGATTTTGTTACAATAGAGTACTATTGTCAATTTGAAATATCGGCATAGCAGTGCTACTTTTGAGTAAAAAATGAAACACTGATGCAACTTCAAAATTCACTAACTTTTATACTGTGCGTAATCAAAGTTTGAAAAATTGAAATCCTGTAAATTTTTACTGGAGCGTCATAAGACCTTTAAATTTTATGCCAATAAAGTACTATTGTCAATTTGAGATATCGGTATAACAGTGCTACCCGTGAGTAATAAACGAAACACTGATGCAACTTCAAAATTCACTAAATTTTACTGATGCGTCATAAGACCTTGAAATTTTGTGACCATAATGTACTATTGTCAATTGGAGATATCGGTATAACAGTGGTACCCTTGAGTAATAAACGAAACACTGATGCAACTTCAAAATTCACTAATGTTTACTGATGCGTCATAAGACCTTGAAATTTTGTGACAATAATTTACTATTGTAAATTTGAGATATCGGTATAGCAGTGCCACCCTTGTGTAAAAAATGAAACACTGATGCAACTTCAAAATCCACTAATTTTTATACTGTGCGTAATATAACTATCAAAGTTTGAAACATTAAATTGCAGTAAATTTTTACTGGTGCGTCATAAGACCTTGAAATTTTGTGACAATAATGTACCATTGTCAATTTAAAATATCGGTATAACATTGCTACCCTTGAGTAATAAACGAAACACTGATGAAACTTCCAAATTCACTAACTTTTATACTATCAAAGTTTGCAATATTGAAATGCAGTAAATTTTTACTGGAGCGTCATAAGACCTTGAAATTTTGTGACAATAGAGTACTATTGTCAATTTGAAATATCGGTATAACAGTGCTACTTTTGAGTAAAAAATGAAGCACCGATGCAACTTCATAATTCAGTAACTTTTATACTGTGTGTAATCAAAGTTTTAAACATTGAAATGCTGTAACTTTTTACTGGAGCGTCATAAGACCTTTAAATTTTATGACAATAAAGTACTATTTTCAATTTGAGATATCGGTATAACAGTGCTACCTTTGGGTAAAAAATAAAACACTGATGCAACTTCGGTATAACAGTGCTACCCTTGAGTAATAAACGAAACATTGATGCAACTTTAAAATTCACTAACCTTTATACTGTGCATAATATAACTATCAAAGTTTGCAACATTGAAATGCTGTAACCTTTTACTGGAGCGTCATAAGACCTTGAAATTTTATGACAGTAAAGTACTATTTTCAATTTGAGATATCGGTATAACAGTGCAACCCTTGAGTAAAAAATGAAACACTGATGCAAATTCAAAATTCACTAACCAATATACTGTGCGTAAAATAACTATGAAAGTTTGCAACATTTACTGATGCATCATAAGACCTTGAAATTTTGTGACAATAATGTACTATTGTCAATTTGAGATGTCGGTATAACAGTGCTACCCTTGAGTAATAAACCACACACTGATGCAACTTAAAAATTCGCTAACTTTTATTGATGCGTCATAAGACCTTGAAATTTTGTGACAACAATGTACTATTGAAAATTTGAGATATCGGTATAACAGTGCTACCCTTGAGTAATAAATGAAACACTAATGCAACTTCAAAGTTAACTAAATTTTATACTGTGCTTAATATAACTATCAAAGTTTGCAACATTGAAATGCTGTAACTTTATACTGGTGCGTCATAAAACCTTCAAATTTTTTTACAATAAAGTACTATTTTCAATTTGAGATATCGGTATAACAGTGCTCTTTTTATTTAAAAAATGAATAACTTATGCAACTTCAAAATTCACTAACTTTTATACTGTGCGTAATATAGCTATCAAAGTTTGCAACATTGAAATGCTGTAACTTTTTACTGGAGCGTCATAAGACCTTGAAATTATGTGAAAATAAAGTACTATTGTCAATTTGAAATATAGGTTTAACGGTGCTACCATTGAGTAAGAAAGGACACTTTGATGCTACTTCAAAATTCACTAACTTTTATACTGTGCGTAATATAACTATCAAACTTTGCAATATTGAAATCCTGTAACATTTTATTGGAGCGTCATAAGACCTTGAAATTTTATGACAATAAAGTACTATTTTCAGTTTGAGATATCGGTATAACAGTGCAACCCTTGAGTAAAAAATGAAACACTGATGCTCCTTCAAAATTCACTAACTTTTATACTATCAAAGTTTGCAATATTGAAATGCTGTAACTTTTTACTGGATTGTCATAAGACCTTGAAATTTTGTGACAATAAAGTACTATTGTCAATTTGAGATATCGGTGTAACTGAGCTACCTTTGAGTAAAAAATGAAACTCTGATGCAACTTCAAAATCCACAAACTTTTATACTGTGCGTAATATAACTATCAAAGTTTGCAACATCGAAATGCTGTAATTTTTTGCTAGTGCGTCATAAGACCTTGAAATTTGTGAGAATAATGTACTATTGTCAATTTGAGATATCGGTATAACAGTGGTACCCTTGAGTAATAAACGAAACACTGATGCAACTTCAAAATTCACTAATGTTTACTGATGCGTCATAAGACCTTGAAATTTTGGGACAATAATTTACTATTGTAAATTTGAGATATCGGTATAACAGTGCCACCCTTGAGTAAAAAATGAAACACTGATGCAACTTCAAAATTCACTAATCTTAATACTGTGCGTAATATTTGCAACATTAAATTGCTGTAAATTTTTACTGGGGCGTCATAAGACCTTGAAATTTTGTGACAATAAAAATCTATTGTCAATTTGAGATATCGGTATAACAGTGCAACCCTTGAATAAAATGAAACACTGATGCAACTTCAAAATTCACTAACCTTTATACTGTGCTTAATATAACTATCAAAGTTTGCAACATTGAAATGCTGTAACTTTTTACTGGAGCGTCAAAAGACCTTGAAATTTTGTGACAATAAAGTTCTATTGTCAATTTGAAATATCGGTATAACAGTGCTACCTTTGAGTAAAAAATAGAACACTGATGCAACTTCGGTATAACAGTGCTACCCTTGAGTAATAAACGAAACTTTGATGCAACCTTAAAATTCACTAACTTTTACACTGTGCATAATATAACTATCAAAGTTTGCAACATTGAAATGCTGTAACCTTTTACTGGAGCGTCAAATACCTTGAAATTTTATGACAGTAAAGTACTATTTTCAATTTAAGATATCGGTATAACAGTGCAACCGTTGAGTAAAAAATGAAACACTGATGCAAATTCAAAATTCGCTAACCTTTATACTGTGCGTAATAAAACTATCAAAGTTTGCAACATTTACTGATGCATCATAAGACATTGAAATTTTGTGACAATAATGTACGATTGTCAATTTGAGATGTCAGTATAGCAGCCCTTGAGTAATAAACGACACACTGATGCAACTTAAAAATTCACTAACTTTTACTGATGCGTCATAAGACCTTGAAATTTTGTGACCATAATGTACTATTGTCAATTTGAGATATCGGTATAACAGTGGTACCCTTGAGTAATAAACGAAACACTGATGCAACTTCAAAATTCACTAATGTTTACTGATGCGTCATAAGACCTTGAAATTTTGGGACAATAATTTACTATTGTAAATTTGAGATATCTTTATAACAGTGCCACCCTTGAGTAAAAAATGAAACACTGATGCAACTTCAAAATTCACTAATCTTTATACTGTGCCTAATATAACTATCAAAGTTTGCAGCATTAAATTGCTGTAAATATTTACTGGTGCGTCATAAGACCTTGAAATTTTGTGACAATAATGTACCATTGTCAATTTAAGATATCGGTATAACATTGCTACCCTTGTGTAATAAACGAAACACTGATGAAACTTCAGAATTCACTAACTTTTATATTATCAAAGTTTGCAATATTGAAATGCTGTAACTTTATACTGGAGCGTCATAAGACCTTGAAATTTTATGCCAATAAAGTACTATTGTCAATTTGAGATATCGGTATAACAGTGCCACCCTTGAGTAATAAACGAAACACTGATGAAACTTCCAAATTCACTAACTTTTATACTATCAAAGTTTGCAATATTGAAATGCAGTAAATTTTTACTGGAGCGTCATAAGACCTTGAAATTTTGTGACAATAGAGTACTATTGTCAATTTGAAATATCGGTATAACAGTGCTACTTTTGAGTAAAAAATGAAGCACCGATGCAACTTCATAATTCAGTAACTTTTATACTGTGTGTAATCAAAGTTTTAAACATTGAAATGCTGTAACTTTTTACTGGAGCGTCATAAGACCTTTAAATTTTATGACAATAAAGTACTATTTTCAATTTGAGATATCGGTATAACAGTGCTACCTTTGGGTAAAAAATAAAACACTGATGCAACTTCGGTATAACAGTGCTACCCTTGAGTAATAAACGAAACATTGATGCAACTTTAAAATTCACTAACCTTTATACTGTGCATAATATAACTATCAAAGTTTGCAACATTGAAATGCTGTAACCTTTTACTGGAGCGTCATAAGACCTTGAAATTTTATGACAGTAAAGTACTATTTTCAATTTGAGATATCGGTATAACAGTGCAACCCTTGAGTAAAAAATGAAACACTGATGCAAATTCAAAATTCACTAACCAATATACTGTGCGTAAAATAACTATGAAAGTTTGCAACATTTACTGATGCATCATAAGACCTTGAAATTTTGTGACAATAATGTACTATTGTCAATTTGAGATGTCGGTATAACAGTGCTACCCTTGAGTAATAAACCACACACTGATGCAACTTAAAAATTCGCTAACTTTTATTGATGCGTCATAAGACCTTGAAATTTTGTGACAACAATGTACTATTGAAAATTTGAGATATCGGTATAACAGTGCTACCCTTGAGTAATAAATGAAACACTAATGCAACTTCAAAGTTAACTAAATTTTATACTGTGCTTAATATAACTATCAAAGTTTGCAACATTGAAATGCTGTAACTTTATACTGGTGCGTCATAAAACCTTCAAATTTTTTTACAATAAAGTACTATTTTCAATTTGAGATATCGGTATAACAGTGCTCTTTTTATTTAAAAAATGAATAACTTATGCAACTTCAAAATTCACTAACTTTTATACTGTGCGTAATATAGCTATCAAAGTTTGCAACATTGAAATGCTGTAACTTTTTACTGGAGCGTCATAAGACCTTGAAATTATGTGAAAATAAAGTACTATTGTCAATTTGAAATATAGGTTTAACGGTGCTACCATTGAGTAAGAAAGGACACTTTGATGCTACTTCAAAATTCACTAACTTTTATACTGTGCGTAATATAACTATCAAACTTTGCAATATTGAAATCCTGTAACATTTTATTGGAGCGTCATAAGACCTTGAAATTTTATGACAATAAAGTACTATTTTCAGTTTGAGATATCGGTATAACAGTGCAACCCTTGAGTAAAAAATGAAACACTGATGCTCCTTCAAAATTCACTAACTTTTATACTATCAAAGTTTGCAATATTGAAATGCTGTAACTTTTTACTGGATTGTCATAAGACCTTGAAATTTTGTGACAATAAAGTACTATTGTCAATTTGAGATATCGGTGTAACAGTGCTACCCTTGAGTAAAAATAGAAACACTGATGCAACTTCAAAATTCACAAACTTTTATACTGTGCGTAATATAACTATCAAAGTTTGCAACATCGAAATGCTGTAATTTTTTGCTAGTGCGTCATAAGACCTTGAAATTTGTGAGAATAATGTACTATTGTCAATTTGAGATATCGGTATAACAGTGGTACCCTTGAGTAATAAACGAAACACTGATGCAACTTCAAAATTCACTAATGTTTACTGATGCGTCATAAGACCTTGAAATTTTGGGACAATAATTTACTATTGTAAATTTGAGATATCGGTATAACAGTGCCACCCTTGAGTAAAAAATGAAACACTGATGCAACTTCAAAATTCACTAATCTTAATACTGTGCGTAATATTTGCAACATTAAATTGCTGTAAATTTTTACTGGGGCGTCATAAGACCTTGAAATTTTGTGACAATAAAAATCTATTGTCAATTTGAGATATCGGTATAACAGTGCAACCCTTGAATAAAATGAAACACTGATGCAACTTCAAAATTCACTAACCTTTATACTGTGCTTAATATAACTATCAAAGTTTGCAACATTGAAATGCTGTAACTTTTTACTGGAGCGTCAAAAGACCTTGAAATTTTGTGACAATAAAGTTCTATTGTCAATTTGAAATATCGGTATAACAGTGCTACCTTTGAGTAAAAAATAGAACACTGATGCAACTTCGGTATAACAGTGCTACCCTTGAGTAATAAACGAAACTTTGATGCAACCTTAAAATTCACTAACTTTTACACTGTGCATAATATAACTATCAAAGTTTGCAACATTGAAATGCTGTAACCTTTTACTGGAGCGTCAAATACCTTGAAATTTTATGACAGTAAAGTACTATTTTCAATTTAAGATATCGGTATAACAGTGCAACCGTTGAGTAAAAAATGAAACACTGATGCAAATTCAAAATTCGCTAACCTTTATACTGTGCGTAATAAAACTATCAAAGTTTGCAACATTTACTGATGCATCATAAGACATTGAAATTTTGTGACAATAATGTACGATTGTCAATTTGAGATGTCAGTATAGCAGCCCTTGAGTAATAAACGACACACTGATGCAACTTAAAAATTCACTAACTTTTACTGATGCGTCATAAGACCTTGAAATTTTGTGACCATAATGTACTATTGTCAATTTGAGATATCGGTATAACAGTGGTACCCTTGAGTAATAAACGAAACACTGATGCAACTTCAAAATTCACTAATGTTTACTGATGCGTCATAAGACCTTGAAATTTTGGGACAATAATTTACTATTGTAAATTTGAGATATCTTTATAACAGTGCCACCCTTGAGTAAAAAATGAAACACTGATGCAACTTCAAAATTCACTAATCTTTATACTGTGCCTAATATAACTATCAAAGTTTGCAGCATTAAATTGCTGTAAATATTTACTGGTGCGTCATAAGACCTTGAAATTTTGTGACAATAATGTACCATTGTCAATTTAAGATATCGGTATAACATTGCTACCCTTGTGTAATAAACGAAACACTGATGAAACTTCAGAATTCACTAACTTTTATATTATCAAAGTTTGCAATATTGAAATGCTGTAACTTTATACTGGAGCGTCATAAGACCTTGAAATTTTATGCCAATAAAGTACTATTGTCAATTTGAGATATCGGTATAACAGTGCCACCCTTGAGTAATAAAAGAAACTCTGATGCAACTTCAAAATTCACTAACTTTTATACTGTGTAATATAACTATCAAAGTTTGCAACTTTGAAATGCTGTAACCTTTTACTGGAGCGTCATAAGACCTTGAAATTTTGTCCCAATAGAGTACTATTGTCAACTTGAAATATCGGTATAATAGTGCTACCTTTGAGTAAAAAATGAAGCACTGATGCAACTTCAAAATTCACTAACTTTTATACTGTGCGTAATCAAAGTTTGAAACATTGAAATGCTGTAACTTTTTACTGGAGCGTCATAAGACCATAAAATTTTATGACAATAAAGTACTATTTTCAATTTGAGTTATCGGTATAATAGTGCAACCCTTGAGTAAAAAACGAAAAACTGATGCTACTTCAAAATTCACTAACCTTTATACTGTGCGTAATATAATTATCAAAGTTTGCAACATTGAAATGCTGTAACTTTTTACAGGTGCGTCATAAGACCTTGAAATTTAGTGACAATAATGTACTATTGGTATTTTGAGATATCGGTATAACATTGCTACCCTTGAGTAATAAACGAAACACTGATGCAACTTCAAAATTCACAAACTTTTATACTGTGCGTAATATAACTATCAAAGTTTGCAACATTGAAATGCTGTAACTTTTTACTGGTGCGTCATAAGACCTTGAAATTTGTGACAATAATTAACTATTGTCAATTTGAGATATCGGTATAGCAGTGGTACCCTTGAGTAAAAAATTAAACACTGATGCAACTTCAAAATTCACAAACTTTTATACTGTGCGTAATATAACTATCACAGTTTGCAACATTGCAATGCTGTAACTTTTTACTGGAGCGTCATAAGACCTTGAAATTATGTGAAAATAAAGTACTATTGTCAATTTAAAATATCAGTAAAAAATGAAGCACTGATGAAACTTCAAAATTCACTAACTTTTATACTGTGCGTAATCAAAGTTTGAAACATTGAAATGCTGCAACTTTTTACTGGAGCGTCATAAGACCTTTAAATTTTATGACAATATAGTACTATTGTCAATTTGAGATATCGGTATAACAGTGCTACCCTTGAGTGAAAAACGAAACACTGATGCAACTTCAAAATTCACTAACTTTTACTGATGTGTCATAAGAACCTGAAATTTTGTGACAATAATTTACTATTGTCAATTTGAGATATCGGTATAACAGTGCTACCTTTGAGTAATAAACGAAACACTGATGCAACTTCAAAATTCACTAATGTTTACTGATGCGTCATAAGACCTTGAAATTTTGTGACAATAATGTACTATTGTCAATTTGATATATCTGTATAACAGTGCTACCTTTGAGTAAAGAAACACTGATGCAACTTCAAAGTTAACTAAATTTTATACTGTGCCTAATATAACTATCAAAGTTTGCAACATTGAAATGCTGTAAATTTTTACTGATGCATCATAAGACCTTGAAATTTTGTGACAATAAAGTACTATTGTCAATTTGAGATATCGGTATAACATTGCTACCCTTGAGTAATAAACGAAACACTGATGAAACTTCAAAATTCACTAACTTTTATACTATCAAAGTTTGCAACATTGAAATGCTGTAACATTTTACTGGAGCGTCAAAAGACCTTGAAACTTTGTGACAATAAAGTTCTATTGTCAATTTGAAATATCGGTATAACAGTGCTACCTTTGAGTAAAAAATAGAACACTGATGCAACTTCGTTATAACAGTGCTACCCTTGAGTAATAAACGAAACATTGATGCAACCTTAAAATTCACTAACTTTTACACTGTGCATAATATAACTATCAAAGTTTGCAACATTGAAATGCTGTAACCTTTTACTGGAGCGTCATAATACCTTGAAATTTTATGACAGTAAAGTACTATTTTCAATTTGAGATATCGGCATAGCAGTGCAACCCTTGAGTAAAAAATGAAACACTGATGCAAATTCAAAATTCACTAACTACTGTGCGTAAAATAACTATCAAAGATTGCAACATTTACTGATGCGGCATAAGACCTTGAAATTTTGTGACAATAATGTACTATTAATAATTTGAGATATCGGTATAACACTGCTACCCTTGAGTAATAAACGAAACACTGATGCAACTTCAAAATTCACTAATGTTTACTGATGCGTCATAAGACCTTGAAATTCTGTGACAATAATGTACTATTGTCAATTTGAGATATCTGTATAACAGTGCTATATTTGAGTAAAGAAACACTGATGCAACTTCAAAGTTAACTAAATTTTATACTGTGCGTAATATAACTATCAAAGTTTGCAATATTGAAATGCTGTAACTTTTTACTGGTGCGTCATAAAATCTTCAAACTTTGTGACAATAAAGTACTATTTTCAATTTGAGATATCGGTATAACAGTGCCCCCTTTGAGTAAAGAATGAAACACTGATGCAACTTCAAAATTCACTAACCTTTATACTGTGCGTAATATAACTATCAAAGTTTGCAACATTGAAATGTAGTAAATTTTTACTGATGCATCATAAGACCTTGAAATTTTGTGACAATAAAGTACTATTGTCAATTTGAGATATCGGTATAACATTGCTACCCTTGAATAAAATGAAACACTGATGCAACTTCAAAATTCACTAACCTTTATACTGTGCTTAATATAACTATCAAAGTTTTCAACATTGAAATGCTTCAACTTTTTACTGGTACGTGATAAGGCTTGAAATTTTTTGACAATAATGTACTATTGTCAATTTGAGTTATCGGTATAACGGTGCTACCCTTGAGTAATAAACGAAACACTGATGAAACTTCAAAGTTCACTAACTTTTATACTATCAAAGTTTGCAATATTGAAATGCTGTAACTTTTTACTGGAGCGTCATAAGACCTTAAAATTTTGTGACAATAAAGTTCTATTGTCAATTTGAGATATCGGTATAACCGTGCAACCCTTGAATAAAATTAAACACTGATGCAACTTCAAAATTCACTAACTTTTATACTGTGCTTAATATAACTATCAAAGTGTTCAACATTGAAATGCTTCAACTTTTTACTGGTACGTCATAAGGGCTTGAAATTTTTTGACAATAATGTACTATTGTCAATTTGAGATATCGGTATAACAGTGCTACCCTTGAGTAATAAACGAAACACTGATGAAACTTCAAAGTTCACTAACTTTTATACTATCAAAGTTTGCAATATTGAAATGCTGTAACTTTTTACTGGAGCGTCATAAGACTTTGAAATTTTGTGACAATAGAGTACTATTGTCAATTTAAAATATCGGTATAACAGTGCTACTTTTGAGTAAAAAATTAAGCACCGATGCAACTTCAAAATTCAGTAACATTTACACTGTGCGTAATCAAAGTTTGAAACATTGGAATGCTGTAACTTTTTACTGGAGCGTCATAAGATCTATAAATTTTATGACAATAAAGTACTCTTTTCAATTTGAGATATCGGTATAACAGTGCAACCCTTGAGTAAAAAATGAAACACTGATGCTCCTTCAAATTTCACTAACCTTTATACTGTGCTTAATATAACTATCAAAGTTTGCAACATTGAAATGCTGTAATTTTTACTGGAACGCCATAAGAACTTGAAACTTTGTGACAATAAAGTACTATTGTCAATTTGAAATATCGGTATAACAGTGCTACCTTTGAGTAAAAAATAAAACACTGATGCAACTTCGGTATAACAGTGCTACCCTTGAGTAATAAACGAAACATTGATACAACTTCAAAATTCACAAACTTTTATACTGTGCATAATATAACTATCAAAGTTTGCAACTTTGAAATGCTGTAACCTTTTACTGGAGCGTCATAAGGCCTTGGAATTTTATGACAGTAAAGTACTATTTTCAATTTGAGATATCGGCATAACAGTGCAACCCTTGAGTAAAAAATGAAACACTGATGCAAATTCAAAATTCAATAACATTTATACTGTGCGTAATATAACTATCAAAGTTTGCAACATTTACTGATGCATCGTAAGACCTTGAAATTTTGTGACAAGAATGTACTATTGTCAATTTGAGATGTCGGTATAACAGTGCTACCCTTGAGTAATAAAGGACACACTGAAGCAACTTAAAAATTCACTAACTTTTACTGATGCGTCATAAGACCTTGAAATTTTGTGACAACAATGTACTATTGTCAATTTGAGATATCGGTATAACAGTGCTACCCTTGCGTAATAAACGAAACACTGATGCAACTTCAAAATTCACTAACTTTTATACATTGCATAATATAAAAATCCAAGGTTGCAACATTGAAATGCTGTAACCTTTTACTGGAGCGTCATAAAACCTTGAAATTTTGTGACAATAAAGTACTATTGTCAATTTGAAATATCGGTATAACAGTGCTACCTTTGAGTAAAAAATGAAACACTGATGCAACTTCAAAATTCACTAAATTTTATACTGTGCGTAATATAACTATCAAAGTTTGCAACATTGAAATGCTGTAACTTTTTACTAGTGCGTCATAAAAGCTTCAAATTTTGTGACAATAAAGTACTATTGTCAATTTGAGATATCGGTATAACAGTGCTATCTTTATTTAAAAAATCAAAAACTGATGCAACTTCAAAATTCACTAACTTTTATACTGTGCGTAATATAATTATCAAAGTTTGCAACATTGAAATGCTGTAACTTTTTACTGGAGCGTCATAAGACCTTGAAATTATGTGACAATAAAGTACTATTTTCAATTTGAGATATCGGTATAACCGTGCAACCCTTGAATAAAATTAAACACTGATGCAACTTCAAAATTCACTAACCTTTATACTGTGCTTAATATAACTATCAAAGTGTTCAACATTGAAATGCTTCAACTTTTTACTGGTACGTCATAAGGGCTTGAAATTTTTTGACAATAATTTACTATTGTCAATTTGAGATATCGGTATAACAGTGCTACCCTTGAGTAATAAACGAAACACTGATGAAACTTCAAAGTTCACTAACTTTTATACTATCAAAGTTTGCAATATTGAAATGCTGTAACTTTTTACTGGAGCGTCATAAGACTTTGAAATTTTGTGACAATAGAGTACTATTGTCAATTTGAAATATCGGTATAACAGTGCTACTTTTGAGTAAAAAATTAAGCACCGATGCAACTTCAAAATTCAGTAACATTTACACTGTGCGTAATCAAAGTTTGAAACATTGGAATGCTGTAACTTTTTACTGGAGCGTCATAAGATCTATAAATTTTATGACAATAAAGTACTCTTTTTAATTTGAGATATCGGTATAACAGTGCAACCCTTGAGTAAAAAATGAAACCCTGATGCTCCTTCAAATTTCACTAACCTTTATACTGTGCGTAATATAACTATCAAAGTTTGTAACATTGAAATGCTGTAACTTTTTACTGGAGCGTAATAAGACCTTGAAACTTTGTGACAATTAAGTACTATTGTCAATTTGAGATATCGGTATAACAGTGCAACCCTTGAATAAAATGAAACACTGATGCAACTTCAAAATTCACTAACCTTTATACTGTGCTTAATATAACTATCAAAGTTTGCAACATTGAAATGCTGTAATTTTTACTGGAACGCCATAAGAACTTGAAACTTTGTGACAATAAAGTACTATTGTCAATTTGAAATATCGGTATAACAGTGCTACCTTTGAGTAAAAAATAAAACACTGATGCAACTTCGGTATAACAGTGCTACCCTTGAGTAATAAACGAAACATTGATACAACTTCAAAATTCACAAACTTTTATACTGTGCATAATATAACTATCAAAGTTTGCAACTTTGAAATGCTGTAACCTTTTACTGGAGCGTCATAAGGCCTTGGAATTTTATGACAGTAAAGTACTATTTTCAATTTGAGATATCGGCATAACAGTGCAACCCTTGAGTAAAAAATGAAACACTGATGCAAATTCAAAATTCAATAACCTTTATACTGTGCGTAATATAACTATCAAAGTTTGCAACATTTACTGATGCATCGTAAGACCTTGAAATTTTGTGACAAGAATGTACTATTGTCAATTTGAGATGTCGGTATAACAGTGCTACCCTTGAGTAATAAAGGACACACTGAAGCAACTTAAAAATTCACTAACTTTTACTGATGCGTCATAAGACCTTGAAATTTTGTGACAACAATGTACTATTGTCAATTTGAGATATCGGTATAACAGTGCTACCCTTGCGTAATAAACGAAACACTGATGCAACTTCAAAATTCACTAACTTTTATACATTGCATAATATAAAAATCCAAGGTTGCAACATTGAAATGCTGTAACCTTTTACTGGAGCGTCATGAGACCTTGAAATTTTGTGACAATAAAGTACTATTGTCAATTTGAGATATCGGTATAACAGTGCTACCTTTGAGTAAAAAATGAAACACTGATGCAACTTCAAAATTCACTAAATTTTATACTGTGCGTAATATAACTATCAAAGTTTGCAACATTGAAATGCTGTAACTTTTTACTAGTGCGTCATAAAAGCTTCAAATTTTGTGACATTAAAGTACTATTGTCAACTTGAGATATCGGTATAACAGTGCTATCTTTATTTAAAAAATCAAAAACTGATGCAACTTCAAAATTCACTAACTTTTATACTGTGCGTAATATAATTATCAAAGTTTGCAACATTGAAATGCTGTAACTTTTTACTGGAACGTCATAAGACCTTGAAATTATGTGACAATAAAGTACTATTTTCAATTTGAGATATTGGTATAACAGTGCCACCTTTGAGTAAAGAATGAAACACTGATGCAACTTCAAAATTCACTAACCTTATTATTATTACTGTGCGTAATATAACTATCAAAGTTTTCAATATTGAAATGCTTCAACTTTTTACTGGTGCGTCATAAGGCCTTGAAAATTTTTGACAATAATGTACTATTGTCAATTTGAGATATCGGTATAACAGTGCTACCCTTGAGTAATAAACGAAACACTGATGAAACTTCAAAATTCATTAACTTTTATACTATCAAAGTTTGCAATATTGAAATGCTGTAACTTTTTACTGGAGCGTCATAAGACCTTGAAATTTTGTGACAATAGAGTACTATTGTCAATTTGAAATATCGGTATAACAGTGCTACTTTTGAGTAAAAAATGAAGCACCGATGCAACTTCAAAATTCAGTAACTTTTACACTGTGCGTAATCAAAGTTTGACACATTGAAATGCTGTAACTTTTTACTGGACCTTTAAATTTTATGACAATAAAGTACTCTTTTCAATTTGAGATATCGGTATAACAGTGCAACCCTTGAGTAAAAAATGAAACACTGATGCTCCTTCAAATTTCACTAACCTTTATACTGTGCGTAATATAACTATCAAAGTTTGCAACATTGAAATGCTGTAACTTTTTACTGGAGCGTCATAAGACCTTGAAACTTTGTGACAATAAAGTACTATTGTCAATTTGAGATATCGGTATAACAGTGCAACCCTTGAATAAAAAAAAAATACGGATGCAACTTCGGTATAACAGTGCTACCCTTGAGTAATAAACGAAACATTGATGCAACTTTAAAATTCACTAACTTTTATATTGTGCATAATATAACTATCAAAGTTTGCAACGTTGAAATGCTGTAACCTCTTACTGGAGCGTCATAAGACCTTGAAATTTTATGACAATAAAGTACTATTTTCAATTTGAGATATCGGTATAACAGTGCCCCCTTTGAGTAAAGAATGAAACACTGATGCAACTTCAAAATTCACTAACCTTTATACTGTGCGTAATATAACTATCAAAGTTTGCAACATTGAAATGTAGTAAATTTTTACTGATGCATCATAAGACCTTGAAATTTTGTGACAATAAAGTACTATTGTCAATTTGAGATATCGGTATAACATTGCTACCCTTGAATAAAATGAAACACTGATGCAACTTCAAAATTCACTAACCTTTATACTGTGCTTAATATAACTATCAAAGTTTTCAACATTGAAATGCTTCAACTTTTTACTGGTACGTGATAAGGCTTGAAATTTTTTGACAATAATGTACTATTGTCAATTTGAGTTATCGGTATAACGGTGCTACCCTTGAGTAATAAACGAAACACTGATGAAACTTCAAAGTTCACTAACTTTTATACTATCAAAGTTTGCAATATTGAAATGCTGTAACTTTTTACTGGAGCGTCATAAGACCTTAAAATTTTGTGACAATAAAGTTCTATTGTCAATTTGAGATATCGGTATAACCGTGCAACCCTTGAATAAAATTAAACACTGATGCAACTTCAAAATTCACTAACCTTTATACTGTGCTTAATATAACTATCAAAGTGTTCAACATTGAAATGCTTCAACTTTTTACTGGTACGTCATAAGGGCTTGAAATTTTTTGACAATAATGTACTATTGTCAATTTGAGATATCGGTATAACAGTGCTACCCTTGAGTAATAAACGAAACACTGATGAAACTTCAAAGTTCACTAACTTTTATACTATCAAAGTTTGCAATATTGAAATGCTGTAACTTTTTACTGGAGCGTCATAAGACTTTGAAATTTTGTGACAATAGAGTACTATTGTCAATTTGAAATATCGGTATAACAGTGCTACTTTTGAGTAAAAAATTAAGCACCGATGCAACTTCAAAATTCAGTAACATTTACACTGTGCGTAATCAAAGTTTGAAACATTGGAATGCTGTAACTTTTTACTGGAGCGTCATAAGATCTATAAATTTTATGACAATAAAGTACTCTTTTCAATTTGAGATATCGGTATAACAGTGCAACCCTTGAGTAAAAAATGAAACACTGATGCTCCTTCAAATTTCACTAACCTTTATACTGTGCGTAATATAACTATCAAAGTTTGTAACATTGAAATGCTGTAACTTTTTACTGGAGCGTAATAAGACCTTGAAACTTTGTGACAATTAAGTACTATTGTCAATTTGAGATATCGGTATAACAGTGCAACCCTTGAATAAAATGAAACACTGATGCAACTTCAAAATTCTCTAACCTTTATACTGTGCTTAATATAACTATCAAAGTTTGCAACATTGAAATGCTGTAATTTTTACTGGAACGCCATAAGAACTTGAAACTTTGTGACAATAAAGTACTATTGTCAATTTGAAATATCGGTATAACAGTGCTACCTTTGAGTAAAAAATAAAACACTGATGCAACTTCGGTATAACAGTGCTACCCTTGAGTAATAAACGAAACATTGATACAACTTCAAAATTCACAAACTTTTATACTGTGCATAATATAACTATCAAAGTTTGCAACTTTGAAATGCTGTAACCTTTTACTGGAGCGTCATAAGGCCTTGGAATTTTATGACAGTAAAGTACTATTTTCAATTTGAGATATCGGCATAACAGTGCAACCCTTGAGTAAAAAATGAAACACTGATGCAAATTCAAAATTCAATAACCTTTATACTGTGCGTAATATAACTATCAAAGTTTGCAACATTTACTGATGCATCGTAAGACCTTGAAATTTTGTGACAAGAATGTACTATTGTCAATTTGAGATGTCGGTATAACAGTGCTACCCTTGAGTAATAAAGGAGACACTGAAGCAACTTAAAAATTCACTAACTTTTACTGATGCGTCATAAGACCTTGAAATTTTGTGACAACAATGTACTATTGTCAATTTGAGATATCGGTATAACAGTGCTACCCTTGCGTAATAAACGAAACACTGATGCAACTTCAAAATTCACTAACTTTTATACATTGCATAATATAAAAATCCAAGGTTGCAACATTGAAATGCTGTAACCTTTTACTGGAGCGTCATGAGACCTTGAAATTTTGTGACAATAAAGTACTATTGTCAATTTGAAATATCGGTATAACAGTGCTACCTTTGAGTAAAAAATGAAACACTGATGCAACTTCAAAATTCACTAAATTTTATACTGTGCGTAATATAACTATCAAAGTTTGCAACATTGAAATGCTGTAACTTTTTACTTGTGCGTCATAAAAGCTTCAAATTTTGTGACAATAAAGTACTATTGTCAATTTGAGATATCGGTATAACAGTGCTATCTTTATTTAAAAAATCAAAAACTGATGCAACTTCAAAATTCACTAACTTTTATACTGTGCGTAATATAATTATCAAAGTTTGCAACATTGAAATGCTGTAACTTTTTACTGGAACGTCATAAGACCTTGAAATTATGTGACAATAAAGTACTATTTTCAATTTGAGATATCGGTATAACCGTGCAACCCTTGAATAAAATTAAACACTGATGCAACTTCAAAATTCACTAACCTTTATACTGTGCTTAATATAACTATCAAAGTGTTCAACATTGAAATGCTTCAACTTTTTACTGGTACGTCATAAGGGCTTGAAATTTTTTGACAATAATTTACTATTGTCAATTTGAGATATCGGTATAACAGTGCTACCCTTGAGTAATAAACGAAACACTGATGAAACTTCAAAGTTTACTAACTTTTATACTATCAAAGTTTGCAATATTGAAATGCTGTAACTTTTTACTGGAGCGTCATAAGACTTTGAAATTTTGTGACAATAGAGTACTATTGTCAATTTGAAATATCGGTATAACAGTGCTACTTTTGAGTAAAAAATTAAGCACCGATGCAACTTCAAAATTCAGTAACATTTACACTGTGCGTAATCAAAGTTTGAAACATTGGAATGCTGTAACTTTTTACTGGAGCGTCATAAGATCTATAAATTTTATGACAATAAAGTACTCTTTTTAATTTGAGATATCGGTATAACAGTGCAACCCTTGAGTAAAAAATGAAACACTGATGCTCCTTCAAATTTCACTAACCTTTATACTGTGCGTAATATAACTATCAAAGTTTGTAACATTGAAATGCTGTAACTATTTACTGGAGCGTAATAAGACCTTGAAACTTTGTGACAATTAAGTACTATTGTCAATTTGAGATATCGGTATAACAGTGCAACCCTTGAATAAAATGAAACACTGATGCAACTTCAAAATTCACTAACCTTTATACTGTGCTTAATATAACTATCAAAGTTTGCAACATTGAAATGCTGTAATTTTTACTGGAACGCCATAAGAACTTGAAACTTTGTGACAATAAAGTACTATTGTCAATTTGAAATATCGGTATAACAGTGCTACCTTTGAGTAAAAAATAAAACACTGATGCAACTTCGGTATAACAGTGCTACCCTTGAGTAATAAACGAAACATTGATACAACTTCAAAATTCACAAACTTTTATACTGTGCATAATATAACTATCAAAGTTTGCAACTTTGAAATGCTGTAACCTTTTACTGGAGCGTCATAAGGCCTTGGAATTTTATGACAGTAAAGTACTATTTTCAATTTGAGATATCGGCATAACAGTGCAACCCTTGAGTAAAAAATGAAACACTGATGCAAATTCAAAATTCAATAACCTTTATACTGTGCGTAATATAACTATCAAAGTTTGCAACATTTACTGATGCATCGTAAGACCTTGAAATTTTGTGACAAGAATGTACTATTGTCAATTTGAGATGTCGGTATAACAGTGCTACCCTTGAGTAATAAAGGACACACTGAAGCAACTTAAAAATTCACTAACTTTTACTGATGCGTCATAAGACCTTGAAATTTTGTGACAACAATGTACTATTGTCAATTTGAGATATCGGTATAACAGTGCTACCCTTGCGTAATAAACGAAACACTGATGCAACTTCAAAATTCACTAACTTTTATACATTGCATAATATAAAAATCCAAGGTTGCAACATTGAAATGCTGTAACCTTTTACTGGAGCGTCATGAGACCTTGAAATTTTGTGACAATAAAGTACTATTGTCAATTTAAAATATCGGTATAACAGTGCTACCTTTGAGTAAAAAATGAAACACTGATGCAACTTCAAAATTCACTAAATTTTATACTGTGCGTAATATAACTATCAAAGTTTGCAACATTGAAATGCTGTAACTTTTTACTAGTGCGTCATAAAAGCTTCAAATTTTGTGACATTAAAGTACTATTGTCAACTTGAGATATCGGTATAACAGTGCTATCTTTATTTAAAAAATCAAAAACTGATGCAACTTCAAAATTCACTAACTTTTATACTGTGCGTAATATAATTATCAAAGTTTGCAACATTGAAATGCTGTAACTTTTTACTGGAACGTCATAAGACCTTGAAATTATGTGACAATAAAGTACTATTTTCAATTTGAGATATTGGTATAACAGTGCCACCTTTGAGTAAAGAATGAAACACTGATGCAACTTCAAAATTCACTAACCTTATTATTATTACTGTGCGTAATATAACTATCAAAGTTTTCAATATTGAAATGCTTCAACTTTTTACTGGTGCGTCATAAGGCCTTGAAAATTTTTGACAATAATGTACTATTGTCAATTTGAGATATCGGTATAACAGTGCTACCCTTGAGTAATAAACGAAACACTGATGAAACTTCAAAATTCATTAACTTTTATACTATCAAAGTTTGCAATATTGAAATGCTGTAACTTTTTACTGGAGCGTCATAAGACCTTGAAATTTTGTGACAATAAAGTACTATTGTCAATTTGAAATATCGGTATAACAGTGCTACTTTTGAGTAAAAAATGAAGCACCGATGCAACTTCAAAATTCAGTAACTTTTACACTGTGCGTAATCAAAGTTTGACACATTGAAATGCTGTAACTTTTTACTGGACCTTTAAATTTTATGACAATAAAGTACTCTTTTCAATTTGAGATATCGGTATAACAGTGCAACCCTTGAGTAAAAAATGAAACACTGATGCTCCTTCAAATTTCACTAACCTTTATACTGTGCGTAATATAACTATCAAAGTTTGCAACATTGAAATGCTGTAACTTTTTACTGGAGCGTCATAAGACCTTGAAACTTTGTGACAATAAAGTACTATTGTCAATTTGAGATATCGGTATAACAGTGCAACCCTTGAATAAAAAAAAAATACGGATGCAACTTCGGTATAACAGTGCTACCCTTGAGTAATAAACGAAACATTGATGCAACTTTAAAATTCACTAACTTTTATATTGTGCATAATATAACTATCAAAGTTTGCAACGTTGAAATGCTGTAACCTCTTACTGGAGCGTCATAAGACCTTGAAATTTTATGACAATAAAGTACTATTTTCAATTTGAGATATCGGTATAACAGTGCAACCCTTGAGTAAAAAATGAAGCACTGATGCAAATTCAAAATACACTAACCTTTATACTGTGCGTAATATAACTATCAAAGTTTGCATCATTGAAATGCTATAACTTTTTACTGGAGCGCCATAAGACCTGGAAATTTTGAGACAAGAATGTATTATTGTCAATTTGAGATATCTGTATAATAGTGCTACCCTTCAGTAATAAATGAAACACTGATGCTATTTCAAAATTCAGAAACTTTTACACTGTGCGTAATATAACTATCAAGGTTTGGAACATTCAAATGCTGTAACTTTTTACTGGAGCGTCATCAGACCTTGAAATTTTGTGACAATAATCTACTATTGTCAATTTGAGATATCGGTATAACAGTGCTACCTTTGAGTAAAAAATGAAACACTAATGCAACTTCAAAGTTAACTAAATTTTATACTGTGCGAAATATAACTATCTAACTTTGCAACATTGAAATCCTGTAACTTTTTATTGGAGCGTCATAAGACCTTGAAATTTTGTGACAATAAAGTACTATTGTCAGTTTGAGATATCGGTATAACAGTGGAACCCTTGAATAAAATGAAACACTTATACAACTTCAAAATTCACTAACCTTTATAGTGTGCGTAATATAAATATCAAAGTTTGCAACATTGAAATGCTTCACCTTTTTACTGCTGCGTCATAAGGCCTTAAAATTTTGTGACAATAATGTACTATTGTCAATTTGAGATTTCGGTATAACAGTGCCACCCTTGAGTAATAAAAGAAACTCTGATGCAACTTCAAAATTCACTAACTTTTATACTGTGTAATATAACTATCAAAGTTTGCAACTTTGAAATGCTGTAACCTTTTACTGGAGCGTCATATAACATTGAAATTTTGTGCCAATAGAGTACTATTGTCAATTTGAAATATCGGTATAACAGTGCTACCTTTGAAAAAAAAATGAAGCACTGATGCAACTTCAAAATTCACTAACTTTTATACTGTGCGTAATCAAAGTTTGAAACATTGAAATGCTCTAACTTTTTACTGGAGCGTCATAAGACCATGAAATTTTATGACAAAGTACTATATTCAATTTGAGATATCGGTATAACAGTGCAACCCTTGGGTAAAAAATGAAAAACTGATGCTACTTCAAAATTCACTAACCTTTATACTGTGCGTAATATAATTATCAAAGTTTGCAATATTGAAATGCTGTAACTTTTTACAGGTGCGTCATGAGACCTTGAAATTTAGTGACAATAATGTACTATTGTCATTTTGAGATATCGGTATAACATTGCTACCCTTGAGTAATAAACGAAACACTGATGAAACTTCAAAATTCACAAATTTTATACTGTGCGTAATATAACTATCAAAGTTTGCAACATTGAAATGCTGTAACTTTTTACTGGTGCGTCATAAGACCTTGAAATTTGTGACAATAATGTACTATTTTCAATTTGAGATATCGGTATAACAGCGATACCCTTGACAAAAAAATGAAACACTGATGCAACTTCAAAATTCAATAACTTTTATTCTGTGCGTATTATAACTATCAAAGTTTGCAACATTGAAATGCGGTAACTTTTTAATAGAGCGTCATAAGCCCTTGAAATTTTGTGACAATAAGGTACTATTGTCAATTTGAAATATCGGTATAACAGTGCTACCTTTGAGTAATAAACGAAACACTGATGCAACTCCAAAGTTAACTAAATTTTATACTGTGCGTAATCAAAGTTTGAAACATTGAAATGCTGTAACTTTTTACTGGAGCGTCATAAGACCTTTAAATTTTATGACAATAAAGTACTATTGTCAATTTGAGATATCGGTATAACAGTGCTACCCTTGAGTAATAAACGAAACACTGATGTAACTTCAAAATTCACTAACTTTTACTGATGCGTCATAAGACCCTGAAATTTTGTGACAATAATGTACTATGTCAATTTGAGATATCGGTATAACAGTGCTACCCTTGAGTAATAAACGAAACACTGATGCAACTTCAAAATTCACAACTGTTTACTGATGCGTCATAAGGCCTTGAAATTTTGTGACAATAATGTACTATTGTCAATTTGAGATATCGGTATAACAGTGCAACCCTTGGGTAAAAAATGAAAAACTGATGCTACTTCAAAATTCACTAACCTTTATACTGTGCGTAATATAATTATCAAAGTTTGCAACATTGAAATGCTGTAACTTTTTACAGGTGCGTCATGAGACCTTGAAATTTAGTGACAATAATGTACTATTGTCATTTTGAGATATCGGTATAACATTGCTACCCTTGAGTAATAAACGAAACACTGATGAAACTTCAAAATTCACAAACTTTTATACTGTGCGTAATATAACTATCAAAGTTTGCAATATTGAAATGCTGTAACTTTTTGCTGGAGCGGCATAAGACCTTGAAATTTTGTGACAATAAAGTCCTATTGTCAATTTGAGATATCGGTATAACAGTGCAACCCTTGATAAAAATGAAGCACTGATGCAACTTCAAAATTCACTAACCTTTATTCTGTGCGTAATATAACTATCAAAGTTTTCAACATTGAAATGGTTCAACTTTTTACTGGTGCGTCATAAGGCCTTGAAATTTTGTGACAATAATGTACTATTGTCAGTTTGAGATATCGGTATAATAGTGCTACCATTGAGTAATAAAAGAAACTCTGATGCAAATTCAAAATTCACTAACTTTTATACTGTGCATAATATAACTATCAAAGTTTGCAACATTGAAATGCTGTAACCTTTTACTGGAGCGTCATAAGACCCTGAAATTTTGTGACAATAATGTACTATTGTCAATTTGAGATATCGGTATAACAGTGCTACCCCCCTTGAGTAATAAACGAAACACGGATGCAACTTCAAAATTTTCTAATGTTTACTGATGCGTATTAAAACCTTGAAATTTTGTGACAATAATGTACTATTGTCAATTTGAGATATCGGTATAACAGTGCTACCCTTGAGTAATAAACGAAAAACTGATGCAACTTCAAAATTCACTAACTTTTATACTAAGCGTAATATAACTGTCAAAGTTTGCAATATTGAAATGCTGTAACTTTTTACTGGAGCGTCATACGACCTTGAAATTTTGTGACAAAGTACTATTGTCAATTTGAAATATAGGTTTACCATTGAGTAAAAAAGGACACTTTGATGCAACTTTAAAATTCACTAACTTTTATACTGTGCTTATTATAACTATCAAAGTTTGCAACATTGAAATGCTGTAACTTTTTACTAGAGCGTCATAAGCCCTTGAAATTTTTTTGACAATAGAGTACTATTGTCAATTTGAAATATCGGTATAACAGTGCTACCTTTGAGTAATAAACGAAACACTGATGCAACTTCAAAATTCACTAACTTTTATACTGTGCGTATTAAATATAACTATCAAAGTTTGCAACATTGTAATGCTATAACTTTTTACTGGAGCGCCATAAGACCTTGAAATTTTGTGACAAGAATGTACTATTGTCAATTTGAGATATCTGTATAACAGTGATACCCTTGAATAATAAATAAAACACTGATGCCATTTCAAAATTCACAAACTTTTATACTGTGCGTAATATAACTATCAAAGTTTGCAACATTGAAATGCTGTAACTTTTTACTGGTGCGTCATAATATCTTGAAATTTTGTGACAATAATGTACTATTGTCAATTTGAGATATCGGTATAACATTGCTACCGTTGAGTAATAAACGAAAGACTGATGAAACTTCAAAATTCACTAACTTTTATACTATCAAAGTTTGCAACATTGAAATGCTGTAACTTTTTACTAGTGCGTCATAAGACCTTGAAATTTTGTGACAATAAGGTACTATTGTCAATATGAAATATAGGCATAACTGTGCTACCTTTGAGTAGAAAATGAAACACTGATGCAAGTTCAAAATTCACTAACTTTTATACTGTGCGTAATATAACTATCAAAGTTTGCAACATTGAAATGCTGTAACTTTTTACTGGTGCGTCATAAGACCTTGAAATTAGTGACAATAATGTACTATTGTCAATTTGAGATATCGGTATAACAGTGCTACCTTTGAGTAAAAAATGAAACACTAATGCAACTTCAAAGTTAACTAAATTTTATACTGTGCGAAATATAACTATCTAACTTTGCAATATTGAAATCCTGTAACTTTTTATTGGAGCGTCATAAGACCTTGAAATTTTGTGACAATAAAGTACTATTGTCAGTTTGAGATATCGGTATAACAGTGGAACCCTTGAATAAAATGAAACACTTATACAGCTTCAAAATTCACTAACCTTTATAGTGTGCGTAATATAACTATCAAAGTTTGCAACATTGAAATGCTTCACCTTTTTACTGCTGCGTCATAAGGCCTTAAAATTTTGTGACAATAATGTACTATTGTCAATTTGAGATTTCGGTATAACAGTGCCACCCTTGAGTATTAAAAGAAACTCTGATGCAACTTCAAAATTCACTAACTTTTATACTGTGTAATATAACTATCAAAGTTTGCAACTTTGAAATGCTGTAACCTTTTACTGGAGCGTCATATAACATTGAAATTTTGTGCCAATAGAGTACTATTGTCAATTTGAAATATCGGTATAACAGTGCTACCTTTGAAAAAAAAATGAAGCACTGATGCAACTTCAAAATTCACTAACTTTTATACTGTGCGTAATCAAAGTTTGAAACATTGAAATGCTGTAACTTTTTACTGGAGCGTCATAAGACCTTGAAATTTTATGACAATAAAGTACTATTGTCAATTTGAGATATCGGTATAACAGTGCTACCCTTGAGTAATAAACGAAACACTGATGTAACTTCAAAATTCACTAACTTTTACTGATGCGTCATAAGACCCTGAAATTTTGTGACAATAATGTACTATGTCAATTTGAGATATCGGTATAACAGTGCTACCCTTGAGTAATAAACGAAACACTGATGCAACTTCAAAATTCACAACTGTATACTGATGCGTCATAAGGCCTTGAAATTTTGTGACAATAATGTACTATTGTCAATTTGAGATATCGGTATAACAGTGCAACCCTTGGGTAAAAAATGAAAAACTGATGCTACGTCAAAATTCACTAACCTTTATACTGTGCGTAATATAATTATCAAAGTTTGCAACATTGAAATGCTGTAACTTTTTACAGGTGCGTCATGAGACCTTGAAATTTAGTGACAATAATGTACTATTGTCATTTTGAGATATCGGTATAACATTGCTACCCTTGAGTAATAAACGAAACACTGATGAAACTTCAAAATTCACAAACTTTTATACTGTGCGTAATATAACTATCAAAGTTTGCAATATTGAAATGCTGTAACTTTTTGCTGGAGCGGCATAAGACCTTGAAATTTTGTGACAATAAAGTCCTATTGTCAATTTGAGATATCGGTATAACAGTGCAACCCTTGATAAAAATGAAGCACTGATGCAACTTCAAAATTCACTAACCTTTATTCTGTGCGTAATATAACTATCAAAGTTTTCAACATTGAAATGGTTCAACTTTTTACTGGTGCGTCATAAGGCCTTGAAATTTTGTGACAATAATGTACTATTGTCAATTTGAGATATCGGTATAATAGTGCTACCATTGAGTAATAAAAGAAACTCTGATGCAAATTCAAAATTCACTAACTTTTATACTGTGCATAATATACCTATCAAAGTTTGCAACATTGAAATGCTGTAACCTTTTACTGGAGCGTCATAAGACCCTGAAATTTTGTGACAATAATGTACTATTGTCAATTTGAGATATCGGTATAACAGTGCTACCCTTGAGTAATAAACAAAACACGGATGCAACTTCAAAATTTTCTAATGTTTACTGATGCGTATTAAAACCTTGAAATTTTGTGACAATAATGTACTATTGTCAATTTGAGATATCGGTATAACAGTGCTACCCTTGAGTAATAAACGAAAAACTGATGCAACTTCAAAATTCACTAACTTTTATACTAAGCGTAATATAACTGTCAAAGTTTGCAATATTGAAATGCTGTAACTTTTTACAGGAGCGTCATACGACCTTGAAATTTTGTGACAAAGTACTATTGTCAATTTGAAATATAGGTTTACCATTGAGTAAAAAAGGACACTTTGATGCAACTTTAAAATTCACTAACTTTTATACTGTGCTTATTATAACTATCAAAGTTTGCAACATTGAAATGCTGTAACTTTTTACTAGAGCGTCATAAGCCCTTGAAATTTTTTTGACAATAGAGTACTATTGTCAATTTGAAATATCGGTATAACAGTGCTACCTTTGAGTAATAAACGAAACACTGATGCAACTTCAAAATTCACTAACTTTTATACTGTGCGTATTAAATATAACTATCAAAGTTTGCAACATTGTAATGCTATAACTTTTTACTGGAGCGCCATAAGACCTTGAAATTTTGTGACAAGAATGTACTATTGTCAATTTGAGATATCTGTATAACAGTGATACCCTTGAGTAATAAATAAAACACTGATGCCATTTCAAAATTCACAAACTTTTATACTGTGCGTAATATAACTATCAAAGTTTGCAACATTGAAATGCTGTAACTTTTTACTGGTGCGTCATAATATCTTGAAATTTTGTGACAATAATGTACTATTGTCAATTTGAGATATCGGTATAACATTGCTACCGTTGAGTAATAAACGAAAGACTGATGAAACTTCAAAATTCACTAACTTTTATACTATCAAAGTTTGCAACACTGAAATGCTGTAACTTTTTACTAGTGCGTCATAAGACCTTGAAATTTTGTGACAATAAGGTACTATTGTCAATATGAAATATCGGCATAACTGTGCTACCTTTGAGTAGAAAATGAAACACTGATGCAAGTTCAAAATTCACTAACTTTTATACTGTGCGTAATATAACTATCAAAGTTTGCAACATTGAAATGCTGTAACTTTTTACTGGTGCGTCATAAGACCTTGAAATTAGTGACAATAATGTACTATTGTCAATTTGAGATATCGGTATAACTGTGCTAGCCTTGAGTAAAAAATGAAACACTGATGCAACTTCAAAATTCACTAACTTTTTTACTGTGCGTAATATAACTATCAAAGTTTGCAACATTGAAATGCTGTAACTTTTTACTGGTGCGTCATAAGACCTTGAAATTTGTGACAATAATTAACTATTGTCAATTTGAGATATCGGTATAACAGTGGTACCTTTGAGTAAAAACTGAAACACTGATGCAACTTTGGTATAACAGTGCTACCTTTGAGTAAAAAATGAAACACTGATGCAACTTCAAAATTCACAAACTTTTATACTGTGCGTAATATAACTATCAAAGTTTGCAACATTGAAATGCTGTAACTTTTTACTGGTGCGTCATAAGACCTTGAAATTTGTGACAATAATTAACTATTGTCAATTTGAGATATCGGTATAACAGTGGTACCCTTGAGTAAAAAATTAAACACTGATGCAACTTCAAAATTCACAAACTTTTATACTGTGCGTAATATAACTATCACAGTTTGCAACATTGCAATGCTGTAACTTTTTGCTGGAGCGTCATAAGACCTTGAAATTATGTGAAAATAAAGTACTATTGTCAATTTAAAATATCGGGGTAACAGTGCTACCTTTGAGTAAAAAATGAAGCACTGATGAAACTTCAAAATTCACTAACTTTTATACTGTGCGTAATCAAAGTTTGAAACATTGAAATGCTGTAACTTTTTACTGGAGCGTCATAAGACCTTTAAATTTTATGACAATATAGTACTATTGTCAATTTGAGATATCTGTATAACAGTGCTACCTTTGAGTAAAGAAACACTGATGCAACTTCAAAGTTAACTAAATTTTATACTGTGCGTAATATAACTATCAAAGTTTGCAACATTGAAATGCTGTAAATTTTTACTGATGCATCATAAGACCTTGAAATTTTGTAACAATAAAGTACTATTGTCAATTTGAGATATCGGTATAACATTGCTACCCTTGAGTTATAAACGAAACACTGATGAAACTTCAAAATTCACTAACTTTTATACTATCCAAGTTTGCAACATTGAAATGCTGTAACATTTTACTGGAGCGTCAAAAGACCTTGAAACTTTGTGACAATAAAGTTCTATTGTCAATTTGAAATAACTGTATAACAGTGCTACCTTTGAGTAAAAAATAGAACACTGATGCAACTTCGTTATAACAGTGCTACCCTTGCGTAATAAACGAAACATTGATGCAACCTTAAAATTCACTAACTTTTACACTGTGCATAATATAACTATCAAAGTTTGCAACATTGAAATGCTGTAACCTTTTACTGGAGCGTCATAATACCTTGAAATTTTATGACAGTAAAGTACTATTTTCAATTTGAGATATCGGTATAACAGCGCAACCGTTGAGAAAAAAATGAAACACTGATGCAAATTCAAAATTCACTAACCTTTATACTGTGCGTAATATAACTATCAAAGTTTGCAACATTTACTGATGCATCATAAGACCTTGAAATTTTGTGACAATAATGTACTATTGTCAATTTGAGATGTCGGTATAACAGTGCTACCCTTGAGTAATAAACGAAACACTGATGCAACTTAAAAATTCACTAACTTTTACTGATGCGTCATAAGACCTTGAAATTTTGTGACAACAATGTACTATTGTCAATTTGAGATATCGGTATAACAGTGCTACCCTTGCGTAATAAACGAAACACTGATGCAACTTCAAAATTCACTATTTTTATACATTGCATAATATAACTATCAAAGGTTGCAACATTGAAATGCTGTAACCTTTTACTGGAGCGTCATGAGACCTTGAAATTTTGTGACAATAAAGTACTATTTTCAATTTGAGATATTGGTATAACAGTGCAACCCTTGAGTAAAAAATGAAACACTGATGCAAATTCAAAATTCACTAACTACTGTGCGTAAAATAACTAGCAAAGATTGCAACATTTACTGATGCGGCATAAGACCTTGAAATTTTGTGACAATAATGTACTATTAATAATTTGAGATATCGGTATAACACTGCTACCCTTGAGTAATAAACGAAACACTGATGCAACTTCAAAATTCACTAATGTTTACTGATGCGTCATAAGACCTTTAAATTTTGTGACAATAATGTACTATTGTCAATTTGAGATATCTGTATAACAGTGCTACCTTTGAGTAAAGAAACACTGATGCAACTTCAAAGTTAACTAAATTTTATACTGTGCGTAATATAACTATCAAAGTTTGCAATATTGAAATGCTGTAACTTTTTACTGGTGCGTCATAAAATCTTCAAACTTTGTGACAATAAAGTACTATTTTCAATTTGAGATATCGGTATAACAGTGCCACCTTTGAGTAAAGAATGAAACACTGATGCAACTTCAAAATTCACTAACCTTTATACTGTGCGTAATATAACTATCAAAGTTTGCAACATTGAAATGTTGTAAATTTTTACTGATGCATCATAAGACCTTGAAATTTTGTGACAATAAAGTACTATTGTCAATTTGAGATATCGGTATAACATTGCTACCCTTGAATAAAATGAAACACTGATGCAACTTCAAAATTCACTAACCTTTATACTGTGCTTAATATAACTATCAAAGTTTTCAACATTGAAATGCTTCAACTTTTTACTGGTACGTCATAAGGGCTTGAAATTTTTTGACAATAATGTACTATTGTCAATTTGAGATATCGGTATAACGGTGCTACCCTTGAGTAATAAACGAAACACTGATGAAACTTCAAAGTTTACTAACTTTTATACTATCAAAGTTTGCAATATTGAAATGCTGTAACTTTTTACTGGAGCGTCATAAGACCTTAAAATTTTGTGACAATAAAGTTCTATTGTCAATTTGAGATATCGGTATAACCCTGCAACCCTTGAATAAAATTAAACACTGATGCAACTTCAAAATTCACTAACCTTTATACTGTGCTTAATATAACTATCAAAGTGTTCAACATTGAAATGCTTCAACTTTTTACTGGTACGTCATAAGGGCTTGAAATTTTTTGACAATAATGTACTATTGTCAATTTGAGATA
Organism: Clusia tigrina; assembly: GCA_920105625.2. Classification (NCBI taxonomy): domain Eukaryota; kingdom Metazoa; phylum Arthropoda; class Insecta; order Diptera; family Clusiidae; genus Clusia; species Clusia tigrina. The sequence goes on from OV050030.1 coordinate 201,309,232, forward strand.
TCGGTATAACAGTGCTACCCTTGAGTAATAAACGAAACACTGATGAAACTTCAAAGTTCACTAACTTTTATACTATCAAAGTTTGCAATATTGAAATGCTGTAACTTTTTACTGGAGCGTCATAAGACCTTGAAATTTTGTGACAATAGAGTACTATTGTCAATTTGAAATATCGGTATAACAGTGCTACTTTTGAGTAAAAAATTAAGCACCGATGCAACTTCAAAATTCAGTAACTTTTACACTGTGCGTAATCAAAGTTTGAAACATTGGAATACTGTAACTTTTTACTGGAGCGTCATAAGATCTATAAATTTTATGACAATAAAGTACTCTTTTCAATTTGAGATATCGGTATAACAGTGCAACCCTTGAGTAAAAAATGAAACACTGATGCTCCTTCAAATTTCACTAACCTTTATACTGTGCGTAATATAACTATCAAAGTTTGTAACATTGAAATGCTGTAACTTTTTACTGGAGCGTAATAAGACCTTGAAACTTTGTGACAATTAAGTACTATTGTCAGTTTGAGATATCGGTATAACAGTGCAACCCTTGAATAAAATGAAACACTGATGCAACTTCAAAATTCACTAACCTTTATACTGTGGTTAATATAACTATCAAAGTTTGCAACATTGAAATGCTGTAATTTTTACTGGAACGCCATAAGAACTTGAAACTTTGTGACAATAAAGTACTATTGTCAATTTGAAATATCGGTATAACAGTGCTACCTTTGAGTAAAAAATAAAACACTGATGCAACTTCGGTATAACAGTGCTACCCTTGAGTAATAAACGAAACATTGATACAACTTCAAAATTCACAAACTTTTATACTGTGCATAATATAACTATCAAAGTTTGCAACTTTGAAATGCTGTAACCTTTTACTGGAGCGTTATAAGGCCTTGGAATTTTATGACAGTAAAGTACTATTTTCAATTTGAGATATCGGCATAACAGTGCAACCCTTGAGTAAAAAATGAAACACTGATGCAAATTCAAAATTCAATAACCTTTATACTGTGCGTAATATAACTATCAAAGTTTGCAACATTTACTGATGCATCGTAAGACCTTGAAATTTTGTGACAAGAATGTACTATTGTCAATTTGAGATGTCGGTATAACAGTGCTACCCTTGAGTAGTAAACGACACACTGATGCAACTTAAAAATTCACTAACTTTTACTGATGCGTCATAAGACCTTGAAATTTTGTGACAACAATGTACTATTGTCAATTTGAGATATCGGTATAACAGTGCTACCCTTGCGTAATAAACGAAACACTGATGCAACTTCAAAATTCACTAACTTTTATACATTGCATAATATAACAATCCAAGGTTGCAACATTGAAATGCTGTAACCTTTTACTGGAGCGTCATGAGACCTTGAAATTTTGTGACAATAAAGTACTATTGTCAATTTGAAATATCGGTATAACAGTGCTAACTTTGAGTAAAAAATGAAACACTGATGCAACTTCAAAATTCACTAAATTTTATACTGTGCGTAATATAACTATCAAAGTTTGCAACATTGAAATGCTGTAACTTTTTACTGGTGCGTCATAAAAGCTTCAAATTTTGTGACAATAAAGTACTATTGTCAATTTGAGAAATCGGTATAACAGTGCTATCTTTATTTAAAAAATCAAAAACTGATGCAACTTCAAAATTCACTAACTTTTATACTGTGCGTAATATAATTATCAAAGTTTGCAACATTGAAATGCTGTAACTTTTTACTGGAACGTCATAAGACCTTGAAATTATGTGACAATAAAGTACTATTTTCAATTTGAGATATCGGTATAACAGTGCTACCCTTGAGTAATAAACGAAACACTGATGAAACTTCAAAATTCATTAACTTTTATACTATCAAAGTTTGCAATATTGAAATGCTGTAACTTTTTACTGGAGCGTCATAAGACCTTGAAATTTTGTGACAATAGAGTACTATTGTCAATTTGAAATATCGGTATAACAGTGCTACTTTTGAGTAAAAAATGAAGCACCGATGCAACTTCAAAATTCAGTAACTTTTACACTGTGCGTAATCAAAGTTTGACACATTGAAATGCTGTAACTTTTTACTGGAGCGTCATAAGACCTTTAAATTTTATGACAATAAAGTACTCTTTTCAATTTGAGATATTGGTATAACAGTGCAACCCTTGAGTAAAAAATGAAACACTGATGCTCCTTCAAATTTCACTAACCTTTATACTGTGCGTAATATAACTATCAAAGTTTGCAACATTGAAATGCTGTAACTTTTTACTGGAGCGTCATAAGACCTTGAAACTTTGTGACAATAAAGTACTATTGTCAATTTGAGATATCGGTATAACAGTGCAACCCTTGAATAAAAAATAAAATACGGATGCAACTTCGGTATAACAGTGCTACCCTTGAGTAATAAACGAAACATTGATGCAACTTTAAAATTCACAAACTTTTATATTGTGCATAATATAACTATCAAAGTTTGCAACGTTGAAATGCTGTAACCTCTTACTGGAGCGTCATAAGACCTTGAAATTTTATGACAATAAAGTACTATTTTCAATTTGAGATATCGGTATAACAGTGCAACCCTTGAGTAAAAAATGAAACACTGATGCAAATTCAAAATACACTATCCTTTATACTGTGCGTAATATAACTATCAAAGTTTGCATCATTGAAATGCTATAACTTTTTACTGGAGCGCCATAAGAGCTTGAAATTTTGAGACAAGAATGTATTATTGTCAATTTGAGATATCTGTATAATAGTGCTACCCTTCAGTAATAAATGAAACACTGATGCTATTTCAAAATTCAGAAACTTTTACACTGTGCGTAATATAACTATCAAAGTTTGGAACATTCAAATACTGTAACTTTTTACTGGAGCGTCATCAGACCTTGAAATTTTGTGACAATAATCTACTATTGTCAATTTGAGATATCGGTATAACAGTGCTACCTTTGAGTAAAAAATGAAACACTAATGCAACTTCAAAGTTAACTAAATTTTATACTGTGCGAAATATAACTATCTAACTTTGCAACATTGAAATCCTGTAACTTTTTATTGGAGCGTCATAAGACCTTGAAATTTTGTGACAATAAAGTACTATTGTCAATTTGAGATATCGGTATAACAGTGGAACCCTTGAATAAAATGAAACACTTATATAACTTCAAAATTCACTAACCTTTATAGTGTGCGTAATATAACTATCAAAGTTTGCAACATTGAAATGCTTCACCTTTTTACTGCTGCGTCATAAGGCCTTAAAATTTTGTGACAATAATGTACTATTGTCAATTTGAGATTTCGGTATAACAGTGCCACCCTTGAGTAATAAAAGAAACTCTGATGCAACTTCAAAATTCACTAACTTTTATACTGTGTAATATAACTATCAAAGTTTGCAACTTTGAAATGCTGTAACCTTTTACTGCAGCGTCATATAACATTGAAATTTTGTGCCAATAGAGTACTATTGTCAATTTGAAATATCGGTATAACAGTGCTACCTTTGAAAAAAAAATGAAGCACTGATGCAACTTCAAAATTCACTAACTTTTATACTGTGCGTAATCAAAGTTTGAAACATTGAAATGCTCTAACTTTTTACTGGAGCGTCATAAGACTATGAAATTTTATGACAAAGTACTATTTTCAATTTGAGATATCGGTATAACAGTGCAACCCTTGGGTAAAAAATGAAAAACTGATGCTACTTCAAAATTCACTAACCTTTATACTGTGCGTAATATAATTATCAAAGTTTGCAACATTGAAATGCTGTAACTTTTTACAGGTGCGTCATGAGACCTTGAAATTTAGTGACAATAATGTACTATTGTCATTTTGAGATATCGGTATAACATTGCTACCCTTGAGTAATAAACGAAACACTGATGAAACTTCAAAATTCACAAACTTTTATACTGTGCGTAATATATCTGTCAAAGTTTGCAATATTGAAATGCTGTAACTTTTTACTGGTGCGTCATAAGACCTTGAAATTTGTGACAATAATGTACTATTGTCAATTTGAAATATAGGTTTACCATTGAGTAAAAAATGACACTTTGATGCAACTTTAAAATTCACTAACTTTTATACTGTGCTTATTATAACTATCAAAGTTTGCAACATTGAAATGCTGTAACTTTTCACTAGAGCGTCATAAGCCCTTGAAATTTTTTTGACAATAGAGTACTATTGTCAATTTGAAATATCGGTATAACAGTGCTACCTTTGAGTAATAAACGAAACACTGATGCAACTTCAAAATTCACTAACTTTTATACTGTGCGTATTAAATATAACTATCAAAGTTTGCAACATTGTAATGCTATAACTTTTTACTGGAGCGCCATAAGACCTTGAAATTTTGTGACAAGAATGTACTATTGTCAATTTGAGATATCTGTATAACAGTGATACCCTTGAGTAATAAATAAAACACTGATGCCATTTCAAAATTCACAAACTTTTATACTGTGCGTAATATAACTATCAAAGTTTGCAACATTGAAATGCTGTAACTTTTTACTGGTGCGTCATAATATCTTGAAATTATGTGACAATAAATTACTATTGTCAATTTGAGATATCGGTATAACATTGCTACCGTTGAGTAATAAACGAAAGACTGATGAAACTTCAAAATTCACTAACTTTTATACTACCAAAGTTTGCAACATTGAAATGCTGTAACTTTTTATTAGTGCGTCATAAGACCTTGAAATTTTGTGACAATAAGGTACTATTGTCAATATGAAATATCGGCATAACTGTGCTACCTTTGAGTAGAAAATGAAACACTGATGCAAGTTCAAAATTCACTAACTTTTATACTGTGCGTAATATAACTATCAAAGTTTGCAACATTGAAATGCTGTAACTTTTTACTGGTGCGTCATAAGACCTTGAAATTTGTGACAATAATGTACTATTGTCAATTTGAGATATCGGTATAACTGTGCTAGCCTTGAGTAAAAAATGAAACACTGATGCAACTTCAAAATTCACTTACTTTTATACTGTGCGGAATATAACTATCAAAGTTTGCAACATTGAAATGCTGTAAATATTTACTGGAGCGTCAAACGACCTTGAAATTTAGTGACAATAAAGTTCTATTGTCAATTTGAAATATAGGTTTAAAAGTGCTACCATTGAGTAAAAAAGGACACTGATGCAACTTCAAAATTCACTAACTTTTATACTGTGCGTAATATAACTATCAAAGTTTGCAACATTGAAATGCTGTAACTTTTTACTGGAGCGTCATAAGACTTTGAAATTTTGTGACAATAAAGCACTATTGTCAATTTGAAATATCGGTATAACAGTGCTACCTTTGAGTAGAAAATGAAACACTGATGCAAGTTCAAAATTCACTTACTTTTATACTGTGCGGAATATAACTATCAAAGTTTGCAACATTGAAATGCTGTAAATATTTACTGGAGCGTCAAACGACCTTGAAATTTTGTGACAATAAAGTTCTATTGTCAATTTGAAATATAGGTTTAAAAGTGCTACCATTGAGTAAAAAAGGACACTTTGATGCAACTTCAAAATTCACTAACTTTTATACTGTGCGTAATATAACTATCAAAGTTTGCAACATTGAAATCCTGTAACTTTTTACTGGAGCGTCACAAGACCTTGAAATTTTGTGACAATAATGTACTATTGTCAATTTGAGATATCGGTATAACAGTGCTATCCTTGAGTAACAAACGAAACACTGATGCAACTTCAAAATTCACTAACTTTTATACTGTGAGTAATATAACTATCAAAGTTTGCAACATTGAAATGCTGTAACTTTTTACTAGTGCGTCATAAGACCTTGAAATTTTGTGACAATAATGTACTATTGTCAATTTGAGATATCGGTATAACATTGCTACCGTTGAGTAATAAACGAAAGACTGATGAAACTTCAAAATTCACTAACTTTTATACTATCAAAGTTTGCAATATTGAAATGCTGTAACTTTTTGCTGGAGCGTCATAAGACCTTGAAATTTTGTGACAATAAAGTACTATTGTCAATTTGAAGTATAGGTTTGACAGTGCTACCATTGAGTCAAAAAGGACGCTTTGATGCAACTTCAAAATTCACTAACTTTTATACTGTGCGTAATATAACTATCAAAGTTTGCAACATTGAAATGCTGTAACTTTTTACTGAAGCGGCATAAGACTTTGAAATTTTGTGACAATAAAGCACTATTGTCAATTTGAAATATCGGTATAACAGTGCTACTTTTGAATAAAAATTGAAGCACTGATGCAACTTCAAAATTCACTAACTTTTATACTGTGCGTAATATAACTACCAAAGTTTGCAACATTGAAATTCTGTAACTTTTTACTGGAGCGGCATAATATCTTGTAATAAACGAAAGACTGATGAAACTTCAAAATTCACTAACTTTTATACTATCAAAGTTTGCAATATTGAAATGCTGTAACTTTTTGCTGGAGCGTCATAAGACCTTGAAATCTTGAGAAAAAAATGAAACACTGATGCAACTTCAAAATTCAATAACTTTTATACTGTTCGTATTATAACTATCAAAGTTTGCAACATTGAAATGCTGTAACTTTTTACTAGAGCGTCATAAGCCCTTGAAATTTTGTGACAATAATGTACTATTGTCAGTTTGAGATATCGGTATAACATTGCTACCATTGGGTAATAAACGAAACACTGATGAAACTTCAAAATTCACTAGCTTTTATACTATCAAAGTTTGCAATATTGAAATGCTGTAACTTTTTACTGGAGCGGCATAAGACTTTGAAATTTTGTGACAATAAAGCACTATTGTCAATTTGAAATATCGGTATAACTGTGCTACCTTTGAGTAGAAAATGAAACACTGATGCAAGTTCAAAATTCACTAACTTTTATAGTGTGCGTAATATAACTACCAAAGTTTGCAACATTGAAATGCTGTAAATTTTTACTGGAGCGTCAAACCACCTTGAAATTTTGTGACAATAAAGTACTATTGTCAATTTGAAATATAGGTTTAAAAGTCCTACCATTGAGTAAAAAAGGACACTTTGATGCAACTTCAAAATTCACTAACTTTTATACTGTGCGTAATATAACTATCAAAGTTTGTAACATTGAAATCCTGTAACTTTTTACTGGAGCGTCACAAGACCTTGAAATTTTGTGATAATAATGTACTATTGTAAATTTGAGATATCGGTATAACAGTGCTACCCTTGAGTAATAAACGAAACACTGATGCAACTTCAAAATTCACTAATGTTTACTGATGCGTATTAAGACCTTGAAATTTTGTGACAATAATGTACTATTGTCAATTTGAGATATCGGTATAACAGTGCTACCCTTGAGTAATAAACGAAACACTGATGCAACTTCAAAATTCACTAACTTTTATACTATCAAAGTTTGCAATATTGAAATGCTGTAATTTTTACTGCAGCGTCATAAGACCTTGAAATTTTGTGACAATAAAGTACTATTGTCAATTTGAAATATAGGTTTAACAGTGCTACCCTTGAGAAAAAATGAAACACTGATGCAAGTTCAAAGTTCAATAACTTTTATACTGTGCCTATTATAACTATCAAAGTTTGCAACATTGAAATATTGTAATTTTTTACTAGAGCGTCATAAGCCTTTGAAATTTTGTGACAATAGAGTACTATTGTCAATTTGAAATATCGGTATAATAGTGCTACCTTTGAGTAAAAAATGAAGCATTGATGCAACTTCAAAAATCACTAACTTTTATAACAATGAAGTACTATTTTCAATTTGAGATATCGGTATAACAGTGCAATCCTTGAGTAAAAAATGAAAAACTGATGCTACTTCAAAATTCACTAACCTTTATACTAAGCGTAATATAACTACCAAAGTTTGCAACATTGAAATGCTGTAACTTTTTACTGGTGCGTCATAATACCTTGAAATTTTGTGACAATAATGTACTATTGTCAGTTTGAGATATCGGTATAACATTGCTACCATTGGGTAATAAACGAAACACTGATGAAACTTCTAAATTCACTAGCTTTTATACTATCAAAGGTTGCAATATTGAAATGCTGTAACTTTTTACTGGAGCGTCATAAGACCCTGCAATTTTGTGACAATAAAGTACTATTGTCAATTTGAAATATAGGTTTAACAGTGCTACCATTGAGTAAAAAAGGACACTTTGATTCAACTTCAAAATTCACTAACTTTTATACTGTGCGTATTATAACTATCAAAGTTTGCAACATTGAAATGCTGTAACTTTTTACTAGAGCGTCATAATACCTTGAAATTTTGTGACAATAATGTACTATTGTCAATTTGAGATATCGGTATAACAGTGCTACCCTTGAGTAATAAACGAAACACTGATGCAACTTCAAAGTGCACTAACTTTTATACTATCAAAGGTTGCAATATTGAAATGCTGTAACTTTTTACTGGAGCGTCATAAGACCTTGAAATTTTGAGACAATAAAGTACTATTGTCAATTTGAAATATAGGTTTAACAGTGCTACCATTGAGTAAAAAAGGACACTTTGATGCAACTTCAAAATTCACTAACTTTTATACTGTGCGTAATATAACTATCAAAGTTTGCAACATTGAAATGCTGTAACTTTTTACTGGTGCGTCATAAGACCTTGAAATTTGTGACAATAATGTACTATTGTCAATTTGAGATATCGGTATAACTGTGCTAGCCTTGAGTAAAAAATGAAACACTGATGCAACTTCAAAATTCACTGTGAGTAATATAACTATCAAAGTTTCCAACATTGAAATGCTGTAACTTTTTACTGGAGCGTCATAAGACTTTGAAATTTTGTGACAATAAAGCACTATTGTCAATTTGAAATATCGGTATAACAGTGCTACCTTTGAGTAGAAAATGAAACACTGATGCAAGTTCAGAATTCACTAACTTTTATACTGTGCGTAATATAACTATCAAAGTTTGCAACATTGAAATGCTGTAAATTTTTACTGGAGCGTCAAACGACCTTGAAATTTTGTGACAATAAAGTACTATTGTCAATTTGAAATATAGGTTTAAAAGTGCTACCATTGAATAAAAAATGAAACACTGATGCAACTTCAAAATTCACTAACTTTTATACTGTGCGTAATATAACTGTCAAAGTTTGCAACATTGAAATGCTGTCACTTTTTACTGGTCTGTCATAAGACCTTGAAATTTGAGACAATAATGTACTATTGTCAATTTGAGATATCGGTATAACTGTGCTGCCCTGGAGTAAAAAATGAAACACTGATGCAACTTCAAAATCCACTAACTTTTATACTGTGAGTAATATAACTATCAAAGTTTGCAACATTGAAATGCTGTAACTTTTTACTGGAGCGTCATAAGACTTTGAAATTTTGTGTCAATAAAGCACTATTGTCAATTTGAAATATCGGTATAACAGTGCTACCTTTGAGTAGAAAATGAAACACTGATGCAAGTTCAAAATTCACTAACTTTTATACTGTGCGTAATATAACTATCAAAGTTTGCAACATTGAAATGCTGTAACTTTTTACTGGTGCGTCATAAGACCTTGAAATTTGTGACAATAATGTACTATTGTCAATTTGAGATATCGGTATAACTGTGCTAGCCTTGAGTAAAAAATGAAACACTGATGCAACTTCAAAATTCACTGTGAGTAATATAACTATCAAAGTTTCCAACATTGAAATGCTGTAACTTTTTACTGGAGCGTCATAAGACTTTGAAATTTTGTGACAATAAAGCACTATTGTCAATTTGAAATATCGGTATAACAGTGCTACCTTTGAGTAGAAAATGAAACACTGATGCAAGTTCAGAATTCACTAACTTTTATACTGTGCGTAATATAACTATCAAAGTTTGCAACATTGAAATGCTGTAAATTTTTACTGGAGCGTCAAACGACCTTGAAATTTTGTGACAATAAAGTACTATTGTCAATTTGAAATATAGGTTTAAAAGTGCTACCATTGAATAAAAAATGAAACACTGATGCAACTTCAAAATTCACTAACTTTTATACTGTGCGTAATATAACTATCAAAGTTTGCAACATTGAAATCCTGTAACTTTTTACTGGAGCGTCACAAGACCTTGAAATTTTGTGACAATAATGTACTATTGACAATTTGAGATATCGGTATAACAGTGCTACCCTTGAGTAATAAACGAAACACTGATGCAACTTCAAAATTCACAAATTTTTATACTATCAAAGTTTGCAATATTGAAATGCTGTAACTTTTTATTTGGTGCGTCATAATACCTTGAAATTTTGTGACAATAATGTACTATTGTCAATTTGAGATATCAGTATAACAGTGCTACCCTTGAGTAATAAACGAAACACTGAAGCAACTTCAAAATTCACTAACTTTTATACTATCAAAGGTTGCAATATTGAAATGCTGTAACTTTTTACTGGAGCGTCATAAGACTTTTAAATTTTATGACAATAAAGTACTATTTTCAATTTGAGATATCGGTATAACAGTGCAACCCTTGAGTAAAAAATGAAACACTGATGCTACTTCAAAATTCACTAACCTTTATACTAAGCGTAATATAACTATCAAAGTTTTCAACATTGAAATGGTTCAACTTTTTACTGGTGCGTCATAGGCCTTGAAATTTTGTGACAATAATGTACTATTGTCAATTTGAGATATCGGTATAACAGTGCTACCATTGAGTAATAAAAGAAACTCTGATGCAACTTCAAAAATAACTAACTTTTATACTGTGCATAATATAACTATCAAAGTTTGCAACATTGAAATGCTGTAACTTTTTACTAGAGCGTCATAAGCCCTTGAAATTTTGTGACAATAGAGTAGTATTGTCAATTTGAAATATCGGTATAACAGTGCTACCTTTGAGTAAAAAATGAACCACTGATGCAACTTCAAAATTCACTAATGTTTACTGATGCGTATTCAGACCTTGAAATTTTGTGACAATAGTGTACTATTGTCAATTTGAGTTATCTGTATAACAGTGCTACCCTTGAGTAATAAATGAAACACTAATGGCATTTCAAAATTCACAAACTTTTACACTGTGCGTAATATAACTATCAAAGTTTGGAACATTGAAATTCTGTAACTTTTTACTGGAGCGTCATAAGACCTTGAAATTTTGTGACAATAATGTACTATTGTCAATTTGAGATATCGGTATAACAGCGCTACCCTTGAGAAAAAAATGAAACACTGATGCAACTTCAAAATTCAATAACTTTTATACTGTGCGTATTATAACTATCAAAGTTTGCAACATTGAAATGCTGTAACTCTTTACTAGAGCGTCATAAGCCCTTGAAATTTTGTGACAATAGAGTACTATTGACAATTTGAAATATCGGTATAACAGTGCTACCTTTGAGTAAAAAATGAAGCACTGATGCAACTTCAAAAATCACTAACTTTTATACTGTGCGTAATCAAAGTTTGAAACATTGAAATGCTGTAAGTTTTTACTGGAGCGTCATAAGACCTTTAAATTTTATGACAATAAAGTACCATTTTCAATTTGAGATATCAGTATAACAGTGCAACCCTTGAGTAAAAAATGAAACACTGATGCTACTTCAAAATTCACTAACCTTTATACTAAGCGTAATATAACTATCAAAGTTTTCAACATTGAAATGGTTAAACTTTTTACTGGTGCGTCATAGGCCTTGAAATTTTGTGACAATAATGTACTATTGTCAATTTGAGATATCGGTATAACAGTGCTACCATTGAGTAATAAAAGAAACTCTGATGCAACTTCAAAATTCACTAACTTTTATACTGTGCATAATATAACTATCAAAGTTTGCAACATTGAAATGCTGTAACCTTTTACTGGAGCGAAATAAGACCTTGAAATTCTGTGAAAATAATGTACTATTGTCAATTTCAGATATCTGTATAACAGTGCTAAACTTGAGTAATAAATGAAACACTGATGCCATTTCAAAATTCACAAATTTTACATTGTGCGTAATATAACTATCAAAGTTTGGAACATTGAAATGCTGTAACTTTTTACTGGAGCGTCATAAGACCTTGAAATTTTGTGACAATATTATACTATTGTCAATTTGAGATATCGGTATAACAGCGCTACCCTTGAGAAAAAATGAAACACTGATGCAAGTTCAAAATTCAATAAATCTTATACTGTGCGTATTATAACTATCAAAGTTTGCAACATTGAAAAGCTGTAATTTTTTACTAGAGCGTCATAAGCCCTTGAAATTTTGTGACAATAAAGTACTATTGTCAATTTGAAATATCGGTATAACAGTGCTACCTTTGAGTAAAAAATGAAGCACTGATGCAACTTCAAAATTCACTAACTTTTATACTGTGCGTAATATAACTATCAAAGTTCGCAACATTGAAATGCTGTAACTTTTTACTGGAGCGTCATAAGCCCTTGAAAATTGTGACAATAATGTACTATTGTCAGTTTGAGATATCGGTATAACATTGCAATCCTTGAGTAAAAAATGAAAAACTGATGCTACTTCAAAATTCACTAACTTTTATACTAAGCGTAATATAACTACCAAAGTTTGCAACATTGAAATGCTGTAACTTTTTACTGGTGCGTCATAATACCTTGAAATTTTGTGACAATAATGTACTATTGTCAGTTTGAGATATCGGTATAACATTGCTACCATTGGGTAATAAACGAAACACTGATGAAACTTCTAAATTCACTAGCTTTTATACTATCAAAGTTTGCAATATTGAAATGCTGTAACTTTTTACTGGAGCGGCATAAGACCTTTAAGTTTTGTGACAATAAAGCACTATTGTCAATTTGAAATATCGGTATAACTGTGCTACCTTTGAGTTGAAAATGAAACACTGATGCAAGTTCAAAATTCACGAACTTTTATACTGTGCGTAATATAAATATCAAAGTTTGCAACATTGAAATGCTGTAACTTTTTACTGGAGCGGCATAAGACTTTCAAATTTTGTGACAATAAAGCACTATTGTCAATTTGAAATATCGGTATAACAGTGCTACCTTTGAGTAGAAAATGAAACACTGAAGCAAGTTCAGAATTCACTAACTTTTATACTGTGCGTAATATAACTATCAAAGTTTGCAACATTGAAATGCTGTAAATTTTTACTGGAGCGTCAAACGACCTTGAAATTTTGTGACAATAAAGTACTATTGTCAATTTGAAATATAGGTTTAAAAGTGCTACCATTGAATAAAAAATGAAACACTGATGCAACTTCAAAATTCACTAACTTTTATACTGTGCGTAATATAACTATCAAAGTTTGCAACATTGAAATCCTGTAACTTTTTACTGGAGCGTCACAAGACCTTGAAATTTTGTGACAATAATGTACTATTGTCAATTTGAGATATCGGTATAACAGTGCTACCCTTGAGTAATAAACGAAACACTGATGCAACTTCAAAATTCACAAATTTTTATACTATCAAAGTTTGCAATATTGAAATGCTGTAACTTTTTACTGGTGCGTCATAATACCTTGAAATTTGGTGACAATAATGTACTATTGTCAATTTGAGATATCGGTATAACAGTGCTACCCTTGAGTAATAAACGAAACACTGAAGCAACTTCAAAATTCACTAACTTTTATACTATCAAAGGTTGCAATATTGAAATGCTGTAACTTTTTACTGGAGCGTCATAAGACTTTTAAATTTTATGACAATAAAGTACTATTTTCAATTTGAGATATCGGTATAACAGTGCAACCCTTGAGTAAAAAATGAAACACTGATGCTACTTCAAAATTCACTAACCTTTATACTAAGCGTAATATAACTATCAAAGTTTTCAACATTGAAATGGTTCAACTTTTTACTGGTGCGTCATAGGCCTTGAAATTTTGTGACAATAATGTACTATTGTCAATTTGAGATATCGGTATAACAGTGCTACCATTGAGTAATAAAAGAAACTCTGATGCAACTTCAAAAATCACTAACTTTTATACAGTGCATAATATAACTATCAAAGTTTGCAACATTGAAATGCTGTAACTTTTTACTAGAGCGTCATAAGCCCTTGAAATTTTGTGACAATAGAGTAGTATTGTCAATTTGAAATATCGGTATAACAGTGCTACCTTTGAGTAAAAAATGAACCACTGATGCAACTTCAAAATTCACTAATGTTTACTGATGCGTATTCAGACCTTGAAATTTTGTGACAATAGTGTACTATTGTCAATTTGAGTTATCTGTATAACAGTGCTACCCTTGAGTAATAAATGAAACACTAATGGCATTTCAAAATTCACAAACTTTTACACTGTGCGTAATATAACTATCAAAGTTTGGAACATTGAAATTCTGTAACTTTTTACTGGAGCGTCATAAGACCTTGAAATTTTGTGACAATAATGTACTATTGTCAATTTGAGATATCGGTATAACAGCGCTACCCTTGAGAAAAAAATGAAACACTGATGCAACTTCAAAATTCAATAACTTTTATACTGTGCGTATTATAACTATCAAAGTTTGCAACATTGAAATGCTGTAACTCTTTACTAGAGCGTCATAAGCCCTTGAAATTTTGTGACAATAGAGTACTATTGACAATTTGAAATATCGGTATAACAGTGCTACCTTTGAGTAAAAAATGAAGCACTGATGCAACTTCAAAAATCACTAACTTTTATACTGTGCGTAATCAAAGTTTGAAACATTGAAATGCTGTAACTTTTTACTGGAGCGTCATAAGACCTTTAAATTTTATGACAATAAAGTACCATTTTCAATTTGAGATATCAGTATAACAGTGCAACCCTTGAGTAAAAAATGAAACACTGATGCTACTTCAAAATTCACTAACCTTTATACTAAGCGTAATATAACTATCAAAGTTTTCAACATTGAAATGGTTAAACTTTTTACTGGTGCGTCATAGGCCTTGAAATTTTGTGACAATAATGTACTATTGTCAATTTGAGATATCGATATAACAGTGCTACCATTGAGTAATAAAAGAAACTCTGATGCAACTTCAAAATTCACTAACTTTTATACTGTGCATAATATAACTATCAAAGTTTGCAACATTGAAATGCTGTAACCTTTTACTGGAGCGAAATAAGACCTTGAAATTCTGTGAAAATAATGTACTATTGTCAATTTCAGATATCTGTATAACAGTGCTAAACTTGAGTAATAAATGAAACACTGATGCCATTTCAAAATTCACAAATTTTACACTGTGCGTAATATAACTATCAAAGTTTGGAACATTGAAATGCTGTAACTTTTTACTGGAGCGTCATAAGACCTTGAAATTTTGTGACAATATTATACTATTGTCAATTTGAGATATCGGTATAACAGCGCTACCCTTGAGAAAAAATGAAACACTGATGCAAGTTCAAAATTCAATAAATCTTATACTGTGCGTATTATAACTATCAAAGTTTGCAACATTGAAAAGCTGTAATTTTTTACTAGAGCGTCATAAGCCCTTGAAATTTTGTGCCAATAAAGTACTACTGTAAATTTGAAGTATCGGTATAACAGTGCAACCTTTGAGTAAAAAATGAAGCACTGATGCAACTTCAAAATTCACTAACTTTTATACTGAGCGTAATATAACTATCAAAGTTTGCAACATTGAAATGCTGTAACTTTTTACTGGAGCGTCATAAGCCCTTGAAAATTGTGACAATAATGTACTATTGTCAGTTTGAGATATCGGTATAACATTGCAATCCTTGAGTAAAAAATGAAAAACTGATGCTACTTCAAAATTCACTAACTTTTATACTAAGCGTAATATAACTACCAAAGTTTGCAACATTGAAATGCTGTAACTTTTTACTGGTGCGTCATAATACCTTGAAATTTTGTGACAATAATGTACTATTGTCAGTTTGAGATATCGGTATAACATTGCTACCATTGGGTAATAAACGAAACACTGATGAAACTTCTAAATTCACTAGCTTTTATACTATCAAAGTTTGCAATATTGAAATGCTGTAACTTTTTACTGGAGCGGCATAAGACCTTTAAGTTTTGTGACAATAAAGCACTATTGTCAATTTGAAATATCGGTATAACTGTGCTCTTTGAGTTGAAAATGAAACACTGATGCAAGTTCAAAATTCACGAACTTTTATACTGTGCGTAATATAAATATCAAAGTTTGCAACATTGAAATGCTGTAACTTTTTACTGGAGCGGCATAAGACTTTCAAATTTTGTGACAATAAAGCACTATTGTCAATTTGAGATATCGGTATAACTGTGCTACCTTTGAGTAGAAAATGAAACACTGATGCAGGTTCAAAATTCACTAACTTTTATACTGTGCGTAATATAACTATCAAAGTTTGCAACATTGAAATGCTGTAACTTTTTACTGGTGCGTCATAAGACCTTGAAATTTGTGACAATAATGTACTATTGTCAATTTGAGATATCGGTATAACTGTGCTAGCCTTGAGTAAAAAATGAAACACTGATGCAACTTCAAAATTCACTGTGAGTAATATAACTATCAAAGTTTCCAACATTGAAATGCTGTAACTTTTTACTGGAACGTCATAAGACTTTGAAATTTTGTGACAATAAAGCACTATTGTCAATTTGAAATATCGGTATAACAGTGCTACCTTTGAGTAGAAAATGAAACACTGAAGCAAGTTCAGAATTCACTAACTTTTATACTGTGCGTAATATAACTATCAAAGTTTGCAACATTGAAATGCTGTAAATTTTTACTGGAGCGTCAAACGACCTTGAAATTTTGTGACAATAAAGTACTATTGTCAATTTGAAATATAGGTTTAAAAGTGCTACCATTGAATAAAAAATGAAACACTGATGCAACTTCAAAATTCACTAACTTTTATACTGTGCGTAATATAACTATCAAAGTTTGCAACATTGAAATCCTGTAACTTTTTACTGGAGCGTCACAAGACCTTGAAATTTTGTGACAATAATGTACTATTGTCAATTTGAGATATCGGTATAACAGTGCTACCTTTGAGTAATAAACGAAACACTGATGCAACTTCAAAATTCACTAATTTTTATACTATCAAAGTTTGCAATATTGAAATGCTGTAACTTTTTACTGGTGCGTCATAATACCTTGAAATTTGGTGACAATAATGTACTATTGTCAATTTGAGATATCGGTATAACAGTGCTACCCTTGAGTAAAAAATGAAACACTGATGCAATTTCAATATTCACTAACTTTTATACTGTGCGTAATATAACTATCAAAGTTCGCAACATTGAAATGCTGTAACTTTTTACTGGAGCGTCATAAGCCCTTGAAAATTGTGACAATAATGTACTATTGTCAATTTGAGATATCGGTATAACAGTGCTACCCTTGAGTAAAAACTGAAACACTTATGCAACTTTGGTATAACAGTGCTACCCTTGAGGAAAAAATGAAACACTGATACAACTTCAAATATCACTAACTTTTATACTGTGAGTAATATAACTATCAAAGTTTGCAACATTGAAATGCTGTAACTTTTTACTGGAGCGTCATACGACCTTAAAATTTTTTGACAATAATATACTATTGTCAATTTGAGATATCTGTATAACAGTGCTACCATTGAGTAATAAAAGAAACTCTGATGCAACTTCAAAATTCACTAACTTTTATACTGTGCATAATATAACTATCAAAGTTTGCAACATTGAAATGCTGTATCTTTTTACTAGAGCGTCATAAGCCCTTGAAATTTTGTGACAATAGAGTACTATTGTCAATTTGAAATATCGGTATAACAGTGCTACCTTTGAGTAAAAAATGAAGCACTGATGCAACTTCAAAATTCACTAATGTTTACTGATGCGTATTTAGACCTTGAAATTTTGTGACAATAGTGTACTATTGTCAATTTGAGATATCGGTATAACAGCGCTACCCTTGAGAAAAAAATGAAACACTGATGCAACTTCAAAAATCACTAACTTTTATACTGTGCGTAATATAACTATCAAAGTTTGCAACATTGAAATGCTGTAAATTTTTACTGGAGCGTCAAACGACCTTGAAATTTTGTGACAATAAAGTACTATTGTCAATTTGAAATATAGGTTTAAAAGTGCTACCATTGAATAAAAAATGAAACACTGATGCAACTTCAAAATTCACTAACTTTTATACTGTGCATAATATAACTATCAAAGTTTGCAACATTGAAATGCTGTAACCTTTTACTGGAGCGAAATAAGACCTTGAAATTCTGTGAAAATAATGTACTATTGTCAATTTCAGATATCTGTATAACAGTGCTAAACTTGAGTAATAAATGAAACACTGATGCCATTTCAAAATTCACAAACTTTTACACTGTGCGTAATATAACTATCAAAGTTTGGAACATTGAAATGCTGTAACTTTTTACTGGAGCGTCATAAGACCTTGAAATTTTGTGACAATATTATACTATTGTCAATTTGAGATATCGGTATAACAGCGCTACCCTTGAGAAAAAATGAAACACTGATGCAAGTTCAAAATTCAATAAATCTTATACTGTGCGTATTATAACTATCAAAGTTTGCAACATTGAAAAGCTGTAATTTTTTACTAGAGCGTCATAAGCCCTTGAAATTTTGTGACAATAGAGTACTATTGTCAATTTGAAATATCGGTATAACAGTGCTACCTTTGAGTAAAAAATGAAGCACTGATGCAAC
This sequence comes from Clusia tigrina, assembly GCA_920105625.2. Taxonomy (NCBI): domain Eukaryota; kingdom Metazoa; phylum Arthropoda; class Insecta; order Diptera; family Clusiidae; genus Clusia; species Clusia tigrina. The sequence continues at coordinate 201,328,024 of OV050030.1, forward strand.
TTCAAAATTCACTAATGTTTACTGATGCGTATTCAGACCTTGAAATTTTGTGACAATAGTGTACTATTGTCAATTTGAGTTATCTGTATAACAGTGCTACCCTTGAGTAATAAATGAAACACTAATGGCATTTCAAAATTCACAAACTTTTACACTGTGCGTAATATAACTATCAAAGTTTGGAACATTGAAATTCTGTAACTTTTTACTGGAGCGTCATAAGACCTTGAAATTTTGTGACAATAATGTACTATTGTCAATTTGAGATATCGGTATAACAGCGCTACCCTTGAGAAAAAAATGAAACACTGATGCAACTTCAAAATTCAATAACTTTTATACTGTGCGTATTATAACTATCAAAGTTTGCAACATTGAAATGCTGTAACTCTTTACTAGAGCGTCATAAGCCCTTGAAATTTTGTGACAATAGAGTACTATTGACAATTTGAAATATCGGTATAACAGTGCTACCTTTGAGTAAAAAATGAAGCACTGATGCAACTTCAAAAATCACTAACTTTTATACTGTGCGTAATCAAAGTTTGAAACATTGAAATGCTGTAACTTTTTGCTGGAGCGTCATAAGACGTTTAAATTTTATGACAATAAAGTACCATTTTCAATTTGAGATATCGGTATAACAGTGCAACCCTTGAGTAAAAAATGAAACACTGATGCTACTTCAAAATTCACTAACCTTTATACTAAGCGTAATATAACTATCAAAGTTTTCAACATTGAAATGGTTCAACTTTTTACTGGTGCGTCATAGGCCTTGAAATTTTGTGACAATAATGTACTATTGTCAATTTGAGATATCGGTATAACAGTGCTACCATTGAGTAATAAAAGAAACTCTGATGCAACTTCAAAATTCACTAACTTTTATACTGTGCATAATATAACTATCAAAGTTTGCAACATTGAAATGCTGTAACCTTTTACTGGAGCGAAATAAGACCTTGAAATTCTGTGAAAATAATGTACTATTGTCAATTTCAGATATCTGTATAACAGTGCTAAACTTGAGTAATAAATGAAACACTGATGCCATTTCAAAATTCACAAATTTTACACTGTGCGTAATATAACTATCAAAGTTTGGAACATTGAAATGCTGTAACTTTTTACTGGAGCGTCATAAGACCTTGAAATTTTGTGACAATATTATACTATTGTCAATTTGAGATATCGGTATAACAGCGCTACCCTTGAGAAAAAATGAAACACTGATGCAAGTTCAAAATTCAATAAATCTTATACTGTGCGTATTATAACTATCAAAGTTTGCAACATTGAAAAGCTGTAATTTTTTACTAGAGCGTCATAAGCCCTTGAAATTTTGTGACAATAGAGTACTATTGTCAATTTGAAATATCGGTATAACACTGCTACCTTTGAGTAAAAAATGAAGCACTGATGCAACTTCAAAATTCACTAACTTTTATACTGTGCGTAATATAACTATCAAAGTTCGCAACATTGGAAAACTGTAACTTTTTACTGGAGCGTCATAAGCCCTTGAAAATTGTGACAATAATGTACTATTGTCAGTTTGAGATATCGGTATAACATTGCAATCCTTGAGTAAAAAATGAAAAACTGATGCTACTTCAAACTTCACTAACTTTTATACTGTGCGTAATATAACTATCTAAGTTCGCAACATTGAAATGCTGTAACTTTTTACTGGAGCGTCATAAGCCCTTGAAATTTTGTGACAATAGAGTACTATTGTCAATTTGAAATATCGGTATAACAGTGCTACCTTTGAGTAAAAAATGAAGCACTGATGCAACTTCAAAATTCACTAATGTTTACTGATGCGTATTTAGACCTTGAAATTTTGTGACAATAGTGTACTATTGTCAATTTGAGATATCGGTATAACAGCGCTACCCTTGAGAAAAAAATGAAACACTGATGCAACTTCAAAAATCACTAACTTTTATACTGTGCGTAATATAACTATCAAAGTTTGCAACATTGAAATGCTGTAAATTTTTACTGGAGCGTCAAACGACCTTGAAATTTTGTGACAATAAAGTACTATTGTCAATTTGAAATATAGGTTTAAAAGTGCTACCATTGAATAAAAAATGAAACACTGATGCAACTTCAAAATTCACTAACTTTTATACTGTGCATAATATAACTATCAAAGTTTGCAACATTGAAATGCTGTAACCTTTTACTGGAGCGAAATAAGACCTTGAAATTCTGTGAAAATAATGTACTATTGTCAATTTCAGATATCTGTATAACAGTGCTAAACTTGAGTAATAAATGAAACACTGATGCCATTTCAAAATTCACAAACTTTTACACTGTGCGTAATATAACTATCAAAGTTTGGAACATTGAAATGCTGTAACTTTTTACTGGAGCGTCATAAGACCTTGAAATTTTGTGACAATATTATACTATTGTCAATTTGAGATATCGGTATAACAGCGCTACCCTTGAGAAAAAATGAAACACTGATGCAAGTTCAAAATTCAATAAATCTTATACTGTGCGTATTATAACTGTCAAAGTTTGCAACATTGAAAAGCTGTAATTTTTTACTAGAGCGTCATAAGCCCTTGAAATTTTGTGACAATAGAGTACTATTGTCAATTTGAAATATCGGTATAACAGTGCTACCTTTGAGAAAAAAATGAAGCACTGATGCAACTTCAAAATTCACTAATGTTTACTGATGCGTATTCAGACCTTGAAATTTTGTGACAATAGTGTACTATTGTCAATTTGAGTTATCTGTATAACAGTGCTACCCTTGAGTAATAAATGAAACACTAATGGCATTTCAAAATTCACAAACTTTTACACTGTGCGTAATATAACTATCAAAGTTTGGAACATTGAAATTCTGTAACTTTTTACTGGAGCGTCATAAGACCTTGAAATTTTGTGACAATAATGTACTATTGTCAATTTGAGATATCGGTATAACAGCGCTACCCTTGAGAAAAAAATTAAACACTGATGCAACTTCAAAATTCAATAACTTTTATACTGTGCGTATTATAACTATCAAAGTTTGCAACATTGAAATGCTGTAACTCTTTACTAGAGCGTCATAAGCCCTTGAAATTTTGTGACAATAGAGTACTATTGACAATTTGAAATATCGGTATAACAGTGCTACCTTTGAGTAAAAAATGAAGCACTGATGCAACTTCAAAAATCACTAACTTTTATACTGTGCGTAATCAAAGTTTGAAACATTGAAATGCTGTAACTTTTTACTGGAGCGTCATAAGACCTTTAAATTTTATGACAATAAAGTACCATTTTCAATTTGAGATATCGGTATAACAGTGCAACCCTTGAGTAAAAAATGAAACACTGATGCTACTTCAAAATTCACTAACCTTTATACTAAGCGTAATATAACTATCAAAGTTTTCAACATTGAAATGGTTCAACTTTTTACTGGTGCGTCATAGGCCTTGAAATTTTGTGACAATAATGTACTATTGTCAATTTGAGATATCGGTATAACAGTGCTACCATTGAGTAATAAAAGAAACTCTGATGCAACTTCAAAATTCACTAACTTTTATACTGTGCATAATATAACTATCAAAGTTTGCAACATTGAAATGCTGTAACCTTTTACTGGAGCGAAATAAGACCTTGAAATTCTGTGAAAATAATGTACTATTGTCAATTTCAGATATCTGTATAACAGTGCTAAACTTGAGTAATAAATGAAACACTGTTGCCATTTCAAAATTCACAAATTTTACACTGTGCGTAATATAACTATCAAAGTTTGGAACATTGAAATGCTGTAACTTTTTACTGGAGCGTCATAAGACCTTGAAATTTTGTGACAATATTATACTATTGTCAATTTGAGATATCGGTATAACAGCGCTACCCTTGAGAAAAAATGAAACACTGATGCAAGTTCAAAATTCACAAATTTTACACTGTGCGTAATATAACTATCAAAGTTTGGAACATTGAAATGCTGTAACTTTTTACTGGAGCGTCATAAGCCCTTGAAAATTGTGACAATAATGTACTATTGTCAATTTGAGATATCGGTATAACAGTGCTACCCTTGAGTAAAAACTGAAACACTTATGCAACTTTGGTATAACAGTGCTACCCTTGAGGAAAAAATGAAACACTGATACAACTTCAAATATCACTAACTTTTATACTGTGAGTAATATAACTATCAAAGTTTGCAACATTGAAATGCTGTAACTTTTTACTGGTGCGTCATAATACCTTGAAATTTTGTGACAATAATGTACTATTGTCAGTTTGAGATATCGGTATAACATTGCTACCATTGGGTAATAAACGAAACACTGATGAAACTTCTAAATTCACTAGCTTTTATACTATCAAAGTTTGCAATATTGAAATGCTGTAACTTTTTACTGGAGCGTCATACGACCTTGAAATTTTTTGACAATAATATACTATTGTCAATTTGAGATATCTGTATAACAGTGCTACCTTTGAGTAAAAAATGAAACACTGATGCAAGTTCAAAATTCACGAACTTTTATACTGTGCGTAATATAAATATCAAAGTTTGCAACATTGAAATGCTGTAACTTTTTACTGGAGCGGCATAAGACTTTGAAATTTTGTGACAATAAAGCACTATTGTCAATTTGAAATATCGGTATAACAGTGCTACCTTTGAGTAGAAAATGAAACACTGAAGCAAGTTCAAAATTCACTAACTTTTATACTGTGCGTAATATAACTATCAAAGTTTGCAACATTGAAATGCTGTAAATTTTTACTGGAGCGTCAAACGACCTTGAAATTTTGTGACAATAAAGTACTATTGTCAATTTGAAATATAGGTTTAAAAGTGCTACCATTGAATAAAAAATGAAACACTGATGCAACTTCAAAATTCACTAACTTTTATACTGTGCGTAATATAACTATCAAAGTTTGCAACATTGAAATCCTGTAACTTTTTACTGGAGCGTCACAAGACCTTGAAATTTTGTGACAATAAAGTACTATTGTCAATTTGAGATATCGGTATAACAGTGCTACTTTTGAGTAATAAACGAAACACTGATGCAACTTCAAAATTCACTAATTTTTATACTATCAAAGTTTGCAATATTGAAATGCTGTAACTTTTTACTGGTGCGTCATAATACCTTGAAATTTGGTGACAATAATGTACTATTGTCAATTTGAGATATCGGTATAACAGTGCTACCCTTGAGTAAAAAATGAAACACTGATGCAATTTCAATATTCACTAACTTTTATACTGTGCGTAATATAACTATCAAAGTTCGCAACATTGAAATGCTGTAACTTTTTACTGGAGCGTCATAAGCCCTTGAAAATTGTGACAATAATGTACTATTGTCAATTTGAGATATCGGTATAACAGTGCTACCCTTGAGTAAAAACTGAAACACTTATGCAACTTTGGTATAACAGTGCTACCCTTGAGGAAAATATGAAACACTGATACAACTTCAAATATCACTAACTTTTATACTGTGAGTAATATAACTATCAAAGTTTGCAACATTGAAATGCTGTAACTTTTTACTGGAGCGTCATACGACCTTGAAATTTTTTGACAATAATATACTATTGTCAATTTGAGATATCTGTATAACAGTGCTACCATTGAGTAATAAAAGAAACTCTGATGCAACTTCAAAATTCACTAACTTTTATACTGTGCATAATATAACTATCAAAGTTTGCAACATTGAAATGCTGTATCTTTTTACTAGAGCGTCATAAGCCCTTGAAATTTTGTGACAATAGAGTACTATTGTCAATTTGAAATATCGGTATAACAGTGCTACCTTTGAGTAAAAAATGAAGCACTGATGCAACTTCAAAATTCACTAATGTTTACTGATGCGTATTTAGACCTTGAAATTTTGTGACAATAGTGTACTATTGTCAATTTGAGATATCGGTATAACAGCGCTACCCTTGAGAAAAAAATGAAACACTGATGCAACTTCAAAAATCACTAACTTTTATACTGTGCGTAATATAACTATCAAAGTTTGCAACATTGAAATGCTGTAAATTTTTACTGGAGCGTCAAACGACCTTGAAATTTTGTGACAATAAAGTACTATTGTCAATTTGAAATATAGGTTTAAAAGTGCTACCATTGAATAAAAAATGAAACACTGATGCAACTTCAAAATTCACTAACTTTTATACTGTGCGTAATATAACTATCAAAGTTTGCAACATTGAAATGCTGTAACCTTTTACTGGAGCGAAATAAGACCTTGAAATTCTGTGAAAATAATGTACTATTGTCAATTTCAGATATCTGTATAACAGTGCTAAACTTGAGTAATAAATGAAACACTGATGCCATTTCAAAATTCACAAACTTTTACACTGTGCGTAATATAACTATCAAAGTTTGGAACATTGAAATGCTGTAACTTTTTACTGGAGCGTCATAAGACCTTGAAATTTTGTGACAATATTATACTATTGTCAATTTGAGATATCGGTATAACAGCGCTACCCTTGAGAAAAAATGAAACACTGATGCAAGTTCAAAATTCAATAAATCTTATACTGTGCGTATTATAACTATCAAAGTTTGCAACATTGAAAAGCTGTAATTTTTTACTAGAGCGTCATAAGCCCTTGAAATTTTGTGACAATAGAGTACTATTGTCAATTTGAAATATCGGTATAACAGTGCTACCTTTGAGTAAAAAATGAAGCACTGATGCAACTTCAAAATTCACTAACTTTTATACTGTGCGTAATATAACTATCAAAGTTCGCAACATTGAAATACTGTAACTTTTTACTGGAGCGTCATAAGCCCTTGAAAATTGTGACAATAATGTACTATTGTCAGTTTGAGATATCGGTATAACATTGCAATCCTTGAGTAAAAAATGAAAAACTGATGCTACTTCAAAATTCACTAACTTTTATACTAAGCGTAATATAACTACCAAAGTTTGCAACATTGAAATGCTGTAACTTTTTACTGGTGCGTCATAATACCTTGAAATTTTGTGACAATAATGTACTATTGTCAGTTTGAGATATCGGTATAACATTGCTACCATTGGGTAATAAACGAAACACTGATGAAACTTCTAAATTCACTAGCTTTTATACTATCAAAGTTTGCAATATTGAAATGCTGTAACTTTTTACTGGAGCGGCATAAGACCTTTAAGTTTTGTGACAATAAAGCACTATTGTCAATTTGAAATATCGGTATAACTGTGCTACCTTTGAGTTGAAAATGAAACACTGATGCAAGTTCAAAATTCACGAACTTTTATACTGTGCGTAATATAAATATCAAAGTTTGCAACATTGAAATGCTGTAACTTTTTACTGGAGCGGCATAAGACTTTGAAATTTTGTGACAATAAAGCACTATTGTCAATTTGAAATATCGGTATAACTGTGCTACCTTTGAGTAGAAAATGAAACACTGATGCAAGTTCAAAATTCACTAATTTTATACTGTGCGTAATATAACTATCAAAGTTCGCAACATTGAAATGCTGTAACTTTTTACTGGAGCGTCATAAGCCCTTGAAAATTGTGACAATAATGTACTATTGTCAGTTTGAGATATCGGTATAACATTGCAATCCTTGAGTAAAAAATGAAAAACTGATGCTACTTCAAAATTCACTAACTTTTATACTAAGCGTAATATAACTACCAAAGTTTGCAACATTGAAATGCTGTAACTTTTTACTGGTGTGTCATAATACCTTGAAATTTTGTGACAATAATGTACTATTGTCAGTTTGAGATATCGGTATAACATTGCTACCATTGGGTAATAAACGAAACACTGATGAAACTTCTAAATTCACTAGCTTTTATACTATCAAAGTTTGCAATATTGAAATGCTGTAACTTTTTACTGGAGCGGCATAAGACCTTTAAGTTTTGTGACAATAAAGCACTATTGTCAATTTGAAATATCGGTATAACTGTGCTACCTTTGAGTTGAAAATGAAACACTGATGCAAGTTCAAAATTCACGAACTTTTATACTGTGCGTAATATAAATATCAAAGTTTGCAAAATTGAAATGCTGTAACTTTTTACTGGAGCGGCATAAGACTTTGAAATTTTGTGACAATAAAGCACTATTGTCAATTTGAAATATCGGTATAACTGTGCTACCTTTGAGTAGAAAATGAAACACTGATGCAAGTTCAAAATTCACTAACTTTTATACTGTGCGTAATATAACTATCAAAGTTTGCAACATTGAAATGCTGTAACTTTTTACTGGTGCGTCATAAGACCTTGAAATTTGTGACAATAATGTACTATTGTCAATTTGAGATATCGGTATAACTGTGCTAGCCTTGAGTAAAAAATGAAACACTGATGCAACTTCAAAATTCACTGTGAGTAATATAACTATCAAAGTTTCCAACATTGAAATGCTGTAACTTTTTACTGGAGCGTCATAAGACTTTGAAATTTTGTGACAATAAAGCACTTTTGTCAATTTGAAATATCGGTATAACAGTGCTACCTTTGAGTAGAAAATGAAACACTGAAGCAAGTTCAGAATTCACTAACTTTTATACTGTGCGTAATATAACTATCAAAGTTTGCAACATTGAAATGCTGTAAATTTTTACTGGAGCGTCAAACGACCTTGAAATTTTGTGACAATAAAGTACTATTGTCAATTTGAAATATAGGTTTAAAAGTGCTACCATTGAGTGAAAAATGAAACACTGATGCAACTTCAAAATTCACTAACTTTTATACTGTGCGTAATATAACTATCAAAGTTTGCAACATTGAAATCCTGTAACTTTTTACTGGAGCGTCACAAGACCTTGAAATTTTGTGACAATAATGTACTATTGTCAATTTGAGATATCGGTATAACAGTGCTACCCTTGAGTAATAAACGAAACACTGATGCAACTTCAAAATTCACTAATTTTTATACTATCAAAGTTTGCAATATTGAAATGCTGTAACTTTTTACTGGTGCGTCATAATACCTTGAAATTTGGTGACAACAATGTACTATTGTCAATTTGAGATATCGGTATAACAGTGCTACCCTTGAGTAAAAAATGAAACACTGATGCAATTTCAATATTCACTAACTTTTAAACTGTGCGTAATATAACTATCAAAGTTCGCAACATTGAAATGCTGTAACTTTTTACTGGAGCGTCATAAGCCCTTGAAAATTGTGACAATAATGTACTATTGTCAATTTGAGATATCGGTATAACAGTGCTACCCTTGAGTAAAAACTGAAACACTTATGCAACTTTGGTATAACAGTCCTACCCTTGAGTAAAAAATGAAACACTGATACAACTTCAAATATCACTAACTTTTATACTGTGAGTAATATAACTATCAAAGTTTGCAACATTGAAATGCTGTAACTTTTTACTGGAGCGTCATACGACCTTGAAATTTTTTGACAATAATATACTATTGTCAATTTGAGATATCTGTATAACAGTGCTACCATTGAGTAATAAAAGAAACTCTGATGCAACTTCAAAATTCACTAACTTTTATACTGTGCATAATATAACTATCAAAGTTTGCAACATTGAAATGCTGTATCTTTTTACTAGAGCGTCATAAGCCCTTGAAATTTTGTGACAATAGAGTACTATTGTCAATTTGAAATATCGGTATAACAGTGCTACCTTTGAGTAAAAAATGAAGCACTGATGCAACTTCAAAATTCACTAATGTTTACTGATGCGTATTTAGACCTTGAAATTTTGTGACAATAGTGTACTATTGTCAATTTGAGATATCGGTATAACAGCGCTACCCTTGAGAAAATAATGAAACACTGATGCAACTTCAAAAATCACTAACTTTTATACTGTGCGTAATCAAAGTTTGAAACATTGAAATGCTGTAACTTTTTACTGGAGCGTCATAAGACCTTTAAATTTTATGACAATAAAGTACCATTTTCAATTTGAGATATCGGTATAACAGTGCAACCCTTGAGTAAAAATGAAACACTGATGCTACTTCAAAATTCACTAACCTTTATACTAAGCGTAATATAACTATCAAAGTTTTCAACATTGAAATGGTTCAACTTTTTACTGGTGCGTCATAGGCCTTGAAATTTTGTGACAATAATGTACTATTGTCAATTTGAGATATCGGTATAACAGTGCTACCATTGAGTAATAAAAGAAACTCTGATGCAACTTAAAAATTCACTAACTTTTATACTGTGCATAATATAACTATCAAAGTTTGCAACATTGAAATGCTGTAACCTTTTACTGGAGCGAAATAAGACCTTGAAATTCTGTGAAAATAATGTACTATTGTCAATTTCAGATATCTGTATAACAGTGCTAAACTTGAGTAATAAATGAAACACTGATGCCATTTCAAAATTCACAAACTTTTACACTGTGCGTAATATAACTATCAAAGTTTGGAACATTGAAATGCTGTAACTTTTTACTGGAGCGTCATAAGACCTTGAAATTTTGTGACAATATTGTACTATTGTCAATTTGAGATATCGGTATAACAGCGCTACCCTTGAGAAAAACTGAAACACTGATGCAAGTTCAAAATTCAATAACTCTTATACTGTGCGTATTATAACTATCAAAGTTTGCAACATTGAAAAGCTGTAATTTTTTACTAGAGCGTCATAAGCCATTGAAATTTTGTGACAATAGAGTACTATTGTCAATTTGAAATATCGGTATAACAGTGCTACCTTTGAGTAAAAAATGAAGCACTGATGCAACTTCAAAATTCACTAACTTTTATACTGTGCTTAATATAACTATCAAAGTTCGCAACATTGAAATGCTGTAACTTTTTACTGGAGCGTCATAAGCCCTTGAAAATTGTGACAATAATGTACTATTGTCAGTTTGAGATATCGGTATAACATTGCAATCCTTGAGTAAAAAATGAAAAACTGATGCTACTTCAAAATTCACTAACCTTTATACTAAGCGTAATATAACTACCAAAGTTTGCAACATTGAAATGCTGTAACTTTTTACTGGTGCGTCATAATACCTTGAAATTTTGTGACAATAATGTACTATTGTCAGTTTGAGATATCGGTATAACATTGCTACCATTGGGTAATAAACGAAACACTGATGAAACTTCTAAATTCACTAGCTTTTATACTATCAAAGTTTGCAATATTGAAATGCTGTAACTTTTTACTGGAGCGGCATAAGACCTTGAAGTTTTGTGACAATAAAGCACTATTGTCAATTTGAAATATCGGTATAACTGTGCTACCTTTGAGTTGAAAATGAAACACTGATGCAAGTTCAAAATTCACGAACTTTTATACTGTGCGTAATATAAATATCAAAGTTTGCAACATTGAAATGCTGTAACTTTTTACTGGAGCGGCATAAGACTTTGAAATTTTGTGACAATAAAGCACTATTGTCAATTTGAAATATCGGTATAACTGTGCTACCTTTGAGTAGAAAATGAAACACTGATGCAAGTTCAAAATTCACTAACTTTTATACTGTGCGTAATATAACTATCAAAGTTTGCAACATTGAAATGCTGTAACTTTTTACTGGTGCGTCATAAGACCTTGAAATTTGTGACAATAATGTACTATTGTCAATTTGAGATATCGGTATAACTGTGCTAGCCTTGAGTAAAAAATGAAACACTGATGCAACTTCAAAATTCACTGTGAGTAATATAACTATCAAAGTTTCCAACATTGAAATGCTGTAACTTTTTACTGGAGCGTCATAAGACTTTGAAATTTTGTGACAATAAAGCACTATTGTCAATTTGAAATATCGGTATAACAGTGCTACCTTTGAGTAGAAAATGAAACACTGAAGCAACTTCAAAATTCACTAACTTTTATACTGTGCGTAATATAAATATCAAAGTTTGCAACATTGAAATCCTGTAACTTTTTACTGGAGCGTCACAAGACCTTGAAATTTTGTGACAATAATGTACTATTGTCAATTTGAGATATCGGTATAACAGTGCTACCCTTGAGTAATAAACGAAACACTGATGCAACTTCAAAATTCACTAATTTTTATACTATCAAAGTTTGCAATATTGAAATGCTGTAACTTTTTACTGGTGCGTCATAATACCTTGAAATTTGGTGACAATAATGTACTATTGTCAATTTCAGATATCGGTATAACAGTGCTACCCTTGAGTAAAAAATGAAACACTGATGCAATTTCAATATTCACTAACTTTTATCCTGTGCGTAATATAACTATCAAAGTTCGCAACATTGAAATGCTGTAACTTTTTACTGGAGCGTCATAAGCCCTTGAAAATTGTGACAATAATGTACTATTGTCAATTTGAGATATCGGTATAACAGTGCTACCCTTGAGTAAAAACTGAAACACTGATGCAACTTTGGTATAACAGTGCTACCCTTGAGTAAAAAATGAAACACTGATACAACTTCAAATATCACTAACTTTTATACTGTGAGTAATATAACTATCAAAGTTTGCAACATTGAAATGCTGTGACTTTTTACTGGAGCGTCATACGACCTTGAAATTTTTTGACAATAATATACTATTGTCAATTTGAGATATCTGTATAACAGTGCTACCATTGAGTAATAAAAGAAACTCTGATGCAACTTCAAAATTCACTAACTTTTATACTGTGCATAATATAACTATCAAAGTTTGCAACATTGAAATGCTGTATCTTTTTACTAGAGCGTCATAAGCCCTTGAAATTTTGTGACAATAGAGTACTATTGTCGATTTGAAATATCGGTATAACAGTGCTACCTTTGAGTAAAAAATGAAGCACTGATGCAACTTCAAAATTCACTAATGTTTACTGATGCGTATTTAGACCTTGAAATTTTGTGACAATAGTGTACTATTGTCAATTTGAGATATCTGTATAACAGTGCTACCCTTGAGTAATAAATGAAACACTAATGGCATTTCAAAATTCACAAACTTTTACACTGTGCGTAATATAACTATCAAAGTTTGGAACATTGAAATGCTGCAACTTTTTACTGGAGCGTCATAAGACCTTGAAATTTTGTGACAATAATGTACTATTGTCAATTTGAGATATCGGTATAATAGCGCTACCCTTGAGAAAAAAATGAAACACTGATGCAACTTCAAAATTCAATAACTTTTATACTGTGCGTATTATAACTATCAAAGTTTGCAACATTGAAATGCTGTAACTTTTTACTAGAGCGTCATAAGCCCTTGAAATTTTGTGACAATAGAGTACTATTGTCAATTTGAAATATCGGTATACCAGTGCTACCTTTGAGTAAAAAATGAAGCACTGATGCAACTTCAAAAATAACTAACTTTTATACTGTGCGTAATCAAAGTTTGAAACATTGAAATGCTGTAACTTTTTACTGGAGCGTCATAAGACCTTAAAATTTTGTGACAATAATGTACTATTGTCAATTTGAGATATCGGTATAACAGCGCTACCCTTGAGAAAAAAATGAAACACTGATGCAACTTCAAAATTCAATAACTTTTATACTGTGCGTATTATAACTATCAAAGTTTGCAACATTGAAATGCTGTAACTTTTTACTAGAGCGTCATAAGCCCTTGAAATTTTGTGACAATACAGTACTATTTTCAATTTGAGATATCGGTATAACAGTGCAACCGTTGAGTAAAAAATGAAACACTGATGCTACTTCAAAATTCACTAACCTTTATACTAAGCGTAATATAACTATCAAAGTTTTCAACATTGAAATGATTCAACTTTTTACTGGTGCGTTATAGGCCTTGAAAATTTGTGACAATAGAGTACTATTGTCAATTTGCAATATTAGTGCTACCTTTGAGTAAAAAATGAAGCACTGATGCAACTTCAAAAATCACTAACTTTTATACTGTGCGTAATCAAAGTTAGAAACATTGAAATGCTGTAACTTTTTACTGGAGCGTCATAAGACATTTAAGTTTTATGACAATAAAGTACTATTTTCAATTTGAGATATCGGTATAACAGTGCAACCCTTGAGTAATAAAAGAAACTCTGATGCAACTTCAAAATTCACTAACTTTTATACTGTGCATAATATAACTATCAAAGTTTGCAACATTGAAATGCTGTAACCTTTTACTGGAGCGAAATAAGACCTTGAAATTTTGTGACAATAATGTACTATTGTCAATTTGAGATATCGGTATAACAGTGCTACCCTTGAGTAATAAACGAAACACTGATGCAACTTCAAAATTCACTAATTTTTATACTATCAAAGTTTGCAATATTGAAATGCTGTAACTTTTTACTGGTGCGTCATAATACCTTGAAATTTGGTGACAATAATGTACTATTGTCAATTTGAGATATCGGTATAACAGTGCTACCCTTGAGTAAAAAATGAAACACTGATGCAATTTCAATATTCACTAACTTTTATCCTGTGCGTAATATAACTATCAAAGTTCGCAACATTGAAATGCTGTAACTTTTTACTGGAGCGTCATAAGCCCTTGAAAATTGTGACAATAATGTACTATTGTCAATTTGAGATATCGGTATAACAGTGCTACCCTTGAGTAAAAACTGAAACACTGATGCAACTTTGGTATAACAGTGCTACCCTTGAGTAAAAAATGAAACACTGATACAACTTCAAATATCACTAACTTTTATACTGTGAGTAATATAACTATCAAAGTTTGCAACATTGAAATGCTGTGACTTTTTACTGGAGCGTCATACGACCTTGAAATTTTTTGACAATAATATACTATTGTCAATTTGAGATATCTGTATAACAGTGCTACCATTGAGTAATAAAAGAAACTCTGATGCAACTTCAAAATTCACTAACTTTTATACTGTGCATAATATAACTATCAAAGTTTGCAACATTGAAATGCTGTATCTTTTTACTAGAGCGTCATAAGCCCTTGAAATTTTGTGACAATAGAGTACTATTGTCGATTTGAAATATCGGTATAACAGTGCTACCTTTGAGTAAAAAATGAAGCACTGATGCAACTTCAAAATTCACTAATGTTTACTGATGCGTATTTAGACCTTGAAATTTTGTGACAATAGTGTACTATTGTCAATTTGAGATATCTGTATAACAGTGCTACCCTTGAGTAATAAATGAAACACTAATGGCATTTCAAAATTCACAAACTTTTACACTGTGCGTAATATAACTATCAAAGTTTGGAACATTGAAATGCTGCAACTTTTTACTGGAGCGTCATAAGACCTTGAAATTTTGTGACAATAATGTACTATTGTCAATTTGAGATATCGGTATAATAGCGCTACCCTTGAGAAAAAAATGAAACACTGATGCAACTTCAAAATTCAATAACTTTTATACTGTGCGTATTATAACTATCAAAGTTTGCAACATTGAAATGCTGTAACTTTTTACTAGAGCGTCATAAGCCCTTGAAATTTTGTGACAATAGAGTACTATTGTCAATTTGAAATATCGGTATACCAGTGCTACCTTTGAGTAAAAAATGAAGCACTGATGCAACTTCAAAAATAACTAACTTTTATACTGTGCGTAATCAAAGTTTGAAACATTGAAATGCTGTAACTTTTTACTGGAGCGTCATAAGACCTTAAAATTTTGTGACAATAATGTACTATTGTCAATTTGAGATATCGGTATAACAGCGCTACCCTTGAGAAAAAAATGAAACACTGATGCAACTTCAAAATTCAATAACTTTTATACTGTGCGTATTATAACTATCAAAGTTTGCAACATTGAAATGCTGTAACTTTTTACTAGAGCGTCATAAGCCCTTGAAATTTTGTGACAATACAGTACTATTTTCAATTTGAGATATCGGTATAACAGTGCAACCGTTGAGTAAAAAATGAAACACTGATGCTACTTCAAAATTCACTAACCTTTATACTAAGCGTAATATAACTATCAAAGTTTTCAACATTGAAATGATTCAACTTTTTACTGGTGCGTTATAGGCCTTGAAAATTTGTGACAATAGAGTACTATTGTCAATTTGCAATATTAGTGCTACCTTTGAGTAAAAAATGAAGCACTGATGCAACTTCAAAAATCACTAACTTTTATACTGTGCGTAATCAAAGTTAGAAACATTGAAATGCTGTAACTTTTTACTGGAGCGTCATAAGACATTTAAGTTTTATGACAATAAAGTACTATTTTCAATTTGAGATATCGGTATAACAGTGCAACCCTTGAGTAATAAAAGAAACTCTGATGCAACTTCAAAATTCACTAACTTTTATACTGTGCATAATATAACTATCAAAGTTTGCAACATTGAAATGCTGTAACCTTTTACTGGAGCGAAATAAGACCTTGAAATTTTGTGAAAATAATGTACTATTGTCAATTTGAGATATCTGTATAACAGTGCTACCCTTGAGTAATAAATGAAACACTGATGCCATTTCAAAATTCACAAACTTTTACACTGCGAAATATAACTATCAAAGTTTGGAACATTGAAATGCTGTAACTTTTTACTGGAGCGTCATAAGACCTTGAAATTTTGTGACAATATTGTACTATTGTCAATTTGAGATATCGGTATAACAGCGCTACCCTTGAGAAAAAATGAAACACTGATGCAAGTTCAAAATTCAATAACTTTTATACTGTGCGTATTATAACTATCAAAGTTTGCAAAATTGAAATGCTGTAATTTTTTACTAGAGCGTCATAAGCCCTTGAAATTTTGTGACAATAGAGTACTATTGTCAATTTGAAATATCGGTATAACAGTGCTACCTTTGAAGAGAAAATGAAACACTGATGCAACTTCAAAATTCACTAACTTTTATACTGTGAGTAATATTACTATCAAAGTTTGCAACATTGAAAAGCTGTAACTTTTTACTGGAGCGTCATAAGACCTGGAAAATTTTGTGACAATAAAGTACTATTATCAATTTGAAATATCGGTGTAACAGTGCTACCTTTGAGTAGAAAATGGAACACTGATTCAAGTTCAGAATTCACTAACCTTTATACTGTGTGTAATATAACTATCAAAGTTTGCAACATTGAAATGCTGTAACCTTTCACTGGAGCGTCATAAGACCTTGAAATTTTGTGACAATAAATTACTATTGTCAATTTGAAATATCGGTATAGCAGTGCTACCTTTAAGTAAAAAAATGAAACAGTGATGCAACTTCAAAATTCACAAACTTTTATACTGTGCGCAATATAATTATCAAAGTTTGCAACATTGAAATGATGTAACTTTTTACTGGAGCGTCGTAAGACCTTGAAGTTTTGTGACAATAAAGTACTATTGCCAATTTGAAATATCGGTATAACAGTGCTACCTTTGAGTAAAAAATGAAACACTGATGCAACTTCAAAATTCACAAACTTTTATACTGTGCGTAATATAACTATCAAACTTTGGAACATTGAAATGCTGTAACTTTTTACTGGAGCGTCATAAGACCTTGAAATTTTGTGACAATAATGTACTATTGTCAATTTGAGACATCGGTATAACAGTGCAACCCTTGAATAAAATGAAACACTGACACAACTTCAGAATTCACTAACCTTTATACTGTGCGTAATATAACTATCAAAGTTTGCAACATTGAAATGCTGTAACTTTTTACTGGTGCGTCATAGGACCTTGAAAATTGTGACAATATTGTACTATTGTCAATTTGAGATATCGGTATAACAGTGCTACCCTTGAGTAAAAAATGAAACACTGATGCAAGTTCACAATTCACTAACTTTTATACTGTGCGTAATATAACTATCAAAGTTTGCAACATTGAAATGCTGTAAATTTTTACTGGAGCGTCAAACCACCTTGAAATTTTGTGACAATAAAGTACTATTGTCAATTTGAAATATAGGTTTAAAAGTGCTACCATTGAGTAAAAAAGGACACTTTGATGCAACTTCAAAATTCACTAACTTTTATACTGTGCGTAATATAACTATCAAAGTTTGCAACATTGAAATCCTGTAACTTTTTACTGGAGCGTCACAAGACCTTGAAATTTTGTGACAATAATGTACTATTGTAAATTTGAGATATCGGTATAACAGTGCTACCCTTGAGTAATAAACGAAACACTGATGCAACTTCAAAATTCACTAATGTTTACTGATGCGTATTAAGACCTTGAAATTTTGTGACAATAATGTACTATTGTCAATTTGAGATATCGGTATAACAGTGCTACCTTTGAGTAAAAATTGAAGCACTGATGCAACTTCAAAAATCACTAACTTTTATACTGTGCGTAATCAAAGTTTGAAACATTGAAATGCTGTAACTTTTTTCTGGAGCCTCATAAGACCTTTAAATTTTATGACAATGAAGTACTATTTTCACTTTGAGATATCGGTATAACAGTGCAACCCTTGAGTAAAAAATGAAACACTGATGCTACTTCAAAATTCACTAATCTTTATACTAAGCGTAATATAACTATCAAAGTTTTCAACATTGAAATGGTTCAACTTTTTACTGGTGCGTCATAAGCCTTGATATTTTGTGACAATAATGTACTATTGTCAATTTGAGATATCGGTATAACAGTGCTACCATTGAGTAATAAAAGAAACTCTGATGCAACTTAAAAATTCACTAACTTTTATACTGTGCATAATATAACTATCAGAGTTTGCAACATTGAAATGCTGTAACCTTTTACTGGAGCGAAATAAGACCTTGAAATTTTGTGAAAATAATGTACTATTGTCAATTTGACATATCTGTATAACAGTGCTACCCTTGAGTAATAAATGAAACACTGATGCCATTTCAAAATTCACAAACTTTTACACTGTGCGTAATATAACTATCAAAGTTTGGAACATTGAAATGCTGTAACTTTTTACTGGAGAGTCATACGACCTTGAAATTTAGTGACAATAATGTACTATTGTCAATTTGAGATATCGGTATAACAGCGCTAACCTTGAGAAAAAATGAAACACTGATGCAAGTTCAAAATTCACTAACTTTTATACTGTGCCTATTATAACTATCAAAGTTTGCAACATTGAAATGTTGTAATTTTTTACTAGAGCGTCATAAGCCTTTGAAATTTTGTGACAATAGAGTACTATTGTCAATTTGAAATATCGGTATAATAGTGCTACCTTTGAGTAAAAAATGAAGTACTGATGCAACTTTAAAAATCACTAACTTTTATACTGTGCGTAATCAAAGTTAGAAACATTGAAATGCTGTAACTTTTTACTGGAGCGTCATAAGACCTTTAAATTTTATGACAATAAAGTACTATTTTCAATTTGAGATATCGGTAAAACAGTGCAACCCTTGAGTACAAAATGAAACACTGATGCTACTTCAAAATTCACTAACCTTTATACTAAGCATAATATAAATATCAAAGTTTGCAACATTGAAATGCTGTAACTTTTTACTGGTGCGCCATAAGACCTTGAAATTTTGTGACAATAATGTACTATTGTCAATTTGAGATATCGGTATAACATTGCTACCCTTGAGTAATAAACGAAAGACTGATGAAACTTCAAAATTCACTAACTTTTATACTATCAAAGTTTGCAATATTGAAATGCTGTAACTTTTTACTGGAGTGTCATAAAACCTTGAAATTTTGTGACAATAAAGTACTATTGTCAATTTGAAATATAGGTTTAACAGTGCTACCATTGAGTAAAAAAGGACACTTTGATGCAACTTCAAAATTCACTAACTTTTATACTGTGCGTATTATAACTATCAAAGTTTGCAATATTGAAATGCTGTAAATTTTTACTGGTGCGTCATAAGGCCTTGAAATTTTGTGACAATAAGGTGCTATTGTCAATTTGAGATATCGGTATAATAGTGCTACCATTGAGTAATAAAAGAAATTCTGATGCAACTTCAAAATTCATTAACTTTTATACTGTGCGTATTAAATATTACTATCAAAGTTTGCAATATTGAAATGCTATAACTTTTTACTGGAGCGCCATAAGACCTTGAAATTTTGTGACAAGAATGTACCATTGTCAGTTTGAGATATCTGTATAACAATGCTACCCTTGAGTAATAAATGAAACACTGATGCCATTTCAAAATT
The DNA here is from genome assembly GCA_920105625.2 of Clusia tigrina. Lineage (NCBI taxonomy): Eukaryota > Metazoa > Arthropoda > Insecta > Diptera > Clusiidae > Clusia > Clusia tigrina. The sequence continues at coordinate 201,348,130 of OV050030.1, forward strand.
CACAAACTTTCACACTGTGTGTAATATAACTATCAAAGTTTGGAACATTGAAATGCTGTAAATTTTTACTGGTGCGTCATAAGACCTTGAAATTTTGTGACAATAATGCACTATTGTCAATTTGAGATATCGGTATAACATGGCTACCATTGAGTAATAAACGAAACACTGATGAAACTTCAAAATTCACTAGCTTTTATACTATCAAAGTTTACAATATTGAAATGCTGTAACTTTTTACTAGAGCGGCATAAGACCTTGAAATTTTCTGACAATAAAGTACTATTGTCAATTTGAGATATCGGTATAACAGTTCAACCCTTGATAAAAATGAAACACTGATGCAACTTCAAAATTCACTAAGCTTTATTCTGTGCGTAATATAACTATCAAAGTTTTCAACATTGAAATGATTCAACTTTTTACTGGTGCGTCATAAGGCCTAGAAATTTTGTGACAATAATGTACTATTGTCAATTTGAGATATCGGTATAACAGTGCTACCATTGAGTAATAAAAGAAACTCTGATGCAACTTCAAAATTCACTAACTTTTATACTGTGCATAATATAACTATCAAAGTTTGCAACATTGAAATGCTGTAACCTTTTACTGGAGCGAAATAAGACCTTTAAATTTTGTGACAATAGAGTACTATTGTCAATTTGAAATATCGGTATAATAGTGCTACCTTTGAGTAAAAAATGAAGTACTGATGCAACTTCAAAAATCACTAACTTTTATACTGTGCGTAATCAAAGTTAGAAACATTGAAATGCTGTAACTTTTTACTGGAGCGTCATAAGACCTTTAAATTTTATGACAATAAAGTACTATTTTCAATTTGAGATATCGGTAAAACAGTGCAACCCTTGAGTAAAAAATGAAACACTGATGCTACTTCAAAATTCACTAACCTTTATACTAAGCATAATATAAATATCAAAGTTTGCAACATTGAAATGCTGTAACTTTTTACTGGTACGCCATAAGACCTTGAAATTTTGTGACAATAATGCACTATTGTCAATTTGAGATATCGGTATAACATGGCTACCATTGAGTAATAAACGAAACACTGATGAAACTTCAAAATTCACTAGCTTTTATACTATCAAAGTTTGCAATATTGAAATGCTGTAACTTTTTACTGGAGTGTCATAAAACCTTGAAATTTTGTGACAATAAAGTACTATTGTCAATTTGAAATATAGGTTTAACAGTGCTACCATTGAGTAAAAAAGCACACTTTGATGCAACTTCAAAATTCACTAACTTTTATACTGTGCGTATTATAACTATCAAAGTTTGCAATATTGAAATGCTGTAAATTTTTACTGGTGCGTCATAAGGCCTTGAAATTTTGTGACAATAAGGTGCTATTGTCAATTTGAGATATCGGTATAACAGTGGTACCATTGAGTAATAAAAGAAATTCGGATGCAACTTCAAAGTTCATTAACTTTTATACTGTGCGTATTAAATATTACTATCAAAGTTTGCAATATTGAAATGCTATAACTTTTTACTGGAGCGCCATAAGACCTTGAAATTTTGTGACAAGAATGTACCATTATCAGTTTGAGATATCTGTATAACAATGCTACCCTTGAGTAATAAATGAAACACTGATGCCATTTCAAAATTCACAAACTTTCACACTGTGTGTAATGTAACTATCAAAGTTTGGAACATTGAAATGCTGTAAATTTTTACTGGTGCGTCATAAGACCTTGAAATTTTGTGACAATAATGCACTATTGTCAATTTGAGATATCGGTATAACATGGCTACCATTGAGTAATAAACGAAACACTGATGAAACTTCAAAATTCACTAGCTTTTATACTATCAAAGTTTACAATATTGAAATGCTGTAACTTTTTACTAGAGCGGCATAAGACCTTGAAATTTTCTGACAATAAAGTACTATTGTCAATTTGAGATATCGGTATAACAGTTCAACCCTTGATAAAAATGAAACACTGATGCAACTTCAAAATTCACTAAGCTTTATTCTGTGCGTAATATAACTATCAAAGTTTTCAACATTGAAATGATTCAACTTTTTACTGGTGCGTCATAAGGCCTAGAAATTTTGTGACAATAATGTACAATTGTCAATTTGAGATATCGGTATAACAGTGCAACCCTTGAGTAAAAAATGAAACACTGATGCTACTTCAAAATTCACTAACCTTTATACTAAGCGTAATATAACTATCAAAGTTTTCAACATTGAAATGGTTCAACTTTTTACTGGTGCGTCATAGGCCTTGAAATTTTGTGACAATAATGTACTATTGTCAATTTGAGATATCGGTATAACAGTGCTACCATTGAGTAATAAAAGAAACTCTGATGCAACTTCAAAATTCACTAACTTTTATACTGTGCATAATATAACTATCAAAGTTTGCAACATTGAAATGCTGTAACCTTTTACTGGAGCGAAATAAGACCTTGAAATTTTGTGAAAATAATGTACTATTGTCAATTTGAGATATCGGTATAACAGCGCTACCCTTGGGAAAAAATGAAAAACTGATGCAAGTTCAATTTCAATAACTTTTATACTGTGCGTATTATAACTATCAAAGTTTGCGAAATTGAAATGCTGTAACCTTTTACTAGAGCGTCATAAGCCCTTGAAATTTTGTGACAATAGAGTACTATTGTCAATTTGAAATATCGGTATAATAGTGCTACCTTTGAGTAAAAAATGAAGCACTGATGCAACTTCAAAAATCACTAACTTTTATACTGTGCGTAATCAAAGTTAGAAACATTGAAATGCTGTAACTTTTTACTGAAGCGTCATAAGACCTTTAAATTTTATGACTATAAAGTACTATTTTCAATTTGAGATATCGGTATAACAGTGCAACCCTTGAGTAAAAAATTAAACACTGATGCTACTTCAAAATTCACTAACCTTTATACTAAGCGTAATATAAATATCAAAGTTTGCAACATTGAAATGCTGTAACTTTTTACTGGTGCGCCATAAGACCTTGAAATTTTGTGACAATAATGTACTATTGTCAATTTGAGATATCGGTATAACATTGCTACCCTTGAGTAATAAACGAAAGACTGATGAAACTTCGAAATTCACTAACTTTTATACTATCAAAGTTTGGAATATTGAAATGCTGTAACTTTTTACTGGAGCGTCATAAGACCTTGAAATTTTGTGACAATAAAGTTTTATTGTCAATTTGAAATATCGGTATAACAGTGCTACCATTGAGTAAAAAAGGACACTTTGATGCAACTTCAAAATTCACTAACTTTTATACTGTGCGTATTATAACTATTAAAGTTTGCAACATTGAAATTCTGTAACTTTTTACTGGAGCGTCACAAGACCTTGAAAGTTTGTGACAATAATGTACTATTTTCAATTTGAGATATCGGTATAACAGTGCAACCCTTGAGTAAAAAATGAAACACTGATGCAACTTCAAAATTCACTAACCTTTATACTGTGCGTAATATAACTATCAAAGTTTGCAACATTGAAATGTTGTAAATTTTTACTGGTGCGTCATAAGACCTTGAAATTTTGTGACAATAATGTACTATTGGCAGTTTGAGATATCGGTAACATTGCTACCATTGAGAAATAAACGAAACACTGATGAAACTTCAAAATTCACTAGATTTGCTATTGTCAATTTGAGATATCGGTATAACAGTGCTACCCTTGAGTAATAAAAGAAACTCTGATGCAACTTCAAAATTCAATAACTTTTATACTGTGCATTATATAACTATCAAAGTTTGCAACATCGAAATGCTGTAACCATAAGACCTTGAAATTTTGTGACAATAATGTACTATTTTCAATTTGAGATATCAGTATAACAGTGCAACCCTTGATAAATGAAACACTGATGTAACTTCAAAATTCACTAACTTTTATACTGTGCGTATTATATATGACTATCAAAGTTTGCAATATTGAAATGCTATAACTTTTTACTGGAGCGCCATAAGACCTTGAAATTTTGTGACAAGAATGTACTATTCTCAATTTGAGATATCTGTATAACAGTGCTACCCTTGAGTAATAAATGAAACACTGACGCCATTTCAAAATTCACAAACTTTTACACTGTGCGTAATATAAATATCAAAGTTTGGAACATTGAAATGCTGTAACTTTTTACTGGAGCGTCATAAGACCTTGAAATTTTGTGACAATAATGTACTATTTTCAATTTGATATATCGGTATAACAGTGCAACCCTTGAGTAAAAAATGAAACACTGATGCAACTTCAAAATTCACTAACCTTTATACTGTGCGTAATATAACTATCAAAGTTTGCAACATTGAAATGCTGTAAATTTTTACTGGTGCGTCATAAGACCTTGAAATTTTGTGACAATAATGAACTATTGTCAGTTTGAGATATCGGTATAACATTGCTACCATTGAGTAATAAACGAAACACTGATGAAACTTCAAAATTCACTAGCTTTTATACTATCAAAGTTTGCAATATTGAAATGCTGTAACTTTTTACTGGAGCGGCATAAGACCTTGAAATTTTGTGACAATAATGTACTATTGTCAATTTGAGATATCGGTATAACAGTGTAACCCTTGAGTAAAAAATGAAACACTGATGCTACTTCAAAATTCACTAACCTTTTATACTAAGCGTAATATTACTATCAAAGTTTTCAACATTGAAATGGTTCAACTTTTTACTGGTGCGTCATAGGCCTTGAAATTTTGTGACAATAATGTACTATTGTCAATTTGAGATATCGGTATAACAGTGCTACCATTGAGTAATAAAAGAAACTCTGATGCAACTTCAAAATTCACTAACTTTTATACTGTGCATAATATAACTATCAAAGTTTGCAACATTGAAATGCTGTAACCTTTTACTGGAGCGAAATAAGAAATTTTGTGAAAATAATGTACTATTGTCAATTTGAGATATCTGTATAACAGTGCTTCCATTGCGTAATATATGAAACACTGATGCCATTTCAAAATTCACCAACTTTTAAACTGTGCGTAATATAACTATCAAAGTTTAGAACATTGAAATGCTGTAACTTTTTACTGGAGCGTCATAAGACCTTGAAATTTTGTGACAATAATGTACTATTATCAATTTGAGATATCTGTATAACAGTGCTACCCTTGAGTAATAAATGAAACACTGATGCAAGTTCAAAATTCAATAACTTTTATACTGTGCGTATTATAACTATCAAAGTTTGCAACATTGAAATGCTGTAATTTTTTACTAGAGCGTCATAAGCCCTTGAAATTTTGTGACAATAGAGTACTATTGTCAATTTGAAATATCGGTATAATAGTGCTACCTTTGAGTAAAAAATGAAGCACTGATGCAACTTCAAAAATCACTAACTTTTATACTGTGCGTAATCAAAGTTAGAAACATTGAAATGCTATAACTTTTTACTGGAGCGTCATAAGACCTTTAAATTTTATGACAATAAAGTACTATTTTCAATTTGAGATATCGGTATAACAGTGCAACCCTTGAGTAAAAAATGAAACACTGATGCTACTTCAAAATTCACTAACCTTTATACTAAGCGTAATATAATTATCAAAGTTTGCAACATTGAAATGCTGTAACTGTTTACTGGTGCGCCATAAGACCTTGAAATTTTGTGACAATAATGTACTATTGTCAATTTGAGATATCGGTATAACATTGCTACCCTTGAGTAATAAACGAAAGACTGATGAAACTTCAAAATTCACTAACTTTTATACAATCAAAGTTTGGAATATTGAAATGCTGTAACTTTTTACTGGAGCGTCATAAGACCTTGAAATTTTGTGAGAATAAAGTACAATTGTCAATTTGAAATATAGGTTTAACAGTGCTACCATTGAGTAAAAAAGGACACTTTGATGCAACTTCAAAATTCACTAACTTTTATACTGTGCGTATTATAACTATTAAAGTTTGCAACATTGAAATTCTGTAACTTTTTACTGGAGCGTCACAAGACCTTGAAAGTTTGTGACAATAATGTACTATTTTCAATTTTAGATATCGGTATAACAGTGCAACCCTTGAGTAAAAAATGAAACACTGATGCAACTTCAAAATTCACTAACCTTTATACTGTGCGTAATATAACTATCAAAGTTTGCAACATTGAAATGCTGTAAATTTTTACTGGTGCGTCATAAGACCTTGAAATTTTGTGACAATAATGTACTATTGGCATTTTGAGATATCGGTATAACATTGCTACCATTGAGTAATAAACGAAACACTGATGAAACTTCAAAATTCACTAGCTTTACTATTGTCAATTTGAGATATCTGTATAACAGTGCTACCCTTGAGTAATAAATGAAACACTGATGCCATTTCAAAATTCACAAACTTTTACACTGTGCGTAATATAACTATCAAAGTTTGGAACATTGAAATTCTGTAACTTTTTACTGGCGCGTCACAAGACCTTGAAATTTTGTGACAATAATGTACTATTGTCAATTTGAGATATCGGTATAACATTGCTACCCTTGATTAATAAACGAAAGACTGATGAAACTTCAAAATTCACTAACTTTTATACTATCAAAGTTTGGAATATTGAAATGCTGTAACTTTTTACTGGAGCGTCATAAGACCTTGAAATTTTGTGAGAATAAAGTACAATTGTCAATTTGAAATATAGGTTTAACAGTGCTACCATTGAGTAAAAAAGGACACTTTGATGCAACTTCAAAATTCACTAACTTTTATACTGTGCGTATTATAACTATTAAAGTTTGCAACATTGAAATTCTGTAACTTTTTACTGGAGCGTCACAAGACCTTGAAAGTTTGTGACAATAATGTACTATTTTCAATTTTAGATATCGGTATAACAGTGCAACCCTTGAGTAAAAAATGAAACACTGATGCAACTTCAAAATTCACTAACCTTTATACTGTGCGTAATATAACTATCAAAGTTTGCAACATTGAAATGCTGTAAATTTTTACTGGTGCGTCATAAGACCTTGAAATTTTGTGACAATAATGTACTATTGGCAGTTTGAGATATCGGTATAACATTGCTACCATTGAGTAATAAACGAAACACTGATGAAACTTCAAAATTCACTAGCTTTACTATTGTCAATTTGAGATATGGGTATAACAGTGCTACCATTGAGTAATAAAAAAAACTCTGATGCAACTTCAAAATTCACTAACTTTTATACTGTGCATAATATAACTATCAAAGTTTGCAACATCGAAATGCTGTAACCATAAGACCTTGAAATTTTGTGACAATAATGTACTATTTTCAATTTGAGATATCAGTATAGCAGTGCAACCCTTGATAAATGAAACACTGATGTAACTTCAAAATTCACTAACTTTTATACTGTGCGTATTATATATAACTATCAAAGTTTGCAATATTGAAATGCTATAACTTTTTACTGGAGCGCCATAAGACCTTGAAATGTTGTGACAAGAATGTACTATTATCAATTTGAGATATCTGTATAACAGTGCTACCCTTGAGTAATAAATGAAACACTGATGCCATTTCAAAATTCACAAACTTTTACACTGTGCGTAATATAACTATCAAAGTTTGGAACATTGAAATGCTGTAACTTTTTACTGGAGCGTCATAAGACCTTGAAATTTTGTGACAATAATGTACTATTTTCAATTTGAGATATCGGTATAACAGTGCAACCCTTGAGTAAAAAATGAAACACTGATGCAACTTCAAAATTCACTAACCTTTATACTGTACGTAATATAACTATCAAAGTTTGCAACATTGAAATGCTGTAAATTTTTACTGGTGCGTCATAAGACCTTGAAATTTTGTGACAATAACGCACTATTGTCAATTTGAGATATCGGTATAACAGTTCAACCCTTGATAAAAATGAAACACTGATGCAACTTCAAAATTCACTAACCTTTATTCTGTGCGTAATATAACTAACAAAGTTTTCAACATTGAAATGATTCAACTTTTTACTGGTGCATCATATTCCTTGAAATTTTGTGACAATAATGTACTATTGTCAATTTGAGATATCGGTATAACAGTGCTACCATTGAGTAATAAAAGAAACTCTGATGCAACTTCAAAATTCACTAACTTTTATACTGTGCATAATATAACTATCAAAGTTTGCAACATTGAAATGCTGTAACCTTTTACTGGAGCGAAATAAGACCTTGAAATTTTGTGAAAATAATGTACTATTGTCAATTTGAGATATCTGTAAAACAGTGCTACCCTTGAGTAATAAATGAAACACTGATGCCATTTCAAAATTCACAAACTTTTACACTGTGCGTAATATAACTATCAAAGTTTGGAACATTGAAATTCTGTAACTTTTTACTGGCGCGTCACAAGACCTTGAAAGTTTGTGACAATAATGTACTATTTTCAATTTGAGATATCGGTATAACAGTGCAACCCTTGAGTAAAAAATGAAACATTGATGCAAGTTCAAAATTCACTTCCTTTATACTGTGCGTAATATAACTATCAGAGTTTGCAACATTGAAATGCTGTAAATTTTTACTGGTGCGTCATAAGACCTTGAAATTTTGTGACAATAATGTACTATTGGCAGTTTGAGATATCGGTATAACATTGCTACCATTGAGTAATAAACGAAACACTGATGAAACTTCACAATTCACTAGCTTTACTACTGTCAATTTGAGATATCGGTATAACAGCGCTACCATTGAGTAATAAAAGAAACTCTGATGCAACTTCAAAATTCACTAACTTTTATACTGTGCATAATATAACTATCAAAGTTTGCAACATCGAAATGCTGTAACCATAAGACCTTGAAATTTTGTGACAATAATGTACTATTTTCAATTTGAGATATTAGTATAACAGTGCAACCCCTGATAAATGAAACACTGATGTAACTTCAAAATTCACTAACTTTTATACTGTGCGTATTATATATAACTATCAAAGTTTGCAATATTGAAATGCTATAACTTTTTACTGGAGCGCCATAAGACCTTGAAATGTTGTGACAAGAATGTACTATTATCAATTTGAGATATCTGTATAACAGTGCTACCCTTGAGTAATAAATGAAACACTGATGCCATTTCAAAATTCACAAACTTTTACACTGTGCGTAATATAACTATCAAAGTTTGGAACATTGAAATGCTGTAACTTTTTACTGGAGCGTCATAAGACCTTGAAATTTTGTGACAATAATGTACTATTTTCAATTTGAGATATCGGTATAACAGTGCAACCCTTGAGTAAAAAATGAAACACTGATGCAACTTCAAAATTCACTAACCTTTATACTGTACGTAATATAACTATCAAAGTTTGCAACATTGAAATGCTGTAAATTTTTACTGGTGCGTCATAAGACCTTGAAATTTTGTGACAATAACGCACTATTGTCAATTTGAGATATCGGTATAACAGTTCAACCCTTGATAAAAATGAAACACTGATGCAACTTCAAAATTCACTAACCTTTATTCTGTGCGTAATATAACTAACAAAGTTTTCAACATTGAAATGATTCAACTTTTTACTGGTGCATCATATTCCTTGAAATTTTGTGACAATAATGTACTATTGTCAATTTGAGATATCGGTATAACAGTGCTACCATTGAGTAATAAAAGAAACTCTGATGCAACTTCAAAATTCACTAACTTTTATACTGTGCATAATATAACTATCAAAGTTTGCAACATTGAAATGCTGTAACCTTTTACTGGAGCGAAATAAGACCTTGAAATTTTGTGAAAATAATGTACTATTGTCAATTTGAGATATCTGTAAAACAGTGCTACCCTTGAGTAATAAATGAAACACTGATGCCATTTCAAAATTCACAAACTTTTACACTGTGCGTAATATAACTATCAAAGTTTGGAACATTGAAATTCTGTAACTTTTTACTGGCGCGTCACAAGACCTTGAAAGTTTGTGACAATAATGTACTATTTTCAATTTGAGATATCGGTATAACAGTGCAACCCTTGAGTAAAAAATGAAACATTGATGCAAGTTCAAAATTCACTTCCTTTATACTGTGCGTAATATAACTATCAGAGTTTGCAACATTGAAATGCTGTAAATTTTTACTGGTGCGTCATAAGACCTTGAAATTTTGTGACAATAATGTACTATTGGCAGTTTGAGATATCGGTATAACATTGCTACCATTGAGTAATAAACGAAACACTGATGAAACTTCACAATTCACTAGCTTTACTACTGTCAATTTGAGATATCGGTATAACAGCGCTACCATTGAGTAATAAAAGAAACTCTGATGCAACTTCAAAATTCACTAACTTTTATACTGTGCATAATATAACTATCAAAGTTTGCAACATCGAAATGCTGTAACCATAAGACCTTGAAATTTTGTGACAATAATGTACTATTTTCAATTTGAGATATTAGTATAACAGTGCAACCCCTGATAAATGAAACACTGATGTAACTTCAAAATTCACTAACTTTTATACTGTGCGTATTATATATAACTATCAAAGTTTGCAATATTGAAATGCTATAACTTTTTACTGGAGCGTCATAAGACCTTGAAATTTTGTGACAATAATGTACTATTTTCAATTTGAGATATCGGTATAACAGTGCAACCCTTGAGTAAAATATGAAACACTGATGCAACTTCAAAATTCACTAACCTTTATACTGTGCGTAATATAACTATCAAAGTTTGCAACATTGAAATGCTGTAAATTTTTACTGGTGCGTCATACGACCTTGAAATTTTGTGACAATAATGAACTATTGTCAGTTTGAGATATCGGTATAACATTGCTACCATTGAGTAATAAACGAAACACTGATTAAACTTCAAAATTCACTAGCTTTTATACTATCAAAGTTTACAATATTGAAATGCTGTAACTTTTTACTGGAGCGGCATAAGACCTTGAAATTTTCTGACAATAAAGTACTATTGTCAATTTGAGATATCGGTATAACAGTTCAACCCTTGATAAAAATGAAACACTGATGCAACTTCAAAATTCACTAACCTTTATTCTGTGCGTAATATAACTATCAAAGTTTTCAACATTGAAATGATTCAACTTTTTACTGGTGCGTCATAAGGCCTTGAAATTTTGTGACAATAACGTACTATTGTCAATTTGAGATATCGGTATAACAGTGCAACCCTTGAGTAAAAAATGAAACACTGATGCTACTTCAAAATTCACTAACCTTTTATACTAAGCGTAATATTACTATCAAAGTTTTCAACATTGAAATGGTTCAACTTTTTACTGGTGCGTCATAGGCCTTGAAATTTTGTGACAATAATGTACTATTGTCAATTTGAGATATCGGTATAACAGTGCTACCATTGAGTAATAAAAGAAACTCTGATGCAACTTCAAAATTCACTAACTTTTATACTGTGCATAATATAACTATCAAAGTTTGCAACATTGAAATGCTGTAACCTTTTACTGGAGCGAAATAAGACCTTGAAATTTTGTGAAAATAATGTACTATTTTCAATTTGAGATATCGGTATAACAGCGCTACCCTTGAGAAAAAATGAAACACTGATGCAAGTTCAAAATTCACTAACCTTTTATACTAAGCGTAATATTACTATCAAAGTTTTCAACATTGAAATGGTTCAACTTTTTACTGGTGCGTCATAGGCCTTGAAATTTTGTGACAATAATGTACTATTGTCAATTTGAGATATCGGTATAACAGTGCTACCATTGAGTAATAAAAGAAACTCTGATGCAACTTCAAAATTCACTAACTTTTATACTGTGCATAATATAACTATCAAAGTTTGCAACATTGAAATGCTGTAACCTTTTACTGGAGCGAAATAAGACCTTGAAATTTTGTGAAAATAATGTACTATTTTCAATTTGAGATATCGGTATAACAGCGCTACCCTTGAGAAAAAATGAAACACTGATGCAAGTTCAAAATTCAATAACTTTTATACTGTGCTATTATAACTATCAAAGTTTGCAACATTGAAATGCTGTAATTTTTTACTAGAGCGTCATAAGCCCTTGAAATTTTGTGACAATAGAGTACTATTGTCAATTTGAAATATCGGTATAATAGTGCTACCTTTGAGTAAAAAATGAAGCACTGATGCAACTTCAAAAATCACTAACTTTTATACTGTGCGTAATCAAAGTTAGAAACATTGAAATGCTATAACTTTTTACTGGAGCGTCATAAGACCTTTAAATTTTATGACAATAAAGTACTATTTTCAATTTGAGATATCGGTATAACAGTGCAACCCTTGAGTAAAAAATGAAACACTGAAGCTACTTCAAAATTCACTAACCTTTATACTAAGCGTAATATAATTCTCAAAGTTTGCAACATTGAAATGCTGTAACTGTTTACTGGTGCGCCATAAGACCTTGAAATTTTGTGACAATAATGTACTATTGTCAATTTGAGATATCGGTATAACATTGCTACCCTTGAGCAATAAACGAAAGACTGATGAAACTTCAAAATTCACTAACTTTTATACTATCAAAGTTTGGAATATTGAAATGCTGTAACTTTTTACTGGAGCGTCATAAGACCTTGAAATTTTGTGAGAATAAAGTACAATTGTCAATTTGAAATATAGGTTTAACAGTGCTACCATTGAGTAAAAAAGGACACTTTGATGCAACTTCAAAATTCACTAACTTTTATACTGTGCGTATTATAACTATTAAAGTTTGCAACATTGAAATTCTGTAACTTTTTACTGGAGCGTCACAAGACCTTGAAAGTTTGTGACAATAATGTACTATTTTCAATTTGAGATATCGGTATAACAGTGCAACCCTTGAGTAAAAAATGAAACACTGATGCAACTTCAAAATTCACTAACCTTTATACTGTGCGTAATATAACTATCAAAGTTTGCAACATTGAAATGCTGTAAATTTTTACTGGTGCGTCATAAGACCTTGAAATTTTGTGACAATAATGTACTATTGGCAGTTTGAGATATCGGTATAACATTGCCACCATTGAGTAATAAACGAAACACTGATGAAACTTCAAAATTCACTAGCTTTACTATTGTCAATTTGAGATATCGGTATAACAGTGCTACCATTGAGTAATAAAAAAAACTCTGATGCAACTTCAAAATTCACTAACTTTTATACTGTGCATAATATAACTATCAAAGTTTGCAACATTGAAATGCTGTAACCTTTTACTGGAGCGAAATAAGACCTTGAAATTTTGTGAAAATAATGTACTATTGTCAATTTGAGATATCTGTATAACAGTGCTACGCTTGAGTAATAAATGAAACACTGATGCCATTTCAAAATTCACAAACTTTTACACTGTGCGTAATATAACTATCAAAGTTTGGAACATTGAAATTCTGTAACTTTTTACTGGCGCGTCACAAGACCTTGAAAGTTTGTGACAATAATGTACTATTTTCAATTTGAGATATCGGTAAAACAGTGCAACCCTTGAGTAAAAAATGAAACACTGATGCAACTTCAAAATTCACTAAACTTTATACTGTGCGTAATATAACTATCAAAGTTTGCAACATTGAAATGCTCTAAATTTTTACTGGTGCGTCAAAAGACCTTGAAATTTTGTGACAATAATGTACTATTGGCAGTTTGAGATATCGGTATAACATTGCTACCATTGAGTAATAAACGAAACACTGATGAAACTTCAAAATTCACTAGCTTTACTATTGTCAATTTGAGATATCGGTATAACAGTGCTACCATTGAGTAATAAAATAAACTCTGATGCAACTTCAAAATTCACTAACTTTTATACTGTGCATAATATAACTATCAAAGTTTGCAACATCGAAATGCTGTAACCATAAGACCTTGAAATTTTGTGACAATAATGTACTATTTTCAATTTGAGATATCAGTATAGCAGTGCAACCCTTGATAAATGAAACACTGATGTAACATCAAAATTCACTAACTTTTATACTGTGCGTATTATATATAACTATCAAAGTTTGCAATATTGAAATGCTATAACTTTTTACTGGAGCGCCATAAGACCTTGAAATTTTGTGACAAGAATGTACTATTGTCAATTTGAGATATCTGTATAACAGTGCTACCCTTGAGTAATAAATGAAACACTGATGCCATTTCAAAATTCACAAACTTTTACACTGTGCGTAATATAAATATCAAAGTTTGGAACATTGAAATGCTGTAACTTTTTACTGGAGCGTCATAAGACCTTGAAATTTTGTGACAATGTACTATTTTCAATTTGAGATATCGGTATAACAGTGCAACCCTTGAGTAAAATATGAAACACTGATGCAACTTCAAAATTGAATAACTTTTATACTGTGCGTAATATAACTATCAAAGTTTGCAACATTGAAATGCTGGAACTATTTACTGGTGCGTCATAAGACCGTGAAATTTTGTGACAATAATGAACTATTGTCAGTTTGAGATATCGGTATAACATTGCTACCATTGAGTAATAAACGAAACACTGATGAAACTTCAAAATTCACTAGCTTTTATACTATCAAAGTTTACAATATTGAAATGCTGTAACTTTTTACTGGAGCGGCATAAGACCTTGAAATTTTCTGACAATAAAGTACTATTGTCAATTTGAGATATCGGTATAACAGTTCAACCCTTGATAAAAATGAAACACTGATGCAACTTCAAAATTCACTAACCTTTATTCTGTGCGTAATATAACTATCAAAGTTTTCAACATTGAAATGATTCAACTTTTTACTGGTGCGTCATAAGGCCTTGAAATTTTGTGACAATAATGTACTATTGTCAATTTGAGATATCGGTATAACAGTGCAACCCTTGAGTAAAAAATGAAACACTGATGCTACTTCAAAATTCACTAACCTTTTATACTAAGCGTAATATTACTATCAAAGTTTTCAACATTGAAATGGTTCAACTTTTTACTGGTGCGTCATAGGCCTTGAAATTTTGTGACAATAATGTACTATTGTCAATTTGAGATATCGGTATAACAGTGCTACCATTGAGTAATAAAAGAAACTCTGATGCAACTTCAAAATTCACTAACTTTTATACTGTGCATAATATAACTATCATAGTTTGCAACATTGAAATGCTGTAACCTTTTACTGGAACGAAATAAGACCTTGAAATTTTGTGAAAATAATGTACTATTGTCAATTTGAGATATCTGTATAACAGTGCTACCATTGCGTAATATATGAAACACTGATGCCATTTCAAAATTCACCAACTTTTACACTGTGCGTAATATAACTATCAAAGTTTGGAACATTGAAATGCTGTAACTTTTTACTGGAGCGTCATAAGACCTTGAAATTTTGTGACAATAATGTACTATTGTCAATTTGAGATATCGGTATAACAGCGCTACCCTTGAGAAAAAATGAAACACTGATGCAAGTTCAAAATTCAATAACTTTTATACTGTGCGTATTATAACTATCAAAGTTTGCAACATTGAAATGCTGTAATTTTTTACTAGAGCGTCATAAGCCCTTGAAATTTTGTGACAATAGAGTACTATTGTCAATTTGAGATATCGGTATAACAGCGCTACCCTTGAGAAAAAATGAAACACTGATGCAAGTTCAAAATTCAATAACTTTTATACTGTGCGTATTATAACTATCAAAGTTTGCAACATTGAAATGCTGTAATTTTTTACTAGAGCGTCATAAGCCCTTGAAATTTTGTGACAATAGAGTACTATTGTCAATTTGAAATATCGGTATAATAGTGCTACCTTTGAGTAAAAAATGAAGCACTGATGCAACTTCAAAAATCACTAACTTTTATACTGTGCGTAATCAAAGTTAGAAACATTGAAATGCTATAACTTTTTACTGGAGCGTCATAAGACCTTTAAATTTTATGACAATAAAGTACTATTTTCAATTTGAGATATCGGTATAACAGTGCAACCCTTGAGTAAAAAATGAAACACTGATGCTACTTCAAAATTCACTAACCTTTATACTAAGCGTTATATAATTATCAAAGTTTGCAACATAGAAATGCTGTAACTGTTTACTGGTGCGCCATAAGACCTTGAAATTTTGTGACAATAATGTACTATTGTCAATTTGAGATATCGGTATAACATTGCTACCCTTGAGTAATAAACGAAAGACTGATGAAACTTCAAAATTCACTAACTTTTATACTATCAAAGTTTGGAATATTGAAATGCTGTAACTTTTTACTGGAGCGTCATAAGACCTTGAAATTTTGTGAGAATAAAGTACAATTGTCAATTTGAAATATAGGTTTAACAGTGCTACCATTGAGTAAAAAAGGACACTTTGATGCAACTTCAAAATTCACTAACTTTTATACTGTGCGTATTATAACTATTAAAGTTTGCAACATTGAAATTCTGTAACTTTTTACTGGAGCGTCACAAGACCTTGAAAGTTTGTGACAATAATGTACTATTTTCAATTTGAGATATCGGTATAACAGTGCAACCCTTGAGTAAAAAATGAAACACTGATGCAACTTCAAAATTCACTAACCTTTATACTGTGCGTAATATAACTATCAAAGTTTGCAACATTGAAATGCTGTAAATTTTTACTGGTGCGTCATAAGACCTTGAAATTTTGTGACAATAATGTACTATTGGCAGTTTGAGATATCGGTATAACATTGCCACCATTGAGTAATAAACGAAACACTGATGAAACTTCAAAATTCACTAGCTTTACTATTGTCAATTTGAGATATCGGTATAACAGTGCTACCATTGAGTAATAAAAAAAACTCTGATGCAACTTCAAAATTCACTAACTTTTATACTGTGCATAATATAACTATCAAAGTTTGCAACATTGAAATGCTGTAACCTTTTACTGGAGCGAAATAAGACCTTGAAATTTTGTGAAAATAATGTACTATTGTCAATTTGAGATATCTGTATAACAGTGCTACGCTTGAGTAATAAATGAAACACTGATGCCATTTCAAAATTCACAAACTTTTACACTGTGCGTAATATAACTATTAAAGTTTGGAACATTGAAATTCTGTAACTTTTTACTGGCGCGTCACAAGACCTTGAAAGTTTGTGACAATAATGTACTATTTTCAATTTGAGATATCGGTAAAACAGTGCAACCCTTGAGTAAAAAATGAAACACTGATGCAACTTCAAAATTCACTAACCTTTATACTGTGCGTAATATAACTATCAAAGTTTGCAACATTGAAATGCTCTAAATTTTTACTGGTGCGTCATAAGACCTTGAAATTTTGTGACAATAATGTACTATTGGCAGTTTGAGATATCGGTATAACATTGCTACCATTGAGTAATAAACGAAACACTGATGAAACTTCAAAATTCACTAGCTTTACTATTGTCAATTTGAGATATCGGTATAACAGTGCTACCATTGAGTAATAAAATAAACTCTGATGCAACTTCAAAATTCACTAACTTTTATACTGTGCATAATATAACTATCAAAGTTTGCAACATCGAAATGCTGTAACCATAAGACCTTGAAATTTTGTGACAATAATGTACTATTTTCAATTTGAGATATCAGTATAGCAGTGCAACCCTTGATAAATGAAACACTGATGTAACATCAAAATTCACTAACTTTTATACTGTGCGTATTATATATAACTATCAAAGTTTGCAATATTGAAATGCTATAACTTTTTACTGGAGCGCCATAAGACCTTGAAATTTTGTGACAAGAATGTACTATTGTCAATTTGAGATATCTGTATAACAGTGCTACCCTTGAGTAATAAATGAAACACTGATGCCATTTCAAAATTCACAAACTTTTACACTGTGCGTAATATAAATATCAAAGTTTGGAACATTGAAATGCTGTAACTTTTTACTGGAGCGTCATAAGACCTTGAAATTTTGTGACAATGTACTATTTTCAATTTGAGATATCGGTATAACAGTGCAACCCTTGAGTAAAATATGAAACACTGATGCAACTTCAAAATTCACTAACCTTTATACTGTGCGTAATATAACTATCAAAGTTTGCAACATTGAAATGCTGTAAATTTTTACTGGTGCGTCATAAGACCTTGAAATTTTGTGACAATAATGAACTATTGTCAGTTTGAGATATCGGTATAACATTGCTACCATTGAGTAATAAACGAAACACTGATGAAACTTCAAAATTCACTAGCTTTTATACTATCAAAGTTTACAATATTGAAATGCTGTAACTTTTTACTGGAGCGGCATAAGACCTTGAAATTTTCTGACAATAAAGTACTATTGTCAATTTGAGATATCGGTATAACAGTGCAACCCTTGAGTAAAAAATGAAACACTGATGCTACTTCAAAATTCACTAACCTTTTATACTAAGCGTAATATTACTATCAAAGTTTTCAACATTGAAATGGTTCAACTTTTTACTGGTGCGTCATAGGCCTTGAAATTTTGTGACAATAATGTACTATTGTCAATTTGAGATATCGGTATAACAGTGCTACCATTGAGTAATAAAAGAAACTCTGATGCAACTTCAAAATTCACTAACTTTTATACTGTGCATAATATAACTATCATAGTTTGCAACATTGAAATGCTGTAACCTTTTACTGGAACGAAATAAGACCTTGAAATTTTGTGAAAATAATGTACTATTGTCAATTTGAGATATCTGTATAACAGTGCTACCATTGCGTAATATATGAAACACTGATGCCATTTCAAAATTCACCAACTTTTACACTGTGCGTAATATAACTATCAAAGTTTGGAACATTGAAATGCTGTAACTTTTTACTGGAGCGTCATAAGACCTTGAAATTTTGTGACAATAATGTACTATTGTCAATTTGAGATATCGGTATAACAGCGCTACCCTTGAGAAAAAATGAAACACTGATGCAAGTTCAAAATTCAATAACTTTTATACTGTGCGTATTATAACTATCAAAGTTTGCAACATTGAAATGCTGTAATTTTTTACTAGAGCGTCATAAGCCCTTGAAATTTTGTGACAATAGAGTACTATTGTCAATTTGAGATATCGGTATAACAGCGCTACCCTTGAGAAAAAATGAAACACTGATGCAAGTTCAAAATTCAATAACTTTTATACTGTGCGTATTATAACTATCAAAGTTTGCAACATTGAAATGCTGTAATTTTTTACTAGAGCGTCATAAGCCCTTGAAATTTTGTGACAATAGAGTACTATTGTCAATTTGAAATATCGGTATAATAGTGCTACCTTTGAGTAAAAAATGAAGCACTGATGCAACTTCAAAAATCACTAACTTTTATACTGTGCGTAATCAAAGTTAGAAACATTGAAATGCTATAACTTTTTACTGGAGCGTCATAAGACCTTTAAATTTTATGACAATAAAGTACTATTTTCAATTTGAGATATCGGTATAACAGTGCAACCCTTGAGTAAAAAATGAAACACTGATGCTACTTCAAAATTCACTAACCTTTATACTAAGCGTTATATAATTATCAAAGTTTGCAACATAGAAATGCTGTAACAGTTTACTGGTGCGCCATAAGACCTTGAAATTTTGTGACAATAATGTACTATTGTCAATTTGAGATATCGGTATAACATTGCTACCCTTGAGTAATAAACGAAAGACTGATGAAACTTCAAAATTCACTAACTTTTATACTATCAAAGTTTGGAATATTGAAATGCTGTAACTTTTTACTGGAGCGTCATAAGACCTTGAAATTTTGTGAGAATAAAGAACAATTGTCAATTTGAAATATAGGTTTAACAGTGCTACCATTGAGTAAAAAAGGACACTTTGATGCAACTTCAAAATTCACTAACTTTTATACTGTGCGTATTATAACTATTAAAGTTTGCAATATTGAAATGCTATAACTTTTTACTGGAGCGTCACAAGACCTTGAAAGTTTGTGACAATAATGTACTATATTCAATTTGAGATATCGGTATAACAGTTCAACCCTTGATAAAAATGAAACACTGATGCAACTTCAAAATTCACTAACCTTTATTCTGTGCGTAATATAACTATCAAAGTTTTCAACATTGAAATGATTCAACTTTTTACTGGTGCGTCATAAGGCCTTGAAATTTTGTGACAATAATGTACTATTGTCAATTTGAGATATCGGTATAACAGTGCAACCCTTGAGTAAAAAATGAAACACTGATGCTACTTCAAAATTCACTAACCTTTTATACTAAGCGTAATATTACTATCAAAGTTTTCAACATTGAATTGGTTCAACTTTTTACTGGTGCGTCATAGGCCTTGAAATTTTGTGACAATAATGTACTATTGTCAATTTGAGATATCGGTATAACAGTGCTACCATTGAGTAATAAAAGAAACTCTGATGCAACTTCAAAATTCACTAACTTTTATACTGTGCATAATATAACTATCATAGTTTGCAACATTGAAATGCTGTAACCTTTTACTGGAACGAAATAAGACCTTGAAATTTTGTGAAAATAATGTACTATTGTCAATTTGAGATATTTGTATAACAGTGCTACCATTGCGTAATATATGAAACACTGATGCCATTTCAAAATTCACCAACTTTTACACTGTGCGTAATATAACTATCAAAGTTTGGAACATTGAAATGCTGTAACTTTTTACTGGAGCGTCATAAGACCTTGAAATTTTGTGACAATAATGTACTATTGTCAATTTGAGATATCGGTATAACAGCGCTACCCTTGAGAAAAAATGAAACACTGATGCAAGTTCAAAATTCAATAACTTTTATACTGTGCGTATTATAACTATCAAAGTTTGCAACATTGAAATGCTGCAATTTTTTACTAGAGCGTCATAAGCCCTTGAAATTTTGTGACAATAGAGTACTATTGTCAATTTGAAATATCGGTATAATAGTGCTACCTTTGAGTAAAAAATGAAGCACTGATGCAACTTCAAAAATCACTAACTTTTATGCTGTGCGTAATCAAAGTTAGAAACATTGAAATGCTATAACTTTTTACTGGAGCGTCATAAGACCTTTAAATTTTATGACAATAAAGTACTATTTTCAATTTGAGATATCGGTATAACAGTGCAACCCTTGAGTAAAAAATGAAACACTGATGCTACTTCAAAATTCACTAACCTTTATACTAAGCGTTATATAATTATCAAAGTTTGCAACATAGAAATGCTGTAACTGTTTACTGGTGCGCCATAAGACCTTGAAATTTTGTGACAATAATGTACTATTGTCAATTTGAGATATCGGTATAACATTGCTACCCTTGAGTAATAAACGAAAGACTGATGAAACTTCAAAATTCACTAACTTTTATACTATCAAAGTTTGGAATATTGAAATGCTGTAACTTTTTACTGGAGCGTCATAAGACCTTGAAATTTTGTGAGAATAAAGTACAATTGTCAATTTGAAATATAGGTTTAACAGTGCTACCATTGAGTAAAAAAGGACACTTTGATGCAACTTCAAAATTCACTAACTTTTATACTGTGCGTATTATAACTATTAAAGTTTGCAATATTGAAATGCTATAACTTTTTACTGGAGCGTCACAAGACCTTGAAAGTTTGTGACAATAATGTACTATTTTCAATTTGAGATATCGGTATAACAGTGCTACCCTTGAGTAATAAATGAAACACTGATGCCATTTCAAAATTCACAAACTTTTACACTGTGCGTAATATAACTATCAAAGTTTGGAACATTGAAATTCTGTAACTTTTTACTGGCGCGTCACAAGACCTTGAAAGTTTGTGACAATAATGTACTATTTTCAATTTGAGATATCGGTAAAACAGTGCAACCCTTGAGTAAAAAATGAAACACTGATGCAACTTCAAAATTCACTAACCTTTATACTGTGCGTAATATAACTATCAAAGTTTGCAACATTGAAATGCTGTAAATTTTTACTGGTGCGTCAAAAGACCTTGAAATTTTGTGACAATAATGTACTATTGGCAGTTTGAGATATCGGTATAATATTGCTACCATTGAGTAATAAACGAAACACTGATGAAACTTCAAAATTCACTAGCTTTACTATTGTCAATTTGAGATATCGGTATAACAGTGCTACCATTGAGTAATAAAATAAACTCTGATGCAACTTCAAAATTCACTAACTTTTATACTGTACATAATATAACTATCAAAGTTTGCAACATCGAAATGCTGTAACCATAATACCTTGAAATTTTGTGACAATAATGTACTATTTTCAATTTGAGATATCAGTATAGCAGTGCAACCCTTGATAAATGAAACACTGATGTAACTTCAAAATTCACTAACTTTTATACTGTGCGTATTATATATAACTATCAAAGTTTGCAATATTGAAATGCTATAACTTTTTACTGGAGCGCCATAAGACCTTGAAATTTTGTGACAAGAATGTACTATTGTCAATTTGAGATATCTGTATAACAGTGCTACCCTTGAGTAATAAATGAAACACTGATGCCATTTCAAAATTCACAAACTTTTACACTGTGCGTAATATAAATATCAAAGTTTGGAACATTGAAATGCTGTAACTTTTTACTGGAGCGTCATAAGACCTTGAAATTTTGTGACAATAATGTACTATTTTCAATTTGAGATATCGGTATAACAGTGCAACCCTTGAGTAAAATATGAAACACTGATGCAACTTCAAAATTCACTAACTTTTATACTGTGCGTAATATAACTATCAAAGTTTGCAACATTGAAATGCTGTAACTTTTTACTGGAGCGTCATAAGACCTTGAAATTTTGTGACAATAATGAACTATTGTCAGTTTGAGATATCGGTATAACATTGCTACCATTGAGTAATAAACGAAACACTGATGAAACTTCAAAATTCACTAGCTTTTATACTATCAAAGTTTACAATATTGAAATGCTGTAACTTTTTACTGGAGCGGCATAAGACCTTGAAATTTTCTGACAATAAAGTACTATTGTCAATTTGAGATATCGGTATAACAGTGCTACCCTTGAGTAAAAAATGAAACACTGATGCAATTTCAAAATTCACTAACTTTTATACTGTGAGTAATATAACTATCAAACTTTGCAACATTGAAATGCTGTAACTTTTTACTGGAGCGTCATATGTCCTTGAAATTTTGTGACTATAAAGTACTATTGTCAATTTGAAATATCGGTATAACAGTGCTACCTTTTAGTAAAAAATAAAACCCTGATGCAACTTCGGTATAACAGTGCTACCTTTGAGTAAAAAATGAAACACTGATGCAACTTCAAAATTCACTAACCTTTATTCTGTGCGTAATATAACTATCAAAGTTTTCAACATTGAAATGATTCAACTTTTTACTGGTGCGTCATAAGGCCTTGAAATTTTGTGACAATAATGTACTATTGTCAATTTGAGATATCGGTATAACAGTGCAACCCTTGAGTAAAAAATGAAACACTGATGCTACTTCAAAATTCACTAACCTTTTATACTAAGCGTAATATTACTATCAAAGTTTTCAACATTGAAATGGTTCAACTTTTTACTGGTGCGTCATAGGCCTTGAAATTTTGGGACAATAATGTACTATTGTCAATTTGAGATATCGGTATAACAGTGCTACCATTGAGTAATAAAAGAAACTCTGATGCAACTTCAAAATTCACTAACTTTTATACTGTGCATAATATAACTATCATAGTTTGCAACATTGAAATGCTGTAACCTTTTACTGGAGCGAAATAAGACCTTGAAATTTTGTGAAAATAATGTACTATTGTCAATATAACAGTGCTACCCTTGAGTAATAAATGAAACACTGATGCCATTTCAAAATTCACAAACTTTTACACTGTGCGTAATATAACTATCAAAGTTTGGAACATTGAAATTCTGTAACTTTTTACTGGCGCGTCACAAGACCTTGAAAGTTTGTGACAATAATGTACTATTTTCAATTTGAGATATCGGTAAAACAGTGCAACCCTTGAGTAAAAAATGAAACACTGATGCAACTTCAAAATTCACTAACCTTTATACTGTGCGTAATATAACTATCAAAGTTTGCAACATTGAAATGCTGTAAATTTTTACTGGTGCGTCAAAAGACCTTGAAATTTTGTGACAATAATGTACTATTGGCAGTTTGAGATATCGGTATAATATTGCTACCATTGAGTAATAAACGAAACACTGATGAAACTTCAAAATTCACTAGCTTTACTATTGTCAATTTGAGATATCGGTATAACAGTGCTACCATTGAGTAATAAAATAAACTCTGATGCAACTTCAAAATTCACTAACTTTTATACTGTACATAATATAACTATCAAAGTTTGCAACATCGAAATGCTGTAACCATAATACCTTGAAATTTTGTGACAATAATGTACTATTTTCAATTTGAGATATCAGTATAGCAGTGCAACCCTTGATAAATGAAACACTGATGTAACTTCAAAATTCACTAACTTTTATACTGTGCGTATTATATATAACTATCAAAGTTTGCAATATTGAAATGCTATAACTTTTTACTGGAGCGCCATAAGACCTTGAAATTTTGTGACAAGAATGTACTATTGTCAATTTGAGATATCTGTATAACAGTGCTACCCTTGAGTAATAAATGAAACACTGATGCCATTTCAAAATTCACAAACTTTTACACTGTGCGTAATATAAATATCAAAGTTTGGAACATTGAAATGCTGTAACTTTTTACTGGAGCGTCATAAGACCTTGAAATTTTGTGACAATAATGTACTATTTTCAATTTGAGATATCGGTATAACAGTGCAACCCTTGAGTAAAATATGAAACACTGATGCAACTTCAAAATTCACTAACCTTTATACTGTGCGTAATATAACTATCAAAGTTTGCAACATTGAAATGCTGTAAATTTTTACTGGTGCGTCATAAGACCTTGAAATTTTGTGACAATAATGAACTATTGTCAGTTTGAGATATCGGTATAACATTGCTACCATTGAGTAATAAACGAAACACTGATGAAACTTCAAAATTCACTAGCTTTTATACTATCAAAGTTTACAATATTGAAATGCTGTAACTTTTTACTGGAGCGGCATAAGACCTTGAAATTTTCTGACAATAAAGTACTATTGTCAATTTGAGATATCGGTATAACAGTTCAACCCTTGATAAAAATGAAACACTGATGCAACTTCAAAATTCACTAACCTTTATTCTGTGCGTAATATAACTATCAAAGTTTTCAACATTGAAATGCTTCAACTTTTTACTGGTGCGTCATAAGGCCTTGAAATTTTGTGACAATAATGTACTATTGTCAATTTGAGATATCGGTATAACAGTGCAACCCTTGAGTAAAAAATGAAACACTGATGCTACTTCAAAATTCACTAACCTTTTATACTAAGCGTAATATTACTATCAAAGTTTTCAACATTGAAATGGTTCAACTTTTTACTGGTGCGTCATAGGCCTTGAAATTTTGTGACAATAATGTACTATTGTCAATTTGAGATATCGGTATAACAGTGCTACCATTGAGTAATAAAAGAAACTCTGATGCAACTTCAAAATTCACTAACTTTTATACTGTGCATAATATAACTATCATAGTTTGCAACATTGAAATGCTGTAACCTTTTACTGGAGCGAAATAAGACCTTGAAATTTTGTGAAAATAATGTACTATTGTCAATTTGAGATATCTGTATAACAGTGCTACCATTGCGTAATATATGAAACACTGATGCCATTTCAAAATTCACCAACTTTTACACTGTGCGTAATATAACTATCAAAGTTTGGAACATTGAAATGCTGTAACTTTTTACTGGAGCGTCATAAGACCTTGAAATTTTGTGACAATAATATACTATTGTCAATTTGAGATATCGGTATAACAGCGCTACCCTTGAGAAAAAATGAAACACTGATGCAAGTTCAAAATTCAATAACTTTTATCCTGTGCGTATTATAACTATCAAAGTTTGCAACATTGAAATGCTGTAATTTTTTACTAGAGCGTCATAAGCCCTTGAAATTTTGTGACAATAGAGTACTATTGTCAATTTGAAATATCGGTATAATAGTGCTACCTTTGAGTAAAAAATGAAGCACTGATGCAACTTCAAAAATCACTAACTTTTATACTGTGCGTAATCAAAGTTAGAAACATTGAAATGCTATAACTTTTTACTGGAGCGTCATAAGACCTTTAAATTGTATGACAATAAAGTACTATTTTCAATTTGAGATATCGGTATAACAGTGCAACCCTTGAGTAAAAAATGAAACACTGATGCTACTTCAAAATTCACTAACCTTTATACTCAGCGTAATATAATTATCAAAGTTTGCAACATTGAAATGCTGTAACTGTTTACTGGTGCGCCATAAGACCTTGAAATTTTGTGACAATAATGTACTATTGTCAATTTGAGATATCGGTATAACATTGCTACCCTTGAGTAATAAACGAAAGACTGATGAAACTTCAAAATTCACTAACTTTTATACTATCAAAGTTTGGAATATTGAAATGCTGTAACTTTTTACTGGAGCGTCATAAGACCTTGAAATTTTGTGAGAATAAAGTACAATTGTCAATTTGAAATATAGGTTTAACAGTGCTACCATTGAGTAAAAAAGGACACTTTGATGCAACTTCAAAATTCACTAACTTTTATACTGTGCGTATTATAACTATCAAAGTTTGGAATATTGAAATGCTGTAAATTTTTACTGGTGCGTCATAAGACCTTGAAATTTTGTGACAATAATGTACTATTGGCAGTTTGAGATATCGGTATAACATTGCTACCATTGAGTAATAAACGAAACACTGATGAAACTTCAAAATTCACTAGCTTTACTATTGTCAATTTGAGATATCGGTATAACAGTGCTACCATTGAGTAATAAAAAAAACTCTGATGCAACTTCAAAATTCACTAACTTTTATACTGTGCATAATATAACTATCAAAGTTTGCAACATCGAAATGCTGTAACCATAAGACCTTGAAATTTTGTGACAATAATGTACTATTTTCAATTTGAGATATCAGTATAGCAGTGCAACCCTTGATAAATGAAACACTGATGTAACTTCAAAATTCACTAACTTTTATACTGTGCGTATTATATATAACTATCAAAGTTTGCAATATTGAAATGCTATAACTTTTTACTGGAGCGCCATAAGACCTTGGAATTTTGTGACAAGAATGTACTATTGTCAATTTGAGATATCTGTCTAACAGTGCTACCCTTGAGTAATAAATGAAACACTGATGCCATTTAAAAATTCACAAACTTTTACACTGTGCGTAATATAACTATCAAAGTTTGGAACATTGAAATGCTGTAACTTTTTACTGGAGCGTCATAAGACCTTGAAATTTTGTGACAATAATGTACTATTTTCAATTTGAGATATCGGTATAACAGTGCAACCCTTGAGTAAAAAATGAAACACTGATGCAACTTCAAAATTCACTAACCTTTATACTATGCGTAATATAACTATCAAAGTTTGCAACATTGAAATGCTGTAAATTTTTACTGGTGCGTCATAAGACCTTGAAATTTTGTGACAATAATGCACTATTGTCAATTTGAGATATCGGTATAACAGTTCAACCCTTGATAAAAATGAAACACTGATGCAACTTCAAAATTCACTAACCTTTATTCTGTGCGTAATATAACTAACAAAGTTTTCAACATTGAAATGATTCAACTTTTTACTGGTGCATCATAGGCCTTGAAATTTTGTGACAATAATGTACTATTGTCAATTTGAGATATCGGTATAACAGTGCTACCATTGAGTAATAAAAGAAACTCTGATGCAACTTCAAAATCCACTAACTTTTATACTGTGCATAATATAACTATCAAAGTTTGCAACATTGAAATGCTGTAACCTTTTACTGGAGCGAAATAAGACCTTGAAATTTTGTGAAAATAATGTACTATTGTCAATTTGAGATATCTGTATAACAGTGCTACCCTTGAGTAATAAATGAAACACTGATGCCATTTCAAATTTCACAAACTTTTACACTGTGCGTAATATAACTATCAAAGTTTGGAACATTGAAATTCTGTAACTTTTTACTGGCGCGTCACAAGACCTTGAAAGATTGTGACAATAATGTACTATTTTCAATTTGAGATATCGGTATAACAGTGCAACCCTTGAGTAAAAAATGAAACATTGATGCAAGTTCAAAATTCACTAACCTTTATACTGTGCGTAATATAACTATCAGAGTTTGCAACATTGAAATGCTGTAAATTTTTACTGGTGCGTCATAAGACCTTGAAATTTTGTGACAATAATGTACTATTGGCAGTTTGAGATATCGGTATAACATTGCTACCATTGAGTAATAAACGAAACACTGATGAAACTTCAAAATTCACTAGCTTTACTACTGTCAATTTGAGATATCGGTATAACAGCGCTACCATTGAGTAATAAAAGAAACTCTGATGCAACTTCAAAATTCACTAACTTTTATACTGTGCATAATATAACTATCAAAGTTTGCAACATCGAAATGCTGTAACCATAAGACCTTGAAATTTTGTGACAATAATGTACTATTTTCAATTTGAGATATCAGTATAACAGTGCAACCCTTGATAAATGAAACACTGATGTAACTTCAAAATTCACTAACTTTTATACTGTGCGTATTATATATAACTATCAAAGTTTGCAATATTGAAATGCTATAACTTTTTACTGGAGCGCCATAAGACCTTGAAATTTTGTGACAAGAATGTACTATTGTCAATTTGAGATATCTGTATAACAGTGCTACCCTTGAGTAATAAATGAAACACTGATGCCATTTCAAAATTCACAAACTTTTACACTGTGCGTAATATAACTATCAAAGTTTGCAACATTGAAATGCTGTAACCTTTTACTGGAGCGAAATAAGACCTTGAAATTTTGTGAAAATAATGTACTATTGTCAATTTGAGATATCTGTATAACAGTGCTACCCTTGAGTAATAAATGAAACACTGATGCCATTTCAAAATTCACAAACTTTTACACTGTGCGTAATATAAATATCAAAGTTTGGAACATTGAAATTCTGTAACTTTTTACTGGCGCGTCACAAGACCTTGAAAGTTTGTGACAATAATGTACTATTTTCAATTTGAGATATCGGTATAACAGTGCAACCCTTGAGTAAAAAATGAAACACTGATGCAAGTTCAAAATTCACTAACCTTTATACTGTGCGTAATATAACTATCAAAGTTTGCAACATTGAAATGCTGTAAATTTTTACTGGTGCGTCATAAGACCATGAAATTTTGTGACAATAATGTACTATTGGCAGTTTGAGATATCGGTATAACATTGCTACCATTGAGTAATAAACGAAACACTGATGAAACTTCAAAATTCACTAGCTTTACTATTGTCAATTTGAGATATCGGTATAACAGTTCTACCATTGAGTAATAAAAGAAACTGATGCAACTTCAAAATTCACTAACTTTTATACTGTGCATAATATAACTATCAAAGTTTGCAACATCGAAATGCTGTAACCATAAGACCTTGAAATTTTGTGACAATAATGTACTATTTTCATTTTGAGATATCAGTATAACAGTGCAACCCTTGATAAATGAAACACTGATGTAACTTCAAAATTCACTAACTATTATACTGTGCGTATTATATATAACTATCAAAGTTTGCAATATTGAAATGCTATAACTTTTTACTGGATCGCCATAAGACCTTGAAATTTTGTGACAAGAATGTACTATTGTCAATTTGAGATATCTGTATAACAGTGCTACCCTTGAGTAATAAATGAAACACTGATGCCATTTCAAAATTCACAAATTTTACACTGTGCGTTATATAACTATCAAAGTTTGGAACATTGAAATGCTGTAACTTTTTACTGGAGCGTCATAACACCTTGAAATTTTGTGACAATAATGTACTATTTTCAATTTGAGATATCGGTATAACAGTGCAACCCTAGAGTAAAAATGAAACACTGATGCAACTTCAAAATTCACTAACCTTTATACTGTGCGTAATATAACTATCAAAGTTTGCAACATTGAAATGCTGTAAATTTTTACTGGTGCGTCATAAGACCTTGAAATTTTGTGACAATAATGTACTATTTTCAATTTGAGATATCGGTTTAACAGTGCAACCACTGATAAATGAAACACTGATGCAACTTCAAAATTCACTAACCTTTATCCTGTGCGTAATATAACTATCAAAGTTTTCAACATTGAAATGGTTCAACTTTTTACTGGTGGGTCATAAGGCCTTGAAATTTTGTGACAATAAGGTACTATTGTCAATTTGAGATATCGATGTAACAGTGCTACCATTGAGTAATAAAAGAAATTCTGATGCAACTTCAAAATTCACTAACTTTTATACTGTGCGTATTAAATATTACTATCAAAGTTTGCAATATTGAAATGCTATAACTTTTTACTGGAGCGCCATAAGACCTTGAAATTTTGTGACAAGAATGTACTATTGTCAGTTTGAGATATCTGTATAACAGTGCTACCCTTGAGTAATAAATGAAACACTGATGCCATTTCAAAATTCACAAACTTTTACACTGTGTGTAATATAACTATCAAAGTTTGGAACATTGAAATGCTGTAAATTTTTACTGGAGCGTCATAAGACCTTTAAACTTTATGACAATAAAGTACTATTTTCAATTTGAGATATCGGTATAACAGTGCAACCCTTGAGTAAAAAATTAAACACTGATGCTACTTCAAAATTCACTAACCATTATACTAAGCGTAATATAATTATCAAAGTTTGCAACATTGAAATTCTGTAACTTTTTACTGGTGCGCCATAAGACCTTGAAATTTTGTGACAATAATGTACTATTGTCAATTTGAGATATCGGTATAACATTGCTACCTTTGAGTAATAAACGAAAGACTGATGAAACTTCAAAATTCACTAACTTTTATATATCAAAGTTTGGAATATTGAAATGCTGTAACTTTTTACTGGAGCGTCATAAGACCTTGAAATTTTGTGAGAATAAAGTACTATTGTCAATTTTAAATATAGGTTTAACAGTGCTACCATTGAGTAAAAAAGGAAACTTTGATCCAACTTCAAAATTCACTAACTTTTATACTGTGCGTAATATAACTATCAAAGTTTGCAACATTGAAATTCTGTAACTTTTTACTGGAGCGTCACAAGGCCTTGAAATTTTGTGACAATAATGTACTATTTTCAATTTGAGTTATCGGTATAACAGTGCAACCCTTGAGTAAAAAATGAAACACTGATGCAACTTCAAAATTCACTAACCTTTATTCTGTGCGTAATATAACTATCAAAGTTTTTAACATTGAAATGATTCACCTTTTTACTGGTGCGTCATAAGGCCTTGAAATTTTGTGACAATAATGTACTTTTGTCAATTTGAGATATCGGTATAACAGTGCAACCCTTGAGTAAAAAATGAAACACTGATGCTACTTAAAAATTCACTAACCTTTATTCTAAGCGCAATATAACTATCAAAGTTTTCAACATTGAAATGGTTCAACTTTTTACTGGTGCGTCATAGGCCTTGAAATTTTGTGACAATAATGTACTATTGTCAATTTGAGATATCGGTATAACAGTGCTACCATTGAGCAATAAAAGAAACTCTGATGCAACTTCAAAATTCACTAACTTTTATACTGTGCATAATATAACTATCAAAGTTTGCAACATTGAAATGCTGTAACCTTTTACTGGAGCGAAATAAGACCTTGAAATTTTGTGAAAATAATGTACTATTGTCAATTTGAGATATCTGTATAACAGTGCTACCATTGAGTAATAAATGAAACACTGATGCCATTTCAAAATTCACAAACTTTTACACTGTGCGTAATATAACTATCAAAGTTTGGAACATTGAAATGCTGTAACTTTTTACTGTAGCGTCATAAGACCTTGAAATTTTGTGACAATAATGTACAATTGTCAATTTGAGATTTCGGTATAACAGCGCTACCCTTGAGAAAAAATGAAACACTGATGCAAGTTCAAAATTCAATAACTTTTATACTGTGCGTATTATAACTATAAAAGTTTGCAACATTGAAATGCTGTAATTTTTTACTAGAGCGTCATAAGCCCTTGAACTTTTGTGACAATAGAGTACTATTGTCAATTTGAAATATAGGTTTAACAGTGCTACCATTGAGTAAAAAAGGACACTTTGATGCAACTTCAAAATTCACTAACTTTTATACTGTGCGTATTATAACTATCAAAGTTTGGAATATTGAAATGCTGTAAATTTTTACTGGTGCGTCATAAGACCTTGAAATTTTGTGACAATAATGTACTATTGGCAGTTTGAGATATCGGTATAACATTGCTACCATTGAGTAATAAACGAAACACTGATGAAACTTCAAAATTCACTAGCTTTACTATTGTCAATTTGAGATATCGGAATAACAGTGCTACCATTGAGTAATAAAAAAAACTCTGATGCAACTTCAAAATTCACTAACTTTTATACTGTGCATAATATAACTATCAAAGTTTGCAACATCGAAATGCTGTAACCATAAGACCTTGAAATTTTGTGACAATAATGTACTATTTTCAATTTGAGATATCAGTATAGCAGTGCAACCCTTGATAAATGAAACACT
Organism: Clusia tigrina; assembly: GCA_920105625.2. Taxonomy (NCBI): domain Eukaryota; kingdom Metazoa; phylum Arthropoda; class Insecta; order Diptera; family Clusiidae; genus Clusia; species Clusia tigrina. The sequence continues at coordinate 201,380,877 of OV050030.1, forward strand.
GATGTAACTTCAAAATTCACTAACTTTTATACTGTGCGTATTATATATAACTATCAAAGTTTGCAATATTGAAATGCTATAACTTTTTACTGGAGCGCCATAAGACCTTGGAATTTTGTGACAAGAATGTACTATTGTCAATTTGAGATATCTGTCTAACAGTGCTACCCTTGAGTAATAAATGAAACACTGATGCCATTTCAAAATTCACAAACTTTTACACTGTGTGTAATATAACTATCAAAGTTTGGAACATTGAAATGCTGTAACTTTTTACTGGAGCGTCATAAGACCTTGAAATTTTGTGACAATAATGCACTATTGTCAATTTGAGATATCGGTATAACAGTTCAACCCTTGATAAAAATGAAACACTGATGCAACTTCAAAATTCACTAACCTTTATTCTGTGCGTAATATAACTAACAAAGTTTTCAACATTGAAATGATTCAACTTTTTACTGGTGCATCATAGGCCTTGAAATTTTGTGACAATAATGTACTATTGTCAATTTGAGATATCGGTATAACAGTGCTACCATTGAGTAATAAAAGAAACTCTGATGCAACTTCAAAATCCACTAACTTTTATACTGTGCATAATATAACTATCAAAGTTTGCAACATTGAAATGCTGTAACCTTTTACTGGAGCGAAATAAGACCTTGAAATTTTGTGAAAATAATGTACTATTGTCAATTTGAGATATCTGTATAACAGTGCTACCCTTGAGTAATAAATGAAACACTGATGCCATTTCAAAATTCACAAACTTTTACACTGTGCGTAATATAACTATCAAAGTTTGGAACATTGAAATTCTGTAACTTTTTACTGGCGCGTCACAAGACCTTGAAAGATTGTGACAATAATGTACTATTTTCAATTTGAGATATCGGTATAACAGTGCAACCCTTGAGTAAAAAATGAAACATTGATGCAAGTTCAAAATTCACTAACCTTTATACTGTGCGTAATATAACTATCAGAGTTTGCAACATTGAAATGCTGTAAATTTTTACTGGTGCGTCATAAGACCTTGAAATTTTGTGACAATAATGTACTATTGGCAGTTTGAGATATCGGTATAACATTGCTACCATTGAGTAATAAACGAAACACTGATGAAACTTCAAAATTCACTAGCTTTACTACTGTCAATTTGAGATATCGGTATAACAGCGCTACCATTGAGTAATAAAAGAAACTCTGATGCAACTTCAAAATTCACTAACTTTTATACTGTGCATAATATAACTATCAAAGTTTGCAACATCGAAATGCTGTAACCATAAGACCTTGAAATTTTGTGACAATAATGTACTATTTTCAATTTGAGATATCAGTATAACAGTGCAACCCTTGATAAATGAAACACTGATGTAACTTCAAAATTCACTAACTTTTATACTGTGCGTATTATATATAACTATCAAAGTTTGCAATATTGAAATGCTATAACTTTTTACTGGAGCGCCATAAGACCTTGAAATTTTGTGACAAGAATGTACTATTGTCAATTTGAGATATCTGTATAACAGTGCTACCCTTGAGTAATAAATGAAACACTGATGCCATTTCAAAATTCACAAACTTTTACACTGTGCGTAATATAACTATCAAAGTTTGCAACATTGAAATGCTGTAACCTTTTACTGGAGCGAAATAAGACCTTGAAATTTTGTGAAAATAATGTACTATTGTCAATTTGAGATATCTGTATAACAGTGCTACCCTTGAGTAATAAATGAAACACTGATGCCATTTCAAAATTCACAAACTTTTACACTGTGCGTAATATAAATATCAAAGTTTGGAACATTGAAATTCTGTAACTTTTTACTGGCGCGTCACAAGACCTTGAAAGTTTGTGACAATAATGTACTATTTTCAATTTGAGATATCGGTATAACAGTGCAACCCTTGAGTAAAAAATGAAACACTGATGCAAGGTCAAAATTCACTAACCTTTATACTCTGCGTAATATAACTATCAAAGTTTGCAACATTGAAATGCTGTAAATTTTTACTGGTGCGTCATAAGACCATGAAATTTTGTGACAATAATGTACTATTGGCAGTTTGAGATATCGGTATAACATTGCTACCATTGAGTAATAAACGAAACACTGATGAAACTTCAAAATTCACTAGCTTTACTATTGTCAATTTGAGATATCGGTATAACAGTGCTACCATTGAGTAATAAAAGAAACTGATGCAACTTCAAAATTCACTAACTTTTATACTGTGCATAATATAACTATCAAAGTTTGCAACATCGAAATGCTGTAACCATAAGACCTTGAAATTTTGTGACAATAATGTACTATTTTCATTTTGAGATATCAGTATAACAGTGCAACCCTTGATAAATGAAACACTGATGTAACTTCAAAATTCACTAACTATTATACTGTGCGTATTATATATAACTATCAAAGTTTGCAATATTGAAATGCTATAACTTTTTACTGGATCGCCATAAGACCTTGAAATTTTGTGACAAGAATGTACTATTGTCAATTTGAGATATCTGTATAACAGTGCTACCCTTGAGTAATAAATGAAACACTGATGCCATTTCAAAATTCACAAATTTTACACTGTGCGTTATATAACTATCAAAGTTTGGAACATTGAAATGCTGTAACTTTTTACTGGAGCGTCATAACACCTTGAAATTTTGTGACAATAATGTACTATTTTCAATTTGAGATATCGGTATAACAGTGCAACCCTAGAGTAAAAATGAAACACTGATGCAACTTCAAAATTCACTAACCTTTATACTGTGCGTAATATAACTATCAAAGTTTGCAACATTGAAATGCTGTAAATTTTTACTGGTGCGTCATAAGACCTTGAAATTTTGTGACAATAATGTACTATTTTCAATTTGAGATATCGGTTTAACAGTGCAACCACTGATAAATGAAACACTGATGCAACTTCAAAATTCACTAACCTTTATTCTGTGCGTAATATAACTATCAAAGTTTTCAACATTGAAATGGTTCAACTTTTTACTGGTGGGTCATAAGGCCTTGAAATTTTGTGACAATAAGGTACTATTGTCAATGTGAGATATCGATGTAACAGTGCTACCATTGAGTAATAAAAGAAATTCTGATGCAACTTCAAAATTCACTAACTTTTATACTGTGCGTATTAAATATTACTATCAAAGTTTGCAATATTGAAATGCTATAACTTTTTACTGGAGCGCCATAAGACCTTGAAATTTTGTGACAAGAATGTACTATTGTCAGTTTGAGATATCTGTATAACAGTGCTACCCTTGAGTAATAAATGAAACACTGATGCCATTTCAAAATTCACAAACTTTTACACTGTGTGTAATATAACTATCAAAGTTTGGAACATTGAAATGCTGTAAATTTTTACTGGAGCGTCATAAGACCTTTAAACTTTATGACAATAAAGTACTATTTTCAATTTGAGATATCGGTATAACAGTGCAACCCTTGAGTAAAAAATTAAACACTGATGCTACTTCAAAATTCACTAACCATTATACTAAGCGTAATATAATTATCAAAGTTTGCAACATTGAAATTCTGTAACTTTTTACTGGTGCGCCATAAGACCTTGAAATTTTGTGACAATAATGTACTATTGTCAATTTGAGATATCGGTATAACATTGCTACCTTTGAGTAATAAACGAAAGACTGATGAAACTTCAAAATTCACTAACTTTTATATATCAAAGTTTGGAACATTGAAATGCTGTAACTTTTTACTGTAGCGTCATAAGACCTTGAAATTTTGTGACAATAATGTACAATTGTCAATTTGAGATTTCGGTATAACAGCGCTACCCTTGAGAAAAAATGAAACACTGATGCAAGTTCAAAATTCAATAACTTTTATACTGTGCGTATTATAACTATAAAAGTTTGCAACATTGAAATGCTGTAATTTTTTACTAGAGCGTCATAAGCCCTTGAACTTTTGTGACAATAGAGTACTATTGTCAATTTGAAATATAGGTTTAACAGTGCTACCATTGAGTAAAAAAGGACACTTTGATGCAACTTCAAAATTCACTAACTTTTATACTGTGCGTATTATAACTATCAAAGTTTGGAATATTGAAATGCTGTAAATTTTTACTGGTGCGTCATAAGACCTTGAAATTTTGTGACAATAATGTACTATTGGCAGTTTGAGATATCGGTATAACATTGCTACCATTGAGTAATAAACGAAACACTGATGAAACTTCAAAATTCACTAGCTTTACTATTGTCAATTTGAGATATCGGTATAACAGTGCTACCATTGAGTAATAAAAAAAACTCTGATGCAACTTCAAAATTCACTAACTTTTATACTGTGCATAATATAACTATCAAAGTTTGCAACATCGAAATGCTGTAACCATAAGACCTTGAAATTTTGTGACAATAATGTACTATTTTCAATTTGAGATATCAGTATAGCAGTGCAACCCTTGATAAATGAAACACTGATGTAACTTCAAAATTCACTAACTTTTATACTGTGCGTATTATATATAACTATCAAAGTTTGCAATATTGAAATGCTATAACTTTTTACTGGAGCGCCATAAGACCTTGGAATTTTGTGACAAGAATGTACTATTGTCAATTTGAGATATCTGTCTAACAGTGCTACCCTTGAGTAATAAATGAAACACTGATGCCATTTCAAAATTCACAAACTTTTACACTGTGCGTAATATAACTATCAAAGTTTGGAACATTGAAATGCTGTAACTTTTTACTGGAGCGTCATAAGACCTTGAAATTTTGTGACAATAATGCACTATTGTCAATTTGAGATATCGGTATAACAGTTCAACCCTTGATAAAAATGAAACACTGATGCAACTTCAAAATTCACTAACCTTTATTCTGTGCGTAATATAACTAACAAAGTTTTCAACATTGAAATGATTCAACTTTTTACTGGTGCATCATAGGCCTTGAAATTTTGTGACAATAATGTACTATTGTCAATTTGAGATATCGGTATAACAGTGCTACCATTGAGTAATAAAATAAACTCTGATGCAACTTCAAAATCCACTAACTTTTATACTGTGCATAATATAACTATCAAAGTTTGCAACATTGAAATGCTGTAACCTTTTACTGGAGCGAAATAAGACCTTGAAATTTTGTGAAAATAATGTACTATTGTCAATTTGAGATATCTGTATAACAGTGCTACCCTTGAGTAATAAATGAAACACTGATGCCATTTCAAAATTCACAAACTTTTACACTGTGCGTAATATAACTATCAAAGTTTGGAACATTGAAATTCTGTAACTTTTTACTGGCGCGTCACAAGACCTTGAAAGATTGTGACAATAATGTACTATTTTCAATTTGAGATATCGGTATAACAGTGCAACCCTTGAGTAAAAAATGAAACATTGATGCAAGTTCAAAATTCACTAACCTTTATACTGTGCGTAATATAACTATCAGAGTTTGCAACATTGAAATGCTGTAAATTTTTACTGGTGCGTCATAAGACCTTGAAATTTTGTGACAATAATGTACTATTGGCAGTTTGAGATATCGGTATAACATTGCTACCATTGAGTAATAAACGAAACACTGATGAAACTTCAAAATTCACTAGCTTTACTACTGTCAATTTGAGATATCGGTATAACAGCGCTACCATTGAGTAATAAAAGAAACTCTGACGCAACTTCAAAATTCACTAACTTTTATACTGTGCATAATATAACTATCAAAGTTTGCAACATCGAAATGCTGTAACCATAAGACCTTGAAATTTTGTGACAATAATGTACTATTTTCAATTTGAGATATCAGTATAACAGTGCAACCCTTGATAAATGAAACACTGATGTAACTTCAAAATTCACTAACTTTTATACTGTGCGTATTATATATAACTATCAAAGTTTGCAATATTGAAATGCTATAACTTTTTACTGGAGCGCCATAAGACCTTGAAATTTTGTGACAAGAACTTACTATTGTCAATTTGAGATATCTGTATAACAGTGCTACCCTTGAGTAATAAATGAAACACTGATGCCATTTCAAAATTCACAAACTTTTACACTGTGCGTAATATAACTATCAAAGTTTGCAACATTGAAATGCTGTAACCTTTTACTGGAGCGAAATAAGACCTTGAAATTTTGTGAAAATAAAGTACTATTGTCAATTTGAGATATCTGTATAACAGTGCTACCCTTGAGTAATAAATGAAACACTGATGCCATTTCAAAATTCACAAACTTTTACACTGTGCGTAATATAAATATCAAAGTTTGGAACATTGAAATTCTGTAACTTTTTACTGGCGCGTCACAAGACCTTGAAAGTTTGTGACAATAATGTACTATTTTCAATTTGAGATATCGGTATAACAGTGCAACCCGTGAGTAAAAAATGAAACACTGATGCAAGTTCAAAATTCACTAACCTTTATACTGTGCGTAATATAACTATCAAAGTTTGCAACATTGAAATGCTGTAAATTTTTACTGGTGCGTCATAAGACCATGAAATTTTGTGACAATAATGTACTATTGGCAGTTTGAGATATCGGTATAACATTGCTACCATTGAGTAATAAACGAAACACTGATGAAACTTCAAAATTCACTAGCTTTACTATTGTCAATTTGAGATATCGGTATAACAGTGCTACCATTGAGTAATAAAAGAAACTGATGCAACTTCAAAATTCACTAACTTTTATACTGTGCATAATATAACTATCAAAGTTTGCAACATCGAAATGCTGTAACCATAAGACCTTGAAATTTTGTGACAATAATGTACTATTTTCATTTTGAGATATCAGTATAACAGTGCAACCCTTGATAAATGAAACACTGATGTAACTTCAAAATTCACTAACTATTATACTGTGCGTATTATATATAACTATCAAAGTTTGCAATATTGAAATGCTATAACTTTTTACTGGATCGCCATAAGACCTTGAAATTTTGTGACAAGAATGTACTATTGTCAATTTGAGATATCTGTATAACAGTGCTACCCTTGAGTAATAAATGAAACACTGATGCCATTTCAAAATTCACAAATTTTACACTGTGCGTTATATAACTATCAAAGTTTGGAACATTGAAATGCTGTAACTTTTTACTGGAGCGTCATAAGACCTTGAAATTTTGTGACAATAATGTACTATTTTCAATTTGAGATATCGGTATAACAGTGCAACCCTAGAGTAAAAAATGAAACACTGATGCAACTTCAAAATTCACTAACCTTTATACTGTGCGTAATATAACTATCAAAGTTTGCAACATTGAAATGCTGTAAATTTTTACTGGTGCGTCATAAGACCTTGAAATATTGTGACAATAATGTACTATTGGCAGTTTGAGATATCGGTGTAACATTGCTACCATTGAGTAATAAACGAAACACTGATGAAACTTCAAAATTCACTAGCTTTACTACTGTCAATTTGAGATATCGGTATAACAGCGCTACCATTGAGTAATAAAAGAAACTCTGATGCAACTTCAAAATTCACTAACTTTTATACTGTGCATAATATAACTATCAAAGTTTGCAACATCGAAATGCTGTAACCATAAGACCTTGAAATTTTGTGACAATAATGTACTATTTTCAATTTGAGATATCAGTATAACAGTGCAACCCTTGATAAATGAAACACTGATGTAACTTCAAAATTCACTAACTTTTATACTGTGCGTATTATATATAACTATCAAAGTTTGCAATATTGAAATGCTATAACTTTTTACTGGAGCGCCATAAGACCTTGAAATTTTGTGACAAGAATGTACTATTGTCAATTTGAGATATCTGTATAACAGTGCTACCCTTGAGTAATAAATGAAACACTGATGCCATTTCAAAATTCACAAACTTTTACACTGTGCGTAATATAACTATCAAAGTTTGCAACATTGAAATGCTGTAACCTTTTACTGGAGCGAAATAAGACCTTGAAATTTTGTGAAAATAATGTACTATTGTCAATTTGAGATATCTGTATAACAGTGCTACCCTTGAGTAATAAATGAAACACTGATGCCATTTCAAAATTCACAAACTTTTACACTGTGCGTAATATAAATATCAAAGTTTGGAACATTGAAATTCTGTAACTTTTTACTGGCGCGTCACAAGACCTTGAAAGTTTGTGACAATAATGTACTATTTTCAATTTGAGATATCGGTATAACAGTGCAACCCTTGAGTAAAAAATGAAACACTGATGCAAGTTCAAAATTCACTAACCTTTATACTGTGCGTAATATAACTATCAAAGTTTGCAACATTGAAATGCTGTAAATTTTTACTGGTGCGTCATAAGACCATGAAATTTTGTGACAATAATGTACTATTGGCAGTTTGAGATATCGGTATAACATTGCTACCATTGAGTAATAAACGAAACACTGATGAAACTTCAAAATTCACTAGCTTTACTATTGACAATTTGAGATATCGGTATAACAGTGCTACCATTGAGTAATAAAAGAAACTGATGCAACTTCAAAATTCACTAACTTTTATACTGTGCATAATATAACTATCAAAGTTTGCAACATCGAAATGCTGTAACCATAAGACCTTGAAATTTTGTGACAATAATGTACTATTTTCATTTTGAGATATCAGTATAACAGTGCAACCCTTGATAAATGAAACACTGATGTAACTTCAAAATTCACTAACTATTATACTGTGCGTATTATATATAACTATCAAAGTTTGCAATATTGAAATGCTATAACTTTTTACTGGATCGCCATAAGACCTTGAAATTTTGTGACAAGAATGTACTATTGTCAATTTGAGATATCTGTATAACAGTGCTACCCTTGAGTAATAAATGAAACACTGATGCCATTTCAAAATTCACAAATTTTACACTGTGCGTTATATAACTATCAAAGTTTGGAACATTGAAATGCTGTAACTTTTTACTGGAGCGTCATAACACCTTGAAATTTTGTGACAATAATGTACTATTTTCAATTTGAGATATCGGTATAACAGTGCAACCCTAGAGTAAAAATGAAACACTGATGCAACTTCAAAATTCACTAACCTTTATACTGTGCGTAATATAACTATCAAAGTTTGCAACATTGAAATGCTGTAAATTTTTACTGGTGCGTCATAAGACCTTGAAATTTTGTGACAATAATGTACTATTTTCAATTTGAGATATCGGTTTAACAGTGCAACCACTGATAAATGAAACACTGATGCAACTTCAAAATTCACTAACCTTTATTCTGTGCGTAATATAACTATCAAAGTTTGCAACATTGAAATGGTTCAACTTTTTACTGGTGCGTCATAAGAGCTTGAAATTTTGTGACAATAAGGTACTATTGTCAATTTGAGATATCGGTATAACAGTGCTACCATTGAGTAATAAAAGAAATTCTGATGCAACTTCAAAATTCACTAACTTTTATACTGTGCGTATTAAATATTACTATCAAAGTTTGCAATATTGAAATGCTATAACTTTTTACTGGAGCGCCATAAGACCTTGAAATTTTGTGACAAGAATGTACTATTGTCAGTTTGAGATATCTGTATAACAGTGCTACCCTTGAGTAATAAATGAAACACTGATGCCATTTCAAAATTCACAAACTTTTACACTGTGTGTAATATAACTATCAAAGTTTGGAACATTGAAATGCTGTAAATTTTTACTGGAGCGTCATAAGACCTTTAAACTTTATGACAATAAAGTACTATTTTCAATTTGAGATATCGGTATAACAGTGCAACCCTTGAGTAAAAAATTAAACACTGATGCTACTTCAAAATTCACTAACCATTATACTAAGCGTAATATAATTATCAAAGTTTGCAACATTGAAATTCTGTAACTTTTTACTGGTGCGCCATAAGACCTTGAAATTTTGTGACAATAATGTACTATTGTCAATTTGAGATATCGGTATAACATTGCTACCTTTGAGTAATAAACGAAAGACTGATGAAACTTCAAAATTCACTAACTTTTATATATCAAAGTTTGGAATATTGAAATGCTGTAACTTTTTACTGGAGCGTCATAAGACCTTGAAATTTTGTGAGAATAAAGTACTATTGTCAATTTTAAATATAGGTTTAACAGTGCTACCATTGAGTAAAAAAGGAAACTTTGATCCAACTTCAAAATTCACTAACTTTTATACTGTGCGTAATATAACTATCAAAGTTTGCAACATTGAAATTCTGTAACTTTTTACTGGAGCGTCACAAGGCCTTGAAATTTTGTGACAATAATGTACTATTTTCAATTTGAGATATCGGTATAACAGTGCAACCCTTGAGTAAAAAATGAAACACTGATGCAACTTCAAAATTCACTAACCTTTATTCTGTGCGTAATATAACTATCAAAGTTTTCAACATTGAAATGATTCAACTTTTTACTGGTGCGTCATAAGGCCTTGAAATTTTGTGACAATAATGTACTTTTGTCAATTTGAGATATCGGTATAACAGTGCAACCCTTGAGTAAAAAATGAAACACTGATGCTACTTAAAAATTCACTAACCTTTATTCTAAGCGCAATATAACTATCAAAGTTTTCAACATTGAAATGGTTCAACTTTTTACTGGTGCGTCATAGGCCTTGAAATTTTGTGACAATAATGTACTATTGTCAATTTGAGATATCGGTATAACAGTGCTACCATTGAGCAATAAAAGAAACTCTGATGCAACTTCAAAATTCACTAACTTTTATACTGTGCATAATATAACTATCAAAGTTTGCAACATTGAAATGCTGTAACCTTTTACTGGAGCGAAATAAGACCTTGAAATTTTGTGAAAATAATGTACTATTGTCAATTTGAGATATCTGTATAACAGTGCTACCATTGAGTAATAAATGAAACACTGATGCCATTTCAAAATTCACAAACTTTTACACTGTGCGTAATATAACTATCAAAGTTTGGAACATTGAAATGCTGTAACTTTTTACTGTAGCGTCATAAGACCTTGAAATTTTGTGACAATAATGTACTATTGTCAATTTGAGATTTCGGTATAACAGCGCTACCCTTGAGAAAAAATGAAACACTGATGCAAGTTCAAAATTCAATAACTTTTATACTGTGCGTATTATAACTATAAAAGTTTGCAACATTGAAATGCTGTAATTTTTTACTAGAGCGTCATAAGCCCTTGAACTTTTGTGACAATAGAGTACTATTGTCAATTTGAAATATAGGTTTAACAGTGCTACCATTGAGTAAAAAAGGACACTTTGATGCAACTTCAAAATTCACTAACTTTTATACTGTGCGTATTATAACTATCAAAGTTTGGAATATTGAAATGCTGTAAATTTTTACTGGTGCGTCATAAGACCTTGAAATTTTGTGACAATAATGTACTATTGGCAGTTTGAGATATCGGTATAACATTGCTACCATTGAGTAATAAACGAAACACTGATGAAACTTCAAAATTCACTAGCTTTACTATTGTCAATTTGAGATATCGGTATAACAGTGCTACCATTGAGTAATAAAAAAAACTCTGATGCAACTTCAAAATTCACTAACTTTTATACTGTGCATAATATAACTATCAAAGTTTGCAACATCGAAATGCTGTAACCATAAGACCTTGAAATTTTGTGACAATAATGTACTATTTTCAATTTGAGATATCAGTATAGCAGTGCAACCCTTGATAAATGAAACACTGATGTAACTTCAAAATTCACTAACTTTTATACTGTGCGTATTATATATAACTATCAAAGTTTGCAATATTGAAATGCTATAACTTTTTACTGGAGCGCCATAAGACCTTGGAATTTGGTGACAAGAATGTACTATTGTCAATTTGAGATATCTGTCTAACAGTGCTACCCTTGAGTAATAAATGAAACACTGATGCCATTTCAAAATTCACAAACTTTTACACTGTGCGTAATATAACTATCAAAGTTTGGAACATTGAAATGCTGTAACTTTTTACTGGAGCGTCATAAGACCTTGAAATTTTGTGACAATAATGCACTATTGTCAATTTGAGATATCGGTATAACAGTTCAACCCTTGATAAAAATGAAACACTGATGCAACTTCAAAATTCACTAACCTTTATTCTGTGCGTAATATAACTAACAAAGTTTTCAACATTGAAATGATTCAACTTTTTACTGGTGCATCATAGGCCTTGAAATTTTGTGACAATAATGTACTATTGTCAATTTGAGATATCGGTATAACAGTGCTACCATTGAGTAATAAAAGAAACTCTGATGCAACTTCAAAATCCACTAACTTTTATACTGTGCATAATATAACTATCAAAGTTTGCAACATTGAAATGCTGTAACCTTTTACTGGAGCGAAATAAGACCTTGAAATTTTGTGAAAATAATGTACTATTGTCAATTTGAGATATCTGTATAACAGTGCTACCCTTGAGTAATAAATGAAACACTGATGCCATTTCAAAATTCACAAACTTTTACACTGTGCGTAATATAACTATCAAAGTTTGGAACATTGAAATTCTGTAACTTTTTACTGGCGCGTCACAAGACCTTGAAAGATTGTGACAATAATGTACTATTTTCAATTTGAGATATCGGTATAACAGTGCAACCCTTGAGTAAAAAATGAAACATTGATGCAAGTTCAAAATTCACTAACCTTTATACTGTGCGTAATATAACTATCAGAGTTTGCAACATTGAAATGCTGTAAATTTTTACTGGTGCGTCATAAGACCTTGAAATTTTGTGACAATAATGTACTATTGGCAGTTTGAGATATCGGTATAACATTGCTACCATTGAGTAATAAACGAAACACTGATGAAACTTCAAAATTCACTAGCTTTACTACTGTCAATTTGAGATATCGGTATAACAGCGCTACCATTGAGTAATAAAAGAAACTCTGACGCAACTTCAAAATTCACTAACTTTTATACTGTGCATAATATAACTATCAAAGTTTGCAACATCGAAATGCTGTAACCATAAGACCTTGAAATTTTGTGACAATAATGTACTATTTTCAATTTGAGATATCAGTATAACAGTGCAACCCTTGATAAATGAAACACTGATGTAACTTCAAAATTCACTAACTTTTATACTGTGCGTATTATATATAACTATCCAAGTTTGCAATATTGAAATGCTATAACTTTTTACTGGAGCGCCATAAGACCTTGAAATTTTGTGACAAGAACTTACTATTGTCAATTTGAGATATCTGTATAACAGTGCTACCCTTGAGTAATAAATGAAACACTGATGCCATTTCAAAATTCACAAACTTTTACACTGTGCGTAATATAACTATCAAAGTTTGCAACATTGAAATGCTGTAACCTTTTACTGGAGCGAAATAAGACCTTGAAATTTTGTGAAAATAAAGTACTATTGTCAATTTGAGATATCTGTATAACAGTGCTACCCTTGAGTAATAAATGAAACACTGATGCCATTTCAAAATTCACAAAATTTTACACTGTGCGTAATATAAATATCAAAGTTTGGAACATTGAAATTCTGTAACTTTTTACTGGCGCGTCACAAGACCTTGAAAGTTTGTGACAATAATGTACTATTTTCAATTTGAGATATCGGTATAACAGTGCAACCCTTGAGTAAAAAATGAAACACTGATGCAAGTTCAAAATTCACTAACCTTTATACTGTGCGTAATATAACTATCAAAGTTTGCAACATTGAAATGCTGTAAATTTTTACTGGTGCGTCATAAGACCATGAAATTTTGTGACAATAATGTACTATTGGCAGTTTGAGATATCGGTATAACATTGCTACCATTGAGTAATAAACGAAACACTGATGAAACTTCAAAATTCACTAGCTTTACTATTGTCAATTTGAGATATCGGTATAACAGTGCTACCATTGAGTAATAAAAGAAACTGATGCAACTTCAAAATTCACTAACTTTTATACTGTGCATAATATAACTATCAAAGTTTGCAACATCGAAATGCTGTAACCATAAGACCTTGAAATTTTGTGACAATAATGTACTATTTTCAATTTGAGATATCAGTATAACAGTGCAACCCTTGATAAATGAAACACTGATGTAACTTCAAAATTCACTAACTTTTATACTGTGCGTATTATATATAACTATCAAAGTTTGCAATATTGAAATGCTATAACTTTTTACTGGAGCGCCATAAGACCTTGAAATTTTGTGACAAGAATGTACTATTGTCAATTTGAGATATCTGTATAACAGTGCTACCCTTGAGTAATAAATGAAACACTGATGCCATTTCAAAATTCACAAACTTTTACACTGTGCGTAATATAACTATCAAAGTTTGGAACATTGAAATGCTGTAACTTTTTACTGGAGCGACCTTTAAATTTTATGACAATAAAGTACGGTTTTCAATTTGAGATATCGGTATAACAGTGCAACCCTTGAGTAAAAAATGAAACACTGATGCTACTTCAAAATTCACTAACCTTTATACTAAGCGTAATATAATTATCAAAGTTTGCAACATTGAAATGCTGTAACTTTTTACTGGTGCGCCATAAGACCTTGAAATTTTGTGACAATAATGTACTATTGTCAATTTTAGATATCGGTATAACATTGCTACCCTTGAGTAATAAACGAAAGACTGATGAAACTTCAAAATTCACTAACTTTTATACTATCAAAGTTTGGAATATTGAAATGCTGTAACTTTTTACTGGAGCGTCAATTTGAAATATAGGTTTAACAGTGCTACCATTGAGTAAAAAAGGACACTTTGATGCAACTTCAAAATTCAGTAACTTTTATACTGTGCGTAATATAACTATCAAAGTTTGCAACATTGAAATTCTGTAACTTTTTACTGGAGCGTCACAAGACCTTGAAATTTTGTGACAATAAAGTACTATTGTCAATTTGAGATATCGGTATAACAGTACAACCCTTGAGTAAAAAATGTAACACTGAAGCAACTTCAAAATTCACTAACTTTTATACTGTGCGTAATATAACTATCAAAGTTTGCAACATTGAAATGCTGTAAATTTTTACTGGTGTGTCATAAGACCTTGAAATTTTGTGACAATAATGTACTATTGTCAATTTGAGATATCGGTATAACAGTGCTACCCTTGATTAATAAACGAAATACTGATGCAACTTCAAAATTCACTAACTTTTATACTATCAAAGTTTGGAATATTGAAATGCTGTAACTTTTTACTGGAGCGTCATAAGACCTTGAAATTTTGTGAGAATAAAGTACTATTGTCAATTTGAAATATAGGTTTAACAGTGCTACCATTGAGTAATAAAAGAAACTCTGATGCAACTTCAAAATTCACTAACTTTTATACTGTGCATAATATAACTATCAAAGTTTGCAACATTGAAATGCTGTAACCTTTTACTGGAGCGTCATAAGACCTTGAAATTTTGTGACAATAATGTACTATTGTCAATTTGAGATATCGGTATAACAGTGCTACCCTTGATTAATAAACGAAACACTGATGCCATTTCAAAATTCACAAACTTTTACACTGTGCGTAATATAACTATCAAAGTTTGGAACATTGAAATGCTGTAACTTTTTACTGGAGCGTCATAAGACCTTGAAATTTTGTGACAATAATGCACTATTGTCAATTTGAGATATCGGTATAACAGTTCAACCCTTGATAAAAATGAAACACTGATGCAACTTCAAAATTCACTAACCTTTATTCTGTGCGTAATATAACTAACAAAGTTTTCAACATTGAAATGATTCAACTTTTTACTGGTGCATCATAGGCCTTGAAATTTTGTGACAATAATGTACTATTGTCAATTTGAGATATCGGTATAACAGTGCTACCATTGAGTAATAAAAGAAACTCTGATGCAACTTCAAAATCCACTAACTTTTATACTGTGCATAATATAACTATCAAAGTTTGCAACATTGAAATGCTGTAACCTTTTACTGGAGCGAAATAAGACCTTGAAATTTTGTGAAAATAATGTACTATTGTCAATTTGAGATATCTGTATAACAGTGCTACCCTTGAGTAATAAATGAAACACTGATGCCATTTCAAAATTCACAAACTTTTACACTGTGCGTAATATAACTATCAAAGTTTGGAACATTGAAATTCTGTAACTTTTTACTGGCGCGTCACAAGACCTTGAAAGATTGTGACAATAATGTACTATTTTCAATTTGAGATATCGGTATAACAGTGCAACCCTTGAGTAAAAAATGAAACATTGATGCAAGTTCAAAATTCACTAACCTTTATACTGTGCGTAATATAACTATCAGAGTTTGCAACATTGAAATGCTGTAAATTTTTACTGGTGCGTCATAAGACCTTGAAATTTTGTGACAATAATGTACTATTGGCAGTTTGAGATATCGGTATAACATTGCTACCATTGAGTAATAAACGAAACACTGATGAAACTTCAAAATTCACTAGCTTTACTACTGTCAATTTGAGATATCGGTATAACAGCGCTACCATTGAGTAATAAAAGAAACTCTGACGCAACTTCAAAATTCACTAACTTTTATACTGTGCATAATATAACTATCAAAGTTTGCAACATCGAAATGCTGTAACCATAAGACCTTGAAATTTTGTGACAATAATGTACTATTTTCAATTTGAGATATCAGTATAACAGTGCAACCCTTGATAAATGAAACACTGATGTAACTTCAAAATTCACTAACTTTTATACTGTGCGTATTATATATAACTATCCAAGTTTGCAATATTGAAATGCTATAACTTTTTACTGGAGCGCCATAAGACCTTGAAATTTTGTGACAAGAACTTACTATTGTCAATTTGAGATATCTGTATAACAGTGCTACCCTTGAGTAATAAATGAAACACTGATGCCATTTCAAAATTCACAAACTTTTACACTGTGCGTAATATAACTATCAAAGTTTGCAACATTGAAATGCTGTAACCTTTTACTGGAGCGAAATAAGACCTTGAAATTTTGTGAAAATAAAGTACTATTGTCAATTTGAGATATCTGTATAACAGTGCTACCCTTGAGTAATAAATGAAACACTGATGCCATTTCAAAATTCACAAAATTTTACACTGTGCGTAATATAAATATCAAAGTTTGGAACATTGAAATTCTGTAACTTTTTACTGGCGCGTCACAAGACCTTGAAAGTTTGTGACAATAATGTACTATTTTCAATTTGAGATATCGGTATAACAGTGCAACCCTTGAGTAAAAAATGAAACACTGATGCAAGTTCAAAATTCACTAACCTTTATACTGTGCGTAATATAACTATCAAAGTTTGCAACATTGAAATGCTGTAAATTTTTACTGGTGCGTCATAAGACCATGAAATTTTGTGACAATAATGTACTATTGGCAGTTTGAGATATCGGTATAACATTGCTACCATTGAGTAATAAACGAAACACTGATGAAACTTCAAAATTCACTAGCTTTACTATTGTCAATTTGAGATATCGGTATAACAGTGCTACCATTGAGTAATAAAAGAAACTGATGCAACTTCAAAATTCACTAACTTTTATACTGTGCATAATATAACTATCAAATTTTGCAACATCGAAATGCTGTAACCATAAGACCTTGAAATTTTGTGACAATAATGTACTATTTTCAATTTGAGATATCAGTATAACAGTGCAACCCTTGATAAATGAAACACTGATGTAACTTCAAAATTCACTAACTTTTATACTGTGCGTATTATATATAACTATCAAAGTTTGCAATATTGAAATGCTATAACTTTTTACTGGAGCGCCATAAGACCTTGAAATTTTGTGACAAGAATGTACTATTGTCAATTTGAGATATCTGTATAACAGTGCTACCCTTGAGTAATAAATGAAACACTGATGCCATTTCAAAATTCACAAACTTTTACACTGTGCGTAATATAACTATCAAAGTTTGGAACATTGAAATGCTGTAACTTTTTACTGGAGCGACCTTTAAATTTTATGACAATAAAGTACGGTTTTCAATTTGAGATATCGGTATAACAGTGCAACCCTTGAGTAAAAAATGAAACACTGATGCTACTTCAAAATTCACTAACCTTTATACTGAGCGTAATATAATCATCAAAGTTTGCAACATTGAAATGCTGTAGCTTTTTACTGGTGCGCCATAAGACCTTGAAATTTTGTGACAATAAAGTACTATTGTCAATTTAAGATATCGGTAAAACATTGCTACCCTTGAGTAATAAACGAAAGACTGATGAAACTTCAAAATTCACTAACTTTTATACTATCAAAGTTTGGAATATTGAAATGCTGTAACTTTTTACTGGAGCGTCAATTTGAAATATAGGTTTAACAGTGCTACCATTGAGTAAAAAAGGACACTTTGATGCAACTTCAAAATTCACTAACTTTTATACTGTGCGTAATATAACTATCAAAGTTTGCAACATTGAAATTCTGTAACTTTTTACTGGAGCGTCACAAGACCTTGAAATTTTGTGACAATAATGTACTATTTTCAATTTGAGATATCGGTATAACAGTACAACCCTTGAGTAAAAAATGTAACACTGATGCAACTTCAAAATTCACTAACCTTTATACTGTGCGTAATATAACTATCAAAGTTTGCAACATTGAAATGCTGTAAATTTTTACTGGTGTGTCATAAGACCTTGAAATTTTGTGACAATAATGTACTATTGTCAATTTGAGATATCGGTATAACAGTGCTACCCTTGATTAATAAACGAAATACTGATGCAACTTCAAAATTCACTAACTTTTATACTATCAAAGTTTGGAATATTGAAATGCTGTAACTTTTTACTGGAGCGTCATAAGACCTTGAAATTTTGTGAGAATAAAGTACTATTGTCAATTTGAAATATAGGTTTAACAGTGCTACCATTGAGTAATAAAAGAAACTCTGATGCAACTTCAAAATTCACTAACTTTTATACTGTGCATAATATAACTATCAAAGTTTGCAACATTGAAATGCTGTAACCTTTTACTGGAGCGTCATAAGACCTTGAAATTTTGTGACAATAATGTACTATTGTCAATTTGAGATATCGGTATAACAGTGCTACCCTTGATTAATAAACGAAACACTGATGCAACTTCAAAATTCACTAACTTTTATACTATCAAAGTTTGGAATATTGAAATGCTGTAACTTTTTACTGAAGCGTCATAAGACCTTGAAATTTTGTGAGAATAAAGTACTTTTGTCAATTTGAAATATAGGTTTAACAGTGATACCATTCAGTAAAAAAGGACACTTTGATGCAACTTCAAAATTCACTAACTTTTATATTGTGCGTAATATAACTATCAAAGTTTGCAACATTGAAATTCTGTAACTTTTTACTGGAGCGTCACAAGACCTTGAAATTTTGTGACAATAATGTACTATTTTCAATTTGAGATATCGGTATAACAGTGCAACCCTTGAGTAAAAAATGAAACACTGATGCAACTTCAAAATTCACTAACCTTTATTCTGTGCGTAATATAACTATCAAAGTTTTTAACATTGAAATGATTCACCTTTTTACTGGTGCGTCATAAGGCCTTGAAATTTTGTGACAATAATGTACTTTTGTCAATTTGAGATATCGGTATAACAGTGCAACCCTTGAGTAAAAAATGAAACACTGATGCTACTTAAAAATTCACTAACCTTTATTCTAAGCGCAATATAACTATCAAAGTTTTCAACATTGAAATGGTTCAACTTTTTACTGGTGCGTCATAGGCCTTGAAATTTTGTGACAATAATGTACTATTGTCAATTTGAGATATCGGTATAACAGTGCTACCATTGAGTAATAAAAGAAACTCTGATGCAACTTCAAAATTCACTAACTTTTATACTGTGCATAATATAACTATCAAAGTTTGCAACATTGAAATGCTGTAACCTTTTACTGGAGCGAAATAAGACCTTGAAATTTTGCGAAAATAATGTACTATTGTCAATTTGAGATATCTGTATAACAGTGCTACCATTGAGTAATAAATGAAACACTGATGCCATTTCAAAATTCACAAACTTTTACACTGTGCGTAATATAACTATCAAAGTTTGGAACATTGAAATGCTGTAACTTTTTACTGGAGCGTCATAAGACCTTGAAATTTTGTGACAATAATGTACTATTGTCAATTTGAGATATCGGTATAACAGCGCTACCCTTGAGAAAAAATGAAACACTGATGCAAGTTCAAAATTCAATAACTTTTATACTGTGCGTATTATAACTATAAAAGTTTGCAACATTGAAATGCTGTAATTTTTTACTAGAGCGTCATAAGCCCTTGAACTTTTGTGACAATAGAGTACTATTGTCATTTTGAAATATCGGTATAATAGTGCTACCTTTGAGTAAAAAATGAAGCACTGATGCAACTTCAAAAATCACTAACTTTTATACTGTGCGTAATCAAAGTTAGAAACATTGAAATGCTATAACATTTTATTGGAGCGTCATAAGACCTTTAAATTTTATGACAATAAAGTACGGTTTTCAATTTGAGATATCGGTATAACAGTGCAACCCTTGAGTAAAAAATGAAACACTGATGCTACTTCAAAATTCACTAACCTTTATACTAAGCGTAATATAATTATCAAAGTTTGCAACATTGAAATGCTGTAACTTTTTACTGGTGCGCCATAAGACCTTCAAATTTTGTGACAATAATGTACTATTGTCAATTTTAGATATCGGTATAACATTGCTACCCTTGAGTAATAAACGAAAGACTGATGAAACTTCAAAATTCACTAACTTTTATACTATCAAAGTTTGGAATATTGAAATGCTGTAACTTTTTACTGGAGCGTCAATTTGAAATATAGGTTTAACAGTGCTACCATTGAGTAAAAAAGGACACTTTGATGCAACTTCAAAATTCACTAACTTTTATACTGTGCGTAATATAACTATCAAAGTTTGCAACATTGAAATTCTGTAACTTTTTACTGGAGCGTCACAAGACCTTGAAATTTTGTGACAATAATGTACTATTTTCAATTTGAGATATCGGTATAACAGTACAACCCTTGAGTAAAAAATGTAACACTGATGCAACTTCAAAATTCACTAACCTTTATACTGTGCGTAATATAACTATCAAAGTTTGCAACATTGAAATGCTGTAAATTTTTACTGGTGTGTCATAAGACCTTGAAATTTTGTGACAATAATGTACTATTGTCAATTTGAGATATCGGTATAACAGTGCTACCCTTGATTAATAAACGAAACACTGATGCAACTTCAAAATTCACTAACTTTTATACTATCAAAGTTTGGAATATTGAAATGCTCTAACTTTTTACTGGAGCGTCATAAGACCTTGAAATTTTGTGAGAATAAAGTACTATTGTCAATTTGAAATATAGGTTTAACAGTGCTACCATTGAGTAATAAAAGAAACTCTGATACAACTTCAAAATTCACTAACTTTTATACTGTGCATAATATAACTATCAAAGTTTGCAACATTGAAATGCTGTAATCTTTTACTGGAGCGTCATAAGACCTTGAAATTTTGTGACAATAATGTACTATTGTCAATTTGAGATATCGGTATAACAGTGCTACCCTTGATTAATAAACGAAACACTGATGCAACTTCAAAATTCACTAACTTTTATACTATCAAAGTTTGGAATATTGAAATGCTGTAACTTTTTACTGAAGCGTCATAAGACCTTGAAATTTTGTGAGAATAAAGTACTATTGTCAATTTGAAATATAGGTTTAACAGTGATACCATTCAGTAAAAAAGGACACTTTGATGCAACTTCAAAATTCACTAACTTTTATATTGTGCGTAATATAACTATCAAAGTTTGCAACATTGAAATTCTGTAACTTTTTACTGGAGCGTCACAAGACCTTGAAATTTTGTGACAATAATGTACTATTTTCAATTTGAGATATCGGTATAACATTGCTACCATTGAGTAAAAAACGAAACACTGATGAAACTTCAAAATTCACTAGCTTTACTATTGTCAATTGGAGATATCGGTAGAACAGTGCTACCATTGAGTAATAAAAGAATCTCTGATGCAACTTCAAAATTCACTAACTTTTATACTGTGCGTAATATTACTATCAAAGTTTGCAACATTGAAATTCTGTAACCTTTTACTGGAGCGTCATAAGACCTTGAAATTTTGTGACAATAATGTACTATTGTCAATTTGAGATATCGGTATAACAGTGCTACCCTTGATTAATAAACGAAACACTGATTAAACTTCAAAATTCACTAATGTTTATTGATGCGTATTAAGACCTTGAAATTTTGTGACAATAATGTACTATTTTCAATTTGAGATATCAGTATAACAGTGCAACCCTTGATAAATGAAACACTGATGCAACTTCAAAATTCACTAACTTTTATACTGTGCGTATTATATATAACTATCAAAGTTTGCAATATTGAAATGCTATAACTTTTTACTGGAGCACCATAAGACCTTGAAATTTTGTGACAAGAATGTACTATTGTCGATTTGAGATATCTGTATAACAGTGCTACCCTTGAGTAATAAATGAAACACTGATGCCATTTCAAAATTCACAAACGTTTACACTGTGCGTAATATAACTATCAAAGTTTGGAACATTGAAATACAATAACTTTTTACTGGAGCGTCATAAGACCTTGAAATTTTGTGACACTAATGTACTATTGTCAATTTGAGATATCGGTATAACAGCGCTACCCTTGAGAAAAAAATGAAACACTGATGCAACTTCAAAATTCAATAACTATTATACTGTGCGTATTATAACTATCAAAGTTTGCAACATTGAAATGCTGCAACTTTTTACTAGAGCATCATAAGGCCTTTAAATTTTGTGACAATAAAGTACCATTGTCAATTTGAGATATCGGTATAACAGTGCAACCCTTGAGTAAAAAATGAAACACTGATGCTACTTCAAAATTCACTAACCTTTATACTAAGCGTAATATAACTATCAAAGTTTTCAACATTGAAATGGTTCAACTTTTTACTGGTGCGTCAAAGGGCCTTGAAATTTTGTGACAATAATGTACTATTGTCAATTTGAGATATCGGTATAACAGTGCTACCATTGAGTAATAAAAAAAATTCTGATGCAACTTCAAAATTCACTAACTTTTATACTGTGCGTATTACATATCACTATCAAAGTTTGCAATATTGAAATGCTATAACTTTTTACTGGAGCGCCATAAGAATTTGAAATTTTGTGACAAGAATGTACTATTGTCAGTTTGAGATATCGGTATAACAGTGCTACCATTGAGTAATAAAAAAAATTCTGATGCAACTTCAAAATTCAGTAACTTTTATACTGTGCGTATTAAATATTACTATCAAAGTTTGCAATATTGAAATGCTATAACTTTTTACTGGAGCGTCACAAGACCTTGAAATTTTGTGACAATAATGTACTATTTTCAATTTGAGATATCGGTATAACAGTGCAACCCTTGAGTAAAAAATGTAACACTGATGCAACTTCAAAATTCACTAACCTTTATACTGTGCGTAATATAACTATCAAAGTTTGCAACATTGAAATGCTGTAAATTTTTACTGGTGCGTCATAAGACCTTGAAATTTTGTGACAATAATGTACTATTTTCAATTTGAGATATCGGTATAACAGTGCAACCATTGAGTAAAAAATGAAACACTGATGCAACTTCAAAGTTCACTAAAATTTATACTGTGCGTAATATAACTATCAAAGTTTGCAACATTGAAATGCTGTAACCTTTTACTGGAGCGTCACAAGACCTTGAAATTTTGTGACAATAATGTACTATTGTCAATTTGAGAAATCTGTATAACAGTGCTACCCTTGAGTAATAAATGAAACACTGATGCCATTTCAAAATTCACAAACTTTTACACTGTGCGTAATATAACTATCAAAGTTTGGAACATTGAAATGCTGTAACTTTTTACTGGAGCGTCATAAGACCTTTAAATTTTATGACAATAAAGTACTATTTTCAATTTCAGATATCGGTATAACAGTGCAACCCTTGAGTAAAAAATGAAACACTGATGTTACTTCAAAATTCACTAACTTTTATACCATCAAAGTTTGGAATATTGAAATGCTGTAAATTTTTACTGGTGCGTCATAAGACCTTGAAATTTTGTGACAATAATGTACTGTTGTCAATTTGAGATATCGGTATAACAGTGCTACCCTTGATTAATAAACGAAACACTGATTAAACTTCAAAATTCACTAATGTTTATTGATGCGTATTAAGACCTTGAAATTTTGTGACAATAATGTACTATTGTCAATTTGAGATATCGGTATAACAGTGCTACCCTTGAGTAAGAAACGAAACTCTGATGCAACTTCAAAATTAACTAACTTTTATACTGTGCGTATTAAATATAACTATCAAAGTTTGCAACATTGAAATGCTGTAACCTTTTACTGGAGCGTCATAAGACCTTGAAATTTTGTGACAATAATGTACTATTGTCAATTTGAGATATCGGTATAACAGTGCTACCCTTGATTAATAAACGAAACACTGATTAAACTTCAAAAAATTCACTAATGTTTATTGATGCGTATTAAGACCTTGAAATTTTGTGACAATAATGTACTATTTTCAATTTGAGATATCAGTATAACAGTGCAACCCTTGATAAATGAAACACTGATGCAACTTCAAAATTCACTAACTTTTATACTGTGCGTATTATATATAATTATCAAAGTTTGCAATATTGAAATGCTATAACTTTTTACTGGAGCACCATAAGACCTTGAAATTTTGTGACAAGAATGTACTATTGTCAATTTGAGATATCTGTATAACAGTGCTACCCTTGAGTAATAAATGAAACACTGATGCCATTTCAAAATTCACAAACGTTTACACTGTGCGTAATATAACTATCAAACTTTGGAACATTGAAATGCTGTAACTTTTTACTGGAGCGTCATAAGACGTTTAAATTTTATGACAATAAAGTACTATTTTCAATTTCAGATATCGGTATAACAGTGCAACCCTTGAGTAAAAAATGAAACACTGATGCTACTTCAAAATTCACTAACTTTTATACCATCAAAGTTTGGAATATTGAAATGCTGTAAATTTTTACTGGTGCGTCATAAGACCTTGAAATTTTGTGACAATAATGTACTATTGTCAGTTTGAGATATCGGTATAACATTGCTACCATTGAGTAATAAACGAAACACTGATGAAACTTCAAAATTCACTAGCTTTTATATTATCAAAGTTTACAAAATTGAAATGCTGTAACTTTTTCCTGGAGCGGCATAAGACCTTGAAATTTTCTGACAATAAAGTGCTATTGTCAATTTGAGATATCGGTATAACAGTTCAACCCTTGATAAAAATGAAACACTGATGCAACTTCAAAATTCACTAACCTTTATTCTGTGCGTAATATAACTATCAAAGTTTTCAACATTGAAGAGATTCAACTTTTTACAGGTTCGTCATAAGGCCTTGAAATTTTGTGACAATAATGTACTATTGTCAATTTGTGATATCGGTATAACAGTGCTACCATTGAGTAATAAAAGAAACTCTGATGCAACTTCAAAATTCACTAACTTTTATACTGTGCATAATATAACTATCAAAGTTTGCAACATTGAAATGCTGTAACCTTTTACTGGGGCGTCATAAGACCTTGAAATTTTGTGACAATAATGTACTATTGTCAATTTGAGATATCGGTATAACAGTGCTACCCTTGATTAATAAACGAAACACTGATTAAACTTCAAAATTCACTAATGTTTATTGATGCGTATTAAGACCTTGAAATTTTGTGACAATAATGTACTATTGTCAATTTGAGATATCGGTATAACAGTGCTACCCTTGAGTGAGAAACGAAACTCTGATGGAACTTCAAAATTAACTAACTTTTATACTGTGCGTATTAAATATAACTATCAAAGTTTGCAACATTGAAATGCTGTAACCTTTTACTGGAGCGTCATAAGACCTTGAAATTTTGTGACAATAATGTACTATTTTCAATTTGAGATATCGGTATAACAGTGCAACCCTTGATAAATGAAACACTGATGCAACTTCAAAATTCACTAACTTTTATACTGTGCGTATTAAATATAACTATCCAAGTTTGCAATATTGAAATGCTATAACTTTTTACTGGATTGCCATAAGACCTTGAAATTTTGTGACAAGAACTTACTATTGTCAATTTGAGATATCTGTATAACAGTGCTACCCTTGAGTAATAAATGAAACACTGATGCCATTTCAAAATTCACAAACTTTTACACTGTGCGTAATATAACTGTCAAAGTTCGGAAGATTGAAATGCTGTAACTTTTTACTGGAGCGTCATAAGACCTTTAAGTTTTATAACAATAAAGGACTATTTTCAATTTGAGATATCGGTATAACACTGCAACCCTTGAGTAAAAAAGGAAACACTGATGCTACTTCAAAATTCACTAACCTTTATACTAAGCGTAATATAATTATCAAAGTTTGCAACATTGAAATGCTGTAACTTTTTACTGGTGCGCCATAAGATCTTGAAATTTTGTGACAATAATGTACTATTGTCCATTTGAGATATCGGTATAACAGTGCTACCCTTGAGTAAAAAATGAAACACCGATGCAACTTCAAAATTCACTAACTTTTATACTGTGAGTAATATAACTATCAAAGTTTGCAACATTGAAATGCTGTAACTTTTTACTGTAGACTTTGAAATTTTGTGACAATAATGTACTATTGTCAATTTGAGATATCGGAATAACAGCGCTACCCTTGAGTAATAAACGAAACATTGATGCAACTTCAAAATTCGCTAATGTTTACTGATGCGTATTAAGACCTTGAAATTTTGTGACAATAATGTACTATTTTCAATTTGAGATATCGGTATAGCAGTGCAACCCTTGATAAATGAAACACTGATGCAACTTCAAAATTCACTAACTTTTATACTGTGCGTATTAAATATAACTATCCAAGTTTGCAATATTGAAATGCTATAACTTTTTACTGGAGCGCCATAAGACCTTGAAATTTTGTGACAAGAACTTACTATTGTCAATTTGAGATATCTGTATAACAGTGCTACCCTTGAGTAATAAATGAAACACTGATGCCATTTCAAAATTCACAAACTTTTACACTGAGCGTAATATAACTGTCAAAGTTCGGAAGATTGAAATGCTGTAACTTTTTACTGGAGCGTCATAAGACCTTTAAGTTTTATGACAATAAAGGACTATTTTCAATTTGAGATATCGGTATAACACTGCAACCCTTGAGTAAAAAAGGAAACACTGATGCTACTTCAAAATTCACTAACCTTTATACTAAGCGTAATATAATTATCAAAGTTTGCAACATTGAAATGCTGTAACTTTTTACTGGTGCGCCATAAGATCTTGAAATTTTGTGACAATAATGTACTATTGTCCATTTGAGATATCGGTATAACAGTGCTACCCTTGAGTAAAAAATGAAACACCGATGCAACTTCAAAATTCACTAACTTTTATACTGTGAGTAATATAACTATCAAAGTTTGCAACATTGAAATGCTGTAACTTTTTACTGTAGACTTTGAAATTTTGTGACAATAATGTACTATTGTCAATTTGAGATATCGGAATAACAGCGCTACCCTTGAGTAATAAACGAAACATTGATGCAACTTCAAAATTCACTAACTTTTATACTGTGCGTAATATAACTATCAAAGTTTTCAATATTGAAATGCTGTAACTTTTTACTGGAGCGTCGTAAGACCTTGAAGTTTTTTGACAATAAAGTACTATTGTCAATTGGAAATATCGGTATAACAGTGAAACCCTTGAGTAAAAAATGAAACACTGATGGAACTTCAAAATTCACTTACTTTTATACTGTGCATAATATAATTATCAAAGTTTGCAGTATTGAAATGCTGAAACTTTTTACTGGTGCGTCATCAGACCTTGAAATTTTGTGACAATAAAGTACTATTGCCAATTTGAAATATCGGTATAACAGTTCTACCATTGAGTAAAAAATGAAACACTGATGCAACTTCAAAATTCACAAACTTTTATACTGTGCGTAATATAACTATCAAAGTTTTCAATATTGAAATGCTGTAACTTTTTACTGGAGCGTCGTTAGACCTTGAAGTTTTTTAACAATAAAGTACTATTGTTAATTTGAAATATCGGTATAACAGTGCTACCTTTGAGTAAAAAATAAAACACTGATGCAACTTCGGTATAACCGTGCTTGCTTTGAGTAAAAAATGAAACACTGATGCAACTTCAAAATTCACAAACTTTTATACTGTGCGTAATATAACTATCAAAGTTTGCAACATTGAAATGCTGTAACTTTTTACTGGAGACTTTGAAATTTTGTGACAATAATGTACTATTGTCAATTTGAGATATCGGAATAAAAGTGCTACCCTTGAGTAATAAACGAAACATTGATGCAACTTCAAAATTCGCTAATGTTTACTGATGCGTATTAAGACCTTGAAATTTTGTGACAATAATGTACTATTTTCAATTTGAGATATCGGTATAGCAGTGCAACCCTTGATAAATGAAACACTGATGCAACTTCAAAATTCACTAGCTTTTATACTGTGCGTATTAAATATAACTATCCAAGTTTGCAATATTGAAATGCTATAACTTTTTACTGGAGCGCCATAAGACCTTGAAATTTTGTGACAAGAACTTACTATTGTCAATTTGAGATATCTGTATAACAGTGCTACCCTTGAGTAATAAATGAAACACTGATGCCATTTCAAAATTCACAAACTTTTACACTGTGCGTAATATAACTGTCAAAGTTCGGAAGATTGAAATGCTGTAACTTTTTACTGGAGCGTCATAAGACCTTTAAGTTTTATGACAATAAAGGACTATTTTCAATTTGAGATATCGGTATAACACTGCAACCCTTGAGTAAAAAAGGAAACACTGATGCTACTTCAAAATTCACTAACCTTTATACTAAGCGTAATATAATTATCAAAGTTTGCAACATTGAAATGCTGTAACTTTTTACTGGTGCGCCATAAGATCTTGAAATTTTGTGACAATAATGTACTATTGTCCATTTGAGATATCGGTATAACAGTGCTACCCTTGAGTAAAAAATGAAACACCGATGCAACTTCAAAATTCACTAACTTTTATACTGTGAGTAATATAACTATCAAAGTTTGCAACATTGAAAAGCTGTAACTTTTTACTGTAGACTTTGAAATTTTGTGACAATAATGTACTATTGTCAATTTGAGATATCGGAATAACAGCGCTACCCTTGAGTAATAAACGAAACATTGATGCAACTTCAAAATTCACTAACTTTTATACTGTGCGTAATATAACTATCAAAGTTTTCAATATTGAAATGCTGTAACTTTTTACTGGAGCGTCGTAAGACCTTGAAGTTTTTTGACAATAAAGTACTATTGTCAATTTGAAATATCGGTATAACAGTGAAACCCTTGAGTAAAAAATTAAACACTGATGGAACTTCAAAATTCACTAACTTTTATACTGTGCATAATATAACTATCAAAGTTTGCAGTATTGAAATGCTGAAACTTTTTACTGGTGCGTCATCAGACCTTGAAATTGTGTGACAATAAAGTACTATTGCCAATTTGAAATATCGGTATAACAGTGCTACCATTGAGTAAAAAATGAAACACTGATGCAACTTCAAAATTCACAAACTTTTATACTGTGCGTAATATAACTATCAAAGTTTTCAATATTGAAATGCTGTAACTTTTTACTGGAGCGTCGTAAGACCTTGAAGTTTTTTGACAATAAAGTACTATTGTCAATTTGAAATATCGGTATAACAGTGCTACCTTTGAGTAAAAAATAAAACACTGATGCAACTTCGGTATAACCGTGCTAGCTTTGAGTAAAAAATGAAACACTGATGCAACTTCAAAATTCACAAACTTTTATACTGTGCGTAATATAACTATCAAAGTTTTCAATATTGAAATGCTGTAACTTTTTACTGGAGCGTCGTAAGACCTTGAAGTTTTTTGACAATAAAGTACTATTGTCAATTTGAAATATCGGTATAACAGTGCTACCTTTGAGTAAAAAATAAAACCCTGATGCAACTTCGGTATAACAGTGCTACTTTTGAGTAAAAAATGAAACACTGATGCAACTTCAAAATTCACAAACTTTTATACTGTGCGTAATATAACTATCAAAGTTTGCAACATTGAAATGCTGTAACTTTTTACTGTAGACTTTGAAATTTTGTGACAATAATGTACTATTGTCTATTTGAGATATCGGAATAACAGCGCTACCCTTGAGTAATAAACGAAACATTGATGCAACTTGTAAATTCACTAACTTTTATACTGTGCATAATATAACTATCAAAGTTTGCAACATTGAAATGCTGTAACCTTTTACTAGAGCGTCATAAGGCCTTGAAATTTTGTGACAATAAAGTACTTTGCCAATTTGAAATATCGGTATAACAGTGCTACCTTTGAGTAAAAAATGAAACACTGATGCAACTTCAAAATTCACTAACTTTTATACTGTGCGTTATATAACTATCAAAGTTTGCAACATTAAAATACTGTAACTTTATACTGGAGCGTCATAAGTCCTTCAAATTTTATGACAATAAAGAACTATTTTCAATTTGAGATATCGGTATAACAGTGCAACTCTTGAGTAAAAAATGAAACACTGATGCTACTTCAAAATTCACTAACCTTATACTGTGCGTAATATAACTATCAAAGTTTGCAACATTGAACTACT
Organism: Clusia tigrina; assembly: GCA_920105625.2. NCBI lineage: Eukaryota > Metazoa > Arthropoda > Insecta > Diptera > Clusiidae > Clusia > Clusia tigrina. The sequence goes on from OV050030.1 coordinate 201,411,812, forward strand.
GTAACTTTTTACTGGTGCGTCATAAGATCTTGAAATTTTGTGACAATAATGTACTATTGTCCATTTGAGATATCGGTATAACAGTGCTACCCTTGAGTAGAAAATGAAACACTGATGCAACTTCAAAATTCACTATAACAGTGCTACCTTTGAGTAAAAAATGAAACACTGATGCAACTTCAAAATTCACTAACTTTTATACTGTGCGTAATATAACTATCAAAGTTTGCAACATTAAAATACTGTAACTTTATACTGGAGCGTCATAAGACCTTCAAATTTTATGACAATAAAGAACTATTTTCAATTTGAGATATCGGTATAACAGTGCAACCCTTGAGTAAAAAATGAAACACTGATGCTACTTCAAAATTCACTAACCTTATACTGTGCGTAATATAACTATCAAAGTTTGCAACATTGAAATACTGTAACTTTTTACTGGTGCGTCATAAGATCTTGAAATTTTGTGACAATAATGTACTATTGTCCATTTGAGATATCGGTATAACAGTGCTACCCTTGAGTAAAAAATGAAACACCGATGCAACTTCAAAATTCACTAACTTTTATACTGTGAGTAATATAACTATCAAAGTTTGCAACATTGAAATGCTGTAACTTTTTACTGTAGACTTTGAAATTTTGTGACAATAATGTACTATTGTCAATTTGAGATATCGGAATAACAGCGCTACCCTTGAGTAATAAACGAAACATTGATGCAACTTCAAAATTCACTAACTTTTATACTGTGCATAATATAACTATCAAAGTTTGCAACATTGAAATGCTGTAACCTTTTACTAGAGCGTCATAAGGCCTTGAAATTTTGTGATAATAAAGTACTATTGCCAATTTGAAATATCGGTATAACAGTGCTACCTTTGAGTAAAAAATAAAACACTTCTGCAACTTCAAAATTCACAAACTTTTATACTGTGCGTAATATAACTATCAAAGTTTGCAACATTGAAATACTGTAACTTTTTACTGGTGCGTCATAAGATCTTGAAATTTTGTGACTATAAAGTACTATTGTCAATTTGAAATATCGGTATAACAGTGCTACCTTTTAGTAAAAAATAAAACCCTGATGCAACTTCGGTATAACAGTGCTACCTTTGAGTAAAAAATGAAACACTGATGCAATTTCAAAATTCACTAACTTTCATACTGTGCGTAATATAACTATCAAAGTTTGCAACATTGAAATGCTGCAACTTTTTACTGGAGCGTTATAAGACCTTGAAAATTGTGACAATAATGTACTATTGTCAATTTGAGATATCGGTATAACAGTGCTACCATTGAGTAAAAAATGAAACACTGATGCAATTTCAAAATTCACTAACTTTCATACTGTGCGTAATATAACTATCAAAGTTTGCAACATTGAAATGCTGCAACTTTTTACTGGAGCGTTATAAGACCTTGAAAATTGTGACAATAATGTACTATTGTCAATTTGAGATGTCGGTATAACAGTGCTACCATTGAGTAAAAAATGAAACACTGATGCAACTTTAAAATTCACTAACTTGTATACTGTGAGTAATATAACTATCAAAGTTTGCAACATTGAAATGCTGTAACTTTTTACTGGAGCGGCAAACGACCTTGAAATTTTTTGACAATAAAGTACTATTGTCAATCTGAGATATCGGTATAACAGTGCAACCCTTGAATAAAATGAAACACTGATGCAACTTCAGAATTCACTAACCTTTATACTGTGCGTAATATAACTATCAAAGTTTGCAATATTGAAATGCTGTAACTTTTTACCTGAGCGTCATAAGACCTTGAAATTTTGTGACAATAATTTACTATTGTCTATTGGAGATATCGGAATAACAGTGCTACCCTTGAGTAAAAAACGAAACATAGATGCAACTTCAAAATTCACTAACTTTTATACTGTGATAAAAAATGAAACACTGATGCAATTTCAAAATTCACTAACTTTCATACTGTGCGTAATATAACTATCAAAGATTGCTACATTGAAATGCTGCAACTTTTTACTGGAGTGTCATAAGACCTTGAAAATTGTGACAATAATGTACTATTGTCAATTGGAGATATCGGAATAACAGTGCTACCCTTGAGTAAAAAACGAAACATAGATGCAACTTCAAAATTCACTAACTTTTATACTGTGTATAATATAACTATCAAAGTTTCCAACATTGAAATGCTGTAACCTTTTACTAGAGCGTCATAAGACCTTGAAATTTAGTGACAATAAAGTACTATTGCCAATTTGAAATATCGGTATAACAGTGCTACCTTTGAGTAAAAATGAAACACTGATGCAACTTCAAAATTCACTAACTTTTATACTGTGCGTAATATAACTATCAAAGTTTGCAACATTAAAATGCTGTAACTTTATACTGGAGCGTCATAAGACCTTCAAATTTTATGACAATAAAGAACTATTTTCAATTTGAGATATCGGTATAACAGTGCAACCCTTGAGTAAAAAATGAAACACTGATGCTACTTCAAAATTCACTAACCTTATACTGTGCGTAATATAACTATCAAAGTTTGCAACATTGAAATACTGTAACTTTTTACTGGTGCGTCATAAGATCTTGAAATTTTGTGACAATAATGTACTATTGTCCATTTGAGATATCGGTATAACAGTGCTACCCTTGAGTAAAAAATGAAACACTGATGCAATTTCAAAATTCACTAACTTTTATACTGTGAGTAATATAACTATCAAACTTTGCAACATTGAAATGCTGTAACTTTTTACTGGAGCGTCATATGTCCTTGAAATTTTGTGACTATAAAGTACTATTGTCAATTTGAAATATCGGTATAACAGTGCTACCTTTTAGTAAAAAATAAAACCCTGATGCAACTTCGGTATAACAGTGCTACCTTTGAGTAAAAAATGAAACACTGATGCAACTTCAAAATTCACTAACTTTTATACTGTGTGTAATATAACCATCAAAGTTTGCAACATTGAAATGCTGTAACTTTTTACTGGAGCGGCAAATGACTTTGAAATTTTTTGACAATAAAGTACTATTGTCAATCTGAGATATCGGTATAACAGTGCAACCCTTGAATAAAATGAAACACTGATGCAACTTCAGAATTCACTAACCTTTATACTGTGCGTAATATAACTATCAAAGTTTGCAATATTGAAATGCTGTAACTTTTTACCTGAGCGTCATAAGACCTTGAAATTTTTTGACAATAATTTACTATTGTCAATTGGAGATATCGGAATAACAGTGCTACCCTTGAGTAAAAAACGAAACATAGATGCAACTTCAAAATTCACAAACTTTTATACTGTGCGTAATATACCTATCAAAGTTTGCAACATTGAAATGCTGTAACTTTTTACTGTAGACTTTGAAATTTTGTGACAATAATGTACTATTGTCAATTTGAGATATCGGAATAACACCGCTACCCTTGAGTAATAAACGAAACATTGATGCAACTTCAAAATTCACTAACTTTTATACTGTGTATAATATAACTATCAAAGTTTCCAACATTGAAATGCTGTAACCTTTTACTAGAGCGTCATAAGACCTTGAAATTTAGTGACAATAAAGTACTATTGCCAATTTGAAATATCGGTATAACAGTGCTACCTTTGAGTAAAAAATGAAACACTGATGCAACTTCAAAATTCACTAACTTTTATACTGTACGTAATATAACTATCAAAGTTTGCAACATTGAAATACTGTAACTTTATACTGGAGCGTCATAAGACCTTGAAATTTTATGCCAATAAAGAACTATTTTCAATTTGAGATATCGGTATAACAGTGCAACCCTTGAGTAAAAAATTAAACACTGATGCTACTTCAAAATTCACTAACCTTATACTGTGCGTAATATAACTATCAAAGTTTGCAACATTGAAATGCTGCAACTTTTTACTGGAGAATCATAAGACCTTGAAAATTGTGACAAAAATGTACTATTGTCAATTTGAGATATCGGTATAACAGTGCTACCATTGAGTAAAAAATGAAACACTGATGCAACTTTAAAATTCACTAACTTTTATACTGTGAGTAATATAACTATCAAAGTTTCCAACATTGAAATGCCGTAACTTTTTACTGGAGCGTCATATGACCTTGAAATTTTGTGACTATAAAGTACTATTGTCAATCTGAGATATCGGTATAACAGTGCAACCCTTGAATAAAATGAAACACTGATGCAACTTCAGAATTCACTAACCTTTATACTGTGCGTAATATAACTATCAAAGTTTGCAGTATTGAAATGCTGAAACTTTTTACTGGTGCGTCATAAGACCTTGAAATTTTGTAACAATAAAGTACTATTGTCAATTTGAAATATCGGTATAACAGTGCTACCTTTGAGTAAAAAATAAAACCCTGATGCAACTTCGGTATAACAGTGCTACCTTTGAGTAAAAAATGAAACACTGATGCAACTTCAAAATTCACTAACTTTTATACTGTGCGTAATATAACTATCAAAGTTTGCAACATTGAAATGCTGTAACTTTTTACTGGAGACTTTGAAATTTTGTGACAATAATGTACTATTGTCAATTTGAGATATCGGAATAAAAGTGCTACCCTTGAGTAATAAACGAAACATTGATGCAACTTCAAAATTCACTAACTTTTATACTGTGAGTAATATTACTATCAAAGTTTGCAATATTGAAATGCTGTAACTTTTTACTGGAGCGTCATATGACCTTGAAATTTTGTGACTATAAAGTACTATTGTCAATTTGAAATATCGGTATAACAGTTCTACCTTTGAGTGAAATCTGAAACACTGATGCAACTTTGGTATAACAGTGCTACCTTTGAGTAAAAAATTAAACACTGATGCAACTTCAAAATTCACAAGCTTTTATACTGTGCGTAATATAACTATCAAAGTTTGCAACATTAAAATACTGTAACTTTATACTGGAGCGTCATAAGTCCTTCAAATTTTATGACAATAAAGAACTATTTTCAATTTGAGATATCGGTATAACAGTGCAACTCTTGAGTAAAAAATGAAACACTGATGCTACTTCAAAATTCACTAACCTTATACTGTGCGTAATATAACTATCAAAGTTTGCAACATTGAACTACTGTAACTTTTTACTGGTGCGTCATAAGATCTTGAAATTTTGTGACAATAATGTACTATTGTCCATTTGAGATATCGGTATAACAGTGCTACCCTTGAGTAGAAAATGAAACACTGATGCAACTTCAAAATTCACTATAACAGTGCTACCTTTGAGTAAAAAATGAAACACTGATGCAACTTCAAAATTCACTAACTTTTATACTGTGCGTTATATAACTATCAAAGTTTGCAACATTAAAATACTGTAACTTTATACTGGAGCGTCATAAGACCTTCAAATTTTATGACAATAAAGAACTATTTTCAATTTGAGATATCGGTATAACAGTGCAACCCTTGAGTAAAAAATGAAACACTGATGCTACTTCAAAATTCACTAACCTTATACTGTGCGTAATATAACTATCAAAGTTTGCAACATTGAAATACTGTAACTTTTTACTGGTGCGTCATAAGATCTTGAAATTTTGTGACAATAATGTACTATTGTCCATTTGAGATATCGGTATAACAGTGCTACCCTTGAGTAGAAAATGAAACATTGATGCAACTTCAAAATTCACTATAACAGTGCTACCTTTGAGTAAAAAATGAAACACTGATGCAACTTCAAAATTCACTAACTTTTATACTGTGCGTTATATAACTATCAAAGTTTGCAACATTAAAATACTGTAACTTTATACTGGAGCGTCATAAGACCTTCAAATTTTATGACAATAAAGAACTATTTTCAATTTGAGATATCGGTATAACAGTGCAACCCTTGAGTAAAAAATGAAACACTGATGCTACTTCAAAATTCACTAACCTTATACTGTGCGTAATAT